>CM060958.1:146214963-148864963 GCA_030765055.1 Mantis religiosa | reverse complement strand
GATTTTACATTTAGTTTAGATTCTAAAGTTGCACTAAAAGAATTATTTTTTATAATTTTATAACACCAAAATTTATATTTAAGTTTGATTTATGAGTCACTATGTTTACACTCAATCTTCACTTACTTGTTGTTGTATAATTGAAACGTTTTCAAGATCATTCGATCTCATCCTCAGCTGTTTGGTGACTAAATGAACCTTCCTCTTCTTCCACTACTACGGAGCTCCGATCACTCTGCCATCTGGTGTTAGGGCACTAAGTTTTAATACTTCATTTAATGCCAGGATTTCAAAATTTATAACTTTATCACGGTTTTTGTTTATGAATATTTTTTCCCAAATATCCAATTCTATGGGTGTACTTAAAGATTTTAACAGTTTAATGTTGTGGCCAATGTTGTGGTTTTCTGTCCAAAAATGGTGTGAAACTGCAGATTTTTCTGTTTGTTTCAACTTAATGTTCCTCTGGTGTTCTTTTTGCCTGGTTAACAAGTTTCTCTTAGTTTTTCCTATGTAGCTTTTTTCACAGGTTTCACAATTAATCTGATAAATTCCTGATTTCAAATTGTTGGGGATTGTATTTTTCAGTGGTTTATTTAGCAGGTTCCTCAGACTGAATTTGTTTTGGGGTGCTAGTTTTAAGTTTAGTCTTTTGAAGATTCGTTCAAATTTTCTAAAAGCCCATGGATGGTAGGTGAATTTTCTATATTGCCAATTTGTGTTTTTAAGTGGTGTGAGAGTGGTATTTCTTGATAATATTTTCAGTTTTTCTTCTTTTCATCATGTTCCTTATGATGGCTGGGTTGAATCCATTTAATACCGCTATGTCTTTTATGTGTTGTTGTTCTTCCAAAAATTCATCCTTACTCAGTGGGATCTTGTTTTGTGTCATTAATCGACTCCTAATTAATTTAATTTATACAACAACACTGTTTTCAACACTTCCATGAACTTGTTAACCAGGCAAAAAGAACACCAGATGAACATTAAGTTGAAACAAACAGAAAAATCTGCAGTTTCACACCATTTTTGGACAGAAAACCACAACATTGGCCACAACATTAAACTGTTAAAATCTATAAGTACACCCATAGAATTGGATATTTGGGAAAAAATATTCATAAACAAAAACAGTGATAAAGTTATAAATTTTGAAATCCCGGCATTAAATGAAGTATTAAAACTTAGTGCCCTAACACCAGATGGCAGAGTGATCAGAGCTCCGTAGTAGTGGAAGAAGAGGAAGGTTCATTTAGTCACCAAACAGCTGAGGATGAGATCGAATGATCTTGAAAACGTTTCAATTATACAACAGCAAGTAAGTGAAGTTTGAGTGTAAACATAGTGACTCATAAATCAAACTCAAATATGAAGAATACTTCACTGTTAATAGTGCTTCTGCTTTTTATATTTATAATATTTACAAATTAACCATATTAGATTTTATCGGAATTACCGTGACCGTGTAAGAAACTTCGGTCAGAGGCAGAATATATTACAAAATAATTCCAGGGGGAACAACGGAAATGAAATGTTGCCTGAGAATGCGAGAGTAGAGTTAGAAAACCGACAGGTTAATGTAGTAAATTCTCAAAGTCTGGTAAATAATAACAACCCTAGAACTGAAACAGAAGTCCGGAATTCCCATCCGGAAAACTAGTTACTTCTCCCTCTACGCTCTGGGAGGTGATGGGGAAATTGCTACACAGAGCGAAAGTAGAACTGAAATTGAAAATAATTTAAACAATATTTTAATATCGAACCCAGAGAAAACTGAATTAATTAACCCACCCCAAATTACCATACAAGTATGGGATAAGCTAATGAATGTGTTAATAGACACAGGGGCAAGCTGTTCGGTAATTAGCGAAGAATTTTTCAAAATGTTGATGGCTAATTATCGTATTGAATACCTAAATGTTAGTAATGTATACTGTAGCACAGCCATAGGGAAAAGAAAAGATCGTATTAGATATCAAGCATTAATTGAAGCCAAGGTTGAAGGAACAGATTTCAACTTCATAGCGTAGGTAATACCTAATTTAGCCAAGGAAGTTATAATCGGAAATGATTTGTTATATAGTTGGCAGAGTATAATTGATTTTGATAGACATGAGCTCAGAATTAAAGCAAATAATAATATTTTGATAAGTAAGTTGTTAGAAGATATAAGTGTACGAATGTATGACGATGCAGATAATTGTGATGATAAGTGGTGTTATTATTAAATTTTAGATGAGTCGCATTTTTTACACATCTGCTTCACTTTCGTACCTATTTTGAGGACATGTTTCGCAAATCTTCGTTTGCATCTACGGCTCTTGTGCGACTGAAGCTAGATCCAGCGGTGTGGGTAATTCTGGGGTTGTTGCTGCCATCTGTTGATTTAGTGATGAACTGAAATGTGGGATTCTCTTCTAGCGGGATTTCAAAGTTCATTAGTTGGTTTTTATGTTTTTCTATGTATATCCTCTCCCATATGACGAGTTCACTATGTTTTTGTACGTATTTTAGTAATTCTGTGCTATCTTCAATTTCATGATTTTCAGACCAGAAATGAGCTGCTATTGCGGACTTATCAATATTTTTGTATCTTAAGTGCCTGAAGTGTTCTTTCTTTCTAGTGCCTATGTTCCTTTTTGTCCTTCCTATGTAAATTTTTTCACAGTCTTTACACTTAATTTTGTAAATGCCTGACTTTTCCTCTGGTTTTATCTTATCAGTATTATTACTGTGAAGTAGGTTTTTAATGTTGTAATTGTTTTTTGGTGCCAATGTTACTTCAGGCACTTAAGATACAAAAATATTGATAAGTCCGCAATAGCAGCTCATTTCTGGTCTGAAAATCATGAAATTGAAGATAGCACAGAATTACTAAAATATGTACAAAAACATAGTGAACTCGTCATATGGGAGAGGATATACATAGAAAAACATAAAAACCAACTAATGAACTTTGAAATCCCGCTAGAAGAGAATCCCACATTTCAGTTCATCACTAAATCAACAGATGGCAGCAACAACCCCAGAATTACCCACACCGCTGGATCTAGCTTCAGTCGCACAAGAGCCGTAGATGCAAACGAAGATTTGCGAAACATGTCCTCAAAATAGGTACGAAAGTGAAGCAGATGTGTAAAAAATGCGACTCATCTAAAATTTAATAATTTTTCGCTTCACTGTGGTGTTCCAATTCAGTTGAATCTCGATAAAGTGGTGTTATGTTAATGAGAACATGTCTTAGAACAACATATCAAATAATAACGAATGTCAATTATATGGCTTACAAGTGAGTAATAGTGAAGTGGTAAATAGACAACAGGAAGAAAATCAGTTCTATGAAAACCTCAAAGCTAAGTTAGAGTGTACCTATAATCTCAACGAGGCTCAGAAGGAAAAATTAAAGAAATGTATCCTGAAAAATCGTGATGCATTCAGTTCAAAGCCTGGGTTGTGCAACAAGTATACACATACGTTCAAGGTTAAAGATGTTGCCCCATACTCTCATAAGAGTAGACCTATTCCGATATCGATCCGACAACAAGCTACAGATGTTAATCAATAAAATGCTGGAGGATGGGATTATAGAAGTGTCGGATTCCCCATACTTACATCCATTATGTTGGGTTCATAAACGTGATGGGTCCATTCATATGACTATTGATGCCCGAAAAATTAATGCCCTCACACAACCTGATCATTTTAGACCTCTGGGAATCGATGAATTATTTTCTAAACTGGGGCGTGGCCAATACTTCTCAAAAATTGATTTGGTTTCTTCGTATTGGCAAATTCCTTTAGACAAATCAATAAGAAAAGACACAGGTTTCAATTTCGGTGGTAAAATTTATCAATTTAAGACTTGCGGCTTTGGGTTATCTACCAGTGGTAGCGCCTTACTCCGTGCACTATACCAGATTTTTGGTGACACTATAAATGATTTTGCATTACAATACATTGATGATTTTTTGACTTATGACCAAGATTTTGATGTGCACATTGAGCATCTGAACTATATTTTTTCCAAATTCAGGGAGAGTGGAATGACAAATTTGGCTAAATTCCATTTCCTAGTCAAGGAAATTTAGGTTACATAATTTCTGAAAGAGGAATGGCACCAAATCCAGAACGAATAAAAGATTCCTCCACCTAAGAACACCAAACAGTTGAAAAGGTTCCTAGGCATCTTACAGTATGAGAGCAAATTTGTTATTAATTATGCCAAAGAACTAGGTCCTTTAAGGGAATTGCTAAAGAAAAATACTGTTTGGAAATGGTCAGATGAACAACAAATGGCTTTCCAAAGAATAAAGGATTATTTAAAAACACCATCCTCCTGGAAAGACCATTACAGAACCATCCATACAAAATATATACTGATGCAAGTATTCATGCTTATGCAGCAGTATTGATACAAACTGACCATGATGGGAATAGTCATGTGATTGCCACTGCTTCGAGAACCTTGAGTAAGGTAGAATCGAACGCATGCATCACAGAATTGGAAATTGGCGCTATTTACTTTGCTGTACAAAAGTTTCGTCAATATGTGTATAATACTAAAATTACAATATATAGCAACCACATAAGTTTGTCATTTATAAAGAAATGCAAACTAACTAATCCTTATTAACTTTAAAGAGAGTCGATTAATGACACTAAATAGAAAAATGGCTCAAATCACTTGGAATGGCATCACCTGAAATTTCAGACTACATCAAACTAACCAAATTATGCATAGAACAAAATTTCTTCCAGTTTCAAACAAAATATTTCCACCAAACTTCAGGGTTAGCAATGGGCAACCCCCTATCACCCTTCCTGGCCGATCTGTACATGAGTGCATTAGAAATAAGGATCAACAAAGGTTTCCCTTGGATGTTCAAACTCTGGCAACGATATGTAGATGACATCTTTGCAATAGTACCAAAAAAACACATCAGTGATGCACTAAAACTTTTAAATATCCAAGAAAAAAGCATCAAGTTCACTGTAGAAATAGAAAAAGATGAGCATTTACCATTTTTTGATCTAAAAATAATGAGGAATAAAAACAGACTAAACTTTGGCATTTACAGAAAACCAACACAGACTGACAACTACATAAAAGCTAATGGCTACAACCCAAGATCCCACAAACAGGCAATCTTCAATAGTTTAGCACACAGACTGGTAAACATCCCTCTCACAGCAGAAGAATACAAAACAGAATACAACAAAATAATTGAAATAGCACAAAAAAATAAATTTTCCAAATCATTAGTTGACAAAAAAGTGAACTTAGCAAAAAAGAAGAAGCTACTAAAGGAAACCACAACCCTCTCAGCTACAGAAACTAATATGATTTTCAAAAAATTCACTTACCATCCATGGGCCTATGATAAATTCAAAAAAGTCTTCAAAAAACAAAACATTCAACTAGCACCAGTCAACCATTTCTCCTTAAAAAACCTAATTTGCTCAAACATCAAAGATGCCATTCCATCTAACAAAAAATCTGGTATATATCAAATTGAATGCAATGACTGTAGTCAAATTTATACTGGAAAATCCAAAAGAAATTTAGAAACAAGAGCAAAGGAACACTTTAGAAACATAAAATATAAACAATTAGAAAAATCAGCAGTTGCCACACATTTTTGGGAAAAAGATCACAACATAAATCCAGAACCAAAACTGCTAAAACATACATCAGGAAAACAAGAACTATACACATGGGAACAAATCTTCATTTCAAAAAATAGGAACAAAGTATTCAATTTCGACATCCCCCAGAAAGATTTGTTCTGCAAGTTCCTTGAACCGCCACCAGAGGAGACCTGTGACAAAATATCGTCAACTACACCAATGAGAACCAGTCGAGAGCCGGTTGATGATAGAGGCAAAGCCTCGGAAACATGTTCCGGAAAAATTTAAAAGTAAGTGTTGTTTAGTGTCATTAATAAACTCTCTTTAAAGTTAATTTATCATAACAACACTGTTTTCAACACTTCCAAGAAAGGAATTGTAACTAATCCTTGTTTCACGTAAGCTTGCCCAGTATCTCTTACTGCTCACGTGATCTAATCACCTCTCATTGGCTGCTGTTTTGGTAAAGACTGTCGTGCGGTAAAAATTAGTTCGTTATTTAACATGGTGATATATCTGTATATAACTATATGTGTTGGAAGAGAATTGTCAAATTTATATTTTCGTAACTGTTTTAATTAAATATATTACGCAACACAGTTGATTTATCTGAAATACATGTTAATTCTTAAACGAAGTAAAGAGGAGGTTCCTTTGCTCTCGAGCACATGACACGACAGCACGTGCTTCAGTGGTACATATTTGTTTATATGACTTTTATCACTGACCTTGTTTTGAACTGGATTAGTCATATATCGGCATTCGATTGTTGTGCCTAGTGTGAAAGCTAAATTATTTTATTGATCATTTATTGCGTGTGTACTTCTATGAATAATGGCAGAGTCTACCGCCAGTTTTTCGCTGAAGCATCGCAAGGGTAAATCCTTACAAACAGGCGTAAAAAGAATTGTGGTGCATGTGTTTAATGCACTCATAGAGAAGAATCCGTCTTTGTCAGTGAGAGAAGTCAAACAGCTGTGCTCTGAAGTTACAGGTGTGAGTGTTAGAACGGTAGGAACATCGCGATGTGAAATTGAGAAAACAGGAAAACTTACCACTCCAGGCAAAAGCAGGAATAAACAAAAGCGCGTGCTTGGAGAAAATACGTGAAAAGTGCTGTGCGTCGTCATGTGTATAGTTCTTTTCTTTAGAAACTAACTCCCTAACATAAATAACATTTCATCTGCTGTAAATGAGGATGCAAATTCACCAAATTTCAGCAGATTGCTTATACAGCTGGGGTTTGTGAATGAAAAAAGAGGCAAGAAAAATGTGCTAAAAACAGAGGCGATATTGCTGTGTGGCGAAGACGTTATTTAAGGACAGTCAGACTGTACCGAGATACAAGTCGCAAAATATACTACCTTGACGAGATTTGGGAGAATGAAGAACACACGAAAAGTAAGGTATGGCGTGACACGGCTTTTAAGACTGAAAGACAAGCATTTTTGAAAGGTATGTGTGCGGGTTTAAAAAATCCCAGTGGAAAAGGCCAAAGGCCTTTCATTATAAACTTGTTTCACTTACATTGTTCCATCATTAAGTTCCAACTTGCTCATTTCATTATAAACTTGTATTTTTGCATGCCTTCATATCCTTATTTGTATGATTTTATTTATCTTCCCGGCAATTATTATGACGTTTACTTCAGGTTTAAATGTGACGGAAAGGCACCGCCTATGGCCTATGGCGTGAAAGCATTAGCCAATTAGGACGAGGGGGAAGGTAGTTGGACACGGAGAGATACATGTCAGCGGAGCAAGGTTATATGAAACAGAGTATAGTTCCAAGATATCTCGATACATACACGAGATTACTTTGTACGATATCGAGATATGTCATATACCAGGGAAAGAAAATATTTTCAGTGACTTGTTATCCTGGCAGAAGGTCGGAGATGAAATCCTGAGACACTATCCCACCCACATCATGAAGTTAAAATATATAAATTAGATTTCAATTGGAACAAGAATTTGGAAAAGAAGTTCAAGAACATTGCAGAAATTCAAAGCAATGATGCCTCATTAGGTCCATTGTTACAAGCAGTACCTGAAATAGAGAATGCAAAGAATAATACAATAGCTAAGAAAGATGGAGTATTGTACAAGCTCCATGGAGGTGTGCCCAAGAAATGGAAAATAATGGTGCCCAAAATCCTCGAAGAGGAAGTAATAACGTCATTTCATGAAAACTTGGCACATCCAGGAAGTGAAGAAACCTCCTTAGCTATCCAAGATAGGGTATATATCAAACATTTGGGCAGGAAAGTACGCAAATTAATATCCTCCTGTGCCCTATGTCAGAAAGCTAAACCTCTTAATGTAAAATACGATTACGAGCCCCAGGTAATCGTAAGAGAAAATAAAAATGAGCTCGTAGCAATTGATGCTCATGGAGAAATGCCGGCCAGTCAATATAATTATAAATATATTTTTGTTATGCTCGATGTATTCACAAAATTTGTGAAAATTTATCCTGTAAAAAATATTAAGAGCAGAACTTGTGTATTAAAAATAACTAATGATTGGATTCCAAAATTTGGAAAAATCAAGTCCATTATATCAGACAATGCCACCGTACATCGGAGAAAAATATTTACTTCAACACTCCGAAGCCAAGGTATAAAATTATACAATTCTTCTGTGTATTTCCCACAAGGAAATCCTTGTGAACGAATACTGAGAGATATTGGGTTCTACTTTCGTATCTTGTGCCATTCCCACCACCAACAATGGTTCAAATTTTGTGAAGTCATAGAAAATGTGATTAACCACACTCCTAACACAACAACTAAATTCACACCTTATGAATTAATGACAGGGCCATCCACCAAAACCCATGGTGATAAAGAGTCCATTGAACCATTGAACGAGCATCTTTCAGAAGAGGAAAAAATGTCTCTGGCATATCAAAGATTAGTAGTTAAAGCAGAAAAGAGAAGACAGAAAGTCAAAAGAGGAAAAGTCATTTGGAATCCTCAATTAGGCGACAAAGTTTTAGTCAAAACAATAAATCTTTCGGATTCAGGAAGAAAAGTACATTGGAGAATGAATCTAATATATAAAGGCCCTTATAAGATTGCGAATAAATTTGGGGAACATACATACGAGATAACTTCGTAGCATTGTAGCATTGATTTGCAACTATTATTTGTTATTGATTTTAATCGTCCAACACAAACATTTTTGGAGTGAAATATCACTATTGCTCTTTCTATATTTTGTTCTGCGGTATCGAAGCCATAAACGAATTTTAAAGTCAATGCATAGCACTCGTTCCAAAAGGAGTTGACTGTCGCTTAGATCTGCTGTATTCTCTTGATGTTCTTGTTACCTTCAGGTTAATAATAATAATAATAATAATAATAATAATAATAATAATAATAATAATAATAATAATAATAATAATAAATATAATACAATTACACTAAATTGCAATTAAAATCTTAAATATCAGAGCATTACATATTAAATATATATATATATATATATATATATAATTTTTTGTTTGTATATAATGTTAAAACTTGTTCTCAAATTTCACAATTTGTTTAAGAGTTGTTTGTACATATTGTTTTGTTAATCATAACATTTTTTGTTAACTTAAATGTGAATGTAAGTTAACAAAGTTTATAAAGAAATGTAGTTTATTCAGGGGCAACATTCAGAATTTATGAACCAAAAAGAGACAAACCTGTTATGAAGATGGTTAACTCATAAATTCTGAATGGAGGCATTTTGAAGCTGATTTTCCATATAATTCGAGAAGTTTATTAAAATTCCCATATGTGGAAATGTAATACAAACCTGGCCATCTGAAGTTGATGAAAGAGGTTAAATCAAGATGGCTTTATTAAATTTTAGATGAGTCGCATTTTTTAACACATCTACTTCACTTTCGTACCTATTTTGAGGACATGTTTCGCAACTCTTCGCTTGCATCTACGGCTCTTGTGCGACTGACGCTAGATCCAGCGGTGTGGGTAATTCTGGGGTTGTTGCTGCCATCTGTTGATTTAGTGATGAACTGAAATGTAGGATTCTCTTCTAGCGGGATTTCAAAGTTCATTAGTTGGTTTTTATGTTTTTCTATGTATATCCTCTCCCATATGACTAGTTCACTATGTTTTTGTACGTATTTTAGTAATTCTGTGCTATCTTCAATTTCATGATTTTCAGACCAGAAATGAGCTGCTATTGCGGACTTATCAATATTTTTGTATCTTAAGTGCCTGAAGTGTTCTTTCTTTCTAGTGCCTATGTTCCTTTTTGTCCTTCCTATGTAAATTTTTTCACAGTCTTTACACTTAATTTTTTAAATGCCTGACTTTTCCTCTGGTTTTATCTTATCAGTATTATTACTGTGAAGTAGGTTTTTAATGTTGTAATTGTTTTTTGGTGCCAATGTTATATTGTATTTCTTGAATATTTTTTGGAACTTTTTTGTGGCCCAGGGGTGGTAAGTAAATTTAGCAAATCTAGTTTCTTGTTTTATTGGTGTGAGAGCTGTGATCTGTTTTAATTTCTTTTGAAGTTTGAATAATTTTAGTTTTTTATCTACAAGGTTTTTTCCATATCCATTTTTAATTGCAGTTTTTAAGATTTGATGGTATTCGTTTTGATATTCTTGCTGGCTGAGAGGTAGATTTACTAATCTGTGTGTCAGACTGTTGATGGTTGCATGTTTGTGTGGAATTGGGTTGAAACTATTTGCTTTGATGTAATTATCTGTGTGTGTTGCTTTTCTATGAATGCCAAATTCTAGTTTTTCATTGCCTTTTTTGATTTTAAGGTCTAAAAAAGGTAGAGTACAGTCCTCTTCAGTTTCTACTGTGAATTGTATGCTGGGTTCTTGCAGGTTGAGTAGTTTCAAAGCATCATCTATTAGTTTGTAGGGCACTATTGCAAAGATGTCGTCTACGTATCTGTACCATGTTTTAAACATATGAGGGAAGGCTTTAGTAATATGTGTTTCGAAAAAGCTCATGTATAGATTGGCCAAAAATGGTGATAGCGGGCCATTTTTGGCCAATCTATACGTGAGCTTTTTCGAAACACATATTACTAAAGCCTTCCCTCATATGTTTAAAACATGGTACAGATACGTAGACGACATCTTTGCAATAGTGCCCTACAAACTAATAGATGATGCTTTGAAACTACTCAACCTGCAAGAACCCAGCATACAATTCACAGTAGAAACTGAAGAGGACTGTACTCTACCTTTTTTAGACCTTAAAATCAAAAAAGGCAATGAAAAACTAGAATTTGGCATTCATAGAAAAGCAACACACACAGATAATTACATCAAAGCAAATAGTTTCAACCCAATTCCACACAAACATGCAACCATCAACAGTCTGACACACAGATTAGTAAATCTACCTCTCAGCCAGCAAGAATATCAAAACGAATACCATCAAATCTTAAAAACTGCAATTAAAAATTGATATGGAAAAAACCTTGTAGATAAAAAACTTAAATTATTCAAACTTCAAAAGAAATTAAAACAGATCACAGCTCTCACACCAATAAAACAAGAAACTAGATTTGCTAAATTTACTTACCACCCCTGGGCCACAAAAAAGTTCCAAAAAATATTCAAGAAATACAATATAACATTGGCACCAAAAAACAATTACAACATTAAAAACCTACTTCACAGTAATAATACTGATAAGATAAAACCAGAGGAAAAGTCAGGCATTTAAAAAATTAAGTGTAAAGACTGTGAAAAAATTTACATAGGAAGGACAAAAAGGAACATAGGCACTAGAAAGAAAGAACACTTCAGGCACTTAAGATACAAAAATATTGATAAGTCCGCAATAGCAGCTCATTTCTGGTCTGAAAATCATGAAATTGAAGATAGCACAGAATTACTAAAATACGTACAAAAACATAGTGAACTAGTCATATGGGAGAGGATATACATAGAAAAACATAAAAACCAACTAATGAACTTTGAAATCCCGCTAGAAGAGAATCCTACATTTCAGTTCATCACTAAATCAACAGATGGCAGCAACAACCCCAGAATTACCCACACCGCTGGATCTAGCGTCAGTCGCACAAGAGCCGTAGATGCAAGCGAAGAGTTGCGAAACATGTCCTCAAAATAGGTACGAAAGTGAAGCAGATGTGTTAAAAAATGCGACTCATCTAAAATTTAATAATTTTTCGCTTCACTGTGGTGTTCCGATACAGTTGAATCTCAAGATGGCTTTGTTTGTGACGTATTAGACTGCATAGAAATTCAAAATCTGACGTCAAGCCAATCAAATTTAAGTATTGGTCCCTTAGTAACAAGACATGACAAAATTAACCAATCAGATTTCAGTAAAAATTTGAATTTAATTTTTTCACTTGATAAAGCTCATTCCTGAAAGTTCTCTTGATCTGGCTAGATGTGTAATGGCTATAGTTCTGTACACGCTGCTGCATATGCTACGCCATTACTAACATGAAATATGTTAGCAAACGTTACAAAGCATCGACTGTGTAAAGATACAGGAAGAAAGTAAAATCTTATAAAAAGAAGTAGTGTTTTATGATCAATTTTGGTTACTACCATTCACCATTCCGTTGCTGGCGCGGTACCACAGCCCTGGATTAAAGATCTCATCGCTCATTGACGCACCTACCGGCAATTTATCCGGACTACTTCATCGCAGTAATGGTGAAGCTGAAGGGATCTTCATTTCTCTATCTCGAGGAAGGTAAGTCGCCTCACCGAGGGATTGTAATACAAGAACGTATTGCAACGTTATGGAGAATCTGGTAATGGAGTAATCCCCTCCATCTCGGATTCTGATTCTGATTCTGCAGTAACAGTTTCGCTGTCGGAACTCTCCGTAGGGTTTATAATTATACTCTCTATTACGTTGTTGACAATGCCATCCAGCTCCCACAGTTTCTATTCTTCTTTGAGCATATGATGAATAGCCTTTTTCCATGTTTCGTCGCTGATCTCCGAAAATGCTGTGGCAAGTAATGGCCTGATATCGTGCAACTTAAATGTTCTATTGTTTTTCGCTACGAATCCTTTAATTTGGCTCCAAATAAGGTCAATTGGATTTAAAATCCAGTGATATGGTGGAAGCCTGAGTACCTAATGACCAGGTGACCTTGCCATTTCATCGATTACGTATTTTTTACAATCGCTGGCATGCTTTGCTACAAGTTCCAGTAGTTCTGCCTTAATAAGGGATTCATTTACAACTTCATTTTTTGCACGCAGCCATTCAATAATGTCTTGTTTCTTCCAGGATGTATTTGGTTTCTTCTTGACACGAACGTTGTGGTAATGAGCATTGTCCATCACAATTATGCTGCTTGGTTCCAGTTTTGCTAACACACTCGCAAACCACTGCTGAAACACGTCTCCATTCATATCCTCATGGTAATCACCGGTTTTCTTTGACTCAAACAGCATTAGACCATCTTCCACAAAACCACTATCACTTCCTATATGAGTGACAATCAGTCTTCTGCCTTTTCCACTGGGATTTTTTTAACCAGAACACATACCTTACAAAAATGCTTGTCTTTCAGTCTTAATAGTCGAGTCACGCCATACTTTACTTGTCGTAAGTCCTTCATTCACCCAAGTCTCGTCAAGGTAGTATATTTTGCAATTTGTATCCCGGTACTGTCTGATTGTCGTTAAATAACGCCTTTGCCACACAGCAATATCGCCTCTGTCTCTCAGCACATTTTTCTTGCCCCTTTTTTCATTTACAAACCCTAGCTGTATAAGCAGTCTATACAGACTAGATCTGCTGAAATTTGGTAAATCTGCATCCTCATTTACAGCAGACAAAATTTTATTTATGTTAGGGAGTTCGTTTCTAAAGAAAAAAACTATGCACATGATGACATACAGCAGTTTTAATGAACTCATCGCATTCTCCGAGCACGCGCTTTTCTATATTCCTGCGTTTGCCTGGAGTGGTAAGTTTTCCTGTTTTCTCAACTTCATGTCGCGATGTTCCTATGGACCTAACACTCATACCTGTAAGTTCGGAGCACAACTGTTCGACTTCTCTCACTAACAAAGATGGATTCTTCGCTGTGAGTGCATTATACACATGCAACACAATTCTTTTTTCACTGCATTGTAATGGTTTACCCTTGCGATGCTTTAGCGAAAAACTGGCAGTAGACTCTGCCATTATACATATAATAAGTACATGCGCAATAAACGATAAAAGTGATAAAAGTCATATAAACAAATATGTCATCACTGCTGCTAAAACACGTGCTATTGTGTCATCTGGAAGGCCGGCCTAGTTGCAAAGGAACCTCCTCTTTACTTTGTTTAAGAATTAACATGCATTTCAGATAAATTAACTCTGTTGCGTAATATGTTTAATTGAAACAGTTATGAAAGTAAATATTTGACAATTCTCTTTCAACATATAAAGATATATTACGATGTTAAATAACGAACTAATTTTTACTGCCAAACAGTCTGTACCACAACAGCAGCCAATGAGAGGAGATGAGGTCACGTGACTGTTAAGAGATTACAGGGCAAGCTTACATGAAACAAGGTATAGAGGGCCGAATGTTCCAGCCCCTCCCATGTAGGAGCAGTTCGGATTGGGTAGGCTTCGAGGGGGCAGTGGTTCCTGATACACATGGGAGATTGGGTGCCTTCGGCCAGGTTTCAGCCGCCTGAAAGGGGCAGAGCCTGCAGAGCAAGTAGTTGGTGTGCTAGATCACCAGGCCAGTCCCACCGAAGTCATTCAGTAGTCTTCCCTGCGGGGTTGATGCATGTCAGTGATGAGGTCACAGGGTGGTCATGACCCAACCGTATTGTCCTTCAAACAAACAGACTGTGGAAGACTAGTAACAGGAAAGTACAAATCACACAGAAAATGAAGCAAGTCACAGTGAAGCAACAAATATTACACAAATAAAAATATTTACAACAGAATCTCCACTTAACTTAAGAAGTTGATGTAATAATTCTTTCTTCTTTAGAAAAAATGGATTTCAAAGACACAGATTACACAAATAAAAATATTTGCAACAGAATCTCCACTTAACTTAAGAAGTTGATGTAATAATTCTTTCTTCTTTAGAAAAAATTGATTTCGAAGATGATTTCGATGTGTCTTCGAAATCGATCTTTTCTAAAGAAGAAGGAATTATTACATCAACTTCTTTAGTTAAGTGGAGATTCTGTTGCAAATATTTTTATTTGTGTAAGGAAAGTACAATCTGGTATTAATTGTCAGGAAGCAGGTTATAGATTATGAAGCCAGGATGGCTGTTGTTAATGTCCAAGGAGTTGCACAAAAGTGCAGAGGGCAGTGTCTCTATACTTAAGCAGTTGAAAACTCCTCGGCAGGCCAGTACAGCCAGCATCCCACAGACGGTGGTCCTGAAACAGCCCTCTAGGCTAGCCCGGAGACCATGGTGCCAGAGGAAGTGTTTACCAAGAGCAACGCCGAGACATTTGCCGACACTTCTACACTGAAAGAGACTACCAGATGAGAGATGATGTGAAATGTTAATGAAGGGACAGGAAATTCTGGGGATGTAAATTACCTACCCAGCATTCACCAAGTGACCCGGGAAAACCCCAAAAATATCCATGGGTCAGGTATGTCAGCCACGGGAATCGAATCTGGACCTCCCAAATGTGGGCCACAGATGAAACCACCTGAGCCATTCCTCTCGGTTGACCTCAGGAACCAGAGTTCTAACTCTATATTTTATAAATATTGGTACCCTCTCATAGTGCTTGCCTCAACATCTAAGCAGTCTTGCTGCATTACTTATTTGTGTTTAATTACAAAGCAATTGATATGTAAACTAAATTTTTGTTTGTATTATATCTAGATTTACATGGAGGTAATGGATAAAATGAAAGAGTCAGCGCCAGATGCTAAGGACACTATTAATTTCAAGGTCTTCAAGGAACACATTGAGAGACTGCAGCCCAAGGGTATGTTTATTATAACATAGACTATACTTATTTTTTGGAGGGAAAACAGTCTAAAGTTTTGATGGTAGTTGTGTGCTACTGATTGTATTGCAAACATGATCTTAAGGTTTTGGATAGATAGAGTCAACCTGAAAAATTCAATGCCATGGCTGGCATTGAACCATGGATCTCCTGGTTTCCATCCAATCACTCTTAACCATTGAGCTACCATGGCCAACGTGCCGTCCTGACATTAAATTCTCCAATTGACTCATATATTTTCCTGGTAAACCACTAGGGTCTCTCGTATTCCAGATACACCATTTGTGGCGACTTACTGTTGTAAGTACTTGAATCCCAGGCTTCATTGTTAAACTCTTATTATTTAAGTTAATTGATGGAAATTAATCATTGCTTTGCACTAGCCATATATAGGCTAAGGTTTTGGACAGTCAACCTGCCATGGCCAGGTACGAGAGCCCCTAGTGGTTTACCAGGAAAATATATATGAGTCAATTGGACAATTTAGTGTCAGGATGGCACGTTGGCCATGGTAGCTCAATGGGTTAGAGCGACTGGACGGAAACCAGGAGATCCGTGGTTCAAATTCCGGCCATGGCATTGAATTTTTCATGTTGACTCTATCTATGTTCTTAAAGTTTTGGATAGAGCCAACCTGAAAAATTGAATGCCATGGAACCGCAAATCTCCTGGTTTCCACCCATTTGTTCTTGCTACTATGGCCAACGTGCTGTCCTGACATTAAATTCTCCAATTAACTCATATATTTCCCCAGTAGACCACTAGGGGCTCTCGCATCCAAGATACGCCGTTAGTGGCGACTTACTATCGTAAGTACTTGAGTCCCAAGCTTCATCATTTAACTTTTATATTTTTAGTTAATTGATGGAAATTAATCATTTCTTTTACACTAGCCATGTAGTCAGTTTGACTCTATCCAAAACCTTAGCATATACATGGCTAGTGTAGAAGAAATGATTTATTTCCATCAATTAACTTAAATACTTGCTGATGTTTCCCTCAATATATCGTGAGCTTCTTCTGGGCTCTTGTCCGATCTTTGCATTGTTGTACAGGTTTATATCTCTGCGGTTCACCGGTGGCTCTGCCCTTTCATTCTTGGTTGGCTGCCTGTCCACCAATTAGTCATACTTACAAAATCATCAGGAAACAATGACACCAGCATCGACTTTGGCCAACCAAGAACAAAGGGGCAGAGTCATTATAGAACCGCAGAGATATAAGCCTGAACAACAATGCAAAGATCATACAAGAGCCCAGAAGAAGCTCACGACATGTAGAATGAAATGTCGGAAAGTTTGACATGATGTAGTTAGAAAAGGAGGGAAGGAAATTAATAACATTAAAGAGCAAGCATGGAAATGGGCCAGGGCACATCCCAAGATGATACTCAATAAATCATATAAGTATTATGTGTTTCAAATGGGAATAGTTCTCGCCTGTAGTGAATCACATGCGTTAAGAGCTGTCAGTGTTGCCACCTTGTTGTGCCCACTCTTTTTATATTTCCCTCTCTCTCGCACACTTGTGAGTGTTCTTGGCAGTAGACATAGGAGAACGCTAATAATAAATGAATTAATGAAAACTGAATTTTCCAAAGTTTTATAATAATGCAGTTGTTGAAATCACAATTGCAACATGGATATTCGTGTATTGCGCAAGTGTTTTAAATAATTAGTTTACAATTAATTATAGTTTATTATTAAAATTATAAAATAGAAGTATTTATAAACAGTGGAGCTTTATCAATAAAATCTTTTTAAACCACTTGTCGAACTATAAAAACACTTTAGCTCCACTTACATTTAAAATTAGGACATGTTTCAAGGACCACACATCCCCATCATCAGCTGATGATGGTTTAAAAATATTTTATTTTTTATAGTTTATGAAATACTTATTTGTCTAATGCAACGAAAATACTAGGGGAGCATCCATATAGTTGTGAATGTTACTTACGTTAAGAGATAATTCGTCATTGTCATTGTCTTCATCGTCTGAGTACTGCAAATTTATGATGATAGGTTCCAAAATCTCGTTACGTGCTATTTATTTCCAAAAGTCGTCTTCTTGTAGTTTATCTGATGTCTCACGCAGTTTTCCCAGTCTTGTTGTGTTCCTTGTTATACTGATCACCAAACTAGAATGTGATTGACAGTAACCACATGGAAGAGCGCTCTAAATAAATGGGAGGGGATGAGTACGTCATAACAGTTGTCATGGTAATGATTAGAGGGACCAATTAGAGTCGAGACATTTCTTTGACAATATTAGATGCTAAACCTTGGTTTGCCGATATTCTAACACGTGCTTAGCATGACTGGCGTGCGAGCGAGTTACGCAAATGCTGCAGTAAATAAAATACCTAGGTTTTTATTTCTCTTCTGATAATGCTGCATAAACAGAATGCCCTCACAGTTAGAGATCATGTACTGGCAAGTTACTTTGCATTTTATTTGTGGCAATTTGCCTTGGTTTACGTGCGCCTGAGTCGGTGTATCTAAGCGCGTGTTGTGATCATTTGCATTTGTTTTTAATGAATGTTTAATTATGTCAAAATATAGTGACAAGCGGAAATCTGAACGTGCTCAGGAACCAAATAAAACTATATTTGGTAAAGGTGTTCCAATTAAAGGACATATACGGGAAATAATATGCTCCGTTAGAGAATACTTCGATGAGGAGAAATTGAAAGGGGTGTCTAGTATTCCATTCTCTAAGTGCTTGATAGGACTTCCCATGCTGTAGGTATCAGTAAGGGCATTAAGGTTAAGATTGGCAAAGAAAAGTATTTTAAAGAATAAAGTTAGACATTGGGGTATAAATTAGAAACTCCCGGAAAAAGGTATGTAAGCGGCATTTTCTTTCCCACTTCAATAAGCATCAAAATGTCACAGGTATGCCTCTTTTGTTATGATTATCTTTACATTTATGTGTTCTTCCTTGTTCTAGCGTGTGCATGTAGATCCACGACTGTACTATTTTCTTTGTGTACAGCATTATAAATAATAATTAATATTAATAATAATAAAATACCAATTGCAGTGGCAACTGAATCACCTTCGCACGTGTAATCCTATCGTGCTCTCCACGTGGCAGCAATAAGCAGCAACGTCGCCTCTCTCTGCATACGAAATGTCAATCACTTTCTAGATTGATGACCAGTATAATTAAGTCGTTCAATGTCACTGAATTTAAAAATATTATTTCTGTTTGCAACATAATTTGAGCCCACATTAACTCTATTGGATTGTATACAAATATAACAATTTGTATATATTTGTTTGCTTCACTGTTAATAGCTTCATATTTTACGTATTCAATTAGATTGTTCTAGCACTAGTAAAGGGGGGGGGGGGGAGGGGGGGCGGAGGTGGATCGTATCTCATTGATCCATTGATTCATGGAAGAGTAACTGAATAATGCTGCTTTGAACTCTCCAGAGTAAATAGAGATTACAAACCATTCATAAACAAAGATATAATGTGACTAGACAAGTTCTGCCAGACTAGCAAGAAGTGTATTGTTTCCTCTCATCGAATTTAACAAACACCTTGGCTTATTCAAAGTACATATTTCTTTTACCACATCATGTCAAATGTTTACGTTTCAGTTCTGAGTAATTTCAAATATACGTTCATGCATACATGCCAACCAATAATTATATTCATTACAATGCTTACATCGCAAGGCATTGTTATAATATAATGGTATCTACTTTATTTGTATTAGGAAAACTTTATGAGCTAAAAATATGGGATTTTTACGGTTATGTTAAATACATTACTCTCTGCTTCCTCGTGGATCAGTTTTTGCAAAATCTGAATTTCTGTCTTAGCGCAAATAGGATATATTAGAGATTGATTAGTTTGCCGCTGGTCACACACTACTTAGGGAGAAAGCAATACGACAACACCTCAGGACTCCGATTGGTTGCTCACCTAGCAGCGCTTAAGGACAAACATCATCGCATTTGAAACACATAATAGTGTCTCTTTTTCTGCTTGAAAGATTTATTGATGTTATTAACCTAAAGAACACAGTTTTTTTCTTCTTCTTCTTTTTTTTTTTTTTTTCAAATTTTTCTATGTGTTGAGTTTCATTTTTGTGCATTTTATAGAAGCAGCTGATGTACAAGATGATGTGGAAATATCTCAATTTTCGCTGAACCCAATAGATCCTATCACAAAAAGGACTATGGTGAATCCTGTGCGAAGCTCACAGTGTGGACACACATTTGGAAAGGAAGGCATTGAAAGTCTACTGAAATTAAAGACATCGACACGGTGAGTATCAATTTATATACAGTTGTGTGAATTAAAAATAATAACTGCATCTGCTTTAACCTGGTTATGATGGGTACTTCAATCTGTAGATCCTATATTGAGATTAGACCAAAATTGTCTAGCTCAAGGATATAGATCATGTCAAAGTTATATTATTTACATACATATTTATAAAATGGACTCAGATATGTCAAACTAATGATATACCATGATGTGTCTGCTTCTATACTGGGTAAGTAAGAAGTATAGAACAATGCCTGTAACCTCACTGTTGCAACTATATGAAATGATATTTTTTAGAAAAGCTGTAATATATCAACATGCCTTCACATTACTGTGGCTACAAATAAAGGGTGTGAGGAGAGAACGTATGCTTTCACGGCCAGAGTCCATAATACAATTAATTATTTCTGGGCTGTTTTGCCGTAGTTTGTTGGCGTAAGAACGTCCAAACGTTTCGTCCACAACTGTGGTAGACATCCTCAGTGGCGCAGTCAAAGTTTCCTTGCAGAGAGTTTCGCTGCGTCTGACATTTCATAGGTCTCCTGTAATGTTATATAGGCCTCAGCTGAAGATTTGTTGAGATGAAAGCAGAATTTCAAAGCTGCATATTATTCTTCACATGTCAGCTCCAGTATTTCGATAAGTGATAATGAACATATCTCTACAATACAATGTTTATTATCCACAGGAATTCATACAGAATTACAGGCATTGTCAATATAGTTCGAATATTTAACAATATTTACAATTCATCTGTTAGGTATTTACAATCTAAAGTTTACAGATAATTTACACAAATTACTATACACACTTGAAAAACATTAAGACACTTGAGTACAATAACAGATCAACTCAGTTATGAATATTTATGCAGACACTGACTCTAATATAATTTTAATGCTTAGGTTAGCTAAAATTCTTCATTGATGAGTCTTCCAATCTCGGACACATGAAACAAGAATAGAAATAGAATACATTAAATCATGCACAACAAACTGATTAATTTATGCTTTACCTGATTTGTATTCTAAGTATTCATTTACTGAGTAAAACTGATTTTTTTTAAAGAAATTGTGTAGCTCTGCCTTAAACTTATTTATAGAGGTTATGTTTTTAAATTGATTTGGCAAGTGGTTGTGTAGCTTTAAACCCGTATATTTGACAGAAGTCTCATAGTTTTGTTTTATTATAAGTGTGTAATTTGTCTTTATTACATGTGTTATGGGTGTATATTTTAGCATTCGTGACATAGTTTGCAGTATTAGTCTTCATGTAAATCAATAACTGTTTCATATATAAACTTGGTAGGGTCAAGATATTCAAATCCCTGAAATGATTTCTGTAGCTTTCCATTTTTGGAATACCAACCATATGATAGTAGTGAATGAAAGTAAGCAAAGTAACAGGTTCTGAGTGCAGTAAATTCTACTCGAGGCTTCAGCTGATGTAAAACAAAACAAACAAGGCTCAGCTTCTCGCTAACTTTTCTATATGTTTGTCCCAACTTAAATTATTGTCTACCCATAGTCCTAAGAATTTAGTTTGATGTTCAAAATTTATCAATCTGGAGCCAATTCTGATACAAGGGTTTTCTAGTTTCCTAACAAGCCTTACACTGAAAATTTAGTGCTATTGTTTTTTCTTCATTTACAAGCAACTTATTGACTTTAAACATATTTAATACATTTACTGGTGTTATATTTTGCTGAAGGCTATCATCATCCTTTCCTGCAATGAAAATACTTGTATCATCTGCAAAGAGTGTGATTTTAGCATTTAAGTTGTTCATAAGACTTAATGGGAGGTCATTTATATACAGTAAAAATAACAAGGGGCCCAGAATAGAACCTTGCGGAACCCCTGATACTGCTGGTCTGTTTTGTGATAACTCGTTATTGATTTCATTTTGGCCTTTTTCTGTGAAAGTGATCTCAACAACAAGCTCCTTGTTATTTCAAGGCAGGATTTAAACCAATTGAAGGCCACCCCTCTTACACCTTATTTATGTAGCTTATTTAACAGAATATTGTGATCTACCATGTCAAAAGCTTTGGATAGATCCAAAAATAAACCCATCCCAACTTCTCTTCTGTCCATTACATCATAGATACTTTCAACAAAATTGATCACTGCCAGACTAGAAGATTTCTTACTTTGGAACCCATACTGACTGCTATTAATGATTTTAAATTTGTTGAGGAATGCCATAAGTCTCTTCTACATTACTTTTTCTAATATTTTTGAAAAGGTTGAAAGTAGAGCTATTGGTCTATAGTCTGTTTGCCCCCCTGTCACAGGTGGGAATCAGGAGTACCAACAATGAAACTGCTACAGCATGTTTGTTACACACATTTATGTATATCTATAATTTTGAGTTTAATACTTGATGCTCCATATATTGCTTCCTAACATCCTGAGCTAATGTTATCTGTAGATTTTTGAGTTGGTGAAGTATATTAAAAAGTGTTCAGGGTCCAACTGCATTAACTACGTTAGAAAAAATATTCATAAAAAATATAAAGGAAAAACTGTTGGATTTTGACAACACATTTTAAAAGAACCCAAATTTCAAGTTCATCAAGGTACCAACAGGAGATACCTTCAAGGAGTTGTTCTTTACCTTATCCCTAGTTTACCACTTGCTGCGGTGTTACAGGGTTCTTCTTCCTCCATCCCTTAATGTTGGGTTGAGGAATAAAAGCTTTGGATCTTTTAGAGAACCAGGATGGGTGATCAGCCCGATGCCTCATGTGAGGGTCAAGGAAGTGGATGATAGTATGAGTGCGAGATGAATGATAGGAAAGATGATGAAGTAATTGGTGGAATGATGGTGGAGGAAACCAAAGATCCCAGAGGAAACCGCCCCAGCATCGTGATGTCCACCACAAATCTCACATGAGGTCACCTGAATAAGAGTCAAGTGGCCTAATCACTTGGCTATGGCATGACCTCTCTCCAAGGAGTTCACCAAATCAAAATTTAACATTCGACATTAGCTGAGGATGTTAACAAAACATGTTCTAGGTAAACACTAGCAACATATGGAGCATTGAGTACTATTCTGACTCATAATTATATTATTATGGAGCACCATGTTTATGATTAGGAGCAATCATTTTGGTGTTACAGGTGTCCTATTCCTGGATGTCCACATAAAATAACAAAGAAAGACCTTGAACCTGATCCACAAATGCAGCAGTTCCTACAGAAAATGGCAAGAAATCAGCAACAGCCACAATTAATTTCACATGTTTGATCTCACATTTTACTCAATGTTGGGATGAGATATCTAAATGCCTTATTTTCTACTTCAATAGTTTATTCTCAGGTGGACCTTTGTGTCTAAGTTTGGTGACACAGATATAGCAATAACAGTTTGAACATGTACACACATCTCTCGCAGCTTTAATAAAATTTGTATGAATACTTGTTAAATTAAAGCAATTTCTCTTTTTATACTGTTTCTCAGTTATTCCAGTTCACTTTGTTTTAGTCCATTAAATATGGAAAGGCAGAAAATATGATTACAAAAGTGATGAAAGCATGCTAACTACTCACAACACAGAGTGGCATTGTCTATCTAATGGCAAGATGTAAGATTAGAAGGTATCAGGAAGTAGTTTTAACATTGGCAACACCTCTCTGTCTAACCAGTCACAGAACAAGCTTCCCCATTGGACAGCGCCATTTAGCCCAGACCCAGAGATATATACCCGAACGCAATGCAATGCAACGCAACACAGGTACTGACAGGCTGTTAACAGCCAGAAGGGTTTTTCTGCGTACCCACCCAGGTTTTGGGTTTAACCGCAGATTGAAATTTTGGTGATGCAGGATAGGATGGGATTATTTTGTTGAGGAATTTTTGCAAGGTAGCTTTTCTTGCTCCTTTGATTTTGTACAGGATGCAATACCATTTTTTATTTTTTTTACACCCTGGTGTTCATTGGATTAAAAATGGGGTAAATTTTGTAGTCAAACAGCTCATTTGAAGATTGTGGAGTTCAGCTTTTGCTGTTGCTCGGATTAACTCCAGTGTTACCTCAGGTGCCTGCATGCCATACGGGGTACCCGGAAAAGCCTGAAACAGCGTCTCATTGCGTGTAAACTCCTAGAGACCGAACCAGGGTGCTTCTATGTGTTGGAAGTTGAGCATAAAATGTTGTAACATGAGGCCTAATCTCATCCTCATATGGGAGAAGAGAGGCTTCATGAAGCAACCTCACAGGATAAAGAACGATCCACAGAATAGATTGATCGGAGTCCTCTATTCTGCGCATGCTGAAGATATGCGAGCCAGCTATCTGCGGCCATACCCCAGATCTCACAAGCATATACTGAGTCGGGAAGTCGTCAGGATCGGACGTGTTTTTCTACCTGCTAGTGATGGGGTGTGACCTTCAGACATACCGGGCGAGGATCAGTACATGGACAGGTAGAACTGGGCGAAAGTTACATCAGGAGAGCTACGAAGAATCACCAAGGCTTATTCAGTTCTATGTGTTAGTGTTATCTGTGTTACTAGTGATAGGTGGCATAGAACTAAAACTGGGACCAGTGCAAGAGGCGGTGAAATGCCAGACATGCAAAAAGAACTTACGGACGGGGCTTCTCTGCAGTATCTGTTTGAACTGGTATCACTTTAGCTGCCAGAAAATAAAGAAGACGCAGCAAATTGAAGACAGTTGGAGGTGTATTCAGTGCGAAAAAAACCACACGACGGAGGTAAAAGAGAGGGAAGGAACTAAAAAGATGCTGGATGAGGTACATTTGCGCGCAAAGCTGAAACGAGCTGAAGATACGATACAACGCTTGGAAGAAGAAATTAAAAGGTTAAAAACCCAAGACGAGCATACACAAAAGAAACCTTGTTTAGTCTTAGGAGACTCAATAATAAAGCATGTCGGGAAACACAGTGCAGAATTGAATGTGGAATGCTTCCCTGGAATACGAACAGAGCAGATGAAGAAGGCTGTGGAGCAGCAGGAACAAACAAATCCGGAAACAGTAATTGTGCACGTGGGATCAAATGACCTAAGGCGAAACATAGACCACATAATGGGAGACATGTACGATTTGGCTACAACAGTGAAAAGTAAATTTCCCGCAGCTAAAATAATTTTAAGTGGTGTGATACGACGCAGAGACGTAAATTGGCGCAAGGTGGGCCGATTAAATGACTCTTTCCAATGGGTGGCAGAACGACTGGGACTTCTATTTGTTGACCCAAACTCATGGCTAGGAGAAAATGATTTAGGACGCGACGGAGTGCATCTAAATAGGAGAGGAGCGGCGACATTGGCATCACTCTTTACTAGAGTGGCTGCATCTTTCGGCGACGGACGTTAAGAGAATATCGGTGACCAGATCGAGAATGGCGGAGAACGGGACAAGAACGGTGGCAGAAGGAGCGAGGTCAGCGACGGACGAGATGGCGGATGTAGCGAGGACGAAGGAAACTGACTGTGGGACGGCGAGAGTATCGGCAAAACATCAAATAGCAAAGGTAAGTCTCTAAAGATTTTGCAGGTAAATTGCCGAAGCATCGTAAACAAAAAATTAGAATTCTCAAACTTAATAGACATTTATGATCCAGGCGTAGTAATAGGTACCGAATCTTGGCTACAGCCGGATATCACAAACGCAGAAATATTTAGAAACAACCTCACGGTAATAAGAAGAGATAGAAACGGTAGAGGGGGTGGGATATTTATTTGTGTCAAAAACATACACAATGCGGCAGAAGTATGGCGGGATGAGGTATACGAAATCTTAGAAGTAGAAATTTCAGGAAATTATATGAAAAATAAATGGCGGATAGTTGGTATATATAGGCCACCAAGTGACGACTTGGGCTCATTAAGATCACTTGCAAAACGGGTTCTTGAAAGTGAGGCCAGCGAGCAGGTAATCATATGGGGGTGACCTAAATCTTCCAAAAGTTAACTGGGAGGGTGAAGTGAGGGGAGGGGAATCGCAGGCTATTGTAAATGACCTAATTTGGGAAGGTGGCTTTGTTCAAACTGTAAAAACCGCAACTAGGGAGGGGGTGGTTCTAGACGTTTTCCTGGTGAAGCCGGAGGAAGCAGTGCTAGAGTGTGAAGTTTCTCCTGGTATAAGTGACCATAACTGCGCAGTGGTTAAAGTAGAAGGAATTCGAGCCCAATGCCATACAGGGGAAAAGAAACACATTTACCAATATTATAAAGGAGACATTCCAAGGCTGCAACAATTCCTAAAAGATAGATATTCCTTGTGGTCCCAAACTGGAAGTTCGGTTGAAAAAATATGGCAAAATTTTAAAAAAATCGTTGTGGAAGCGACAGATAAATTTATACCCCGTAAAACATTCACAAAAAACCCTGACCCAGAATTTTACAACAAAACAGTAAAACGGCTAAAGAAACAAGTTAGGAGAGCATATAGGTCACGTAAAATTAGTACTTATCACGCAAATAAATTCCATGTTTTATCAAATAAACTTTTATTAGAGAAGATTACCGCTGAAGAGAATTTTTTAAAAAATATTCTCTCGTCTAACAGAAATAACTGGTAGCAGTTTTTTAAATTCGTGAGAAGGCGCAGGGGTAACAAGGAGGAGATTCCGGGTATAAAAAATGGAAATGTACAAGTTACCGACTCTTTGTTAAAAGCGGAAGTATTTAATCGGCAATTCGCTTCAGTGTTTCAGGTAAAGAGCAATGCCAGTATTAAAAGAACGGAGGGGCCCCCTATGATCGTGAAACCAAGCGACATTCGAAAAAGATTATTTAAATTAGGGAAATATAAATCAGTCGGTCCGGACGGCATTTCGGGTGACTTTCTTAAAATTGGAGGGGAGGCAATCGTGCCATATATAATGAGGCTATTCGAAATAACGGTAAATAACGGAAGTATACCGCAGGATTGGAAGCAGGCTATAGTCGTTCCTATTTATAAAACAGGGGATCGAACCAAAGCGACAAATTATAGGCCAGTTAGCTTGACATCAGTAGTAAGTAAACAAGTCGAGCATCTTATAGAGCAATACTTAAGACGAGAATGGTATAATTCACACTGGCTCTTTGAAGGACAACATGGGTTTCGGAATGGACACTCTTGTGAGAGCCAACTAGTAGCTATTTGTCAGGATGTAGCTGATGCACTCGATGCAGGCGGTAAAGTGCATGCAATAGTTATTGACTTTACTAAAGCGTTTGACCTTGTACCTCATGGAACACTTATAGAAAAACTTTGCAATATGCAAATAGACAACAGAGCGATTATTTGGATTCGGGAATTCTTGAGCGGACGAACCCAAAGAGTGCGCGTCGGAGATAGATTATCGTCCCCTACCGAAGTAACCTCAGGTGTCCCCCAGGGTAGCGTGATCGGGCCGTTGCTTTTCTTAGCATATGTAAATGACTTATGGAAAGGGATAACATCACAAATTCGGCTTTTTGCGGATGATTGTATAATCTATAGAAATATCAAGACCGAAGGTGACGTTAACAATTTACAAGAAGATTTAAACAAAATTCAACTCTGGGCGCAATCCAATCAAATGGAGATAAATCCAAGTAAATGTAAAACAATTATATTTTCAAGGACAAGAACAGAAGAAAATGTGATGTATAAATTAGATAACAAGAGAATACCCAGGGTAAGTAGCACTAGATATCTAGGTGTAATAATAAATGAAAGATTGGAATGGGGGGAACATGTAAACTCGGTCACTGGAAAAGCCTGCAAAGCATTACACTTTGTAATGAGAATATTAAAACGCAGCAATGGGAAATCGCGAAATTTAGCTTACACATCCTTAGTCCGACCAATATTAGAATATAGCGCGGCATGCTGGGATCCACATCGGGTTGGTCAAAAACAAGCACTCGAGAGAGTCCAAAAACGAGCAGCTAAATTTGTTGATAGAGGAATGCGATTTGAAAACCCTACAGGCACTGCTACCTCCTGGGAATCATTGGAGAAACGTAGAAAACGGGCAAGGCTATGTGCAATTTTTAGAGCATATAAGGGGGAACCTGCATGGAAAGCGGTTGTTGACACCATCATATAGGGGAAGGAATGATCAGTCTAAAAAAATAAGAAATAGGGAACAGAAAACTGATATAGATAAATTTTCCTTTACCAATAGAACAATTAATGACTGGAACAATTTGACTGCAGAATTACTGGAGACTTTGCCTCCAAATGTAAATAATTTCAAAGAGAGGTTAAAAAGAAATCCTGTATAGTTACCATAGTGCATGAAAGGAATTGTATATATGTTGTAAGGAATTGTATATTATATTGTAAGGAGTTGTATATTATACTGTAAAGAATTGTATATCATACTGTAAAGAATTGTATATTATATTGACAGCGCTGCCACCGGGCCATGCTCTAAGCAGTGAAATAAAGTATCTATCTATCTATCTATCTATCTATCTATCTATCTATCTATCATACAACATGAGTGGGAGTATCAGTGCTCGATACAGGTGTAACTTAAAGCAGACTGGCATCAAGACTGAACCCAGCATTGGATACAGAGAGGCGATAGCCCCCTGTACCCGTGCCGAGAGGTCCGTGATGTATCCGCAGAAAGTTAGGCCTCTATCAAGTTGGACGCCCAGGTACTTGATGGAATTGTCCACTCTATCCTACGGCCTCTAAAGTGAAAGTTGGGGCAATCAGTAGGGGTGTGGCACCTAGTAAGAAGAATGGCGTGGCTTTTGTCCAGATTGGCGGACATCTGCCAACGCCTGCACCACTCTTGGGTGAGACGGAGGTGTCTCTGTATTGGGTTGAACATCCGCCAACGCCTGCACCACTCTTGTATGAGATGGAGGTGTCTCTGTATTGGGTTGAACATCTGCCAATGCCTGCACCACTCTTGTGTGAGACAGAGGTGTCTCTGTATTGGGTTGAACATCCGCCAATGCCTGCACCACTCTTGTGTGAGATGGAGGTGTCTCTGTATTGGGTTGAACATCCGCCAATGCCTGCACCACTCTTGTGTGAGACGGAGGTGTCTCTGTATTGGGTTGAACATCTGCCAATGCCTGCACCACTCTTGTGTGAGACGGAGGTGTCTCTGTATTGGATTGAACATCTGCCAATGCCTGCACCACTCTTGTGTGAGATGGAGGTGTCTCTGTATTGGGTTGAACATCCGCCAATGCCTGCACCACTCTTGTGT
Organism: Mantis religiosa; assembly: GCA_030765055.1. NCBI lineage: Eukaryota > Metazoa > Arthropoda > Insecta > Mantodea > Mantidae > Mantis > Mantis religiosa. The sequence goes on along the minus strand of CM060958.1, from coordinate 148,835,887 downwards.
GAGATGGAGGTGTCTCTGTATTGGGTTGAACATCCGCCAATGTCTGCACCACTCTTGTGTGAGATGGAGGTGTCTCTGTATTGGATTGAACATCTGCCAATGCCTGCACCACTCTTGTGTGAGATGGAGGTGTCTCTGTATTGGGTTGAACATCCGCCAACGCCTGCACCACTCTTGTGTGAGACGGAGGTGTCTCTGTATTGGGTTGAACATCCGCCAACGCCTGCACCACTCTTGTGTGAGACGGAGGTGTCTCTGTATTGGGTTGAACGCTCTGAGTATGTGTCTGTCTTTGCAGAACAACATGTCATCAGCGTACTGTGCCATTTTGACCTGCGGTTGAGTTGGGAAGTCTGCCATGAACACACTGAAAAGTGTGGGGGATAGTACAGAGCCTTCGGCGACTCCACCTCTTATGGGTCTCAGTGTAGATGTTTTCCCCGCGACTGTGACTTTAAAATATATATATATATATACCAGATGAGTCAGCTACCCCTGTTTATTCCTATCAATGCAACCCTCAGTTTATAGTCTGATGTGAAAACGTTGACCCTTTAAGCACAAAAGCCAAGTAATATACAGTTTTGGTATTTTTTTTTTTTTTTTCTTCCACCAGTACTTTACTGTGTCTGTACTTTAGTTACTAATTTATTTAGTTTTGCTATTGGTTTTTTTGTGAGCCAAAGACACAAGAATGTCAATCCGATAATTAGGGATCATGCTTAGCTTTGTGGACCTTTATAATCTATACTGTATCTGGTGTTGTAAACCATGTTACCCAGATAGTGTTCATTTCTAGGAGTATGTCAATGATATTAAATCAAATGGCTTTTGTGTCATGCTTAAATCTTACATATTTCACTTCTTTTACTGAAAAGGAGTTGTGAACATGATAAGTTCTCGGTTAGACAGCAAAATAAACTATCAAAGATTATAGATTTCATCAAAGCAGTAAATATATCGAGATTTAACTGTATTGGAACACCACAGTGAAGCGAAATACGACTCATCTAAAATTTAATAAAGCAGTAAATGTTCAAAATGATGAGCCCGACAGTATTTCAAAGGTTTCGATAACTGAATACCTAGATAATAGAACGTTCATTTACACCAAGCATTGATGCAGACACAAATAGCTAAAGCTACTTTGCATTTGTGAAATATTTGAAACTTGGCACAATACCTACCATCATAAAATACCTACAACAAACTATACATTTATATGTATCTGCCTGTGGAAAATATGACCATTATTGCATTTCATAAACACGTATGTTATAAAAATGTCATTTGTAGCATAATATGAAATTATAGATCACAAGAGATAAAATAAAGGGTAATAAAATTTTTAAGTTGAATACGAAGGATTTGAACCCAACTTGCAAGGGCAGAGTGATGAGAATGACAATACCATTTAGCTAACACTACCTAGGGAGCAGAGGTTTCTATATAAATAAGTAAGTGCAGAACTCAGAGCCCACCTCAAATCTTTACACGCCTTTTACAGCTTCATACAGTGTTTTGACAGTTTCAACACACACAAAAAAACTGCATCCACCATTACAATAACTGTATGAGCTAAAATCTGCCGTAATTTGTCACAGTCTACCTAATTCTTAGCATCTTTTGACATGGCTGTACAACGACAACACGTGTTGGCTGAAGATTTAAATCTAATTGGTCCCATGGTGTAAGTCTGCCATTTTATGTTGCAATATTATTGCCAACTGATGCATGTGATAGGTTGTTCTTTCAGGGGCGTGTTTAAAGGTGTGTGTAAATGCACGTTAATGAATAAAAGTTAGTAAACTCGTCTAAAATAGTACAGCTCTCTGTGTCTGGGTAAGAAACGACATATGTACATAGTGACTGCTTTCTGTCCCATATAACATTTATGCACTGAGTTACCTACCCCTTCTCAATAAACTTCTGCAAAAAATCCAATAGAAGGCATTCAAGAAAGGCGTATGTCACTTAGCACATTGCATAAATTCAAAAATAAATACGGTTAGATGACTCACCTGGTATATACCACTCGGTTAGGTGAAGCTCATCATACAATTTTGTGAGACACCAGAATTTTGAGAACAGGGCACTCAGATTCATCTATGATACGTGCTGGAGATTCCCCATCCAAATCCTACATGAACATTCAAACATCCTGTACATTGGAAATTAATTGTTCTTTCACACTAGCTGTGTGTAGGACGCACTATAAAAGGGTAGAGCCAGACTGAAGAATTCAATGCCATAGTCGGGATTTGAAACACAGATCTTCTGGTTGCCCTCCAGCCGCTCTAAACCACTGAGCTACTATCGCCAACGTGCCAACATGTCATTAAATTCTCCAACTGACTCGTGTTTTTCCCGGCTAGTGTGAAAGAACAATTAATTTCCAATAATTGACCTAATAGTGGTCCGAACTATAAAGCCCGGGCCTTAAAGTACTTACACGTTGTAAGTCGTCATTAAGGTAGTTGTCTTGTTTGTTTATGAGAACTCCTAGTGGTTTACTGGGAAAAACAAGAGTCAGTTGGAGAATTTAATGTCATATCGGCACGTTGGCCATAGTAGCTCAATGCTTAGAGCAGCTGGAGAGAAACCAGAAGATACATGCTTCAAATCCCGGCTATGGCATTGAATTTTTCAGTCTGGCTCTACTCTTTCATCCTGCACATTGTTGATGTCATCCGAGAGAGAGCACAATCAATGTACAACAAAATCCAAATCTATCCTTTGCTGAACACTCTGGGCACATACGACCAGAGGGAGCCAAGAAGCTTGCCATCCTTCGAGCTCCCAAGAGATGTCATGGAACCCCTCGATTTAACCAAGCACCCCAACGTCAGACTCAAGGAGAAGCCACACCCAATGTCCTAAGCAATATCCTGCCCCTGATGGTTCAAGCTATAAGCAACCCATAATCAAAACGAAATGAAACATACCAAGCGCTTCTCCCTAAAAAGGGGAACTCTATACAGAAACAGGTGCCTTCCGATTTCAACAAGGGCCTTCTGTACTAACATCCCTCACAAACTACACACAAAATTTTACCCACAGTCTACACCAGCAGAATATTGTGACTTTGTGGGTTCGTAGAATTAAAAGTCCAATTTGCCGAAATTCTAAATGTTCTTTATTTGCGTAGAAATAAACTCTGTAGCAGCAAAATTACATCACATATCACAACACAATCTTCCAAGGTTGATTACAATAACAAACAGCGTCAGTTGGATAACTGCTGACAAACCATTCTCCGAAACATGTCCAAGTAAGGATAATTTAAGTGATGTTTGTGTTTGAATTTCCGACTCATTACTTTCAAAGAGTGTTCAGTTTACAACAACACTCTCAGCTGTTCTCTGCTTACCTCTGGCGACTCATTCACTCTTGGCGAGTCGGCACTTCCTTAAATACCTCATTCCTAAATTTGAGATATTTCCAGAACAGTAAAGAAACCGAATAATCAAGATATTACTAGAAATTTGCATTTATTCAGTTTGTTTTAGTAAGTCTTTTATCTCAATCGCTATGTTTATCTGCTTATGCAAGCTCGTTATCTACATGAAACCTATCTATCTGTTGTCTTTCTCTGCAGTCTCTTTTGTGTTTCTCTCTCGGCACTGAAACTTCCATGCTTTTTCGCCGTGATAATATAAATCCTTTATTCATCTCGCAGGTTAAGCTGCAAAGTGGCTAAGTACTGCAGAAAAAGACACCTGGACCGGGAAAAACCTCAGCCTTCCTGAAGAAGGCCACAGAGCAAGTGTTAAAATGTTTTTGGTTGGTATCTGAATGAACTGAATATGCTGTTGCTTTCTTTTTCTTTAGTGAATGTGGTTGCTTCCTTAATGGTTTTCTTTAGTTTAGCTTTTCTAATTTTCTTAAACACCAGACTTTTGTTGTATCCATTTTCTTCTGCTATGTGTAGTATTGCTTTTTGTTCCTTTATCCATGGTTATGTTGACTAGTCTGTGTAAGGCTGTTTATTATTGCATGTTTATGTACAATTGGTAAAGGGACGGATCAGAGATATCGGTTTTCGTGAGGTTGACTGACTTTGTACTATAGTCTGTTTAGGTTGGAGCAAAAAGGTTGACGGCAGATGTAAACAACAGGCATGTGCCTGCCATGCTGTACAGGGTGTGTCAAAAGAAGTTCTCAACTGTTAATGTTTTTATTTCATAATAAGTACTACATAGCATGTTCATGGCAGTGTACAATAATGTACATGTGGAAGTTGTCAAACATGAACATTCTCTCACTTAAACATAAACTGTATCATGCGAAGACGTAATAAGTACATACAAATAATACACATCAATGGTGTCATTGAGGGGAAACAGGGTGGTTACCTTTTCCCCCTCCTAGTTAACCTTCGCAGGTGACGTAATAGATACTGGGGTGTGGAAGAGCGTGCTGAAGATTCAGTGGTGTCACTGAGGGTAACAGGGTGGTTACCCTTTCCCCCTCCTAGTTAACCTTCGCAGGTGACGTAATAGATACTGGGGTGTGGAAGAGCATGTGGAAGATTCAGTGGTGTCATTGAGAGGAAACAGGGTGGTTACCTTTCCCCCTCCTAGTTAACCATCGCAGGTGACGTAATAGATACTGGGGTGTGGAAGAGCATGTGGAAGATTCAGTGGTGTAATTGAGGGGAAACAGGGTAGTTACCTTTCCCCCTCCTAGTTAACCATCGCAGGTGACGTAATAGATACTGGGGTGTGGAAGAGCATGCGGAAGATTCAGTGGTGTAATTGAGGGGAAACAGGGTAGTTACCTTTCCCCCTCCTAGTTAACTTTCGCAGGTGACGTAATAGATACTGGGGTGTGGAAGAGCATGCGGAAGATTCAGTGGTGTAATTAAGGGGAAACAGGGTGGTTACCTTTCCTAGTTAACCTTCGCAGGTAACGTAATAGATATTGGGGTGTGGAAGAGCTTGTGGAAGATTCAGTGGTGTAATTGAGGGGAAACAGGGTGGTTACCTTTCCCCCTCCTAGTTAACCTTCGCAGGTGACGTAATAGATACTGGGGTGTGGAAGAGCTTGTGGAAGATTCAGTGGTGTAATTGAGGGGAAACAGGGTGGTTACCTTTCCTAGTTAACCTTCGCAGGTGACGTAATAGATACTGGGGTGTGGAAGAGCTTGTGGAAGATTCATTGGTGTAATTGTGGGGAAACAGGGTGGTTACCTTTTCCCCCTCCTAGTTAACCTTCGCAGGTGACGTAATAGATACTGGGGTGTGGAAGAGTTTGTGGAAGATTCAGTGGTGTAATTGAGGGGAAACAAGGTGGTTACCTTTCCCCCTCCTATTTAACTTTCGCAGGTGACGTAATAGATACTGGGGTGTGGAAGAGCATGCGGAAGATTCAGTGGTGTAATTAAGGGGAAACAGGGTGGTTACCTTTCCCCCTCCTAGTTAACCTTCGCAGGTGACGTAATAGATACTGGGGTGTGGAAGAGCGTGCGGAAGATTCAGTGGTGTCATTGAGGGGAAACAGGGTGGTTACCTTTCCCCCTCCTAGTTAACCTTCGCAGGTGACGTAATAGATACTAGGGTGTGGAAGAGCATGCGGAAGATTCAGTGGTGTCACTGAGGGGAAACAGGGTGGTTACCTTTCCCCCTCCTAGTTAACCTTCGCAGGTGACGTAATAGATACTGGGGTGTGGAAGAGCATGCGGAAGATTCAGTGGTGTCATTGAGGGGAAACAGGGTAGTTACCTTTCCTAGTTAACCTTCGCAGGTAACGTAATAGATATTGGGGTGTGGAAGAGCTTGTGGAAGATTCAGTGGTGTAATTGAGGGGAAACAGGGTGGTTACCTTTCCCCCTCCTAGTTAACCTTCGCAGGTGACGTAATAGATACTGGGGTGTGGAAGAGCATGTGGAAGATTCAGTGATGTCACTGAGGGGAAACAGGTTGGTTACCTTTCCTAGTTAACCTTCGCAGGTAACGTAATAGATATTGGGGTGTGGAAGAGCTTGTGGAAGATTCAGTGGTGTAATTGAGGGGAAACAGGGTGGTTACCTTTCCCCCTCCTAGTTAACCTTTGCAGGTGACGTAATAGATACTGGGGTGTGGAAGAGCATGTGGAAGATTCAGTGATGTCACTGAGGGGAAACAGGGTGGTTACCTTTCCTAGTTAACCTTTGCAGGTGACGTAATAGATACTGGGGTGTGGAAGAGCATGTGGAAGATTCAGTGGTGTCATTGAGGGGAAACAGGGTGGTTACCTTTCCCCCTCCTAGTTAACCTTTGCAGGTGACGTAATAGATACTGGGGTGTGGAAGAGCATGTGGAAGATTCAGTGGTGTAATTAAGGGGAAACAGGGTGGTTACCTTTTCCCCCTCCTAGTTAACCTTCGCAGGTGACGTAATAGATACTGGGGTGTGGAAGAGCTTGTGGAAGATTCAGTGGTGTAATTGAGGGGAAACAGGGTGGTTACCTTTCCTAGTTAACCTTCGCAGGTGACGCAATAGATACTGGGGTGTGGAAGAGCTTGTGGAAGATTCAGTGGTGTAATTAAGGGGAAACAGGGTGGTTACCGTTCCTAGTTAAGCTTCGCAGGTGACGTAATAGATACTGGGGTGTGGAAGAGCATGTGGAAGATTCAGTGGTGTGATTAAGGGGAAACAGGGTGGTTACCTTTTCCCCCTCCTAGTTAACCTTCGCAGGTGACGTAATAGATACTGGGGTGTGGAAGAGCTTGTGGAAGATTCAGTGGTGTAATTGAGGGGAAACAGGGTGGTTACCTTTCCTAGTTAACCTTCGCAGGTAACGTAATAGATACTGGGGTGTGGAAGAGCTAGTGGAAGATTCAGTGGTGTAATTGTGGGGAAACAGGGTGGTTACCTTTTCCCCCTCCTAGTTAACCTTCGCAGGTGACGTAATAGATACTGGGGTGTGGAAGAGCTTGTGGAAGATTCAGTGGTGTAATTGAGGGGAAACAGGGTGGTTACCTTTCCTAGTTAACCTTCGCAGGTAACGTAATAGATACTGGGGTGTGGAAGAGCTAGTGGAAGATTCAGTGGTGTAATTGTGGGGAAACAGGGTGGTTACCTTTTCCCACTCCTAGTTAACCTTCGCAGGTGAAGTAATAGATACTGGGGTGTGGAAGAGCTTGTGGAAGATTCAGTGGTGTAATTGTGGGGAAACAGGGTGGTTACCTTTTCCCCCTCCTAGTTAACCTTCGCAGGTAACGTAATAGATACTGGTGTGTGGAAGAGCTTGTGGAAGATTCAGTGGTGTAATTGTGGGGAAACAGGGTGGTTACCTTTTCCCCCTCCTAGTTAACCTTCGCAGGTAACGTAATAGATACTGGGGTGTGGAAGAGCTTGTGGAAGATTCAGTGGTGTAATTGTGGGGAAACAGGGTGGTTACCTTTTCCCCCTCCTAGTTAACCTTCGCAGGTGACGTAATAGATACTGGGGTGTGGAAGAGTTTGTGGAAGATTCAGTGGTGTAATTGAGGGGAAACGGGGTGGTTACCTTTCCCCCTCCTAGTTAACCTTCGCAGGTGACGTAATAGATACTGGGGTGTGGAAGAGCATGCGGAAGATTCAGTGGTGTCATTGAGGGGAAACAGGGTAGTTACCTTTCCTAGTTAACCTTCGCAGGTAACGTAATAGATACTGGGGTGTGGAAGAGCTTGTGGAAGATTCAGTGGTGTAATTGAGGGGAAACAGGGTGGTTACCTTTCCCCCTCCTAGTTAACCTTCGCAGGTGACGTAATAGATACTGGGGTGTGGAAGAGCTTGTGGAAGATTCAGTGGTGTAATTGAGGGGAAACAGGGTGGTTACCTTTTCCCCCTCCTAGTTAACCTTCGCAGGTGACGTAATAGATACTGGGGTGTGGAAGAGCTTGTGGAAGATTCAGTGGTGTAATTGAGGGGAAACTGGGTGGTTACCTTTCCCCCTCCTAGTTAACCTTCGCAGGTGACGTAATAGATACTGGGGTGTGGAAGATTCAGTGGTGTCATTAAGGAGAAACAGGGTAGTTACCTTTTCCCCCTCCTAGTTAACCTTCGCAGGTGACGTAATAGATACTGGGGTGTGGAAGAGCATGCGGAAGATTCAGTGGTGTCATTGAGGGGAAACAGGGTAGTTACCTTTTCCCCCTCCTAGTTAACCTTCGCAGGTGACGTAATAGATACTGGGGTGTGGAAGAGCATGCGGAAGATTCAGTGGTGTCATTGAGGAGAAACAGGGTAGTTACCTTTTCCCCCTCCTAGTTAACCTTCGCAGGTGACGTAATAGATACTGGGGTGTGGAAGAGCATGCGGAAGATTCAGTGGTGTCATTGAGGGGAAACAGGGTAGTTACCTTTCCTAGTTAACCTTCGCAGGTAACGTAATAGATACTGGGGTGTGGAAGAGCTTGTGGAAGATTCAGTGGTGTAATTGAGGGGAAACAGGGTGGTTACCTTTCCTAGTTAAGCTTCGCAGGTGACGTAATAGATACTGGGGTGTGGAAGAGCTTGTGGAAGATTCACTGGTGTCATTGAGGTGAAACAGGGTAGTTACCTTTCCTAGTTAACCTTCGCAGGTGACGTAATAGATACTGGGGTGTGGAAGAGCATGTGGAAGATTCAGTGGCGGGTTGTTAAACTATTTGTTCCTATTTTTATGTGCATAATGTGTATCGAATACCATTGTGATATATACTTTTATAGCTACATGTTAATAATTAGTTCATAATTTAAGTGGAGTTCTTATTCTTCTTAGCTATCAATTTGTCGATGTCAGGCTCTGTAAGGGGACATTTTGACTGTCCGCTGCTTGCTTGTATTTGCTTTAAAACACAAGGGGGTGTAGACGTACTGCAAGAGCCAATGATAGCTGTTTCCATGCACCTCTGTCATGCTAAGCAAAAAGTTGAAGAAGGGGAAAAGGAGGGGAGTCACCCTCAGTGACACTCAATGGCACCTCTGCACTACAAGCTGTCTGATACATTTCACCTTTTTAATAATCTTTCCAGCTTTCATTTCCTTAATTTTTACACTCACTTCTTTCAGTATGTTTAAAGCCTATAAGACGTTCTGTGTTGTTATGCTGCGTACATTTATTCTTAGGCATTTTGACAGTTGCACTCTTAACACCAGCACACACTTATTCCAAACCGCTCTGTTTAACTCGCACCTTCTGCATCAGACACCTCGTGTTCTCCATAACACCTTTGCATTTGCAGTAGCACTCTGTCAGCAAAGCGAACCCTCAGGCTTACTGCGGTATATTTCCTTACGCACAGCCTGTACTCAGAGGACACGTGCCAAGATAGTATGACATGCATTCAAATTATAACACCTATTTTTTTCCTCACAAAGTAATCACAAGAAAAATGTGAAACTAGTGTCACTTCTCAACATAATCTCCCTCTAGCTGTATACATTTTTCATAACGTTGATGCCATGATTCTATGGCCACTGCACATGCTTCTTTAGGAGTGAGTTTTTACCACTGGAAAATCGCTGAGGTAATAGCAGCACGACTAGTGAATGTGCGACTACAGAGAGTGTCTTTCATCATGGGAAACAGCCAAAAGTGGCTAGGAGCCAGGTCAGATGAGTAGGCAGCATGAGCAATCATTTCAAAGTTGTCACGAAGAAACTCCTGTGTCGCGTTCGCCCTATGTGCTGGTGCATTGTCTTGATGAAAGAGCACACATCCAACCTTTCCCACCCGTTTTTCACGCAATGATAGGAGGAGTTTATTCTTCAAAACATTTTGGTAGGATGCAGCTGTCACCGTAGTGCCCTTTGGAATGTAATGAGTAAGGATTACACCACTGCTGTCCCAGAAGATGGCCACCATCATTTTGTCAGCACTCTAGCTCACCGGAAATTGTTCTGTCTTTATTGAACTGTCTTACCCAGGAACGTATATTGGACACATCTAAGGTACCATCACCACATGCCTCACTTAACTGTCGCGCCCAGGAACGTACATTAGACATATCCATGGTACCATCACCACATGCCTCACTTAACTGTCTTGCTTTGTTGTCACACGATGTTCTGTCTTCATTGAACTGTCACACCCAGGAACGTACATTAGACACATCCATGGTACCATCACCACATGTCTCATTCAACTGTCTTGGTTTGTTGCCACACGATGTTCTGTCTTCATTGAACTGTCACACCCAGGAATGCACATTAGACACATCCATGGTATCATCACCACATGCCTCACTTAACTGTCTTGGTTTGTTGTCACACAATGTTCTGCCTTCATTGAACTGTCTTACACAAGAACGTACATTAGACACATCGATGGTACCATCACCACATGTCTCATTCAACTGTCTTGGTTTGTTGCCACACGATGTTCTGCCTTCATTGAACTGTCACACCCAGGAATGCACATAAGACACATCCATGGTATCATCACCACATGCCTCACTTAACTGTCTGGTTTGTTGTCACACGATGTTCTGCCTTCATTGAACTGTCACACCCAGGAACGTAGATTAGACACATCCATGGTACCATCACCACTTGCCTCACTTAACTGTCTTGGTTTGTTGTCACACGATGTTCTGCCTTCATTGAACTGTCACACCCAGGAACGTAGATTAGACACATCCATGGTACCATCACCACATGCCTCACTTAACTGTCTTGGTTTGTTGTCACACCATGTTCTGCCTTCATTGAACTGTCTTACCCAAGAACGTACATTAGACACATCCATGGTATCATCACCACTTGCCTCACTTAACTGTCTTGGTTTGTTGTCACACAATGTTCTGCCTTCATTGAACTGTCTTACCCAAGAACGTACATTAGACACATCCATGGTACCATCACCACATGCCTCACTTAACTGTCTTGGTTTGTTGTCACACGATGTTCTGCCTTCATTGAACTGTCACACCCAGGAATGCACATTAGACACATCCATGGTACCATCACCACATGCCTCGCTCAACTGTCTTGGTTTGTTGTCACACGATGTTCTGTCTTCATTGAACTATCACACCCAGGAACTCACATTAGACACATCCATGGTATCATCACCACATGCCTCACTTAACTGTCTTGGTTTGTTGTCACACGATGTTCTGTCTTCATTGAACTATCACACCCAGGAACTCACATTAGACACATCCATGGTACCATCACCACATGCCTCACTTAACTGTCTTGGTTTGTTGTCACACAATGTTCTGTCTTCATTGAACTGTCACACCCAGGAATGCACATTAGACACATCCATGGTACCATCACCACATGCCTCACTTAACTGTCTTGGTTTGTTGTCACACGATGTTCTGCCTTCATTGAACTGTCACACCCAGGAACGTACATTAGACACATCCATGGTACCATCACCACATGCCTCACTTAACTGTCTTGGTTTGTTGTCACACGATGTTCTGTCTTCATTGAACTGTCGCACCCAGGAACGTACATTAGACACATCCATGGTACCATCACCACATGCCTCACTTAACTGTCTTGGTTTGTTGTCACACGATGTTCTGCCTTCATTGAACTGTCGCACCCAGGAACGTACATTAGACACATCCATGGTACCATCACCACATGTCTCATTCAACTGTCTTGGTTTGTTGCCACACGATGTTCTGTCTTCATTGAACTGTCACACCCAGGAACGCACATTAGACACATCCATGGTATCATCACCACATGCCTCACTTAACTGTCTTGGTTTGTTGTCACACAATGTTCTGCCTTCATTGAACTGTCTTACACAAGAACGTACATTAGACACATCCATGGTACCATCACCACATGTCTCATACAACTGTCTTGGTTTGTTGCCACACGATGTTCTGTCTTCATTGAACTGTCACACCCAGGAACGCACATTAGACACATCCATGGTATCATCACCACATGCCTCACTTAACTGTCTTGGTTTGTTGTCACACAATGTTCTGCCTTCATTGAACTGTCTTACACAAGAACGTACATTAGACACATCCATGGTACCATCACCACATGTCTCATTCAACTGTCTTGGTTTTTTGCCACACGATGGTCTGTCTTCATTGAACTCTCACACCCAGGAACGTAGATTAGACACATCCATGGTACCATCACCACATGCCTCACTTAACTGTCTTGGTTTGTTGTCACACGATGTTCTGCCTTCATTGAACTGTCTTACCCAAGAACGTACATTAGACACATCCATGGTATCATCACCACTTGCCTCACTTAACTGTCTTGGTTTGTTGTCACACAATGTTCTGCCTTCATTGAACTGTCTTACCCAAGAACGTACATTAGACACATCCATGGTACCATCACCACATGCCTCACTTAACTGTCTTGGTTTGTTGTCACACGATGTTCTGCCTTCATTGAACTGTCACACCCAGGAATGCACATTAGACACATCCATGGTACCATCACCACATGCCTCGCTCAACTGTCTTGGTTTGTTGTCACACGATGTTCTGTCTTCATTGAACTATCACACCCAGGAACTGACATTAGACACATCCATGGTATCATCACCACATGCCTCACTTAACTGTCTTGGTTTGTTGTCACACAATGTTCTGTCTTCATTGAACTGTCACACCCAGGAATGCACATTAGACACATCCATGGTACCATCACCACATGCCTAACTTAACTGTCTTGGTTTGTTGTCACACAATGTTCTGTCTTCATTGAACTGTCACACCCAGGAACGTACATTAGACAAATCCATGGTACCATCACCACATGCCTCACTTAACTGTCTTGGTTTGTTGTCACACAATGTTCTGCCTTCATTGAACTGTCGCACCCAGGAACGTACATTAGACACATCCATGGTACCATCACCACATGCCTCACTTAACTGTCTTGGTTTGTTGTCACACGATGTTCTGCCTTCATTGAACTGTCGCACCCAGGAACGTACATTAGACACATCCATGGTACCATCACCACATGCCTCACTTAACTGTCTTGGTTTGTTGTCACACAATGTTCTGTCTTCATTGAACTGTCACACCCAGGAACGTACATTAGACACATCCATGGTACCATCACCACATGTCTCATTCAACTGTCTTGGTTTGTTGCCACACGATGTTCTGTCTTCATTGAACTGTCACACCCAGGAACGCACATTAGACACATCCATGGTATCATCACCACATGCCTCACTTAACTGTCTTGGTTTGTTGTCACACATTGTTCTGCCTTCATTGAACTGTCTTACACAAGAACGTACATTAGACACATCCATGGTACCATCACCACATGTCTCATTCAACTGTCTTGGTTTGTTGCCACACGATGTTCTGCCTTCATTGAACTGTCACACCCAGGAACGTACACTAGACACATCCATGGTATCATCACCACATGCCTCACTTAACTGTCTTGGTTTGTTGTCACACAATGTTCTGCCTTCATTGAACTGTCACACCCAGGAACGTACATTAGACACATCCATGGTATCATCACCACATGCCTCACTTAACTGTCTTGGTTTGTTGTCACACGATGTTCTGCCTTCATTGAACTGTCGCACCCAGGATCGCACATTAGACACATCCATGGTACCATCACCACATGCCTCATGTCACACGATGTTCTGCCTTCATTGAACTGTCTTACCCAAGAACGTACATTAGACACATCCATGGTATCATCACCACATGCCTCACTTAACTGTCTTGGTTTGTTGTCACACGATGTTCTGCCTTCATTGAACTGTCGCACCCAGGAACGTACATTAGACACATCCATGGTATCATCCCCACATGCCTCACTTAACTGTCTTGGTTTGTTGTCACACAATGTTCTGTCTTCATTGAACTGTCGCACCCAGGAACGTACATTAGACACATCCATGGTATCATCACCACATGCCTCACTTAACTGTCTTGGTTTGTTGTCACACGATGTTCTGTCTTCATTGAACTATCGCGCCCAGGAACGTACACTAGACACATCTATGGTACCATCACCATATGCCTCACTTAACTGTCTTGGTTTGTTGTCACATGATGTTCTGCCTTCATTGAACTGTCACACCCAGGAACGTACATTAGACACATCCATGGTACCATCACCACATGCCTCACTTAACTGTCTTCGTTTGTTGTCACACGATGTTCTGTCTTCATTGAACTGTCACACCCAGGAACGTACATTAGACACATCCATGATACCATCACCACATGCCTCACTTAACTGTCTTGTTTTGTTGTCACACGATGTTCTGCCTTCATTGAACTGTCTTACCCAAGAACGTACATTATACACATCCATGGTACCATCACCACATGCCTCACTAAACTGGCGATGAATTTCATTAGGTGTCACACCACGAAAATGGAGAAAACGAATGATAACACGCTGTTCTTGAAATGAAAATGTTGCAATTTTAAGTATCAAAAACAGTCCTAACTCTCATCACTGCCACTAGAGTTCTATGCACTGTACAGTGCTGGCATCTCTGTCTCGCATTCACAAAGAGTCTTCATGTATTTAAAAAAACAAAAACAAGCAAGTTCCTATCTGGTCCCAGTTCTGAGAAATAAAAAATAGGTATTATAACTTGAACGAACCTCGTATGCTCTCCACATCAATAACTTGACATCACGGACTGGATCATGTAAACCGCCCTTTAGTAATTTAGTAATTTTCTGACTGTGTTGACTTTCTGTCAATTCCAAATTTTATTTTTGACATTCGTGATGATATTTATGTCCAAGAAAGAGAGTTGTCCATTGATTTTCTTTTCTATTGTGAATTCGATAGCTTTCTTCTGCAGATTGTGTAGTCTTAATGCATCATCTAATTGTGTGCAATCCCACCAGTCGATAATTTATAAAGAAGTTCATGGTTCCACCATCAGAGATATATGTAATGTGTCTGTGTGTGTTGGTGTGTATCTGTGTGTATTTGTCGATGCGAGTGTGTCTGTGTGTGTGACGGTGCATGTGTCTGTGTGTATTTGTCGATGCGAGTGTGTCTGTGTGTGTGACGGTGCATGTGTCTGTGTGTATTTGTCGATGCGAGTGTGTCTGTGTGTGTGACAGTGCATGTGTCTGTGTGTATTTGTCGATGCGAGTGTGTCTGTGTGTGCTGTTTAATGCCCGCTTTTACTACATACGGCACCGCAGACGGTTGGTGCGAGTGTGTCTGTGTGTGTGTGTGTGTGTGTGCGTGCGCGCGTGCGCGTGCGTTTTTTTCTCCCTCTTTATTGGTATCAACTGCATGCCCCATTACATGGTAATATTACATGCATTACAATACATAATTTCATTTATAATTTACAAATTCAATTTTAAATTTATAAGCTTAACAGACTTGTTCCTAATTTATTTTTGATATATAGACCTTCGAGCTTTTTCTAACCTATATATTGGTAGTTCCTTTCTCTAGTTTACTAGCCTATTCTTACATTGTATTGTTTTATAGTATGTTTGTAGTCTTATCTCTAATTCTATTAGTATATTTATAAATATATTGAATTTAAAGTTAACTACTTTTTTATAATTTAATTGAATGAATATATTTGCAAAATGGTTTCAAGTATTTTGTGATTAATTCCTGGTTGGTTGTGGGCCATTTTCCTCCTTGTTTGTGCACTTCTGCCACCGATATAGGTCTCTGCTGTTGTGTGTCTTTACATTCAAAAATTAAATTGTTAACTGTTTGTCGGAGGTTACTGCATGTACATTTTGGATCATCAATAATGTGGAACCTGTATAGGTAGTCTTTAGTTTTTTCATGACTTGAGATTGTAGCAGTAAGTTCTGGTGTAATGGGTAGTTTTCTCTTTAACCTATCTTTGATTGTTGGGAGGAAAGTTTTACAGAGAGCCCCTTTGTTTGTGCTGTTACACCTATGTTGCCATTGTTCGTGTCCTCTTTCTTTTATGTCTGCTTTGATCATTGACCTGGGAACCTTATTGTAAATGATTGGCAGTCCTTCATCTTGAGCAGCTGCCTTGGGCAATTTATCAGCCATCTCATTGCCAGGTTTTCTTACATGGGCTTTCACCCATTTGAAGTGGATTCATGTTAGAGTAGCTGCAAAGTCCTCCACGACTGAGTTGTGCTTTATGTTGTTTACCAGTGTGTCCAGCATTACCTTGCTATCTGAGTAAATTGCTGCTGTCTTTTCTTCAAGTGCTAAGTCTATATGGTTTTGAAGCTCTTGTAGCACTTTCAATATAGCTATTTGTTCTGCTTGGTTGTTTGAACACTTGCCATCCAATCTATATTTTAGTTGAAGACTAAGTGCTTCATGTTTGAACACCACTGCTGCAGCTCCAACCCTGTTCGCTATTTTACTCCCATCTGTGTAGCTTCCTCAGCTTCTGTAATTTCAGGAACTTCTGCATGATGTTGCCATTTCCTTGGTGGTAAGGGTGCATCATAGTTATCCCTTTCATGTATAGCCCTGTATAGTGCTATCTTCCCGTTGATGGTTATATCAATGGGTTTAATACCAGCTTTGACACAGGAAGCATCAGAAGATATCGTTCTGTACCCTTTTATGATTTTAATGTTGAATAGTCTCTGTATTCTCTGTATTTTCCTTAAGTGCTTTTGGTTTTGTAGGGCAGCTCCCCAAATTGGGGCTCCATATGTTAATATTGGCTCTATGGCACCTTTATATATGGTGTATAATGCTTTATTTCCAAGCCCCCAGGTAAGTTTGGCAGTCTTGGATAATGAATGTATCAATTTTATTGCTTTTTCATGTAAATTATCAACATGATGGTTGAATCTGAACCTTTTGTCATGCCAAGGTATTTGAGTATGTCCACTTGTTCAATAACTTTGTTGTTAAGATAGATATTAATTGCTTTGTTGTTTATTTTTTTCTTCCTTGTTATCATTATGGCTTTTGATTTAGACTCATTCAATTTTATTTTATTTTCTTTGGCCCATAATTCAATTTTCTTTAAATCCTGATTGGCAAAATTTTCGGCATCAAGTGTACTCTTCCCCTTTGTCATGATTAGCAGATCATCTGCAAAGGCAATTACTTCTGTTCGCTTAGAGAATTCTAACTTAAGCAGAGAATTATAGAGAATGCTCCAGTATCGAGGTCCGCAACACGATCCTTGTGGACATCCCCTCTTAACTTGCTTTTCCATCTTGAACTCACTGGAGCAAAGACTGGCTGTTCTGTCTTTGAAATAGCTCTGGGATAGCTTGTATAAGTTGCTTGGGCACTTCACTTTTCTTAAATTGTTTAGTATTCCAGGCCACCAGGCAGCATCAAATGCACCTTTCACATCCAAACTTACTAAAATGATATATCCAAATTCATTTAAATTAATCTCCACAAATGATTTCATGGACATGGCTGCATCAACTGTGCTTTTTTGGGCCATAAATCCATACTGCCTGGTATTGAACAGATTTCTTGAATTCATGTGGTGCTCGGTTCTTTTTATCAAGAGCTTTTCTAAGATTTTTCCATTTACATTTACTAAGCTTATAGGTCTAAATTTTGTCACACATTCACTTTGTGCTTTGCCAGGTTTCACAATGGGAATTATCAGTGAGCGCTTCCATCTTGCAGGGAATATACCTGTTTCCAGGCTCTTGTTGTTTAATGCAGTGTGGAAAAGTTGTTTACTGCAGTGTGGAAAAGTGGGAAACTGAAAAGCGATGAGCAGTATATCACTTGTTATCCCATCTTCTCCTGGTGCCTTCTTTGGGTTGAAACCTTTTATTATTCTCGCTATTTCTCCAACTGTAAATTCCTTATCATTTGGTGTATGCATCAGTTGTGCTGCTGTCCTCCTAAGTTCTTTATGCTGATCAGTGTCGTCTTCTTCATTGTCTTCAGGAGTAAAGTTTTCCAGCATATACTTTAGTTTGCTTAAGGTATCTTCAGTGTAGGTTCCATTTTCTTTTCTGAGTGTAGTGAGCGAAGTCTGACCTTTAGTTTTGTGAGCTGTCATCTTTTAAACTGCAGTCCATGGGTTTGAACCATCAGTTGCACTACAGAATTCGTTCCATGACTTCGCTTTCTCAGCCTGTATTTTTATTTGATACTGTTCTCTAACTTGCAGATATTGATTTCTTCGCTCTTCTCTTAGCTGTTCATTATTCATGGTTCTTTGATAGCGACGTGTCAGTGCATTAGTTCTTTTCCTCAGCAAAGTTAGCTCTAGTGTCCACCATGGTACGGTTTTCCCTTTAAGTTTTCTTTGCTTGCCTCTACTTAGACGGAATGCTCCACTGCATGCTTCGTGGATGCTAGTGTAGTAAATCTCAATCCGGTGTTCAATATCTAAGCTGGATCTAACCTTTTCAACCAGTTCTTCATCTAAAGCCTCCAGGTTTCCATTGCAGTTGAAATTATTGGTGAAGCTTCTAGTTAAGAATTCTTTAAATTTGTCATAGTTTTGTGCATTTGTAACATATCTGATTGCTTTGTGTGTGTGTGCATCAGGTTTCGGGTGGCATTCCCTACAGTGAAAGATATTATTTTATGATCAGCACAGCTTTCTTCTGTTCCTGTGGTCCATCCCTGTTATGTCCCGCAGTAGTTTATTATTAACTATGGTCAAGTCAATCCAACTTTTACCATTTTGTGTTTCGAAGGTTGGCACTCATGTGTGTCTGGGCTATGTGTGTATCGGTGCATGTGCATGTGTGTGTCAATGTTCGTACGTGTCTGTGTCGATGTGTGTGTGTATCTATGCATGTGTATCTGTTTCGGTGCGTCTGCATCTGTCTGTGTCTGTGCGTGTGTCTGTAATTCTGAGGATGTGTCGGTGTGTATGTCTGTGCTTATGAGGATGTGTCGGTGTGTGTCTGTGCTTGTGAGGATGTGTCGGTGCATGTGTGTGTCTGTGCTTGTGAGGATGTGTCGGTGTGTGTGTCTGTGCTTGTGAGGATGTGTCGGTGTGTGTGTCTGTGCTTATGAGGATGTGTATTGTGTGTGTGTGTGTGTGTGTGTGTGTGTGTCTGTGTCTGTCGGTGTGTGTCTGTGCTTATGAGGATGTGTCAGTGTGTGTGTGTGTGTGTCTATGCCTGTGCTTATGAGGATGTGTCAGTGTGTGTGTGTGTGTGTGTGTCTGTGCCTGTGCTTGTGAGGATGTGTCGGTGTGTGTGTCTGTGCTCATGAGGATGTGTGTGTGTGTGCTTATTAGGATGTGTTGGTGCATGTGTGTGTCTGTGTCGGTGTGTGTGTGTGTCTGTGCTTATGAGGATGTGTGTGTGTGTGTGTGTGTGTGTCTGTGCTTATGAGGATGTGTCCGTTTGTGTGTGTGTGTCTGTGTGTCTGTGCTTATGAGGATGTGTCGGTGTGTGTCTGTGCTTGTGAGGATGTGTCGGTGTGTGTGTCTGTGCTTATGAGGATGTGTTGGTGTGTGTGTGTCTGTGCTTATGAGGATGTGTCGGTGGGTGTGTGTGTGTCTGTGCTTATGAGGATGTGTCGGTGTGTGTCTGTGCTTGTGAGGATGTGTCGGTGTGTGTGTGTGTGTGCTTGTGAGGATGTGTCGGTGTGTGTGTCTGTGCTTATGAGGATGTGTCGGTGTCGGTGTGTGTGTCTGTGCTTGTGAGGATGTGTCGGTGTCAGTGTGTGTCTGTGCTTGTGAGGATGTGTCGGTGTGTGTGTGTGTCTGTGCTTATGAGGATGTGTCGGTGTGTGTGTGTGTGTGTGTGCTTGTGAGGATGTGTCGGTGTCAGTGTGTGTGTCTGTGCTTATGAGGATGTGTCGGTGTGTGTGTCTGTGCTTGTGAGGATGTGTCGGTGTCGGTGTCTGTGTGTCTGTGCTTATGAGGGTGTGTCGGTGCGTGTGTGTGTCTGTACTTATGAGGATGTGTCAGTGCGTGTGTGTGTCTGTAAAAAATGAAATGTGTAGTGTTTAACGCCCGCTTTTACTACATACGGCACCGCAGGACGTGACACTGATGATGCATGAGATGAAGATGGAGCACCGGTGGAATGAGATGGCGGGGGAAACCGGAGGTCCCGGAGAAAACCCGCCCCAACGCCGTGTTGTCCACCACAAATCTCACTTTGCGGTCGCCTGGGATCGAACCCGGGCCGCCTTGGTGAGAGCCAAGCGGTGTAACCACTGAGCCACGGCATGGCCGTGTGTGTCTGTGCTTAAGAGGATGTGTCGGTGTGTGTGTCTGTGTCGGTGTGTCTGTGCTTATGAGGATGTGTCGGTGCGTGTGTGTGTCTGTGTTGGTGTGTGTCTGTGCTTATGAGGATGTGTCGTGTGTGTGTCGGTGCATGTGTGTATCTGTGCTTATGAGGATGTGTTGGTGCATGTGTGTATCTGTATCGGTGTGTGTCTGTGCTTATGAGGATGTGTTGGTGCGTGTGTGTGTGCTTATGAGGATGTGTCGGTGCGTGTGTGTGTGTCTGTGTCGGTGTGTGTGTCTGTGTCGGTGTGTGTCTGTGCTTATGAGGATGTGTTGGTGCATGTGTGTGTCTGTGTCGGTGTGTGTGTCGGTGCTTATAAGGATGTGTTGGTG
Organism: Mantis religiosa; assembly: GCA_030765055.1. Classification (NCBI taxonomy): domain Eukaryota; kingdom Metazoa; phylum Arthropoda; class Insecta; order Mantodea; family Mantidae; genus Mantis; species Mantis religiosa. The sequence continues at coordinate 148,815,450 of CM060958.1, read as the reverse complement.
CGTGTGTGTATCTGTGTCGGTGTGTGTCTGTGCTTATGAGGATGTGTTGGAGCGGTGTCGGTGCTTATGCGGATGTGTCGGTGTGTGTGTTTGTCTGTGCTTATGAGGATGTGTTGGTGTGTGTGTTTGTCTGTGCTTATGAGGATGTGTCGGTGTGTGTGTGTGTCTGTGCTTATGAGGATGTGTCGGTGTGTGTGTTTGTCTGTGCTTATGAGGATGTGTTGGTGCATGTGTGTGTCTGTGTCGGTGTGTGTGTCGGTGCTTATGAGGATGTGTTGGTGCGTGTGTGTATCTGTGTCGGTGTGTGTCTGTGCTTATGAGGATGTGTTGGAGCGTGTGTCGGTGCTTATGCGGATGTGTTGGTGCATGTGTCGGTGCTTATGAGGATGGGTTGGTGTGTGTGTGTGTGTGTGTGCTTATGAGGATGTGTTGATGCGTGTGTGTGTCTGTGTCGGTGTGTGTCTGTGCTTATGAGGATGTGTCGGTGCATGTGTATATCTGTGTCAGTGCGTGTGTCTCTGTCGCTGCATGTGTGTATCTGTGTGTGTGTGTGTGTGTGTGTGTGTGTGTGTGTGTGTGTGTGTCTGTCGGTGCTTGTGTTTCTGTGTCGGTGTGTGTGTGTGTGTGTGTGTGTGTCTGTCGGTGCTTGTGTTTCTGTGTGTGTGTGTGTGTGTGTGTGTGTGTGAGTGTGTGTGTGTGTCTGTACGTGCATATGTACGTATTTGGTTGACAAGCTCCTACCAACGGATAATCAGGAAGAGGAGAATGAACATCATAGGGCTGTAAAGCTTGTTCTGGAAAATCCTGTCCTTGTTAACAGAAACATCAGCCAGGAAACTGCCCGCCTCGGTAGCGAGTGGTGGTAGCGAGTCTGCCTCACCTTCAAGAGGTCCCGAGTTCGAATCTTGGTCAGGGTGAGTTACTTGGATAAGATTTTTTCCGGGGTTTCCCCTTATCCTGAATGATGAATGTCGGGTAGCTCTAAGCTCTATCGCCCTTATACTCATCATCATCTAAGCTCTATGGACCTTAGGCTCATTTGAGCATCATTTCGCCCACTCCAGTTATCATCCGATATGACTTAACATTGGAGGACATAAGATTTAGCCAATAGTATCAAGCAGCTTAAGGATAAGAAGGCAACAGGATCGGATAATATACCAGCAGAAGTCCTCAAGGCTCTCAGTGTAAAGATCTCTCCTTATCATGCCAAATTATTTAATGAATGTTTTACACAATCAGCAATACCAGATATTTGGAAAGGAGCAAATCTAGTTATTCTCAAAAAATCACCGGATAAGGATCCGAAACAAGTCAAGTCATATGGACCACTTTGTTTACTAAACAAGCTTCAAGAAAAAGTTATTTGCAATCGGATCCGGCAAGTCAGAGAACATCAGAATATCTTCCAGCACCAATATGGTTTTCGACCCGGGAAGTCGGCCGAGGATGCATTAAACTATGCAGCAGGTATGGTCTATGCTTCAGATCGCAAATATGTATTAGGCATATCGAGATGGAGCATTCAATAACCTATGGTGGCCATCCTTCTTTACTAATTTAATAAAACTAGACTGCCCTGAGTTTTTATATAAATGTATTCTTAACTATTGTGAAAGCAGGCAAATTACATATACTTGGTGCAAATAATAAATTTACAAAAGTTTTAACAAAAGGCTGTCTCCAAGGATCTGTTTGTGGACCCCTCTTCTGGGATAAAGGTTTAGATCCAATTTTATTTAATATTTCTCAGGTAGATGGTGCATATGGAGTAGTGGCGTATGGCGATGACATCCTTATACTAATACAAGGAGACCGTAGAAGAGAACTAGAATACTATACTAATAATGTAATGAATGAAACATACATGCAATGTACCAATAGTAAATTAAGCATATCAAAACAAAAAACTAAATATGTACTATTAAAGGGTAAATTACAAAGGTCTACCACTGTAAAAATTAACAATGTGTCTGTGTATCATGAGAGAGAAAAGTATTTAATTCTTGGGGGTTCACTTAAATTTCAAAATTACAAATAAGGTAATTAGATTAACGACAAATAATGGAAAGATCCCATATAGGGTAATTAAAATATATAATAATGCCATTTTAGCAGCGATAGTTGGATATGGTGCTAGCTATTGGACGAGAGGATCCTTTTAGAAACAACCAAAAGGAAAATAAATAGCTTGCAGCGGAAGGTCTTAATAAGGATGTCGGGAGCATTTTCCACTACTCCTACAGATGCACTATTAATCATTCTAGGAATTTTACCTTTAGACTTAGAAATTAGGAAAAAAGCTGCACGTTACTGGCTACGTCGGGAAAACCTTGTCAAAGCTTCCAGTATTTTAGGTTGTAATAAAGAAGATGAATTAGATCTAAATGATAAAATATTAGCAATTTGGCAGGATACCTGTGTCGTAAGTTTAACTGGTAGGAGGACTTATTCCGTCTTTCCCGATATTCGTGAAAGATTGCAACTAAAATCAAAGTATAAACTTGGAAGAAGCGTAGGGACAGTGAAGCACAAATTAATACAAAAGTGAATCGAGAAAATATTAACACATTGCTTCACTCACACTGTTTATTCACAGGACATGTTTCAAGACATGCTTCACATGTCCTGTGAATAAACAGTGTGAGTGAAGCAATGTGTTAATATTTTCTCGATTCACTTTTGTATGCAACTAAAATATATGCAGCCGTCCCAGGGCTTAATAAACTACGTAACGGGACATGGTCCCTATTCCGAATACTTATTTAGATTTGGCCAAATTCAAACTGACATGTGCATGCGGTGAAATTGGTACCCCAGAGCACTCACTATGGGAATGCCGAAATACTGCTCATCTTAGGTATAATTTTCAAAGACACTTACAAAATAAAAGATAATAAGAAAAAAGAAATTATACTTCCAATTGAATACTTTGACAGGTACTCAAAATTTAAATACAAAGAATTTTATGGGATGGGTAACAGTTGACTTTCTCATTCCTTAGCATACGTTTTAATACGCTTTAATATCTTTTTAAATATTTTTAATTAATTTAACTTTGTTTTGCAATAATTTTTAACACCAATTTTAACAAATATTATTAATCTTTATAGGCATTTGAATGTTATATAAATTGTTACATTAGTTATTTATTATTATAAAAGTATGAATTGTAGGTAAAATTAATATGATCAATTATACTGTAACTATAATCGTAAATTTAAATTATTGCAACTCATCTGTATTGTGTGGTAAAATTTGTTTATGGGACTCAACCAAATTATTAAGATGTCGAGTCGTAAAGAAATAGGAGAAATTAAAGTGTGTGTAAGTGCCTGTGTGTCGGTTCCTCTGTGTCAGTGCGTGTGTGTGTGTGTGTGTGTGTGTGTGTGTGTGTGTGTGTGTGTGTGTGTGTGTGTGTGTGTGTGTGTGTGTGTCGGTGCCTCTGTGTCAGTGTTGGTGCCTGTGTGTGTTGGTGCCTGTGTGTGTTGGTGCCTGTGTGTCGGTGTGTGTGTGTAAGTGCCTGTGTGTCAGTGCGTGTGTGTGTGTGTGTGTGTCGGTGCCTGTGTGTCAGTTTTGGTGCCTGTGTGTGTCGGTGCGTGTGTGTTGGTGCCTGTGTGTCAGTGCATCTGTGTGTTGTCTGTGCGTGCATGTGTGAAAGATATGTAACACTTGTAGCTGACCTCTACAAAAATACCCCAGACAGAAAGACTTGTGGATGTAATTAGTGCAGGTGAGTTTCCTCCCAGGTTTTATTGCTTTACGTAAGTAGGCTTGCTGTCCAGCAAAAGTATTGTACTGTTAGAAGAGAAAGCGGTTTGTTCTTTGCGTTCTTCAAATATTTGAGATTCGTTCAGTACCTTGTTAAAAGTTGGAAAATGGCTCAAAAGATCAGTAAAATGGACTTGTCCTTTTATTTTAATAATGAAGAGGCCTGCCTTCAATTATTTGACGAGGGTCTGCTCAAGACACGGATGTTGTGTTCCAAATGCAATGTTGCCCTTAGTGTAATTAGCTAGTTAGTGTAAATTAGAGACTATTGTGAGTGTTTAGTGTTATTATTTAACTACAGGTAGACCGCAAACAAAATGCAGTCAGTGTGCACATGCGCAAGGAGAGCCTTCTCCCGTTCTCGCCATCCAAGCATCGCGTGACTCCCACCCCTCCCTTCCTGCATACGACAGAGCACAAACCACATAAAATATGTGTGTTTTAATGCTGTTTTGATTTTCAAAGTTAACAGAAAATAATTACCTTGGACATGACCTCAAAATCGATCAACAAATAGAATCATAGTTTCTGTAAACCATTAGAAACAAAGCAGTGATTTGGCAGAAAATGCAAAGAGTGATTGTAACAGTGAATGCAAAAGCGAGTGAAACAGATGAACAGTGCAGCCCACACGATGGAGGAGAGGCAACCTGAAATGACAGTAGAGGGGGGAAAGCTAGAATTCGTAAGCCACACCTGCAACTGCATTTTGTTCGCTGTCTAGTTATAGTTAGAGCAATTTAGGTACTTTGTAGTTAGATTGAGTCAATATGAAAAATTCAATGCCATGGCCAGGATTTGAACCACGGATCTCCTGGTTTCCGTCCAGTCGCTATAACCCATTGAGCTACCATGGCCAACATGCCGTCATGACATTAAATTCTCCATTTGACTTTGTAATTAGTTTGCTATATGGTGTAGCATAGGGACAAATAAGACTGTTGCCTGCCTCGGTAGCGTAGATGGTAGCGTGTCTGCCTCACGTTCAAGAGGTCCCGAGTTCGAATCTGTCAGGGTGAGTTACTTTGGATAAGATTTTTCCGGGGTTTTCCCTTATCCTTAAAGATGAATGTCTAACTCTAAGCTCCAGTGTATTCAGTGGAGAAACAAGGATAATTTGTCTACAATGAATTCTTCAATATAGCTACATATGCAGTAAATAAATTAAACAATTAAGTTAGAAATCCTTTCATGGAAGTGTTGAAAACAGTGTTGTTGTATAAATTAAATTAATTGGGAGTCGATTAATAACACAAAACAACACTCACTTTTAAATTTTCCCGGAAAAATTTAAAAGTGAGTGTTGTTTTGTGTTATTAATCGACTCCCAATTAATTTAATTAAGTTAGAACTTCAGTAACGTTAAAAGAATGCCCTCCAGCACAAAATTACACTATAAAGTAAACAAATCATAGTTGTATAAAAAGTGAGAAGATCTTAGAAAAAATTGGCGCATCACATATTAGAAAGAAGAGCCAAATAGTTCTTTTCATTTAACTTGCACGCCACTGTTTACTGCATTCCACCATACATGCATAGAAGAAATAAGTGTTTATAAGAATATTGTGTCGAATAGTACAGAGTCATTTTTTAATGCGCAGAGGATCTACCCAAAAGTGCAAAGATCCTGGCCTCCTAATATCCGGGAGTGATGGAAACTCCGGGGCTCTTTCCATAGGGCAATACCTGATTTCTTGAAAAAGCCCCCCCCCCTCATTGCCAACAAGGTCAAGACAGGATGGAAGTGGATACGCCACTTACACGCATTAAACCTGCAGGGAAGACTACTGAACAACCTCGGTGGGGCCGCCTGGTGATCTAGCACACCTCCTACTAGCTATGCAGGCTAGTACCCGGGACTTCTTACCCTCTGCCCCCTCAGGGCGGCCGAGGCCTAGCCGGAGGTATCCAATTTCCCACAGGTGTTGGGAACACACTGCCCCTTCAAGTCCAACCCAATCCAAACAACTCCCAGACAGGAGGGGCTTGAATGTTCGGCCCGAGGTTCTTCTAGTAATGTCAGAGGTACCACGAGTGCAGCGCCCACACCTCGGCTACAGAGAGTCATGTGAGGTGTACTAAACAAATGAATTGCTGAGTGTTATACAATGTCTTTATTGAAGTTTGTACATGCAATCACAGAATCAGCAAGTACTTTGATCAAGTAATTGTCTGCTGTATACTTCAATAAAAACATCCTATAACAAACTTGACACAAATTGAAGAAATTGTGCAGAGATTTATTTGTGCAATTAACAATATAATAACAATATTGCTCTACAACTTAAACTGATTCAAGCAATATTATGTAAATACTGTGATATAATTTTTTAACAAGTTAGAAGAAATTTGGGTTATGACAAACATGCACAATATTTGAAGATGAAGAATGTAAAACAAATGAATACTCAGCCTTGTGTTGAGAGTAAAGGATTAAACGTGCTGCATGACAAAGTCATAAAAACAACAAATCACATGTAAAATTAAAGTAACAAGAAATGCAATTTTTATTTTACAAATCCAAAATAGTAAGCCAACAGTTAAAACCCTTTATACAGTTACAAATCTTAAGCTTGTACATCATCAAACTTCTGTCAAATTTATTGTTTATAAGACGTTCCAGGAGTTGGCACAAATTGTATCTAATTGTGTCTAATACTTTTAAACTGTTTGAAGAGGATTAGGTAATGGAGAGTACACTTAGAGCTGCAGAAATGGACAATGTACGTGCCAAGAGTTCTCTAATATTTACTAAATTTACTGAAAGGTGCTTGTGGCGATCTTGGAATGGACTACGCTAAGGAGGGGATTCGATATGGAGGTTCAAACTTGGTCTATTGAACCTATGAGAAAGGACTATGATATAATGAAGCACAAAATTAATATAATTTTGAGTCAAACTAATACTTGATGCTCCATTTATTGCTAGTATTTACCTAGAATACATTTTGTTAGAACCTTCCTAACATCGACAGCTAATGTCGACTACACCCATTCAAAATTCAACAGTTGACATTAGCTGAGGATGTCAGGAAGGTCCTAACAAAGCATATTCTAGGTAAATACTAGCAAAATATGGAGCATCAAATACTATTTGAGTCAAAATTATATTAATTGAATTGCAATATTGAGAAACCCCCCCATGTCCAAAAACTAAATTTTTCAGGAGATACAAAAAATATTCCAGTTCTTAAAATTATGCTTAGTTTTTCCCTAATTTTTCATTGAAATGAATGTGGAGGGAAGGATGCCATTCCACTGTAGATGTTTTTGATCCTTTTCTTGAAATTATGTGAATATTTATTTAGTGAATATGTCAACTTTCTCAATATTTTGTAATAAATATGCATAAATTAGTACTTAACCCACAGTATATAACTGACAAGGACAGGAATGAAACAAATTGTGCCAAAGAGAACTTTTTGGCATTATATTCTACACAAGGTTCATTCTTTGACACATGTTGGCCAATTGTATAGATCGCCGTAGAAGCTCTGAAAGATTTCATATTTGTTAAGAATGGTTTTCCCATTTATAGGCACATTATCTTGATAAGCCTGACTCAAATTTTATCAATAATAACAATTAAATGAAAGAGCAGGAGGCCGATTATTCTCTCGTTTGAGCCAGTGCTGGTAAATTTAAATTCTGAGAAAGCCCATATTCTTTGTACATGTGTGGTTTCTCTACATTATGAGTGGCATAAATATTTTAAGTACACTGTCACAGATAACTCAATTTTGTAAAAAAAATGAAGTAGAGTTTCTCAATATTGCTGTTCAATTGGTCTATTGTCCCCCAATTGTGGCATCAGCAGGAGGAAGGAAGAGCTGATAGGAGACAGGATGGCCTACACGAATAAAAATAGAGTTGGACCATGTATTAATGTTTTACATGATAAAATAGAAACTTTTAATGTTTTAATATAACATTAACTATACAGTATATTCATATCTATAATAAGTAGATGTTCTATGATGGTCAGTGTTTCATGACGGATCACGGAACATCGATGTGCATGTGTTTACAGAAATTGTAAACAGTCATCAAATTAAAACAAAGAAAATAAAATCAAGCAGAATTACAAGTAACACATTCCCATTAAAGATAAATATGAACTAGGTACAATCAGATTGTGGTAATCATGCAGATCCGCGGCGTAGGGATATCGTGGCTCTGACATCATAGCTCGGGCGTTGCCAACTTCTACAGCACGCTACTCCGGAGATTACCAACATTAAGCAAGCAAATCAGCGATACTGTGATACGCGACATAAAGATCAGTGGATGATTGCCAGAGTTATTATCATCATCATTATTAAATTCTTACTATTGTTATTATCATAATTATTTAAAATCTTAAACGAATTTACCACAAAGTTTTGGAATAGGCAACATTACGTAAGCAATGTCTCAGTTGGAGAATTTAATGTCGGCACGTTGGCCATAGTAGCACAATGATAGTGCGGCTGGACGGAAACCAGAAGATCCGTGGTTCAAATCCCAGCTATGGCATTGAATTTTTCAGTCTGACTCTACGTTTCCACAATTTAGCCTACACACGGCCAGTATGAAAGAATAATTAATTTCCATTACGTAAGCAAACCAGCGATATTTTAATTACCAAATAAACTGACGTAAAGATCAGTGGATCATTGCCGGAATATATTATAATAATAAACAAAGCTTACTACGCACTTTTTCCATTACAGTATCGCTAATTTATAATAAGAAAAAGAAAAATGTGCTTGGCAACGTTCCGTATATGCAGTATCGCTAACTTATAAAGGAAAGAAAATGTGTTGGCAACAACTTGTTTCCGTGACGTCATTCCGTACCAACATAACTCAACGCCGTGGATCTGCATGATTATCCAGATTGTTTATTAAACCACTAAATTAATAATTATTCTGCTTTAATTCCATACGATAAGCTCGAAGTAAACCTACGGTTACATTCTATGGATAGACATTTGTTGCACGTATTTTTACAGAGTTGCTACGAAATCATTGTATGGTAGCACTTCGAAGTTGGTATTTTGTGCTACAAAGAGCATGAGCATGCAGGACTTTTGCTACCGCGAATATTTGTATTTCTAAAGTTAATCAAAGGTGTAGTTACAAGTACAAGTTTCGTAATGGATGATAATGGAAAACGCGATAAATATATGGACTTGGCAATAGAGGCATTGAAAAGTTCCAGCCTGATAGTGTCAAACTATAGTGAAGGTAGGTTAAACAACTCATTGTCATTTTTAACCTCAATTAAACTAATTGCATTACCGTAAAGAAATTATATGTTTCATAAAATGGCAGTTTATTCCAAAGTATTAACTTGTGTAATATTCTTTACTATGCTGGCCCAATTACATGGTAAAGTGTAGATTGAGTAGTTGGGCCAGGATACTGTAGTGTTTCCATCTTCTTAAGATATGTTATTTATTTGTACAGTATCCATTACAAATTCAGTACAATAAAATTTAACATAGAACATGCTGTATTATACTCATGTACAAATACATGAAATTCCTGACCTAAGATTTATTCGCTGACTCAGTTCCCCTGGCTATAAGCCTTTGGTTTTCCTGAGCAGCTTGTCAGTTCTTCTTGACCTTCGCTTCTTTTGCCCTAATCCACTTTTCTCTTATCCTATATAAGAAATCTCCTACACATCTATTTTTCATTTCTCCCATCCCCGTTAACATACATAATGCCACTACCTCTTTGCTTACACTGTCCCATTTCTTATCCCATATTTTTCTCCTACAATTTGTTAACTCCTTACATTCTATCAGGTAATGAACAGTGCTCTCTTCATCTCCACAAAATTCACATATCCCTACCTCATTACTTCTCAACTCTTTTAGATGTATTATTCCTACTCTCATCTATGTTATGCCTTCTCTTCCAGTTTTGTCACATTGATCTATAGATTTTTCCCTGCCCCATTCAGTCTTTAATTGCTTATAAAATTTCAAAGATTTCTTTTCTTCTATACTTTCCCATATCTCTTGCCTATCTATGTCTTGTAGTCTAGTTCTCACTTCCTTCCAAAATCCGCTATAATTTGTCTCCTCTGCTCTCCTTAGATCTCCCATGCATATCTTTAATATCATTCTTTCCAGTTCCGACCACCAACTGCTTGTATTTTTAATGCTTATCTGTTGCTTCATGTACAGATTCAATAATTCTCCTTTCTGCCCTTTAATACACTTATACCAGAATTTTAGTACTCTATTATTATTCTCCTCCTTTTTGTATTAACTAGCTCTAGTAATGCCACCTCTCTTGGTGCCTAGCTCTAGTAGTTCATACATCTGGTCTAATTGTGTTCCTATCTCTGATGTGCCCCATACCTCCACTGCATACATTGTTCCAGCTTCAACGACCGCTTCATACATAATAATAGTAATAATAATATTAATAATCTTTATTTGCTTATAGACTTATACAGGTTTCAAGCATTGTCAAGAATCATAAAATATTTACATTTCATCTATTCTATATAGGCACTTCTGTATTAGGTACATTTTTAGTCTTGTTTGAAATTCATTGCCTCTTAGAGCTTTAATATCACTTGGTAACCTGTTATAGAGTATTCTACCCATAATAAGGGGATCCTTTTCTGTGGCTCGTTTACTAATATTATCTCTATAGTAATTATTTAGCAATCTGGTATTATATATATGGCTATCTTTAATATGTACAGAGTGTGACTTACTTACTACAAACATAATTGCTTTATATACATATAACGATATGACAGTTAATATATTGGCTTCTACAAAGGTTTGTCTACAGGATTCTCTGTTGTTTAAATTATAAATACATCTTATACATTTTTTTTTTGTATTATTAACAACCTGTTCATGTTTACCATACATGTGCTACCCCAGATTTCAATCCCATATTGTAGATGTGTGTATATTAATCCATAATAAACTAACTTTAAATGCTCTACATCTAGGAACTCTTTTAGGTGTCTTAAAAGATATAAATAAGTACTAATTTTATTACATACATGATCAACGTGATGTTTGAAGGACATATTTTCATATATAATTACTCCTAAAAATTTTATTTTCTCTATTTGCTCAATGGTTTCATCATGTATTTTTACATTTAGTCTTTGATTATACCTGTTATTTTGATGCTGGAACCTGATCATATTAGTTTTTTGTATATTCACCTTTAGGTTATTATTTTTTAAGTAATCATATATATCCTGTGTTTTTTTTGGTTAAATTCTCCAAACAGTGTATATTTTTATTTGTAAAAACAACTGATGTATCATCTGCGTATGACATTATTTTATAATCTGAGGATTTAGGAAGATGTACTTTATTTAAAAGATCCTCAAGATTAATCTCAGAAACTATTTGTAGTCGGTTTATTGATACTCGTCACTTACTTTTTTATATTTATGAGAGACTAGTTTCAAAGGCAATCACCTCCATTTTTAAATCTCTTTCCAACTGGCATCTGTTGTTGTCTGCTCTCTCTCTCTGGTGGTGGAACTATGAACTTCTTTGTCAAATTATCTACTGGTGGGATTTCAAAGTTCATTATGCGATCCTTATTTTTCCATATGAATATGTTCTTCCATGTCAATTTATTTTGGTTTATCACTCCTTTTAATAATTTTGGATTTGGATCAATGTCATGGTTTTCATTCCAAAAGTGAAAAGCTACTGCTGACTTATCTTCTTGTTTCAATCTGATGTTTCTAAAGTGCTCTTTGACTCTGGTTTTTAGATTTCTTTTAGTTTGACCTACATAGAATTTTTCACAATTCTTACAACTTATCTGGTATATTCCGGATCTGTTAACTGATGGGATTTCATCTTTTGTTTTTGAATTTAGCAATTTTAAAATTGAGTGTGTATTAGTAGGTGCCAAGGTGATATTTTGTTCCTTGAAGATCTTTTTAAATTTATTAAATGTTTTTGGGTGATATGTGAATGAACTGAATATGCTGATGCTTTCTTTTTCTTTTGTAAATGTGGCTGCTTGCTTAATGGTTTTCTTTAGTTTAGCTTTTCTAATTTTCTTCAACACCAAACTTTTGTTGTATCCATTTTCTTCTGCTATGTGTAGTATTGTTTTTGTTCTTTGTAATATTCTTGTTTTTCCATGGGTGTGTTGACTGGTCTGTGTGTAAGGCTGTTTATTATTGCATGTTTATGTGTAATTGGGTTGTGGCTATTATTTTTTATGTAATTTTCTGAATGTGTTGGTTTCCTGTAAATTCCAAATTTTATTTTTGTGTCATTCCTGATGATATTTAGATCCAAGAAAGAGAGTTGTCCATTGATTTCCTTTTCTATAGTGAATTTTATAGTCCTTTCTTGCAGATTGAGTAATTTTAATGCATCTTCTAAATGTTTATTCGGTACAACTGCAAAGATTTCGTCAACATATCTATACCAAACTCTGAAGATCAATGGGAAGGACTTTTTGATTTGTGTTTCAAATGCACTCATAAATAAGTTAGCAAAAAAAGGTGAAAGTAGATTGCCACAACCCAATTACATATAAACATGCAATAATAAACAGCCTTACACACAGACTAGTCAACATATCCATGGAAAAAGAAGAATATTTCAAAGAACAAAAAACAATACTACACATAGCAGAAGAAAATGGCTACAACAAAAGTTTGGTGTTAAAGAAAATTAGAAAAGCTAAACTAAAGAAAACCATTAAGCAAGCAACTACATTTACAAAAGAAAAAGAAAGCATCAGCATATTCAGTTCATTCACATATCACCCAAAAACATTTAATAAATTTAAAAAGATCTTCAAGGAACAAAATATCACCTTGGCACCTACTAATAGACACTCAATTTTAAAATTGCTAAATTCAAAAACAAAAGATGAATTCCCATCAGTTAACAGATCTGGAATATACCAGATAAGTTGTAAGAATTGTGAAAAATGCTACATAGGTCAAACTAAAAGAAATCTAAAAACCAGAGTCAAAGAGCACTTTAGAAACATCAGATTGAAACAAGAAGATAAGTCAGCAGTAGCATTTCACTTTTGGAATTAAAACCATGCCATTGATCCAAATCCAAAATTATTAAAAGGAGTGATAAACCAAAATAAATTGACAACATGGAAGAACATATTCATCTGGAAAAATAAGGATCGCGTAATGAACTTTGAAATCCCACCAGTAGATAATTAAACAAAAAAGTTCATAGTTCCACTGCCAGAGAGAGAGAGAGCAGACAACAGATGTTAGTTGGAGAGAGATTGAAAATGGAGGCGATTGCGTTTGAAACTAGTCTCTCATAAATATAAACAAGTGACGAGTATTAATGAACCAACTACAAATAGTTTCTGAGATTAAGATGTACTTTATTTAAAAGATCCTCAAGATTGTTCAAAAAGTCATCTACTTTGGAACATGGGGATCTGTATAGACCAATAATTATATAATTTTCTAATTTTGTTTGTATTTTTGCAATTGCTACTTCAAAAGTCATTTCCAGTTTATGACATATATTCCAATCATATATAGTAAAATTTATTCCATTCTGTACATAAATAGCAACTCCCCCACCTTTATGAGATTGTCTACAATAACTAGTAACTAATTTGTAATTTTTTATGTTGTAATATTTAATCTGCATTTCATTAAGACCATGTTCTGTCAGTATCAAAATATCAGGTTTACATTCATTTAATATACCTTCTATCTCCACTAATTTATTTGAAGCATACTGTACATTTTGATGTATTAAGCATAGATTTGTGTCTATATTGTTATAAATATTACTCAACCCCAATTTTATATCCTGTATCGTGCCTGTTTCAATTGGTGGCGTATGAGCCATTGCTGGATTTAAGTAACTATTAGCATCCACCTCCTTGCCATTTAGTTTCCCTTTAACACCAATGAAACTACATTACACAGTAAATTGCCAAATAATGAGGATCCCCTTCTATTTAGGTGGACTCCGTCTATACCAAAATCATAATTTCTTACCCAAAAATTACCATCTACCATTAAGCACTGTTTTGTTTTGCACAACCAGTCCAAGTTTTCATTTATTCTTCTGATTCTTCCTAAGCCTACATCATGCCTTCTTAATACCCCACTTACTACTATTTTGGGCAGTTTATCAAGTCCATTGTTTCCCCCATTATTTCTTCAGCCTTACTCCCCGTCTAATATTATTTGTACCAGCATGGATTAGAACCACCTCAGGATTATGTTTCTCCAAGTTCAGTTCACTCACTTTGTGTTGAAGTTCTTCTAATTTTATGCCTGGAAAACATCTTACTTCATCCCTACATGCTTCACCAGCAAATTTCAAGAATGAGTCATCAATTACTAGCACTCTTTTTTTACTAGCACTTACACTATCTTTTGAATTACACTGATTGGCACATTTTTCTAACCATCTAACTGACATCTCCAGTTTATGTTTACATATTCTTACCCCTGTCATTGCTGCCCTGCCACTAGCTATCACTTTTCTGGCTTGTGGGGCCCATCCTCCACTGCTACACGTCCATACACCTAAATAGTCATACTCGTTAACAACTTCTACCTTTTGGTCTCCTATGAACCATTCCTCTCCTTTCCTCAGTATTGATCCTCTTTTAAATATCATTATTTTTTATTTTTTGCTGTTTATTCTTAGTTTACAGTCAGTGCAAAACCTATGGATTGCCTCAATTGATTTTTGTAAGCCTATTACGGAAAATTGCTCCTACCGTTAAATCATCCGCATACAATAAACCAGGGATCTCTTTGTTCATTATTATTGGGCAATGGGCATTGCTTTCCTTAACCCTCTCTATAATGTCATCTATAAATAAATTGAATAGTATAGGACTCAATTTGTTCCCCTGTCTTAAGCCTAACTTCTGTTCGGCTTCTTCTGATAATACATTCAACCCACATCTTATTCTGAATTTCACCCCACTATAAATTTTATCAATTTAGTTTATAAACTTCTCGCTCACCCCTTTCTTCTTAATTTCCATTTTAAAGCCCCCTGTTTATCGTATCAAATGCTTTCTCAAAATCCACAATCTGCCCCTTTTCCTGCTCAAGTATTTATCAATTAGCATCTGATTTTAAATATATTATCTATATGTCGAGATTTAACTGTATTGGAACACCACAGTGAAGCGAAATAATTATTAATTTTTAGATGAGTCGTATTTATTACACATTTGCTTAACTTTCGTACCTATTTTGAGGACATGTTTCGCAAATCATCGTTTGCATCTTCTGCTCTTATGCGACTAAAGCTTGATCCAGTGGTGTGGGTAATTCTGGAGTTGCTGCTGCCATCTGTTGATTTAGTGATGAACTTAAATTGGGATTCTCTTCTGGCGGGATTTCAAAGTTCATTAGTTGGTTTTTATGCTTTTCTATGTATATTCTCTCCCATATGACGAGTTCACTATGTTTTTGTACGTATTTTAGTAATTCTGTGCTATCTTCAATTTCATGATTTTCAGACCAGAAATGAGCTGCTATTGCGGACTTATCAATATTTTTGTATCTTAAGTGCCTGAAGTGTTCTTTCTTTCTAGTGCCTATGTTTCTTTTTGTTCTCCCTATGTAAATTTTTTCACAGTCAGGCACTTAAGATACAAAAATATTGATAAGTCCGCAATAGCAGCTCATTTCTGGTCTGAAAATCATGAAATTGAAGATAGCACAGAATTACTAAAATATGTACAAAAACATAGTGAACTCGTCATATGGGAGAGAATATACATAGAAAAGCATAAAAACCAACTAATGAACTTTGAAATCCCGCCAGAAGAGAATCCCACATTTAAGTTCATCACTAAATCAACAGATGGCAGCAGCAACTCCAGAATTAGCCACACCCACCACACCACTGGATCAAGCTTTAGTCGCATAAGAGCAGAAGATGCAAACGATGATTTGTGAAACATGTCCTCAAAATAGGTACGAAAGTGAAGCAGATGTGTAATAAATACGATTCATCTAAAAATTAATAAATATTATCTATAGTTTGTCTTTTTCTCCTAAATCCAGCTTGAAATTCTGATATTTTATTTTCTCTTTCCGCCCAATTCATTAGTCTGTCCGCTAGTATAGTATACATTTTCCCAATTATAGATAGTAAGCTTATCCCCCTGCAATTCTCTGGCCTATTCACACTCCCCTTTCCTTTAAATATTGGTACAATCACGCTTGTTTTCCAACATTCAGGTAATTTCCTACAATCTTTCATCTTATTTAATAAATTAGTTATATTCTTTAATCCACTCTTTCCCCATATCTCTTCCAAAATAACCCTGGAATTCCATCCATGCCCACTGCTTTACTGCCCTTTAAGCTTCTTATTTGTTGAAAAAACTTCCGTTTGAGTTATTTTTCTGTCTAATATCTCCTCTATCCTCATGTTGCCCAACTGCATATTAGCTCTATTTATCCACTCCCTTTCTGCAACTAGGCCTCTAAAGTACTTCAGCCATTCCTGTGATGTTATCTCATTTTTCACCCCCTTCTGTTTATTCATTTCACTCACCATACCCCATATTTTATTATTTTGTTGTTGTATGGCATCCTTCATTTTCTTTTGAATACTATCCTGCCACTCGTTCTTTTTTTGTTCTAATAATTTCTTGTATGCTTCTCTACTTATTATCATAATCATCCTATCTCTGCCCTTCCCCGTTCTTCTCCAACAAGCCAGGTTTTTAAACACTTCCCTTATTGCTCTACCGGAGTCCTCATCAAACCAGCCATTACTTATTTGTTTCATTTTCCCTTTTACTTTCATTTTTATTCCGGCCCTTGTAACTATTAGTTTCATTAGCTCTAAGCATCTTTCTATATGTTCTCATTCAATGCAACCTCTGTGTCTATTCTTATTATTTTTGATATTTCTGAGTTTATTTCAGTTCCATCTTCTTATAGTAACCTAACAAATTCTTCCCACTCCCATTTTCCATAACATACATGGAAACAAAGACAACCATAATGTCCTACAATATTGCCTTTAAGTGATCATCATTGTAACATGTTGTGTTCTAATGGACTATGTTAAAGAAATGAAAATGATAAATGGGCATTTTAAATGCCCTTTGCTGGACTAGAAATTTTTGTTTTAGCTAAATAGGGTTTCGCATGTTATTATTGAGAATGGGTTCCACTCGAATATAACTTGCTTGGTAAAGTAGAACCTCGTTTATGCAGATTAACTGGGACCAGGGCCGATTGGACTTAACGAAAACCCAGGTTATCTAGAGAATGATGACAAAAATATAAAATAACATCTACATCATTGAAATATTTTTTAAGGAATTTATAAATTACTATTGGCACACTCACCTAAAAAACACATACACTGTATGTACTGTAATAGTCTTTGTATTTGTACTGTACTACAAACTAGTCGGTAGTAAAAAAGTCAGTGAGCTTCTGCTGCCTCAGTTTAGTGTATCATGAGCAGTGCAATCTCGCATCCGCTTTAACATTAGAAGTTCATTTGTCTTGACTCTCAAAATAAAATATCAATTTCTCTATATCGAGATTTAACTGTATTGGAACACCACAGTGAAGCGAAATAATTCTTAATTTATAGATGAGTCGTATTTATTACACATCTGCTTCACTTTCGTATTTCTGTAGTGATTGGCTTTTTCGGATTTTAATGCGGCTTTTTCGGATTTTAACACGGCTTTTTCAGCAGCTAATTGTTCTCTACTGTTGTGGTTAAATTTCACTACTTTTCTTACAAATTTCGGAGAAATGTTTTGTTTTAGGCAATTGTTGATAGATTTTATGTCCGCTGATATTAACCTTCTTTTTTTCTTTAGTTTCAAATATTGTTTTATTTCTTTCTTGTTGCCGAAATGTTCGTTGAAATTTTCAAATGTGAACTTTCATACCTCCATGTTGTCCGGTTTTTAAAATTGGCTGGATCTAACTTTCGCGTGTTCCTCTTGACTTGACGTCACTTCAATATATCGAGATTTAACTGTATTGTAACACCACAGTGAAGCGAAATAATTATTAATTTATAAATGAGTCGTATTTATTACACATCTGCTTCACTTTCGTGAAGGGAAAATACAACTCATCTATAAATTAATAATCAATTTCTCTATGTTTGTTACTGCTTGTGTGTGGGTCATAACAGCAGTGAGCTTCTGTTGTCTCAGTTTAGTGTATCACTGTTGTCTCAGTTTAGTGTATCACTTATCTCACATCCGCTTTAACACTGGAAGTTCATTTGTCTTGACTCTCGAAATAAAACCTCAATTTCTCTATGTTTGTTACTGCTTGTGTGTGGGTCATAACAGCAGTGAGCTTCTGTTGTCTCAGTTTAGTGTATCACTTACCTCACATCCGCCATTAAGGTAGTTGCCTCATGTGTTTATGAGAACTCCTAAGTGGTTTACTGGGAAAATATGAGTCAGTTGGAGAATTTAATGTCATATCGGCACAATGGCCATAGTAGCGCAGTGGTAGAGCGGCTGGATGGAAACCAGAAGGTCCGTGCTTCAAATCCCGGCTATGGCATTGAATTTTTCATTCTGACTCTACGTTTCCACAATTTAGCCTACACACGGCCAGTGTGAAAGAACATTTAATTTCCATTAATTCTCTGTTTGTTACTGTTTGTGTGTGGGTTATAACAGCAGTGAGCTTCTGTTGTCTCAGTTTAGTGTACCACTTATCTCACATCTGCTTGAACATTAGAAGTTCATTTGTCTTGACTCTCGAAATAAAACATCAATTTCTCTATGTTTGTTACTGTTTGTGTGTGGGTCATAACAGCAGTGAGCTTCTGTTGTCTCAGTTTAGTGTATCACTTATCTCACATCTGCTTTAACATTAGAAGTTCATTTGTCTTGACTCTCGAAATAAAACATCAATTTCTCTATGTTTGTTACTGTTTGTGTGTGGGTCATAACAGCAGTGAGCTTCTGTTGTCTCAGTTTAGTGTACCACTTATCTCACATCTGCTTGAACATTAGAAGTTCATTTGTCTTGACTCTCGAAATAAAACATCAATTTCTCTATGTTTGTTACTGTTTGTGTGTGGGTCATAACAGCAGTGAGCTTCTGTTGTCTCAGTTTAGTGTACCACTTATCTCACATCCGCTTTAACATTAGAAATGCATTTGTCTAATAAAACATCTATTTCTCTATGTTTACACAGAAACACTCTGTATGAGTCTATTGACAGTAATAAACTACTACTACTATTACATCCGCTTTAACATTAGAAGTTCATTTGTCTTGACTCTCAAAATAAAACATCAATTTCTCTATGTTTGTTACTGCTTGTGTGTGGGTCATAACAGCAGTGATCTTCTGTTGGCTCTGTTTAGTGTATCACTTATCTCACATCCGCTTTAACATTAGAAGTACATTTGTCTTGACTCTCAAAATAAAACATAAATTTCTCTATGTTTGTTACTGCTTGTGTGTGGGTCATAACAGCAGTGAGCTTCTGTTGGCTCAGTTTAGTGTATCACTTATCTCACATCCGCTTTAACATTAGAAGTTTATTTGTCTTGACTCTCGAAATAAAACATCAGTTTCTCTATGTTTGTTACTGCTTGTGTGTGGGTCATAACAGCAGTGAGCTTCTGTTGGCTCAGTTTAGTGTATCACTTATCTCACATCCGCTTTAACATTAGAAGTTTATTTGTCTTGACTCTCGAAATAAAACATCAATTTCTCTATGTTTGTTACTGCTTGTGTGTGGGTCATAACAGCAGTTGGTTGATCAACATTTTCTGAATCTGAATACTCTTCATTTTCATTTTCAGTAACACTGCATGATGCAATTTTACCTTCCTCTGTAATTGATTTATAACCTCCGTCATTGTCATTGTCTTCATCATCATCATCATCATCATCATCATCATCATCATCATCATCATCATCATCATCATCAATCATCATCATCATCATCATCAACATCAGAACAGCCATTGATATTTTTAATAATGTCTATAAGATCTTTTTCCACACTTATTTTTTCTTCTTCTTCAGTCTTGTTTTCTGGCAAGTCACACCAGTGCCACAACTTTATCAAAGTTTTCATTACAACTTGGTCTCATACAGTTGGGCTGAGTGCAATGAATTCGCCCACTGGCAAGAGAATTCAAGTAATGTACGTACTGGGAATAGCGATTTTCAAAACTAACAATTATATTATCTATGCTCTGATAGAGAGGTAACTGCGTTACTCCCTCCTGCCCCTCGTCCTTTCTCTACATCCTGGTATTTTGTGGTAGTATGCACTAAATTTTCATGTTGAGAACATGTTAAGTCATGCAGTTCAAATTGAATTTATCTTGTGTTAGTATATTTCTTTTTTTCCTTCTATTCACTGGATGTAAGCAGATAATATAAGAAATTAAATAAATGTTTTGTTTCAGGGGAAGAACGGGAAAGGCAGTTGAATAAACTGCTAAAACTCATGGAGAATTACTGTGAGCTTGACATTCACTTTGAAAATTCGAAGAAAGCTATGAGGAAGGCAGAAAAGCTGGCGAAGAAACGTGCAGAAGAAGGGGAGGATATTGATGATATATCTTTTTATAAGGTAATTCAGCTTTTTTAACTTATTTTTAAGAAATTTAATATATTAAAACTTTCCCTTAATGAGTAATGACTATGATATCACAAAATTAATATACAAGGGTAATCCCAAAACTAAGGTCTACAAAGTGCTGGGGTCGCAGGGAAACTGTTTGGGTTGATGTTGGCCATACTGCTTCTTTCCTTCCCCCTTGCACTCTCTACAGACACCAGTACATATCTGCTGGGGCTCAGAGTGTTGGTTTGGCAGCCAGTTAGCAACTACCGTCAGGTGCAAAGTTTGTGCAGTTATTTGGTTTTTGAGTGCTAAAGGGGTAAATCTATTGAAATAGCACATAGGTAGAATCAACATGAAAAATTCAATGCCATGGCTGGGATTTGAACCATGTATCTCATGGTTTCCGTCCAGTTGCTCTAACCCATTGAGCTACCATGGCCAATTTGCCATCATGACATTAAATTCTCCATTTGACTCGTATAATTTAATGTCATGACGGCAAGTTGGCCATGGTGGCTCCATGGGTAAGAGCAACTGTACAGAAACCAGGAGATCCGTGGTTCAAATCCTGGCCATGGCATTGAATTTTTCATGTTGACTCTTATCTATAAAAAATCTCAGCCTATGTATGGCTAGTGTGAAAAAGTGATTAATTTCCATCACTTAACTGAAATGTGACAGTTGGTGTAAGTGTATGGAGAGTTGTGTATGGATGTCAAAAATGTCCGCAAGTGGTGTAGAGAGTTTGCATATGGTTGCACAGAAATTCACTACGAGCAAAGAAGCAGGAGACCATCAATTCCCAACGAAACAATTGCAAAGGTTGAACAAATCGTGCTTCAAGATCGGCGTATCGCTCTCGATGTGCTCTGCCTTGTTGTTCCTGAGATTTCTCGAAGCACCATTCACAGGACTTTGACTGAAGAGTTGAAATTTCGGAAGGTGTGTGTCAGATGGGTCCGTGACATAAGATCACAAAAGGCAATGCGCCGAAAGTTCCCACCAATTTCTTCAATGCTATGCTGACTAAAAGGACAATCTTTTGGATTCAATAGTCACAGATGAAGAAACTTTGACTTTCCACCTCACAACAGAGACAAAACGACAATCTCTTGAGTGGCGGAATTCCGGTTCATGCAAGCTGCAAAAGTTCAAAAGAAGACAGTCTGCTGGTAAAGTGATGGCACCTGTGTTTTGGGATCGAAAGGGGATATTGTTGGTTGACTTTATGGATTCTGGGACAACAGTCAATGCCGACAGGTAGTGTCAGATTAAGAAAACTCAGATGGACAATTCAAAACTGAAGAAGAGAAATGTTGAGTAGGATATCAACCTTCTCCATGATACTGCTCACCCGCGCACTGCCTGTCAAACTGTGAATCTTCTGCATCAGGTTGGATGGGATATCTTCATTCACCCTATGGTCTGGACTTAGCGCCCAGTGACTACCACATGTTTCCCAAATTGAAAGAACACTTGGCTGGAAGGCGCTTTGGTGACGACTACGAGATGAAAGATGAGGTCCAACGCTTCTTCAAGAGCATGGTGGTGGACTGGTATAACATGGACATACAAAAACTGCCACAGCACTTACGAAAATGCAGCGATCGAAATGGCGATTATGTGAAAAATAGAAAAATGTTCAAGCTTTAAATGTATGTACCATTTGGTGTCAGTAAATGTTTATTTAAATTTTAAAAAGTTGCTGACCTTAGTTTTGGGATGACTCTCGTAATTTTGAGTCGATCTAGTGCCCAAGCTCCATATGTTGCTAGTGTTTACAAAGAATGCTTGTGTTGGGATCTTCGTAACATCCTCAGCTAATGTCGACTATTGAATTTACATTTAGTTTAGATTCTAAAGTTGCACTAAAAGAATTATTTTTTATAATTTTATAACACCAAAATTGATATTTAAGTTTGATTTATGAGTCACTATGTTTATACTCAAACTTCACTTACTTGTTGTATAATTGAAACGTTTTCAAGATCATTCTATCTCATCCTCAGCTGTTTGGTGACTAAATGAACCTCCTTCTTCTTCCACTACTACGGAGCTCCGATCACTCTGCCATCTGGTGTTAGGGGCACTAAGTTTTAATACTTCATTTAATGCCGGGATTTCAAAATTTATAACTTTATCACGGTTTTTGTTTATGAATATTTCTTCCCAAATATCCAATTCTATGGGTGTACTTAAAGATTTTAACAGTTTAATGTTGTGGCCAATGTTGTGGTTTTCTGTCCAAAAATGGTGTGAAACTGCAGATTTTTCTGTTTGTTTCAACTTAATGTTCCTCTGGTGTTCTTTTTGGCTGGTTAACAAGTTTCTCTTAGTTTTTCCTATGTAGCTTTTTTCACAGGTTTCACAATTAATCTGATAAATTCCTGATTTCCAATTGTTGGGTATTGTATTTTTCAGTGGTTTATTTAGTAGGTTTCTCAGACTGAATTTGTTTTGGGGTGCTAGTTTTAAGTTTAGTCTTTTGAAGATTCGTTCAAATTTTCTAAAAGCCCATGGATGGTAGGTGAATTTTCTATATTGCCAATTTGTGTTTTTAAGTGGTGTGAGAGTGGTATTTTTTGATCTTATCTTCAGTTTTTCTTTTCTCCTCATCATGTTCCTTATGATGGCTGGGTTGAATCCATTTAATACCGCTATGTCTTTTATGTGTTGTTGTTCTTTCAAAAATTCCTCCTTACTCAGTGGGATGTTGTATAGCCGGTGAATTAGACTTCTAAAGGCAGCTAGTTGATGTGAAACTGGGTTTTATTCATTTTTCTTTATGTAATTATCTATGTGTGTGGGCTTCCTGTATATTCCAAAATCTACACCATGACGATTTCTAGTTATCTTGAGGTCCAAAAAAGGTAGGGTGTTGTCTCTTTCTACTTCCATAGTAAATTGGATGTGATTATCTTGCAGGTTTAGTAATTTTAGAGAATCTTCTCTAAGTTTTTCCGGAATGATAGCAAAAACATCATCAACATATCTCTGCCAAAATTTATAAATCTGTGGGAAGGCCTTTACTATATGTGTTTCAAAATAGCTCATGTATAGGTCTGCTAAAATAGGCGAAAATGGGCTCCCCATAGCTAATCCTTTTGATCGTCTGTAGAATTTTTGGTTAAACATGAAGTAATTATTCCTTATGCATAAATCTGTAAGATTGATAATGTCATCTATTTCTCTGGGGTTCGTTGTAGTCTGGGTTAGCCATTTTTTGAGGAATGTAGGTATTTTTTCTACTGGAATGCTTGTAAAAAGTGCCTTAACGTCAAAAGATACTAGTATGTGATTTTCCGGGATATTGTACTTCTGTAGGTGATTTATCAATTCTAAGGAGTTTTTTATTCCCAAACTTTGAAATTTGTCATATGATTTTAATTTTCTTACTAACCCCTTTGCAATGTGGTATGTAGGTGAATTGATGCCATTGATGATGGGTCTCATGCTGTTGTCTTGTTTGTGGATTTTTGCCTTTAGAAGTCTAATTCACCGGCTGTACAACATCCCACTGAGTAAGGATGAATTTTTGAAAGAACAACAACACATAAAAGACATAGCGGTATTAAATGGATTCAACCCAGCCATCATAAGGAACATGATGAAGAGAAAAGAAAAACTGAAGATAAGATCAAAAAATACCACTCACACACCACTTAAAAACACAAATTGGCAATATAGAAAATTCACCTACCATCCATGGGTTTTTAGAAAATTTGAACGAATCTTCAAAAGACTAAACTTAAAACTAGCACCCCAAAACAAATTCAGTCTGAGAAACCTACTAAATAAACCACTGAAAAATACAATCCCCAACAATTTGAAATCAGGAATTTATCAGATTAATTGTGAAACCTGTGAAAAAAGCTACATGGGAAAAACTAAGAGAAACTTGTTAACCAGGCAAAAAGAACACCAGAGGAACATTAAGTTGAAATAAACAGAAAAATCTGCAGTTTCACACCATTTTTGGACAGAAAACCACAACATTGGCCACAACATTAAACTGTTAAAATCTTTAAGTACACCCATAGAATTGGATATTTGGGAAAAAATATTCATAAACAAAAACAGTGATAAAGTTATAAATTTTGAAATCCCGGCATTAAATGAAGTATTAAAACTTAGTGCCCCTAACACCAGATGACAGAGTGATCAGAGCTCTGTAGTAGTGGAAGAAGAGGGAGGTTCATTTAGTCACCAAACAGCTGAGGATGAGATCGAATGATCTTGAAAATGTTTCAATTATACAACAAGTAAGTGAAGATTGAGTGTAAATTTAGTGACTCATAAATCAAACTTAAATATGAAGAATACTTCACTGTTAATGCTTCTGCTTTTAATATTTATACCAAAATTGATCTTTAAACTTAGAAAATCATGATCATCTTCAAGCACAAAATAATTCTGTACCTTCTGAGAAGAGACCAGGTGTTGTACATAACAACAGAGGCTGGTATGATTAACAGTGTGTAGAGTTCACTGTTTGTGACTTAAAGATTTTGTGAAACAGGAATAGGAATCTTTCTGTTATTCTGGGAGGATTAACCTCGCAGTTGCAACATTGATGTCTTAATAAGTAAAACTTTTAAAGGGTATTTAAGAGAGGAATGAAACAGATGGATGACTGATAAAACCCAACAATAATTTACATGAAATGGTATTTTAAAACAACCAATAACAAGGAATATTATAAAGATTATTTAAAAAGAAGTCTGGTATGCACAAACCGGTGACAGGATGGTAACATTGTGGCATATGTAATGAAGTGTTGTTCCAGCAAGAGCGTGGAGGTTCACAGTCCGTCGCTAGAGGGCACGCGTGCATGTCACGTGACTATACAAAGCTAGTAGCAGCATGCATCAATCGTCCAATGCTGCCAATCGCATTGCAAACAGTGAAATGGAGGCATCAAAAGAAGATCAAAGAGGTGTTGTTTGTTTCCTGACAGCAGAAGGAGTAGGGGGAACGGACATTCATTGACAAATGTCACAAGTGTACAGCGAACACTGCATGTCCCTTACAAGGGTCAAGGCATGGCACAAGCACTTCAGGGAAAGACAAGTGTCGTTAACCGATAATGCACAGTCTTCAACCACACCAGGAAGCATGTCGGATGGCCCACTGTCTTGGTCATCTGCAACGCTATGCTAAGGAAAGGAATGAGTTCGTGACACGAGTGGTGGCTAGAGATGAGTCTTGGTGTCATCACTTCGAACCAGAATCAAAACAACAGTCTCCATCAGAAGCATCCAGGGTCACCACCACCAAAAAAAGCCAAGGCCATTCACACAAGTACAGGAAAGGTTAAGCTGACGTTCTTCTTTAACCAAGATGGCTCCCTTCTGATTCACTTCCTGCAGCAAGGGACAGCAGTGAATGCCCAGCGTTAATTGCAATCCTTGACCAACCTTTGCCAAGCAATTAAATCAAAACGACCAGGCAATCTCACCCGTGGGGTCATTCTGCTCCACGACAATGCAAAGCATCATAGGGCCAACAAAGTCGCAGCACTCCTGCAGAAATTCAAATGGGAGGTTCTTGGCCACCCTCCATACAGTCCAGACCTCTCTCCATGTGATTACGCCATTTTTGTCCCTTTAAAAAGGCATGTACAGCACAAAATCTGTGGTTCACATCCCAGGAATAGCACTGAATTATTCAATTTCAACTGTAGTTAAAATGCAGTTTATTTATGGAGCATACTGGGTATAAAAGACTGCTTAATTTTGCTCAGAGATCTTCTATCAGGTTTGAAATTCTTGTACATGTTGTAAAACTGTGACAAAGGATCACCAGCTTTACTTCCTTCAAAGGAAACCATGCTAAGATTTTTACACCTGAAAAAATCCATCACTCTCTATCGGGTTTGATCTGGTGACCTTGGGACTGGACTGCACTAAGGAGAGGATTTGGCACATAGTCCAAACTTGATCTATTGTACCTATGCCCCAAGGGGGACTCCCTGGGAGAAAGGTTGAGGCAAGAGGAGAGAGGGTGGCTGTCCAAGAAGCTCCCATAGGGAGGGGGGAATCTGTCCCCTTCAGTTGCCATGGTACAGGCGCCGCAACCCAGAGCACTCGTGTTACCTCTGACGTTACTAATCCCTGTTTCATATAACCTTGCCCCGCTGACATGTATCACTCCGCATGCATCTACTTTCCCCCTCATCCTAATTGGCTAATGCTTTCGCGCCATAGGCCATAGGCGGTGCCTTTCCGTCACATTTAAACCTGCAGTAAATGTCATAATTGCCAGGAAGATAGATAAAATCATGCAAATAAGGATATGAAGGCATGCAAAAATACAAGTTTATAGTGAAACTGAACTCACGCGTTGAAGCTGATTTTCCATATAATTCGAGAAATTTATTAAAATTCCCATATATAGAAATGTAATACAAACCTGGCCCTCTGAAGTTGATGAAAGAGGTTAAAGATATGGGTAGAGTTGAAAATGTAAATCATGTTGAACAGATTGGAAATGTAAATCCTAATCCTTGTGATGGTATGAGTGAGTGTAGTGATCTGGTAAGTCCAGAAAATGATGTTTGTTGTAACAGGAATAATCCCAGCATGCCCTCACACACACACATATTCACACACATGGTCAAAATGAATCTATTAACTGTTCTCTAAATGATATCAGCCCACCATGTTTTGACGAAGAATCTGGGGATAATCCAAAGATTTTCCTAAAAGAGCTGGAAGAATACTTTCGTATAAAACGGATTCCAAATGAGTTTTGAATGATGATAGTAAAAAGGAGTCTGAAAAAGAATGCGTTAGAATGGCTCAGGTTAACCCTAACCTCAAACGAAACGTACAGTACATTTAAAACTTTATTTATAAAAAGATTTTGGGGAACAGAAAGGCAATTTATAACTTTATCACTGTTTTTGTTTATGAATATTTTTTCCCAAATATCCAATTCTATGGGTGTACTTAAAGATTTTAACAGTTTAATGTTGTGGCCAATGTTGTGGTTTTCTGTCCAAAAATGGTGTGAAACTGCAGATTTTTCTGTTTGTTTCAACTTAATGTTCCTCTGGTGTTATTTTTGCCTGGTTAACAAGTTTCTCTTAG
Organism: Mantis religiosa; assembly: GCA_030765055.1. NCBI lineage: Eukaryota > Metazoa > Arthropoda > Insecta > Mantodea > Mantidae > Mantis > Mantis religiosa. Next base: position 148,788,024 of record CM060958.1, on the reverse strand, counting down.
TTTTTCCCATGTAGCTTTTTTCATAGGTTTCACAATTAATCTGATAAATTCCTGATTTCCAATTGTTGGGTATTGTATTTTTCAGTGGTTTATTTAGTAGGTTTCTCAGACTGAATTTGTTTTGGGGTGCTAGTTTTAAGTTTAGTCTTTTGAAGATTCGTTCAAATTTTCTATAAGCCCATGGATGGTAGGGGAATTTTCTATATTGCCAATTTGTGTTTTTAAGTGGTGTGAGAGTAGTATTTCTTGATAATATTTTCAGTTTTTCTTTTCTCTTCATCATGTTCCTTATGAGGGCAGGGTTGAATCCATTTAATACTGCTATGTCTTTTATGTGTTGTTGTTCTTCCAAAAATTCATCCTTACTCAGTGGGATGTTGTTTTGTGTCATTAATCGACTCCTAATTAATTTAATTTATACAACAACACTGTTTTCAACACTTCCATGAAGGGATTTAAGAGAAACTTGTTAACCAGGCAAAAAGAACACCAGATGAACATTAAGTTGAAACAAACAGAAAAATCTGCAGTTTCACACCATTTTTGGACAGAAAACCACAACATTAAACTGTTAAAATCTTTAAGTACACCCATAGAATTGGATATTTGGGAAAAAATATTCATAAACAAAAACAGTGATAAAGTTATAAATTTTGAAATCCCGGCATTAAATGAAGTATTAAAACTTAGTGCCCTAACACCAGATGGCAGAGTGATCAGAGCTCCGTAGTAGTGGAAGAAGAGGAAGGTTCATTTAGTCACCAAACAGCTGAGGATGAGATCGAATGATCTTGAAAACGTTTCAATTATACAACAACAAGTAAGTGAAGTTTGAGTGTAAACATAGTGACTCATAAATCAAACTCAAATATGAAGAATACTTCACTGTTAATAGTGCTTCTGCTTTTAATATTTATAATATTTACAAATTAACCATATTAGATTTTATCGGAATTACCGTGACCGTGTAAGAAACTTCAGTCACAGGCAGAATATATTACAAAATAATTCCAGGGGGAACAACGCAAATGAAATGATGCCTGAGAATGCGAGAGTAGAGTTAGAAAACCGACAGGTTAATGTAGTAAATTCTCAAAGTCTGGTAAATAATAACAACCCTAGAACTGAAACAGAAGTCCGGAATTCCCATCCGGAAAACTAGTTACTTCATCCCTCTACGCTCTGGGAGGTGGTGGGGAAATTGCTACACAGAGCGAAAGTAGAACTGAAATTGAAAATAATTTAAACAATATTTTAATATCGAACCCAGAGAAAACTGAATTAATTAACCCACCCCAAATTACCATACAAGTATGGGATAAGCTAATGAATGTGTTAATAGACACAGGGGCAAGCTGTTCGGTAATTAGCGAAGAATTTTTCAAAATGTTGATGGCTAATTATCGTATTGAATACCTAAATGTTAGTAATGTATACTGTAGCACAGCCATAGGGAAAAGAAAAGATCGTATTAGATATCAAGCATTAATTGAAGCCAAGGTTGAAGGAACAGATTTCAACTTCATAGCGTTGGTAATACCTAATTTAGCCAAGGAAGTTATAATCGGAAATGATTTGTTATATAGTTGGCAGAATATAATTGATTTTGATAGACATGAGCTCAGAATTAAAGCAAATAATAATATTTTGATAAGTAAGTTGTTAGAAGATATAAGTGTACGAATGTATGACGATGCAGATAATTGTGATGATAAGTGGTGTTATGTTAATGAGAACATGTCTCAGAACAACATATCAAATAATAACGAATGTCAATTATATGGCTTACAAGTGAGTAATAGTGAAGTGGTAAATAGACAACAGGAAGAAAATCAGTTCTATGAAAACCTCAAAGCTAAGTTAGAGTGTACCTATAATCTCAACGAGGCTCAGAAGGAAAAATTAAAGAAATGTATCCTGAAAAATCGTGATGCATTCAGTTCAAAGCCTGGGTTGTGCAACAAGTATACACATACATTCAAGGTTAAAGATGTTGCCCCATACTCTCATAAGAGTAGACCTATTCCGATATCGATCCGACAACAAGCTACAGATGTTAATCAATAAAATGCTGGAGGATGGGATTATAGAAGTGTCGGATTCCCCATACTTACATCCATTATGTTGGGTTCATAAACGTGATGGGTCCATTCATATGACTATTGATGCCCGAAAAATTAATGCCCTCACACAACCTGATCATTTTAGACCTCTGGGAATCGATGAATTATTTTCTAAACTGGGGCGCGGCCAATACTTCTCAAAAATTGATTTGGTTTCTTCGTATTGGCAAATTCCTTTAGACAAATCAATAAGAAAAGACACAGGTTTCAATTTCGGTGGTAAAATTTATCAATTTAAGACTTGCGGCTTTGGGTTATCTACCAGTGGTAGCGCCTTACTCCGTGCACTATACCAGATTTTTGGTGACACTATAAATGATTTTGCATTACAATACATTGATGATTTTTTGACTTATGACCAAGATTTTTATGTGCACATTGAGCATCTGAACTATATTTTTTCCAAATTCAGGGAGAGTGGAATGACAAATTTGGCTAAATTCCATTTCCTAGTCAAGGAAATTTAGGTTACATAATTTCTGAAAGAGGAATGGCACCAAATCCAGAACGAATAAAAGATTCCTCCACCTAAGAACACCAAACAGTTGAAAAGGTTCCTAGGCATCTTACAGTATGAGAGCAAATTTGTTATTAATTATGCCAAAGAACTAGGTCCTTTAAGGGAATTGCTAAAGAAAAATACTGTTTGGAAATGGTCAGATGAACAACAAATGGCTTTCCAAAGAATAAAGGATTATTTAAAAACACCATCCTCCTGGAAAGACCATTACAGAACCATCCATACAAAATTTATACTGATGCAAGTATTCATGCTTATGCAGCAGTATTGATACAAACTGACCATGATGGGAATAGTCATGTGATTGCCACTGCTTTGAGAACCTTGAGTAAGGTAGAATCGAACGCATGCATCACAGAATTGGAAATTGGCGCTATTTACTTTGCTGTACAAAAGTTTCGTCAATATGTGTATAATACTAAAATTACAATATATAGCAACCACATAAGTTTGTCATTTATAAAGAAATGCAAACTAACTAATCCTTATTAACTTTAAAGAGAGTTGATTAATGACACTAAATAGAAAAATGGCTCAAACCACTTGGAATGGCATCACCTGAAATTTCAGACTACATCAAACTAACCAAATTATGCATAGAACAAAATTTCTTCCAGTTTCAAACAAAATATTTCCACCAAACTTCAGGGTTAGCAATGGGCAACCCCCTATCACCCTTCCTGGCCGATCTGTACATGAGTGCATTAGAAATAAGGATCAACAAAGGTTTCCCTTGGATGTTCAAACTCTGGCAACGATATGTAGATGACATCTTTGCAATAGTACCAAAAAAACACATCAGTGATGCACTAAAACTTTTAAATATCCAAGAAAAAAGCATCAAGTTCACTGTAGAAATAGAAAAAGATGAGCATTTACCATTTTTGGATCTAAAAATAATGAGGAATAAAAACAGACTAAACTTTGGCATTTACAGAAAACCAACACAGACTGACAACTACATAAAAGCTAATGGCTACAACCCAAGATCCCACAAACAGGCAATCTTCAATAGTTTAGCACACAGACTGGTAAACATCCCTCTCACAGCAGAAGAATACAAAACAGAATACAACAAAATAATTGAAATAGCACAAAAAAATAAATTTTCCAAATCATTAGTTGACAAAAAAGTGAACTTAGCAAAAAAGAAGAAGCTACTAAAGGAAACCACAACCCTCTCAGCTACAGAAACTAATATGATTTTCAAAAAATTCACTTACCATCCATGGGCCTATGATAAATTCAAAAAAGTCTTCAAAAAACAAAACATTCAACTAGCACCAGTCAACCATTTCTCCTTAAAAAACCTAATTTGCTCAAACATCAAAGATGCCATTCCATCTAACAAAAAATCTGGTATATATCAAATTGAATGCAATGACTGTAGTCAAATTTATACTGGAAAAACCAAAAGAAATTTAGAAACAAGAGCAAAGGAACACTTTAGAAACATAAAATATAAACAATTAGAAAAATCAGCAGTTGCCACACATTTTTGGGAAAAAGACCACAACATAAATCCAGAACCAAAACTACTAAAACATACATCAGGAAAACAACTATCCACATGGGAACAAATCTTCATTTCAAAAAATAGGAACAAAGTATTCAATTTCGACATCCCCCAGAAAGATTTGTTCAGCAAGTTCCTTGAACCGCCACCAGAGGAGACCTGTGACAAAATATCGTCAACTACACCAATGAGAACCAGTCGAGAGCCGGCTGATGATAGAGGCAAAGCCTCAGAAACATGTTCCAGAAAAATTTAAAAGTAAGTGTTGTTTAGTGTCATTAATCAACTCTCTTTAAAGTTAATTTATCATAACAACACTGTTTTCAACACTTCCAAGAAAGGAATTGTAACTAATCCTTGTTTCACGTAAGCTTGCCCAGTATCTCTTACTGCTCACGTGACCTAATCACCTCTCATTGGCTGCTGTTTTGGTAAAGACTGTCGTGCGGTAAAAATTAGTTCGTTATTTAACATGGTGATATATCTGTATATAACTATATGTGTTGGAAGAGAATTGTCAAATTTATATTTTCGTAACTGTTTTAATTAAATATATTACGCAACACAGTTGATTTATCTGAAATACATGTTAATTCTTAAACGAAGTAAAGAGGAGGTTCCTTTGCTCTCGAGCACATGACACGACAGCACGTGCTTCAGCGGTACATATTTGTTTATATGACTTTTATCACTGACCTTGTTTTGAACTGGATTAGTCATATATCGGCATTCGATTGTTGTGCCTAGTGTGAAAGCTAAATTATTTTATTGATCATTTATTGCGCGTGTACTTCTATGAATAATGGCAGTCTACCGCCAGTTTTTCGCTGAAGCATTGCAAGGGTAAATCCTTACAAACAGGCGTAAAAAGAATTGTGGTGCATGTGTTTAATGCACTCATAGAGAAGAATCCGTCTTTATCAGTGAGAGAAGTCGAACAGGTGTGCTCTAAAGTTACAGGTGTGAGTGTTAGATCGGTAGGAACATCGCGATGTGAAATTGAGAAAACAGGAAAACTTACCACTCCAGGCAAAAGCAGGAATAAACAAAAGCGCGTGCTTGGAGAAAATATGTGAAAAGTGCTGTGCGTCGTCATGTGTATAGTTCTTTTCTTTAGAAACGAACTCTCTAACATAAATAACATTTCATCTGCTGTAAATGAGGATGCAGATTCACCAAATTTCAGCAGATTGCTTATACAGCTGGGGTTTGTGAATGAAAAAAGAGGCAAGAAAAATGTGCTAAAAACAGAGGCGATATTGCTGTGTGGCGAAGACGTTATTTAAGGACAGTCAGACTGTACCGAGATACAAGTCGCAAAATATACTACCTTGACGAGATTTGGGAGAATGAAGAACACACGAAAAGTAAGGTATGGCGTGACACGGCTTTTAAGACTGAAAGACAAGCATTTTTGAAAGGTATGTGTGCGGGTTTAAAAAATCCCAGTGGAAAAGGCCAAAGGCCTTTCATTATAAACTTGTTTCACTTACATTGTTCCGTCATTAAGTTCCAACTTGCTCATTTCATTATAAACTTGTATTTTTGCATGCCTTCATATCCTTATTTGTATGATTTTATTTATCTTCCCGGCAATTATTATGACGTTTACTGCAGGTTTAAATGTGACGGAAAGGCACCGCCTATGGCCTATGGCGTGAAAGCATTAGCCAATTAGGACGAGGGGGAAGGTAGTTGGACGCGGAGAGATACATGTCAGCGGAGCAAGGTTATATGAAACAGAGTATAGTTCCAAGATATCTCGATACATACACGAGATTACTTTGTACGATATCGAGATATGTCATATACCAGGGAAAGAAAATATTTTCAGTGACTTGTTATCCTGGCAGAAGGTCGGAGATGAAATCCTGAGACACTCTCCCACCCACATCATGAAGTTAAAATATATAAATTAGATTTCAATTGGAACAAGAATTTGGAAAAGAAGTTCAAGAACATTGCAGAAATTCAAAGCAATGATGCCTTATTAGGTCCATTGTTACAAGCAGTACCTGAAATAGAGAATGTAAAGAATAATACAATAGCTAAGAAAGATGGAGTATTGTACAAGCTCCATGGAGGTGTGCCCAAGAAATGGAAAATAATGGTGCCCAAAATCCTCGAAGAGGAAGTAATAACGTCATTTCATGAAAACTTGGCACATCCAGGAAGTGAAGAAACCTCCTTAGCTATCCAAGATAGGGTATATATCAAACATTTGGGCAGGAAAGTACGCAAATTAATATCCTCCTGTGCCCTATGTCAGAAAGCTAAACCTCTTAATGTAAAATACGATTACGAGCCCCAGGTAATCGTAAGAGAAAATAAAAATGAGCTCGTAGCAATTGATGCTCATGGAGAAATGCCGGCCAGTCAATATAATTATAAATATATTTTTGTTATGCTCGATGTATTCACAAAATTTGTGAAAATTTATCCTGTAAAAAATATTAAGAGCAGAACTTGTGTATTAAAAATAACTAATGATTGGATTCCAAAATTTGGAAAAATCAAGTCCATTATATCAGACAATGCCACCGTACATCGGAGAAAAATATTTACTTCAACACTCCGAAGCCAAGGTATAAAATTATACAATTCTTCTGTGTATTTCCCACAAGGAAATCCTTGTGAACGAATACTGAGAGATATTGGGTTCTACTTTCGTATCTTGTGCCATTCCCACCACCAACAATGGTTCAAATTTTGTGAAGTCATAGAAAATGTGATTAACCACACTCCTAACACAACAACTAAATTCACACCTTATGAATTAATGACAGGGCCATCCACCAAAACCCATGGTGATAAAGAGTCCATTGAACCATTGAACGAGCATCTTTCAGAAGAGGAAAAAATGTCTCTGGCATATCAAAGATTAGTAGTTAAAGCAGAAAAGAGAAGACAGAAAGTCAAAAGAGGAAAAGTCACTTGGAATCCTCAATTAGGTGACGAAGTTTTAGTCAAAACAATAAATCTTTCGGATTCAGGAAGAAAAGTACATTGGAGAATGAATCTAATATATAAAGGCCCTTATAAGATTGCGAATAAATTTGGGGAACATACATACGAGATAACTTCGTCAGATGGAAAAACAATTGGGAGATATCATAAATCTTTATTAAAACCATTTAAAAGACCAGACACACACCCAAGTTAAATGACACTGCAAAAATCTCAAAATAATAATAATAATAATAATAATAATAATAATAATAATAATAATAATAATCATCATCATCATAATAATAATACAATTACACTAAATTGCAATTAAAATGTTAAATATCAGATCATTACATATTAAATATATATATATTGTTTGTATATAATGTTAAAACTTGTTCTCAAATTTCACAATTTGTTTAAGAGTTGTTTGTACATATTGTTTTGTTAATCATAACATTTTTTGTTAACTTAAATGTGAATGTAAGTTAACAAAGTTTATAAAGAAATGTAGTTTATTCAGGGGCAACATTCAGAATTTATGAACCAAAAAGAGACAAACCTGTTATGAAGATGGTTAACTCATAAATTCTGAATGGAGGCATTTTGAAGCTGATTTTCCATATAATTCGAGAAGTTTATTAAAATTCCCATATGTGGAAATGTAATACAAACCTGGCCGTCTGAAGTTGATGAAAGAGGTTAAATCAAGATGGCTTTGTTTGTGACGTATTAGACTGCATAGAAATTCAAAATCTGACGTCAAGCCAATCAAATTTAAGTATTGGTCCCTTAGTAACAAGACATGACAAAATTAACCAATCAGATTTCAGTAAAAATTTGAATTTAATTTTTTCACTTGATAAAGCTCATTCCTGAAAGTTCTCTTGATCTGGCTAGATGTGTAATGGCTATAGTTCTGTACACGCTGCTGCATATGCTACGCCATTACTAACATGAAATATGTTAGCAAACGTTACAAAGCATCGACTGTGTAAAGATACAGGAAGAAAGTAAAATCTTATAAAAAGAAGTAGTGTTTTATGATCAATTTTGGTTACTACCATTCACCATTCCGTTGCTGGCGCGGTACCACAGCCCTGGATTAAAGATCTCATCGCTCATTGACGCAGCTACCGGCAATTTATCCAGACTACTTCATCGCAGTAACGGTGAAGCTGAAGAGATCTTCATTTCTCTATCTCGAGGAAGGTAAGTCGCCTCACCGAGGGATTGTAATACAAGAACGTATTGCAACGTTATGGAGAATCTGGTAATGGAGTAATCCCCTCCATCTCGGATTCTGATTCTGATTCTGCAGTAACAGTTTCGCTGTCGGAACTCTCCGTAGGGTTTATAATTATACTCTCTATTACGTTGTTGACAGTGCCATCCAGCTCCCACAGTTTCTTTTCTTCTTTGAGCATATGATGAATAGCCTTTTTCCATGTTTCGTCGCTGATCTCCGAAAATGCTGTGGCAAGTAATGGCCTGATATCGTGCAACTTAAATGTTCTATTGTTTCTCGCTACAAATCCTTTAATTTGGCTCCAAATAAGGTCAATTGGATTTAAAATCCAGTGATATGGTGGAAGCCTGAGTACCTAATGACCAGGTGACCTTGCCATTTCATCGATTATGTATTTTTTACAATCGCTGGCATGCTTTGCTACAAGTTCCAGTAGTTCTGCCTTAATAAGGGATTCATTTACAACTTCATTTTTTGCACGCAGCCATTCAATAATGTCTTGTTTCTTCCAGGATGTATTTGGTTTCTTCTTGACACGAACGTTGTGGTAATGAGCATTGTCCATCACAATTATGCTGCTTAGTTCCAGTTTTGCTAACACACTCGCAAACCACTGCTGAAACACATCTCCATTCATATCCTCATGGTAATCACCGGTTTTCTTTGACTCAAACAGCAGTCATCTTCCACAAAACCACTATCACTTGCTATATGAGTGACAATCAGTCTTCTGCCTTTTCCACTGGGATTTTTTTAACCAGAACACATACCTTACAAAAATGCTTGTCTTTCAGTCTTAATAGTCGTGTCACGCCATGCTTTACTTGTTGTAAGTCCTTCATTCACCCAAGTCTCGTCAAGGTAGTATATTTTGCAATTTGTATCCCGGTACTGTCTGATTGTCCTTAAATAACGTCTTTGCCACACAGCAATATTGCCTCTGTCTCTCAGCACATTTTTCTTGCCCCTTTTTTCATTTACAAACCCTAGCTGTATAAGCAGTCTATATAGACTAGATCTGCTGAAATTTGGTAAATCTGCATCCTCATTTACAGCAGACAAAATTTTATTTATGTTAGGGAGTTCGTTTCTAAAGAAAAAAAACTATGCACATGATGACATACAGCAGTTTTAATGAACTCATCGCATTCTCCGAGCTCGCGATTTTCTATATTCCTGCGTTTGCCTGGAGTGGTAAGTTTTCCCGTTTTCTCAACTTCATGTCGCGATGTTCCTATGGACCTAACACTCATACCTGTAAGTTCGGAGCACAACTGTTCGACTTCTCTCACTGACAAAGACGAATTCTTCTCTGTGAGTGCATTAAACACATGCAACACAATTCTTTTTTCACCGCTTTGTAATGGTTTACCCTTGCGATGCTTTAGCGAAAACCTGGCAGTATACTCTGCCATTATACATATAATAAGTACATGCGCAATAAACGATGGATAAAATAATGTATCTCTCGCACTCGCACAGCACACCTTCGAATGGCAATACATGACTAATCCAGTTCAGAACAAGGTCAGTGATAAAAGTCATATAAACAAATATGTCAATACTACTGCTAAAACACTTGCTATTGTGTCATCTGGAAGGCAGGCCTAGATGCAAAGGAACCTCCTCTTTACTTTGTTTAAGAATTAACATGCATTTCAGATAAATTAACTCTGTTGCATAATATGTTTAATTGAAACAGTTATGAAAGTAAATATTTGACAATTCTCTTTCAACATATAAAGATATATCACGATGTTAAATAATGAACTAATTTTTACCGCAAAACAGTCTGTACCACAACAGCAGCCAATGAGAGGAGATGAGGTCACGTGACTGTTAAGAGATTACGGGGCAAGCTTACATGAAACAAGGTATAGAGGGCCGAATGTTCCAGCCCCTCCCATGTAGGAGCAGTTTGGATTGGGTAGGCTTCGAGGGGGCAGTGGTTCCTGATACACATGGGAGATTGGGTACGTTCGGCCAGGTTTCAGCCGCCTGAAAGGGGCAGAGCCTGCAGAGCGAGTAGTTGGTGTGCTAGATCACCAGGCCAGTCCCACCGAAGTCATTCAGTAGTCTTCCCTGCGGGGTTGATGCATGTCAGTGATGAGGTCACAGGGTGGTCATGACCCAACCGTATTGTCCTTCAAACAAACAGACTGTGGAAGACTAGTAACAGGAAAGTACAAATCACACAGAAAATGAAGCAAGTCACAGTGAAGCAACAAATATTACACAAATAAAAATATTTGCAACAGAATTATTACATCAACTTCTTTAGTTAAGTGGAGATTCTGTTGCAAATATTTTTATTTGTGTAAGGAAAGTACAATCTGGTATTAATTGTCAGGAACCAGGTTATAGATTATGAAGCCAGGATGGCTGTTGTTAATGTCCAAGGAGTAGCACAAAAGTGCAGAGGGCAGTGTCTCTATACTTAAGCAGTTGAAAACTCCTCGGCAGGCCAGTACAGCCAACATCCCACCTACGGTGGTCTTGAAACAGCCCTCTAGGCTAGCCCGGAGACCATGGTGCCAGAGGAAGTGTTTACCAAGAGCAACGCCGAGACATTTGCCGACACTTCTACACTGAAAGAGACTACCAGATGAGAGATGATGTGAAATGTTAATGAAGGGACAGGAAATTCTGGGGATGTAAATTACCTACCCAGCATTCACCAAGTGACCCGGGAAAACCCCAAAAATATCCATGGGTCAGGTATGTCAGCCACGGGAATCGAATCTGGACCTCCCAAATGTGGGCCACAGATGAAACAGCCTGAGCCATTCCTCTCGGTTGACCTCAGGAACCAGAGTTCTAACTCTATATTTTATAAATATTGGTACCCTCTCATAGTGCTTGCCACAACATCTAAGCAGTCTTGCTGCATTACTTATTTGTGTTTAATTACAAAGCAATTGATATGTAAACTAAATTTTTGTTTGTATTATGTCTAGATTTACACAGAGGTGATGGATAAAATGAAAGAGTCAGCGCCAGATGCTAAGGAAACTATTAATTTCAAGGTCTTCAAGGAACACATTGAGAGACTGCAGCCCAAGGGTATGTTTATTATAACATAGACTATACTTATTTTTTGGAGGGAAAACAGTCTAAAGTTTTGATGGTAGCTGTGTGCTACTAATTGTATTGCAAACATGATCTTAAGGTTTTGGATAGAGTCAACCTGAAAAATTCAATGCCATGGCTGGCATTGAACCATGGATCTCCTGGTTTCCATCCAATCACTCTTAACCATTGAGCTACCATGGCCAATGTGCCGTCCTGACATTAAATTCTCCAATTGACTCATATATTTTCCTGGTAAACCACTAGGGTCTCTCGTATTCCAGATACACCATTTGTGGCGACTTACTGTTGTAAGTACTTGAATCCCAGGCTTCATTGTTAAACTCTTATTATTTAAGTTAATTGATGGAAATTAATCATTGCTTTGCACTAGCCATATATAGGCTAAGGTTTTGGATAGTCAACCTGCCATGGCCGGGTACGAGAGCCCCTAGTGATTTACCAGGAAAATATATATGAGTCAATTGGACAATTTAGTGTCAGGATGGCACGTTGGCCATGGTAGCTCAATGGGTTAGAGCGACTGGATGGAAACCAGGAGATCTGTGGTTCAAATTCCGGCCATGGCATTGAATTTTTCATGTTGACTCTGTCTATGTTCTTAAAGTTTTGGATAGAGCCAACCTGAAAAATTGAATGCCATGGAACCGCAAATCTCCTGGTTTCCACTCATTTGTTCTTGCTACTATGGCCAACGTGCTGTCCTGACATTAAATTCTCCAATTAACTCATATATTTTTCCCCAGTAGACCACTAGGGTCTCTCGCATCCAAGATACGCCGTTTGTGGCGACTTACTATCTTGTGGCGACTTGAGTCCCAAGCTTCATCATTTAACTTTTATATTTTTAGTTAATTGATGGAAATTAATCATTTCTTTTACACTAGCCGTGTAGTCAGTTTGACTCTAACCAAAACCTTAGCCTATACATGGCTAGTGTAGAAGAAATGATTTATTTCCATCAATTAACCTAAATACTTGCTGATGTTTCCCTCAATATGTCGTGAGCTTCTTCTGGGCTCTTGTCCGATCTTTGCATTGTTGTTCAGGTTTATATCTCTGCGGTTCACCGGTGGCTCTGCCCTTTCATTCTTGGTTGGCTGCCTGTCCACCAATTAGTCTTACTTACAAAATCATCAGGAAACAATGACACCAGCATCGACTTTGGCCAACCAAGAACAAAGGGGCAGAGTCATTATAGAACCGCAGAGATATAAGCCTGAACAACAATGCAAAGATCATACAAGAGCCCAGAAGAAGCTCACAACATGTAGAATGAAATGTCGGAAAGTTTGACATGATGTAGTTAGAAAAGGAGGGAAGTAAATTAATAACATTAAAGAGCAAGCATGGAAATGGGCCAGGACACATCCCAAGATGATACTCAATAAATCATATAAGTATTATGTGTTTCAAATGGGAAGAGTTCTCGCCTGTAGTGAATCACATGCGTTAGAGCTGTCAGTGTTGCCACCTTGTTGTGCCCACTCTTTTTATATTTCCCTCTCTCTCGCACACTTGTGAGTGTTCTTGGCAGTAGACGCAGGAGAACGCTAATAATAAATGAATTAATGAACACTGAATTTTCCAAAGTTTTATAATAATGCAGTTGTTGAAATCACAATTGCAACATGGATATTCGTGTATTGCGCAAGTGTTTTAAATAATTAGTTTACAATTAATTATAGTTTATGATTAAAATTATAAAATAGAAGTATTTATAAACAGTGGAGCTTTATGAATAAAATCTTTTTAAACCACTTGTCAAACTATAAAAACACTTTAGCTCCACTTAAATTTAAAATTAGGACATGTTTCAAGGACCACACATCCCCATCATCAGCTGATGATGGTTTAAAAATATTTTATTTTTTATAGTTTATGAAATACTTATTTGTCTAATGCAACGAAAATACTAGGGGAGCATCCATATAGCTGTGAATGTTACTTACGTTAAGAGATAATTCATCATTGTCATTGTCTTCATCGTCTGAGTACTGCAAATTTATGATGATAGGTTCCAAAATCTCGTTACGTGCTATTTCTTTCCAAAAGTCGTCTTCTTGTAGTTTATCTGATGTCTCACGCAGTTTTCCCAGTCTTGTTGTGTTCCTTGTTATACTGATCACCAAACTAGAATGTGATTGACAGTAACCACATGGAAGAGCGCTCTAAATAAATGGGAGGGGATGAGTACGTCATAACAGTTGTCATGGTAATGATTAGAGGGACCAATTAGAGTCGAGACATTTCCTTGACAATGTTAGATGCTAAACCTTGGTTTGCCGATATTCTAACACGTGCATAGCATGACTGGCGTGCGAGCGAGTTACGCAAATGCTGCAGTAAATACAATACCTAGGTTTTTATTTCTCTTCTGATAATGCTGCATAAACAGAATGCCCTCACAGTTAGAGATCATGTACTGGCAAGTTACTTTGCATTTTATTTGTGGCAATTTGCCTTGGTTTACGTGCGCCTGAGTCGGTGTATCTAAGCGCGTGTTGTGATCATTTGCAATTGTGTTTAATGAATGTTTAATTATGTCAAAATATAGTGACAAGCGGAAACCTGAACGTGCTCAGGAACCAAATAAAACTATATTTGGTAAAGGTGTTCCAATTAAAGGACATATACGGGAAATAATATGCTCTGTGAGAGAATACTTCGAAGAGGAGAAATTGAAAGGGGTGTCTAGTATTCCATTCTCTAAGTGCTTGATAGGACTTCCCATGCTGTAGGTATCAGTAAGGGCATTAAGGTTAAGATTGGCAAAGAAAAGTATTTTAAAGAATAAAGTTAGACATTGGGGTATAAATTAGAAATTCCCGGAAAAAGGTATGTAAGCGGCATTTTCTTTCCCACTTCAATAAGCATCAAAATGTCACAGGTATGCCTCTTTTGTTATGATTATCTTTACATTTATGTGTTCTTCCATGTTCTAGCGTGTGCATGTAGATCCACGACTGTACTATTTTCTTTGTGTACAGCATTATAAATAATAATTAATATTAATAATAATAAAATACCAATTGCAGTGACAACTGAATCACCTTCGCACGTGTAATCCTATCGTGCTCTCCACGTGGCAGCAATAAGCAGCAACGTCACCTCTCTCTGCGTACGAAATGTCAATCACTTTCTAGATTGATGACCAGTATAATTAAGTTGTTCAATGTCACTGAATTTAAAAATATTATTTCTGTTTGCAACATAATTTGAGCCCACATTAACTCTATTGGATTGTATACAAATATAACAATTTGTATATATTTGTTTGCTTCACTGTTAATAGCTTCATATTTTACGTATTCAATTAGATTGTTCTAGCACTAGTAAAGGGGGGGGAGGGGGGGCGGAGGTGGATCGTATCTCATTGATCCAACTGATACACTTTTTCATGGAAGAGTAACTGAATAATGCTGCTTTGAACTCTCTAGAGTAAATAGAGATTACAAACCATTCATAAACAAAGATATAATGTGACTAGACAAGTTCTGCCAGACTAGCAAGAAGTGTATTGTTTCCTCTCATCGAATTTAACAAACACCTTGGCTTATTCAAAGTACATATTTCTTTTACCACATCATGTCAAATGTTTACGTTTCAGTTCTGAGTAATTTCAAATATACGTTCATGCATACATGCCAACCAATAATTATATTCATTACAATGCTTACGTCGCAAGGCATTGTTATAATATAATGGTATCTACTTTATTTGTATTAGGAAAACTTTATGAGCTAAAAATATGGGATTTTTACGGTTATGTTAAATACATTACTCTCTGCTTCCTCGTGGATCAGTTTTTGCAAAATCTGAATTTCTGTCTTAGCGCAAATAGGATATATTAGAGATTGATTAGTTTGCCGCTGGTCACACACTACTTAGGGAGAAAGCAATACGACAACACCTCAGGACTCCGATTGGTTGCTCACCTAGCAGCGCTTAAGGACAAACATCATCGCATTTGAAACACATAATAGTGTCTCTTTTTCTGCTTGAAAGATTTATTGATGTTATTAACCTAAAGAACACAGTTTTTCTTTCTTCTTCTTTTTTTTTTTTTCAAATTTTTCTATGTGTTGAGTTTCATTTTTGTGCATTTTATAGAAGCAGCTGATGTACAAGATGATGTGGAAATGTCTCAATTTTCGCTGAACCCAATAGATCCTATCACAAAAAGGACTATGGTGAATCCTGTGCGAAGCTCACAGTGTGGACACACATTTGGAAAGGAAGGCATTGAAAGTCTACTGAAATTAAAGACATCGACACGGTGAGTATCAATTTATATACAGTTGTGTGAATTAAAAATAATAACTGCATCTGCTTTAACCTGGTTATGATGGGTACTTCAATCTGTAGATCCTATATTGAGATTAGACCAAAATTGTCTAGCTCAAGGATATAGATCATGTCAAAGTTATATTATTTATATACATATTTATAAAATGGACTCAGATATGTCAAACTAATGATATACCATGATGTGTCTGCTTCTATACTGGGTAAGTAAGAAGTATAGAACAATGCCTGTAACCTCACTGTTGCAACTATATGAAATGATATTTTTTAGAAAAGCTGTAATATATCAACATGCCTTCACATTACTGTGGCTACAAATAAAGGGTGTGAGGAGAGAACGTATGCTTTCACGGCCAGAGTCCATAATACAATTAATTATTTCTGGGCTGTTTTGCCGTAGTTTGTTGGCGTAAGAACGTCCAAACGTTTCGTCCACAACTGTGGTAGACATCCTCAGTGGCGCAGTCAAAGTTTCTTTGCAGAGAGTTTCGCTGCGTCTGACATTTCATAGGTCTCCTGTAATGTTATATAGGCCTCAGCTGAAGATTTGTTGAGATGAAAGCAGAATTTCAAAGCTGCATATTATTCTTCACATGTCAGCTCCATTATTTCGATAAGTGATAATGAACATATCTCTACAATACAATGTTTATTATCCACAGGAATTCATACAGAATTACAGGCATTGTCAATATAGTTCGAATATTTAACAATATTTACAATTCATCTGTTAGGTATTTACAATCTAAAGTTTACAGATAATTTACACAAATTACTATACACACTTGAAAAACATTAAGACACTTGAGTACAATAACAGATCAACTCAGTTATGAATATTTATGCAGACACTGACTCTAATATAATTTTAATGCTTAGGTTAGCTAAAATTCTTCATTGATGAGTCTTCCAATCTCGGACACATGAAACAAGAATAGAAATAGAATACATTAAATCATGCACAACAAACTGATTAATTTATGCTTTACCTGATTTGTATTCTAAGTATTCATTTACTGAGTAAAACTGATTTTTTTTTAAAGAAATTGTGTAGCTCTGCCTTAAACTTATTTATAGAGGTTATGTTTTTAAATTGATTTGGCAAGTGGTTGTGTAGCTTTAAACCCGTATATTTGACAGAAGTCTCATAGTTTTGTTTTATTATAAGTGTGTAATTTGTCTTTATTACATGTGTTATGGGTGTATATTTTAGCATTCGTGACATAGTTTGCAGTATTAGTCTTCATGTAAACCAATAACTTTCATATATAAACTTGGTAGGGTCAAGATATTCAAATCCCTGAAATGATTTCTGCAGCTTTCCATTTTTGGAATACCAACCATATGATAGTAGTGAATGAAAGTAAGCAAAGTAACAGGTTCTGAGTGCAGTAAATTCTACTCGAGGCTTCAGCTGTTGTAAAACAAAACAAACAAGGCTCAGCTTCTCGCTAACTTTTCTATATGTTTGTCCCAACTTAAATTATTGTCTACCCATAGTCCTAAGAATTTAGTTTGATGTTCAAAATTTATCAATCTGGAGCCAATTCTGATACAAGGGTTTTCTATTTTCCTAACAAGCCTTACACTGAAAATTTAGTGCTATTGTTTTTTCTTCATTTACAAGCAACTTATTGACTTTAAACATATTTAATACATTTACTGGTGTTATATTTTGCTGAAGGCTATCATCATCCTTTCCTGCAATGAAAATACTTGTATCATCTGCAAAGAGTGTGATTTTAGCATTTAAGTTGTTCATAAGACTTAATGGGAGGTCATTTATACACAGTAAAAATAACAAGGGGCCCAGAATAGAACCTTGCGGAACCCCTGATACTGCTGGTCTGTTTTGTGATAACTCGATATTGATTTCATTTTGGCCTTTTTCTGTGAAAGTGATCTCAACAACAAGCTCCTTGTTATTTCAAGGCAGGATTTAAACCAATTGAAGGCCACCCCTCTTACACCTTATTTATGTAGCTTATTTAACAGAATATTGTGATCTACCATGTCAAAAGCTTTGGATAGATCCAAAAATAAACCCATCCCAACTTCTCTTCTGTCCAGTACATCATAGATACTTTCAACAAAATTGATCACTGCCAGACTAGAAGATTTCTTACTTTGGAACCCATACTGACTGCTATTAATGATTTTAAATTTGTTGAGGAATGCCATAAGTCTCTTCTACATTACTTTTTCTAATATTTTTGAAAAGGTTGAAAGTAGAGCTATTGGTCTATAGTCTGTTTGCCCCCCTGTCACAGGTGGGAATCAGGAGTACCAGCAATGAAACTGCTACAGCATGTTTGTTACACACATTTATGTATATGTATAATTTTGAGTTTAATACTTGATGCTCCATATATTGCTTCCTAACATCCTGAGCTAATGTTATCTGTAGATTTTTGAGTTGGTGAAGTATATTAAAAAGTGTTCAGGGTCCAACTGCATTAACTACGTTAGAAAAAATATTCATAAAAAAATATAAAGGAAAAACTGTTGGATTTTGACAACACATTTTAAAAGAACCCAAATTTCAAGTTCATCAAGGTACCAACAGGAGATACCTTCAAGGAGTTGTTCTTTACCTTATCCCTAGTTTACAACTTGCTGCGGTGTTACAGGGTTCTTCTTCCTCCATCCCTTAATGTTGGGTTGAGGAATAAAAGCTTTGGATCTTTTAGAGAACCAGGATGGGTGATCAGCCCGATGCCTCATGTGAGGGTCAAGGAAGTGGATGATAGTATGAGTGCGAGATGAATGATAGGAAAGATGATGAAGTAATTGGTGGAATGATGGTGGAGGAAACCAAATATCCCAGAGAAAACCGCCCCAGCATCGTGATGTCCACCACAAATCTCACATGAGGTCACCTTAATAAGAGTCAAGTGGCCTAATCACTTGGCTATGGCATGACCTCTCTCCAAGGAGTTCACCAAATCAAAATTTAACATTCGACATTAGCTGAGGATGTTAACAAAACATGTTCTAGGTAAACACTAGCAACATATGGAGCATTGAGTACTATTCTGACTCATAATTATATTATCATGGAGCACCATGTTTATGATTAGGAGCAATCATTTTGGTGTTACAGGTGTCCTATTCCTGGATGTCCACATAAAATAACAAAGAAAGACCTTGAACCTGATCTACAAATGCAGCAGTTCCTACAGAAAATGGCAAGAAATCAGCAACAGCCACAATTAATTTCACATGTTTGATCTCACATTTTACTCAATGTTGGGATGAGATATCTGAATGCCTTACTTTCTACTTCAATAGTTTATTCTCAGGTGGACATTTGTGTCTAAGTTTGATGACACAGATGTAGCAATAACAGTTTGAACATGTAAAACTCCTAATAAGTAAATTACTAGTTGTACAGAAAGGATGGAGATTTTGCTGGCACAAGTGGATGTTCATAGTTCCAATTATTCAATTTATAACTACTACAACCTCATACTTGGGTTGGAGCATGGATGAGCAATCCTGGCCGTACAATCCGACTGTCCACCTCTGCCAGCAATGTCTGGCCATACAAGACTGGCATTTATTTTTGTCATAGAATTTAGAAATAATGTACACACATCTCTCGCAGCTTTAATAAAATTTGTATGAATACTTGTTAAATTAAAGCAATTTCTCTTTTTATACTGTTTCTCAGTTATTCCAGTTCACTTTGTTTTGGTCCATCAAATATGGAAAGGCAGAAAATATGATTACAAAAGTGATGAAAGCATGCTAACTACTCACAACACAGAGTGGCATTGTCTATCTAATGGCAAGATGTAAGATTAGAAGGTATCAGGAAGTAGTTTTAACATTGGCAACACCTCTCTGTCTAACCAGTCACAGAACAAGCTTCCCCATTGGACAGCGCCATTTAGCCCAGACCCAGAGATATATACCAGAACGCAATGCAATGCAACGCAACACAGGTACTGATAGGCTGTTAACAGCCAGAAGGGTTTTTCTGCGTACCCACCCAGGTTTTGGGTTTAACCGCAGATTGAAATTTTGGTGATGCAGGATAGAATGGGATTATTTTGTTGAGGAATTTTTACAAGGTAGCTTTTCTTGCTCCTTTGATTTTGTACAGGATGCAATACCATTTTTTATTTTTTTACACCCTGGTGTTCATTGGATTAAAAATGGGGTAAATTTTGTAGTCAAACAGCTCATTTGAAGATTGTGGAGTTCAGCTTTTGCTGCTGCTCGGATTAACTCCAGTGTTACCTCGGGTGCCTGCATGCCATACGGGGTACCCGGAAAAGCCTGAAACAGCGTCTCATTGCATGTAATCTCCTAGAGACCGAACCAGGGTGCTTCTATGTGTTGGAAGTTGAGCATAAAATGTTGTAGCATGAGGCCTAATCTCATCCTCATATGGGAGAAGAGAGGCTTCATGAAGCAACCTCACGGAAAAAGAACGATCCACAGAATAGATTGATCGGAGTCCTCTATTCTGCGCACGCTGAAGATATGCGAGCCAGCTATCTGCGGCCATACCCCAGATCTCACAAGCATACAACATGAGTGGGAGTATCAGCGCTCGATACAGGTGTAACTTAAAGCAGACTGGCATCAAGACTGAACCCAGCATTGGATACAGAGAGGCGATAGCCCCCTGTACCCGTGCCAAGAGGTCCGTGATGTATCCGCAGAAAGTTAGGCCTCTATCAAGTTGGATGCCTAGGTACGTGATGGAATTGTCCACTCTATCCCACGGCCTCTAAAGTGGAAGTTGGGGCAATCAGTGGGGGTGTGGCACCTAGTAAGAAGAATGGCGTGGCTTTTGTCCAGATTGGCAGACATCCGCCAACGCCTGCACCACTCTTGGGTGAGACGGAGGTGTCTCTGTATTGGGTTGAACATCCGCCAACGCCTGCACCACTCTTTATGTCAGACGGAGGTGTCTCTGTATTGGGTTGAACATCTGCCAATGCCTGCACCACTCTTGTGTGAGACGGAGGTGTCTCTGTATTGGGTTGAACATCTGCCAATGCCTGCACCACTCTTGTGTGAAATGGAGGTGTCTCTGTATTGGATTGAACATCCGCCAATGCCTGCACCACTCTTGGGTGAGACGGAGGTGTCTCTGTATTGGGTTGAACATCTGCCAATGCCTGCACCACTCTTGTGTGAAATGGAGGTGTCTCTGTATTGGGTTGAACATCTGCCAATGCCTGCACCACTCTTGGGTGAGACGGAGGTGTCTCTGTATTGGGTTGAACATCTGCCAATGCCTGCACCACTCTTGTGTGAGATGGAGGTGTCTCTGTATTGGGTTGAACATCCGCCAATGCCTGCACCACTCTTGGGTGAGACGGAGGTGTCTCTGTATTGGGTTGAACATCTGCCAATGCCTGCACCACTCTTGTGTGAGATGGAGGTGTCTCTGTATTGGGTTGAACATCCGCCAATGCCTGCACCACTCTTGGGTGAGACGGAGGTGTCTCTGTATTGGGTTGAACATCCGCCAATGCCTGCACCACTCTTGTGTGAGACGGAGGTGTCTCTGTATTGGGTTGAACATCCGCCAATGCCTGCACCACTCTTGTGTGAGACGGAGGTGTCTCTGTATTGGGTTGAACATCCGCCAATGCCTGCACCACTCTTGTGTGAGATGGAGGTGTCTCTGTATTGGGTTGAACATCCGCCAATGCCTGCACCACTCTTGTGTGTGATGGAGGTGTCTCTGTATTGGGTTGAACATCTGCCAATGCCTGCACCACTCTTGTGTGAAATGGAGGTGTCTCTGTATTGGGTTGAACATCTGCCAATGCCTGCACCACTCTTGGGTGAGACGGAGGTGTCTCTGTATTGGGTTGAACATCTGCCAATGCCTGCACCACTCTTGTGTGAGATGGAGGTGTCTCTGTATTGGGTTGAACATCCGCCAATGCCTGCACCACTCTTGGGTGAGACGGAGGTGTCTCTGTATTGGGTTGAACATCTGCCAATGCCTGCACCACTCTTGTGTGAGATGGAGGTGTCTCTGTATTGGGTTGAACATCCGCCAATGCCTGCACCACTCTTGGGTGAGACGGAGGTGTCTCTGTATTGGGTTGAACATCCGCCAATGCCTGCACCACTCTTGTGTGAGACGGAGGTGTCTCTGTATTGGGTTGAACATCCGCCAATGCCTGCACCACTCTTGTGTGAGACGGAGGTGTCTCTGTATTGGGTTGAACATCCGCCAATGCCTGCACCACTCTTGTGTGAGATGGAGGTGTCTCTGTATTGGGTTGAACATCCGCCAATGCCTGCACCACTCTTGCGTGTGATGGAGGTGTCTCTGTATTGGATTGAACATCCGCCAATGCCTGCACCACTCTTGTGTGAGATGGAGGTGTCTCTGTATTGGATTGAACATCTGCCAATGCCTGCACCACTCTTGTGTGTTATGGAGGTGTTTCTGTATTGGATTGAACATCTGCCAATGCCTGCACCACTCTTGTGTGAGATGGAGGTGTCTCTGTATTGGGTTGAACGCTCTGAGTATGTGTCTGTCTTTGCAGAACAACATGTCATCAGCGTACTGTGCCATTTTGACCTGCGGTTGAGTTGGGAAGTCTGCCATGAACACACTGAAAAGTGTGGGGGATAGTACAGAGCCTTCGGGGACTCCACCTCTTATGGGTCTCAGTGTAGATGTTTTCCCCGCGACTGTGACTTTAAAATATATATATACCAGATGAGTCAGCTACCCCTGTTTATTCCTATCAATGCAACCCTCAGTTTATAGTCTGATGTGAAAACGTTGACCCTTTAAGCACAAAAGCCAAGTAATATACAGTTTTGGTATTTTTTTTTTTTTTCTTCCACCAGTACTTTACTGTGTCTGTACTTTAGTTACTAATTTATTTAGTTTTGCTATTGGTTCTTTTGTGAGCCAAAGACACAAGAATGTCAATCCGATAATTAGGGATCATGCTTAGCTTTGTGGACCTTTATAATCTATACTGTATCTGGTGTTGTAAACCATGTTACCCAGATAGTGTTCATTTCTAGGAGTATGTCAATGATATTAAATCAAATGGCTTTTGTGTCATGCTTAAATCTTACATATTTCACTTCTTTTACTGAAAAGGAGTTGTGAACATAAGTTCTCGGTTAGACAGCAAAATAAACTATCAAAGATTATAGATTTCATCAAAGCAGTAAATATATCGAGATTTAACTGTATTGGAACACCACAGTGAAGCGAAATACGACTCATCTAAAATTTAATAAAGCAGTAAATGTTCAAAATGATGAGTCCGACAGTTTTTCAAAGGTTTCGATAACTGAATACCTAGATAATAGAACGTTCATTTACACCAAGCATTGATGCAGACACAAATAGCTAAAGCCACTTTGCATTTGTGAAATATTTGAAACTTGGCACAATACCTACCATCATAAAATACCTACAACAAACTATACATTTATATGTATCTGCCTGTGGAAAACATGACCATTATTGCATTTCATAAACACGTATGTTATAAAAATGTCATTTGTATCATAATATGAAATTATAGATCACAAGAGATAAAATAAAGGGTAATAAAATTTTTAAGTTGAATACGAAGGATTTGAACCCAACTTGCAAGGGCAGAGTGATGAGAATGACAATACCATTTAGCTAACACTATCTAGGGAGCAGAGGTTTCTATATAAATAAGTAAATGCAGAACTCAGAGCCCACCTCAAATCTTTACACGCCTTTTACAGCTTCATACAGTGTTTTGACAGTTTCAACACACAAAAAAACTGCATCCACCATTACAATAACTGTATGAGCTAAAAACTGCCGTAATTTGTCACAGTCTACCTAATTCTTAGCATCTTTTGACATGGCTGTACAACGACAACACGTGTTGGCTGAAGATTTAAATCTAATTGGTCCCATGGTGTAAGTCTGCCATTTTATGTTGCAATATTATTGCCAACTGATGCATGTGATAGGTTGTTCTTTCAGGGGCGTGTTTAAAGGTGTGTGTAAATGTACGTTAATGAATAAAAGTTTGTAAACTCGTCTAAAATAGTACAGCTCTCTGTGTCTGGGTAAGAAACGACATATGTACATAGTGACTGCTTTCTGTCCCATATAACATTTATGCACTGAGTTACCTACCCCTTCTCAATAAACCTCTGCAAAACATCCAATAGAAGGCATTCAAGAAAGGCATATGTCACTTAGCACATTGCATAAATTCAAAAATAAATACGGTTAGATGACTCACCTGGTATATACCACTCGGTTAGGTGAAGCTCATCATACAATTTTGTGAGACACCAGAATTTTGAGAACAGGGCACTCAGATTCATCTATGATACGTGCTGGAGATTCCCCATCCAAATCCTACATGAACATTCAAACATCCTGTACATTGGAAATTAATTGTTCTTTCACACTAGCTGTGTGTAGGACGCACTATAAAAGGGTAGAGCCAGACTGAAGAATTCAATGCCATAGTCGGGATTTGAAACACAGATCTTCTGGTTGCCCTCCAGCCGCTCTAAACCACTGAGCTACTATCGCCAACGTGCCAACATGTCATTAAATTCTCCAACTGACTCGTGTTTTTCCCTGCTAGTGTGAAAGAACAATTAATTTCCAATAATTGACCTAATAGTGGTCCGAACTATAAAGCCCGGGCCTTAAAGTACTTACACGTTGTAAGTCGTCATTAAGGTAGTTGTCTTGTTTGTTTATGAGAACTCCTAGTGGTTTACTGGGAAAAACAAGAGTCAGTTGGAGAATTTAATGTCATATCGGCACGTTGGCCATAGTAGCTCAATGCTTAGAGCAGCTGGAGAGAAACCAGAAGATACATGCTTCAAATCCCGGCTATGGCATTGAATTTTTCAGTCTGGCTCTACTCTTTCATCCTGCACATTGTTGATGTCATCCGAGAGAGAGCACAATCAATGTACAACAAAATCCAAATCTATCCTTTGCTGAACACTCTGGGCACATACGACCAGAGGGAGCCAAGAAGCTTGCCATCCTTCGAGCTCCCAAGAGATGTCATGGAACCCCTCGTTTTAACCAAGCACCCCAACGTCAGACTCAAGGAGAAGCCACACCCAATGTCCTAAGCAATACCCTGCCCCTGATGGTTCAAGCTATAAGCAACCCATAATCAAAACGAAATGAAACATACCAAGCGCTTCTCCCTAAAAAGGGGAACTCTATACAGAAACAGGTGCCTTCCGATTTCAACAAGGGCCTTCTGTACTAACATCCCTCACAAACTACACACAAAATTTTACCCACAGTCTACACCAGCAGAATATTGTGACTTTGTGGGTTCGTAGAATTAAAAGTCCAATTTGCCGAAA
Source organism: Mantis religiosa (assembly GCA_030765055.1). Lineage (NCBI taxonomy): Eukaryota > Metazoa > Arthropoda > Insecta > Mantodea > Mantidae > Mantis > Mantis religiosa. Next base: position 148,762,927 of record CM060958.1, on the reverse strand, counting down.
TTCTAAATGTTCTTTATTTGCGTAGAAATAAACTCTGTAGCAGCAAAATTACATCACATATCACAACACAATCTTCCAAGGTTGATTACAATAACAAACAGCGTCAGTTGGATAACTGCTGACAAACCATTCTCCGAAACATGTCCAAGTAAGGATAATTTAAGTGATGTTTGTGTTTGAATTTCCGACTCATTACTTTCAAAGAGCGTTCAGTTTACAACAACACTCTCAGCTGTTCTCTGCTTACCTCTGGCGACTCATTCACTCTTGGCGAGTCGGCACTTCCTTAAATACCTCATTCCTAAATTCGAGATATTTCCAGAACAGTAAAGAAACCGAATAATCAAGATATTACTAGAAATTTGCATTTATTCAGTTTGTTTTAGTAAGTCTTTTATCTCAATCGCTATGTTTATCTGCTTATGCAAGCTCGTTATCTACATGAAACCTATCTATCTGTTGTCTTTCTCTGCAGTCTCTTTTGTGCTTCTCTCTCGGCACTGAAACTTCCATGCTTTTTCACCGTGACAATATAAATCCTTTATTCATCTCGCAGGTTAAGCTGCAAAGTGGCTAAGTACTGCAGAAAAAGACACCTGGACCGGGAAAAACCTCAGCCTTCCTGAAGAAGGCCACAGAGCAAGTGTTAAAACGTTTTTGGTTGGTATCTGAATGAACTGAATATGCTGTTGCTTTCTTTTTCTTTAGTGAATGTGGTTGCTTCCTTAATGGTTTTCTTTAGTTTAGCTTTTCTAATTTTCTTAAACACCAGACTTTTGTTGTATCCATTTTCTTCTGCTATGTGTAGTATTGCTTTTTGTTCCTTTATCCATGGTTATGTTGACTAGTCTGTGTAAGGCTGTTTATTATTGCATGTTTATGTACAATTGGTAAAGGGACGGATCAGAGTGATCGGTTTTCGTGAGGTTGACTGACTTTGTACTATAGTCTGTTTAGGTTGGAGCAAAAAGGTTGACGGCAGATGTAAACAACAGGCATGTGCCTGCCGTGCTGTACAGGGTGTGTCAAAAGAAGTTCTCAACTGTTAATGTTTTTATTTCATAATAAGTACTACATAGCATGTTCATGGCAGTGTACAATAATGTACATGTGGAAGTTGTCAAACATGAACATTCTCTCACTTAAACATAAACTGTATCATGCGAAGACGTAATAAGTACATACAAATAATACACATCAATGGTGTCATTGAGGGGAAACAGGGTGGTTACCTTTCCTAGTTAACCTTCGCAGGTGACGTAATAGAAACTAGGGTGTGGAAGAGCGTGCTGAAGATTCAGTGGTGTCACTGAGGGTAACAGGGTGGTTACCCTTTCCCCCTCCTAGTTAACCTTCGCAGGTGACGTAATAGATACTGGGGTGTGGAAGAGCGTGCGGAAGATTCAGTGGTGTCACTGAGGGGAAACAGGGTAGTTACCTTTTCCCCCTCCTAGTTAACCTTCGCAGGTGACGTAATAGATACTGGGGTGTGGAAGAGCATGTGGAAGATTCAGTGATGTCACTGAGGGGAAACAGGGTAGTTACCTTTTCCCCCTCCTAGTTAACCTTCGCAGGTGACGTAATAGATACTGGGGTGTGGAAGAGCATGTGGAAGATTCAGTGATGTCACTGAGGGGAAACAGGGTAGTTACCTTTCCCCCTCCTAGTTAACCTTCGCAGGTGACGTAATAGATACTGGGGTGTGGAAGAGCATGTGGAAGATTCAGTGATGTCACTGAGGGGAAACAGAGTGGTTACCTTTCCCCCTCCTAGTTAACCTTTGCAGGTGACGTAATAGATACTGGGGTGTGGAAGAGCATGTGGAAGATTCACTGGTGTAATTGTGGGGAAACAGGGTGGTTACCTTTCCTAGTTAACCTTCGCAGGTAACGTAATAGATACTGGGGTGTGGAAGAGCTTGCGGAAGATTCACTGGTGTCATTGAGGGGAAACAGGGTGGTTACCTTTCCTAGTTAACCTTCGCAGGTAACGTAATAGCTACTGGGTTGTGGAAGAGCTTGTGGAAGATTCACTGGTGTCACTGAGGGGAAACAGGGTAGTTACCTTTTCCCCCTCCTAGTTAACCTTCGCAGGTGACGTAATAGATACTGGGGTGTGGAAGAGCATGTGGAAGATTCAGTGATGTCACTGAGGGGAAACAGGGTGGTTACCTTTCCTAGTTAACCTTCGCAGGTGACGTAATAGATACTGGGGTGTGGAAGAGCTTGTGGTAGATTCAGTGGTGTCATTGAGGGGAAACAGGGTAGTTACATTTTCCCCCTCCTAGTTAACCTTCGCAGGTGACGTAATAGATACTGGGGTGTGGAAGAGCATGTGGAAGATTCAGTGATGTCACTGAGGGGAAACAGGGTGGTTACCTTTCCTAGTTAACCTTCGCAGGTGACGTAATAGATACTGGGGTGTGGAAGAGCTTGTGGAAGATTCAGTGGTGTCATTGAGGGGAAACAGGGTAGTTACCTTTCCTAGTTAACCTTCGCAGGTGACGTAATAGATACTGGGGTGTGGAAGAGCTTGTGGAAGATTCACTGGTGTCATTGAAGGGAAACAGGGTGGTTACCTTTCCTAGTTAACCTTCGCAGGTGACGTAATAGATACTGGGGTGTGGAAGAGCTTGTGGAAGATTCAGTGGTGTCATTGAGGGGAAACAGGGTAGTTACCTTTCCTAGTTAACCTTCGCAGGTGACGTAATAGATACTGGGGTGTGGAAGAGCTTGTGGAAGATTCACTGGTGTCATTGAGGGGAAACAGGGTGGTTACCTTTCCTAGTTAACCTTCGCAGGTGACGTAATAGATACTGGGGTGTGGAAGAGCTTGTGGAAGATTCACTGGTGTCATTGAGGGGAAACAGGGTGGTTACCTTTCCTAGTTAACCTTCGCAGGTGACGTAATAGATACTGGGGTGTGGAAGAGCTTGTGGAAGATTCAGTGGTGTCATTGAGGGGAAACAGGGTAGTTACCTTTCCTAGTTAACCTTCGCAGGTGACGTAATAGATACTGGGGTGTGGAAGAGCTTGTGGAAGATTCAGTGGTGTCATTGAGGGGAAACAGGGTAGTTACCTTTCCTAGTTAACCTTCGCAGGTGATGTAATAGATACTGGGGTGTGGAAGAGCTTGTGGAAGATTCACTGGTGTCATTGAGGGGAAACAGGGTGGTTACCTTTCCTAGTTAACCTTCGCAGGTGACGTAATAGATACTGGGGTGTGGAAGAGCTTGTGGAAGATTCACTGGTGTCATTGAGGGGAAACAGGGTGGTTACCTTTCCTAGTTAACCTTCGCAGGTGACGTAATAGATACTGGGGTGTGGAAGAGCTTGTGGAAGATTCAGTGGTGTCATTGAGGGGAAACAGGGTAGTTACCTTTCCTAGTTAACCTTCGCAGGTGACGTAATAGATACTGGGGTGTGGAAGAGCTTGTGGAAGATTCACTGGTGTCATTGAGGGGAAACAGGGTGGTTACCTTTCCTAGTTAACCTTCGCAGGTGACGTAATAGATACTGGGGTGTGGAAGAGCATGTGGAAGATTCAGTGGTGTCATTGAGGGGAAACAGGGTGGTTACCTTTCCTAGTTAACCTTCGCAGGTGACGTAATAGATACTGGGGTGTGGAAGAGCTTGTGGAAGATTCAGTGGTGTCATTGAGGGGAAACAGGGTAGTTACCTTTCCTAGTTAACCTTCGCAGGTGACGTAATAGATACTGGGGTGTGGAAGAGCTTGTGGAAGATTCACTGGTGTTATTGAGGGGAAACAGGGTGGTTACCTTTCCTAGTTAACCTTCGCAGGTGACGTAATAGATACTGGGGTGTGGAAGAGCATGTGGAAGATTCACTGGTGTCATTGAGGGGAAACAGAGTGGTTACCTTTCCTAGTTAACCTTCGCAGGTGACGTAATAGATACTGGGGTGTGGAAGAGCATGTGGAAGATTCACTGGTGTCATTGAGGGGAAACAGGGTGGTTACCTTTCCTAGTTAACCTTCGCAGGTGACGTAATAGATATTGGGGTGTGGAAGAGCATGTGGAAGATTCACTGGTGTCATTGAGGGGAAACAGAGTGGTTACCTTTCCTAGTTAACCTTCGCAGGTGACGTAATAGATACTGGGGTGTGGAAGAGCTTGCGGAAGATTCACTGGTGTCATTGAGGGGAAACAGGGTGGTTACCTTTCCTAGTTAACCTTCGCAGGTAACGTAATAGCTACTGGGGTGTGGAAGAGCTTGTGGAAGATTCACTGGTGTCACTGAGGGGAAACAGGGTAGTTACCTTTTCCCCCTCCTAGTTAACCTTCGCAGGTGACGTAATAGATACTGGGGTGTGGAAGAGCATGTGGAAGATTCAGTGATGTCACTGAGGGGAAACAGGGTGGTTACCTTTCCTAGTTAACCTTCGCAGGTGACGTAATAGATACTGGGGTGTGGAAGAGCTTGTGGAAGATTCAGTGGTGTCATTGAGGGGAAACAGGGTAGTTACCTTTTCCCCCTCCTAGTTAACGTTCGCAGGTGACGTAATAGATACTGGGGTGTGGAAGAGCATGTGGAAGATTCAGTGGTGTCATTGAGGGGAAACAGGGTAGTTACCTTTTCCCCCTCCTAGTTAACCTTCGCAGGTGACGTAATAGATACTGGGGTGTGGAAGAGCATGTGGAAGATTCAGTGGTGTCATTGAGGGGAAACAGGGTAGTTACCTTTTCCCCCTCCTAGTTAACCTTCGCAGGTGACGTAATAGATACTGGGGTGTGGAAGATCGTGCGGAAGATTCAGTGGTGTAATTGAGGGGAAACAGGGTAGTTACCTTTTCCCCCTCCTAGTTAACCTTCGCAGGTGACGTAATAGATACTGGGGTGTGGAAGAGCATGTGGAAGATTCAGTGGTGTCATTGAGGGGAAACAGGGTGGTTACCTTTCCTAGTTAACCTTCGCAGGTGACGTAATAGATACTGGGGTGTGGAAGAGCTTGTGGAAGATTCAGTGGTGTAATTGAGGGGAAACAGGGTGGTTACCTTTCCCCCTCCTAGTTAACCTTCGCAGGTGACGTAATAGATACTGGGGTGTGGAAGAGCATGTGGAAGATTCAGTGGTGTCATTGAGGGGAAACAGGGTGGTTACCTTTCCCCCTCCTAGTTAACCTTCGCAGGTGACGTAATAGATACTGGGGTGTGGAAGAGCATGTGGAAGATTCAGTGGTGTCATTGAGGGGAAACAGGGTAGTTACCTTTTCCCCCTCCTAGTTAACCTTCGCAGGTGACGTAATAGATACTGGGGTGTGGAAGATCGTGCGGAAGATTCAGTGGTGTAATTGAGGGGAAACAGGGTAGTTACCTTTTCCCCCTCCTAGTTAACCTTCGCAGGTGACGTAATAGATACTGGGGTGTGGAAGAGCATGTGGAAGATTCAGTGGTGTAATTGAGGGGAAACAGGGTGGTTACCTTTCCTAGTTAACCTTCGCAGGTGACGTAATAGATACTGGGGTGTGGAAGAGCATGTGGAAGATTCAGTGGTGTCATTGAGGGGAAACAGGGTAGTTACCTTTTCCCCCTCCTAGTTAACCTTCGCAGGTGATGTAATAGATACTGGGGTGTGGAAGATCGTGCGGAAGATTCAGTGGTGTAATTGAGGGGAAACAGGGTAGTTACCTTTTCCCCCTCCTAGTTAACCTTCGCAGGTGACGTAATAGATACTGGGGTGTGGAAGAGCATGTGGAAGATTCAGTGGTGTCATTGAGGGGAAACAGGGTGGTTACCTTTCCTAGTTAACCTTCGCAGGTGACGTAATAGATACTGGGGTGTGGAAGAGCTTGTGGAAGATTCAGTGGTGTAATTGAGGGGAAACAGGGTGGTTACCTTTCCCCCTCCTAGTTAACCTTCGCAGGTGACGTAATAGATACTGGGGTGTGGAAGAGCATGTGGAAGATTCAGTGGTGTCATTGAGGGGAAACAGGGTGGTTACCTTTCCCCCTCCTAGTTAACCTTCGCAGGTGACGTAATAGATACTGGGGTGTGGAAGAGCATGTGGAAGATTCAGTGGTGTCATTGAGGGGAAACAGGGTGGTTACCTTTCCTAGTTAACCTTCGCAGGTGACGTAATAGATACTGGGGTGTGGAAGAGCTTGTGGAAGATTCAGTGGTGTAATTGAGGGGAAACAGGGTAGTTACCTTTTCCCCCTCCTAGTTAACCTTCGCAGGTGACGTAATAGATACTGGGGTGTGGAAGAGCATGTGGAAGATTCAGTGGTGTCATTGAGGGGAAACAGGGTAGTTACCTTTTCCCCCTCCTAGTTAACCTTCGCAGGTGACGTAATAGATACTGGGGTGTGGAAGAGCATGCGGAAGATTCAGTGGTGTCACTGAGGGGAAACAGGGTAGTTACCTTTTCCCCCTCCTAGTTAACCTTCGCAGGTAACATAATAGATGTATAGAAAATGAGTAGTTGTCAAACATTTTTAGGATTACTCACTCAGATGAGATGTTCTTCATATCTCAGAAGCGCTTTTCGGTCAGGTTTTGACCATCTTCAGTGTGTGTTGACCAGCTACTGAGGTAGAGAAGAGCCGAACCTTCCAAGAAACTTCTGCTCCTGTGATTGTCATTTGGTTATCTGCTGATTTGTACTGCCAACTTCTGGGACTGGAACACTCTGGCTGGACACAGGTGGTTGATGGTCATTTGTGGTGTTGACTGGTTGTCACTGTTTTTCCTCTGGATGTGGGTTGATTGAACTGTCGACCTGTGGTGGCGGATGAAATTCCATTTTTTCTTTTTCCCCCTCGTTCTCTGGACCAATATTTAAGTTACTGGTTGTTTGTGGGAGATGTGCTTCCTCACTCATATGTTCCTGGAGTAAACTAGATTGGTTGACATATGGGTTAATTTCAACTGGGTCTAAGTTCTTTAAGTTTGTTTCAACATCAATGTTGGATTTTTTAACTTTTTTAATAAGTTGTAAAACACTATTTAATGGTGGTATCTCAAAATTCAAAAGGTTTTTTGTTTCACTATTTAGGATATAAATTTTTTCCCAAATATCTAATTCATTAACTGTTTGTACATGTTTCAATAGTTGTATACTTTGGCCAATTTCATGGTTGTGTTTCCAGAAATGGTTGGCAACTGCAGACTTTTCTATTTGTTTAAGTTTTATATTTCTCAGGTGTTCCGTTTGACGGGTTTTTAAATTTCTCTTAGTTCTTCCAATATAATATGCTTCACAATTGTCACATGGTATTTTATATATTCCAGATAATTTCAATTTATCAATAGTGTTGCGTAAAGGTTTTTTGAGCAGATTCTTAAGGTTGAAATTATTCTTTGGGGCTAGTTTTATATTATAATTATGAAAAATTCTTTTAAATTTGTTGAATGCCCAAGGATGATAGGTGAACTTCTTGTAGATAACAGTATTTTCTGGTTTCTTTAAAGTGGTAAATGAACTTATGTAGTTTTTGTATATATGTTCATTAATTATTTTAAATATAGTTGATTCTTTAAAGCCATTGATCTTTGCAACGTGTAAGATGTGTTGGTATTCTAGTTGATATTCATGTTCAAGCATAGGTACATTTATAAGTCTGTGGATTAAACAATGGAATACTGCAAGTTGATGTGATGTTGGATTATAGTTATTAGCTTTGATATAATTATCCACATGTGTATTTTTCCTATGAATACCAAAATTCAATTTATTATGGTACTTGGAAATTTTTAAATCCAAAAAAGGTAAAAGTCCTTGATCTTCTATTTCCATGGTAAATTTGATAGATTCATCTTGATTGTTGAGAATTTCTAAGGCTTCATTAATTTTATCTTTGGGTATGATGGAGAAAATATCATCAACATATCTGTACCATACTTTAAATATATCTGAGTGAGTAGTTACTTGAATTTCTAAGTTGCTCATATATAAGTCAGCTAAGAATGGAGATAATGGGTTACCCATAGCTAATCCATGTGTTTGAGTGTATAATCTTCCATTAAATGTGAAGGTATTCTGGCCAATACAACTGGTAGTACAAGTTAGTAGATCATGAATCTCAGCTTCATTAATATTAATTGAAGTAAGCCACTCTTGTAATAATCAAGAAATCTTCCCAGTTGGGACGTTTGTGAACAAAGAAGTGACATCAAAAGATACTAAAATGTCACTGTCACTGATAGTAATGTTTTTAATATATTCAATAAGTTCAAGAGAATTCTTAATGCTTCTACTTTCAAATTTTTTTAAAGATGAAAACTTTTTTGAAACCCATTTTGCCAATAAGTAACATGGCGAACCTATGTTATTGATAATAGGTCGCATACTGTTATCTTTTTTGTGAGTTTTTGGAAGACAGTAAATCCGTGGTAGTGTTGGATTACTGACTTTTAATCTTTTTTTAAGAGCTAAATCAAAACAATTAGCTTCATTAATAACTTTGTTAATAATTCTTATGTTGGCTTGTAATGGGTTTTTTTCTGTTTCTGAGTAATCAGACTTTTTAAGAAGTTGCATGACTCTATCTTCATAATCATTTTTGTTAAGTAAAACAATTTGATTTCCTTTATCTGCTTTTACAAATGTGATGGATTTATTATTTAAGTGTTTGATAATCTTCAATGCTGGAAAAGTGTATTTACCATATTTTAATTTTTGAAGAACTTTTGTACATTGAGATCTAACATTATCTCTTTCTTGCACAGGAACAGTTTTAATATTTAATTCAATATCTGCTACAAATTCTTTTATATCTTCTGAGAAGGCAACACAGGTTTTCAATCCTTTATTTAACAAATTTAATTCTTCATTACTCAGAGGTTGATCAGATAGATTAATTACTGCATTATTGTTATTCTTGATTTTTGGAATATAAGATGGCTGACCTTTTAATATGAACAACTTATGTTTTAAACGTGTATGTTTAATTTTCATCATTTTATTTAAATGAGCATAGAGTAGATTTTCAATGCTCATTTAAATAAAATGATGAAAATTAAACATACACGTTTAAAACATAAGTTGTTCATATTAAAAGGTCAGCCATCTTATATTCCAAAAATCAAGAATAACAATAATGCAGTAATTAATCTATCTGATCAACCTCTGAGTAATGAAGAATTAAATTTGTTAAATAAAGGATTGAAAACCTGTGTTGCCTTCTCAGAAGATATAAAAGAATTTGTAGCAGATATTGAATTAAATATTAAAACTGTTCCTGTGCAAGAAAGAGATAATGTTAGATCTCAATGTACAAAAGTTCTTCAAAAATTAAAATATGGTAAATACACTTTTCCAGCATTGAAGATTATCAAACACTTAAGTAATAAATCCATCACATTTGTAAAAGCAGATAAAGGAAATCAAATTGTTTTACTTAACAAAAATGATTATGAAGATAGAGTCATGCAACTTCTTAAAAAGTCTGATTACTCAGAAACAGAAAAAAACCCATTACAAGCCAACATAAGAATTATTAACAAAGTTATTAATGAAGCTAATTGTTTTGATTTAGCTCTTAAAAAAAGATTAAAAGTCAGTAATCCAACACTACCACGGATTTACTGTCTTCCAAAAACTCACAAAAAAGATAACAGTATGCGACCTATTATCAATAACATAGGTTCGCCATGTTACTTATTGGCAAAATGGGTTTCAAAAAAGTTTTCATCTTTAAAAAAATTTGAAAGTAGAAGCATTAAGAATTCTCTTGAACTTATTGAATATATTAAAAACATTACTATCAGTGACAGTGACATTTTAGTATCTTTTGATGTCACTTCTTTGTTCACAAACGTCCCAACTGGGAAGATTTCTTCATTATTACAAGAGTGGTTTACTTCAATTAATATTAATGAAGCTGAGATTCATGATCTACTAACTTGTACTACCAGTTGTATTGACCAGAATACCTTCACATTTAATGGAAGATTATACACTCAAACACATGGATTAGCTATGGGTAACCCATTATCTCCATTCTTAGCTGACTTATATATGAGCAACTTAGAAATTCAAGTAACAACTACTCACTCAGATATATTTAAAGTATGGTACAGATATGTTGATGATATTTTCTCCATCATACCAAAAGATAAAATTAATGAAGCCTTAAATTCTCAACAATCAAGATGAATCTATCAAATTTACCATGGAAATAGAAGATCAAGGACTTTTACCTTTTTTGGATTTAAAAATTTCCAAGTACCATAATAAATTGAATTTTGGTATTCATAGGAAAAATACACATGTGGATAATTATATCAAAGCTAATAACTATAATCCAACATCACATCAACTTGCAGTATTCCATTGTTTAATCCACAGACTTATAAATGTACCTATGCTTGAACATGAATATCAACTAGAATACCAACTCATCTTACACGTTGCAAAGATCAATGGCTTTAAAGAATCAACTATATTTAAAATAATTAATGAACATATATACAAAAACCACATAAGTTCATTTACCACTTTAAAGAAACCAGAAAATACTGTTATCTACAAGAAGTTCACCTATCATCCTTGGGCATTCAACAAATTTAAAAGAATTTTTCATAATTATAATATAAAACTAGCCCCAAAGAATAATTTCAACCTTAAGAATCTGCTCAAAAAACCTTTAAGCAACACTATTGATAAATTGAAATTATCTGGAATATATAAAATACCATGTGACAATTGTGAAGCATATTATATTGGAAGAACTAAGAGAAATTTAAAAACCCGTCAAACGGAACACCTGAGAAATATAAAACTTAAACAAATAGAAAAGTCTGCAGTTGCCAACCATTTCTGGAAACACAACCATGAAATTGGCCAAAGTATACAACTATTGAAACATGTACAAACAGTTAATGAATTAGATATTTGGGAAAAAATTTATATCCTAAATAGTGAAACAAAAAACCTTTTGAATTTTGAGATACCACCATTAAATAGTGTTTTACAACTTATTAAAAAAGTTAAAAAATCCAACATTGATGTCGTTGAAACAAACTTAAAGAACTTAGACCCAGTTGAAATTAACCCATATGTCAACCAATCTAGTTTACTCCAGGAACATATGAGTGAGGAAGCACATCTCCCACAAACAACCAGTAACTTAAATATTGGTCCAGAGAACGAGGGGGAAAAAGAAAAAATGGAATTTCATCCGCCACCACAGGTCAACAGTTCAATCAACCCACATCCAGAGGAAAAACAGTGACAACCATTCAACACCACAGATGACCATCAACCACCTGTGTCCAGCCACAGTGTTCCAGTCCCAGAAGTTGGCAGTACAAATCAGCAGATAACCAAATGACAATCACAGGAGCAGAAGTTTCTTGGAAGGTTCGGCTCTTCTCTACCTCAGTAGCTGGTCAACACACACTGAAGATGGTCAAAACCTGACCGAAAAGCGCTTCTGAGATATGAAGAACATCTCATCTGAGTGAGTAATCCTAAAAATGTTTGACAACTACTCATTTTCTATACAAGAGATATCTCACTTTTAATAATTTGACAATGTCTTCTTTAAAACGTAATAGATACTGGGGTGTGGAAGAGCTTGCGGAAGATTCAGTGGTGTCACTGAGGGGAAACAGGGTAGTTACCTTTTCCCCCTCCTAGTTAACCTTCGCAGGTGACGTAATAGATACTGGGGTGTGGAAGAGCTCGCGGAAGATTCAGTGGTGTAATTGAGGGGAAACAGGGTGGTTACCTTTCCCCCTCCTAGTTAACCTTCGCAGGTGACGTAATAGATACTGGGGTGTGGAACAGCTTGTGGAAGATTCAGTGGTGTCATTGAGGGGAAACAGGGTGGTTACCTTTCCTAGTTAACCTTCGCAGGTGACGTAATAGATACTGGGGTGTGGAAGAGCTTGTGGAAGATTCAGTGGTGTCATTGAGGGGAAACAGGGTAGTTACCTTTTCCCCCTCCTAGTTAACCTTCGCAGGTAACGTAATAGATACTGGGGTGTGGAAGAGCATGCGGAAGATTCAGTGGTGTCATTGAGGGGAAACAGGGTAGTTACCTTTTCCCCCTCCTAGTTAACCTTCGCAGGTAACGTAATAGATACTGGGGTGTGGAAGAGCATGCGGAAGATTCAGTGGTGTCATTGAGGGGAAACAGGGTGGTTACCTTTCCTAGTTAACCTTCGCAGGTAACGTAATAGCTACTGGGGTGTGGAAGAGCATGCGGAAGATTCAGTGGTGTCATTGAGGGGAAACAGGGTGGTTACCTTTCCTAGTTAACCTTCGCAGGTAACGTAATAGCTAGTGGGGTGTGGAAGAGCATGCGGAAGATTCAGTGGTGTAATTGAGGGGAAACAGGGTAGTTACCTTTTCCCCCTCCTAGTTAAACTTTGCAGGTGACGTAATAGATACTGGGGTGTGGAAGAGCTTGCGGAAGATTCAGTGGTGTAATTGAGGGGAAACAGGGTGCTTACCTTTTCCCCCTCCTAGTTAACTTTCGCAGGTGACGTAATAGATACTGGGGTGTGGAAGAGCTTGTGGAAGATTCAGTGGTGTAATTGAGGGGAAACAGGGTGGTTACCTTTCCCCCTCCTAGTTAACCTTCTCAGGTGACGTAATAGATACTGGGGTGTGGAAGAGCTTGTGGAAGATTCAGTGGTGTAATTGAGGGGAAACAGGGTGGTTACCTTTCCCCCTCCTAGTTAACCTTCGCAGGTGACGTAATAGATACTGGGGTGTGGAAGAGCTTGCGGAAGATTCAGTGGTGTAATTGAGGGGAAACAGGGTGGTTACCTTTCCCCCTCCTAGTTAACCTTCGCAGGTGACGTAATAGATACTGGGGTGTGGAAGAGCTTGTGGAAGATTCAGTGGTGTAATTGAGGGGAAACAGAGTGGTTACCTTTCCCCCTCCTAGTTAACCTTCTCAGGTGACGTAATAGATACTGGGGTGTGGAAGAGCTTGTGGAAGATTCAGTGGTGTAATTGAGGGGAAACAGGGTGGTTACCTTTCCTCCTCCTAGTTAACCTTCGCAGGTGACGTAATAGATACTGGGGTGTGGAAGAGCTTGCGGAAGATTCAGTGGTGTAATTGAGGGGAAACAGGGTGGTTACCTTTTCCCACTCCTAGTTAACCTTCGCAGGTGACGTAATAGATACTGGGGTGTGGAAGAGCTTGTGGAAGATTCAGTGGTGTAATTGAGGGGAAACAGGGTGGTTACCTTTTCCCCCTCCTAGTTAACCTTCGCAAGTGACGTAATAGATACTGGGGTGTGGAAGAGTTTGTGGAAGATTCAGTGGTGTAATTGAGGGGAAACAGGGTGGTTACCTTTCCGCCTCCTAGTTAACTTTTGCAGGTGACGTAATAGATACTGGGGTGTGGAAGAGTTTGTGGAAGATTCAGTGGTGTAATTGAGGGGAAACAGGGTGGTTACCCTTTCCCACTCCTAGTTAACTTTCGCAGGTGAAGTAATAGATACTGGGGTGTGGAAGAGCTTGCGGAAGATTCAGTGGTGTAATTGAGGGGAAACAGGGTGGTTACCTTTTCCCACTCCTAGTTAACCTTCGCAGGTGACATAATAGATACTGGGGTGTGGAAGAGTTTGTGGAAGATTCAGTGGTGTAATTGAGGGGAAACAGGGTGGTTACCTTTCCCCCTCCTAGTTAACCTTCGCAGGTGACGTAATAGATACTGGGGTGTGGAAGAGCTTGTGGAAGATTCAGTGGTGTAATTGAGGGGAAACAGGGTGGTTACCTTTTCCCCCTCCTAGTTAACCTTCGCAGGTGACGTAATAGATACTGGGGTGTGGAAGAGTTTGTGGAAGATTCAGTGGTGTAATTGAGGGGAAACAGGGTGGTTACCTTTCCCCCTCCTAGTTAACTTTCGCAGGTGACGTAATAGATACTGGGGTGTGGAAGAGCATGCGGAAGATTCAGTGGTGTCATTGAGGGGAAACAGGGTAGTTACCTTTCCTAGTTAACCTTCGCAGGTGACGTAATTGATACTGGGGTGTGGAAGAGCTTGTGGAAGATTCAGTGGTGTAATTGAGGGGAAACAGGGTGGTTACCTTTCCCCCTCCTAGTTAACCTTCGCAGGTGACGTAATAGATACTGGGGTGTGGAAGAGCTTGTGGAAGATTCAGTGGTGTAATTGAGGGGAAACAGGGTGGTTACCTTTTCCCCCTCCTAGTTAACCTTCGCAGGTGACGTAATAGATACTGGGGTGTGGAAGAGTTTGTGGAAGATTCAGTGGTGTAATTGAGGGGAAACAGGGTAGTTACCTTTCCTAGTTAACCTTCGCAGGTGACGTAATAGATACTGGGGGGTGGAAGAGTTTGTGGAAGATTCAGTGGTGTCATTGAGGGGAAACAGGGTAGTTACCTTTCCTAGTTAACCTTCGCAGGTGACGTAATAGATACTGGGGTGTGGAAGAGTTTGTGGAAGATTCAGTGGTGTAATTGAGGGGAAACAGGGTGGTTACCTTTCCCCCTCCTAGTTAACCTTCGCAGGTGACGTAATAGATACTGGGGTGTGGAAGAGCTTGTGGAAGATTCAGTGGTGTAATTGAGGGGAAACAGGGTGGTTACCTTTTCCCCCTCCTAGTTAACCTTCGCAGGTGACGTAATAGATACTGGGGTGTGGAAGAGTTTGTGGAAGATTCAGTGGTGTAATTGAGGGGAAACAGGGTAGTTACCTTTTCCCCCTCCTAGTTAACCTTCGCAGGTGACGTAATAGATACTGGGGTGTGGAAGAGCATGCGGAAGATTCAGTGGTGTCATTGAGGGGAAACAGGGTAGTTACCTTTCCTAGTTAACCTTCGCAGGTGACGTAATTGATACTGGGGTGTGGAAGAGCTTGTGGAAGATTCAGTGGTGTCATTGAGGGGAAACAGGGTAGTTACCTTTCCTAGTTAACCTTCGCAGGTGACGTAATTGATACTGGGGTGTGGAAGAGCATGCGGAAGATTCAGTGGTGTAATTGAGGGGAAACAGGGTGGTTACCTTTTCCCCCTCCTAGTTAACCTTCGCAGGTGACGTAATAGATACTGGGGTGTGGAAGAGTTTGTGGAAGATTCAGTGGTGTAATTGAGGGGAAACAGGGTGGTTACCTTTCCCCCTCCTAGTTAACCTTCGCAGGTGACGTAATAGATACTGGGGTGTGGAAGAGCATGCGGAAGATTCAGTGGTGTCATTGAGGGGAAACAGGGTAGTTACCTTCCCTAGTTAACCTTCGCAGGTAACGTAATAGATACTGGGGTGTGGAAGAGCTTGTGGAAGATTCAGTGGTGTAACTGAGGGGAAACAGGGTGGTTACCTTTCCCACTCCTAGTTAAGCTTCGCAGGTGACGTAATAGATACTGGGGTGTGGAAGAGCTAGTGGAAGATTCAGTGGTGTAATTGAGGGGAAACAGGGTAGTTACCTTCCCTAGTTAACCTTCGCAGGTAACGTAATAGATACTGGGGTGTGGAAGAGCTTGTGGAAGATTCAGTGGTGTAACTGAGGGGAAACAGGGTGGTTACCTTTCCCACTCCTAGTTAAGCTTCGCAGGTGACGTAATAGATACTGGGGTGTGGAAGAGCTTGTGGAAGATTCAGTGGTGTAATTGAGGGGAAACAGGGTGGTTACCGTTCCTAGTTAAGCTTCGCAGGTGACGTAATAGATACTGGGGTGTGGAAGAGCTTGTGGAAGATTCAGTGGTGTCATTGAGGTGAAACAGGGTAGTTACCTTTCCTAGTTAACCTTCGCAGGTGACGTAATAGATACTGGGGTGTGGAAGAGCATGTGGAAGATTCAGTGGCGGGTTGTTAAACTATTTGTTCCTATTTTTATGTGCATAATGTGTATCGAATACCATTGTGATATATACTTTTATAGCTACATGTTAATAATTAGTTCATAATTTAAGTGGAGTTCTTATTCTTCTTAGCTATCAATTTGTCGATGTCAGGCTCTGTAAGGGGACATTTTGACTGTCCGCTGCTTGCTTGTATTTGCTTTAAAACACAAGGGGGTGTAGACGTACTGCAAGAGCCAATGATAGCTGTTTCCTTGCACCTCTGTCATGCTAAGAAAAAAGTTGAAGAAGGGGAAAAGGAGGGGAGTCACCCTCAGTGACACTCAATGGCACCTCTGCACTACAAGCTGTCTGATACATTTCACCTTTTTAATAATCTTTCCAGCTTTCATTTCCTTAATTTTTACACTCACTTCTTTCACTATGTTTAAAGCCTATAAGACGTTCTGTGTTGTTATGCTGCGTACATTTATTCTTAGGCATTTTGACAGTTGCACTCTTAACACCAGCACACACTTATTCCAAACCGCTGTGTTTAACTCGCACCTTCTGCATCAGACACCTCGTGTTCTCCATAACACCTTTGCATTTGCAGTAGCACTCTGTCAGCAAAGCGAACCCTCAGGCTTACTGCGGTATATTTCTTTACGTACAGCCTGTACTCAGAGGACACGTGCCAAGATAGTATGACATGCATTCAAATTATTACACCTATTTTTTTCCTCACAAAGTATACACAAGAAAAATGTGAAACTAGTGTCACTTCTCAACATAATCTCCCTCTAGCCGTACCCATTTTTCATAACGTTGATGCCATGATTCTATGGCCACTGCAAATGCTTCTTTAGGAGTGAGTTTTTACCACTGGAAAATCGCTGAGGTAATAGCAGCACGACTAGTGATTGTGCGACTACAGAGAGTGTCTTTCATCATGGGAAACAGCCAAAAGTCGCTAGGAGCCAGGTCAGATGAGTAGGGAGCGTGAGCAATCATTTCAAAGTTGTTGTCACGAAGAAACTCCTGTGTCACGTTCGCCGTATGTGCTGGTGCATTGTCTTGATGA
The DNA here is from genome assembly GCA_030765055.1 of Mantis religiosa. Classification (NCBI taxonomy): domain Eukaryota; kingdom Metazoa; phylum Arthropoda; class Insecta; order Mantodea; family Mantidae; genus Mantis; species Mantis religiosa. Next base: position 148,746,130 of record CM060958.1, on the reverse strand, counting down.
AAGAGCACACATCCAACCTTTCCCGCCCGTTTTTCACGCAATGATGGGAGGAGTTTATTCTTCAAAACATTTTGGTAGGATGCAGCTGTCACCGTAGTGCCCTTTGGAATGTAATGAGTAAGGATTACACCACTGCTGTCCCAGAAGATGGCCACCATCATTTTGTCAGCACTCTAGCTCACCGGAAATTGTTCTGTCTTTATTGAACTGTCTTACCCAGGAACGTACATTAGACACATCCAAGGTACCATCACCACATGCCTCACTTAACTGTCTTGGTTTGTTGTCACACGATGTTCTGTCTTCATTGAACTGTCACACCCAGGAACGTACATTAGACACATCCATGGTACCATCACCACATGCCTCACTTAACTGTCTTGGTTTGTTGTCACACGATGTTCTGTCTTCATTGAACTGTCACACCCAGGAACGTACATTAGACACATCCATGGTACCATCACCACATGTCTCATTCAACTGTCTTGGTTTGTTGCCACACGATGTTCTGTCTTCATTGAACTGTCGCACCCAGGAACGTACATTAGACACATCCATGGTACCATCACCACATGTCTCATTCAACTGTCTTGGTTTGTTGCCACACGATGTTCTGTCTTCATTGAACTGTCACACCCAGGAACGTACATTAGACACATCCATGTTATCATCACCACATGTCTCATTCAACTGTCTTGGTTTGTTGCCACACGATGTTCTGTCTTCATTGAACTGTCGCACCCAGGAACGTACATTAGACACATCCATGGTATCATCACCACATGCCTCACTTAACTGTCTTGGTTTGTTGTCACACAATGTTCTGCCTTCATTGAACTGTCTTACACAAGAACGTACATTAGACACATCCATGGTACCATCACCACATGTCTCATTCAACTGTCTTGGTTTGTTGCCACACGATGTTCTGCCTTCATTGAACTGTCACACCCAGGAATGCACATTAGACACATCCATGGTATCATCACCACATGCCACATGTCTTGGTTTGTTGTCACACGATGTTCTGCCTTCATTGAACTGTCACACCCAGGAACGTAGATTAGACACATCCATGGTACCATCACCACATGCCTCACTCAACTGTCTTGGTTTGTTGTCACACGATGTTCTGCCTTCATTGAACTGTCACACCCAGGAACGTACATTAGACACATCCATGGTACCATCACCACATGCCTCACTCAACTGTCTTGGTTTGTTGTCACACGATGTTCTGCCTTCATTGAACTGTCACACCCAGGAATGCACATTAGACACATCCATGGTACCATCACCATGTGCCTCACTTAACTGTCTTGGTTCGTTGTCACACGATGTTCTGCCTTCATTGAACTGTCACACCCAGGAACGTAGATTAGACACATCCATGGTACCATCACCACATGCCTCACTTAACTGTCTTGGTTTGTTGTCACACGATGTTCTGCCTTCATTGAACTGTCACACCCAGGAACGTAGATTAGACACATCCATGGTACCATCACCACATGCCTCACTTAACTGTCTTGGTTTGTTGTCACACGATGTTCTGCCTTCATTGAACTGTCACACCCAGGAACGTAGATTAGACACATCCATAGTACCATCACCACATGCCTCACTCAACTGTCTTGGTTTGTTGTCACACGATGTTCTGCCTTCATTGAACTGTCACACCCAGGAACGTACATTAGACACATCCATGGTACCATCACCACATGCCTCACTTAACTGTCTTGGTTTGTTGTCACACGATGTTCTGCCTTCATTGAACTGTCACACCCAGGAACGTACATTAGACACATCCATGGTATCATCACCACATGCCTCACTTAACTGTCTTGGTTTGTTGTCACACGATGTTCTGCCTTCATTGAACTGTCTTACCCAAGAACGTACATTAGACACATCCATGGTATCATCACCACTTGCCTCACTTAACTGTCTTGGTTTGTTGTCACACAATGTTCTGCCTTCATTGAACTGTCTTACCCAAGAACGTACATTAGACACATCCATGGTATCATCACCACATGCCTCACTTAACTGTCTTGGTTTGTTGTCACACGATGTTCTGCCTTCATTGAACTGTCACACCCAGGAATGAACATTAGACACATCCATGGTACCATCACCACATGCCTCGCTCAACTGTCTTGCTTTGTTGTCACACGATGTTCTGTCTTCATTGAACTATCACACCCAGGAACTCACATTAGACACATCCATGGTATCATCACCACATGCCTCACTTAACTGTCTTGGTTTGTTGTCACACAATGTTCTGTCTTGATTGAACTGTCACACCCAGGAATGCACATTAGACACATCCATGGTACCATCACCACATGCCTCACTTAACTGTCTAGGTTTGTTGTCACACGATGTTCTGCCTTCATTGAACTGTCGCACCCAGGAATGTACATTAGACACATCCATGGTACCATCACCACATGCCTCACTTAACTGTCTTGGTTTGTTGTCACATGATGTTCTGTCTTCATTGAACTGTCGCACCCATGAACGTACATTAGACACATCCATGGTATCATCACCACATGCCTCACTTAACTGTCTTGGTTTGTTGTCACACGATGTTCTGTCTTCATTGAACTATCGCGCCCAGGAACATACACTAGACACATCTATGGTACCATCACCATATGCCTCACTTAACTGTCTTGGTTTGTTGTCACACGATGTTCTGCCTTCATTGAACTGTCGCACCCAGGAACGCACATTAGACACATCCATGGTACCATCACCACATGCCTCATGTCACACGATGTTCTGCCTTCGTTGAACTGTCTTACCCAAGAACGTACATTAGACACATCCATGGTATCATCACCACATGCCTCACTTAACTGTCTTGGTTTGTTGTCACACGATGTTCTGCCTTCATTGAACTGTCGCACCCAGGAACGTACATTAGACACATCCATGGTACCATCACCACATGCCTCACTTAACTGTCTTGGTTTGTTGTCACACAATGTTCTGTCTTCATTGAACTGTCGCACCCAGGAACGTACATTAGACACATCCATGGTATCATCACCACATGCCTCACTTAACTGTCTTGGTTTGTTGTCACACGATGTTCTGTCTTCATTGAACTATCGCGCCCAGGAACGTACACTAGACACATCTATGGTACCATCACCATATGCCTCACTTAACTGTCTTGGTTTGTTGTCACATGATGTTCTGTCTTCATTGAACTGTCACACCCAGGAACGTACATTAGACACATCCATGGTACCATCACCACATGCCTCACTTAACTGTCTTGGTTTGTTGTCACACGATGTTCTGTCTTCATTGAACTGTCACACCCAGGAACGTACATTAGACACATCCATGGTACCATCACCACATGCCTCACTTAACTGTCTTGGTTTGTTGTCACACGATGTTCTGCCTTCATTGAACTGTCACACCCAGGAACGCACATTAGACACATTCGTGGTACCATCACCACATGTCTCATTCAACTGTCTTGTTTTGTTGTCACACGATGTTCTGCCTTCATTTAACTGTCTTACCCAAGAACGTACATTATACACATCCATGGTACCATCACCACATGCCTCACTAAACTGGCGATGAATTTCATTAGGTGTCACACCACGAAAATGGAGAAAACGAATGATAACACGCTGTTCTTGAAATGAAAATGTTGCAATTTTAAGTATCAAAAACAGTCCTAACTCTCATCACTGCCACTAGAGTTCTATGCACTGTACAGTGCTGGCATCTCTGTCTCGCATTCACAAAGAGTCTTCATGTATTTTAAAAAAAAAAAAAGCAAGCTCCTATCTGGTCCCAGTCCTGAGAAATAAAAAATAGGTATTATAACTTGAACGAGCCTCGTATGCTCTCCACATCAATAACTTGACATCACGGACTGGATCATGTAATCCGCCCTTTAGTAATTGGGTTATAGTTCTATGATATTTTATGTAATTTTCTGACTGTGTTGACTTTCTGTCAATTCCAAATTTTATTTTTGACATTCGTGATGATATTTAGGTCCAAGAAAGAGAGTTGTCCATTGATTTTCTTTTCTATTGTGAATTTGATAGCTTTCTTCTGCAAATTGTGTAGTCTTAATGCATCATCTAATTGTGTGCAATCCCACCAGTCGATAATTTATAAAGAAGTTCATGGTTCCACCATCAGAGATATATGTAATGTGTCTGTGTGTGTTGGTGTGTATCTGTGTGTATTTGTCGATGCGAGTGTGTCTGTGTGTGTGACGGTGCATGTGTCTGTGTGTATTTGTCGATGCGAGTGTGTCTGTATGTGTGACGGTGCATGTGTCTGCGTGTATTTGTCGATGCGAGTGTGTCTGTGTGTGTGACAGTGCATGTGTCTATGTGTATTTGTCGATGCGAGTGTGTCTGTGTGTGGTGTTTAACGCCCGCTTTTACTACATACGGCACCGCAGATGGATGGTGTGTGTGTGTGTGTGTGTGTGTGTGTGGGTGGGTGGGTGGGTGGGTGTGGGGGTGGGGGTGTGGGTGGGCGCGCGCGCGTTTTTTCTCCCTCTTTATTGGTATCAACTGCATGCCCCATTACATGGTAATATTACATGCATTACAAAACATAATTTCATTTATAATTTACAAATTCAATTTTAAATTTATAAGCTTAACAGATTTGTTCCTAATTTATTTTTGATATATAGACCTTCGAGCTTTTTCTAACCTATATATTGGTAGTTCCTTTCTCTAGTTTACTAGCCTATTCTTACATTGTATTGTTTTATAGTATGTTTGTAGTCTTATCTCTAATTCTATTAGTATATTTATAAATATATTGAATTTAAAGTTAACTACTTTTTTATAAGTTAATTGAATGAATATATTTGCAAAATGGTTTCAAGTATTTTGTGATTAGTTCCTGGTTGGTTGTGGGCCATTTTCCTCCTTGTTTGTGCACTTCTGCCACCAATATAGGTCTCTGCTGTTGTGTGTCTTTACATTCAAAAATTAAATGGTTAACTGTTTGTCGGAGGTTACTGCATGTACATTTTGGATCATGAATAATGTGGAACCTGTATAGGTAGTCTTTAGTTTTTTCATGACTTGAGATTGTAGCAGTAAGTTCTGGTGTAATGGGTAGTTTTCTCTTTAACCTATCTTTGATTGTTGGGAGGAAAGTTTTACAGAGAGCCCCTTTGTTTGTGCTGTTACACCTATGTTGCCATTGTTCGTGTCCTCTTTCTTTTATGTCTGCTTTGATCATTGACCTGGGAACCTTATTGTAAATGATTGGCAGTCCTTCATCTTGAGCAGCTGCCTTGGCCAATTTATCAGCCATCTCATTGCCAGGTTTTCTTACATGGGCTTTCACCCATTTGAAGTGGATTCATGTTAGAGTGGCTGCAAAGTCCTCCACGACTTAGTTGTGCTTTATGTTTGTCCAGCATTACCTTGCTATCTGAGTAAATTGCTGCTGTCTTTTCTTCAAGTGCTAAGTCTATATGGTTTTGAAGCTCTTGTAGCACTTTCAATATAGCTATTTGTTCTGCTTGGTTGTTTGAACACTTGCCATCCAATCTATATTTTAGTTGAAGACTAAGTGCTTCATGTTTGAACACCACTGCTGCAGCTCCAACCCTGTTCGCTATTTTACCCCCATCTGTGTAGCTTCCTCAGCTTCTGTAATTTCAGGAACTTCTGCAGGATGTTGCCATTTCCTTGGTGGTAAGGATGCATCATAGTTATCCCTTTCACGTGTAGCCCTGTATAGTGCTATCTTCCCGTTGATGGTTATATCAATGGGTTTAATACCAGCTATGACACAGGAAGCATCAGAAGATATCGTTCTGTACCCTTTTATGATTTTAATGTTGAATAGTCTCTGTATTCTCTGTATTTTCCTTAAGTGCTTTTGGTTTTGTAGGGCAGCTCCCCAAATTGGGGCGCCATATGTTAATATTGGCTCTATGGCACGTTTATATATGGTGTATAATGCTTTATTTCCAAGCCCCCAGGTAAGTTTGGCAGTCTTGGATAATGAATGTGTCAATTTTATTGCTTTTTCATGTAAATTATCAACATGATGGTTGAATCTGAACCTTTTGTCATGCCAAGGTATTTGAGTATGTCCACTTGTTCAATAACTTTGTTGTTAAGATAGATATTAATTGCTTTGTTGTTTATTTTTTTCTTCCTTGTTATCATTATGGCTTTTGATTTAGACTCATTCAATTTTATTTTATTTTCTTTGGCCCATAATTCAATTTTCTTTAAATCCTGATTGGCAAAATTTTCGGCATCAAGTGTACTCTTCCCCTTTGTCATGATTAGCAGATCATCTGCAAAGGCAATTACTTCTGTTCGCTTAGAGAATTCTAACTTAAGCAGAGAATTATAGAGAATGCTCCAGTATCGAGGTCCGCAACACGATCCTTGTGGACATCCCCTCTTAACTTGCTTTTCCATCTTGAACTCACTGGAGCAAAGACTGGCTGTTCTGTCTTTGAAATAGCTCTGGGATAGCTTGTATAAGTTGCTTGGGCACTTCACTTTTCTTAAATTGTTTAGTATTCCAGGCCACCAGGCAGCATCAAATGCACCTTTCACATCCAAACTTACTAAAATGATATATCCAAATTCATTTAAATTAATCTCCACAAATGATTTCATGGACATGGCTGCATCAACTGTGCTTTTTTGGGCCATAAATCCATACTGCCTGGTATTGAACAGATTTCTTGAATTCATGTGGTGCTCGGTTCTTTTTATCAAGAGCTTTTCTAAGATTTTTCCATTTACATTTACTAAGCTTATAGGTCTAAATTTTGTCACACATTCACTTTGTGCTTTGCCAGGTTTCACAATGGGAATTATCAGTGAGCGCTTCCATCTTGCAGGGAATATACCTGTTTCCAGGCTCTTGTTGTTTACTGCAGTGTGGAAAAGTTGTTTACTGCAGTGTGGAAAAGTGGGAAACTGAAAAGCGATGAGCAGTATATCACTTGTTATCCCATATTCTCCTGGTGCCTTCTTCGGGTTGAAAGCTTTTATTATTCTCGCTATTTCTCCAACTGTAAATTCCTTATCATTTGGTGTATGCATCAGTTGTGCTGCTGTCCTCCTAAGTTCTTTATGCTGATCAGTGTCGTCCTCTTCATTGTCTTCAGGAGTAAAGTTTTCCAGCATATACTTTAGTTTGCTTAAGGTATCTTCAGTGTAGGTTCCATTTTCTTTTCTGAGTGTAGTGAGCGAAGTCTGACCTTTAGTTTTGTGAGCTGTCATCTTTTAAACTGCAGTCCATGGGTTTGAACCATCAGTTGCACTACAGAATTCCTTCCATGACTTCGCTTTCTCAGCCTGTATTTTTATTTGATACTGTTGTCTAACTTGCAGATATTGATTTCTTCGCTCTTCTCTTAGCTGTTCATTATTCATGGTTCTTTGATAGCGACGTGTCAGTGCATTAGTTCTTTTCCTCAGCAAAGTTAGCTGTAGTGTCCACCATGGTACGGTTTTCCCTTTAAGTTTTCTTTGCTTGCCTCTACTTAGACGGAATGCTTCACTGCATGCTTCGTGGATGCTAGTGTAGTAAATCTCAATCCGGTGTTCAATATCTAAGCTGGATCTAACCTTTTCAACCAGTTCTTCATCTAAAGCCTCCAGGTTTCCATTGCAGTTGAAATTATTGGTGAAGCTTCTAGTTAAGAATTCTTTAAATTTGTCATAGTTTTGTGCATTTGTAACATATCTGATTGCTTTGTGTGTGTGTGCATCAGGTTTCGGGTGGCATTCCCTACAGTGAAAGATATTATTTTATGATCAGCACAGCTTTCTTCTGTTCCGGTGGTCCATCCCTGTTATGTCCCGCAGTAGTTTATTATTAACTATGGTCAAGTCAATCCAACTTTTACCATTTTGTGTTTCGAAGGTTGGCACTCGTGTGTGTCTGGGCTATGTGTGTATCGGTGCATGTGCATCTGTTTCGGTGTGTCTGCATCTGTCTGTGTCTGTGCGTGTGTCGGTGTGTATGTCTGTGCTTATGAGGATGTGTCGGTGTGTGTCTGTGTTTGTGAGGATGTGTCGGTGCTTGTGTGTGTCTGTGCTTGTGAGGATGTGTCGGTGTGTGTGTCTGTGCTTATGAGGATGTGTATTGTGTGAGTGTGTGTGTGTGTCTGTCGGTGTGTGTCTGTGCTTATGAGGATGTGTCAGTGTGTGTGTGTGTGTGTGTGTGTGTGTGTGTGTCTATGCCTGTGCTTATGAGGATGTGTCGGTGTCAGTGTGTGTGCCTGTGCTTGTGAGGATGTGTGTGTGTGTGTGTGTGTGTGTCTGTGCTTATGAGGATGTGTGTGTGTGTCTGTGCCTGTGCTTGTGAGGATGTGTCGGTGTGTGTGTCTGTGCTCATGAGGATGTGTGTGTGTGTGTGTGTCTGTGCTTATGAGGATGTGTGTGTGTGTCTGTGCCTGTGCTTGTGAGGATGTGTCGGTGTGTGTGTCTGTGCTCATGAGGATGTGTGTGTCTGTGCTTATTAGGATGTATTGGTGCATGTGTGTGTCTGTGTCGGTGTGTGTGTGTGTCTGTGCTTATGAGGATGTGTGTGTGTGTGTGTGTGTGTGTGTGTCTGTGCTTATGAGGATGTGTCCGTTTGTGTGTGTGTGTCTGTGTGTCTGTGCTTATGAGGATGTGTCGGTGTGTGTGTGTGCTTGTGAGGATGTGTCGGTGTGTGTGTCTGTGCTTGTGAGGATGTGTCGGTGTGTGTGTGTGTGCTTGTGAGGATGTGTTCGTTTGTGTGTGTGTGTCTGTGTGTCTGTGCTTATGAGGATGTGTCGGTGTCTGTCTGTGCTTGTGAGGATGTGTCGGTGTGTGTGTCTGTGCTTGTGAGGATGTGTCGGTGTGTGTGTGTGTGCTTGTGAGGATGTGTCCGTTTGTGTGTGTGTGTCTGTGCTTATGAGGATGTGTCGGTGTGTGTGTCTGTGCTTGTGAGGATGTGTCGGTGTCAGTGTGTGTCTGTGCTTAAGAGGATGTGTCGGTGTGTGTGTCTGTGTCGGTGTGTCTGTGCTTATGAGGATGTGTCGGTGCGTGTGTGTGTCTGTGTTGGTGTGTGTCTGTGCTTATGAGGATGTGTCGTGTGTGTGTCGGTGCATGTGTGTATCTGTGCTTATGAGGATGTGTTGGTGCATGTGTGTATCTGTATCGGTGTGTGTCTGTGCTTATGAGGATGTGTTGGTGCGTGTGTGTGTGCTTATGAGGATGTGTCGGTGCGTGTGTGTGTGTCTGTGTCGGTGTGTGTCTGTGCTTATGAGGATGTGTTGGTGCATGTGTGTGTCTGTGTCGGTGTGTGTGTCGGTGCTTATGAGGATGTGTTGGTGCGTGTGTGTATCTGTGTCGGTGTGTGTCTGTGCTTATGAGGATGTGTTGGAGCGGTGTCGGTGCTTATGCGGATGTGTTGGTGCATGTGTCGGTGCTTATGAGGATGGGTTGGTGTGTGTGTGTGCTTATGAGGATGTGTTGATGCGTGTGTGTGTCTGTGTCGGTGTGTGTCTGTGCTTATGAGGATGTGTCGGTGCATGTGTATATCTGTGTCAGTGCGTGTGTCTCTGTCGCTGCATGTGCATGTGTGTGTGTGTGTGTGTGTGTGTGTGTCTGTCTGTCGGTGCTTGTGTGTGTGTGTGTGTGTGTGTGTGTGTGTACGTGCATATGTACGTATTTGGTTGACAAGCTCCTACCAACGGATAATCAGGAAGAGGAGAATGAACATCATAGGGCTGTAAAGCTTGTTCTGGAAAATCCTGTCCTTGTTAACAGAAACATCAGCCAGGAAACTGCCCGCCTCGGTAGCGAGTGGTGGTAGCGAGTCTGCCTCACCTTCAAGAGGTCCCGAGTTCGAATCTTGGTCAGGGTGAGTTACCTGGATAAGATTTTTTCCGGGGTTTCCCCTTATCCTGAATGATGAATGTCGGGTAGCTCTAAGCTCTATCGCCCTTATACTCATCATCATCTAAGCTCTATGGACCTTAGGCTCATTTGAGCATCATTTCGCCCACTCCAGTTATCATCCGATATGACTTAACATTGGAGGACATAAGATTTAGCCAATAGTATCAAGCAGCTTAAGGATAAGAAGGCAACAGGATCGGATAATATACCAGCAGAAGTCCTCAAGGCTCTCAGTGTAAAGATCTCTCCTTATCATGCCAAATTATTTAATGAATGTTTTACACAATCAGCAATACCAGATATTTGGAAAGGAGCAAATCTAGTTATTCTCAAAAAATCACCGGATAAGGATCCGAAACAAGTCAAGTCATATGGACCACTTTGTTTACTAAACAAGCTTCAAGAAAAAGTTATTTGCAATCGGATCTGGCAAGTCAGAGAACATCAGAATATCTTCCAGCACCAATATGGTTTTCGACCCGGGAAGTCGGCCGAGGATGCATTAAACTATGCAGCAGGTATGGTCCATGCTTCAGATCGCAAATATGTATTAGGCATATCAAGATGGAGCATTCAATAACCTATGGTGGCCATCCTTCTTTACTAATTTAATAAAACTAGACTGCCCTGAGTTTTTATATAAATGTATTCTTAACTATTGTGAAAGCAGGCAAATTACATATACTTGGTGCAAATAATAAATTTACAAAAGTTTTAACAAAAGGCTGTCTCCAAGGATCTGTTTGTGGACCCCTCTTTTGGGATAAAGGTTTAGATCCAATTTTATTTAATATTTCTCAGGTAGATGGTGCATATGGAGTAGTGGTGTATGGCGATGACATCCTTATACTAATACAAGGAGACCGTAGAAGAGAACTAGAGTACTATACTAATAATGTAATGAATGAAACATACATGCAATGTACCAATAGTAAATTAAGCATATCAAAACAAAAAACTAAATATGTACTATTAAAGGGTAAATTACAAAGGTCTACCACTGTAAAAATTAACAATGTGTCTGTGTATCATGAGAGAGAAAAGTATTTAATTCTTGGGGGTTCACTTAAATTTCAAAATTACAAATAAGGTAATTAGATTAACGACAAATAATGGAAAGATCCCATATAGGGTAATTAAAATATATAATAATGCCATTTTAGCAGCGATAGTTGGATATGGTGCTAGCTATTGGGGCGAGAGGATCCTTTTAGAAACAACCAAAAGGAAAATAAATAGCTTGCAGCGGAAGGTCTTAATAAGGATGTCGGGAGCATTTTCCACTACTCCTACAGATGCACTATTAATCATTCTAGGAATTTTACCTTTAGACTTAGAAATTAGGAAAAGAGCTGCACGCTACTGGCTACGTCGGGAAAACCTTGTCAAAGCTTCCAGTATTTTAGGTTGTAATAAAGAAGATGAATTAGATCTAAATGATAAAATATTAGCAATTTGGCAGGATACCTGGGACGTAAGTTTAACCGGTAGGAGGACTTATTCTGTCTTTCCCGATATTCGTGAAAGATTGCAACTAAAATCAAAGTATAAACTTGGAAGAAGCGTAGGGACAGTGAAGCACAAATTAATACAAAAGTGAATCGAGAAAATATTAACACATTGCTTCACTCACACTGTTTATTCACAGGACATGTTTCAAGACATGCTTCACATGTCCTGTGAATAAACAGTGTGAGTGAAGCAATGTGTTAATATTTTCTCGATTCACTTTTGTATGCAACTAAAATATATGCAGCCGTCCCAGGGCTTAATACACTACGTAACGGGACATGGTCCCTATTCCGAATACTTATTTAGATTTGGCCAAATTCAAACTGACATGTGCATGCGGTGAAATTGGTACCCCAGAGCACTCACTATGGGAATGCCGAAATACTGCTCATCTTAGGTATAATTTTCAAAGACACTTACAAAATAAAAGATAATAAGAAAAAAGAAATTATACTTCCAATTGAATACTTTGACAGGTACTCAAAATTTAAATACAAAGAATTTTATGGGATGGGTAACAGATGACTTTCTCATTCCTTAGCATACGTTTTAATACACTTTAATATCTTTTTAAATATTTTTAATTAATTTTACTTTTTTTTGCATGAATTTTTAACACCAATTTTAACAAATATTATTAATCTTTATAGGCATTTGAATGTTATATAAATTGTTACGTTAGTTATTTATTATTATAAAAGTATGAATTGTAGGTAAAATTAATATGATCAATTATACTGTAACTATAATCGTAAATTTAAATTATTGCAACTCATCTGTATTGTGTGGTAAAATTTGTTTATGGGACTCAACCAAATTATTAAGATGTCGAGTCGTAAAGAAATAGGAGAAATTGAAGTGTGTGTAAGTGCCTGTGTGTCGGTTCCTCTGTGTCAGTGTGTGTGTGTGTATGTGTGTGTCGGTGCCTCTGTGTCAGTGTTGGTGCCTGTGTGTGTTGGTGCCTGTGTGTCGGTGTGCGTGTGTAAGTGCCTGTGTGTCAGTGCGTGTGTGTGTGTGTGTGTCGGTGCCTGTGTGTCAGTGTTGGTGCCTGTGTGTGTCGGTGCGTGTGTGTTGGTGCCTGTGTGTCAGTGCATCTGTGTGTTGTCTGTGCGTGCATGTGTGAAAGATATGTAACACTTGTAGCTGACCTCTACAAAAATACCCCAGACAGAAAGACTTGTGGATGTAATTAGTGCAGGTGAGTTTCCTCCCAGGTTTTATTGCTTTACGTAAGTAGGCTTGCTGTCCAGCAAAAGTATTGTACTGTTAGAAGAGAAAGTGGTTTGTTCTTTGCGTTCTTCAAATATTTGAGATTCGTTCAGTACCTTGTTAAAAGTTGGAAAATGGCTCAAAAGATCAGTAAAATGGACTTGTCCTTTTATTTTAATAATGAAGAGGCCTGCCTTCAATTATTTGACGAGGGTCTGCTCAAGACACGGATGTTGTGTTCCAAATGCAATGTTGCCCTTAGTGTAATTAGCTAGTTAGTGTAAATTAGAGACTATTGTGAGTGTTTAGTGTTATTATTTAACTACAGGTTAAATGCAGTCAGTGTGCACATGCGCAAGGAGAGCCTTCTCCCGTTCTCGCCATCCAAGCATCGCGTGACTCCCACCCCTCCCTTCCTGCATACGACAGAGCACAAACCACATAAAATATGTGTGTTTTAATGCTGTTTTGATTTTCAAAGTTAACAGAAAATAATTACCTTGGACATGACCTCAAAATCGATCAACAAATAGAATCATAGTTTCTGTAAACCATTAGAAACAAAGCAGTGATTTGGCAGAAAATGCAAAGAGTGAATGTAACAGTGAATGCAAAAGCGAGTGAAACAGATGAACAGTGCAGCCCACACGATGGAGGAGAGGCAACCTGAAATGACAGTAGAGGGGGAAAGCTAGAATTCGTAAGCCACACCTGCAACTGCATTTTGTTCGCTGTCTAGTTATAGTTAGAGCAATTTAGGTACTTTGTAGTTAGATTGAGTCAATATGAAAAATTCAATGCCATGGCCAGGATTTGAACCACGGATCTCCTGGTTTCCGTCCAGTCGCTATAACCCATTGAGCTACCATGGCCAACATGCCGTCATGACATTAAATTCTCCATTTGACTTTGTAATTAGTTTGCTATATGGTGTAACATAGGGACAAATAAGACTGTTGCCTGCCTCGGTAGCGTAGATGGTAGCGTGTCTGCCTCACGTTCAAGAGGTCCCGAGTTCGAATCTGTCAGGGTGAGTTACTTTGGATAAGATTTTTCCGGGGTTTTCCCTTATCCTTAAAGATGAATGTCTAACTCTAAGCTCCAGTGTATGCAGTAAATAAATTAAACAATTAAGTCAGAAATCCTTTCATGGAAGTGTTGAAAACAGTGTTGTTGTATAAATTAAATTAATTGGGAGTCGATTAATAACACAAAACAACACTCACTTTTAAATTTTCCCGGGAAAATTTAAAAGTGAGTGTTGTTTTGTGTTATTAATCGACTCCCAATTAATTTAATTAAGTTAGAACTTCAGTAACGTTAAAAGAATGCCCTCCAGCACAAAATTACACTATAAAGTAAACAAATCATAGTTGTATAAAAAGTGAGAAGATCTTAGAAAAAATTGGCGCATCACATATTAGAAAGAAGAGCCAAATAGTTTTTTTCATTTAACTTGCACGCCACTGTTTACTGCATTCCACCATACATGCATAGAAGAAATAAGTGTTTATAAGAATATTGTGTCGAATAGTACAGAGTCATTTTTTAATGCGCAGAGGATCTACCCAAAAGTGCAAAGATCCTGGCCTCCTAATATCCGGGAGTGGTGGAAACTCCGGGGCTCTTTCCATAGGGCAATACCTGATTTCTTGAAAAAGCCCCCCCCCCCCCCCCCCCTCATTGCCAACAAGGTCAAGACAGGATGGAAGTGGATATGCCACTTACACGCATTAAACCTGCAGGGAAGACTACTGAACAACCTCGGTGGGGCCGCCTGGTGATCTAGCACACCTCCTACTAGCTATGCAGGCTAGTACCCGGGACTTCTTACCCTCTGCCCCCTCAGGGCGGCCGAGGCCTAGCCGGAGGTATCCAATTTCCCACAGGTGTTGGGAACACACTGCCCCTTCAAGTCCAACCCAATCCAAACAACTCCCAGACAGGAGGGGCTTGAATGTTCGGCCCGAGGTTCTTCTAGTAATGTCAGAGGTACCACGAGTGCAGCGCCCACACCTCGGCTACAGAGAGTCATGTGAGGTGTACTAAACAAATGAATCGCTGAGTGTTATACGATGTCTTTATTGAAGTTTGTACATGCGATCACAGAATCAGCAAGTACTTTGATCAAGTAATTGTCTGCTGTATACTTCAATAAAAACATCCTATAACAAACTTGACACAAATTGAAGAAATTGTGCAGAGATTTATTTGTGCAATTAACAATATAATAACAATATTGCTCTACAACTTAAACTGATTCAAGCAATATTATGTAAATACTGTGATATAATTTTTTAACAAGTTAGAAGAAATTTGGGTTATGACAAACATGCACAATATTTGAAGATGAAGAATGTAAAACAAATGAATACTCAGCCTTGTGTTGAGAGTAAAGGATTAAACGTGCTGCATGACAAAGTCATAAAAACAACAAATCACATGTAAAATTAAAGTAACAAGAAATGCAATTTTTATTTTACAAATCCAAAATAGTAAGCCAACAGTTAAAACCCTTTATACAGTTACAAATCTTAAGCTTGTACATCATCAAACTTCTGTCAAATTTATTGTTTATAAGACGTTCCAGGAGTTGGCACAAATTGTATCTAATTGTGTCTAATACTTTTAAACTGTTTGAAGAGGATTAGGTAATGGAGAGGACACTTAGAGCTGCAGAAATGGACAATGTACGTGTCAAGAGTTCTCTAATATTTACTAAATTTACTGAAAGGTGCTTGTGGCGATCTTGGAATGGACTACGCTAAGGAGGGGATTCGATATGGAGGTTCAAACTTGGTCTATTGAACCTATGAGAAAGGACTATGATATAATGAAGCACAAAATTAATATAATTTTGAGTCAAACTAATACTTGATGCTCCATTTATTGCTAGTATTTACCTAGAATACATTTTGTTAGAACCTTCCTAACATCGATAGCTAATGTCAACTACACCCATTCAAAATTCAACAGTTGACATTAGCTGAGGATGTCAGGAAGGTCCTAACAAAGCATATTCTAGGTAAATACTAGCAAAATATGGAGCATCAAATACTATTTGAGTCAAAATTATATTAATTGAATTGCAATATTGAGAAACCCCCCATGTCCAAAAACTAAATTTTTCAGGAGATACAAAAAATATTCCAGTTCTTAAAATTATGCTTAGTTTTTCCCTAATTTTTCATTGAAATGAATGTGGAGGGAAGGATGCCATTCCACTGTAGATGTTTTTGATCCATTTTCTTGAAATTATGTGAATATTTATTTAGTGAATATGTCAACTTTCTCAATATTTTGTAATAAATATGCATAAATTAGTACTTAACCCACAGTATATAACTGACAAGGACAGGAATGAAACAAATTGTGCCAAAGAGAACTTTTTGGCATTATATTCTACACAAGGTTCATTCTTTGACACATGTTGGCCAATTGTATAGATCGCCGTAGAAGCTCTGAAAGATTTCATATTTGTTAAGAATGGTTTTCCCATTTATAGGCACATTATCTTGATAAGCCTGACTCAAATTTTATCAATAATAACAATTAAATGAAAGAGCAGGAGGCCGATTATTCTCTCGTTTGAGCCAGTGCTGGTAAATTTAAATTCTGAGAAAGCCCATATTCTTTGTACATGTGTGGTTTCTCTACATTATGAGTGGCATAAATATTTTAAGTACACTGTCACAGATAACTCAATTTTGTAAAAAAAATGAAGTAGAGTTTCTCAATATTGCTGTTCAATTGGTCTATTGTCCCCCAATTGTGGCATCCGCAGGAGGAAGGAAGAGCTGATAGGAGACAGGAGGGCAGCATCCCCAGTATTAACCAGTTGGAAACTCTCCAGCTGGACAACCCACTAGACCAGCAGGAGCATATCATCCTGCCATGCAGCAATGACACTTCTACCATGAAAGAGACCACCAGACTAGAGATGATAATGAAGATGAAATGGAGTGACAGAAATTTCGGGGAATGTAATTAACCTACCCAGCATTCACCAGGCGACCCGGGGAAACCTAAAAAAAAAAAAAAAAACCATGTGTCAGATAGATTGGCCACAGGAATCAAACCTGGACCTCCCGAATGCAGGCCACAGACTAAAATCCTGCTCGGTCCCTAGGGACTTAGAAATTGGTGCCTGGAGTCAAACACCTGGACTGCCTTAGTGAGAGGACCACCCCAATATGTGACACTATCCATTATCTTGTGAGTGAGTTAGAGTACAATATTATAGCTAACGATAACAGGGAGGAGCAGTCCTAAAGGCAGAGGTACAACATACTCTTTATTATATCGAGATTTAACTGTATTGGAACACCACAGTGAAGCGAAAAATTATTAAATTTTAGATGAGTCGTATTTCTTACACATCTGCTTCACTTTCGTACCTATTTTGAGGACATGTTTCGCAAATCTTTGTTTGCATCTACGGCTCTTGTGCGAGTCGCACAAGAGCCGTAGATGCAAACGAAGATTTGCGAAACATGTCCTCAAAATAGGTACGAAAGTGAAGCAGATGTGTAAGAAATACGACTCATCTAAAATTTAATAATACTCTTTATTACTCAATAAATCATTTATCACTATCACTTATCAAGTATGCTTCAATATCTAATACTGAAAATAAAGTTTGATAATATACAAGAGGCTTTGTGAAAAAAATTACAAACCTTATTACAGTAGAACCTTGATTAACCATTTACTTCACTAACCTCCATCTCTCTCATTTTATTTGTTTCAAACTGATGCTTTTTGTCCTTGAATGCTACTGGGCCAGCAACCAGAGTCCTACAGAGTTGTCATAATGCATTCCTCTTAAATGGAGCTGTGGCTAGTAAGCCGCCGAAGATTGGAGTTATGTTGGCTTAAATTGCTTCTCTATAAACAAGTGCTCCAACCAGCCATCACTTATGCCTGTGCCATTTGGGGTATAGCAGCTTAAACTCACCTACACCGCTTTGAAGTCCTACAGTCTCGATTCCTCCACATGTGTAGTGTTTAACGCCCGCTTTTACTACATACGGCACCGCAGGCGGTGACACTGATGATACATGAAATGAAGATGGAGCACCGGTGGAATGAGATGGCGGGGGAAACCAGAGATCCCGGAGAAAACCCGCCCCAGCGCCGTGTTGTCCACCACAAATCTCACTTTGCGGTCGCCTGGGATCGAACCCGGGCCGCCTTGGTGAGAGCCAAGCAGTCTAACCACTGAGCCACGTCGCGGCTGCAATTCCTCCATATTGCCACGGATTCCCCATGGTACATCCCTAACCTTGTAATCCGTTGTGACCTACACATTCCTGCCCTAACAGACTACATTCACATCCTCTCACTCCCATTCTACCAAAATCTCTCCCATAACTTCAACTCCCTTAAACACGGTCTAGGTGAGTATGACATCGACCCCGGCAAAAAATACAAAAGACCAAGACTTGTTTTAGGCACTTGAAAACACTGCACTATCAGTACACAATTTATATATATATATAACACCAAAACAAACTTCTACCATCATTTGCTCTAACTTATAAAATATTCTGCTGTCAGTAGAGGGCTAAGCCCTGATCTGGCTAAAGACTGAAAGTTTGACTTCCGGATTTTCAAGTGTCCAATCGCAGGTGTGTATTGTTACCACTTATGTTTTGTTCTGTATAAAACAACTTCAGATAAAACAAATTTGTTGTTACACAATTTGATCAAGAGTAACCCAAATAACCATAAGCGATGACCCTGACGGCTAATAACCAAACATGGAACCAAATGGTACAACAGACTATTTCAAGAGTAGCAATCAAAATGCCAGCGTTTTGGAGAAAAAATGTCAAGATATGGTTTTTACAAGTAGAATCACAATTCTTAACTGCTGGAATTTACACAGAAAAATCAAAATTTCATTATGTTCTTGCTTCATTAGACAGTGAAATAGTCAATCTTATATCCAACATCCTCACAAAACCAATGTTTGATATTCCCTACTGAGGCATAGTCCTAGCAGCCGTCTTGTGATTGGTAGACATGCAGCCAATAGAAGGGAAACAGGCGGTCTCTCTCCTGCCTATATATATGAGGTGTGCCATGCCAGAGCCACGACTCAGGTGACTGCTCTCAGCCTTCGCCGAATAAACATGGCAGGGAAGAAGAAGAGGACTACCAACACAGCAGAGCCTATTAAGGCAATGGAAGAAGATGTTTCACCTGCTTCACCTCCAACACCACTGCCGGGCTCGCCGCAACCTCTCGCAGTTCCCAAGAGATCACAGCCGTCTCCAACGCCAACCACCAGTTCTGCTGAAGCAGAAGCTGTACTGCTGACCACATATGGTCAGCCCAAAGAAGACTCACTGCCAAATGCACCCGAGCTGTCCGAGCCGCCACACTGCCTACATACAGTGCAGTCATTCGGGAAGTGCACAGGCATCTCACTGATGCATTTATTCTGCATGCAGCCTGACACCGCTGGCCTTCTCTTAGGAGGGCCATGCGCATCAACACCTTCAGGGGACCTTCACCTCTAGTGCGCCTAGAGTTCTCCGAAGAGACCGACTACAATGCTGCGCTGAAAGATGGACTCCCAGCCTTCGGGCAGGTACTCCCGATTGAGGCCAGCCTGAGTGGCCGTCCTGTCCCATGACGCCACTGCTGTCAGTATGGACACACTGCCAACTCCTGCGCCAACAACCCACGCTGCCACTACTGTGGCACCGCATGCCTCACCACAGCCTGCACCGGACATGATCTGATGCGTCGCCTGCTGTACTGTGCCACCTGTGACACAGCAGGGCACTTCACCGGACAAGCAGCACGCCCGAGAAGCCCGAGGGTAAGCTGCACACAGCAACAGGCACACCAACCATACCTCCCACACCAATAACCTCGCAGTCACACCCAAACCTCTGCCATACACAACAGCATCTGAAATGAAATGAAATCTCACCTACGCCAAAGCCCTCACACATCAACCAGACTCACAGCTACTCTAACACATCAAAGTCTCACATGCCAGCACAGAGAAAGTCACATAACTGCTCTAGACCTTCAGCACAACGCTTCAGGACATGCAGACAGCATTCACGGAGCTGACTGCGCGGATAGCAACATGGGAGGCAGCCCTACTTCGTACTTTGGACGAGGTGAAGGAGGCCGCCCAGGCTTCGCAGCACAGTACCCGAGAGACTGCTGGCACTTCAGACACGCTTGACTACTGCAAGGCCAAGCTGGAGAAAATAGTACGCTATATCAACAACACATGCCTCTTCACACCAGCTAAGCTCGAGGGAGCTCTCCGAATGCATCAGAACTACATCACTGACATCAGAGACGTCGCAAGAGCACTGGCACCCATGCAAGGGGCCCCTCTGTCCCGCAGAGACACCCGCACCCGAGGGATGCCACCACCTGACCTGTCACGCCGATACCCACCGTTAGATACAGGTCCTCACAAGACCTACATCCATCACCACAGAACATTATACGATGAACACCACCTTTTGATAGGAACGGTGGGCATCAGGGCCTTGTGGTCATGACGTCTATCCCCCCAACACACCATGCGGTTTGCCACAGTGAACAACACTATTGAATCTGGGTGCCACAAGCGGAACCAGGTAACTTCACCAGGGCTAAAATTAGGCAAGTGAGTCAACCTTGTATATACTTTTCTCCACTTGCCCTAATCAGTGGAAGGTTTTTTTTTAGTAGGTATTCCACACCAGTGACCCTCACCGGAGTGGCGATTCCTATGTCACTAGCCCAATGGGTTGGTGTGGGTAAATCCATTTTTCCTTCCACATTAAAAATAAAAAAAAAAAAACAGAGGCACTCTTGGTTTGTAGCTATGAGTCCTCTGAGGATGCTCGATGCATGGACGGGCAACACTTCAGGCATGAGAGAATGTAAGCTTTCATGGTTGGAGTCAATATTATAATTAATTATTTCCGGACTGTTTTGCCGTGGTCTATTGGCGTAAGAATGTCCAAATGTTTCATCCACATCTGTGGTAGACATCTTCAGTGGTGCTGTCGAAGTTTTCTCGGAGACAGGTTCGCTGCATCTGCCTGAGTCGCGCTATTTATATTGGTTGATGGGGGGGCGGAGTTTGGGTTGTCCGGCAAAGAAATTTGCAAGCATCCAGATAACTTTAACAGAAAGGAAGAAGTCTTACAACTCAACAGGAACTGGCATCCTGTCATCGAAAGCAAGAAACATCATATATAAAAAATGATGTGGGCCAATCAGAGTGTACCTTTGCTGGGCAACCCAGAGTTTGGATTACGTCCTGGGCACTCGACAGTCCTGCAGTTGCTGCGTGTGGTGGAGACCGCTGCCCTGGGTTCCAGGCGGGCTCCTTCATGACTGCAGTTTCGTTGGATGTCGAGAAGGCCTTTTCTATGACATCGCATGCCGGACTCCTATACAAAATGATCCACCTGGGGCTCCCAACACAGATAATCAACATCCTACACAGCTTCTCGTGACACTGCACCTTCAAAGTCACAGTCGCGGGGAAAACATCAACACTTAGACCAGTGAGAGGCAGAGTCCCCGGAGGCTCTGTACTATCTCCCACCCTATTCAATGTCTTTGTAGCAGACTTCCCCACAGAGGCACGAGTCGTAATGGCACAATACGCTGACGACGTGCTTCTGTTCTGCAAAGTCCAACACAACGTCACAGCCTTCAACCCCTTATAAAGACATCTCCGTCTAACACAACAGTGGTGTCGGCATTGGCGGATGTCCGTAAATCTGGACAAAAGCCATGCCATACTTTTCACAAAGCACCACACCCCTGCACACTGTCCCAACTTCAGCTACCAAGGTCCAAAGATAGAGTGAACCAACTCCTTCCAGTACCTAGTAGTCAATTTGGACAGAGGTCTAACTTTTCGCCAGCATATCAGGGACCTATCAGCGAAGGTACAGGGAGCAATTGCTTTCCTGTATCCAATGCTGGGGTCGACCTCGATGCCGCTTGGCCTGAGGTTATACTTCTTCCGAGCGCTGGTAATTCCTTTGATGCTATATGCCTGCAAGATCTGGAGCTTGTGCCAGATAGCTGGTTGGCATGGCTTCAACGTGCACAGAATAGAGGACTATGGTCTATATATTCTGAGGGTCGCTACTTTCCTACCAGGTTGCTTCACAAAGCCTCGGGTCTTCCATATGTTGAGGATGAAATTAGGCGTCAGGCATCAAAATTACATGCCAATTTACCAACACATAGAAGCGCCCTTGTTAGATCATTGGGAGATTATGACCCACTAGATGCCGTTCTAGACTACACCAGGTACCCCGCATGGCTTGCAGGCACGAAAGATAACCCAGGAGCTAATCCTAACAGCAGCTAAAGCTGAGCTCCACATAATCTTCTAAGCTGCCGTTCTAGACTACACCAGGTACACCGCATGGCTTGCAGGCACCCGAGATAACCCAAGAGCTAATCCTAACAGCAGCTAAAGCTGAGCTCCACATAATCTTCTAAGCTGTTTGGCATCAAAATGTTTCCCAACTTAAACAAAATAAAAATACCAGGGTGCAAGGTATTGCATCCTGTCCTTTCAACCCAAAGGTACAAAATTGTAACCTCACAAGAATCCCAAAATGAAATACCTTACCTGCGGTAAAACCCTTAACGGGTGGGCATGCAGCAAAAGCCTTCTGGCTTTACAGAGCCAGTCAGTACTTCGGTCGGTCAGACACAGCAAAACTATCTTTGAGGAAACTTTGACCGCACCACTGAAGATGTCTACTGCAGATGTGGACGAAATGTGTAGACGTTCTTATGCCAACAGACCATGGCAAAAAAGACCAGAAATAATTAATTATAAAACTTCAGGTACTTCAGTTTTACCTATTACACCACGGCCAGTAAGCCTGGAAACCACTGCAGCTGATTGGACAAAGACTTCTGACATGCTAATTGGGGACATTGAATCACAGATCCAGAAATGGAGCATTGGTCCGTAGTCTTGTATGAGGTGCAGAAAATTGAAATGAAGGTGACGATGGAACGTATGTTGGATGAAATTGCCGAATCTGGAGAAAGACCACTCAGCTGATGTTTGGTCCATCATAAATACAGTCCTCTGGGATCAAAACCAAACAAAAGTTGAGTCGCATAAGAGCCGAAGATGCAAACGATGATTTGCGAAACATGTCCTCAAAATAGGTACGAAAGTGAAGCAGATGTGTAATAAATACGACTCATCTAAAAATTAATAAACAAATACAGTTAAATACAGTTAAATCTCGATTTAATAAACCAAAGTTTGTTACTTTTTACCATACAGACCTCAATTGCTACTTTTTAAAATAATATATAAGAAATATAATGTAGGACTCATGTGTTTACTAACATAGATTACAATTTTTAATTAACTGTCATAATGATTAATTGTGGTTCTACTGTAATTAAGTCTTCAGTCACAGTGCGCTGTCTCTATAAACTAAAGATAACTATGATGCATTTGGAAACAGTTAATAAGTTACTTTTATATATGGTTTTGTTCATTCATTAAGTCAATTATAATGTAATACTTATAAACTCTTAATGAAAATAAATATCTTCAAGGCAATTGTTAAACCTGTGAGCAATCTTCAAAGTCAAGACCAGAACAAAATGAACTGAGCAATGTAAAAATAAACTAATTTCAGGTTTCTCTACAAGTAACATAAAAAATTCTGTAAAATATAAAAGTGGCATGTTGTAACAAATGCAACTCAAATTTAACATCTTCTCTACTAAGCTAATTGTTACATTTGAATAAACTACAGACGTAGTAACTTCAACATATCCCTGTACAAATTGTTCTCACTCTATATCTATACAGAGTACAAGCAACAACAGTTGTATATACACTGAGCTGCACGAGTATATATTGTTAAGGTTGGAAACCGTAATACTTGCAAAGACATATTATGTATGGTCGAATTTAAATTACTTTAGGATGCTGACAGTTCCTTTGAAGGTTAAGAGAAGGACAGTTTCTATGGCAACGACAGTGACCACACCTCTTTTAGGCTGCAACACATAACTTCAACCAATTAGGCGAACCATTCCTCTTCACTAGTTCTTCCAGAAATCTTACTGTGTTGTCACTGTCATGTAAAGTGTAGATATCGCTTGTTTTGTTCTCTTCCTAATCTAAGCATACCTAATTGTTTGGTTATAACTTTTATAAAAGCTAGTTTTTTTTGTTAATTATTTAGTCATTTCATTAGCATATTAATATTTCATAGGTCATTAGTGTTCTAGTGTTACTATAAGGGGCATTCAAAAAGAAATGAGCCAGAGTCTGGTATGCACAAACCGGTGACAGGGTGGTAATATCATAGCATGTGTAACAAAGTTTTGTTCCCACCAGAGCGTGGAAGTTCACAGCTCATCGCTAGAGGGCACACGTCTATGTCACGTGACTATACAAAGCTAGCAGCAGCATTCATCAATCGTCCAACACTGCCAGTCACATTGCAAACAGTGAAATGGAGGCATCAAAAGAAGAGCAAAGAGGTGTTGTTCGTTTTCTGACAGTGGAAGAAGGGGCAACGGACATTCACCAATAAATGTCACAAGTGTACGGCGAACACTGCATGTCTCTTGCAAGTGTCAAGGAATGGCACAAGCGTTTCAGAGAAGGACAGGTGTTGTTAAAGTCTGTTTTTTTAACATGTGTGCAGTTCCCACTCAAAGGGACCTCCAAGTACCTGACCTTTCCGCCCACTAATGACCGTCATAAATCTATCTCCACACTTCAGAAATGGAACACTGACGTTGGGGACCAATAGCAACACCGATTTTCTGAAAATGACAGATGCATGTCTACTCCGCGTGGAGTCTCAGTTGCCAAAGTTCCAACTTCCAGTTGTTCTGTTTCATTAGGTGCAAGACTGTGATGTTAAAATGTTGCAACCTTGTCAGGAGGAGGGTCCATGTTGTAAAACGATTATGAGGGTTCCTCAAAGAAAGCGGCTGCCGTGCACTTGCGTTGAGTAGACAGACTTTAGTCGATTATGCATGGTCTGGAGCACCACACTGTATTGCCAATGACATCGTCCAGCTGGTTGATGCACTCATTACCCAGGACCATCAAGTGACAGTGAAAGCCATAGCCACCGAGGTCTGATTGAGCATCGGAAGTGTTCACACCATCATGAAGGAACGACTGCTCTTGCACAAAGTGTGTGCCCAATGGGTGCCCCACAGTCTTCAGCCACACCAGGAAGCATGTTGAATGGCTCACTGTGTTGGTCATCTGCAGTGCTATGCTAGGGAAGGGAATGAGTTCCTGGCACGAGTGGTGGCTGGAGAAGAGTCATAGTGTCATCATTTCAAACCAGAATCAAAACAACAAGTCTCCAGTGGAATCATCCAGGGTCACCCCCACCAAGAAAAGCCAAGGCCATCCACACAAGTGCAGGTAAGGTTATGCTGATGTTCTTCTTTGACCAAGATGGCCCTCTTCTGATACACTTCCTGCAGGAAGGGACAACAGTGAATGCTCAGCGTTACAATCCTTGACCAACCTTTGCCAAGCGATCAAATCAAAATGACCAGGCAATCTCACCCACGGGGTCATTCTGCTCCACGGCAATGAAAAGCCTCATACGGCCCACACAGATGCAGCACTCCTACAGAAATTCAAATGGGAGGTTCTTGGCCACCCTCCATACAGTCCAGACCTCTCTCCATGTGATTACGCCATTTTTGGTCCCCTTAAAAAGGCTCTGAGGGGCAAACGATTCACCTTGGACATACATACTTCTAACATACAGGTACTGGTTCCTGTAATTATGTCTCCAGCTTGTTTCTTTTTGAATGCACCTTATATTATTTGGGTGTTCAGGAAATTTGTTCAGTAAACTTTTATGTTAAATGTCAAAAAGTATGTTAGGTTTCTCTTGCTTATTCTTAATCTCAGCTTTCTAAAGCGGAAGCATTATGAAACTCTGCTGAACATTTTCAGTGTTTCCTCAATTTCATCTGTACATCGTTTTAACAGAATATTGCTTAAAACTGTTCCCATGTGTTAGGAATATAAATATCAACAAATTAATTTAGATACTTTCAGTGCTCTCTTCTGTATAACATCGTGCACGCCAAGGCATTCATAAACGGCAACGTCACTTTCTTTGCCACCACGTGTTTCATAGCAGCTGTCAGCATCCTTAAGTAATTTTCATTCTACCATAATTAATTTGTAGAACATTATAATTGTTAAAGTAACAGAGCGAGGTGACACTGTGGTAACTCACATTCAGGTCCAGCACCTTGTCTACTAAATAAATGCTTGGTTGGATAATTTGATCCACAAGTTTTCCTGTCATATCAGGCACTGGACTCATAGCATTGGCTTGTAAGACCTACAAAGACGAGTAATCTCCAAACAGGCTAATAAGGGTTACATAGCTGCTTATCCTAAGGATGAGCTTCCAGCCTGGTATGACAGGAATGAATGGTGGGGAAACCTGCCCAGATGCCACACACAATCCCCTGGGATTGAACCTGGACCAAGCAATCTAACCACTTGTTAGCTCTGCAGTGTTACTGCATTTGTTTGGGGAACTGGGAAGATTGGAATGCACCACAATTTGAAATTGCATAATGAACATAAAAGCAAAACTTTACAAATGAAGATGTAAAGTGGTCAGTAGTTTACACTTGTTATCAATTGTCCACATCACTTTGGATAACCAAGATTCTACATTATTAATCTCTTAGGATCAAAACTGCTTCCATTTATTAGAGCAATCAGTAATAATTGACTGTTCTGATGCACACAAAACAGTATATAGAGTGAAAGATCTATGCTCAAATCCTGGCTATTACGTCAAATTTTGCAGTTCTGATTCTACCTTTCAAAGAATGATCAACTGAATCACAATCTGCACTATGATTAATCAGATGTATTTTAAGACAACGCATCCACAAAATTTAGTAAAAAAAAATGATTTTCTTTTATATTTTCACTACCCTGCACTTTTTTTTAAATATACAGTGCTGTTAGAGTCAATGCCACGGCCGGGATTTGAACCATGGATCTGCTGGTTTCCATCCAGTTGCTCTAACCCATTGAGCTATCATGGGCAACTTGCCATCATGACAAATTCTCCAATTGACTCCTATATTTCCCCGTTAAACCACTATGGGCTCTCCCATATACGAGATACACTGCTTGTAGTGACTTACTATCATAAGTACTTGAGTCCAAGGCTTCATCATTTAACTCTTATTATTTTACTTAATTGATGGAAATTAATCGTTTCTTCACACTAGCCATATATAGGTTAAGGTTTTTGATAGATGGAGTCAACATGAAAAATTTAATGCCATGGCCGGGAAAATAAATATTTACCAGGGAAATATACGAGTCAAATGGAGAATTTAATGTCATGACGCTCAATGGGTTAGAGCAACTGGACAAAAACCAGGAGATCGACACTAGTCATTCATTAATTGTAAGTGAAGTCCAGTGTTTCTACAGACTCACATAATTTATTACTGGATACTATCTTAGTTTATTTAAAAAGGACCGTATGGAGATTCAGTGCAGTAATGACTGGAAGGACATCTGTTTACACTCTCTTGGGCCAGGTTGCAATCCACTGTGAACCTTTGCTCATATTTTTGCTTACAAGTCTCTTACAACTATTGTTGCTTAAACTCGCCAATTTGAAATCACTTTCACTGAAGGAATTTTCCACTATTCTCTACTGTTAAATGTTATTTATGCAATATACCAATAGATGTCCTTTGTGCTGCAAAGCAAATGGACTAGATCCTCTTCTACACACACATTCTCTCTTTCTCTCACACACACATATGTATATATACATGTACATATATATAGATATCTTGTGAAAATATTACTTTCTTGGAAAATATCAAGTTATTGTTCACTTTCTACAAGCTATATACACTTCACACACACATTAAATGCAGTTTAAGGGAATGCATGTGTTTGTCTTACAAGACTGTCTCAATGAGCAAATCGTCACTACTTGTAGCTGCTTCTCCTCTCTCTTCATTCTCTCCTTTATATAAGCCAACCTGAAACAAGTTACATCAAGTTTGACATTCCAACATTCAATTACTGTTCTTAATGAGTAACGACTATGATACAGTGAAGCACAAAATTAATATAATTTTGAGTTGAACTAGTACTCAATGCTCCATATATTGACAGTCAAAATGAAAAATTCAATGCCATGGCCGGGATTTGAACCTGAGATCTCCTGGTTTCCATCCAGTCACTCTTACCCATTGAGCTACCATGGCCAACATGCCGTCATGACATTAAATTCTCCAACTGACACATATATTTCCCCGGTAGACCACTAGGGGCTCTCGTATTCGAGATACACCGTTTATGGCGACTTACTATCGTAAGTACTTGAATCTTAGGCTTCATCATTTAACTCTTATTATTTTAGTTAATTGATGAAAATTATTCATTTCTTCACACTAGCCTTATATAGGTTAAGGTATTGGATTGATAGTCAACATGAAAATGTTCAAATCCCAGCCTTGGCCGCATTGAATTTTTCATGTCAACTCTATCAATCCTATACCTTAACCTATATAAGGCTAGTGTGAAGAAATGAATAATTTCCATCAATTAGCTCCATATATTAATGTTTACCCAGAAGACGTTTTGTTAGGATCTTGCTAACACCCTCAGCTAATGTTGGCTGTTGAATTTTGACCATTTCACTCTTACCAAAGCGGCCTGCGTTTGATTCCATGTGACCACAAAGTGAGATTTGTAGTGGACATGTTGCTGGATTAGGATTTCACTATGGAGGGGATTCGGTATGTAGGCCGCCATGCTGGGCCCCCAAGTGGAGCACCTCCAGGAGGAAGGATGAAGCGAGAGGAGCCACAACAGTAGAGGGCAGGGTCCCTACACTTTACTTAGATACAGACTTCCCCCGAAAGACCAGGACAATGGACATGCTCCCCTACTGCAGGTTGGCAACGAGCCCAGCAGCCAAGCCACAAAGGTCCCTGGCTGGCGGTCCTGAAATGGTCCCAGCAGATGTGCGAAGAATGGCAACTGACCTCCCAGAGGAGTGTGTGTGTGGTGTTTTAGGGCCCGTCGACAAGAAGGTCATTTGGGCCTCCCAGAGGATGAAGTAGTTTACCTCAGAGCATATCATCCTGCCAAGACAGCCACCAACACTTCTACCCTGAAAGAGACCACCAGATGAGAGATGATGTGAAATGATAATGGAGATGAAATGGAGGGACAGGAAATTTGGGGGATGTACTTAAATTACCCAGCATCACCTAGCGACCTGCGAAAATCCTGAAAAAACCCAAGGGTCAGGTAGGTCGGCCATGGGAATCAAACCCAAGCCTCCCGAATGCGGGCTACAGACGAAACTGGCTGAGCCATCCTGCTCAGTAACATGGTTCAGGGGTGTTCCTTCACCATCTTTCCACCAATCACCGCATCATCACCTTCCCTATCATTTATCTCGCCCTCATACTATCATCCTCTTCTCTCATTCTCACATCAGGCATCGGGCTGATCACCCATCCTAGTTCTCTATCAAATCTGCAGCTTCGTTCCCTCAGATCTGACCTTAAGGGATAGAGGAAGAAGAATCCCCTAACACTGCAATAAGTGGTATACTAAGGATAAGGTAAAGAAGAACAACTCCTTGGTGACGATTGGGGTGTCTCTTATTTCTCCTGATGAATTTGAAGTTAGAGTTCTCTTCGAAGGTGGTGTCGAATAACAATACACAGATAAACTGCAAAGGCTGTGACAACTTTTACATTGGAAAAACTAAAAGGAATTTGAACATTAGGCTTAAAGAGCATTTTAGGAACATCAAGAACAAAGAAACAGACAAATTGGTGGTAGTGTACCATTTCTGGAATGAAAATCATGATATAGAACAAGAAATCTATTTATTAAAAAGTATTCAGGGTCCAATGAATTAACCACATGGGAAAAGATATTCATAAAGAAATATGAAGGAAAATGTTCAATTTCAACACTACCTTTGAAGAGAAACCAAACTTCAAGTTCATCAAGATAACAACAGAGACAGTTCAAATCAAAATTCAACAGTCGACATGAGCTGAGGATGTTAGGAAAGTCCTAACCAAACATATTCTAAGTAAACACTAGCAATATACAGAGCATCAATCTACAGATAGATAACTCTAGCGTAAAGGATGTAAGTGGCCATAAATTCCTAAGGATTTATATGAACAATAAATTGACATGGTGTAGTCACATTGATTATCTATGTAAAAAAATTAGTAAATCAATATTTCTAATTATGCATTTTAAGCCAATCGGTGATACCAAACTACTAAAAAATATTTATTATGGTGTTATCTTCCCATACCTATCATATGGAATTGAAATATGGGGAAGTTGTCCAAAGGTACATCTGGACAGAGTATTCATTCTACAGAAAAGGTGTATTAGGATAATTTTTAACTTAAAAAATACTGATTCTTGTGTAGATATTTTCAAACAAAACAAAATGTTCACACTATACTCACTATGTGTATATAAAGCAATTCTTTTTGTTGTCAGTAAGGTAAATTTGAAGACTTATAATACCAGACAAAACAATGACTATTTTAGAGACTGTACTTTTAAACGATCTACTGATAGAGATGTTTTTATAATGAGACAGATTTTATTTAATAGACTGTCAACATCAATTAAAGCATTAAATGGTACGAAGCAATTTCAAAACAAATTAAAATACTTTTTAATGGATAAATGTTTGTACAAAGTTGATGATCTGTAAATATGTTTTTATACTGTTTATATTTTGCTCTATATCCTATACTTGTAAACTTTTAGATTGTAATTGACAATGTCAGAAACTGCTTAGCAGTCTATTGACAAATAAATAAATTACTTAGAAACATCAAGTACTGGTTTGACTCATAATTTTATTAATCCAGTTATTTACTCTAATAACAACACACAATAAAGAAACAATATCAACATTTGGTCATAAATTTTAGAAGTTAGGAGCTGAGTTGCTTCTCATGAAAGGAAGGTGCTTCCAGACAGCCCCAAGGGAGGTGAAAGGGGGGGAACTTCCCAATTTTAAATGGAACCATGGTATATGTTTCAAAATATTTTTATTAACTTACTTTTTTGTTTGGCTGTCTTGTAACTTTGGTACAAATTTTGCAATTAATTTTAAACTAACTTCACTAAGATCTGGAGACTTTAAACAAGGCTCAAAACTGAATGACAATGCAATATTAGCTTTTCCAAACCAACCTCTCTATGCAAAAATATTCAAAAATTCTGATTTTCTCAAAAATGACAACAATTTTCATTAAAATATCATATAATTTAAGATACTTTTATGCCACAGAAAATCCAATAAAATGTATAACTTTCTCGAGAAATTCCTTGTTATTTTTTTTAATTTTCCAATACTTTAGACCTGCCACAAAAAGGTAGTAAAATTCATTTGAGCCACTAAGTTATCACTCCATCAAAATATAAATTATATCAACATATAATAAAAAAATTAAAGAAGATAATACATTACAAACAAAAGGAAAACTATGGGAAAATTTATCTAAGAGCACAACTAGAATCAATACACTACCAAGAAAATGCTGTGTAGCAGCTTTTAGACTTGTAACAGGCCATGACTGTCTCAATAAACATTTATTCAGGATTGGTATAGTGAGATCTCCTTTCTGTACACTTAAAGAAGATATGGATGGAAACCACCTACTCCACTGGCTAACATCAAAATCCTGGAGTACAAGAGAGCAAATGGCTTCATTGCCAACTGCTTACATTAGATACCAACCAACCATCTTACACGGACTGCCCAGAAACAATGTATTAATTATTGTGATAAAGTTATCTTCTCACCTGATAAGCCACAACTGTAGCATGATCCAACTTGCCAGGTACCATTGCAAGCTTTTCGCACACCTTCCTGCGCCTGGCACGTTGTTCCCCTCGACTTAGCTCTGTTACTTCTTCACCTGTAGTTGTGCAGTAGAGGTCTCGATCCTCCAAAATGTGACGTTTAGCTGCCGTCAATCTAAGCATCACACATTTATCAACTTGAATAAAACAACAAAACACTAAGAGGCCAGTCACAATTAAAGTTACACATTAACAAAACAATGTACAACTTTAGACAATATTATGTGGAAGACAGAGGCACTGAAAATGGTTAGAAGTCCTGTTTCTAAAAACAAATAAAAATTATAAAGATCACTTGAATTAAATGAAATGAAATGTGTAGTCTTTAATGCCCGCTTTTACTACATACGGCACTGCAGGCGATGACACTGATGATACATGAGATGAAGATGGAGCACTGGTGGAATGAGATGGCGGGGGAAACCGGAGATCCCGGAGAAAACCTGCCCCAGCGTCGATTTGTCCACCACAAATCTCACTTTGCAGTCGCCTGGGATTGAACCTGGGCCGCCTTGGATCAGTTGAATTAGAAAAATAAACAACACTATTAGTTCATATTTTCCTTCTGTTTTCTAATGTTTTGTTGATTATTGCACAGCTTTATTTGCTCTTATGATTTGTTAATTACCATTTAAATCATCATTAAGACCTAAGCGATGTCCATTTGGCAAGGAAGCCCAAGTAGTACAGAAATTCAAAAGCGATGGGATTGGTTTTTACTTAGTGATGAATTTCATGAAGGAGTAAGCCCAAGAACTGCTGTTGAAGCAATGCTTAAACATCAACAGACATCTTATGAATTTATTGGATAACAAAACATTTAACATCAACAGTGTGAGAAAACTCTCTAGTTGATGGATTCCACATAAACTGACTACCAATCAAAAACAATGGATTATTGCTGCAGAAAAACACTGGAAAAATTCTAAGGTGGTTTGGCATATTGTTACTGCTGATGAATTTTGATTTACTATCGTGATCCTGAAAAGAAAAGTCAATTGACTTAACGGCTTTTTCAAACAGTCTAAGGACCATATTCATAGACTTGGTCCAGACCAACTTGCTACTTCTGGTGGACCATCGATTTTCTTATTCATAAACAGGATTAATGATAGTCCGGAGACCAAACACATTGGTCAGCCTCTGAGGGGTAGATTAAAGGCGGACTATCTCTGCAACATGGACGACCATGAAGTGATGAATGTAGCTGTGGTGCATCGAATTTGTGAAATAAGACAATGGAGGAAAACTTGTCTACCAAGAATAGAAATTATTGCGAAGTACAACGACCTAAATTTCAAAATCAGATACAGGATTAGTAAAGCAAACGCCAGAAAGCTGGTAGAAATTATTCGTCCTAACCTATACGTCAGGGACAATAACCGAGGTCTGACACTCAAATCCTAACAGCACTTCGGTATTATGCAAGAGGAGGATATCAAGAAAACATTGCTAACCTGCATCAGTAAGTCACATTGTCAGCAAACTCGTTATAAATTTCCCTCCATGCTTCCTCCTTTCTCATATTTGTATTCAACACAATTTATTTTCTATAATGTTCCCTCTTTTTTGGACTAGAGAAAACATTGGTCTTCCTCTGACCAATTGATACCACGCTTCTTCTTATTATTGTGACTTTGTGGGTTCGTGAAATGATAAAACGAGGTTACAAAACACAAAAATTACACTTTATTCTCCTCGAAATACACTTTTCACCATTACAAATTTGCTAGAACCTCAAAACTGTTTATTTTTCCAACTCTACATTCAACTGTCTGTCGCTACCGGTAACGATTGGTTCCGAAGTTTACCGAATCTCCACCGGCTTCGGCTTCGCGAGTCTATCGCCAGGGCGACACTGCTCCCTCCTCAAGGCTCGTCGTCCCGAACAGCGCCTTCGTAGCGGGCCAGGCGATCCAGGTGTACCACCAACATCTTTCCTCGGGGCACCTTCTGGATGCGGTAGACCACGTCGTTAATCCTCTTCACCACACGGTACGGTCCTTGCCATGGCTGCTGAAGCTTCGGGCAGCGTCCCTTGGTCCGGGTCGGGCGGTACAACCAGACCAGGTCACCTTGCTGGAACCCTTGGCTGTTGGCTTGCCTGTCGTATCGGGTTTTCACGCGGTCGCTCGCCTACTGGATGTTCTGGCGAGCCATCTCATGCATGTCGTGGAGGTGGTCCACCAAGTTCTCCACATCCCTCAAGAGTGGCCCTAAGTCTGCGTCCGCCAGCTGCTCCCTCCTCAGGCCTGCGCTATCCCAGCCATCCGCAGGCACTGCCGTGACTACTCGAACTGCTGCGACACGCTCCTTCTCCTCCACTCTTGTGCATTGGCCGCACTCTTCTGGACAGGGTCTTCGGGACATAGCGTCCGCGTTACCGTGACTCTTCCCTCTGCGATGTTCCGAGGTGAAGTCGTACTCCTGCTGCCTCTGGATCAAACCTGCTGTCCGGCCTTCCGGTCGCACCGTCACCATCACCTCGCTCCTCGCGGGGACAACCACGTCTTCGTTCAAGATGACCCTACCGATTCCAAGGCGCTCTTCAGTTTGACGGAGTATAACCTCTTCTCCGTTGAGCCGTAGGACCTTCCTGCCGACGTCCACCATCGCCTCGTGGCTCCTGAGGGCATCCAGTCCCAGGATCACCTCCTCAGCCACCTTCGCGACGAATACCCACAGACGCACGGCACTCCGTACCAAGGTCAGCTGCAGCAGGGCCTCCTTCTGCACAGGCATGGTGTCGCCCGATGCTGTCACAAGCTCGTATGTTCGGCTCGGCTTCCTCGTCGGCAAACCCTTCGCCACGTCAGGTCTGATGATGGTCACGGCCGCCCCGGTGTCCACCAGCACGCGGCACGGCTTTCCTGTTACCCAACTGTCCGCGATGAGTCTGTCATCCATACGCCGGCTGACGGCGCGCAGTGTTACTCGAGGGGATGGTGGTAATGACGCCGACGTACCCCTCTCCACGCTGGGCCTTACTCGTATTCCGGCTGCTCTTCCTGGTGTGGGCAGTCTCTCCGCAGGTGTCCGGGCTGTCCACACCCCCAACACAGGCCACTAGGTGTTCGCCGGCGTCCCTCAGCTGGTCTTCTGTCTCCGGCGTAGCGGACACTCCTCGTTCTCGACGTCGCGATAGATGCTACCTTGGCCGCCTCCATCCTTAATGCCGCTGTCAGCGCCTCGTGGATGTTTTTATAATCGCCGAGCATTAGGCGCTGACGAATCTCCGTGTCCCGTACCCCGTCAACAAAGTTGTAGGCGGCTTCTCGGGATACGAACTCCAGTGGCAGGTCAACCAAGGCCTTGCTAGCCAGCTGCTCGATC
Organism: Mantis religiosa; assembly: GCA_030765055.1. Lineage (NCBI taxonomy): Eukaryota > Metazoa > Arthropoda > Insecta > Mantodea > Mantidae > Mantis > Mantis religiosa. Next base: position 148,711,204 of record CM060958.1, on the reverse strand, counting down.
GCTATGGCGAACACCTGCAGCGTCTCCCCCGGCTGATGCGACCTTGCCTTTAGCTGGCTGCGGTATGCTGCGGCTAAGCGGTGGTTCCTGAAGCGATTCTCCAGGGCCTCCCAGATGTCCTTGGGCGCCGCCGTCGACTGCACCGCGTTTAGGATTTCCGCGGCCCGTCCCTGGAGGCTGGCTATTAACTGTGTGGCCTCCTCCTCCGGTGACCATCTGTTGTACTTGGCCACTGTGTCGAACTGGCGGCAGAAGACCTCGAATGTTGACGCGCCGTCATATTTCGGAGGTTTGACGCGCGCCCATGTTGTGTCGCGTCCCGGTGCGTCAGCCTTCAAATCCTTCAGTCTCCTGCCGACGACGTCCTCCACCATGGCGTTCAGGGACTTGACGCTGCTGTCGGCCTTTTCCTCTAGGTCATTGAAGCGGTTCGCCAGGTCCTCGATGCGCTCGTCCACTTGGCCCATCCGCTTGCCCAGCTCCGTCACGTCATCCCTCACGCCGGCCAACTGTTCCTCAAATTTGGCGGCGAGGACCTCGTTCGCCTCCTTCATTTCCGTGGCCAGACTGTCGTTCACTGCCTTCATTTCTGTGGTCAATTCGGTCTTTATTTCTTTCAACTCTGCGGCCAGGTTGTTATTTGCCGCTTCTGTTTTTGTTGTTAACTCGTTCATCTTCGCGGCCAAGTTATTTGCCGCTTCCAACTTCGCTGTTAATTCGTTCATCTTCTGCAAAAGCATTTCCAATGCCGATTCCATGACCACAATGTTCGGTGATGATGTTATCCCGCTTCCTGACACCAGTGTGACTTTGTAGGTTCGTGAAATGATAAAACGTGGTTACAAAACACAAAAACTACACTTTATTCTCCTCGAAATACACTGTTCACCATTACAAATTTGCTAGAACCTCAAAACTGTTTATTTTTCCAACTCTACATTCAACTGTCTGTCGCTACCGGTAACGATTGGTTCCGAAGTTTTCCGAATCTCCACCGGCTTCGGCTTCGCGAGTCTATCGCCAGGGCGACACTATCCATATTCACAGCACACCAAACTTTGTTACCTAACCTCAACAGCAGCAACCGTAAGAATGATTAAGAAACAGCTATGAAACTACCACAGAGATTTATAAACTTGTAGGTACACTGTCGTTTGTTTAGCACTCTATGGGACTCGCGCATGCGCAGAAGAACCTTTCTATGTCGTGTAACATTTGCTCCGTGCTGGTCCACGGCTTTACTTAGTCCGAGGATTTTTATCGTCTATGAATACTAAAAAGTTAGACCACCTTTGGACCGGACCAAGTTAGTCTACACCAAAGTGATAACTATGAGTATGGCCCAAGATGTACTAAAAGTCCAGATTTTTATAAAAATGTCTGTTTACCACAAGGTTTTGAAGAGAAAGAGAGAAGGTGAAAAATACCCAAAAGGTAAAATAATTTATGTACTTTGATTGTGTGAAGTGGAACATTAGAAAATGAAAACAAGTATTGTAATGGCCTACACTACCGCACTCATTGTGGTATACTTAACTTCATGTGTTCCCCACAGTTCTATACCTGCAATACAAGGTTCTCTACATCCAACTATCAACTAGAAAATCAACGTCTATAGCCATTGTACACATTTTAAGTATTTAAATAATTTTTCATCAAAGTAAATAAAATGTTACACAATATATATCATAACATCAAATTATAAATCCTTTCATGGAAGTGTTGAAAACAGTGTTGTATAAATTAAATTAATTGGGAGTCGATTAATGACACAAAAGTAAGTGTTGTTTTGTGTCATTAATCGACTCCCAATTAATTTAATCAAATTATAATTCTTGACTGGTTATCAGACTTGGCCTACACTCTCATGTGACAATATTCCAATTTCGTAATTTGATGTTAGAATAATGATATTGTAAGTAACTATTACATCATGGCAACACATAAGTTCTTTCATAATTAGTGGAACTTGGTTTCTGTAGCACATTATTACTCTAACGACTGCATTAAAAGATGTACTGATGTTCAAGAGGAAAAAGCTAATCCTTACCTTGTTGCAAAGTCAAGCAACATTTCACACAGAATTTGAGCGTCCTTGCATGGTGGATCATTTCCTGATACTCCGTTCCTCAAGAGATCGTCCATTCTCAGCAATGACAACTCGTGCCTTTGATAGGCTTGCACTGTTGGAAGTGCTTCTTTAGGTGACGGAGGGACTGTTGGCACTGGCTGCTTCAATGAACCCTTTAGGTTACCATTATCAGCTGATGGAGGCAACACCGCAAACTTACCAACCTGCAATCAAAATTGTTCAAATATAGTGTAGTGTTTACACAGAAAATGAAGCTAGTTACAGTAGAGTAATAAATATTATATAAATAAAATTTGCTAATTAACTTCCACTTATCTTAAGAAGTTGATGTTAATACTTCTATCTTCTTTATACAAGATCGATTTCATGAACATTTGCCCACATCTTCAGTCAACACACCTCATCGTCAAGGATACCATGTATTTACGTATTACCAACATCTGAAGACGAAACAAACCTAAAAACAGAATCAACTGCCGATATGTAAAGATTCATTACACGATTTTAATTTTTTTAAATAATTATTTTTTCCCAAACTATTAAATCTATGGGACCATTTAATTGTTTTAATAATTTAACTTCGGGATTTATTTCATGGTTAAATGACCAAAAATGATCTGCTGTGGACGATTCATCAATTTGTTTATACTTAATGTTACGAAAATGTTCTTTCTTTCTGGTTTCCAAAATACGTTTCGTCTTTCCAATATAAACCTGATCACAATCTAAGCAATTAAATTGATAAATACCAGATTTTTTATTATTAGGAATTTTATCTTTTCTAGAAAATTGTAATAAATATTTAATACTATATTTATTTTGAGGAACTAAAGTTATACCAACTTCTTTAAAAAAAATTGAAAATGTTTATTAACCCAAGGATGGTAAGTAAATTTTTTAAATTTATAATCTGCTTCTATTTTTTTAAGAGTAGAAATATCATTAATAGTTTTTTATATTTAAATTTTTCAATCTTCTTTTGTATAAAATCTTTGTTAAAACCATTAATTAAAGCAGTATTAATAATATGTTTATATTCTTTATTAAATTCTTCTTTTTTCCAGGCGTATATTTATTAATCTATAAATTAAACTATTAAAAACAACAAATTTATGTGAAAAATGGTTAAAACTTTTATTTTTTATGTAATTATCAATATGAGTAGATTTCCTATAAATACCATAAATTAAATAAATAATATAAATAATAATAATATATAATAATATAAATAAATTTGGTATTTCTTCAACTCGGCCTTTTAACTCTGCGAACCCACAAAGTTACAATATCAAAAAACTATTAATGATATTTCTACTCTTAAAAAAATAGAAGATGATTATAAATTTAAAAAATTTACTTACCATCCTTGGGTTAATAAACATTTTCAATTTTTTTTTAAAGAAGTTGGTATACCTTTAGTTCCTCAAAATAAATATAGTATTAAATATTTATTACAATTTTCTAGAAAAGATAAAACTCCTAATAATAAAAAAATCTGGTATTTATCAATTTAATTGCTTAGATTGTGATCAGGTTTATATTGGAAAGACGAAATGTAGTTTGGAAACCAGAAAGAAAGAACATTTTCGTAACATTAAGTATAAACAAATTGATAAATCGGCCGTAGCAGATCATTTTTGGTCACTTAACCATGAAATAAATCCTGAAGTTAAATAATTAAAACAATTAAATGGTCCCATAGATTTAATAGTTTGGGAAAAAATATTTATTTTAAAAAATAAAAATCGTGTAATGAATCTTGACATACCGGCAATTGATTCTGTTTTTAGGTTTGTTTCGTCTTCAGATGTTGGTAATATGTAAATACATGGTATCCTTGACGAAGTGTGTTGACTGAAGATGTAGGCAAATGTTCATGAAATCGATCTTGTATAAAGAAGATAGAAGTTTTAACATCAACTTCTTAAGATAAGTGGAAGTTAATTAGCAAATATTTTTATTTGTATAATAGTGTAGTGTTATTTTTCTCCTCCGTGCAATCAGTTTTCAAATAGTTATTTATGGTTCACAATCAGAAGTTGTTTATAAGTTTTGTAATGTTGATTAACATTTGAAAAAGTTAAACGCTTGTGTAGTATAATATGAAAGTGGTTATGAATATAAGTGAAAAAACAAGAGACATCAGTTAAAGATGAACATTTGATGTACAACTAATCACTGAGTGGTTACTAAGTGACAGAAAAAACATCCACAAAATGTTATTAGAAATTTTCTCTAACAGAGAGGAAGACGTATTTCGGAGAACATTGTGTATAGTTGTTTTTTTTTGTTTTTTTTTTTTTTTAATTTATTAGTTGCATTTGTGAAGTTAATAGAGGATCATTCAAGTCAATCTGGGACACTTTTTTTTAGGTTTAAATAGATGCCTAGGCTGAAGGTTTTGTATGTAGTAGATAGTGGCACCTGTGTCCTTTTACTGGTAGACAGTGCTCATTTCCCATGCTTCTAGATAGATCGTTATTCAAGATGGCGGACAACAGTGTGAACATTCACATGGAACAGCATGTTGTGATGAACTGAAATGGTGAACCCATATTTCTTCAAATGTGATGATCTGATTCAGAAAATCCTGGCATTCCCTTTCATAGTGGTCCTTCAGTTCTCTACAGACTTCAACCCTTCTGTGTCTGTCAAAAGCAGACAGCTGCTTTGGGACCCAGCGTTCACTCACTTTTCGGAACAACAAATGAACATGAATTACTGTTAATACAATTTTGAGTCGAACTAATACTCAATGCTCCAATTATTGCTAGTATTTACCTAGAACGCGTTTCGTTAGAATCTTCCTAACATCATCAGCTGTTGTCGACTAATGGATGCCGGTTCAGTGAACTCCTCGGATGTGATAGGTGCGTCTCTGTCGGTATCTTCATGAACTTGAAATTTGGGTTTTCTTCAAAGGTAGTATCGAAATTAAACAATTTACTTTCATATATCGAGATTTAACTGTATTGGAACACCACAGTGAAGCGAAAAATTATTAAATTTTAGATGAGTCGTATTTCTTACACATCTGCTTCACTTTCGTACCGATTTTGAGGACATGTTTCGCAAATCTTCGTTTGCATCTACGGCTCTTGTGCGACTGACGCTAGATCCAGCGGTGTGGGTAATTCTGGGGTTGTTGCTGCCATCTGTTGATTTAGTGATGAACTGAAATGTGGGATTCTCTTCTAGCGGGATTTCAAAGTTCATTAGTTGGTTTTTATGTTTTTCTATGTATATCCTCTCCCATATGACGAGTTCACTATGTTTTTGTACGTATTTTAGTAATTCTGTGCTATCTTCAATTTCATGATTTTCAGACCAGAAATGAGCTGCTATTGCGGACTTATCAATATTTTTGTATCTTAAGTGCCTGAAGTGTTCTTTCTTTCTAGTGCCTATGTTTCTTTTTGTCCTCCCTATGTAAATTTTTTCACAGTCTTTACAGTTAATTTTGTAAATGCCTGACTTTTCCTCTGGTTTTATCTTATCAGTATTATTACTGTGAAGTAGGTTTTTAATGTTGTAATTGTTTTTTGGTGCCAATGTTATATTGTATTTCTTGAATATTTTTTGGAACTTTTTTGTGGCCCAGGGGTGGTAAGTAAATTTAGCAATTAAGTTAATTGGGAGTCGATTAATAACACAAAACAACACTCACTTTTAAATTTTCCCGGAACCGGTTTCTGAGGCCTTCCCTCTATCTTCAGCCAGACATCGACTAGTTCTCATTGGTGTAGCTGGCAATATTTTGTCTTCGGTCTCCTCTGGTGGCGTTTCGAGGAACTTGCTGAACAAATCTTTCTGGGGGATGTCGAAATTGAATACTTTGTTCCTATTTTTTGAAATAAAGATTTGTTCCCATGTGGACAGTTCTTCTTTTCCTGTTGTATGTTTTAGTAATTTTGGTTCTGGATTTATGTTGTGGTTTTTTTCCCAGAAATGCGTGGCAACTGCTGATTTTTCTAATTGTTTGTATTTTATGTTCCTAAAGTGTTCCTTTGCTCTTGTTTCTAAATTTCTTTTGGTTTTTCCAATATAAATTTGACTACAGTCACAGCATTCAATTTGATATATACCAGACTTCTTGTTAGATGGAATGGCATCTTTGATGTTTGAGCAAATTAGGTTTTTTAAGGAGTAATGGTTCACTGGAGCAAAAAAGCAAAAAAGAAGAAACTACTAAAGGAAACCACAACCCTCTCAGCTACAGAAACTAAAATGATCTTCAAAAAATTCACTTACCATCCATGGGCCTTTGATAAATTCAAAAAAAGTCTTCAAAAAACAAAACATTCAACTAGCTCCCATGTAATCTTCTCAAGGGCTGATAAAGGGAACAAAATAGTAATCTTAGATACAGCTACATACAAAGAAAAAATGTTAGAGTTACTACAACAAAAAGAATTCCAGGAAATAGATTCTAATCCACTCAACCGATGCATAAAAGATGTACAAAAAACCATCATTAATAGTAAAATTTTAACAACTACAGAACAAAAAACTATCAAACCAGACAACCCTACCCTTGCAAGAATATATGGTTTGCCTAAAATACACAAACCCAACATACCCATTTAGACCTGGTAGAAAAAATTCAAAATCTTAAACTAAAACCTCATGACACTTTAGTATCCTTTGATGTCCGCTCCCTCTTCCCTAGCATTCCATTAGACAAACTTTTGATTCAACTAAAAAAATGGCTAAATTCTATAAACCTGGATGCCAATGCAATAGAAGAATATTTGGCAATGACTGAATTATGTATACATCAAAATTATTTTGTCTTCGATGGAAAATATTATAAACAAATTTCAGGACTAGCTATGGGAAGCCCGCTATCACCATTTTTGGCCAATCTATACATGAGCTTTTTCGAAACACATATTACTAAAGCCTTCCCTCATATGTTTAAAACATGGTACAGATACGTAGACGACATCTTTGCAATAGTGCCCTACAAACTAATAGATGATGCTTTGAAACTACTCAACCTGCAAGAACCCAGCATACAATTCACAGTAGAAACTGAAGAGGACTGTACTCTACCTTTTTTAGACCTTAAAATCAAAAAAGGCAATGAAAAACTAGAGTTTGGCATTCATAGAAAAGCAACACACACAGATAATTACATCAAAGCAAATAGTTTCAACCCAATTCCACACAAACATGCAACCATCAACAGTCTCACACACAGATTAGTAAATCTACCTCTCAGCCAGCAAGAATATCAAAACGAATACCATCAAATCTTAAAAACTGCAATTAAAAATGGATATGGAAAAAACATTGTAGATAAAAAACTAAAATTATTCAAACTTCAAAAGAGATTAAAACAGATCACAGCTCTCACACCAATAAAACAAGAAACTAGATTTGCTAAATTTACTTACCACCCCTGGGCCACAAAAAAGTTCCAAAAAATATTCAAGAAATACAATATAACATTGGCACCAAAAAACAATTACAACATTAAAAACCTACTTCACAGTAATAATACTGATAAGATAAAACCAGAGGAAAAGTCAGGCATTTACAAAATTAACTGTAAAGACTGTGAAAAAATTTACATAGGGAGGACAAAAAGAAACATAGGCACTAGAAAGAAAGAACACTTCAGGCACTTAAGATACAAAAATATTGATAAGTCCACAATAGCAGCTCATTTCTGGTCTGAAAATCATGAAATTGAAGATAGCACAGAATTACTAAAATACGTACAAAAACATAGTGAACTCGTCATATGGGAGAGGATATACATAGAAAAACATAAAAACCAACTAATGAACTTTGAAATCCCGCTAGAAGAGAATCCCACATTTCAGTTCATCGCTAAATCAACAGATGGCAGCAACAACCCCAGAATTACCCACACCGCTGGATCTAGCGTCAGTCGCACAAGAGCCGTAGATGCAAACGAAGATTTGCGAAACATGTCCTCAAAATAGGTACGAAAGTGAAGCAGATGTGTAAGAAATACGACTCATCTAAAATTTAATAATTTACTTTCATATTTCTTTATAAAAATTTTTTCCCATATGGTTAATGCAGCTGGACCTTGGACACTTTTTAGTAAGTGAATTTCTCGTTCTATGTCATGATTTTCCTTCCAAAAATGGTACGCTAACGCCGATTTATCTATTTCTTTGTTCCTGATGTTCCTAAAGTGCTCTTTAAGCCTAATGTTCACGTTCCTTTTTGTTTTTCCAATGTAGAATTTGTCACAGTCCTTGCAATTTATCCGGTACACTCCTGATTTTTTGCCTGTGGGTATCTCCTTTGTATTATGTGATTTCAAAAGGTGTTGTACACTAAATTTGTTCTGTGGGGCCAAAGTAATATTGTGTTCTTTAAAGACTTTTTGGAAAAGGTGTGTAGCTCTGGGATGATACGTAAATTTTCTGTATGAGGTTTCATTGCTAATTGGGGAGAGAGTAGTTACTTGTTTGCATCTTAGTTGTCTTTTGAATTTATCTATTTTCTTGTTGACCAATTCAGCACTGTATCCATTGTATTCTGCAATGTGAATGATATTATTGTACTCTTTGTTATATTCTCTCTTGTTTAAAGGTACATTAACTAGCCTGACATTGACATTGAAATAGCTACCGAGGGTCTAAATACTGAGCAGAAATCAGCAATTAGAAGCGAATGTGGAAATATCCTAGAAAAAATAGAAAGGGAAAGTGGTAAACCCAAACCATATGTGAAAATACTTAAATCTCTGAATAAAAAGGATGTTGTTTATACGAAAGCAGACAAAGGAAATAAGACGGTCATTATGGACAAACAGGACTACATCTCTAGAATGACAGATTTATTGGCAAGTGATGAATTCCAGGAAATTAAGTCTGGCCCTTTAAATATGTGTGTAAAACAGTTAAATGAAACAATGAAGGATAAAACAATCATACCAAAAGAAATTAAACAAAGTTTAAAACCAGACAACCCTACAGTAGCTAACATATATGGATTACCCAAAATTCATAAAACAGGAAATAAGATGCGCCCAATCATTAACAACATAAACACACCCTGCTACAAGCTATCCAAATGGTTAAACAAAAAATTTAAGGAGCTACCAAAATTCAAAAGCCACAGTATTAAAAATTCGTTGGAATTCATCAAAAAAACTAAAAATCTACAATTTTCTCCCACCGACCGAATGGTATCTTTTGATGTAATCTCCTTGTTCCCAAGTATTCTGAGAGACAAACTCATAGAGTACATGCAAACATGGCTTCAGTTCCTACAAATAGACCAAAACGTCATAGAGGAATACCTTCAATTAACCAATATTTGCATTGAACAGTCCCTTTTTACATTCAATAAAAAAATTTTCAAACAAAAATCAGGACTGTATATGGGCAACCCATTGTCCCCATTTTTGGCAGACCTCTTCATGAGCTTTTTGGAAACGCACATCACAAAGGCATTCCCACTAATTTTTAAGCATTGGTACAGATATGTGGATGACATTTGGGCAATAATAAATGAGAAACAAGTGGATGATGCATTAAAACTACTTAATTTACAAAATCCTGCAATAAAATTCTCCATAGAAAAAGAGACAAACAATGAAATCCCTTTCTTAGATTTGAAACTTACCAGAAAACATAATAAACTTGAATTTGGCATACACAGAACGGAAACACACACAGAAAATTTCATAAAATCAGATGGATATAACCCAAGACAACACAAGCATGCTGTTATCAACAGTTTAACTTACAGGCTGGTTAATGTACCTTTAAACAAGAGAGAATATAACAAAGAGTACAATATCATTCACATTGCAGAATACAATGGATACAGTGCTCAATTGGTCAACAAGAAAATAGATAAATTCAAAAGACAACTAAGATGCAAACAAGTAACTACTCTCTCCCCAATTAGCAATGAAACCTCATACAGAAAATTTACGTATCATCCCAGAGCTACACACCTTTTCCAAAAAGTCTTTAAAGAGCACAATATTACTTTGGCCCCACAAAACAAATTTAGTGTACAACACCTTTTGAAATCACATAATACAAAGGAGATACCCACAGGCAAAAAATCAGGAGTGTACCGGATAAATTGCAAGGACTGTGACAAATTCTATTGGAAAAACAAAAAGGAACGTGAACATTAGGCTTAAAGAGCACTTTAAGAACATTAGGAACAAAGAAATAGATAAATCGGCGGTAGCGTACCATTTTTGGAAGGAAAATCATGACATAGAACGAGAAATTCACTTACTAAAAAGTGTCCAAGGTCAAGCTGCATTTAACCACGTGGGAAAAAATCTTTATAAAGAAATATGAAAGTAAATTGTTTAATTTCGATACTACCTTTGAAGAAAACCCAAATTTCAAGTTCATCAAGATACCGACAGAGACGCACCTATCACATCCGAGGAGTTCACTGAACCAGCATCCATTAGTCGACAACAGCTGATGATGTTAGGAAGATTCTAACGAAACGCGTTCTAGGTAAATACTAGCAATAAATGGAGCATTGAGTATTAGTTTGACTCAAAATTGTATTAATTTTGTGCTTCATTGTATCATAGTCCTTAAACAACGGAATGAATTACTGTGTTCAATGTTCCTAACGACAGATCACACACACTCTTGCAATTTCACGACAGGTTATGTGAGGATTGTCCAGGATCAGCTGCTTCACATGCTGAATGTTGTCAGGATTGACTACTGTGGGCTGTGCTCCACCACAACCAGGATTGTCAGTAATCAAGATACGGCCATCTTTGAAGTGCTTACACCATTCAAATGTCTTACTGCAACTGAGTGTCTCATCACCGTACTGAGCCTGAAGTCTTCTGTAAATTTCAGCAGGTTTTGCTTCCTTGTTTACTAAAAACTTCATCACAACACGCTGTTCCATGTGGACGTTCACACTGTTGTCCGCCATGTTGAATAACGGTCTATCCAAAAGCACGGGAATGAGTGCCATCTACCAGTAAAAGGACACAGGTACCACTGTCTACTGCATACAAAACCTCCAGCCTCTAGGTATCTATTCAAACCTTAAAAAAAAAAAAAAGTCCTTATTGACCTGAATGACCCTCATAGTAATCCTTATAATAATACACATGTTATTATTTCACTAATTTATGAGAAACAAAATCATTTATCCAAGACCACGTCCAAAATTAGTCTTTTATGTTTGCCGATTGCAGTTAAGCTGGAAAATGAAGTTAAAGATCATTATCAAATTGTCATATACAAATGGTCACAACACGACATAACCTGCAACATTTGTAAAATATAATATTATATATATAATTACAAATTGGCCAGTAGCATGAGGCAGGGGGAAAGGGGGTTGTAAAGATAATCTTTTGGAATTGTTGGAATCTATTAAGAGGTATGACTATGGGTTATATCAAAAGTATAATACAAAAAAAACCCAAATTCTTGCTATTGTTGCCACTTGGATAAATGATAACATGCCACGCTTCATGAAAATGTTTAAATTGTGATCTAGCATTTAAACAGTGAAGATGAGCTTATAGTTTGACTACTTCAACAAACAAAGAATACTTTACTATTAATGTGCTTCTGAGCCAGCAGGCCTTACTAAACACAACTAACACCGACTTTGTTACCTCTAATTGGTTAGTCTCCTTCACAACAAAATAGCACTGGACAGAACAATACAAATTGTATTTACTCACAACTGGGTCGAAGTTGTCAGATACTCCATCAGAGGTAAGGAAGACAATGTCGCCAGGTTTCACCTCAGTCATAGAGCAAGTCAGGTTGTTGAGTTCTGGATTTTGTCCATCCACCGGACCTAACGCACCCAGTGCATCCCGCATATCTCGCATGCAATGAATGTCGTGTGATCCTATTTCAAAAACAACAGTCACTTTATTCACATTGCATCTATAATAATTATTCATTTAAAATAAAAAATATTAGAATTTTTAAAATGGATTAAAAAGTATAAAATAATGTCTTCTAAGCCCATACAGATTTACCTGAAAATCTGTCACTGTCAATTTTTAATAACTATAAAATGTTTCTAAGATTTAAAACAAAAACTTGGACACAGTTGTTTTTGGGTTAAACTCACACTCACACTCTCACTCTCACTCACTCTCCCTCCCTCCCTCTCTCTCTGCCTCCCTCTCGCCCTCTCTGCCTCTCCCTCTCTGTCTCTCCCTCTCTCGCGCTCTCTCTCTCCCTCCCTCTCTCTCTCTAGCATACATACTTGCACATACCCTCTTCCAAACAAAACTTTGGCTCTTCCTTCTAATATGCAACGCGGCGATTTTTTTTTCTAATTCCTTCCCACTTTTTGATGTTTTTATATACAACCATGATTTTTAATATAATGTCTTTACTTTTAGTGCAATTTTGTGTTGGAGGGCATTCTTTTAACGTTATTAATTATTTATTTATTTACTGCATAATGTAGCCATACTGAAGAATTCAGTGCAGCCAAACTATGCTTGTTTCGCCACTGAAAGCAATGCTGCCAACAGTCCTACTTGTCCCGAAATTACACTATCTAGCAGACTAAATGTATGAGCTCACGGACTGTATCAGACTGGTTCGGTTACTGCTGCGAAGTGTGCAGATGTCAAATGACACCAAGTGTACTGCAAGGGGGAAAATTGGGGGTCCCGGTCACGTCATTCAAATCAACGAATGCAAAATAGGATGACGCAAGTTTCATCGTGGGCGCTGCAATTAGACTGTAGCGCATATTTGCATCCCTCCTGTTGTTGGGGCATATCGTCATCCACATCTCATTCGTTCCCACGTCAATCATTCCCAAGATCCAGTTGCCCTCTACGTGTCCACGATGAAACTTGCGTCGACCTATTTTGCATTTTCAATTTGAATGACATGGCCGTGACCGCCAATTTCCCCCCTTGCAGTATACTGGGTGTCATTTGACATCATGCACACTTAGCGGCAGTAGCCGAACCAGTTCGATACAGTCTAAGAGCTCATACATGTATTTCCTACGGAGCACTCAATTATCGTCGTGTCGTAGGATTGTTTATGTGCAAAGCAGTGCATGAGAAACAAAATTTGACCGGGCAATAACTTAGCCTGCTCAAACCATGTTCCTTTGCACACGGACTGCATCAGCTGTCTGGAGCATTTTTGCAGAGGTTGGCTACAAGTTTTACATATCTTTCTCATGCTGGCTGCAACACGAGATCTAGCTTGGTTGTCTGCTTGCGCATGCATATATTTGCACCTTTGAACTTAGAAAATATTCTCGCGTTGCACAAAAGAAAGTTTCTCCAAAACTTTTGTTGTATTCATAGCCTCAAAACAATAGGAAATCTGAGTATCAAAGTTTTGAGTGGAATATAAATCTGCTCCACTTGCTGTAAGTATGTAGTAGAGTGGTTAGTGAATGTGTGTGTGGACATTTAAGGCCCATCGACAGCTACGTCATTTGGGCCAGTATGTAGTAGAGAAAGTCAAAATATTTTAATTCCTAGCAATTACTGCATTACTGTAAAGTACAGTTCTTAGAGTTTGGAGAACACTTTTCATTTTATGAAGATTTGCCTCACATTTTAAACTGCGTAGGCTTTCACAGCCGGTGTCATTACATAGAAAATATTATCCAGACTTGGTCGTGGTCAAATGGAAGCTCTGTATATATAGGAACTACTCAATAAACAGGAACATAAGAGGTGTTGCCATCTGCAGAACATTTACTAGCGCCAGGGGAACATAATATACAGTATGCAGATACAGCTATCCTGCCTTCCACTGTCCAGTATTATGCATGCCTAAGTCACGAGGCCATTGACATTTTCAAACGTAAAGATATCTTCAACAGGAAGGAAGAAAACAAGCTCTCAAATAAAGCATGGTATCTTGCATTAAGAAATACAGGAATCCAGACTGGAGACAGATTTGGGATTGCGTGCTGTCAGCGACCTCAGCTATAAATGGAAGCAGCCCCTACCATAGCCCAGCCCATGCAATAGCTGAACCAATCATGAAAGAGCAAATCAATCTGGAGCTAGCTCTGCCCATGCAGAATGTATATATAAAGCCTGTAAAACCCAAAGGCATTATATCAGTTGTTGCCAAGATCTATAAGAGAAGACTATGACCACACCAATCTGGAGCTAGCTCTGCCCATGCAGAATGTATATATAAAGCCTGTGAAACTCGAAGGCATTATATCAGTTGTTGCCAAGATCTATAAGAGAAGACTATGGCCACACCACTGAAGATATTTGATGCACCTTCAAACTAAATGTCTGGAGGGTCAGCTTCTACTGGACCACAGCCCACAAGCCCAGATAATCACTTTCTATGCCCCATACTTTATGCATGAAGTCCCTGCCGATTGCTGTGCACTGCCATACCACAGTGGACTCTATACAGGAAGGAAGTTTGGTGGAGGGGGTAGTGACATAGAAAGGCCATCACACTGCATGGAGTCTGTCATGATGACTCACTTCACAATGAGGTTTAGGTTATTTTTATAGTATTACATCTACCCATGTACCTTTGAATTGTATTGCAGTGTTTTCAGCTTGCTTGATGTGTCTGCCTTCTGCATTGATCATGAATTGTTCCACTTCTTATAGTTTGATAATAAAATATTACACAGCATGCACACAATTTTGTCTGTAATATTACGTATGTCATTTCTGCAGAGACTTTTTTCATTATGACTCAATTTATTCCAGTTCTTCGTTTCCACTCGCCTTTTTTACTGTCAGTCTACACAACAATGCATGTTGTTTGTTGCATTCTTAAAAGAATACATGTTCATACCTTTCAGATACAAGTACACTTATTATTCTAAATGCTATTTCCCCCCACACTAATAAGAATGTAGTTGGGGCAGATAACCCTTCTCTATTGACGGTTTCCCTTTTAATTACTTCCGTGCAATGCTCACACTTTATTTTTGTGGTAGTTTTAAATGCTGCATAACCACAAACATATAACACGGCTCATTTATCAATTTCTTGTACCATACCACAGTCAATATTTCTAAAATAACCTACATCCGTGGTATTGTCATCGATTTCTTCATTATTGATGTTCATTTCTGTATTATTGTCATTAATTAAATCCAGGTCCAGAGTTAGCTTGCCATATCAAGCGGATTTTATTCCCAACATGTTTTTTTCTCTAATTCTTTTCTCTGCGTGACTTATTTCAATCATGCTAATATTGTACTTTCTACCACTAAACTGCCTGTACATACTAAATCTTTTCTCTAACTTGTCAGTTTCAAATTTTCCATATAGAACATATTTCACATTTAAAGTAGAGAGAGAGAATCTAATAATATTTATAAGGCATTTTGTGCTATCTATTAAAGTTTTCAGGTGTCATTTGTTAGTGATCCCCTTTAAGTTGCTCACCAACTTTCATTTTTTTTATGCCTTTTGAATCCAGGTATGATATTTCACGTTGAATGCAATTAGGTTCAAGATGTTTAATACAGACGACACTTGTATACCAAGGAGTCCACTCTTTACTTGCGATATTTCTTATCCATTTTCATGTAATATTTTGTCTTTAGGAATAATAAAACTAGTCACATATTCACTAACATAGTTGCTTTTGCTACGAGGGTAACAGCACTTGTACTGCATTTTGAGAATGGAATTCTACCTGATACTGACATGAATCACGCCATGCATGCTTGACCAGATGGCTCAGTGACATCACACTCTTATGACCGATTTCACCAACAGATGTTAAAATAGACGTTAACAAATGTAACATAACAATTGTCACAGCACTAACAAAGCTGTTAAATTTCTTACATTTCACCAACCTGTTTTCTGAAAATGTTAACAAACACGTGTTAACGCCAAGACACTTGTAAATATCTCAGCTATAGAGGGCTATGGATGAGTCATATTATTTTCTGAACGTACTACAATGTGCTTTTGCTTTCATTTTCGTCTGCACAAGCTGAAAAATGGCGGATGAACAAAATCATAAATAAAGCCGTGAGACAAATTTCTCATCGATGGAGAAAGAATTGTTAATTGAATTGGTGACAAAGTATAAGGATATTGTGGAAAATAAGAAGATGGATGCGGTGAATGTAAAAGAGAAAGATGTCACAGGGAAAAATATTGGAAACGAATTTAATTCAAATGCATGTGTCACTACTACAAGCATGAAACATCAGTATTACGTAAATCTAAAACGAGGTGCAAAGGACAAGTGGACGGCAGGTGGACAGTGTATTCTCCACATAATTCAGTGAATTATAAAATCGCAAAGTTATTAATACTTGAAGCAAAGGCGAGCTCAGCATATTCCTTTCGATGCATGTTCTAACTCAGTATTATGTAAATTTAAAACGAGCGAAGGACAAGTGACTTGAGAGTTTTAAGACGGGAGGTGGACAGTGCATTATCCACATAATTCAGTGAATTATAAAATCGCAAGGTTATTAATACTTGAAGCAAAGGCGAGATCGACATTCCTTTCAATGCATGTTCTAACCTCTCATACTTCCGCAGTAACCTTCATAGCAACATGTTTCGACAGTCTATACCTCCGTAAAAAATTTTCTTCTGATAGCTCCTCAAAATCATTTCTCCTCATAGGCTGTACCCTATTACAAATGTCATTTAGATGGTCTTAAATATAGCAAATCGACATCAACAGCTGCGTTCGCACCCGTCATCTTGACTATTTACAATTGTTAAGGACTTAACATCAGAAATTTGACTTAGTTTAACAAGAGATTTAACACGAGTGTTACGCTAATACTTGTTGGTGATATGCGATTTTTGTTTTAACTATTGCTAAACTCGTGTTAAGTCTTAACATCTGTTGGTGAAATCGGGCATTAGTGTAGAGAGGGGGAAGCCTTCCCAACTGTATAGAGTCCGACATGGTTATACTCGTGCATTGTTTTGTTCTGTGTATACCGAATGAGGTAATGATTTGTTTGTCACTCCACTTTCTTAATTCCATTGTTGCATCCAATAATGGGTAGCATCCACATGAGCAAAATGCTCGTTAGATTTCTGGTACTGATGTATTCTCACATACTAACATTGCAAAGAGAATATGACATTTGCAAGGTCCTGTGACACCATATAGAAATATGTTATTAAACACTTACCTTTTGTAATCTCACGTACACCATGTTGTGGGCTATATACGTATGCAAGAGAGTCGCCAACATTGCAAACACAAACAACATAATGGTCTGGCTCTGCAAGTGGTAAGACAAGTGCAGCTGTTAGTGTTGTCAACATGCCAGCTTCCTGAAGTATCAGACTATGTGCAGCGTGGAACGAACGCAGCAGTGATACAAACACTTCCTGCAATCATTTAGCACTGGTATTAGCAATCAGACTGTTCTATTTCTCTTCAACAGACACTTACTCATTTTGTAGGTCTAACAAGTATACAGTAAACTAAACCAATAGTTAAACTTTTTCATGACTGACTGTTGTGTGATAATTTTGAAATTTTCTTTCTATGAGCTCAAGAAAAGGGGGGGTGGGAGTAGCAATTTGCAGTTGAGAAGTTATGAACTGCATATCTGAAAGTCCAAAGCATTAACAGTGAGCTTTAACATGTGAGTTTTAAACAGATCTACAATTTCTCTATAGTAATATTTTGTTTATGTTTACCAGTTATACAAAATTATTCAAAATATTGTCACCATGTGGCATTGTTGTGTGGCTGCCACAAGCCACAGCCAAGCGCATAGGCTGGAGAGAAAGAGACAAAGAGAGGCTCTGGAATGTTCTGCCCATTGTTGTGGCACCGAAAGTTCTTGGAAGGTCTGCAGCTTTCTACAAACAATGGCTGGGGGGGGGGGGGGTATAAATACCAGCGAGGTGTTAGAGCAGCAGTTGTTTATTAGCTATTGTGACAGTCAACGATTGAAGTGTACTGCAGTGATTTCATTCATTCTTGCGTGGCGGAGCACCAAGTCAGCCTCGAAGACAGCTAATTGTAAATTTCATGTCCTTTAACTGCAGCAAAAGTTGTTTTAAATTTCTGCAAACCAGACTTCCGAATCTACGTAACCCAAGCAGTCACAATATAAAGGACTTTTGAAGACATAATATACATTTTGCTTATTTGGAGCAATTTAGTAACACTAATGTCCAAATTAAATCATAGAACTATTTGTAGAAGGTTTCTCACACTACACCACTTGCTTTTAATGTTTTGAGGGACTAGTTTCGGGTTCTGATGCTTCCATTTTCAACCTGAAAGACCTGAATGTCATCTGTTCTTCTCTGGTAATGAAACTATGTCAAATTATCACCTGATGGGATTTCTAAGATTATTACTCAGTCCTCATTGTCAGTTTGTTATGATTTATCACACCTTTTAATAATTTTAGGTTTGTTATATTTGTACTGTACTACAAACCAGTCGGTAGTAAAAATGGAAGTGAACTTCTGCTGTCTCAGTTTAGTGTATCACTTATCTCACATCTGCTTTAACACTAGAAGTTCATTTGTCTTGACTCTCGAAATAAAACATCAATTAGCACAGAATTACTAAAATACGTACAAAAACATAGTGAACTCGTCATATGGGAGAGGATATACATAGAAAAACATAAAAACCAACTAATGAACTTTGAAATCCCGCTAGAAGAGAATCCCACTTTTCAGTTCATCACTAAATCAACAGATGGCAGCAACAACCCCAGAATTACCCACACCGCTGGATCTAGCGTCAGTCGCACAAGAGCCGTAGATGCAAGCGAAGATTTGCGAAACATGTCCTCAAAATAGGTACGAAAGTGAAGCAGATGTGTTAAAAAATGCGACTCATCTAAAATTTAATAATCAATTTCTCTGTTTGTTACTGCTTGTGTGTGGGTCATAACAGCAGTGAGCTTCTGCTGTCTCAGTTTAGTGTATCACTTATCTCACATCTGCTTTAACATTAGAAGTTCATTTGTCTTGACTCTCAAAATAAAACATCAATTTCTCTATGTTTTGAATAGTTATAAGTAAAAGTGTTGTTAACAGTGAAGCTAATTTCATCAAAATTCTGATGTGCCATCAGTGAGTGGTCTACTGAACTTATGTAAAGAATCTTCCGAGAGAGGGAGATCCAGACAACAACCAACTGTGATGAGTCGCTAATCAGCTGAGGATGAAACTGCAACAGTTTTGAAAATGTTCCTGATTTTGTAAAAGGATGTGAGTGAAGTTACAAGTTTTAAAAGGTATGACTCAATTTTAGTCTTTATACATTCTCTATGTTTGTTACTGCTTGTACGTGGGTCATAACCACAGCTGGTTCATCAACAGTCAAAATCTGAATACTGTTCATTTTCATTTTCAGTAACACTGCATGATGCAATGTCTTCCTCTGTAATTGATTTATAAACTCTGTCATTGTCAATGTCTTCTTCATCAACATCAGAACAGCCATTAGTATTTTTAAAAATTTCTATAAAATCCTCTCTACACTTATTTTTTTGTTCTTCAATCTTGTTTTCTAGCAAGTCAGACAAACCAGGCCACAACTTAGTTGCATCAGCTTCGTATGCTACTCAGATAACATACTTCCCCATT
This sequence comes from Mantis religiosa, assembly GCA_030765055.1. Classification (NCBI taxonomy): domain Eukaryota; kingdom Metazoa; phylum Arthropoda; class Insecta; order Mantodea; family Mantidae; genus Mantis; species Mantis religiosa. Next base: position 148,691,573 of record CM060958.1, on the reverse strand, counting down.
CCCCCCTCGACTGCAGGGTATGATTTCATTCAGCAGTATTATACATAATGTTTACTTTCTTGGAATGCAGCAGTTAGTATCAATGAACATGGGTGGTGATGAAAATTATACTGCAGAACCCGTGTTTGCAGAATATTTTTGTCACAACTTTCCAAGCAAAGAACGTAAATTAACCACAATATTTTTTAACGGAGACATACTTTTACCCACATTAAATCTGAATCCGCAGTATATCGGATTGTGCTACTTCGGGCTTTTACTGTATCCTCAAATATTCTATTCTATAAATTACTGTGAATAAACACATGATACTATCAAAATATTATTTTTAACATGTTCTCTGAACCATCAAACTAACACAGCCTTTGGTTGTTTACAATCACAGCACCTTTTACTTACCGTGGTGTTTGATATGTTGACAGCAGCAGGACCAAAAATGGCTTTGTTGAGATAGTCGACACAACCATGTACAGCAGATCGTGCTGCCACACAAGCTTTCTCTCCCCAGTTTACGCCGTCTGCTAGCGCCAGAATGGCAGAGTTACTCCTAGCCACTACGGCAAAGCAGTCTGCTATCGGAGAACCGGCATGCTGACCAGTGAGAGGATGTCGCTCGTACAGCGTAGTGGCTGCACCCCATGCTCGGGAATGACCACGCTCCCAGCCGCCCACAACTCCGGCTATTTCACCTTCACGTTGCTGCTGTGGCTGCTGCTGCTTCTCCCCATTTGCTGCAAATTCAATCACCTGTCATTCATCAACAATAACATCCAGTGCACACTTAAAACTTAACTTCATATTTTGGAATCATTCATTTCCATCGCTAGCATGGTGGTATTTTCTCAGCCTATACAGTATGCATGCAGTAAGTTCAGCAGTCAGGTTTCAAGTCCTCATTCAGTAAGTTTCATCTAACTCCGTAAACACAGATGACAACTTTGGAACTTGTAATGCTCTATACACTGTCATCTAGTGGCTAATGCGCTAAGCTTTTATCATGTCCCCCATATTTCGTTTTGATCAATTAGCTAACCAGTTTACAACAAAGGTATGTTGTGCAAGTTATAGCTCTCGAAAGGGGATACATTATTTGTCTACCTCTGTCTATCTGTGATCTGAATGCTATTGAGCTCGCAGGGGTAAAACTAAGGAATGTTTTCAGAGGATGCAACATTACTGGTGATATGTCGGCTCCAAATCTGAGGAAACTTGCTATAGAAGCATTATCTTCCATAAGCGCAACGGATTGCAAGAAGGTCCAAGAGCTGGAAGTGAAATAATGCAGAAACGATGGTGTAATAGAAAATGCAACTGATGAAATTATCGTCAACATATCAGAGGATAGTAGCGATGAAAGTGATGCATTCACAAAGTGAATGAGTATTTATAACTGTCATAATATTTATTTTCTATTTTTATGTTATATAAATAGTAAGTATATAAATATACAGCTTATCGGATCAAGTTCAATTTACTATTTGTCCACCTATCCCACACTTGTGGCGCATATCTTCGCTTGTCTTACAGGCTATTTTGCTGAACTGTGTTTTTCAAGGTTGAGCACACTGCAAAAATAAAAGAGCATTAGCTCTCGCTTCTGCTCTGCTCTCACCACACCGTAAAACCAGCACTCAACTTATCATGCGCATATAGTACTGTCATCTGCATGGCTTCTTTCAGAAGGAAGTAAACCTGGTGATACTGTTATTATTTTAGTAAATTGATGGAAATTAATCATTTCTTCACACTAGCCGTTTATAGGCTAAGGTTTTTGATAGAGGGTTGGAGCGACTGGACAGAAACCAGGAGATCCATGGGTCAAATCCCGGCCGTGGTATTGAATTTTTCATGTTGACTCTATCTATCAAAAACTTTAGCCTATATACGGCTAGTGTGGAGAAATGATTAATTTACATCAATTAACTAAAATAAGAGTTAAATGATGAAGCCTTGGACTCAAGTACTTACAATGGTCCACAAATGGTGTATCTCGGATGCAAGAGCCCCTAGTGGTGTACTGGGGAAATATATGAGTCAAATGGAGAATTTGTCAGGACGCACGTTGGCCATGGTAGCTCAATGGGTTAGAGCAACTGGACGGAAACCAGGAGATCCGTGGTTCAAATCCTGGCCGTAGCACTGAATTTTTTCATGTTGACTCAATCTATCTGGTGATACTATGTTGTACATAAAAGAATCTCAATAACAAAATGTTGTTAAAGATACTATCAATTGCCAGGATCATATCAGCTTTGCCAGCGTACCAGAATTTTGTCTCAAATGTTCTTTTACATGCCAGTAAATCTACTGACATGGGACTGACATTTGTAAGTGTAGGGGGTGGGTTCTGACCACTTCAGCTGCTATGGTGTGAGTGCTGCAGATCCCCAACATTCATGGTAGTTCTAATGTTACTAGAAGCACATAAGGCTGAACATTCAAGCCCCTCCCTGAATGGTCATTCGGATTTGGTTGGACTCGACGGAATAGTAGTTCCAAACACCCGTGAGTATTGGGAACGCTTGGGTGGCTCAGCCGTCGGACAGGTTGAGGACGCCTAAAACGTCCTGGGTACTAGCCTCTGCGCTGATGACCGCCGTAGTTGAGCGCCCTTATATATATCATCATCATAATCATCACCAAGAGCTAGTAGCATGCTGTGCTAGACTACCTGTGGCCGTACTGAGGTATTTGGTAGTGTTCCCACTGACACGTGTAAGTGGTATATTCCCTTCCACCCGAAAGGGGGGTCTTTGTAGACTCCAGGTGTTGGCCTACTGGAAAGAGCCCCAGAGATGGCCTCAGGCTCTATTGAGTACTAAAGGGAAGTCTTCAGACTCCGAGTAAACCTCGCTAAACTTTTCACTTTACAGTACCCTTAAAAAGCATCAGTCTTGGGATTAGTAGACCTATGCCTAAAACTCAGCTACCCAGATGGACAAAAAAATGAACCTTAAGCCTAATAGAGAAGCCTATGAGTAAATTTAAGTGGCTTTTCATAGCCAATATAGAATCTGACACTGAGAATCATAGCAGTTATGGAGTGTCCATAGACTTAGGATTACTACGAAGGTGATTCGGCACCGAAACCTGTGGCTTATTGTACCTAAGCCCCAAGTGGGTCATTCCCAGGAGGAAGGATGAGGCGAGAGGAGACCGAGCAACCGTCCCAAAGAGCCACAACACAGAGACACCCGCCAACACTTCTACCCTGAAAGAGACCACCAGTTGAGAGATGATATGGAGGGCCAGGAAATTTGAGGGATGTAATTACGAGTAACATCCAGCATTCGCCTGGCGACGCGGGAAAACCTCTGAAAAATCCCATGGGTGAAAGGTCCCACTGGAATCAAACACGGGCCTCCCGAATGCAGGCCATAGCTTGAGCCATTCCGTTTTGTGAATGTCCATAAATAAAACTCAATTTATCCAGGTGCTGCCACCTGATATAAACTTGTGGTAGTAAACGGAAATATAAAAGTATATTGGCAAAAGCAAAGAGGAGCTCTATCAGTTCCCAAAAGCTACAAATTTAGTCACCACCAATACTCAGAATGGAGATAAATATCTCTGAAAATATTACAAGAGTTTACATCGAAGTGAAGTTTTGAGTGTGTACCAACAGTACATATATTTTAAACTTAAAATACAAGTCTCAGTGCTTCTATTTAATATTTATGTTATCAACTGTGTGTAAAGCTAAAATTGCTGCTATAATCACATTTTATTTACATTATAATTCAAATGGTTTTATGAATAAGCATTTCAGCACAAGAAACATTTCCACAACACTGAACAATCTATTCTATTTTGTTAATGAGTAAATCATTTCTGTACAAAACCATGTTGGATAAAACTTCTTAAAATTAATATAAGGTCAAGAAAGCACAAGTAAAGCATACACAATTGCTGAAACATGCAGAAACAAGTAACAATGCAATAAATTCTGATTCAGAGGAGAGTTACAGTTATCTGCAATTTTGTCCATCAAAAATGCTATGCTTCTTTGCTTACTACAACCTAAATGTTGTACTGCAGCGAACGACAAAGTTTTGAATAACTGGAAATGTCTTATTCCATAAAAAAGTACGTATGTATTGTCAACAATCGCATTTGTTGTTGTAATTTACGTCCTTTAAGTTTTTAAAGTCATATCGGATGATGTATGGAATGGGTGAAATGATGCTCAAATGGGCCCAGGGTCCATGAAGCTTAGAGTTATCCGACATTCGTCTTTTAGGATAAGGGAAAAACCCGGAAAAAACTTTATCCAGGTAACTCACCAAGACCGAGATTCGAACTCAGGACCTCTTGAGCCTGAGGCAGACATGCTACTAAGGCGGGCCGCATTGTTGTGTTGGAGCTGCGACAAGCCAGTACCGGGCGGGTGGACAGGAAAGAGACAGAGTGGCACATGGGGAGGAGAGCTGGACGCTTGACAACAGGAAGAAAGAGACAGAGAGGCTGTGGAATGTTGCGTCTTTCTCTTGCCACTGAGATTGTTCTTGGGAGGTTCACAGCATTCTAGAAACAATGACTATAAATACTGTCAATGTGTAAGAAGGAGTTACTTGTTAGTTGCACAGCTATGGGATGGTATTTGCGACAGTGGACATTGGAAGTGTACCGAAGTGATTTCTTTTGTTTATGTGCGGCAGAACACCAAGTTGACCTTGAGGACAGTTGATTGTCAGATTCACATCTTTTTGCTGCTGCAAGGGTTGTACAAAGTTTCTACAATAAAGAGTGATCTAAATTTCTGCAGATCCGACTTCTGATTCTACCAACCCACAAAATCACAGTAAGTATACCACTCCATATGGCTACAGCCTTTGGAATAACCTCGCCCCACCACGTGATGACCGAACCTATTTCTCAGGTAGAGGCACCCAAAGGGCGGTGTCCATTACCTCCAATGATAGGGAGATAGCGAAGATGACGGTGAGGCGAGAGGACCTACAGATTATACTGTGGACTCCAAAACACGTTGGGCATAGGGGACACTTCACATGAGCTAGAGAGAGGTGAAGGCGCAGATAGGGCCGACTTAAAATCAACACCCCAGAGCCAGGAATTGAACTCAGACCCTCAGCACGACCCACTGTGCTACCCTGGCACCCTATTCCATAAAAAAGTTGTTTGAAATATATTGTGTTTTACTATTTTTGTACAGTATCCTTTTTTCCATTGCTTAACATTTGAGTTCTATGGTAATATATAAAATTCCTTCTAAACAAAAAGAACTTAAGAGCATCCACAAATGGATTTTTCCTTCACTCAAAAAAAAAAAAAAAAAAAAAAAAAAAAAAAAAAAAAAAAAGTACCAGGTCCGTGCCAGCTGCCTAAGTGGTCGGTATATATATTGGATTTTTCACAGCTTTATTCAATCAATATCCTGATGATGGGAGAGATGCATACCCCCAAAACGTCAATGATAATCATCTATACACCTGGCTTGAAGCCCGAGAACATCTAGATAGAATTGTCGCCAGGAAAGTTTCAGATCTTATTTTATTTTAGAATCTTTGACTTCACCAATCTTCCATTATTTCGATTTCGAATATTTCTTATGAGGTGAAAGGGAGTGGCTAGTTATGAGTTGATCAGGAAGTATGTAACAGAGTTGCGCAGCTAGAGCAGTGTTAGATTATTGGTCTGCAAACAGTTTGATAGGTACAAGAGTTGGCGCAGGAACATTAGACTTTCATGTTTTCTCGTGTATTTGTAAAAACTTAAAGTTATTGTAAGTCAGTACTGGGCTAACTATTCTACAGACAAGAAAAGGAGTTTAAGGTAGCTACAAAATAGGAATGAACATAAGGCAGAGCTAGATGTGGCTGGTCTCTCGTAAGTCTAGCCAATAAGGTGAGTGCAATCTTGTACAGTTAAGCATGCATACTGGCTCGCTTGGCCGAACCATACGGATAATTTCTTTGCCCACTCAAAAGATACTAATTACATAATTATTTTGTTTATCCTATGTCACAGAGCTATTATTTTTAAGGGTGACTGTCCAAACACAATGTTTATAGGATACCTGGTTTTGGAGATATGGAAAGATAAGATGCCTGACTAGAAAGAAAAGAAACATTAACTGTCAGTGAAGAAAAACACGTGTGCTGTGCTGCGGTTGCAATTTGTACCTTGCATTCAGTAAAGTGGTGATCTTATAAGATCAAAGTTATAAAATATGTCGCTTAGCAAACCTAGTACTAGTGTGCCTATTAGTGACTGCGAGACAACTCGTAAGATATTACATAAACAGGCTAGAAATATTATTTTTCATGCGTATTCTTTTTTTCAAATAATTGTCAATTAACGACATTTTCGAAAGTACTAATTTCGCTAAAAACTGAGAATTAACGCTACAGGCTTATCACGTGAGTGCTCATACTGTGACAAACATTGTTAAAGAAAGCAAACAGTTCACCAAATTAGAAGTTCCCATATTTAGGTCTCATGGAAAACAGAGCAACATTCTAATATGCACTGATATCTTCTGTATTTATTAACCATTTTAATGAAACATACAATGGTTTAAAGTACATTACAGGCAGTATACAATTACGACATCATTAAAGTACAGACTATTTACAAATCATTGAAATGTCAGTACTTTGTTTCACTGTTGCAAACGCCACTCTTTCGTGGGACGCATCTAATTTGTCATTTCGTTTTGTATGCATGTGAACAATGCTGCATAGGCAAACTGTTCTCACATTCAAGGTCTTAAGCTTCGTTTATGGCACCATGCGATAACCATTGTATATGTTTTCACACACATGCGGAAATATTAAGCGACTGTCAGCATCTACAAGTACAGCTCAGCTGACTGCTACAGGGATACCTTGACACAAAGACAGACACATCTGTTATCTCTGTCGCCTGCTGACTGTAGACCTGGCAACGCAAAGAGAATGCAAACACTTCATTGGCTGTGCCCATGTTCATTCTTATTTTGTAGCTACTTAGTGCAACTTTTTGCTGTAATTTACTCATAATAACAAAAGAACAGAACTCAAAGTTTCGGAAAGTATTTACATTTTTAGAAACAGCAAACATTTCCAATATTGAAATCCTGCCAAACGACATACTTATTGCATCACCAGGAACAAGGCCCCAACTGCAATGAATGTCCACTTGCAGCAATTAGCTCCTGAAACATGATTGTTCTTCCAATGTGCAAGGACTGTGATACAATGAAACACAAAATTAATATAATTTTGAGTTGAACTAATACTCAATGCTCCATATATTGCTAGTATTTACCTAGAATGCATTTCGTTAGGATCTGAGTCAACAACAGCTGATATTGTTAGGAAGGTCCTAACGAAATGTGTTCTAGGTAAATACTAGCAATAGTTAGTTTTTATTCATCCTTTTGATCATATTACATGATATAGGACATGTCAAGTACTTATAACTAAAAATTATACAATATACATATATACAACACAAGTTTGGAATGAAAATTCAACTGTATGTACAGTATAATAATAATAATAATGATAATGATAATAAATAATAATAATAAATAATAATAATAATAATAATAATAATAATAATAATAATAATAATAATAATAATAATAATAATAATAATAATAATAATAATAATAATAATAATAATAATAGTGCACTTGTAGTTAACATATTCAAATAATTCACCTATACTATAAAACATTAACATCATTAACATCAACAAAATCAATTGTCAAAGTAATCATAATATTCTTTTATGCTATAAAAACAATGGAGTGAAAGAAGTTTTTTGAGACAAATTCTAAATCGATGCAGTGCAGGTATTTGCTTCAGATAATTGGGTAATTTATTATAAAGCTGGAGGCCAGTATATACAAAACTTTTTTCAAAAGAACTAGTGCTATGTGTGATTACATGAAGGTTATCTTTTCTTCTGGTATCATGAGAATGTATCTGTGAGTTTGTTGTGTACATACTGAGATTATTTTTTATGTAGCATAATGTTTCATATATGTAAATACAGAGGAGGGGCAATATATTTAATTCATTAAATAGTGGCCTACAACAGGTTCTTTTATTAACATGTAGTATTATCCTAATTGCCCGTTTTTGCATTTTAAAAATAGATTTTGCTCCTGTTGAATTACCCCAAAATAATATTCCAAAGCTAAGAACAGATTGAAAATATGTATGATATAAAGATATGACCGATTTCAAGTCCATGATTTTTGAAATGACTGTGATGGCATTAGTTATTTTACTCAGTTTTTGAGATAGTTTTTGAATGTGAGCCGACCACTTTAAATTATTATCCACCCATACCCCTAGAAATTTTGTACTATCTGTGTATGAGATATATTTGCCCTGGAACTCTATAAAGGGATGACTGACAAGTGTATTTTGCTTATGATGAAAAGCTATTGCTGTTGTTTTTTCTGTATTTATTAATAATCTATTAATGTTGAACCAGTTTAGCAATTCAGACATTGTTCTATCTTAAATTTTAAGGATCTCAAGTTGTAACCAGAAATATATAAGTTTGTATCATCAGCAAATAATGTTGGATAACTATTTTTTAAGGAACACTCTAGATCATTTATATATATATCAGAAATAAAACAGGTCCAAGAATTGAACCTTGGGGGACACCATATTTTATTGCTGCCATAGATGATAAATATCTTGTAATTTCATTTGTATTTACATGTGTATAAGTGATTTCTACCATCTGTTGTCGGGATGTTAAATATTCTTTAAACCACTTGTTCACTGTTCCACGTATACCGATAACAGCTAGTTTTTCCAATAAAATTTTGTGGTCTACTAAGTCGAATGCCTTTGACAAATCTAAAAATATACCAATATTTTCTTCTTTTTTATCCATAGATTCATGTATACGTTTAACAAAATCTGCTATTGCTGTGTTTATTGACTTGTCTTTACGAAATCCATGTTAGTACAAAAGTGAATCGAGAAGATATTGACACATTGTTTCACTCACACTGTTTATTCACAGGACATGTTTCAAGAGCTCTTGCTCCTATCATCAGCTGATACTCGACTAGTGCAAGTTGTAGTGGTTTCCTCTTTCTCCGTTTTGTCAATAGATGGCGTGATGTACTTGTCAAAGATTTTTTTACGATTTTTGTTTATGAATATTTTTTCCCATACGGAAAGGTCTATGGGGTGATTAACATATTTTATTAGAAATGTTTCCAAGTTGTCATGTCTAGTATTAAAAAAATGAAAAGCCACTGCTGATTTTTCTGTTTCACCATTTTTAATGTTTCTTAGATGTTCTTTAGTTCTGATGTTAATATTTCTTTTTGTTTTTCCTATATAAATTTTAGGGCAAGTTTCACATTTGATCTCATAGATTCCTGGTTTTTCTTTGGTAGTGATTGAATTTTTGGGAGGGCCTTTTAACAAATTTCTGATATTAAACCTATTTTGAGGTGCAAGAGTTATGTTGTGTTTTGAGAAGATTTTTTGGAATTTGTTATAGGCTGATGGGTGGAAGGTGAATTTTTTAAAAAGTTTTTTCTCTTTTTCTCCTGTAGGTTCTAGGGTGGTGGTTTCTTTTATTTTCTTAGCTTTGTTGAGTCTGTTAACTGTTTTGTCTACTAAATTTGGGTTGAAACCGTTGGATATAGCTACTTTTTTTATGTGTAGGTATTCTTCTTGATAATCTTCTCTGTTTAGTGGAAAGTTGATCATCTGAAAGATTAAACTGTTGAAAATGGCATGTTGGTGTTGTTTTGGGTTGAAACTGTTGTTCTTGATGTAATTATCTGTGTGTGTCGGTTTCCTGTAAATACCAAAGGTGAGTTTGTTGTTCATTTTTTTTTATCTTGATGTCCAAAAAGGGGAGCACACCATCCTCTTCTGTTTCCAATGTAAATTTTATAGCTGGATTTTGTATATTCAAAAGTTTAAGACTATCTTGTATGAGTTTTTTAGGTACTATTGCAAAAATGTCGTCAACATAGCGATACCACACTTTAAAATAATTTGGAAAAGTTTTTGTGATATGTGTTTCAAAAGCACTCATAAATACATCTGCCAAGAAGGGAGACAATGGGTTGCCCATAGCTAGGCCTGATTTTTGTTTATAGATCTGTCCATTAAAGCTGAAAAAATTTTGATTGATACAAATTTCTGTAAGTTGTGAAAGTTCTTCTATTTCTTCAGATGTTATTTGTATTGATTCCAGCCATTTTTTGAGAAGTGGAATAAGCTCTTTGGTAGGTATACTTGGATATAAAGAAATGACGTCAAAGGAAACTAAAGCATCTGTAGAGTTGATCTTTGTGTCTTTCAGGAGATTTAAACAATTCAAACGAGTTTTTGATACTTAAATTTTCAAATTTTGAGAAGGATCTGAAGATATGAACCAGCCATTTTGATAGTTGGTAAGTGGGTGCATCAATGTTATTAATTATTGGTCTGAGGGTAATTTCAGGTTTATGTATTTTGGGTAAACCATATATGTATGGTGTTTTTGGATTGTCTATTTTATTGTTCAATTTATCTCTTTTAGTCATGATTTTACTGTTTTTAATTGCTAATTCCACAGATTTGCATGCTTTCTTTAATGGATTGTTTTCTAATTTAACAAATTCTTTTCCGTTTAACAGTTAACAGACTCAACAAAGCTAAGAAAATAAAAGAAACCACCACCCTAGAACCTACAGGAGAAAAAGAGAAAAAACTTTTTAAAAAATTCACCTTCCACCCATCAGCCTATAACAAATTCCAAAAAATCTTCTCAAAACACAACATAACTCTTGCACCTCAAAATAGGTTTAATATCAGAAATTTGTTAAAAGGCCCTCCCAAAAATTCAATCACTACCAAAGAAAAACCAGGAATCTATGAGATCAAATGTGAAACTTGCCCTAAAATTTATATAGGAAAAACAAAAAGAAATATTAACATCAGAACTAAAGAACATCTAAGAAACATTAAAAATGGTGAAACAGAAAAATCAGCAGTGGCTTTTCATTTTTTTAATACTAGACATGACATCAACTTGGAAACATCTCTAATAAAATACGTTAATCACCCCATAGACCTTTCCGTATGGGAAAAAATCTTCATCAACAAAAATCGTCATAGAGTCATGAATTTTGAAACTCCACCACTGGACATCTTTGACAAGTACATCACGCCATCTATTGACAAAACGGAGAAAGAGGAAACCACTACAACTTGCACTAGTCGAGTATCAGCTGATGATAGGAGCAAGAGCTCTTGAAATATGTCCTGTGAATAAACAGTGTGAGTGAAGCAATGTGTCAATATCTTCTCGATTCACTTTTGTACTAATTTGTGCTTCACTGTCCCTACGCTTCTTCCAAGTTTATACTTTGAAATCCATGTTGTTTCGAGATTTAACTGTTGTTTGTTTGTTATTATACTGTGTTTATCGAGGAATGATGTAAGTCTGATGTACATTACTTTTTCTATTAATTTTGAAAAAACGGATAGTAGTGATACAGGTCTATAGTTACCTACATCAAATTCTTCCCCCTTCTTAAAGAGAGGTTTCACCTTAGCCAACTTCAATTTTTCTGGAAATTCACCCGTTGATAGTGAGAGGTTTATTATGTAACATAGGGGTTTTATTAAATTTTGGTAGCAGTTCTTTATAACACTGTCAGGAATTTCATTAATACCACAAGATGATTTACATTTCAAACCCTTGATTATGCTTTCCAGCTCCATTTCTGTGACTGGGGTTAAATACATACTATTGCATTGTTTTGGATATCTATTTGGCTGTGGGAAATTTTTCTTCAGGCTATCATGCGAACTATTTTGAACTATATTTGTGTAATAGTTATTAAAAAGATTGGCTACTTGTTTTGGGTCACTTATTTTAGTTCCCTTGTGTCTAAGGTGTATATTCTCAGGGATATTCTTATCTTGTTTAATTTCTCGTTTAATTAAGGTCCACATGGCTTTTGATTTATTTTGTGATTCATGTATAAACCTTGCATTATGCAGTTTTTTTGCTTCAACCAATACTTTGGTATATATATATGTTTGTATTTTTTATAGTAGGTTTTGAATTGTTCCAACACATTTCCAGCTTTTATGATTCTACTAAGAAATTTCATTCTGTGACTTGAATTTATAATACCAGGTGTTATCCATCTGTTTTTTGGTTGCCGAATTGGCACTCTTGTTTTTGGTAATGCTGTTTGAAAGCAATAATTGAAAGTATTAAAAAACTCATTATATGCATCATCTACTGAGTGGTATTGGTATACTAGATCCCATGACTGTTTTTGTAGTAAGTAATTTAAATAATCTAAGTTATTTTCTTTGATCATCTTTATGTATTTATAGCCGAGCTTTTTGTTTGGTAACCTACATCTGATTTTGCTTTTAATACTTATAATCTGGGCTAAGTGGTCTGAAAATCCTGTTTCAATTACCTGCAAGCTATATTCCCATAGGTTTTTGTTTATAATAATTTGGTCTAGTGCTGTTTGACAATGTGGTGTTACTCTAGTGGGCACAAATACTACTGGCTCCATTCCAAAAGAATTTAGCATGCACATTAGCTCTGGTTTTGGTGTGCTATCTAGAAAGTTTACATTTAGATCACCTATGATTACATGTTTCTTTCCTTTGTTTAATGCTGTTTGATTTATTATTTCCAAGCAGTCAATAAGCAGGTCAAGGCTACTGTTAGGGAGCCTATATATACAAGTAATTAATAAATTAAAATGTGTTAATTCTACTGTGCAAGACTCAAATTTTCCTTCAATATTTAAATCTGGGAAATATGTGCAAGGTTTAGCCACTATATTGGAATTTACATATATACATGTACCTCCATGCTTTATAGTTTTCCTACAGAATTCAGTTATTAAAGTAAAATTAGGTATTGTGAAAAATTCAATTTTGTTTTCATTTAACCAGTGCTCAGAGATACAGATTACATCTAAATCCCTGTGGTCATGCAGCAATGTTTCTAAATTGGCTTTTTTATTCCTTAAACATTGAAAATTTTGATTAAATATTTTAAGTGATCTACTTAGTTCTAGAGACATTCGTTTATTACTTGTATACTGACGATTTTGATGTAATATTTTTATATTACTGTCCTTTTGTTTTAATCCACCTTTGTTTATCTTTACACTGTTGTGAAAATTACATTCTACAATAACATTTTCAGGGTTTTGTTTCCCTGTTTTGTCAAAAGATTTCCTTTCTTCAATTTTTCTTAAGGGGTCTCTTTTGTCATCACCTAAAACCACTTTCAGTTTCCCTTGCATGAGAATATTATGTTTAAAGTATATTGTATTACTTTTCCTAATATAAGAGATCCCTTCCTAGACAACTATCATCTAAAAATTTATTTACATCTACAAAAACTGCTTTGAGGGCATCACAAGCCCAACGTATTTCCTCATGTATGTCATCTATGTATCTCTTGCCTACATCTCTTCTTCTTACTATACCATTTACAACTACAGTTGCAGATGGGAAGCACTTTTTTGCATGTCTTATCACACTATACACTTCACCCATGACATCATCTGGTCCCCAGGACTTGTAGATGTCATTTGTGCCTACATGTAGCACTAATGTGTTTATTTTGTCCTTGCTTTCTTCTTTGTCAAGTAGGTGGAGCATTGAGTACTGCATGACTCAAAATTATATCAATGATTGTTCTTATTAAATAAATGATGTAGACTCAATAACAGCTAAATTGTTAGAAACTTGAGCTCTAATGAATATATATACCAAACATATTGATGTTTCTTTCAAATAAAGACTGAAGACTGGCTGTTTAAAGGCCATGGAAACTAATTCATCTTGTTCTTTTGATAATTAGTGGAAGCTGTAACTAAAACAGATTAGCAGAGTTGCAAAACTTCATGCTTTTGCTAACAATTTGACAAACATAAATCATGCAATAATATGGACGTCAGCATGCCAGACATAGAAGTTGTGGTCCAGCTTGTTCCATGCGCTGTCCATCCTAAACTCATGCACTAACCTTCTAACATCAACAATACTTACTTACTCTTTAGGCCCTTAATATTAATACTTTAGTAGCTATATCAAAAGAGATTTTTCAAAAACCAACTTACTGTGTAATACATCTTAGGCACTTTTTTGAGAGTGTTTAAATGATTTACCATTCCTCCATTAGAACATGTTTTACTTCTTAGATTTCGCGTAGCTGTTGTCTTCAGCTTATTAACCAGACATCTGAATACAGTATCTCTATTTCGAAGTGGAATAACAAGAAATGTCTCCTGAAAAAACTCTACTTGATTTGGTTTTTACATATGTACTGTGGATAAAAATTCTTGGATCAGTATGAATTTTACAATAGGCATTTGAGTGAACTGATAATAGGAACAATAGGAATTAAGAATAACTAAACATTATAACAACAAAACTTGACTATTGCTGTAACACTCAAGTCCTCTCATACCAGATTTTTTATTATTATTAATATTATTTTATTATTGTATTATTTTTATTACAAAATTCCTAAGAATAAAACAAACTGATAAATCAACCATAGCAGATCATTTTTGGTCATTTAACCATGAAATAAACCCTGAAGTTAAATTATTAAACCAATTAAATGGTCCGATTGCTTAATAGTTTGGGAAAAAATATTTATTTTAAAGAATAAACATAGTGTAATGAATTTTGAAATACCGGCAGTCGATTCTGTTTTAAGTTTATTTCATTTTCAGATTTTGGTAATACTGGCAAAAACATAGTGACCTCTAGTGATTGTAACATTGACAGCGAGGTTGTTTGAGCTGATGATGTGAATAAGTATTCACGAAATCACAATCCTCATCAATTAATAAGAAAATTTTCATAAGTTTCTTTTAAGATAAGTGAAGTTTTATGTTATAGATTATTATATTTGTATAGCTATAATTATATTTTATTAATTACCTATTTTTCTAATCCAGCATAAATGCCAATGACTCAGTCATATAGCTGCAAATGTCACTTACATCAAGAAACAATTTGTCATTGTCTTCATTGTACGAGTATTGCAAATTTATGATGATAGACTCCAAAATCTCGTCACATGCTATTTCTTTCCAAAAGTCATCTTCTTGTAGTTTATCTGCATGTCTTGTGTTACCATGTTAACTTCTTTGTGAATAAGTCAGTTTACAAGTATTATTTTGGGTTACAACATAATTTGAGCCCACATTAACTCAATTGGTTTGTACTGGCAATGGATTACCTTGTGTCTCATTTCAACTGCAAGCTGATCCAGCTGATACTCTTTTCCCTGGTTTTTAAATGGAATAACAACTGAATAATACTGCTTTGAGCTCTCTAGAATAAATAGAGATTACGAACCATTTATAAACAAAGATATAATGTGACCAGACACATTCTCCTGAATCAGCCTTCCACAAGACAGCAGGAACAGGTGCCCTCTCGAGTTTAACAAATACATTGGCTTAATCAAAGTTAATTCTTTTATCACATCATATCAAAGGCCTACATTTCTGTTCTGAGTAATTACAAATATATTTACATGCATGCATACCAACCGATAATGATGTTCATTACAGTGCTTACATCGCAATGCATTGTTATAGTATATTGCTACTTCACTTATTTGTATTAGGAAACTATTTCAGCAAAAAATATGGGGTTTTTGCTGTTATGTTATGCACATTACTCTCTACCTTCCTTGTGTATCATTTTTTGCAATATTTGAATTTTTGTGTTAGTTTAAACAGTATGAGCAACTGACTGGATTTTTTCCTGTTTTTGTAGTCTTCCTCAATCACCAAGGTAAATTTGTGGAAATACATCCAAAATGCATTTTGCCCATCATGTATAGAAGTAGAGGTACAGTTCCTTTCTTGGAAGTGTTGAAAACAGTGTTGTTATGATAAATTAACTTTAAAGAGGTACAGTTGTCTGCACTAAGGTATCTGTGGAAATGTGTCAAAGCTGCCATCTGCCTGGCTTGTGTAGAAACAGGGGTATAGTTGCCTAGTATTAACATATACTATATCCACATGCTTTCTTGAGCATTTGGGTTCCAAGTCTCCATTCCGTAAACATGTGAACTCTGTAAACACAGATGACAACTTTGAAACATGAAATGTGCTATATATTCTGACATCTACTGGCTAATATGTTAAGCTTTCATGCGCATCCTTTGTTTCTCTGTGTGCAGAGTTCTCATGTGCCATGTTTCGTTTTGAGGAATTTCGAGGTTAATTAGCTAACCAGTTTACAACAAAGGTATGTTGTGGATGTTATGGCTCTCGAAAGGCAGCACACCATTATTCGTCTACCTCCATATAACTGTGATATGAATGCAATTGAGCTGGCATGGGCAAAAATAAGGAATGTTCCAGAGAACACAATGTTACTGACACAACTCAGGAAAGTTGATATAGAAGCATTCTCTTGTGTAATCGTGACAGATTGCAAGAAGGTCCAAGAGCTGGAAATGAAATATTGGAGAAATGATGGTGTAACAGAAAATGCAATTGATGAAATTTTCATCAACAAATCAGACACCAACAATAAAAGTAACTCACCAGAATCGGAAATTTAAGAATCACAAAGCAAATGAGTATTTATAGCTGCCATAATATTTGTTTTCTACTTTTGTGTTTCATATGTAGTAAGTAAAGAGTGATTTATATAGAACTGACATTTCTTTCTTTAATTATTCTGTTGGAAATTCATTCAATGACCCAATTTTAACACCCAATTAAGCAGAATGTTCTGGAGTTTTGATTCCTTGTCACTAGATGTGCAGATGTTTATGTTTTATTCCTAATTGCTACTGTTGGCAGCTGTTTTTGACATTTTGTTCTAGTCAACATGAAAATGCAGTAAACATTGAATCAACAACTCTTCCTTGTGAGGCAATACTGGATTAGGAATTTAATTACAGCTACTCAAAGGTCATACCAGAGAGAATTTGGTGTTCACAATCCTCCCAAAAGTAACACAATACTGGGTGAATAAATTGAAAACAACTGAATCTCTGGTGAGTGAAAAAGGCAAGTATGAATATAATTTTGAGTCGAACTAATACTCAATGATCCACTTATTGCTAGTATTTACCTACATACTAGCAATAAGTGGAGCATTGAGTATTAGTTCGACTCAAAATTATATTAATTCTGTGCTACATTGTATCATCGTCCTTACACAATGGAAGGCAAGCATTGTTCATCTAGGCTTTTTTGATGTAAAAGAACTGGAGCACTCACACGAAAAATCATTACGGCGTTTGTCGCAGGAGACAGGGTACATCTACTCAATGTGTCAGAGAGCTGTGCAGACCTTAAGCCATATAGAGTAACGGTTGTTCATCAGCTACAGGAAGCAGATAAGCATAAAAGATTGAATTATTGTCGTTGGTTTCAGATGTTCATTGTGCAAAATCCTGCCATATTGTCCATCATATGGTTCACAGATGAAGCATGGTTCCATTTATTCAGTTATAAGAACTCACAGAATTAGGACCATCAAAAATCCACATGTCATCCATGAATCAGCTATAAACCCAATTAAAATCAGAGTTAGGTGCACAATATCCGCACAGAGAATAATGAAGCCAATTTTTTTTAACCAGACTGTGAACACTGTAGAGTACCGACTGATTTTCATGGAGTTTGTTGAGCAACTAGACGATGTAGAGCTGAGTCAAGGATATTTTCAGCAAGATGGCGCTACATGCCATACACGAAATAAATCCATGGACCTAATTGCAAGTTTCTTTGACGACCGGATAATTTCCAGGAATCTGTGGCTACCAAGATCTCTGGATTTGACATTGCCGGACTTCTTTCTATGGGGTTACTTAAAAGACAGGTTTTATGCCAGATATCCCCAGACATTGGACAATCTGAAGCACAACATCACACAGGAGATTCAAGCTATTGACAACAGAGTCCTCCAACGAGTGTCCAGTAACATGAAACGACGTGGAGTTGTGCCTTATGCAGGATGCAGGACATTTTTAACATTTGCTACAGAGGTAAATAATCTCTTAAAATGCCTCTACATTTTAGGTATAAGTTGTTGCTAACACAATTCGTTTTGAAACAATTAATGAAAGAAATGTGTCAGTTCTATATAAATCACTCTGTATATAAACATACAGCTTATTGGATCAAGTTCAATTTACTGGTACTTTACATATCTCACATTTGTGGAGCGTAACTTCGTTTAACTTACATGCAATTTTACTGAACTGTCTTTTTCTAGATTGACCACAGTGCAGAAACAAGAGCGTGTTAGCTCTCTCTTCCCCCTGCCCGCATTACACGGTAAAACCAGCACTCAAGTAATCGTGCACATATAGTATGTAGAAATCATTTGCCTGGCAAATAAAGAAACAAAGGTAAAGTTATCAAAGAAACTTGTTGAAGTTGTCATTTGCCCACTATGTACAACTGCCTAATGCTAAGGTGTTTGTGGATACACATTATACTGGGATGAGACCTAGAAGGTTAACTGTCCTTCACATACCAAGCTATAAAATATCTAAACGATGTGACCACATAGTTCTAGTGACGTAAATTACAAATAAAACATATGCATTGCCAACAAAAACATGCTCATGCAACTCACCACCCTTGTGCATGTTATTACATTGGCTATGATGATGGTTTGTTGAGGAGAGGGGTGCACTCTTCGATTTCCGAATGGAGCTCGTGGTGGTTGCAACTGTGGTCATGGTAGAGCCGGTGGCGTATTCTGCTGGCGGAGGGATCAGGATGTCCAGGGAGGCATCGTCGTCTTCCTCCTCGGGCAGCTCGTTTCCATTGAGCTCTGGCAACAAGTCAGAGACACTGGTGTGCACTGAGCGTGTGCCAACACTGAATACTGAGCCTGCTGCACGGATGTGCATCACTGAGTTGTCGATGGGGTGAAGTGGAGCGGCCCGGATTGTGAACCATCGGCCATAGCCCGGAGAAAAGACACAGTCACTCGAGCCAGAAGTTGGCACCCCCCCTGTGCACACATGTCAACCTCAAAGTTACAGCTCCTTCTTCCCCCACCTAAACAGTAATCCTTAACAACTTACAATAAACTCATTACGGCAGCTTTGGTACGCCATTAGTCATCTGCATCAAATTCAATTATTAGCCAGTTTCACCAACCAATACTAAGAAACAAAAAATATATATCTTTTACATTTACGTGACTTTTTCTAACAATTTTTCAACATACTATTCTTACAAACACTTATTGCTCTGATATAATTTTGAGTTGAACTAGTACTCCATGATACATATTGCTAGTGTTTACCTAGAACACGTTTTGTTAGGGCCTTCCTAATAACGCCAGCTAATGTTGACTGTTGAATTTTGATTTGATGAACTACTTAGAGGCGATAGTAAATGAGTGACATGTAAAAAAAAATCTAATACATTTTTCTAAAACAGATAACATTTCAGATAATAAAAAATCTGGCATTTATCAATTTAACTGTTTAGAATGCGATCAGATTTGCATTGATAGGACCAAACGTAATTTGGAAACCAGAGTGAAGAAATATTTCAGAAATATTAAACACAAACAGATTGATAAGTCAGTGGTGGCAGATCAGTTTTGATCATTTCAATATGAAATAAACCCAGAAGTTAAATTATTAAAACAATTGAATGGACCAATAGATTTAATGGTTTGAAAAAAATATTTTACAAAATAAAAATCGCATCATGATTTTTGAAACACTGCCAACAGATGCGGTCAATAAGTTTGTTTTGCCCCCAGTAGATGACAGCAAATTATCTGCCATTTACCAGAAGTAATGGAAAAGCTAATCAATCTACCAGCTGAGGCTGTGATGAAAACGTCATGAAACTGGTCCCAGAGGATTTCTACAATTTTAATATAGATAAGTGGAACTGGTTACCAAGTGTTGTACTTTATTTATAATATTTGGATTGCTTCATTGTCTGTAGCTTCCAGTTTTTACAAAATACATAATGCTTAGCATTTTTCTAACAAAGCCCATATTTTGTACAAATTTTGTTGGTGAATAAGTCTGAATATGAATTTTTCAAGGTCTTTGATTGTCAGTTGGTCACTAATTCTATAGACAGCTTGTGCACATGCTGACTTCAGTGACTTTAGCTGGGCAACTGATAGTCACAGTGAAAATAGGCAAATAGTACTGCATTGTCTAAACCTGCCACTAGCTGCAGCACATTCCCTGTACTACTTAAAAAGTTGTATATTTTTTTTCCACACTTGTAAAACCTAACACATGTGGCATACAAGAAAGAGGTATGTTTCCATTGGTGGTATTTATAACAAAAGAGAATGCTAGTTACTGCTTATCATGTGTTGTCTTTTAAGCAGTTATGTACCACTAATGTTACCACTTAAGTCACTATTGGACACACGGTACTTAACTCCCTGTTGCATATACCAGCATGAACACAAATACATTGAAGTGAATCACAACTAAACTAGGACTGCTGCATCACAACTAGACTGAACTATGCTATAGAGGGGATTCAGCATGGAGCTCCAAACTTGATCTATTGTAACTATGCCCCCAAGTGTGGCACCCCGGGAAGGAGGAGGCGAGAGAAGACAGGGCAACTGTCCCAAGGAGTCACAACAGTGCAGAGGACAGAATCCATACAATTTATCAGTTGGAAACTTCTGGCAGGCCAATACAAATAGCATCCCCCCTGTGAAATGATAATGGAGATGAAACGGAGGGGCAGGAAATTTGAAGGAAGTAATTAATTTACCCAGCATTCCCTTGGCAACCCAGAAAAACCCCTGAAAAATCCGTGGATCAGGTACATCGGCCAAGAGAATCAAACCCGGACCTTGTGAATGTGGGCTACAGACGAAACCGCCTGAGACATTCTGTTTGGTGCATAACTCCCTCTGACTTATACTTGGGCTGCTCACTATCACTGAAGACTAACTCTTACTGTTCACTGGGAATGACTCAACATCTTAGTAGGGTCCAAACCAGATGGGAATATTCTAGAAATAAAAGGAATTCTCTAGAACTGAAAAACAGCATTGTCCAGTCAAGAGGATTACCATTAACAAACATAGTCAGCAATGTTGTGCCGGTAGCACTAATACCTCTGTAAACCTCACAGTGACAATATTGTACCTTGATAGAGACAAACTGAAAAATTCAATGCTATGGCCGGGATTTGAACCACAGATCTCCTGGTTTCTGTCCAGCTGCTCTTACCCATTGAGCTACCATGGGCAACGTGCCATCCTGACATTAAATTCTCCAACTGACACATATATTTTCCCGGTAAACCACTAGGGGCTCTCATATTTGAGATGCACTGTTTGTGGCGACTTACTATTGTAAGTACTTGAGTCCCAGGCTTCATCATTTAACTCTTATTATTTAAGTTAATTGGTGGAAATAAATCATTTCTTCACACTAGCCGTGTATAGCCCAAGGTTTTGAACAGAGTCAAACTGAAAAATTCAATACCATGGCCGGAATTTGAACCACAGATCTCCTGGTTTCTGTCCAGTTGCGCTTACCCATTGAGCTACCATGATCATCGTGCCGTCCTGACATTAAATTCTCCATTTTGACTCATATATATTTTCCCGGTAAACCACTAGGGGCTCTCATGTCAGAACGGCACATTGGAGTTCAGAGGTTCAAATCCCAGCCATGGCAATGAATTTTTCAGTTTGACTCTATCTATTCAAAACCTTATTCTATACATGGCTAGTGTGAAGAAATTATTAATTTCCATCAATTAACTTAAAATATTGTACCTCTCTTACTTCTTGTAACACTATGCTTATCACATTTTACAATCAGTATTATTTTAAAAATTCCTTCTTTTGCAGGTTTTTAACTTCATTTTCTCAATTAGGGTTCTCGTTGTGCCACTTCACTTTTGGGAGCCAATTTTCAAATTCTAGCATTGTTTAACACATAACCCAAGGAGTACAGCATTTTAAGACAAACTTGAACACTTTTACAAGGTATTGTTCATTGAAGTAGAATTTGTAATATCAATGTTAAATGAAAAAAACTATTTGAAGTTGGTTTTTCACACCTCGTCACCGAGGCTGAAAATAGACGCAACAGCTTCCGAAACTAGTCCCTCAATAATATAAAACTGTGACAAGGTGCTAAAAACCAACTGCAAATAGTTTTGACATCACTGTTACTACATTTCTCCAATCATGCATAATCTCAATGTTAATTCACTTTTAAACATGGTCTTAAAATTTAACATCGGTTGGTGAAACTGGTCTATGTAAATAATGAGTTCCTTATCTGTGCTAAGCCACGCCTGTTTCTTGGCCTGTGTGCCTTATTAGGCTTCTAGTTATATACATACTATAACAGCATCAACACCTCGATTACTTCCTAATTATTAATAAATATATTATAAAATATACTGTCACTCGGGAGTTGTTCAATATCAAAGCTTGTAATATTTAAATTTGAGAATGAAAACAATATTAGGGAACGGTAGAAAATAGCATAATGGTTACAAACGGTAACCAGTCAGCCATTTTGGATACAACAGTAATGATTATAAAGTAACTAATAATGGTAAAAAAGATAACAAAGAAAGGAACTAACTATCCCATTAATACTAACTAAGCAACAGAGACAGTTAACAAGTCTAGGTGATTATGTAGAAAATGGAGCTAACTACAGTGAAGCAATGAATATTACGCAAATGTAACAAACACTTCACTTATCTTAAGAAAATGATGTTCATTTTTCTTATTAATTGAGATCGATTTCACAAACATTTGTTCGCATTGTCAGTCAACACACTTCATCGTCAAGGATACAGGTTACTATGTTATGTTTTTTTCAGATTACCAAAATCTGAAAACGAAACAAACTTAAAAACAGAATCAACTGCCACTATTTCAAAGTTCATTACACGATGTTTATTTTTTAAAATAAATATCTTTTCCCAAACCATTAAATCTATTGGACTATTTAATTGTTTTAATAATTTCACTTCTGGATTTATTTCATGGTTAAATGACCAAAAATGATCTGCTATGGCCGATATATCACTTTGTTTATACTTAATGTTACGAAAATGTTCTTTCGTTCTGGTTTCCAAATTATGTTTTGTCTTTCCAACATAAACTTTATCACAATCAAAGCAATTAAACTGATAAATACCAGTTTTTTTTATTATTAGGAATTTTATCTTTTTTACAGAAATGTAGTAAATTTTTAATACTATTTTAGTTAATTGATGGAAATTAATCATTTCTTCACACTATCCATATATAGGCTAAGGTTTTTGATAGAACGAGTCAACATGAAACATTCAATGCCATGGCGGGGATTTGAACCACAGGTTAGAGTGACTGGACAGTAACCAGGAGAACCATGGTTCAAATTCCGGCCATGGCATTGAATGTTTGACGTTGACTCTTTCTATTTTAATACTATATTTATTTTCAGGAATTAAAGTTATACCAAACTCGTTAAAAAAATGTTTATTAACCCAAGGTTGGTATATAAATTTTTTAAAATTTACTTACTATCCTTGGGTTAATAAACACTTGCAAAATTTTTTTAAAGAGTTTGGTATAACTTTAGTTCCTCAAAATAACATATGATATTAAAAATTTACTGCATTTCTGTAAAAAAAAAAGATAAAATTCCTAATAATAAAAAATCTGGTATTTATCAGTTTAATTGTTTCGATTGTGATAAAGTTTATATTGGAAAGACAAAACATAATTTGGAAACCAGAACAAAAGAACATTTTCGTAACATTAAGTATAAACAAACTGATAAATCGGCTGTAGCAGATCACTTTTGGTCATTTAACCATGAAATAAATCCAGAAGTTAAATTATTAAAACGATTAAATGGTCTGACAGATTTAATGGTTTGGGAAATACATTTATTTTAGAAAATAAACATTGTGTAATGAACTTTGAAATAGTGGCAGCTGATTCTGTTTTTAAGTTTGTTTCGTTTTCAGATTTTGGTAGTATTGTGAAATCGATCTCAATTAATAAGAAAAATTTACATCATTTTCTTAAGATAAGTGAAGTTTTGGTTACAAATAGTTATATTTGTGTAATAAGTCTAGGTGACTTTCACATATCAGAAACTAGTTGCCTCAACTCATTACACAGTATTTACTTTAGATGAGTCGGTACCAACATTACTTTTTTTAATCTCTTAAAATGTTTCGGGAACATGTGCTCCCATAAAATAAGACGTGAAGCTTTCCTGGCGACAAATATGCTCAAGTTCTTCTTGGGCAGCAAGACAGGTGAAAAGACGATTAGAAATCAATGTTTCGGGAGTGTGCATCTCTCCCATCATCAGGATAATTTAAGAACTGGTATAACCACAAAATAGATATAACACAAATATCAACAAAGACAAAACACTACCAATACTCACATCACTGAACAAAAGACTGTTTTCAGTAAATTAAATGCCAGGTTAGGAGATGGCTGCATTCGTTTAATGTAACCTGAGAAGTCTGGGCTGACAGAGCATTGCTTTGATACAAACATCTTGGCAAAATGTAAAAGTTATTGGGAGCAGAGAGTTAAGGGAACTTTGGCCATTTCCTGCGACTGGAGCACGCTTAATCGTGATGTTGGATTTCAGTTCAGTTCCTCTTGGAAACCAGCCTTAAAAATGGAAATCAATTGACTTAAACACAGATCTATACAGCTTGATCATCAAGTAGTTATGACCTAATCAATTTTCTGCACTTATGCCATCTTCTGACCTGGCACACAGTCTTTTGTTCAGTGATGCGAGTTTTGATAGTGTTCTGTCTTTGCTAATATTTGTGGTTATAACATTTCTTTAAATATCCTGATGATGGGAGAGATGATTTCTAATTTTCTTTTCACCTGGCTTGTTTCCAAAGATCTTGAACATGTGTTCCCATCTTCAGAACATGTCCGACTCTGTTGTGGTTCTCTATAGTGGCGGCATCATGTGGCTGTGAAATGTACTTCCAGAGGGGACTTGGTGGCAGTAAATCAAAATTCATTAACTTTCGTTTGTGTTTCAAAATGAAGCTCTTTTCACATGTGTCCAATTCTTTTGCCTGATTGGCTGGTTTGATTAATGTAATGTTATGGTTGGTTGTCCAGAAATGGTGTGAAACTTATCAAAGATACCACAAATCTCATCCAAAAAGAAAAACAACTGAAATTCAAGAAATTCACACATCTAAAAACATTTTGTAAATTTAAGTACATTTTCATGAAACACATTAGCCTAGCCCCACAGAACAAATTTAGTATGGAGAAATTACTTTGTAATAAATTAACAAATCCTATACCACAAGACAAAAAAGCAGAAATTTACAAAATCA
Source organism: Mantis religiosa (assembly GCA_030765055.1). Lineage (NCBI taxonomy): Eukaryota > Metazoa > Arthropoda > Insecta > Mantodea > Mantidae > Mantis > Mantis religiosa. Next base: position 148,666,246 of record CM060958.1, on the reverse strand, counting down.
ATTGCTGTGATTGTAATAAAGTATATATAGGAAAAACAAAAAGAAATCTGGAAACCAGAGTAAAGGAAAATATGACTGAGCAGGATCGCTTAAGCAGTTTCGTCTGTGGCCAGCATTCAGGAGGTCCGGGTTTGATTCCCATGGCTGACCTACCTTATCCAAGGGTTTCTTCGGGGGTTTTCCCTTGCCACCAGGCGAATGCTGGGTAGGTTAATTACATTCCCTGAATTTCCTATCCCTCCGTTTCATCTCCATTATTATGTCATATCATCTCTCATCCGTTGGTCTCTTTCAGGGTAGAAATGTCAGTGAGTGTCTCGGCAGTGCAAGGCAGGATGATATGCTCTGAGGTAAACTACTTTCTCCTCTGGTAGGTCAGTTGCCTGTCCCCGGGAGAATACTTCTCTGCTGGGAATACTTTCAGGACTGCTAGCCAGGGACCTCTGGAGCTTGGCTGTAGGGCTTGTTGCCGTCCCGCAACAGGGGAGCATGTCCGTTGTCAGGAGGAGTCTCTATCTAAGTAAACTGCATGGGCCCTGCCCTCTGCACTGTTGTCGCTCCTTGGGGCGGCCACACTGTCTCTTCTCGTCTCATCCTTCCTCCTGGGGGTGCCCCACTTGGGGCAAAGGCACAATAGACCCAGCAAAGTGGTCTAAGTGCCAAATCCCCTCCGTAGTGAATCCTAATCCTGAAGGAACATATGAGATCTTTAAAATAAAAACAAATGGATAAATGTGCAGTTTCACACCATTTCTGGATGACCAAACAAATATTACACTAATCAAACTAACCAGTCATGCAGCAGAATTGGACGCACAGGAGAGCTTCATTTTGAAACACAAACGACAGTTAATGATATCGACAGTTAATGAATTTTAGTTAATTGATGGAAATTAATCATTTCTCCACACTAGCCATATATGGGCTAAGATATTTGATGGATAGAGTCAACATGAAAAATTCAATGCCATGGACAGGATTTGAACCACAGATCTCCTGGTTTCCGTCCAGTCGCTCTTAACCTTTGAGCTACCATGGCCAACGTGCCGTCCTGACATTAAATGGATCAATTAACTAAATGGATCTAAATGGACTTGATGGATCCGTGGTTCAAATCCTGGCCATGGCATTGAATTTTTCATGTTGACTCTATCCATCAAATATCTTAGCCTATATACGGGTAGTGTGGAGAAATGATTAATTTCCATCAATTAACTAAAATAATAAGAGTTAAATGATGAAGCCTGGGACTTAAGTACTTACAATAGTAAGTCGCCACAAACAGTGTATCTCGGATGCAAGAGCCCCTAGTGGTCTACTGGGGAAATATATGAGTCAAATGGAGAATTTAATGTCAGGACGGCACGTTGGCCATGGTAGCTCAAAGGTTATGAGCGACTGAACGGAAACCAGGAGATCCATGGTTCAAATCCTGGCCATGGCATTGAATTTATCATGTTGACTCTATCCGACAGTTAATGAATTTTGATTTACCGCCACCAACTAACCTCTGAAAGTATATTTCACTGCTACATGATACCGCCATTATAGACAACCCCCACAACACAAACAACAAGGGTCAGTCGGACATGTTCTACAGATGGGAACACATGTTCCTGAAACATGTTAACAGAGATTAAAAAAATGTTAGTATTTCTAGTACTGACTTATCTTAAGTAATTAAAAATTACATCTTCATCGGACTTTGAAAGGCTGTAGATTGGTGTTTGATGTGTACATTATAACACAAACTGCTAATACTAACAGGATCTGTTTAATCCATATATGGATCAACTCACAGAAGATGAAACACTGTATGGATAATTTCAGCCACTGCACACACCAGTGACAATCAGCATCTCCTGACCTCTCTTGTTTATCTGTGGGCCAAACTGAAAACTTGGCTGTACTCAAATAATGTGTACATACTGCAACAGCTACAGCAGAACATCACACATATCTCAACAGTGTTGCATCAAGGTCCACGCGACCATTTCCACATTAGTCTTATGAACTCTAATTTCTGGAACAGTTTTATTTTGTCCTGTATATAGAAGCACATAAATAAAACTACAACTGAATGACATCTACTTACAAATAGCAATAGATTACCAAGTACATTTTGTAAATGTCAGTAAACAAAGAAGTATCTAATAACTGGAAGTTCATATCAAACAGATGAACTGTAAATATAGGGTCATTAATTTCTAAGCAAACCCACTTGCACCAACTACTGCATGAGACGACCGGCAGTTGTTGGGGAACTTACGCCGGCAGAGACAGACTAGAATCCTTACCTCTTAATACCTAGTCTTGCCATAAATACTGTTACAAATTTTTGACACACACTGTACATCCGGATTGGCATGTAAACAACTGCGTATGTGCACACCTTAACCCTGAACCATTGTTAGCTTGTCTTAGAAAGAGGAAGTATTTAACTGCAGGTTTCCCCATGGAAAGGGGTGATTATGAAAATCGTGTAGCCGTCATTGCATTGCATAAAGTTGGAAAATCTGCTAGTGCCATTTTCAAGATGCTACAAAAGCTGAAAATCAGCCATATGTTTGTGTACTGTACCACTGGGCGATTACTATAACTGGGACTGTAAAGGATTGGCCAAGGGAGTGTCAGGATTCCAGCAGCACAAAAACAAGTGGCAGCTCGTTTTCGGAGAAATCCTGTACGGAAGCAGGCTATCTTGTCCCGTGAAATGAACATTTCAAAAAGGACAATGTCCAGGCTTTTGTCAGAGGACCGTGGATCAAGGGCTTATCGCCGACATAAAGGACATTATCTTGACACATGGCTAAAGAAACTGAGAGTGCTTAAATGTCAATGTCTCCTACAGCATTACCTCAAAATGCTCATCAGAACATTCTCTTCACTGATGAAAAAGTTTTCACTATTGAGGAGCCTTTCAATGTGCAAAATGACATGGTTTATGCATCATCATCTCAGGAAGCCAGTAATAAGGTTCCTAAAGTTCAGAGGGCCCATCATCCCTCCTCAGTGATGGTGTGGTGCGGGGTGAGTTATTCTGGTACCACCCAGCTACATTTTTTGCGAAAAGGATGTTAAAACCAACACCAGAGTATATGAAAGCACTGTTTTGGAGCCTATTGTCAAGAACTTGAGTGGCAAATTGTTTCAAAACCAACCATGGACTTTTCAGCAGGATTCTGCCCCTGCCCACAAGGCCAGGTCAACACAAGCATGGCTTCAGGTCATGTCCCTGACTTCATTTCGTCTGAAGATTGGCCCAGTAGCAGTCCGGACCTGAATCCATTGGACTACCGACTGTGGTCACTGCTTGAGGGCATCACCTGCAAGAGGAGACACCCCACCATTGGAAGTTTAAAGTGTTCCTTGTAGTCAGCAGTGGCAGATTTCCTCCTGGATGTCGTCCGTTCCGCCATAGACGAGTGGCCACAAAGACTCAGAGCCTGTATCCATGCAAAAGGTGGCCATTTCAAAAAGTGATTGGTGCTATGTGTAATGAATGCCTGTAGGTACAACATACTAAAACCAATTAAAATATTTTTTATGGTATTTACGTTTTTCCCTTTTCAAGTTGTAACAGTATTGTGACTTTGTGGGTTCGTGAAATCAAAAGTTCAGGTTACAAACACAAAGAAAACTGCACTTTATTTCCTTAGAGATAAGCTTCGTAGACATACATAATACAACATACAAGGTCAACAAACACAGCTGTTTACCCGCACACGTTCAATTACCGACTAACTCCTCTTTGGCGGGCGGGCTGCCTTTTTATAGATTACTAACAGTGCAGTAATTTCTCAAACAATCGAGACCCGGCTAGAACAAAGGCGAACTCTCGAGAAATCCGTCTCCTCCCCCCACTGCCGTTTCGGCGAGTTTTTATCTACACACTGCACACGCATCCCTTTGAATGCCTTGCCGCCTCGATCAACAATGGCCTGGCCACAGTATTTATGGCTGGACTAGGTAGATGTTGGAAATGTTGACCTTCTGCTCTAAAACAGTCAGCATATCTCGTGTAAATATTCTCGCTCACTCTCCAAAGCTCAGAAGCAGTTATTCTTGTGGTTTCTTGGACAATGTTTTCCCTAAGTTCCTGTAATCTATGAGAATTGGAATGTCACATGACTGTTGAAACTGAAGCCCTATCACTACACACGGGTACAAGTGTTAAAGCCAAATGATCTTGCTAAACATGTGAATTATTTATTGTAACTGGTTTTTCCAATCCATAGAAAAAGCTTTCAATGAACCGCAGCTTGTGTTTTTCACTGATGAATCTTAGTTTCATTTAACTGGACGTGTGAATTCTCACAGCAGTCAATACTGGGCCTCAGAAAAACCTGTGCTATTGGCCTCATTATGGTCATAAAATTGGAGTGTGGAGTGCTAGAAGAATAATAGGGTTCATATTCTTTGATGAAATAGTAAATACAGAGTACTGTCAAAGGTTAATTCTGAAGTCATTTTTCAGCTGCTTGACAGAAGAGATATCGTATGGTTGGTTCTAGCAAGATTCTGCAACAGCACATACGACTGCCAAATCATTAAATGCATTAAGAGAGGGTTTGATGGCAGAATAATTAGTGTTGACTTAAGGACCCCTCGTTCTCCTGAGCTAATGAGCTGTGACTTTTATTTATGCAGTTTTTTAAAAGATAAAGTGCATTGTTCCAATTCTCATACACTACAAGAACTTAAGGAAAAACACTGTACAAGAAATCACAAGAATACCTGCTCCTGAGCTTCGGAGAGTAAGCAAGAATATTTACATGAGATATGCTGCCTGTTTGAGATATGTTTCATTGAGAGGTCTACCTGACTCTTGCCTCTATCAACCCGGAAGGGAAGAAAACTCTGAGGCTCTTTCCTTGGGGCAATACCTGGAGTCTAAAACAGCGTCAAGACGGGTGGAAGTTGATATGCCATTTATGTGCGTCAACCTACAAGGAAGACTACCAAATAACCTCAGTGAGGCTGCCTGGTGATCTAGCACACCTTCTACTAGCTCTACAGCTGCCTGTTTGAGAGCAGAAAGTCAACATTTCCAGCATCTATCATAAGGTAAGGATTCTAGTCCGCCTCTGCAGGTGTAAGTTCCCCGGCAACTGCCGGCAATCTCACGACTTAGAGAGAGGTCGTAAGTGGATTCGATTATAATTTAACTAACTGGTAGTTGTGACTAACATCAGAATGTGTATTGTTTGAATTTAAACTTCTTATATTATAGTTCTTATTTATAATTGTTTCATAACATTGACAATGCATGAAACAATAATAAATAATATTATTCAGTGGCTGATAATTGCTCAGTTTCTGAAAGCTGATTTGTTTTCTATTTCCAAATAAGAGTGAAAAATAATATATTGCAATGAAAATGTTAAACATACCCATTACATCACTTTAAAAGTAATAACATACAAGTTGAGATGTATTTTCTATTCCTCGGCTGAGTGTTACTAATAAGGGCACTCATAGTGGCCACTGCTTGGGGCTGTCCTTTACTTTTGTTTACATCAAATGTGTTTCTTATTTTGAGAAGAGAATACAGTGTATTTGATAAGTAACTCCCTAATTTCAAATTGCTGTGACCTATTAGTTATCAGATTTTATTGAATCCGAGGCATTATACACACATGACCTTATAATATTGTAACTGCGTGGGTTACATAGATTTGGTAATCCGGCTTCCATTTAAAAGAACTTTTTCTGCAGTAAAAAGACATGAAATTGACAATCAGCTGTCTTCAAGGCTGACTTGGTGTTTTGCTGCACAAAAACGAATGAAATCATTGTGGTACACTTCAATCGTCGAGTGTTGCAATAACCAACAAACAATTGCTGCTCTAAACCTTGTGGGGTATACCTCTCTAGCAATTGTTTCTAAAAAGCTGCAGACCTTCCAAGAACTTTTGTGGCTGCAACATTGGACAGAACATTCTGGAGCTCTCTCTTTTTCTCTCCTGCCCACGCGCCCAGCTCTGATCCATGGCACTAGCACAACAATGTCACACGGTGACAGTACAGATTGTATATAAATAAATATCAGGGTTTTAACTCTTTATAATATTTATTACATTAAACTTACATTTATAAATGATATGTCAAATGAAAAATCAACTCAAACATGTCCACTAAGGTGAAAGGTCGATTCATCATTGAAGACAACACGATCCATAAAATCGTCGTCATGAAACATGTCGTTTGCGAAGTTGGCACACAATTAGTGGTCTGTCAGCTTTAGAGCCTGTAATAACTGTAAACGGTAAGGACGTAGCCGTAAGCGTTTTCTTACAACTTTCCAAACAGTCGACACAGGAGCTTGTAATTCAAGACTAGCCTTCCGGACTGATTTCTTTGGGCTATGAGTGAACACCTCTCTCACTCAACAGTCTCTTCACTTACTCTTGGTCGTCCCGTGCTCTTCCCTTTGCAAAGGCAGCCGGTATCTTCAAACTGATGATACCATCTACGAATGTTATTATCACTAGGAGGATCACAACCAAACTTAATGAGGAATGCACATTGCACAGTAACTACAGATTTGGTCTTTGCAACCTGCAAAAATGCTGTTTACTAGTCGCCATCTTTGCTACTACCACTCTCTAGCGGATTGCAGCAGAAACATTGCACGAACATGGGCACTGGTGCCAATAAACAGAACTGTTTGAATTGCTTTTTCATTTGACATATCATTTATAACTGTAAGTTGAATGTAATAAATATTATAAAGAGTTAAAACCCTGATATTCATTTATATACACCCTGTATTATCATGCATGAGTATGGGAGAGAGTGCCAACACAGCGGTGTGATAGAACGCTTGGCGTAAAAAGTGATGTAGCAACACACAATCTCCAGGAATTGTTCCCTGTGACTGCATAATGGAGTTAGCTGAAATACTTTGAGATGACATCATTGGCCAGAACTGAGAATATTTTATGGTCAGATGAGACTGTGCTTCACACTGTCAGTTTGGTAAACAAAATGAACTGTGGCGAGTATTCAAGAATCTGCACATTTGGGTTAAAAGAACACAGAAAAGTCCATTCTACTGTCTTCCATTGTTAGTCCATTCTATACTCATACAACAATGAATGGCAAAAGGTATCTGCATGTGTGGGCAGTGCACAATCAAATTTTTGAGTGGTTGCATGAACATTGTGACTGTCTCACTGTCCAGATCTTACACATGTAACTTTTTCCTCTGTGCAAAAGAAGAGTTACCACAACTGTGCTCACAAGTTGAAGCAGCCATTTCAAAGACACTGGTTCAACTACTGTCAATACATGGGCTGGACTAGACTACGCTACGGAGGTCCAAACTTGGTCTATTGTTATGTGTGTTTGGAGGAACTTAGTAACAATGACATCAAAATTAATCGTAAAACTATTTGTAGTCGGTTTATTGGTGCTTGTCAAGTAAGTGACGAGTGTCAATAAACCGACTACAAATAATCGCAAAAACTATTTGTAGTCGGTTTATTGATACTCGTCACTTTTTTATATTTATGAGAGACTAGTTTCAAAGGCAATTGCCTCCATTTTCAATCTCTTTCCAACTAGCATCTGTTGTTGTCTGCTCTCTCTCTCTGGTGGTGGAACTATGAACATTTTTGTCAAATTATCTACTGGTGGGATTTCAAAGTTCATTACGTGATCCTTATTTTTCCATATAAATATGTTCTCCCATGTTGTCAGTTTATTTTGGTTTATCACTCCTTTTAGTAATTTTGGATTTGGATCAATGTCATGATTTTCATTCCAAAAATGAAATACTACTGCTGCCTTATCTTCTTGTTTCATTCTGATATTTCTAAAGTACTCTTTGACTCTGGTTTTTAGATTTCTTTTAGTTTGACCTATGTAGCATTTTTCACAATTCTTACAACTTATCTGGTATATTCCGGATCTGTTAACTGATGGGATTTCATATTTTATTTTTGAATTTAGAAATTTTAAAATTGAGTGTCTATTAGTAGGTGCCAAGGTTATATTTTGTTCCTTGAAGATCTTTTTAAATTTATTAAATGTTTTTGGGTGATATATGAATGAACTGAATATGTAGTTGCTTTCTTTTTCTTTTGTAAATGTGGTTGCTTCCTTAATGATTTTCTCTAGCTTAGCTTTTCTAATTTTCTTCAACACCAAACTTAGAAAATTAGAAAAGCTAAGCTAAACAAAATCATTAAGGAAGCAACCACATTTACAAAAGAAAAAGAAAGCAACAACATATTCAGTTCATTCACATATCTCCCAAAAACATTTAATAAATTTAAAAAGATCTTCAAGGAACAAAATATCATCTTGGCACCTACTAATAGACACTCAATTTTAAAATTGCTAAATTCAAAAACAAAAGATGAAATCCCATCAGTTAACAGATTCAGAATATACCAAATAAGTTGTAAGAATTGTGAAAAATGCTACATAGGTCAAACTAAAAGAAATCTAAAAAGCAGAGTCAAAGAGCACTTTAGAAATATCAGAATGAACAAGAAGATAAGTCAGCAGTAACATTTCATTTTTGGAATGAAAATCATGACTTTGATCCAAATCCAAAATTACTAAAAGGAGTGATAAACCAAAATAAACTGACAACATGGGAGAACATATTCATATGGAAAAATAAGGACCGCGTAATGAACTTTGAAATCCCACCAGTAGATAATTTGACAAAGAAGTTCATAGTTCCACCACCAGAGAGAGAGAGCAGACAACAGATGCTAGTTGGAGAGAGATTGAAAATGGAGGCGATTGCCTTTGAAACTAGTCTCTCATTAATATTGTGACTTTGTGGGTTCGTGAAATGAAAAGTCCAGTTTCACCACTCAAAAATGTTCTTTATTTCCACCGACTTACAGTTTAACACTTGCCAATTACACAAAATTACGTAATGCACACAATTACGATTCACCAGTTCGTCCGTTACAATTTCACTTGCACTAGTAATTACGGACAATACTCCGATACACATACACAGTTCGTACAGTCTTCCGTTGCGCAATGTTTTTGTTCATTAACACGTCACCAAGAACTGCGACCGTCTCCTCACTCACACTCACTAGCCAACTAACTGACTAACTGACTGACTAGCTGCAGCCCTTTTTATAGGCATCTCGCCGTCTTCTCGACGTTTCCAGATGATGAAAGATCCCGTAAAATCGAGAACCAGGTGGACAGAAACAGACGGCACACTGATGTTTTTCCTCCCAGCCATTGCCTGTCACCACTATAAGACAAACGAGGGGAGGGCGTGGCTAACACGGACCTCCCTTGTCTCCCGCTCTCAGCTGCTTTCATAGGGTGTTCCAACGCTCGCGTGACAATATAGAAAAGTAAGTGACAAGTATCAATAAACGAACTACAAATAGTTTTTGCAATTATTTGTAGTCAGTTTATTGACACATCATTTACTTGACAAGAGTCAATAAACTGACTACAAATATTAATATTTAGATGAGTCGTATTTATTACACATCTGCTTCACTTTTGTGATGTGTAATAAATATGACTCATCTAAATATTAATAATTATTTTGCTTCACTGTGGTGTTCCAATACAGTTAAATCTTGACTACAAATAGTTTTACGATTAATTTTTACGTCACTGTTACTAAATTCCTCCAAACACATAACGACTACAAATAGTTTTACGATTGGTCTATTGTACCTATGTCCTCAAGTGGAGCACCCCCAGGAGGAAGGATGAGGCGAGAGGAGACAGAGATGGCCATCCCAAGGTGCCACAACAGTACAGACGGTAGGGATCCTACACTTCCCCAGTTGAAAACTCTCCGGCAGGCCAGTACAACCGGTATCCTACCCTACTGTGGTCTTGAAATGGCCCCAGCAGAACAGGTTCAGAGACCGGAGACCACCCTACCGGGGAAGGAAACTTTACCAAAAGCCTATCATCCTGGCATGCAGCGCTGAGAGTCTTGCCGACATTTCTACCCTGAAAGAGACCACTGGATGAGAGATGATGTAAAATGATAATGGAGATGAATTGGAGGGACAGGAAACTCAAGAGGATGTAATTAACCTAACCAGCATTCACCTGGCGACCAGGCAAAACCCCCGAAAAAACCCATGGGCCAGATAGGTCAGCCATGGGAATTGAACCTGGGCCTCCCAAATGCAGGCCATAGACGAAATGCCTGAGCCATTTCACTTGGTAATACATGGGCTTATATCCAATGGTAAACAAAATCTTCAGTTCATGTGTGTATAATGCCTTAGTTTGCAATAAAATAGGAAAACTGACAAAAAAGTTACAACAATGTAAAATAGGAAGTTGTCAAGCAACCTGCAATTTATGTAATACTTGCTAATGCTCAATATATGCTTCAGTTGCCAACACTGATTACCTTTATGCCGTTTGTCTCCTGAACTGGCGATGACCAAGTTATTGGGTGGCACATTCTGCTGATTATCTTGAATGTCGATGTAATCCACATCTGGGTCGCTTGTAGACAGGTGTCGTTGACGTCGGTTCACAGTTGTCAGTCCTCCATCAGGTCCAGTTAAAGCAGCAAATATTGGCTGAGGTCCGAGAGCACCAAGTGGTTTACCTGGTAGCTCATGTGGGTTGCGGCCGTGTAATATTAACGGTTCCGGCTGTTCTCGCACGTCATGTCTGTCAAACATAAAATGAGGATATTATTACAGTAACTGTTAAGACAAATTCATTGTTTAAAGCTTCGTAACAGTGAATACAAATACAGTACTCAAGCATTAGCAGTAGAATTTGGAATGCTTTGCTTCACATTACAGAGGAGATGTTAGAGAAGTTTTCACTTAACAGTCACAGTTAATGTCAATTACAGCCATATCTTTACTAAGTGAATATTTTAGTAACAGTTTCTGGTACAAATGAAAGGCTAAGTGCAACAGTGGTCCAACCCTCTCCAATGTCGAATTTGAGTTGACCCTGCCATCTGTTCTTGTTAACCTTGAATTACCTATTACAATTGATATATAATTTATTTATTTCTTGCTCTCAAACTATAGTAACTGGCTGTTGTCAACTTTGCAGTATAATATCTCAACTTCTTTAAAACGTGGAACAGACTACTGTCAAATGAGGAAACAGAAATATCCCAAAAGTAACCAGAAACCAATGTAATGGGAGAAATATATCCCACTTAACTCGCAGTGATTTCAATAACTTGTTTTTCTATAACTGGGAATACTGAAAATAAATCTACTGTATATTTCAAATGGGATGATGTTTGTCCTTCAATGCTACTACAATCTGTTTGATGTAAGAATAAAGTAAGTCAAAGCACATGGCGGAAACTAACCACATTGGCTGATGGGTTTTAATACTCCCCTGTTCCTCTGCAATATAGTTCCACTTCTTGCTTTACCTGCTTTCAATAAACCATTCAAATTGTTATAATATAGAACTACTATTATAAAGTAATTACAATGACTCTCAAAAGTTCCAAAATGCACTGGTTGAGTAACCACAAAGATGGCAGTTAAACTCCAATGATGCATATAACCAATAACGTACTAAAAGGCGGAGCTCATGGCGGAGTAATACTTTACTTTATTCTAACAGCGAACAGATTATAGGTGAACAACCAATCAGAGTCCTACGACATTGTGATATTGCATTTCCCACAAATTGGGTGTGACGAGGGCCAAGTGAATCCATTCCTAATTAATACTATTTGCGCTAAGACAAAAATTCAGATTTTTTAGAAAGTGATCCACGAGGAAGGTAGAAAGTTATGTGTCTAACGTAACCGTAAATACAGCACTTGTGATGTTAGTTTTTTTTTTTTTTTTTTTTTTTTTTTTTTTTTTTTTTTTTTTTTTTTTTTTTTTTTTTTTTTTTGGTAATTTAAGTCCTCCAAAGTTAAGTCATATCGGACGATGAATGGAATGGGTAAAATGATACTCAAATGGACCCAGGGTCCATAGAGCTTAGAGTTACCTGACATTTGTCTTTCAGGATAAGGGAAAACCCTTGAAAGAACCTTATCTAGATAACTCACCCTAACCGAGATTCGAACTCGGGACCTCTTGAATGCGAGGCAGACACACTACCACCACGCTACCGAGGTGGGCTATGTTACACATTGTAATGAACATCTTTACAGGTTGGCATGTATGTGTGTACGTATACTTGTAATTACTCAGTACTGAAATACAAACATTTGACATGAGATGATAAAAGGATTACTTTGAATAAGCCATGGTATCAGATAAATTTGAGAGAGAGCAAACAGTACATTTCCTAGAGAGAGAGGCAAAGTAAAAAAATAAGTGAATTGAGAAGATATTGACACATTGCTTCACTAAACCTGTTTTTCACAGGACATGTTTCAGGAGCTGTTGCTACCATCATCTGAGTCTTGACTCTTGAAACATGTCCTGTGAAAAACAGGTTTAGCGAAGCAATGTGTCAATAGTACAAAAGTGAATCGAGAAGATATTGACACATTGCTTCACTCACAATATCTTCTCACAGTCAATATCTTCTCGATTCACTTTTGTACTAATTTGTGCTTCACTGTTCCTACGCTTCTCCAAGTTTATACTTTGAATGTGTCAATATCTTCTTGATTCACTTTTATTTTAACTTGTGCTTCACTGTCTACGCTTCTTTCAAGTTTTATACTCCAAAGTGAAAAATTCAATGCTATAGCTGGGATTTGAACCACGGATCTCCCGCTCTCCGTGCAGTTGCTCTAAACCACTGAGCTACTATGGCCAACATGCTGACATGACATTAAATTCTCCAACTGACTCATATGTTTCCCGGTAAACCACTAGGAGTTCTCATATACAATGAGACATGCACCTTTTATGATGACTTACTATGCTGTAAGTACTTAAGTTCCAGGCTTCATAGTTAAGTACTTACAGCATAGTAAGTCATCATAAAAGGTGCATGTCTCATTGTATATGAGAACTCCTAGTGGTTTACCGGGAAACATATGAGTCAGTTGGAGAATTTAATGTCATGTCAGCATGTTGGCCATAGTAGCTCAATGGTTAAGAGCAACAGAATGGAGGCCTCACATTTAAGATGTCTCAAGTTTGAATCTCAGTCAGGGTGAAAGACGAATGTCAGGTGACTAAGCTCCATGGACCCTGGACTCATTTGAGCATCATTTCATCTATTTCATTCATTGTTCAATATGATTTAACACTGGAGGACATAATTTAAAAAAAAAAAACAGATGGAGACCAGGAGACCCATGGTTTAAATCCCAGCTATGGCCTTGAATTTTTCAGCCTGGCTCTACTCATCCAAACCTTAGCCTACACATGGCTACTGTGGAAGAAATGATTTATTTCTATGAATAGGTTGTTCTTTTCATTTATATTTTCATTCAGATTCATTATTATTAAACCAACATGAGATTGTGTTTAATTAGTAATTGCAACAATAGTATATAAAATTATATAAACATAATTTTAGATAGCTTAACATTGTTATACATTTAAATCATGTATTTCTATTATGGCAATGGCTTATTTGTACAGATTGATCACGCTTCAGAAAATTAGTTGTATTACCATATACTTCCTATAATTACAGAGGTTAATACTAATAGCTTTCCGTTAATGTCAGAGGTTTTTTGTAACTAAAAGAATTGATAATTATTGGTAAAAGGGATGCATTACTAAAACAAGAAGCTCAAGGTTGGTAATAGTGACAATGACAGTGAGATATCTCTCAGTGACATAACATTGCTGATGATATATATTGGACATTACGTCATTGTGAGTTGAGTAAATCTTCTTTTTAGAAATTATTCTTGTTGTACAGATTGGTCACACTAGAAAATTAGTTCTATTACCTTACACTTCCTATAGTTTCATTAGTTATTTAATCACAAAATAATAGTAAATAATTTACTTGGTTAAATCAAATTTAAAGGGAGTCGATTAATGACACTAAACAACACTTACTTTTAAATTTTTCCGGAACATGTTTCAGAGACTTTGCCTCTATCCTCAGCCATCGACCGGCCATCAACTGAGGATAGAGGCAAAGTCTCTGAAACATGTTCCGGAAAAATTTAAAAAGTAAGTGTTGTTTAGTGTGATTAATCGACTCCCTTTAAATTTAATTTATCATAACACTGTTTTCAACACTTCCAAGAGAGGAATTGCAATTTACTTGGTTTTTTTCTTTCCTTTTTCCATTATGGAAATTACATAATTACATATGGAAATTACATTTAGCTTCATTTTCATTCTTTGAAAAATATTATAAGAAATAATTGCATGGATATATATTTAATGCATTTATAATTAAGGTTATTTTTCATTATGCACCCATGTTGCATATAATTGGCTAACCTTTCATGTGAGACACATGTAGCTCCCAAGTGTTTGTTTCTTACCATTTGGAGGGGGGATGTTAACGAAAGCTTTACCTGATGCTGACACAAAAGTTAACTACTATCTCTTCTGTTTTATTCATAATTCCTCTATATATTTTGATAAATTACTAGTTTTGTTTCTTTATGAACTCCTACAGTATTGTTAACAACACTATTCTTATATTTAGTCTACTAAAATTTTGACATCAACTCAACATATCCTAAAAATCAGCACCTTCAACCACTGTCAATGGGATTTTTTTCCTTTATTTTATTAGCAATGAATAGTGACAGCTAGTGTTTATAGATATCATAAAGGTACATTAAACCCAAGATTCATATTCCTACCTTCCCATGAAGCAGCGGCTTGTCATGCCAGTCCAACTCCATATATGTAAATATGAAGTACATCCTTAACTGATGAGACTAAAATCTTAAAACCATCGAAAGTTGCTCGCATTTGTCTATGGGACATGTGAAAAAAGAATAACAGAAGTATGACCTTTACTCTTGATGTCATACTTGCTCCCTCACTTTTACTTTAATGACAATGTCAATTATTCGAAGAAAATAAGGCGCCTATAATTTTTGTACTGTCATTCGATAAAAGTGATTTAAATATAACAATGCACACAGCAGTTACAAACACTGACAGGCTTTTCCTAAGTGTAATTGAATATGCTGGTTGCATGTGCTATTAAATTCACAATGGATCTCACTTACCCGCTAAGATATCTTTGAATAAAACAGCCTGATGATTCTCCAGCCGAATCTGTGGGATCGCTTAACACATTTTCAGCCTGATTCGTCACTGAAAGCTGGCGAATGAACTCTGCCACCTTTTTCCGCAATGACGGCATTATGTTGCTTATTTACCAAAAGCTGAAGGACACTTCGACTATTCTTATATCCATTTCTTACCCCAAGTACTCACATCAAGCATTATTAAGTCATTAATTTACGTATTGTGACATTATGGATAGCACAATCAATAAGATGCGCCATTTTGTCATTCTATCTCTTTCACTCTACAAGATTTTGCCTTTGCGCTCGTTTGCTTGCTATTGTTCCGTTAAACTACTATTTGTCGTCTCTTTCTCAAACCTTGACCTTACACAGGCTACGCTTTTTAATTAATTGTTTCCTCACTTTTTGGTGAAATTTTTGAGGTAACGCAAATTCATGTTACTGCTCTAATTTTAGGTTTTTATTGTTATTTTAGCTAAATTAAAGTGCTAAATTTTAAAAAATAAATAAATACGATCAACCGACACCTTCTGATTTCTTTTGTTGGCACTATTGTTTCAGCGGTAAAAACAAAAATTGCCTTTTGTTGGAAATGCTCTGACGTGAGAATTCTGAATCCAACTGAGAGTCCAACACAGATAGGCAGCACTGTGAAATCGAGGCATTTGACGACATTGTGCATAAGCTGTTACAGAAAGCTATACTGAAGCTGAATATCAGAACGTAAGTGAAAACATATAGCAATATAATGCCCGTAATTTTTACAGAAAGTGAAATTTGCATACATGTTTAAAAGTTAGGATTGAGAAATATCATTTGGATCTAATTTTCACCAAAACAATGGCTTCATATGTGATCATAGTTCAGGACTGAAGATTCGGTCTAAGTGAAGCTAAAACTATATAAATGTCCTTTAATTTGATGCCTGAGAGTTTTGTGAATGTTTTTGCTATTTCAATTTGTCTTCTCTCCTTTGTATTTAAATGTACTGAAATTAGGAGTTGCTACTAATATGGTATGAAAGACGTTTCCCCATTAACTTTTTTTTGTGTTAACCTTTATTTGAGGCGTTTCTCATGAACATTTATAGCCAAGATCTTTTAAAGTGATCTCAATCTTGTGTCTGACACAATGTAACTTCAAAGCTAGGAGCTCGAAGTTTTACAGTGAACACTTATTATTAGAAAACATAAAAATGTTATGCATAGATAAATTTCTATAAACTTAGCTTGAATATCTTTTGTTTTTATGTTTTTTAAGCACACAGTAGTTTCATAAATCTTAAAAAGTTGCTGTAGAGCAGTAATTGCCTTTTTGAGAAAGCTCATCTATTTTGGATTTCATAATACTCAGCTATTAGCTTTACAACAATCCTAAATGTTGATATGGCATATCTACTTTTGAAAATTTATTGTAACAGAACCTTAAAACCCTTAAAGCTGTATCGATGTGATGTGAAAATCTTGATAATAACATAAAAATATAAAACATATAAATGAAATAAAGGGTATATTGTTGATCTGTAGTTTGATTAGAAAGTTTTGCTTGCTTAAGGTTATGAGACAGTTTCTGACTGCTATTTTAGCGCTGAATTTAATTTTCAGTTTCTCAACAACTATTTGACATAATGAAATGAAACTTTGAACAGAGCACTCTTTTCTGAACATAAACCATGTAAAATGACATTTTTATGCCAAAAAGTAATCCTACATACTTGACAACAACAAAATTAAAAATTTCAAAATTGTCACTGTTATGCAAGTAGGTGCACTTTTCTCTCAAACTGTCAATTATTTTTTACTGAATTTTTTATATGGTTTAATGCTTGTATTACCCGACAATTTCCACTTAAATTTGCTTCCTATATTTGAAAATATCTGCCACTAAAAATGTGGACCTTATAAATGTCAAATTTCACAAGCATATAAGTTGTTAATAAATTATGATTAGAAATTAGAGGAGTAATTTTAAGTGGAATCTGTAGCTCTTCGACTGAGAAATGATCAGTAAAAATTTCAGCCATGGTTGCTAAGAAAAGTGTAGGTATCTACAGTATGAAAAATACAAGTTACAGTAAACTGCAATTAAAGATAAATATTTACATAACAGTGACTCACCAAGTTAGTACATCCAAATTAAAGCTTTATCAACTGAAAATCCATAATATAAATAGTTATAAATAAAAGCTTTGTTAAAAATATAAATATGAATTACAATATTGTTGAAAATATAACAAATTCATATAAAGTCTAATACAATTTTTAGTTAATAATAATAATAATAATAATAATAATAATAATAATAATAATAATAATAATAATAATAATAATAATAATAATAATAATAATAATAATAATAATAATAATAATAATAATAATAATAATAATAATAATAATAATAATAATAATAATAATAATAATAATAATAATAATAATAATAATAATAATAATAATAATAATAATAATAATAATAATAATAATAATAATAATAATAATAATAATAATAATAATAATAATAATAATAATAATAATAATAATAATAATAATAATAATAATAATAATAATAATAATAATAATAATAATAATAATAATAATAATAATAATAATAATAATAATAATAATAATAATAATAATAATAATAATAATAATAATAATAATAATAATAATAATAATAATAATAATAATAATAATAATAATAATAATAATAATAATAATAATAATAATAATAATAATAATAATAATAATAATAATAATAATAATAATAATAATAATAATAATAATAATAATAATAATAATAATAATAATAATAATAATAATAATAATAATAATAATAATAATAATAATAATAATAATAATAATAATAATAATAATAATAATAATAATAATAATAATAATAATAATAATAATAATAATAATAATAATAATAATAATAATAATAATAATAATAATAATAATAATAATAATAATAATAATAATAATAATAATAATAATAATAATAATAATAATAATAATAATAATAATAATAATAATAATAATAATAATAATAATAATAATAATAATAATAATAATAATAATAATAATAATAATAATAATAATAATAATAATAATAATAATAATAATAATAATAATAATAATAATAATAATAATAATAATAATAATAATAATAATAATAATAATAATAATAATAATAATAATAATAATAATAATAATAATAATAATAATAATAATAATAATAATAATAATAATAATAATAATAATAATAATAATAATAATAATAATAATAATAATAATAATAATAATAATAAATTCGTGGACGTCAAACAGGCTTGTGATTCGGTTGATCGGGAGTGACTATTTGTAATATTGAGAGAACATTTGCACTCGTTAGACAATAACAGATAGAAGGTCTAAAGTTAAATATTTTGGGGACATTTCTGAATCTTTCGAAGTTAAGGCTGGAGTGAAACAAAGAGACATTACTCTTTACTCGTGTTCCTTAAAAAGTAATAGAAGAATGGCGTAATTCTCAAAATGAATCAACCAGTCATATCAAGAAGAGGGAAGTTCACGACAGACAGCCTGGCTTATGTAAATGGTCCTGCGATCTTAGCACGTGACTTTATGACAGCTCAAAAACTGATTGAATTATTAAAAGAATCTACAGAGAATGTTGGTATAAAGAGACCCTTCGGAAAAAAACTAAACATATTTCATACAATAAAGAAGCAGCAAAATACATGGAAGTGGAATTAAAGGAGTTTCACAATTATGAAAAATGGAATCGAAATTACAAGGAAACAAAAGAAGGTGCCGAAAAAATGAAAGCAGCATATCGGCTTACTCTATATATATAGAGTATATGCAACATTAAGTCAGTATAACACTGTCATTAAACCAGAGCGTGCCTCTATTTTGCAGAAATATTAATTTTGAGCAGGAAAGCAGAAATCGAAAATATAGAAGAAGAATAACGTAAAATTATTAGAAAAAGTTTAGGTCTACAAGTCGTAGGTGAAGAATATAGACTTAGAAGTCATACTTAGACATCGTTAGTGATATCAGGAAAGGCAGGTTAATATTTTATGGATCAATAAACGATTAACTTCAAATAGGCTCACAAAACAAATTATAGAGTTTTACGAAAATAGAAGTTAAGTACAAAAATAAGGATCGCGTAATGAACTTTGAAATCCCGCCAGCAGATAATTTGACAAAAAAGTTCATAGTTCCACCACCAGAGAGAGCAGATAACAACAGTTGCCAGTTGGGAAGAGATTGAAAATGGAGGCCAGGGCCTTTGAAACTAGTCTCTCATAAATATATGAAAAAGTAAGTGACGAGTGTCAATAAACCAACCACAAATAATGTTTATATTAATTTTGACGTCACTGTTACTAAATTCCTCCAAACGCACAACAGAAAAATGGTTTTAATCCAAACTCAACCAAAAAAAAAAAAAGATCAGTTGGGACTATAAGTGAAAGAAATTAAAACAGATCACTGCTCAAAACTGGAAATACAAATACATGAAATTGCTGACCTAAGATTTACTCGCTGACTCAGGTCACCTGGCTATAGTCCTTTGGTTTTCCTGAGCAGCTTTGGTGTCATTTCTTCTTGACCTTCGCTTCTTTTATCCTAATCCACTTTTCTCTTAACCTATATAAGAAATCTCCTATACATCTATATTTCTTTTCTCCCATCCCTGTTAACATACATAACGCCACTGCCTCTTTGCTTACACTGTCCCATTTCTTATCCCATATTTTTCTCCTACAATTTGTTAACCCCTTACATTCTATCAGGTAATAAACAGTGTTCTCTTCATCTGCACAAACTTCACATATCCCTACTCATTACTTCTCAACCCTTTTAGATATATTATTCCTACTCTCATCCAAGACCGCGCCGTGGCTCAGTGGTTAGACCGTTTGGCTCTCACCAAGGCGGCCCGGGTTCGATCCCAGGCGACCGCAAAGTGAGATTTGTGGTGGACAACACGGCACTGGGGCGGGTTTTCTCCGGGACCTCCGGTTTCCCCCGCCATCTCATTCCACCGGTGCTCCATCTTCATCTCATGTATCATCAGTGTCACCGCCTGCGGTGCCATATGTAGTAAAAGCGGGCGTTAAACACTACACATTTCACACATTTACTCTCATCCACGCTATGCCTTCTCTTCCACTTTTGTCACATTGATCTATATATTTTTCCCTACCCCATTCTGTCTTTAATTGCTTATAGAGTTTCAAAGATTTCTTTTCTTCTATACTTTCCCATATCTCTTGCCTATCTATGTCTTGTAGTCTAGTTCTCACTTCCTTGCAAAAACCGTTATAATTTATCTCCTCTGCTCTCCATAGGTCTCCCATGCCTATCTTTAATATCATTCTTTCTAATTCTGACCATCAACTGTTTGTGTTCTTAATGCTTTTCTGTTGCTTCATGCACAGATTCAATAATTCTCCTTTCTGCCCTTTAATACACTTATACCAGAATTTCAGTATTCTATTATTATTCCCCTCCTTTTTGTATTACCCAACTCTAGTAATGCCACCTGTCTTGGTGCCGATTTTGGCAGCCCTTGTACTTCATACATCTGGTCTAATTGTGTTCCTATCTCTGATGTGCCCCATAAATACAAAAACTTCACTTTTTATCCTTGGGCATTTCCAAAGTTTGAACAAATATTTAAACATTATGACATCAAACTAGCACCACAAAACAGATTTTCTCTCAAGAAATTGTTAAATAACTCATCACCAGAGCAAAAATCAGGCATATATCAGATAGACTGTGAGGATTGTGACAAATTTTATATTGGTTTGACAAAAGGAAATTAAAAAAACTAGATCAATGTTTCAACAAAGGAAAAAAATTTAAAAAGGAACTGAAAACATATTTAATTCAGAAATGTATATATAGGTTAGATGAATTATAATGAATAATTATATAACAAATGTATGTATATATTCAATGTAGTTTAATCTTGTAATATTAATGTAAATTATTATTATTATTATTATTATTATTATTATTATTATTATTATTATTATTATTATTATTATTATTATTATTATTATTATTATTATTATTATTATTATTATTATTATTATTATTATTATTATTATTATTATTATCATTATCATTATCATTATCATTATCATTATCATTATCATTATCATTATCATTATCATTATCATTATTATTATTATTATTATTATTATTATTATTATTATTATTATTATTATTATTATTATTATTATTATTATTATTATTATTATTATTATTATTATTGGTATTGTTATTGTTATTGTTATTAAATCCCGGCCATGGCATTGAATTTTTCAGTTTGGCTCTTATCAAAAACCTTAGCCTATATATGGCTAGTGTGAAGATATGATTAATTTCCATCAATTAACTTAAATAATAAGAGTTAAATGATGAAGCCTGGGACTCAGGTATTTACGATAGTAAGTTGCCACAAACAGTGTATCTCGAATATGAGAGCCTCTAGTGGTTTACTAGGAAAATATGAGTCAATTGGAGAATTTAATGTTAGGATGACAAGTTAGCCATGATAGCTCAATGGGTAAGAGTGACTGGATGGAAACCAGGAGTTCTGGTTCAAATCCTGCCTATGGCATTAAATTTTTCAGTTTGACTTTATCTATCCAAAATCTTAGCCTATATAACACTAGTGTAAAGGAACAATTAATTTCCATCAATTAACTAAAATAATAAGAGTTAAATGAAGCAGCTTGGGACTCAAGTACTTACAATAGCAAGTCACCACAAATGATTATCTCGAATATGAGAACCCCTAGTAAGTGTGACTCTATCGATTTTAGTACTTCCAGTTTTTATCTGTCTCTTGAAGAGCAGTGATCTGTTTTAATTTCTTTTGTCTAGTCCCAACTGACCATTTTTCTAGTTGAATTTGGATTAAAACCATTTGTCTGTGCTGTATTTAAATTCTTTGTTATATTGTTTTGTATCTAGAAACCTGCTGTTAAGTCTATGAATGTAGCATACATATGCATTGGGCTGAGCTATAATTACTAACAAAATTATATTCATTTACATACATGCATACCTTTACACTTTTTGAGTTTGTTCCATGCATAATCTGGGAAGTTTTTACCAGTCTGTCATGCTTACACTATTCTTTACCCTATGTTTACATCTACCCCCTTTGCCGTTAGGGACTTCACCCAACTCTTCAGAGCAGTGCCCATCATGATATATTTTACACACAGAACCAATTTTCTCTTCTTAACGCTGGTGAACTTCTGTTTCTAATTCTACTGCACTCTCTCTCACTTTAGCTTATTGGTTTGCTCTGCCCAGCTTCCACATTGTTTTCTCTGACACATTCTTCAATGATCATTTTCCTTGCCTTATCAGCTTCCTTTCTTACTAGTTCCAATGTCACATGCATCCACTTCGCAAATCAACAGAACGAACTAGGTGTTTTCAACAATCACTGTTTGAAAATTTAACTAGTTGTTGGATTACCTTACTTCCGTCATTATTACCAAGTGGGATGACTTAGGCGGTTTCATCTGTGGCCCACAATCGGGAGCTCCGGATTCGATTCCTATGGCTGACCTTTCTGACCCATGGGTTTTTTGGGGATTTTCCCGGGTCGCCAGTTGAACACTGGGTAGGTTAATTACATTCCCCGAATTTCCTGTCCTTCCATTTTCATTTTACATCATCTGGTGGTCTCTGATAGGGTAGAAATATTGGCGGAGTTTTGGTGCTGCATGGCAAGATTATATACTCTTGGTAAAACTTCCTCCTCCAGTAGGACAGTCTTCGGTCTCCGAACCTGATCTGGTGGGGCCGTTTCCGGACCACAGTAGGTGGGATGCCAGTTCTGGCCTACCAGGGAGCTTTCAACTGGTAAAGTGTATGGACTCTGCCCTTTGCACTGTCAAAATATTTGCCACTTAGGCTTCACTTATATTAACAAATTGGTGTTGATACTTCTTTTCAAATGGAAATCGATTTTGCAAACAAATCGTTTGCATCCTCAGTCCACAGATAAACTCTGTTATATAAATGCAACAACAGAGTTTATCTGTGGACTGAGGACGCAAATGTGTAATATTTATTGCTTCACTGTAGCTAGCTTCATTTTCTACATTAACAAATCTGTGTTTTTGTTACGTCAACTAGTTAACATTTTACCTCCTCAACCAATTCATAACGTATATTGTCTTTATTTCATTCACATCTGGAATATGGGCTAAGTCTGCTGGTAAGACTCCTTTTGCACACCTATTTTCAGTCCAAAAGAGGGCTATTAGAGTTTTAGCTAAGTTGCCACAATCTGAGTCATGTAGACCATACTTTAAGAAATTCAAAATCTTACCCCTCTTTTGCATATACATAAATTATGTTATTTGGTATGTAAAAAAGCACTCAACATTATCCCCTTGCCTAAATAAAGATATACATAAACACCACACTCGCAGGGAAAATAACTTTTTTCTTCAATCATATAGGAGCCAGTTTGGAAATAAAAATATTATTTATGCTGGATCAAAATACTTCAACATATTACCAAACAGACTGAAGTCAGGGATAGACAGAAATACTTTTAAAAAGAGCTCAAAATGTATTTGTTAACCTATTGCTTTTATAATGATGAGTTTCTTATCCATAATGGAAATTAATCACATTTTAAACATAGTTGAGTTTCTGACATAATAGTATGCACAGATTTACTTTATCAATATTTAGGTTAATTTTATAAACTTGTATTCTTTATCACATGACTGATGTGGTCTTAAGAACAATTGTCCATATGTGTATAGTGTTATTTTATATTGTAATTATTTTGTATTATAAACTGACGTGGTCTATGTAACACTGTTTTTGTGTATACTATAGGACTGAAAAAAATAAATAAGTGTTTACATAATGAATACATCTGTTGCAGGATGGATGAACAACTTCAGCTCGAGTTCAGATATCTCTTCAGAGCAGTTGATGACCTGGAGAAGTTAATGAAAAACCAGAAGGATTTAAATGAACAGCAGGAACCTCTTGATGGCAACAATTTGGGATATCAAAAACTGCATCAGGAATACATTTCAATGAAGCAAGAGTATGATGAAATGAAGCATCTTCTGAATGTAAAGCATTTAGAGCTGGAAGAGGTTGAGAAAAACATAGTGAAGAAACAAGAGGAACTGCTGAAACTTCAGGATCAGAACATCGCCCTTAAGGAATGTCTGTCAGGAATGGTCGTCCAAGTGGAGGAGATAAGATACAAGGTTGAGACAGAGCGCAATGAGGAACAGAAGCAGATGAATGAGTTGAAGTGCCGCTATGTAGGAAATCAGGCCGAAATGGAAGAGTTGGAACAGAAGCTGATGTCCATGGAGAAAATGCTTTTGGAAGAGCAAAAGGAAAAACAGCAGCTTAAATTTGTTATCAAAGAGAAGGAACAAGAAATAGATGAGCTGAATCTTATAAAAGAAAAGCTGAATGAAGAAAGTGTGAAGCATCAAGAAGAACTAGAAAACATGCGTCACTGTCTTGCAATTAAACAAAAGGAAACTGATGAACTGGCAGAAAAATGCATGGAGATGAAAGGCGAGATAGAAAGAGAACATGCAAATGTTGAAATATTGAAGAATGTCATTTCAGGAGCCGAAGAAGACAAGAGAAAACTACAAAGTGAAGTACAACGAGTAAAGATGGAGCTGAATGAGAAAGACAACTACATCAAAGATGTGAAACATCAAGGAGAGATGATACACGATGAACTAAACACTCTGCAGTCCAAACACCAGGAGCTGACAAGGGAACTGAAGCGAAACAGGGAAGAGATGGAGGATATGAAGAACTTCATCTCTGTGCTTCATGCAGACAATGAAGAACTGCAGAGAAAGCACGCCAAACTTAAAGATGAATGCAGAGAAGAATCGGAAGTAGCCGAGAGATTGAGGCATCAGCTGGCGCAGAAGGATAGGGAGCTGGAAACTCTATTGAGGGATAAGTAAGAAATGAGAAGCAAATGAAAATAGCAGAAAATACTTAACATTTTATCAAAACTGTTTTAGTTAGAATTGTGGGATCTTATCATTTGCTGAAAATTGTTAAAATTGGCATAGGCACATTCTACTTTAAGTCATGATAGTTCCTTTCAACTCATTTAATGCTTTTATGGAACAAAGTAAAATATTTAGATCTATTATATTTATTTTATTTTGTTCATTATGTTAAAAGCTTCTCAAAAGAGAATTTAAATTAAATATTTGATGGTAATTTAGAAGTTAAATCTAGTCATCATAAAGCATGCCACATTTTTATAGTTCTGTAGAACATTTTTCCTTTCAACAGTAAATACAGAACAAGTGACAACTGTTCTACAAACCATTGTTGCATAAGCTTACCCTTCTATTTCATGTTTATTGAGATACACATTTGTCTAAATGGTTTTATTATACAGGCGTTAGTGGTATGAGTGTGCAGATTTCACGAGCTGGTGGTTTCAAATACGATGAACAATAAAGTCTGATAACATTTTGATCTGTCTTTAAAGATAAAGATAAATGAACATTACTGAATGCATTTTCTACACAGTCTGGCAACAGAGTAGGATTTCAGAGCTTAATGTTTTGTTTAGCGGCCAGACATGCATTCACACCTGCAACAGACAAAAGTCTAATCTAGGCCAACACTTGAAGTCTGGTTTGCCATCAGCTACTGTTAGTAACAAGGGGTGGAGTGCTTTTGTTTTAAGAGATTATCATATTTACGAGACCTAAACTGATTACCAAAGATAGCAAATTAAACTATAAAAATGCATCATTCAGGTGTATCATGTACAGTTAAATCAAAGCCCATTTTGCTAAACAGAAAATATATTAATGGTCATTAACTGCAACATGATGTCTATTTACTGTATTTTATTTTGTAATTCTCCCCCTTTTCCTTGAAAAACTTGCTTGAAAACACTGGGGAGGGAATTGCGAGTGGTGCTTCTAGGAATTCAGAAAGGAAGGGAAACCATGTAGTATTACGTAAAAGTTAAGTATACAGGGTGTTTCGAAATGACACCAAACGAATATATAGAAGTAGTTGTTCAGCTTCTATGTGACACATATAGATAGTTCTTACTGCCAATATAGCCACATTAAAAAAATGCTCCAGAATGAGTGTGGATTAGACAGTGACAGGAACAATGCTGTGTGCCTCATGCTATCGAAGTTCACAGGTAGATGACACACCATGTCGTGTGCTGTAGCTGTTTGTAAACATAGTAACATACTCCATGGTAGCTTGCTACTATTAAGAATTTCTTTGGCTTATGAAACTGCAATAAAGAAGCTATTCTTTAGTTATTTGTTTATGGTTGCTTAACGTGTTCCTACATACTGTTATAATAGCCAATGACGGCAAATAAGCTGGTGGACATATGCAACTTAAACTTTTAGAGGGAAGTTAGTGAGACTGAGGAAGGAAGCATTAAATGATAAAAAGAACAGATAATAATATCAAACAATTGTAGATAAAGTTAACCAAAACGAAATGTCTTATGCAATGAGACAGGCATTTTATTTCACTGTGCTTAATAATACTAAATAAAGCATTTGTAACTGAAAATGAAGTTGTTGATTTTACAGCAACTGGTTGAAAGCCAGGGGCGGCTTCCGAGGTAGTGCTGCTGTGCCATGGCACCATCTGTATGAAAACAAAAGAAAGAGAAGTGGCTAGGAATTGCGCAAAAAGATTGTTTCTGAGTATCTGCTCCCTCATGTGTGTAGGCGCGCTAAATGCAAGTGCTCTGTCCTTGGTGCCAATTCCAGAACAGCACCATCTACGCTCATAAGTGCCTGTGTTAAGGGCTAGGATGTCTGCTTATACATGGCTTCTTATGTGAGAAGGTAGTGCCGAGATTTCTCTGGAGCATAACTTACGCTTCATCCGTTAGAGTGCAGTAAAGCACGAGACTTAAGATAACTGTCTCTCTGTCACGAAATTGTACACAAACACTTCATATCACATTCTCCATGAACTGTATTATCAAACTGTTACTGTACTCGTTACACCTGTGCGTAACAAGAGTACGGATGTAATAAATATCTATTTTTGTTTCCCTGTACGTGCTGTTTGGTACAGTATATTATAAAATAGGATGGATTATTGATAAGATTACCTAAATTGTTCCAAATTGGTGAACATATTTATATTTTAACAACCCTCAGCTGAGGATGAGATCGAATGATCTTGAAAACATTTCAATTATACAACAACAAGTAAGTGAAGTTTGAGTGTAAACATAGTGACTCATAAATCAAACTCAAACCCTTATTTACTTGTTTATTTATGGCACTGTCAATACAATGCCTCACATGCCGCCCCTTTTGAAAGCACTGTACAATTAAGATCATAGCAAAATCAGCAACCTTGCAGCTGACTGAGTCATTATTGACTTTTTCACAAGTAACTGTCCCTTGCTCCATAACCTGAAAGCAAGGCTAGGGTCACTGATAAAGAGCAAGGAGCAATGCTTTTGTTTTTGTGGGCGGTACGCCCCAATAAAAATTTTTGAGGTTCGCACAGTGATTCCTGCACTGCCTAATCACAAAATAATGTACTATTTAATGCTGCATACAGTTACGCCTAAGAGGATTTCAAAGCTGCGACACCAAAATTTGGACTAGTTAAGTTATAAACTACAAAATGGCTATAATCGTTCGTGTTGTTTCAAAACAACCTGTATAGCTAATGGAAATGTCCATAAAGTTTCAGAACATTCGAGAAGGGAAAGCTTCCAGAAGATATTTGTTATCTACCAATAGCATTTCTCGGAAATCTCTCCAACTGCCTGTACCAATAATCATATCACAATATCTTTGAAATTGTAAATACTATACAAAATGTACATAAACTGTATGTTCTGCATTTCTCGTGAAGTAAACTTTCAAGTATCTCTCAGTATTTTTAATTTTACAAAAATATACAAAATACATTCAGAATGAGGAAGACTTGAAAGGCTATTTGCAGAAAATTCAAAATGTAAATTTTATTTGTTATGCATAATACATATGGTATTTTAACCAAATTGGTTAAAACCCATTTTTGGGAACATAAAAAAAGTGACAATTTGTCTATCTCAAGGTAATTTGGGTTAGAGAGATTTTCTTTGTTTTGTATCCTTTAAATACAAAGTTGATCTCAATTAAAAAAATATAGAAGAATAAGATTTTGTAAACAAGCTTGTAGAAGATGTTGAACATAGTTTTTCTTTCCTTTTTATATTGCTTTGTATTTTCTATGTTATTTACAAACTCTTAAGAATTTGTGTAGTTAATTCAGTAGTTAGGCACTTGTCTACTGATCCCAAGGTCAACCCAGACCTTTGGTTTTTAAGTGTGCTTAAAGCAACAGTTCCTTGTTAGTAGATTTACTGGCATTTATAGAACTTCTGCAGGTGACACTCATATGATACTAGCAATTGTCAGCAAACATTTTTACAATTTTGAAAGCAGAATACACTAAGCTTATGACATATCTTCAGATGGAAGGTTTCATACAAGTACTCACAAAAATATTCAAAATAGAGTTATTTCAAATTATGAAGTGGTATTAAAATTTATTTTGAATGTTAATCCAAAGCAAGATATATATATATATATATATATATATATATATATATATATATATATATATATATATATATATATATATATATATATATATATATATCACTTTAATATTTGGTCACTCTTAGGCTTGAATTCATCTTATAAGTAGAGAAGCCTTGCACCCCAGTTGCCATAATGATGAATCTATATTTCTGTGCTGTCTTTGTGTACTGTAAAGTGAAATGGGACACAAAGGAAACAACAAAACATGTCAGGCTGGCCCCGTAGCTGAGTCAGTAGAGCACCTGCCTGCCGTGCTAGGGGTCCTGGGTTCGATTCCCGGCAGTGGGGGTGGGGATTTTTCTCCGACCAAGATAATTCCCCATCTTCTCCAGAGTCTGGAAGTATGAATGAGAGTGTGAATGTGTGCGTGATATAATGAATAAAAACCAAAGATAATTAGTTAACACCTTCAGTATGTTCCAAAGGAGAACGGCCGCCAATAGGACCATAGCAGTTAAAGGCGGGGTATAAATGGAAAAAGGGGGAAAAAAAATGTCGATATCGAAAACTTGTCAACCTTTCACCACACTAAAGGTCTTACACATAGAGAGGTCAATATAGCACAGAGCATTGTTGGAGACATCATCCGATGATACAGAGAAGAAGACAGAATTAAATATTTGCCACAGAAGCTGAGAATGGGACTCCACAGAAGCTGAGTCAAAGACTGTTTATGAGAGAAGTGATAAGTCATCCACCCAGGAACAGTTGGAAGGGTTTTTGTTGAGGAAGGCTACAATGGAAGAGCAGCAAGAGAAAAGCCTTATGTAAACAAAACTAGCAGGGCTAAATAATTCCGCAAAAGAGACCAAAAATGGTGGAGTAGGTAATTTTTTTTGATGCAGAAAGGAAGGTTCAAGTTTGGTTCAAGCCCAATATAAAACTGAATATAAGGAATTTACGCCGTATATTCTCGGAAAACAAGCTAGGTGAAAAGAGGAGTTTCAGGAGTGTACATCTCTCCCATCATCAGGATATTTTAAGAAATGTTGTAACCACAAAATAGATATAACACAAAAATCAACAAAGACAAAACACTACTAATACTCGCATAACTGAACAAAACATTGTTTGCAGTAAACTAAATGCCAGGTCAGGAGATGGCGTGAGTAATTTACTGAAAACAGTCTTTTGTTCACTGATGCCAGTATTGGTAGTGTTTTGTCTTTGTTGATTTTTGGTTATATCTATTTAGTGGTTATAACATTTCTTATAAATAACCTGATGGTGGGAGAGATGTACACTCCTGAAACATCAATTTCTAATCGTCTTTTCACTTGGCTTTTTCCCAAGAATATCTTGAATATATTTGTTACCAGGAAAGCTTCAGGTCTTATTATACACCCTATAGTAAAACATAAAGGTGGAAATCTTATGGTGTAGGGGTGCATATCAGCAAATGGAGTGGAAAATTTGGTATTCATTGACAATCCTATGGATAAGCACTAATAACTCAATATTCTTAGAAAAAAAGTTTCACCATTGCGTGGAGAAATTAGGAATAAGAAATACTTTTTAAGTTTTATCAGAATAATGAACCAAAGCACCAGCTGTATATTGCCAGAGAATGGTGGCTATAAAACTGCTCAAAAGTAATACATCCACCTCCACAGAGTCCAGATCTTAACCCAGTACAGAATTTATGGAGTGAAGTAAATAAAGAAATCGGAAATCTCCCATTTCCTCCAAAGATCAATTAAGAAAAGACTGCTCAAAGAAAGGGTAAAATTTAAGCCTGTCTATCTTCTCCTTAATAGGTGCTACAACTTTATTGGCTGAATGTTTTGGCCAATTCTTAATCTTCATGTTTTTTTAATTTTGATGTATATCCTCCATCCATCTGTTTTTAGGTCTGCCTCTACTTCTAGAGTCGACAGGTTTCCATGTGCATATTTTTTTAACTGTTCTCTTATCTGACATTCTGCACAGATGTCGACCCATCTAAATCTCAGTGCTTTAATGAAATTGTTCTTAATAACTTTCTTTCATTAAATTTTGCATTTGCGATTCTTTCAATAGCCATGTCTCAGAACCGTTTGTGACTATGGATTTTGTTGTAATTGAATTATTGTTGGAAGTTTGTTTTTAAATGTTTTTCTACATAAAATATGCTTTATTACCCTGGATCACTCTCTTTGACTTCTATTTAATTGCAATTCATTATTACAGACCCCGAGATATTTAATTGATTTTATAGCTTAATTACATTGTTGTTTCTTATTAAATCTTCCAATTTATTTAGTCCTTTTGAGCATTTTAAAAATTTTGTTTTTTGCATATTTATCAATAATCCTAACTGGGCAGACTCTTCCTTTAGTCTTTGGAATATTTGTATTGCTTCTTTTTTTGTTCCAGTAATAATAAGAATGTCATCTGTTTTAATGTTACCTCTCGGATCTAATTTGTACAAAACTGTGTGGCAGAAAGCGGATCTCCTTGTTTTACACCTTTGCAACGCTCAATTCTTCACTTAGGGTGTTATTTATTTTCACTCTTGTGACATTATTAGCTAAGGTTATTGCAATTACTCTTATTAACTTTCCAGGCACATTATACATTTTCAAACAAAGCCTGCCTATATGAAAAAGTAATTTCTAAACTGAAATTACGCCTGCTAGAAGTTATTAGGCGTAAATGATACCATACAAAGTACTGAATTTAATCTGTGTGAGGGAATGCATGACCACTGACCAAATATTTAAGTGACTGAAATATTTTTTGTCAACATTTGTACTTCAGAAGAATGATTGTTACTGTTGCAAATGTCATATATTTGCATTTATTTTTACTCAAATGTTTACAGCTTTTTATAGGAAAATAATGCCTGTGTTTGAGTTGCAGAACTTTCACTGATATTTTTATGAGTATCTATAGGTATATGTTATTGGAAAATGGATATTTATTAAAAACAGAATGCCAAACAGAAAGGAAATTCTTTTGATCTTGATTCCATATGTAGTAATGGAATTATTGCACCAATTCAGAAAGTTATGTCAGTTTAGAACATGGATACAAAGTTCCTGTATAGTCAGATCCCACAAGAATGGTGTTTGCCTGCAGAAGTTCGAGTCAAACTTAGCAATAATTATAGTAGAAATAGTGTGTGAAATATCTTTCATTGTTATCACAAGAGTATATTACATTCCAAACAAATGGCTTATTTTTCAATAACTAAAAGTGTGAATCCCCTTCAAATAATTTGTATGTTCTGCTGTTTTCCAAGGTCTTGCATGTTTCCGATACGTCCTACATGCATTGCTTCTATCTCTCTGTGCTTAACTAACATTTACTGTATTTAAATGGCAATATGTGATTTTTAAGAGGGTTCATGGTGAAATTTCCACTTTAAAATGCTTTTTATACCAGATACTTGTTCTTTACTTTACTCTGCCATGTACATAGTAGCTATTCTACCTACAAGTTTTGAAGTACCCTCAGCACTTTGAGAAAAAAAGGTGTGCGTATGAACAGCGTATATTGAAACAAAAAGTTGTATATGTAGTAAACTTAGGACTTAACCCTTTAATGCATAATTATTTAGCAACATGTGCCACTCTTGCTGTAATTCATAAACCAGTTTTCATATCACTTTCTGCGGTGTCTCAACGCAGTGGATTCAAATAGCCTGGCCGCGCCACGGCTGAGTGGTTAGACCACTTGACTCTCACCAAGGCAGCCCAGTTCGATCCCAGACGACTGCATGTGCTGATTTGTGGTGGACAAAACAGCATCAGGGCAGGTTTTCTCTGGGTACTCTGGTTTCCCCGGCATCTTATTCCACTGGTGCTCCATCTTCATTTCATACATCATCACTGTCACCGCCTGCAGTGCTGTATGTAGTAATAGCAAGCATTAAACACTACAAAAAAATTTTTCGAATAGCCGTAGTTGTTAAAGTGATACGTAATGGCCATCCATTCATAGCCAAACTTTGTGAGCTAGAATCTTGGCAATTGTAGTCAAATGTGCCTGCTGTAGACGTGAGGGGTCCAAGTAAAATAGTTGATGTGATGGCACGGCACGCATGGATGTTGATGAGGTATCATTTGACTACAGTTGCTGGGATTTTGTCTTTTTATACTAAAAAAAAAAAAACAATGTAATTGTAAAAGTAATAAAATGTTTACAATTCAAAAGTCTCAAAATTTTGTATGCAACTGATAAAGACCAGTATAACATTCCTTAAGCTGCTAATGTTGCCATATAGCTACATCATGCATTAAAGAGTTAAGTTCAAAGTCTTTGAAAGATGTGACAGAAGATTTTAAACAAAATCCCACTACCCGAAATTACTGTTTATAGAATATTTTTCTATGTTTTGTATTTTCTAAAAATGATGCTAAGAATTTTGATTAAGCTACCACATATTTAAGACATTTATATCAAAATAAAAAGTATATCTTGAATTTCTAGAAATAGTTTATGAAGTTAAAATTATACAAATAGTTGACTGAGACACTCTGTACTTCATATATTACAAATTTTATTTTAGTTTTGCCTGCACTTGAAGACAAAGGAAGTTGTCAACTGGCTAGAACTTTGATGTTCTCTGAAAACGAGACATTTGCGGCAATCCAATGGCAGTGACAAAATTTCTCTGGTAAAGAAAATGGCATTTATAGAATTAATTGCTTGGAGTGCAGTAAGGTATACATTGGAAAGACAAAATGTAACAGATTAAAAGAACACTTTAGGAACATCAAGCATAAACAAACAGATAAATCCGCAGTAGCAGCACATTTCTGGGATCATAACCAAACATAGAACATAAAACCCAACTACTAAAATAAGTTCACTTGAATCAGGAATTATACATCTGGGAAAACATTTACATAAATAAATTCAAAATGCATTTAATGAATTTTGACATTACACTGGAACTGTACGACGAGGTCTACCCGGAAGTCTGTAGACTCCAGCCTCTATCTCCTGGGAGGGTTGGACAGCTCTGGGGTGCTTTCCTTTGGGAAATACCTTGAGTCTATAAGGTCTATAAGGTCAAGACAGGTGGAAGTGGATATACCACTTACGCGCGTCAACCCGCAGGGAAGACTACCGAAAACCTCGGTGCAGCCGCCTGGTGATCTAGCACAACTTCTACTATACTCAGCAGTTATAGTACCCAGAACTTCTTTGACAACCCTTTGCCCCTTCCAAGTGGCTGAAGCCTGGCTGGAGATACCTGATCTCCAAAAGGTATTGGGAACATACTGCCCCCTTGAGTCCTACCCAATCCAAACAACTCCCATTCAGGAGGGGCTCGAATGTTCAGTCCGAAGTTCCTCTAGTAATGTCAGAGGTACCACGAGTGCTAGGGGTCCGCAGCACTTGCATCACAGTAGCTGAAGGGGATGGATACCCTCTCCTACGGGAGACATTCCATTGGAAGAAAATATTTTACTTAGCCTCATTGAATTGCCACCAGATGTCTTGTCTGCAGAGAACCATGATTAACTGGAACACCAAAGTTCTATCCAGTCAACAGTTTCTTGATTATTTATTTATTTGTGCTACAACACAGCAATGCTCCAATTACAGTGGCTACATATATAGTAATTATACAAACTTGGCTTATACATATAAATTTAAAAGGAAACCAAAAGGAAAACGCAAAATGTAATATGAAAAATTAAGTCTAAAACCAAAGAATATATTATTAAAGACAAGACATTAGGATAATAAAACATACAGCATAAATAACAACAGAAAATCACGTGTCATTAATTCCTGATTTAATTGTTCCTTAAATTGCTTTTAGCAGAAACTAAGATCCAGTTCTGTTTTAGACTAGAGTTCATTGTATAACCCATGGTGCAACACCCATATAGGGCCAAGGCCTGCCAACCCACATACTCAAGGTACAGGAGGGCGATCATCCAACTGATATGGGGAGGAGGTGTGTTCAGCATCTCGACACCCCAAGCCAGAAAGTTGGCTTTCTTGACCAGGGCCACTTGCCTATAATAAGCTCAATTTCCTCATGATGCTGAGTGGGCACCGGTCGTATACCCAGGACTGGGATCAAATGCGGGATGCATTCCGTGGTATGGAACCAAAGCATGTTGCTATAGCCCACTATGCCATGGTGCAGGATGAGTTCATTGTATTTGGCACATAATCTTAAAATAAGGGAATTTTTATGTGATGACGTTTGTGGTGTTCTAAGTGAAGTAATTGACGGTTTCTGAAACTTTTAATAATGGCATTAAAATTTATTTGATCAAGTAATTCTTTGCTACATACCAGGCCTTTCATAAATTAATACTGGAGTAATTGATCAGCAACTATTCTACAATTAGGGAGCGAGATTATTTTGAATTTCTTTAGTAATTGGGAATATGTAATGCACTGATTATAAGCGAATACACGTGAATTTTGTATTATAAATATCTCGGAAATATTTTTTGGATTTTCTCCAGCTGACTGTTATAACATTTAAACATAGGTGACCATACAATTAAGGTATATTCCAAGTGGAGGTGAAACACACTGAAAGAAAATTTATGGTATGTAAAGTACAAAGTGCCTCAGTCGACATTTATTACATTACTTCACAGTGTTAATTCCAATTTACCTTTGCAAAATAGTCTGTGAAGTCCTCTATCTTCAGAAGGAATTTTATAAAAGTTTTGTACTGCATAAAAAATGTAAAGTCTAAAATACCTGATTTATTTCAAAGAAAATTTTTGCATAATCACCCATTTCTGTCATATTTTAAAGTTCCTATCTCACGATTTCATGGAAAGAATACATAACTCTAAGGACATCATATAACGTCCAACTGTTAAAATTGTTAACAATTTAGAAAAATAAGCTTTCATAAGAAAAGTTTGTATATTCACTAGTTAATGATGAAGGTGGGAGAGAGTCATGTGAATTTAACACACACATTATGCTCTTCTCATTGGTATTTAAATCCTCAAAAGATTTTTAAAAAATTGAAGAACTATTTGTAGTTGGTTTTATGACATGTTATATTTTTGAGGGACTAGTTTTGAAATTATTAACCTTTTTCCAACTGTCTGTTGCCGTCTGCTCTCCTCTCTCTGGCAGTGGAAACATGAAATTCTTTTAATAAAATGAGTTATCCAGGCTTTTTGGCTGCAGTTGATTGGCTGAAATATCACTTGACATTTCATCATCTCTCTGCCAGGCATCTTCAGAAGTTGTCGACTCAGGCAGGGTTTCTGGAATGCTGTTAGCACCAAATGCCCTCATATAATATAGCTGGGCGAGGAACTGCCTACTTAGATCTTATGCCAATCACGTTGTGGCTAGGTCTGCTCTCCCATGATTGGATTAATGCCGGCTGTGAAAGCCTGAGCATGTACATGAATTTCTTTGTCAAACTATCTACTATCTACCCAATTATACATAAACATGCAATAATAAACAGTCTTACATATAGACTAGTCAACATACCCATGGATAAGGAACAAAAAGCCATACTACACATAGCAGAAGAAAATGGATACAACAAAAGTTAAGTGTTGAAGAAAATTGAAAAGGCTAAACTAAAGAAAACCATTAAGGAAGCAACCACATTCACCAAACAAAAAGAAAACAACAGCATATTCAGTGTATTCACATACCACCCAAAAACATTTAATAAATTTAAAAAGATCTTTAAGGAACAAAATACATCTTGGCACCTTCTAATACACTCAATTTTAAAATTTCTAAATTAAAAAACAAAAGATGAAATCCCACCAATTAACAGATCCGGAATATACCAAATAAGTTGTAAGAATTGCGAAAAATGCTACATAGGTCAAACTAAAAGAAATCTAAAAACCAGAGTCAAAGAACACTTTAGAAACAAGAAGATAAGTCAGCAGCAGCATTTCATTTTTGGAACAAAAACCATTCAATTCAATTCAAATGTATTCATCCTTTAAAATCAAATCTGTACATAGTATCTTGATATAGGATATGTCAGTAAATTTACACTTTATATTACTAAGTTAAACATCAAATATACCTAACCTACATTCAATTATAATGTAACACAAATTGGATATAATTATAAATGAGAGAAATGAACAAGCTAAGTAAATTCATGTTCTATGATTATCTGGATTTGTTAAATTGCAGATATTCCTTTACTGTGTAAAAGCAGTGCTCCTGCAAGAAAGCTTTAAACACATTGTAGTTATCTATGCTTTTGATGTCATTAGGAAGGGAATTATAAACTATTGTACAGGAATGCAGTACTCCATTCTGATTGAGGTTACGTGTATATTCTTAATATGCCTCGAGTAAAGCATATGAACACTTCCGCTGTTTTGAAAGTTAAATCTATTTTTCATTGATCCAAATCCAAAATTACTAAAAGGAGTGATAAACCAAAATAAACTGACAACATGGGAGAATATATTCATATTCAGAAATAAGGACTGAGTAATGAACTCTGATATCCCACCAGTAGATAATTTGACAAAGAAGTTCATAGTTCCACCACCAGAGAGAGGAGAGCAGACAACAGACACTAGTTGGAGAGAGGTTGAAGGATGGAAGTAATGGCTTCCTAAACTAGTCTCTCAATAATATAAAATATAAGTGACAGAGTGTCAGAAAACCAATTATAAATAGTTTTTTTCAATTTTGACATCACTGTTACTAAGTTCCTCCAATCATGCATAATTTTTAAAAAAATGTTGATTCTTTCCAAAATTTACCTCCTGCCGCAACTTTTAAATGAATGTCATCTTTGCAAAAGAGAGCTTTATTTTGAATATTGAAAAAACATTGTAATCCAGTATATGTAAACATGTTTGTTTTTAAATGGCATACATATTTAATTACAAACAAACAAAATATCCAAAATTAAGGCTCCTTGGTTTTCAGAAGATGGGAAAACATTTGATATAATTTTGAGTCAAATTACGAGAGCTGTTCAATAAAGAATGATCTTTTTGTTTTTTAACAAAAAGCCTTTCTTCTTCTATGGCACAGCAGTTTGGCATCAAACCATAGCCTCTAATCATCCGCCTTCATCTGGCTCTGTCTGTGGCAACTAATGACCACTGCCTGGTTTGGAATAGGGTTTTAGCATCACTTGCCACAGCATCAATCTAGCAGTCCCTGAGTCTTCCTATAGGCCTTCTACCTTCAATCTGGCTATTTAGTATCTTCTTGGGGATTCTACTATCTCCCATGCTCATAATGTGTCCAGCCAATTGAAGTCTACAACATCTAATGATGGTGGTTAACTTATATATAATATATAGTTCATTATTATAGCATATACTCCACACACCTTTATCTTGGACTGGGCCATAAATTCTTCTTAAGATCCTTCTTTTGAAAGTGTTGATTAAATTAGCATTTCATTTATTCGTGGCCCAGGTCTCACTGCCATATGTAATATTGGTCTAATCATGACTTTATATAGTGTTGCTTTGGTATGGTGCTGAATGTTTCTTGACTTTATCATTGTTGATAGCGGCGTGTAAGCTTCATTGGCAGCATGTATTCTTCTCTTTGTTTCATAAGTTTCATTGTTATCTTCTGTTATTCAGCATCCCAAATATTTGAACTGATTGACTATTCCTAATTCTAATGCCAGACTTTAAACTGATTAGGTTTTCAAAAAGCCTTTACTCATCCTAATAATTTTGATGGTCTCCTCAAATAGTCTCCCTTAGAAGCAATGCACTTCTCGCAGCATTTCTGCCAGTCTGCTGAAAAGTCCTTCAATATCATCCTCAGCTTTCATATTAGAGAATAGAAAGGAATCACATAGGTCTAATTACAGCTTATAGGGACACACTTCACTTCTTGATTTTTGCAAGATATTCAGCAAAAACATTGGCAATATGCAGCCGTACATTATTGTGGTGCAGATTCAGCCTGTTTTACAGAAATGTGGTCTTTTGGACCTCATATGGTCTGGCAGTATTTTTCAATATTTGAGAAAGTGTTATTAAGTTTATTCATCAATCTTCTCTCAGAATGACAGCAGTAGCACTGTTTTCTCCTGTAGGAACAGTAACTAGAGCACTGGTTGATTGTCTCCCCTCTTAAACAACTTAAACCACCTTTGAGCTATGCTGTAGGGAAGTACAGACTCTGCATAGACCTCAGTTGAAGATTTGTTTAGATGAAAGCAGAATTTCAAAGCGGCATATTGTTGCTCGCATGTCAGCTGCATTATTTCATTAGGCAATAATGAACATAACACAAAAATGAATCGAGAAGATATTGACACACTGCTTCACTCACACTTACACTGAAGTGTCTCACAGTGTGTCAATATCTTCTCGATTCATTTTTGTGCTAAGTTGTGCTTCACTGTCTCTACGCTTCTTTCAGTTTTATACTTTGAATAATGAACATGTCTCTATTTAATTGGAAAAACTATTTGTAGTCACTTTATTGACACTTCATCACTTATGTTTTTATATTGAAAGACTAGTTTTGGAAGCCTTTGCCTCCATTTTCAGCCTCTTTCCAACTGGCATCTGTTGTCTGCTCTCTCTCTCTCAGGTGGTGGAACTATGAACTTCTTTGTCAAATTATCTACTGGTGGGATTTCAAAGTTCATTACGTGATCCTTATTTTTCCATATGAATATGTTCTCCCTTGTTGTCAATTTATTTTGGTTTATCACTTCTTTTAGTAATTTTGGATTTGAACCAATGTAATGGTTTTCATTCCAAAAATGAAATGCTACTGCTGACTTATCTTCTTGTTCCATTTTGATATTTCTAAAGTGCTCTTTGACTCTGGTTTTTAGATTTCTTTTTGTTTGACCTATGTAGAAAAAATGTAAGTGATGAAGTGTCAATAAACCGACTACAAATAGTTTTTCTGATTAATTTTGACGTCACTGATACTAAATTCCTCCAAACACACATGTCCCTCTTTGCCCGCCTCTTACAGGAGTACCAGCAATGAAACTACTATGGCATGTTTGTTACTTATTAAGCTAATACAATATAAGATTAACTTCTAGCACCAGAAATTAAGGCCATAAAAAGTATCATTCTTTATTGTACAGCCCTTGTAGTGCTTGATGCTCCATATATTGCTAGTGTTTGCCTAGAACGAGTTTTGTTAGGATCTTCCTAACATCCTCAGGTAATGTGAATTGTTGAATTTCTATTGGATGACCTACTTGGAGACGATTAAGGCATCTCTGTTGGAGTCCCGATGGGTTCTCTTCAAAGGTGATGTCAAAATTGAAGAGTTTTCCTTCATATAGATGCATAGGCTTCCATGGCTTGTGTCTTGATAACTATCCTTAGCTTCCAGTGAAGGTCACGTCATTTAGGTCATACTTACCGATGTTTCGCTCATCCTGTCATGAGCTTCTCCTCATGACAAGACTTCTGGTCTCACGACAGGATGAGCGAAACATCAGCAAGTATGAGTAAAATGATGCAGCCTTCACTGGAAGCTAAGGATACTTATCATTTTCCTTCATATGTTTTCTCACATGGTTAATGCAGTTGGACCCTGAACACTTTAATAATTAGATTTCTTGTTCTATATCATGATCACAATTACATGTTCTAGGTAGACACTAGCACTGTAGCATGCAGGAGTAGTTTAAATCATAATTATATTTTGTGCTTCATTAGGGTAAGGGGGCCATATTTCGGATACCATTTTTATTTTTGGGTATTCTGAATGTTACAGTACATCAATAGACATGAAATTATGTGATAACGTTCTTTATTCATATTAGCTTACAGTCCCTTAGTAAAAAAATGTCTTATAAAGTAAGTTCACATAAGACATAATGAAAACCATTAAAGAGTATTTGGATTAGGTTACAAAAATTGTGCCTAATTCCGGATACTTTTGTGGAGTGCAATAAGCCAGTTGAGAGTGTCTTTTCAGAAAATTTCTGAGACATTTTTTTCCAG
This sequence comes from Mantis religiosa, assembly GCA_030765055.1. Classification (NCBI taxonomy): domain Eukaryota; kingdom Metazoa; phylum Arthropoda; class Insecta; order Mantodea; family Mantidae; genus Mantis; species Mantis religiosa. The sequence continues at coordinate 148,625,601 of CM060958.1, read as the reverse complement.
TCATATCACTACTCAAATCAAGTGGATGCTTTACATTGTTGATCAAAGCTAGCTGGAATGTCATTTGTGTAATGTCTTTCTTTTTAAGTCCAAAATTGCGATCAGTCATATCCGTACAGTATGCAGCCAGTTCAGTTTCTAGCTTCTCACCAAGTGCACACTCTTTTAAGATTTCTGTAGTCAACAAACTGTCAATAACTTTCTCTTTGTGGTTTACATAATTCTGTAGTGTAGAGCGAGGTATGCCATACCATTTGGAAGCTTTTAAAAATCCCACTTTTTTATACTTGACGGCCTTTACTGCTTCTCTCATTGCTTCTTCTGACCACCTCCTTCTGCGCCTTGGTCCATCTGATGAACAAAAAGTCTTTTAGATTGCTAAAATATTGTTCATTCCTAATTTTGGATATCTGAAATTACAATGCCCTGTGGTATCCGAAATTAAACATTGTGTCATATTGGATAAATAAGATATAAGTAATATCAAATGTTAATGCATATAAGAAAATAACATATTACAGGCAGTAATTACGTGATTTAGGACCTTGCCTTAAGCTCAAGAAATCGCTCTGAAAAGTGGTCTTCAAACACTGATCATGAACAACTTCACCGCAACTAACTGCATAATGACTAGAGGTTCACTGTGTTCACCTGGTACTTCCTCCTACTTGTTCACATGATTTCTGAGAGAGTGCAGTAGCTCACAGAGCAGAAAATCTACTATCCGAAATATGGTGCCCTTACTCTATATCATAGTCCATATACATTAAGAATAAGGTAAATTTTTCTTCAAGTTCCTAACATAAAAATTGTAGCATTTAAGATAACAATGGACAAAAAGTATTTTTGTGGTATTTATAAACAAAGTACTGGCATTTAAGTGACATAATTAAAGGTATGTGTAGAACTATATAACTTTGTCAAAATGTAGATCTATGATGACAAATTATTTTTTAAAATTGTTTTTTGGAATGGAGTGGATTTTATTTTGACATTTGCATGCACATATTGAAGATTTTTGCTATTTCAGAACTTACTAGGACATGTTTCAGATAACTGTCATCAGCACAAAGCAATACAAATATCTATTTCAGCAGATACATTTTACAAATTATTATTCAATAAAAAACTTAAAATAGATTTTTTAATGAAAAATAATGAAACTCAGCCATGAGCCCCCTTAACCAAAATGATGAATCCTATAATACGTACATCTAAACATGTATTTTAAAGCATTGCAATAATAATTCATATATTTGTTAAATTAAGTCAAGATCTGCAACAAGAATTGTGCAAATTGCATTAAGATGGTGTTTGCAGTAGTTAGCAGTGTTTTGTTTTTGTCATGTAGTAGGCAGCTCTAGTCATAAATGAAATGTAATTCTTTAAACTGGTAAAAGATATCTGATAAACTACTGCTTTATTTAAGTTAATTGATGGAAATTATTCATTTCTTCACACTAGCCTAAGGCTAAGGTTTTTGATAGATAGTCAACATGAAAAATTCAATGACATGGCCAGGATTTGAACCATGGATCTCCTGGTTTCCGTCCAGTCACTCTTATCCATTGAGCTACCATGGCCAACGTGCCATCCTGACATTAAATTCTCCATTTCACTCGTATATTTTAGATACACCGTTTGTGGTGACTTACTATCATAAGTACTTGAGTTCCAGGGTTCATCATTTAACTCTTATTATTTTAGTTAATTGATGGAAATTAATCGGTTAGTGTGAAGAAATGATAAATTTCCATCAATTAACTAAAATAAGAGTAAAATGATGAAGCCTGGGACTCAAGTACTTACGATAGTACGTCACTACAAACACTGTATCTCGAATGTGAGAGCCCCTAGTGGTCTACTGGGGAAATATACGAGTCAAACAGAGAATTTAATGTCAGGATGGCAAGTTGACCATGGTAGCTCAATGGGTAAGAGCGACTGGATTGAAACCAGGAGATCCGTGGTTCAAACCCCGGCCTTGTCATTGAATTTTTCATGTTGACTGCTTCATTGTTTTAAAAATGTGTGTTAAAAGATTTCATAAATTGTTTCTGAATCAAGGAAGCAGAAAGTTTTGCTGCTTGATTATAACTTTGGTATTTAAAGTAAATTAACTTATTAATCGTCTGTCACCAGTTTAAAGAGCAATAAGATATGTGTATGTAGTTTTATTATCAACAAGTACCTGTATATTTTGATTCAAGAATTATATAAATGAAATTAAGAAATTTAAAGTGCAAGGCAAGTGAGGTGAAGATGCAGAAACAGTTTACACCAAGGACAAAACCAAAATATTTCATCTGAATCTAGTAAACGATTTTCTTTAAAAATAAGAAAATAAGTTATTGAGCAATAATTACTTAGCATATATACATTTTTGAAATATTATAGCCACATCTTGTCTTGCATCGTATTCCTATTAATGATAAGGTAAACAGAATCTTGCAGATTCTGAACACAGTTCCTATTTCAATAATGATGATAACATTTATGTGCTTTAGAACATTATGTAGTGTTAAAATAATAATGTAATTTTTGTGGTACATTTGTGTGTTTTGCCTTTTATGTCAGGTATAAATAAACTAAATCAATATGAGCTGATTCATTTATTTCTTACTATCCTTCCATTTTAATATACCTAGTCTACACATAAATACTGTCATTAGACAGATAAATACACTAAAATGTAAAAGATCTAGTGGATTAGATGAATATTCAAACCAAATGATAAAAGACTGCAAATACAAAATAATGGATATATTCATACATATAATAAATGAAAGTTTTATTTCGGGAACCTTTCCAAGTAACTTAAAACAAAAGATAGACCTATTTATAAACAGAAAGGCTCCAAACAAATGATGGAAAATTATTGCCCCATATCTCTATGCTCCACAGAATCAGTTTGGTTTTCAAAAAAAGAAATCAACAATACATGTAGTTAGTAAGTGAAATGACATAACTGTTCGAGCATTAGATAGATAGGAGTTAGTTATAGTGATTTTTCTTGATCTATCAAAATCATTCGACTGTGTTAATAATAAACATCTATTGGCGAAATTAGAAAACTATGGGATAAGAGGCATATCATTAAAATGGTTAAGCTCGTACCTGCAAAACAAAGTGTAGTGTACAAAAGTGAATCGAGAAGATATTGACACACTGCTTCACTCACACTGTTTATTCACAGGACATGTTTCAAGAGCTTTTGCTCTTATCATCTGCTGAAACTCGACTAGTGCAGGTTGCAGTGGTTTTCTCTTTCTCTGTATCGTGAATAGATGGCATGATGTACTTCTCAAAGATGTCCGGTGGTGGAGTTTCAAAATTCATGACTTTATGACGATTTTTGTTAATAAAGATTTTTTCCCATACAGAAAGGTCTATGGGGTGATTAACATATTTTATTAAAGATGTTTCCAAGTTGATGTCCTCTCTAGTATTCAAAAAAAGAAAAGCCACTGCTGATTTTTCTGTTTCACCATTTTTAATGATTCCTATATGTTCTTTAGTTCTGATGTCAATATTTCTTTATGTTTTTCCTATATAAATCAAGATAAAACAGAACAGTTTCAACCCAAAACAACACCAACATGCCATTTTCAAGAGTTTAATATTTTGGATGATCAACTTTCCACTAAACAGAGAAGATTATCAAGAAGAATACCTACACATAAAAAAGTAGCTATGTCCAACGGTTTCAACCCAAATTTAGTGGACAAAACAGTTAACAGACTCAAAAAAGCTAAGAAAATAAAAGAAACCACCATCCTAGAACCTACAGGAAAAAAGAGAAAAAAAAAAATTAAAAATTCACCTTCCATCCATCAGCCTATAATAAATTCCAAAAAATCTTCTCAAAACACAACATAATTCTTGCACCTCAAAATAGGTTTAATATCAGAAATTTGTTAAAAGCCTCCCCAAAAATTCAATTACTACCAAAGAAAAACCAGGAATCTATGAGATCAAATGTAAAACTTGCCCTAAAATTTATATAGGAAAAACAAAAAGAAATATTGACATCAGAACTAAAGAACATATAGGAAACATTAAAAATGGTGAAACAGAAACATCAGCAGTGGCTGTTCATTTTTTTAATACTAGACATGACATCAACTTGGAAACACCTTTAATAAAATATGTTAATCACCCCATAGACCTTTCCGTATGGGAAAAAATCTTCATTAACAAAAATTGTCATAGAGTCATGAATTTTAAAACTCCACCACCGGACATCTTTGACAAGTACACATGCCATCTATCGACGATATGGAGAAAGAGGAAACCACCACAGTTTGCACTAGTCGAGTACCAGCTGATGATAGGAGCAACAGCTCTTGAAACATGACCTGTGAAAAAACAGTGTGAGTGAAGCAATGTGTCAATATCTTCTCGATTCACTTTTGTGCTAAGTTGTGCTTCACTATTTCTACGCTTCTTTCAATTTTATACTTTGATAGTTAGACCTATTTATAAACAGAAAGGTTCCAAACAAATGATTGAAAATTATCGCCCCATATCTCTTTGTTCTGGAGCTCTTTACTCCAGAGAATCAGTTTGGTTTTCAAAAAAAGAAATCAACAATACATGCAGTTAGTTAGGGAAATAACAGAACTGTTCGAGCATTAGGTAGAAAGGAGTTAGTTATAGCAATTTTTCTTGATCTATCAAAAGCATTCGACTGTGTTAATAATAAACATCTATTGGCAATATTAGAAAACTAGGGGATAAGAGGCATACCATTAAAATGGTTAAGCTAGTACCTGCAAAATAGGGTGCAGTGTGTTGAAATAATACACAATACAGGAGGACATTTGAAAAAAGTTAAATCAGCATTTAAACGTATAGCACATGGAGTGCCTCAGGGGTCAAAATTGGGACCATATCTATTTATCCTATATATAAATTTTTTATTCAAAATAATACAGGATGCAGGAGACTTTGCCATTGGATATGCAGATGATACAACTGTAGTGGTAACAGGTAAGACAGTGGCAGAAGTTCAGGAAAAAGCAAACTCCTTATTAAAATTAATTAGTACTTATTTCAAAGCACTGGGAATGGTACTAAACACAAACAAAACCGAATGGATGCAAATTCAGCTCAGTAATAGAAAAAAATCTGATATCACATTAACAGTACAAAATAAGCAAATTAGCCAAGTAGCACGGACAAACTTTTTAGGATTAGTTATAGATAGTAGCTTAAAATGGCACAAACATATAGAAAAGATCAACAAGAAAATAAACAAGGGCATATATGTATTAAAACAGACTACACAAATTATGGATGAAGTCAGTGCACTAAAGGTTTATTATGCATTTATACATGCACAGCTAAGTTATGGGATCATTTTATGGGGGGCAGCAGGTAAGAAAAATATGTTAAAAACATTTAAGCAACAAAAAAGAGCAATAAGAATAATGGAAAAAATCCCTAGGAGACAATCATGTAAAAGTAGTTTTAAACAACTTAAAATGCTCACATTACTCTGTTTATAGAATAGAATAGAATCTTTATTGTCCATAACGTTTACATTGTAAGCCTAGCTGGTAAACTGGTGAGTCGTCAAGTTATACATAAAAGAAATTTAAAAGAAAAACTAATTCTAATGTATATGTACATAAATTATCAATTACAAATAATGCAGTAGTTATGATATTGTGTCATCCATGAATTCCTGTATGGAGTAATATGTCTTATGTAATAACAGATCTTTTACACTTTTATTAAATAGTTTCAGAGTTTTTATTTCTTTGAGTCATTGAGGTAATTTATTGTATATTTTTATACCCATATAATAGGGTGTTTTTTTCATATAATGTTAATCTATGCATGGGGTATTTTATGCTGGACTCTTTCCGAGTGCCGTAATGATGACGATTTTGTTTTTGGATAAGTTTCTCATAATTTTTATATACATAGGTGGATAACTCTAAAATATATACAGAGGGCATTGTTAGAATTTTTAATTTTTTGAATAGTGGTTTGCATGAATCTTTAAAGTTAGCATGTAACATTATACGTATTACCTTTTTTTGAATTTTAAAAACAGTTTCCCATCCCGATGCATTTCCCCACAATATTGTACCATAGGCCAAGATCGAATGAAAATAGCTGTAATATACAATTTTTTTGTTTCTATATTCATCATATTTGTCAGGCATAACAAGGGGCGTCCAGAAAGAAAGTTCTGTTTCAATTTACCTCCGCTGCAGCGCTGCGATCACAGTTCCACACATTGATTTGATTTGATTTATTGATTCATCCATTAAAACATGTACATGTTATAGGACACGTCAAATTAAAAACTAAGTACAATATTTATAATTAAGGTAGCTCACGGTAGATGCTCTGTATCAAGGAGAAGAAACATGCGCCATTGTGAGATCGCTGTCAGCCACTTGCTTGTTTACAAAGTCGGTGTTGATTGAAAATCCCGCCACTTGTGAAATCAGATCTGTGATTCGTTTTCTGAATGCTAGGAAAGTGAAACCAATTGAAATTTATCGGCAAATTTGCAATGTCAAAAGTTGTGTTTCTTCACGACAATGCATGACCACACACTGCAAATGCGACGAAAAACATCCTGCAGGGATTTGGCTGGGACGTGTTTGACCACCCCCAGTACAGCCCTGACCTCACTCCTAGCGACTTTCATCTGTTTTTGCATCTCAAATCTTTCCTTGGTGGTCAATACTTCAACAATGATGAAGAGCTGAAAGAAAATGTTTCCAACTGGTTGAAGACACAGGCGGCAAACTTCTATGAAGAAGGTATACAAAAACTTGTGCCTCGCTTACTAAAATTAGGCAACCTTGTATATACTTTTCTCCACTTACAAGTTTTTTATGAAGACTAGTTTCTGGGGACTTCTCCCCTATCGTCAGTTCTGTGGTAGACTGATGATGCATCCGGTGTCTGCATCTGGCTTGGTGTTGTGCTGCCATCTAACGTCCTGGTAAGTTTGATGACGTCATCTACCGCGGGAATTTCAAAATTCATCAAGAGGTCCTGTTTTTTTCGTAATAAATATGTTTTCCCAAATTTGTAGTTCCAGAGGTTTCTTTGCCTGTTTGATCAGTTCTATTTCTTGTTTTATGTTGTGATTCTCAGACCAAAAGTGATGTGCTACGGCCGACTTGTCCATTTGTTTGAATTTAATATTTCTGAAGTGTTCTTTCATTCTTGTTCCTAATTTTAGTAACAATGGCACTCCACTTTCTGAAATACTTCTTTTTATTCTATATTGTGCCTCGCTATGACAAATGCCTGCAAAATTTTGGCATTTATGTGGAAAAGTAGTTTAAGAGTTGTGGAATTTTGTGCAATAAATAATTTTTCTGCATCTGTACATAATTTACTTTTATTACCAAACAGAACTTACTTTCTTGATGTATCTCATATATATTTGAATGTCTCAAACATGTAATAAGAAACCAATTTGAAGGAAAAAATAGAAACATTCATGAATATAATACAAGAACAAACCAGAACTACTTTAGAAATAGGTTCAGGGGAACATTAGCTGCCAAATGTATTGAAAGTACGGCAAAAAATTTACACGATCATTTACCTCACTCTATCAAGGCAGTAAATGAAGAAGTGAAAGAAAAACACTTTTTACTCAATTGACAAATACAACAATGAAAGAGTGACTTATTATTAAAATTTGTTAGTATTTTGCTAAAATTTGTTATGAATCAATTTTTTATACCGAAAATAGCTAATAATCTGTAAATAGATTTATTTTATTTTATTTTGAACTGTAAAAATGTAATTTTAGTGTTATTTTTTTATGATACTTTGTAAAAAATGTTGCAAATGGCAGAATAAATCTGAATCTGTTACAACCTAAAAAGTGAAAAATGCAAATACCATGCAAGATATTTTAATTGGCTTTTAGTATGTTGTACCTACAGGCATTCATTACACATAGCACCAATCACTTTTTGAAATGGCCACCTTTTGCATGGATACAGGCTCTGAGTCTTTGTGGCCACTCGTCTATGGCGGAACGGACGACATCCAGGAGGAAATCTGCCACTGCTGACTACAAGGAACACTTTAAACTTCCAATGGTGGGGTGTCTCCTCTTGCAGGTGATGCCCTCAAGCAGTGACCACAGTCGGTAGTCCAATGGATTCAGGTCTGGACTGCTACTGGGCCAATCTTCAGACAAAATGAAGTCAGGGACATAACCTGAAGCCATGCTTGTGTTGACCTGACCTTGTGGGCAGGGGCAGAATCCTGCTGGAAAGTCCATGGTTGGTTTTGAAACAATTTGCCACTCAAGTTCTTGCCAATAGGCTCCAAAACAGTGCTTTCATATACTCTGGTGTTGGTTTTAACATCCTTTTCGCAAAAATGTAGCTGGGTGGTACCAGAATAACTCACCCCCCACCATACCATCACTGAGGAGGGATGATGGGCCCTCTGAACTTTAGGAACCTTATTACTAGCTTCCTGAGATGATGATGCATAAACTATGTCATTTTGCACATTGAAAGGCTCCTCAATAGTGAAAACTTTTTCATCAGTGAAGAGAATGTTCTGATGAGCATTTTGAGTGTAATGCTGTAGGAGACATTGACATTTAAGCACTCTCAGTTTCTTTAGCCATGTGTCAAGATAATGTCCTTTATGTCGGCGATAAGCCCTTGATCCACGGTCCTCTGACAAAAGCCTGGACATTGTCCTTTTTGAAATGTTCATTTCACGGGACAAGATAGCCTGCTTCCGTACAGGATTTCTCCGAACACGAGCTGCCACTTGTTTTTGTGCTGCTGGAATCCTGACACTCCCTTGGCCAATCCTTTACAGTCCCAGTTACAGTGAATCGCCAAGTGGTACAGTACACAAACATATGGCTGATTTTCAGCTTTTGTAGCATCTTGAAAATGTCACTAGCAGATTTTCCAATGCAATAACAGCTACACAATTTTCATAATCACCCCATTCCATGGTGAAATCTGGACCTAAATACTTCCTCTTTCAAAGACTAGCTAATAAGATGTGCACACCCACAGTTGTTTATGTGCCAAACCAGATGTACAGTATGTGTAAAAAGTCTGTAACAGTATTTATGACAACACTAGGTACAAGGGCTGTTCAATAAAGAATGAGATTTTTTTAAATTGATAGCACGCCTTTACTTTTCCTCATAATTTTGATGGTCCTTTTCAAAATAGTCTCCCTTAGGTGTGATGCACTTGTTGCAGCATTTCTGCATAGAGGTCCTTCAAAATCAATGCCGCAGCCTTCATTACTGCTTCTCAAGATGTTTCTTCACATTAGAGAATAGGAAAAGGTCATACAGGGCTAAATGAGGACTATATGTTGACTTTTGCAAGATATTCAGCAATAACATTGGCAATAAAAGTCACTTTTGGTATTTACAGGAAACTGACACACACAGATAATTACATTAAGAACAACAGTTTCAACCCAAAACAACACCAACATGCCATTTTCAACAGTTTAATCTTTCGGATGATCAACTATCCACTAAACAGAGAAGATTATCAAGAAGAATACCTACACATAAAAAAGTAGCTATATCCAACAGTTTCAACCCAAATTTAGTATACAAAACAGTTAACAGACTCAACAAAGCTAAGAAAATAAAAGAAACCACCACCCTAGAACCTACAGGAGAAAAAGAGAAAAAACTTTTTAAAAAATTCACCTTCCATCCATCAGCCTATAATAAATTCCAAAAAATCTTCTCAAAGCACAACAACTCTTGCACCTCAAAATAGGTTTAATATCAGAAATTTGTTAAAAGGCCCTCCCAAAAATTCAATTACTACCAAAGAAAAACCAGGAATCTATGAGATCAAATGTGAAACTTGCCCTAAAATTTATATAGGAAAAACAAAAAGAAATATTGACATCAGAACTAAAGAACATAAGAAACATTACAAATGGTGAAACAGAAAAATCAGCAGTGGCTTTTCATTTTTTGAATACTAGACATGACATCAACTTTGAAACATCTCTAATAAAATACGTTAATCACCCCATAGACCTTTCCGTATGGGAAAAAATCTTCATTAACAAAAATCGTCATAGAGTCATGAATTTTGAAACTCCACCACTGGACACCTTTGACAAGTACATCACGCCATCTATTGACGATACAGAGAAAGAAGAAACCACTACAACTTGCACTAATCGAGTACCAGCTGATGATAGGAGCAAGAGCTCTTGAAACATGTCCTGTGATAAAACAGTGTGAGTGAAGCAGTGTGTCAATATCTTCTCAATTCACTTTTGTGCTAATTTACCTTCCACCTATCAGTCCATGATAAATTCCAAAAAATCTTCTCAACACACAACATAGTTCTTGCACCTCAAAATAGATTCAATATCAAGAATTTGTGAAAAAGGCCCCCCTAAAAATTCAATTACTACCAAAGAAAACCAGGAATCTATGAGATCAAATGTGAAACTTTCCCTAAAATATATATAGAAAAAACAAAAAGAAATATAGTCATCAGAACTAAAGAACATAACAATAATTAATAATATCTATTGAGGTACTAAGCTTTTACAATATTTGGACTGCCCTCTGTTTTGGCCAAGACCACTGCTACACAGGACAGTCCATTAAGTATATTTACAGACGTGTTACATTCTTTCTTCTACAACTCTGTTTCCTTACAATCAAACAGTATATGTTCTATATCCTCTTTGTCCCCACACAATGGGCACTCGTCTTTGACCTCTTAATCTCCATATCCCTGCTCTTAACATTGAACAGTTTCTGGATGTCCATGTCTTCATATCTTATTCTAGCCTCTTTCCAAAAGCCTTTATAATTAGTTTCTCTCTTTCTCCAAATATCACCCACACCATTATCCTCCAAATTACAGGGTGAACATAAAGTTTCAATCCATTTTCAAGAAAACGTAATATTAGATTCAAACAAATGCAGGTTTTGTAAACCATATACCATGGTAACACATAATCCATGAACGTTTTTTCTTAGTCTCATTCGATATGACCACCATGCACTTCAATACAGGTTTCCCAGTGATGCACTGCTGTTCAGCATTGCAGGTGTGATGTTGCGCACTGCCTGCCTGATACGCTCCTTAAGAATGGCAATGAAGAAGAATTTAATTTTGCAGACTTGTGATTTCACGTATCCCCATGCAAAAATGTCAAGAGGTGTCAGATCTGGGGAACGTGATGCTCATATGTGGTGTGAAGCCCTGCCAATCCATCGATGTGGGAATGTGGTATCCAGGTACTCCTGAATATTGAGTAAGGAGAAAACAGCAGCCCTAAGCTTCTATAATAAAATGAGTGGAAGTCAATTGTATCCAAAATTAATGCTGGGACAAGACCAAATACATTACGCACAAACTGTCAAATTTCTGGGACTAATACTAGATGAAAATTTAAATTGGGAAACTCACATAGAGGCATTGACGAAAAAGCTTAGTAAAATGTGTTTCTTAATCAGGGCGATTACAGGCATGTCGAGCTTGAAAGTTTGGAGAATAGTGTACTTTTCATATATACACAGTTTGTTGGCATATGGTATAATTTTTGGGGGAAATTCTAAAGACAGTATAAAAGTATTCAGATACCAAAAGAAAATAATTAGAATCATAGCAGATGTCTCAAGCACAACTAGTTGTAAGCCATACTTCAGTAAATTAGGTATCTTACCACTGCCAAGTATATACATATATGAAACTCTTGTACATATGAAAGCAAGCCTAAGTTTATTCAAAACAAGTTCTGAAATTCATATACACAACACTAGAACAAAGAATAATTTATTTGTGAAGTCACACAAAACAAAGATGTATGAAAATAGTTTCACATATGCTGGCTTACATCTTTACAATAAGCTACCTGAATCTATAAAAAAGATTGAATCACAACATCAATTTAAGAAATTGTTATTAAACTTCCTTAGAGCCAATAGCTTCTACAGCGTGGATGAATTTTTAAATTTGTAAATATTTAGTTAGCTACCTTAATTATAAATATTGTACTTAGTTTTTAGTTTTGAGTTCTTAGTTTTTAATTTGACGTGTCCTATAACATGTACATGTTTTAATGGATGAATCAATAAATCAAATCAAATCAATCGGTGCGAAATGAGGAGGGGCTCCATCCTGTTGGAAAACCAGTTTCCAAAATATCATCCTGCTGTAATTTCGGCTGAAGGAACAGTTATAGCATATCAAGGTACGAAATGCTTGTTACTGTTTGTTCTCCAAAGAGGAATGGCCGATAGATACATCTTCGATTTTGTCAGCACCAACCACACATTAACTTTTGAGGTGTTTTGTTCCCACTCCATGATCCATTTGGTTGTTCATCCGCCCACACTCTGCAGTTGTGTCTGTTGACCATGCCACATGTGTGGAAGTCAGCCTCATCAATAAACAATATACTCTGCAACAAATTGTCTTCTTCAACTGCCTCAACAGGTGATAACAAATAGCTTCGCGACAAGCATAGTCTTCCCGTTCCATGTCGAATTTGGAGGTGGTATGACCGCTTTTAAAGTGAAATGCAAAATCTTCCACACTGTCGATTGTGGTACACCCAACTCTCGACTTAACCTCCTGGTTGATGCTTTCGGACTTCTAGTCAGAGCATCACTTACCTGCTGCACAGTTTCATTGGTCACCTGGAGTCCACCCAAATGTTTCACATCTTGCACACTGTCTCTTCTTTGAAATTTCTGCATCGGTAGCCCTGGTAAGACTGGGTTTATGGAATTTTTGTTGTATTTGTATTTATTTCATCCTTTGGAACATAATACATATGTTATAGAACATGTCAGTTCAAGATACAAAGATAAATATAAAAGTTACATAAGACTAAAAACTGTAACAGACACAGGATCCAACAAAAGTCTAAAGTAGAAAAAGAAAATAAATATAAACTATATAAAGACCATAGAGAAATGCTATATAAAAGTAATTGTTCACAAATGTGGAGTTTACTCTACTTCATGATTCAATTCAATTCAATTCAATTCAATTTATTTTGTCCTTTTGATTGATATCAGACACGTCATAATATAAAAATTACATTAATGGCTATTGTCATTATTTACAATCACTTAAAACTAATTAACATTTAAAAACTCATTTATAGAATAAAAGGAATATTGCAGTAAAAAGAGTTTTACTCCCTTTTTAAAATGTATAAGGCTCTTCATTTGTTTAATATTTTCTGGTAGTCTGTTGTATAATCTCATACCTTTATTGATAGCACTAGACCTGAAGATTTCCGTTCTACAACTTTGAATGTAAAAGTCATCTTTCTGACGTGTATTGTATTTGTGAATATCTGCATATTTGAAGATCTGATTGAACCTCCTGATATGTAAATCCTCTCAAACATGCAGAAACAGCGATTACATCTTCAGTTGACAGCTTCTTTCAGATCTCATGTAAAAGAAATTCAAAATCAAGCATTTTCTCAAAAATGGATCAAGACTATATGTTCACCCTGTATTTTGTAAATTACTTACCCATCATTTATTTGGTGAACTTAGTTCTTGATACTTCAAGCATTGTTGCAAAATATTTCCCTCCGCTAAATACTCTATACCAATATTTTAGTGCCCTTTCTATAACTAAACCTTTTCTTGGCACTCCTCCCATTTCAATTAGAGCTACTTCATTTTCAGTTGATATTGGCAGCCCTAGAACTTCCTTACAAAACCCCCTGTGTACATAATCTAAAACTTCCCATCCCTTTTCCAGCCCCCACATCTCAATACCATATAACATTTGTGCCTCAACCACTGAGTTATATACCCTTTCTAACCATTTCATTTCCATTTCAGGTGTTTTATACAAACATCCTCTTACAGCTGCAATTGCTGCTTTCCTTTTTGCCAGTGCACATTTCTTTTGCTTCTACCATTTCCCTCCTGCATCTCCTTTCATTCCTAAATAATTATTTTCACATACCACTTTATATTCTATTCCCTCTTTCTGCCACTTCTCATGTTTATTCAGTTTGGTACCTTTTTTAAAAACTACAATTTGGGGCAATCTGCACAATATTTATCTATTAAAGAACATTTAAGAAACATTAAAAATTGTGAAATAGAAAAATCAGCAGTTGCTTTTCATATTTTGAATACCAGACATGACATTAACTTGGAGACACTTTAATAAAACATTTTATTTTATGTTCGTCTTTCAAGCTATGCTTTGACCAGTATATTGTATATGATACTTTTCGATTATGAAAATATATGCTTTTTTGTCTATTTATTTCTACTATTGAAAACACATTTATAAAAAACTAGCATCTTTAGCAGATGCAGTGTATTAGATGTTAATGTTTCAGAATTTCTTTAAAGGGACAACACACATACTTGTAAATGGGCGAAAGCACATGCACATTGTGAAAATAATGAACATAAAGAGAGTTTGTATAGCATTATTATGCTGTTTAACCACATTGCATCATTTGACATTTTGGTTGAAGACACAGTCACTTATGTGAAGGCAAGACTTGCATTATTTGATATGAAAGTGATATAGTTTATAATGCCTCACTCTGTAGATAGACCCGTGAATGTCAATAGGATTGTAATATGGTAAAATTGTGTTGGTGATGTAAGAAAAGTTATGAATTTAATATATACAAATTGCTAATGATACATACATGGCGATCAGAATGTAACAAGAACTTATATTATTAAAGTAATTTGTAAATAATTATACAGTTGAATAATTCAGGCTTTGAATTGCCGAAGATTGTTTGCTTCTTTGTCATTTGCATTTCATTTCTTATATAATAATAAATGTTAAATCATCCCATAGATCTTTCCATATGGGAAAAAATCTTCATTAACAAAAATCGTCATAGAGTCATGAATTTCAGAAGTCCACCACTGGACATCTTTGACAAATACATCAGGCCATCTATTGATGATATGAAGAAAGAGGAAACCACTACTACCTGCACTAGTTGAGAGTCAGCTGATGATGGGAGCAACAGCTCTTGAAACATGTCCCGTGAAAACTTCTCAATCCACTTGTGCTTCACTGTTTCTACGCTTCTCTCAATTTTTATACTTTGAATGTCTCTGTTTGCCTGCCTCTTACAGACAGCAACCAGGCATAGCAACAATGCAACTACTCCAGCATATTTGTTACACATTAGGCTAACAGAATATCATAAGATTGCATTCTAGCGCAACAAATTATAACCATAAAAAATTATAATCATTCTTTAATGAACAGCCCTTGTGCCCTTTTTACCTGGTCTGCTCTCTGATATTTTCACAATGGTAGGTGGATTTGGGAACATCTATCGCTCAGTTGCCATACAAGGCTGAAGGCATACGGACTACAGTGATGACAGGTGCTAGATGTTACCTCTATTACCTAATCTAACTTCATCTCTCTAAAAGTCAGGCATTTCATTAAAATACAGTACTTACAACATAGTAAGTCACTACAAATGGTGCATATCATCTCATTGTATATGAGAACTCCTAGTGGTTTATCGGGAAAAATATCAGTCAGTTGAAGAATTTAATGTCTTGTCAGTATGTTGGCCATGGTAGTTCAATAATTAAAAGCAACCAGATGCATACCCAGATATCTGTGGTTCAAATCCCAGCCACCCCACTGAATTTTTCAATCTGACTCTATCTATCCAAACCATAGCATACTCATGGCTATAACTAGACCGTGAACAAAATGCAGTTGGAGGCATGGCTTACCAACACTGGAGGTATCTTACCACTGCCAAGTATATACATATATGAAACTCTTGTACATATGAAAGCAAGCCTAAGTTTATTCAAAACAAATTCTGAAATACACAACACAAATACACAACACTAGAACAAAGAATAATTTATTTGTGAAGTCACACAAAACAAAAATGTATGAAAATAGTTTCACATATGCTGGCTTATGTTATTAAACTTCCTTAGAGCCAATAACTTCTACAGCGTGGAGGAATTTTTAAATTTATAAATATTTAGTTAGCTACCTTAATTGTAAATATTGTACTTAGTTTTTAATTTGACGTGTCCTATAACATGTACATGTTTTAATGGATGAATCAATAAATCAAATCAAATCCTCTAGCTTTCCCCCTCTACTGTCATTTTAGATTGCCTCTCCCCCATCGTGCGGGCTGCACTGGTCATGTTTCATTCACTCTTTGCATTTTCTGCCGAATCACTGCGTTGTTCCTCAGGGTTTAAAGAAACTATGATTCTATTAGTTGATCGATTGTGAGGTCATGTCCGAGGTAATTATTTTCTGCTAACTTTGAAAATCCAAACAGTATTAAAATACATGCATTTGGTGTGATTTGTGCTCTGTCGTATGCAGGAAGGGAGGAGTGGGAGTCACTAGATGCTTGGATGGCGAGAAAGGGAGAAGGCTCCCCTTGCGCATGTGCACACGACTACATTTTGTTTGCAGTCTACCTATAGTACGTTATTGAAAGAGCAATTTCCATTAATCCTTTCAGTCCCAGCATCCATTACAATGGACATAAGCTTTTTTCCTATTTGTAATGATTTTAGCTGTTTTCTCTACTATATTCTTATTTATATATTATATTCAGGTCTTATTTTACTATATTCTTGTTATACTATCCTTAAACAAATAAATATATGCATTTCAGATGTTTTGAATTCTAAGAAAAAACTTTGTTCGCAATTTATATTGTACTTAAGTTAATTGATAGAAATTGTTTCTTCATACTAGCTGTGTATAGGTTAAGGTTTTGAATAGACAGTCAAACTGAAAAATTCAATGCCATGGATCTTCTGGTTTCCGTCCAGTCACTCTTACCCATTGAGCTACCATGGCCAACTTGCTGTCATGACATTTAACTCTCCAATTCTCATATTTTTTCCCAGTAAAACAGTAGGGGCTCTCATATTCAAGATACACATTCATTCACATATCACCCAAAAACATTTAATAAATTTAAAAAGATCTTCAAGGAACAAAATATCACCTTGGCACCTACTAATAGACACTCAATTTTAAAATTGCTAAATTCAAAAACAAAAGATGAAATCCCATCAGTTAACAGATCCGAAATATACCAGATAAGTTGTAAGAATTGTGAAAAATGCTACATAGGTCAAACTAAAAGAAATCTAAAAACCAGAGTCAAAGAGTACTTTAGAAACATCAGATTGAAACAAGAAGATAAGTCAGCAGTAGCATTTCACTTTTGGAATGAAAACCATGATCATGAAAACCATGATCCAAATCCAAATTATTAAAAGAAGTGATAAACCAAAATAAATTGACAACATGGGAGAACATATTCATATGGAAAAATAAGGATCACGTAATGAACTTTGAAATCCCACCAGTAGATAATTTGACAAAGAAGTTCATAGTTCCACCACCAGAGAGAGAGCAGACAACAACAGATGCCAGTTGGACAGAGACTGAAAATGGAGGCGAATGCCTTTGAAACTAGTCTCTCATAAATATAAACAAGTAAGTGACGAGTATTAATAAACCAACTGCAAATAGGTTCTGAGATTACACCTTAGAGATTTACTATTGTAAGTACTTGAGTCCGACACTTTATTGTTAAACTCTTATATTTAAGTTAATGGATTTGTTGTGATCATGCTCCGTAACATTAACCAAACAGAACTGTGCAATAGAATGAGACACTGTGCAAAAGCTAATAGAGGCAACTATCAAGGGAAAGTACAAAAGAGAGGATATCTTGATCCCGTGTATTCCAATGATTCCAACGGATTTACCTTTTTATTTTAAGCGTCTACAATTTCCTGTGCGTTTGACCTTTGCGATGACCATAAATAAATCGCAAAGGCAGTCGGTGGAAGTTTGTGGAATCAACTTGGAGTTTCCCTTTTTCTCTCATGAACAATTATACGTCCTGTGTTTGGAGGTTCGAAAACCATCATCTTTATATATTTAAGCACCAGAGAAAAAGACAAAAAATAGCTTTATTGTTGATTAACTTAATTTTAGCAGCACTCGTGGTACCTATGACGTTACTAGAGGAACCTCTTTGAGCCCCTCCCTGAATGGGAGTTGTTCGGATTGGGTTGGACTCAAGGGGGCAGTGTGTTCCCAATATGTGGGAGATAGGGTATCTCTGGCCAGGCTTTGGCTGCCAGGAGGGGCTAGAAGGTTGCCTAAAAAGTCCCAGATAGTAGCCTGCATAGATAGTAGAAGGTGTGCTAGATCACCACGCGGCTTCACCAAGGTTATTTGGCAGTCTTCCCTGCAGGGTTGACCTGTATAAGTGGCGTATCCACTTCCCTACCATCTTGACATTGTTGTCAATGGGGGGGGGGGGGCTTTTAGACTCAAGGAAAGAGCACCAGAGTTTTCCATTGTTCCTGGGTTGACAGAGGCCAGTCTTGGGACTTTCGGGTAGACCTTGCGATAACACGTGTTGTATTTATAGTATTGCAGAATAAAAAACTAATCCAAATTTATTTTATTTATACAGATAAGTTCAGACAACTTTACTGGCAGTACGAAGTTTGCTGGATCAGCTAGTATGGTATAATTTTTTGGGGAGGTTCTAGAGATTCAATAAGAATTTCAACTTACAAAAGAAGGCTCACATGCAAGATCATCATGTAGGAATACATATACACATTGATGACTTTCTACATAGAAAATAAAAATTAGTTTATTACTTAATTCTGACCTCCACAGTATTAATACAAAATCCAATTCAAACTCCATGTACCATCAACTAACCTCACATGTGCTCAAAAAGAAGTGTATTACCAATGTATAAAAATATTTAATATGTTATCAAATGAGTTAAGGACCTCTAATGATAAAGTGTTCAACATTAAGTTACAGGAGTATCTATTTGAGCTTTCATTTTAATTCTAATGTATGCTATTAATAGTTGTATCTTTATACATAGCCTATAACCTAATCTTGCAAATTATATTGTATAAACTGTTGACATGTTCCAAGACAATTGTAGGATCTATGGAACACAAATAAATGTAGATGTATATCTTCAAAATCTTACCTCATCATGCACTTGAAATGTTTTCCTCTTTGACCTCACATTGTTGTTCAGAGCATTCAACATCCAACAATATTCTGCCATCATGTGAACACTCAATTTCCCTTAATACCTCATTTCCATATTTTTAATATTCCAGTGAAAGTTTTTACCCTGTTCATCACTAAAATCCCCTAAATTATCAGGGAAATAATTTAGATGGGAATTAAGAAAATGTACTTTGACACTCGTGTTGCAGTCAATCTGTTTGAAGCTTTCTAACATCACGCCCAAATGACCTTGTTGTTGACGGGCCCTAAAACACCACACACTCACTCACTTCCACTATTTAATTTTGGTCTTTTTTATTTAAAAGAAAATTAAAAGCAATATTTCTGAAAGTATTCCAGGCCTCCTTTACTTCTCGAATTGGCTGCCCATCGTCACTTTTCGAATTTGTGGACCCACAAACATACCAGCTTTAAATTTGTCCATAGAATAATAAACAAAATGTAATACAAAGCTATTTAAAGCATCAGTCTTTATCTGTAGTTTTCCAAATTGTTTCATTAAATCTAATTTTGCATGGAGAGGTGGCAGCAGTACTTTTGAGGGATCAATAAGAGGTTCACTTTTTTTTTGCCTGTTGTTAAATTACTCCTACATGGTCACTGTTCCTTTTCCCAGTGTTCTGACCTAGCTCTGCTATCACATTTATATAAGGAATAAGAATATTTTGAGATACCAGTCTCTTGACCAAGTAACAGTCCAATGTAGGGGAGAGGATCTGTCCCCTTCAGCTGCTGGTGGGGGTGCTGCAGACCCCTAGCATTCATGGTATTTCTGACATTATCAAAGGAATCTTGGGCCGAATGTTCGAGCCCCTCCCTTTTGGGAGTTGTTTGGAATGGGTTGGACTTGAGGGGGCACTGATTCGCGATACCCATGGGAGATCGGGTATGTCTGTTTCAGATGGGGTTGAGGGAAGCCTTAAGTTCCCAGGTGCTAGCCTGCAGAGCTAGTAGTTGGTGTGCTAGATCACCAGGCGACCCGACCGAGGTTATCCGGTACTCTTCCCGAATGGGTTGACGCATGGATGTTGTGTATCCACTTCCACCCTGTAATGGGAGGTCGCTTGTTAGTCTCTGGGTCTTGCACTACTGGAAAGAGCCCAGGAGTGCACCCACCTTTGGAGCCAGTTTGGTAGCTCCCGGGTAAGGAAAGAGGGCGGTTTACCGTCCGTGTAAATACTCTCACCATTAATGAATGATTGGATCTTGAAATTTCCACACACTAGACATATAGAGTTTCTGTATTGTGGTTTTTGTAGCAAAAACTTAACAGTTTCATATCTCTCCTTTAAAACAAAAGAGTGGGCTATAGGAATGGAAGGATCAATGTTTCCATTATGAAGTAAAACAAACATCTTTAAGACTTTTTCAGAAAAATCTATAATGAACCTCCACTCTTTGAAATTATTAAAGGGAAAGACACATTTTTGCACATCCCCTAGCATTGGTATAGTTATTATCTGTTCGCTGTAAGAATAAAGTAAATGTCAAAGAAGCACAGGGCAGAAGTAAACTGCATTGGCTGGTGGATTTTAATACTCCTATATTCTACCACAATATAATTCCACAGTTTATTAAACATCTTGGTTTACATGCTTTTAATAAACCATTCAAGTTGTTATAATATAGAATTAACATTATAAAGTATAAGGGGAGTTAAAGGGGCCAGAGTCTGGTATGCACAAACCGGTGACTATGGTAACATCATGTCGTGTGTAACGAAGTGTTGTTCCAACCAGAGTGTGCCCGTCACTAGAGGGCACGTGTGTCCATCACATGACTATACAAAGCTCGCATCTGTATACCAGTCGCATTGCAAACAGTGAAATTGAGGCATCAAAAGAAGAGCAAAGAGGTGTTGTTTGTTTTCTGACAGTGGAAGGAGTAGGGGGAACGGACATTCATTGACGAATGTCACAAGTGTACGGCAAACACTGCATGTCCCTTGCAAGGGTCAAGGCGTGGCACAAGTGCTTCAGGGGAGGACGGGTGTCATTATCAGATGATGCACGGTCTGGAGCACCACACTGCATTACCGATGATATCGTCCAGCTTGACTATCGTAAGTCTAAAGGAGAATTTAATGTGAGGACGGCACGTTGGCCATGGTAGCTCAATGGGTAAGAGCGACTGGATGGAAACCAGGAGATCCATGGTTCAAATCCCAGCCATGACATTGAATTTTTCATGTTGACTCCTATGAAAAACCTTAGCCTATATATGGCTAGTGTGGAGAAATGATTAATTTCCATCAATTAACTAAAATATTATAGCACATTTTAATAAATATAAATATGAACATAATAGTACAAAATTGAATCGAGAATATATTGACACATTGCTTCACACACACTGTTTATTCACAGGACATGTTTCAAGAGCTCTTGCTCCTATCCTCAGCTGATACTCGACTAGTGCAAGTTGTAGTGGTTTCTTCTTTCTCCGTATTGTCAATAGATGGCGTGATGTACTTGTCAAAGATGTCCGGTGGTGGAGTTTCAACCCATGGGCAACCCATTGTCTCCCTTCTTGGCAGATTTATTCATGAGTGCTTTTGAAACACATATCACAAAAGCTTTTCCAAATTATTTCAAAGTGTGGTATCGCTATGTTGACGACATTTTTGCAATAGTACCTAAAAAACTCATACAAGATGGTCTTAAACTTTTGAATATACAAAATCCAGCTATAAAATTTACATTGGAAACAGAAGAGGATGGTGTGCTCCCCTTTTTGGACATCAAGATCAAAAAAATGAACAACAAACTCATTTTTGGTATTTATAGGAAACCGACACACACAGATAATTACATTAAGAACAACAGTTTCAACCCAAAACAACACCAACATGCCATTTTCAACAGTTTAATCTTTCGGATGATCAACTTTCCACTAAACAGAGAAGATTATCAAGAAGAATACCTACACATAAAAAAAGAAGCTATATCCAACGGTTTCAGCCCAAATTTAGTAGACAAAACTGTTAACAGACTCAACAAAGCTAAGAAAATAAAAGAAACCACCACCCTAGAACCTACAGGAGAAAAAGAGAAAAAACTTATTAAAAAATTCACCTTCCACCCATCAGCCTATAACAAATTCCAAAAAATCTTCTCAAAACACAACATAACTCTTGCACCTCAAAATAGGTTTAATATCAGAAATTTGTTAAAAGGCCCTCCCAAAAATTCAATCACTACCAAAGAAAAACCAGGAATCTATGAGATCAAATGTGAAACTTGCCCTAAAATTTATATAGGAAAAACAAAAAGAAATATTAACATCAGAACTAAAGAACATATGAGAAACATTAAAAATGGTGAAACAGAAAAATCAGCAGTGGCTTTTCATTTTTTGAATACTAGACACGACATTAATTTGGAAACATCTCTAATAAAATACGTTAATCACCCCATAGACCTTTCCGTATGGGAAAAAATCTTCATTAACAAAAATCGTCATAGAGTCATGAATTTTGAAACTCCACCACCGGACATCTTTGACAAGTACATCACGCCATCTATTGACAATACGGAGAAAGAAGAAACCACTACAACTTGCACTAGTCGAGTATCAGCTGAGGATAGGAGCAAGAGCTCTTGAAACATGTCCTGTGAATAAACAGTGTGAGTGAAGCAATGTGTCAATATATTCTCGATTCAATTTTGTACTAATTTGTGCTTCACTGTCCCTACGCTTCTTTCAAGTTTATATGAACATAATAGTTTACTTCACATTTTAAGTAACTAAGTTGAAATTATCAGCTTTTCAAACAAATGATAAGCAGAAGGTAATATTACTACAGTATGTACATTATGAGAAATATTCAGAATATAAAAGTTTGAAGTGCTAAAAAGCCTGACATGGTACGCAAAAAAGGATTTCAGTTTTGCAATTAGTGTGAAATGCTAATTTATTTCACAAAAACGGAATCCATGCAGAATGGTGTGATCACATTGTAGCATAAACTCAACAATAAACTCTTCAATCGATGAACACTTCGCTTATGTAGCTATCTTTATATATCGTTTGTGGCTGGTTGGTATCTAATGTTAAGCAGTTAGCAATGAAGCCATTTGCTCTCTTGCACTCCAGTATTTTGATGTTACAGTGCAGTAGGTGGTTTCCATACATATCTTCTTTAAGTGTAAAGAAAGGAGATCTCATTATACCAATCCTGAATAAATGTTGAGACACTCATGGTCTGTTACAAGTCTAAAAGTTGATACACAGGATTTTCTTGGTAGTGTACTGATTCTAGTCTTGCTGCTGTTACGTAAATTTTCCTGTAGTTTTCCTTTGTTTTTAATATATGATCTTCTTTAATTTTTTTATTATATGTTGATATAATTGTTCTTTTGATAGAGTGATAACTTACTGGCTCATAATGAGTTTGACATAAGTTCAAAGTACAAACTTGAAAGAAGCGTAGGGACAGTGAAGCATAAATTAGCACAACGTGAATCGAGAAGATATTGACACATTGCTTCACTCACACTGTTTATTCACAGGACATGTTTCAAGAGCTCTTGCTCCTATCATCAGCTGATACTCGATTGGTGCAAGTTGTAGTGGTTTCCTCTTTCTCCG
This sequence comes from Mantis religiosa, assembly GCA_030765055.1. Taxonomy (NCBI): domain Eukaryota; kingdom Metazoa; phylum Arthropoda; class Insecta; order Mantodea; family Mantidae; genus Mantis; species Mantis religiosa. Next base: position 148,601,935 of record CM060958.1, on the reverse strand, counting down.
TATCGTCGATAGATGGCATGACGTACTTGTCAAAGATGTTCGGTGGTGGAGTTTCAAAATTCATGACTTTATGACGATTTTTGTTAATGAAGATTTTTTCCCATACGGAAAGGTCTATGGGGTGATTAACATATTTTATTAGAGATGTTGCAAAGTTGATGTCATGTCTAGTATTCAAAAAATGAAAAGCCACTGCTGATTTTTCTGTTTCACCATTTGTAATGTTTCTTAGATGTTCTTTAGTTCTGATGTTAATATTTCTTTTTGTTTTTCCTATATAAATTTTAGGGCAAGTTTCACATTTGATCTCATAGATTCCTGGTTTTTCTTTGGTAGTGATTGAATTTTTGGGAGGGCCTTTTAACAAATTTCTGATATTAAACCTATTTTGAGGTGCAAGAGTTATGTTGTGTTTTGAGAAGATTTTTTGGAATTTGTTATAGGCTGATGGGTGGAAGGTGAATTTTTTAAAAAGTTTTTTCTCTTTTTCTCCTGTAGGTTCTAGGGTGGTGGTTTCTTTTATTTTCTTAGCTTTGTTGAGTCTGTTAACTGTTTTGTCTACTAAATTTGGGTTGAAACCGTTGGATATAGCTACTTTTTTTTATGTGTAGGTATTCTTCTTGGGCTGGCAGAACATTGCTTCCAGCAAGACCATAGGACTAGCTTCGGTCTCACCAATATTGTGGCAAAATGCAGTGGCTACTGGGAGTGCTGAGTCAAGGAAGCATTGGCTATCTCGGCAGAGAGAGTCACTCTTAACCGAGATGTCAGCCTTCAGTTTAGTGCTGCATGGAATCCTGCATTTAAACTAAAAAAAGAAATACTTAGGAGACACAAATTTGGCTTACTGAGCAGCGACTAGAGCAGAAGTGTCTTCTGAGAGGTTTGCTACATTAAACCATTACGAGCCTGCTCACTGATTGGTCTGCATCATTTACCTCGGTGACCGGTATATGTATGGGTTGTCCCCCTCCCTTAAGTCATTCAGCATCCCACAGATGGGAGATGCACGCTCCCGAAACGTCGATGTCACATCATCATCTTACCTGGCTCGAAGCTCGAGAATGTCTAGAACATATACTTCACCTCAAACTTTGTTGAGTTTATAAGTTTACTTGTGATTTTCTTTTTTTTCCCCAGCATGAATAAAATGTTATTGACAGTTTCCTTATTGATGGTAGTTGTTGGTCATGTATTTTGACATATTTACTTATTATATAGTTGTACATTAAAATACATACAATATACAAATATAGTTATAAATATACAGAGCCACATAATATTCACATTTATTACAAAACAGAAATAAATAACCAACATATTCAACGAATAACAAATAAGTCCAAGGAACATTTACAACTATTATAAAATTCACTTCACAAACAGAAAATAACTCAATATCTTCTGGAATTCACACAAAAAGCACACACATACTGACAACAATTTCAACACCAACCTACAAATTGGTAAACAAGCAGGACAATCAATCCTTTACTGCACAAATTATTTTGCTACTTATATCTGTCCACCTCTGATCTGTAACCTAAACTTCATATGCTTTTCAGGGGCACATCGGGGACACAACGGACTGGACATCTGTTTCACTTGTATACAGGAGTCAAAGTGATAAAACTTAGAGTACAGAGTAGCTGAGTAATTATCCAAATTAAGAAACAGTTTAAGCACAACAAAGACATTAAGTGAAGTACGTAGGCTTTCACAGCTGGAGTCATTAGGTAGATAATGATTATCTGGTCTTGTAGACCGTGGTCTAGTTGAAAATCTTCTTCCAGACATTTCATTCGAAACTGCGTCGAACATCCTTAGTCACGTGGCCGTAACACTCCGATATGGAGTCTCATCGTACAGTTGGCAGACTGAGGGATAGCCCGTAGGTGTGTTATGTCAATTTCACGGGTTTTTTATATACCTTGTGAGTGGGTGTTTATTGTAGTTACTGTTGTTGGTGGCGCATGTGCCTGGGTTTCTGATTTGTATTCTTTAAGTATGGATGCCAAGCTTTATTTCAGAAAACCGTCCAGACAGAAACCCAGGCACATGCGCCACCAACAACAGTAACTACAATAAACACCCAGTCATTGGCATAAAGCAGTCCCCTCCATAGTCCAGCCCACACAACAGCCAAACCTATCACAAAGGAGCACACCTGCCAGGGGATGACTCCACCCACTCAGAAGATATATAAAAACTCTGTGAAACCAACAGACTCTATATCAGTCGCAGCCGAGAATACGAGTGTTACAGCCAAGCCACTGAGGATATTTGATGCAGCTTCAAATGAAACATCTGGAAGGAGATTTTCCACTAGACCACGGCCCACAAGACTGGATAATCATTATCTACCTAATGACATTAAGTCACCCACCTTCCATTTTAAGTGATATTACTTATGTAACATTGAGACAAAAGCTAGTAAACAATAAAGGTGTCAAATGGTTGCTAAAGCAGTGTTGCCAACATTAGTGAAAATAAGGTTTTCCTGTATTCATCAGAATAAATAATATAGGCTACCCTGGAACATTGCACAAATACTTGGCTATCTCCAACATCGTGCCCAAAGCCATAACTGCTTCACTTCTCTGTTTATAACAAATATCCTTTGGCTATGATTTGTGACTTCTAATGATCTTTATGGAATGTCCACTGCTGTATGTTGCCATGAGAACATGTAGTTCTCACCTGACTACCTGATCTTGTAGGGACACTACCTTTCCATCAGGATACTTACTCAATTAGCATCATGAGGCAGAGTCTTCCCAGATTAGTCCTACTGGGGAAAATTCTCCAAGCTGGTACTGCAGATTTCCTGCACCAGAAGTGGGCATGCTGCCACAGAGTGCTTTGCTTTACAACTTTATCATTTCGGAACTTTGTTTTATGCGACACTAGAATATTTTCTAAGTCCAAAGGTGCACATATACGCATGTGCAAGCAGACAACCAGCTGGTTGTCGCATTGCAGCCAACATGAGAAAGATATGTAAAACTTGTAGCCAACCTCTGCAAAAATGCCCCAGACATAGCTGACGCAGTCCGTGTGCAAAGGAACATGGTTTGAGCAGGCTAAGTTATAGCCCGGTCAAATTTTGTTACTCATACACTGCTTTGCACATAAACAATCCTACGACATGACGATAATGGAGTGCTCCATAGGAAATACATGTATGAGCTCACGGACTGTATCGGACTGGTTCGGCTACTGCCACAAAGTGTGCATGTCAAAAGACACCAACTATACTACAAGGGGGGAAATTGGCAGTCCCGGTCACGTCGTTCAAATCAACAAATGCAAAATAGGACGACGCAAGTTTCATCGTGTGCACTGCAATTAGACTGTAGAGCGTATTTGCATCCCTCCTGTTGCTGGCGCATATCGTCATCTGCACCTCATTCGTTTCCATGTCGATCATTTCCAAGATCCAGTTGCCCTCTATGACTTCTCATGATGAAACTTGCGTCGTCCTATTTTGCATGAGGTGGCCGTGACAACCAATTACCCCCCTTTCAGTATACTTGGTGTCATTTGACATCATGCACACTTTGTGGCAGTAGCTGAAACAGTCCGATACAGTCCGTGAGCTCATACATGTAGTTCCTACGTAGCACTCCATTATTGTCGTGTCGTAGGATTGTTATGTGCAAAGCAGTGTATGAGTAACAAAATTTGACCGGGCGATAACTTAGCCTGCTCAAACCATGTTAGTGTTTACTTAGCTAGGTGGTGTAATGTAGGTACTACTTTGTGTTAGTCTGCTAGATAGTGTAATTTCGAGACAAGTAAGCCTGTTGGCAGCATTGAGTTCAGTGGAGAAACAAGCATAGTTTGGCTGCACTGAATTCTTCAATATGGCTACATTACACATCAAGTAAATAAACAATGAATAACGTTACTCCAACATGAAATTGCCTAAAAAGTAAAGAAATTATATTAAAAGTCATGGTTGTATATAAAAACATCAAAAATTGTGAAGGAATTAGAACAAAAATCACTGCATCGCATATTAGAAAGAAGAGCCATCTTTTCTAATTTCTCTTTTTTTTTGTGTTCTGGATGTTGGCAGCACTGCAGGAGCGCCAATGTTGGGGGTGGGATGTGTAAGATGACTTACGTTGCTTGTTTATAATGAATTAAACTGCATATAACTGCCTTAAACACATTTAAATGTTATCTGCAATGTTCATTATCATAGTTATACACGTATAGCTCACTTTTACAGGAGTTTTGGGAGAATATGAATGCTCAACATAAATATTTCAGGCAAACTGAATATGAAATGAACATTTTGTGAGAATTTCTCAGTAATGAATTTCAAGAAAGCACATTGACCTAACTGCCTTCATCTGAGCTTGAGAAGTCATACTGATTTGATATGAGAGACAATGATGTATTTTCAGTCATTTCAACATTGTTGTCTGCATTAAACATAGCAAAAGCATCTGTTGATGGAGGAAGCTGTCTTCTTACTATCCCACCAAGCACAGCACGATCTTTCTCAAGTGCTGCCAACTGTCTTGTAGTCTTCTCACTGTACATAGATGAGGTAGCTCCAGAGCAACTTGGCAACACTGGAGTGTTGATAATTCCCTCTACGGTTTGCAAGCGACGCTCTGCAGCACCTAAACACAAAATAAACAAATGTGTGTGGAAAGCCTTTATCATTATGAATATGGCATGGAAATAGGAAGTAGGAAAAGCTGGTGGGCTGAGACAGCCTTGCACTATCAAACTATGAACTGTACTTTCTGTTTCTCTACATAATTGACGCATTTCTATACATTGTTACTTCTTCGTGTCCTTAAGTACATTGATCCTGTTCTAATCCAAGCCATTCCTTCCCTCTACTGTATGTTATATTGGTCTATATATCTTTCTCTTCCCCAATCTCTCTTTATTAAGCTATAAAATTTCAACAATCTTCCGTTTTCTCACCCCCCCCCCCCCATATTTCTTGTCTTTCTATATCCTCCACTTTATTTCTGACTATTTTCCAAAAACCTTCTATACTCTATCTCAGGTTAGTTTAATCCTGCTATAAACAATAAGGCACAGCTGACTCAACTCACCACGTGCTAGGCGCGACATGTATGCACATAAGTTTCACAACACTAGCCGTATGTATATAGCAGCACTAACTTCTAGACAATAGAGTTGGGTTACACATTAACTTATTAAATCTATGAGTTGGTTCATTTCTAACAAATAATCATGAACTTTACGGCATATAGCACTTTTCGTAAAATTGTCATATTTCTCCACGCGCTGTTTGCATTTATGCAATTTTCCTGGTGTTCTTATAGTTCCGGATGCTTGCTGTTCCATTCTAAAACTATGTACACCATTTGAGTTTGATTTATGAGTCACTATGTTTACACTCAAACTTTACTTGCTGTATAATTGAAACGTTTTCAAGATCATTCGATCTCATCCTCAGCTGTTTGGTGACTAAATGAACCTTCCTCTTCTTCCACTACTACGGAGCTCCGGTCACTCTGCCATCTGGTGTTAGGGGCACTAAGTTTTAATACTTCATTTAATGCCGGGATTTCAAAATTTATAACTTTATCACGGTTTTTGTTTATGAATATTTTTTCCCAAATATCCAATTCTATGGGTGTACTTAAAGATTCTAACAGTTTAATGTTGTGGCCAATGTTGTGGTTTTCTGTCCAAAAATGGTGTGAAACTGCAGATTTTTCTGTTTGTTTCAACTTAATGTTCCTCTGGTGTTCTTTTTGCCTGGTTAACAAGTTTCTCTTAGTTTTTCCTATGTAGCTTTTTTCACAGGTTTCACAATTTATCTGACAAATTCCTGATTTCAAATTGTTGGGGATTGTATTTTTCAGTGGTTTATTTAGCAGGTTCCTCAGACTGAATTTGTTTTGGGGTGCTAGTTTTAAGTTTAGTCTTTTGAAGATTCGTTCAAATTTTCTAAAAGCCCATGGATGGTAGGTGAATTTTCTATATTGCCAATTTGTGTTTTTTTAAGTGGTGTGAGAGTGGTATTTTTTGATATTATCTTCAGTTTTTCTTTTCTCTTCATCATGTTCCTTATGATGGCTGGGTTGAATCCATTTAATACTGCTATGTCTTTTATGTGTTGTTGTTCTTTAAAAAATTCCTCCTTACTCAGTGGGATGTTGTATAGTCGGTGAATTAGACTTCTAGAGGCAGCTAGTTGATGTGAAACTGGGTTGTATACATTTTTCTTTATGTAATTATCTATGTGTGTGGGCTTCCTGTATATTCCAAAATCTACACCATGACGATTTCTAGTTATCTTGAGGTCAAAAAAGGGAAGGGTGTTGTCTCTTTCTACTTCCATAGTAAATTGGATGTGATTATCTTGCAGGTTTAGTAATTTTAGAGAATCTTCTCTAAGTTTTTCCGGAATGATAGCAAAAACATCATCAACATATCTCCGCCAAAATTTATAAATCTGTGGGAAGGCCTTTGCTATGTGTGTTTCAAAATAGCTCATGTATAGGTCTGCTAAAATAGGCAAAAGTGGGCTCCCCATAGCTAATCCTTTTGATTGTCTGTAGAATTTTTGTTTAAACATGAAGTAATTATTCCTTATGCATAAATCTGTAAGATTGATAATGCCATCTATTTCTCTGGGGTCCGTTGTAGTCTGGGTTAGCCATTTTTTGAGGAATGTAGGTATTTTTTCTACTGGAATGCTTGTAAAAAGTGCCTTAACGTCAAAAGAAACTAGTATGTGATTTTCCGGGATTTGTACTTCTGTAGGTGATTTATCAATTCTAAGGAGTTCTTTATTCCCAAACTTTGAAATTTGTCATATGATTTTAATTTTCTTACTAACCACTTTGCAATGTGGTACGTAGGTGAATTGATGCCATTGATGATGGGTCTCATGCTTTTGTCTTGTTTGTGGATTTTTGGCAGACAGTACAACCTTGGTAGTGTGGGGTTGGAAGATTTTAAGTTATATTTTTCAGATGTACTTAATGTTTTTGTAATTGATAAAGCTTTATTAACAGAAGTGATACTTGGGGTTAATGGATTTTTTGGAATTATTTCATTTCTGGACTGTCTGCCAAAAATCCACAAACAAGACAATAGTATGAGACCCATCCAAATTACTATGGAAGTAGAAAGAGACAACACGCTCCCCTTTTTAGACCTCAAGATAACTAGAAATCGTCATGGTATAGATTTTGGAATATACAGGAAGCCCACACACATATATAATTACATAAAGAAAAATGAATACAACCCAGTTTCACATCAACTAGCTGCCTTTAGAAGTCTAATTCACCGGCTATACAACATCCCACTGAGTAAGGAGGAATTTTTGAAAGAACAACAACACATAAAAGACATAGCAGTATTAAATGGATTCAACCCAGCCATCATAAGGAACATGATGAAGAGAAAAGAAAAACTGAAGATAATATCAAAAAATACCACTCTCACACCACTTAAAAAAACACAAATTGGCAATATAGAAAATTCATCTACCATCCATGGGCTTTTAGAAAATTTGAACGAATCTTCAAAAGACTAAACTTAAAACTAGCACCCCAAAACAAATTCAGTCTGAGGAACCTGCTAAATAAACCACTGAAAAATACAATCCCCAACAATTGGAAATCAGAAATTTATCAGATTAATTGTGAAACCTGTGAAAAAAGCTACATAGGAAAAACTAAGAGAAACTTGTTAACCAGGCAAAAAGAACACCAGAGGAACATTAAGTTGAAACAAACAGAAAAATCTGCAGTTTCACACCATTTTTGGACAGAAAACCACAACACTGGCCACAACATTAAACTGTTAAAATCTTTAAGTACACCCATAGAATTGGATATTTGGGAAAAAATATTCATAAAGAAAAACCGTGATAAAGTTATAAATTTTGAAATCCCGGCGTTAAATGAAGTATTAAAACTTAGTGCCCCTACACCAGATGGCAGAGTGATCGGAGCTCCGTAGTAGTGGAAGAAGAGGAAGGTTCATTTAGTCACCAAACAGCTGAGGATGAGATCAAATGATCTTGAAAACGTTTCAATTATACAACAAGTGAAGTTAGAGTGTAAACATAGTGACTCATAAATCAAACTCAAAAATGAAGAATACTTCACTGTTAATAATGCTTCTGCTTTTAATATTTATGTACACTACTTGCAGAAACACCAAGGAGATCAACAGTTTATTTCTCAATGTTTTTTATAGACGATTCCGGGTTTCTTTCTTTAAGCACCGTGAAACAATGCGCGATCATTCGCCTCTTGCCACTTTTTAAAAGTTTGCCTCGATTGTGTTTAATTTCGGCTGAATCGGCCTGCTACATGATGAAAACCTTACTGATTTTAAATTGCATATACATAAGTGTTATTGGACTTGTGAGGTATGCAAGTGTACAGGAAATACAGTGTTAAAGATGAGAAGTAACTCCACACTATAAACAATAACATCTTAATTAAAAGCGAGTCGATTAATGACACTAAACAACATTTACTTTTAAATTTTTCCGGAACATGTTTCAGAGACTTTACCTCTATCCTCAGCCGGCCATCGACTGGTTCTCATTGGTGTAGTTGATGATACTTTGTCATAGGTCTGCTCTGGTGGTGGTTCAAGGAACTTGCTGAACAAATCTTTCTGGGGATGTCGAAATTGAATACTTTGTTCCTATTTTTTGAAATGAACATTTGTTCCCATGTGGATAGTTCTTGTTTTCCTGATGTATGTTTTAGTAGTTTTGGTTCTGGATTTATGTTGTGGTTTTTTTTTCCAAAAATGTGTGGCAACTGCTGATTTTTCTAATTGTTTATATTTTGTTTCTAAAGTGTTCCTTTGCTCTTGTTTCTAAATTTCTTTTTGTTTTTCCAATATAAATTTGACTACAGTGACTGCATTCAATTTGATATATACCAGATTTTTTGTTTGGTGGAATGACATCTTTGATGTTTGAGCAAATTAGGTTTTTTTAAGGAGAAATGGTTGACTGGTGCTAGTTGAATGTTTTGTTTTTTGAAGACTTTTTTGAATTTATCATAGGCCCATGGATGGTAAGTGAATTTTTTGAAAATCGTATTAGTTTCTGTAGCTGAGAGGGTTGTGGTTTCCTTTATTAGCTTCTTCTTTTTTGCTAAGTTCACTTTTTTGTCTACTAATGATTTGGGGAAGTTATTTTTTGTGCTATTTCAATAATTTTGTTGTATTCTGTTTTGTATTCTTCTGCTGTGAGAGGGATGTTTACCAGTCTGTGTGCTAAACTATTGAAGATTGCCTGTTTGTGGGATCTTGGGTTGTAGCCATTAGCTTTTATGTAGTTGTCTGTCTGTGTTGGTTTTCTGTAAATGCCAAAGTTTAGTCTGTTTTTATTTCTCATTAATTTTAGATCCAAAAATGGTAAATACTCGTCTTTTTCTATTTCTACAGTGAACTTGATGCTTTTTTCTTGAATATTTAAAAGTTTTAGTGCATCACTGATGTGTTTTTTTGGTACTATTGCAAAGATGTCATCTACATATCGTTGCCAGAGTTTGAACATCCAAGGGAAACCTTTGGTGACACTTATTTCTAATGCACTCATGTACAGATCGGCCAGGAAGAGTGATAGGCGGTTGCCCATTGCTAACCCTGAAGTTTGGTGGAAATATTTTATTTGAAACTGAAAGAAATGTTGTTCTATGTCTCCCTACAATTGTATAAATTGCCACTTTAATGTACAAAAGGAAATGAAATGTGTAGTGTTTAACGCCCGCTTTTACTACATACGGCACCACAGGTGGTGACACTGATACATGAGATGAAGATGGAGCATCGGTGGAATGAGATGGCGGGGGAAACCGGAGGTTCCGGAGAAAACCCGCCCCAGCACCATGTTGTCCACCACAAATCTTACTTTGCGGTCGCCTGGGATCGAACCCGGTCCGCCTTGGTGAGAGCCAAGCGGTCTAACCACTGAGCCACGGCACGGCCTTGTACAAAAGGAATAATATATTATACAATACAAGCACTTGCATTTAATCTTACCATAAAAGTGCCACTGCATAAGCTACTCTAATGATCAAAATGGCAAAGCGAAACTTTTCATAGAATTTAAGTTAATTTATGGAAATTAATCATTTCTTCATTTTAGCCATATATAGGCTAAGGTTTTGGATAGATAAAAAAAAAAAAAAATAAAAAAAAAAAATAAAAAAATAAAAAAAAAAATAAAATCTGCTTGACTATTGCCCTGGCATCTAGAATCTATACCAGGACATAGTTTCCGCTGATTTTATTTTTATTTTCTCTTTCAATCTTTATTTATTCCTCAGATCTTTTACATATATTTGCAGATATCCTAACCTAACTTAACTATCTAACTAACCTACAGCCACTGGAAACCAGCGACTTTACATTTCCAAACCATTCTATTTGGCAGTTCTACTCTACCAATAATACAATCTATCTAACTACTATCTACAATTACATTAAAAAACCACAACTTCTACAACTGCCAATTCTACCATCTACTTCTACTTGAATACAAACTTGGTATCCAAGCCTCTCCTCAACTGGAATCAGTAACAACAGTTACTTCCATCAGGAAAAGAGGTCGGGTCATCAATTTTGTATTCACCTACTCTACTAACTACTCCTATAATTAATCTTCTTCATCCTCTGGTGAACTCCACCTCGTGGCAATCTCCTGTGGTCGACCTCTCCTCCTCCTGGCCCAGTCCTGACGTCCCGTAGTGGTCCAATATTGCCTCCTACGACTCATCGGTATCTGGTCCTCTCTTTCCTCATCGGTATCTGGTCCTCTCTTTCCTCATCGGATGTGGTGGATATATTCCGACCAATCTCCTCTCCTTCATCCTGGATTCTATGCTGTAGATGTTGAATCCTTTGTGATCTCCTCTCTGGTGAATGGTGTTGTTGTAATTGCTGAAGTTGTCTCCGTTGCATTCGTCTTTCTATTAATTGAGTCCTATATTCCTCCATTACTACTGTTGAAACTTTCGCTACCATCCTATTTAACTTTCAAATCCTCTTCCATTCTTACAATATTCCAAATTACTTTTCCTGCCAATTTTTCTCTATCTTCCTTTATTAAATCACTATATCTGACACACTCAAATAACGTATGTTCCGGAGTTCCTTCCTGCTTACACAATTCACACCTGCTATTGTCACTACTTCCTATTTTCTTAAAATAAGTCTGAAATGGTCCATGTCCCGTTATATACTGTACTGTTTCCTTTGTCGGTATGATCTTCAATTTTAATCTATCCCTGACACTAGGAAACATATCTTTTACTCTTCTTCCCTCCTCTGTTTTATTCCATTCTTCCTGCCATTTATCAATCAGAAGATTCCTTACTTCTCTCCTATTGTTACATGATCTTCCTAATATTTTGCTAACTTTCTCCTGATTTCCTTTTCTTATCCAATACATGGCTCCTCTTAGCATTATAATATAATCTATGGGCCATATTCCCAGTATCACTAACAATGCCATAGTTGGTGTTGTCTTGACTATTCCCATGCATCTGATTAATATTTGTCTCTGCGTGCTTCTAAGTTGCTTGATGTTCTTGATTAACTTTACTCTATGTGCCCATACACTTGCTCCATATCCTATAATACCAGTTAAAATCGCAGTATGATACAATCTCGTCGCTTTTAATGGAATTCTGAATTTATATTGCGTTATTGTAGCCAGCTTCATCATGACATTACTTCCTTTTGTCCTCACATTTCTTATATGATTATCAAAATTTAATTTCTCGTCTACATTTATTCCCAGATATTTAAAAACTGACTCTCTCTTAATGCTGGTTCCTCCTATTTTAATCATAGGATTCCTTTCCAATTTTCCCTTTAGCAGCATATATGCTGATTTATGTGGGGCTATATTCAATTTAACATTATTACACCAAGTCTCCAAGATACACACAATATTTTCTGCCTTTCGCTCTATTTCTCTTCTATTGTTTCCTTCTAACATGATCATTAGATCATCTGCGTAGGCTATTACTTCTAGTGTGTCTTGAAGTTCGGCTAGTCTTTCTAAAATTGGCTCAGTCATTATGTCCCAAAATAAAGGGCCTAAAATCGATCCTTGTGGACATCCTTTGGTGATATCCTTCGTCACCATTCCATTTTCTCCCTTTAAATTTACTCTTCTGTCTTTACAATAATCTAGTAAACATTTGTATATACTTACAGGGTAGTTCTTCTCCCTTAATATACGAAAAAGCTCCGGCCACCAGAGATTATCAAAAGCTCTGGAGATATCCACAAAAATTGATACGACATATTTACTAGAACTTGATAATACTACTTCTATTGCTTTATTTATGGCATCCTCTGTAGACTTTCCCTTTCTAAATCCATATTGCTTTTCTGTTTCACCTATCATTATCCTGAATTCACATATTCTTTTATAGATTAATTTTTCCTGTATTTTCCCAAGTGTATTCAAGAGACAAATGGGTCTATATGATTTTGGATCTATTTGGTCCTTTTCTTTTCCCTTCTTTAATATTACTACATTGGCTTCCTTCCACGCATACGGAATTCTGCCTTCTACTAAGCACTGATTTAGTATATCGCACAAATATGGTGCGATTGGTCTCTCTAATTGTTGTATCACTTCCGCTTGTATGCCATCCGGTCCAGGGGCTTTCTTCTTCCTTAGCTGTCTTATGGCTATTCTCACCTCCTGCACATCATATGGATAAACTACTCTATCATTAGCATACAATTGTCTCATTTCTCCTCTCTTTACTTGATGTTCTTCTTCATCATCATCCATTTGATCATCTGGTAACAATCGCTCCAAGAGATAATTCGCTGACTCCTTCCAGTTATTGGTAAAGGATCCATCTGCTTTCTGTAGGGTCGATAATACCTCTGGAGCTGCAATCTTCTCCATTACCAATTTATATGGTACTCCCCATTCATTATTTTCCAGTCCATCCTTTGCCATCTCATCCCACGAATTATTCCTGATCTCCTCAAGTTTTTCCTTGTATCGTTGCTTCATCTGAAGATATCTGGCCAAATTATACTCCCTCTCATCTGCAGTTCTACTTTTCTGATATACTCTTCTAGCCTTTCTGGCTTTACTTCTCCATTTCTGCAATTGGTCTGTCCAGATAACTCCAGTCTGTATCCTATTTTTATTTTTAACTAATCCCTTGTCCATAGCATGTTGAATACTATCAATCAGTATTCTTATTTTCGCGTCCACTCCCAATTGTTCCGTTCCTGCTGGTATTTCAAAATTTTGAAGTACCTTATGCCAATCTGCATCCTTTATTCTATACATATTTCTTCCTCTTCTTGCAAAATTGTTATATATTCCTTCAAAATCGATATCAAAATATATAAGATTATGATCACTTGTCGTGATTTGTTGGGTTACTATCCACTTGCTGATTTTATTTTTTATAAATCCCTTAGCAAGAGTTATATCAATGTTCTCACTTGCGTCGGCTCTATTAACAAATGTATACGGGTTATTTGGCTGATTAATTACACTTAAATTATATGTAGCTATCATCTCTTCCATTTTTTCTCCCTTGTCATCTGGATTCTTACTAAACCACCATTGTGATTTCGCATTTGCGTCCATTGTTAATATTATAGCTGCATCCTGATATTCCGTCAATATTTCCTCAGTCTTTTGGATGTGTATATCAATATCATCCTTGAATTGATAATACTGATTACATAATATGAAATCTAATCCTTTATATTGGATTTGAGCACAATTTACATGCTCACTACTGAATTGTGCTATTTTCATTGCTTGTATGTTCTTATTAATTATTATCAAGGCTTTGGGATCCTTTCCGTCATAAATTTTACTTGCAGTTGCCGCCATATGCAAAGGTTTACCTTTAAGGGTATATGGTTCTTGTATACACATTATATCAATTGCCAATTCGTCAATGACTTTCCTTATCTCTATCATAACCGTTTTGGATCTCTGAGCATTTATCTGCGCGATCCTCAGATTATGTAGTCCTCTTTCACTATCACTTTTTATTATACTTGCCATAATATTGTTTTAATACCTCTCTTTTATTATGCTCATATTCTAGCCTTTTCTCAGAGAGTTTGGTTTTGGATAGATAGTCAGCTTGAAAAATTGAATGCCATGGCCATTGGATTTGATTTCCATCCAGTTGCTCTTACCCATTCAGCTACCACGGCCAACGTGCCGTCCTGACCTTAAATGATTAATTTCCATCAATTAACTTAAATAATGTTTAATGATGAAGCCTTGGATCAACTACTTACGATAGTAAGTCACCACAAATGGTGTATCTTGAATATGAGAGCCCCTAGTGGTTTACTGAGAAAATATATGGGTCAGTGGACAATTTAATGTCATGATGGCACGCTGGCCATGGTAGCTCAATGGGTATAAGTGACTGGATGGAACCAGGGGACCCGTGGTTCAAATCCCAGCTATGGCATTGAATTTTTCAGGTTGATTATCTTTACATAGAAGTTTGTTGACAGGTAAGGTTTGCCACATGGCATCTAAAATAGCGTAACTACTCCCTCCAATGACACTCACTGGCGGATTAATAAATTTTCCCATTTTGTTTACATCACCACATAAGGTAAGCAAGACATTGCAATAGATAAAAACATGAACACTTACTTGCACAGTTTAATGCCAATTTGGCTGCCAAACTTGCATCCTCTGCAGATTCAGGCAACAACGGCAATGAAAGACTAGACTTTGCCAAAAGTTGCTCATCCTTTGTACGTCTTATTTGGTTTTCTAGTCTTTTTGCCTACAAAAAAAGTTATTTTTTACAACTTGGTTTTCTTAACATTTGATAGTGTATTAATATAAATTTTAATTTATACTTTTCCTATAATATATAATGAGAAGAGAAAGAATTGTATTCCACTCAAACCTTATATATGCATAATTATAATTATACAATCAGTTGACTGAGACACACTGTACTACACATACCATAAATTTTGTTTCAACACTTTTCGCCTTCACTTGAAGGCCTTATCAAGAAATTGTCAACTGGCTAGAACTTTGGTGTTCTAAGTGATTATGTTTCTCCAAGACAAGACATCTGGCAGCGATCCAATGACGCTAAAGTAAAATATTATCTTCCAATGGTACGTCAAAATTTATTAAATGTGATTCAAATATCTTTATATACATGTTTTCCCCGATGTTTAATTCTTAATTCAAGTAAACTGATTTTAGTAGCTGGGTTTTAGAACATAAAATTTCTGATCCCAAAAATGTGCTGTTACTGTTTTTTGCTTGATGTTCCTAAAGTAATTTTTTAATCTGGTTCCAATGTTAGTTTGTCTTTCCAATCTATATCTTACTGCAATCTGAGCAATTAATTCTACAAATGCCAGACTTCCTTACCACAGGAATTTTGTCTATATTTGGTTTTCTGATGAGGTTTCTTATACTGAATTTGTTTACTGATGCCAGGGTCATGTTAAATTCAGTGAAAATATGGTTGCCCATCAGCAATATGTGAACTTCTTGCATGTTATTAAATTTTAGATGAGTCGTATTTCTTACACTTCACTTTCGAAAGTAAACAGATGTGTAAGAAATACGACTCATCTAAAATTTAATAATTTTTCGCTTCACTGTGGTGTTTCAATACAGTTAAATCTCGATATTCTTGCATGTTTTTTCTCTCAAACTTAGTATTTAATAATTTTAATTATTTCATTTTTGAATTATACTGTTCACAGACAGCGGAACCTTTCTTTTCAAAATACATTTTTATAAGCAGGAAACCTTAGAAAATATCCAATAAAATGTATTTCCCAGGCTTGTGGGCCATGGTCCATAGAATGAAAATTCTCCTGACATTTTGCTCATATCTCCGACGAGCATCTTCAGATGATCATTGGAGATATGAGCGACATGTCAGGAAAATTTTCATCCTTTAGACCATGGCCCACAAGCCTGGGAAATACATTTTATTGGATTAATGCCGGCCGTGAAAGCCTAAGCATGTACCTCACAAAATATATTTTATTGAAATTCTGATACCAAACTTTTGGGTGGAATACAATACTTCCCCTATGTAGTAAGTACGTAATAAAGAAGCTAACAAGTGCTTGAACATGTTTTGAGGATATATATCTTCAAAAGTAATGGAACAGTTTCAATTTTACCCAATTCATATAGTTACATTAACTGATGTTAGTTGACGTACAGCGCTTAGGCATGCTTTAAATGACATAAATTTCAAATTACAGACAAACTCACCCTAAACTTTGCTCTTAGAATGCAGTTGGCGGCGTAGTCATCTTGCCAAACTTCATCCCGTTTTGCTGCCAGCCTAGCAAGGGTTGGCTTCACTTGTGACGAAGTTTTCTTATCTCCTTCTCCATGCTCCAGTTTGAACATGGGATCATCAAAAAGCCTTTTAGAGGTTTCCTTGTCTTCTGGCACCACTTGCTCATTCTGTGTGGCATCCCATCGGTTTTCCTGTCGCCTTGCACCAGCTACTATTACATAATCCAGATTCTGAAAAAGCAAAGTCTAGGCTGAAATATTCACAATGAAAATTATTTATTTTCTCAGTCATTTATTTTCAAATGATTGTATGATCAGCTCAGTGCAATAGATCCTAAAAATGAACTAGTCATGCAAGTGTGCAGTACTTAATTCAATAAAGAAATATTAAATACTGACATACATAGAGGCTGTACAGGCTTCTGATATCACTTTAGAGAATGTGGAGGACTTTTTGCTGTTTGACATGATTTGGATATTGATGACAATTATGGGGGAGCAGTGAGGAACTTCCTTTAGGTGTTTTGAAGAATAATATTGTGCAATGGTCAAAATAACTCAAACACACATAGACAAATAGACATACTTTCTGGTGTACAACTAACTTCTAACAACCAACTGACATTTTCACATTTTTTTTTTCTGCTTAGTGTCTCTTTATTGTTATGGAAACAAACATATGAGAGTAGAATGAAGGAAGTCCTGACCTCTAATGGCAATTTAAGGCTTAGGAGGAGAATTCGAAGTGGACAGTGTGGTGTTATTTGTAAACCTAGTTTGGCTGGCTGTTCTCTGGCTCTGACAATCAGGGGGATGCGGGCTGTTCAATTCAATTCAATTTATTCATCCCTTATATTTCATACAGAGGATACGTCATTTTATAAGAAAACATAAAAAATATACCTAAAAGTCTACCATATACATTACTTTGAAACTAAAATGTACATTGTTTATTTTCCATTTGTTGACAGTTCTTTAGCAGAAATTTCAAGCAGAGGGTCCCATCTGTCCTTGACTGATTGAAGATGGTCTTTTAGCTTCTTAGTGGGCTTAAAGACGCTTCTTATGTTGAACTGTCCTAAAAGTTTACTGATTGTGTCCATGACTACTTATATACGGTAGTTAGGCTATACTCTGTGGTTTTCATTGCTCTAATGGAGCGTGAAGCCAGTTTCATCTCCTTTAAACCATACCTGTTAGCCTGTAGTGTATACAACAGATTATAGTTTCCCAAACCTTGTTTACATCATCAGTTTACAATGTTTATGGAACTACTCTCTTTAATTCTGTGGAAATTTCCTTAAAAGATAAGAAAACTTTGTGACAAATAATTATATTTTTTGTAGTGTTTTTAAGTTCACATTTTCACACTGTCACTTACATTTTTGTGTTTTGAGGACTAGTTTTGGGAGGCGTTGCTTCCATTTTCAGCCCAAAGGACTGACATAAATCAAAATATAAGTGATGGAGTGTGGAAAACCGATTACAAATAGTTTCATCAATAAATTTGGACATCACTGTTATTAAATTCCTCCAATCACACATGTTATTTGTCAAATTATATTTGATTTATGTTTGATGATAATGCTAATTGTGTTTAAGGATGCTCAACTACAAGGTCATCAGCGCCCTTAGAAAGCCAATTGTGACATAAACTTGTTAAAAGACAAAAAGACAGTAAGTTGAAACTGCACAACTGTACATCAAAGATTACAATAAAAACTTAAAACCATAAAAAGGTTAAGATAATTAAAATCCCCAAATTGTTGGGACCTAAATTCAAAAAAGAATTCTAAAACCTTGGCCACCGCTTTCTTGTCGTCCGCCAGTATCTCTGACAAACTAGCCAGCAGCTGAAGAGACCAGCCAAAACATGCCAGGCTGACACTCTGGCAGCACGTGACGGATTGAAAGAGCCTGACCACGCAGGAGCAGGGTCCTTCCAATATGCAACCGAGCCATAATTTCCTTCCAATGGGATAATCGACAGGAGTTCGTCCAGTTAATCGGAAGCTCCTTCACCGTTCTAAGCTTGTTGCCATGGAGAGCAGACCACTCATTCCAACAGCACAACAGCACCGCTCTACGTACAACAAGCTGAAAGTCTTCCGCGGTGACAAAAGGAATCTGAACACAGGGTTCTATGTAGGTGCAAAGGCTTCCACGGCCTGTGTCAATGTGGATATCTTGAGCTTCCAGAGAAGGCCACGTCAAGATATCCACACTGGGTTCTATGGTTGCCAACTTAGCTTCCAAATCTGCCATTTCATTCCCCTGCAAGCATACGTGACCAGGAACCCATGCACACACCATGCTAATGCCAGATGATTTATGTTTGTCTGCAAGTATTAAGACCCCAACAAGGAATTAACTGATGTACTCATAAATAATACCATTAAGTGTTCTTTAAAGCAGTAATAAATAAATAAACACCTTTCATTTATACCATTGTTTCATCTCTACGGCTCATGCATTACACTCTAATTCTGGATGCAGCAATAGAACACTTACAGCTGGATCTGTCTTGATCTCAATATGATTTTCACACAGGTGACACTTCATACGGAACTGGTAAATTGGTGTTGAGTAGTACATTCCAACTTTCTTCTTCTCTGCATTGTACCTACAATTGAATTTAAGTACATACATTAGATATTTTTAAATACTTTCTGCTAAAATGCAATGAAGTTAGAACTGAAAAATTCAATGCCAAAAATCTCTCATTGTTCGAGGACAATTCAATAAGCATGATGTTAACCAAAGCCAAAATTGAATGTCTGGATATAATAAAGCAGTTATCCCCAACATACAATAATACTAACAACAAAACAATAAGAAATTTAAATAAGAAGCCTGTGGTATACCTAAAAGCCGACAAAGGTAATTCTCTAGTAATAATGGAGACAGAAGACTATATTCAGAGAGTAAACCTTATGTTAGAAAGTCCAGAATATGAAAAAATTCCAAAAAATCCATTATCCAAAAGTATCACCTCTGTTAATAAAGCCTTATCAATTACAAAAACATTAAGTACATCTGAAAAATACAACTTAAAATCGTCCAACCCCACACTACCAAGGTTGTACTGTCTGCCAAAAATCCACAAACAAGACAACAGCATGAGGCCCATCATCAATGGCATCAATTCACCTACATACCACATAGCAAAATGGTTAGTAAGAAAATTAAAATCATATGACAAATTTCAAAGTTTGGGAATAAAAAACTCCTTAGAATTGATAAACCACCTACAGAAATACAACATCCCGGAAAATCACATACTTGTTTCTTTTGACGTTAAGGCACTTTTTACAAGCATTCCAGTAGAAGAAATACCTACATTCCTCAAAAAATGGCTAACCCAGACTACAACGGACCCCAGAGAAATAGATGATATTATCAATCTTACAGATTTATGCATAAGGAATAATTACTTCATGTTTAACCAAAAATTCTACAGACAATCAAAAGGTTTAGCAATGGGGAGCCCACTTTCGCCTATTTTAGCAGACCTATACATGAGCTATTTTGAAACACACATAGTAAAGGCCTTCCCACAGATTTATAAATTTTGGCAGAGATATGTTGATGATATTTTTGCTATCATTCCAGAAAAACTTAGAGAAGATTCTCTAAAATTACTAAACCTGCAAGATAATCACATCCAATTTACTATGGAAGTAGAAAGAGACAACACCCTACCCTTTCTGGACCTCAAGATAACTAGAAATCATCATGATGTAGATTTTGGAATATACAGGAAGCCCACACACATAGATAATTACATAAAGAAAAATGAATACAACCCAGTTTCACATCAACTAGCTGCCTTTAGAAGTCTAATTCACCGGCTATACAACGTCCCACTGAGTAAGGATGAATTTTTGAAAGAACAACAACACATAAAAGACATAGCGGTATTAAATGGATTCAACCCAGCCATCATAAGGAATATGATGAAGAGGAAAGAAAAACTGAAGATAAGATCAAAAAATACCACTCTCACACCACTTAATAACACAAATTGGCAATATAGAAAATTCACCTACCATCCATGGGCTTTTAGAAAATTTGAACGAATCTTCAAAAGACTAAACTTAAAACTAGCACCCCAAAACAAATTCACTCTGAGGAACCTGCTAAATAAACCACTGAAAAATACAATCCCCAACAATTTGAAATCAGGAATATATCAGATTAATTGTGAAACCTGTGAAAAAAGCTACATAGGAAAAACTAAGAGAAACATGTTAACCAGGCAAAAAGAACACCAAAGGAACATTAAGTTGACACAAACAGAAAAATCTGCAGTTTCACACCATTTTTGGACAGAAAACCACAACATTGGCCACAACATTAAACTGTTAAAATCTTTAAGTACACCCATAGAATTGGATATTTGGGAAAAAATTTTCATAAACAAAAACCGTGATAAAGTTATAAATTTTGAAATCCCGGCATTAAATGAAGTATTAAAACTTAGTGCCCCTAACACCAGATGGCAGAGTGATCGGAACTCCGTAGTAGTGGAAGAAGAGGAAGGTTCATCTAGTCACCAAACAGCTGATGATGAGATCGAATGATCTTGAAAACGTTTCAATTATACAACAACAAGTAAGTGAAGACTGAGTGTAAACATAGTGACTCATAAATTCAAATTTAAGTATGAAGCATGATGTTGCTAAGGGAAGTTTCCGTTATCATCATATACTGTCATTTGTTACACATTGTTGATTCATAGGTTAGTTTAGAGTTTACAGACAGTTGTTCAACATGCTTTTGCTAAAATGGAAAAAGTGACTCACTTATTGCTTTTAGATGGGAAAACAAAAGTTTGCAAACTGATAGAGACCATAGATGTATCAATGGGAACAGTACTTCATATTTTTATGATAAGTTGGAGATGAGAAAGCTGTCGGCCCGATGGCAGCTGTGTTTGCTCACAGTGAACAAGTAGGTGTGACTTTCAACTTCCAAGCTCGTTAAGCAAAATCTGAAGGACTTTTGGCATTGGGTTGACACTGTTGATGAGACCTGAATTCATCATTGTACTCCAAAAACCAAGCAACAATTAAAACAATTGTTTGCTTACGGAGAATCTGCTCCAAGGAAGACAAAGATGGACAAACTTTCTTTTGTGTGATGCAAGAATATTTTCTAAGTTGTGAGATACAGCTATACGTATGTGCAAGCAGACAACCTACAGGACCTTGCATAGTAGCCAACATGAGAAAGATGTGTAACACTTGTAGCCAACCTCTGCAATAATGCCCCAAACATCTGTGCAACATCGGTGCAGAAAGGCATGTGGATACATTTAGCACAGGTCAGTTTTGGAAAATATTGACAATGTCTCAGGTTTTATTGCTTTATGTAAGTAGGCTTGCTGTCCAGCAGAAGTACTGTACTGCTAGAAGTGAAGGCTGTGTGTTCTGTACATTCTTTGAATATTTAAGCTTTGTTCAGTATGTTGTTGAAAATCAGGAAATGGCTCGACAAATCAGTAAAATGGACTTGTCCTTTTATTTTAACAATGAGGAGGCCTACTTCAATTATTATTTGATGAGGGTTTGCAGAGGATACAGAAGTTGTGTTCCAAATGCAATGTCACCATGCACTGCATTAAGAGACAGTTCCCCGAGTTTTGGTACAATACAAATACAAGATAAATACAAGACACTACTATTGCTACCATTGATATTAATAGACACATTGTATTTTTGTAGTTTTCTAGAGAGCGTAATTTAGGGACAAATAAGACTGTTGTGACAATTGCATTCAGTGGAGAAACAAAGATAGTTTGGCTGCACTGAATTCTTCAGTACAGCTACACACGCAGTAAGTAAATAAATGAACAATTAAGCTATGTCTTCAGTAACGTTAAAAGAATGCCCTTCAGTACAAAATTGCACCAAAAAGTAAAGAAATTATATTAAACAACATAGTTGTATGAAAGTGCAAAGAACTTGGAAAAAGTTACCCGCATCATATATTAGAAAGAAGAGCCAAAAGTTCTGCCTCATCACGATAATGCACTAGCTCATTTATCCAGAGTTGCTGCTGCCAAACTGCATGAATTGCTGTCACCCCCCATATTCTCCTCTTGCCAAACATGAAGAAGTAGCTCACAGGAACAACATTTTCTGCAGATTAACTTTAAAGAGAGTCGATTAAAGACACTAGACAACACTTACTTTTAATATATCGAGATTTAACTGTATTGGAACACCACAGTGAAGCGAACTGGATCTAGCGTCAGTCGCACAAGAGCCGTAGATGCAAACGAAGATTTGCGAAACATGTCCTCAAAATAGGTACGAAAGTGAAGCAGATGTGTAAGAAATACGACTCATCTAAAATTTAATACTTACTTTTAAATTTTTCCGGAACATGTTTCAGAGGCTTTGCCTCTATCATCGGCCGGCTCTCGACTGGTTCTCGTTGGTGTAGCTGACGATACCTTGTCACAGGTCTCCTCTGGTGGCGGCTCTAGGAACTTGCTGAACAAATCCTTCTGGGGGATGTCGAAATTGAATACTTTGTTCCTATTTTTTGAAATGAAGATTTGTTCCCATGTGGATAGTTCTTGTTTTCCTGATGTATGTTTCAGTAACATACATCAGGAAAACAAGAACTATCCACATGGGAACAAATCTTCATTTGAACGAAAACTACTGAAACATACATCAGGAAAACAAGAACTATCCACATGGGAACAAATCTTCATTTCAAAAAATAGGAACAAAGTATTCAATTTCGACATCCCCCAGAAGGATTTGTTCAGCAAGTTCCTAGAGCCGCCACCAGAGGAGACCTGTGACAAGGTATCGTCAGCTACACCAGCGAGAACCAGTCGAGAGCCGGCCGATGATAGAGGCAAAGCCTCTGAAACATGTTCCGGAAAAATTTAAAAGTAAGTGTTGTCTAGTGTCTTTAATCGACTCTCTTTAAAGTTAATTTATCATAACAACACTGTTTTCAACACTTCCAAGAAAGGAATTTTCTGCAGAGTTTGACAATTCTTATTTTTTGGAAGAGTTACAAATGGCAGGAGCATTGGGAGAAGTGTATATCCCTAAAAGAGAACTATGTTGAGAAATATATAATTTGTCAAAGTATAAACTTGGAAGAAGCGTAGGGACAGTGAAGCACAAATTAGTACAAAAGTGAATCGAGAAGATATTGACACATTGCTTCAAGAAAACAGCCATTTTGAAACAAAAATTCATGAATCTTCAAAAGAAGCAAGAACCAAATCCACATAAAAAGCAAGATTTATTACTCTCATGTAAAAAACCTAACAACGTAACGAATCTATCCACATGCAACTTCACAGAGAAAGAAATTGATTTTCTAAACAAAGGCCTAAAAACATGTGTAGATTACACAAAAAACATTGAAAACTATATCGCGGACATTGAAATAGCGATATATAATTTGCCCGATAATAAAAAATCTACGATCAGAACACAGTGCATAGAAACTCTAGATCATATTCAAAATGGAAATTCAAAAAGTTATTCATATAAAAAATTAATCAAAAATTTAAATGAAAAACCGGTAATCTACACAAAAGCAGACAAGGGTAACAAAATAGTAATATTGGACGAAGAAGACTATCGCAAAAAAATGGACAACCTTTTAAACGGAAAAGAATTTGTTAAACTAGAAAACAATCCATTAAAGAAAGCATGCAAATCTGTGGAATTAGCAAATAAAAATGGTAAAATCATGACTAAAAGAGATAAATTAAACAATAAAATAGACAATCCAAGAACACCATACATATATGGTTTACCCAAAATACATAAACCTGAAATTACCCTCAGACCAATAATTAATAGCATTGATGCACCCACTTACCAACTATCAAAATGGCTGGTTCAAATCTTCAGATGCTTCACAAAATTTGAACTCAAAAACTCGTTTGAATTGTTAAATCTCCTGAAGGACACAAAGATCAACTCTAGTTTCCTTTGACGTCATTTCTTTATATCCAAGTATACCCACCAATGAGCTTATTCCACTTCTCAAAAAATGGCTGGAATCAATACAAATAACACCTGAAGAAATAGAAGAACTTTCACAACTTACAGAAATTTGTATCAATCAACATTTTTTCAGCTTTAATGGACAGATCTATAAACAAAAAACGGGCCTAGCTACGGGCAACCCATTGTCTCCCTTCTTGGCAGATTTATTTATGAGTGCTTTTGAAACACATATCACAAAAACTTTTCCAAATTATTTCAAAGTGTGGTATCGCTATGTTGACGACATTTTTGCAATAGTACCTAAAAAACTCATATAAGATGGTCTTAAACTTTTAAATATACAAAATCCAGCTATAAAATTTACATTGGAAACAGAAGAGGATGGTGTGCTCCCCTTTTTGGACATCAAGATCAAAAAAATGAACAACAAACTCATTTTTGGTATCTACAGGAAACCGACACACACAGATAATTACAGCAAGAACAACAGTTTCAACCCAAAACAACACCAACTTGCCATTTTCAACAGTTTAATCTTTCGGATGATCAACTTTCCACTAAACAGAGAAGATTATCAAGAAGAATACCTACACATAAAAAAAGTAGCTATATCCAACGGTTTCAACCCAAATTTAGTAGACAAAACAGTTAACAGACTCAACAAAGCTAAGAAACCACCACCCTAGAACCTACAGGAGAAAAAGAGAAAAAACTTTTTAAAAAATTCACCTTCCACCCATCAGCCTATAACAAATTCTGAAAAATCTTCTCAAAACACAACATAACTCTTGCACCTCAAAATAGGTTTAATATCAGAAATTTGTTAAAAGGCCCTCCCAAAAATTCAATCACTACCAAAGAAAAGCCAGGAATCTATGAGATCAAATGTGAAACTTGCCCTAAAATTTATATAGGAAAAACAAAAAGAAATATTAACATCAGAACTAAAGAACATATGAGAAACATTACAAATGGTGAAACAGAAAAATCAGCAGTGGCTTTTCATTTTTTAAATACTAGACATGACATCAACTTCGAAACATCTCTAATAAAATACGTTAATCACCCCATAGACCTTTCCGTATGGGAAAAAATCTTCATCAACAAAAATCGTCAGAGTCATGAATTTTGAAACTCCACCACCGGACATCTTTGACAAGTACATCACGCCATCTATTGACAATACGGAGAAAGAGGAAACCACTACAACTTGCACTAGTCGAGTATCAGCTGAGGATAGGAGCAAGAGCTCTTGAAACATGTCCTGTGAATAAACAGTGTGAGTGAAGCAATGTGTCAATATCTTCTCGATTCACTTTTGTATTATATAATTTGTGTTTTCAAAAACTGCATCTTCGTATGCACCCTCGTATGCACAGCTAGTCTACCAAATGAACTATTATGGCGATATGACTTATGATTTTTAAGTTATCAGTGGGACTTATTATCTCAATTATGAATTTGAGATTTTCTTAGTCTACTGGGAAATGAGGGTCAGTTTGGGAATTTAATGTTGTACTGACTTGTTACCATGGTAACAGAAGATCCATAGCTCAAGTTTTGGCTATAGCATTCAATTTTTCAGTTCTGATTTACCTTCCAAACCTTTCTGCACACTGCTGTATTTGCTGGGACAATAACTTATTATCACTGAATATTTATTTATTACCTAATTCTAGGATTCCTATTTTACCTACAGGTACATTGGGAATATAGTTTAATACTTATGAAATGAATCAATGCTCTAGCTGGGCCGGTACACAGTACCACCTAAAATTTGAACAAGTTGCAAGCGTACAGTCTAAATTTGTGAAGCAATGGTTATTGATTGTTCTTAGAACTAAACTGGAAGAGCAACAGCTTTTCTATTAACCATAAAGCTTCTTGGTATAACAATGAAGAGTCAGCTGACTTTTGGTGAGTAACACCTAAACATTTTTTCTAACTACAGCACTGAAATGAATATAATAAAATTACAAGATATGACAAAATACAATATCATCAAAATGACAAACAGCAAATATCAATATTAATTATTTAGTTTAAGAAACATTTCATTCAAGAAAACCATGAAATATTGACAAATTTTGTAATTCACCCAAATATGTGTAAGTAGTTTTGAAACAGTATAACCTAAGGATTGAAGTACTGTATATTTTTCCATTTGTTTACACTTCACATTTCTCTAGTGATATTCAAACCTTGCATTAACATTCCCCTTTGGCTTCCCTGTGTATACATTTTTGCAATTTTTACGTTCATTTTCATAAATATCAATAGTTTTTCTGACCAGAATTTTTTTTTAATATGTTATTTTTATTAACTGGAGTATTAAAAGGAGATTTGACTCTTTTCTTTGTCGTGTGTTAGTTGTTAGATTTGGTCCTGTTTTCAAACTACCACTTGTTTTCAGATTCACTGAGGTAGTGGAGTGCAAGATGTAGCCTCTACTTCCACATAGTTCACACGCTGGCGAGTCAAGCACAAGACATCTCTAATCTCTTGTAGTAACATTACTCAGTACACTTCATTACAAATTCACTCACATAACACTTTTTGTTACATTAGGAACATCTGCTAGACTTACATGCTTTACTCAGCTATAGCTACAGGAAATGTCCACAGAGCTCCACAACATCTGGAGAAATGACCAGAGGCATCTAGTTACCTCACTACAGAGCTTATCATGGGTTACCCTGCACATCATTGGCTTTGTCTGCTAGGGTAAAGAATGATGTTCTGCAGCAACTGTTGCCAACTGCAGAGTTTTGAAATATGCCAAGAAGCAAAATGTTGCCAACCTATTTATTAATCTTCTTCCATTTATTATTATCATTATCATTATTATTATTTATAAAGGAAGATGAAAATGTATGGAACTCTGACCACAGCTTTCAAATGATTCAGTAAGGTTAAGTGCCAATTTTTTTTATTACAGAAGTTATACAAATTGCATTTGTCTATAAATTCTCAAGTTTTAATTTTAGAAAACATTGCTTCAACAACACTTAGTGTATTAAGGTCTATTATGCACTTCGTTCAAGTCAATCCAGGACATTTTTTTTCTTTTCAGGTTTAAACGGATGCCTAGGCTGGGGGCTTTGTATGCAGTTGACAGTGGTACCTGTGTCCTTTTACTGGTAGACAGCACGCATTTCCCACGCTTCTGGATAGACTGTTATTTAAGATGGCGGACAACAGTGTGAACGTTCACATGGAACAGCGTGTTGTGATGAAGTTTTTAGTGAACAAGGACCTGTGAACCTGCTGAAATTTACATGACTTCAGGCTCAGTACAGTTATGAGACAGTTGCAGTAAGACATTTGAATGATGTAAGCACTTCAAAGATGGCCGTATCTCAATCACTGATGATCCTGGTCGTGGTAGATCACAGCCAACGGAAGTTGTTCCTGAGAACATCCAGTGCGTGGAGCAGCAGCTGATCCTGGACAATTGATGCATAACCTGTCTTGAAATTGCAAAGGTGTGTAATGTGTCACTAGGAACAGTGAACACAATAAATCATTATTGTTTGTTGTTGCAAAAAGTGAGTGCACGCTGGGTCCCAAATCAGGTGTCTGCTTTTGACATACACAGAAGGGTGGTTGAAGTCGTACAAAACTGAGGCATCATTATGAAAGGGAAGGCCAGAATTTTCTGAATCTCATCATCACATTTGACGTAACATTGATTCATCATTTCACCCCTTAATGCAAAAGAGAACTGATGCAGTGGAAGCATACGGACTCGCCACCTCCCAAGAAATGTCAAACAGTTGTGTCTGCTGGTAAAGTGATGGCAAGTGTATTCTGGGATGATATATATATATATATATATATATATATATATATATATATATATATATATATATATATATATATATATATAAGGGCGCTCAACTCAGGCGGTCATCAGCGCCCTTTAGAAAACTAGTCATGGCAAAAGCCAGATATAAAACTTTCTAAAAACTATACAAGTGTAGCAAAACCTATTAAAAATACACGTACATAACAAACACAGGGCATTATTCACATTTACTTTTTGCCCCATGGTGTCACTATAAACAGTGAGTATTACTGTTGTGTTCTGGGTGATGTGCACAAGAGTTCATGGAAAAAACATCCGGGTTTGAGCACAATGTTCTCTTTTATCAAGATAATGCACAACCGCATACCACTCAACGTACATTCCAAATAATCATGCAACTTGGCTGGGAGATGTTGCCACACCTCCCCTATAGTCCTGACTTAGCACCAAGTGATTTCCACTGTTTGGCCCCTGAAGGAAATTCTAGGAAGAAAACATTTCAACACTGATTATAAAGTGAAGCATGATGTTCTACAATGGCCCCATAGGGGAGGGGATCCGTCCCCTTCAGCTGCTGTGGTGGGAGCACTGCAGACCACTGCACTTGTGGTACCTATGATGTTACCAGAGGAACCTTGGGTCAAACATTCAAGCCCCTCCTGATTGGGAGTTTTTCAGATTGGGTTGCACTCGAAGGGGCAGTGTGTTCCCAATATCTGTGGGAGATCGGGTACCTCCGGCCGCCCCAAAGGGGCAGAGGGTTGCCTGAGAAGTCCTGGGTACTAGCCTGCAGAGCTAGAAGGTGTGCTAGATAACCAGACGGTCCCACAAAGGTTATTCGGTAGTCTTCCCTGCAGGGTTGACATGCGTAAGTGGCGTATCCACTTCCAGCCATCTTGACGTAGATGGGAGGGCATTTTAGACTCAAGGTATTGCCCCAAGGAAAGAGCCCTGGAGTTTTTCATTGCTCCCAGGTTGATAGAGGCCGGAGTCTTTGGGCTTTCGGGTAGACCTCGCAATGAAATGTCCTACAATGGTTCTGTCGGAATTCTAAATCTTTGTGCCGAAGCATTTCAGGCGTTAGTCAAACACTGGGATAAGAGTATAACTGTAGCTAGAAATTATGTGGAAAAATAAATTCTCTTTCCACACTTTGAAATTTGGTCCTTCTATTTGTTTTTAATCAAAGTCCCGGATTGACTTGAACGACCCTCGCAGAACATTTCAAATTTATTCCATGCAGCATTTAAAAATTTGAAGCTCTCTCCTCATTTCATTTGAAGCCCATTGGGATGCTTTTACCTACTCTAGTCTAAACAGTTTCCTTATGCATTATATAGTACTGCCAGTTTGGTTAGGCAGTGATGGTAACTTCAGCAAATTATGCTGTCAATGTTGGCAATGCTCCAGCCACAGTCACACCTGCTATTCTCCTAGCAGACGACGGCCACTGATCAGCAGTTGTAACTCCTATATGTTGCTATTCAAGTAAAAGTGTTTTGCAAATTCGTTTTAATATTTTAATAATTTAGGAAATGATATTAGGTTTTTAAAGTACCAATTCCATCAGAACAAATTACATTTTTCAATTGTGAAAGAATTATCATACGCGTACTCACCTGACACCCATTCCTATGTGATTGTTGCAGCCAAGACACCATATATTGTATGGCATCTCAAATCTGATGATAATGATGCCAAGGTGCAGCTTACGGGCACGTTCCCGTAAGGCATGGGTTCCTTGGAACTTGTTGAGGCCACCTTTTCGTGGGTCATAATCAGGTGGATAGTAGTGATTTGTGCCTTTGCGTTCACCCATCTTCTTTTATATCTGAGAAAAGAAATGGTCCAGGTTACAAATATAAACCTTAAGTATGAAAGTACAGACATTTGATATCTTTATTCTTCTACTACTGTACAAAGAAATTGTGACTAAGGTTTTATCACAAAATAATTGGGAAAAGCTCCGTATTCTTGAACAATATAACAAAAAACACAGAAACAGTTAAAAAACAAACTTTGTTTTTAAGTGTAAAGTTGAGCTGAAAATTTCAATGCCATACACGGAATATGAACCATAGATCTTTTAGTCTTCGTGCTGTTGCTCTTAACCATTAAGCTACCATGTCCAACATACCAGAACGATAATTCTCCAAATATTTGACTCTACACTTCGAAAACTTTGTCTACACAAGGCTTATTGGAAGAGCAATTAACTTCCATCAATTAACCAAACTTTGTATTTAAGTTCGTCTTCAAAATATACAGGACAAAGGTTCTCATGGAAATCTTCCATAACAAACTTCCCATTACAAGAAAAGATATTCAAAATGTTAACTTTCTTTAAAATGTCTTTAACGTTTTACAATGTTAAGAATATGCCTATGTCATAGTAACCAAAAAACTTGTTACCATCCCTATAGAAATAAATTAAGACAATCAGAAACCTTACCTTTACTTAATTTCACAACTTTTACCCTGTAATTCCAGTAGTTAATAATATAATGAGTTAACTGTCACTTGACAGGAGAGATTAGGCAAACATTTTATTTTCCTTTATAATATTGCTGCCACAGAACATTGACTAATCAAATCTTCGAGGTCCAGCCCCTGGGTCTAAGCAGCCATAGAGTAATAATGTCACACACAAGAGTGTAGGTTCCTGTTCTACGAAAGATCCGCGTCAAACAGGCCGAACAAAACAGTTCCGTTGCTCACCTCCAGTGTACCCACGTGACCTAGACATTTCAGTATTAATCGTGGTCATAATACCGGTGTGCTTTACTTTTGTTTTAACAAAACTCAAACAGTAATTTTAAGACTAAATGCGATCTACATGCCTACTTTAGAATTAGTAAAACTTTGGATATAAAACTACACTTAATATAAATAATCCGTGATTTGGATAAGCCATTTTATGGACATTTGATAATGCATTTTGCCACAAAAGTTAATTTTTGTTCAGTTTCAATGACATATCTATAAAACTACATCTCAGATCTTCTTTATTAAACACAATACTAGGATAAATTATGATTGCGAACAAGGTGTATTTACTATGGCTGTCCTACAAGGTTCTATACTTAGATCGCTGTTATGTTTAATATTTATAAATGATTTGCAATTTAATCTTCACAAAGAATCTATAGCTATGCTCTTTGCAGATGAGACTAGTTTACTCATATCTGAAAAAGCCACGTCACTAATTAAGAGACATTATCAATAAAGCATTTGAACAGCTCAACGTTTGAAGCAAATTATCATTTAACTATGATAAAACAAACTTTATTCAATTTAAAACACAGCATAAAGGGTAATAAAGCTAGCAAGTAGATACAAAAATCACACTATAAGTATCCTATACAAATTGGAGAAAGCATATTCATATCATTAAGAAACACAAATCTGCTTAACTAAAATGCTTTATGAGCGTCATATTTTGTACATTGTCACTTCCAGTTATGACAGAACACAGTAGGCAAGCTTCCATCACGTCTTATTTCTGGTGTTGGGCCACGTCATTCCTGTAGGCCTTATTATTCCCCACCCCCTTAAAACAAATTTCTGAAGTAGCT
This sequence comes from Mantis religiosa, assembly GCA_030765055.1. NCBI lineage: Eukaryota > Metazoa > Arthropoda > Insecta > Mantodea > Mantidae > Mantis > Mantis religiosa. The sequence continues at coordinate 148,570,258 of CM060958.1, read as the reverse complement.
ATGGGTAGTCTTCTTTTACCCTTTCTTGTTAACTTTTTATGACAATTATTGAAATACAAATCACTAAAGCTCTTCCTTCAATTTTTAAAACAGGTGTAGATACGTGGATTATACTTTTACTATAGTTCCTGAGAGGCATGTAGATGATGCTTTAAAACTTCTAAATTTGCAGGATAAAGCTATAAAGTTCACATTAGAAATTGAAAATAATGGTAACCTCCCTTTGCTGGATCTAAAAGGTAATAAGTGTTTAAGTGGAATGTGAAGGACCTTTTCCCTCAAGTTGTCAGCTGGAGAAATCAAGCAACAGTCAAAACAATGGGTTGCTTCAGGATAACTTCTAAAAGAAGACAAAGATGTTCTCATGGGTCGTAAAAGTGATGGCGACGATTTTTTTGTGATGCGAAGTGCTTCATACTCTTTGACTTCTTGGAAAAGGAAAAATATTACTGGAGCATACTACAGTGAGTTATTGGCCAAATTCGATAAGAAGTTTAGGGAGTCACGGCTCCATTGGTTGTTTTATCAGATAATGCCCTCGCGCATTCATCCGGAGTTGCCGCCGCCAAAATGCATGAATTACGAGTTCGTCATGGAGACAGATGCGTTTTACAGAGTTTGACAATTCTTATTTATTGCAGGTGTTAAAAATGGCAGGAGCGTTTGGAAAAGCTTATATCCCTAAAATGGGACTATTCAATAAATAGATAATTTGCATTTACAAAGACTGACGTCTTAATTCATAACACGGGTACTTATTGAACCCCCCTTGTATATAGCAGCCTTTCCATAACAGATTGGAAGCGCATATTGAAGCGGGTAATGGTATTTTTGAATAATAACTGTGGTCAATATTCTCTGTCCTTTTCAGCGTTAAACATGTACAGCACTACTTACAGTTTATATGAGAAGATCATCTTCCTCAATTACAAGGTAAATAACATTTACAAACTCACATGTACCAGCACACGCGCTGTTAAGGTTACCAGTGTCCATGCCAAAATCCTTTAGGGCACTCGCACAATTTCAAATTTATTTAAGCTATTACCCCAAGTTAATAGTAAATAACACTAATTAGCAATATGTAGTACCTAATGCACTTGGAAATACATAAAGTGCTTCTCACCAAAGCAATTTTTCACAAATAATAAGAGTAAAACAAGCAGTTTTACTCCAGCTCTCCAGTCACGGCCACCTACAACTCATTTTTTTATGTAAGTAGGTGTTCTTCTATTTAAAATTGTTCAATGTCCTTTAAAACTCAGTGGCGGCTGGTGGGTTAAATTATTGGTGGTGCACAAATGAAAAATAAAATACAGAGTAGTAATGACTCACCTATTTATACAGATTCTCTGCTCTACTCTCCTTAGACATGGCGAACCTTTCGATAACTTTTGCATTGAAGTCGCTGATCTTCATAACAAAATCTCTCTCAATTGAAAGCATTGCTAATGCTGTCAATCGGTCCTGTGACATTGTGTTCCTAAGGAAAGTTTTTATTCTTTTTAAAGTTGAGAAACAGCATTCTGCTTCAGCGGTAGACATTGGCATAGTTAACAGTACTCGGAGGAGTTTGACATATTCGCTGAATGTAGTACATAAATTGTTTTCCTTATTGAAGTCCATCAAGCACAAAGCGCCGGACATTCCACGAAATTCCTCTCGACTGTAAATTACAGTCAGTTCCTTACGAATTTTTGTTCCAATGATAAAAGGATAGAACCTTATTGTTTCTCTAAGGGAATCCTCTGGAAATGTCTTAGAAATTTTCTTGATGAAAGAAAGATGAGGCTACCAGATGCCCCGTGAAGCTAAACCTGTCCTTTGCTTCTCTAAGAATGTCATACTTCAAGAGCTTCTCTTCTTTTCACATCATGCTCTTCTATTCTTCTCCTCTTAATTGCAGTTTCTTCGTGTTCCTCGATATCCACGCCATTTCTTACCTTTTGCACTTCCCTTTTAAATGCGTTTAGCTGGGCGATGGAAAACGCTGCATTGCAGTCTCGTTTCTGCAGCTGATTGTACAAAATGTCCACATGTGGCATAATCTTGTAGAAGAAAGACAGCCGGAATACAAAATTATAATCTTTCAAAGTGGCCATAAACCCAGAAGCCTGAACAAGTGTGGCGTTGTTGTTTAACAGACCTCTCTTCTGCATAACCTCCATGCATTTAATTAAATTCTCCCTGTGTTCGAAAAGCAGAGCACACAGAAGCTAAGCCTGAAGGTCACGCTATAGCCGTTGCTAAGAGTAGGAGGAGCTAGGTTTATAAACCTCCATTTAAGCAATGTATAAGAAGCCCCTCTCATCTCTTCACCTTCCCGCAACCCCCTCAGAGAGCCAAAATTTGGGCGAAATCTTAGGTTAACTCTTCACTGCAAACCTGCGGCTCCTACAGCTAATCACTGTTTATTTCGACTTCTGCGGTCATGGGCAGCTACAGACGATAAGCGTAATTGAACCATGTTTGTATATAAAACAATGCAAACAAGTACAGCTTTAATGTGCAAATTGCACCTGTTGTGTATTCAGAATCAGTGGGTGTAGCGCACACCTGCAACCTTATGGAGGAACCGCCCCTGTTAAAACTACACGTTCTCAGGAGTATGGATTATTAATGGCACCAGCACCAACCGAGGGTGTGCGTCGACAACTGGAGTCCTTCTTCTACCAATTGTATAATATAGTTTTCAGTATTTCAGTATTCCAGGACGACCAGCGAAACTCCTCACTTCCAAGCATATGACATACAAGAAGGGTCGTGGAAAAACGGATGTCGCTTTACAGCAGATCTGCTTACACACACGCAGAATATACTGCTCCCCAAACTGACTCGACTAACAGAACTAATGAGACAGGAACAGGAAGAGGATGGACATCTTCACCGTCCACTGACACGTTGTACAGTGGCATTTCAAACTCATACATAATAATGACAGATTACGAACAGGCATGGCGGGAATTTATATTACCAGTTTTAGCTACCAGGCGTACACAGTCGCCAGTTATCATATTCACAGACGGATTAAAAACGACAACAGGTACAAGTACAGGTATCTATATATGGAATTCAGGACACAAAATGACATGGCGACTGCATACGGCTACATCGATATATACGGCAGAAACCATAGCTGTATACCGGGCACTGAAATATGTGCAAAGTCACGGATCAACAAAAGTATTTATACACTCCGACTCCCTTAGCTTGCTAACGGCCCTACAACGACCAGTGAAAGGGGTAAAACTATCCATATATGAGATAATTATACGAAACCTGTTGGAAATTTTACCGCCGACGACAGAGATCGAACTTATATGGATTCCGAGCCATGTAGGAATTCTTGGAAACGAGAGAGTGGATGAGGCAGTGCGAGAAGCCACTATCAATAAACCGGTATCAAACGAATACCTCATACCACCAACAGACATAGCGAGGAATATGACACACAATAACACAAAGACAACCTGCTCAGCCGGACAGGGTAGTAACGCCTTGAGTACTTTTATTAACACGCCGTATTTAACAAGGAAGGCGTTATCACTATATTTCAGAATTCTATTTCAAGTGGCATTAACACCGGTGTACCTCCTAAGAATAGGGCGACGAGATAACGACCTATGTGAATGTGGAAGAAGAGGTGATATTAATCACCTGTTCTTCGCCTGCCCATTAAGACGTGCCGACACCTTGAAATCGCTACACGACATAACCCGCATTCACCCTATGGGACCATATCAGCTCCCATCACTCCTAATAACTTACTCAGAGCCAATATGCAAGGCATTATTCCGATTTACAACGAGGACAAGAATGAAGCTGTGGTAAGATTTTTTTTAAGATTGAAAGGTGAGAGTAGGGAAGGCATTGGAGTAGTTTGTTGGGATCCCGCTAAAAGCACTCCCGTTAGTGAAGGTGAAGATAAAGTGCTCGCCGTCTATAACGGCGAGCGGGTAAGAAATGGTTGCCAGGCGTCGAACATGGCCAAAAGGCCCTGAACGAGGCGCGTGGAGAGTAAAGGTGATAGTGGAGGAAGGTAGTTAAGGGGGAAGTAGTAGTCTTTATTGAGTTTTAATAAGGTAATTTCATGGGAGGTAATTTCATGGTAATTTCATCAGGTGTGCGGTTGTGATCGTGGAGGTCTCCAGAGGTTGGGGGAATAAGCCTTCATCCTCTGGGTGTTCTGTGCGTCGTGGTCGGCGATTATTTGCTCTGCAGTCTTGAGATCGTGAAGTCTTGCGTGGAGGCTGCTGTCCATTTCTGCCATTTTAAAGAGGAGCTGATCTAGTCTATTGGTGATGTTAGGAGATTCCGTCAGTTGGGAGGGTAGTGTGTCCGTGAGGTGTGACTCCACTCGGCGCATCTTTCGCTGTATTGAGGCGAGAATCTCTTGTGTAGTAAGATAACACTGCTTTTATGTATTTACACCACGGAAATCAGAGCTTCCTGGATTCAACGTTATATTCAGACGCAGTAGCCGTCTCAATAGGCTGGCAGTAGCGTCTTAAAAATAACCTAACAACAACACGTTCTCAGTATTGTCCAAATCTGTTTATGGACTAAAAGTACTAGACCGTGATTAGCAATGGGTGCCGAGAAAACTGCACATCAATAGCACTTTTTATTTTCAAAATATTTGCGGTGCAAGTTTTAGGTCATTCAGCCTGTGTTGTTATTTACTCAAAATTAAAATAAAAATGGCTCTGCAAATAAATATAAACTAAAAATACTCAGCATATTAAAAGAAAATGACATATTCAGTAAAAGAACGTTTGAAATACTGTATAGGTATCTATGAGTAAATCTATGGTATTTATAATTTATTTCATGTGAGCGAACTTAATTGAACAATTATCTTAAAACGACTTGATTTAAAATTATTGTAACATAACCTATAGGGCTTGACTATTCTTATTTTTGAAGGGATTTTTTTTATAGAGCTTGACTATTCTTATTTTTGGAGAGATTAATATGGCAGAAGCGTTGGAAAAGGTTTATGTCCCTAAAATGGGACTTCTCAACAACAAATTTTTTGAATTTGAACCGCCCTCGTATACAGGAGTCCTTCCATAGCAGATTGGAAGCGCGTATTGAAGCTGCTGATGGTCCTTTTGAACACAAAACTTGTTCAACATTCTCTGTAACTTTCAGAGTTCAAAGAAGTAGTTTGTTTTCCTTTCGTTTGGCTACCACAGGTTGTATGTACAATTGTCGGTTTTGTAAAAGTTTCAGAATAACATTTATCATAAATTACTTATTCTGTAACCAAGCCCATTGACATTCTAATTTACCCTCGATTAATTTTGTTATATAAGTAGCCGTTGTTCTATTTAAAATTGTTATATTTATAAAACTCTGTTTATGGGCTAAAAGTACTATACCGTGATTAGCAATGAATGCCGTGAAAACTGCACATCATGATTTACAAAATATATGTGGTGCATATAGGTTATTCATCTTGTGTACTTTTTTTTACAACATTAGAAGGTAGCTCTGCAAATAAATATAAAGTAAAAATACTCAACATGTTAAAGGAAAACTACTTACATTCAGTAAAAGAAAGTCTGGAGTACTGTACAGGTGCGAATAAAGCTTTAGTATTTTCCCTTTGTTTCATGTGACTGAACATAATTGAACAATGATCTTGAAACTATTTTAATTATTGTAACATAACCTATAAAAATGTATCAGAATAATAAACGTATTACATTTGCTTACAAATCCCATGTTTTCTTAATATTGCTGGTGGTATAATAAATAAATAGATTTAGAGCCTTAAGACATAGGACAGATCCTTCAGAACCAGCGCTGTGGCTCAGTGGTTAGACCGTTTGGCTCTCACCAAGGCGGCCCGGGTTCGATCCCAGGCGACTGCAATGTGAGATTTGTGGTGGACAACACGGCGCTGGGGTGGGTTTTCTCCGGGACCTCCGGTTTCCCCCGCCATCTCATTCCACCAGTGCTCCATCTTCATCTCATGTATCATAAGTGTCACCGCCTGCGGTGGCGTATGTAGTAAACGCGGGCGTTAAACACTACACATTTCATTTTTATCCTGCAGAAATAGAATCAATGAAGATAAACCCCAATGAGCCAGGATAGCTCACATTCTTACCTTTTATTCTGCAACAGTTGCATTGACATTTTTCTGGCACTTGCTTTCTCTGTGTTTTCACAAGTTAAAGACTTGTATGTTCTAACGCAGCCAGATCGTAGAGATGAGGGATTTTTGTGCTAAAAATTGGTTAATCATGATGATCCGGGAGTTTGTTGCAGTCACTTAGACAAACATACACTTCATCTGAAGTGATGTTCCAGATATGCACCTTCCTGGAAGACACATATTAATTACATCACTAGCTTCCAGAGTGTCCAAGTGTGTGGCGAGGGTCAATGCGCTATTGTTCTGAGGAATAAGCTTCTTCTATATAAACAAATAATAAGACCTACCTTCACCTACAACTGTCAGGTCTGGGGTGCAGTTGCAAAAGCTCACCTCTACAAACTTCAAACACGTCAGAACCGATACCTTTGAGTACTAACAGCTGCCGAATGAAAACATGCATTCAGACCTATGCTTTCCCAAATTAAATGACTATATCCTCAAACTCTCTCAAAAATTCTATTTGCGTCTTCCCTATAGCTTCAATCAACTTATCCAGACCTCGGAGAATATAACATTGACCCCGTGGAAACCTACAAGCTTCCCTGACCCACCTTATGATGATGTGTATAAGGGCGCCCAGACCCACCTTAGACCCACCATAATCTTAATGGTAATTAATAACATATCCTCTCCACCATCCTACAATTTGTGACTCTTTATAAACAAAACACCATCTGCTCACCGTCTATTATTATAAATTCAGCATAACACCAGTAAGGGAGAGTCTCGGAAGGGCAAAAGAATATTGTGACTTTGTGGGTTCGTGAAATAAAAAGTCCAATTACACCACTCAACAATGTTCTGTATTTCCACCGACTTACAGTTTAACACTTGCCAATTACACAGAATTACTTGCTGCACACAGTTACAATTCACCAGTCCGTCCGTTACAATTTCACTGTACTCGCGGTTACGTAAGCTCCGGTACACATTCAAAGTTACGTACAGTCTTCCGTTGCACAATCCTTTCGTTCATTAACACGTCACTGACTAACTCTTACACCAAGAACTGCGACTGTCTCCTCACTCACTGACAAAACCAACTGACTGACTGACTAAACCAAAACCAACTCAACTCACTAACTCCCTCTGTCTGTCTGTAACTCTCTTGATATAGGAATATCGCCGGTTTCTCGTGTTTACAGGATTGTTCTAGTAACAGAAAGATCGAGAAACAGGTGTAGAGAAAACAGGCGACACAGTCATGTTTTTTCCCTGACCACAGTCTGTCACCACCACAAGACAAACGAGGAGGAGGTGTGGCTAACCGAACCTCCCCTACCTTCCGCTGCCAGCTGCTTTCACAGGGTATTCCAGCGCTCCCGTTACAATATATACATATAGGTTAAAGTGACATGGGATATTGTAAATGTCTTATTATTGGGGTCCGGAATTCGACGCCTTTAAACTGCTTTATTTCTGGCGATGCTAGGATGTGTTAGCAAGTAAACACATTGTACATTCTCGTTTGTTAATGTTCTGTAACCTGTTTTGTAGTGAACAATTGACAAGCTTTTGTTTTAATATTATCAGGTTGCACACACTAAATTGTTGGCTTCACCTCATCATTACTGCACATTTTTATATGTGTAATTAAGTAAAATATGTAGTTAATTACTAAATAAATACAATAGATTATATCCCAGATCATTCCCAGTGCGCATAAAGTGTGAAATACGTGCAACAAAAGCAGTAAAACATATTCTGAGGGAAAAAGTTGTCTTACCTTTGCTTCTGCTGATCGTAAGTATCATTTTTAATTTGCAAAAATTTTATGTCCAAAACAAAAGGTGTTTATCGTATTGAACCTCTAAAGAAAGACAATTATGATACGTGGAAAATGTAAGCACAAGTCATGCTCACTCGCATTGGAGTTTTTGGCTATGTAACCGGAGAAACAACAAAGCAAAGAAATGACGCCAAATGTGTAATTAATTAGTATTTTATTTGGTAAATGTAAGTGTAATTTGTATATATTAATGAGAGTGTAATCGGCGCTTGCGCAACTTAACAGGAAGTGTGAAGACAATCAGTTTAAACATGGCGGCTTCCATGCAATATGTAAAACATTACAACGCGAAAGCTTTAAAAAGAGGCGAAAAGTAAATTATATTGAAAGTGTTTTGAAAAATTGTTCACCGGGGACATATATGAGTCAAATGAAGAATTTAATGTGAGGACGGCAAGTTGGCCATGGTAGCTCAATAGGTTAGAGTGACTGGACGGAAACCAGGAGATCCATGTTTCAAATCCTGGCCATGACATTTAATTTTTCAGGTTGACTCTATCAAAAACCTTTACCTATATACGGCTAGTGTGAAGAAATGATTAATTTCCGTCAATTAACTAAAATATATTGAACGTGTTTTACAAGTTGTGTGAAAAATACAACCTTACCAATTGAGGACGACTATTCGAAAGTGTAGACTAACTTTGGGTATTTCGTGACAGTAACGAGACGTTAATTTGTCAACAGAATTAACCGGTGACGGTTATGGGTTCGATTCCTATGACCTCATTGAACCCAGATCATTAGAAAGGATCATTACATCCTCTGTCTCTCCACTCACATCATTTTTCATTATAGTTGTTTGTTTCGGCTATTAGTTTTTATAGGAACTTCAGATGGAACTTTACCTACTATATGTCCTCGTCCTCCAGATCGCGGAGTTTTGAGTCATCCAGGTGATATGTTAGACCACGTGGAGAGGAGAGCCGGTTATAGAGTCGTGACCATGGAGTTTAGATCTGTAGGTTTCGTAAACTTTACCTCTGTTATGGTATCTACTCAGTCTTCCCGTAGGGCGGAGGTAATCCGTCTTCTTCAGCTACGGGGTGCGAGTGCTGCGGACCCTAGCACTCGTGGTACCTTTTACGTTACTAGAGGAACCTCGGGCCAAACATTCGAGCCCCTTCCTGATTGGGAGTTGTTCGGATTGGGTTGGACTCGAGGGGGCAGTGGTTCCCGATACCCATGGGAGATCGGGTACGTTTCCGGACGGGGTTGAGGGAAGCCATATATTCCCGCGTACTAGCCAGCTTAGCTAGGTGTGCTAGATCGCCAGGCGGCCCCACCAAGGTTGATCGGTAGCCTTCCTCTTTGAGGTCAGCGCGCGTAATTGGCGTATCCACTTCCATCCCGTCTTGAGTCCAGATGGGGGCGCTTGTTAGTCTCAAGGTCTTGCCCTATGGAAGGCGCCGGTCGCCCTTTTGGGACAGCCAGGTAACTCCCTGGTAATTAAAGGGGAGGTCAGTGCTCACTTTGTGTGGATTGCCCTGGTAGATACCCTCGAGTTTATATATATAGTCTGCCACACTCACAAGGGAAGTACCACTGTGATCATTCCTGTATTCACTTGAAAGTTTGATGGCATCATCTCTGCTCTATGTGGGGCCTGTATGTGGTATATAGCTGGAAGTATCCTAAAATGAGTTCAGATACGAGGAATATATAGCCATTATGCCTATATAACTATATAACACAGCATAGTACGGGAGGCATTGTTTTCTCCTGACACATGGCATACGTAAGGAGTGCCGTTCCCCACACCCGGAATATCCAGCACCTCTTCTGGCATATTCTAGGCCTCAGTTTGGTCGTTGCAGTTTTGCTCCATATCATATGCTTTACGAGGGTGGTCTGAAAATTTTCCGACCGAATAAAGGCACAAGACATTTTTTCAGAAATTTGTTTTTATTTTTCAACATAGTCTCCTTGTAACTCTACACACTTCTCCCAGCGATGCTCCCATTTCTGTAACCCGTCCAAATAGTACTCGGCGTTTTTCTCTGCAAAATAATTGTTCACGAAGGTAATCACCTCTTTATTTGACCAAAATCTCTGTTCTCCGAGCGCAATTTTCAGATGAGAGAACAAAAAGAGGTCGCTTGGGGCCAGATCTGGCGAGTAAGAAGTTCAAACCGTCATTCGTGGATTTTAGCCATTGCAATCGCTGAGGTGTGAGACGGTGCGTTGTCTTGGTGAGACAGGATTTCCTTATTCTGCAAATGTGGCCGTTTTCCCGCAAGTTCTGCCTTCAGCTTGTCAAGTAATGATGCGTAGTATGCTCCTGTAATGGTTTTTCCTTTTTGAAGATAATCTATTAAAACAACTATGACTATCCCAAAAAATGCAGTCACCATTCCTTTCCCAGTCGAAAAGAAAACAGTTTTTGCTTTCTTTAGAGCCGGTTCCCCCTTTGCAGTCACTGTTTGGACTGCATTTTTGTTTCGGGCGTATAAAGGTGTATCAAAGTTTATTCTACAGTAATTAATTGGTGGCAAAACTCGGATTTATTGCGCCTAAACTGCGCCAACAGAGCGTTGGGAATGTTCATTCAAACACTTCGTGGTCTAACGAGGGTAAACGCGTCACCCAACGCGTGGACAGCTTTCTCATGTCTAAATGTTGATTTAATATGTAACAAACACGTTCTTTTGACATGTTCATAGACTCTGCTAAGTCCCTCACTTTAATTCGGCGGTCATCTAGCACCTTTTGGTGAACTTTGCCGATGTTTTCGTCGGTAGTTGCAGTTTTTGGACGTCCCGAACGTTCATCGTCTCCCAAGCTCTTACGGCCACGTTTAAGTTCAGCTGCCCAAAATTTCACTGTGCTAAACGATGGTGCAGAGTCCCCTTACACAGAATCCAACTCATCTTTGATTTGTGTAGGGGTATTGCCTTTCAAAAACAAATATTTAATGACAGATCATACTCGATTTTGTCCATTTTCATAAAAACCCTCACATTAACTCACTCAAACGATTGTTTCATAACAACTGAGTATCCAAAATGACTGAAACTTTTGTAACTGTCAGCTGATGAACAACGAAATTCACTAGCTTTTATTTACGAGTGCTGCCATCTTCGTGTTGAGGTCGGAAACTTTTCAGAGCACCCTCGTATATACAGTAGGCATTATACCACGAGTATCGGTGAGAGTACAGTGATAGTTGGTCAAGTTAGTCCCGCCCTGCCAGGGGTTGCCTAGACAGGAAAATGTTGCTATTTCCCTCCTTCTGAATCTTGTCATGTTACAGGTAAGCAGTACAAATAAAACCACACATTTAAACATGCACTCAAATGATTTAATATAAAACAAAAACAACAATCACTGCTCTGTCTGTGCTGGCTCAGTAATTATCATATTCTTCATCTTCTTGTTTTGGTTGAGCCAACGTAAAGTCCAGAATTTCATCAACTGTCAGAAATCTTACGTCAGAATCTTCAGCCAAATGCTGCTGGCTTCGAGATTTTCTCCTACGAATAAAAAAACAAAGTATCAAATTATTAATACTGCATTTGTATACGTGATCTAATATTAACATAACCTATTTTTTCTGCCACTTAAACAGCAGGGAAAATAATACATTCCGCGTGAATATTTAACACAGACATTTCATTCGAAATACGTTTTCAAAAATTCTGAAAATAAACATTATGTTTAATAAAGTTGTGTGTGAAGAATATAAGTGCAAAACAAAGGTCGTTTAACTGTAAAACTTAGTATTTATGTTCAGTTTGTTGCAAGAATGAGATACAAGGAGTTTCAAGAAAATATCGCATCTCAGATTGCTGTTTATATGGAAGATTATCATATATTTAACATATCTTCAATTTTCTGAGTATGTAGTCTAATCTCGTTTCCATTCTGAATTAGGAGTATCTTCGTATAACTGATAAATTGTAACATAAAGAGAAAATGTTACTCCACAATAAACGCAGATCTCGTTAAAACACACAAGTTGTTGCAAATACATCTTTGTATGTAATGAAACACTTCCAAGATGCTCCTTGTTACTTGTTTGAGTTTTTTCAACACTGAAGCATTCACATTTAAAGCGAGGAGTTGAACGTATGAGATGAACATAAAATTCACCATTCACAATGGCATTATAACCTTAACATCAAAATAAAATAATAACTGCCTTACCAATTACCATATTAAACATTTTTAAAATTCTGCTATTGCGGTGCTTCTCAATTAAATTGGTACTACACTATTAATATTTCACGAAACTATTCATTTTCGAAACCTTCAGAATAATTAAACACCTAAAATATTCATATAGAACAATCATTTCATAACTAAAATGATAATTGACGCAAATAATAACAATAAGCTGATAATAAGCTAGTAGTAACAGTTAATGGAGATTACCTTATGTTTCTCCATACATAAAGAAAGAAAAGCATTTTACAACCTACCTAACCTAAAGTTTCTCACAAAGTCGATACATACCATAGTATATAATATAAAAAGTAATGTATACCTTCGCATTTCAGTACATATTTTTTACAGGAAATTATCTTAGTAGAATCTAAGCTTCTTGTCATTGAAAACATCGATGTCTTTGAAATGAAATAACCAGTTTTCCGCCAATTACTCTATTGAGCCCTATCTGTGCCTGTGCAGTGCGATAGTGTTTCTTTTTTCTCTTTTTTGTTTAATTGCCAAACACAAACATAAAAACTTATAGTTTTCAGTTTGGGGTTAATGTTCGTGTCTACGAAAATCATTGCGAATCGAGTTATTTATGATGAAGTGGGGTGCGCACATTGTGTATGTGTGGTTTAGCTTGTTATTTATTAACCCGGCAACAAGCATTAGTGATTGCGCTGCGTATGCGATAACTTTACTATGTGAATGGGACATTACACCATTCTCAAATAACTAGTCGTCATTTATGTTTCTATCTCTTGGACATACCAAAAGAACAGAATCACAAAGACGTCACCTACACAACCAGTTTTAAAACATTGGACCATCACTGTATTCCCTTGTAACTACAGTAAGATAATGTTTATCTTGAAGTAGATAGAGCAATAAGTGTTTGTACAAGAGTAGAGAAAATCATGTATACATCACATAACAACCAAAACATTTGACTATCACTTAAAGTCTACTGTATTCCCTTGAAACTACAATAAGATAATGTTTATCTTGAAGTAGATAGAGCAATAAGTGTTTGTACAAGAGTAGAGGAAGTCATGTATACATCACATAACAACCAAAACATTTGACTATCACTTAAAGTCTACTGTATTCCCTTGTAACTACAATAAGATAATGTTTATCTTGAAGTAGATAGAGCAATTAGTGTTTGTACAAGAGTAGAGAAAATCATGTATACATCACATAACAACCAAAACATTTGACTATCACTTAAAGTCTACTGTATTCCCTTGAAACTACAGTAAGGTAATGTTTATCTTGAAGTAGATAGAGCAATAAGCGTTTGTACAAGAGTAGAAAAAGTCATGTATACATCACATAACGACCAAAACATTTGGCTATCACTTAAAGTCTACTGTATTCCCTTGTAACTACAATAAGATAATGTTTATCTTGAAGTAGATAGAGCAATAAGTGTTTGTACAAGAGTAGAGACAGTCATGTATACATCACATAACGACCAAAACATTTGACTATCACTTAAAGTCTACTGTATTCCCTTGTAACTACAGTAAGATAATGTTTATCTTGAAGTAGACGGAGCAATAAGTGTTTGTGCAAGAGTAGAGAAAGTCATGTATACATCACATAACGACCAAAACATTTGGCTATCACTTAAAGTCTACTGTATTCCCTTGTAACTACAGTAAGATAATGTTTATCTTGAAGTAGATAGAGCAATAAGTGTTTGTACAAGAGTAGAGAAAGTCATGTATACATCACATAACGACCAAAACATTTGACTATCACTTAAAGTCTACTGTATTCCCTTGAAACTACAGTAAGGTAATGTTTATCTTGAAGTAGATAGAGCAATAAGTGTTTGTACAAGAGTAGAGAAAGTCATGTGATTGTAACCGCACCAATTTATTAAAAATATTTCCCTACCGGATATAAAAGCTTTTCTCATAAAGTTTATTTTTCTTTCAGCATTTTCATTGACATAAACATTTTACACGAAATGTTACTTACAAATCTGGTTATAGATGCGAAGGAAATAGTAACAGTCAAATATTTAACAACTGAACTCTATACGCTGATCTTAAAATGACATGTTCTATCACAGAGCATCAAGAAACAAGTTTAAAAGAATAAGAAGGTATAGAAAGAGTAGCAAAGTATTGGCAATTGCAAGCATTAATAACGGATATGCGGCCCGAAAGTGCCTGCACACCCAGTCATGGCCATCTAAGAGTCTTTAATACGTTTACAAATGGATATAGGTTATGTTTGTTCATGCTAGCAGCTGAGCGTTCTATTCTCTCTGCCATACAATATGGATATACGCAACTTACCTTTGCCTGATGAGGATGCTAGCAACAATAGAAATGACAGCCACAGCGGCTACGAGGACAGCAACGCCAGCTATCAGCGATATTGGTACAGCAGACTCCTCGCTTTGCATTAGAGGCTCTTTTGGGGCCGCCTGCCATTCTTTACCTTAGCAAACAATAACTCAATCTTAACTTACCTCCTATACTAACTTATGAAGTACAATGCGGCATTGAACCATTTTTAAAAACTCAAAGAAGCATTATTTTTTAAAAAAATTATTTTATTGTTTTCCAAAATAATAAACCTAAGTAGTCATATTCGTTATGAAAAACAAATAAGTAGTCATATTCGTTATGAAAAACAAATATTAAATTGGAAAACAGTAACAGATGGAGTACCACAAAGTTCAGTGTCAGAGCCTTTACTATTTCTGATATATATATATATATATAGTTGATCTCGGCAACACAGATATCTTTGTTTGCTACATTTTTACTTAGACATACACAGCTATTATGAATGTTGCAGTCATACGAGCTCGTTAATGTAATTTTACACATAACACGCTACACTTTTGCTTAAGTTTACATGATAAATTGTAAGAAAATATTAACAGAGAATATAACTATTTGAGAAAAAACATTAACTGGAATAAGTAATAAACGACAACTGTCCACAGACTTTCAAACACTCATATTTTAAAACAAAGTAGCAGTGATACCAATCGTGTAAGTTATCATTATGATTGCGCTACTATCAATCAATGTACACTGTAGACAATATCAGTTTACTGTTAGATAAATTGTGACGTTTATCTTTAAGAATACAGAATAGAAAGTATTTAAATGTCTTTACCAACATAAGGTAAATAATTACCACGGCATAACAACTATTGCGTAGCAAACCAAAGATAATAAATATGTTAATTTAATAGGACTGCGTTAGTCAGCTCGTGGTGAGAGAGCGGTATCTCATCAATGCCAGTATAAACCAACTACTTCCATCACTCTCTGGTATCATAAACCATCTCCGTGCTTTCTAGCCAAACCTTGAGATCAAAAGTGTACATTTGATTACGTCCCAATAGACGTTTTATCTTAAACTCGACTGATAGTCACTGTAGCACACGTCACATGTTTGTTTAACTACGAGAAAGGGGTAAAGTATTTCACACTTTGGGTGTACATCTAGCCAGCCCTGAGCTAAACGATCAAGAAAGTGAAATAAATAAAATGGGATACTATTTATAAGAAGTGATGACATTGAGAAAAGAGACTCACCATGTATATCATCATCCACAAATGAACTCATGGTGCTAGGCACAAACACATTCCTCCAACTTGAAGACTTTGTCTTAATGGTTGTGCTTCGTGACGTAGATACTCTCGCAGGTGTCGTAGATCTCCTAGTAGATGTAGTAGTAGATCTAGTAGTAGATCTACTGGTAGATGTAGTCCTAAACGGCGGACGTGCCTTTGTTGTTGAGCTTACTGTCGTCCTTTTTACTGTTGTTGGTGTCGTTCTTTTCATTGTTGATTGAGCTAATGTTTGTTTTACTGTTGTAGCTTTTGCTGCCATTACTGTCGGTTGTTTTGTTGTTGTAATTCTTTCAGCTGTTACTCCTGCTGTTGTTATTGTAGTCCTTTTCGTTGTTTTTGTAGTTCTTTTTGCTGTTGTTTGAGCTAATGTTGGTTTTATTATTGTACCTAGTGTTGTTACTATTGTCGGTTGTTTTGCAGTCGTTTTTATTGTTGGTTTTACTGTTGTAGTCGTTGTTGTAGTTGTAGTAGGTTTCATTGTTGTTGGTGCTACTGTCGTTTGTCTTGTCGAGGTGGTTGCTGGTCTAGTTGGCAGGTATATGATAAGAGGTGTGGGGTCGGGTGGTATTGGTATAGGTCGAAAAACGCTCTCCCTGGTAGTCACCGTTTGCGGGGTTGTAGTGAAGGTTTCCAAAGGGTGCGGCTCCAGTGGGGGTAGAGGTGGAGGAGTCGGAAATGTGCGAGATGGTCTAGTACTTCTCATTGTTACTGCATCCCTTGTTACTGCACCTGCAAGCAAATGTGACAGATTACCAATGTGCGATAATGATTACGTTAGTTGGTTGTGAATCACCTAAAGTCCCTTCTAGGCTTAACCGTCTTGCTGCGACACGGCGATTTGATCCAAATGTATATGTGTAACACGCAAAAAGGATTTCCTATAAACTTGTGCAAAAAAAGAAAAGAAAACAACAACATTGGATTGAATGTTTTGTTTGCAGAATGCGACGTAAGTACCAGATCACTCTTTCCTGTGTTCTTTAAGTGAGCTTTAGTGTTTCGGAAATTAGATAAGATAAGGGGATACTGGCGCAGATCCAAAAGAGCAAGATGGCGGCCATGCGTAATCTATGTATTTAGGGCATTTTGACACTGTTTAGAGATTTTAGTCGGTGCTCCTACTTTGCTGTAAATTATGATGCTATGTCTTGATACTGGGTTGAGGTCGAATCGTATAGAATGATGGCGAATTATGCCCCTCGTTGAGGTGATCATTTGGAACAGGGTCGGAATTGATGATTCTTGAAGTCCCAGCTTACCTCGGCGTGGCTTCAGTCGGTTGAGCTAGATATCTTCTTTTTACAGGGGTGGTACGGCGGAAGGAAATTTTACGTAAAATGAGTAATCATTTTCCTCTGTATTAAATAATGTAGAAACTTTTATTTCCTTACTTCAATTAACACCAGTTCGAACAAGATGTATGATACAACATTTATAACACTATTCTTACACAAGATTCACTTGATGTGACGCGTTTATCTGGATGCGTGCAAGAATCAAAAGTTTTATACGTTTTTTTACTACCGTGTATAATAATTAAATTGTGTGTCTTCTAGCGATGATATTTAATGTAAAGATTATCTAGTTATAATCGATGATGGTTACGAGAATAAACTTATACTCTTCCGCACACAACGGCGTTTAAGAAGAGAACCTTACATCCGTTCACGGCGACTGTTAGGAGAAGAATGACCAGTTCCGCTTCTTCTACACATTAGCATTTCGCTAATAGTTCGACCCCCCTAGAGGAATATTGAATATCCTCCATGGCAACGTAAAATCTTCTATATTTGATTGGTCCACGTTTTACGATATACGCGTCACACCAATCACAAATAAGTTTGTTATTCCACACTTTTGTGACGTCATTTCCACTTACATAGCTTCTCTGTGCGTGACTCACTCTACATAACCTCACATAATACAATATTTGAAACTCTTTGGGGACAACATAAAATAACTGTTTCAGATGCCCCTCTTCAGAATATATGGAAAATTAACTTAAATCTCCCAATAATATTGTTCCATATATTCTGAAGAATGCCCCAATAATTAAACATTATTACAACAATGAACAATTAATACAATTTAAAAATAACAATATAAAATCAGAAATTATTCGAACACAATAATAATAAACAAAACATTTTTCAGTAATTCATAAACATATATTTTTTTTTTTAAATCATTTGTTCTTGTGAGTGTCAAGGCTTTTGAATGGTTTTAAAAGTGTTTTGTGATATTTTCCTATCATTTTATTATCATCGTCTCTTAATTCGTACGTATGATCCCCAAATTTTCTTACTATTTTATATGGACCTTTATATAACAAATTCATTCTCCAATAGGATTTGATTTTAGAACTGGAGATATTAAATGTCTTTACGAGAACTTTATCATTTATTTCAGGATTCCATTTCGCTCCTTTTCTTTGTATCTTTGATAATCTTTTCTCTGCTTTTTCTTTTATTCTTCGAAATGCTTCAGCACACTTTTCTTCTTCATTCAATTCCATTTCATCTACTTTTAAGGTTGTTGGTGCTTTTATTACTAGAGGTTCAGGTTGTAGTCCAGTCATTAATTCGATTGGTGAAAATTTGGTAGTAGAGTTTGGGGTATTGTTAATGATTTTCTCAATAATATGGCAGTATTTGTACCAGCCTCGGTGGTTAGAATGACACAGAATTCTGAAATACAAGCCTAAATCACGCATCACTCTCTCGCAAGGATTTCCTTGGGGAAAATATGCTGAAGAGTAATACATCTTAATATTATTGTTCTTCATCTCTGAAGTAAACAATTTACTCCGGTGAACCGTTGCGTTGTCTGATAATATTGCCTTTATTGGCCCATACTTTGGTACCCAATCTTTTAAAATTTTATTTACGCACGTTCTGCTTTTGATATTTTGTACAGGATAAATTTTTACGAATTTAGAAAAAATATCAAACATTACAAAAATGTATTTGCAATTGTGTTGACTAGCTGGCATTTCTCCATGAGCATCATTAGCAACTAGTTCGTTCTTTCTATCCCTGATGATAGTTTGAGGTTCAAAATCATATCTGACGTTTATTGGTTTAGCTTTCTGACACAACTCACATGTTGAAATTAATTTCCTAACCTTCTTGTCAATATGTTTAATGTACAATTGTTCTTTTATAGTCATAGCAGTTTTTTCACATCCTGAATGTGCTAAATTTTGATGAAAAGAAATTATTACATTTTCTTCCAAACTACTCGGAACTATCACTTTCCATTTTCGTATTACATCCCCATGTAATTTGTAAAGAATACCATTTTTCTTTGCTATGTTACAATTTATATTTTCTCCAATTTCTGGAACATGTAGCAATAAAGACAATTTTGGATCATTTTGTTGGGTTTCCGAAATATTCTTAAACTTTTGGGTTAGGTCTTTATTCCATTTAAAATTTAATTCGAACAATTTAATCTCATGATGTGGATGTGATAATGTTTCTGGGATTTCCCCTTCCCATCTTAGTCTTGATAATAAATCACTAAAGATGTTTTCTTTTCCTGGAATGTGCCTAATCTCAATATCATACGAAGTAATTTCATGAATATAACGAGATATTTTTTAGCTAGTTAATTTACATTTCTTTATAAATAATAAACTAATGTGATCTGTATACACAATAACTTTGGTATTGTACACATATTGCCTAAATTTTTGTAAAGCAAAATATATAGCTCCAATTTCCAATTCGGTTATGCAAGCATTAGCTTCTATTTTGTGCAATGCTCTGGAAGCAGTAGCAATTACGTGATTATTTCCAGATACATCAATCTGCGTTAGTACAGCTGCATAAGCTTGAATGCTAGCATCAGAATATATATTGAATGGTTGATTTTGAATGGGTCTTTCCAAAAGAATGGCATTTTTAAATAATTCTTTCACGTTTTGAAAAGCCTGTTGATGTTCTTCAGTCCATTTCCAAATTGAATTTTTCTTAAGAAGTTCCCTCAAAGGACTAAGCTCTTTGGCATAATTTATAACGAACCTACTCTCATATTGTAGTATTCCCATAAATCTTCTTAATTGCTTGATGTTCTTTGGTGGAGGGATAGCTTCAATCGATTTGATTCTTTCTGGATTCGGTGTCATGCCTTTTTCAGATATAATATAACCTAGAAATTCAATCTCTTTGGCAATAAATTGCGATTTATCCAGATTTATTGTCATACCACTTTCAGAAAATTTTGTAAATATATAATTTAGATGTGATATATGGTCGTCGAAATTTTGATCAAAAATAAGAAAATCATCAATATATTGTAGAGCGAAATTTTCTATGGTATCTCCGAAAATATTATGTAACGCTCGAAGTAATGCACTCCCGCTAGTGGATAATCCAAAACCACATGTTTTGAATTGGTATATTTTTCCTCCAAAATTGAATCCTGTGTATTTTCGAACAGATTCATCTAGTGGTATCTGCCAATACGATGAAACCAAATCTAATTTTGAAAAATATTTTCCACGTCCTAATTTTGATAATACCTCATCAACTCCAAGAGGTCTGAAGTGATCGGGTTGTGTTAGTGAGTTTATCTTTCTTGCGTCAATCGTCATACGCAGTGTTCCGTTCGATTTATGTACCCAGCACAAAGGATTTAGGTAAGGCGAATTAGAAATCTCTATAATTCCATTTTCTAGCATATCGTTTATTACTTCAGATGCTTGTTGTCTAATAGCGATAGGCACAGATCTACTTTTATGAGTATAAGGAGCAATGTCGTTCACCTTAAATGTATGTATGTACTTATTACACAATCCAGGTTTCGTACTAAAAACGTTCCTGTTCTTTAGTATACATAACCTCAACTGTTCTCTTTGCGCGTGATTTAAATTGTATGTTTTCCCTAACTTTTCTTTCAAAGTTCTTTGGAATATCATTTCTTCCTCTTCTTGTTTTCGCTCGGTGTCGGTATTTAATGTGTTTATTTGGCAACAATGATCTCCAAGGACAAACGTCTCATTTTCTTTATTATGTAAAAGTAAATTCTCTTTACCACTATTATCTTCTTCATTATTAATTATATCTTCTTCGTATAATATTATATTTTCTACAAAAAACCTATCATTATTTATACTATCCTTCTCATCCTCTTTTAATATAATTTCTTCTAACAAATTTATTTTTATTACTTCATTATCTCCTTTGACCTTCATTTCATGTTTCTCGAAATCTATCACACTTTGCCAATCATACAATACATCATTGCCAATAATAATATCACGAGCTAAGTTTGGTATTACCAATACGATAAAATTGAAATTCCAATCATCTATTCGCGCAGGAATTAACGCTTGATATTTAACTTTATCTTTCTTTTTCCCAATAGCTGTGCTACAGTATACATTACACACGTTTAAATATTCAATCCTAAACTTGGATAGTAACTCCTTGAATAAGTTCTCACTTATTACTGATGAACTAGCTCCTGTGTCTATCAATACTTTATATTCGCTATCGCCTATACGAAGGTTAATCTGAGGTAGATTTACTAATTCCCGATCTTTACTTCTGGAGAGAGTGAGCTTATCTTCTGGTAAATTTTGAATTTTGATTTTGCCCTGTGTCATTTCTACCGAACCACTTTCCAAGGCACAAAATGATTTGGTACTCAGTTTTCCGCATTAGTGCGGTCTGTAGTTACACTAGCAGTTGGGTTGGTACTACCGTTATTTATTTCTCCTTCTATTCCCTGAGTCGGTGTCCTTTCTAGGTTATTGTCTGCCCTTTCAAACCTAGGACCCCTAAAATCTCTTAATGAAGAGTCTTCGATGCTAGTTCCTCTTCCTCTACTTTGATAACCCGTTCTTAAGTTATTTCCCCTGTAAAACCTCAGTTGATTCACCTGATTACTCCTCACATTTCCCACAGGTTGGTCATTATTATAATTCCTCCTAGGAGTATTTGGAATTCTCCTTCCTATACCTGGCACTACCGATTCATATGTCTTTCTGGGGTTGTACTCTCTTCGTTCATAGTTGTCTCTTGAACGTGCCCCGCCCCAATTTTGGTTAAAACTATTTTGGTTTTGGTTAGTATGGTTGTGATTTTCCCTGAATGTTGGTCTTACTTCCTGTCTATTTACTTGCTTTTGTTCTATATGAGTCTTGTCAGGATCAACTTGACTATGAGTAGAATCAGAATTAAGGTTATGAGCCTCAAATTCTGATAATAACTCAATCACATCAGTAAAGTCGACGGGCTTAGCCACAATTAGGTGGTTTCTAATGTGCGGTGGATAATGTCGTATTAGCATATTCACGATCTCGGTTTCTGACATATCTGGATTCACAAGTTTACTTTTGTTAGCAAGTTTTAGGAAATATTCAGTCATGGACACACCCTTCTTGAACTCGAATTTACCAGTGGCCAGTTCGACTTTAATTCTTCTCTGTCTTTCTGGGCCCCAGAACCTATTTATAAACACATTCCTAAACATACTATACGTTTCATGTGATGCTAGTGTTAACCTCAGCCATTCTAAAGCATTTTTCTTCAAACACCTTTTAACAATCATCATCCTAAATTCATTTGGAATCTTTTTAATTTTAAAATATTCTTCTAATTCCTTTAGAAATATTTTGGGATTGTCTCCCGATTCTTCTTCGAAAGTAGGTGGACTTATGTCATGCAACAAATAATTTGTACAATTTGTGTTACCTTGACTGTGTAACTGTGTATGTGTGTGCATGTTTTGTATTTGTCCATTACCATTTACTTCACAATCAGGTGACAAAGATTCTGTATCGTCACTCTCCAAATAATTCTCTAAGTTTTGTACAATATTACCTGAATTACCAGGTGAGTCAATACATGTAATATTCTTAGATTTTATTACCCTCTGGTTCTCAGAAATTTTGCTTGCCTGTAATGCAACCACAACTTGATTCAGCTTGCTAATGTTTTCTTTCTCTCTCTCAAAACTTTCCTGTGCCAAATCTATTCTTGTAATCATTTCACTATTCAACTTACTGACTTCATCATATTTAACTTTTAGTTCATCTTGTTGTGTTTGCACCTCAGTAGCCATTAGTTTAACATCATTTCTGATACTATTTACCTCTCTTACAAAATTATTCTGTATTTCAATATTTTCCTCATGGTATTTCCGTGAATTATCTAATAAGACTACATCTATTTCTTGTCTTATTCTATTCTCTAATTCCCCTATTTCTACTTTTTGTTTTTCTACAAATTCTACTTGTTGTTGCTTAAGGATTTCTGACTCCTTAGCCAATTCACTTCTTATATCTTTTACTACATTTTCCTGACTTATTTTCATTTCCTGAAACATCTCTTTTAACTTAGACATTTCTCCATCATGAGATTCTATTTTCTGTTTTAAAGATTTTATGCCTTCTCTACACTCTTCTCTTCCTTGATCTATCCTAGCTTCTAATTTCTCTGAACTTTGATCTACTTTAGCATTTAAATTACTCATTTCCTGCCTTAAATTTTGATCTGCCTTTTCTGAATTCTGTTTTATTTCCTGTCTTATTTCCTGTCTAAAACTATTTAAATTTTCTGAATTTTGATCTGAATTCTGTCTTATTTCCTGTCTTATTTCCTGTCTAAAACTATTTAAATTTTCTGAATTTTGATCTGAATTCTGTCTTATTTCCTGTCTTATTTCCTGTCTAAAACTATTTAAATTTTCTGAATTTTGATTCATATCCTGTCTTAAATTATCCATTTTAGCATCAAAATTACTCATCATTTTCTCTAACCTGTCTATTATCATTTCATTAACTTTACTCTGCATAATTTCTGTTCTACTTGTTCCTGCATCATCACTAATCATTCCTTCCACTACTTCCCTGACTTCTTGTATTTCTGCTCTCTTATCACTAACTAGTCTTTCCACTCCTTCCCCAACATTTTTATTCTTATTGTCTGTTAATTTTTTACCTTCCATTTTAGGTAATATTTTTCCCTTTCTTAATAACATAAAAAAATGAAAATTATAATTTTGTCACTTTTCCTATTAATTATCTATTAAGATTTTCCGTACTCACTTTTCTTCTTTCTTCTTTCTTGATTCGAAGTTACCTGTCCATTACACTATTTATTCTCCTGTGGTGTAATCCTCCTTCTGCCTATTCGAGCCATACAGTTGGGCGCCATTTTGGAACTGGATTTACGTCGTATCGTATAGAATGATGGCGAATTATGCCCCTCGTTGAGGTGATCATTTGGAACAGGGTCGGAATTGATGATTCTTGAAGTCCCAGCTTACCTCGGCGTGGCTTCAGTCGGTTGAGCTAGATATCTTCTTTTTACAGGGGTGGTACGGCGGAAGGAAATTTTACGTAAAATGAGTAATCATTTTCCTCTGTATTAAATAATGTAGAAACTTTTATTTCCTTACTTCAATTAACACCAGTTCGAACAAGATGTATGATACAACATTTATAACACTATTCTTACACAAGATTCACTTGATGTGACGCGTTTATCTGGATGCGTGCAAGAATCAAAAGTTTTATACGTTTTTTTACTACCGTGTATAATAATTAAATTGTGTGTCTTCTAGCGATGATATTTAATGTAAAGATTATCTAGTTATAATCGATGATGGTTACGAGAATAAACTTATACTCTTCCGCACACAACGGCGTTTAAGAAGAGAACCTTACATCCGTTCACGGCGACTGTTAGGAGAAGAATGACCAGTTCCGCTTCTTCTACACATTAGCATTTCGCTAATAGTTCGACCCCCCTAGAGGAATATTGAATATCCTCCATGGCAACGTAAAATCTTCTATATTTGATTGGTCCACGTTTTACGATATACGCGTCACACCAATCACAAATAAGTTTGTTATTCCACACTTTTGTGACGTCATTTCCACTTACATAGCTTCTCTGTGCGTGACTCACTCTACATAACCTCACATAATACAATATTTGAAACTCTTTGGGGACAACATAAAATAACTGTTTCAGTCTTGAAGTATGATCTGGGGCTCTAGGGTTAAGACTTACAGGGTTTCTTAGGTAAAGACTGCTGGTCTGGGAGGTTAATAGCTATAGGACCTAGAGGTTAGGTCTTGAGGCATGATCTCCCTAAGAGTTGCAGGGTTATCACAGATAAGGCTGTTGGTCTCGGGGTCAAAAGCTGTAGGATTTAGAGGTTAGGTCTTGGGGTATGATCTGGGGGCTCTAGGGTTAAGAGTTGCAAGTTTTCACAGGTAAGGATGTTGGTCTAGGAGGTTAATAGCTGTAGGATTTAGAGGTTAGCTCTTAAGGTATGATCTGGGGGCTCTAGGGTTATGAGTTTTTGGTTCTCACAGGTAGGGATGTTGTTCTCGGAGGTTAATAGCTGTAGGATTTAGAGGTTAGGTCTTCAGATATGATCTGGGGGCTCTTGGATTAAGAGTTGCAGGTTTTTACAGGTAAGAATGTTGGTCTGGGAGGTTAATAGCTGTAGGATTTAGAGGTTAGGCCTTGAGGTATGATCTGGGGGCTCTAGGGTAAAGAGTTGCAGGTTTCCACAGGTAGGAATGTTGGTCTGGGAGGTTAATAGCTGAAGGATTTAGTGGTTAGGCCTTGAGGTATGATCTGGGGGCTCTAGGGTAAAGAATTGCAAGTTTTCACAGGTAAGAATGTTGGTCTGGGAGGTTAATAGCTGTAGGATTTAGAGGTTAGGCCTTGAGGTATGATCTGGGGGCTTTAGGGTAAAGAATTGCAAGTTTTCACAGGTAAGAATGTTGGTCTGGGAGGTTAATAGCTGTAGGATTTAGAGGGTAGGCCTTGAGGTATGATCTGGGTGCTCTAAGGTTAAGATTTGCCGGTTTTCACAAGTAAGGATGTTGGTCTAGGAGGTAAATAGCTGTAGGATTTAGAGATTAGGTCTTGAGGTATGATCTGGGTGTTCTAGGATTAAGAGTTGCTGGTTTTCACAGGTAAGGATGTTGGTCTAGGAGGTTAATAGCTGTAGGATTTAGAGGTTAGGTCTTGAGGTATGATCTGGGTGCTCTAGGGTTAAGAGTTGCAAGTTTTCACAGGTAAGCATGTTGGTCTGGGAGGTTAATAGCTGTAGGAGTTACATGTTAGGTCTTGGGGTATGATTTGGGTGCTCTAGGGTTAAGAGTTGAAAGTTTTCACAGGTAAGGATGTTGGTCTAGGAGGTTAGTAGCTGTAGGATTTAGAGGTTAGGTCTTGAGGTATGGTCTAAAAGCTCTAGGGTTAAGAGTTGCAAGTTTTCAGCGGTGAGGATGTTGGTCTGGGAGGTTAATAGCTGTAGGATTTAGAGGTTAGGTCTTGAGGTTGATACCGAAATTAAGGTTTGCCATAAGTAAATAATCATGATGGATGTCAAAGGATTGTTAGGTCTTTGTTAGAACACGTGCGAGGCCAGTTAAGTCGAATAGCATTTTGGGGGAAAGTTGTTATAACAAAAGCAATGTAAGAAACAGTGTCCTTAGCAGATTTCTAAAGGGGCTCACTTGACTTGTATGAATAGGGTATTCTTTGGATCATTCATAATGGCATGACAAAACAGCCACAAAGAGATTTTTGGTTGAATGAAGAGGGCTTTCAAAAAGTGAAAGTGACATATACACTCACACGCGCAGCTGTGGTTATACAGTCTTCGGCGTGGAGCCGATTAGAGCGGTCTGAGGCGTGAGGGCGAGTAGGACAGTCCTCTTTTTCTGTCTTGGATATTTGTCGGTTCATATATACGTGAGGAACGAATAAAGTTTATCGAGTAATAAACATTCTGCCGTCAGTAACTCTAAACAGGGATATTGGTAACTCTTGGTCGGCAACTTCAATTTCGATGTTCTAAAAAAAGAAGCAGTGAATAAATAAGTTGGAAACGGGCATTCCAGTGTCATTAAATATCCTTCTTACACACATCCACGCATACCCTGTGAGAAACCTCATTGTTTTACCCTGAGCCACACAATATAATAGCTTCAAAGTAGCATCAACGTGGAACCCTTGCCAATCATATTAAGTACAAATTGTCGCGACAACGTGGAACTTTGTTTGATACAAAACATTATTGTATCAAATTGGCGCCCAACGTGCGGCAATTTACGAGAAAGAGGTTTGACACGAGCAGCAGATTCAGCCCGAGGAGGAGGTTCGACCCGAGAAGGAGGTTCAACCCGAGAAGCAGATTCAACCCGAGGAGGAGGTTCAACCTAGAAAGAGGTTCAACCCGACAACGAGGTTCAACAGGAGAAGGAGTTCGACACGAGGACGTTCGAAAACAAGCGGCTCTACAACGGTTCTACTGGAAAGAAGTAAGGAGGCGGGCATCTTCAGTGGCATCAGGAGCTAGTAAAACAATCAAAGGTACAAGTGTTATTTTATCTGTTAGACTATTGTGAATGTATTTGTGGAGTGAAAAAAGAAACAGAACTGTGTTAAGTAAAAATCTGTAGAAATCATGGAAGTTCAGGTGGTTGATGGTGATAACCGTAGGCAGGATGTCAAAGTAGCAGAGTGTGGTAGAACTGTACCAAATAATGTAGCAGTGGATAGGAATATGTTTGGGGAACTCAGAGAAATGTTCGAAAGTTTAAGTAAAACATAGATGCGATAGAGGATACTAATCAAGGTTTTAGAAAAGACAATGAAAGTTTTAGAAAAGAGATGAAGAATGACAATGAAAATTTAAGAAAAGTGATGAAGGATAACAATCAAAGTTTAAAAAAGATAGAAGAAAAGTTAGAAAATAGTGTCCAGAAGTTAGAGCTAGGACAAATAGAATTAGGAAAGAAGTTAGAGAATCGACACCAGGCGTTAGATAATTTCGGGAAAGTTAGTCAGGAAGTAGAGAACGTAAGAGAGGAAGCAGGTCAAGTAAAAGACAATGTAGGCAAAGATGTCAGTGAGGACACGCAGAACGCTGAAAATGAAGTTTTGAATGTAGTTAATGAAAGGTCAGATAGTGAAAACAGAAAACTGAGGGAGGAAATAGGACAGAACTTAGGCAAATGAAGAGAAATGGCTAGAAAAGAGTTAGAAGAAACTAGGAGTGGATTAGAGGTATCAGAAAGGGAAATTAGAGAAATAGCTAGAAAAGTGTTGGAAGAAACTGGGAGTAGATTGGAAGTACCAGAATGGGAAAATAGAAGACAGACGAGGAATGAGGAAGAAACCACCAATCAAATTAATGAATTAGCAATAGAGATCATAGCGAGAGAAGAAACATTGCAAAGCATTCAAAATCGAGGGAGAAATGAAAGAGAAATATTAAAATATTTCGGGCAAGGGGCACAGATCCATCAGAATATGTGTAGAAAAGATAGGACAAGATATCGATGTACAATGCCTAAGCTAGATATGGAAAAATCATGGGGATGTAGAATAAATAAGTCCTTTGTACATGGAAAAGTCTGCAAAATTCCTTTGTATTTTCGAAGTCCGTTGTGGGATGATGAATTTTCTTGTAAATAGTGGGTACTTAGGCTAAAGTATTTAAAAGTACCATAATAGATTGTAAAATGAGAAGAAACACAAAATTGATAAAATGTATATGTTAAGTACAAAAAGTGTAGTGTAAAACTTATAGGTTAAGTATGAACAGTGTAGTGACAGTGCAGTGAAATTTAAAACTAAACAAGTGAAAAAAATTATTAATGAAAATCAGAACAATGAAAGACTTTTGAAAAGAATATTTATATAGAATCCAGAAGAAGAATCCACAAGAAGAATTCAGAAATGTTGTATACAAATATAATATTATTAATGTACAATGGTTTAAACATGGGAGTGTATATTTATGAATTGTTTCAAGTGTAACAACAACATGAATTAATTTTAAGGAGATAAGATGGAGAAAAAGAGAGAGATGATGTAGATTGAAATATTTTCCGAGTAATATTTAAAAGTTGAAAATGCAGATCAGAGTGTTGATAAATTTTAAATGAATTACTGTTATGTAACCATGTGAACAATTTTTATGAAATGTAATGCAAAATTAATGTTGTGAAAAGAAATTGTAAAACGAATTGGAAGTTGCTGACAAAGGTCTAATATTTTGCGTTATACTCGGGCAAGACATATATATTATTTCATTATGGGATAATAAAATAATATCTATGGGGGCATTTGATACCGAAATTAAGGTTTGCCATAAGTAAAGAATCATGATGGATGTCAAAGGAATGTTGGTTCTTTGTTAGAACACGTGTGAGGCCAGTTAAGTCGAATAGCATTTTGGGGGAAAGTTGTTATAACAAAAGCAATGTAAGAAACAGTGTCCTTAGCAGATTTCTAAAGGGGCTCACTTGACTTGTATGAATAGGGTATTCTTTGGATTAATCATAATGGCATGACAAAACAGGCACAAAGAGATTTTTGGTTGAATGAAGAGGGCTTTCAAAAAGTGAAAGTGACATACACTCACACGCGCAGCTGTCAAACAGTCTTCGGCGTTGAGCCAATTAGAGCGGTCTGAGGCGTGAGGGCAATTAGGGCAGTCCTCTTGTTCTGTCTTGGGCCGGGGATACCAGAAATGAGAGAAGATATTTGTCGGTTCATATATACGTGAGGAACGAATAGAGTTTATCGAGTAATAAACATTCTGCCGTCAGCAAATCTAAACAGGGATATTGGTAACTCTTGGTCAGCAACTTCAATTTAGATGTTCTAAAAAAAAGAAGCAGTGAATAAATAAGTTGGAAACGGGCATTCCAGTGTCATTAAATATCCTTCTTACACACATCCACGCACACCCTGTGAGAAACCTCATTGTTTTACCCTGAGCCACACAATATAATAACTTCAAAGTAGCATTAACGTGGAATCCTTGCCAATCATATTAAGTACAAATTGTCGCGACAACGTGGAACTTTGTTTGATACAAAACATTAATGTATCAAGGTATGATCTGGGTGCTCTAGGGTTAAGAGTTGCAGGTTTACACAGATAAGGATGATGGTCTAGGAGGTTAATAGCTGCAGGATTTAGAGGTTAGGCCTTGGGGTATGATCTGGGTGCTCTAGGATTAAGAGTTGCAGGTTTTCACAGGTAAGGATGTTGGTCTAGGAGGTTAATAGCTGCAGGATTTAGAGGTTAGGCCTTGGGGTATGATCTGGGTGCTCTAGGATTAAGAGTTGCAGGTTTTCACAGGTAAGGATGTTGGTCTAGGAGGTTAATAGCTGCAGGATTTAGAGGTTAGGCCTTGGGGTATGATCTGGGTGCTCTAGGGTTAAGAGTTGCAGGTTTTCACAGGTAAGGATGTTGGTCTAGGAGGTTAATAGCTGCAGGATTTAGAGGTTAGGCCTTGGGGTATGATCTGGGTGCTCTAGGATTAAGAGTTGCAGGTTTTAACAGGTAAGGATGTTGGTTTGGGAGGTTAATAGCTGTAGGAGTTACAGGTTAGGTCTTGAGGTATGATATAGGGGCTCTAGGGTTAAGAGTAGCGTGGTTTTCACAGGTAAGGATGTTGGTCTGGAAGGTTAATAGCTGTAGGATTTAGAGTTTAGTTCTTGAGGTATGATCTGTGACTCTAGGGTTAAGAGTTGCAGGTTTTCAGAGGTAAGGATGTTGGTCTGGGAGTTTAGTGGCTGTAGGATTTAGAGATTAGGCCTTGCGGTATGATCTGCGTGCTCTAGGGTTAAGATTTTCAGATTTTTCACAGGTAAGGATGTTGGTCTGTGTGGTTGGAAGCTGTAGAATTTAGAGGTTAGGTCTTGAGGTTTGATCTGGGACTCTAGATTTAAGAGTTGCAGGTTTTTTCACAGGTAAAGTTTGCTGGTCTGGGAGGTTAATAGCTGTAGGATTTGGGCGTTAGGTCCTGCGGTATGATCTGGGGTTCTAGGATTAAGTGTTATAAGGTTTATAGCTAAAAGTTCTTGGTCAGGAAAATAAAGGCTGTAGGCTCTTATGACTATGTTGTGTGGATTGAGGTATGGTCTTTTGATTTTAAAGTGCAGGTTGTTAATTCAGCGACTAAAGGTTGTTAATCTTGAGGCAAGTCCTACACATATGCTTTCCTATTTCACCTTATAAACTAACCTAACCTAATACACTCCTATGTTTTACCTTCTGTCATCATTCTTTATCCTAACCTAGCTATGTTTTGCTATTGGCGTCCTAGGTGGCATCTTTTAACCTAGCTGTTTTCTGTCCTTAAGTTCCTTTATTCTTCCACTTTAATCTAATGTAACATACTCCTCTG
Source organism: Mantis religiosa (assembly GCA_030765055.1). Classification (NCBI taxonomy): domain Eukaryota; kingdom Metazoa; phylum Arthropoda; class Insecta; order Mantodea; family Mantidae; genus Mantis; species Mantis religiosa. Next base: position 148,539,354 of record CM060958.1, on the reverse strand, counting down.
TTTTTGCCTTCTTTCATCATTCTGTAACCTAGTTGTTTTTGCCATTGGCATCGGTTCTCTTTTCTTAAGCTGTCCTATTCTTATCTCCTCAACCTATCCTAAGCATGTTTCTTGTCTCATCTATCTAACCCATATCTTTCAAGCTCAACTATTTTGTATCATGATAACTACTTGTATGTATGGTGTAAAATTCTTGAGGCATGTCGATTTTATAGTTATCTTTGTCACTGCAAGGGGTATATATGCTAATTAGAGATCTTTACACAGTAAACTTAACCCTTTGTGTATCTGCTTCTGTTTTCCTAAAACTTGAGGTTTCTTTTGATGCTAGGGATTCTTGTTTTTCGTACCCTCTCTATGCTCTCAGGAACTCCATTCCATCTTGTTATGTTTTGAGGTCTTATACTTTTTCTCTGGACTTGGGACCAGTGTCAGAATTTGTTTTCTGAATGGTAGAATTAACACCTTCCTCTGCTCTTATTAATCAGGAGTTTTTCATGATTAGATGTCAGCTACGTTCCAGCGTTTGTTGTTTCTCACGATGAAAATTGTTTTTTACGCTCTAGGATTCCTTCTTTCATTCGCCGTTCACAACATGGTAATGTCCATGGGCATATGTGGATACTCCATCATCTGCAATTACTCTCTTGTCATCATGTGGAGATATGGATATTTTGTTCACTTCCATTGACGTAACATTATGTTAACGCGACATAATTAGGTTCATTGGAGTTCTTATGATTTCTCTGCCTTTGAGACAGTCTACATAGCTCTCAAAGGTGGTGTACTGTTTAATGGTACTATGCTTTATGCCATTTTTCTTCTTTATTACGCCTCCATCGATGTCGAGAGCATACATCTTCGGTCTCAGTCCAACAAAACGATGAATGATTTTTCCATTGGCTTCATCTTGGAATTTTCCCAAAACTTTCTTGTTTTTTGTAGATTGGCATATATGATCGCTAGGATAATCAGCAGTATCCAGATGTTCAAGGAAACGCTTGTAGTCACACGATGGATGAAAGAGTCAATATCCATGTACATGAGCTTCAGATTTTCAAGTCCGTAGTACGGCATTAACACATCATAATGATAACGATACATCAAAGTCTTTGAGATATCCAACACACACATCCCAATGTATATAGGCTTGCTGAAGACTATCTCCCGCGACTCCATGTGTACTGCAACCTGATTAGGTCCATATATTGTTCGGTCAATGCTTAGCAATAAGCTTTTCCATTATCTTCCAATCAGTGGCCATTCGGTTTCTAATGTTTTCCATAGTTTTTCCAAACATGGCAGTGTAAAAAAGTTTATACAGATCATTCTCGAAATCATTTCGTGCTAATTGTCGTAATTGGTTATTGAATTCGACGTACGGTTTTAACGAGCATGACTGGTGAAATTGTAGCACCCGGTGGATTTTGGTCAGCTGTAACCCACGACTAAGGGCCTGCTTCAAGGTCATGTAGTGCACCACATACTTCATTGGTGATCCAAGGTGAGGAATTAGTTTCTTTGTAGAAGAACCCTTAGGCTTGATACACTCAGGTAGAAACGGCAAATCATTATGCAGCTCATGGAGTTCTGTAGCATATTGAAGGTCCACTTCTAAAATGTATCCGAGAGGGTCATCTCGTAGTATTTCTAGGTTGATATCTTCAGGAGAAACCCACTTAAAACCCTCATAAGAATGGGCGTGGCACACTGCCCAGCCATTTTGGTTATTTGCATCCTCGTACGTAATATATTGTAAGGGCTTACTTGAGTCATGATCCTTCATATAGTGGTTATTCGCCTCTGCATACCAATGAGAAACTTGGCATTATCCTCCTCTTATACCCGCTTCAACCATGAGTAGCTGATCATAATCCTGTAGTAACTCCAGTTCAATTCCTGTGTACAGTAGCATTGCATCCCACGTAAGTCCAGGTGATATACTACTGGAGTAGTATATAAAGGGATAAATTCACGCATATATTTGCCTGCTTAAGTGTGTTCCTTAGCCCATTTGTGTACTACTCCAGTTAACCCCTGGAGACCTAATCCCTAATCCTACAGCTATTACCTCCCAGATCAAAAGCCTTACCTATGAAAATCTGCAGCTCTTAACCCTAGAGCACCCAGATCATACCTCAAGACCTAATCCTACAGCTATTTACCTCCCACACAACATCTTTACTTTGAAAACCCTGAAACTCTTAAGCATATCATTCCTCAAGACCTAACCCCTAATCCTGCATCTATTAACCACCTAGACCAACAGCCTCACCTGTGAAAACCCTGCAACTCTTAGGCAGGTCATACCCCAAGACCTAACCTCTAAGTTCTCTAGCTATTAACCTCCCAGACCAGCAGTCTTTACCTAAGAAACTCTGCAACTCTTAACCCTAGAGCCCCAGATCATACCTCACGACAAGCCCTGATCATACCTCACGACATAGCATCATAATTTACAGCAAATTAAGAGCATTGACTAAAATCTCTAAACAGTGTCAAAATATACTAAATACATAGATTGCGCATGGTCACCATCTTGCCCTTTTGTGTCTGCGCCAGTATCTCCTTAACTTATCTACTCATCACTACTATAAACTATATCTTAAGGCGTTTAGGATGTTCATAACTCTAACAATATACGTACTATTGACACAATAGAGAGAGTAGTCCTCACAGCAAGTGTTGGACAAGCTGCAAAATGAATGGCAGTCACAAGATGGTGTGACCGTCACTTGTTCAGCAGTAGCAGGTGTAGAGTCACGCACACATCGTAGGCGGCAGCTCTGACCATCATCTGTAACATTTGTAAATGTTATCCGTTGGACATTATTTATTTATAATATGCACATTACAGGTTTCTCAAATTACAATGGTCACTTACGATATCATATGGGTACAAATTAATTTGACAGCAACTTAGAACAAAGTGAAGTAACAAATGCACCCCTAAATTATTACAGTAAAATGTAATAATTTGCTACAAACTTCATTTATATTTTTAATAAATTGGTAAATTCTTTACAGAATTCAGGAGACTAGTTTTTCAAAAAAGGGCTCCCATAAATTTCCGACAAATAACCTAATACTGGTAACCATGAAGCCTGGAACTCAGGCGCGGCTGTGTGCGAATTGATTAGGTGACTCGCAAAATTGCCTAACCTAAATTCACAAATCGCAAAAACAGATTTTGTACTGGAATAGTGGTTGTGAATTTTTATGGGGCTTCCCTCTGGATATGAATCCAAAAGTTCCTTAAATTTCCGCTTTCATTATGTCCAAGAAATGTCATTTCTTGTCTACTTCCCTAATAGGATATTGTATGAAAAGTCTGTTCAGCTTAAAGTTCTCATTGTATTTTACAATATATAGACGTGAGCTTTCCCGAAGAGCGTCTGCAATTTCCCAGCTCCTTCAATGCGATATAACTATGTTCCTCATACCAGCGAGTCTCAAATGTCCTGGTGTATTTTGAAGATGCTCCGCCACAAATATTTTCTAAACATAGCACTGGTGTTGGCCTACCGACATTTACCTCATCACGTTTGTCATCTTTTTTCTATAAATAAAATGATGTTTGGAGAATAGAACACACAAAGTCATGTGTTGGATTCATTTTAAAACCTTTAAATATTGTCGCGAACTCATTGTTGATTCGAGGCGGCGCGGGCAACGAGATCAAAGAGGCGGGCAGTGCAGTGCGGAGATGAAAGCTCGCCGAAACGGTGGGGGAAGGAGACGGATTTCTAGAGAGTTCGTCTTTCTTCTAGCGCCGTCTTGATTGTTTGAGAACGTTCCGGATAGTGAGTAATCTATCACCGCCTGCCAGAGTGAGTCAGTCGGTAACTGGATGCGTGTAGTGAACAGCTGTGTGAACTGTGGTCGATGACCTTACAAGTTGTATTGTGTATGTGACGTAATTCTGGACTGTCAAATTGATTTCTACGGAAATAAAGAGCAATTTTTTGGTGTTTGTAACGTGGACTTTTAATTTTACGAGCCCACAAAATCGCAATATGAAAAATTAAACACTTTACATATGAGTCAATAATCAGTGATCACATAAAGAATTACGTTTTCACACAGGATACAAACTGATAATAAACAGTAGCACATGAACGCAGGGCTCGCTTCAAGAAAGTTAGCACTTCTACCAACAAAATCTTTTCAAATAAACGAAACAATAGGAAGAAAGATCTTTATTGTGTTGCAAACATGAGGTGGTGCAGAATATACGGCTTCTATGAATCGAATCCGTAGCCATGGTAACCAGCCTTTTAATAACGAATCGCTAGTCGGGAAGAAGTAAGCGAACTGCATTATCCACAGGCGAGCGCCAAGAGAGCGGTTCCATTACATAATATAATTTGGAGAACTTTTAAAATGAAAAATGAAATTCTAGAACATAAAACATAACCATGTAAGTTATTACAAAAACAGGTAGGTGACTCGGCGATTCAAACGCATCAACCGCCTCTGCTGTACTTTAAGTACTTACAGAGTTAATAAGTCGCCACAAAAGGTATTTCATTGTATATAAGACTCCTAGGGCTTTACTGGAAACATATTAGTCAGATGGAGAATTTAATGTCATCTTGGCCATGGTAGCTCAAAGGTTAAAAGCAATCGCATGGAGACCAGAATATCCGTGATTCAAATCCCGGCTATGCCATTTAATTTTTAGTCTGACTCTACCTATTCAAACATTTTATAAATAAACGGAATGAAAAATTTAATTAAAAATTTAAATTATGTTTCTACTCTTAAAAATTAAAAGATGGTTATAATTTTAAAAAAAGATTACTTACCATTCTTCGTCTACTAAAGAATTTGGTTTAACTTTGGTTCCTCAAAATAAATATAATATCAAACATTTAGTAGTTTTTAAATATAAAATTTTTATCATAAAACTCTGGCATTTATCGATTTAGTTGTTTACATTACGACCAGGTTTACATTTGAAGCACCAAACGTAATTTATAAACCTGCATGAAGGAACATTTTAGAGATATTAGGTATAAACAGACTGATAAATCAACTGTGCCATTTGGCCGAGAAATAAATCCACAAGTTAAATTATTATAGCAATTAAATGGTGCAATAGATGCAATTGTTTGCAGGAAAATATTTAAAACCTAGAAATGGTGTAATGAATTTTGAAATGCGATGAATTGTTTCTGCCTTTAAGTTTGTTTTACTTTCAGCACGCACACGACTGGACATTGAAGATCTGAATGTCAGACCTTCGATCTCAAGCCAGATCAGGGATAGGCCCTCTACTGGCAGTGGAGTGTTTTGCAAGGAAGGATAATATACGGCAGAAGATGAGGTTGGAGTTGTATATAAACCATCTGATGTGTTATTTTATGTGTCTAGAAGCAGCCTCGGGCGTTTGTAGTGCTCTTCAGGTTCGATGTCGTACTCACCCAGACAGCGGACGTGGGAGATGAAGTTGCGGGAGAGGTTTTGATAAAAGGAACGTGAAAGAGTATACATGTAGTCTGTTATTGTGGGGATACGTAGGTCACGTCGGATAACTAGATTGGGGATGCACCAAGGGGAGTCTGTGGCAATGCGGAGGAATCGGGATTGTAGAATTTCAAGACGGTATAGGTGAGACTTGGCTGCTACTCCCCATATTTCACTGGCCGGAGTACCTACTTGTTTATACAGGAGCAGTTTTGTAGGCAGAGACATGACTGATCGTCGGTTATAGAGAGGGTAGAGCATACCCATTCCTTTGCTAACTTTATTAGCCACATATGTAATGTGGTCTCTCCACGTCAATTTGATGTTCAGTAAAACACCAAGACACTTAACGTAAGTTTTCCAATGGACGTCCTCACCAGCTAAGCGAATTGGTGGAAGATCCGCTATTCGTCTTCGAGAGAAGGTGATGGCCTGGCTCTCTGTGAGTGGACGCGTAGGCGCCAAAGTTTGAACCAGGTAGTGAGGAGATCAGCATATTGTTGAATCCTGCGAGCACACAGGTTGAGCTCTGATGATGTGGAGGTGACAGCTGTATCGTCAGCAAAGAGATACAGCGAGCAGCGTGGCAGGGATGGTAGGGTGTTGATGTGTGGAAGGAAGAGAGTGGGTACCGGGACACTACCTTGGGGAACGCTAGCTCTAATGGGATGGGATGACGATAAGATTCCGTCGTGAGAGACAGCAAAGGCTCTGTCAGTGAGGTATGAGTGAATGAGATGTATTAAGTAGGAAGGGGTTTGGTAGATGATGAGACGGGAGAGTAAGCCTTCGTGCCATACGCTGTCGAATGCTCTGGTGATATCTAGGAGCAGTGCTGAAACCAACTGCTTCCTGTTAAAGGCTGTGTTAACTTCATCGACCAGACGAAGTAGTTGGTGTTGAGTGGAATGTTGAGAGCGAAAGCGGAATTGCTCAGCTCTCACAATATTGTGTCGATTCAGGATATTCCTTAGTAGACTTAGAATAAGTTTATACGTCAGTTTACTCAGTGTTGGAAGAAAACTGATCGGTCTGTAGCTCTCCGGGGACGTTCTGTATTTACCAGGTTTGGAGATAGCGATGGCCTTTGCGTGCTTCCAGGCCTTTGGGAGGTAGCCCAGTTGAGGATTGCATTACAAAGAAAGGTTAATACTTTCACCCAAGGGAATGGTAGAACCTATAGCGCAGCGTTCGCTATGTTGTCAAAGCCGGGCGACTTGAATGGCCTTAGGCTGGTGATGTGGCATTGCACTTCAGCTACAGAGACGGAGGGAGGTGGTACAACATCATGGGGTGGGGAAAGGTACGCCTGAACTTCCTGAGTGACTGCGTGGATATGATCTACATCCGGGGTATCAGCGGCCGTAAAGGTTGCATGTAGTTCAGCTTTTTCCCTTGCAGACTGAGCGACTGCCTGTTCGTGGTGCAGCGGTGGATCTTTGCGAGAGATTTGAAGTAAGGATTTGGTCATGCTCCAAAAGGAGTTGTCCTCTACACGAAGAGAGGAGAACTTATTTTGCCAGCACTCGTTGCGAAATTCCTGGAGCTGAAGTTTGACCAACTCCTGAAGTTGGCGAAACTCACGATTCATAATATCCGCAAACTAGCGGTTATAACCATAACTACAGAAATAAACAGATCGGCTGAAGATGCAACTGACCTATTTGGAAACTATATTTATCAATTTGTCAAAAAGATAAGTGCAGTTTGTAGCAAATATTATATTTAATTGTAATAGTTGTATTGTTTCCTGGTTATTAATTTCTGGCTCTTATGTTTTAACCAGTAATTTAATTACAAAAAGGAATCCTAACAGAATAAATAACCTAAAAGCAATAAAGAGAGGAAGACGTACTGGAAACATTCGCTAATATATAAAATAAATTAGTTAATCTATTATTGGTAATAAAGAACCACAGGACAATCACATTTTCTGATATTCATAGTAAGTATATAAATACTTAAAGAATGTACTTTATTGACAATGACTGCATTCTAAACATAGGTATATCAGTATTAACTTCGTGAAGCTTAGGAAAATAACGAGAAACATATTTGGAAATAAAAGGACTTCATACAAATTAAGCATATTCAAGTCTTTTGACAGCCTCAGGAACATTGTTCTTAAAAAATGTTACTCTTATTCCTCAAAATGCATGTTTCCATTGAAGTTTCTGGACGTAATGCAGTTCGAAGTTCTCACCTTGGGTTGACGATGCGATGTATCTAGAGCCGACAGTTGTAGGTTGTTCACAATCGGAACCATTTGCCAAACGAACGTCATCAATGGCAGTGTCTCCAACATAACCAGGTCCGCGAACACCCTCAATAATAATCTGCACAACACATACACAACCCTTATAAATAAATACAGTAGCAACGCGAGATTTTCAAAGTGAGGGAAGCTCCAAATTATAATTTCCATTAAAATAAGAGAGAATAATGACTCAAAAAACTAAGGCTACTCTTTAGTACTCTTTCTATTGTACAGTCACACGTAGGTGCAGTAGCAACGCGAGATTTTCAAAGTGAGGGAAGCTCCAAATAATAATTTCCATTAAAATAAGAGAGAATAATGACTCAAAAAACTAAGGCTACTCTTTAGTACTCTTTCTATTGTACAGTCACACGTAGGTGCAGTAGCAACGCGAGATTTTCAAAGTGAGGGAAGCTCCAAATAATAATTTCCATTAAAATAAGAGAGAATAATGACTCAAAAAACTAAGGCTACTCTTTAGTACTCTTTCTATTGTACAGTCACATGTAGGTCCAGTAGCGAGGTGTGACTTTCAAAGTGAGGGAAGCTCTAAATAATAATTTCCATTAAAATAAGAGAGAATAAGGACTCAAAGAACTAAGGCTACTCTTTACTACTCTTTCTATTGTACAGTCACACGTAGAACCAGTAGCGAGGTGTGACTTTCAAAGTGAGTAAAGCTCCAAATAATAATTTCCATTAAAATAAGAGAGAATAATGACTGAAAGAACTAAGGCTACCCTTTAGTACTCTTTCTATTGTACAGTCACAGGCAGGTCCAGTAGCAAGGCGTGACTTCCAAAGTGAGGGAAGCTCCAATTAATAATTTTCATTAAAGTAAGAGCGAATAATGACTCAAAGAACTAAGGCTACCCTTTAGTACTCTTTCTATTGTACAGTCACAGGTAGGTCCAGTAGCAAGGCGTGACTTTCAAAGCGAGGGAAGCTCCAATTAATAATTTTCATTAAAATAACAGAGAATAATGACTCAAAGAACTATGGCTACCCTTTAGTACTCTTTCTATTGTACAGTCACAGGCAGGTCCAGTAGCAAGGCGTGACTTCCAAAGTGAGGGAAGCTCCAATTAATAATTTTCATTAAAGTAAGAGCGAATAATGACTCTAAGAACTAAGGCTACCCTTTAGTACTCTTTCTATTGTACAGTCACAGGTAGGTCCAGTAGCAAGGCGTGACTTCCAAAGTGAGGGAAGCTCCAATTAATAATTTTCATTAAAGTAAGAGCGAATAATGACTCTAAGAACTAAGGCTACCCTTTAGTACTCTTTCTACTGTACAGTCACATGTAGGTTCAGTAACGAGGCGTGACTTTCAAAGCGAGGGAAGCTCTAAATAATAATTTTCATTAAAGTAAGAGAGAATAATGACTCTAAGAACAAAGGCTACTCTTTAGTACTCTTTCTATTGTACAGCCACACGTAGATCCAGTAGCGAGGCGTGACTTTCAAAGCGAGGGAAGTTCCCAATAATAATTTTCATTAAAATAAGAGAGAATAATGGCCCAAAGAACTAAGGCTACTCTTTAGTACTCTTTCTATTGTACAGCCACACGTAGATCCAGTAGCGAGGCATGACTTTCAAAGTGCGGGAAGCTCCAATTAATAATTTTCATTAAAATAACAGAGAATAATGACCCAAAGAACTAAGGCTACTCTTTAGTACTCTTTCTATTGTACAGCCACACGTAGATCCAGTAGCAAGGCGTGACTTCCAAAGTGAGGGAAGCTCCAATTAATAATTTTCATTAAAATAAGAGAGAATAATGACACTAAGAACTAAGGCTACCCTTTAGTACTCTTTCTATTGTACAGCCACACGTAGATCCAGTAGCGAGGCATGACTTCCAAAGTGAGGGAAGCTCCAATTAATAATTTTCATTAAAATAACAGAGAATAATGGCCCAAAGAACTAAGGCTACTCTTTAGTACTCTTTCTATTGTACAGTCACAGGTAGGTCCAGTAGCAAGGCGTGACGTCCAAAGTGAGGGAAGCTCCAAATAATAATTTTCATTAAAATAAGAGAGAATAATGACTCTAAGAACTAAGGCTACTCTTTAGTACTCTTTCTATTGTACAGCCACACGTAGATCCAGTAGCAAGGCGTGACTTCCAAAGTGAGGGAAGCTCCAATTAATAATTTTCATTAAAATAAGAGAGAATAATGACTCCAAGAACTAAGGCTACTCTTTAGTACTCTTTCTATTGTACAGTCACAGGTAGGTCCAGTAGCAAGGCGTGACTTCCAAAGTGAGGGAGGCTCCAATTAATAATTTTCATTAAAATAAGAGAGAATAATGACTCTAAGAACTAAGGCTACCCTTTAGTACTCTTTCTATTGTACAGTCACAGGTAGGTCCAGTAACGAGGCATGACTTTCAAAGTGAAGGAAGCTCCAATTAATAATTTTCATTAAAATAAGAGAGAATAATGACTCTAAGAACTAAGGCTACTCTTTAGTGCTCTTTCTATTGTATAGTCACAGGTAGGTCCAGTAGCAAGGCGTGACTTCCAAAGTGAGGGAGGCTCCAATTAATAATTTTCATTAAAATAAGAGAGAATAATGACTCTAAGAACTAAGGCTACTCTTTAGTACTCTTTCTATTGTACAGCCACACGTAGATCCAGTAGCGAGGCATGACTTTCAAAGTGAGGGAGGCTCCAAATTATAATTTTCATTAAAATAAGAGAGAATAATGACTCTAAGAACTAAGGCTACCCTTTAGTACCATTTCTATTGGACAGTCACAGGTAGGTCCAGTAGCAAGGCGTGACTTCCAAAGTGAGGGAAGCTCCAAATAATAATTTTCATTAAAATAAGGGAGAATAATGACTCAAAGAACTAAGGCTACCCTTTAGTACTCTTTCTATTGTGCAGTCACAGGTAGGTCCAGTAGCAAGGTGTCACTTTCAAAGTGAGGGAAGCTCCAATTATTAATTTTCATTAAAGTAAGAGCGAATAAAGACTCAAAGAACTAAGGCTACCCTTTAGTACTCTTTCTATTGTACAGTCACAGGTAGGTGCAGTAGCAAGGCGTGACTTCCAAAGTGAGGGAAGCTCCAATTAATAATTTTCATTAAAATAAGGGAGAATAATGACTCAAAGAACTAAGGCTACCCTTTAGTACTCTTTCTATTGTACAGTCACAGGCAGGTCCAGTAGCAAGGCGTGACTTCCAAAGTGAGGGAAGCTCCAATTAATAATTTTCATTAAAGTAAGAGCGAATAATGACTCAAAGAACTAAGGCTACTCTTTAGTACTCTTTCTATTGTACAGTCACATGTAGGTTCAGTAACGAGGCGTGACTTTCAAAGCGAGGGAAGCTCTAAATAATAATTTTCATTAAAGTAAGAGAGAATAATGACTCTAAGAACTAAGGCTACTCTTTAGTACTCTTTCTATTGTACAGCCACACGTAGATCCAGTAGCGAGGCATGACTTTCAAAGTGAGGGAGGCTCCAAATAATAATTTTCATTAAAATAAGAGAGAATAATGACTCCAAGAACTAAGGCTACTCTTTAGTACTCTTTCTATTGTACAGTCACAGGTAGGTCCAGTAGCAAGGCGTGACTTCCAAAGTGAGGGAGGCTCCAATTAATAATTTTCATTAAAATAAGAGAAAATAATGACTCTAAGAACTAAGGCTACCCTTTACTACTCTTTCTATTGTACAGTCACAGGTAGGTCCAGTAGCGAAGCATGACTTTCAAAGTGAAGGAAGCTCCAATTAATAATTTTCATTAAAATAAGAGAGAATAATGACTCTAAGAACTAAGGCTACTCTTTAGTGCTCTTTCTATTGTATAGTCACAGGTAGGTCCAGTAGCAAGGCGTGAGTTCCAAAGTGAGGGAGGCTCCAATTAATAATTTTCATTAAAATAAGAGAGAATAATGACTCTAAGAACTAAGGCTACCCTTTAGTACCCTTTCTATTGTACAGTCACAGGTAGGTCCAGTAGCGAGGCATGACTTTCAAAGTGAAGGAAGCTCCAATTAATAATTTTCATTAAAATAAGAGAGAATAATGACTCTAAGAACTAAGGCTACTCTTTAGTACTCTTTCTATTGTACAGCCACACGTAGATCCAGTAGCGAGGCATGACTTTCAAAGTGAAGGAGGCTCCAAATAATAATTTTCATTAAAATAAGAGAGAATAATGACTCAAAGAACTAAGGCTACCCTTTAGTACTCTTTCTATTGTACAGTCACAGGTAGGTCCAGTAGCAAGGCGTGACTTCCAAAGTGAGGGAAGCTCCAAATAATAATTTTCATTAAAATAAGGGAGAATAATGACTCAAAGAACTAAGGCTACCATTTAGTACTCTTTCTATTGTACAGTCACCTGCAGGTCCAGTAGCAAGACGTGACTTCCAAAGTGAGGGAAGCTGCAATTAATAATTTTCATTAAAGTAAGAGCGAATAATGACTCAAAGAACTAAGGCTACCCTTTAGTACTCTTTCTATTGTACAGTCACATGTAGGTCCAGCAACGAGGCGTGACTTTCAAAGCGAGGGAAGCTCTAAATAATAATTTTCATTAAAGTAAGAGAGAATAATGACTCTAAGAACTAAGGCTACTCTTTAGTACTCTTTCTATTGTACAGCCACACGTAGATCCAGTAGCGAGGCATGACTTTCAAAGTGAGGGAGGCTCCAAATAATAATTTTCATTAAAATAAGAGAGAATAGTGACTCCAAGATCTAAGGCTACCCTTTAGTACTCTTTCTATTGTACAGTCACAGGTAGGTCCAGTAGCAAGGCGTGACTTCCAAAGTGAGGGAAGCTCCAATTAATAATTTTCATTAAAATAAGAGAGAATAATGACTCTAAGAACTAAGGCTACTCTTTAGTACTCTTTCTATTGTACAGTCACAGGTAGGTGCAGTAGCAAGGCGTGACTTCCAAAGTGAGGGAAGCTCCAATTAATAATTTTCATTAAAATAAGAGAGAATAATGACTCAAAGAACTAAGGCTACCCTTTAGTACTCTTTCTATTGTACAGTCACAGGCAGGTCCAGTAGCGAGGCGTGACTTCCAAAGTGAGGGAAGCTCCAATTAATAATTTTCATTAAAGTAAGAGCGAATAATGACTCAAAGATCTAAGGCTACCCTTTAGTACTCTTTCTATTGTACAGTCACATGTAGGTTCAGTAACGAGGCGTGACTTTCAAAGCGAGGGAAGCTCTAAATAATAATTTTCATTAAAGTAAGAGAGAATAATGACTCTAAGAACTAAGGCTACTCTTTAGTACTCTTTCTATTGTACAGCCACACGTAGATCCAGTAGCGAGGCATGACTTTCAAAGTGAGGGAGGCTCCAAATAATAATTTTCATTAAAATAAGAGAGAAAAATGACTCCAAGAACTAAGGCTACTCTTTAGTACTCTTTCTATTGTACAGTCACAGGTAGGTCCAGTAGCAAGGCGTGACTTCCAAAGTGAGGGAGGCTCCAAATAATAATTTTCATTAAAATAAGAGAGAATAATGACTCCAAGAACTAAGGCTACTCTTTAGTACTCTTTCTATTGTACAGTCACAGGTAGGTCCAGTAGCGAGGCATGACTTTCAAAGTGAAGGAAGCTCCAATTAATAATTTTCATTAAAATAAGAGAGAATAATGACTCTAAGAACTAAGGCTACTCTTTAGTGCTCTTTCTATTGTATAGTCACAGGTAGGTCCAGTAGCAAGGCGTGACTTCCAAAGTGAGGGAGGCTCCAATTACTAATTTTCATTAAAATAAGGGAGAATAATGACTCAAAGAACTAAGGCTACCCTTTAGTGCTCTTTCTATTGTACAGCCACACGTAGATCCAGTAGCGAGGCATGACTTTCAAAGTGAGGGAGGCTCCAAATAATAATTTTCATTAAAATAAGAGAGAATAATGACTCAAAGAACTAAGGCTACTCTTTAGTACTCTTTCTATTGTACAGTCACAGGTAGGTCCAGTAGCAAGGCGTGACTTCCAAAGTGAGGGAAGCTCCAATTAATAACTTTCATTAGAATAAGAGAGAATAATGACTCTAAGAACTAAGGCTACTCTTTAGTACTCTTTCTATTGTACAGTCACAGGTAGGTCCAGTAGCAAGGCGTGACTTCCAAAGTGAGGGAAGCTCCAATTAATAATTTTCATTAAAATAAGAGCGAATAAAGACTCAAAGAACTAAGGCTACCCTTTAGTACTCTTTCTATTGTACAGTCACAGGTAGGTGCAGTAGCAAGGCGTGACTTCCAAAGCGAGGGAAGCTCCAATTAATAATTTTCATTAAAATAAGAGAGAATAATGACTCAAAGAACTAAGGCTACACTTTAGTACCCTTTCTATTGTACAGTCACAGGCAGGTCCAGTTGCAAGGCGTGACTTCCAAAGTGAGGGAAGCTCCAATTAATAATTTTCATTAAAGTAAGAGCGAATAATGACTCAAAGAACTAAGGCTACCCTTTAGTACTCTTTCTATTGTACAGTCACAGGTAGGTCCAGTAGCAAGGCGTGACTTCCAAAGTGAGGGAAGCTCCAAATAATAATTTTCATTAAAATAAGGGAGAATAATGACTCAAAGAACTAAGGCTACCCTTTAGTACTCTTTCTATTGTACAGTCACAGGTAGGTCCAGTAGCGAGGCGTCACTTTCAAAGTGAGGGAAGCTCCAATTATTAATTTTCATTAAAGTAAGAGCGAATAAAGACTCAAAGAACTAAGGCTACCCTTTACTACTCTTTCTATTGTACAGTCACAGGTAGGTCCAGTAGCGAGGCGTCACTTTCAAAGTGAGGGAAGCTCCAATTATTAATTTTCATTAAAATAAGAGCGAATAATGACTCAAAGAACTAAGGCTACCCTTTAGTACTCTTTCTATTGTACAGTCACAGGTAGGTCCAGTAGCGAGGCGTCACTTTCAAAGTGAGGGAAGCTCCAATTATTAATTTTCATTAAAGTAAGAGCGAATAAAGACTCAAAGAACTAAGGCTACCCCTTAGTACCCTTTCTATTGTACAGTCACAGGTAGGTGCAGTAGCAAGGCGTGACTTCCAAAGTGAGGGAAGCTCCAATTAATAATTTTCATTAAAATAAGGGAGAATAATGACTCAAAGAACTAAGGCTACCATTTAGTACTCTTTCTATTGTACAGTCACCTGCAGGTCCAGTAGCAAGACGTGACTTCCAAAGTGAGGGAAGCTGCAATTAATAATTTCCATTAAAGTAAGAGCGAATAATGACTCAAAGAACTAAGACTACCCTTTAGTACTCTTTCTATTATACAGTCACATGTAGGTCCAGTAACGAGGCGTGACTTTCAAAGCGAGGGAAGCTCTAAATAATAATTTTCATTATAGTAAGAGAGAATAATGACTCTAAGAACTAAGGCTACTCTTTAGTACTCTTTCTATTGTACAGCCACACGTAGATCCAGTAGCGAGGCATGACTTTCAAAGTGAGGGAGGCTCCAAATAATAATTTTCATTAAAATAAGAGAGAATAGTGACTCCAAGATCTAAGGCTACCCTTTAGTACTCTTTCTATTGTACAGTCACTGGTAGGTCCAGTAGCAAGGCGTGACTTCCAAAGTGAGGGAAGCTCCAATTAATAATTTTCATTAAAATAAGAGAGAATAATGACTCTAAGAACTAAGGCTACTCTTTAGTACTCTTTCTATTGTACAGTCACAGGTAGGTCCAGTAGCAAGGCGTGACTTCCAAATTGGGGGAGGCTCCAATTAATAATTTTCATTAAAATAAGAGCGAATAAAGACTCAAAGAACTAAGGCTACCCTTTAGTACTCTTTCTATTGTACAGTCACAGGTAGGTGCAGTAGCAAGGCGTGACGTCCAAAGTGAGGGAAGCTCCAATTAATAATTTTCATTAAAATAAGGGAGAATAATGACTCAAAGAACTAAGGCTACCCTTTAGTACTCTTTCTATTGTACAGTCACAGGCAGGTCCAGTTGCAAGGCGTGACTTCCAATGTGAGGGAAGCTCCAATTAATAATTTTCATTAAAGTAAGAGCGAATAATGACTCAAAGAACTAAGGCTACCCTTTAGTACTCTTTCTATTGTACAGTCACCTGTAGGTCCAGTAACGAGGCGTGACTTTCAAAGCGAGGGAAGCTCTAAATAATAATTTTCATTAAAGTAAGAGCGAATAATGAGTCAAAGAACTAAGGCTACCCTATAGTACTCTTTCTATTGTACAGTCACAGGTAGGTCCGGTAGCAAGGCGTGACTTCCAAAGTGAGGGAAGCTCCAATTAATAATTTTCATTAAAATAAGAGAGAATAATGACTCAAAGAACTAAGACTACTCTTTAGTCCTCTTTCTATTGTACATTCACATGTAACTCCTGCTGATACAAGAAGCTTCCTCTTTCCACTCAGATGTTCCCTACCCAAAATGCGTGAACTGTTAGCTTAAAACAGAGAAGGTGTGCGACTCACACACTTTTGCTAATAACTTAAAACTTCACGGGAATTTCCTATTTGTCACTATGACTATGAGTAGACTATGACAGGGAGGGGATTTGGCATGGAGGTCCACACTTGGTCTATTATACCTATGTTTCCAAGTGGAGCACCCTCGGGAGGAGGGATGAGACGAGAAGAGACAGAGGACAGCTGTCCTATTGAGTCACTAAAGTGCAGAGGGCAAGGCTATTGCACTTAGTGGTTGGACACTCCCGGGCAGGCAAGTACAACTGGCGCACCACTCTACTGTGGTGTGGTAACGGTTAACCAGGCCGGTGGAATTGTTTGTAATAGCATTATCATCCTGCCATGCAGCGCCGAGACCGGCCGACTGCTGTACCCTGAAAGAGACATCCACATGATCGGGGAATTTAATTAACCTTCGCAGCATTCGTCCGGCGACCGGGGAAAAATCTCGAAAACTCCCATGTGTCAGGTAGGTCGGCCACCGGAATCGAACCCGGAAGACCTCAAAAGGCCAAAGTTGAGCCAAGAGCAGGAAAAGTGATGAATCTTATCCTGTTCAATAAGCAAGACATTGTATACGATGACGTTGTAGATACGTAACGTACTTTTGCTGCGATTTGTTTTGTGAAGTATTGAAGTTGCCATTAAGGAGGCAAATTATAACAAAATGCCACAAATCCGTCAAATTGAATAACCCTTTCATTAGAATAATGCAGTAACTCATCAAGACTCAAGAAACAATCACGTGCCACGTGACTTCCCTTTGTTTTCTACAGTACAAAAACAGCTTCGTGGAGGTTAGTTTCAGAGTGATTGAGAGCTAAATGTCGGATGTACAGAACAAACTCTCAAGAACGCGCTCCAGAAAGTATTTCTAACTTGAGGGAGATTACCTCGAAGTTCTGCAATGGAATTTCAATAAAGATGAGAAGTATTACACAAATATAAATATTTATTACTAAGGCTTCACTTATCTTAAGAAAATTTGTGTTAATTCTTCTTTCTAATGGAGATCGATTTCACAAACATTTGCTCGCATCTTCAGTCAACACACTTCGTCGTCAAGGATACTATGTCTTTTTCTGTATTACCAAAATCTGAAAACGAAACAAACCTAAAAGCAAATTACAATTAACTTATTAATTTATTTATTTATTTATTTATTTATTTATTTATTTATTTATTTATTTATTTATTTATTTATTTATTTATTTATTTATTTATTTATTTATTTATTTATTTATTTATTAATTTATTTATTTATTTATTTATTTATTTATTTATTTATTTATTTATTTATTTATTTATTTATTTATTTATTTATTTATTTATTTATTTATTTATTTATTTATTTATTTATTTATTTATTTATTTATTTATTTATTTATTTATTTATTTATTTATTTATTTATTTATTTATTTATTTATTTATTTATTTATTTATTTATTTATTTATTTATTTATTTATTTATTTATTTATTTATTTATTTATTAATTTATTTATTTATTTATTTATTTATTTATTTATTTATTTATTTATTTATTTATTTATTTATTTATTTATTTATTTATTTATTTATTTATTTATTTATTTATTTATTTATTTATTTATTTATTTATTTATTTATTTATTTATTTATTTATTTATTTATTTATTTATTTATTTATTTATTTATTTATTTATTTATTTAATTATTTATTTATTTATTTATTTATTTATTTATTTATTTATTTATTTATTTATTTATTTATTTATTTATTTATTTATTTATTTATTTATTTATTTATTTATTTATTTATTTATTTATTTATTTATTTATTTATTTATTTATTTATTTATTTATTTATTTATTTATTTATTTATTTATTTATTTATTTATTTATTTATTTATTTATTTATTTATTTATTTATTTATTTATTTATTTATTTATTTATTTATTTATTTATTTATTTATTTATTTATTTATTTATTTATTTATTTATTTATTTATTTATTTATTTATTTATTTATTTATTTATTTATTTATTTATTTATTTATTTATTTATTTATTTATTTATTTATTTATTTATTTATTTATTTATTTATTTATTTATTTATTTATTTATTTATTTATTTATTTATTTATTTATTTATTTATTTATTTATTTATTTATTTATTTATTTATTTATTTATTTATTTATTTATTTATTTATTTATTTATTTATTTATTTATTTATTTATTTATTTATTTATTTATTTATTTATTTATTTATTTATTTATTTATTTATTTATTTATTTATTTATTTATTTATTTATTTATTTATTTATTTATTTATTTATTTATTTATTTATTTATTTATTTATTTATTTATTTATTTATTTATTTATTTATTTATTTATTTATTTATTTATTTAGTTATTTATTTATTTATTTATACAGTTAGTTTCTTTCTTTCTGGTAATTTAGAAACCAGAAAAAAGAACATTTTCGTAACATTAAGTATAAACACAGTGATAAATCGGCTGTAGCAGATCAGTTTTGGTCATTTAACCATGAAATAAATCCTGAAGTTAAATTATTAATATAATTAAATGGTCCGATAGATTTAATAGTTTGGGAAAAGATATTTGTTTTAAAAAATAAACACCGCGTAATGAATTTTGAAATACCATCAGTCGATTCTGCTTTTAGGTTTGTTTTGTTTTCAGATTTTGGTAATACAGAAAAAGACATAGTATCCTCGACGACGAAGTGTGCTGACTGACAATGCGAGCAAATGTTTGTGAAATCGATCTCCATTAGAAAGAAGTATTAACACCAATTTCTTAAGATAAGTGAAGCCTTTGTATCAAATATTTATATTTGTGTAATATTTATTATTTCACTGTAGCTAGCTTCATTTTCTACATAATAATATGAGAAGTATTTTCCTGTAGAAGGTAATTCCGGTTATTTTTGACACTCGTATGTATGACAGAGGTATATCCAGGAGTTCTTGGAGAAATACCTTGAGTGTGAAGAGGTCCCCTTTCGGTTGGAAGTGGATACGTCACTCTATGTATAGCAGAGTAAGTAAAGAAGCTGGAAGAAGCCAAGCTTACCTGAAATGGAACTCCAATGGGAGGTATGTTCACGACGCCATTCAACCACACGTCACCTTTGTTACCAGATTGGAAGAAACCAGCTTCGAGGTCGCTCGTAAGTTCCAAGTTGTCTGGTTTGATGTAAACCGCAAGGGTACCTGCACACAATCACTTTTGTCACAACGGAAACAAAACACTATCATATCCATATCAAGGAGAATGACACTGAAAACCTTAGAATGACATAGAACATTAATTTTTAGATAATTTGACTGTTTCTATAAATATTCTGCGATACACTTGGCCTCAGTTCTTAAAGTAATAATGCCATTCTTCCTGGGGCACTTCAGAAGTCAGCCATTACATTGTTACGCTGCTTTTTATAATCTGTGAACATTGGCGGTAGAATCTTTGTAAGACGGGTGGAGGTTATTACGACTCTATCGACGATGTCGTAATAAAAATGGAAAAAAAAAAACATTGTAAGGTGGAAAGAATAAAATTACATTGAAACACAAAAGTGAGCGTAATTATATTCAGACGATCTTTGTGTTACAAGAAGAACTGAAAATATTTTTCAGAAAGCCATGGATAAAATATTAGAGAATATGTACTAAACAATTGAATAAATAAAACGAAAGTGATAGCTTTTCCAGGAAAACAGCATATGATAATAGTGAAAGATTAAATAAATAGCTGCAAAATTATAATTATCTTGGATGTTAGTTCAATTATATACGAGTATGTGATAACGAAATAATTTTACACAATAAGATTATCAAGTACCAACATCGAGGGAATTAATGAACTACAAAGGCTTTATTGGCCGTGTTTTGTTTATTTTTGTATTGTTTTATAATATTTTGTCTAAGCATCCAGTTCTTGTATAAATTTGTGCATTTTACTGAGAGCTTCACCTTGTCAGTGCAATTAATCATAATTCTCTTTAACGAAGGTTGAATCGTGGTTAATACTTTCACATGCTGTACGTCTAATGGGATGTGGTTTACATAAAATAAAGAGTAAGTACAACTCTTCACGTCAGGTTTCTAGAAACTGCACAAAATGGCGACCTATGTTAAAGTTGACAGCGGCGAAGCAACAACTGTTATGCTCCGGTCCATAATTCTTTCAGCGTGTTGAACAACTTCATATGCTACTATTATTTGGCCAGTAGTGAGGTAATAGGTGTTTGAGGTGAAACCAGAAAAAGGAATGAATTAGATCGAGCTGGCCAAGCTACAGTTGGATTCCCCTTCTGGTTTAAATTCTCTAGTACAGCCAGGGTAAAATGGGCCGGAGTTCCGGCATGTTATAGCCACATTCCTCGACGAATATAAACCGGCACATCTAAAATTACAGGTAAAATGTTCTATAATACATGAAAATAAAGAGCTCATTTAACTAATGGGGAGTAGGTAAGTATGCGGGTGATAAGAAGAGCAGTCGGCTTACAAGTCCTCATTCGGTAAGGTTCGTTTAACTCCGTAAACATAGATGACAACTTTGAAATTTGAAATGCGCTATACACTGACATCTAGTGGCTAATACGCTAAGCTTTATCATGTCCGCCATATTCCGTTTTGATCAATTTCGAGGTTAATTAGCTAACCAGTTTACAACAGTCGTATGTTAGAATTTTAGTTTGTCCTTGGCAAAATATTTTGACTTTGGAGGTTCGTGAAATGAAGTGTCCAATTGCACCACTCAAAACTGTTCTTTATTTCCACCGACTTACAGTTGAACACTTGCCAATTACACACAATTACGTAATGCACACAATTACGATTTACCAGTTCGTCCGTTACAGTTCCAATGCACGCTCACAGTTATGCACACTCTTCCGATGCACGTACACAGTCTTCTCGTCCGTACACTAGCACGGCGCTGCTTCGCTGTTCGAAGAGAACTAACTCAATTCACTTACTCCAGCCCTTTTTATAGGAATATCGCCATTTTCTCGAAGACTCTAGCTTCAGTGAATCACCGCGAAGGTTCCAGACGGCAGGGGAGGGGGGAAGAGGCCGCCAGCGACAAGTGCCACTTCCCTAATCATCCCCTCAGTTAGTGACTGAGATTAATGGGTGGGTGTGGCTCGGATGCCTCTGGTCCCTTCTCAGCTGTCGTTGGTCGGGCTTTCCGATAATTGGGTGACACTGCTCCCTCCTCAAAGCTGGTCATCCCGAACTGCACCATCGTAGCGGGCTAGACGATCCAGGTGTATCACCATCTTTCCTCGGGACACCTTCTGGATTCGGTAGACCACGTCATTTATCCTCTTCACCACCCGGTACGGTCCTTGCCATGGCTGCTGAAGTTTCGGGCACCGTCCCTTGGTCCGGGTAGGACGGTACAACCAGACCAGGTCACCTTGCTGGAACCCTTGGCTGTTGGCTTGCCTGTCATATCTGGTCTTCATGCGGTCGCTCGCCTTCTGGATGTTCTGGCGAGCCATGTCGTGCATGTCGTGGGGATGGTCCACCAAGTTCTCCACATACTCGGTCGCTGGCTGTTTCGCTTCCGGAGGGCTTCCAAAAGCCAGGTCACAAGGGAGGTGTAACTCTCGGCTGAACATTAAGCTGGCTGGCATCATCCCAGTTGTGTCGTGTGTAGACGAGCGGTAGGCCAGCAAGAACAGTGGCACCTTGACGTCCCAGTCTCACGGATGGCTGGCCACGACCTTCCTCAGCTGTTACTCTATGGTCTTGATGTATCTTTCGACCATGCCATCCGACTGGGGATGTGGAGGCGTCATGCGGGTCTTGTTCACCCAAAGCCTTTGTACTGCCTCCTTCATTAGGTTGGACTCAAAGTTGGTACCCTGGTCACTGTGTAGCTCTAACGGTAACCCAAATCGACAGAACACTTGCTCCACGAGGCAGTCTGTGATTGTCTTTGCCTTTTGGTTTGGGATGGCATACATTTCCGGCCACTTGGTGAAGTAGTCCATGACCAACACTAGGCACTTGTTGCCTCGGTCGGACACTGGGAACGGTCCAGCAATGTCAACGGCGATCCGTTCGAATGGCGCTCCGACGTTGTACTGCTGTATGCGACCCCGGCTCCTAGTCTGGATGCCACGACTTGCCGCGCACACGTGACACTGACGGCACCATCTCTCAGCGTCTGCTCGGAGTCTCAGCCAGTAGTAGCGCTGCCGTAGTTTGTCAATCGTTCGGTTTGCTCCCAAGTGTCCTCCCGAAGTACCGGCGTGCACTTCCTCCAAGACTTCCGGTACCTTACTCCGGGGAAGTACCAACTGTTCTCTCTGCGTCTTCCCATCGGGTGACTCCCATACCCGGAACAGCACGCCCTCTCTGGTCTTCAACGAGTCCCATTGGGCCCAGTACGACTTGTAGGTGGGGCTCCTCGGTCGGATGTCCTCCCAGGTTGGTCTCGTTTCTGCCTCCACTTCCCTCAAGAGTGGCCCCAAGTCTGCGTCCGCCAGCTGCTCCCTCCTCAAACCTGCACTATCCCAGCCGTCCGCAGGCACTGCAACAACTACTCGGACTGCTGCGGCACGCTCCTTCTCGTCCACTCTTGCGCACTGGCCTCACTCTTCTAGACAGGGTCTTCGGGACATGGCGTCTGAGTTACCGTGGCTCTTCCCTCTACGAAGTTCCGAGGTGAAGTCGTACTCCTGCAGCCTCTGGACCCAACGTGCTGTTTGGCCTTCCAGGTTCTTAAATCTCAACAGCAAGGTTAGGGTGGAATGGTCAGTCCTCAGGTGAAATGGCAGACCGTACAGGTACTTGTGGAAGTTCTCCAAGGTCTTTACTACAGCCAGTAGCTCTCCTCGGGTGACGCAGTTGTTCTTCTCTGCCTTGGATAGCGTCTTGCTGTAGTAGGCTATCACCCGCTCATGGCCATCCTGGATCTGCGATAGGACACCTCCGATGCAATGGTCGCTAGCGTCGGTGTCCACAATGAAGGCGCCACCCGTTTGTGTGAAATCCAAAATTGGAGCACAGCACAGGGTCTCCTTTAGGTGCTGGAAAGCGTTTTGGGCGTCCTCCGTCCACACATAAGGCCGGTGTTCCTCTGTCAGGCGGGTGAGGGGCTTTGCGATGTTAGAGAACCCCTTTATGAAGCGGCCGTAATAACTGCACAGCCCCAGGAAACTGCGCAACTCTTTCTTATCCTTTGGGCGAGGCCAATCTCTCACAGCCTGTGTCTTCTCCGGGTCTGTGGCCACTCCGGTTGCTGAGACTATGTGGCGCAAGTAGTTCACTTCTTCGCGTTCACCTTCAAGTTGGTCGCCTGCAGTCTCTGTAGCACCTTACTCAGATTCTCGAGATGGTCTTCAAAAGTCTTACCGACGACGATGATGTCGACCAGGTATAGCAGGCAGGTGTCGTAAGTCAGTCCTCTCAGCACTGACTCCATGAGGCGTTGGAAGGTAGCAGAGGCCAAAGGGCATAACCATCAACTGCCAGAGCCCTTGGCCTGTCGAGAATGCGTTCTTCTCCTTGTCTCTTGGGTCTAGAGCTACCTGCCAGTAGCCCGACTTCAGGTCCAGGGTCGAGAACCACTGTGCACGAGCTAGCGTGTCCAGGGTGTCGTCAATCCGGGGTAAGGGGAAACAGTCCTTCCGGGTGACAGCGTTCAACTTTCTGTAGTCTACGCAGAATCGCAGCTCGCCGTTCTTCTTCGTCACCAAGACTACAGGGGAACACCAAGGGCTGTCAGGCTATTCAATCACTCCCCTGGATCTCATGTCCTCCAGCATGTCTCGTACCGCCCCATGCTTCGCCAACGGAACGCGTCTATGTGGTTACCGAATAGGCCTGGCGTCCCCGGGGTCGAAGCGCTGAAGCACTTTGTCCGTGCGGCCGTATTCACTATCGCCTTGGCTGAAGACGCTCAGCAGTTGCCGAACTGTCTCCAGCTGTTATACGGACACGTGGTCAGCCGCCCTCTCCAGTAGGCCTTCTAGCCGGGTCCCCAGGTGTTGTTCCGGCACCGGCTCCTGTGTCTTGTCGATTGCTGTTACGCTCACCACGGGCTCGCACGTTCCCAACTCCGTCCCGGCGTGGATGTCCCGATCGGTGTCCGTTGGATTTAGCAGTCTCACCGGCACCTGCTCTCGGCACGGCAGTAATGCCCTGGCTACACACAGTCCGTGTACAGGCGTCTTCTGGTCCAGCATCATGTTCCTGGTTCTCTGGCCTTCAATCGCGCCGTCACCACCACCTCGCTCCTCGCGGGGACAACCACATCTTGATCAAGACCGCCCTGCAAATCCCGAGGCGCTCTTCTGGTTGACGGAGTATAACCTCTTCTCCGTTGAGCCGCAGGACCTTCTTGCCGACGTCGACCGTCGCCTCGTGGCTCCAGAGGGCATCCAATCCCTGTATCACCTCCTCAGCCACTTTCGCGACGAACACCCACAGACGTACAGTATTCGTTTCCAAGGTCAGCTTCAGCAGGGCCTCGTTCTCCACAGGCAAGGTGTCGCCCGATGCCATGATAAGCTGGTATGATCGGCTCAGATTTCTTGTCGGCAAACCCTTCGCCACGTCAGGTCTGATGATGGTCACGGCCGCCCCGGTGTCCACCAGCACGCGGCACGGCTTTCCTGTTACCCAGCCGTCCGCGATGAGGCTATCATCCATCCGCCGGCTGACGGCGCGCAGTGTCACTCGAGGAGACGGTGTGGACGGCGCCGACGTGCTCCTCGCCACGCAGGGTCTTACTCGTTCTTCCGGCTGCCCTTCCTGATGTCAGCAATCTCTCTCTAGGTGTCGCGGCTGTCCACATACCCAACACAGGCCACTAGGTATTCGCCGGCGTCGCTCGGCTGGTCTTGTGTCTCCGGCGTAGCGGACGCTCCTCGTTCTCGACGTAGGGATAGCTGTTACCTTGGACGCTTCCATCCTTAATGCTGCTGTTAGCGCCTCGTGGATTGTTTTATATTCGCCGAGCATTAGGCGCTGACGAATCTCCGTGTCCCGTACCCCGTCAACGAAGGTGTAGACAGCTTCCCGGGACACGAACTCTGGTGGGAGGTCGACTAGGGCCTTGCTTGCCAGTTGTTCAACTGCCAGGGCGAACTGCTACAGCGTCTCCCCCGGCTGCTGTGACCTTGACTTTAGCTGGCTGCGGTACACTGCGGCTAAGCGGTGGTTTCCGAAACGATTTTCCAGGGCCGCCCAGATGTCCTTGGGCGCCGCCGTTGTCTGCACCACGTTTAGGACTTCCGCGGCCCGTCCCTGGAGGCTGGCTATTAACTGTGTGGCCTCCTCCTCTGGCGACCATTTGTTGTGCCTGGCCACTGTGTCGAACTGGTGGCGGAAGACTTCAAACGTTGACGCGCCGTCATACTTGGGAGTTTTTATGCGCGCAGATGTTGTGTCGCGTCCCGGCGCGTTGGCCTTCAAATCCTTCAGTCCCCTGCCGACGACGTCCTCCACCATGGCGTTCAGGGACTTGACGCTGCTGTCGGCCATTCCCTGCAGGTTGTTTACGCGGTTCGCAGGGTCTTCGACGTCTTCAACCATGGCGTTCAGGGACTTGGCGTTATTGTCGGCCTTTTCCTCTAAATCATTATTGCGGTCGTCTACTTGACCGATCCGCTTGCCCAGCTTCGCGACTTCATCCCTTACGCCGGCCAACTGTTCCTCAAATTTGGCGGCGAGGACCTCGTTCGCCACTCGTTCGCATTTCCGTGGCCAGACTGTCGTTCGCTGCCCTCATTTCTGTGGTCAATTCGGTCTTTATTTGTTTCAACTCTGCGGCCATGTTGTTATTTGCCGCTTCTGTTCTTGCAGCGAGGTTGTCATTCGCCGTCTTCATTTCTGTCAGTTCCGCCTTCATTTCCATCATCTTCTCCAAAATCTTTTCCAATGCCGCGTCCATGGCTGTAATGTTCGGTGATGTTGTCGTCCCGCTTCCTGACACCAGAGTGACTTTGGAGGTTCGTGAAATGAAAAGTCAAATTGCACCGCTCAAAAATGTTCTTTATTTCCACTGACTTACAGTTGAACACTTGCCAGTTACACAGAATTACGTAATGCACACAATTACGATTCACCAGTTCGTCCGTTACAGTTCCAATGAACGCTCACAGTTACGCACACTCTTCCGATGCACGTGCACAGTTACGCACACTCTTCCGATGCACGTACACAGTCTTCTCGTTCGTACACTAGCACGGCGCTGCTTCGCTGCTCGCCGAGAACTAACTCAATTCACCCACTGCAGCCCTTTTTATAGGAATATCGCCGTTTTCTCGAAGCCTCTAGTTTCAGTGAATCACCGCGAAGGTTCCACACGACAGGGGAGGGGGGAAGAGGCGGCCAGCGACAAGTGACAGTTCCCTAATCATCCCCTCAGTTAGTGACTGAGATTAATGGGTGGGTGTGGCTCGGATGCCTCTGGTCCCTTCTCAGCTGTCGTTGGTCGGGCTTTCCGATAATTGGGTGACAATATACATATTAAGAGACACGTCAAAATGTATAAATACAGTATATACATAAAGTCAAATTGATTACATACAATATACACAGTAAGCAGCTTTTCTATTTTTTCATGTGGTATTTGTATAGACTAATTTACTACAAGAAATGTCATAATATAAATATTACAGGTTTGTGAATGTACTATGCTCCCAGTGCTCATTTACATGGTTATAGTTCTAAAAATTCATTAACCGTATAAAAATAGTGTACATGCAAGAATTTCTTAACCTTATTCTTAAAGTGTTTTAATGATGCAGCTTGTTTAAAAGAATTTGGAAGTTTATTATATAACATTATCCCTTTGTAGTTAAAGCTTCCTTCATAAAGGCTCGTTTGGTGCGCTCGAATTGCCAGTTTATCCTTGTTACGAGTGTGGTACATCAGCATTTACTGGGTGAGTGAGTGAGTGTGTGGCGTTTAAGGGCCCGTCGTCAACGAGGTCATTTGGGCCCCAGCATTTACTGGAAAATGATTTATATTTGTATGAACATTTGTGGATGTTATGGCTCTCGAAAGGGAACAGCTTCGTGTAACTGTGATCTGAATGCAATTGAGCTGGCCTGGGCAAAACTAAGAAATGTTTTCAGTGGATGCAACGTTAATTGTGATATCTTCGCTTATCTTACACGCTATTTTGCTGAACTGTGTTTTTCAAAGTTGACCACACTGCAGAAACAAAAGAGCATTAGCTCTCGGTTCTTCCCCTCTGCCCGCACCACGCCGTAAACTTCTTATTTTGCGCGTACTGTACAGGCCAATGACAGTCTGAAATAATTCCAACCCATATGTTGACTGAATACGTCTACTATTGACTCTTCTCCATTTCCGTATTTGGATTCACATAGTCGTACGCATAGCAACTAGACTATCTCTGGTGAATAATACTGACGAAAAGAACTCAGGCTGTTATTATTTGGAGCTTTCCTCACTTTGAATGTCACGCCTCGGCACTGCAAGTAACGAATTTAAGAGAAAATTCAACAAACAACACCGAATCAGCTGTCAAAACTCTAATAAGTATGGAAGGATAGATTCATACTGAAAAATTCAATGGCAAAGCCGGGATTTGAACCACGGATCTTCTGGTTGCCGTCCAGCCGCTCTAATCATTCAGCTACTATGGCCAACGTGACAACATGACATTAAATTCTTCAACTGACTCATGTTTTTCCCGATAAACCACTAGGAGTTCTCATAAACACATGAGACAACTACCTTAATGACGACTTACTATGCTGTAAGTACTTTATGGCCCGGGTATGACATTAAATTCTCCAACTGACTCGTGTTTTTCCCGGTAAACCACTAGGAGTTCTCATAAACACATGAGACAACTACCTTAATGACGACTTACAATGCTGTAAGTACTTTAAGGCCCGGGTATGACATTAAATTCTCCAACTGACTCGTGTTTTTCCCGGTAAACCACTAGGAGTTCTCATAAACACATGAGACAACTACCTCAATGACGACTTACTATGCTGTAAGTACTTTAAGGTCCGGGTATGACATTAAATTCTCCAACTGACTCGTGTTTTTCCCGGTAAACCACTAGGAGTTCTCATAAACACATGAGACAACTACCTTAATGAGGACTTACTATGCTGTAAGTACTTTAAGGCCCGGGTATGACATTAAATTCTCCAACTGACTCGTGTTTTTCCCGGTAAACCACTAGGAGTTCTCATAAACACATGAGACAACTACCTTAATGACGACTTACTATGCTGTAAGTACTTTAAGGTCCGGGTATGACATTAAATTCTCCAACTGACTCGTGTTTTTCCCGGTAAACCACTAGGAGTTCTCATAAACACATGAGACAACTACCTTAATAACGACTTACTGTGCTGTAAGTACTTTAAGGCCCGGGTATGACATTAAATTCTCCAACTGACTCGTGTTTTTCCCGATAAACCACTAGGAGTTCTCATAAACACATGAGACAACTCCCTCAATGACGACTTACTATGCTGTAAGTACTTTAAGGTCCGGGTATAACATTAAATTCTCCAACTGACTCGTGTTTTTCCCGGTAAACCACTAGGAGTTCTCATAAACACATGAGACAACTACCTCAATGACGACTTACTATGCTGTAAGTACTTTAAGACCCGGGTATAACATTAAATTCTCCAACTGACTCGTGTTTTTCCCGGTAAACCACTAGGAGTTCTCATAAACACATGAGACAACTAGCTTAATGACGACTTACTATGCTGTAAGTACTTTAAGGTCCGGGTATGACCTTAAATTCTCCAACTGACTCGTGTTTTTCCCGGTAAACCACTAGGAGTTCTCATAAACACATGAGACATCTACCTTAATGACGACTTACTATGCTGTAAGTACTTTAAGACCCGGGTATGACATTAAATTCTCCAACTGACTCGTGTTTTTCCTGGTAAACCACTAGGAGTTCTCATAAGCACATGAGACAATTACTTTAATGGCGACTTACTATGCTGTAAGTACTTTAAGACCCGGGTATGACATTAAATTCTCCAACTGACTCGTGTTTTTCCTGGTAAACCACTAGGAGTTCTCATAAACACATGAGACAATTACCTTAATGGCGACTTACTATGCTGTAAGTACTTTAAGGCCCGGGTATGACATTAAATTCTCCAACTGACTCGTGTTTTTCCTGGTAAACCACTAGGAGTTCTCATAAACACATGAGACGATTACCTTAATGACGACTTACTATGCTGTAAGTACTTTAAGGCCCGGGTATGACATTAAATTCTCCAACTGACTCGTGTTTTTCCTGGTAAACCACTAGGAGTTCTCATAAACACATGAGACAACTACCTTAATGACGACTTACTATGCTGTAAGCACTTTAAGACCCGGGTATGACATTAAATTCTCCAACTGACTCGTGTTTTTCCTGGTAAACCACTAGGAGTTCTCATAAACACATGAGACAATTACCTTAATGGCGACTTACTATGCTGTAAGTACTTTAAGGCCCGGGTATGACATTAAATTCTCCAACTGACTCGTGTTTTTCCCGGTAAACCAATAGGAGTTCTCGTAAACACATGAGACAACTACCATAATGACGACTTACTATGCTGTAAGTACTTTAAGACCGGGTATGACATTAAATTCTTCAACTGACTCGTGTTTTTCCCGATAAACCACTAGGAGTTCTCATAAACACATGACACAACTACCTTAATGGCGACTTACTATGCTGTAAGTACTTTAAGACCCGGGTATGACATTAAATTCTCCAACTGACTCGTGTTTTTCCTGGTAAACCACTAGAAGTTCTCATAAACACATGAGACAACTACCTTAATGACGACTTACTATGCTGTAAGTACTTTAAGACCCGGGTATGACATTAAATTCTCCAACTGACTCGTGTTTTTCCCGGTAAACCACTAGGAGTTCTCATAAACACATGAGACAACTACCTTAATGACGACTTACTATGCCGTAAGTACTTTAAGACCCGGGTATGACATTAAATTCTCCAACTGACTCGTGGTTTTCCCGGTAAACCACTAGGAGTTCTCATAAACACATGAGAGAACTACTTTAATGACGACTTACTATGCCGTAAGTACTTTAAGACCCGGGTATGACATTAAATTCTCCAACTGACTCGTGTTTTTCCCGGTAAACCACTAGGAGTTCTCATAAACACATGAAACAACTACCTTACTGACGACTTACTATGCTGTAAGTACTTTAAGGCCCGGGCTTTATAATTAACCACTATTAGGTCAATTAACGGAAATTAAATGTCGGCACATTGGCCATAGTAGCTCAAAGGTTAGAGTGGCTGGACGGAAACCCGAAGATTCGCGGTTCAAATTCCGACTATGGTATTGAATTTTTCAGTCTGGCTCAACCCTTCCATACTTTAGCCTACACACGGCTAGTGTTAAAGAACAATTAATTTCCTTTAATAAGTATATTTGGCATTCTAAGCAGTTTGAGTGTCAGTCTCGTATTATATAAAATAGAAATTTGAAGCAGTTATTAGTGATATTAACTAATGAAATACCTTACCAACAGTTGCTCCGTACATATGATACCAGAATATGAAACAAGAAGGCTGTGAAGCAAGGACCTCTGTGCCGTAGACCGGCGAATACAGTCTTGCTGTGTCATTCGCCTTCCGAGGTCCTGACGTCTCAATGTACAAGTAGTAACCTGCGAGACAAAACACTATCTGTAATAGAGTCCACATGTAAAATTCAATGAAAAATTAGCCTATATATGGCTAGTGTGAAGAAATGATTAATTTCCATCAATTAACTAAAACTATCTGTAATGTTAGCATCTCAATGTGGCCGTTCTTAATTCACGTGGCACGTGGCTGTTTACCTTATAACACTCTGTGGATGAAAATATTGTTCCATTATTTTTAAAGATTTTACATCTAATCAAAATTTATAAACAGCACCATGTTGTTATAAATGCAAGAGTCAAACAGTAATCATTTAGTGTTTTATTTGGTTAGTGTAAGTGTAATTTGTATGTATTGATCAGAATGCACGTTGCGCTTGCGCAGTATAAAAGCGGAAGGAATATGGCTGCTTCATGCCTTATATAAAAATCACAGAGGGATCACACAAATATAACTGTATGTATCAAAACACCACTTATCTGAAGAAAATGATTAATCGTCCGTAGCAAATCATTTTTTGTCATTTAACCATAAAATAAATCTTGAAGTTAAATTATTAAAACAATTAAATCGTCCGATAGATTTAATGGTTTGGGAAAAGATATTTTAATAAAAAATAAACACCGTATAATGAATTTTGAAATACCAGCGGTGGATTCTGTTTTTAGGTTTGTTTTGTTCTCAGATTTTGGTAATACTGAAAAAACATAAGAACATGGTAACCTTTATCCTTGACGACAAAGTGTTGTGGACTGATGATGCGAACAAATGTAAGTGAAATCGATCTCAGTTAATAATAAAAATTAACATCATTTTCTTAAGATAAGTAAAGTTTTTTTGTTAAAAAAAATTATATTTGAGAAATATTTATTGCTTCTCTGTAGCTAGCTTCATTTTCCATGTAATCACTGAGGGAATCCGTTAAGAAGTGGTGAAAAACAAATAATAACGAACGTGTTTTGTACGTTGTGAGGGAAATCCCCGACTTTATCGTTTGAGGACGTTGTTCATTTGTCAGCAAAACTAACCGGATTTTGGTGTCAAGTACAAATGCCATTCGACTCGAAGTTGTGAAAACGGACGGACTTTCCACTCCAGAAATGTATAAATATGTAATGTTTAACGCTTGGTTTTATTACATGCAGCACCGATGGAATGAGATGGCGGGAGAAACCGGACATCCCGGAGAAAACTCACTCCAGCTTGTCTTTTTGTGTAATTTACGTCCTCCAACGTTAAGTGATATCGGACGGCGAATGAAATGAGTGAAATGATGCCCAAATGAGTCCAGGGTCCATGGAGCTTAGAACTACCAGACACCTGTATTTTAAGGATAAGGGACAGCACTAAAAAACCCTTATCCAGGTAGCTCACCCTCACCGAGATTCGAACTCGGGACCTCTTGAACGCGAGGCTGACACGCTACCATCTACGCTACCGAGGCGGACAGCGCCGTGTTGTCCACCACAAATCTCTCTTCGTAACCACTCAGCCACGGCGGGGCCTCCACTCCAGAAAGCATCGAGAAACAAAGAAGCCAGTTGTGGGAGGTGAATATGATGAATTTCGTCGCAAGGAGCATAGCTTCTTTGACAAAAAGGCGCTACCAACAATTACAAAAGTGCTTCAAGTAGTAAACAATGGTCCCGATTAGCCGACCTTTGAAAAATGAGTTTTCTTTTTTTCCAATTTATGTGCTCCAACATTTAGTCATATCAGACGACGATGAATGAAATGGGTGAAATGATGCTCCAATGAGTCCGGGGTCCATTGAGCTTAGAACTACCCGACAATCGTCTTTCAGGATTAGGGAAAACCCCAGAAAAACCTTATCCAGGTAACTCACCCTGACCGAGATTCGGTGAATAATGCACTGTCCATCTCCCGTCTTGAAACGTTCAAGTCACTCGTTACTTGTCCTTCTTCGCTCCTCGTTTTAAATTTACGTAATACTGAGTTAGAACATGCATCGAAAGGAATATGCCGATCTCGCCTTTGCTTCAAGTATTAATAACTTTGCGATTTTATAATTCACTGAATTATGTGGATAATGCATTGTCCACCTCCCGTCTTGAAACGTTCAAGTCACTCGTCACTTGTCCTTCTTCGCTCCTCGTTTTAAATTTATTAATACTGACGAAGTTGTTTCGTGCTTCTAATAGTGACACAGACATTTGAATTAAATTCGTTTCCAATCTTTTCCCACGTGACATCTTTCTCTTTTACATTCACCGCATCCGTCCTCTTATTTTCCACCATATCCATATACTCCGTCACCAATTCAATTAACAATTCTTTCTCCATTGATGAGAAATTTGTCCCAAGGCATCTCTTACTATTTTGTTCACCCGCCAATTTTCCAGCTGTGTGCAGACGAAAATGAAAACAAAAGCTCATTGCAGTACGTTCAGAAAATAATACGGCTCATCCATAGCCTTCTATAGCTGAAATATTTATGTCTCTTGGCGTTAGCACGTGTTTGTTAACATTTTCAGAAAACAGGTTGGTGAAATGCAAGAAATTTAACAGTATTGTTAGCGCTGTGACAATTGTTACGTTACATTTGTTAACGTCGATTTTAACATCTGTTGGTGAAATCAGGCATCAGTCTGAAGATGATTCAAATATCTTTATCGTCATGCAAGATGGCGGGCCGTCTCATTTCTCTAAGCACGCCCGACTTAACCTGAACGAGACCACTCTAGGACTTAGGATTGGAAGAGAAGCCTCCCAGGTCTCGCAACTCCTGGCTTTTATCTGTGGGGTTACGTGAAAGAGCTTGCTATGCCCGACACTCTTGAAAGTGCGCAACGTCGAATTGCTGAAGCTGTGAATTCGACAACTAGAGACCAGCTGAGTCGTGTGTGGCAAAGAAGTGAGCCACCGTTTTAAACCTAACACGTCCCATTGAATGTATAAAAAGTGAAAAATGAACTTTTTTCCAGGAATGTTGGAATTGTGCTTTTATTTTTTGTTGTTTGGTATAGTGTTGTATACACGTGATACACGTGTTTGATTGCTTACCGTCGTTTCCTTTGCCAAATGTGTGGTCATAGGAAGGTCCAGTACCAACTGAACCGCTGGGCGTGTTGTGGTTCAAGCGAGTCCAGTTGAAGTGATGATGAGGATCCTGGCTCCAGCCACAAAGGTCCTCGCTCTCAAAGTCGCACGAAAGTGCAGGGTTATCGCTGATAGCTGAAAACAAACAAACATCGAGAAGCTCAGTACAAGACAAAGTAGGCTGCACTTTGTGCTTTGTATTGTCACATTGCTCATTGTTAATACTTAAATTTAATTGATGGTTATTGTATAATCATTATTATATTACCTACATTGTCAACAGGCAATTAATAAAGAAGTCTAGGTATTACAGAAACTAATAGCAGTTAGTGCACGAATACAACTATAATAGATTAATAACGTTTTGCTTTATCCTCCGTGAATTAAGATTCTGCCCCACGTTGCTGCGACATTTAAAACAAATTAACATTCTTTCATAAAAATTCTTTATGTTGTGGTTAGTAAGCCCCCGAAGATTGGAGTTATGTTGGCTAACCTGAACTTTTCTTTTCTTTTTCTCTATGTTCTTTCTTTTGTATTGTTACCGCTTATGTTTTGTTCTGTAGAAGAAAAATTTCAAATAAAAAATATTAACCCAAATAACAATATAATTAACTTCCCGGTTGGGATGGAACGTTTGTTTGGATTCGAAATGTAATGATGTTTTCCTCAAGGTAACGTCGAATAAAGATGGAGAAACTTAGCGTGGTGTCAATTCTTCTTTCCACATGCTTTGTGTTTAAGGTAAATATTAACCCATTTACACAAAATTCACGTATACTCTCTTTTTTTTCGTCTTCTTCGACGTTCCAGCTTGGAATAACGCTATCTCTTTGCAAAACAAATATTACTGATTTTTCCTTCAGCATGGCAACCAAACACCATTTGTTTACTAGGCCCAAATGACCTTGTTGTCGACGGGCCCTAAAACACCACTCACTCACTCACTCACTCACTCACTCACTCACTCACTCACTCACTCACTCACTCACTCACTCACTCACTCACTCACTCACTCACTCACTCACTCACTCACTCACTCACTCACTCACTCACTCACTCACACTTTGTTTACTATGTTAGCTTGGCGACCAATACAATCGTTTTACTTATAGAATTATATAGCTACCTTTTCGAAAAAAACTTATTAAACAATTTAATATTCAAAGAGTATTCCTGTCCGCCTTGGTAGCGTAGATGGTAGCGTGTCTGCCTCGTGTTCAAGAGGTCCCTAATTCGAATCTCGGTTAGGGTGAGTTACCTGGATAAGGTTTTTCCGGGGTTTTCCCTTATCCTCATAGACGAATGTCAGGTAACTCTAAGCTCCATGGACCCTGGAATCATTTGAGCATCATTTCACCCATTTCATTCATCGTCCGATATGACTTAACGTTGGAGGACGTAAATTACAAAAAAAGAAAAAGTATTCCAAATAATTTCAAGCCTCTAACAATGTCGTTATAACAAATGAACATTGTTAATTCTTCGCTATTCCTAACTCATTTTATCACACGTCTTCCCGTTTCACTCATTTATTCTCGTTCACTTCACAAATACTTCCAACAATTCATAAGGATTTCTTCTTAAACATTTTAAAAATAAATGTATAATAACAAATATAAGAATAATAATATTTTTGGGCAGAAATTAAAAACAACTGTTTCACAGCGTTGTGTTTTGTTTTTCATTTAATCAATAAGTATTCCATTTCATGACAAAGTGTACTGGGAAGAAATGATCCTTCTCTGCGTGCACACACTTAAGTGCATAAGAAGTATAACAGAATGAATGTCTTCACTGTCAACTCTTTAAAACTATATACCAATCTGTCATCAATCTATTCGAGTGTACCAGAGTGAATGACTACATGGTACTCAGTAAACGTGTTTGTCCCCAAACTGTCACACCCAGTAAACATTTGTTAAATTGGTAAAGTACTCGTACCTGTACATTGTGGCGCAGTTCCGTTCCAGGATTTACCGTCACAATAAAGTTTGGCACTTCCCTGAAGTCTGTATCCTGGATTACAGAAGAAGGTAACGACAGCTCCCCTGTATGTCTGCATCATCTGACCATTGCTCAGGCTGAGCACTTCACAACCTGGTCCTGTTACAAAGTCATACATTATTATTTGCCATACACTTATGTGAATATATCAGCAACTTATCTATGGAACATTAGCTAGTTGTTATGCTTTTCCAATATCGCAACTTTCGCTATTACTTCGCGGCAATCACTACGCACGGTTATACGAGTTGGAGTTTGTTGCTCTGGAGGTAGAATGATCAGGTTGGAGTGGCCTCAGCCAAAATTACAAATGGTTAGCTAATTAACCTCAAAATTGCACAAAACGAAATATGGTGCACTGGGATTCTGTACACAGAGAAACAAAGAGCGCGCTTGAAAGTTTAGCATATTAGCCACTAGATGTCAGAGTATATAACACATTCCATGTTTCAAAGTTGTCATCTGTGTTTACGGGGTTAGAAATCTTGCGGGTATTGTACAAAACTCACTTGAGCAAAACAACTCCAAAACAGAGTTCACAATGTTAATTGTCGTATTTATGTTTGCTTTACTGAACACAGTTATGAACAGTTGTTATTCTAATAAAGCAGATGTAAATACTTACTGACACAAAGCGGTGGAGGGTTGTCCCATTCTCCTCCCAAGCAAGTAGCGAACTTCTCTCCTAGTAACTGAAATTCCCTAATACAGTTGAACTTTGCGATACGACCACGTGACCTCAGTTTCACCCATCCATTCTTCAGATGCGGCCTCGGACACCTCTCTCTGAACATCGGTCCACTTTCTGTGAAACAACCAATCATGCAAATAACACTTTACTTTCCATTCCGTTCATAATCATAGTTTTGTTCCCTGGAGTTCCAAATCTCAGTCATGCTCCTTAAGGGGAGGTATAGGTTCAAAGGGCTTGAGTTTTACAATTTTCAAAAAGAAGAAAAGCAACTGGGAACGCACACGCTATCCAGTAGCCTCTTTGTGCGCTGCAGTAGTGAACTAACTTGTATACTCTATCTCAGGTTCGTTCAATCCTGCTGTAAACAGCTCGCCACGTGTTAGAGGCTACAAGTACACACATAAGTTTTGCAACACTAGCAGTATATATAGCAGCGCTAACTTCTACTCAATAAATAATCATGAACTTTATTACGTATAGCAAATTTTCGTAAAATCGTCGTATTTCTCCACACGTTGTTTGCACTTACGCAATTCTGTCGGTGAAAACAGACATTCTAGAACGCAATTCTGGCATACCAACACGACTATCAGTGCGGTCAGCACGTGACGTAGTTTGTCGCACGTTTGGCTGACTTCTACGACCTAAGTCAGGTCCTCTTTTCCTTAGAATAGTAAAAAATTTCTGCAAATTTCACAAAGTCAAATTTCACAAAGTTTGTGTCAATTCATTTCACATTCATGAATTTACAAACACAAATATAAAGAAGATATCCAAGGATTCGCCAATATTTGACAAAAAATGTCTGTAATCAAATGTTTATTGTGTTTTAGTGCGTTCAGAAACTAATTTTGTGTCTAATCTTCGAAAGGTAAATCATCATGCTGTATTTAACAAGAAAGGCGTTATCACTATATTTAAGAATACTATTTCAAGTGGCATTAACACTGGTGTACCTCCTACGGATAGGGCGACGAGATAACGACCTATGTGAATGTGGAAGAACATGTGATATTAATCACCTCTTCTTCGCCTGCCCAGTAAGACGTGCCGACACCTTGAAATTACTACATGACATAACACGCATTCACCCTGTGGGACCATATCAGCTCCTATCACTACTAATACCTTACTCAGGGCCAATATGCAAGGCATTATTCCGATTCACAACGAGGACAAGAATGAAGCTGTAGTAAGATAACACCGCCGTTATGTATTTACACCACGGAAATCAGAGCTTCCTGGATTCAACGTTATATTCAGAAGCAGTAGCCGTCTCAATAGGCTGGCAG
This sequence comes from Mantis religiosa, assembly GCA_030765055.1. Lineage (NCBI taxonomy): Eukaryota > Metazoa > Arthropoda > Insecta > Mantodea > Mantidae > Mantis > Mantis religiosa. The sequence continues at coordinate 148,501,449 of CM060958.1, read as the reverse complement.
TAGCGTCTTAAAAATAACCTAACAACAACAACATTAAAGCATTTCAATCTTGATAACAAACGATAAACATTATTTAATAAAACATGGTAAGTGAAATATCGTTGAAGTCTTTGGCAAACAGTGGAATATCTTTCTACTTTAAATGCTTTTGTTTGTCGAAAATAAAAGAAGGTGTATGTATTCCGCAAATATTTGCGTGTTTACTTTTATATTTAGTTAATAACCCGGTTCATTATCACTTAAGGTTTTTTTCTCACCTTTTAAACCTTCCTTGGACCTATACAAATATTTTAAAACCAAATTAGGCAAATCGATTCAGCGGAAATGTGAAATGTGTAGTATTTAACGCCCGCTTTTACTACATACGGCACCGCAGGCGGGATTCAGCGGAAGCTTTTTAAGATCTGTAGAGGGCACTGTTGTGAATAGAAACTCTTCGGATTAATTAGTGATGTCAGAGGCAGTGAAAAATGTAGATAGTGAAAAATGAACAATTAAAAAAGATTACGAAATATCTAGCAAACATATTTTAATATAATTTAATTGTGTATAAATAATTATATCTAATTAATAAATATGAGTACAAGAGAGCGGCAATCAGAGCCCATAGCACCATAAGATGGACAGAATCTCTTCCTTCAGTCCTCCTTGGTTTAAGAGCTGCACTGAGAGAAGATACTCGTTATTCAGTAGCAGAAATGATATACAGAGCTACAATCCGCTTGCCTGGCGAATTCTTTGAAAATAAGACTTCAAATGTCAATCCAGTTACCTTTGTTGCTGAACTACGGCGACATATGGACCAACTGAGACAGAACATACCCCGCAGCAACAATAAAAAAAATGTGTTCATTCATAAAGATCTCTTAAGTTGCTCTCATGTGTTCATGAGGATTGATAGAGTGAAGAAATTACTCGAACCTCCTTACGATGGACCATTCGCCATTGTTAAATGTCAAGAGTTCTTCACTGTAAGAGTCAAGGGCAGAGAAGTTAACATCTCTATGGATAGGTTAAAACCTGCATTTATTTTGTACCCGGACAATGACTCTTTGAGTTAAAGTGAATGACCAGCCCGCTAGTTCTACCCAAGAGACGAGAACAAGGAGAGCCCAAGTGGTGCATTTTCCTACGCGGTATCTGAACTATGGAAGATAGTGTGAGAAGTGTGCATATTGCAATTATTGTTTATTTGGAGTGTCAGATTTGACAGTGTCCCCAGAGTTATTATCGTCACTTCGTTACTCGCAGGGGAGAAGCTGTAGAGGGCACTGTTGTGATATAGTAACTCTTTGGACTGATTAGTGATATAAGGAGGCAATGTAACATGCAGATAGTGAAAAATGAGCAATTAGACAAAGATTACGAAATATCTAGCAAACATATTTTATTATAATTTAATGTTATATATAATTAATAAATATGAGTACAAGAGAACAACAGGCCCATTTCCAACAGAGGGTTATACATTATGTCAGACTCCCATTTCATCAGAACTTAAAAATGAAGTTTTAAATAGCAGCAACCACAGAACTACTTTTATTAATATTTTAGAAATGAAAATTGAAGAGACCGACGCTTATTTTATTCACAACTGGTGTCATTATGAGGGAATATTGTTAGATTTAAGTGAACAAATTATTTTGGAAATATTTATATCAAAATTATAAACAAAGTGGATAAAGAGATGCAAGTAAATGTAATTTCGAGCGACCTTCTTATGGTCTGATAGGCATTTACACCTAAATTCATTTAAGGTTTTCTTTATTAAAGTCCTTGAAGCGCACATTCTATATTTTGACACTGCTCTTGTTTTTGGTATCAAGAGTTATGTTACTTTATGTCTCTGCAAATGATCTTATTGATACAGAGATTACAAATGCGAGATCTACGTTATCCTGTAGCACGTCTGACATGATGACATGGAATTTTGTGTCCGGCCTGCATTATCCTGAACGTCACGTTCAAAAATATTAGGGAACGCTTCGTCACCACCTGGTTCAAAGGTTGGTGCCTACGCGTCCAGCCACAGAGGAGCCAGGCCATCACCTTCTCTCGAAGATAAAAAGCGGACCTTCCCCCAATTCGCCTAGCTGCTGTGGACGTCCATTGGAGAACTTACGTTAAGTATATTGGTGTTCTACTCGACATCAAATTGACGTGGAGAGACCACATTACATATGTGGCTAATAAAGTTAACAAAAGAATGGGTATGCTCTACCCTCTCTATAACCGACGATCAGTCATGTCTCTGCCTACAAAACTGCTCCTGTATAAACAAGTAGGTACTCCGGCCAGTGGAATACGGGGAGTAGCAGCCAAGTCTCACCTACACCGCCTTGAAATTCTACAATCCCGATTCCTCCGCATTGCCACAGACTCCTCTTGGTACATCCCCAATCTAGTTATCCGACGAGACCTACGTAGCCCCACAATAACAGACTACATCCATACCCTTTCACGTTCCTTTTATCAAAATCTCTCCCAGAACTTCATCTCCTTCATCCGCTGTCTAGGCGAGTACGACATAGATTCTGGAGAGCACTACAAACGCCCGAGACTGCTTATAGACACATAAAATAACACATCAGATGGCTTATATATAACTCCAACCTCATCTCCTACCGTATATTATCCTTCCTTACATAACACTCCACTACAGTAGAGCGCCTGGCCCTGATCTGGCTTGAGATCGAAGGTCTCACATTCAGATCTTCAATGTCCAGTCGCGATGGTTGATGATGGGAACGCTTCGCTCGCATTCTTTCCTGTAAACATCGGCGGTCCTTGTTAGCCTAAGTTGGTAGCCAAGTCGTTGGACTGACGTATAGTAAGCGCCAAATAACAAGAGCGCTGGATTTACGGTGTGGTGCGGGCAGAGGGGAAGAAGCGAGAGTTAACGCTCTTTTGTTTCTGCAGTGTGGTCAACCTTGAAAAACACAGTTCAGTAGAATAGCGTGTAAGACAAGTGAAGATATCACAAGTAACGTTGCATGCTCTGAAAACATTTCTTAGTTTTGCCCACGCCAGCTCAATTGCATTCAGATCACAGTTATACGGAGCTGTCCACATAACATCCACAAATGTTCATACAAATATAAATCATTTTCAAGTAAATGCTGATGTACATCAGCACCACACTCGTAACAAGGATAAACTGGCAATTCGAGCGCTCCAAACGAGCCTTTATGAAGGAAGCTTTAACTACAAAGTGATAATGTTATATAATAAACTTACAAATTCATTTAAACAAGCTGCATCATTAAAACACTTCAAGAATAATGTTAAGCAATTTTTGCATGCACACTGTTTTTATACGGTTAATGAATTTTTAGAACTATAACCATGTAAATGAGCACTGGGAGCATCGTACATTCACAAACCTGTAATATTTATATTATGACATTTCTTGTAGTAAATTAGTTTATGCAAATACCACATGAAACCATAGAAAAGCTGCTTACAGTGTATATTGTATGTAATCAATTTGACTTTATGTATATACTGTATTTATACATTTTGACGTGTCTCATTACATGTATATGTTGCCAAGGACAAACTAAAATTCTAACTCTAACATACGATTGTTGTAAACTGGTTAGCTAATTAACCTCGAAATTGATCAAAACGAAATATGGCAGACATGATAAAGCTTAGCGTATTAGCCACTAGATGTCAGTGTATAGCGCATTTCAAATTTCAAAGTTGTTATCTATGTTTACGGAATTAAACGAAGTTTACCGAATGAGGACTTGGAACCCGATCGCTCTTCTTATCGTGTGCATATAGTAAACAAAGTTGGTCATTAAGACTTTACGAGATAAAGAGATTGTCATCTGTCGAATACGGCGGAACCAAGGAGGTAGAAATGGTTAAGTTTGGGCCATGAGTATAACAACTTTTCCCAAAATTGTCACGATATATATAACTTATCCATGTTTATCTCACTTATCTGACCATCATAAAATGCTGACTTGATAAAGCTGACAGTTCTGTTCTGTTGCTGAGACTTATTTTAAGCCAAATAAAATTATTAACATTCAAATGGCAATGTTTAACCATATTATGCGTGTTTTAAGTGGTTATAAAATGTCCCTGAACTGTGAGCGACTGTTTAAGTATTGTTTTATATGAAAATGAAATAAAATATGTAAAATGAGTACATGAGTGGTAAGTGAAACTTTGGAATATCATGTGATTAACATGAGCTACCATTTGAGGTTAGAGAACACTCACATAGCAGTGTTTTACTTGATATTCGGCATACTTTACTTGTTTTGAACATTTTATAAGGTGTGAGTGACTGTTTAAGCATTTCCTTGTAAAAACTATTGTTTTTATAACTGAACTGCATGCACTTTCCACTGTGGTGGCTCGTTTAAGCAATGGAAAGTTACGATTATAGGTTAGAGAAACCAGAACAGGATAATTTTAAGGTTTCCCTGCATCCACAATGACAGTGTCAGCTTCAAATACACAGCAAGGGTATGTTTAGATCTTTAGGGCTTTAAAGTTGGTAATATTGTCAGGTACTTTTACATTACAACTAACCTTAGCCAATTCACCATTACCTTGAACTGTGAAATGTATATAGAGAGAAATATCTTTATAAGTATTTCACAAATGAAAATAAAAGAAACTTTCCTCCGGCAATATAAAAAGTAGAATTCAGGAACCTTGTGTGTGTGTGTGTGTGTGTGTGTGTGTGTGTGTGTGTGTGTGTGTGTGTGTGTGTGTGTGTGTGTGTGTGTGTGTGTGTGTGTAATAGGTAAGTATATTTAAACGAATGGTTACTAAAAATAAACAAAAACATTGTGTTCTTCGTAAACGAAAGCTGGTAACACTTACATGATTCTTTACTTGTTGCAGAAAACAAATCAAATATGTTAATTTAGTATTTATACACTTAGATGATTATATTGTAACTTCCACTGAAAGCTGTAGTGGGCGTTGTTGTAATTTAGAAACACGTTGGATTGATTAGTGACCTCAGGAGGCAGTGTAAAATGCAGATATTGAAAAATGAACAATTAGAAAAGATTACGAAATATCTAGCAAATGTATGATAATTTAATGTAACATATATTATATATAATCAATAAATATGAATACAAGAGAGCAACAATGAATGGTCATCTAAACGTTCGGCGTAAGCCAAGGTCAAGGTTCAGAACTTTCACGCCTCCAGTTGAAATTGAGGTTTCATTCGAAGCATATAATTTAAAACTGTTGTCCAGTTTATCACCTTTCGATGCTGGAATAATGGAACCATCTGCACCACTGTCAACAAGAAACCACGAGCCAGACCTTTTATCTCGTAGGAATAAACGATGTTTGCTGCTCCTGTCCTGATTCTCGACAGCAGAACTTGCCGCTACATTTACTACCGATTAGAGTTTTCCTGTATACTCCACTGGCAAGGCTGCATGCACTTTTCAGGCATGCATTTCTTTCCAAATTTAAAATGGTAGTAGCAGAATTTACCATTAGCATCGAATCTTCCACTGTGACTCGAACTGCACCCTCTGCTTGGAGATCTGTGGTATGGGCTTCTGCATCTTCCTGTCGACAATGTTGCTATTTGTTGCTCCAGCTGAGATATTTTAGCAATTAACTCATTACACAGAAAATGAGGCTAGTTATAGTGGAGTAATAAACATTATACAAATAAAAATATTTGCTAATTAACGTCCACTTGTCTTAAGAAGTTGATGTTAATGCTTCTGTCTTCTTTTTAAAGAATCGATTTCATGGACATTTGCCCACATCTTCAGTCAACACACTTCGTCGTCAAGGATACCATGTTTTACGTATTACCAACATCTGAAGACGAAACAAACCTAAAAACAGAATCAGTTGCCGGTATGTCAAAATTCATTATGCGAGTTTTATCATGAAATCGATTTTTTAAAAGGAAAATAGAAGTATTAAGATCAACCTCTTAAGATAAGTGGAAGTTAATTAACAAATATTTTTATTTGTATAACTAACTCATTAATTGATGTACCCTTCGCTAACACTAAACGCCACACTGCGAGGACGACAACTCTGTCAAGATATTCCTCACTTACTACCAGGATGCTTTTTAACGAATCGGGAGCTTTGTCGAGCCAAAGAGTTCGAAGAACTTTAACAGAGACATCTTTACCTGCCAAAGACCTGGCTCGGCTTGTAATCTCCTAGCTCGATGCCAGTAACTCAGTCGGGCCGTTCTATCTCCGGCTCTGACAGTTCTCGAGAGGGGGAAGCACGCTGTTGCCAGTTCTTTAGCGGGAATTTCAAGCAGAGGAACATGTGTATTTTAAATATTTCACGCATTTGCAGATCATAACTTCGTAAATGAACGTGGATAATGTGTATATACATGATCCCAGAATAGTTGCATATGGAGACAATGTACCATACCATTTACTGGAAAAGAAATAACAAAAAGCTACGTTTACTGAAATTGGCTATTAAACAACTTACATTCCGTCCAGTGGGAAGACGCCGCAATCCTCGTAAATATCCATATCTTCATCATCTTCACTCATCACGGCTTCATCACTGGAGTCGCTGCTGACGTCATCTTCACTGAATGAAATTATCAGCTCCTCCACACGTGTTTCCACTATACCGTTGTTTTCCTTGGCTTGTCTTAAAAGTTTCCAAGTATGATCCACGGCACTTTTCCACTTATCCTGGGTCACTTGTTTAACACCATTTTGCATTAATAGCTGAACATCAGAAATGCGCAATGTTGTATTATGTTCTGCAACATAACCTTTCACTTGTGCCCAAATCAGTTCGATGGCATTGAAATGAATGTGATAGGGAGGGAGCCTGATTACAATGTGACCGTGAGCAGCAGCAATACTGTCTATTTCATGAGTGCAGAAACGTGGCTTGTAAAGTTTTACAATTTGCAGCAGTTCTGCTTTCGTCACTTCTGCGGACGCTCCAGGTATGTTTTTGTTCTCCAACCACTGTAAAATGACGCTTTTCCTGTCGCACATTGTCGGTGCTTTGTTTAATTGAACTGAATGGTATGGCGCATTGTCCATAACAATAATTGAATTGGCACTGATCTTTGGCAGAAGAGATTCTTGGAACCAGTTCTTGAATGTATCTCCATTCATTTCTTCGTGATAATCACGCGTGCTCTTTGATCTGAATAAGAGCATTGCTCCTAGAATAAAACCACGTACACCACCAGCATGGAGCAAAATCAATCTGCTTCCTTTTCCAACTGGCACTTTCATTGTGCCTGCAAAAGTGTCATCTGTCCATGCCTTTGTCTTAGTGTGTCCTGCATTTACCCACGTTTCATCAAGCCATACCACCTTTCGGGATTGCTTTTTAGAATTTCCCGCAAAAATCTGCCTCTCCATGCAACTATGTCACTTCTTTCCATTACAGCTTTCCTCCCAGAAAAAGTTTTAAACTGAAAACCTAGTTCTTTCAGTACTTTACTTAGGCTGGTTTTTCCGCCATCGAATAAGCCAGCTTCCATTAAAGAACACAGCAACTTCGCACGAGTGGGAAATTCCTTTCTCGTATAATATTGATATACATGTCGCCTTATAGCATCCTTTTGAAAAGCATCAAGTGAAGATTTAAGGCTGCCTCGTTGCCTTTGCTTTCCCGGTGTACGCAGAACTGCAGACGGCGAACTTAAATCGGCTGGGCACTTTTCCTTGGTCACATTCTTCACGGTGGTTTTTCCCACCTTCAAGGCATCACAAACTCTGTCCAGCACCTTGGTAACAGGTAGTAGAGGTCCACCATTGTCCCGCTCCTTCTCGAAGTACTCACGTAGCCTGAATATAAATTCACGGCTTTGGCTTTTATAAGAGCCGATTCTTTTCTTGAATTCTGACGAATTTGTAGCCATATTACTATAATAGCAATAATAATAAGACTTACAGACGCTAGAAATCGGAATTCACGCACACACAAAAACTTAAACAAACCATCAGCGCGGATTCCAAAAGCAACTAAAAGACACGTGGTCCACACAAAATTGCAGCGGCAACACGGTACTGGATTTACAAGTCACGCCTAGCAGCGACAACGCTGATTGGCGCTAGCAGACAGTTTTAACCTCCTGACCACGACACCGGATGTACAGACTCCCAGTATCACCAACAGAAGCAGTTGGTGTGCGTGAAAGGTGTGAACGAAATATTTGAATAGAGTGATGTTGTAAAGAATATCTTGCATGATAATGAAATTACAAGTTGTATTTCAATGTTTTGAAGGTAATATAGCCCTATACTCTCATTATAAAGATAATTCTGACGATATCTTTTCAATTACTCATTATTATATGTTGGTACTAGTAACCTTCCCCCTCCACCTCCTGCAGCCACTAAATGTCAGAGCCGGAGATACAGTGGCCGGACAGTAACCTCTTTATTCTTTTATCTTCACTTTCTTAAAAATCTCAAGTAGCCGTGATTTTGCAGCTGAATATTTATTCATCTCATTACTGATAATAATGTCCCAAATATTCTCCACATACTTCGGTTCTAGTTAGGCTATTAGGTAGTTGAATTTTGTATCTTCCTTAGATGTTTTATTTATGGCAAACTGCGCCTCCACCTGTTAGAACCACATTTCTGGTTTCTCCGATCAGAAAGGGGAAATCTTAATATTGACCTTACAGATATCACACGTTTTTTATGTTATTTATCTTTTTTAATTTATTTTTTGTTCTTTGCAATTTAATATTTATTAATTATAACAAAATATGTTTACAAGATATTTCTTAATCTTCTTTTCAATTGTTCATTTTTTACTATCTACATTTTTCACTGCCTCTTGATATCACTAATTAGTCCATATTGTTTCTATGTGATATTGATTCTCAGACAGGAATGTTCTAGATTTTAAAGTCGGATATCTGCTACATGAAATGGAAAAGAACCATATACGTATAAAGAAACATTTTGCTGATATATCAGGTACTGCGGCAAACGTAAAAAAATTCCAGGTTCCACGTTGGGAATTGAAAAATGAGTAACTCACTGAGAAACGAAGGAGCATATGCGGCAATAAATGATTATAGAGGCATTTAAATCCTTTCTTGTGCTACTGAGCTTCCACTTTTGGGAAAGAATAGATATATATCGCGCAGTTATTAAACTGCTACATTTGTACAAACCTACACAAGGCTATCGCGCACATTTTAATCTAATCCAAGTGATTTGCATGTTACTGGCCACGTACTAAATTATTTGCTGTCCATCATTCCCTTTCCTGTGCCATACGGACCGGAGGAGCGGATCACAGATATACTGTGACTTTGTGGGTTCGCGAAATTAAAAGTCCAATTGCACAAACTCAACATGTTCTTTATTTCCACCGACTTACAGTTGTACACTTGCCAATTACACAGAATTACGTAATGCACACAATTAGGATTCACCAGTTCGTCCGTTACAGTTCCAATGCACGCACACAGTTACGCACACTTCCGATGCACGTACTGTCTTCTCGTCCGTACACTAGCACGGTGCTCCTACGCTGCTCGCCAAGAACTGACTGCCTCCAGCCCGACGCGTTGCTTATATAGGACCAACTGGCCAATCTAGAAGGTTCCGGATTAGATGAAATATCCTGTAGGTTCGAGAACTCAAGGGGAGGGGAAAGAGACGGCACAGTGATGTTTTTCCAGCCACCCCTCGTTACCGCTATAAGACAAATGGGTGGCCGTGGTCGAACGCCTACCGTCTCCTGCTTCTCCTGCCGGTCGGCTCTATAGGGAGTTCCGACGTTCGGGTGACACTGCTCCCTCCCCAAAGCTGGTCGTCCCGAACAGCACCATCGTAGCGTGCCAGGCGATCCAGGTGTACCACCAACATCTTCCCACGGGAAACCTTCTGGATGCGGTAGACCACGTCGTTAATCCTCTTCAACACCCGGTACGGTCCTTGCCATGGCTGCTGGAGCTTCGGGCAGTGTCCCTTGGACCGGGTAGGACGGTACAACCAGACCAGGTCACCTTGCTGGAACCCTTGGCTGTTGGTTTGCCTGTCATACCTGGTCTTCATGTGGTCGCTCACCTTCTGGATGTTGTGGCGAGCCATCGCGTGCATGTCGTGGAGATGGTCCACGAAGTTCTCCACATACTCGGTCGCTGACTGTTTCGCTTCCGGAGGGCTTCCAAAAGCGAAGTCACAAGGGAGGCGTAACTCTCGGCCGAACATTAAGCTGGCTGGCGTCATCCCAGTTGTGTCGTGTGTAGACGAGCAGTAGGCCAGCAGGAACAGTGGCACCTTGACGTCCCAGTCTCGCTGATGGCTGGCCACGACCTTCCTCAGGTGTTCCTCTAAGGTATTGATGTATCTTTCGACCATTCCATCCGACTGGGGATATAGAGGCGCCGTGCGGGTCTTGTTCACCCCAAGCCTTTGTAGTGCCTCCTTCCTCAGGTTGGACTCAAAATTGGTGCCCTGGTCACTCTGCAACTCTAACGGCACCCCAAATCGACAGAACACTTGCTCCACGAGGCAGTCTGTGATTGTCCTTGCCTCTTGGTTCGGGATGACATACACCTCCGGCCACTTGGTGAAGTAGTCCACGACCACCATCAGGTACTTGTTGCCTAATCATACGTCGGAAATGGTCCAGCTATGTCGACGGCGATCCGTTCGACTGGCGCTCTGACGTTATACTATTGCATGCGACCCCGGCTTATAGTCTGGGGGCCGCGAATCGCTGCGCACACGTGACATTGACGGCACCATCTCTCAATGTCTGCTCGGAGGCTCAGCCAGAAGTAGCGCTGTCGTAGTTTGTCAATCGTCCGGTTCGCTCCCAGGTGTGCTCCTAAAGTACCGGCGTGCAATTCCTCCAAGACTTCTGGGACCTTACTTCGGGGAAGTACCAGCTGTTCTCTCTGCGTCTTCCAATCGGGCGATTCCCATTCCCGGACCAGCACGCCCTCTCTGGTATTCAACGAGTCCCATTGGGTCCAGTACGACTTGTAGGTGGCGCTCTTCGGTGCGATGTCCTCCCAGGCTGGTCTCGTCCCTGCCTCCACTTCCCTCAAGAGTGGCCCCAAGTTTGCGTTCGCCAGCTGCTCCCTCCTCAGGCCTGCGCTATCCCAGCCATCTGCAGGCACTGCCGTGACTACTCGGACTGCTGCAGCACGCTCCTTCTCCTCCACGCTTGTGCACTGGCCGCACTCTTCTGGACAGGGTCTTCGGGACATAGCGTCTGCGTTTCCGTGGCTCTTCCCTCTGCGATGTTCTGAGGAAAAGGCGTACTCCTGCAGCCTCTGAACCCAAAGTGCTGTCTGGCCTTCCAGGTTCTTAAAGCTCAATAGCCAGGTTAGGGCGGATGGTCAGTCCTCAGGTGGAATGGGTGGCCTTTACTACCGCCAGTACCTCTCGTCGGGTAACGCAGTAGTTCTTCTCTGCCTTGGATAGTGTCTTGTTGTAGTAGGCTATCACCCGCTCATGGCCGTCCTGGATCTGCGATAGGACACCTCTAATGCAATGGTCGCTGGCGTCGGTGTCCACAATGAAGGCGCCACCCAGCTGTGGAAATCCCAAAATTGGAGCACTGCACAGGGTCCTCTTCAGGTGCTGGAAAGCGTCTTCGGCGTCCTCCGTCCACACATAAGGGCGGTGTTCTTCTGTCAGGCGGGTGAGGGGTTTGGCGATGTTGGAGAACCCCTTTATGAAGCGCCGGTAATAACTTCACAGCCCCAGGAAACTGCGCAACTCTTTCGTATCCTTTCGGTGAGGCCAATCTCTCACAGCCTGTGTCTTCTCCGGGTCTGTGGCCACTCCGGTTGCTGAAACTATGTGGCCAAAGTAGTTCACTTCTTTGCGGAAGAGCTGGCACTTCTTCGCGTTCAGCTTCAAGTTGGTCGCCTGCAGTCTCTGTAGCACCTTACTCAGATTCTCGAGATGGTCTTCAAAAGTCTTACAGACACTGATGATGTCGTCCAGGTATAGCAGGCAGGCCTCGTAAGTCAGTCCTCTCATCACTGACTCCATGAGGCGTTGGAAGGTAGATGGTGCATTGCAGAGGCCAAAGGGCATAACCGTCAACTGCCAGAGCCCTTGGCCTGTCGAGAATGCGGTCTTCTCCTAGTCTCTCGGGTCTAGAGCTACCTGCCAGTAGCCCGACTTCAGGTCCAGGGTCGAGAACCACTGTGCACCAGCTAGAGTGTCCAGGGTGTCGTCAATCCGGGGTAAGGGAAAACAGTCATTCCGGGTGACAGCGTTCAACTTTCTGTAGTCTACGCAGAAGCGCAGCTCGCCGTTCTTCGTCAACAAGCCTACAGGGGAACACTAAGGGCTGTCGGACTCTTCAATCACTCCCCTGGATCTCATGTACTCTAGCACGTCTCGTACCGCCCCTTGCTTCGCCAACGGAACGCGTCTATGTGGTTGCCGTATAGGCCGGGCGTCCCCGGTGTCGATGTGGTGAAGCACTTTGTCCGTGCGGCCGTAGTCACTATCGCCTTGGCTGAAGACGCTCTGGTATCGCCTCAGCAGTTGTCGAACTTTCTCCAGCTGTTCTGCAGTAAGGTGGTCGGCTGCCCTCTCCATTAGGTCTTCTAGCCGGGGCCCAAGGTGTTGCGTCCGCACCGGCTCCTGTGTCTTGTCGATTGCTGTTACGCCCACCACGGGCTCGCACGTTCCCAACTCCGTCCCGGCCCGGACGTCGTGATCGGTGTCCGTTGGATTTAGCAGTCTCACTGGCACCTCCTCTCGGCACGGAAACAATGTCCTGGCTACGCAGAGTCCGTGCACAGGCGTCTTTTGGTCCAGCATCATGTTCCTGGTTCTCTGTCCTTCCAGTCTCGCCGTCACCACTACCTCGCTCCTCGCGGGGACAACCACGTCTTCGTTCAAGGTGACCCTACAGATTCCAAGGCGCTCTTCGGGTTGACGGAGTATAACCTCTTCTCCGTTAAGTCGCAGTTTTTCCTGCCGACGTCGACCGTCGCCTCGTGGCTCCTGAGGGCATCCAGTCCCAGAATCACCTCTTCAGCCACCTTCGCGACTAACACCCAAAGAGGTACGACACTACGTCCCAAGGTCAACTTCAACAGGGCCTCCTTCTCCACAGGCAAGGTGTCGCCCGATGCCGTGACAAGCTGGTATGGTCTGCTCGGCTTCCTTGTCGGCAAACCCTTTGCCACGTCAGGTCCGATGATGGTCACGGCTGCCCCAGTATCCACCAACACGCGGCACGGCTTCCCCTTCACCCAGCCGTCCGCGATGAGGCTGTCATCAATCCGCCGGCTGACGGCGCGCAGTGTCACTCGAGGATGTGTGGACGGCGCCGACGTGCTCCTCGCCACGCCGGGCCTTACTCGTTCTTCCGGCTGCCCTTCCTGGTGTCGACAATCTCTCTCTAGGTGTGCTGGCTGTCCACATCCACAACACAGGCCACTAGGCCTTCGGCGGCGTCCCTCGGTTGGTCTTGAGTCTCCAGTGTAGTGGACGCTCCTCGTTCTCGACGTCGGGATAGCTGTTACCTTGGCCGCCTCCATCCTTAGTGCTGCCGTTAGCACCTCGTGGATGGTTATATAATCGCCGAGCATTAGGCGCTGACGAATCTCTGTGTCTCGTACCCCGTCCACGAATGTGTAAGCAGCTTCTGGTGGGAGGTCGACTAGGGCCTTGCTAGCCAGTTGTTCAACTGCCAGGGCGAATTCCTGTAGCGCCTTCCCTGGCTGCTGTGAACTTGCCTTAGCTGGCTGCAGTAAGCTGCGGCTAAGCGGTGGTTCCCAAAACGATTCTCCTTGGGTGCCGACGTTGTCTGCACCGCGTTCAGGACTTCCGCGGCCCGTCCCTGGAGGCTGGCTATTAACTGTGTGGCCTCCTCCTCTGGTGACCATTTGTTGTGCTTGGCCACTGCGTCGAATTGGCGGCGGAAGACCTCAAACGTTGACGCGCCGTCATATTTCGGAGGTTTGACGCGCGCCGATGTTGTGTCGCGTCCCGGTGCGTCGGCCTTCAAATCCTTCAGCCTCCTGACAACAACGTTCTCCACCATGGCGCTCAGGGATTTGACGCCATTGTCGGCCTTTCCTTCCAGCTCATTAACGTGGTTCACCAGGTTTCGACGCGCCCGCCTAACTCTGTGACGTCCTCTTTTACGCCGGCCAACTGTTCTTCAAACTTTGCGGCGAGAGCCTTATTCGCCCCCTTCATTTCCGTGGCCGGATTGCCGTTCGCTGCTCTCATTTCTGTGGTCAACTCGGCTTCATTTCTTCCATCTTCACGGTGATGTTGTCGTTAGCCGTCTTCATTTATTTCAGTTCCGCGGCCTGGTTGTTATTTGCTGCCTCCAACTGCTTTTCCATTTTCTCGGTGATGTCATTTGCCGTCTTCATTTCCGAGGTCAGTTCGGCCTTCATTTCCATCATCTTCTCCAAAATCTTTTCCAATGCCGCGTCCATGGTTGTAATGTTCGGTGATTTTGTGGTCCCGCTTCCTGACACCAGTGTGACTTTGTGTGTTCGCGAAATTAAAAGTCCAATTGCACCAACTCAAAATTTTCTTTATTTCCACCGTTTTACAGTTGAACACTTGCCAATTACAGAGAATTACGTAATGGACACAATTACGATTCACCAGTTTGTCCGTTACAGTTCCATTTTGCTCTCGCAATTACGTACAATCCTCCGATGCACGTACACAGTCTTCTCGTACGTACACTAGCACTGCACTCTTACGCTGCTCGCCAAGAACTGACTCCATCGAGCCCGACGCGTTGCTTATATAGGACCAACTGGCCAATCTAGAAGGTTCCGGATTAGATGAAATATCCTGTAGGTGCGAGAACTCAAGGGGAGGGGAAAGAGACGGCACATTGATGTTTTTCCAGCCACCCCTCGTTACCGGTATAAGACAAATGGTTGGGCGTGGTCGAACGCCTACCGTATCCTGCTGTTGATGCTGCTGCTGCCGGCCGGTTCTATAGGGAGTTCCGACGTTCGGGTGACAATACTGATTAGAAGTGAACCTCCCATGCACAGTTTAATACTAAATTATGAAAAATCGCCCGCCCAAAAATGTTACGTTGACGGAATACTATAGCTGTATTTTTCATACTTGCTTAGCTGTCAGCTATGTTCATATAACGCATTGCTACAGATGACGCACAAAGATAATTACGTGAGTTTTAAAAGTTGTGACAGCAGTTTCAAAGTTGTTGCATTTTCTAAAAGCTCACATAATTATTTTACATAATCTGTAGCAATACAGCATTGCAACATAATCAGCTGAACCTTTAAATGCATTTTCTGCATGACACCTGTATTATTTTCCACTTTAATTGCCTCAAAATTTTGTATGAAATTTCAAGGAATTAACCATAGGATGGGGTATTTGAAAGGAACATTTGAATAGCATTGCTTTGATAGTGTCGCGAGCCCATTGTTTATGGAGGCGGCGCGGGCAACTAGTTCAAAGATACAAGCCGGCAGTGTGTAGATAAAAGCTCACCGAAACGATGGGGGAGAAGAGACGGATTTCCGAGAGTTCTAGTTCTTTGTTCTAGCCGCGTCTCGATTGTTTGAGAAGATTCCGGAATGTGAGTAATCTATAAAAAAGGGAGCCCGCCCACCAAAGTGAGTCACTTGTTAATTGAACTCGCGTGCGTGAAAAGTTGTTTGTTTGTGGTCGATGACCTACAGTTTTTATTGTGCATGTGACGTAATTCTGGACGGCTGTGTACGAAGTGTGTTTCTAACACACGAACCCAAAAGGTCACAATTGGTGTCAGGAGTGAGACATTTCGAATATGGAGGCTGCATTGGCACAGATTCTAGCAAAGATTAACGAATTAGCAACGAAGGCGGAAGCTACAAACAACAACCTGGCCGCAGAGTTGGAAACGGCTAATAGCAACTTGGTCGCGACGATGACCTCGAAGATGACCGAATTGACCACGGAAATGAAGGCTGCGAACGAAGCCCTTGTCGCCAAATTTGAGGAGCAGTTGCCCGGCGTAAAGGAGGACGTCACGGAGTTGGGCGAGCGCTTCGAAGACCTGGCGAGCCGCGTTAACAACCTTGAGGTTAATGACCTGGAGAGAAAGGCTGACACAAACACTAACTCCCTGAACGCCATGGTGGAGGACATCGTCGGCAGAAGGATGAGAGATTTAAAGACCGACACGTCGGGACGCGACACATCTGGGCGCGTCAAACCGCCGAAGTACGACGGCACGTCCACCTTCGAACTCTTCCGCCGCCAGTTTGACACGGTGGCCAAGCACAACAAGTGGTCACCAGAGCAAGAAGCCGCACAGCTAATACCCAGCCTCCAGGGACGGGCCGCAGATGTCCTGAACGCAGTCGAGACAGCGTCTTGCTCCGACTGACGGATGTCTTCGGGAGCAGCAGCCAGGAACCAGGTTAGTGAATAGTGCTGAGAGTGATTTTGGGATTAGTTCGAAGAAGTAGTGTCCAGAAATAGTTCTAAATTGTTAAAAATATTTAAAAAATAAGGTTCCAGAAGTTTTTTGGTGGAAATTTTTGGAAATTTGGCCAAAAACGGCAATTTTATTTGAGCTGGTATTAGGGTATTAGGATATCCGAGGAGGTGGCAGTATTTGGAGAATAGTAGTAAGGACCCCGCTGATAATTTGAAAAGTAGTATAGATTTGCGGATTTTGGTCCTATTTTCAACATTTGTACTTAATTATCTGAAATTGTGGTAAAGATTTGTTATTTATTGGATAAAATAAAGTGGCGCAAGCCAATACGTCTCGGAGAGATCATGTTGGCAAAGAAAATGAAAGTAAGGTTTTTACACCATCAAGAAGTTTAAGGAGGTCTCCTGTTCTTGAAAGAAAAAGCTATAAATCGCAAGAAATGATGGAGAGCGATAAAGAGAAATCTGGATCATGTTTTCATGCTCATCTTTCTGATATAAGTACTATAATAGCCTCCGAAAAGATAACAGTGGATAAGAAGAAAGCCATTTTTGCTTTATTAGGTAATTTTCAGAAGGAATTTGATTCTCTGAAATTGGAAAAGGAGAAAGCTATTACAGAAGCTAAATTGTATAAGGATTTATATGAAAAATCTACGTCTGAGAAGTCAGCGCCCTTGTCCTATGCTCATGTTGTTGCTCAATCTATGCCATCGACCAAAACCATCGAATTTCAGAAAACAGTGAGTATGAAGAAACATACTGTTTTTGTATCTTCAACCACCAATAAAGATGCCAAGGATATACAGAAACTTATAACTACGAAATTGAATCCCGCACAAGAGAAGATTAAAATTCGCATGCTACGGCCTGCGGGAAGGAATACCGTTATTATTGAGACCGAGACAGAGGAAGATACAAGGAAGATCATTGAAAGTGACAATTTGAAAGGTCAGGATATCAAGATAGAAAAGCCCAGAAAACGGAACCCGTTAATGATTATGTATGATGTTTTGTCAAGCACCAAAGAAGAGGATTTAAAATACGAGGTTTATACGCAAAATTTTGAAGATTTGTTAAATAAGAAAGATTTTGAAGATGGTTTTAATTTTAAATTTAAAACAGGAAAAAGGGATAGAGCAACGGTAAATCACGTTGTAGAGGTTTCGCCCCAAATCAGGAAGCTTTTGATACAGAAAGGACGAATATATATTGGTTTTCAGTCAGTGAATATCAAGGATTTTATATCTGTAGCGAAGTGTGCAAAATGTCAAGATTTTGGACATGTTGCCAAATATTGCACTAAACAACAGGTTTGTGGTCATTGTGGAGAATCAGATCATGATAGAAAGGATTGTTCAAAAATTAAACAAGCTGCAATTTGTATTCCATGTAGTTTAAGGAAGAAACAGTGTAGAGGAAGAAACGAATGTCCTACTTATAAACTATTCTGGGAGAGGACAATTAATAGAACTAATTATGACTAATGGACCAAGTACTTAATATGAATGCTAAAAAGAAGCCTAAGAGGAATACTCCCAGTAGAATTAGAAGAAATCTAAAACGAGTTATTGAACATAAACTCAAGTTATCGCAACTAAATAGAGGTAATATGGATGATAAGGGAGTCCAAACGGACATTCCTTTTATTAAAAGTTATGATCAAATGGATATCAATACATCTTCCGACCATCAAGACTATTCTCGTGATCTTCCATTCAAGCCACAGTTACCACCTAAATGTAAAATAAATAAAAAAATTTGTAATGAAGAGATGGACAAAGCGATATCAAAAACTGTATCCTTTGTAGATGAAGTTATTCCAAAACCAAAATTAATCTTTAATAAATGTGATATATTAGCATCGGAATTAAATAATCCAATAAAGATACCCGTTGATTACGAAGCTATAATGGATATAGAAGAAAGCGAACACGACGTTGGTATAAAATCAGACACATCATCAAAATTCCCCATAAATTTTTATAATGGCATTGAAAATGCAATGCAACTTAGTAGATTGGAGGAAACAAAAATATTATTAGCAGCATTACGACATGTGATAAGGAAACTACATGAGAAAGGGGAATCAATTGTTTTTCCGTTACCTGAGGCCATTGACAGAATGGAGTTAAGGGTTCATAATATCACAACAGATCCGGAGGAATTATTAAATCTGTTACATATAGTCTTCAGTAGAAGGAATGAAGTCTTTGATCTCGAAGAAATTTATAGCCATTTTGTTAAATGTTATGGTAAAATAATAATTGATCATAGTCAGCCTTGGCCATATTGCTATGCTCACATTAGACATGATGGTTCCACTTATTCTAAAATTATTCAATCCAGGGCTCCTAAATCCATCACTCCTATTTTCCCGAAAGTATCAAATCCATGTACCAGCACTCCATTCAAAAGCAAACAATTCTCCCTTAAAACAAATTCCTCCAAATCCCAACCCTCTAAGAATGGTATCAATGTTTTCAAAACCCTTGTTAAAGGTGCTACCTATGAATCCCATAATAAAAATAAATCTACATCCAGAACAGTCAGCACTAAAAAGCAAAGTAAATCTTTGAAAACATCAGCACAGTCTGGAAGTTCGAATAGTCTACATCAGAGTTCATCCTCTAGCAGATTAGTGGGACAAAATATGACAAATATGATTAAGGAATATTATCAATCAGCAGAAGGGCAGTATGCAGCACATAGTAAATATGATCAATTTAAATAAATCTGTTCATTGCCATGAATCCTGATTGTTATAATTATTGTAAAAAATTAAGAATTGCTCAAATTAATGCCCAAAGAAGCAAATTGGTGATGGCAGAGATAAGAAAGTTGATTAAGGAATTAAATCTCGATATTATTTGCATTCAAGAACCCTATACAGCAAATGGAACATTAGTTTATTTGCCTGCAATGGCTAGGGTGATAATTGGAGATATTAAACCCATGGCTGCAATTGTTATTGTTAATTCCAATCTCCAAGTCGTGAACATTACACAATTTTCCGATTCGCATACCAACTGTGTGGAAATCTCACATGAGAATGGTAAATTTATTTTAGCCAATTATTATTTTCAATGGAGTGAAGAAATAGAGCCATATATAAATAGAGTTAGGAGCATACAACATTATTTTCGGCATCATGAAATAATTCATACTATGGATTCTAATGCGAAATCATTATGGTGGTATAATGAATATAGGGATGCTAGGGGTGAGAAGATGGAAGATGTTATTTCAGAATTAAATTTGCATGTAGTAAATCAAGGTAATAATCCACCAACATTTGAAAATCGTCAAGGGGCTTCATCTAACATCGATTTGACGCTCTGCAGTAGTAAAAGTTTAAAAAATATTTATGGATGGAAAGTAGGACAGGATATGACTTCCAGCGATCATAGAATGATCTATTTTTACTATACTATAAGTACTAATTCACAATTTGCCTGTCAAGATAAAAGTGGAAGAAGAAATTTTTCCCAAGCTAATTGGAACCAAGTGAAGGAGATTTTTAATTCTTCAAATAGATGTTTTGGTGTTTTTGAATTAAATAATCTGATTTATAATATTGACTATGCTATTAAGCAATCAGTACCTCATTCGAGAGTAAAGAAGTTCTCAGACAATATTTGGAATGATGCCTTGGAAACTTCAAGGAGAAAAATGAGGAAACTTAGAAAAATTTATCAAAGATCCGTGATTGAATCAGATAGACAAGCAAACCTAAATCGCTCTAGAAATGCCAAATTTAAATTTAAACAACTATTGTTAGACACTCGACAAAAATCCTGGATCACATTTGTGGAAACCCATTTAGATAATAACACTTGGGGAATTCCTTATAAAATCATTATGGACAAGATTAAGAAACCTGAAATTTTGAGTACTTTAGAAAAACATGACGGTAGTATGACCTCAAATTGGGAGGAAACCACGAAATTACTTTTGGATACTCTATTGCCCGATGACGATATATCCTCGGATAATATCCAAAACACATTATGTCGACTTAATATGAAATTTGATTATAATAATTTCAATTTAACATATCCTTTTGATATATCAGAAGTAAAAGTAATCTTCAAAAAGTTAAAGAAGAAGAAGTCCTGTGGTCCGGACAATATACCGAATGAAGTCTTAATGACCCTCCATGATACGTTAATACCACAACTTACCAGCATTTTTAACGATTGTCTGTGGAGAGGATATTTTCCAGATTGTTGGAAAGAGGCTAGGGTTATTGTCCTAAAGAAAGGTTCTGATAAAGATCCGATGAAACCAAAGTCATATAGACCAATCTGCCTGTTAAACTCAATGGGCAAGATTTTTGAACATCTAATTAATAAGAGGATAATAGAATATAGGACTATGATAGGAATGAATAATAGGCAGTATGGCTTTAGAAAAGGAAGATCTACCGAGGACGCTATCATTGATATCATGGACTCCGTGACTCGTTGTACAAATAAGTATGTAATTGGATTATCAGTTGATATTTCAGGAGCCTTTGACAATCTATGGTGGCCTTTCTTCTTTGAAAGGCTAATAAAGCTTAATTATCCATATCCCATATATAGATTACTCTTGAGTTATTGTGATAACAGGAAAGTATATATTCAAGGCATCAACCAGAAGATCTATAAAAGTATCAGTAAAGGTTGTCCACAAGGATCTGTTCTGGGCCCCACGTTTTGGGACATTGTGATGGAAACCTTGTTAGAAAATTTTGAAAATGATGAAAATGTAGTTAATATAATAGCATATGCGGACGATGTAATTTTTCTGATAGCAGGCGACTCAAGATTACAACTAGAAACTAAGGCAAATTTTATATCATCAAAATTAGCCAACTGGTGTAATGAGACTAAACTGCAAATTGCTCCCCAAAAGTCATCATATATTTTATTTAAAGGAAAATTAAAACGAGATCCGATTATTAAGTATAATAATGAAAAAATTAAACGTTGTAGAGAAATAAAATACCTAGGTGTTATGCTGGATGAAAAATTTAATTTTATAAATCATGTAGAGTATGTTAGAATGAAGGCTGAAAAAGTTATGAATAAATTAGCCACAGTTGTCAATATAAAATATATAATATCCTTAAATAACATTATCACCTATCATTATACTATTTTTGGATCAATTGTTACATATGCCGCAGCAACCTGGGCTCAAAAATTGTATAATTTGAATATTAGAAACAAATTAAGAAGTACACAGAGGAAGATCCTGCTTCGCCATACGGGTGCTGTTTGCACGACATCTACAGTAGCACTCCTTGTAACGACAGGAATATGGCCCATCGATCTTCTAATTAGATTGAGAGGTGCAATGTTCTGGTTCAAGAAAAATAATTTTGATAAAGTAAATAGTATAGTTGGAAAGGTGTGTAATACCAGACAAGATATCAAGAAACATCTGTTGAAGGATTGGCAGAATGAATGGGATAGTATAAATGAAGGTAGAAGAACTCATGAATTCTTTCCATTTATAATCGAACGCTTGAAATTGAAACATGTAAAACCCACAAAAGGTCTAATTCATTTTTTGACTGGACATGGACCTTATGGTACATATTGGTATAAAGTGAAGAAGTTAAATAGTTCCATTTGTAATATATGTAGTAAAGTAGATAATCCAGAACATGTTTTATTTGAATGCGTTAAGTATGACCATCTAATTACTGAAGAACGAAATAAATTAAGAGGATTTAATTTATGGAACATAATAAGAATCCCAGAATTATATAATATCTTGGCCAAATTAGCAAATACCATCAGCGAATTAGCATGGAAATCAATTCTACCCAAATGTATACCTGTTCAAGAAATTCAACCACCAATTGAATTAAGAAGATCCCAAAGACGTATTAATCCACGTAATGAAGAAAATATTATTATTTAAGAAGGTATGGATATTAATGACTAGCAAAATATAAATAGTAGAAGAAGAGGATATTGTGTTTCCCTTGGTCGACGAGATTGGGGCAACAGGAGAACTAGAGCCGTAGCAGAATCCGAAGGTGATGCAGAGAGGATGAGGGTGGCGCAATTCCCCTTCCATGTCTACCAGTTCTGAGGAGGACACATAGAGTTCCTGCCGGCGAATCAGGTACCCGCTTCAAGGTTGTTGGTGCAACTGATCCAGTAATGTCCAACAATCTGTATAATGAGGAGGTGATCGCAGAAATGAAAGTTTTTTTAGTGTTTCAGTGTAATATAGTATCCTGTGAAATCTTTAGGGGAGGGACGCCCTCCCCTCAAATTAAATATAATTTTGAGTAGTGTTAATAGTATATATTTTTGGGGGAGGGGCTTTGCCCCTCCCCGTGGTGTTTAAAGTGAATGATGAAGTTTATTTGTGGTTTAGTTTAGGGAGGGATTTTCCTTCCCCGGTGTAAGATGATGAGAGAAGTGTTGTAAGTAATAATGTGGTGTAGTAATGGATGAGTAAAGTTTTTTTTATGGATGGTGTTTTGTATTGAAGGATATTGGTGAATTGAGTTATGGATTATTATTATGGATAATTTGAGTGAAAGATGAAGGAGGATTTGAATGAATTATTTTAAGAAGTTGATATTTGGAAAAATGGATTTAAGGAGTTGAATTGATAAATTATGGAGATGTTATTTTATTTAAATTTGGTGTAAAATGAGGATTGTTAAATTTTGAGAAAGTGTGTTTTGAGAAATTATAGAATAGAAATTTATATATATATATATATATATAACTATGTTGAAGATTTAGGAGATTTAATAGTTGAAATGTGTTTTGGTATAATGTTAATTTGATATTTTTGTCTTAATAAGGTAAAAAAAATTAAATTATAAATAGATGAAATAAATAAATTAATTTGAATTGTTTGGTCTGGTTGTTTGAAGGTTATTGTAATGGTTTAATTTTGAAATATATGAAAGTTATTGAATGTATAATTATTGTTTGTTTAATATGTTTGAATTGTATTGTTATTTTTTAATTTGAAATTTATATTTTATTTGATATAAAGTAGATTTGAAAAAAATATTGATTGTTGTAGAATTAAAAATAATAATTGAATTTGTTTGTTTGTATAAATTGATATAATGTATTTTAATTTGTTTAAAGAATTTGGAGTTAAAAATCTGTAAATTTTGTGATTGTTGTAATGTAAATTTTATGAATTATTTTTATATAAGTTTTTGGTTAAATGCTTTGTAAGTTTTTAAGAAGGTTTTTTTATCAGTAATAAGTTTTAAATGTACTGGTTACCAGTACATTAAGTATCGGTTTCCGGTATTGTAGTCTTATTTTGTAATTGTAGCTGGTTGCCAGTTATTTGTATACTGGATTCCAGTAAATTTTTATTAGTTAAATTGTAAATTTTTAAATTGGTAGTTTTTGTATTTGTTTAAAATTTTTTCTTTTTTTTCTTTTATTTTTTTTTTATTTTATTATCTGAAAAATGATTGTTTAAATTGTATTTTTGTATTTATGTGGTAGTTAATAAATTAGAATTTGGAAATCATGTCCCGGTATAAGAAATTAGGTACCGGGATTAGATTTTCAGATTTTATTTATTTATTTATTTATTTATTTATTTATTTATTTATTTATTTATTTATTTATTTATTTATTTATTTATTTATTTATTTATTTATTTATTTATTTATTTATTTATTTATTTATTTATTTATTTATTTATTTATTTATTTATTTATTTATTTATTTATTTATTTATTTATTTATTTATTTATTTATTTATTTATTTATTTATTTATTTATTTATTTATTTATTTATTTATTTATTTATTTATTTATTTATTTATTTATTTATTTATTTATTTATTTATTTATTTATTTATTTATTTATTTATTTATTTATTTATTTATTTATTTATTTATTTATTTATTTATTTATTTATTTATTTATTTATTTATTTATTTATTTATTTATTTATTTATTTATTTATTTATTTATTTATTTATTTATTTATTTATTTATTTATTTATTTATTTATTTATTTATTTATTTATTTATTTATTTATTTATTTATTTATTTATTTATTTATTTATTTATTTATTTATTTATTTATTTATTTATTTATTTATTTATTTATTTATTTATTTATTTATTTATTTATTTATTTATTTATTTATTTATTTATTTATTTATTTATTTATTTATTTATTTATTTATTTATTTATTATTTTTTAGTCGAGACAGCGGCGGCGCCCGAAGACATCTGGGAGGCCCTGGAAAACCGCTTGGCCGCAACCTACCGCAGCCAACTGAAGTCAAGGACGCAGCAGCCAGGGGAGACGCTGCAGGAGTTCGCCCTGGCTATTGAACAGCTGGCCAGCAAAGATTTGGTCGACCTCCTACCTGAATTCGTATCCCGAGAAGCCACCCACTCCTTCATTGACGGGGTAAGAGACGTTGAGGTACGTCAGTGCCTAATGCTCGGCGTCTACAAAACCATTCACGAGGTGCTGACGGCTGCATTGAGGATGGAGGCGGCCAAGGTGACGGCTACTCCGACGTCGAGAACACGGAGTATCAGCTAAACTAAAGACCGAAGACCAGCAGAGGGACGCCGGCAAAGACCTAGTGGTATGTGTTGGGAATGTGGCCAGCCGGGATACTTGCAGAGAGACCACCTACACCAGGTAGAACAGCCGCAGAAACAAGAAAGGGTCGGCGTGGCGAGGAGCATGTCGGCGCCGTCAACACCATCTCCTCGAGTGACATTGCACGCCGTCAGCCGGCGGATGGATGACAGCCTCATCACGGAGGGTTGGGTGAGAGAGAAGCCGTGCTGCGTGCTGGTGGACACCGGGGCGTCATCAGGCCCGACGTAGACAGGAGTTTACCGGTGAGGAAACCAAGCCAACCATACCAGCTTGTGATGGCATCGGGTGACACCTTACCTGTGGCAAAGGAGGTCCTGCTGAAGTTAACCTTGGGACGGAGTGCCGTGCGTCAGTGGGTGTTCGTCGCGGAGGCGGCTGAGGAGGTGATACTGGGACTGGATGCTCTCAGGAGCTACGAGGCGACAGTCGACGACGGCAGGAAGGTCCTGAGGCTCGATGGAGAAGATGTGATACTCCGGCAACCCGAAGAACGCCTGGGAATCTGCAGGGTTGTCGTGAGGGCAGACGTGGTTGTCCCCGCGAGAAGCGAGGTGGTGGTGACGGCGCGACTGGAAGGCCAGCGAACAAGGAACTTGATGCTGGACCAGAAATGCCTGTGCACAGACCTTTTGTAGCCAGGACATTGTTGCCGTGCCGAGGGGAGGTGCGGCGAGGATGCTCAACACAACAGACACCTATCACGACGTCCAGGCCGGGTCAGAGTTGGGGACGTGGGAGCCCATGGTCAGCGTAACACCAATTGACCAGAATTACAAGCCGGTGCCGACACAACACCTGGGGCCCCGGCTGGAAGTTTTATTGGAGAGAGCGGCCGACCACCTGACCGCAAAACAGCTCGAGAAGGTTCGACAACTGCTGATACGATACCAGTGCGTCTTCAGCAAGGTGACAGCGACTTCCGCCGCACGTACCGAGTGCTCCACTACATCGACACTAGAGACGCCCGACCTATTCGGCAACCACCTAGACGCGTTCCGCCAGTGAAACAAATGGCGGTACGAGATATGCTGCAGGACATGAGATTCAGTGGAGTAATTTGAAGAATCTGACTGCCCTTGATGTTCCCTGTAGTCTTGGTGACGAAGAAGAACGGTGAGCTACCTTTCTGCATGGACTACAGGAAGCTGAAAGCTGTCACCAGGAAGGACTGTTTCCCCTTATTCCGGATTGAAGACACCCTGGGCACTCTAGCTGGTGTGCAGTGGTTCTCGACCCTGGACCTGAAATCTGGTTACTGGCAGGTGGCTCTAGACTCGAGACACAAGAAGAAAACCACATTCTCGACAGGCAAAGTGCTTTGGCAGTTCACAGTTATGCCCTTTGGTCTCTGCAACGCACCAGCTACCTTCCAACGCCTAATAGGATCAGTGATGAAGGGTGGACTTATGGTGCCTGCGTGCTGTACTTGGACATCATCATCGTCGTTGGCAACACATTTGAAGACCATCTCGAAAACCTGAGCAAGGTACTACAGAGACTGCAGCGGACTAACCTGAAGCTAAACGCGAAGAAGTGCCAGCTCTTCCGCAAGGAGGTGAACTACTTGGGCCACATAGCCTCACCAACTGGAGTGGCCACAGACCAGGAGAAGACACAGGCCGTGAGAGATTGGCCTCGGCTAAAAGGATAAGAGAGAATTGCGCAGTTTCCTGTGACTGTGCAGTTATTACCGCCGCTTCATAAAGGGGTTCTTCAACATCGCCAAACCCCTCACCCATCTGACAGAAGAACACCGACCTTATGTGTGGACAGAGGACGCCGAAGTCGCTTTCCATTAGGAAGTCGCTTATAATTACGTACTTAACTTTGGTATCGCAGATCAGTTTATCATTTAGAAATTTCACTTACCCAGAATCACATGTGAATCACGCCGGTGTGACCAATTTGTTGCTCTCTTGCATTCATATTTATTAATTATATACCATTATATATATTATACATAACATTAAATTATAATAAAATATGTTTGCTAGATATTTCGTAATCTTTTCTAATTGTTCATTTTCCACTGTCTGCATTTTTCACTGCCTCCTGACATCACTAATCAGTCCAAAGAGTTCCTCTATCACAACAGTGCCCTCTACAGCTCTATTAGTGTATATTAAGCAGGCAAGAATTTTAGTTTTTTTTAGTTATGATTATTTGCAGGTAGTTTTTCCTTATCAACCGAGAGGGTTCCATTTCCGGTCCAAGGTCCCTGAATTATGAGTACTTTACCAGTGGATAGGCGTTTCTTATTTTACCTCAGCTTTCATCTGCCTCAACAGCTATCTCAGATGCTGCATGGTAGAGAAGTAGGAACTCTAAGGTCCCCATTTGACACCCAAATTTGGGGTAGGGACCTAAAATTGTGGATTTAAATAATTTGTGATACATTTTACACCCCATCCTTGTGTTCGAAGTATGAACTCATAACATATAATATCTACTCGTGTGCTTAATAGTAATCTCTTAGGTGCTGCAGCCTCTGCAACCTTGTAGCTGCATATTGTGACTTTTTGGGTTGGTGAAGTTAAAAGTCCAGGTTACAAATACTAAAATTTGCTCGTTATTTCCGTAGAAACACACTTTTATCTACCTTTCCAGAATTACGTCACATACACAATACAACTTGCAAGGTCATCGACCACAAACACAGCTCACACAGCTGTTCACGCGCACGCGCCCAATTAACGACTGACTCACTCTGGTTTCAGGTTTCAGGTCTTTATTTTGAGTTTCATGGCTGGTGCCGGCACAAAGCGGCCCGGCTTACAGGCTGCAACTTTCATTGAGGTTATATTTTGGGAACTAAATGTTTATTGTCTATGTGGATATATATAAAACCCCTACGGTAACCTTTCTTGGCCCACCGAGAACAGTTTTACTATGTTAGTGTCTTTCAGTGTCCTTTTTTTGTTATGTAGAATATTTACACGCGCTTATTTTGGAAGCGGTCAATGTAATCTCTAAAAGTCCATAAGGAGGATTTTTATGATGGTTGTATATTGCAATGTCGTCAGCATACATTGAAACTTTGCATCTGGCGTCCACGGGAAAGTCGTTGGTGAACAGTATGTACAGGAAGGGAGACATAATGCCCCCCTGTGGTACGCCAGCCTGCATCACTCTCTCCTTTGAGCAGGAGCGACCCACTTGGACGTCTCTGAGTGCAGAGAGTCTACTCCCATTAGCCCTGTCCCCGTAGGAACAAGACCCGGGTCTCTTACAACCAGGGAGTATCCCAAAGGGCGTCCTCCGTGGGGCTTCGATTTAATAAGAAATTATGCAGCAATGGTAGAGAATTTTGAAGGCCGGGAAGCTCTCGGTGCAGTTTGTAAATTAGGCCGTTGTGCCAGCACCGATCAAATGCGGCCTCTGCGTTCAAAAATAGCGCCAACAGGCGGCGGCTCCCTTTTTATAGCTTACTCACTATCCGGAATGTTTTCAAACAATCAAGACGGCGCTCGCAGAAAGACGAACTCTCAAGAAATCCGTCTCCTTGCTCCCACCGCTTCGGCAAGCTTTTATCTCCGCACTGCACTGCTCGTCTCTTTGAATGCTTCGCCCCGCCGCCTCGTCGCAACAATGCATTCGCGACAATATCAAGAAGAAGCAGCTACGTGTAAACGTTTGCTTGCTGTATTTATTGTTTTGAGACGTATTTCATTAATAATTGCGCAACTCAGCAGCTCACTACGCTTCAGTAGTGTTGCATTCACTACACTAATAATATAGTTGATCTTGGCAACACATATATCTTTGCTACATTTTTACTTAGACATACAACTATTACGAATATTGCTCTCATATGAACTCCTTAATGTAATTATGCTCTTTTCACACTACACTTATGCTTCAGTTTACATAATAAGTAGTAAGAAACTATTGGCAATAGAACATAGCGCTTTAAAAAACCATTAGCTGAAATAAGTAATAAACTACCACGTAGATTTCGCAAGTGCTCTCAAAAAACAACGCTACGTTTGTTCGAATTTACAATTGCATCATACGGAACTGGCCATAGCTAATGCTCAACAATATCAAAAGACCCAAAGAAATTAAAGCTATATTACTGAAAAAAGCTCTCTCCATCACAGCAGCCACAACCTGCAGAATACACTTGCCCACTGAAACGTCAAAGTGAACATCGATATGTCGGAAACTCTAGCGATGACAAATTACTGTTGAACAGGGTAAAGCATCAACAAAACCGCACTTTTGTGAAATATCGTCTATTAATGTCCATGTATTAACACAGTATATAAGAAACAACTTTTATTCTGTCATTTCATACAAGCAATAATATCTTAAACTAATGCATTCGTTATAATTAAGAAAACGCCTCGCCGTATACCCAAAAGAATATATAAACAAGAGCCAAGTGCAGGTGCAGGTCGCCCGGGTTCTCCCGAGCGGAGGGTTACACGCCACGGTACCTATCCGCTGTGCGGATTTACCCGCGCGGTATAAAAGATAAATGTATTTGCGCAAGCTTGCGTGACGTTTGGTGAGACGGCGCAGTTGGCCTCTGCTGATGCTTCTGGTGCCGGGATATTCGCCCTTGGCAGCGGGACAGTGCACGTTCCACCTCGCTTTGTGCAGTCGCTAGCGATCCGTCAAGCAGAGGGTGGAACCAGTAGCGAGAGACCAGATGGGAATTGTGGTGTTCAGGTTTGACAAGGCCAGGTCGTGCGCGCGTCCCAGGGCACGACTGCAGGTGTTAACCTTCCAGCCGCGGCCAAGGGGCGAGGTGACCTGGCGGTGATTGGTAAGGGGCAGGAGGAGAGGCAGAGTTTACCACCCAAGGGCATCCTTGGGTATGCGATAGCTCCTCCGTCTCCTGGGGAGACGGTGGTCGTATTGACCTAGTGAGTTCACCAGCTGGTTAGGGTGAGGAGTGATCTTGGCATACAACGTGCACGTTCGTTCACGAACGACGTCTTCGACGTATGGTATGCCAGACTGGGTGTGCAGGAAGTGAGATGGGAACCTGCGGTCGGTACCGTAGATCATCCTTAAGGCTCTGTTCTGCACGGCTTGCAGCCTGCGGAGGGTGGTATGTGCCACCGAACCCCATACCTCGCATCCATACAGGATCAGAGGCGGGACGATCGCACGGTACGCCCGCAGTTTGAGGCGGATCGGAAGATGGGGTAGAGTTGCTTGAGCGCAGCGTGGCCGAGGACGGCCTTTGCCCTGACATGCGGAGTGAAGGTGAGGCCGCGGTCCAGTTGGAGTCCCAGGTATTTGGCGGTTCGAACCCAGGGGATTCTTCTCCGCCGCAACCGCGGCTCTCCTTCCGGGCGCCAGCTAGGGGTTTTAGCCAGCATGAGAGCGGAGCTCTTCTGCGGGCTAATGGCCATCCTCCACTTCTCACTCCACCTGCCAATGGAGTGGAGCTGTCGCTGTAGAGGGGAGAGACAGTAGCGGGCGTTCTTGTTCTGCGCCAGTATGAGGACATCGTCGGCATACTGACACATAACAGTGCGAGGTTCCGTAGGTAAGTCAGACATGTGGGCCGCGAAGAGTAGCGGGGACAGGACACTGCCTTCCGGGACTCCAGCCGCTATGGGTCTGACAGAGGATAGCTTCCCCTCGACACACCCTGAAGGTGCGGTCCTTGAAGAAGCTGCTGAGTATTGCCAGGTACGGACGGGGGAGTTGTGCTTCTTTGAGTTTGAACAACAACCCCTGGTGCCACATGGTGGGGAAACAAGTTTCCGTAGACCTCTGCTTCCAGTTACAGTAATTCTCGTCAGTGTCTATTTACTTTTATATGCAATATAGCTCCCAATTATAGTAGTTCAAACTTAGCAAATATTCTCCATTAAATAAACACAGCACTATTCTAGTGTTATGTGAAGAATGTGTTAAGAACTAAGACATATTGAGGTATACACAGCAATTACAACTTACCTGTCATCTGTAGTCTAACTCTTGTACTATATGTTGCATGAGACTTCCACTGGGTGCCGCTGTGGTCGCAGTAACTCAGGAAGCACGCGGGGCATTTAAAAGTTGTCTTTTTTTCTGTTTGGTACTGTTCTAACGTTACAGCAATAATTTCTGCGCCACGTACATACATAGCAGGTAGAGGAGGAATTGCGTTCTACGCAAAAATTCAATGTTGACATTGCACTGCAATTGCCATTAATCGTCCGATATAACTTAACGTTGGAGGTTTTCCCTTATCCTGAAAGATGAATGTCTGGCAGCTCTAAGCTCTATGTACCCTGTACTTATTTGAACATCAGTTCATTCATAGTCCGATATGACTTAACGTTGGAGGTTTTCTCTTATCCTGAAAGATGAATGTCTGGTAACTCTAAGCTCTATGTACCCTGTACTTATTTGTACACCATTTCATTCATCGTCCGATATGACTTAACGTTTGAGGTTTTCTCTTATCCTAAAAGATGAATGTCTGGTAACTCTAAGCTCTATGTACCCTGTACTTATTTGAACATTATTTCATTCATCGTCTGATGTGACTTAACGTTGGAGGTTTTCTCTTATCCTGACATATGAATGTCTGGTAACTCTAAGCTCTATGTACCCTGTACTTATTTGAACATTATTTCATTCATCGTCTGATATGACTTAACGTTGGAGGTTTTCTCTTATCCTGAAAGATGAATGTCTGGTAACTCTAAGCTCTATGTACCCTGTACTTATTTGAACATTATTTCATTCATCGTCCGATATGACTTAACGTTGGAGGTTTTCTCTTATCCTGAAAGATGAAAGTCTAGTAACTCTAAGCTCTATGTACCCTGTACTTATTTGAACATCATTTCATTCATTGTCCGATATGACTTAACGTTGGAGGTTTTCTCTTATCCTGAAAGATGAATGTCTGGTAACTCTAAGCTCTATGTACCCTGTACTTATTTGAACATCATTTCATTCATTGTCCGATATGACTTAACGTTGGAGGTTTTCTCTTATCCTGAAAGATGAAAGTCTAGTAACTCTAAGCTCTATGTACCCTGTACTTATTTGAGCATCATTTCATTCGTCGTCCGATATGACTTAACGTTGGAGGTTTTCCCTTATCCTGAAAGATGAAAGTCTAGTAACTCTAAGCTCTATGTACCTGTACTTATTTGAACATCGTTTCATTCGTCGTCCGATATGACTTAACGTTGGAGGTTTTCCCTTATCCTGAAAGATGAATGTCTGGTAACTCTAAGCTCTATGTAGCCTGTACTTATTTGAACATCATTTCATTCATCGTCCGATATGACTTAACGTTGGAGGTTTTCTCTTATCCTGAAAGATGAATGTCTAGTAACTCTAAGCTCTATGTACCCTGTAATTATTTGAACATCATTTCATTCATCGTCTGATATGACTTAACGTTGGAGGTTTTCCCTTATCCTGAATTTTAGGCTCTACACTAAAGGACAAAAAATATTGTTAATTAGAAGGCTTTATATAGATTAACTTAATTGTCACTGTATTCTATTTAAAATTAACGTTGAATGGCAGAATAAGTCGGATTCCTAGTTTGTTGTTTTATATAGATAAGTTCAAACAACATTTATGTGTGGTACGAAGTACACTGGGTCAGCTACTGCAGAATAGCAAATATCTGGCCATATTTAATTCCTCAATATCAAAAGAGCTTACAAAGTTAGAAAGGAAGATAACTGAGAAAAGCTGGAAAACCTCTCTTCATGACAGCAGCCAACCTGGAGAATACACACGCCTACTGTAACATCAAAGTCAAAATCGATACATCGGAAACCCAAACGATGACAAATGACTGTAGAACAAGGTAAACCATCAACAAAAGTGTATTTGTGTCAAATGTCTTCCAAACATTTCCTTTTTTTACACATTGGAAATGAACCTTTTCTCTGACATTTAATGCAAATGATTTCTTATACCAACGTACTCATAACAAATCAGAAATACTTTAACAAGAAGTATATAAAGGGAAAAAAGACTTGATTTGATAATGTTATACAAGTTCCTGCAGATCTTTGTTTCCGGACACTGTACTTTTTGTCGGTCTATATTGTGACTCTGTGTTCGTCCGTTATAGTTCCACTTGCACTTGTAATTACGTACACTCCTCCGAAGCACGCACGCAGTCTTCTCGTCCGTTCACTAACACGGTACTCCTACGCTGTTCGCCAAACACTGACTGAACTCACTCATTGCAGCCCTGTTTATAGGAATATCACTGATTTCTAGAAGTCTCTCGTTTCAGTGAATCACTACGAAGGTTCCAAACGGCAGGGGAAGGCGAAAGAGGCGGCCAGCGACAAGTGACACTTCCCTAACCATCCCCTCAGTTAGTGCCTGAGTTAATGGGTGGGTGTGGTCCGGATGCCTCTGGCCCCTTACTCAGCTGTCGTTGGTCAGGCTTTCCGATAATTGGGTGACAATATTGATTTTTCTATAGAATATAGCTCCAAATTACCGTCGTTTTCATTTAGCACTTGTTTTACATCAAAACGAAACGTCAGTATTCTAATGTTTTATAAAAGAGATCTTAAAACTGAGACATATAAATATATACATAGCAATTACAACTTATACGCCATCTGTTAACGTCCGAGGTGTACTTGGTGTTGCATGGGATTTCCACTGTATGTCGCTGTGGTCGTAGGCACTGAGGAAACACGCGAGACATCTGAACGTTTTCTTCTTTCCGTAGGATTTTATTTTAACGTTATAATAATTCTTTCTATAGCAGGTACATACATAGCAGGTAGAGGAGAAATGACATTCTACCAAAAAAAAAATTAATATTGAAATTAACTTACAAATGAAGTACTGCAAACGCAACTTAAACAGCTGAATGTCTAGGTTAGGTCCTTCCTCTTGGTGTGACCAAGAGATAAAAATGAATAAAGACGTGCTATTAAAATCACAAGGAATATCTCGGAAGACCTTTAAAGATCTTTGTTGATAATGCAAATTCACGTGACCACGATGTGTCTGTTCGACCGTCTCACCGAGGTCCTATCTGGCTGGCTACCTTAGGTGGTTTTTTTTTTAGGATATTGTCGGATGAATTGTGGGTTTTTAGGAAGAATTTCTTGCGAGGTAATTTTAGGTTCTTCAGGTTGTACAGCCTGCTGTCATTGAATTGTTTGCTTAAGAAGAAACAAAATAAAAAATACCTCTGACATTTGTTCCAGATCTTCTCGGGAAACAAGTCCGGTGAAAAGACGATTAGAAATCGTCGTTTCGGGAGCATTTAATTTACTGAAAACAGTTTTTTGTTCAGTGATGCGAGTATTGATAGTGTTTTGTCTTTGTTTATATTTGTGTTATATCCAGTGATAACTTGTGGTTATAATATTTACTAATCGTCTTATCACCTGACTTGCTTCCGGAGAAGGACTTGAACACCTCAAGAAGAGTATAAAAATTATTTCCATGTTTAAGGGAAATGCTGAGCCTAAAATTTGTCAAACCGTGAAAAGACTTTCCCATTTTGTATCTGGACGTGGACGTTACAAAGGACATTTGGCGCGGATAGGAAGATTTGCTAAGTTGAAAACACGCCGAAAGATATACGATTGCTGAAAGATGACAGAAATACACTATTGGGAAGAACGCCGCGACTATTACCTTAATGTTTACAAGGAAGGGAAATGAACGTCGATAGAAGAGAGAAAGGAGGTAATCTAGAAGACAAGTTGGAAGTAGAAAGTCGACCAATAGATGAACATGAGGTAG
Source organism: Mantis religiosa (assembly GCA_030765055.1). NCBI lineage: Eukaryota > Metazoa > Arthropoda > Insecta > Mantodea > Mantidae > Mantis > Mantis religiosa. The sequence goes on along the minus strand of CM060958.1, from coordinate 148,466,734 downwards.
AAGGAATATCAATAGTTACAAGTACAGAGGTGGCCAAAATACCAGGGCTGTTCAATAAAGAATTATCATAATCCTTTTACGGTCATAATTTTTCGCACTAAAATTCATTCTTATAATCTCTTAACTTAACGTGAAACAAACTCGTTTTAGTAGTTTCATTGTTAGTTCTCCTGGTTCCCGCCTGTGAGAACCAGGCAAGTCCATACATGTTCAGTATCGCCTACCGCTGCAATGGAGGTAACATGCAGTTAAAGTTGATGTTAGAGGAAGATCCGAAGTTTCTTTCAAACGTAATCACTGCTGATGAAACTTGGCTACATCATTTTGATCCTGAGAGCAAACAACAAATCTCAGTGTGGAAATCTCCTTCATCACCAACCCACAAAAAAGCAAAAGTGGTTGCTTCTGCTGGGAAAGTTGTGGTCATCTCATTCTTTGATATTCATGGAATGGTTTATCAGCATGTTGTACGTGCACACACATCAGTAACTGGACAATACTACAGGGATGTCCTGAAAACATTGCAAGGCCATATCAGGCACAAAAGACCACATTTCCGTGAATTAGGCTGGATGCTGTACCACGATAATGCACGGTCACATATTACCAATGTTGTTGCTGAATATCGTGCAAAAATCAACGTGAAGTACATCCCTCACCCTCCCTATAGTCCGTATTTAGCCTCATGTGACTTTTTTCTATTCCCTAACTTGAAGAAACGCCTTCGTGGGAGACATTATCCGTCATCAGAAGCAGTGGTGAAGGCTGCGGAGGCGATTTTGAAGGATCTGTCAAAAATGGTTTCCAGCAGATCTTTGAAGACTGGCACAAACGCTGGGACAAGTACATCGCATTCAGGGGAGACTATTTTGAGAAGGACCATCAAAATTATGAGAATGAGTAAAGAAGGTATGTTACCAAAAAATTGTGATCATTCTTTATTGAACAGCCCTCGTATTACACTAAACTGAATTTCAGTCAAAACAAATTAACATATTACAGCTTAACTCCGAATTGATGACAACATTGGATGTAACAATGATACATAACGATCATTCAGGGATATTTTATAATGATTTATGTGATGTTTTGTAAGCACGTTGGTATAACTGGTAAGTTTACTGCCAGCTGCTGTAAGAGTACATTTATTGTGTGTATTTAATAAGTGTCCATGCAAGTTTATTGGACATGTAAAAGGTTTATCCTTAGAACTCTTGGCTTTATTTTGCAATAGACTTCTTCTGTATTATACTATGCATGCAGTGAAAGACTAGAGAACCTGTGAGATTTAATGTTAAAGGAAATTTGAGGTTATGGGGAAGAATAGAACAGTGACATCACTTAGAAAAATTAGTATTACGAGAGCACTAACAGCACAAGGACGTTGTTGTTGAGTCCAGAGGTTCTTCTCCCATTAGTCCTGGACCCGTAGGACCAAGACCCGGGCTTCCTTCTACCAGGGAGTTACCGAGCTGTCCCAAAGGGCGCCCGGCGTCATCCGTGGGGCTTTCCATAGGACAAGACCTGGGTTACTAACAAGCCGCTCCCCATCTGGTCCAAGGACACAAGACGGGATGTTGCGCGCGCCAACACCAAAGGGGAAGGCTACCGATATGACCTCGGTAGAGCCACCTGGTGACCTAGCACGGTCTACTAGCCGGGAGTATATGGCTTCCCTCAACCCCGTCCGGAGACGTATCCGATCACTTACGGGTATCGAGAACCTTGCCCCCTCGAGTCCAACCCAATCCGAACAACTCACAAAGGGAGGGGCTCGAATGTTCGGCCCAAGGTTCCTCTAGTAACGTCAGAGGTACCACGAGTGCTAAGGGTCCGCAGCGCCCGCACTTTGGCAGCTGAAGGGGACGGATCCCCTCCCCTACGGGAAAGCACACGGACGGTATACACAAAGTGAAATAGCACAGAGACTCAAAATAAAAGGGGTGTCCAGAAAGTAAGTTCTGTTTTAATGTATCTCCGCTGCTGCGCTGCGATCGCAGTTCCACACATGCGCCGTAGACGCTCTGTATCAAGGACAAGAAACGTGCGTCATTGTGAGATCGCTGTCTGCCACGTACGCTTTGTTGTGCTTGTTTACAATGTCGGTGTTGACTGAAAATCCCGCCACTTCTGGAATCAAATCTGTGATTCGTTTTCTGGATGCTAGGAAAGTGAAACCAATTGAAATTTATTGGAAAATTGGCGATGTCAAAAGATTGTGTGTTTCTCCACGACAACGCACGACCACACACTGCAAATGCGACGAAAAACATCCTACAGGGATTTGGCTGGGACGTGTTTGACCATTCCCCGTACAGCCCTGACCTCGCTCCTACAGGCGACCGCAAAGAGTGAGATTTGTGATGGACAACACGGCGCTGGGGCGGGTTTTCTCCGGGACCTCCGGTTTCCCCCGCCATCTTATTCCACCGGTGCTCCATCTTCATCTCATGTATCATAAGTGTCACCGCCTGCGGTGCCGTATGTAGTAAAAGCGGGCGTTAAACACTACACTACACTACCTCGCTCCTAGCGACTTTCATCTGTTTTTGCATCTCAAATCTTTCCTTGGCGGTCAACACTTCAACAATGATGAAGAGCTGAAAGAAAATGTTTCCAACTGGTTGAAGACACGGGCGGCAAACTTCTATGTAGAAGGTATACAAAAACTTGTGCCTCGTTATGACAAATGCCTGCAGTTATGTGGAAAAGTAGTTTAAGAGTTGTAGAATTTTGTGCCATAAATAATTTTTCTGTATCTGTAAACAATTTAATTTTATTACCAAACAGAACTTACTTTCTTGACGTATCTCGTATCACAAAAGTCTGTAAGCACAATTAAATGGACGAAAACAACAAGTTGAGCTCTAGAGGTGCAACAAGTTATGGCTGAAGCACGCAGTAACCAAAACGCGACTGACAGAGACTTGAGGAATAAATTAGTAGCTAGAGGCTTAGAGGTATCAGCAAGAACTATCAAGAGAACCCTCACAGCAGATATGGCAAGAAAGAGGCTCGACTGGGCAAAGGGACTCAAACATTGGTCTTCTGATGACTGGAAGAAGGTAATTAATGTGCTACAGTGTGTTAAAGTCTATCTAGTCAACGCGAGTGCAGTTGCCTCTCAAAGGATCCTCACCCTACCGTCAACTAATCTGCACACTTCAGAAATGGAACACTGTCGTTAAGGACCAATAGCAACCCTCATTTCCTGGTAATGACAGTCGTGAAGTCTCAGTTACCAAAGTTCCAACTTCCAGTTGATCTGTTTCATTACGTGCAGAAGTTCGTTTTGCGTCTCGATGTGGAGACCGTGAGAGGGAAATGCAAATGAAGTAGCAAATAACTTTAAGTCAAGTGAAAATAATCAAGGTGATGACAAAAGTGTGAATAAATTGCAATAAATTGGGCCGAGTTATGTTACTGAAGAAGCCTCAAAGAACAAAGTTATAACGGAAACTCTTTCTAAGCAAATTCAAGCGTTTCTTTAGAACATATATAAATATGTGCTGAAAAATATTCTTGGTAAAGGGTCACGCTATGAACCTGATACATTCTGGGTATTCACAGAGATACAGTCAGAAATATTGTGACGAAAGGAATACGAAATACGCCGATCAAGTGTGAAAACAAAGGAAAGGCTTCTCTAAAGTAGATAACTTCACATGCGATTTAATTATTCGAGAAACTTATAAATTCCCTGCAAAAGAGTGAGCGCCCACCTTAGACGAATTGTTGCACATTTGCACGAAATTTGTGATTTTCCTTATGGGTACTGCACTTTGCGCGGCCTCCTAAAGGAGCTGGGTTTCAAATACCGCACTTTGAATAAGATAATGGTTATTATAGAATCCAATAGAATTGTAGCTTGGCGATATGTGTGTGCGTGTGTGTGTGTGTGTGTGTGCGCGCGTGCGTGTGCGCGTGTGTGCGCGTGCGCGTGTGTGTGCGTGCGTGTGTGCGTGTGCGGGTGCGTGTGTGTGCATGTGTGCGTGCGTGTGTGTGTGCGTGCGTGTGTGTGCGTGTGTGTGCCAAAAGTAAGGAAGTTTCGCTGTTTGAGGTTACTGCGGAAGTACAACAGAGCTTAGAACATGCATCGAAAGGAATATGCCGATCTCGTCTTTGCTTCAAATATTAATAACATTGTCATTTTATAATTCACTGAATAATTATGTGGATAATACATTGTCCACCTCCCGTCTTGAAATAATCAAGTCACCGGTCCTTTGCTCCTCGTTTTAAATTTACGTAATACTGAAGAAGATGTTTCGTGTTTCTAGTATTGCCACATACTTTTGAATTAAATTCGTTTCCAGTTTTTTCCCACGTGACGTCTTTCTCTTTTACATTCACCTTATCCGTCCCCTTATTTTCCACGATATCCTTACACTTCGTCACCAATTCAATTAACAATGTTTTCTCCATCGATGAAACATTTGTTTCACGGCTTTTGTTTATTGTTTATCCGCCACTTTTTTAATAATTAGCAACGTGCTGACGAAATTAAAAACAAAAGCACATCGCAGTACGTTCAGAAAATAATACGACTCATCCATAGCTGTAATATTTACAAGTTTCTTGGCGTTAACACGTGTTTGTTAACGTCTTCAGGAAACATGTTGGTGAAATGCAGGAAATTTAACAGCTCTGTTAGCGCTCGTACAATTGTTAAGTTACATTTCTTAAAGTCGATTGTAGCATCTGTTGGTAAACTCGGGCATAAACGTAAATGTAAGAATGCTTTAGGCTTCTATATAAAACGTTTTCAATTGTAAGGCTTGTTTAGAACCCAAGTAGTCGTGGTTTAGGTTAGTCAATAGATGTAGTTAATCTGTACATATCAAGTCATATACTGTCTAAAATAATTTGTAGATAAAAGCGAGACGAAAAGACCAAATCAACAAATTGAGGTCAGATATACTCTCAAGAATCCTGGCTAATAGTAATACGGAATAATAAATAAATAAAATTAAAAAAACATCATAACAACCAATGTCCACATACATCAAAACAAACAACTGAATATCTGGACCAGCAATTTCTAAATTTGTACTTCCAACAATTAATGATAAAAACTGCGTGGGATCACTTTCGTCATTAATGAAGTCGTGGAACATTATACAAACGTGACTTCATTGTTTTCAAAAACGTATTGAAGTTAAAATGAAATAAAGAAGTTGCAGGGACTTGCGAGGTAAGTTCATGCATATTAGCGAGTGAAAGAAATGTAACCTCCGAGGCGTTAGCATGGAGAACATTAATACTTCCATATGTAATTTTATGTTACCTAAGAAAAAATCGACCTGAATTTCGAATTACCAAATGTTAAAACAGTTTCACAGACGATTTAAAATCGACGGTTTTATTAAATAAGATGATATTGCAAAATTTGAATAGCGAAGAGCCGTAACTATGGTGATGCAAAAATAACAAATGCTAAACTGTAAGTCAAAATGAGTAATCCAGGCGACGTAAGTGTTATACCTGAAGAATCTCGAGACGAAGCTAACCTTAATTTGCTGCCACAAAGGTCTTCTTCAATTTAGGACAAAAAATATTTATGTCTTAAGGAATGGTGCAGTACAAAAAGTGTAACGAATATTTGCGAGGAATTTGAAAAAATTGTTCTTCTTTTCCAGATAACTAAAGAAAAATTGAGCATCGGACTAAGCCATCTACAAGGTAATCGATAGTCAAACAGTTTATAATGTCTTTGACACTGTACTGGAGTAGGCGTTCCTGATGCATAACATGTTTTTGTCTAGCAAAATTTAAAAAAAAAATGTGTAGTGTTTAACGCCCGCTTTTACTACATACGGCACCGCAGGCGGTGACACTGATGATACATGAGATGGAGATGGAGCACTGGTGGAATGAGATGGCGGGGGAAACCAGAGATCCCGGAGAAAACCCGCCCCAGCACCGTGTCGTCCACCACAAATCTCACTTTGCGGTCGCCTGGGATCGAACCCGGACCGCCTTGGTGAGAGTCTAGCAAATTTTAATTTCATCCTTCTGCTTGACCTGTTATATTCTCTCTGATGGAGATAATCAGATTCTTTGCAGAGATTATCCATGTCTAAGAGTAGAAGGTCTACTTTTCGGTAACAAAAGTATCGCGTAATGATGTGCTTTTCTATTATATTGTCTCTGGTAGAGATAATTTGACTCTTTACAGAGATTACTGATGTCTAACAGTAAAAGGCCTACTTTTCAGTAACAAAAGTATCACGTAATGATGTGTTTTTTTTGTCTCATATTGACTCTGGTAGAGATAATTTGACTCTTTGCAGAGATTATCTATGTCTGACTGTTAAAGGCCTACTTCTCAGTAACAAAAGTATCACGTAATGATGTTTTTTTGTCTCATATTGACTCTGGTAGAGATAATTTGACTCTTTACAGAGATTATCAATGTCTAACTGTTAAAGGCCTACTCTTCGGTAACTAAAGTGTTGCGTAATGATGTGCTTTTGTCTCATATTGACATTGGTAGAGATAATTCGACTCTTTGCAGAGATTATCCATGTGTAACAGTAAAAGGCCTATATTTCAGTAACAAAAGTATCACGTACTGATGTTTTTTTGTCTCATATTGACTCTGGTAGAGATAATTTGACTCTTTGCAGAGATTATCTATGTCTGACTGTTAAAGGCCTATATTTCAGTAACAAAAGTATCACGTATTGATGTTTTTTGTCTCATATTGACTCTGCTAGAGATAATTCAAATCCTTGAAGAGCTTATTCATGTCTAACAGTAACTTTTCAGTAACAAAAGTATAACAGAATGATGTGTTTTTGTCTCATATTGACTCTGATAGAGATCATTCGACTCTTTGCAGACATTATGCGTGTCTAACAGTAAAAAGCCTACTTTTCAGTAACAAAAGTATCACGTAATGGTGTGTTTTTGTCTCATATTGACCCTGATAGAGATCATTCGACTCTTTGCAGACATTATGCGTGTCTAACAGTAGAAGGTCTACTTTTCAGTAACAAAAGTATCGCGTAATCATGTGCTTTTCTATTTTATTGACTCTGGTAGAGATAATTTGACTCTTTGCAGAGATTTTTCATGTCTAACTCTTAAAGGCCTACTTTTCAGTAACAAAAGTATCACGTAATGATGTTTTTTGTCTCATATTGACTCTGGTAGAGATAATTTGACCCTTTGCAGAGATTATTCATGTCTAACTGTTAAAGGCCTACTCTTCGGTAACTAAAGTGTTGCGTAATGATGTGCTTTTGTCTCATATTGACATTGGTAGAGATAATTTGACTCTTTGAAGAGATTATCCATGTCTAACAGTAAAAGGCCTATATTTCAGTAACAAAAGTATCACGTATTGATGTTTTTTGTCTCATATTGACTCTGGTAGAGATAAGTCAAATCTTTGAAGCGATTATTCGTGTCTAACAGTAACTTTTCAGTAACAAAAGTATCACAGAATGATGTGTTTTTGTCTGATATTGACTCTGATAGAGATCATTCGACTCTTTGCAGACATTATGCATATCTAACAGTAAAAAGCCTACTTTTCAGTAACAAAATTATCGCGTAATGGTGTTTCTTTCTCTCATATTAACTGGTACAGATAATTCGACTCTTTGCAGAGCTTATTCATGTCTAACTGTTAAAGGCCTACTTTTCGGTAACAAAAGTATCACGTAATGAGGTTTTTTGTCTCATATTGACTCTGGTAGAGATAATTCGACTCTTTGCAGAGATTATCCATGTCTAACAGTAAAAGGCCTACTTTTCAGTAACAAAAGTATCACGTAATGATGTTTTTTGTCTCATATTGACACTGTATAGATAATTAGACTTTTTGCAGAGATTATTCATGTGTAACGGTAAAAGGCCTACTTTTCAGTAAGAAAAGTATCGCGTAATGATGTGTTTTTGTCTCATATTGACTCTGGTAGAGATAATTCGACTCTTTGCAGAGATTATCTATGTCTGACTGTTAAAGGCCTATATTTCAGTAACAAAAGTATCACGTATTGATGTTTTTTGTCTCATATTGACTCTGCTAGAGATAATTCAAATCCTTGAAGAGCTTATTCATGTCTAACAGTAACTTTTCAGTAACAAAAGTATAACAGAATGATGTGTTTTTGTCTCATATTGACTCTGATAGAGATCATTCGACTCTTTGCAGACATTATGCGTGTCTAACAGTAAAAAGCCTACTTTTCAGTAACAAAAGTATCACGTAATGGTGTGTTTTTGTCTCATATTGACCCTGATAGAGATCATTCGACTCTTTGCAGACATTATGCGTGTCTAACAGTAGAAGGTCTACTTTTCAGTAACAAAAGTATCGCGTAATCATGTGCTTTTCTATTTTATTGACTCTGGTAGAGATAATTTGACTCTTTGCAGAGATTTTTCATGTCTAACTCTTAAAGGCCTACTTTTCAGTAACAAAAGTATCACGTAATGATGTTTTTTGTCTCATATTGACTCTGGTAGAGATAATTTGACCCTTTGCAGAGATTATTCATGTCTAACTGTTAAAGGCCTACTCTTCGGTAACTAAAGTGTTGCGTAATGATGTGCTTTTGTCTCATATTGACATTGGTAGAGATAATTTGACTCTTTGAAGAGATTATCCATGTCTAACAGTAAAAGGCCTATATTTCAGTAACAAAAGTATCACGTATTGATGTTTTTTGTCTCATATTGACTCTGGTAGAGATAAGTCAAATCTTTGAAGCGATTATTCGTGTCTAACAGTAACTTTTCAGTAACAAAAGTATCACAGAATGATGTGTTTTTGTCTGATATTGACTCTGATAGAGATCATTCGACTCTTTGCAGACATTATGCATATCTAACAGTAAAAAGCCTACTTTTCAGTAACAAAATTATCGCGTAATGGTGTTTCTTTCTCTCATATTAACTGGTACAGATAATTCGACTCTTTGCAGAGCTTATTCATGTCTAACTGTTAAAGGCCTACTTTTCGGTAACAAAAGTATCACGTAATGAGGTTTTTTGTCTCATATTGACTCTGGTAGAGATAATTCGACTCTTTGCAGAGATTATCCATGTCTAACAGTAAAAGGCCTACTTTTCAGTAACAAAAGTATCACGTAATGATGTTTTTTGTCTCATATTGACACTGTATAGATAATTAGACTTTTTGCAGAGATTATTCATGTGTAACGGTAAAAGGCCTACTTTTCAGTAAGAAAAGTATCGCGTAATGATGTGTTTTTGTCTCATATTGACTCTGGTAGAGATAATTCGACTCTTTGCAGAGATTATTCATGTCTAACAGTAAAAGGCCTACTTTTCAGTAACAAAAGTATCCCGTAATGATGTTTTTTGTCTCATATTGACACTGTATACATAATTTGACTTTTTGCAGAGATTATTCATGTGTAACGGTAAAAGGCCTACTTTTCAGTAAGAAAAGTGTCGCGTAATGATGTGTTTTTGTCTCATATTGATTCTGGTAGAGATAATTCGACTCTTTGCAGAGATTATTCATGTCTAACAGTAAAAGGCCTACTTTTCAGTAACAAAAGTATCACGTAATGATGTTTTTTGTCTCATATTGACTCTGGTAGAGATAATTTGTCTCTTTGCAGAGATTATTCATGTCTAACTGTTAAAGGCCTACCCTTCGGTAACTAAAGTGTTGCGTAATGATGTGCTTTTGTCTCATATTGACATTGGTAGAAATAATTTGACTCTTTGCAGAGATTATCCATGTGTAACAGTAAAAGGCCTATATTTCAGTAACAAAAGTATCACGTACTGATGTTTTTTGTCTCATATTGACTCTGGTAGAGATAATTTGACTCTTTGAAGAGATTATCCATGTCAAACGTTTAAATGCCTACTTTTAGGTAACAAAATTGTGGCGTAGTGATGCGTTTTTGTCTCATGTTGACATTGGTAGAGATAATTCGACTTTGTGCAATGATTATTCATGTCTAACAGTAAAAGGCCTACTTTTCAGTAACAAAAGTATCACGTACTGATGTTTTTTGTCTCATATTGACTCTGGTAGAGATAAGTCAAATCTTTGAAGAGATTATTCGTGTCTAACAGTAACTTTTCAGTAACAAAAGTATCACAGAATGATGTGTTTTTGTCTGATATTGACTCTGATAGAGATCATTCGACTCTTTGCAGACATTATGCATATCTAACAGTAAAAAGCATACTTTTCAGTAACAAAATTGTCGCGTAATGGTGTTTCTTTCTCTCATATTAACTGGTACAGATAATTCGACTCTTTGCAGAGATTATTGTCTAACTGTTAAAGGCCTACTTTTCGGTAACAAAAGTATCACGTAATGATGTCTTTTGTCTCATATTGACTCTGGTAGAGATAATTCGACACTTTGCAGAGATTATTCATGTCTAACTGTTAAAGGCCTACTTTTCGGTAACAAAATTGTCGCGTAATGAGGTGTTTTTGTCTCATATTGACATTGGTAGAGATAATTTGACTCTTTGCAGAGATTATCCATCTCTAACAGTAAAAGGCCTACTTTTCAGTAACAAAAGTATCACGTAATGATGTTTTTTTGTCTCATATTGACACTGTATAGATAATTTGACTTTTTGCAGAGATTATTCATGTGTAACGGTAAAAGGCCTACTTTTTCAGTAAGAAAAGTATCACGTAATGATGTGTTTTTGTCTCATATTGGCTCTGGTAGAGATAATTCGACTCTTTGCAGAGATTATTCATGTCTAACAGTAAAAGGCCTACTTTTCGGTAACAAAATTGTCGCGTAATGAGGTGTTTTTGTCTCATATTGACATTGGTAGAGATAATTTGACTCTTTGCAGAGATTATCCATGTCTAACAGTAAAAGGCCTACTTTTCAGTAACAAAAGTATCACGTAATGATGTTTTTTGTCTCATATTGACACTGTATAGATAATTTGACTTTTTGCAGAGATTATTCATGTGTAACGGTAAAAGGCCTACTTTTTCAGTAAGAAAAGTATCACGTAATGATGTGTTTTTGTCTCATATTGGCTCTGGTAGAGATAATTCGACTCTTTGCAGAGATTATTCATGTCTAACAGTAAAAGGCCTACCTTTCAGTAACAAAAGTATCACGTAATGATGTTTTTTGTCTCATATTGACACTGTATAGATAATTTGACTTTTTGCAGAGATTATTCATGTCTAACAGTAAAAGGCCTACTTTTCAGTAACAAAAGTATCACGTAATGATGTGTTTTTGTCTCATATTGACTCTGGTAGAGATAATTCGACTCTTTGCAGAGATTATTCATGTCTAACAGTAAAAGGTCTACTTTTCAGTAACAAAAGTATCACGTAATGATGTTTTTTGTCTCATATTGACACTGTATAGATAATTTGATTTTTTGCAGAGATTATTCATGTGTAACGGTAAAAGGCCTACTTTTCAGTAAGAAAAGTATCGCGTAATGATGTGTTTTTGTCTCATATTGATTCTGGTAGAGATAATTCGACTCTTTGCAGAGATTATTCATGTCTAACAGTAAAAGGCCTACTTTTCAGTAACAAAAGTATCACGTAATGATGTTTTTTGTCTCATATTGACTCTGGTAGAGATAATTCGACTTTGTGCAATGATTATTCATGTCTAACAGTAAAAGGCCTACTTTTCAGTAACAAAAGTATCACGTAATGATGTTTTTTGTCTCATATTGACTCTGGTAGAGATAATTTGACTTTGTGCAATGATTATTCATGTCTAACGGTAAAAGGCCTACTTTTCAGTAACAAAAGTATCACGTAATGATGTTTTTTGTCTCATATTGACTCTGGTAGAGATAATTCGACTTTGTGCAATGATTATTCATGTCTAACAGTAAAAGGCCTACTTTTCAGTAACAAAAGTATCACGTAATGATGTTTTTTGTCTCATATTGACTCTGGTAGAGATAATTTGACTTTGTGCAATGATTATTCATGTCTAACGGTAAAAGGCCTACTTTTCAGTAACAAAAGTATCGCGTAATGATGTGTTTTTGTCTCTTATTGACTCTGGTAGAGATAATTCGACTCTTTGCAGAGATTATTCGTCTAGCATGGCCTACTTTTCAATAACAAAAGCATCGCGTAATGTAGTGCTTTTTCTTAATGGTGGCAGATAAATAACAGAAAGCATCACAACAATGTATGTTCGTATACGCAAAATTAAACAACGCAGTATCTGAATCATACAACTGTGACTTAGCATCATATGTATTTTTGTTTTCAACAATTAAAAATAAAATGCGTGGTATCAGTTTTCGTCATTAGTGAAGTAGTGTAAAGAATAAAAAGCCTGATTTCTGAAGTAGCTCGAGAGCAGTGAGACATTGCTTTAAATATACTACTGTTAAAATGAAATAAGAAAAATCATTTAAAATGTGTATAACCAAATGTTTACTTACCAAGAGAAGCGTGAGGCAGGAGAGCAGCCAATTCCATAAAAATGACAAAGCTGTAAGCACACGGGTATCTCATAGTTTGGGACGCAACTTACTATTGTATTAACGCGGTACTAGTGAGTGAGCAAACGGCTGCAGCCAGCAGCAGCTCCACAAGGAGGCAGGATTTGGGGTTAGATAAATTGTTTCCTGTGTCTTTACTATCTGCAATGCATCCGCCTTCTTGATAAACTCACTGCATGTCATACATAGGCGCCGAAACCAAGCGAACGTCATTCTCCCGTATGTCCAACAAGTTAAAAAGCAGCACAACGACTCCATTTTGAAGTACCGTAAAAAATCCTTAACCCATACCAATTTTACCCGGATCAGTTCCTTAAAAAAATTATATTGATTGAAAATTTGATGAAGTCTTGTTTTACAGACGATACACTACACTTCTCGAGTACACTACACTAGGTACACTACTCGAATTCTCTTGCTAGCAGGCGCCACCTGCTTAGGACCAGGTTGGAAGAGAAACTTTGATAAAGTCATATTACTAAAAATGAAGAGTATTCAGACAATGTTGATGAACCAGCTGTAGCTCTGACCCACAAACAAACCGTAACAAACATAAAGAAATTAATGCTTTATTTCGAGAGTCAAGACAAATGAACTTCTAATGTTAAAGCGGATGTAAGATCATACTGCTCATAAGTGATACACTAAACTGAGACACCAGAAGCTCGCTGCTGTTATGACCCACACACAAGCAGTAACAAACATAGAGAAATTGTACTAGTTGAAGTATATTCCGGGCTTGTAGGCCGTGGTCTACTGGGCTCTTTCTTCTTCTTCTTCCCAGACGTTTCGTCTGCGACTACGGCAGACATCATCATTGGCAGTAGCGAGGTCGAAGTACTCTAGTGGGTATTAGAACCGTAAAAGCTTAGAACCGTGAACTTTAGAAGGCCGTGAAAGCCTTAGAACCTTGATAGAGAAACTGATGTTGTATTTCGAAAGTCAAGCCAAATGAGCTTTTAATGTCAACGCGGATAAGAAATCGCGCTGCTCGTGATACAGCAGGAGCTCACTGCTGTTATGACCCACACACAAGCAGTAACAAACATAGAGAAATTGATGTTTTATTTCGAGTGAAGTCAAATGAACTTCTAATGTTAAAGGAGATGTGAGATTGTGCTGCTCATAAGTGATACACTAAACTGAGACAGTAGAAACTCACTGCCATTTTTACTACTAATTGGTTTGTAATACAGTAAAAATACATAGGCTATTACAGTACATACAGTGCATGTGTTTTTACGCGAAAATGATCCAACAGCAATTTCTAAACTCCATTAAAAATATTTTGGTGATGTGTTTTATTTTTCCTCCGCTATTTTCAGCACAATCCGGATTTTCGCTAACTTGGATTGGCCCTGATCAGGGTAAAGTGGATTCTATTCAATTTTACAATTCAAACGAATGAGAGTTTTTCCGAAAATAGTTGTCTCCCAAAAGAGTAATAAAAAGCATGATGATGATAATAATATTAATAATAACAATAATTAATAATAATGATAATGATGATAATAAATAATAATAACAATAATAATAATAATAATAATAATAATAATAATAATAATAATAATAATAATAATAATAATAATATATTTGAATATCTTTTGAAAGAGCTGAAACAACATTTCATTCATCGTCCAATATGACTTAACGTTGGAGGTTTTCCCTTATCCTGAAAGATAAATGTCTGGTAACTCTAAGCTATATGTACCCTGTACTCATTTGAACATCATTTCATTCATCGTCTGATATAACTTAACGTTGGAGATTTTCTCTTATCCTGAAAGATGAATGTCTGATAACTCTAAGCTCTATGTACCTTGTACTTATTTGAACATCATTTCTTTCATCGTCCAATATGACTTATCTTTGAAGAACGTTAAATGATGATGATGATGATGATGATGATGATGATGATGATGATGATGATGATGATGATGATGATGATGATGATGATGATGATGATGATAATAATAATAATAATAATAATAATAATAATAATAATAATAATAATAATAATAATAATAATAATAATAATAATAATAATAATAATAATAATAATAATAATAATAATAAATAATTAATAATATGACTTTCATTTCATATCGTGACCCATCCTTGCCACTGTTTCTCTGATACAGAGTTTGTCTGGTGCAAGTGACCTTACGTCCACTAGGATGTTTAAGTCCTCCGTAAAAGAAGGACAAAATACTAAATACTAGGGGCGTTCAAAGATGATTGACACTACCACCGTTTTTGTTTACAGGAACCATATATTGAACAAGCTCATTGAGGTAACATTACAGGTATTCCCTGCCAATGTGTATGCACTTGCTCCATCATTCTGGCAGCTTCCATATTAGCGTAGCAAACCATTTTTTGGGGTTATTCCTGTGCTACTGATGGACAACTGCAAAAAGTTGGTCATTAGTGGCGAAGTTGTTACACCGCATGACTTCTTTCATCAAGTCGAATAGGGTATAGTCACTGAGAGCCAAATCAGGTGTATATGGAGGATGTGACAGCACAATAAACTACTGTATGAATTATTAATTTTTAGATGTGCAATAAATACGACTCATCTAAAAATTAATAATTATTTCACTTCACTGTGGTGTTCCAATACAGTTAAATCTCAAAATACTGTATGAATGATGGTCATGGTCTGCAGAGTGGCATGTGGTCATGCATTGTTTTGTTGGAGAAGAATGCCATTTTTGATGACAGCATTTTTGCAGTGAACTGCAGTACTGCTCACTGTTGATGGATGTATTGGGAGGGAGCCAATCTACCAGCAGCATCCCTTCCTGGTCCCAGAACAGTTTCCTTATGTTTCTGAACAAACAGTCCTGGCCGTGACTTCTTGGAACGAAGGTTTACAGCATGCTTTCACTCCATAGACTGGTGGTTATTTTCCAGAGTCTTGTGAAGAAACCATGACTCGTGGACGGTGACCAGATGCGCAAATAATTCTGGATCTGCACTATACTGTTGCAGCAACTGTTGGTATACCTCCACTCGCTTCTGTTTCTGCACATTGGTGAGGATATGTGGCACCCATTGTGCACACTCTTTTTCATCATCAAATCTTTATGGATTATGCTGTCGAGGGTTCCCTGTGATAAACCTGTTGTGTGCACTAATTCATCAAATGTGATTTGCCTGTTCTCCAATATGTGTATTGTTTGGTTTGCATATAGTTGCTGGATGTCCTGTGCTTCTGCATTTTTCAGCACAGTCCTTGCCGTCTTTTACTTCGGACAGCCAACAAAACACGGACCTGCGACTTGGTGCAGACTCCCCACATATGGCCACCAACCTCTTTAGGATGTCTGAAGCAGTCACACCTTCCTTCCAGAGAAACTACACAGTCCACCTTTGCCCGTGCTTGTCTAATTCCATGTTGTTTCACTGATGTCTACAAGTGTACTCACAAGAGGGTACATTTGCTGCTCTAGTACGCCATCTATGGAAAGTAGCAACATCATCTAGTGGCAGTAGACAGTACTATCGCCTATCTTAATCCATACATCGACACATATTTTAAACTGCTACTTTGCAGGAGTTATAGGGGCAGTGCCAATCATTAAAGAACAAACTATATATAATAATTAAACACAGAAATTAATATAGGTATATGTTTTAAGATATATATTTATATACAGTTTATCAAGAATAAACACGCCTTTAGGCACAAAAATCACAGACAAACTTAATCAAGTACAAAACTTAAGAAATTGTGCTACAGCATTGCTCTGTATAATTTTACGAAGTAACTGTGACGTTGAAGCTAAACATGAACACACCTTATAGCTATGTTGTCTTGGAAATAGGTTCTTATGGGTAGGACAAGAACGTTGGTTATGACATTAAGTCTACAGGCAAATATAGTTGTTTATCAAGCATCCTCTCTGTAAGTTTTTCTTGGAAAGTACTTGATGTCAGGCGTGCAAGATTTCAAACAATGTTTTAAAGCAAGACTTGTCTGTGGAGGGTTAACTGGTATCATCTGTATTCCTCGACCTCTGCAGTGGCTGCAGCGCCAACCTATTGCATCTTCATTTCTATATTTCACAGGTATTTGCAGTGACAGTGACATGTCGTTACAGGCCATCAATGAAAGGTCGTGGTGGTCTTCTGGTATCCTTTTGAGCTTCTTTGTGTTAAAACTATCGTATTCACTAACATAGAACTGATGCATTGTATTATTAAAATGGAAACGTTCGGGGTCTAGAACTGTACTTGGCAGGCGTGAAGTATAGTTATGGACCTTGGAGTAACTGCATCTTAATTCAGTGGTATTTAAACAGCCTTCTTGTTGATCTCCAACAAAATCTAGACTATCTTTGCTGGTACATTTCTTAAGCACTTCATCTGCATTCAACGTAACTGTGTCAATAGGCGAAACAAGGAGAGGTGTTGAAGGTGAAGAAACTGGTGTATGATACACTTCTGGGCTACTTGTTATGTCAATTGGTGTGGGAGAAAGATATGGTGTCGTAAAAATATGTGATACATTTGCACTTCTATGAGAGTTCAAAGGCATTTCACTTGCTCTTGCCATTGGAGGTGAAACTGACAAGCTTCTCAATTTTTCTGCCTTCATTTTATTCCTTTGTATATCCACACCTAAAACAGAAAACATTGATAAACAATAATCCGAGAACAGGAAGGGAAACAGTATAACACTTTGGTTCACAATAGCCAAGTAACGAGGACGGCAGATATAATTTTGTGCATTGAGATTACATTTGTATTGTCACCGTGTGGCATTGTTGTGACAAGCTGAAACCGGGCACGTGTGCAGGAGAGAGAGAGAGACAGAGAGAGGCTCTAGAGCGTTTGGTCTATTGTTGTTGCCAAGAAATTTCTTGGAACGTCTGCGGCATTCTAGAAACAATTGCTTGGGGTTTAGAAGTGGCAGTTGTGTGTTGGCAATTACGACAGTCGACAACTGAAGTGTACCACAGTGATTTCTTTCATTTGTTTTCGTGTGGTGGAGCACCGAGTTGGCCTTGAAGACAGTTGATTGTCAATATCTAATCGTCTTTTCACCTGGCTTGCTGCCCGAGAAGAAAGTGAGCAACTTGATTGTAAATTTCACGTATTTTTACTGCAGCAAAAGTTGTTTTAAATTTCTGCAAGCCGGATTTCCGAATCTACGTAACCCACGTAGTCACAGTACTTCACTGACAACGATACTGTGGTCATGCTGAAAGTTGTGAGCATCCCATTGTTACAATTCAAGTGCAAAAAATCAGCCAAAAGAAATCACTGGAGGATCGTAATCACAGGCTTCACACCACATAACTTCACGTGACCACGAAGTCTCGCTTCGACATCCTGCTGTCCAATGACAGCTTGCTTAAGAGCAAAAATGTGCTGTTGAAATTTACCTCAGACATTAGCATGTAGTATTAGGAGACAGTTGAAACATTTCAGAGATGAGCCTCATAGCAGTACACGGGTTAAGACAGGACAGGCGTGAAGTGCAAGAAATGACTGAAACCTTAGGTTACATTCGTCAACATAAATATTTTACATCTGTATTTTATTTGTGTCAAAAACTGAAATATCGGGTAGTTCACATGCTTCCTTTCTATACTGCGCGAGATGGCCGACAGAGGGGCGGACTATTATGTCTTTCAAATGGGAAGAGTTATGGACTCCAGTGAATCAGATGTGTTAGCAAATAACACACCACTTTGTTAAACGAATAACTAAGGAATAGCTTCTTTATTGCAGTTTCATAAGCCAAAGAAATTCCTAATAGTAGCAAGCTACCATGGAGTATGTCGGTATGTTTACAAACTGCTGCAGCAGGCAGCACGCTGTGTCACCTACCTGCGAACCTCGATTGCTGTTATTCGTGTGTCTGCCTAATCCACACTCATTCTGGGGAGTTTTTATGCGGCTATATTGCCGGTGAAACTATCTATGAGTCACAAAGAAGCTGAGGAACTCCTTCTATATATTATGGCAATCGGATATGGATATACTGTAGATTATTTTTCTGTATTTATTTGGTATTACGTTTCGTTCCCTTACTAATCGCATACCTTATAGTTGTTTGCTATTTTATTTTTGTTTTTTGGCAATAAACAATTCTGAATTACATTTAAACAGCTGGCAGTTCACTAGAAGAACCAGCACATCATGGACGCCAATGTGCTAACATTTCTTCCAGTTTTATTTTGCCAACATGTGACCAGCCGGTGTTTGTGTCACGCCTATGAAATTAAGCCTAGTTTTAAACATTAAAAGCAGAAGCATTATTAACAGTGAAGTATTCTTCATTTTTGAGTTTGACTCATAAATTGACAATAAAGTTTGACACTGGTGAATCATAAATAAAAATAAAAAATAAGCCTAATTTTCCTATTCCAGGGATCTGGGAAAGCTTTCTGTTAATCCTCACATTATAAGGTACTTGGTTACTGTGAACCAATTGTGAACAAAAGCCAAAAGGAGTAGCAAGTAAGAGTGAACTTTTTTTTTTTTTTTTCAGAAGTATTCTTTTGAAAAATTAGTGTGGCTCTAAAATTAAAGATTTGCTTTCTGTTAAGCTGTTACTGTTAAGGTATAGTCCACTTACTTTCCATGTTTCTCCTCTCAGGACTCTCTCTAAATGGCTTCCTCCTAGAGCTGTTGACAAAGTAAACATTAAAATGAGGCTGAAGGTACAGAAAGATTATAACCTAACTCCTTAAATAACAAAAGGAATACGTGAAGGTGTTTACAAAAGCACTAATTCATTTCAAAAAAGAAAAGAAAGAAAGAGGAAGCAAGAAAGAGAGAAAGAAAAAGAAAGGAAGGAAGAAAGCTAGAAAGAAAGAAAGAAACAAAGAAAGAAGGAAAGAAAGAAAAAAGGAAGGAAGAAGGAAATAAAGAAATGAAGGAAGAAAGCAAGAAACAAAGAAAGAAAGAAGGAAAGAAATAAAGGAAGAAGGAAATAAAGAAAGAAGGAAATAGATAAAGAAAGAAAGAAGGAAAGAGGGAATGAAAAAAGAAAGGAAGCAAGAAAGAAAAAAACAAAGGAAATAGATAAACAAACAAACAAACAAAGGAAGGAAGAAAGTTAGAAAGCAAGAAAGAAAGAAAGAAAAAAGAAAGAAAGAAAGAAAGAAAGAAAGAAAGAAAGAAAGAAAGAAAGAAAGAAAGAAAGAAAGAAAGAAAGAAAGAAAGAAAGAAAGAAAATACAGCAAGAAGGACTGAAGAAAGGAAACAGATAAAGAAAGAAACAAAGAAAGAAAGAGAGAAAGAAATAAAGAAGGAAAGGAAGGGAAGGAAAGAAAGAAAGAAAACGAATATTGATTTTCATGTTCAGAGTTCGAGTTGACACTGAAAACTGTGTCATGTTTCTAAAACAAATGAAATGCATTTCCACTTCACAACCACTTTCTAAAGTTTTGTGAATTGATTCCGTGTATTTGCTTCGATTTAGTGTAATAGTTTGATTGCCATTATTTCAAGGCTTTGAGTTCTCAAAAAAGCACTTGACTAGAAACCATTTAGGTGGTTTGTTTTTGATTGTTTCTGTGACTTTAGATCATCATTAGTATGTAAATAATATGAAAATTGCCTTAGAAATGTATTTTGTGAAAAATCTACGTCTAGGGCAACAATTTATAATTGGTACAGGGAATTCAAAACAAATCTATTTTTTTTACAAGGAACACCTTTAAGGCTCTATGAGCTTTGCAAGACAGTACGTCATATTTAGTTTGGAATATCGTTACAGGCGATCATTGTTAGGTTTATTGTTATGATAGAAGAGAATTCAATTGCCTCAATGGGCTAAACTTACAAAATCCCAACAAACTGGCATGCTGGAGCAAGGTGGTTGATCTAAAACAGACTTTGTTGCAGTAAAAGATAGACGTACTGTTATTGTCGACTTACATTCATTGTATACAATGTACGTGTTTGTTCACACACAACGTCCTCAACGTAAGGTATACCAGTCTAAGTAAGTAAGACGTATCTGTCGGTATTATAGATCATCCTGGACGGCCTGCGGGTGGTGGAACGAGCTATCGAGTCCAAGACTTCGCATCAGTACAGTATCAGAGGCGAAAAGATCGCACAATACCAGTGTGGTTTATGCCGCATCAGCATGGTAGAGCGGATTATCGGGTACGACTGCCTGAGCATGGCGTAGGCGAGGCCGAACTTTGCCCTGACATGTAAAGAGAAGACGCTTCCGAGAATTCTACTCTGCCGCAACCTAGGGAACCTTATTCATATTCATTTATTGCATCCGTAAATCATACAACTCATGATGTGGAATTGTCAAATTACTAACTACACAAAAAACAGTAACAAAAAACAAAAATTAAAATAAGTTGTTAAGCATAATAACCAAATTAATAATTAAAATTTACATTCCTTTTATTCCTACCCTTTGTCATTTAAATACTCTTCTACTGAGTAGTAACACTTTTGTAACAAATACTTCTTTGATGTGTTTTTAAACTTTGTGAAGGACTCAATATTTTTTTAATTCAGTTGGCAGTTTATTGTAGATATGAATTCCGTTGAATTTAAAACTGTGCTCATACATTTTCTTTTTATGATAGGTGACATGTAAGTTTGAACTATTTCTCGTGTTATGGTCATGAATATCATTGCTTTTTTGAAATTTATCTAAGTTTGTTTTAACCTGTACTATTATTTCTAAAAGGTAAATGCTTGGTAATGACAATATGGCTAATTTTTTTAACCATCACTTACAACTATCTGTTCTCTTTAAATTCATCATAATTCTAATTACCCTTTTTTGGATTCTAAATACTTTGATAATGCTAGTACTATTTCCCCATACTGTTATACCATAAGAAATTAATGCCAGTCAGCCATTGGCTGACCTTCAGCAGTAGCTGACCTTCGCCATCAGAAGGCCATCCTCCACCTCTCACTCTACCTACCGATGGTGTGGAGTTGTCGCTGTAGCAGAGGGAGGACATCGTCAGTATACTGACATAAAACAGTACGGGGTTCCACAGGGAGGTCAGACATGTAGGCAGCTAACAGTAGCGGTGACAGTACACTGACAGCTATGGGTCTGACTGATGACAATTTCCCGCATCCTGAAAGTGCGGCCTTGATCAGGACGAGGTAGGGGGAGGGAGCTTTGCTTCTCGTTTAGCCCCTGCTAGCACTTGGTGCCAAAGGCTTTTATCACGTTCAAGTGTACCGCAATGGTTTTGAAGCTTTCCTTGAAAGCCAGGTCAGCCTTCTCTGCTAGACGTGGTAATTGTAAGGTTGTGTAATGGCCCCGACGAAAACCGAACTGTGATACAGGAGGAGGTGCTGTTCTTCAAACAGGACAGGAGCAACCGATCAAAGACTTAGAGAGCAAACTGATGGAGCCATAGTTTGCTGGAAAGACTGGATCCTCGCCTCCTAAAATTGGCGGTGATACACACTTGCTTTATAAACCGGGGTTAAATGGATCACGGCTATTCGACATGTGTCTCAGCTCCGTGATGTAGCTAGCAGCCTGCTTCTCTCACCAGCAACCAAACAAAGAAGGTGATGAAATGCTTTGACTCATGCTTAACCCTTTAATGCATGGTGTTGCTATATAGTAATATTAAACTGTATTCACCCTGAGAAATGTTTTAGTGCTATTTTTTATTATAACATTGTGTTGATCTTTATCAGTTTCACACAAAATTTTCAGCTTTTTGAATTCCAAATATATTATTATTTTTACAATTACATTGTAGTGTTTTATTTAAGTAAATATAAAGTTAAGTATAAATATTAAGTGTAAAAAAGAAAAATCCAAGCAACTCCAGTCAAATAATATCCGTCGTCACACCGATTATTTTTCGTGGGTCCTCCCAATCCTTTCCGAGCTTCAAACTCACGATGTTAGCTTTGAATGGATGGCCAGTCCATTATGTATCTCTTTAAAGACCATGGGTATTAGAATCAATTGCGTTGAGATACAGCAAAAAGTGATGTAAAAATCAGTTTATGAATTATGCAGTACAAAATAATTCATGAAATAAAGGGCTACTTTCTCCAAGCAGGCATGCGCCATTCATTTAAAGGATATGACACATAATGAAAGTATTAGTAAATATAACTTCTTCAAGTACTTTAAGTTTATTTACAAATATTTCCATTAATTCCATATGCATGTGATGCTATTTTCCATATGAAATGCAACTTTTGATTATGAGAATTCTATTATTCCTATGATTATACTTGAGAGAACATGTGTGTGACGAATTACTTACGTTTCTTTATAAACTGCCTGGAGAAAAGCCTTTGTATCGTTGTAATATCCTGTAAATAAAGAGAATGCTGATTGAGAATAACTACCTTTTACTGCACAAATACACATTTAAAGCAACATTTGTACCACTAAATGATTATCGTCCAATTTTCTTGAGGTGACAGCTGAGTAAACATCCACAATAAGTGAATCAGTCTGTTACTAATCCTGAAAGCAGAGTAAGAATGATTTATACATGTGGAGTAGTTGATGCATGCACCGCCTCGGTAGCGTGGTGGTAGCATATCTGCCTCACGTTCAAGAGGTCCCGAGTTCGAATCTCGGTCAGGGCGAGTTACCTGGATAAGGTTTTTTCAGGGTTTTCCCTTACCCTCAAAGATGAATGTCGACTAACTCTAAGCTCTATGGACCCTGGGCTCATTTGAGCATCATTTCACCTATTCCATTCACCGTCCGATATCACTTAACGTTGGAGGACGTAAATTGCAAAGTAAAATAAAAAAATCAATGGCTTCACATGTATAAATCAATCTGAAACTCTCCTTACAGGATTAGTAATAAGACTATTTCATTTAATGTTTATCTTTATTCAGCTGCCACCTCAGGATAATAGGTTTTAATTATGAATTTTGATCTCCCTGTAAAATATAAAAAAGAAGTTAACTAACTGAAACAGAATACATCCCACTTTATATTGTCGCGACTGGTGGAAACGTGCACAAAAAGGATTTGGAGCGGAGAGGTAAGGGACTGATAGTGTAGCACGGAGATAAAGAGCTTGCTGAAACAGATAAAGATAGCCTGGAGATAAAAGGTTTGCGGAAACAAATAAAGTTAGATAAATGGAATATTCTAGTGACATCATGATTGATAGAGAACTTTCTACAATCGTCTGGAATCATAAATTGTCGTGTATAAAAAGAAGCCATGGGTAGTTTATCTGACAGTCATAAACAGAGTCGTAATGAGAGAGTGGTAATTGAACTGGAAGTTGAGTGAACTCTTTTGTTTGTGGTCAACAAACTTGAGTATTGTATTTGTGTATTTTATGTAATTCTGCTACTGTAAGGGTTGACCAAAGTGTATTTCTACAGAAATAAAGACCATTTTGAATTTATGCAAATTGAACATTTAATCCTACGAACCCACAGAGTCACAATATATATAAGTGCTATATTTACTAACTTTGAAAAGCACATGTGCACTCTTAAAAGATCGCAACTTTACTGAATGTAGGATACAAAAAGCAACTGCAGCATAGCACATGTCTGCTTTTCTTCACTGACAGTTAATGATTCTTTTCTTTCTAGTCAGGCGTCTTATCTTTCCATATCTCTGAAACCAGATGTACTACAAACATGGGGTTTGCACAGTAATCCTCAGAAAAAATAGCTCTGTAACATGGGAAAAACAAAATAATTCTTTAATTGGTATCTTTAGAGCGCACAAAGAAATTAGCTGCATGCTTTGGCAAAGCAAGCCAGTATGCGTGCTTAATTGTACAACGTTGCACACACCACATTGGCTAGTAGCGATAGAACAGCCATGCCTAGCCCCACTTTATGTTCATTAATATTTTGTAGCTACCTTAATTCACATTGCACAATACAGTGGATTCAGTGCTGAATTAGTCAAAAAGAAAATTGATAAATTTAAAAGACAATAAAGATGCAAACAAATAATTACTCATCACACAGAAAATGAAGCTAGTCACAGTGAAGCAACAAATATTACACAAATAAAAATATTTGTAACAACCTCCACTTAACTTAAGAAGTTGATAATTCCTTCTTCTTTAGAAAAGATCGACTTCGAAGGCACATCGCCTTCGTCTTCAGTTTACTAAACAAACTCCGTTGTTAAGGAAATCTTGATTACCATGCTATTTTCTTTTATTATGTCACGTTTTCCAACATCTGAATACGAAACAAACCTAAAAACAGAATCAATTGCCAGTATGTCAAAATTCATTACACGATGTTTATTTTTTAAAATAAATATTTTCTCCCACACTATTAACTCTATTTACTTACCATCCTTGGTTTAATAAACATTTTCAATTTTTTTTTAAAGAAGTTGGTACAACTTTAGTTCCTCAAAATAAATATAGTATTAAAAATTTATTACAATTTTCTAAAAAAGATAAAATTCCTAATAATAACAAATCTGTTATTTATCAATTAAATTGTTTGGGTTGTGATCAGGTTTATATTGGAAAGATGAAACGTAGTTTGGAAACCAGAAAGAAAGAACATTTTCGTAACATTAAGTATAAACAAATTGATAAATCGGCCGTAGCAGATCATTTTTGGTCATTTAACCATGAAATAAATCCCGAAGTTAAATTATTAAAACAATTAAATTGTCCCATAGAGTTAATAGTGTGGGAGAAAATCTTTATTTTAAAAAATAAACATTGTGTAATGAATTTTGACATACCGGCAATTGATTCTGTTTTTAGGTTTGTTTTGTATTCAGATGTTGGTAATGTTGGAAACGTGATATAATAAAAGAAAATAGCATGGTAACCGAGATTTCCTTAACAACGGAGTTTGTTTAGTAAACTGAAAACGAAGGTGATGTGCCTTCGAAATTGATCTTTTCTACAGAAGAAGGAATTACCAACTTCTTAAGTTAAGTGGAGATTGTTACAAATAGTTTTATTTGTGTAATAAATAACTACTCTTTTGCCAATCAGCAATAAAACTTCATACAGAAAATTTACATATCATCCCAGAGCTACACACCTTTTCCAAAAAGTCTTCAAAGAGCACAACATTACTTTGGCCCCACAGAAAAAATTTATTGTACAACACCTTTTGAAATCACATAATACAAAGGAGATACCTACAGAAAAAAATCAGGTGTGTACCGGATAAACTGCAAAGGTTGTGACAGCTTCTACATAGGAAAAACAAAAAGGAACTTGAACATTAGGCTTAAAGAGGATATTTAGGAACATCAGGAGCAAAGAAATAGATAAATTGGCAGTAGTGTACCATTTTTGGAAGGAGAATCATGATACAGAACGAGAAATTCACTGATTAATAAGTGTCCGGGGTACAGCTGCATTAAACACATGGGAAAAAATCTTCATAAGGAAATACGAAAGAAAATTGTTTAACTTTGAGACTATCTTTGATGAAAATCCAAACTTCAAGTGGGAAAAAATCTTCATAAAGAAATACGAAAGAAAATTGTTTAATTTTGAGACTATCTTTGATGAAAATCCAAACTTCAAGTTCATCAAGATACCAACAGAGATGCCCCTATCACATCCAAGGAGTTCACTAAATCAAAATTCAAAGTCGACATTAGCTGAGAATGTTAGGAAGATCCTTAAAAATGTATTCTAGGTAAACACTAGCAATAGATGGAACATTGTGTACTAGTTCAATGCTAAATTCTATTAAATTATTACAAGAGGATTACTTTCCCACAGTTAAATCAAGCTATGATTATGAAGGTATTACTCACCAATGGTAAAATAATTCCCGACTTCTTCAAGTATGCCTTTAGTCGCCCTAGAAGCAAAGTCACTGTAACCTTTGTCATCTTCTTCCGGAACATTGGCTCTTATGCCCAAGTTCTCCTGCTGAACTGTGCTGGTGACCTTTGGATTAAATCTTTAAACAATAAAATGCTGTTAGAAAGCAATGATTTCAAGAAATTTTTCTGACCAATTAAGAGCAGAAATGAGTGAAAATTCCCAATTTTTGTGAACAATTCATGTTTCAGTTTTGAATTGTATTGTATTTATTTCATCCTTTGGAACATAATACATATGTTATAGGACACGTCAGTTCAAGACACAAGGATGAATATAAAACGTTACATAAGACTAACAACTGTAACAGATACAAATCCAACAAAAGTCTAAAGTAGAAAAAGCAAATAAATATAAACTATATAAAGACCACAGACAAATGCTATATAAAAGTAATTGTTCACAAATGTGGAGTTTACTCTACTTCATAATTTAATTTATTTTGTCCTTTTGATTGATATCAGACATGTCATAGTATAAAAATTACATTAATGGCCACTGTCATTTACAATAACGTAAAACTAATTAACATTTAAAAACTCATTTACAGAATAAAATGAATGTTGCAGTAAAAAGAGTTTTACTCCCTTTTTAAAATGTATAAGGTTCTTCATTTGTTTAATATTTTCTGGTAGCCTGTTGTATAATCTTATACCTTTATTGATAGCACTAGACCTGAAGATTTCCATACTACAACTTTGAATGTGAAGGTCATCTTTCTGACGTGTATTGTATTTGTGAATATCAGCATTTTTGTAATTTTGTATTTGTAGTTTATCTTGTTTTACATGGATCACTAATTCCAAAATAAACATACATGCTAGAGGTAATATTTGATGTTTTTTGAATAATGGCCTGCAAGATGTTCTGTTTCAGATTACATCGAACTAACCAAATTATGCATAAAACAGAATTTCTTCCAGTTTCAAACAAAATATTTCCATCAAACTTCTGGTTTAGCAATGGGCAACCCCTTATCACCCTTCCTGGCCGATCTGTACATGAGTGCACTAGAAATAAGGATCACTAAAGGTTTCCCATGGATGTTCAAACTCTGGCAAAGATATGTAGATGACATATTTGCCATAGTGCCAAAAAAACACATCAGTGATGCACTAAAACTTTTAAATATTCAAGAAAAAAGCATCAAGTTCACTGTAGAAGTTGAAAAAGATGAGTATTTACCATTTTTAGATCTAAAAATAATCAGAAATAAAAATAGAATAAACTTTGGCATTTACATAAAACCAACACAGACAACTACATAAAAGCTAATGGCTACAATCCAAGATCCCACAAACAGGCAATCTTTAATAGTTTAGCACACAGACTGGTCAACATCCCTCTCACAGCAGAAGAACACAAAATAGAATACAACAAAATTATTGAGATAGCACAGAAAAATGACTTTCCCAAATCACTAGTAGACAAAAAAGTGAACTTAGCAAATAAGAAGAAACTACTAAAGGAAACCACAACCCTCTCAGCTACAGAAACTAAAATGATCTTCAAAAAATTCACTTACCATCCATGGGCCTTTGATAAATTCAAAAAAGTCTTCAAAAAACAAAACATTCAACTAGCTCCAGTGAACCATTACTCCTTAAAAAACCTAATTTGCTCAAACATCAAAGATGCCATTCCATCTAACAAAAAATCTGGTATATATCAAATTGAATGCTGTGACTGTAGTCAAATTTATATTGGAAAACCAAAAGAAATTTAGAAACAAGAGCAAAGGAACACTTTAGGAACATAAAATACAAACAATTAGAAAAATCAGCAGTTGCCACGCATTTTTGGGGAAAAAACCACAACATAAATCCAGAACCAAAATTACTAAAACATACAACAGGAAAACAAGAACTGTCCACATGGGAACAAATCTTTATTTCAAAAAATAGAAACAAAGTATTCAATTTCGACATCCCCCAGAAAGATTTGTTCAGCAAGTTCCTCGAACCGCCACCAGAGGAGACCGATGACAAAATATTGCCAGCTACACCAATGAGAACCAGTCGATGTCCGGCTGAAGATAGAGGGAAGGCCTCTGAAACTAGTTCCGGGAAAATTTAAAAGTAAGTGTTGTTTAGTGTCATTAATCGACTCCCAATTAATTTAATTAATTTTTTATACTTTTAACTTATCTGGAAATACACCCGATTGCAATGATGCATTATAGAGACTGACTAGTGGCTTAGCTATTTGATGTATAACTTTTTTAATGATAACATCTGGTACTTCATCAACTCCAGATGAATATTTGGCCTTCATACCCTGGACTACACCTTCTAATTCCAATTCCGTAACAGGCAAAATAAAAATTGATTGACTGCATTGCTTATATGTTGTCGCCATTCTCCTGACACCCTATATGGTTAATACTTTTAGCTACTATGTTTGCTGCAATGTCTGTGAAATAAGCATTAAAAGACTCTGCAATATCCTCTGGATTTGTGATGATATTATTATTATTGATATTTAATTCATTAATATTGATTTTTGGGGCAGATTTTCCAGTTTCTTGGTTACCTAATGTCCAAAGGGCCTTTGTTTTATTGTTAGAGTTTAGTATGAATCTTTCATTTTCAATTCTTTTAGCTTCAGTTATAATGGTTTTATAGATCTTTCGGTACCTATTGATATACTCTTTGGTCTCATTATTTACTTGTCCATGTTTTTCTAGCCTGGACAAAAACCATAGCCTATTGCTGGATGCAATTATTCCCTTTGTTATCCACCCTTTCCAAACTATCTTCTTACATAGGCAATTTACACAATTTAAATAGAACTAATCTCAAAAACTATTTGTAGTTTGTTTATTGATACTCGTCACTTACTTGTTTATATTAATGAGAGACTAGTTTCAAAGGCATTCACCTCCATTTTCAATCTCTTTCCAACTGGCATCTGTTGTTGTCTGCTCTCTCTCTCTCTCTCTCTCTCTCTCTCTCTCTCTCTCTCTCTCTCTCTCTCTCTCTCTCTCTCTCTCTCTCTCTCTCTCTCTCTCTCTCTCTCTCTGGTGGTGGAACTATGAATTTCTTTGTCAAATTATCTACTGGTGAGATTTCAAAGTTCATTACGCGATCCTTATTTTTCCATATGAATATGTTCTCCCATGTTGTCAGTTTATTTTGGTTTATCACTGCTTTTAATAATTTTGGATTTGGATCTATGTCATGATTTTTGTACCAAAAATGAAATGCTACTGCTGACTTATCTTCTTGTTTCAATCTGATGTTTCTAAACTGCTCTTTGACTCTGATTTGTAGATTTCTTTTAGTTTGACCTATGTAGCATTTTTCACAAATTTTACAACTTATCTGGTATAATCCAGATCTGTTAACTGATGGGATTTCATCTTTTGTTTTTGAATTTAGCAATTTTAAAACTGAGTGTCTAGTAGGTGCCAAGATGATATTTTGGTCCTTGAAGATCTTTTACAATTTATTAAATGTTTCTAGGTGATACGTGAATGAACTTAAAAATATCTTCAAGGAACAAAATATCACCTTGGCACCTACTAATAGATACTCGGTTTTAAAAATTGCTAAATTCAAAAAACAAAAGATGAAATCCCATCAGTTAACAGATCCGGAATATACCAAATAAGTTGTAAGAATTGTGAAAAATGCTACATAGGTCAAGTTAAAATAAATCTAAAAACCAGAGTCAAAGAGCACTTTAGAAACATCAGATTGAAACAAGAAGATAAGTCAGCAGTAGCATTTCATTTTTGGTACAAAAATCATGACATAGATCCAAATCCAAAATTATTAAAAGGAGTGATAAACCAAAATAAACTGACAACATGGGAGAACATATTCATATGGAAAAATAAGGACCAAGTAATGAACTTTGAAATCCCACCAGTAGATAATTTGACAAAAAAGTTCATAGTTCCGCCACCAGAGAGAGAGAGCAGACAACAACAGATGCCAGTTGGAAAGAGATTGAAAATGGAGGCAATTGCCTTTGAAACTAGTCTCTCATTAATATAAAAAAATAAGTGACGAGAATCAATAAACCAACTACAAATAGTTTTTGCAATTAATTTTGACGTCACTGTTACTAAATTCCTCCAAACATATATAAATAAAACTATCTTATCCTTCCTGTAATTACAAGGTTGTAAATTAATTACAGTGAACTAGACTGGACTAGACTACTGAAGGGTTTTGGCACAGAGGTTCAAACTTGGCCTATTATCCAAAGTATAAACTTGAAAGAAGCGTAGGGACAGTGAAGCACAAACTAGTACAAAATTGAATCGAGAATATATTGACACATTGCTTCACTCACACTGTTTTATTCACAGGACATGTTTCAAGAGCAAGAAATAGATTTTCTAAACAAAGGCCTAAAAACATGTGTAGATTACACAAAAAACATTGAAAACTATTAAGTTAATTAGGAGTCGATTAATAACACAAAACAACACTCACTTTTAAATTTTCCCGGAACCGGTTTCTGAGGTCTTCCCTCTATCTTCAGCCGGACATCGACTAGATCTCATTGGTGTAGCTGGCAATATTTTGTCTTCGGTCTCCTCTGGTGGCGGTTCGAGGAACTTGCTGAACAAATCTTTCTGGGGGATGTCGAAATTGAATACTTTGTTCCTATTTTTTGAAATAAAGATTTGTTCCCATGTGGACAGTTCTTCTTTTCCTGTTGTATGTTTTAGTAATTTTGGTTCTGGATTTATGTTGTGGTTTTTTTCCCAAAAATGCGTGGCAACTGCTGATTTTTCTAATTGTTTGTATTTTATGTTCCTAAAGTGTTCCTTTGCTCTTGTTTCTAAATTTCTTTTCGTTTTTCCAATATAAATTTGACTACAGTCACAGCATTCAATTTGATATATACCAGATTTTTTGTTAGATGGAATGGCATCTTTGATGTTTGAGCAAATTAGGTTTTTTAAGGAGTAATGGTTCACTGGAGCTAGTTGAATGTTTTGTTTTTTGAAGACTTTTTTGAATTTATCAAAGGCCCATGGATGGTAAGTGAATTTTTTGAAGATCATTTTAGTTTCTTCAAAAAATTCACTTACCATCCATGGGCCTTTGATAAATTCAAAAAAGTCTTCAAAAAACAAAACATTCAACTAGCTCCAGTGAACCATTACTCCTTAAAAAACCTAATTTGCTCAAACATCAAAGATGCCATTCCATCTAACAAAAAATCTGGTATATATCAAATTGAATGCTGTGACTGTAGTCAAATTTATATTGGAAAAACGAAAAGAAATTTAGAAACAAGAGCAAAGGAACACTTTAGGAACATAAAATACAAACAATTAGAAAAATCAGCAGTTGCCACGCATTTTTGGGAAAAAAACCACAACATAAATCCAGAACCAAAATTACTAAAACATACAACAGGAAAAGAAGAACTGTCCACATGGGAACAAATCTTTATTTCAAAAAATAGGAACAAAGTATTCAATTTCGACATCCCCCAGAAAGATTTGTTCAGCAAGTTCCTCGAACCGCCACCAGAGGAGACCGAAGACAAAATATTGCCAGCTACACCAATGAGATCTAGTCGATGTCCGGCTGAAGATAGAGGGAAGACCTCAGAAACCGGTTCCGGGAAAATTTAAAAGTGAGTGTTGTTTTGTGTTATTAATCGACTCCTAATTAACTTAATTTATACAACAACACTGTTTTCAACACTTCCATAAAAGGATTTATTGAAAACTATATCGCGGACATTGAAATAGCGATATATAATTTGCCCGATAACAAAAAATCTACGATCAGAACACAGTGCTTAGAAACTCTAGATCATATTCAAAATGCAAATTCAAAAAGATATTCATATAAAAAATTAATCAAAAATTTAAATGAAAAACCGGCAGTCTACACAAAAGCAGACAAGGGTAACAAAATAGTAATATTGGACGAAGAAGACTATCGCAAAAAAATGGACAACCTTTTAAACGGAAAAGAATTTGTTAAACTAGAAAACAATCCATTAAAGAAAGCATGCAAATCTGTGGAATTAGCAATTAAAAACAGTAAAATCATGACTAAAAGAGATAAATTGAACAATAAAATAGACAGTCCAAAAATACCATACATATATGGTTTACCCAAAATACATAAACCTGAAATTACCCTCAGACCAATAATTAATAACATTGATGCACCCACTTACCAACTATCAAAATGGCTGGTTCAAATCTTCAGATCCTTCACAAAATTTGAAAATTTAAGTATCAAAAACTCGTTTGAATTGTTAAATCTCCTGAAGGACACAAAGATCAACTCTACAGATGCTTTAGTTTCCTTTGACGTCATTTCTTTATATCCAAGTATACCGACCAATGAGCTTATTCCACTTCTCAAAAAATGGCTGGAATCAATACAAATAACACCTGAAGAAATAGAAGAACTTTCACAACTTAGAGAAATTTGTATCAATCAAAATTTTTTCAGCTTTAATGGACAGATCTATAAACAAAAAACGGGCCTAGCTATGGGCAACCCATTGTCTCCCTTCTTGGCAGATTTATTCATGAGTGCTTTTGAAACACATATCACAAAAGCTTTTCCAAATTATTTCAAAGTGTGGTATCGCTATGTTGACGACATTTTTGCAATAGTACCTAAAGAACTCATACAAGATGGTCTTAAACTTTTGAATATACAAAATCCAGCTATAAAATTTACATTGGAAACAGAAGAGGATGGTGTGCTCCCCTTTTTGGACATCAAGATCAAAAAAATGAACAACAAACTCACTTTTGGTATCTACAGGAAACCGACACACACAGATAATTACATTAAGAACAACAGTTTCAACCCAAAACAACACCAACATGCCATTTTCAACAGTTTAATCTTTCGGATGATCAACTTTCCACTAAACAGAGAAGATTATCAAGAAGAATACCTACACATAAAAAAAGTAGCTATATCCAACGGTTTCAACCCAAATTTAATAGACAAAACTGTTAACAGACTCAACAAAGCTAAGAAAATAAAAGAAACCACCACCCTAGAACCTACAGGAGAAAAAGAGAAAAAACGTTTTAAAAAATTCACCTTCCACCCATCAGCCTATAACAAATTCCAAAAAATCTTCTCAAAACACAACATAACTCTTGCACCTCAAAACAGGTTTAATATCAGAAATTTGTTTAAAGGCCCTCCCAAAAATTCAATCACTACCAAAGAAAAGCCAGGAATCTATGAGATCAAATGTGAAACTTGCCCTAAAATTTATATAGGAAAAACAAAAAGAAATATTAACATCAGAACTAAAGAACATATGAGAAACATTAAAAATGGTGAAACAGAAAAATCAGCAGTGGCTTTCCATTTTTTGAATACTAGACATGACATCAATTTGGAAACATCTCTAATAAAATACGTTAATCACCCCATGACCTTTCCGTATGGAAAAAATCTTCATTAACAAAAATCGTCATAGAGTCATGAATTTTGAAACTCCACCACCGGACATCTTTGACAAGTACATCACGCCATCTATTGACAATACGGAGAAAGAAGAAACCACTACAACTTGCACTAGTCGAGTATCAGCTGAGGATAGGAGCAAGAGCTCTTGAAACATGTCCTGTGAATAAAACAGTGTGAGTGAAGCAATGTGTCAATATATTCTCGATTCAATTTTGTACTTGGTCTATTATATCTATGCCCTGAAATGGGGTAAACCTGGGAAGAAGTTTATACTTTTCTCTTTGACTCCGGAGACAAATATTAAAACCAAGTTTTGCATACAAAAATAAATGCTTCTACAGGATTAAAAAATTGGTACCAAGTTATATGAGCAGATAGAAAAAAAAAACATTTATGCTTTAATATCAAAGATATATTAATAACTAAAAATCTTTGCTAGAAAAAAAATATATTTTCTATCAAAAACCTTAGCCTATATATGGCTAGTGTGAAGAAATTATTAATTTCCATCAATTAACTAAAACTAAAAATCTGCTAATCTCAAAGAGATAAGACCTTAATAGTTTTATTAGTGTGACAAACATCAAATTGAAAGCTCAGTTGTATACCATAGAAAAAATAATAATTTCACTTATTTCTTCCCTTAAAAAGAACACATTTTATAAACTAATTGTGTAAAGTTTACATGCCAAATTACATTTACATAATTAATTTTCAAAGATTATGTATACCATAAATTTTAATAATACCATTAGATAATGTTAGCAACATCCAGCTGTTATCATAAAAGAATTTAAATAAAAATGTATATTGCTTTTGCGGATGATATGGCTTTGTTTGCTGAAACAAGAGAGGAAGCAAGGGAAGAACTCCTTGAACTAGAGAAACAAGTAAGTAAAATAGGTCTTCACATCTCTTTCTAAAAAATCAAAATCATGACAAACTGCAAGCACTCACGTAAATATATCAAAGTCTGTGAACAAACAATTGAAATAGTAAAAGAGTTCAAATATTTTGGAGAATGGATTAGCTGGAATACTAAGGAAAATAAAGCAATGGAATCCACAAAAAATAAACTTAAACTAGCTTTCCAACAGACAAAAAGTACTTATAACAAGAAATCACTATCATTAAACATTATCAAAGAGTGATTAAACCAGAAGCACTGTACGCATCAGAAACATTTAACATGAATTTCAAGGGTCAGATAGAGAAGCTCAAATTAAAAGAATGGAAAATATTAAGAAAGATCATAAGACCAAAATTTCAACTTAATAAGATAATATACGAGGCGTGTCTGTAAAATAAGGTCTCCAAGGCGCTGGAGCCGTGGGGAACGCTATTACGCGAGATCCGGCAACACAGGCGTGTAGCTTGGTTTCACCTCTTCGAATCCCCACCACAACGAACCCGCTGCAACCCTTGGCCTCGGCTGGGCAGCCATTTGCGATGGAACTTCCTATCACTTTTGCCGCCAACTGCGAGTTGCGTGCAGTGATCCGTTTTTTGGGTGCCAAGGGCTCTACCCACACTGAAATTCATCGTCAGTTATGCTAAGTCTATGGGTCACAGTGTATGGACGTCAAAAACGTGCGAAAGTGGGTCAGACAGTTCAAAGAGGGACGTGCAGCGTTCTGGTCGGCCTTCGGTTTCAGCCGAAACAATTGCAAAATTAGAGCAAGAAATGCTTAAAGATTGGTGTGTGACAGTTCGTGAGCTGTGTGAACTTATCCCTGAAGTCAGTAAGACTACGATTGACAAGATTTTGACCAAACATTTGCATTATCACATACTGCACATGAAACAGCTGATCTCCTGGCCCAGTTTGGATGGGACATCCTCACCCATCCCCACTACAGTCCAGACTTAGCACCTAGTGATTATCATCTGTTTCCTGAGTTGAAGTCACACCTTGGTGGAACACATTTCCAGACCGATGATGATTTGAAAAATGAGGTTGAGCGCTATCTGCGCAACTTGGCGGGAGAGTGCTATGACAAAGGTATACAAAAACTGCCACAGCACATGCAAAAGTACGTTGATCGCAATGGTGATTACATTGAAAAATAGCTGTAAGTTCCGCCTTTCCATCAATGTAACATTCATTGACAATAAACATGTTTTCTATATTAAATAAAATTGGAGACATTATTTAATGGACACGCCTTGTACATCAAGAATGAAACTCTCTACAAGAAAATTGAAAAACTCTCAAATACTATGCGAAAAAGGAGAATAAATTTTTATGGCCATCTTCTCAGAATGAACTCTAGCAGATTAACTAAACAAATCTTTGATTTCTTCCATAACCATAAAACAAAACCTAACTGGTTAAAAGAAACTGAAAAAGACTTAGCAGAATTAAAAATCACAGAAAATTCATTACTTGACAGGACAGCGAAAGTAATAACTAAAAACTAAAATATAAGGTTCAAAGATAAATCTATATTAAAACCCAAACCTATTATCTTGGCAGAAGAAAGGTAAATAGGATCAGATAGAATGAAGAAATACTGGGAACTAAGAAAAGAACAACAAATAGGGAAATGATTGATTCAACGTACTCCAAAGAGGGTGAAACAAAAAGAAGAAATATACTGTTGTGTATATCGAGATTTAACTGTATTGGAACACCACAGTGAAGCGAAAAATTATTAATTTTTAGATGAGTCGTATTTATTACACATCTGCTTCACTTTCGTACCTATTTTGAGCTGGTACGAAAGTGAAGCTGATGTGTAATAAATACGACTCATCTAAAAATTAATAATACTGTTGTGTGTTTTCATTGTTCTGGCTAATGATAGATATCTGCATTAAATAAATTAGTAATTTTGTATGAAATATTGTATCTAAAGTCATATAGTACATTCCATTCAATCTAGTTTTAACTGAGTTATTTCATTTAAAAAATTGTTAGGTTCGGAGAAACTTTCTTTTGTGCGACACAAGAATATTTTCTAAGTCTAATGGTGCACGTATATGCAAGTGCAAGCAGACAACCTGCAGGTTCTCACGTTGCAGCCAACATGTGAAAGATGTGTAACACTTGTAGCCAACCTCTACAAAAATGATTCAGACATCTGTCCTACACCGGTGCAAAAGGATATGTGGATGCAATTAGCGCAGATCAGTTTTGGAAAATACTGACCATGTTTCCTCTCAGCTTTTATTGCTTTATGTAAGTAGACTTGCTGTCTAGCAAAAGTGCCTATTGTACTGTTAGAAGCGAAGGCTGTTTGTTCTGTCCGTTCTTCAAATATTTAAGATTCGTTCAGCACATTGTTGAAAATTGGAAAATGGCTCGACAAATCAGTAAAATGTATGAGTTCATGAATTGTACTGGACTGGTTCGGCTACTGCCGCGAAGTATGCACAATGTCAAATGACACTAGGGATGCAAATAAGCTCTACAGTCTAACTGCAGAGTGCATAGAGTTCACCAGCATCATTACACACTGATGCCTGGCTGGGTTGATGGCTGCACACCTCGCAGTGAATCACTCAGTGCACTTTGTCGACCCAGTGACAAATGTGCACACAAATAACATAGAGTCACGATGGCAAGGACTACGGCATCATCTAACAAGGGGGGCATTCATAAGGACAGTGTGGATGCTCACATTTCTGAGTATTTGTGGCACAATGACCGCAAAAACCGGTCAGCAGACCCGTTTCAAAAGTTGATTGAACACATTAGGCAGGTCTACCCTGTAGTGTAATGATTGCACTTAGTGTTTAGGCTAGGAATAGTTATTGATGGATAGAGTCGACATGAAAAATTCAATGCCATGGCCGGGATTTGAACCACAAATCTCCTGGTTTCCGTCCAGTCGCTGTTAACCTTTGAGCGACATGGCATTGAATTTTTCATGTTCACTCTATCCAACAAAAATCTTAGCCTATAAATGGCTAGTGTGGAGAAATGATTAATTTCCATCAATTAACTAAAATAGGGATAGTTATGTTTAGTGTAATTGGTTAGTTGGTGAAAATTAGGGACTATTGTGTGTGTTTAGTACAATTAGTTAGCTAGGTGGTGCAATTTAGGTACTACTTTGTGTCAGTGTGCTAGATAGTGTAATTTAGGGACAAGACTACTGGTAGCATTGCGTTCAGTGGAGAAACAAAGATAGTTTGGCTGCACATTAAAACATGTACATGTTATAGGACACGTCAAATTAAAAACTAAGTACAATATTTATAATTAAGGTAGCTAACTAAATATTTACAAATTTAAAAATTCATCCACAATCAGCTTTAGATTGGTTCAGATCTTATCTGGAGAATAGAGAGCAATCGGAGGAAATAGAGTATTTTGATAGCGAAACGAGTGAAGTTAAAACTCAGATTTCAAGTAGCGCTATAATGAAATATGGGGTCCCTCAAGGTTCGGTGCTTGGACCTCTTTTATTTATAGTGTACATTAATGATTTGGCAGATAATGTAGAAAACAGAACCGATATAAATGTTACACTTTTTGCAGATGATACAAATATTTTTATCAAAGGGGTGAATAAGGAAGGGGCAGATGTACATATTGAAAATAATCTAAAATATATTCAAAAATGGTTTAGTGCCAATATGTTAATATTGAGTAAGGAGAAAACAGCAGCCCTAAGCTTCTATAATAAAATGAGTGGAAGTCAATTGTATCCAAAATTAATGCTGGGACAAGACCAAATACATTACGTACAAACTATCAAATTTCTGGGACTAATACTAGATGAAAATTTAAATTGGGAAACTCACATAGAGGCATTGACGAAAAAACTTAGTAAAATGTGTTTCTTAATGAGGGCAATTACAGGCATGTCGAGCTTGAAAGTTCGGAGAATAGTGTACTTTTCATATATACACAGTTTGTTGGCATATGGTATAATTTTTGGGGGAAATTCTAAAGACAGTATAAAAGTATTCAGATACCAAAAGAAAATAATTAGAATCATAGCAGATGTCTCAAGCACAACTAGTTGTAAGCCATACTTCAGTAAATTAGGTATCTTACCACTGCCAAGTATATACATATATGAAACTCTTGTACATATGAAAGCAAGCCTAAGTTTATTCAAAACAAATTCTGAAATTCATATACACAACACTAGAACAAAGAATAATTTATTTGTGAAGTCACACAAAACAAAGATGTATGAAAATAGTTTCACATATGCTGGCTTACATCTTTACAATAAGCTACCTGAATCTATAAAAAAGATTGAATCACAACATCAATTTAAGAAATTGTTATTAAACTTCCTTAGAGCCAATAGCTTCTACAGCGTGGATGAATTTTTAAATTTGTAAATATTTAGTTAGCTACCTTAATTATAAATATTGTACTTAGTTTTTAATTTGACGTGTCCTATAACATGTACATGTTTTAATGGATGAATCAATAAATCAAATCAAATCAAATTGATATGGCTTCATACACAGTAAGGAAATAAACAAACAGTAATGTTAAAAGAATGCCCTCCAGCATGAAATTGCACTAAAAAGTAAAGAAATTATACTCAAAATCGTGGTTGTATATAAAAACATCAAAAAGTGGGAAGGACTTAGAACAAAATCACTGCGTCGCATATTAGAAAGAAGAGCCATTAGGTTCCTCTGCTCCAACCTTATATCTCCAGAACTTACTTGTTGTAGTTATCTGCATCATCATCTGAGTCTGATTTTGAAACCTCAACAATCTTTATTGATGGTACATACGATGAGCTGCCTGCATGTGAATTCCAATTACTATTTGCTTTTCCAATCGCAGCACTTCTGAAAGAGAGAGAAGAAAGTATTACTTCATTTGAAATAGTGATAAAAAAGACATTGTTAAAAGTGAAGCTAATTTCATAATTAAAAGACTTATTGAGTCATCCAAAGTATAAACTTGTAAGAAGCGTAGGGACAGTGAAGCACAAATAAATACAAAAGTGAATCGAGAAGATATTGACACATTGCTTCACTCACACTGTTTATTCACAGACATGTTTCAAGAGCTCTCGCTCCTGTCATCAGCTGATACTCGACTCAAGTATAATGCTGATAGGGAGCTTTATACTCATCATGGTCTTCATTTCAGTAATAAGGGTAAGAAAGTGCTTGCAAATGCAATACAAAAGGCTTTTTTACAACTAATAGAAAGGGAAAGCAGCAAAATGTAGTTAGTCAAGGCTTTCTGGATACACTTCCAAATGTTACCTCTGAAATTAACATAAATTCTGGTATTTTGAACTTAGAAAATTATCACATTAAAGGTGATTTAAAACATGTAAGGGATGCTTCTCCGCAAAGGAAGGATACTAATCAAATAAGCATTTTTCACTTAAATATACAGGCCCTTAGAAATAAAAAATAAAGTTTAGAAATTTTAAGTTAATTAGGAGTCGATTAATAACACAAAACAACACTCACTTTTAAATTTTCCCGGAACCGGTTTCTGAGGTCTTCCCTCTATCTTCAGCCGGACATCGACTAGTGAGTGTTGTTTTGTGTTATTAATCGACTCCTAATTAACTTAATTTATACAACAACACTGTTTTCAACACTTCCATAAAAGGATTTAGAAATTTTATTGCAAGATCTTAATAAAGTAGATGTGCTCAGTCTTACTGGGCATTGGTTAAAGAAAGAAGAAATGAGTTGTTATAATATATAAAATTTTACTTTATCAGGTAGTTTCTGTAGAACAAATACGAAAAACGGAGGGACTTGCATTTATGTAAAATCTGGCGTTAATTTTCAGATTGTTAAAAAATTTGAATACTTAAATGTGGAGCAGCATTTCAAAGTTAGTATTGTAAAATTGAATGATTATAAGGTTGTATTAATTTGTGTGTATAGAAATCCTGGTAGTGAATTGCAAATATTACTTCAAAATTTGGAAATCATTCTGGAATATTACAACTTGAAAACTCAAGTTATATTAACTGGTGATTTTAATATCAATTTTTTAAAGGACAGTAACGAAAAGAAAATGATCGTAAATTTGTTAAATATATATGGCCTACAAGGCATAATAAATGAGCCTTCCATAGTTCAAAATAGTGCTAAAACTACAATAGACCAAATAATCCTAAACACATATACATTTCAGTATGCTTCATTACTGTTTGAAACAGGCTATTCAGATCATTTTGGGCAACTAGCTCTATTAGAATCCAAATTTGAGAAGATTAATGGAACTATAACTAATAAAAAAAATATACAAAGCACTTAGGGAAATCAATGATACAAATGTCGATTATTTTAACTTTTTGTTGTCAGAGGAACGATGGGATGATGTGTACAAATTAAATGATGTAAACTGTGCATATGAGGAATTTTTAAAAACTATTACCCACTACTTTACTTAAAAAAGTAAACGTAAATAGTAGAAGAGTAAGTAAAGATTGGATTACTCAAGGAATATGAAATTCAAGTAAGAGGCTTAGATTCTTAAATAAGTATGTTAAAGAGAATGTCACAACGCATGATTTCAGGGTGTACCTGCAAAATTATAAGAAAATATACAACAAAACCATTAAGCAAGCAAAAGGGTTATCAATAAACAAGTGAATATGTGAAACAACTAATCAATCTAAGTCTATTTGGTACATTATTGAAACAGAGACAGGCAAACATAATGAATTGCACAATATCAATTCAATTAAGTACAATGGTGTACTAATTTCTAAAGCTAATAAAGTTGTGAATTATTTTAACACCTATTTTAATGAAATAAATAATTATTCTAAGCTTAGCCAAAAGAATAAAATAGAGGAATTTAAAAATTTACCATATTTTTCCCTTTCTTTATTTCTTTTGCCAACAGATATTGTTGTGAACCCGATCGCGATAAGGCAGCTTGGCACACAAAGGAACGGATAGGTTTCACAGAGGATAACGAGCTTGCATAAGCAGATAAACATAGCGCTTGAGATAAAAGACTTACTGAAACAAACTGAGATAAATGGAAATTTCTGGTAATA
Source organism: Mantis religiosa (assembly GCA_030765055.1). Lineage (NCBI taxonomy): Eukaryota > Metazoa > Arthropoda > Insecta > Mantodea > Mantidae > Mantis > Mantis religiosa. The sequence goes on along the minus strand of CM060958.1, from coordinate 148,425,082 downwards.
TATTGATTATTCAGTTTCTTTATTCTTCTGGAAGAGTCTTTAATTATGAATTAGATATAAAAGTGATTGTGACACACCAGCCAGTCAGTCAGATGTGAAGTTGTAGTTGTGAAACAGTTATTGTGAAACCAGACAGCTGGAAGTGTTATTGTAACGAGAGCGAATGATGTAATCAGCTGTCACGGTTTGTTATTGTCATTGACCTTGGTAGACTGATGGTGTACGTAACATAATGCTGCTGTAATCTATAAGAATCTGTAATCTACGAAAATAAAGGAGATTTTTAATTTCTGCAACTCAGCCTTTTAATTCTACGAACCCACAAAGTCACAATATTAATGAAATTAACTCAGTAATAAAGAGCCTTAAAAATACAAAATCTTGTGGGGTTGATCGGCATTCCATTCTTATAATAAAGAAATGTGGTGTGCATATTAGCAAACCTATAGGAAAATTTCCAGACTGCTTAAAAATTTCAAAAATAAAACCACTTTTAAAAAAGGATCACGAAAAGAAATAGAAAATTACAGACCAATTTCTCTACTATCAACTTTTTCTAAAATTATCGAAAAAATAATGTTTAGAAGGTTAATGTCTTTCTTTAATAAACATAATTTATGGATAGACCAGAAAAATGGTTTTCAGAAAGGTAGATCAACTAATACTGCTATTATGCAATTTCTAGAAGAAGTATACTACAATATGGAGAGTAAAAATAAACTTTGTATTGGGCTATGTTTAGATTTGTCTAAAGCTTTTGAACTGGTCAATCAAGATATATTACTATCCAAATTAAATCCATATGGTATCAGAGGGACTGTAAACAACTGGTTTTCCTCGTATTTAAAAGACAGGAAACAGATAGTGGAATTACAATTTTTAGATGCAAAGACTAATACACTTTATGATGAATATTCTGAAATGAAAATTATAAAATATGGGGTCCCTCAGGGTTCTATCTTGGCTCCCCTTCTATTTCTAGTTTATATTAATGATATAACCCATAATGTAGATAAGGAAAATATTAAACTTACTATGTTTGAGGATGACACAAACATACTCATCACTGGAATGATAAAGGTCATTTATTTCAAAATGTAAATGAAATTAATGAAACTATTATGCCATGGCTTGGTCAAAATAGACTAGTTTTAAACAAAGATAAAACAGTAGCAATAGGTTTTCGGCATAAACTAAATAGAATTATTACCTTCCCTGACCTTAATTTGGATGGCATCAACATTTCATATGTAAAAGATACAAAAATTTTAGGTTTGTGGTTAAATCAAAACTTGGATTGGACTGTACATATAGAAGATTTTATTAAAAAGTTAAGTAAGCAGTGCTATGCTTTAAAAACATTAAAAATGATAGCAGACGTAAAGACAGTCCGAATGGCATATTTTCATTCCCATATGAATTATGGTATCATCTTTTGGGGTAGTTCAAATATGTCAGAAAAGTTTTTTCGAATGCAAAATAGAGCCATAAGAATAATAGTGAACCAAATTGCACATGTGAGCTGTAGAGTGTATTTTAAGGAACTGCCATGTTTATACATGTACAAAGTTCTTTTACATGTAAAAGCTAGTTTAAGTTGCTTTAAAATATATGCAGTGACACACAAACAGTTCAAACCTACTAGCACATTATACAAACATTCCTTCACTTATAGTGGTACCCAAATGTAAAATAAGTTACCTCTTTATTTAAAACAGATTGACAACTAAAACATTTTTAAATTGAAACTACATAAATTTTTAAGAAAAGCATGTTTATATTCTATTCAAGAGTATTTGGAAAGTTAAGTTATATTATTATATTTTGGCATTTACTCTTATACGTGTTTTCATTTTGTAATTTCTGTATTTAAATTTTGTACTTAAATTTTATAAATATTTTTGTTTTGACATGTCCACAATCTTGTATGGAGATTTAAAGGATGAATAAATAAATAAAATAAAATAAAACTATTTACATCTCAGAGAAAATGTTGGAAGTGTCCTCCACCATATCTATACATGTTTGCACTTGTCTCACCATATTCTCTGAAGTTTTACGGAGATGATATTGAATTGAGAGAAGGTTATTTCCAGAAAGATGGAGCAACGTGCCACACATCTAATGACACCATGGAACTTGTAACCAGTTTCTTTGATAATTGAATAATCTCAAAAGGTCTGTGGCCCCCCTGACCTGACCTCACTGGATTGTTTCTTATGGGGGTATCTAAAAACTAGAGTGTACAAGAATAGGCCACGGACAATTGATGTTCTCAAAGAATCCATTTGAATCGAAATAAATAACATTGGCGAGGATACTCTCTGTAATACTTCAGAGAATATGGTGAGACAAGTACAAACATGTATAGATGCTGGTGGAGGACACTTCCAACATTTTCTCTGAGATGTAAATAGTGTAATGTAATCTCCCAATTGTGTATTATATTCTCCCAAAGTTGCACATATGTCCTCTTATTGGTTCCAAAGTTATGGCCTATTGAAATGGTTCAGCTTTATATGGATCGCACTATATCTTGATAGATAGAGAGTGATGCGCAGTGGTATCTGGATGACTCCGCTTCAGAATGGTCGCAACTGAGGAGGAGAGAGGTCAGTTACGAGTAAGTAAACAAGTGCAGGGGTACTGAGTAATACTACAACTTGTTTCAAAGTGTGCTTGTCTCCTGGTTCCAAGAGAGCATTTGGAAATATTAAGAAATAAAGTGCTACATTTACGAGAAGTAACAACCAATGTCTATAGATTTGTGAGAAAGGAACAATGGCCTGGGTCTGCTATAAAAATGTGAGAAAGGGTATCTGAGGCAACAGTTGTGTCTAAAAGCAGTTTAGGAGAATTACTAGTGCAACAACCTCCTTCTCTGTGCCCAGTAAACAAAGAAACACAACAAACACATGCACAGAATCTAATTTAGATTGTGTTAATTCAGAAGTAGTTAGGCGAACTGTGAATAATTTTTAAAACACAGAAATAGAAAGACCAACTCTGAAGAAAGTGCTTATGAAGCTTCAAATTCTATTGACTTTCAAGGCAGTATCTGAACATTAAGAAGAGTTCTTTTGAAGCTATGGAAGAAAACCAAACTCTAAAGGAATGTCACACCATATGGGCAAAAAGGCTTAACTGTTGTAACGTTAATATTTTGATACATTTTTGAAAAAGACAAAATTGGTAAAAATTGTATGATTGGAAGATGGAATAATATCGGTACACATGGCATCCGGTTACGTAGGTTAAAAGTCAGGCTGGGCTGTTAGGCAGAGGTCAAAGGCCCTGCTGACAGAGCTGACGAAGCATTGAGTCAGTTGCTGCTTTGGCAGAGTTTCCACATTTAAACCCCTGGGTTTTGGCCCAGGTGAGAGAAGTCTCGCACGTGCTACCAAAATCTGCATCGTCCGATTCTCTGACGGCCACGTCTATAATCTTCAAGAATGAACATCATAAAGTCAGGAGCAGGAATCTTAGGTCAGGTAAAAGCCACAGTTGTCCTCGTATAGATAATTTATTTTGATGGATAGAGTCAACATGAAAAATTCAATGCCATGGCCGTGATTTGAACCATGGATCTCCTGGTTTCATCCAGTTGCTCTAACACATTGAGCTACCATGGCCAACGTGCTGTCCTGACATTAAATTCTCCATTTGACTCGTATATTTCCCCAGTAAACCACTAGGGATTCTCGCATCCGAGATACACCATTTGTGGCGACTTACTATGATGAAACCTGGGACTCAGGTACTTACAATAGTAAGTCACCACAAACGGTGTATCTCGGATGCGAGAGACCCTAGTGGTTTAATGGGGAAATATACGAGTCAAATGGAGAATTTAATGTCAGGATGGCACGTTGGCCATGGTAGCTCAATGGGTAAGAGCGACTGGATGGAAACCAGGAGATCCGTGTTTCAAATCCCGGCCATGGCATTGAACTTTTCATGTTGACTCTATCCATCAAAAACCTTAGCCTATATACGGCTAGTGTGAAGAAATGATTGATTTCCATCAATTAACTAAACTTTATTTTGGTTTTGGGTAATGTCCGTAGTAGTTATCGTTCTGTTGTAGATTCTAGAATAAATACTATTTAACCAGAACTACATGACAAATTTTAAATTAAGCCAAACCTTCCTGGTAACCCAGATCTTGATAGGAACATCTACTTCCTGAGCTCCCCGCCCTTCTAGTGACGTTCTATGGTAAAGTGTAATTTATGTGCCATTGGCGCATCCATGAACATTACACTGTTTACGAAATATTCACAGATATCACAGTGAAGTTTATATAGTTTATATGGATGAACCATATCAATGCAGCACATACTAGACCATATGCCTGGAGTGAAACTCATTACAGGGACTCCGTAGCGATGTTGAAAGGCCGACAGTTGGTTATCATGCCTGCTGGAGGAGAACGGGGTTTTGTTCCAAACGCCTACGTACTATTTAACATCCAACAAAAGCTTGGAGATTACTACGATAGTAAGAATTACAACTTGATTTACAATAGCTGCAATACTGGCTTCAAGAGTGAAATTTGTTTATAGACAGCCTGTGCAGCATACTCCCCTCTCGTAAACTTACGCGTGTGACGCATTGTGGTGATAAATGTGACACTCACACCACAGTTGTTACTCATCCCTACCGCTCACAATTTCTATCAAGATAAAATAATACATCTGTAAGAGAGAATACTAAGAGGAACAAATATTTCTACAATATTATATATTGTCTCAATAATTCTCTAGTAAATCCATACATTAAAAGATATTATCATTAATTAATATATTAATGCCAAATGTACCTTAATGGTGAAACTTCCATGAATGGTTTGTAGTCTTCACTGGGTTGTCTCCTGTTGTGGATATATTTTAATTCCTTCTCACAAAATTCTTCCGATGCCTGATGTAATGGTTCTGCCACCAGTGATTTGTGTAGGGAAAGAAAAACAAGCCACAGTTAGAAAAAAACTTAGTACAACTTATATCTACCAATCAAGTTTACTAAATCATGCAATTTTGAAATAAGTTAGCTATGTTTATATTTATGTTTATGTTTAGTCAGTGGGCAAGAAGATTACGTGATGAAAGAGAGCACAACAATATTCAAGATTCTCCTCGCAGCAGCACACCTCACATTGCACAAACTCCTGACAATGTGAAAAGTGCTAAAAACTGGTTTCTGCTGACAGATGCTTCACAGTGAATGAATTGTCACTCTACATTGCAATAGGGAAAGCAAGTGTATGCAGAATACTGAAAGTGTCGGAGATAAAAATGATTGTGCCAGGTGGATTCCCACGACTTCGACAAAGGCTCACAAAGAAACACAAAAAACAATATGCAGCAAACTTCTGGGACAGTATGAGAACGGTGGAGAAGACTTTCTTGGAAAAACTTTGACATGCAATGAAACATAGCTCCATTCATTTTCACCAGAGATGAAGAGGTAATCAATGGAGTGCGTACTTGCAAATTTGCTCAAGAAAAAAAATGTAAAACCGCACCTTCAGTTGGAAAGGTTAAGACTACAGCATTTTTCGATTCTGAAGGACTCTTTGTTTGTGGACATCATGCTACATGGAACCACCATCATTTTCGATGCATATGTGGTGAGTCTGAAAAAGCTACAAGCCAGACTGAGTTGTGTTTGACCACATTGGCAAAAGCAGCAGGTTTTGCTGATGCATGACAATGTGCGGCCACATGTCAGTCCAAAAATCATGGAAGTGATCACAACACTTGGATGGACAAAATTGAAACACCTACCTTACAGTCCTAATCTGGCTCCATATGACTATCATCTCTTTGGGAAACTGAAAGAGTTTCTTTGCGGGACAAAGTTGGAAGATGATAATGACTGAATGCTACCAAACAATAGCTTAAACATGTTGATCCAGACTTTTATCATGTCAGTATACGGCGCTGGTTTCAAAATGGTGTAAGGCAGTTGAGAAAGATGGGATTATATGCAGAAATGAAATGTTCCTAGAGGATGTATCTCCACACTATAACAGTCACAAAGGTGTTGAATGAAAACTGTATTTTTAAAAAAATTGTGCGTATTTCTTTTGGAGTGACCCTCCCAATTTATGCCCACTCTAATCTTGGGACTTCCCTGACCAGTAGCATAGTCTCATTTATAAGGGTCGTTCAAAAAGAAATGAGCACGGTCTGGTATGCGCAAACGTGTGACAGGATGGTAATATGCGCATGTGTAACGAAGCATTATTCCAACCAAAGGATGGAATTTCACAGTCCATCACTAGAGGGCTTACGTGCACGTCATGTGACTATACAAAGCTAGCAGCAGCATGCATCAATCATCCAATGCTGCCAGTCGCATTGCAAACAGTGAAATGGAGGCATCAAAAGAAGAGCAAAGAGGTGTGCATTTTCTGACAGAGAAGGAGTAATGGGAACAGACATTCATCGACGAAAATCACAAGTGTATGGCGAACACAGCATGTCTCTTGTAAGGGTCAGGCACGGCACAAGCCCTTCAGGGGAGAGCGGGTGTCGTTAGCCAATGATTCACGGTCTGGAGCACCACACTGCATTACTGATGACTTCGTCCAGCTAGTTGATGCACTTATTACCCAGAACCACCAAGTGACAGTGAAAGCCATAGCCGCCCAGGTCCGATTGAGCATTGGAAGTGCTCACACCATCATGAAGGAACAACTGCTCTTGTGCAAAGTGTGTGCCCAATGAGTGCCCCAAAGTCTTCAGCCACACCAGGAAGCATGTCAAATGGCCCTCTTTCTTGGTCATCTGCAGTGCTATGCCAGGGAAGGGAATGAGTTTCTGGCACGAGTGGTGGTTGGAGATGAGTTATGGTGTCATCACTTTGAACCAGAATCAAAACGACAAAGTCTCCAGTAGTTCTGGATCACACCACAGCCGCGAGACTCTTATGAGACAGCCATTCACCGCCTTGTGTCACAGTGGGACAAGTATCTCAACAGCCAGGGTCAATACTTCTAACATACAAGAACTGGCTTACATCACAGCCCCGCGACTCTTATGAGACAGCCATTCACTGCCTTGTGTCACAGTGGGACAAGTGTCTCAACAGCCAGGACCAATACTTCTAACATACAGGTACTGGCTTACATCACAGCCCCGCGACTCTTATGAGACAGCCATTCACTGCCTTGTGCCACAGTGGGACAAGTGTCTCAACAGCCAGGACCAATACTTCTAACATACAGGAACTGGCACACATCATAGCCCTGGGACTTTATGTGACAGCCATTCACTACCTTGTGCCACAGTGGGACAAGTGTCTCAACAGCCAGGACCAATACTTCTAACATACAGGAACTGGCACACATCATAGCCCTGGGACTTTATGTGACAGCCATTCACTACCTTGTGCCACAGTGGGACAAGCGTCTCAACAGGCAGGACCAATACTTCTAACATACAGGAACTGGCACACATCATAGCCCTGGGACTTTATGTGACAGCCATTCACTACCTTGTGCCACAGTGGGACAAGTGTCTCAACAGGCAGGACCAATACTTCTAACATACAGGAACTGGCACACATCATAGCCCCAGGACTTTTATGAGACAGCCATTCACTACCTTGTGCCACAGTGGGACAAGTGTCTCAACAGGCAGGACCAATACTTCTAACATACAGGAACTGGCACACATCATAGCCCCAGGACTTTTATGAGACAGCCATTCACTGCCTTGTGCCACAGTGGGACAAGTGTCTCAACAGGCAGGACCAATACTTCTAACATACAGGAACTGGCACACATCATAGCCCCAGGACTTTTATGAGACAGCCATTCACTACCTTGTGCCACAGTGGGACAAGTGTCTCAACAGGCAGGACCAAGACTTCTAACATACAGGAACTGGCACACATCATAGCCCTGGGACTTTATGTGACAGCCATTCACTACCTTGTGCCACAGTGGGACAAGTGTCTCAACAGCCAGGACCAATACTTCTAACATACAGGAACTGGCTGACATCACAGCCCTGGGACTTTATGAGACAGCCATTCACCGCCTTGTGTCACAGTGGGACAAGTGTCTCTACAGCCAGGACCAATACTTCTAACATACTGGAACTGGCTCACATCACAGCCATGGGTTTTTTATGAAACAGCCATTCACTGCCTTGTGTTGCAGTGGGACAAAAGTCTCAACAGCCAGCGCCAATACTTCTAACATACAAGAACTGGCTCACATCACAGCCCCAGGACTTTTATGAGGCAGCCATTCACTGCCTTGTGTCACAGTGGGACAAGTGTCTCAACAGACAGGGCCAATACTTCTAACATACAAGAACTGGCTCACATCACAACCCCAGGACTTTTATGAGACAGCCATTCACCGCCTTGTGTCACAGTGGGACAAGTGTCTCAACAGCCAGGGTCAATACTTCTAACATACAAGAACTGGCTCACATCATAGCCCTGGGACTTTTATGAGGCAGCCATTCACCGCCTTGTGTCACAGTGGGACAAGTGTCTCTACACCCAGGGCCAATACTTCTAACATACCAGAACTGGCTCACATCACAGTCCCGGGACTCTTATGAGACAGCCATTCAGCGCCTTGTGTCACAGTGGGACACGTGTCTCAACAGCCAGGGCGAATGCTTCTAACATACAGGTACTGGCTCACATCACAGCCCCGGGACTCTTATGAGACAGCCATTCAGCGCCTTGTGTCACAGTGGGACACGTGTCTCAACAGCCAGGGCGAATGCTTCTAACATACAGGTACTGGTTCACATCACAGTCCCGGGACTCTTATGAGACAGCCATTCAGCGCCTTGTGTCACAGTGGGACACGTGTCTCAACAGCCAGGGCGAATGCTTCTAACATACAGGTACTGGTTCACATCACAGTCCCGGGACTCTTATGAGACAGCCATTCAGCGCCTTGTGTCACAGTGGGACACGTGTCTCAACAGCCAGGGCGAATGCTTCTAACATACAGGTAAGGGCTCACATCACAGCCCTGGGACTCTTATGAGACAGCCATTCAGCGCCTTGTGTCACAGTGGGACACGTGTCTCAACAGCCAGGGCGAATGCTTCTAACATACAGGTAAGGGCTCACCTCACAGCCCCGGGACTCTTATGAGACAGCCATTCAGCGCCTTGTGTCACAGTGGGACACGTGTCTCAACAGCCAGGACCAATTCTTCTAACATACAGGTACTGGCTCACATCACACCCCCGGGACTCTTGTGAGACAGCCATTCACTGCCTTGTGCCACAGTGAGACACGTGTCTCAACAGCCAGGGCGAATGCTTCTAACATACAGGTACTGGTTCACATCACACCCCCGGGACTCTTGTGAGACAGCCATTCACTGCCTTGTGCCACAGTGAGACACGTGTCTCAACAGCCAGGGCGAATGCTTCTAACATACAGGTACTGGTTCACATCACAGCCCCGGGACTCTTATGAGACAGCCATTCAGCGCCTTGTGTCACAGTGGGACACGTGTCTCAACAGCCAGGACCAATTCTTCTAACATACAGGTACTGGCTCACATCACACCCCCGGGACTCTTATGAGACAGCCATTCAGCGCCTTGTGTCACAGTGGGACACGTGTCTCAACAGCCAGGGCGAATGCTTCTAACATACAGGTACTGGTTCACATCACAGTCCCGGGACTCTTATGAGACAGCCATTCAGCGCCTTGTGTCACAGTGGGACACGTGTCTCAACAGCCAGGGCGAATGCTTCTAACATACAGGTACTGGTTCACATCACAGTCCCGGGACTCTTATGAGACAGCCATTCAGCGCCTTGTGTCACAGTGGGACACGTGTCTCAACAGCCAGGGCGAATGCTTCTAACATACAGGTACTGGTTCACATCACAGTCCCGGGACTCTTATGAGACAGCCATTCAGCGCCTTGTGTCACAGTGGGACACGTGTCTCAACAGCCAGGGCGAATGCTTCTAACATACAGGTAAGGGCTCACCTCACAGCCCCGGGACTCTTATGAGACAGCCATTCAGCGCCTTGTGTCACAGTGGGACACGTGTCTCAACAGCCAGGACCAATTCTTCTAACATACAGGTACTGGCTCACATCACACCCCCGGGACTCTTGTGAGACAGCCATTCACTGCCTTGTGCCACAGTGAGACATCTCAACAACCAGGACCAATTCTTCTAACATACAGGTACTGGCTCACATCACAGCCCTGGGACTCTTGTGAGACAGCCATTCACTGCCTTGTGCCACAGTGAGACGTCTCAACAGCCAGGGCCAATACTTCTAATATACAGGTACTGGCTCACATCACAGCCCTGGGACTTAATGAGACAGCCATTCACCGCCTTGTATCACAGTGGGACAAGTGTCTCAACAGCCAGGGCCAATACTTCTAACATACAGGAACTGGCTCACCTCACAGCTATGGAACTTTTATGAGACAGCTATTCACTGCCTTGTGTCACAGTGGGACAAGTGTCTCAACAGCCAGGGTCAATACTTCTAACATACAGGAACTGGCTCACCTCACAGCTATGGAACTTTTATGAGACAGCCATTCACTGCATTGTGTCACAGTGGGACAAGTGTCTCAACAGCCAGGACCAATACTTCTAACATACAGGAACTGGCTAACATCACAGCCCCGGGACTTTCATGAGACAGCCATTCACTGCCTTGTGTCACAGTGGGACAAGTGTCTCAACAGCCAGGGCCAATACTTCTAACATACAAGAACTGGCTCACATCACAGCCCCGGGACTTTTATGAGATAGTCATTCACTGCATTGTGTCACAGTGGGACAAGTGTCTCAACAGCCAGGGTCAATACTTCTAACATACATGAACTGGCTCACATCGCAGCCCCGGGACTTTTATGAGATAGTCATTCACTGCATTGTGTCACAGTGGGACAAGTGTCTCAACAGCCAGGGTCAATACTTCTAACATACTGGAACTGGCTCACATCACAGCCCCGGGACTTTTATGAGACACCATTCACTGCCTTGTGTCACAGTGGGACAAGTGTCTCAACAGCTAGGGACAATACTTCTAGCATACAGGTACTGGTTTTTATAATTATGTCTCTGGCTCGTTTCATTTTGAACACACTTTATACAATGGTTTCCTTTTAATTCCATTTCATTCTCATTTTCTAGTATACCGGCATGTGCTGGTGTCAGACAAATGGTAAGAGGGCCCCTTGATATTGTCTAGGAACGAGTCTTCTAGCCTGGAACTTTCAACAAATCTCTGTTGCCTGTAGTCTCCTGGGAAATGTCCCTCCTTAAATCTACATACATCAAAGAACAACTAGGATGACCAATTCATTAACAAGCTATTCAGGTAATATATTTAAAGTAATTAATTAATAAGGTTCCTACCTTTAAATATGTCCCGTGATAGAAAGTTTTCACTTATCTGTAAAGAAATAAGCAATTAAAATCAATTAATCTTTGAATCTGATGTGCAGTACTCACATGATTTTCTCTACTCTTGTATAAACTATTCTTACAAATGCTTATTGCTCTATCTACTTCATGTTAACTTGAGGTAAACATTATCTTATTGTAGTTACAAGGAAAGACAGTAGAGTTTAAGTGACAGTTAAATGTTTTAAACAGCTGGTCAATGATGCTCCAACTGGCGGCAACGCAGATAAAGAGAGAGTGCGGCACGGAAAGATAAGAGACTGATAGTGCAACACAGAGATAAAGAGTATGCCAAAACAGATAAAGATGGCGCTGAGATAAAAGGTCCGCCAAAACAAATAAAGTTAGATAAATCTAACATGCTAGTGACATCTTGATTGATAGAGAACATTGTACAACGTCTGGAATCATGAATGGTCATGTATAAAAAGGAGCCATGGCTAGTTTATTGGACAGTCGAAAACAGATTCGTAATGAGAGAGTCGAGATGTGCAGGTGTTTTGAAAGTGAGCTCTTTGTTTGTAGTTGTGGTCAATGACCTTGTTGATTGTAATTATTGTATGTGATGTAATTCTGCTACTGTAAGGGTTGACCAAAGTGTTTTTCTATGAAAATAATAATAATAATAATAATAATAATAATAATAATAATAATAATAATAATAATAATAATAATAATAATAATAATAATAATAATAATAATAATAATAATAATAATAATAATAATAATAATAATAATAATAATAATAATAATAATAATAATAATAATAATAATAATAATAATAATAATAATAATAATAATAATAATAATAATAATAATAATAATAATAATAATAATGTTTTATTGTCCGTAGACTTTGTACAAAGTTACGAACATTGTCAAGTAGCTATATACATTACAGAATTCTCTAATTTACATAGTATCAAAATATTACATAGTGATTGTTACTCAAGACAGTCACACATACATGTTTACATTTCCTCTAAGCTATAGAGACACTTGTCTATTAAATAGTGTCGTAATAGTTTGACAAATATTTGACCATTTGCTGATTTTATATATTCTGGCAGTTTGTTAAAGAGAATTATTCCACGATTACATGGGTCTTTGTTCGTAGACGATTTATTAGTAGGATTTCTAAAGTAGTTATTTGATCCTCTGGTCTTATATGTACAGTTATCCCTATTTAGCAGAGCTAGAGAGTTCTTTTCTTTAGTGAACCGAATTAATTTATAAACATACAGTGAATAGATAGTAAGATATCGCTGATTAATAAAAGTTTCTTTACAGGATTTTATCTTATTCAAGTGATATATGATTCATAGACTCCTTTTTTGTAGGATAAATATCCTATTCATGTTTTTAAGGCTAGTTTCCCCTCAAATTTCTATTCCATATTCAAGATGACAATTGATGAGTCCATAGTATGCTAATTTCAGAACATCACTATGTAGATAATTAGTCAGCTGACGTAGTAAAGATATGTTAGAACTTAATTTGTTACAGAGTGCCTCCACGTGAGCATCATATGTCAAATGTTTGTAAAGGTAAACACCCAAAAATTTAAAATACGGTACCTCCTGTATGTCTGTTTTTCAGATTTATGTTTATTTCATTAGGGCAATTTCTCCTATTATATGTAAAGAATATATACTTAGTTTTGTAGTGTTTAATTTAAGCATCATAGCCTCAGAGAATTTAACAATTTTAGTTAGTGTGCTATCCGTACGTTGCTGCAATTCTTTTAAGAACATTTTGAATTTCAGCAACTTGGACTATTAATTCTACGAATCCACAAAGTCATAGGTTTGAAATTCCATCCTCTATGCATGGTACAAAGATAAAAAAAATCAATATCTTCCCATTTGTGGAAACAATAAGTATTGCAAAATTCAGTGAAATAACAACAAATGTTTCATATATGGTTCACTCCACAAAACAAAGTATTAGATTTACATTATATATTTTAACGAGATCTATATTTTTCTTTTTCAAGAAGTGATATTTTATCTACGAGGGTCATTTGATTAGTCTGGTAAATTTCCATAAAGGAATGGAAATTTTTGTTACAACTTTGTGGGTAGGAAGTTTGATTATACAGAAGACAGAAAATTAGAATGTGCTACAATACATAGAGTTCATTGTTAACAGACATCTGAATTGGTAAGTGTGATAGCTGAGATTGGAAATAGAAAAAAACAGAGTTTCGTGTTATTATTAAACATTTTCATATAAGGGGCTGGACTTCCGCACAAGTGAAAACTAAATTGGATGAAGTTTACGCGGACTCTGTATCAACATTGATGATCATTTACTTTTGGATCAATAAATTTAAACGTGGTCGTAGAAGCATCGAAGATGAATTGCGCTCTGGTCACCCAATTAAGGTCACCACACAGGACACCATTGAAAAAAATCCATGTCTAATTATGCAAGATTACTGAATCAAAATTTGTGAGATTGCTGAGGTTGTAGGCATCTCAACTGAGTGAGAGCACAATATCGTGCATGAAAAATTGGCAATGAAAATGCTGTGTGCAAGATGGTTGTCGCAATTTCTCACAAAAGCACATCTGGAAGAACACTTCTATCGAGTGTCTGGCAAGTTTATTCACAATCTGCAAGCCTTTTTGCGTCGATTTGTGACCATGGATGAAAGTTGGATCCATCTTTACAAACTAGAGTCAAAACAGCCATCAAAACAATGGACAAAGACTGGTGAAAGTGAACCAAAGACAAGGACCATTTTGTCAGCTGTGGCTACAGAACCCACTTACAAAGCCAGCAGGGAACAGTGACACCGACACCGACTTGAATAGGTGGACAGGTAGCCAACCAAGAACTGGGATGGAGCCACCGGAGAATCATGTGGATATAAGCCTGAATAATATTGCAAAGATCAGACAAGAGTCCAGAAGAAGCTCACGCCAGGATGAGAGAAACATCAGCAAATATTAAATTTTAGATGAGTCGCATTTTTTACACATCTGCTTCACTTTCGACTCATCTAAAATTTAATAATTTTTCGCTTCACTGTGGTGTTCCAATACAGTTGAATCTCGATATCAGCAAATATGTCCAAAACAATGTGGCCTTCACGGAAGCTAAAGATACTTACCAAGACACAGGCTGTGAAAGCCTATGCATCCGTTTTGTCAGCTGATAAGGTGATGGCCACGTTTTTTGGGATTCTCAAGGAATAATCCTTATAGACTACTTAGTAAAAGAGACTGAAACACAAAAAAGTGCTCTTTCACCAGGATAATGCAGCATCGCATACATTAGCAATCACAGTTTCCAAAGTGCATGAATTGGGCTTTGAATTGGTTCCTCATGCATCTTATTCACTAGGCTTAGCCCCAAGTGACTTCTTCCTGTTTCCAAACTTGAAATTTTGGCTTGGTGCTAAGAAATTTTCATCAAATGAAGAAGTGATAGTCACAGTCAACGAGTATTTGGCAGACCTTCACAGAACCTATTTTTCTAACAGGATGGAAAAGCTAGAACATCGCTGGACCAAGTGTATAGCCATCAATGGAGACTATGTCAAGAAATAAGGTAAAATGTCCATGGAAAAAAGATATATATTCTTGGTTTTTACCGGACTTATCAAATGACCCTCGTAATTAAACTTTGTTATACATGTATACAATTGTGGCATATCCTATTAACATTAAGCATAAAGGTGAAATACAATGAAATAAACTGAAATGAAAAACGCCCAACAATGTTAATTTTACATTATGATAGCCCATTGTCAAAACTAACAACTGACTATCTGAATACTCTAAAGGTCAGCACCTTGTGATTTGCTTTGTTTCCAAAAATTAAAGATAAAATGCATAGAATAACTTTTTGTCATCAGATGAAACAGTGGATCATTATAAAATCCTCATTTCCAAAGCGCCTCAGCAAGAGTGGCAACATTATTACAAAACTTGATTCTACATCATAAGTAAATAAATGCATTATGTAGAAAATGAAGCTAGCTACAGTGAAGCAATGAATATTATACAAATATAACAATTTGTAACAAAAGCTTCACTTAACTTAAGAAAACGGTGTTAATTCTTCTTTCTAATTGATATTGATTTCACGAACTCTTGTCCACATCTTCAGTCAAAGAAACCACAGGAGAAAACTAATTTGTTGTTAAGGAAAAAACAGAAGAACATAGTAAGTTCCTTAACAACAAATTTGTTTTTTCCTGTGGTTTCTTTGACTGAAGATGTGGACAAGAGTTCGTGAAATCGATATCGATTAGAAAGAAGAATTAACACCATTTTCTTAAGTTAAGTGAAGCTTTTGTTACAAATTGTTATATTTGTATAAATAA
Organism: Mantis religiosa; assembly: GCA_030765055.1. Lineage (NCBI taxonomy): Eukaryota > Metazoa > Arthropoda > Insecta > Mantodea > Mantidae > Mantis > Mantis religiosa. Next base: position 148,409,311 of record CM060958.1, on the reverse strand, counting down.
ATGCATGTGTTTGATTGCAAATCTGATGTCTAGTAATGATTATAAATGAACTTACAGGTTTAGTCAAGCGTTTCTTTGTCACATGGAAAGCCTTGTTCAATTTGGTGCTTTTGTTAGGCTGGAATGCTTTGTGAACCTGAAAAATTGATATTAAATTATATAAATGTAGTGATTTTCACAATTAATTGTATGACCTTGTTAAATGTTTCTTTGATCTAGCAGGGGGATATTTTTGTAACGCTAAGTCATATCGAACGATGAATAAAATGGGTGAAATGATGCTCAAATGAGCCCAGGGTCCATAGAGCTTAGAGTTACCCAACATTTGTCTTTCAGGATAAGGGAAAACCCCAGGAAAAAAACATATCCAGGTAACTCACCCTGACCGAGATTCGAACTCGGGACCTCTTGAACGTGACGCAGACTCGCTACCATCTACACTACCGAGGTGGGCATATCAGGGGGATAGTGAACACAATCACGCCATATGACTAACACATTTTCAAGAGAAAGTTTACTGGGAAACAACCTTATGGCTTTTATCACAAAGCTATGGAAGTATTTCCAAATTAATATATAGAGTGACCCACATAAAATGTTATCTATTAATTGAACAGGAAAAGCCAAACTCCAAGATTTCTAAGCCTTTGGAGCTGTTAAACTTACAAGGGCTGATCAACAAAGACTGAGACTGATTTTTTTTCACATATGTTTATTACTGCAATTCAATGTTTAACATGATCTTTTTCAAACTAGTCCCCTCCTACTTCAATGCACTTTTTATAGCGTCTCTGCCAGTCCTTGAACACATGCTGTAGACCATTCTTTGTCAGGTCCTTGAGAATCACCTCACTTTTCTTGAGTACTACTTCAGAGTTCTCAAATCGAATACCCCTAAGCTTTGCCTTTAGTGATGAGAATAAAAGAGTCACAGGGTGCAACATCGTGGCTATAAGGTGAATGTGCTACACAGCTAATGTTGAATCGAGCCAGAAACTGCATGACATGATTTGCAACGTGAGACCATGCATTGTCATGAAGTTGCCACCCATTCCGAGAAAGCTCTGGTCGTTTCTTTGCAATGTGCTTCCTCAATGTAGCCAATATTGACGTATAGTATGCTGCTCTAACAGTAGTGTGAGGGGAACTGCATGCGACGTGAAGCCGTGCATTGTCATGATGAAGTCATCACCTAGTCCGAGAAACCTCTGGTTGTCTCTTTGCAATGTGCTTCCTCAGTGTAGCCAGACTGACGTGTAGTATGCTGCTGTAACAGTAGTGTGAGGGGGAACTGCATGAGACGTGAGGCCGTGTCCTGTCATGATGAAGTCGTCACCCAGTCCGAGAAACCTCTGGTCGTTTCTTTGCAATGTGCTTCCTCAGTGTAGCCAATACTGACGTGTGGTATGCTGCTCCACCAGTAGATTGAGGGGAACTGCATGCGATGTGAAGCCGTGCATTGTCATGATGAAGTTGCCACCCAGTCCGAGAAAGCTCTGCTCGTTTCTTTGCAATGTGCTTCCTCAATGTAGCCAATACTGACATATAATATGCTGTTGTAACAGTAGCGTGAGAGGGAACTGCATGCGATGTGAGGCCGTGCATTGTCATGATGAAGTCGCCACCCAGTCCGAGAAAGCTCTGGTCATTTCTTTGCAATGTGCTTCCTCAGTGTAGTCAATACTGACGTGTAGTATGCTGTTGTAACAGTAGTGTGAGGTGGAACTGTATGCGATGTGAGGCCGTGCATTGTCATGATGAAGTCGCCACCCAGTCCGAGAAAGCTCTGGTCATTTCTTTGCAATGTGCTTCCTCAGTGTAGTCAATACTGACGTGTAGTATACTGATGTAACAGTAGCGTGAGAGGGAACTGCATGCGATGTGAGGCCGTGCATTGTCATGATGAAGTCGCCACCCAGTCCGAGAAAGCTCTGGTCATTTCTTTGCAATGTGCTTCCTCAGTGTAGTCAATACTGACGTGTAGTATGCTGTTGTAACAGTGTGAGGGGGAACTGTATGAGACGTGAAGCCGTGCATTGTCATGATGAAGTTGCCACCCAGTCCGAGAAACCTCTGGTCATTTCTTTGCAATGTGCTTCCTCAGTGTAGCCAATACTGACGTGTAGTATGCTGCTCCACCAGTAGTTTGAGGGGAACTGCATGCGATGTGAAGCCGTGCATTGTCATGATGAAGTTGCCACCCAGTCCGAGAAAGCTCTGCTCGTTTCTTTGCAATGTGCTTCCTCAATGTAGCCAATACTGACATATAATATGCTGTTGTAACAGTAGCGAGAGAGGGAACTGCATGCGATGTGAGGCCGTGCATTGTCATGATGAAGTCGCCACCCAGTCCGAGAAAGCTCTGGTCATTTCTTTGCAATGTGCTTCCTCAGTGTAGTCAATACTGATGTGTAGTATGCTGTTGTAACAGTAGTGTGAGGGGGAACTGTATGCGATGTGAGGCCGTGCATTGTCATGATGAAGTCGCCACCCAGTCCGAGAAAGCTCTGGTCATTTCTTTGCAATGTGCTTCCTCAGTGTAGTCAATACTGACATGTAGTATACTGATGTAACAGTAGCGTGAGAGGGAACTGCATGCGATGTGAGGCCGTGCATTGTCATGATGAAGTCGCCACCCAGTCCGAGAAAGCTCTGGTCATTTCTTTGCAATGTGCTTCCTCAGTGTAGTCAATACTGGCGTGTAGTATGCTGTTGTAACAGTAGTGTGAGGGGGAACTGTATGAGACGTGAAGCCGTGCATTGTCATGATGAAGTTGCCACCCAGTCCGAGAAACCTCTGGTCATTTCTTTGCAATGTGCTTCCTCAGTGTAGCCAATACTGACGTGTAGTATGCTGCTCCACCAGTAGTTTGAGGGGAACTGCATGCGATGTGAAGCCGTGCATTGTCATGATGAAGTTGCCACCCAGTCCGAGAAAGCTCTGCTCGTTTCTTTGCAATGTGCTTCCTCAATGTAGCCAATACTGACATATAATATGCTGTTGTAACAGTAGCGTGAGAGGGAACTGCATGCGATGTGAGGCCGTGCATTGTCATGATGAAGTCGCCACCCAGTCCGAGAAAGCTCTGGTCATTTCTTTGCAATGTGCTTCCTCAGTGTAGTCAATACTGACGTGTAGTATGCTGTTGTAACAGTAGTGTGAGGGGGAACTGTATGCGATGTGAGGCCGTGCATTGTCATGATGAAGTCGCCACCCAGTCCGAGAAAGCTCTGGTCATTTCTTTGCAATGTGCTTCCTCAGTGTAGTCAATACTGACATGTAGTATACTGATGTAACAGTAGTGTGAGAGGGAACTGCATGCGATGTGAGGCCGTGCATTGTCATGATGAAGTCGCCACCCAGTCCGAGAAAGCTCTGGTCAGTTCTTTGCAATGTGCTTCCTCAGTGTAGTCAATACTGACGTGTAGTATGCTGTTGTAACAGTGTGAGGGGGAACTGTATGAGACGTGAAGCCGTGCATTGTCATGATGAAGTTGCCACCCAGTCCGAGAAACCTCTGGTCATTTCTTTGCAATGTGCTTCCTCAGTGTAGCCAATACTGACGTGTAGTATGCTGCTCCACCAGTAGTTTGAGGGGAACTGCATGCGATGTGAAGCCGTGCATTGTCATGATGAAGTTGCCACCCAGTCCGAGAAAGCTCTGCTCGTTTCTTTGCAATGTGCTTCCTCAATGTAGCCAATACTGACATATAATATGCTGTTGTAACAGTAGCGTGAGAGGGAACTGCATGCGATGTGAGGCCATGCATTGTCATGATGAAGTCGCCACCCAGTCCGAGAAACCTCTGGTCATTTCTTTGCAATGTGCTTCCTCAGTGTAGTCAATACTGACGTGTAGTATGCTGTTGTAACAGTAGCGTGAGAGGGAACTGCATGCGATGTGAGGCCGTGCATTGTCATGATGAAGTCATCACATCAGTCCGAGAAACCTCTGGTTGTCTCTTTGCAATGTGCTTCCTCAGTGTAGCCATACTGACGTGTAGTATGCTGCTGTAACAGTAGTGTGAGGGGGAACTGCATGAGACGTGAGGCCGTGTCCTGTCATGATGAAGTCGTCACCCAGTCCGAGAAACCTCTGGTCGTTTCTTTGCAATGTGCTTCCTCAGTGTAGCCAATACTGACGTGTAGTATGCTGCTCCACCAGTAGATTGAGGGGAACTGCATGCGATGTGAAGCCGTGCATTGTCATGATGAAGTTGCCACCCAGTCCGAGAAAGCTCTGCTCGTTTCTTTGCAATGTGCTCCTCAATGTAGCCAATACTGACATATAATATGCTGTTGTAACAGTAGCGTGAGAGGGAACTGCATGCGATGTGAGGCCGTGCATTGTCATGATGAAGTCGCCACCCAGTCCGAGAAAGCTCTGGTCATTTCTTTGCAATGTGCTTCCTCAGTGTAGTCAATACTGACGTGTAGTATGCTGTTGTAACAGTAGTGTGAGGGGGAACTGTATGCGATGTGAGGCCGTGCATTGTCATGATGAAGTCGCCACCCAGTCCGAGAAAGCTCTGGTCATTTCTTTGCAATGTGCTTCCTCAGTGTAGTCAATACTGACATGTAGTATACTGATGTAACAGTAGCGTGAGAGGGAACTGCATGCGATGTGGGGCCGTGCATTGTCATGATGAAGTCGCCACCCAGTCCGAGAAAGCTCTGGTCATTTCTTTGCAATGTGCTTCCTCAGTGTAGTCAATACTGACGTGTAGTATGCTGTTGTAACAGTAGTGTGAGGGGGAACTGTATGAGACGTGAAGCCGTGCATTGTCATGATGAAGTTGCCACCCAGTCCGAGAAACCTCTGGTCATTTCTTTGCAATGTGCTTCCTCAGTGTAGCCAATACTGACGTGTAGTATGCTGCTCCACCAGTAGTTTGAGGGGAACTGCATGCGATGTGAAGCCGTGCATTGTCATGATGAAGTTGCCACCCAGTCCGAGAAAGCTCTGCTCGTTTCTTTGCAATGTGCTTCCTCAATGTAGCCAATACGGACATATAATATGCTGTTGTAACAGTAGCGTGAGAGGGAACTGCATGCGATGTGAGGCCTTGCATTGTCATGATGAAGTCGCCACCCAGTCCGAGAAAGCTCTGGTCATTTCTTTGCAACGTGCTTCCTCAGTGTAGTCAATACTGACGTGTAGTATGCTGTTGTAACAGTAGCGTGAGAGGGAACTGCATGCGATGTGAGGCCGTGCATTGTCATGATGAAGTCGCCACCCAGTCCGAGAAAGCTCTGGTCATTTCTTTGCAATGTGCTTCCTCAGTGTAGTCAATACTGACGTGTAGTATGCTGCTATAACAGTAGTGTGAGGGGGAACTGTATGAGACGTGAGACTATGCATTGTCATGATGAAGTCGTCACCCAGTCCGAGAAAGCTCTGGTCGTTTCTTTGCAATGTGCTTCCTCAGTGTAGTCAATACTGACGTGTAGTATGCTGTTGTAACAGTAGTGTGAGGGGGAACTGCATGCGACGTGAAGCCGTGCATTGTCATGATGAAGTCATCACCCAGTCCGAGAAACCTCTGGTCGTTTCTTTGCAATGTGCTTCCTCAGTGTAGCCAATACTGACATGTAGTATGCTGTTGTAACAGTAGCGTGAGGGGGAACTGCATGCTGGTAAATCATTCCATTACAGTCAAAAAATGTGATCACCATCACTTTCCCTGCAGATGGAACGACTTTTGCCTTTTTTGGTGTTGGAGAATCTGGTAATTTCCACACTGTGCTGACTTGTTTTCCTTAAGGATCATAATGATGCAGCCATGACTCCTCAGCAATGATAATCAATTTAAAAAATGCATCCTCTCCATCAGCAAAGAGACGCATCACCTCACGGCTTGTCTCCATTCTCACAGCCTTTTGTTTGGGAGTCAACAGATGTGACACCCAATGAGCACAAACTTGGGTCATATGGAGATGGTCGTGCGTAGTTGTAAACATACTGCAATATGAAATTCTCAACACTTAACTGAGGTTACGTAATGTTATACGCTGATGCTCTCAGACAGTCACAGCAGCTGTGTTGATGTTGACATGAGTCACAGCAGAAGCCGAAACACAAGACCCACCTTGCTTAACACTGACAAGTCGGCCTTCTTTGAAGTCCTTGAACCACCTAAATACTGTTGCATGAGGTAGTGCATTTTCACTGTACGCTTGCTTCAGCTTTTCATTAGTTTCTGTGGCTGTATGGTTTAAACAAAAACAGAATTTGATTGTGCTATTTGCTCCTCTCGCATCACTTCCACTGTCTGGTATATGAAATGCACGTAGGGTCTGCAAAATAGAGCATTACTACCAACCTACCAATACAAGAGTGCTGCTGCATAAAAACCTCCTCTTTTCAAATATTTATGTTACAGATACAAAACTATCATGGAAGCTACAGGAAAAAATCAGTCTCAGTCTTTGTTGATCAACCCTTGTAAACACCAATTTGGTTATGTGTGATTGGAAGAATTCAGTAACAGTGATGTCAAAATTAATTGGAAAAACTATTTGTAATTGGTTTATTGCCACTTCGTCACTTACATTTTTATATTATTGAGGGACTAGTTTCCAAAGCCATTGCCTCCATTTTCAGCCTCTCTCCTCAGCCTCACTCAGCTAATTTCATGGCATGGTTAATTTCGTTGTATTTTTCTATTCGCTTATAACAATTCTGGACTGATGCACATCATATTTGTTGAAGTGTCCTACAGATAGAGGTATCTTCTGGCTTATGAAGTTCCTCCTTGTAGGCAATTCTAGCGCTTTCAACGATTGTATCAGACACTTGAAGGAAAACCCAGCAGTCAACAATGGTTTGTTTGTAAGAGAAGAGCAGTGAGTGCATTTACAGTGTTCTTTTGTTGTTTTTCTGCCAGTTTCTGCTGTTTTGCTGATATAAGGGGTTAGTATATGTTTCAAACAAAGTAGTAATTAGTGTACAATAATTAATTTACATACTGTTTAGCTTATAAAGTTTAAATTGTGGACTGTTTTTCTTAGCATTTTCCCATTCTTTTTAACTGAACAAAAGATGCCACTTTGCGAAGCTTTAGTACAAGCGCCATCTGGTGGTAAGAATGCAAGTTATCTCTGTTGTACTTTGAAACGAGATGGGGGAGAGGTTTCTTTTCTCAAGCAGAATGTTGTGCATGTTGCAGATGATTAGGGGCAAGTACGGATCAAAGTATTCATCTGATGATTTGAAAGCAGCTTTGATGTGCATTCATCAAATGCCTCAAAAGAAAACAGAACTGTTAACGTCAAGGACAGGCAGAGTTTCTTTGGTGCCTCTCAACCCCAGGAAAAGGGCAAGTGCTGCTGAGAAACCATGTTTCTTCCTGTCAGCCATGAGCAAAGTGGATGTTCTAGGCCGACTATTAAGGGATCCACAAGAAACTGTCAGCAATATTCGGCCTAAGAAGTCGAATAAATCCACTAAAGCTAGTGATTGCAAGGCTTCAACTAGCGGAAGCCATTGAAGCAAAGTGATGAAAAGAAATGGTGATGTGTGTTCATCATGCTCTGGTCATTATAACGATGACAAAAATGGTGAAACATGGATTCAGTGCACAGACTGCTATGATTAGTTTCAAGAAAAGTGCAAGGGACTTTACACTTATAAAGTAACTTCAAGTGCTTTGGCTGCACTTCAGATTTGGAATAGAAACTATTACCACAAAATTAGACCTAGTGTACCATGAAATTACCCTTAGTGGTTCTGAGATGCTAATTACATAGAGTTCAAATATTGAATGTGTTTTAGTTTTGTAGTTATAATACCAAATAATGATACAAAGTGATTTTCCACTTCATATTCTATTTCCAGAAGCTTCCAAATGATCATAAGCTTAGTACCACGAAATTAGCCCAAGTTTGCCTTATATAAATTTGAAAAAGTTGTATTATTATCTGACTCAAAAGCAGCTATAATATACATAACATCTGATATAACACCTAAAAGCCTAATATTGCAGAATGCTGCAAAATCATAAAACAGTTAATTAATTTAAATAAAAGATTAATATTTCAGTGAATACAAGCACATTGCAGAATACATAGTAATGAAACAGTTGACTTTCTAACCAAAAAAGGCAGGAAACTAAGTCAAACTCATTTGAGCCAATAAGTTACCTCTCTGGGAAGATAGAGTCAGAGTGAAAAATTCAATGCCATAACTGGGATTTGAAGCACGGATCTTCTGGTTGCCATCCAGCTGCTCTAACCATTGAACTACTATGGCCAACATGCCGACATGACATTAAATTCTCCAACTGACTTGTGCTTCTCCGGTAAACCATTTAGGAGTTCTCATAAACACATGAGACAACTACCTAAATGGCGACTTACAACATGTAAGTATTTAATTTATTTAATTAATTTATTTAATAATTAAAATAAATTTAATAATTAAATAAAATTAATTTAATTAATGGAAATTTCCCTAATAGTGGTTAACTATAAAGCCCGGGCCTTAAAGTACTTACATGTTGTAAGTCACCATTAAGGTAGCTGTCTCAAGTGTTTATGAGAACTTCTAGTGGTTTACTGGGAAAAACACGAGTCAGTTGGAGAATTTAATGTCATATCGGCATGTTGGCCATAGTAGCTCAAGGGTTAGAGCGGCTGGACGGAGACCAGAAGATCCATGGTTCAAATCCCCGCTATGGCATTGTATTTTTCAGTTGACTCTACCTTTCCATACTTTAGCCGACACACGACCAGTGTGAAAGAACAATTAATTTCCAAGTTATCACGCTGTCAAAAGAATAATTATATCAACATATCAAAAAATTGAAGAAGATAATATATTACAAACAAAAGGAAAACTATGGGAAAATTTATGTAACAGCACGACTAGGATCAATACATTACCAAGAAACTCCTGTGTAATAACTTTTAGACTTGTAACAGGCCATGCAGGGTTGGTATAGTGAGATCTCCTTTCTGTACACTTAAAGAAGATATGGATGGAAACCTACTACTGCACTATACAACCTTTAGCTAACATAACATCAAAATACTGGAGTGCAAGAGAGCAAATGGCTTCATTGCCAACTGCTTAACATTAGATACCAACCACATATGTAGATACATGTTGAAAACTGAAATATAATTTTTGTCTTTATCATACCTAGAAAATGTTAAGGTCAGAAACTTATACATCTACTCTCATAATTTCTTTAACAATTTCCTAAGTGATCACTCAAATCAGATATCTAAGAATGATTCTTGTCCAAAATCGAACAACAAACCAGAAACTTCAAATTTATTATTTGACAGTATATCATTTTAACCCTCATAGACTACAAGAACTTAGGGATAACATCTGTAAGAAACCACAAGGATCTCTGATGCAGTTTAGGGGAGTGAGTGACATTTTTACTAGATGTACTCTCTATCTAAAAGCAGAAAGTAACATTTCCAGCATCTACTGTAAGGTAAGAATTTTAGTGCACCTCTGATTCCTGTACTCTCAGTTCTCTGGTCAAATGGAGAGAGTCCATGAAACTGTTTACAAATGTTTTAAAAACCCTATATTTGAATATTTTATTTTTGGATTATTACCTTTATTTCCACCTTCTTTTCTCCATTTCTCAATAGATAGCTAATATTCTACTGTCATCTACTTTCTCATACTATACATGTGTGTTTTGTAAAACCTGTGTATATTTCATTGTAATGCATTAACAAAATAAATACAAACACCCCTAATTATCCCAAACGTATATTTTGTAAAATATATGCAAGTAAGAACAGGTAAGCAGCATTTTAACGACTGCAAAATAGTTTAATACAGCAGCAATCTGTAACCAAGATAAACCTTCAAACTATTATATATAGCTTCCTTACCAAAAGAAATATTGTCTTACCTGAATTTTCGAATTAATATTTCTTCTTTTAAGTTGAACTTTATTTCTTTGTTTCTTACGAATTTTGTACTTCTTACTTTCGGCATTATTATTGTTTGAGTTAAACAATTTACGAATCAAATTAACCCGCTCTTCCATATCATCCTTGCAGAATGGCAACAGGCTAAGTATACAGAACTAAAATCCCTCTCGGTTAGTAAATCTTAAAAGTACATTCATAAAATTACGCATTAAAGAATATTGAAGATTGCAGTAAGGAACCGGAAGAATAAAAATTCTAGCAATATTCTATGAAATAGTTTAAGGTTAAGAAAACAGCACAGCACTTACGACAACAGTCTTGATCTCACAGAATACTAAACAGTTTGATGTTCTTTGACCAACACTTAGGAGAGTTAAGGAACTTTAATCCTAAATAGTAGTCAGTTGTTTCTGATGGCATGCATAAGTTTTTAGGATTTGTTTAAGCTTATCACAATGGAATGCAGAACAAAAAGTCCTTGTTGCATTAAAAAGCAACATGACAATACCTAGGAGGGGGGAATCCACAATATCTTTGGCGATACACTGCAGAATCGCTAATTAGCAATAAGCTCTGATAAGTCACAGTCAGTCAGTTAAATTGTGGTCACAGTATTCAGTAATCAGGGAACGCCACTTTGGTAAGTAAACATAGAAACAGCACGGACTGTTGACCACGGCATGAATATAACTGAGGATTGAGAGAAAAGACGCGTCACGCACAAGTCTTGTTTCTTGCGACTATTGTAGGTATGTATGCATTCGCTGCATAGATATGCTAAGCAAGAAAGCCGAAACAGTATGCCGAAAGTACAGATTTACCTTCTGTATACCAAGCTAAGAAATAATACAATATACCAAAGAGGCACCAGGGTACTCCAAAATGTATTAAGAGATGATACATCTACTGGAACAAAAGTTATCACATATAGTAACACAGTAATGGAAAAAGAATAATCCTTTCAATAATAAAGCAAAGAAAAAATATCTTAGTCACTTGGTAACAAATTGTATAAATCATTCGCTCTTCAAATGCCTTGCCTATTATTAATTACACTCATTGCAGTTTACATCAATGCGATCTCTATATGTTCATAACCGCAATACAATTCTCTTTTAGCTTTCAGTGTTCCCATAGTTACCATGAGCCCTACGAAACCGAGCATGTCGTTGTATTCATTGAGGTCCACTTACGTTTCTTATAAGGATAGGTTGCTTTCCATAAATTATAAATGTCTCTGCATTTTGGTTGGTATATTTTACAACTTTCTCAACTAATTTAGGTGTAATGAACAACATGAACGTCTGCATAATCGAAGACACACTCCTAGAAGTCACTGTCAGATCGGTAGATTAAGACAAAATATTGTGACTTTGTGGGTTCGTGAAATGAAAAGTCCAATTGCACCACTCAAAAATGTTCTTTATTTCCACCGACTTACAGTTAAACTCTTGCCAATTACACAGAATTACGTAATGCACACAATTACGATTCACCAGTTCGTCCGTTACAATTTCACTTGTACTCGTAATTACGTACAATCCTCCGATGCACTCACACAGTCTTCTCGTCGTACACTAGCACTGCATTCTTACGCCAAGAACTGACTGACTCCTCTTGCCCGTCGTGTTGCTTATATAGGGTCAGCGGGTCGATCTAGAAGGTTCTAGATTAGATTAAATATCCCGTAAGTTCGAGAACACAGGTGGAACAGAAAGAGACGGCGCATTGATGGTTTTTCTCCCAGCCACCCCTTGTTACCGCCACAAGACAAATGAGGGGGGCGTGGCGAGCGCCGACCGTCCCCTGCTTGCCCGATCTATAGAGTGTTCCGACGTTCGGGTGACAATATCCTGTTTCTGAAACCTGTTTGGTTATTTATACGTTGATTGCAAGTTTTGCTAGATCTCTCCAGCATCAATGATCTGTTCATTGTTCCTTCCTTCAATAACGTCGTCAACCATGTCAGTTTCTTCCACATTACCTTCTATTTCTGAACACAAAGACTCCACACCACCATCTCTCGTCTCTAATAATAGATTATGATTCTATTTTGTACACTGGTTCTTCCACATCTCGTTCATTGAGCAAATCATATTTCTTCTGTAGCTTAACTTTTTGTAATGTTTGTCTCACGACACAAACAACACACTTGTGTCAACATAACTTTCTACAATGTGAATTTTTACGACTGTGTTTTCTTGTCTTGTCTAGCAGTGTTCCAAAGGTTAACAATGTATTGCTGCTGCACCCAATGTCCATTTGTGACTTTTTGTCACACGAATCCCAAGCGGGGTACCAAAGGACCTCAATAAACATTTCAATTATCACGTAGAAAATGAAGCTAGCTACAGTGAAGCAATAAATATTACACAAATATAAATATTTGTTACAAGGGCCTCACATAAGAAATTCGTATTAATACTTCTTACTAATGGAGATTGATTTCACAAACAGATTGCTTGTATCTACAGATAAATTTGCTTATAAAATTCAACAATGGCAGCATTTAGTAGTGGCAGTTTAATAATGTAACATAGTCTTACCATTATAAACTATTTCAAACAGCTACAAATAATAAAATAGCTCACAGTACCCTGCTTGATATGCGGAAGGTTGTGTACCAAACTCGTCAACACAGTTGCCATTATTTGGCAAGAGTTTGTCAGGGAGTATTTCAGCACAAATGGTGAAAACATCATGTGTAAGGTATGTCACGTTGAGTTTAGATGGTGTTTAAAACACCATGTTAAACAGCACTGCAATTCTGTGAATCACAAGAAACTTGTTTCATTTTTGCAAAGAAACAGTGCTGAAAATATACTGTCATTCTCGTCAGCCAAAAGTTACACATTTGAGGGACTACGAGAGTGGTCTGAAAAGTTTCTGACCTTAGTTCACGAAGGTGATTGCCTCTTTATTTGACGAAAATCTTTGACCTCCAAGCGCAATTTTCAGATGAGGGCACAAAAAGAAGTCACTTGGGGCTAGATCTGATGAGTAAGGCAGATGGTAAAGCAGTTCAAACCGTAATTCGTGGATTTTAGCCATAAAAACCGCTAAGGTGTGAGACGATGCGCTGTCTTGGTGAAACAGGTTTTCTTTTTCTGTAAATATGGCGGTTTTTCGGCAAATTCTGCCTTCAGCTGGTCAAGTTATGATGCGTAGTATGCCTCTGTAATGGTTTTTAGTTTTTTAAGATAATCTATTAAAATAACTCCACAACTATCCAAAGAAAAAGTCGTCATCACTTTCCAAGCTGAAAAAACAGTTTTTGCCTTTTTGGAGCCGGTTCCTCCTTTGCAGTCCCCTGTTTGGACTGTATATTTGTTTCGGGCGTATAATGCTGTATCCAAGTTACATCTACAGTAATTAATCGGCGCCAAAACTCGGATTTATTGCGCCTAAATTGCACCAACAAGGCGTTGGAAATGTTCATTCGAACACGTTTTTGGTCTAACGTGATCAAATGCGGCACCAAACGCGCGGGCAGCTTTCTTATGTCTAAATGTTCATTTAATATGTGACAAACACGTTATTTTGACATGTTCATAGCCTCTTCTATCTCTCTCACTTTAATTTGGCGGTCGTTTAGCACCATTTGGTAAACTTTTGCGATGCTTCCGTCGATAGTTGCAGTTTTTGGACGTCCCGAACGTTTATCATCTCCCAAGCTCTTACAGCCACGTTTAAATTAAGTTGACCTAAATTTCACTGTGGTAAATTATGGTGCAGAGTCCCCATACACAGAATCCAACTCATCTATGGTTTGTGTAGGCGTATTGCCTTTCAAAAACAAATATTTAATGACAGCTCGGTACCTGATTTTGTCCATATTCATAAAACACTCAGATCACTCAAACGACTATTACATAACAAATGAGCATCCAAAATGGCTGAAGCTTTGGTAGCTGTCAACAGATGAACAACGAAATTCACCAACTTTTATGTACGAGTGCTGCCATCTTAATGTTGAGGTCGGAAACTTTTCAGATCACCCTTGTAGTTGGTGCCCCCCACTGCGGGGTTGACGCATTTAATTGGGGGAAGGGCTACTGGAAATACCCAAGGAGAAAATACTTTTGGATTAAATGGTTAGTCGCTGGCCTACTGATCCCACGCTCACGAGATCAAAGCTGGACCAGATAGATGACTTTTGAGTGTGTTTAAGCCCCGATCGCTTCCGTCACCTCTCAAGTGATCACTCCCGTGTTATATCTTTTTATAACAATATGGTTTTCTTAATAATGTCTTTATTTTAACTTGTTTTTTTTTTCAGTTAACATACGAGTTGCATGAACAATATTGTAAATATGTTAAATTACTATGAGCCAAAGGTATGCATATACAAGGGGCGTCCAGAAAGTAAGTTCTGTTTCAATTTATCTCCGCTGCAGCGCTGCGATCGCAGTTCCTCACATGCGCGGTAGACGCTCTGTATCAAGGAGAAGAAACGCGCGCCACTGTGAGATCGCTGTCAGCCACGTACGCTTTGTTGTACTTGTTTACAATGTCGGTGTTGATTGAAAATCCCGCCGCTTGTGAAATTAGATCTGTGATTCCTTTTCTGAATGCTAGGAAAGTGAAACCGTTTGAAATTTATCGGCTGTCAAAAGGTGTTGTGTTTCTTCACGACAACGCACGACCACACACTGCAAATGCGACGAGAAATATCCTACAGGGGTTTGGCTGGTTCGTGTTTGACCACCCCCCGTACAGCCCTGACCTCGCTCCTAGCGACTTTCATCTGTTTTTGCATCTCATATCTTTCCTTGGTGGTCAACATTTCAACAATGACGAAGAGCTGAAAGAAAATGTTTCCAACTAGTTGAAGACACAGGCGGGAAACTTCTATGAAGAAGGAATACAAAAAAATTGTGCCTCGCTATGAGAAATGCCTGTAAAATTTCGGCAGTTATGTGGAAAAGTAGTTTAAGAGTTGTAGAATTTTGTGCAATAAATAATTTTTCTGTATCTGTACACAATTTAATCTTATTACCAAACAGAACTTACTTTCTGGACGTACCTCGTACATAAAATATGCGCCACAAAGTGCATTAAAGAAGGCTGGCACTTTTTCACAGTCTCGCATATTACGTGAATGACATTGAGCTATTGTCTCTAGTTCATGGTGTGTGCATACCACAATGCAAGCAATTACACCATAAGGAAAGAATGGTTTCCAACAATGAAGAATTGTCTTTGCATTCTTTGCTCTACCTTTTACATCTGGAAGCTGTGTTATAATATCCTTATGTGCAATTTTTGTTGGAGGAGCTTTGTTCTTGAACCATTTTGTTCCATATTTACCTTCATATATTTCACGGTTTCCTAGTTTTGATGTTGAAAGAGCCACTGTCAGATTGTTTTCTTGCGGTATCAAGTTGCTCGTGTTCAGATTAAGCATTAGATTTGGAGTTTAGATCGTCTGGGTACATATCATCCACTATTTCTCAAACCTTATGAGAAGTTGGTCTTCTGTATCAATGTTGATAACCGAAAAGAACAGACATTATGAGGGCAAGTGTAAAAAGTTAGAAGGAATAACGAAAACAAGCACAGAAACGTAATAATTGATGGTGCTGCAGCTTACCTTTCTTATCGGCATGTCAGTTGATTGAAAATACTCACATACAAACATAACAATGCATCAGGATAAACTCGTGTGTCGGTTGTTCTTATTGTTGTAATTTTACGTCCTCCAACGTTAAGTCATATCGGACGATGAATGGAGTGTGCGAAACGTCACCCTGACCGAGATTCGAACTGGGGACCTCTTGAACGTGAGGTAGACAGGCTACTAACTACACTACCAAGACAGGCTCTCCTGTGTCATTAAAACGCAGGAAGACTCCGCTATGTTACCGTTACTTCAACAGTTCTCGCATTCATTTCAATTGATACCGAGAAAAGCAAATGTCAGTGCCTGATTTACATGTCTTATGTTGCCTGCCTCGGTAGTAGCGTGGTGCTGCCGCACTTTCAAGAGATCCCGAGTTCAAATCTCGGTCAGGGCGAGTTACCTGAATAAGGTATTTCCGGGGATTTCCCTTATCCTTGTAACGACTTGGTGTCGCTGAAAGTGAGCTGTGGAGGAAAAGATGATGGCGAACCTCGCTAAAAATCCAGTTGCAGGACTCCAGAAGCTCCACGGCCGCTCCGGCATTCACAAAAGATCTTACTTTCAGGGGCGGTCTCAGAAGGGAAGTGATAATTCAGCTATCAATTAAAATAAAATGGCAGTTCCTCTTTTGCTCTATAAAATTTGTATTTCAATTAAAAGAAAACTTTTCCAACCATTTATTATACTTTTCAATGCAAGCACAAACACACGCAAAACACACCCTCACACTATCACGTCCATTTGCAGAAGAACAAAATGGCTTCAAGTGTCTCAGCTTTTATAATACCGCCGTTGCCATAACGACAAATAAACATCCTTCAACTTTTCTACATAATCGGCATTCTTTTTAAATACATTTTCTTAACATAATTTTAGCATTTAAATAATAATTTTTTACTAATTTTAATTTAAAAAATAAACTTATAATAACTATTTAAATCGTTTCATCCTAACAGACGAATGTCAGGTAACTCTAAGCCCTATGAACCCTGGGCTCATTTGAGCATCATTTCATTCATCCTTCGATATGACTTAACGTTGGTGGATGTAAATTATCAAAAGAAAAGAGAAAACAACGTTACCCGATAACTCCCGTGTTAGAAATAATCTAACAATCCACATAGCTTTGAATAATACCGCTCTTAACAATGTTTACTTTATATTTATACACTTAATTCCATTTGAGCGGCATTTAGATATACCAACTGGGGCATTGCTGTCTTTACGTCTATTTAACCGGAAAAAATAAACAAATTAGAGCAATATATTGTCAGTTGTGATGTTATATAACGATATCAGGTTAAAAGCGAAAGTCCTATGTCTCTATGTAAACAGTTATTTATGGTATTAGTGAGTTAAAACGTGCTTCATTAACAAAAACGGAAGGTTTCACAGCGACACGAAATCCAGCGTATTAATTTCCGCGAATGTATAAAAGTCTTGATTCACTAGTACCACACAATGATTTATCTAATACCCTAATCATTGAAAATGCGTAATACCTTTTAATTAAACTATAATAAAATAGGAAAGTTATCTGTAGTTTTATTTTCTGGAATATTGGACTATTTAGGCCAAGGCCGCCTGGAGGTGTGTCACGAGCATCGTTGGCTATGTAAACGAATGTAGTAGAACGCGAAAATAATTACTGAATCAATAGAAATTGTAGGTGAAGGTACAAATTTACATTTCCTTACTAAATGTTAGAACTACAATAAATTTTATATTCGAAATGTAGGCCTAATGATTGTATTTTATTCATACTGTGACTTTGTGGGTTCCTAGAATTAAAAGGCCGAGTTGCAGAAATTAAAAATTTTCTTTATTTCCGTAGAGATACACTGTTCAATTTTCACGTAACAACATTACATCACATAAGAACACAATCTTCCAAGGTCGATGACAATAACAAACCGTGACAGCTGATTACATTAGCTCTCGTTACAACAACACTCTTGTTACACAACTGTCTTTTCAACAACAACACTCTCAGCTGTTCTCTGCTTACTCTGTTTACAACTCTTTGCGAGCCGTCACGTCCTTAAATACCTAATTCGTAATTCTAGAACAATCTCTATCAGTCCAGAAATTTCCGGAAGAATAAAGAAACCAAATATTCTATCACATTCTAGAAGCGTAACTTAATCTATGCCGGTGCCTGTTTACAATAGCCACGCTATCATTAACTGCTTAGCAAGACTCATTATTACCAGGAATCTTTATCTGCCGACTGTTTTATTATTTGTGCCGAAACTTTAATGCCTGTTGCCGTGACAATACAGTGGTTAAAGTGAACTTTTATAAATTTTTAACATTCAACTGTCACTTTAGTAGATTAATTTCCATTATTAAAGTACAACTTTACAAATAGATGTTGGATAGAAAACTTTTGTAGTGTGGAAAGATACCATAAATTAAAAGCAACCTTAATAAGATCATTTTAAGCGAAGGTGTGTCCTCTATTTAGCAGATATAGCTATGGTGACAGTAGGATATCTCACACTGCCTTCTTTAGGGCTGGCACGCAAGGCTCCACCATAAACTCATCTCCCTGGGGCTACCTACACAAGCTCTACACGTTCTTCATTGCTTCCTTAAACACAGATCTTTCACCTCAATCAGAGCTGGTGTCCCCGAAGGCTCTGTGCCATCTCCAACGCTCTTTAGCGTCTACGTTGCCGAGCTTCCCACTGAGCAGCACGTCAACATAGCGCAAGTTGCTGACGATGTGTTTCTATTCTCTACAGAAAAACACCCACGCAGAGCCTTCAACTGCATACAAAGACACGTCCACCTCATCCAAGAATGGTACACGCTCTGACGGTTGTCCATGAACATGGAGAAAAGTCAGACAATCTTAATACAAGCACAGAGGTCGTTGAAGGGAGTCCTCCTCCGCGAAGGAGGATACTTGGTCTGTTGCCATACCGGGATTGCATCCCTTACTGGCATAGAGATTGGTTTTTCAGCTAGTGCATGGTGGTTAGATGGTGGTGATAATGTTAGAGATATGTTTGCGTAGTTCTGTGAACGTGTTTTGTAAGTGTGGTTTTGAGCTTATGGCGGCCCTAGCAAAAGTCTATTTACTAAGCGCAGTTTTCCCGCCAACATCCCCACATTAACTCCATTAAGTACTTGGGAGTGACGCTGTATAAGGGTCTAAGTCTTGACGCATCGGGCGTGCGGAGCCTCGGCTTCGTTATACCCGGTGATGTGATCCGGTATGTCGATGCCCCTAAAGTTACGCCTTTTTCAGGCTTTACTGTTTTCTATAATGCTCTATAGGTGTGAAGTCTGTGGCACTGCTGCAAGCTCCAACCTACTGGTACTTTGGGTCATCTATTCTGTAGTTCGTAGCTTCCCCGTGAGGTATCTTCATGACACCTCATCTCTCCATTATCTGGAGGATGAAACTAGGCGCCGGACAACCAAACTTTTTTTTTTTTTTTTTTTTTTTTTTTTTTGTAATTTTCGTCCTCTACTGTGACGTTAAGTCACATCGGACGAAGAATGAAACGGGTGAAATGATGCTCAAATGAGCCCGGGGTCAATGGAGCTTAGAGTTACCCGACATTCGTCTTTCAGGATAAGGGAAAACCCCGGAAAGAACCTTATCCAGGTAACTCACCCTGACCGAGATTCAAACTCGGGACCTCTTGAACGAGAGGCAGACATGCTACCACCACCCTACCAAGGCGGGCCCAAATTTTACGACCATTTACCACTCCACCAGAGCGCCCTAGTTAGGTCTGTTGGGGATTATCGTCCCAATGATTGCCGCAAGAGGCAATGACTTGCAGGCACTACCGGTAACCCTAAGGTACATCTATCAACCTCAAAATTAAATCACCAAAGAGCTGGTCTAGAAAGTCAAAATTATGTTTTCCTAAAATTTAATTGCTATCAATGATGCACAAATGATCGTTGCACCTGGAATCTCAGTTGTTGAGGAGCTTATGCTACCTCCTTTCTTTCCCCCACCCAAATTTCATCCGCCTCCTTACAAACCCCTTATTCCTGTCCTTATGTGATTAAGTCCTTTCTAGGACAGGTACACGAATATCACATCTACGGGCTGTCCCTCAGTCCAACTGCCCAACAACGACGACGATGTCTTACACTTTCTATTCCGGAAATACACTAGTTAATAAGTAATTTTGAGAATATTGTTTCCAGCATAGTTAATAACCGAGAAACATAATTATATAAGCAAAAAAAGTGTATTAAGAGACATGAAGTGTGTTTTTTCACTTACAGATATATTACTCAAGTATGACATGTAGTGTGCATTAGAAGGAAATAGTGTATCTTGGTTAGCTTTATTGTCTTTATGTTTTGCTTTTTTTAACACAGCCATTGACTATAATGGTCATATTAGTGGACCTTTATCGACTATAGGTAGTGCAATTTATATAGAGTAATTTTTCTTCGGATTTTGTACATCACATTACATCACACACATTCATACACATTCGGGAAAGTATAGTTTTTTTAAAAGCGGATTATCTTTACTTGAAAAGTCCGTTACCCGCATTATTCAGAGGGGGGCGGGGTAGGAGGAAGAGAAAGAGATGAGACGAATAAGAGATGGAAAAGATATGAAGCATTCAACAATTCAAACCAATGATACAGGACATTTTGTTAACAATTAATGCCACAAAAGTATTTAATATAAATTGTGTTTTAACGATTTCTACATGGATCCTGGACTTATTTGAGCATTATTTTTTTAACTTCTAACAAGGGTTAAGGGGTGACAATTAGAAAGGAAGTGAAAGCGGCTTTATCTCATCCTGATGGGGTTCCGCTAAGAGCACCCCTATTATTCAGGGTACAAGTGCACAGCCGGCCGTCAATAACGGCGGGCGGGTGAGAGTTGCTATGCTAGGCCTCGAACATGACCGAAAGGCTCTGAACGAGGTACTGCGCAGTAAAGGTGAAGGTGTAGGACGGAGAGGAATTGCATCAGAAATCTTTATTGAAAAATAAGCAATATCGGAGAGCATCAGTTCCGGCGTCTAGAGCCGGGGGGAAGTGTTGGTGAAGCGTTAAGTATGAGTCTGTGTTCGAGGTGGCTTCCAGGCATTACGGAAGTGAGACTGGAGTCTCTCTGTTTTTCAAGTCTTAGTCGGAGATGATTTGTTCTGCTGATTTCAGTTCGTCTGAGGCGTATGTGAAGGCTAGTGTCCATGTCTGAGAGTTGAGATTGGAGCTGATTGAGTCGATTGTTGAGGCTGGAAGTGTCCTGTGACTGGCAGGGGAGTATTTCACTGAGCTGAGTCTCCACTCGGTGCATCTTCTGCTGCAAAGAGGCAAATGTGTGTTGGTCTTCGATGGCTAAAGTCTCGGTGTGTTGAAGTTGCGTACGTATGTTCTCAGAAGTCTGCTGTAGTGTCGTTATAGTGGAGACTAGTTGGTCTTGTGGAGTAAGTCCGCTTGTCAGTTGTCTTTGTAAAGAGGTCAGTCTGTCCTGGATGTCGTGTATGGCAGCGTTGGTTGTGCTATGTTGAAGGGTGGCGACGATGAGGGAATCCTCGAGGTTGCCCGGGCGCAGGCTCACGTTAAGGACCTCTGTGTGGAGGTCCTGGACATCATCCCCTGGATATCGGTGGTTGTGGCTGTCAGGAGCTCCTCGATGGTGTGTAGTCGGGTGCCGATCCGATGTAGTTCTTCCCGGAAGGAATCAAGAGCTTGCTGCCATCCAGCAGGCTCGCTGGTGAGTTCTCTCCGGGATGCTGGTCTGCAGGAGTCCTGGCGAAGGTATGCGGAGCACTGCGTCTGTCCTGTAAAATGGACGAGGGCTTTACAGGTGGCGCAGAACCGGCGGTGGCGCCTAATATCGTGTGCCCTGAACGCAGCTGTGGGAGTAGGGGCGCCACAACAGTGACACCGTGGAGACGCGGTGTTGGAGTTGGCGCTGTGCCCATATCCGCAACAGTGTCTGCAGCGGTTGCGTCGCTGCAGTTTGCTGGCCTAGATTTTCATGCACTGTCCCAGTAAGGGCAGGCCGGACATCAAGGCAGCATCGCGTTTCCCTGCGTCGGCGAACTTCATACGCACACAGGCGATGGGGGCCACCTCTTGAAGTGATACGGGTGGCGCTCAATGTTGAGGGCCACCTCTGCGCTGCGGCGGTGAGCAGGAACCTGGATGGTAGGTTCCGGAGGGGCGACGATAATGGCGGTGTGTGCAAAAGTGGTGGCAGTTGGAGACATTCGGCTTGGTGAAAGTGCTGGTGAGGCTGGAAGTGCCTCTGCGAAGTGAGTTTTTGGCGTAGGCACTACCGGCTGCGTTGTAGTAGTGGCTGGCTGTGTTGTGCTAGGGGCCAGGTGAGGCGGCGGTGATCACAGATGCACATTGCGTCCGGTCCGGTAGGTGAGGTGGGCCTCCTTGAGAAGATACTTGCTCAGAACTTGCCGGTCAGCTCCGCGGGTGGCTCCGGTTTTGTCGGGGAGGTGGAAGACGGTGCCCGGGAGCTGGCAGGTGATGGCTGCAGTGAAGTTTGCTTTGCTGGCTGGCTGGCTAGGCTTCTTTCCCAAGATTGAGGTCTGCGTTGTTAGTTCAACATCGTTTCCCGTTGACTCTTCGGAGTCTGCGGCGAGAATGCAGCAGCATTTCACTCCTCGTTCAATATGACCTACATTGGAGGATGTTAAGAAAAATCTACTTATGGCAGCATTCAGATCCTAAGTATAGAGGCACATAAAAGCGGCAAACCTCTAAAAAGCTGTGAAAGCCTAACCAAATTGACGTCAGAAATGAAACAAACGTAACTGTGAAAGCCCCGAAAAACAGGATGCCCTTTTGTGTTTCACGGCAACTAGAGGATTTTGTTAAAAGTGCCATTAATTCTAAAATACCTTTATAAGCCATAAGCCTGGACAACCAGTTATTACTTGTGAACCTGAGCTGGTGCCATGCCTTTGTTAACTTAAGTTCTTACCTACAAAATGATTTCATACATTTTCTTCACCCATTTCTTGAAGAAGTTCATTTAGTATGAGGCACACTTACTCTAACCTTGAATGAGACCTAAACAAATAAGATGGATATCCTTTTGCAGCCAAGAACAACATGATACAACCAGCAATGTTTACGTTAGGGCCCATTCTAAGTTTGAAGGGACAGTAATTCTCTAATATATACACAATTTTTGGTCCGTATTACTGGATATGCACATGACCACCTCAATCTTGGGCACCCTAATGGCCTAGTAGAACAGTAACGATCAGTTCCTATCTCAGAAGATTCATTAGAACCTGGTCTAGCAGGTATGCTTTGTTTTCAGCCCATATTATCTAGCAGTAAGGCCTAGTCATTAGTGACAGCCGAGTTGAACAATTCAGAATACACTACACTCGTGACTTGGTAGCTCATTTGTAGATTCAGATTTATTCACCAACAAAATTCATAGAGAGTATGGGTGGTGATTTTTCGCAAATGTGATATAGCGCAATAAAGTGCAAAATTGACTCAAAATGAGATATAAATGCGAAGTCGAACATTTTCTCAAGTAATTATTTTTTTTCCAATGCTGTTTCTTCTGGAAACTTTAACTGAAGAGTCTGTAGAATCTTTGCATGTTTAGAAAGTTATAAACTAAGTGACCACTCTTCTGGAATGTGGAAAGCAAGCCTTCCCGCTAAATTAGCATATTGTTCCATTTCCCATATGAATTATGTTTGGTACTGAAGCGCATTCAGTTGTTTTACAAGAGATCCCTCCTATGACGCCTAAATACTGTCATAAGTCTATCTCCACGACCCAGTTAACGGAAAATGTTAATCCTTGTCTCTGAAAACCAATAGCAATCCTAATTTTAAGGAAGTGATAAACACATGTTAGTTACAGTTACAGTTGTCAGTTACCAAAGTTCCGATTTTCATTATTCTATTCAGTTTTACGCGCAAATTTCATTTATTCTATACGTAGGTCACGTCAGTAATTGCGAGGTTAATTTTGTGCATTGTTTTATTGTGCTAGTTTTACATCAGTATGGATTTATCTTTTTTGTGTTATGCAGTATGCTTTGGTTTGTATCAACTTGTTCTATATTTCTGTGTATTGCTTCAACCAATATTAATGTAAAATAAATTGACACTTTATGCACTTTTAAGTCACTGTCATTAATAACACACCTTAAATGTGTTTTAAATCTCATATAAGCAATATCAATATTCATCATTTATAAACATTAACTCAAATTAAACTTTTTTTTTCAAAATGCTATAAAATGCTAAATGTAAAAATCCAAATGCTAAATATCACTTACCCCTACTCATTTGGTCTGATGGATCAGTTCTTTTTTTCTTGAGTGTGTGCAATAGTACTCAAGCCTAATATTTGCCCTATGGTGACCATCTAAGTGATAAATCTGATGTTAGGTAGAATTGTTGTATTTCTGTCCCTTAATGAAGGTACTTCTCCATAAGAATCTTTGTTAATAATAATAATAATAATAATAATAATAATAATAATAATAATAATAATAATAATAATAATAATAATAATGATAATGATAATGATAATGATAATGATAATGATAATGATAATGATAATGATAATGATAATGATAATGATAATGATAATGATAATGATAATGATAATGATAATGATAATGATAATGATAATGATAATGATAATGATAATGATAATGATAATGATAATGATAATGATAATGATAATGATAATGATAATGATAATGATAATGATAATGATAATGATAATGATAATAATAATAATAATGATAATAATAATAATAATAATAATAATAATAATAATAATAATAATAATAATAATAATAATAATAATAATAATAATAATAATAATAATAATAATAATAATAATAATAATAATAATAATAATAATAATAATAATAATAATAATAATAATTTATTGTCAATAGACTTTGCAGTTTCTGACATTATACATATAAATACATATATAAATACAATTGTTTTTAATTACAAATTAAGGAATAAATTCATGTGGTACAATGATTATAATTCATTAATACAAACTTTTTGTTAACAAGTACTTCTTCAGAGCACTCTCGAATTGCTTGCCTTTACAAGACCTTAGATGTGCTGGCAATTTTTTGTGAAGCAATAAGCCCATCACATTTGGATCCCTGTCGGAAATATTCTTATTAAAACTTTGCCTAAAAAAATCGTCCTTGTGCCTAGTGTTATGACTGTGAATATTACTATTTTTAAGATTTTCCTTTTGTACTTCATAAGTTACTACTTTATAAACATACAGAGAATATACTGTTAATATTCCTTTATCCTTAAATATTTCCCTACATCATTCTCAGGAACTCAAATTGTAAATAATTCTGATGGCCCTTTTTTGCAATTGAAATAACCTTCCCATATGCGTTGCAGCAGCATAGCCCCAAATTTCAATTCCGTATAATAAATGTGGATATATGACTCCATAGTAAATAATTTTAAGGCCTTTTTTGGCAAAGACATTTTTGAAGTAACGTGACAAATATACAGCTTTACTAACTTTATCACAAATATGATTTATGTGTCCTGCCCATGTTAGTTTTCTGTCAAGAAATATTCCTAAGAATTTATGTTCACTCACATCTTCGATGCTGCAGTCATTTACAGGTAATGACAGATTTGTGGTATTTTTGTTACTCTGTGAGAAAAGAATTAAGGTTGTTTTTGTCATATTACAAGAAAGATGGTTTTCTTTCAAGTAATTTATAACCAAATCAATAGATTTCAATAAGTTATCCTTCAATAATTCTGTATTCCCACCCTTACATATAGCCATAGTATCATCTGCATACGATATTATATTTGTGTTTTCGGAGTTTGGTATGTCATTTACATATAGTGTAAACAATAATGGTCCCTGGACCGACCCTTGTGGTACCCCACACATGACCTGCTTGAATTCTGATTGCACTTTGTTTACCAGTTTTCCCCTTCTATTATATATTAATGTATATTAATTATATATTAACTGTTTCCTGTTTACCAAATAGGAACTGAACAGTTCTTTTGCCAAGCCTCTTATCCCGTATGCTTCATTAACATTATAGTGTGGTCAACGCAATCAAATGCTTTAGAAAGATCGAAGAATAATGATCCAACTTTTTCATTTTTTTTCCAGGTTTTCTATGACTATATGTTTCAATTCCCTTATTGCAGTAACTGTTGATCATCCCTTCCTAAAGCCATGCTGAAAATTTACCATATTGTTATTTTTACCCAGAAAATCTACTAGTCGATTTAGTAGGAGTCTTTCAAAGAGTTTTCCTATCTCTGATGTTAAAGTGATGGGTCTGTAGTTGTTTATATAATTCACATTCCCTTTTTTATGCAATGGACGAACTACACTTTTCTTTAAACACTCTGGAAATTTTCCATTTACAATAGCAAAATTTATTAAATGTTCAAGTGGATTGGCCAATATGTATTTACAATGTTTTAAAAGGAATGAGCTAATTTCATCCCACCCACTTGTGACCTTTTTTGGCAGTTTAGTTATTTCAGTAATAATCTCATTTGCAGACACTGGATAGATGAAAAACGATGGCTTTACAGTGTTCTCAAAAAATGGCTGTGTGTTTTTGCCAGGAGAAAGCTTTTCTGCTATACTGAGAAAATAATTATTTACAAAATTACATACTCTATTTGGTTCATTTACAATTTCATCACCGATACAAAGTTCTAAGTTTTTATGTACTTTTGTTTCAGATCGCGCTATATTTACAAAACCCCATGCAATTTTGCTAACATTCCCTGATTTACATAACTTCTCTTTGTAATCATTAGCTTTTAAATCTGCCAAGTCATTTAGATATTTTTGTTTTGTTGTATTGTACTTGGTTTTTACACAGTACTTCCACTAGATTTGTACAGTTTATAGAAATGCTTCATTTCATTTTTGAGTTTAATTAATTGTGTGGTAAGTTTAAAGCGGCTAGAATTGTTTAGATAATCTTTTCTCGTTTTTATGGCACAGCATGCATTAAATTGATTATTAAAGGTATAAAAATGGTTCCATTTTTCGTCTACAGCTTTTGCATTATACATTATGGCCCAATTTTCGTTTTTTTAAGCTATCCACCAGATTGCTGATACACGCCTGATTCAAATCACGAAAAGTTTTGATTTCGTATTTGCTTTGCTTATTACAGTTTAGCCCCTTAAACTTTATATATCGAGCATAATGGTTGGAAAATGTGCGTGTTTATATTCATTATATCTACAACTTCAATATTCATGTTTGTAGCAATATGATCAATTATGGAAGATGAAGAATCTGTTACCCTTGTTGGCTCACGTACAAGATCCATTAAACCATAAGAGTTAAAAGCATCATAAAGCTTTTTATAGTCCCCTTTTGTGTGGTCTAAATCTATATTAAAGTCACCTGCTAAAATTAACTGTTTATACTTATTGTACAACTGACCTAAAATTTCTTCAAGACAATCAACAAAGTGCTCTGGAGAAGTACCCGGCGACCTGTATAATCCCAATAACAATACAGATTTTTTATTAAATTTTATTCTTGCAGCTGCAACTTCAAAGTGCTTTTCCAATTGATACTTATCTACATTTACCTCGGAGATATCTATTTCATTTGCGACCAAGATTAAAACTCCTCCTCCCTTACAACTTGTTCTAGAAAAAGTACCAACAATTTTATAACCATTTATTTTACACAAATTTAGTTGCTCTTTACTCAGCCCATGTTCTGTCACAACAGCTAGCTCTGGTTTTATTTCATTTAGAAAGTGTTCGTAGGCTACTACTTTATTATTTAAATATTGAGTGTTCAGATGAAGTATTTGAAAAGTATTTGTGTCATGACTTTCAATACTATTGATTTTATGCTCACTATCATTTTTTATTGCACAGGTTAGATTACTAGAACATTTACTGCTAGGTGTGTCCACATCCCCACTAAGAATTCTAAGAATAAAGAACCCTTTTCGATTTAGGTGCAGACCATCTCGGCCCAAGCACCTGGAATCAAGGAACTTGTTTACATTCACAAAAATTGCTCCTAGTGACTCACATGCCCAGTTAATGCTTTCGTTTATGCTGTCTATATATCTATTGTCCACATCTGCTCGTTTTATTACACCATTCACTATCACACGAGATTTAGGAAAACATTCTTTGGTTGATCATATTACACTGTAGACTTCAGCCATCACTTCATCAGGATTGTTTGCACTCTTAATGTTATTAGTTCCTGCGTGCAGCACTATTACTTTTGGTGCAGTATCCTTGTGAAGTTCTCGTATCTTCTTTTCCAGTTGCTCTACCCTAATTCCTCTATATACCATAGTTCGCACCTCCTTGATGCTCACGTGCTTCACCATTGAGTCCCCCATAACCAGTACTTCTTGTTGGCGGCTGCTTTCCGTGCTGGTTAGGTTAGGATTCACCCATTCAAATTTATTAACTGCTGATAATTGTTGATAGGATCATAGGATTTCCCCAAGTCAATGTTTTAAATTTCTCCCTAGGTTTTTTTGTTTGTTTTGTGGCTGCTTGGAAATCATTTTGCAAACACTTAAACATGGTGTTCAACCCATTCTGGATCCAAACTATGCTTCAGGTGCGTTAGTGTTGGCTTCTCTGATCAGGCATTGACAAAGAAGCACTAAACTCGGTTAAAGTATTAAACGAGTGCATCCAAGATTAATGATTGGCTCCTTTCTGCTTCCCTTATCTTTTATTGCAATAACCCTTAATGAGAAATGATGGCGCAACTGTGAAATGACATTAAATTTCATAAAATGTTGAAACTGGAGAGCAGGAATGAACTGGGAAAGTGCCATGCTGATCACACATCAACAAATATTTACTGGCCACCTTTGTGGATCATTCTGTTATTCTGCAAAGCACCATGCCATTCTTTGACTCAATTGTTAACAGACTACGTTCTTGAATCCCCAATATCTCAAAAGAATCAATAATTGTCCTTTTATTAAAAACCTCATGTAGTAATTTGCTGTCAGCCCTCACATCCTTTGGCACCAGAAGTCTTTATCTCTGAAGTTATAACTCTCCTCTTGTAAGATGACCACAGGGAAACCTACAGTATATAATTTTAATTGCAAATTTCCTCTAGTTATTTGGGATTGTACCTTGATTCAGGCATTCTTTCAGTAAACACCTAACTACTACTTTCAACCCCTTTACCTCTTACATGTATCAATTACAGCTATTAATTTAAAGTAAACATTTTCTGCAGTTAACTTGTGGATAGCATAATTTGCTATACAGGTAGTGTAGCAAGGTAAGGAGTTTTACCCCTCTTGGCATAGCAATTTTATGACATGTGCGAATGAATGTATTTCCTTCCTGCTAATTATTTCAGCCAATGATATATTCCAAAGACAAGTTTTTTATTCCAATTAAAAATATGTCAACGACTAACAGAAGCCTGCAGTCCATTAAGTAGAGTTTATGATCCATTGTGAAAGCATTGCCTTAAGTATTGTGACTTTGTGGGTTCGTGAAATTAAAAGTCCAATTGCACAAACTCAAAATGTTCTTTATTTCCACCGAATTACAGTTGGAACACTTGCCGATTACACAGAAATTCGTAATGCACACAATTACAATTCGTCAGTTCATCTGTCACAGGTCCACTGCACGCTCACAATTACGTACAACTCCTCTGAATCACGTACACAGTTCTCCAGTCCGTTCGCTCACTCAGCGCTCCTCACGCTGCTCGCCAAGAACTCAACTGACTCACCAACTGCAGCCCCTTTTTATAGGAATATCGCTGTTTCTCGAAGTCTCGCGTTTCAGTGAATCACCCCGAAGGTTCCAGACGGCAGGTGGGGAAGGCACGGCTAGTGATGTTTTTCCAACCATCCCTTCGTTAGCGCTATAAGACAAATGGGTGGGCGTCACCGAATGCCTCCCAGCCCTCACAAAGCCGCCAGTTGGTCGCGCCTTCCGTTAACTGAGTGACACTGCTCCCTCCTCAAAGCTGGTGGTCCCGAACAGCTCCATCGTAGCGGGCCAGGCGATCTAGGTGTACCACCATCTTTCCTCGGGGTATCTTCTGGATGCAGTAGACCACGTCGTTAATCCTCCTCACCAACCAGTACGGTCCTTGCTATGGCTGCTGAAGTTTCGGACAGCGTCCCTTGGTCCGGTTCGCGCGGTACAACCACACTAGGTCACCTTGCTTGAACCCTTGGCTGTTGGCATGCCTGTCGTATCAGCTCTTCATGCGGTCGCTCGCCTTCTGGATGTTCTGGCGAGCCATCTCGTGCATGTCGTGGAGGTGGTCCACCAGGTTCTCCACATACTCAGTCGCTGGCTGTTTCGCCTCCGGAGGGCTCCCAAAAGTCAGGTCACAAGGGAGGCGTAGCTCTCGGCCGAACATTAAGCTAGCTGGCGTTATCCCAGTTGTGTCGTGTGTTGACGAGCGGTAGGCCAGCAAGAACAGTGGCACCTTGACGTTCCAGTCTCGCTGATGGCTGGCCACGACCTTCCTCAAGTGTTCCTCTAAGGTCTTTATGTACCTTTCGACCATCACATCCGACTGGGGATGTAGAGGTATTGTGCGGGTCTTGTTAACCCCAAGTCTCTCTAGTGCCTCCTTCATCAGGTTGGACTCAAAATTGGTGCCTTGATCACTGTGCAGCTCTAATGGCACCCCAAATCGGCAAAACACTTGCTCCACGAGGCAGTCTGTGATTCTCCTTGCCTCTTGGTTCGGAATGGCATACACCTGCGGCCACTTAGTGAAGTAGTCCACGACCAACATCAGGTACTTGTTGCCTCGGTCGGATATTGGGAACGGTCCAGCAATGTCAACGGCGATCCGTTCGAATGGCACTCCGACGTTATACTGCTGCATGAGACCCCGGCTCCTAGTCTGGGGGCCGCGACTCGCCGCGCACACGTGACACTGACGGCAGCATCTCTCAGCGTCTGCTCGAAGCCTCAGCCAGTAGTAGCGCTGCCGTAGT
The DNA here is from genome assembly GCA_030765055.1 of Mantis religiosa. Classification (NCBI taxonomy): domain Eukaryota; kingdom Metazoa; phylum Arthropoda; class Insecta; order Mantodea; family Mantidae; genus Mantis; species Mantis religiosa. Next base: position 148,378,810 of record CM060958.1, on the reverse strand, counting down.
TTTTCGATTGTTCAATTCACTCCCAGGTGTCCTCCTGAAGCACCGGCGTGCACTTCCTCCAAGACTTCCGGGACCTTACTCCGGGAAGTACCAACTGTCCTATCTGCGTCTTCCCATCGAATGATTCCCATATCCGGAACACCCCCGTAGGGGAAGGTATCCGTCCCTTTCAGCTGCCAAAGTGCGGGCGCTGCGGACCCTTAGCACTCGTGGTACCTCTGACGTTACTAGAGGAACCTCGGGCCGAACAGCCGAGCCCCTCCTTCGGGAGTTGTTCGGATTGGGATGGACTCGAGGGGGCAGTGTGTTCCCGAAACCCGTGGGAATCGGGTACGTCTTCGGACGGGGTTGAGGGAAGCCATTAATTCTCCCGGGTACTAGCCTGCAAAGCTAGTAGAAGGTGTGCTAGATCACCAGGCGGCCCCACCGAGGTTTTTCGGTAGTCTTCACCTTGAGTGTTGACGCGCGTAAGTGGCGTATCCACTTCCATCCCGTCTTCAGTCCATAGGACCAGATGGGGGGCTTGTTAGTCTCTAGGTCTTGTCCCATGGAAAGCCCCACGGAGGACGCCGAGCGCCCTTTGGGACAGCTCGGATAACTCCCTGGTCGAAGGAGGCCCGGGTCCAGTTCCTACGGGTTCAGGACTAATGGGAGTAGAACCTCTGGGCTAAACCCGGAACACCACGCCCTCTCTGATTTTCAACGAGTCCCATTGGGCCCAGTACGACTTGTAGGTGGCGCTCCTCGATGCGATGTCCTCCCAAGTTGGTCTTGTCCCTGTCTCCACTTCCCTCAAGAGTGGCCCCAAGTCTGCGTCCGCCAGCTGCTCCCTCCTCAGGCCTGCGCTATCCCAGCCTTCAGCAGGCACTGCCGCGACTACTCGGACTGCTGCGGCACGCTCCTTCTCTTCCACTCTTGTGTACTGGCCGCACTCTTCTGGACAGGGACTTCGGGATATAGCGTCTGCGTTACCGTGGCTCTTCCCTCTGCGATGTTCCGAGGTGAAATCATACTCCTGCAGCCTCTGAACCCAACGTGCTATCTGGCCTTCCAGGTTCTGAAAGCTCAATAGCCAGGTTAGGGCGGGATGGTCAGTCCTCAGATGGAATGGCTGACCGTACAGTTACTTGTGGAAGTGGTCCAAGGTCTTTACTACCGCCAGTAACTCTCGTCGGGTGACGCAGAAGTTTTTCTCTTCCTTGGATAGCGTCTTGCTGTAGTAGGCTATCACCCGCTCATGGCCGTCCTGGATCTCCGATAGCACGCTTCCAATGCAATGGTCGCTGGCGTCCGTGTTCACAATGAAGCTGCCACTTGGTTGTGGAAATCCCAAAATTGGAGCACTGCATAGGGTCTTCTTCAGGAGCTGGAAAGTCTTCGGCGTCCTCCGTCCACACGTAAGGCCGGTGTTCCTCTGTCAGGCGGGTGAGGGGTTTGGCGATGTTGGAGAACCCCTTTATGAAGCGGCGGTAATAACTGCACAGCCCCAGGAAACTGCGCAATTCTTTCTTATCCTTTGGGCGAGGCCAATCTCTCACAGCCTGTGTCTTCTCCGGGTCTGTGGCCACTCCGGTTGCTGAGACTATGTGGCCCAAGTAGATCACTTCCTTGCGGAAGAGCTGGCACTTCTTCGCGTTCAGCTTCAGGTTGGTCGCCTGAAATCTCTGTAGCACCTAACTCAGATTCTCGAGATGGTCTTCAAAAGTCTTCCCGACGATGATGTCGTCCAGGTATAGCAGGCAGGCGTCGTAAGTCAGCCCTCTCATCACTGACTCCATGAGGTCTGGAAGGTAGCTGGTGCGTTGCAGAGGCCAAAGGGCGTAACTGTGAACTGCCAAAGCCCTTGGCCTGTCGAGAATGCGGTCTTCTCCTCTCTCGGGTCTAGAGCTACCTGCCAGTAGCCCGACTTCAGGTCCAGGGTCGAGAACCACTGTGCACCAGCTAGCGTGTCCAGGGTGTCGTCAATCCGGGGTAAGGGGAAACAGTCCTTCCGTGTAACAGCGTTCAACTTCCTGTAGTCTACGCAGAAGCGTAGCTCGCCGTTATTCGGTGTCACCAAGACTACAGGGAACACCAAGGGCTGTCAGACTCTTCAATCACTCCCCTGGATCTCATGTCCTCAAGCATGTCTCGTACCGCACCTTGCTTCGCCAGCGGAACGCGTCTGTTTGGTTGCTGAACAGACCGGGCGTCCCCAGTGTCGATGCGGTGAAGCACTTTGTCCGTGCGGCCGTAGTCACCAGCACCTTGGCTGAAGACGGGCTGGTATCGTCTCAGCAGTTGTCGAAATTTCTCCAGCTGCTCTGCGGTTAGGTGGTCGGCCGCCCTCTCCAGTAGGCCTTCTAGCCGGGGCCCCACATTTTGCGCTGACACCGGCTCCTGTGTTTTGTCGATTGCTGTTACGCTTACCACGGGCTCACACGTTCCCAACTCCGTCCCAACCTGGACGTCGTGATCGGTGTCCGTTGGATTTAGTAGTCTCACTGGCACCTCCTCTCGGCACGGCAACATTGTTCTGGCTACACAGGGTCCGTGCACAGGCGTCTTTTGGTCCAGCATCATGTTCTTTGTCCGCTGGCCTTCCAGTCGCGCCGTCACCACCACCTCGCTCCTCGCGGGAACACCCACGTCTTCGTTCAAGATGACCCTGCAGATTCCATGGCGCTCTTCGGGTTGACGGAGTATAACCTCTCCTCCGTTGAGCCGCAGGACCTTCCTGCCGACGTCGACCACCGCCTCGTGGCTCCTGAGGGCATCCAGTCCCAGAATCACCTCCTCAGCCACCTTCGGACGAACGCCCACAGACGCACGGCACTCCGTCCCAAGGTCAGCTCCAGCAGGGCCTTCTTCTCCACAGGCAAGGTGTCACCCGATGCCGTGACAAGCTGGTATGGTCGGCTCGCTTCCTTGTCGGCAAACCCTTCGCCACGTTAGGTCTGATGATGGTCACGGCTGCCCCGGTGTCCACCAGCACGCGGCACGGCCTCCCTCTCACCCAACCGTCCGCGATGAGGCTTTCATCCATACGCCAGCTAACGGCGCGCAGTGTCACTCGAGGGGATGGTGGTGATGGCGCCGACGTGCCCCTCTCCACGACGGTCCTTACTCGTCTTCCGGTTGCCCTTCCTGGCGTGGGCAGTCTCTCTCCAGTTGTCCCGGCTGTCCACATCCACAACACAGGCCACTAGGTCTTCGCCGGCGTCCCTCGGCTGGTCTTGTGTCTCCGTTGTAGCGAATGCTCCTCGTTCTCGACGTCGGGATAGCTGTCACCTTGGCCGCCTCCATCCTTAATGCTGCCGTTAGCGCCTAATGGATGGTTTTGTAATGGCCGAGCATTAGGTGCTGACGAATGTCCGTGTCTCGTACCCCGTCAAGGAGATGTGTAGGCAGCTTCCCGGGATACGAACTCTGGTGGTAGGTCGACTAGGGCCTTGCTAGCCAGTTGCTCAACTGCCAGGGCGAACTCCTGCAGCGTCTCCCCATGGCTGCTGTGACCTTGCCTTTAGCTGGCTGCGGTACGTTGCGGCTAAGCGGTGGTTTCCAAAATGATTCTCCAGGGTCTCCCAAAAGTCCTTGGGTGCCGCCGTTATCTGTACTGCGTTCAGGACTTCCGCGGCCCGTCCCTGGAGTCTAGCTATTAACTGCGTGGCCTCTTCCTCTGGTGACCATTTGTTGTGCTTGGCCACTGCGTCGAATTGGCGGCGGAAGTCTTCGAAAGTTGACGCGCCGTCATATTTCGGTGGTTTGACGCGCGCCGATGTGTCGCGTCCCGGCATGTGGGCCATCAAATCCTTCAACCTTCTGCCGACGACGTCCTCCACCATGGCGTTCATAGACTCGACGCTGTTGTCGGCCTTTCCCTCCAGGTTGTTTACGCGGTTCGCAAGGTCTTCGACGTCTTCCACCATGGCGTTCAGGGACTTGGCGTTATTGTCGGCCTTTTCCTCTAAATCATTAAGGCGCTCGTCTACTTGACACATCCGCGACGTCAGATTCGCCCAGATTCGCGACGTCATCCCTCACGCCGGCCAACTGTTCCTCAAATTTGGCGGCGATGAGCTCGTTCGCTACCTTCATTTCCGTGGCCAGACTGTCGTTCGCTGCTCTCATTTCTGTTGTTAGTTCCGCGGTCAGGCTATTATTTGCCGCTTTCATTTCCGAGGTCAGTTCGGCCTTCATTTCCATCATCTCCAAAATCTTTCCCAATGCCGCGTCCATGGTTGTAATGTTCGGTGATGTTGTCGTCCCACTTCCTGACACTAGTGTGACTTTTTGGGTTCGTGAAATTAAAAGTCCAATTGCACAAACTCAAAATGTTCTTTATTTCCACCGAATTAGTTGGAACACTTGCCCATTACACAGAAATTCGTAATGCACACAATTACAATTCGTCAGTTCGTCTGTCACAGGTCCACTGCACACTCACAAGTACAACTCCTCTGATACACGTACACCGTCTTCCAGTCCGTTCGCTCACTCGGCGCTCCTCACACTGCTCGCTAATAACTGAACTGACTCGCCAACTGCAGCCCCTTTTATAGGAATATCGCTGTTTCTCGAAGTCTCGTGTTTCAGTGAATCACCCCGAAGGTTCCAGACGGCAGTGGGAGGGGAAAGAGACGGCCAGTGATGTTTTTCCAACCATCCCATCGTTAGCGCTATAAGACAAATGGGTAGGCGTGGCCGAATGCCTCCCGGCTCCCACCTAGCCGCCAGTTGGTCGCGCCTTCCGATAATTGGGTGACAGTATAATGGACCAAAATATTACCACCAAAAGGGCTCAAGGGACAGTCGATCTGTGCCACGTTATGTTCCAGGTAAAGTAAGTAAAATATTTAACTCAAAAATTTGATAACAACATTTTAATGGAAATATGTGTTTTTTTAGACTGAGTCTAAAATAAAGCACTTTTAGATAAAGGTCTGTCCTCCCTCGTTAAGTCATATCAGACGATGAATGAAATGGGTGAAATGATGCTCAAATGAGTCCAGGGCCCATAGAGCCTAGAGCCACCCGACATTTGTCTTTCAGGATAAGGGAAAAACCTGGAAAAAAATTTATCCACCCTGAGATTCGAATTCGGGACCTCCTGAAAGACACTCCACCATCTACGCTACCAAGGCAGGAGTCTGTGTTTGCAAACAGAATAACTAAAAAAATTGGTTAATTTGATATTTAAGTTCAATATCATTTACATATGCAAACTGAAGATTTTCAACAAAATCCACCACCTAACTACCCTTTACAGGAAACATTTTCAAAAATTGTGATTTTCTAAAAAAAAAGACTTATAATTAAAATACCATATACTTCATGACACTAAAATGCATATCTTGAATTTTCTGTGAATGTCCTCAGAAGTCCTCTTTATTCTGAATGACTTTGATATAACCAATAAAACAAAACAGATTGACATATTATTTCACAAAAAATATGGTTTGTTGGTATCCAATATTGAGCAGTTGGCAATGAAGCCAATCGCTCTCTTGCACTCCAGTATTTTGATGTTGGACAGTGGTGTCGCTGGTTCCCATCCATATCTTCTTTAACTGTACAGTAAGGACATCCCGCTATACCAATCCTGAATAAGTGTTTATTGAGACAGTCTTGGTGTGTTACAAGTCTAAAAGCTGCTAAAGAGCATTTTCTTGGCAGTGTATTGATTCTAGTCATGCTGTTATATAACTTTTCCCATAGTTTTCATTTTGTTTGTAATATATCTTCTTTAATTTTTTGATATGTTGATGTAATCATTCTTTTGATAGAGTGATAACTTATTGGCTCAAATGAGTTTGACTTTTTTAGCTAGAAAGTCAGTTGTTTCACTACTCCGTATTCCGCAGTGTGCTTTTATCCACTGAAATATTAAACTTTCATTTAAATTAACTGTTTCATGAATTAGCAGCTTTCTGCAACATTCACGTTTTTAGGTGTTATATCAGATGTTATGGATATTATAGCTGCTTTAGAGTCAGATAATATGACAACTTTTTCAAATTTATTTATATGATGTAGATTTTGTAAGCTCTGAAGGATTGTCAAAATTTGTAGTGTTTATCTTTTGTAGAAACAGAAAAGTGGTCATATTGTACCAGCGCTGAACATTATTTGGTAAGCTGGAGCTGTCAGTGCAAACATGTAGCCATTCATTGGGAGGCTATCTTAAATTTATTATTTCTAGTGTCATTTGTTTCAGGACACAAAGAGGTTTCTGATTTTGTAAGTTTTGTTTTAAATAAGGAAGTTTTAATTTTTGTTTGATTTCTTTGACTTTAGTAAGAAAACTTTTGAGTTTTTTAAGTTTACTTGTGATTTTCTCCTTTCCCAGTCACTATAAGGTAGTGTATTATGATTAATTTTCCATATTGTATGATGGCTGCTTTTTCAAGGTCCAGATCAAGTTCTGGATTATTTGTTAAAATTTGTAGAGCAAGTAGTGGGGTAGTTTTGACAGCTGCAGTTACTAGGCAAAGATTTTGATTTTGCAAGTTTTTCTATTGTTGCAGTTAACATCTCTTTACAATATTTAAGTGTTGGTTTAATATACATCTTGGAAAAAGTATTTCAAGTTTGTGTAGTGTTTCCCCATTTCTTACCTGACAATCTCTGATAGTGATAATTTTTTCTTTGCATTTTTTTGCACACATTGTTTCAATGTGTTTCTCTCAATTTTGTCTAAAAAACAATAGGTACGTAAATATTTGGCTTCACATGTTCCTGCAAGAGCTTTTCCTTCTAGCTGAAGGGAAATATTTAATGTTGTTTTTTTTTCTTTTGTTTTGTTTCTTTCCTTAATGTGAATAGTTGATAATTTGTTTTCCAAAACAATATGTTTACACTGGACCACTGATTTCATTATTCAAAGCTTTGTTACCACTGAATATAATGATAAATTATCAAAATTGCCATTATAGTTTACAAGGAAATATACAATTAGAGAATTTCTATAAATGTCTACTTCGATTAAAATTAAGTAGATAAAAGAATAAATATAGTCAAACTGAAAAATTCAATGGCATGGCCAGGATTTGAACCATGGGTCTGCCAGTCTCCATCCAGTCGATCTTAACTACTGAGCTACAATGGCCAAGATTGTCAAGAAGACATTAAATTCTCCAATTGACTCATATGTTTTCCCAGTAAACATAATTTCTATCAATTAAAAGAATAAATGTTTGTAGAAGACAAGTCAGATGAGGGTAACAGATAAATTAACCTTAACCAATCACTTCTGGGGAATGAAACCAAAATATAGTAAAACCTTGTTAACTTGGACAACCTGATAACCTGGACCAGTAAAAAGAAAAAATTAATAATTAAACAAAATAAATGTTGGTGTAGAAAATGAAGACTTGTTTTACAGATGATCAACTGCTATTGTCAGTAGTACAATACTTGAATTCTCCTGCTAGCGGGCAAATTCATTGCACTCACATCACCTGCTTGGGACCAGGTTGGAAGAGAAACTTCAATAAAGTTGTGGCTGGTGTATATGGCTTGCTAGAAAACAAGATTGAGGAAGAAGAAAAAATAAGTGTGGAAGAAGATTTTATAGACTTTTTAAAAATACTGACGGCTGTTCCGATGTTGATGAAGAAGACATTGGCAATGACAGACATCCATGGTTCAAATTCCGGCCGTGGCATTGAATTTTTCATGTTGACTATCACAAACCTTAGCCTATATATGGCTAGTGTGAAGAAATGATTAATTTCCATCAATTAACTTAAATAATAAGAGTTAAATGTTGAAGCCTGGGACTGAAGTACTTACGAGAGTAAGTTGCCACAAACGGTATATCTTGAATGCGAGAGCCCCTAGAGGTTTACCGGGGAAATATACAAGTCATATGGAGAATTTAATGTCATGACAGCAAGTTGGCCATGGTAGCTCAATGGGTTAGTGACTGGACGGATATAAAATACCAGGAGATCCATGGTTCAAATCCCAGCCGTGGCATGAATTTTTCATGTTTTCTCTACGAGTATTTTATGTTGATTCATTTAAATCTTTACTTGTTTTTAAAGGTAAGCCATTGAAATTCCAAGGATAAGGTGGAGATTAAATGGCACAATGTTTCATAAGTATTTCCAAATCTCCCCAAGTATTTCTCAGAACCTAGTAATAGAAAATTTCCTAACAAATGAAAAGGGTTATGACACAACTAGCCTGGGACAAAGAGCACAAAGCCTCACAGAAAACAAAAGAAACTTATTGACTACTGTAGAAAATGATTTGCTAATTTATGTAAGTACGTGTATTGTTGTGAGGCATTGTTGCAGAAGATGTGGCCGGCACGTGCGAAGGAGGCAGATAGATGTGTGGAAGTTTCTTCCTTTCTGATGCCATCTTGATTGTTACAGAGTGTTCCACTAATTTCTAGAAACAGTGACTGGAGATAAAAAGTGCCACAGTGGTTCAGTTGTTAATGGAGTTGTGAGTTGAAAGTGCAGAACTGTTAACTGTGGACCTTTGTTTATGTGTGGTGAAGCAACCAAGGACTACTGTGTGTATGGCACGTCACTTTTAGAACCTGTAAGGGGTGTAAAAATGCCTTTCTATGGAAATAAAGAGCATTTTGAATTTTTGCAAACTACACTCTTAATTCTATGAACCCACAAAGTCACAGTATATATCTAATGTAAGGAATTCACCCAGTTGTTCTCTTTCCCAGTATTTAACACTTATATCTTATACACAAATATAACAATTTGTAACTTAAAACTTCACTTATCTTATAAGAAATGATGATAATTCTTATAAATTCTCCGGGATCGTGATTTCATGTAAACTTATACATGTCCTCAGCCGGATGAGTATGTGTATAAGTTTACATTAAATCACGATCCTGGAGAATTTATAAGAATTATCCCCATTTCTTATAAGATAAGTGAAGTTTTCAGTTACAAATTGTTATATTTGTATATATTTGTTTGCTTCACTGTTAATAGCTTTTTATTTTATGTACTTATATCTTATGTTTATTTTGCTAGATGTTTCATGTGCATTTCAATCTTTTGAAGACAATAATGAACAAATATGATCAAATGCTTAAGATTCTCTAAGCCATACTGGGCGCTTACTACAGCTATTACACTGAAACTCTACTGTTGACGAGCAGTGTCAACAATGCACATCAAAGTCTTGAAAGCAAACAAGGATAGCTCTAAATGGTCAAAGATACAATGGCTCAGCCAATGAAATGCAAATATTTACACTGCAACATGCCTAAAAATGGCTACATAGTCAAACAATGTCGTAAGTGAGCTGAAAGCCTGTAGGGGAGGGGATCCGTTCCCTTCAGCTGTCATGCTGCAGATCCTTAGCACTCATGGTACCTCTGACGTTACTAGAGGAACCTCAGGCCGAACTGCTGAATCCCTCCCATCAGGGAGTTGTTCGGATTGGGATGGACTCAAAGGGCAGTGTGTTCCCGACACCCACGGGAAATTGGGTACCACCGGCCAGCCTACGGCCTTATAAGTTCCGGGTACTAGCCTGCAGAGCTACTAGGTGTGCTACATCACCAGGCGGCCCCACCGAGGTTTTCGGTAGTCTTCCCTGCGGGGTTGACGCGCGTAAGTGGCATATCCACTTCCATCCCCTCGATGTTATGCTCAGCAGGAGGGGCATTTTAAGAAATCAGGTATTGCCCTATGAAAAGAGCCGCAGAGTATCCATCGCTCCCGGGTTGAAGGAGGCCCGGGTCTTAGGTCCTACGGGTCCTAGACTGATTGGGTAGAACCTTTGCACATAACACATAACTGACCATGTTGGGCTACCAAAGATGAAGATGAAAAAGTCACCAGGGACACTTTGAATGAAGTACATAATGCAATGTTTTGTAGTATTATGTAGTATTGTATGTGTTAACTGTAGTCTGATTTGATGGGCTACAATATGTGAAAATGTTACATAATTATATAAAGAACAATTTTACAGTACAAATCATGATGTGGTGACACTAATAACTTATTTTGCACAAGATAAATTATCAGTATTCTGAAGGGGTTATGTTTGACAAAAGACAATGCCTAAGCACACTTGTCTTCCAAGTCTTATCCAATCTTGTCAAATATTGTTCCTGAAAATTCTTAAACTGTTTTTGAACATATACAAGGGACTATACAGAGGATTTATTATCAATGCACAGCCTGGCAATATAAGGAACCCATTTTGCTCCAAAAAATGCTGATATAAAACTAGAAACACATGACATAATAATGGTCTGTCTCCTCAAATACTGGAAATTAATGACAATGTTGTTGGAATAACACAAAACATTTTCATGTTGCAGGAAGAGTATTTTTACTAGTTTAAGCTACCATCTATACCAATATTATAGAAAGAGATGCAGGGTAATATGCAAAACAACTTTACCTATTTTGATTATTCTCTTACCATAGAAAAAAATTGATATGTTCTCATGTTCATGAGGCTATAAAACACCTCTAATTTTATTTATAAATTGCTAAAATATTAAAAATGATTTACAAAGCCTTTGAACTTGAATACGAACACATTGGAGTTATAAAAGAACATGCATTACAAAGAAGCCCTTCACTTTTAGTTGAGAATGTCATGGAGTACTCAACAAAGTATAAAAACAAAAGAACATACATAGGTAGTAGCCATGGTGTAACACTTGTGTCAATCGATCTTGTGTTTGCCATTTATTAAATACTGCACATGTGCATTTACAAAACTTCTGAATAGTCTTTATGCTAATTCTATAGATGTTTGTACTGATCTAATAAACCTCATGTAACAAAAGTTTTACTTTATTTTCTTTGTATTTATATTTTAATCAAGTTCATTAGTAGGACATGTTAAATAACTGTACAAAGAGACATCAGAAATGAGGGAACTGAACAGCTTACTTTTCTTGATGGTTGCTGACTGCGCTTAACTTGGAGGCCTGGAAGTGTTAATTGCATTACTGAAAATTCTATACCTTTATGTTATTAAATAAATATGTGATTCATCCATCTGGGCCAGGTTTGGGATCCAAAGAAAAATGAGGAAGCCACAAGAGTTTTAGAAAGCTAATTATGCAACATCGGTTAAATATCTAGGAAATTACAATAACATTGCTCAATTTATTATACAGGATTAAAACTTTTAAATGCTGTTTCTAAGATAAATTCTTTTTATCTTGTATTACTGAACTGAGTCAAAATATTGTATCTTAAGATACTGATTATAACTATACCAATATATCATTTCATTAATTATCTATAAAAATGCATAAGAATTTGAAAATATAGTTTATAGTGTAGTAATAAATGCTACATGATGTGGCATCTTGTCAGGTGATCACATTTATTGGTTCTAACAATGTTTAAAATTTTAAGAAGTTAAAGAGGAAGCCAATAAAAGCAAACTCTGTCAATCTGTAATGTCAAACACTTCACTTATCTTTCTTAAAATAAAATTAAGAGGACAAGTTTTACAATCTTTCATTGCATTCTCGCTAGATGGTGGATGTTTGCAATCTTTAAACTTAAACAAGCCGATAGCATTTACTGCATGTACCTCGTTCTGATGCTATTAAACGCTTCCATGAATATCTCTTAACCAAATATCAATAATTACAGCAAGGGCCCTCCAAAATGCAATACGGCACAAGGGGGGGGGGGGGCCAACCTTCAATGGTTATATTCTGGTTCCCATCAAATATCTAAATAAGTTTTATGTATGTGGGTTTGGAGGAATTTACTAACAGTGACATCAAAATTTTCAACGTCTCTCTCACTAGCATCTGTTGTCGTCTGCTCTCTTCTCTCTAGCATTGAAACTATGAACTTCTTTGTCAAATTATCCACTGATGAGATTTCAAAGTTTATTACTGTGTATTTTTCCATATAAATATGTTCTCCCATGTTGTCAGTTTATTTTGGTTTATCACTCCTTTTAATAATTTTGGATTTGGATCAATGTCATGATTTTCGTTGTGTTCGTTTGATCTCATCCTCAGCCGTTGGGTGACTGACTCTTTCTCCACTACTTCCACCCCTGCCATCTGGTATTAGGAGCACTAAGTTTTAATACTCTGTTTAATTCTGGTATTTAAAAATTTATGACTTTATTACTGTTTTTGATTATGTGTATTTTTCTCCAGATATTCAATTCTATGGTGAGCTAAGTGATTTTAATATTTTTATGTTATAGCCAATGTTGTGGTTTTCTGTCCTTTACTCTGGTTACGAAGTTTCACCTATCATCATGGGCTTTTAAGAAATCTTCAAAAAACTAAACTTAAAACTACTACCTCAAAACAAATTCAGTCTGAAGAACCTATTAAATAAGCCACTAAAAGAAACAATCTCCAATACTTTGAAATCAAGAATTTATCAAATAAGCTGTGAGACCTTGATAAAAGAAACTTGGTAACCAGACTAAAGGAACACCACAGGAATGTAAAATTGAAACAAGCAGAAAAGTCTGCAGTGACAGAAAACCACAACATTGGCTATAACATAAAAACTGTTAAAATCACTTAGTTCACCAACAGAATTGAATATCTGGGGAAAAAACAAATAATCAAAAGCAGTAATAAAGTCAAATTTTGAAATTCCAGCATTAAACAAAGCACACCTAACACCAGATGGCAGGGGGATTAGAGTAGCAGAGTAGTGGAGGAGGAAGAAAATATTCATCAATCACCCAACAGCTGACGATGAGATCGAACGATCTTGAAAACGCTCCAATGTTACAACAATTTTAGAAATGAAAGTGAGTGTAAACTAAGTGACTCATAAAACCAAACTCAAAAAGGAAGAGTACCTCACTGTTAATAAGCTTCTGTTATTAAGTTTTATGTAATTTACTCAAGATGAGTCAGTACATCACTTTTTTAATCTCTTAAAATAATCGGGGAACATGTGTTTTCCATCTTCAGAAAGTGTCTGACTGACCCTTGTTGTTTTTGCCAAAGACCTTTCAAATTAGTACAAAATTGAATCGAGAATATATTGACACATTGCTTCACTCACACTGTTTATTCACAGGACATGTTTCAAGAGCTCTTGCTCCTATCCTCAGCTGATACTCGACTAGTGCAAGTTGTAGTGGTTTCTTCTTTCTCCGTATTGTCAATAGATGGCGTGATGTACTTGTCAAAGATGTCCGGTGGTGGAGTTTCAAAATTCATGACTACAACTTGCACTAGTCGAGTATCAGCTGAGGATAGGAGCAAGAGCTCTTGAAACATGTCCTGTGAATAAACAGTGTGAGTGAAGCAATGTGTCAATATATTCTCGATTCAATTTTGTACTGGTTTGTGCTTCACTGTCCCTACGCTTCTTTCAAGTTTATACTTTGACCTTTCAAATTGTTTATTGGAAGATATTTCCGAATCATACTAGAGCAATGGGGCTGCCAAATTGTGATATGCAAGGTATTTCATGTGTACAGCTATGAGTGGGACCATCATACTTAGTACATCTCATATTGTGGTCAGTCGGACATGTTCTAAAGATGAGAACATGTTTCCAAAACTTGTTAACAGAGATTAAAAAAAAAGTGATGTTAGTGTTACTAGTACCAGTAAATACTTCAACACATCACTGTTTCTACCTTTTTCCATATGTAAATAAGCAACTTTTATTACAACAAAATTAATCTTGTAATGTTATAGGATGTTTTCAATGAAGTACACAACAGTAGAAAAGGGTGCTGAATAAATTCCCAGATGAATATTAAAGCTCCTAAACATTTGCTGTTAACATAGAGAGGCCATATAAAGAGTACAAAAATTTAGACGGTTTTCCCCTTTTTTAATTAATGTCCTCCAATGTAAGTCATATCACATGATGAATGAAATGATGATCAAATGAGTCCAGGGTCCATAGAGCTAGAGTTGTCTGACATTCATTTTTCAAGATAAGGGAAAACCTGGAAAATAAACCTCACCAAGATAACTCACCCAGACAAAGTTTTGAAATCAGGAACACTTGAATGTGAGACAGACATATCACCCCAGGCCCATTGCTCCAATAAGATTTGGAAATATTTTTCATAACACAATTTGGAAGGCCCTTTACAAAAATAAAATTGGTATACTTAGCTTAATGACATTTGCCTGTAATGCTATGTGGGCTATCCTGAATATTATCAATATAAGATATATGGGGAGAAGGGAATCTTGTGCTTAGAGAAATAAGGTATCAATGTACTGTACCACACAATATTCTAATACATAAATAGAAGTCAATTATGTGACACTGTGTCAGTGTAAGTGAAGCAAACATGCCCCAAAATTGACACATAATATTTATATATGTGAACTTCAATTCACTGTTACAAAACTTTAAAAAGATAATTAAAATAACATTCTCTTACTGCTATTTTCAACAGGGATGACTAATCTTCCCACTGTAACTTTTAGCCATAATATTTTAATTCTCATTTGAATAATACACACAAAATTGTAAAGGAAAAAACAAATTTTATTTTGGAAATTTATTTTTCAATAAAAAAAGTGTAGTAAGAAGCACTTGGCACAGACTTAAAGAGCACCGATGATTTCATTCCCTAAAATTTTGAACGATAAAGTATAAGAACTAAGAGGTGGATGAAGCCATGCATATTATTTACTTCCCGAAAAGGAAGAGGGGGGAAATAGAAAAAGAAGAAGTAACAATAAAAGAGTTGTACCCTTTATGTGCTCTGCACAGTAACACTTAACAACCTTCCTTGACATATCACCTCATTGTCCTAAGGCATCTCTTTCCATGTTTTATATTATATTACGCATTTCAAGCTACTGGAGACCTAGAAAGGAAGGAGGAAATCAAACAAGTAAACATCCTAAAGTAAAAAGCAAAAATGCATAACTTGCACAAAATTTGCTATTGTTTGTTGCTTTTCTTGTCCTGTACAATGGAATTAAACACAATTAAACGTGAAGTAACTGATTAATCAACAAGTTAGTTCATTCCATCACTCAATTTTTTTTTTTGATGTTGACTCGACTAAAAACAAATGTGCAGAAATTATTTCACCCACAAAACAAAAATAGTTTAAAATAGTGGTTACTGCAGAAGATGCTTCTATTCATGTATGTTTAATCTCTCTCATACAACACGAGACCAGAACGGACTGGGGGAATCGCAAGCGTTAGCTCCGAACTGGTCATTTTAGCGTTTAACAGTCCTTCGGATGGTGTTTTACAACAGTGATGCTGGATTTTTTCAATCATCGAGGTTCTGTGACAGAAGGAAGTTGGCAGCCATATTTTCGTTCTTCTCACAGGCAAAATATGCTTGGATTACCAGATGTTCTGGAAAACCCAAAGCCTTCAGCTGAAACAAACAAAATCAAGAGTTTAATGGACCACTTTACAAGCTATCACACCATTTTTTAACTTCTGGTTCCTTATTAATTAAGATCATGATTTCGTGAATATTCATTCAGAACTTCAGTCTCATACAATTTCGTTGTCCATGTTACAATCACTAGAGGTCACTCACTACATTTCTGCCAGTACTACCAAAATCTGAAAACAAAACAAACCTAAAGACAGAATTGATTGTCAGTGTTTCAAAATTCATTATGTGATTTTTATTTTTTTAAATACTTCTTCCAAACCATTAAATCTATCGGACCATTTAATTGTTTTAATAATTTAACTTTAATTCAAATTAATTAATAATAATTAATTCAAATTTATTCCATGGTTAAATGACCAAAAATGATCTGCTGCTGCCGATTTATCAGTCTGTTTATACTTATTAAGTTTCAAAAAGGTTCTTTCATTCTGGTTTCTAAATTATGTTTGGTTGTTCAAATATAAACCTGATCACAATCTAAACAATTAAATTGATAAGGCTATATAGGCTAATATAGCCTATAGTATATAGGCTAATGTTTTTGGTAGATAGAGTCAACATGAAAAATTCAATGCCATGGCTGGGATTGGAAATTGATTGTAGATCCGTGGTTCAAATCCCGGCCATGGCATTCAATTTTTCATGTTGACTCTATCAAAAACCTTAGCCTATATACGCCTAGTGTGAAGAAACGATCAATTTCCATCAATTAACTAAAATAATAAAGAGTTAAATGATGAAGCCTGGGACTCAAGTACTTACGATAGTAAGTCGCCACAAACGGTGTATCTCGGATGCGAGAGCCCCTAGTGGTCTACCGGGGAAATATACGAGTCAAATGGAGAATTTAATGTCAGGATGGCACATTGGCCATGGTAGCTCAATGGGTTAGAGCAACTGGACGGAAACCAAGAGATCCGTGGTTCAAATCCCAGCCATGGCATTGAATTTTTCATGTTGACTTATCTATCAAAACTGATTATTAATTTGTAGAAGAGTCGTATTTATTACACATCTGCTTCACTTATGTACCTATTTTGAGGACCTGTTTCACAAATCATCGTTTCCATCTTCGGCTCTTATGCGACTAAAGCTTGATCCAGTGGTGTGGGTAATTCTGGAGTTGCTGCTGCATTTCTGTTGATTTAGTGATGAACTTAAATGTGGGATTCTCTTCTGGTGGGATTTCAAAGTTCATTAGTTGGTTTTTATGTTTTTCTATTATATTCTCTCCCATATGACGAGTTCACTATGTTTTTTTACGTATTTTAGTAATTCGGTGCTATCTTCAATTTCATGATTTTCAGAACAGAAATGAGCTGCTATTGCGGACTTATCAATATTTTTGTATCTTAAGTGCCTGAAGTGTTCTTTCTTTATTTCTTTCTAGTGCCTATATTTCTTTTTGTCCTCCCTATGTAAATTTTTTCACAGTCTTTACACTTAATCTTGTAAATGCCTGACTTTTCCTCTGGTTTTATCTTATCAGTATTATTACTATTAAGTAGGTTTTTAATGTCGTAATTGTTTTTTGGTGCCAATGTTATATTGTATTTCTTGAATATTTTTGGGAACTTTTCTGTGGCCCAGGGGTGGTAAGTAAATTTAGCAAATCTAATTTCTTGTTTTATTGGTGTGCGAGCTGTGATCTGTTTTAATCTCTTTTGAAGTTTGCATGATTCTAGTTTTTTATCTACAAGGTTTTTTTCATATCCATTTTTAATTGCAGTTTTTAAGATTTGATGGTATTCTTTTTGATATTCTTGCTGGCTGAGGGGTAGATTTACTAATCTGTGTGTGAGACTGTTGATGGTGGCATGTTTGTGTGGAATTGGGTTGAAACTATTTGCTTTGATGTAATTATCTGTGTGTGTTGCTTTGTGCCGTTTGTTTTCCCCCCGGCACATTTTTGATGCCCTTCCGGTTCGAGGGCGCTGCCGTCTTGTTGTTTTGGGCTTTCCGCCGTTTCTCTCTGGGGGCGCTGCGGTGCCTGAGGCTTCTTGGGTGGCTCCTTCGAACCGGGAGAGCAGTGTGTGTGCCTGGTTGGTGTCGCGTGGGCGTTTCTTAGGGTGAGTGCTCCAATTCGGGTTTCCCGATTTTTCTCTTAAGTTTTTTTTTATATTTGGTCTTTTGGTGAGCCGTGTGTTTTTATGGGGCTCTTTCTCCCAGATTCGGGACCAGAAGTATATAGTTACCTTTATCTGTCTGGTTGGTCTATGCAAAGTGTAGCAAAAAGAACAAACGAGAAAATAAATCCATGTTAAGGTTCTGATAAAGGCGTATGATTTCAATTTAATCCCATGACCCTGGGTTGGCCCGCACAGCTTTTCTATGGATACCAAATTCTAGTTTTTCATTGCTTTTTATTTTTTTTTTATTTTAAGGTCCAAAAAAGGTAGAGTACAGTCCTCTTCAGTTTCTACTGTGAATTGTATGCTGGGTTCTTGCAGGTTGAGTAGTTTCAAAGCATCATCTATTTCGAGATTTAACTGTATTGGAACACCACAGTGAAGTGAAATAATTATTAATTTTTAGATGAGTCGTATTTATTACACATCTGCTTCACTTTCGTACCTATTTCGAGGACATGTTTCGCAAATCATCGTTTGCATCTTCGGCTCTTATGCGACTAAAGCTTGATCCAGTGGTGTGGGTAATTCTGGAGTTGTTGCTGCCATCTAATGATTTAGTGATGAACTTAAATGTGGGATTCTCTTCTGGCAGGATTTCAAAGTTCATTAGTTGGTTTTTATGCTTTTCTATGTATATTCTCTCCCATATGACGAGTTCACTATGTTTTTGTACATGTTTTGTTTTGTGTTTGTGCCTTCCCTCATATTTTTAAAACATGGTACAGATACGTAGATGACATCTTTGCAATAGTGCCCTACAAACAGATGATGCTTTGAAACTACTCAACCTGCAAGAACCCAGCATACAATTCACAGTGGAAACTGAAGAGGACTGTACTCTACCTTTTTTGGACCTTAAAATCACAAAAAGCAATGAAAAACTAGAATTTGGTATCCATAGAATTCAACCCAATTCCACACAAACATTCCACCATCAACAGTCTCACACACAGATTAGTAAATCTACCCCTCAGCCAGCAAGAATATCAAAAAGAATACCATCAAATCTTAAAAACTGCAATTAAAAATGGATATGGAAAAAACCTTGTAGATAAAAAACTAAAATCATTCAAACTTCAAAAGAGATTAAAACAGATCACAGCTCGCACACCAATAAAACAAGAAATTAGATTTGCCAAATTTACTTACCACCCCTGGGCCACAAAAAAGTTCCAAAAAATATTCAAGAAATACAATATAACATTGGCACCAAAAAAACAATTACAACATTAAAAAGCTACTTCACAGTAATAATACTGATAAGATAAAACCAGAGGAAAAGACAGGCATTTACAAGATTAAGTGTAAAGACTGTGAAAAAATTTACATAGGGAGGACAAAAGAAACATAGGTACTGGAAAGAAAGAACACTTCAGGCACTTAAGATGCAAAAATATTGATAAGTCCGCAATAGCAGCTCATTTCTGGTCTGAAAATCATGAAATTCCGAATTACTAAAATACGTACAAAAACATAGTGAACTCGTCATATGGGAGAGAATATACATAGAGAAACATAAAAACCAACTAATGAACTTTGAAATCCCGCCAGAAGAGAATCCCACATTTAAGTTTATCACTAAATCAACAGATGGCAGAACAACTCCAGAATTACCCACACCACTGGATCAAGCTTTAGTCGCATAAGAGCCGAAGATGCAAACGATGATTTGCGGAACATGTCCTCAAAATAGGTACGAAAGTGAAGCAGATGTGTAATAAATACAACTCATCTAAAAATTAATAATCATCATCTATTTGTTTGTAGGGCACTATTGCAAAGATGTCGTCTACGTATCTGTACCATGTTTTAAAAATATGAGGGAAGGCTTTAGTTATATGTGTTTCGAAAAAGCTCATGTATAAATTGGCCAAAAATGGTGATAGCGGGCTTCCCATAGCTAGTCCTGAAATTTGTTTATAATATTTTCCATCGAAGACAAAATAATTTTGATGTATACATAATTCAGTCATTGCCAAATATTCTTCTATTGCATTGGCATCTAGGTTAATAGAATTTAGCCATTTCTTCAGTTGAATCAAAAGTTTGACTAATGGAATGCTAGGGAAGAGGGAGCGGACATCAAAGGATACTAAAGTGTCATGAGGTTTTAGTTTAAGATTTTGAATTTTTTCTACCAGGTCTAAAGAGTTTTTTATGCTCAGAGTATGGAATTGTGGAAAGGATTGAAATTTTTTGGACAGCCATTTTGCCAGAAGGTAAGTAGGAATGTTGATATTATTTACAATGGGTCTCATGGGTATGTTGGGTTTGGTTTGATAATTTTTTGTTCTGTAGTTGTTAAAATTTTACTATTAATGATTGTTTTTTGTACATCTTTTATGCATTGGTTGAGTGGATTAGAATATATTTCTTGGAATTCTTTTTGTTGTAATAATTCTAACATTTTTTCTTTGTATGTATCTGTGTCTAAAATTACTATTTTGTTCCCTTTATCAGCCCTTGAGAAGATTACATCCTTATTTCTTAAAGATTTAATTATCTTAATTTGTTTCAAATGTTTTCCTGGTTTTCTATTTGTTAAGTTTTCCAATATAGGAGATGATTTTTTCCTAATTATATTTTTATCCATGGTTTCCAAGCCTTCTACTGCTAATTCTATATCTGCAATGAATTCATCAGGGTTGCTGGAGTATGTTATACATGTTTTCAGGCCTTGGTTAAGAATATCTATTTCTTCAGTGTTAAAATTTTGCTTAGAGAGATTAATTACATTGTCTAGGGGTGTGTTCTTTGCTGAAATTTTGTTATGTTTTGGTTGCCAATGATTATGGTTTTGCTTAAGTTTCTTCTTTTGACGATAAACTTTCTCTTTGACTTAAACAGTTAAATCTCGATATATCAAAACCAATTTTGTCTTCAAGTTTTTGTTTTCAGATTTTGGTAGTACTGGCAAAATGTAGTGACCTCTAGTGATCGTAACATTGACAACGAGATTGTATGAGACTGAAGATGTGAATGAATATTCACGATCTCAATTAATAAGAAAATGTACATCAGTTTCTTTAAAGATAAGTGAAATTTCTGTTACAAATACTTATATTTGTGTAGTAGATGAATGGAAATTGTTCTTTCACACTAGCCAAGTGTAGGACATTTGGAAAGGTAGAGTCAAACTAAAAAATTCAATGCCACAGCCAGGATTTGAACCAGGATCTCCCACTCTCTAACTACTGAACTATCTGGTAACATTCTGGCAAAACATTAAATTCTTCAACTGACTCACATTTTTCCTGGTAAACCACTAGGAGTTCTCATGCATGTTAAACAACTAACTTAATGGTGACTTATGTCCAGGCTTTGTAGCTTAGACCACTATTAGATCAATTATCCTTTATAATCAGTCTACTGGATGTACGTAAATATGCATGGCATGTTGACTAAGTACAGTAACCACTTCAAATGTTCATTAATACAAGCTAAGTAACAGATGGTCCGCATATTATTTCACAATTTTTGCCTAATTATAAAGGTACCATTTTCATTTCTACAGTGGTTTAGTCGAATGCCAGTGTAGTGTGCTATAGCCTGGGGAACAATACCCACAAGGTGTCAAGCTATTCCCTCTCTTCCCCTCCCTTTATGACTACCAGTAGTATGTTTCTCAAAACAAGCAGTGATGGTTTTATCTTCCACTACTAAATGAATCATCAGAGAATGAGAAGACAAGTACTTTTCTTGTTCTAAAGTGCAATAAACTGATACGTTTATAACACATGCAATTCATTACATAATTTAATGTGAAAAGACACCTTGTAATTAAGTATAAATGCTCATATGATACATTGAGAGTTGATGGACAAAAATTTGTGAAACTGAAGTCAAAAATATAACATGACTAAGATGCTGTATGTTCTATATTGTAAACAACATGTTAACTACAGAATTGTGAGGAACATTGCAGCAGTAATTGAACCTTTTACAGAAGATAAACTGGACAAGAGATATCAAAGATGGAGCCTGACATTAGCATACATTTGGACAATAAAACAAGTCAATAAGCAAAACAAAGTGTATGAATGTATTGCCAAGAAACAGAACATTTGTGTTACATTTTCAATATATGTAATTATACCAGATTTATGATGAGATGGAGGGATATGTCTCGAGTAAGCTATGAGATAAACAGGGTGAGAGGTGAATAAGTGCAAATAATGTTATATATTGTACAGAACAATGCATATAACACATGTGTATATTGGTTGGTCAGCTTGCTAATAGCAATGTCACAAATGATTCATAAAGTTAAGGATACCATGTTTTTTGAACGGCCCTGCACTGTGTGCTTTCTGTGTTTACATCACACACAAGACTGGCCGTCATGCAAGCGACTTACAGCAATGGATTAAGAGCTAATATTCAGCAGGCATTCATTTAATTTACGGCGCTGCTGGGGAATTTGCCAATGCTGCGAGGGACTTGTAACGACAATGATTTCCAAATCATCATGCAAGGGACATAGGTACTAGTTCTTGGAGTGTCCGCCACTCATTGCATGAACATCTGCTGTATCCATACCATTACCACAGGGTCCAACATCTGCAAGAAGCAGATTACGCAAGAAGAGCAGAGTTCTGTAACTGGTTCTTACAGCAATGTCAAAATGATGAGCAGGTTCCTCGCAATTTAAAAGTTACAGATAAGGCAATGTTTACCCATGATGGCATATTTAATTTCCAGAATCTGCATGCCATTCACTGTGGGAATTTTTAACGGAGATTTGTGGTAAATCTTTAGGCTGGGATCTTCGGAGAACAGCTACTGGGGCCAATGAAACTACCTAGAATGCTAAAAGGTGTTCAGTATCTAGTTTTTGCAAACAAAACTGCCGGAAATTCTCGAGGAGGTGCCATTGCATACATGTCAACAAATGTGGTTCATGCACAATGGTGCACCTCACCATATCAGTAGACAAGTGCACCAATTTATACATCGTCATTTCCCAAATCAATGGATTGGTCATACGGTCCTGTGTGTTAGCCACCAAGATCTTCTGGTTTGAATTCTTTGAACTTTTATTTCTGGGATATCTCAAGGAACTAGTTTATGCAGTCAAAATTAATGATGAAGCGCCTCTTAGGCAACGAATCTGGGACATAGTGGCAAGTATAAAAGGTGACGGTGTTGTGTGGGAAAAAATGTGAGAATCATGGCATCAATGCAATGAAAGCGTGTTGTAGAGCTAATGGTAGACATTTTGAGAGCTTGTAGCCGTAGAACTACTTGAAGAACTTCACTGCTTTTGTCTCGGAGCTATTTATTTCCATAGAGTTCTCTAACACCCAGTTTCTGATATTCTCCAGGGCTTCTAGGAGAGAACGGTCACATCATCTGCATATATGAACAGCTTTACATTTCTTGAGCTAGCTTGACCAATGTTTGCCATCACTGCACTAAATGAGTCTACTTTTATTAATTTTTAGATGAGTCGTATTTATTACACATCTGCTTCACTTTCGTACCTATTTTGAGGACATGTTTCGCAAATCATCATTTTTTTTCCCACATTTAAGTTCATCACTAAATCAACAGATGGCAGCAACAACTCCAGAATTGCCCACACCGCTGGATCAAGCTTTAGTCGCATAAGAGCCGTAGATGCAAACGATGATTTGCGAAACATGTCCTCAAAATAGGTACGAAAGTGAAGCAGATGTGTAATAAATACAACTCATCTAGAAATTAATAATTTTTCGCTTCACTGTGGTGTTCCAATACAGTTAAATCTCGAGTCTACTTTTGTTTGGGCAATATCTTTTGACAGTGATATGCCGCATAGTTGGCAATGAGTATCGATTTTGTTTCTAGTTCATGACTTCTCCTGCCCAGTATACTCTCTGGCTTTGGCACAATAACTTTCTGTCTATGCTGTCAAGTGCTTTTAAATAATCTATAAATACTGTATACAAAAGGGTGTTTGGCTGTGCTATGTTCCCTGCTTTCTGCAAGTATGCAGGGTCGATTTGCCTGAGGTGAACCCGAATTGATTCGTGGGGATTGTTTATGGATTGTCTTTGTTCAATGCAATCTAGTAGGATTTTGGAGCATAGTTTGTAACATTATATTTTCCAATGCGATTTCGTCTTTCATTCCTCTGCCTTTGTAGAGCATCATTATTATTGTCTTTCTCCACTGCTGTGGGATTGGTTGACTATGAGCACTAATATCTGTTTCATATAACCTTGCCCCGCTGAAATGTATCACTCCGCATTCAACAACCCTTCCCCTCGCCCTAATTGGCTAATGCTTTCGCGTCATAGGCCATAGGGGGTGCCTTCCTGTCACATTTCGTAATAATTGCCGGGAAGATAAATAAAATCATACAAAAATCATACAAATAAGGATATGAAGGCATGCAAAAATACAAGTTTATATTGAACTGAGCAAATTGAAACAGAATGACTGAGCAATGAAACTGAAAGAGTTTATAATGAAAGGCCTTTGGCCTTTTCCACTGGGATTTTTTAAACCAGCACACATACCTTTCAAAAATGCTTGTCTTTCAGTCTTAAAAGTCGTGTCACACCATACTTTACTTTTCGTGTGTTCTTCGTGTATATTTACCGATTTGTATCTCGGTGCAGTGTGGTTGTCCTTAAAATAGCAACACAGCAATATCGCCTCTGTCTTTTAGCACATTTTTCTTGCCTCTGTTTTCATTCACAAATCCCAGCTGTATAAGCAATCTCCTGAAATTTGGTAAATCTGTATCCTCATTTACAGCAGACGAAATGTTACTTATGTTAGGGAGTTCGTTTCTAAAGAAAAACTACACACATGACGACGCACAATACTTTTCACGTATTTTCTTCGAGCATGCACTTTTGTTTATTCCTGCTTTTGCCTGGAGTGGTAAGTTTTCCTGTTTCCTGAATTTCATGTCGCGATGTTCCTACGGATCTAACACTCACACCTGTAACTCAGAGCACAGCTGTTCGACTTCTCTCACTGACAAAGACGGATTCTTCTCTGTGAGTGCATTAAACACGTGCAACACAATTCTTTTTTCGCCTGTTTGTAAATAATTATCCTTGCGATACTTCAGCAAAAAACTGGCGGTAGACTCTGCCATTATACATATAATAAGTACATGCGCAATGAACGATCAATAAAATAATTTAGCTCCCGCACTCTCGAATGGCGATGCATGACTAATCCAGTTCAAAACAAGGTAAGTGATAAAAGTCATATAAACAAATGTCACCAATACCGCTAAATCACGTGCTATCGTGCCATGTGCTTGAGAGCAAAGGAACCTCCTCTTTACTTCGTTTAAGAATTAACATGCATTTCAGATAAATCAACTCTGTTGCGTAATATATTTAATTAAAACAGTTAAGAAAATATAAATTTGACAATTCTCTTCCAACATATAATGATATATCACCATGTTAAATAACGAACTAATTTTTACCACACGACAGTCATTACCACAACAGCAACTAATGAGAGGTGATTAGGTCACGTGACCATTAAGAGATACTGGGCAAGCTTAAGTGAAACAAGGTTTAGTGGTTCTGCCAGACCTTGGGACAAAGTCTTCCTGTCTGAAACAGTAGCTTTGTTTTCTTACTATTCCTTATGCGGCAGGCTACATCGTTGGCTATGATTGGAACATTAAGTTGCATTCTTGTATTTGTCACGTGGGTTTTGAAGTCACTTGCTCTTCTCTCCAAGGGGGTTACTTGCTACATTATTCATGAGGGGATTCAAGCAACATTTCTTTAAGGTATTTAGTATTTTATATGGTTTCATTTTTACTTTGACGACTAACATCTACTTCAAGTGAAGATCTTAGGCTCTTCTTTTCTATTACAAGACATTTGTACTCCTGGAATTGTTCTGTTAGTGCATCTTCCTCGGGTGTTCTGTACATGGAAGAGCCTGCTAAGTTATCTATGGTGTATATTTTCGGGATGTGTGAAAAATTAGGCCTAGAAATAATATAATCCACTGAAAACTTCACATTTTAATAAACTAAACTTATTAGTTAAATTACATAATGATTTAGATACTAAGATAGAGGCAAACAGAAATGTGGGAACATTTTGGAAGAACTTTAATGCTAGAATGGTGAAGAGCAAAACAAACCAAAACTTTTGGATGTGCACATAGAAAAAAAAGTTTATACTTCATAAACACAAAAGCAAACTCAGTTCTAGGTGACTCTGACTTGGAGCTAAATCATTTGAGTTGTGCTTTATATTCTTAATAAATGTTCACATTTAGTGCAAGTGTTTCACTTATTTGTGTTATATGTGTTTATCTGTAAGAGTTGTTAAAACATTTAACCAAGCTGCTATATTGTATCAGCGGTAATACATAAAACATAAACCAGGAAAATTGAAAAGTGATCCAAAGAACTACAGGCCAATAAGTCTGTTGAATGCTTATTGCTGCCTCAGCTATTAAAACAACTTGAAGAAATGCTCCCCCTTTCACAGTATGGTTTTAGATCATTACATTCAATTACTCAACAGCTCCCCACCTTTCTTTTTTTTTGTGGTAATTTACGTCCTCCAACGTTAAGTCATATCGGACAATGAATGGAATGGGTGAAATGAAGCTCAAATGAGCCCAGAGTCCATAGAGCTTGGAGTTACCCAACATTCATCTTTCAAGATAAGCATAAGCCCTGGTAAAAACCTTATCTGCATAACTCACCCTTACCGAGATTCGAACTCGGGACTCAACAGCTACATCGCATAGTCAATGTAATAATCAACACTTACGAAGAAAAAAGAATGTCTCGGTTTATTTCCCGACACAGAGAAAGCGTTTGATTAAGTGTGGCATGATGGTCTACTGTAAATAAAAAATAAAAAAAAATAAAAGATTATTAAAGATTGTCTTTCAGACACATATTACAGAGCCATTAAAATCATACTTATGCCATCAAACTTTTTCTGTAAAGTATGAAGAAACTGTGTCAAAAACTTACAATATAGCTTCTGGGGTGCCGCAAGAGTATATTAGGACTACTTCTGTATATAGCATATACTGCCGACTTCCCTGTGCAAGAACAACTAACAATAGCTCAGTTTACCGATGACAAAGGTAACAATGGAGAAACAGGTTATCTACTAGCTGACTTCTGTGATGAAATTAATTGGTGCAGAAAATGGATAGTCCTGATGAACCCTGCTTATGTACACCCTCAAGAGAGATACAACCGATATCAATGGAGTTCAAATTCCTGTAGAGCAGTCAGATATCTTCACTTAACTTTAGATTCGAAAATAACTTGGAACCAACACCTATCTGAAATTACTAAGAGCTGCTGACATTGCATCAGACAATTAAAACATCTCATTTCACAAAAATCTCTATTAGCTATGCAATATAAGAGAATGATCTACACGCCATTGATTAGACCTATATGCTAGTATGGGGGTTCTATATGGGATTCTGCTGCATATTCTCAAATACAAAAAATACAGCTTATCCAAAACAGATATCTCAGACTGATGACTGGTGCACCTTGGTATGTGCTGCATGACGACTTAAGAATTCTGGAGGTCAGTGAAGTCCTCGAAACTTCAGGACCATCGCTGGATGGCCTCCTGAGTACATGTTTCAAATTATTGTTATTGTACTTTGTACTTTCAAAACTGCAATGTATTTATTATACATTAAAGTTTACTCTAATTTTTTTTAAGCAAAGATGTAATTCTTAATAATGAGGGTAAATTTTATGAAGAGAATATGTAATAAGTTAAATATAAAAGGTGGACATGATGGACCTAAAATTGCAAAATATAAAAGGTAAATTATCATAAATTACATAATCTACTCTCTAAACATAGATAAACATTGTACTAATTTGAGGTGATGAACTATGTAAGTACAAGTGGTCATTTTTTGTTAACTGTAGAATTTACTAAAGAAGAAATGACCAACGAAATAGATATCCAAATGTTTTATAAACTACAAATTTATAACTGGAATAGCAAACAAACAGTTATTTTTTAAGTTTAAATATGCAAGCTACAAAACATTGGAAATAGGTGTGACAGCTTTACTAGAGTGGTATGAAGTAGAAAATGCTGTATATGAGCTAACAGAGCAACAGCGAACATCAAAGTAAAAGAAATGGATAGGAAGAGCACGTCTGACTGATATGATCAAGAATTCCTAGAAACTTAGAAAAGAGTAACAAGGGAGTTAAAATTATGGGAAAATCCTAACTTCAAGGGGACAAAGAGAGCAAAATATCAGTCATCACTTAGCAACCAGCTCTTTAAAACATTTGAACATCACTTAAAGTTTACCATATTCCCATATTGCTTTTAACTACATGAAAATTATACCTTGTTTCACGTAAGCTTGCCCAGAATCTCTTAACGGTCACGTGACATAATCACCTCTCATTGGTTGCTGTTGTGGTAATGACTGTCGTGCGGTAAAAATTAGTTCGTTATTTAACATGGTGATATATCATTATATGTTGGAAGAGAATTGTCAAATTTATATTTTCTTAACTGTTTTAATTAAATATATTACGCAACAGAGTTGATTTATCTGAAATGCATGTTAATTCTTAAACGCAGTAAAGAGCAGATTCCATTGCTCTCAAGCACATGGCACGATAACACGTGATTTAGCGGTAGTGGTGACATTTGTTTATGACTTTTATCACTGACCTTGTTTTGAACTGGATTAGTCATGCATCGCCATTCGAGAGTGCGGGAGCTAAATTATTTTATTGATCGTTTATTGCGCATGTACTTATTATATGTATAATGGCAGAGTCTACCGCCAGTTTTTCGCTGAAGTATCGCAAGGATAATTATTTACAAACAGGCGAAAAAAGAATTGTGTTGCATGTGCTTAATGCACTCACAGAGAAGAATTCGTCTTTGTCAGTGAGAGAAGTCGAATAGCTGTGCTCTGAAGTTACAGGTGTGAGTGTTAGATCCGTAGAAACATCGCGACATGAAATTGAGGAAACAGGAAAACTTACCACTCCAGGCAAAAGCAGGAATAAACAAAAGTGTGTGCTCGGAGAAAATACGTGAAAAGTGTTGTGCGTCGTCATGTGTGCAGTTTTTCTTTAGAAACGAACTCCCTAACATAAGTAACATTTCGTCTGCTGTAAATGAGGATACAGATTTAACAAATTTCAGCAGATTGCTTATACAGCTGGGATTTGTGAATGAAAAAAGAGGCAAGAAAAATGTGCTAAAAGACAGAGGCGATATTGCTGTGTGGCGAAGACGCTATTTTAAGGACAACCACACTGCACCGAGATACAAATCGCTAAATATACACGAAGAACACATGAAAAGTAAAGTATGGTGTGACACGACTTTTAAGACTGAAAGGCAAGCATTTTTGAAAGGTATGTGTTCTGGTTTAAAAAACCCCAGTGGAAAAGGCCAAAGGCCTTTCATTATAAACTCTTTCAGTTTCATTGCTCAGTCATTCTGTTTCAATTTGCTCAGTTCATTATAAACTTGTATTTTTGCATGCCTTCATATCCTTATTTGTATGATATTTGTATGATTTTATTTATCTTCCCGGCAATTATTACGAAATGTGACGGGAAGGCACCGCCTATGGCCTATGATGCGAAAGCATTAGCCAATTAGGGCGAGGGGGAGGGTTGTTGAACGCGGAGTGATACATTTCAGCCGGGCAAGGTTATATGAAGCAGATTATAGCTTAGTTAACATGAAGTAGGTAGAGAAATAGATGATCAAATTAGGTGGCCCTAAAATATGCTTTAGGTGGAATGAAGTACTTGCTAACCATAATAAGTAAGTAGTTATTAAACTTACTTTCTTGGAAGTGTTGAAAACAGTGTTGTTATGATAAATTAACTTTAAAGAGAGTCGATTAAAGACACTAGACAACACTTACTTTTAAATTTTTCCGGAACTAGTTTCAGAGGCTTTGCCTCTATCATCGGCCGGCTCTCGACTGGTTCTCATTGGTGTAGCTGACGATACCTTGTCACAGGTCTCCTCTGGTGGCGGCTCAAGGAACTTGCTGAACAAATCCTTCTGGGGGATGTCGAAATTGAATACTTTGTTCCTATTTTTTGAAATGAAGATTTGTTCCCATGTGGATAGTTCTTGTTTTCCTGATGTATGTTTCAGTAGTTTTGGTTCTGGATTTATGTTGTGGTTTTTTTCCCAAAAATGTGTGGCAACTGCTGATTTTTCTAATTGTTTATATTTTATGTTTCTAAGAAATTTAGAAACAAGAGCAAAGGAACACTTTAGAAACATAAAATATAAACAATTAGAAAAATCAGCAGTTGCCACACATTTTTGGGAAAAAAACCACAACATAAATCCAGAACCAAAACTACTGAAACATACATCAGGAAAACAAGAACTATCCACATGGGAACAAATCTTCATTTCAAAAAATAGGAACAAAGTATTCAATTTCGACATCCCCCAGAAGGATTTGTTCAGCAAGTTCCTTGAGCCGCCACCAGAGGAGACCTGTGACAAGGTATCGTCAGCTACACCAATGAGAACCAGTCGAGAGCCGGCCGATGATAGAGGCAAAGCCTCTGAAACTAGTTCCGGAAAAATTTAAAAGTAAGTGTTGTCTAGTGTCTTTAATCGACTCTCTTTAAAGTTAAGTTATTAAACTACTTCACTGTGGTGTTCCAATACAGTTAAATCTCGAGTTATTAAACTGTTACAATTGCCCTATCAACACACTTAGATACTACCCTACTCAGCAATCTGACACCCCCATCTTTCATTTCTCTAAGTTTCAATAATACAGTTGATCATATTACCCTCTCTATAGCCTCCTTGTCCTGCGGAGTAACCTGTATGACTCCTGGAGCATACATGCTGCCTGCACCTCCAGTACTTGACTCAGTACCCTGGCCGCCACCACCGCCGCCACCAACACCAGTAGCTGCAGGGCTGCTTGGTGGTGGAGCACTCCCTGACCCTGTATTTGTTCCTCCACCTGCAATCACAACATAACCTCATCTTTATTCTCACTCCTGCAATCTACAGGTAACACAGTTTCAGTTTTTAGCAATATCAAAATAACTTCCAACATGACACTCAGTATTAAGTCTGTAGTCAGACAAAACTATCATTTTAAAGGAACATATATAGATAACTGCTGAAACATATCATGTTCCACAACATTTGAGATATTAGAACTGTTACAAGATTCTTGTTAATCTCAGATTAATTCTGAGATTAATTTTGACATCACTGTTACTAAATTCCTCCAAACACATATAAGAATCTTGTTATTTGTTAGTTGATGGAAATTAATCATTCCTCCATACTAGCCGTGTATAGGCTAAGGTTTTGGATAGATAGAGTCAACCTGAAAAATTCAATACCATGGCTGGGATTTGAACCATAGATCTCCCGGTTTCCATCCAGTCTTTGAGCTACCATGGCCAATGTGCCATCATAACATTAAATTCTCCAACTGACTCATATGTTTTCCCAGCAAACCATTAGGGTTCCTCATATTCGATACACACCATTTATGGTGAAATACTATGTTAAGTACTTGATTCCCAGCTTCATCGTTAAACCATTATTATTAAATATTAAAAGCAGAAGCATTATTAACAGTGAAGTATTCTTCATTTTTGAGTTTGATTTATGAGTCACTATGTTTACACTAACCTTCACTTACTATGTTGTATAATTGAAACGTTTTCAAGATCATTCGATCTCATCCTCAGCTGTTTGGTGACTAAATGAACATTCTTCTTCCTCCACTACTATGGTGCTCCCAGATGGCAGAGGAATCGGAGCACCGTAGTAGTGGAGGAAGAAGAATGTTCATTTAGTCACCAAACAGCTGAGGATGAGATAGAATGATCTTGAAAACGTTTCAATTATACAACATAGTAAGTGAAGTTGAGTGTAAACATAGTGACTCATAAATCAAACCATTATTATTAAGTTAATTGATGAAAATGAATCATTCCTCCATACTAGTATACTGGGTTGATACTATCTATCCAAAACTTTTGCCTATACATGGCTAGTATGAAGAAATGATTAATTTCCATCAATTAACTTAATAATAATGGTTTAATGATGAAGCCTGAGAATCAAGTACTTACAATAGTAAAACACCACAAACAGTGTATCTCGAATACAAGGATCCCTAGCAGTTTACCAGGAAAACATATGAGTCAACTTGAGAATTTAATATCATGTCATGTTGGCTATGGTAGTTCAAAGGTTAATAGCAACTGGACAGAAACCAGGAGATCCGTGGTGGCCATAGCCACTGCATCACACAGTAATAGCTAGAGCCATCAAGTACCACAATAAGCTTCTGACTGTGTAGTACTTAAGTAGTAAACTGTAAGACTATGATGATGTATATAAGGGCGCTCAACTACGGTGGTCATCAGCGCCCTTTTAAAAACTCCTCATGGCAAAAGCCAGATATAAAAATTTCTAAAAACTATACAAGTGTAAATAAACCCATTAAAACTACACGTACATAAAAAACAATCAAAACCTACTAAAAATTTTGTTCACTAAATCCTAAAGTCTAAACTAGAAAAGAATCTAAAACCCTTCTCCACTACTGTGTTATTGTCTGCTAGCATTTCTGCAAAGCTATCCGGCAGCTGCAGAGACGTCCTAAGGTGTGCTAGGGAAAAACACTCCAGCAGCACATGTCGTACAGATAACGCTTCATTGCAAAACGGACACAGTGGAGCAGGCTCCTTTTTAAAAAGAAAACTATGAGTAAAAAAGCAGTGTCCAATACGCAACCGCGCCAAACTCACCTCCTCGCGACGAGATGACCGACAGGAGGTAACCCAGGGAATTGGAAATTCTTTCACAGATCTAAGTTTATTATTGCGGAGAGCAGACCACTCTTCCTGCCATCAGGTTTGCACAGCTCTCCGCAATACGACCCTAAAATCTTCCGATGTCACAGATGGTACTTGAACCCTGGGCTTCATGGTAGCCGTCTTGGCTGCTGAATCCGCCATTTCATTCCCCTGCAAGCCTACGTGACCAGGGATCCATGCACACACCACGCTAACGCCAGAAGCGTGTAAAACGTGGAGGGCATCCTGGATACGCTGCACAATAGGGTGGTAGTTGTACAGCTGCCGTAGGCTGTGAAGTGCACTGAGGGAATCACTCAGGATTAAGCAGTTCCCCAACTTTTGTCGACGTACGTGTAAAATGGCCTGGTATATTGCATAAAGCTCTGCAGTAAAAATGGAAGTGCTAGTGTGGAATCCGAATGTATACGGTTCGGTTCCACACACGTAAGCACAACCAACGCCATTTGAGTTCTTGGAGCCATCAGTATAAATTATAAAATGGTCCTCATATCGCGACAAAAATTCTAAAAAACATGTGCGGATACTAGACATAGACATGGTAGATTTATCATATTTAGTCATGCCCAGAACAATGTGGGACGCTCTGCACAACCAAGGAGGGTATGTCCTCTCCCCCCTAGGATACATCTTGGGCATTTCAGTACCAAGATGTCTAAGGAGCTCACAGACACGAAAACCAGGTGGCTTTGGTTTAATAGAGGTATTCCCATAACGCACATCCATTAAGATGTTAAAGAACGGCGTAAACGATGGATGTGTGGGCATGCAATTAAGTTCACCGCCATAATTTGCTAATAACATGTTGCACCTGTACAGCAGAGGAGGTTCTGCAGACTCAGCATATAGGCTTATAACTCGGCTCGTTGGAAATGCCCCAACTGCTATACGTATGCCACAATTATGGACTGTGTCTAATCTCTTCAGCACAGATGGTCGTGCTGAGCCATAAACGATACTACCATAATCTAATTTGAAATGGATGAGTGCGCGATTAAGTCGCAATAACACTGTACGATCCGCTCCTGACGATTTTCCACTTAGTACCCGCAAGATATATAAAGATCGGTCACATCCTGCTTTCAGTTGTGCTATATGTGACGACCAACTAAGTTTTCTATCAAATATCAATCCAAGGTACCTCGTCTCATCTGCAAAAGGTAGTAGATCAGTGCCTAGCCGGAGCCTTGGAGGTAGTCAACTCTGCTGACGCCAGAAGTTAACACAGATTGTTTTCTCAGCGGAGAATTGGAAGCCATTTTTTAAACTCCAACTCTTAAGTTTGTCCAAGGTGGTCTGTATACGGCGCTCTAAAAACGGTGTGCACTGAGATGTACAGTGGACGGCAAAGTCGTCTACAAATAGGCATGACGAGACCCCTGGAGGTACACATTCCGAGATAGAATTAATCGCGATAACAAACAATGTAACACTTAGTACACATCCCTGTGGTACACCATTCTCTTGAACAAAAAGATTAAAAAAAACCGACCCAACCCTTACTCGGAATACGTGGTCTTTCAAGAATTCCGGAAGGAGGAGTGGTAGGCGTCCACGTATATTCCAGGTGTGCAGAGTATGTAGCAACCCTGCCTGCCAACATGTATCATAAGCCTTTTCGAGGTCAAAAGATATTCCGACTGTTTGACAGTTTTTAAGAAATCCGTTCATAATCTGTGTCGACATGGACAGAAGATGATCCACTGTTGAACGGCGTCGTCGAAAACTGCACTGGATGTTATTCAGTAGGTTGTGCATTTCCAGCCACCATATCAACCGCCCATTTATCATGCGTTCCATCACCTTGCATACGCAACTGGTGAGGGAAATAGGACGGTAGCTAGAAGGGAGGTGACCGTCCTTGCCAGCTTTCAAGATAGGTATAATGGTGGCTTCTCACCACTTGTCAGGAAACGTGGCATCAACCCAAACACGATTAAAGACCTCGAGCAGCAATGCCTTACCTTCAGGTGAGAGATGTAACATTTGAAAGTGCATTCCGTCCGGTCCTGGTGCTGTCAGTCGCAATGATGAAACAGCGCGTTCTAACTCTGCCAAGGTGAAGAGGCGGTTATAATCTTCAAGGTTTCTGGAACTAAACACGAAATCTTGAGGTTCTACCTGAGTCTTGAGATAAACTCAGGAGCATAATTACTTGAGCTAGACACCTGAGTGAAAGCACAGCCGAAGGTGTTAGCCACGACAAACGGATCAACAACTCCTGCAGTTGTTTTCAGACCAGCGATTGGCAAGTGGGTTGATTTTCCAGCCACGTGCCTTAACCTATCCCATACAACAGATGAAGGTGTACATCTGTTAAAAGATGATACAAAGTTGTTCCATGAGGTCTTTTTGCTATCCTTAATTATTTGCCTAGACTTTGCACGCGCTTTCTTGTACTCAATTAGATTACTTAGGGTAGGGTGTTGTTAGAATACCCTTAGAGCATGTCTACGAGCACGAATAGAATTTCGGCAGTCATTGGTCCACCATGGGACAGGAAATCGACCAGGTTGGGTAGCCAAACATGGAATAGACTGTTCTGCAGCGGAAAGAATTTTCCCTATGAGATGATCAACTAAATCGTTCACAGAATCGTACTCATTGTAATCAAAGACAGCCAACTGGGTGTAAAGGTTCCAGTTGGAACGATCAAAGCGCCATCTAGGGATACGCGAGGGAGAGACATCTTGTGCTAAGAGACTAAGAAGACATGGGAAGTGGTTGCTGGAATGTAAATCAGAGATGACATTCCACTGTAATGAAACTGCTAACTGGGATGAACACACTGCCAAATCGATGTGTGAATCGTTGTTAAAGGCGTCTGAAAGGAACGTTGGCTCTCTGGTGTTCAGGAGAACCAAGTTATTGCTCTCCAAGAATTTTGCAATAAGGTTGCCTCTCGAACATGCCCAATTTTTGCTCCAAAGTGGGTGATGGGCATTAAAGTCTCCCAGTATTAGAAATGGTGTTGAAAGTTGGGAAACCAGATCTTCAAGGTCAATTAACGAGAGGTCATCTGATGGCGGTACATATACATTGCAAATGCAAAATTTGATTGATGGCAGCTTAATCCTTACAGCTACAGATTGTAGCTGTAACGGATCTACAAATATGTCATCCCTGAGGAGCATCATAGTGCCCCCATGAACAGGAATGTCCTCTTCTGTTTCAATATCGAACCTCAGTGGTGTGTAGAGTCTGATTTTAAACTTGTCTTGTGATCGTAGCTTAGTCTCTTGTAAGCATACCAACAAGGGGTTATGCTTACTGAGCAAAAGTTCCAGTTCTGGTCGATGTGCTCTTAAACCTCGTATGTTCCATTGAAGGATAGCCATGGCGATAGTAATGGGATATGTCAAATAAGTATGTACATTATGTAGGTTTTAGTGGTGGCCGGATCAATTTGCCCTTTTTCTTAGATGTAGGGCTAGTTTCTACAGGTTTATCCCGCCTCTTTTTGCTGCAGATGCAGCAGCATGGTCAGATATTTCCTGCTCCATATCTTCTATGGAAGAGGACCGTTTTCCTTCTACAACTTCGGTTCGAGAGGCTTGAAGCAATTGGAAATTCCAACCGATGTAGATGACTGTCGCCGGTCGGAGTCCTCCCCAGATGACTCCGACGATCTCGGAGATGCTCTTGGACTTCTCTTCTTGGAATTTTCTGGAGCAGGCTTTGCGTTTTCCTTCAGGAAGGCAGTTCTATCATACTGAGTCTTGAACTTTATCTCTGGTGCTTGGTACACAATGGGCAATTTCGTCCTGTTGCTAGATGTCGATGCTTTGTCAGGCAACTTCACTGACTTGTTCTTATTATCAGTAGTCTTAGGTGGTGTTCTCGGAGCTTTACATGGTGTTACTGATGCTCTTGGTTGCGATCTAGGCACTAGAACTTTCTCTTGATATAGTTGCCCCGTTCATATCGGATGTTTGGGTACCAGCCTCCCGTTTTGGTGACGGAGTAGCCGCCACAGAGCTGTAGGTACGGGAGGTAGTCAAAGAGGGCTTGTTGATACAAAGAAGTTTCCGGGCTTCCGAAAAGGATACCTTTCTTTAACCCGGATCTCCTAAATATCTCGCTCTTCCATATAATGGGGGCATTCTCATGAACTTGATGGATGTTCACCGCTACAATTAACGCATGCTGGAGGTGATGTACATACAGCTGACACATGTAGGTACGCCTTTACAGAATGCACTAGTGTGACCGAACCGCTGACATTGGTAGCATCTCAGAGGGTTAGGTATATATGGTCTAACCTCTATCACTTCATATCCTGCCCTGATCCTTTGAGGAAGATCTACCCAATCAGAGGTCAAGAACAGGGTACGAGTAGGAACCATATCCCCTCGCTCTCTCCGTTGGACACGATAGACTGCTGTTACGCCTTGTTTCTGAAGGTTCTCCTAAATATCCTTGCTGGATATTCCATCCAACGCGCTAGTGTTTACGACACCGCGCGAGGAATTCAGGGTCCTATGCATCTCCACTTTGACTGGATAACTGCCCAGGATGTTGGCTTTCAGTATCTTAGCTGCCTGGGATGCTGTAGTTGCTTCCACCAGCAGCGTGCCAATTCTAGATTTTGTACATGATTTAACAGTACCAGCTATTTTGTCAAGACTTTTCTGTATCATAAACGGATTAACCGTTGAAAACGTTCTACCTTCCTCTGCCCTTTTGATAACTAAGTAGCGAGGACCACACTCAACTACTTGTTTAACAGTGTTCTCAAACATATCCTTTCCACATTTCATATTTTTTTGGGGGTGTAGGTTTACCATAATAAATGGAACAGGTTTCATCCCCCAGTGCTCCCCACCCACCACAGAGCCCAACAAAAGGTCATCCCACTGGGATGACAGGGCTACACAGGGGATATAGCAAGCTCGCCGTCCCACTCACCCTGGAGTTCGGTACAATACCTAGTCCTGGCCGATTGATTAGGGGTGGGTTAGTCCCTAACCTCCCGTTTAGACGAAGCAGAAGCCAAAGTAGTGTATTAGAAATGCGCACCCTCCCCGAATTCAGAAGAACACTGGTATGAACTTCCCTCAACCACCAGGACAAACCTTTCCACCGACACAGGTCTCCACGCACGGCCTACACAGGGGTGGGCCTGTTGACTGTCTCTCTCAACCACGAAGAGGAGCCCACACGAGGGAGACTGTTGGCTCGGGACCCCGAGTGTGCCAAACCTGTACCTACCGAAGTAGGCCCCTGGGGGGTAAACTGTAAGAGACAGACAAAAAATTACATCTTGTTAAAACATACAATTTAAATCAAATAGCTTTTTTTTTGTACACCTTACCATTTTTAGATATTAGTTTGAATTTTTCAATACATTTCTTAAATAGAAAGCCATTACTTGTAGTTTTTTATCTTTGGCCAGTAAAGATAATGGAAATTTTAAGTTATCACACAGCGACAGCTTTAAAACATTTGCCTATCACTTGTAGTCTATTGTATTTTCCTATTTCCATTTACCTATAGGAAATATATAATAAAACTATTTGGACAAATGGTTATCTCGATTAACATGAAGTAGACACAAAAATAAGAATTTGGAAGAATAATATATAAAAGAGGTAATAGAGAAAGTCATAAGAAGGCTCACTTTTATTTCATTTGGCCATGTGTAGCATGAAATGTTCCAGGGATAAGTTTAGACTAGCTCTAAGCCATACACATGGAAGACATGTTTCCCTTTCAATGACCTTGGTTACCTACATATATATAGTGAAACTACTTTATATGTAATCCAGTTCTACATAATTCATATTCATATGCAAATTTTATAGGTCCCAGAAAAACGTAATTTACAGATGTAATAATAGAAGATTATTTGTACGTAATTCACAGTTATACATATTGAAACACAACTTGAGTTTTATATAATTAAAAAGAGCATATGCATTCACTGTCTTAAAAGAAACTTGAGGCTTATTTTCCTTATCACTGTTCACAAAAACACAAACTGAGCAGGCAGCTTTTGGCACAACAATGCTGTAACAACAAATGAGAAGTGGAGGCATCTGGTGTTTACTGTTGAACAGCAATTTGTCTTTCAATTCTCAGTTGCTTTTAATCAGCCATGGAGAACAGGAAATGTTATACAATAAATCAAAAAAGTAAAATTCATACAAGAGATTGAACTTAATCCACCCAAAACCACATTGCTTACACCATGCTGTATAGTCATCAGTAACAAAAATGCTATTATGGATGAGATTTTAAAATTGGGTGCAAAATCAACAAAGCACAGCTGTCAGCAGGAAGGGAAATATGCTCATTTGGAAATGATGCTGTTCACATGGTTGCAGCAATTTGTGGTGACATTCTCAAAGTAGAAGCAATAGATTTAGCTAAAATTATGAATGTTGCAGTTGATTTCAAGGCTTCATCAGGATGGTTACAAGAATTTAAAGATTGTCATTGAATCATAGGGAAAACAATCTGCATGAGTCAAATGCTGTGGCACTGGAAGGAAGAATAAGGGATTATCAGTCAGTGATGTAACTGGCCTATTCTACAATCTCATTCCCAGCAAGACATTAGCTGAAAAGGGTGACTAATGCCACGGAGGGAAGAAAAGTAAAATTTGTAAAAAGTTCTTCTTGCCACTAAGGTCAAACCTCTCCTAGAAAATCCAAGAATCTGGGGTAGCTTAAAGGAGTAAGTTTTACTGTTGGGATTACGCAGTCTGGATGCATCTGTTCAGATGATGACTGTCTTACTTTAAGTCCACCATCTGTTTCCAAAATCCTCAAATTTACACTCATCAGTCCAAAGCACCCTTTTCCAATCAACAGTCTAATGTTTGTGTTCCACAGCCCATTGAAGTCGTTTTTGTTTGTTCACCTTCCTGAGAAGAGGTTTCTTCACAGCCACTCTCCGTAACAGATTGACTTCTTTTCACAGTACTAACTGATATTTCCTTATCATGAGTTACATTAAATTCAGCTCCAACTTCATCAGCTGTCAGCTTGCTTATCAGCGTTATAGTGTTACCCTTATTTTTAATTGTGACTGCAGCCTCCCACACCTCTTTTTGTCCCTATTTGACCCAGTCTTGCTTAGTCTCTTTATAGCATCAGCAGCTGTTGTCCTAGGAATCTTCAGCTTTTTTGATATTTCACAAATTGAATAACCCTCATTTTGAGGATATTCACTGGTGAGCTGTTGTCAGTGCTTAAAGTCTACTAATGGTACATATCCTGTAATTAAACTTTCCTGTAATTTATTTTGCTTAATTTTGTGGAATTTTATGAAACTGCTCAAATTTTAAAAAATCCCTGAATCATTGGGCTTTAATATTCGGCAAATAGTATAATAATCATGTAATAATTTGGAATATGCATTTACTTACCCTGCCCTATTACGAGCTGCTCTTAGATGAAGTGCTCGACAATAACTTCACCTGTCAGGAAGATTATTCTCACTCTGCATTTGTGCACAAATGACTCAGCTTGAGTAGCATGTATAGCAATAATATGGAGTGTCAACGCTGACACAGATATGCTTGCCTTAGATCTATCTCTAAGCAGAGGAAATTATTCAAGTTAAATGCTCAGTTACTGGTTGTCCAGAAACTTCTGAGTGGAAAGGATTAAAGTGTTATAGGTACAATCTCAGACAGTTCATCAGCAATATCTAGTGAGAAATAACAAAGGGATTTTAATGCCCTCTTCTTTCTCCTTGTCACAACATTCAATCATGTTGACATGTTGCTGTCCAGAAGAAAAGATTGCATTTGATCACACTGGAGTTGCTGTGTATGTGCGATACACTCTGGAGACCAGGACATCAGTGGTTCAAATCCTGGCCATGGCAGTAAATTTTTCAGTCTGACTCTTATCTGTTATGGTTTTGAATGTTTCAATACTTTGTTATTTATAAAGTGGTGTTGCTATTCACTTATTTCTTTTGCTGCCATGATTTCAATGTCTTTCACTTTTCCCCTCATACCTATTACGAAATGTGCAATTAAACATTTATCTCAGATTAACTTTAAGTAGACAGTACGACACAATATGAGATCGAGAAAGTCATGCTGACCTGTGCTGAAGAAAGAACATTTTTCTCTTCTGGTTTGCATGTATTTTCCTCCCTCTTATCCTTATTCTTCAGTTTCAGTCAATGATTAATTTCTCATTATCATTACTGTATTATTTCTTACATGCAGTACACTGATTTTTAGAAAACTGTTACTTTTCTAAAAATTAAAGAAGTGTGTAGAATATTTATATTGTTCAGGTTGATTTTGAGCAATCTGTACATTTCTGCACACATGACATCTCTCTGAATGTGATTGTAACTCATCCCTCAGAATGTACATGGTTGCCTTGG
Source organism: Mantis religiosa (assembly GCA_030765055.1). Taxonomy (NCBI): domain Eukaryota; kingdom Metazoa; phylum Arthropoda; class Insecta; order Mantodea; family Mantidae; genus Mantis; species Mantis religiosa. The sequence continues at coordinate 148,338,152 of CM060958.1, read as the reverse complement.
TTTCTTTATGCTCTCCTTTTTTTATTGAAATGAAATTCCTGTTTCGTTGACCAAAACAATACTTACTCTCCTGCCACCAACGTATCAACTTCTTACATAACAAATTATTATCAGACAATAAGCAGTCATGTTAGTGTAACATATCCGATGGTACCCATGGAAGAGAGGCATTACAATTCAACTGCCATGGTTCTAACTTGTTATGGAGCCAGTCATACATGCCAAACAGGTTGGAAAGGTAAAGTGTGAACAGAGGTAATGAATATACCAATAAGAAAAGCTTTGATTTATTGAATTATGACATTTCAGCTCACATTTTTGACATGGACAAAGTTTATTATAAAAGATATTGGAGAAGACTTCTGAAACTTGTGAAACATAATATAATTGCTTTAAGTGCATATGAAAGCTTTCAAAATATGAAAATGTCAGTGTATGATAAGGCTGCACTCTTTCCCCAACAATATTGATAATGCAACAAAAATGTTAAAGGAATGTAAGAGACAGGCTAGAAGATGTAGACTTTGCTCTTATCTGTTTATTTGATCACATGTACTGATGAATTTACAGAAACAACAAAGCATCAGACCTAACAAGAAATAAGAATAAATACAAAAGGTAACAGAAAAATCTGTTACAGAAGATGAAGAAATTGAACTATTACAATCTTTTAATATTTAAGTCAGGTCACCAAATTATCAAATGAAACCCTACAGAAAAATAGGGAATATTGCTAGAATGACAAAAATATAAATGTAAAGCCAGTACATGTAAAACTGGAACTAACATTGCAAACAAGGATTTATAGGAGATCAGCTTCTTTTTGAGATAGGTCCACCCTAGTCAATAGACTACAATTCACAAAAAGCATCAAGGAAAACAACAATTGGGCAGCAAGTTGTAAACAGGAGAGATTTCATAGATGACCAGAGGAAATGAGTAAGTCAAAGTCCAACAAAATGACTGGTTTCCATTAGGTGTTTGGGAATTACAGGGGCATCTATGGGAATAAGGAACTTCAAAGTCATATTGTCTTTCAATGTAATGCCACAAATTGGAACAAGAAATGACTACTTAAGGAATAAAAAAATTCAAGCTCAAATAAATGAAGCGAGGGTGGATAAATTGGAATGGTCAGTTGAAAGGTATGTAACTTTGAAACATTTTACATGGGACCTTTGTATATTCAGTTATGGCTCTGACCAATAACTAGGGTTAACCACATATGTACATAATACCATAAATAAATAAAATATATAGTAAGGCTGTTATGCAACATTCCAAATACTAGATGCAAGCTTCTGCCGTTGGAACACCAGAATTTATTACCCATTAGGGGTAAATTTCCATTACTTTCTCTATATATAAGCATTTCCATTTGTCTTTCTTTACATTAATCATTATTATTAACATTAGCTAAAAGCGGTTGAGGGGATGGTTGTTCGGATAAAGAGAAGTTTGCTTTAATTCTAAGTTCACACATCAAATGTAATGAGATATATGCTGAACACACCTGGTGTGCTGGGCTCATTGAGCATACGAACAAATGCTTCCTGGTTCTGCGAGATAAGCTGCAAAAGGGCAGGGTTGGTTTGACCAATCTGCTGTAGGAGGGGATTAAGCAGCTGTGGATTCTGCTGAATCACTTGCCTCATCTGTTGGAACTGAGGCTGTAACCGAAGAAACGCCAGCGGGTCTTCTGCAAGTACAGATAAGCAGCATCAAAACTTCTGGACCAACAACTGCTTACACTAAATACTAACCTATCACAGCAGAAGATGCTTCGCAAGAGGATACAACATTTACCAATGGGCAACATACTTTTTCAATCATCTTTTATAAAATCTAAGTATTTTCAGATGACCAAATATTCAGAGAACCTCGAGTATCTTTGCCATACATTGCAATGCTGCTACTATTTATTCACTTATCATGGAGTGAATTTAGCTCCGCCTGCTGTTGAACGAGGATATCAAAGCAAGATGAAAACATTGGATCCAAATAATTATGAAGTTTTCAGAATACTTCACATTCTCTAGTTACAAATTTTATTATTGAGTAGCTGAACATGTATCAGCTAGTCTGTTTTCACAACAGCAGAAACTGCAATCCACAAAGCAGTATTGCGAATGAGGCATCTTCTATCACATCACAAACTTCCCCATCAATTTAAATTAACTAACTTAACAGTATTTTCATAGCACATTCCTTTACATTAGAAAACAAATGCGTATCATACATACCCTTTTGAACTTCAATATAGAGAAACTATTAATATTATTATTATTATTATTATTATTATTATTATTATTATTATTATTATTATTATTATTATTATTATTACTACTACTAGGGAACTTTAATGCCTTGGTACTCAGATACTCAGTGGTATCAAAGTATATCTAATACTTTTAGATAAACCACTGATATTTTTGTGATACCTTTAAATGTTTAAAATTTTGTATTATTGAAAGCTTTTGTATTTAACTTGATGCTAAACGAGGACTGACTTCACATTACTGCCTTGCTGGATTATAGCTCTTCATACACATTCATTATGAATGCAACGTGTGTCTAAATGAAAACATACAAAACAATGGGGAAAGTCCTCAGTATTAACAAAGTTGTACATGAAGCCAATTTAGCTGACACATCAACTGGGATAAAACTCTTGCATTTACTTACTGGTCACAACCCAACAAAAACAAAACAGAATTTAAGATGTAAGATAATAAAGCAGGTCCGAGGAAATTTGTTTCTTTCGTTATATTGTCGTGAACGCATCGTTGAGACAAGGCAGCACGAACGAGTCCAAAGACACGCGCAGTGCAGTACGGAGATAAAAGCTCGTTGAAACAATGGGGGGGGGGGGGGGGGGGGGTAAGGAGATGGGTTTCTCGAGAGTCCGTCTTTGTTCTAGCACCGTCTTGATTGTTTGAAAACATTCCGGAATATGAGTAAGCTATAAAAGCCGCTGCCCGCCACTGGGAGGGAGAGAGTCGGTAATTGGACAGACGTGTGTGCGTGAACAGCTGTAAAAGTGAATTCTTTTGTGTTCAATGACCTTGCAAGTTGTATGTGATGTAATTCTGCTGTCGGGTTAAACAATGTGTTTCTACGGAAATAAAGAGCAATTTTTAGTGTTTGTAACCTGGACTGTTAATTTCACGAACCCATAAAGTCATAATATGTTAGTTTGTGTTTTACACATCAAACACAGATCAAAACTGTACTTGACAGGTGTACTGCATAACCAGTTTCCATACATATTTTGTTTTACCATTGTCATATTGAATAAAACATGAGTGCAGTGTGGAGATATTTTTAAGTGGATACTATTAATTTACAGAGCAGTGTCTAAAGCATTGACACACAATAGTAAGTCACTTAAAACAAAAAATTTAAACAAGTATGTTAGATTTGTATAAGTGAAGTTCACAGAACCTCTACTGAAAAAGCCATTTATGAGTTTCTATCAATCTCAAAACATGATGCCCAACTTCTGAAAATGATGAGTGACAACAAAATTGGTTACATGTATTCATAAAAAGAAAACTATTAATTCAGCAAATGAGCTATCACATTTATAGGTTTGTATACAGTATCAAGTATCAATGCTTAAAAATCAGTATGAGTGTCAAGTACTGAGAAACAGTCCCATCACATACAAAACTAGACATCAGCCAAAAAGCTACAGAAGTATAAGGGGCATTCAAAAACAAACGAGCTGGAGTCTGGTATGTGCAAACCAATGACAGGATGGTAATATTGTGGCAAGTGTAAGTGTTGTTCCGAACAGAGAGTGGAAGTTCACAGCCTGTCGCTAGAGGGCACATGTGCACGTCACGTGACTATACAAAGTTATCAACAACATGCATCAATCGTCATACACTGCTATTTGCATAGCAAACAGTGAAATGGAGACATCAAAAGAAGAGCAAAGAGGTGTTCATTTTCTGACAGCAGAAGGAGTAGGGGGAACGGACATTCATCGACGAATGTCACAAGTGTATGGTGAACACTGCATGTCCCTTGCAAGGGTCAAGGCATGGTACAAGCGCTTCAGGGGAGGACAGGTTTCGTTAGCCAATCATACATGGACTGGAGCCCCACACTGTATTACCGATGACATTGTACAGCTGGTTGATGCACTCATTACCCAGGACCGCTGAGTGACAGAGAAAGCCTAGCTACCGAGGTTGGATTGAGCATCGGAAGTGTTCACACCATCATGAAGGAACAACTGCTCTTGCACAAAGTGTGTGCCTAATGGGTGCCCCACAATCTTCAACCACACCAGGAAGCATGTTGAATGGCCCATTGTCTTGGTGATCTGCAGTGCTATGCTAGGGAAGGGAATGAGTTCCTGGCACAAGTGGTGGCTAGAGATGAGTCTTGGTGTCACCACTACGAACCAGAATCAAAACGACAAAGTCTCCAGTGGAAACAACCAGGGTCACCACCAAAAAACGCCAAGGCCATCCACACAAGTGCAGGAAAGGTTATGCTGACGTTCTTCTTAGACCAAGATGGCCTTCTTCTGATACACTTCCTGCAGGACGGAACAACAGTGAATGCCCAGCATTACTCGCAATCCTTGACCACCTTTGCCAAGCGATCAAACCAAAACAACCAGGCAATCTCACCCTTGGGGTCCTTCTGCTCCACGACAATGTAAAGCCTCATACGACCAACAGACTCATAGCACTCCTGCAGAAATTCAAATGGAAGGTTCTCGGCCACCCTCTATACAGTCCAGACTTCTCTCCCTGTGATCACGCCATTTTTGGTCCCCATAAAAAGGCTCTTGAGAGGTAAACGATTCACCTCGGACGACATCCAGCTGTAAGTGCAGAACTGGCTCACATCGCAGCCCCGACACTTTTATGAGACAGCCATTTACCACCTTGTGTCACAGTAGGACTAGTGTCTCAAAAGACAGGGCCAATACTTCTAACATACAGGAACTGGCTCACATCACAGCCCTGGGACTTTTATGAGACAGCCATTCACCACCTTGTGTCACAGGACAAGTTTCTCTACAGTCCAGGCCAATACTTCTAACATACAGGAACTGGCTCACATAACAGCCCTGGGAGTTTTATGAGACAGCTATTCATTGCCTTGAGTCACAGTGGGACAAGTGTCTCAACAGCCAGGGCCAATACTTCTAACATACAGGAACTGTTTTAGTTAATTGATGAAAATTAATAATTTCCCCACACTAGCCGTATGTAGGCTAAAATTTTTGATGGATAGAGTCAACATGAAAAATTCAATGCCATGGCCGGGAAACCAGGAGATCCGTTGTTCAAATCCCGGCCATGACATTGAATTTTTCATGTTGACTCTATCCATACAGGAACTGGTTTCTGTAATTATGTCTCTGGCTCATTTCTTTTTGAATGCACCTTATAAACGAGTTTGTTTTATATAAATTTTTTGCTCCCAATTACCAATATAACAATTAAAATAATTGCAGTGGTCTGGTTTTGAAAACATAACCCATGACTGGAGAGCTACAAAAGAGGAATGAACATGAGTTCAGCCAATACAGTTGCATTGCCAATTCTACTGCAAGCATGCAATAGAGATGGAAGACATGTCTGTGTCTCACCGAATCTGTATAGTGGTAAACTAAGTTGTACAAAGAGATGCTAACAGAGAGGTTTGCTTTTTTTTTTTTTTTTTTCCAGCCTATGAAAGACATGTACTATTATTATCTTGAGGAAGCATAACTGAACCATAAAACGTTGAACCGGAGAACACTTTGTTTATGCAGCTATATGTACATATTGTTCATATGCACACAAAACAAAACGACATAAATTAGATGCATTCAACAAAAAGAATGGCATTTGCTACAGTGAATCAAAATACTGAATTTCAACAATATGTGAATATAGTCTCCACTTTAATACTACTATAATTTTATACTGCCTTTACTGTATTTGTTAAATAAAATACTTTATAAGTAGTGAAGATATCAATGTGCATTTATGAAGCATTTAACAATTTAAATGTCTTACACTGTTAGGTATCCATTCCTGGACTGTACAGTTTAAATGGACATTGGTGAATACAAAAGTCAGAAAATACAAACTATTCAAACATAAATGCAATTGCTACATAGCACTTGTTTTTCTTCACGTACTCTTACTGATTCTTTTCTTTCTGGTGTGGTGCCTTATTTTTCCATATCTCCGAAACCAGATGTCTTATAAACATGGAATTTGGACAGTCACCCTCAGAAAAAACAGCTCTACCCCATAGGGAAACAAAATAATTCTATAATTAGTATATTTTAAGTGTGCAAAGAAATTAACTGTATGCTTGGCAAAGCAAGCCTGTACATGTGTTTAACTGTACAATGTCGCACTTAACTAACTCGCTAGTCAGCGATGGACTATGAATGCCATGCCTTATGTTCACTCCTGTTTTGCAGTTGCTCCAAATATTTAGTTTTATGTGAATAGTAGTGTCAAGATATCAGGACCTGCTCATAGAGAAGGAAGGTTGAGACAAGGCTTGTTTATCACAACAGATAATGGGTTCAGTAAGAACAAATTTCTCGAGCAAATTGTGGTTTGTGCCTTGGTTTCTGAGTTATTTAATGTGGGTATTTGTCATTTTCGACACACATGTCTTATGTACCTATTTTCTCAGATATGTTTTTAAAATTTCAGTTACCAAAAGTTAAAATGCCATGCAATTGTATGAATAAAGCAATAACTTGTTTCATTTGCAGCGAAGTGACTTTTGCATTGCAAAAGTGACAATTTATTAAGAAAGCACACCTTTATTTTGGATGCAAAAAAGGGAATCTTGACAAAACTTTTGCTGCTCATGTTTACTGCAATGGATGTTTCGCAAACTGTATTGGATGAAAGAAAAAAGAGATTAATGCCCTTTGGCATGCAGATGATTTAGAGAGAATAAAATAATTGTATAAATTATTCCAATGAGTAAGGACTATGATACAATGAAGCACAAAATTAATATAACTATTATTTCTGAATGGTTCCTCCAGTTTGATGTTTCAGAGAAGAGGTCAAGCTAGAACACTGCTGACAATTTCATGTTCAGAATGGAAGAATACATTGAATGTGAATCATTTCAATTCAATAACTAATGAAAAATAAATTTTAGTTAATCCAGTCAACCTTATCCTTTTTTTTAATTATGAAAGAACTATAATACTAACAACTTTGTCATTTTCATATTCTGCAATATGAACTTCAATTGAGTTAAAATTACAAGGAGTATAGAAAAACATTTTTCTAAGGAAGATTTAAAATTACACGAAAACTAAAACCATAGCTGACAATTTTCAAGATCAGAATGAAGAAATATATCAAATTCCAGTAATTTCACTTCTGGAACTGACAAAGTTAAAATTTGTTTAGTGTTGACTTTATTAATACTATTACATTGTTTACATCATCTAGGCCAAATACATCCCTTAGCTAATATGTGTGCACATTTTCATAAGTGTTCGGATTCCAAGTCCTCATTCGGTAGGTTTCGTCTAACTCCATAAACACAAATGACAACTTTGAAACATGAAATGTGCTATATACTCTGACATCTTGCTTTCACATGTGCTCTTTGTTTCTCTATGTGCGGAGTTCACGTGCACCGTATTTATTTTGAGCAATTTCAAGGTTAATTAGCTAACCAGTTTACAACAAACCTAAAAGTAAGATGTATGTGGATATTATGGCTCTCGAAAGGGGACACAGTATAATTCGTCCACCTCCGTAAAACTGTGATCTGAATGCAACTGAGTTGGTGTGGGCAAAAATAATGTTTTCAGAGGACTGATGATGTCAGTCACAAATCTGTGGAAACTTGGTATATAGGTAGCATTCTCTTCCATAACTGTGATGGACTGCAAGAAGGTCCAAGAGCTGGAAATGTAATATGGGAAAAAGCGATGGTGTAATAGAAAATGCAATTTATGAAATTATCATTAACACATCAGAAAATACTAGCAACAAAAGTGATGCACAGGAAAGAAAATTGAAGATTCACAAAACAAATGAGTATTTACAGCTGTCATAATATATGTTTTCTACCTTTGTGTGTTTTATATATAGTGAGTATATAAACATACAGCTTATCAGAGTGAGTTCAATTTATTGTTTGTCCACATGTCTCACACTTGCAGCGCGTAACTTCGCTTATCTTACATGCAATTTTGCTGATTTTGTTTTTCTAGGTTGACCACACTGCAGAAACAAGAACATGTTAACCCCTGTCCACACTACACTGTAAAACCAGCGCTTTTAAAAAACAAAACATGCATGTATAGCACATTCTTCCATGTTCTTGGGGATGGTCCTTCATGTCATCCAGTCAAAAGTAATCTTAAGTAACCTCCATTTTATATTGTTTCATCACAAAATCATATATCCTTCTTAATCTCCATTTCCTGACATATTCTCATTCTTAATTTTATGTTTTCAAGATACTGACAAAGCTAATTCATTGCTGTCTTAATACTTCAAAATTTATAACTTAATTTATAAACTACATATTTACACAAGTAAGGTAAGTATTGTAACAAATCTACAAATTCAATACCAAGATTTTAGTGAAAATTCATATTTTGAGATCTGCTGAATCAAAAAAAAAAAAAAAAAAAAATGAATGCTTAGAAAAAGACTTTATGCACATGCAGGCAGGGATGCATGCTTGTCTGACAACAGCCTAATATAAAAACAAAAAGTCACTTAACTCAAAAATAACTCTATTTTGATTAAAATAAAACTAAAATAAAAGTGAATCGAGAAGTTACTGACACACTGCTTCACTAACACTGTTTTTCACAGGACATGTTTCAAGAGCTGTTACTCCCATCATCTTGACTAGTGCAAATTTTAGGGTTTTCCACCTTCTCCATGTCTATGTGTCAATATTGTCACGCAGACGGCGAACTCGCGTTGCCGATTGATAATGCGGACTGGCGGTGGTGGCGGGGGGGATGCAAGGGGTGGCACCTCCTCCTACCGCGCGAAGGTGCACGAAGGCTCCAGAATGATTTCCCCCTCCATAATGGAAGAATCGAGAGGTTTCGGGGCGATCGATACAAGCGAGGCGACGGTTAGTTGAGTAGAGGACGTCGCGGTGTGCGGACGCGTAGTTAGTTGAGTGAGTGACCGTGAGCCGGGCGAACGTGTAGTTGAGTTGAGCGGACGGGTAAAGACGAACTGGCAAGGTTGAATGGTGTAAATTAAATTGTAATTGTGTACATTAAACTGTAATTGGAATAAGGTGGAAATAAAGAACATTTTTGAGTGGTGAAATTGGACTTTTCATTTCACGAGCCCACAAAGTCACACTGGTGTCAGGAAGCGAGACGATAACCACCGAATATTACGGCCATGGAATCGACATTGGAAATGCTTTTGGCGAAGATGAACGAGTTAACAACAAAAACGGAAGCGGCAAATAACAGCCTGGCCGCGAAGCTGGAGACTACAAATAACAACCTTACCGCCGAGTTGAAGGAAATGAAGACGGAAACGGCAAACAACAACTTGGCCACGACAATGACCGCAAAGATGGCCGAACTGACCACGGAAATGAAGGTGGCGAACGAGGCTCTCGCCGCCAAGTTTGAGGAACGGTTGGCCGGCATGAGGGATGACGTCACGAATCTGGGCAAACAGATGGGTCAAGTAGACAACCGCCTTAATGATTTAGAGGAAAAGGCCGACAACATTGCCAAACCCCTCACCCGCCTGACAGAGGAACACCGACCTTATGTGTGGACGGAGGACACCGAAGACGCTTTCCAGCACCTGATGGAAACCCTGTGCAGTGCTCCAATTTTGGGTTTCCCACAACCAGGTGGCGCCTTCATTGTGGACACCGATGCTAGCGACCATTGCATTGGAGGTGTCCTATCGCAGATCCAGGACGGCCATGAGCGGGTGATAGCCTACTACAGCAAGACGCTATCCAAGGCAGAGAAGAACCACTGCGTCACCCGACGGGAGTTACTGGCGGTAGTAAAGACATTGGAGCACTTCCACAAGTACCTGTACGGTCAGCCATTCCACCTGAGAACTGACCATTCCGCCCTAACCTGGCTATTGAGCTTTAAGAATCTGGAAGGCCAGACAGCACGTTGGGTCCAGAGGCTGCAGGAGTAGGACTTCACCTCAGAACATCGTAGAGGGAAGAGCCACGGTAACGCTGACGCCATGTCCCGAAGACCCTGTCCAGAAGAGTGCGGCCAGTGCACAAGAGTGGAAGAGAAGGAGCGTGTCGCAGCAGTCCGAGTAGTTGTGGCAGTGCCTGCTGAAGGCTGAGATAGCGCAGGCCTGAGGAGGGAGCAGCTGGCGGACGCAGACTTGGGGCCACTCTTAAGGGAAGTGGAGGCAGGGACGAGACCAACCTGGGAGGACATCGCACCGAGGAGCGTCACCTACAAGTCGTACTGGGCCCAATGGGACTCGTTGAAGACCAGAGAGGGCGTGCTGTTTAGTGTATGGGAACCACCCGATGGGAAGACGCAGAGAGAACAGTTGGTACTTCCCCAGAGTAAGGTACCGGAAGTCTTGGAAGAAGTGCACGCTGGTACTTCAGGAGGACACCTGGGAGCGAACCGAACGATTGACAAACTTCGGCAGCACTACTACTGGCTGAGGCTACAAGCAGATGCTGGTGGTGCACCTGGACCGTCTAGCCCGCTACGATGGTGCTGTTCGGGACGACCAGCCTTGAGGAGGGAGCAGTGTCACACAGACGGCGAACTCGCGTTGCCAATCGATAATGCGCACTGGCGGTGGTGGCGGGGGGGGGGATGCAAGGGGTGGCACCTCCTCCTACCGCGCGAAGGTGCACGAAGGCTCCAGAATGATTTCCCCCTCCATAATGGAAGAATCGAGAGGTTTCGGGGCGATCGATACAAGCGAGGCGACGGTTAGTTGAGTGGAGGACGTCGCGGTGTGCGGACGTGTAGTTAGTTGAGTGAGTGACCGTGAGCCGGGCGGACGTGTAGTTGAGTTGGGCGGACGGGTAAAGACGAACTGGCAAGGTTGAATGGTGTAAATTAAATTGTAATTGTGTACATTAAACTGTAATTGGAATAAGGTGGAAATAAAGAACATTTTTGAGTGGTGAAATTGGACTTTTCATTTCACGAGCCCACAAAGTCACAATATCTTCTAGCTTCACCTTTATTTTAAACTGTGCTTCACGGTCTCTATGCTTCTTTCAATTTTTATACTTTAAAATACATGTTTAAAATATTTTCATGTCAAAAGAAATGTAGCATTCAAACTTCAGAGAATGTGCTCAGAAGTTTTCTTTATTCTGAATAACTGGTAGACCATAAAGAGCTAGAAAAAAATCTTACTGTACAAAAAGATCTAAAACTTGTTAAAACACAAAATTTATATCTAATACATAATCCCCTCCCCCCTTTATCTTTGAGAGCCATTTCCGACATATTCCTTGCTATATGTTTAAATTTTCCGATGCTATGCTTTTCTACAATAGAAAGACATTCAGTTTGCTCTTTCGTTTGTTTTTATGTCTGGGACATGTAAAGAGAATGAAATGTCAAAACCATCACATAGCGACCAGCTCTTACAAGATTTGACGTCACTTGAACTCTACTGCAATTTCTTATTCGCATTGAATCTATAGGGAATGTGTAATATGACCATTTCCACAAATGTCTGTCTACATGGAATAATAAGCTTTTTTTAAGAATAGTTTGTACAAGTGAGTAGATAAACCCATCTAAGTAGCAACAGCATTCATTTGCCAAGCTTAAGGTCGTGAACAAAATGCACTTGAGGTATGACTTACCAAACTGGAGTCCTCTAGCTTTCCCCTTTTCCGGTCATTTTAGGTTGCCTCTCCTCCATTGCGCGGGCTGCACTGGTCAACTGTGTCACTCGCTTTCGCATTCACTGTTAGATCCACTCTCTGAATTTTCTTCCAAATCACTGCTTTGTTATCTATTTCTTGACCGATTGTGTGGTCATGTCCATGGTAATTATTTTGTTAACTTTACACTGCTGCAATACTTAACCCATTGTTCAACAGAGAACTTCAAAAGCAATTTTCGGCACAATTCTTCTTTCTCCTTCAAGCTCCTGCCAATTTGCTGGCATGCAAACTTTCCCTTAATGTCACCCCATAGCATTTCAATTGGGTTAAAGTTGGAGTGATAGGGTGGAAGGTGCAATAGAATGTGACAATGTTCATAAAGTTGTCAATGGTGAATTGCTTCGCATGAGGCTTACTGTTGATAATTTTCAACAATTTTGCTTTTGACATTGCAGGATCAAAATTAAAACTGTGGTCCTCCATCCAGCGTGTCACTTCAGATTTTAAAGTAGCCATGTTTGGCTTCTTATTCCTCTCACTGTTATGGTACTTAGCATTATCCATTAGAATAACACTAGGGTGGGCAAGAACTGGAAGAAGCTGCATTTCCAACCATTTTCGGAAGTTTTCAAAATTCATGGATTTGTGATAGTCTCCTGAAGTTTGCCCGCTTCTAAAAATCAGTAGTGAACCCTCAACAAGTCTGTCCTCACCTTCACCATGAACAATAATTAATTTCTGCCCCATTCCAATGTTAACTACCAGCACTTATATAGAATAAAAAGAAGTATTACAGAAAGTGGAGTGCCACTGTTACTAAAATTAGGCAAATGAGTCAATCTTGTATATACTTTTCTCCACTTACAAGTTTTTTAATGAAGACTAGTTTCTGAGAACTGCTTCCCTATCCTCAGTTCTGTGGTTGGCTCAGTTGTAAGTGGAGTAAAGTATATACAAGATTGACTCATTTGATTAATTTTAGTACCAGCACTTGCTTACTGAATGGGACTGTTGGATGTATGACCAACAGCATTGTACTGCGGTTTAACTACAATGTTAATACAACAGCACCTGAATTTTTGGTTTGGCTTAACTAAACCTTCAGTCAAAGTGTGTTTATGGTACAAGCCAAACCACAGTTCCTTTCAGCTGAAGCTCAGCTTATTTCTTGCATTACATTTTAAAAACCTTAGACGTAGCTTAAATCACAGTTCAGTACAGCTTGTATGTTGCATTACATGTTAATTCAGTGCATTGCACATTGAAACAGTTGCTATTGTTTAGGCCCCAAGCACTATTACTGTTTATAGATTTTGCGGTGTTAGGAAGTGTTAAAATAGTTATTTTGTGAATGTGGAATCAGTGAATGAAAGAAATACAACTTATAGGGCAGGCTATGAAAGTGAAAAGTGCAAGATTACAATTGGTATCTGAGACAAAAAGAAAAATCAATAACCTCTCTTCTGTAAGTGTCACAAAAAGGATAAGACTTTACTGTATTGGAACACCACAGTGAAGCGAAATAATTATTAATTTTTAGATGAGTCGTGTTGCTTGATGTTACTTGATGTGTGTGTTGCTCTTCTATGGATACCAAATTCTAGTTTTTCATTGCTTTTTATGATTTAATCTATACATGAGCTTTTTCGAAACACGTATAACAAAAGCCTTCCCTCGTATTTTTAAAACATGGTACAGATACGTAGACGACATCTTTGCAACAGTGCCCTACAAACAAATAGATGATGCTTTGAAACTACTCAACCTGCAAGTACTCAGCATACAATTCACAGTGGAAACTGAAGAGGACTGTACTCTACCTGTTTTAGACCTTAAAATCACAAAAAGCAATGAAAAACTAGAATTTGGTATCCATAGAAAAGCAACACACACAAATAATTACATCAAAGCAAATAGTTTCAACCCAATTCCACACAAACATGCCACCATCAACAGTCTCACACACAGATTAGTAAATCTACCTCTCAGCCAGCAAGAATATCAAAACGAATACCATCAAATCTTAAAAACTACAATTAAAAATGGATATGGAAAAAACCTTGTAGATAAAAAACTAAAATCATTCAAACTTCAAAAGAGATTAAAACAGATCACAGCTCTCACACCAATAAAACAAGAAATTAGATTTGCTAAATTTACTTACCACCCCTGGGCCACAAAAAAGTTCCAAAAAATATTCAAGAAATACAATATAACATTGGCACCAAAAAACAATTACAACATTAAAAACCTACTTCACAGTAATAATACTGATAAGATAAAACCAGAGGAAAAGTCAGGCATTTACAAGATTCAGTGTAAAGACTGTGAAAAAATTTACATAGGGAGGACAAAAAGAAACATAGGCACTAGAAAGAAAGAACACTTCAGGCACTTAAGATACAAAAATATTGATAAGTCCGCAATAGCAGCTCATTTCTGGTCTGAAAATCATGAAATTGAAGATAGCACTGAATTACTAAAATACGTACAAAAACATAGTGAACTCGTCATAAGGGAGAGAATATACATAGAAAAACATAAAAACCAACTAATGAACTTTGAAATCCCGCCAGAAGAGAATCCCACATTTAAGTTCATCACTAATTCAACAGATGGCAGCAACAACTCCAGAATTACCCACACCACTGGATTAGGCTTTAGTCGCATAAGAGCCGAAGATGCAAACGATGATTTGCGAAACAGGTCCTTAAAATAGGTACGAAAGTGAAGCAGATGTGTAATAAATACGACTCATCTAAAAATTAATAAGGATAAGACTTGTTTTATTTATGAGTGAATGTAAAAGAACGGTTTTATTTAAATTGTGATTATATTTTTATAGTTAGTGAAGAAGAAATTAAAATAGTATGGATAAAGAATCAAGTTAGTGATTATTTCAAAAATTTCAGTACAAAATTCACATAATTGCGAGACCACGACTTTGGAATAAAAGTTTGATACTCTTGAGATCTAAATGGGACAAAAAAAATATATAAAAAGCTACAAATCGACTAATACAGCAAAACTTTTAAGAATGATCAGTGACATAAGCAAAAAATAACAAAATTAATATAACAAAACTTATAATTATTAAAAATTCAATAATACTTTTCAACTGATAAAAAGTTTTCTTATGCACTCCAAGCATCTTGCCAATGTGGATCTCCATAATACTCTTTCAAATGGCTTCCCAACCAGGAGCTTAGAAATAATTTTCCTTCAACATTATAAAAGTGTATTGCAGTTTAAACCTCTGATTAAGTTTAAACCACAACATCAAGTCTCAGTGTGACAATACACTGTGACATTTGCTTGTATTTGTTTCTAATGTGGAACAAAATTGTTTGTACATTGGTACTTCCAATGTCTTACAACCATTGCGCTACATAAGAGTATCCAAAACAAATGAGTTAACTCCTGGACCTTCCAGTCTTGGTTTGTAATTGTTAACATTTAAAAGGGCAACACTTCAGGCCAGTTGCAACAAAACATGTGAAAGTTAACTCATTACACTTTTTAAAATCATGTTTGCACCTTTCTTCATCATTTGAGATATACACCATTAGACACAAATTATTATCCAAAGTATAAACTTGAAAGAAGCGTAGGGACAGTGAAGCACATGATGATGATGATGATGAGTATAAGGGCGCTCAACTACAGAGGTCATTAGCGCCCTTTTTAAAGGAGACTGGTCATGGCAAAAGCCAGATATAAATTATTCTAAAACACCATAAATGTGTTAAAAAAAAGACAAAAAAATGCATACACGTTGGAAAAAAAAAAAAAAAAAAAAAAAAAGTCATCCAAAAACCATAAATTCTATTTGCTAAATCCTAAAATCTAATCTCGAAAAGAACCTAAAAACCTTCTTCACTACTGCGTTATCGTCCGCTAATATTTCTGCAAAGCTGACCGGCAGCTGCAGAGACGTCCTAAGGTCTGCTAGGTGAAAACACTCTAGCAGCACGTGTCGTACAGACAACGCTTCATTACAAAACGGACATAGTGGAGAAGGCTCCTTTTTAAAAAGAAAACTATGAGTAAAAATGCAGTGCCCAATTCGTAACCGAGCCAAACTCACCTCCTCGCGACGAGATGACCGACAGGAGGTAACCCAGGGAATCGGAAGTTCTTTGACAGATCTAAGTTTATTATTGCGGAGAGCAGACCACTCTTCCTGCCAGCAGGTTTGCACAGCTCTCCGCAATTCGGCCCTAAAGTCTTCCGATGTCACAGATGGTATTCGAACCCTGGGCTTCATGATAGCCGTCTTGGCTGCTGAATCCGCCATTTCATTCCCCCGCAAGCCTACGTGACCAGGGATCCATGCACACACCACGTTAACGCCAGAAGCGTGTAAAACGTGGAGGGCATCCTGTATACGCTGCACAATAGGGTGGTAGTTGTACAGCTGCCGTAGGCTTTGAAGAGCACTGAGGGAATCACTCAGGATTAAGCAGTCCCCCAACTTTCGTCGGCGTACGTGTAAAATGGCCCGGTATATTGCATAAAGCTCTGCAGTAAAAATGGAAGTGCTAGTGTGGAATCCGAATGTATAGGGTTCAGTTCCACACACGTAAGCACAACCAACGCCATTTGAGTTCTTG
This sequence comes from Mantis religiosa, assembly GCA_030765055.1. Taxonomy (NCBI): domain Eukaryota; kingdom Metazoa; phylum Arthropoda; class Insecta; order Mantodea; family Mantidae; genus Mantis; species Mantis religiosa. The sequence continues at coordinate 148,321,689 of CM060958.1, read as the reverse complement.
GAGCCATCAGTATAAATTACAAAATGGTCCTCATATCGCGATAAAAATTCTAAAAAACATGTGCGGATACTAGACATAGACATGGTAGATTTATCATATTTAGTCATGCCCAGATCAACCGGGGACGCTCTGCACAACCAAGGAGGGTATGTCCTCTCCCCCCTAGGATACATCTTGGGCATGTCAGTATCAAGATGTCTAAGGAGCTCCCGGAAACGAAAACCAGGTGGCTTTGGTTTAATAGTAGTGTTCCTATAACGCACGTCCATGAAGGTATTAAAGAACGGCGTAAACGATGGATGTGTGGGCATGCAATTAAGTCCACAGCCATAATTGGCTAATAACATGTTGCGCCTGTAGTGCAGAGGAGGTTCTGCAGACTCAGCATACAGGCTTATAACTCGGCTCGTTGGAAATGCCCCAACAGCTATACGTATGCCACAGTTATGGACTGTGTCTAATCTCTTCAGCACAGATGATCGTGCTGAGCCATAAACGATACTACCATAGTCTAATTTGGAACGGATGAGTGCCCGATAAAGTCGCAATAACACTGCACGATCCGCTCCCCACGATTTTCCACTTAGTACCCGCAAGATATTCAAAGATCGGTCACATCGTGCTTTCAGTTGTGCTATATGCGACGACCAACTAAGTTTTCTATCAAATATCAATCCAAGGAATCTCGTCTCATCTGCAAAAGGTAGTAGATCAGCGCCTAGCCGGAGCCTTGGAGGTAGTCGACTCTGCTGACGCCAGAAGTTTACACAGATGGTTTTCTCAGCGGAAAAACGGAAGCCGTTTTTTAAACTCCAACTCTTAAGGTTGTCCAAGGTGGTCTGAAGACGGCGCTCTAAAAACGGAGTGCGCTGAGATGTACAGTAGACGGCAAAGTCGTCTACAAATAGGCATGACGAGACACCTGGAGGTACACATTTCGAGATAGAATTAATCGCAATAGCAAACAACGTAACACTTAGTACCGACCCCTGTGGTACACCGTTCTCCTGAACAAAAAGGTTCGAAAAAACCGAGCCAACCCTTACTCGGAATACGCGGTCTTTCAGGAATTCCTGAAGGAAGAGTGGTAGGCGTCCACGTATATTCCAGGTGTGCAGAGTACGTAGCAACCCTGCCCGCCAACACGTATCATAAGCCTTTTCGAGGTCAAAAAATATTCCGACTGTTTGACAGTTCTTAAGAAATCCGTTCATAATCTGTGTCGACATGGACACAAGATGATCCACTGTTGAACGGCGTCGTCGGAAACCGCACTGGATGTTATTCAGTAGGTTGTGCGTTTCCAGCCACCATACCAACCGCCCATTTATCATGCGTTCCATCACCTTGCATACGCAACTGGTGAGGGAAATAGGGCGGTAGCTAGAAGGGAGGTGACGGTCCTTGCCAGCTTTCAAGATAGGTATAATGGTAGCTTCTCGCCACTTTTCAGGAAACGTGGCATCAACCCAAACACGGTTATACACCTCGAGCAGGAATGCCTTACCTTCAGGTGAGAGATGTTGTAACATTTGAACGTGGATTCCGTCCGGTCCTGGTGCTGTCAGTCGTGATGACGAAAGAGCATGTTCTAGCTCTGCCAAGATGAAGAGGCGGTTATAGTCTTCAAGGTTTCTGGAACTAAACACGAAACCTTGAGATTCTACCTGAGTCTTAATTGAGATAAACTCAGGAGCATAATTGCATGAGCTAGACACCTGAGCGAACGCACAGCCGAAGGTGTTAGCCACAACAAACGGATCAACAACAACTCCTGCAGCTGTTTTCAGACCAGCGATTGGCAAGTGGGTTGACTTTCCGGCCACGCGCCTTAATTTATCCCATACAACAGATGAGGGTGTACATCTGTTAAAAGATGATACAAATTTGTTCCATGAGGTCTTTTTGCTATCCTTAATTATTTGCCTAGATTTTGCGCGCGCTTTCTTGTACTCAATTAGATTACTTAGCGTAGGGTGTCGTTGGAATACCCTTAGAGCACGTCTACGAGCACGAATAGCATTCCGGCAGTCGTTGGTCCACCATGGGACAGGAAATCGACCGGGTTGGGTAGCCGAACGTGGAATAGACTGTTCTGCAGCGGAAAGAATTTTCTCTGTGAGATGATCAACTAAATCATTCACAGAATCGTGCTGGTTGTATTCGAAGACAGCCAACTGGGTGTAAAGATTCCAGTTGGCACGATCAAAGCGCCATCTAGGGATACGTGAGGGAGACACATCTTGTGCTAAGAGACTAAGAAGACATGGAAAGTGGTCGCTGGAATGTAAATCAGAGATGACATTCCACTGTAATGAAACAGCTAACTGGGATGAACACACTGCCAAATCGATGTGCGAATAGGTGTTAAACGCGTCTGAGAGGAATGTGGGCTCTCCTGTGTTCAGGAGAACCAAGTTATTGCTCTCCAGGAATTTTGCAATGAGGTTGCCTCTCGAACATGCCCGATTTGAGCCCCAAAGTGGGTGATGGGCATTAAAGTCTCCAACTATTAGAAATGGTGTTGAAAGTTGGGAAACCAGATCTTCAAGGTCAACTAACGAGAGGTCATCTGATGGCGGGAGATATACAGTGCAAATGCAAAATTCTATTGATGGCAGCTTAATCCTTACAGCTACAGATTGTAAATCAGACTGTAGCTGTAACGGATCTACAAATATGTCATCCCTGAGGAGCATCATAGTACCCCCGTGTGCAGGAATGCCCTCTTCTGTTTCAACATCACACCTCAGTGGTGTGTAGCGTCTGATTTTAAAGTTGTCTTGTGGTCGTAGCTTAGTCTCTTGTAAGCATACCACTAAGGGGTGATGCTTACTGAGCAAAAGTTCCAATTCTGGTCGATGCGCTCTTAATCCTCGTATGTTCCATTGTAGGATAGCCATTGGAACTATGGGATATAAGATGTAAAGGTAGTCTACATTAAGACGACTTCATGGGTGGCCGAATCAATTTGCCCTTTTTCTTTGGTGTAGGGCTAGTTTCGGCAGGTTTATCCTGCCTCTTCTTTGCTGCAGATGTAGCAGCGTGGTCAGCTGTTTTATGCTCCATATCCTCTATGGAAGAGGACGGTTTTCCTTCTACAACCTTCGATTCGAGGGGCTCGAAGCGATTGGAAATTCCGACCGACGTAGATGACGGTCGCCGGTCGTAGTCCTCCCCAGAAGATGACTCCGACGATGATCTCGGAGACGCTCTAGGGCTACGTTTCTTGGACTTTTCTGGAGCAGACTTTGTGCTTTCTTTCAGGAAGGCAGTTCTATCATACTGCGTCTTGAACTTGATCTCTGGTGCTTGGTATACAATGGGCAATTTCGTCCTGTTGTTAGACGTGGATGCTTTGTCAGGCGACTTCACTGACTTGTTATTTTCAGTAGTCTGTGTTCTCGGAGTTTTAGATGGTGTTACTGATGCTCTTGGTTGCGATCTAGGCACTAGAACTTTCTCGGATATTGTTGCCCCATTTATATCAGATGTTTGGGTACCAGCCTCCCGTTTCGGTGACGGAGTAGCCGCCACAGAGCTATAGGTACGGGAGGTGGTTGAAGAGGGCTTGAGGATACATAGAAGTTTCCGGGCTTCCGAAAAGGAAACCTTTTCCTTAACCCGGATCTCCTGAATAGCTCGCTCTTCAATATAACGGGGACATTCTCGTGAACTTGATGGATGTTCACCGCTACAATTTACGCATGCTGGAGGTGATGTACATGCATTTTCATGCATGCCGGCTCCGCAGCTGACACATGTAGGTGCGCCTTTACAGAATGCACTAGTGTGACCGAACCGCTGACATTGGTAGCATCTCAGAGGGTTAGGTATGTATGGTCTAACCTCAATCACTTCATATCCTGCCCTGATTCTTTGAGGGAGATCTACCCGATCAAAGGTCAGGAACAGGGTACGAGTGGGAACCATATCCCCTCGTTCTCTCCTTTGGACACGATATACCGCAGTTACGCCTTGTTCCTGGAGGTTCTCCTGAATATCCTCGTTGGACATTCCATCCAACGCGCTAGTGTTTACAACACCGCGCGAGGTATTCAGGGTCCTATGCATCTCCACTTTGACTGGATAACTGCCCAGCATGTTGGCTTTCAGTATCTTTGCTGCTTGGGATGCTGTAGTTGCTTCCACCAGCAGCGTGCCATTTCTGGATTTTGTACATGATTTAACAGCACCAGCTATTTTGTCAAGACCTTTCTGTATAATAAACGGATTAACCGTAGAAAACGTTCTACCTTCCTCCGTTCGTTTAATAACTAAGTAGCGAGGACCACACTCAACTACTTGTTTATCACTGTTTTCAAATACATCTTTTCCACGTTTATTGTGTTTTAGGGGGTGTTGTTTAGCCATAAATGTTGGTCTAAGTTTCATCCCCCAGTGCTCCCCACCCACCACGGAGTCCAACAAGGGGTCATCCCACTGGGATGACAGGGCTACACAGGGGATATAGCGAGCTCGCCGTCCCACTCACCCTGGAGGTCGGTACAATACCTAGTCCTGGCCGATTGATTAGGGGTGGGTTAGTCCCTAACCTCCCGTTTAGGCGAAGCAGAAGCCAAAGTAGTGTATTAGAAATGCGCACCCTCCCCGAATTCAGAAAAAATAACTGTTACGAGCTCAGATACGCATCCCTCAACTACCAGGACAAACCTTTCCACCGACACGGGTCTCCACGCACGGCCTACACGTGGGTGGGCCTGTTGACCATCTCCCTCAACCACGAAGAGGAGCCCACTCGAGGGAGACTGTTGGCTCGGGACCCCGGGTTCGCCAAACCCGTACCTACCGAGGTAGGCCCCTGGGGGGAGTGAAGCACAAATTAGTACAAAAGTGAATCGAGTGAATCGATTCACTTTTGTACAAATTATTATGCTTGACTACATTTCCTTCTCTTCTCTTAACACAATAACTTGCTTTTGTTGCAAACTTGTACAACTTCTTAGAGCTGCACATTAACTACCCAAAGTCCACCTTTCACAGTTCCTTCATTCCTCACCAACACACATAAAATATAATTGCACATAAATAACCAAACTTTTTTCGTAAATGCTCCTTGATCATTCTCTTTATATCTAACATCATTTTAAGCTTGTAATGAATTATTAATATCCAAACATTTATCCAATAATTGAGATGAAAACAGATCTTACTAGGGAATGTGGTTCGCTATAACTGTGTACCCTCTGTAGGTCATATGTACAAGGTTTGACATGAATTATAATCTTATTTTATATTTATAATTATCAAAAATGTTTGAAATTTAGTCAAGTATTTAATTGCATTTGCTTCGCTATCTAAAGCTTCAGTTTTTTAATGTTAATGACTTAGTGTTAACTCCTACACATAAGATATATACACTCACAAACACTAAGTGCACTGAGATGTTAACTTAACAGAGAGTTTAACATTTAATATTGTTTGAGGAAGCAGAATTTGCATTTTAACACTGTAGTAAAATTGGTGAAACTGACCCTTAATGAACAAGCACCAGGAAAATCTAAAGGCAAGTTTAGTAATTCATTCTCTCATGAACATGTGGATTCAAAGCCTATACATTAATACAAACAGCAATACCAAATTAACACAAAGGCACACAGAAGTATTTGGTAGATCTTGATATTGTAACAAAACCATTTCAGATAAATAATAAATGAGTGAATATGTAAATACCTTCAGAACCAGATACCCCAGAAGGAAGTGTAGGGCCAGTTGGCTCATCCTGTCCAGTTCCCGGTGGGTCGTCGAACACTTGCGCTGGAATTCCAGTGAGCAGATATTCCACGGCACGGTCTGGATTATTAAAGCTTGCCCTTAGTGCCTGTTCCACCTAAAAACATGAGCACTCAGCTAAGAACACATTCTCTGACAAACAAGCATCTGGTACATCTTGACAACTTCAAGTGATACATACTTGATATCTGTCATAGCCCATATCCATGATATTTTGAACCATTTGATTATAATCTTCACCCATTAGCAAAGCAGATTCCGCTTCAACAAGGTTTGCTGATGCTGACTGAGCTGTACCTCCTGCTGCAGCAGATGCAGGTTCCGAGCTGCGCGAACTGCAACATATACAACAGCTTTTATTGCAAACGTTCTTTTCTATTTCAGAATTATGACTGCCAAGTGTGTGTCCTCCTCCATGAGTCTAACTCACACACAAAAACTCAGTTATGTACCAAACTTATTTAAGTTGACCATCCCAGACTATCCTTTTTATGAATAATTTATCAAATATTTCATTTTCTCAACAATGGCCTCAGAAATTTCTATTCAAATAGCATATGCTTAAGACATTTTAATGACAAAGAATCTTTGAGTATGTAGTTATGAAGTTTTCATTTGAAACAAATTTTGAATAACCAGTAAATGTTACACAAGACAAAAATTACTGTACAGAGAATGAAAATCTCTTTAACACATTAATTTATTTTAAACAACTTTTTTGTTGCATAATCTATTTCCAAGATATCCATTATTAATGTTCAATATATTGTAATTCTTTTAAAATCCTGTTGAAATTCAGTTGTTTCTCATGATTCCCTGGAGGGTAGGGATTCAGACACCTTCAGATGCTGTGGTGGGCCGAACCACAGGGGAGAGCCCCTTCCATAGGGGTGTTGTTTGGGTCTTCACACTTATGGCTATTGGTTACATCTGCCACCCAGACAGTGCTGAGGGACACCTAAAAGTTCCCCAGTACTAGCCTGGTTAGCTAATAGGAGGGTGTGCTGTATCACCAATGACACAAACAAGGCTATGGGTATTGGGTAAATCTGCCGCCCAGACAGTGCTGAGGGACACCTAAAAGTTCCCCAGTACTAGCCTGGTTAGCTAATAGCAGGGTGTGCTGTATCACCAATGACACAAACAAGGCTAAGGGTATTGGGTACATCTGCCGCCCAGACAGTGCTGAGGGACACCAAAAAGTTCCTCAGTACTAGCCTGGTTAGCTAATAGGAGGGTGAGCTGTATCACCAATGACACAAACAAGGCTATGGGTATTGGGTGCATCTGCCGCCCAGACAGTGCTGAGGGACACCTAAAAGTTCCTCAGTACTAGCCTGGTTAGCTAATAGCAGGGTGTGCTGTATAACCAATGACACAAACAAGGCTATGGGTATTGGGTACATCTGCTGCCCAGACAGTGATGAGGGACACCTAAAAGTTCCCCAATACCAGCCTGTTAGCTAATAGCAGGGTGTGCTGTATCACCAATGACACAAACAAGGCTATGGGTATTGGGTACATCTGCCGCCCAGACAGTGCTGAGGGACACCTAAAAGTTCCCCAGTACTAGCCTGGTTAGCTAATAGCAGGGTGTGCTGTATCACCAATGACACAAACAGGGCTATGGGTATTGGGTACATCTGCCGCCCAGACAGTGCTGAGGGACACCTAAAAGTTCCCCAGTACTAGCCTGGTTAGCTAATAGCAGGGTGTGCTGTATCACCAATGACACAAACAAGGCTATGGGTATTGGGTACATCTGGCGCCCAGACAGTGCTGAGGGACACCTAAAAGTTCCCCAGTACTAGCCTGGTTAGCTAATAGCAGGGTGTGCTGTATCACCAATGACACAAACAGGGCTATGGGTATTGGGTACATCTGCCGCCCAGACAGTGCTGAGGGACACCTAAAAGTTCCCCAATACTAGCCTGGTTAGCTAATAGCAGGGTGTGCTGTATCACCAATGACACAAACAAGGCTATGCGTATTGGGTACATCTGCCGCCTAGACAGTGCTGAGGGACACCTAAAAGTTCCCCAATACTAGCCTGGTTAGCTAATAGGAGGGTGTGCTGTATCACCAATGACACAAACAAGGCTATGGGTATTGGGTACATCTGCCGCCCAGACAGTGCTGAGGAACACCTAAAAGTTCCCAATACTAGCCTGGTTAGCTAATAGCAGGGTGTGCTGTATCACCAATGACACAAACAAGGCTATGGGTATTGGGTACATCTGCCACCCAGACAGTGCTGAGGGACACCTAAAAGTTCCTCAGTACTAGCCTGGTTAGCTAATAGCAGGGTGTGCTGTATCACCAATGACACAAACAAGGCTATGGGTATTGGGTACATCTGCTGCCCAGACAGTGATGAGGGACACCTAAAAGTTCCCCAATACTAGCCTGGTTAGCTAATAGCAGGGTGTGCTGTATCACCAATGACACAAACAAGGCTATGGGTATTGGGTACATCTGCCGCCCAGACAGTGCTGAGGGACACCTAAAAGTTCCCCAGTACTAGCCTGGTTAGCTAATAGGAAGGTGTGCTGTATCACCAATGACACAAACAAGGCTATGGGTATTGGGTACATCTGTCGCCCGGACAGTGCTGAGGGACACCTAAAAGTTCCCCAATACTAGCCTGGTTAGCTAATAGCAGGGTGTGCTGTATCACCAATGACACAAACAAGGCTATGGGTATTGGGTACATCTGCCACCCAGACAGTGCTGAGGGACACCTAAAAGTTCCTCAGTACTAGCCTGGTTAGCTAATAGCAGAGTGTGCTGTATCACCAATGACACAAACAAGGCTATGGGTATTGGGTACATCTGCCGCCCAGACAGTGCAGAGGGACACCTAAAAGTTCCTCAGTACTAGCCTGGTTAGCTAATAGGAGGGTGTGGTGTATCACCAATGATACAAACAAGGCTATGGGTATTAGGTACATCTGCCGCCCAGACAGTGTTAAGGAACACCTAAAAGTTCTCCAGTACTAGCCTGGTTAGCTAATAGCAGGGTGTGCTGTATCACCAATGACACAAACAAGGCTATGGGTATTGGGTACATCTGCTGCCCAGACAGTGCTGAGGGACACCTAAAAGTTCCTCAGTACTAGCCTGGTTAGCTAATAGGAGGGTGTGCTGCATCACCAATGACACAACCAAGGCTATGGGTATTGGGTACATCTGCTGCCCAGACAGTGCTGAGGGACACCTAAAAGTTCCTCAGTACTAGCCTGGTTAGCTAATAGCAGGGTGTGCTGTATCACCAATGTCGCAACCAAGGCTATGGGTATTGGGTACATCTGCCGCCCAGACAGTGCTGAGGAACACCTAAAAGTTCCTCAGTACTAGCCTGGTTAGGTAATAGCAGGGTGTGCTGTATCACCAATGACACAACCAAGGATATGGGTATTGGGTACATCTGCCGCCCAGACAGTGTTAAGGGACACCTAAAAGTTCCTCAGTACTAGCCTGGTTAGCTAATAGCAGGGTGTGCTGTATCACCAATGACACAAACAAAGGCTATGGGTATTGGGTACATCTGCCGCCCAGACAGTGTTAAGGGACACCTAAAAGTTCCTCAGTACTAGCCTGGTTAGCTAATAGCAGGGTGTGCTGTATCACCAATGACACAAACAGGGCTATGGGTATTGGGTACATCTGCCGCCCAGACAGTGCTGAGGGACACCTAAAAGTTCCCCAGTACTAGCCTGGTTAGCTAATAGCAGGGTGTGCTGTATCACCAATGACACAAACAAGGCTATGGGTATTGGGTACATCTGTCGCCCAGACAGTGCTGAGGGACACCTAAAAGTTCCTCAGTACTAGCCTGGTTAGCTAATAGCAGGGTGTGCTGTATCACCATTGACACAAACAAGGCTATGGGTATTGGGTACATCTGCCGCCCAGACAGTGCTGAGGGACACCTAAAAGTTCCCCAGTACTAGCCTGGTTAGCTAATAGCAGGGTGTGCTGTATCACCAATGACACAAACAAGGCTATGGGTATTGGGTACATCTGCCGCCCAGACAGTGCTGAGGGACACCTAAAAGTTCCCCAATACTAGCCTGGTTAGCTAAGAGCAGGGTGTGCTGTATCACCAATGACACAAACAAGGCTATGGGTATTGGGTACATCTGCCACCCAGACAGTGCAGAGGGACACCTAAAAGTTCCTCAGTACTAGCCTGGTTAGCTAATAGCAGGGTGTGCTGTATCACCAATGACACAAACAAGGCTATGGGTATTGGGTACATCTGCCGCCCAGACAGTGTTAAGGGACACCTAAAAGTTCCTCAGTACTAGCCTTGTTAGCTAATAGCAGGGTGTGCTGTATCACCAATGACACAAACAAGGCTATGGGTATTGGGTACATCTGCCGCCCAGACAGTGCAGAGGGACACCTAAAAGTTCCCCAATACTAGCCTGGTTAGCTAATAGCAGGGTGTGCTGTATCACCAATGACACAAACAAGGCTATGGGTATTGGGTACATCTGCCGCCCAGACAGTGCTGAGGGACACCTAAAAGTTCCCCAGTACTAGCCTGGTTAGCTAATAGCAGGGTGTGCTGTATCACCAATGACACAAACAAGGCTATGGGTATTGGCTAAATCTGCCGCCCAGACAGTGCTGAGGGACACCTAAAAGTTCCCCAATACTAGCCTGGTTAGCTAAGAGCAGGGTGTGGTGTATCGCCAATGACACAAACAAGGCTATGGGTATTGGGTACATCTGCCGCCCAGACAGTGCTGAGGGACACCTAAAAGTTCCTCAGTACTAGCCTGGTTAGCTAATAGCAGGGTGTGCTGTATCACCAATGACACAAACAAAGGCTATGGGTATTGGCTACATCTGCCGCCCAGACAGTGCTGAGGGACACCTAAAAATTCCCCAATACTAGCCTGGTTAGCTAATAGGAGGGTGTGCTGTATCACCAATGACACAAACAAGGCTATGGGTATTGGGTACATCTGCCGCCCAGACAGTGCTGAGGGACACCTAAAAGTTCCCCAATACTAGCCTGGTTAGCTAATAGCAGGGTGTGCTGTATCACCAATGACACAAACAAGGCTATGGGTATTGGGTACATCTGCCGCCCAGACAGTGTTAAGGGACACCTAAAAGTTCCTCAGTACTAGCCTGGTTAGCTAATAGCAGGGTGTGCTGTATCACCAATGACACAAACAAGGCTATGGGTATTGGGTACATCTGCCGCCCAGACAGTGTTAAGGGACACCTAAAAGTTCCCCAGTACTAGCCTGGTTAGCTAATAGCAGGGTGTGCTGTATCACCAATGACACAAACAAGGCTATGGGTATTGGGTACATCTGCTGCCCAGACAGTGCTGAGGGACACCTAAAAGTTCCTCAGTACTAGCCTGGTTAGCTAATAGCAGGGTGTGCTGTATCACCAATGACACAAACAAGGCTATGGGTATTGGGTACATCTGCTGCCCAGACAGTGCTGAGGGACACCTAAAAGTTCCCCAGTACTAGCCTGGTTAGCTAATAGCAGGGTGTGCTGTATCACCAATGACACAAACAAGGCTATGGGTATTGGGTACATCTGCCGCCCAGACAGTGCTGAGGGACACCTAAAAGTTCCTCAGTACTAGCCTGGTTAGCTAATAGCAGGGTGTGCTGTATCACCAATGACACAAACAAGGCTATGGGTATTGGGTACATCTGCCGCCCAGACAGTGTTAAGGGACACCTAAAAGTTCCTCAGTACTAGCCTGGTTAGCTAATAGGAGGGTGTGCTGTATCACCAATGATACAAACAAGGCTATGGGTATGGGGTACATCTGCCGCCCAGACAGTGCTGAGGGACACCTAAAAGTTCCTCAGTACTAGCCTGGTTAGCTAATAGCAGGGTGTGCTGTATCACCAATGACACAAACAAGGCTATGGATTAACACACTTAAATAACATGTCCAGTTCCACCTGAAAGGTTGGAGGGGTAAGGGTGGGTACTTAAGACTCCCAGAAACATCCATAGAGTTTGCCTAGCGGTGACAGCTCTCATGTTTTAGAGGGGGAGTTTTGACTCCTGGGTAGAACTTTTTCAACTCAACTTGTTTTGCATGATTACCTGGAATTTTAATGCTAACATTTTGTGTGTCCAATTTTTACTTCCTCTACTACGTACTTACAGAGTATTGCATCTCACTCAAAAAATTCAATAGAGATTTCAGTGGAAATACACATTTGAGGTTCTCAGAATAAAGACAAAAAGCACTTTTGTAAAATGGTCTGTGTATGTGTGAACAGCATAACTCAAAAACAAAACGTTGGTTAAGTTCAGTACTTGATATTTAAGTTGAGCTCTTTCAAGGATGTGTACAAAGATTTCCAAGAAAATTCCCCCATCCCTCATAAACCTTTTCATGAAAAGGTTTTAAAATTTTGACTACCTCAAAAATAGCTCCAACATTTTTCATTAAAATATCACATCTTTAAAATAGTTATTTTCTAGGAATGTCCTCAGAAGTCCTCTACATTCCAGATGAATTTTACATAACTCAAAAACCAAAAAAGTTGCACAAAGTCTTACTATATAAAAATGAAGATACTACTAAAAATTACATTATCAGCATTCTCTTTGTAAATATAATAAAATGCGTAATATACCCACTAACAGAGTAGAAAATGTAATATGAGTGCAACATATCAATACTGGCAGGTGTGCCAACGACAGTGCAAGTTGAATAAAGCAGCACTTGTAGCATTTACTGTTGGTTGCTAGGCTCTTTTATTGTATCTTTTAGTTCATTTGTTTTTTGGTTTTGTGTACATAATGTGTGTTACAGCATGGCACAGCACTGCTAGAAATTTATTATACTCAGAGTCAACATGAAAAATTCAATGCCAGTCGCTCTCCTGGACAAAAACCAGGAAATCTATGGTTCAAATCCCGGCCATGGCATTGAATTTTTCATGTTGACTCCATCTATCTAAAACTTTAGCCTATATATGGCTAGTGTGAAGAAACGATTAATTTCCATCCATTAACTAAAATTATTACACTCATTTTTGCATTTTATGAAGCAGAGGATACTGACATGTTGTACATCTTCAATTGCTATTAATGATGATAGCAAAAAGGAACTTGTGAATGCAAACTGCCAACATGTATTGTCTGACTTTAAAGGAAGATACATGAGCGTAATTGCTACGGTAATGTACATTGCTTACACTGGTGAATCATGTGCAGTTATTGCTTAGTTGTGTACATGCAACCAAAATCACTTGGGCATTTTTGTGTTGTTAGAATATTTCATCAAAACTTTTATATCAAAACAGTATCTATGGGAGTAGGACTTGCTAGAGGTAGATGAGGATTCATGTTTCAAGTCAAAATCAACCTCTTATCAGGATGTTAAATTGCATAGCCATTCTTCATACAGGAAGAGAATATGCTGCTTCACAATTAACCTGTTACTTTACTCAATGAGGTGAGGTAAAGGTTTGAACACTTTCCTGTAACTCTAAAGAGAAGCAGCTAGAGCCACTTCATCATGAATTATAACTCCTAAGAAAGAGTATGTCATGCAACTAGACAGTTTTCAATTACAGCCCAGCTATAGCTGTTACATCTCAAATGAGTACTCTACCACTTCTCTTAAAGTAGCAGAGCAATTTGAGAGCAGTTGTCCTACATGATCTGGAATTTGGGTTCAAAAAATAACAGAAATCTGGTATTAGAAAGATCAGATATTGTGCTCAGACATTCAGAACAGCTTCAAAGGAATAGTGTGATATAATTCATATATAAAGGGGAAAGGTTACTTCTAACTGAGAATTACTTATAAATGAGGTTTAGATAAAAAAAAATTTTCTTTTTTAGAAAAAAGAAATACAATGGGCCTGCATGTGTAATACTTTCCAAATGATAAAAATATGTACAACGCAAGCATTATTTAGAAACTGGTCCTGCTTTAAACTATTCAGTTCATTTGGGTTGTCACTTTTCTTGCAATACATGTTTACAACTCATTTTACAAAACATATTAATGTACTTTTTCACTACTTTTCACACCGATTTAATGCCTACACAGCCCTACATTCATGAGGTCCCGAGTTTGAATGTGGGTCACGATGAGTTATTCAGATTAGGTTTTCTCCACCATTTTCCCTCATCCTGAAAGATAAATATTGGATAACTCTAAGCTTTAAAAAACTCTGGGGTCATTTGAACATCATTTTACCCATTTTATTCATCATCTGATGACTTAAGGTTGAAGGACAAATTAAAAAAAAAATTGCATATACACATTGTGCACTTAATACTTTATCCACTTTAGATATTTCAAGATTTAAATTGTGATCCCCATTATCGTCAGTGTTGCTTGAAGCTAGTCCAATTTTTTAAACACCATGTCTTTGCCACAAATCAACAATAATATGCTATTGTTCCCCACACACAACTGGACTGTCACCAAACGCATAAAGGTAACGACAATTTTATCATTACTGGTACTATTACCATCATCAGTGACAGTGTCTTCCTTAAAGTACCATATTTAAAGAAACAGTATTTGATTGTGGAGGATGACACCTCCTTTCAGGCAGCGAAATAAATTTGATAGCTCACAGTAAGTTAATAGCACCAGTCAGTTATTAAATGGTGAACCAGCATTTCTCTATAATGAACTTTGAAATTTGCAATGATGCAAAAATCAAGTGGCTGTAGATGACTGATGCAGTTAGAATGGAAAAATTCCACTTGAACGTTTTCCAAAATAATTTGAGGGGGATCTGCATGGGTCTTCTTTCTGTTTCAGTCAAATGTACGGTTTCTTTCACCACTGTTCCATTAACGTCATATTCCATACATTTTGTTTTCTTGCCCTTAAAACACTTCCGATTCCTGGATTTTCCTATCACAAATGGGAGAAGTGATTATGCCAACATTGGCAGCAAAAATAACTTATATGTGAATTTTATTTTTCTTCCCTCCGTGGCATGAATGATCCTTTTCAGCTAATGTCTTGCTGGGAACAAGACTGTAGAACAGGCCATTCTCGTCAAAGTTGTAAATGTTTTGAGGCTGATAATTGCTATGATTCCTGGTTGCAGTGAAGTCATTCATAGCATTCAATTTACCACAAATTGTTTTCCCTGTGATCCATGACAATCTTTAAATCCTTGCCACTAATCTGATCCAGTTTTGAAATCAATCGTGATATTCATGAGTTTAGCTAAATCTATCATTTTTGCTTTCATTAAGTCACTACTGGCTAGTAGAGCCGCAGCCTGTTTTTGAAGGAACCATGTGAAAAGTGCCCTTTCCAAATCAGCATATCTCTCTACCTGATGATGGCTGCATTTAGTTGATTCTGCACCCAAATTTAAAAACTCATCCAAAATAACATTTCTGTTACTGTGACTCTATAGCATAGATAAGTAATTCACAAGTTGGAAGCAATTTTGATTTGTGTGTATGCCATCTCTCCTATGTATTGTGACTTTGGGATTCGTGGAATTAAAGATCCAACTTGCAGAAATCCAAATCACTCTCCACTTCCGTAGAAATATGCTTCGTGCACCTCTGATAACTCACACACGTATGCAGTCTTCCAGTCTGTCTGCACACTGCTTAGTAGCAACTGCACTCCTTATGGCTTCCTGCCAAAAACTAACTCAAAACTGACTAACTCGTCTAATGCATACAAAAATTGCAGTATCTAGAGTTTTCCTGACGATTAGCGAAGAATCAGTCTTTCAAGGTGGCAGGAGAGGAGGTCCAGTAATTTCTGGTTATTTCTCTTACCACCCATCTTTCCTCGGCACATCATTAGCGCTGCGTGTTGGTGTAGGCGGGGTTCTGATGCCATCCATCTCCCCCAGTCCCTACTTCTCTCTCCCTCTTTCGCCAAGGCACCATGCGACAGTATTTTACTTTCTGATCTAGCATATGGCATCTAATTAAAAGCAATTGAGAACTGAAAAACAAAACCACTGCTCAACAGTGAACACCAGTAACCGAAAATTATCTTTACTTCTCATTTGTTGCTATGGTAATATTGTATACAAGATAACATCTTTGTCTTTAGTTTTAGTGGCCGAAAGATGCCCACTCAGCTTGCAACTTTGTCAGCAGCAATAAGGAAAATGCTTTTTCACTTTAAGATAGCATATGCCATATACTTATTTATGTAAAACTAGGTTGTATTTCACTGAAATTTAATATGTATAACTGTGAATTAAATATAAATGCATTATATATATATATATAATTACCATGCTTCTAAATTACATTTTTTCCAGGACCTACAATTATTTTTACACATAAATATGAATTATATAAAACTGGGTTACATATAAAGCAGGTTCAACTGTATTCCAGAAGGTAAACAGGGGATAATTGCAACTTGCTACCTGCTTCTTAGCAACATAGCAGCTCTCCATCTGGCCGTCATGTATTTTCTTCTAAAAGTCAAATTTAGGTTACAGTATCTATTTTTCTACCATCTACCTCAAATGTGTTTCATTCTGAACTTGAACTAATATGCATTACTAAAGTTTGTATGCTATATCAAAATGATTGTGGGTAAGCGTGCATGCATATGCACTACTTACAAAAGAAAATAAACCAAGTTACAAACATTTTATTTAACATATTATAAATGCTTGATCTTTTACCTAGATAAGTCAGAAATATCTTCATTTTCTTGTTGCCCCCACTTTCAAATTCATTATTTTCTTTTTTGTAATGAACTCTGGGCTTTACAGGCAAAACTTAGGTATCAAATTTCTGCAGATTCCTCTATGTCATGTGGACACATTCATCACTTTCCGAACTCATGTTATTTAAATTTTAATTTAAGAAAACTTGGATGTTACAATAACTAATCATCACACTGAAATCTGTAAAAATGCAAAATGCTCTAGCAATGCAGTTTTTATATTGTTACTGAAGTTTCCAGATTCTTCTAAGACATACAAACCACGTGTAGGCAAAATCTGAAAGGTAGAAATTAAACTGAAAAATTCAATGCCACAGCCGAGATTTGAACCACAGATCTTCTACTATACATGCAGCTGCTCTACCATTGAGCTACCATAACATGCTGGTATGCCATTAAATTCTCCAATTGATTTTCATTTTCCCTGTAGATCATGTGGAAATCTCAAATTTGAGATCATGTACCCTGAAAGCGGCTTATAATTCCTAATTACTAACACCTGGGCTTTTTAAGGTTTAATTATAGTTTCCATTTATATATAAGGATAATCAACGATACTGGTTGTTCTAGCATACACAAACCGTGTAGACACACTTGAAAGCTAGAATCAGAACTGAAAAATTCAATGCCATAGTCGTGATTTGAACCATGTATCTTCTTGCATAAGCACGGCTGCTCTGTCATTGAGCTACTATGGCAGCATGACAAATTATCCAAATGATTTGTGTAATCCCAGTAGAAAATATATAATTCGAGATAACATACCCCAAAAGCCAACTTGCAGTTTGTTGGTAGTTAAGCCAATCATAAGCATAAAATCAAGCGCCCAAAAACTAATGACTACATGTGAATATTTGTCTTTCACTTTATCTTTAATTTTCTGTATAAATTGTTCATCAAATTTTGAAAATCAAGAGCATATAGTTCTGTAAATGCAGCGCTGTGCGAGATCCAGGCCGTAGGAAGGATGAGAAGTTTTGTGAGCTCCTCACTTGTGGAATTGCATTATCACTAACAAGAAGTTTTTTTCATTTGTGATTACAAACATGCTCAAGTTGTTTCTTCAATTTTTTTAGAGTAGCACAATACATTTTAGATTGGATCCTTTCCCATGAGGGAGAGTATCAAACAGAATAACCCCTTCGAGTCCCAAAAGACTATAGCCATGACTTTGACGAAGAGTTGGTGTAGTGCCACTCCATGGATTGCTGTTTTGTTTCAGGTTCAAATTGATGAACCCTGTGACAATGTTTGACAGTCTCATAATGAGCAAGCAATTCTCTTTATGGCCTTCAGTTAGGCATCAAGGAATCTAGCAGGAAGAAACCTTGAGTACTTTGATGAACAACCACCAGAGCAGCAAGGTGTTTGATTGTGATCCATTGCTCACCTTGAATAAGTGTCTGTGATGCTCCAAAAAGAAAAAAATTCAATAATTGCTATTCCTTTCTTGGAAGTGTTGACTCCCTTTAAATTTAATCAATAATTGCTATTTGGAACATATTGATAATATGCTATTTGAAGGCTAGTTACAACAGTCATCTATCAGAAATTAATGAAACTATGAAAGGAAGCAGGTATATAAAGATTGTCAAACAAATTTCCAACTTTTTCAAACAAAAATGCAATAAAAAACTATGTTACGTTATTTAATGAATGCCCCTAGTACCCAAATTCAATGTAAAATGAATGAAAACTATTTATATACAGAAGCATTGTGTGGGTTTCGAGCTCTTACTCAAATTAATGAACAATAATTGTAGATGGTCATATCCAGCTGATGTAAAAGTACTTTTTATATCATTTCACTGTTTTTCATAAAGAGCGATATGCTTGTAATACCTTATCTACCACAGTGCACGTTTTCTTAAGCGCTGGTTTTACAGTGTCATGCAGGCAGGGGGGAAGAAGGAGGAGAGAGCTAACCTGCTCTAGTTTCTGCAGTATGGTTAACATAGAAAAACACAATTCGGCAAAATCATCTGTAAGATAAGCGAAGATACATGCAGCAAGAGTGAGATATGTGGACAAACATACTGTTTGAACTTGATCCAATAAGTTTATATTTATATACTTACTGTTTATGAAACACAAAAGTAGTAAACAAATATTATGACAGCCATAAATACTCATTCGCTTTCTAATTCTTCGATTTCCAAGTCTGGTGCGTCACTTTCTTTGATGGTATCCTCTGATGTGTTGATAATTTCATCATTGCACTTTCTGTTACACCATCGTTTCTCCAATATATCATTTCCAGCTTTTGGACCTTGCAATCCGTCGTGGTTACAGAAGAGAATGACTCTATAGCAAGTTTCTATAGATTCATGGCTCACATAGCACCAGTAATGTGTTTTCTGAAAACATTCTTTACTTTTGCCCATGTCAGCTCAATTGCATTGCACAAATAAGAGGGTGTCCCCTTTTGAAAGTCATAACATCCACAACACACTTAGGTTTTTTAAATGGTTAGCTAATTAACCTCGAAATTGCTCAAAACGAAATATGGCGCATGTGGATTCTCTGCACACAGAGAAACAAAGAGTGCACGTGAAACCTTAGCATATTAGCCACTAGATATCAGAGTATATAGCGCATTTCATGTTTAAAAGTTGTCATCCGTATTTACAGAGTTAGACGAGATGTACCAAATGACAACTTGGAACTGAACACCCATGATAACGTGCACACATAGTACTAGATCCATACCACCCATGTGCATTGTATTCATGGATAATATTGGGTTTGAAAATTGATATTTTGTTGTCTTTTTTTCAGTATCAATCATACAAACCTTGGAGCTGCAGTTTGATAATGCTGGAACTACTCTCTTGTTCTGGCAAATAAAGTAAGTCAAAGGTGGAGCTGACACTCCTGCATTTCTCCTCTCTCCTTAAAGCCTTTGTACTTACATATTTGGCAAACTACTACAATTTTAATCTAGTGTTTTAATTGCATTCGCTTTTCATTTATAAAAGGACATGAATAATTTAAGGGAGCTGTATCAATTATCTAGATATACAGTCCTACCATGATCAAGTACAGGTTCCATCAGGTGCATTGCTTGCCTTGGTAGCGTAGATGGTAGCGTGTCTGCCTCACGTTTAAGAGGTCCCGAGTTCAAATCTTGGTCAGGGTAAGTTACCTGGATAAGGTTTTTCCGGGGTTTTTCTTTATACTTAAAGACGAAATGTCAGGTAGCTCTAAGCTCCATGGATCCCGGACTCATTTGAGCATCATTTCACTAATTTCATTCATCATCCGATATGACTTAACTTTGGAGGACGTAAATTACAAAAAAACACATGCAGGTGGATTATTATGGAGCAGATAAATTGAACTCTTTGTCTCCAGTATTATCAGTCACTTGACTACTCTATATGCAGCTATTGTAAAGATATCCCATTTTACTTTCAAATACATCAAAACTCCTTATGTCAAATCTGACCCTCTTAGTTTTGATGAACTGCTTTCAATTCGTGTAGTTCTGCCAAAGCATCAAACTTTCATCAATTCATCTTTTCAGCAGGCAAGTAATTTTCTTTGAAATTTGAAATAATATAATAAACACTGGCCTGACTTTGTAGTTTATCATTTACATTTTCCATGCAGGGGAAATGAAGGAAACATAAAAATGGAAGTAAACCTGTAATTTGACCTGTTATTTCCCAAAAAATATGGAGTAGCAAGCATGTCGTCTGTAGACCAGTCTTGTATAATGTAGGTTTACAAATAACAGCTACACTGTCCGCTTCTGAATTCTCCTCTTAGGGCCCAAATTGCCTTTACAGGACTTCACCCTACTTAGGATTAGGATGAAGATCTCATTACGGAGGGGATTCGGTACTAAGGCCACCAGGCTGGGCCCATTGTTCCTAAGCCTCCAAGTGGGGCACCACCAGGAGGATGGTTGAGGCGAAGAAGATAGAGGGCAGCCGACCCAAGGCGCCACGACAATACAGAGGGCAGGGTCCCTTTAGTTTACTTAGATAGACTTCCCCCGACAGGCCAGGACAATAGACAAGCTCCCCTACTGCAGGACGGCAATGAGTCCAGCAGCCGAGCCCCAAAGGTCTCTAGCTGGCAATCCAGCAGAGGAACACAGACCGGCAATCGACCTACCAGAGGAAGTAGTTTACCTCAGAGCATATCATCCTGCAATGTACAACCGAGACACCCGCCGACACTTCTACCCTGAAAGAGACCACCAGATGAGAGATGTGAAATGGAGGGACAGGAAATTTGGGGGATGTAATTAATCCTACCCAGCAATTGCCTAGCGACCCAGGAAAACCCCCGAAAAAACCTATAGGTCAGGTAGGTTGGTTACGGGAATCGAACCCGGGCCTCCTGAATGCAGGCCAAAGACAAAACCACCTGAGCCTCCCGCTCAGTTTTCACCCTACTTGCTTATACATTTGTTTTTGTAAGAATGAGAGGCACTAAATTGGGTCTGCAGTTATACACCAGAGTCTATCTTCGTGAAAATGTCTATTTGTATTTGAGTTATCATGACTACTGCACAAACACCTAAAGGAAGTGGGTCATTTTCTTATTCACTGCTACCTAACACCTCCCTTAATATGTGAAAACTTGCCATCAATATGAAAATCATTGTCAAACAGCAACACGTCCTTCACATTTTCGAAAGAGATGTTAGAAGCCTATACTAACTACACAAGTTAATTTATTTACTACATTACTAGCTGAAGCCATGGTTAGCACTGAGCTTTAAACATCAAGTGTGCTTTTCAATTAACTCCTTACACTTGGAGCAGTTATTTAAGGGAAAAATTATAGAAAAATGTTATGTAATATAACAACGAATATGATTGTGGTTAGTTGTTCTATGCCTCAACAATGAAATGTTGATTTCCATAGTAATGCAAAAGATATAAAAACCAAGACTGGAAAAAGTGACTTTCTTCTGCATTTAGATTCAGATCAGTACAAATGTGTGTGATAGTATCGGAGAGTTTGCAGAAACGTTGTAGAGCATGAACTTTTGCAAAAGAAACTTACAAAGTTTTAAAACTAAGTAAGATCAATGATAATAAGAGTTCATTTTGTTCAGTGTCTTAAAGTGTATGTTCAAATGTTTTAAACCAAATAAAATTAAATCACAATTTTGAGAAGAAAAGGAAAATTATCGTTATTTTATTTTCACACCATCTTGTTTTCTCTCTCATCTGCGACCACACCCTAAAGAAAGCAGCTGAGGGAATTTCGAGTAAATCTATGTGAACTTCAGTTACACCATTTACACCATCTTCCCATTAGAAAATCCTGCTACACACTAAAAGAAATCACTCTCAACTTTTGAGAAAGCCAACATAATTAGATAACTGAGTGAAAACAAGAGCTGCAACTTTGGTTGTGACATATTCTATGATGTAATTACAGATGGTGACGGAAGGATTTGCTTCCTTTGCAGCTTGTGTGCTGCACAACATGTACATGGCAGCGTAAACTGAACCAGAGAATACTTTCCTTATGCAGCTATAAATATATATTGTTTGTATGCAACCAAAACATGACTTACAAGTTAGATGTGTTCGAAGCAGAAAATTACCTTTACAATGAAAATGATTTATGAATATAGTCTCTACTTGAATGACACTATAGACATACACCGCTTTTAATAAGCTTTAAACCAGTTTTTGTTTTTTAAGATAACTTTATAAACAAGGAGGATACGAATGTGTATTTATGAAGCATTTTTACAGCATTTAACAGTTTAAATGTCTTCCGCTGTTTATTAGGTATGCATTACCAGCCTATGTAGGGTTTAATGGAATTCGCTGAAGCACTTAATGATCTAGCAATATATAAACTAAGTGTATGACACAGCAATTACATTTTTTGGCTTACTAATTTCAATAACCTAGCAGGACAATTCCAGTAGATGCGATTTATGTAACAGCTTGGCACTAAAATAAATAAATAAAAAATAAATAGCCTTGCAATATTCAAACCATGTACATGAATGGTTACAAGAATGAATCTGTTGGCTTACTGATTTCTATAGTCTAAGGAATAAACAAACCATATTTATGAGACAACTGTTTGTGTGGCATGCTCATTTCAATAGTCTAGCAATATACAATGTGTATTGACTTACAGCAATTAATTTGTTGGAATACTGATTTTAATACTCTATCAATGTAAAATACTTGTATTGTTTTCTTATTATATAGTAATTTTAATGAACTATATGTCTTGCTAACCATCATAACTATTTTTGATATAGTGATATACATATATATTTTACTAAGCTGTATTTATGGTTTTATTTCATAAGCTCAAATGGAGCCACATTATTAAATAAATATAAAATACAACTTACAGTTTTATTAAAAGTAATGCTGAAACTGCACAAAAGTGCAAAATTTTGCTGAACAATTTCTTCTTTCCAAACTTGATCATGGCCTACTTCTTGCAATAAATGGAACTAGCTTTTGTTTTATAACTATTTATACTCCATGGCCCTCTCAACCAAAAGTCAAATCCTTCACAAACAAGTTGTTTTATTACTCAAATGTATTTGTATTCAAATAATAGGGCTTTGTAAATGCTTTTTAATCTTTTAGTAATTTATGTAATTAGACTCCACCACAATAGTATAGGATTTTCAGTTGTGAAAGTATTATCAGTCAGTTAATAGATGTTTAAGGTTATTCTACAAACACACAAATGCTCTCTTACAGATATATGTAAACAAAAAGCTGAGTAATGTATAATGAACTATTAATTGGTTTGAATTCTCAATATATGAATGCACTCACATGACTTTCCCTACTCTTTTACATTCTTCAATTTACTTCATGTTAATCAAGATCAACATTTTTAGATATTCTTTTGTTAAATACTTCCCTATATGTACAATGGAAATACAGAAGGCTTTATCCTTTGACATTTTCTTCTCTTTCTATGATCATGTGATAAAAATAAATGACTTCCTACTTGAGAAAAATATAAGTATTGCAAAATTCAAAATAAGGAATATGTGAAAAATGCCTACCTCAAAATAAAATAAATATCTCAAAAATAAAAGTAAATAAAAAAATATATATATGGAAGAAGGTAGAAACAGTAATCTGTTAAGATGCATTTACTTAATGAGTCGGTACTAGTAACACTAAGATCACTTTTTTAATCTCTGTTAACATGTTTCAAGAACACGTGTTCCCATCTTCAGAACATGTCCGACTGACCCATGTTGTTTCTGTTGTAGTGGTTGTCTATAATGGTGGCATTATGTGGCAGTGAAATGTACTTCCAGAGGGTACTTGGTGGCAGTAAATCAAAATTCATTTACAGTTGTTTATGTTTCAAAATGGAGATCTTTTCCCATGTGTCCAATTGTGCTGTATGACTGGTTGGTTTGATGTTATAGTTGGTTGTCCAGAATTGGTGTCAAACTGCAGATTTGTCCATTTGTTTGTATTTAAGCAGCTTGTATGTTCCTTTAATCTGGTTTCTAACATCCTTTTATTTTTCCTCTATATACTTTATCACAATTGGAGCAATTAGTTTTGTAATTTGCAGTTTTTTTGTCTTGTGGTACAGCCTTACAAAGTAATTTCTCTATGCTAAATTTGACTTGTGAGGCTAATGTTGTATTTAATGAAAATTATAATTGTCACATCGTAAGTTGGTGATTGGCATTTTGCCTCCATGTGCTGTTCAGCTGCGAAAACAAGGAGATAAACATGTCAATGACACGTCATTGCGGTCGCCTAGCAACCAACAATCCACCAATCAAAAGTAAACTGTTGCCATAGCAACCTGGCACACACATCCTACGTTGCGAACTCTATCGCACTACACCATGTGCTTTATGCATGACGCTAGTCTATCGGCATGTTGAGGTTTGCAATAAGCAGACACTGCTACTATTGTTGCTTCGCTTATGAATCAGCGGTATCACAATACTGTCGTCGTTCGTTGCCCTTTAGTATGAGACGGTATGTGTTGTTGGAAGGGAACAGGTGTGGATTTAGTTTCAAGGAATATCTTATGAGGTTTTCTGGGTTAATGACCAAACCTTCTTACCTGCCTTTGTCCGGTCCAGTTCTAACATGAATAACCCTTACGGTACTTAGGGTATTTCTCCCTGTCATCACTGCCAAATTAAGAGTGTCCTGCTTCAGGTAGTGAATGTTTCACAGGGTGCAAACAGCTTTACATTTTCGCAACATAATTCATGTGTTTCAGTGATCAACTTCAGTGTTTCAGTGTAACTTTAATATTTAGCTAATTATCGTTACTAATGGCTGCCACAAACACTTGTGCTACAGAAACAGACAGAAAGAAATTATCTGTGAAGACCACAAAAAATGAAATGCGTGTTCAAGACCAATTAAAAAAGTATGAATTGCTTGAACTGGTAAAAGCAAACCGCAGTTCCCAAAATATATAGTTAATGAAATAAATATATAGTTAATGAAAATATATAGTTAATGATTTCACTATAACATCTGTTATAAAACTAAAAGAAGTAATAGCAAAAATAAGTGCTAAAAATTGGGAAGATGCTATTTGTGGAAACGTAGAGTCAGACTGAAAAATTCAATGTCATAGCCGGGATTTGAACCACGGATCTTCTGGTTTACGTCCAGCCGCACTACCATTGTGCTACTATGGCCAACGTGCCGACATGACATTAAATTCTCCAACTGACTCGTATTTTCCCGGTAAACCACTAGGAGTTCTCATGAACACATGAGACAACTACCTTAATGGCGACTCATGTGTTGCCTCATGTGTTCATGAGAACTCCTAGTGGTTTACCGGGAAAATACGAGTCAGTTGGAGAATTTAATGTCATGTCGGCATGTTGGCCATAGTAGCACAATGGTAGTGCGGCTGAACGGAAACCAGAAGATCCGTGGTTCAAATCCCGGCTATGGCATTGAATTTTTCAGTCTGACTCTACGTTTCCACAATTTAGCCTACACACGGCCAGTGTGAAAGAATAATTAATTTCCAAGATGCTGTTTGTCACACAAAAAAGTTATCGTGGCAGCATGGGAAAACGAAGGCATTTTGGAAGAAAGTGGAAGAACTCAATTTCCGTGGGAGATTCCAGTAGCTCTGATGACGACGGCAGGAGCAACGACGACGATGATCAGAAAAGCAGTACCAATGACAGCAGGGACTCTGAGATAAGCGGCATATTCCCATTGGAATAGAATACATAATTCTGTGCAGGTATGGCACTTTTGTTTCTCTAAATCTTAACTCTAGTTAACCATTTATTTTTTGTTCATTCCGAAGATTTTGTATGCTGTAATTAGGTAACTGCTCACCTAAACGTGTAGACAGTCTTATGATTAATACTGCAGTATGCAAATTTTTAGGAATATGTGCGTGTGCATTACCGCAACCGAACTTCCTGCTCCCCTCTACCAGCCATTTTCGTTGCCTAGCACGTGGAGAGTAACGGTAAAGTGGCAACGATGCTATCCCCTCTCCTTCCCCACTCCTTCAACTGTCAATCACCAACTTATAATCCACCCATAATAGTAAAATGTTTTTGGATCATATGTGATTTTCTTGAATTCCAACAAGAAAAACAATTCAAATTCAAGAAATTCACATATCCAATATTTTTTTACAAATTTAAGAAGATTTTCACTAAACACAAATCAGCCTAGCCCCACAGAACAAATTTAGCATACAGAAATTAATTTGTAATATGGAAAGATAAGAGTCAGACTGAAAAACTCAATGCCATAGCCGGGATTTGAACCACAAATCTTTTGGTTGCCGTCCAGCTGCTCTAACCCTTGAGCTACTATGGCCAATGTGCCGATGTGCTGACACGTTGGCCATAGTAGCCAACACATTGTCGGCACGCTGGCCATAGTAGCTCAAGGGTTAGAGCAGCTGGATGGCAACCAGAAAATCTGTGGTTCAAATCCCGGCTATGGCACTGAATTTTTCAGTCTAACTCTATCTTTCCATACTTTAGCCTACTCACAGCCAGTATGACACAACAATTTCCATTACTTTATAATAGATTAAAAGACCCTATACCACAAGACAAAAAAAGCTGCAATACACAAAATCAATTGCTCAAATTGTAATAAAGTATATATAGGAAAAACAAAAAGAAATCTGGAAATCAGACTAAAGGAACATATGAGATGCTTGAAATACAAATGGACAAATCCGCAGTTTCACACTATTTGTGGATGACCAACCATAACATTACACTAATCAAACCGATAATCATGCAGCAGAACTGAACACATGGGAAAAGATCTTTATTTTGAAACACAAACAACAGTTAATGAATGTTGATTTACCACCACCAAGTCCGCCCTGGAAGTACATTTCACCACCACATGATGCCGCCATTATAAACATACAACAGAAACAACAACATGGGTCAGTCAGACACGTTCTGAAGATGGGAACACATGTTCTCAAAACATGTTAACACAGATTAAAAAAAAAACGATGTATTACCAGTAACGACTCATCTTAAATACAAAAATAAATTGTTAGCTTTAATGAGATCTACATTACTTATGTAAGCAGTGTGATTTTCTCTTTCCCTTATGATTTATCAGTTAATTTTCTTGTAGGTACAATGGGCACAGAATATAGTACGCTTTAAGTCATAGTCAAATGGTTTTAAGAGCTGGTTGCTATTTATGGCTTTGAAATTTTGTTCCTTCTGACAATAGACAGAGAGAACAAACAGGTTTCCATTTGGAAAATCATAAGTATTTTAACATGCAAGCAAATAATAATGGTTAACTGCATTTGATACAAATTATGTGTTTTAACAAAATATACATTTTTTACGTAGTAAGAATTTGTCTCCTCTTACAGTTTACCAGAGTTATACAGAAGTCATTCAGATACATTTCATTTATCTTGAAAATATCTTCAACATATAATACTTTAATCAAAATTGATAAGAGCAATTTTTATGAAAATTTTCCCAGTAAAGGGTAATTTGGGGCAGTGATGTTTTCATGAAAAATCTTCATGTTGCATCCTTAGAAGATTTCAAAGTTTGGTTTTTAACTAATTTCTGAGTGATACTGTTATCTCTCTGTCTCTCTTGTATTCAAGTATACACATGTGCAAATGGTTTTCCAAAAATGATTTTTGTGCGGGGGTGGGGGGAGATTCAGTGTAGCTGAAAACGTTCATTTAGGGTGAAAACTTGATATTGTTTGGATGGAATACATTTTCCACTTTAAGGGTTTCTTTGCCATTTCACATCACAGGGATACTATAAGCTTAACTAACGAATTAACTACCAAAATCCCCTAAATGGAGGGGGGAGAAAACATATCACATATTATTTTATTACCCAAAGAATTGGTTTTGTTTTACAGTACATGTGGTAAGTTACTTTACTGATCTTAAGACTATCCACAGCAAATGTATTACAAATAAAAATATTCCAGCAAATAATGAACACATTTAAGTTGTCATTCCTACTGCAGCAGTTACTGTATGCAAAGGTGATGAGTCATTATAGATGTATTCTGGACTCGTGACCTCCGCGGGGTAAGGTGTGGGAGAGAGGGGAACCATTGTGCGGTTATGCAAAGAGTCAGCAATACAGTAAACATTCAACAGTCACCTACAGAAAGTCACGTAGCCTACTTGCATAGCAAGATGCAGAACTAGTTCAGTGCAGTAAGATTTACTAAACATCTCACCATGTGTGAAGATCTTAAGAAATTTAAGGTTGTGAATTCGGAAGGGCGTAAAATTATAAGTAGCGTTATAGATAAATGAGATGAACAAGCTTTGAAAAAACAATATTCATATCCAGTGTCACAAGCTACACAACAGACTGTCGCTTGTGTAATAAGTAGGCTGCATGGTATCTTCCCAGCATTTGTATCTGTGCGCAACTCGTATATCATTACGTCACCTTGTCTATATGTGTGTATGTCTGTAGTGAACGCATACCTTTTAGAGTTCATAAGGCCAGAACATAACTATACCAAGTACAACATGTAAACAATACTGTTTTGCCATCATTAAGTTATTTTGTACCCAATAGGTTCACACAATTGGAGTACTACTGTACTCACTGACACTGAGCAAACTTATTCCACACAAACATGATCACACAAATTCAAGGAATAATTCTAAAACACAGGCAAGGATAATTTGTGTACGGGAATACAGTTAATTCTTTTTGAGGAAGGAAAGGAGGTTGCACAGGGAAGGAACATATTTATTTTATTTATATCAAACACAAGACCAGGTGGTGAGGCATTCTTACTACCATTGCTATGCTGGTAAGGGAAAGACGATGGTGGCAGCTTCATTGTCTGCGTGGAAGTGGAGGAGAGGTTGAAAATGGTGATTTAAATCACAGCATTAATAGTCCTTTCATTTACATTCAGGACTGGGACTCTAGAACTGATGAGTAGCTTTAATTGTAACAATAATAGTACTAATAAAAGTAACTAATGCAAATAATGTATAAGGACTCTATTATCTTAAGATGGCATAGTGAAGTAATAGTAATAAATAATTAACTGCTCTTCAGTGCATTTGAGCAAGGAGATGCTTACATGAGTAGCACACATATGGCACTGTTACCTACAAATAATTTAAACAAACACTTTTAACACGCCTTGACTGAATAGAAAAATTACCTGTCCGTTGTGGGTGGCTTTTCTTCCTTACTTCCTTCTCCATCTCCTTGCTCTGGGACAGCAGTTGGATCACTAGGACCTGCATAAGGCGCTGGCGTACTTTTCGGTTTCGTTACCATCACGACAATAAATTTCTTTTCGTCAATATTATATTCACTAAGTGCATTGTCATCGGTTAGAATTTTACCTAAAAATATAAAAACACACGTTAGAATTGGCACGAGTGGTACATATACATCGACTCTGTGATTACTATTTATCAGTATATTACCTGCATAAATAAGCCTCTGATTTTCAGCCGGATAGTCTTTACCTTTTTCAGCTTCTATCTTTTCTTTGAGATGTTTAACCTGGTACAAAAAAATATTAAACTAGTAAATAAATATTAGCCTAAAAATCAAATACTTTTGGGATTTTATTAGTAGATCTAGTAATACTTTTATCAGCATACTAACAACAACTCGTAAATATTTGCAATGTAAGGTGATTTAACTTAATTCGGTCTATCTAGCTTACCGTCTGACTGGCATCAATTTCTACTTGAAATGTTTGCTGTTGTAAATTTTTTAATGTGATTAGCATTGTAGTAAATAAACAATTTCTATTACGAATGTCAGCTCACGAACTGAAGGTTATAATCTGGAAAATTTCTCAACTTCGATGATAATGCAATGCTTAACTTGTCGCCATGTATTCTGACATCATACGTCACGTGACCTAGTTATTTCCGTTCCAGTACAAACGTTACATCCGCAGCATTGATTACTCTAACTTTAGCAAGCCAAACAATCAAGTTTGATACGAGTATAGAACATTTATACGACGTGAAAAATAACTGTGTCCTTTCCGTTCCCACAAAGGTTAAAATTGACACAATTTTAAATAATTGACACAATTTTTAGTTTCCAATTTTAAGAAGCGTTTCAAAGTAAAATTTAAGATTATCAAAGACTACCTGTGGGTTTGGAGATCTGAAATGGTGTCATTCAATGACAAAAGATTATTATATGTGCAGTGTACTATGATAGTTTTTTAATATATCAATTACAAATAGTTAATATTCTAACAAAAAATTATGGCGTCATCATCTGAAACCCTGGAAAGTAGTATCAAGTCTAAGAGACCGTCTGGTAAGCAATCTGGACTCAATATAAAAAGGTCATATAAAAATAAATCAGTTAGGTTATGTGCAGTGTTTCTATTTCACTCTTTTATTTGTCCGCATACATTTTACAGACTGATCACTCACGTTACATTTATTTCTTTTCTGTTCTTAGAAGGGCTTCATTGAACAAGTGGCTAAATGTGCTTCTTGATACTTAGGTATGTAAATGTCACCAATCAATTTAATCTCACTGACTAGTATTTCTAACCCAAAGAGCCAGCTGCTGAACCACCCTTGCATTGGCATCTGATCCCTGCATTATACAGGATCAATTAGAAACCCCATGTGGTCGGTCCTAAATACTGTGACAAAATGGGCTCTGAATGAGGGCTTAATTATCAGCTTTCATAAAACTGCCATAGTAAGGTCAGTTCCAGATATTTTCTGGGCCACCTACCCCAGTCTTGGGCAGGAAGACGGATATCTTATCTAGAAGTTATGCCAGTTGCAGTCTCAAACTTGACTTGGTCTATGTGATAGCTGCTCTAAAAGATTGACAAGTGTATATATGTTATTGTTTTGTCAGAAAGTAATTCAAATTTGCATAAATTATTTAAATTCCCTTTTTGTTTTTTGTTTACGTGCAAAATACAGTAATACAGACGTCTGTTTTTAACACAACTCTACAGTTTTGTTTCATATTTTCGAATTCATGTAAAAACAATATTGCTTCTTGTAGTTAGAAACCATTATTAGGTGGCCATAAATAGGCTTCATCAAACATGCAAATTCATTAATATTTCCAAAATGGCTAATACTACAATAAAATTATTTGACATAAGCTGAATGTTTCCATAAGGTTTACGTCCTTTACGTAATAAGATGTATGCTATATATTAGGTTTTAGTTGTAGAAAAATCATTGACAATGATGAGAGCTTCAAATGCTAATTCATAGAAGACTCAAGAAAACCTCAGTAGATTATGTCAGTACTTTGCATAAAAGTAAAAAATTGAAGCTATTGACAATGAAGCAGATATAATTCAATAAACTATATTAAATAGCTAGTGATTGAACTTCACTTATCTTTCATATTATAACTCGGCTAAAGATGTAAATAATATAAGATTTTGTCATTTTCTTATATCTATCTATTTAAAATATGTATATTTATTTCTCATCTTTCCTTTTACATCATTAAATGGAAATACAAAATTAAGATTACAATTATAAAATCCACACCGGAAAATGCCATATATTTCTAAATCCTTAAAATCCTACCATGTTGCTTGTCATTGAATGATTTGGTCCCCATGCACCTAACGCTAGGTTTTTGTGTATTGGAGGTCTCTACTCCTTTTTACACATTTTGCCATTTCACTATCCTAATCTACACTTTTCTCTTAATTGTTCTTAGCCATCTCTCTTTAACTTTCCCTAAATAATTCCCTATATTTCTCCTATTCTTTTCCCCTTTTACTGACAAAACTTTTCTAATTACTACTTCGACCCCCAAATTGTCCCATTTACGTGGCCAGGTCTGCTCTCTCCATATCTTTGTTTGACTACAATATAATATACAATGGAAGTCTGCATTCTCTTCTCCACACAATGGACATTTATCTAGCTCCCTCTCTTGACCTATACCAGGTCAAGTTTCTTACTCCTGTTCTCGCCCAAGCAAAACCTTCTCACCTTAACTTACTACATATACCTATATATCCTTCCCTCCCCCAGGTTGTTTTTATTTCTCTGTATAACCTCAGTGAGCTTTTGTCACTTGTACTGACAAAAATGTCTTGTCTGTCAATATCCTCTAATCTTAACTTCTTTCCAGAAGGTTCTATACCCATACTCTGCATTTATCCAAGAATGACCCATACCTATCAGCTTCAACACGTCATTCATTTTATGTGCCCAAACCCTCCCCAGTTACTTCTCCTTTGAATATGAAAACATTCTTTAATTATATTACCATCTTCCAAGTTAACAATTCTGTATAAATATTTCATTGCCCTTGACAAGATTTTAGTTTTAGTAGAATGCCTGCCCAGTTCCAGTTGTGCTGCCCCATTAGGTGATGCTGTCGGTATTCCAATATATACTTAACGAAAGGATCTATGCACTCTATCAGTGTCTCTCCAAGCCTCATCTACTCCCCATACCTCTGATCCATGTAATATTTTATTTTCTACCATTGCCGTATAAATCCTCTCCAACCATTTGACATTTATATCCGGCAGTTTACTGTAGCATGATCTTATGACCCTCATGGCCATTTTACCTTTTGCCACAGACATCTTTTTTTGTTCTTTCCAGCTACCATCTCAACTCAACCTTGTCCCCAAATAATCAAATCTGTTTACCACTTCTACTTCTCTTCTATTAACCTCCCATTTCTCATCCTTACGCAACACGTATCCTTTTTTGAAGACCATAATCTTGGTTTTGTTTTCATTCACCTTCAGATCCCATTATTTGCAATAAAATACATATAAAGAAGTCAGGTCCATTGAACTGAGGAATCTCAGAAGGAAGCTTATTTGACAACTGCTTTTTACAAGATTCAGCAACATTCATCGCTGAAACTAGAAGCTTGGTGTGACTGAGTGAGAGTTAAAACAACTTTATAGACTAGTCATAAAATGTTAAGGTCAAAGTTTGTTATGCCAATGTAACAAATAATTTAAATCAAAACAATTGAAGACATTTACAAACAAACTAATTCAACAGGTAAATGAAACAAACTTTTTAGAATCAGTAATAGACATTAATTTGAAATGGAATGAACATATTTAAAAAGTCACAAAACAAGTTAATTCAGGTATATATTACTAAAACAATCAATGCAAATAATAGATAAAAAAAAGTATTAAGCAAATATACTATGCATTCATTTGCTCTCACTTGAGCTATGGAGTTGTATTATGGGGCACAGTATAAAAAACATTAGCTTTAAGATTATATGGGCTGCAAAAAAAGCAATACATTTAATGTCAGACACATTAGAAAGAAAACAAAACACAAAAATAGTAACATTCATAAACATAACACCAGAACAAAACATAATTATTTTATAAACAGACTTATCAATATCCTAAACAAAAAATGAAAAAACTAATCTAAAGACTAAATCTTATTCATTACAAAAGGTATTTTACTTTGTGGAAAGGTACAAAACAGGATCTGTAGAATATTGTATTTATGCACTTCTCATCATTTATGTAAATATTACTGTATTGTATGTACATACAATTTTATGTAAAATGATTTACAGTTGGAGATAATAAAATAACACAAGTTTATCCATGTAAAGGATCTCCGAAACTATTTGTAGTTGGTGACAAGTAAGTGACGAGTATTAATAAACCAACTACAAATAGTTTCTGAGATTAATTTTGACGTCACTGTTACTAAATTCCTCCAAACACATACAACATGTAAAGGATATTTTATCTTCTAGAGGATTTCATAACCATCTGGTTGTTTAAATGGTGTAATATTTTGTATTTACCATATTGTAGGAATTTCATTTAAGCTATTAACATAGTGTTAAAAATGTGCCCTAGAAATATTCCAAATGTTGCTATTCAGCAAACATGAAATTCCAAAATAAAAAGCTAACACAGGGGAAGACAGGTAGAGCCCACCTCGGTAGCGTGGTGGTAGCATGTCTGCCTCACGCTCAAGAGATCCCGAGTTCGAATCTCGGTCAGGGTGAGTTATCTGGATAAGGTTTTTTCCGGGATTTTCCCTTATCCCGGGTAACTCTGATCTCTATGGACCCTGGGCTCATTTGAGCATCATTTCACCCATTCCATTTATCGTCCGATATGACTTAACGTTGGAGGACATAAATTACCAAAAAAAAAAAAGAGTTAGTGGCAGTGTGACATTAGCTCCATCAGCTCTAACAGACAAATTTGCCCCCAAATGTAAGGGAGGTTAGCGTGTAATATCACCGTGCTGATTTCTGCTGCCCAGAGGGAAAAAAACAGTTCGATGTGTTGGAAATGAAATGTGTAGTGTTTAACGCCCGCTTTTACTGCATGCTGCACCGCAGGCGGTCGATGTGTTGGGGTTCCGAAAGTGTAGGAAAGACAAGAAACATATCGTCGATGCCCAGTCGATGTCCGGCTGAAGATAGAGGGAAGGCCTCTGAAACTAGTTCCGGGAAAATTTAAAAGTAAGTGTTGTTTAGTGTCATTAATCGACTCCCAATTAATTTAATTTAACATATCGTATATTAATATGTACAACTTACATCTTGGATGTTGTAATATTAATGCTGACTGCTTTAATTACACAATTGTTCACAGTTTATAAACAATTACATTTTGGCTCTGAACTATGAGAAAATAATAAAACTTCAACTCATAGTTTATCTGAAGGTCAGGCATGTTATAAAGTAAATAAAATAAAACAGAAAGTAATTTCCCTGCAAATTAGAGGAGACTCATTCAGAACAAATTTACGGGACATTTTCCAACACTTTCTGTTTAGTTTTCCTTTAACTAGTTTATGAATGTCAGGATATAATGTCTGGGAAATTTGTAATCGAAGGCTGCATGTTAGATTGTGATCCAGCAAGGTACTTCGGGGTTTGGACTTAGCTAATTAAATAACAGAAAAAAAAAAATTGTTCGCACACATATGTCAAGCCAAACCTACATAATGTCCGTGCGGCAAGTGAATACAACCTCGGAAATCTGGTTTGGAGGACATTCTTGTAAAAATCAGCCAAGTCTTTCTTGTGTGTATATTTGTCCTTCAATAAATTGTCACATTTTAAATTTAACAGTTCCATTTGGTACTTGACAGCTATGTTATCATCGAGTGCGCTACACCTGACTAACCCTCAGATTCTATACTCACAGCGCCATTTATATAGACAACTTGGTACTACACGGCTCTTTCCTGACGTCACACACACTGCAGACCTTGCTCCCGGCTGAAATACGTCACAACTCTCGAAACTGTCTTCCTCTGCCCTACACCTGACTGAACTATACTCACAGCGCCATTTATATAGACAACTTGGTACTACACGGCTCTTGCCTGACGTCACAAGCTCTGCAGGCCTCGCTCCCGTCTGAAATACGTCACAACTCTCGAAGCTGTCTTCCTCTGCCCTACACCTGACTGAACTGTACTCACAGCACCATTTATATGGACAACTTGGTACTATACGGCTCTTACCTGAGGTCACACGCTCTGCAGGCCTCGCTCCCGGCTGAAATACGTCACAACTCTCGAAGCTGTCTTCCTCTGCCCTACACCTGACTGAACTGTACTCACAGCACCATTTATATAGGC
Organism: Mantis religiosa; assembly: GCA_030765055.1. NCBI lineage: Eukaryota > Metazoa > Arthropoda > Insecta > Mantodea > Mantidae > Mantis > Mantis religiosa. The sequence goes on along the minus strand of CM060958.1, from coordinate 148,286,177 downwards.
AACTTGGTACTACACGGCTCTTGCCTGACGTCACACGCTCTGCAGGCCTCGCTCCCGACTGAAATACGTCACAACTCTCGAAGCTGTCTTCCTCTGCCCTACACCTGACTGAACTGTACTCACAGCACCATTTATATAGGCAACTTGGTACTACACAACTCTTGCCTGACGTCACACGCTCTGCAGGCCTCGCTCCCGGCTGAAATACGTCACAACTCTCGAAGCTGTCTTCCTCTGCCCTACACCTGACTGAACTGTACTCACAGCACCATTTATATAGACAACTTGGTACTACACGGCTCTTACCTGACGTCACACACTCTGAAGGCCTCGCTCCCGGCTAAATACCTCACAACTCTTGAGCTTTCTTCCTCTGGGCTAACAATAAGATTTTTGTTGGGAACAGCTGGAAAATAGAACTTCAAAGAAAAATGAAAGTTACACATAACAAAAGTACTTCAAATCACTTAGGGCATGAGATAAGTTATGGCCTGGTGTGTTTGACTTGCCAGAAAACAAGAGTGAAAAAGAAGAAAACATAAGTGTGGAAGAAGAATTTATACACATTTTTAAAAATATTGAGGGCTGTTCTGATGTTGATGAAGACATTAACAAGGACGGAGGTTATAAACTGATTACAGATGAAGGCATTATTGCATCATGCAGTGTTACTGAATATGAAAATGAAGAGTATTCAAATTCAGACAGTGTTGATGAACCAGCTGTGGTTATCACCCACGTACAAGCTGTAACAAACATAGAGAAATTGATGTTTTATTTTGAGAGTAAAGACAAATGAACTTCTAATGTTAAAGCAGATGTGAGATAAGTGATACACTAAACTGAGACAACAGAAGGTCACTGCTGGTATGACCCACGTACAAGCTGTAACAAACAAAGAAATTGATGTTTTATTTTGAGAGTAAAGACAAATGAACTTCTAATGTTAAAGCAGATGTGAGATAAGTGATACACTAAACTGACACAACAGAAGCTCACTGCTGGTATGACCCACGTACAAGCTGTAACAAACAAAGAAATTGATGTTTTATTTTGAGAGTCAAGACAAATGAACTTCTAATGTTAAAGCGGATGTAAGATAAGTGATACACTAAACTGAGACACCAGACGCTCGCTGCTGTTATGACCCACACACAAGCAGTAACAAACATAAAGAAATTGATGTTTTAATTTGAGAGTCAAGACAAATGAACTTCTAATGTTAAAGCGGATGTGAGATAAGTGATACACTAAAATGAGACAGCAGAAGCTCACTGCTGTTATGACCCACACACAAGCAGTAACAAACATAGAGAAATTGATGTTTTATTTCGAGAGTCAAGACAAATGAACTTCTAATGTTAAAGCAGATGAGAGATAAGTGATACACTAAACTGAGACAGCAGAAGCTCACTGCTGTTATGACCCACACATAAGCAGTAACAAACATAGAGAAATTGATGTTTTATTTCGAGAGTCAAGTCAAATGAACTTCTAATGTTAAAGCGAATGTGAGATAAGTGATACACTAAACTGAGACAGCAGAAGCTCACTGCTGTTATGACCCACATATAAGCAGTAACAAACATAGAGAAATTGATGTTTTATTTCGAGAGTCAAGACAAATGAACTTCTAATGTTAATGTTAATGTTCTGCACAAAATGGGTTCTGTAGAGGAAAATCCACAACATCAGCAATTTTTGAGTTAACATATCATATATTGGAGGCTATTGACAATGATAATAACTGTACAGGCTTACTAATAGATCTAACCAAGGCATTTGACATGATTCATCATGAAATTCTGTTACAAAAGCTGTACTATTATGGGATAAGGGGAATAGTATGGGATTGGTTCCAATCATATTTAAAAAATCAGAAACAAATGGTGGAAATCACAAATGTCGATGAGCGGAATGTCGTACGTAATCACTATTAAAAAATGAAACAAATTGAATATGGAGTTCCCCAGGGATCCATACTAGGACCCGTTATCTTTTTAATATTCATAAACGACTTCCCAAATTATTTAAATCAACATGTTTGCTGACAACACAAATGTTATAATAAAGGGAAATGAAAATGCAAAACACATAACCAGTAAAATTGAAATTTAGTTTGCTGAAAACAAATTGCTTATTAATACAAACAAATCTTCAGCAATATCATTTCGCCACAAACAAAATAAAAATGTTGTGAAACCTGACATCAAGTTGTATGATGCATGTGTCTCTTATGTGACAGAAGCAAATTTTCTGGGTGTATGGGTAGAACAGCATTTAGACTGGGAAGCACACGTAAAGAATCTAGTAATAAAGTTAAATAAATTCTACTTCTCGTTAAGAGTAATAAAAAATTAGTTGAATGCAAGTGACATGAGAACCTTATATTTTGCATATGCAGAAAGTCTAATGAGGTATTGCATTATATTTTGGGGGGATAGTAAAGACAGTCACTTGGTTTTTAAAGCACAAAAAAGGATTGTTAGATGCCTAATGTCAGGAAAAAATATGACTCCTGCAGGAACTTCTTTAAGGAATTGAAAATCTTGACTCTGCCCAGTCTGTATATATACTGTTTGCTATGTTATACAAAACAAAACCTTGAAAATTTCACCACAAATAATCAAGTACATCATCATAACACCAGAGGTAAAACAGACTTAAGAACAATAACACATAGAACTACACTTTATTCCAAAGGAGTTAGATATTCAGCAGTCACTCTGTATAATAAACTACCGGCCAATCTGAAAAACATAAATCCATGCGGTGTTTCAAGCTATCATTGAAAGAAATTTTATTAAGCGATTCATATTATGATATAAGTGAATTTCTGGATACACTGTAGCTGGCCATATAATTGTATATATTTGTGATACATTTTAAATGCTGTGTAGTTGCAGAGCCATGCAACTATATATATATTTATGAGTTCATGCTTAGATCTTATTAATTACACTTGATGCAACTTATTTTTTATACTTATATTATTCGTATTGTTCTAAATATTTGTATTGACGTATCCAATGTCATTGTATTGACTTAACGGATGAATAAAACTACTACTACTACCACCGCCACCGCCACTACCACTACTACTAAAGCAGAAACAAACAAACTACAGCAGCTGCCCATGAATCCTTCACAATAATTTTCAGTTAATTGCAAGTGACTCTGGACAAACTCATTTTGTTTTGTATTACTAAGTTAATTTTTTAACAGTAGCTTACTAAATATAATTGTAAGTTGAACTGGTACTCAGTGTTATGCATGATCGGAGGAATTTAGTAACAGTAACGTCAAAGTTAGTTGAAAAAAAGAGACTAAAACTAATATAAAAATTATTTGTGGTTGGTTTATTGACACTCGTCACTTACTTTTTCATATATTTATGAGAGACTAGTTTCAAAGGCCCTGGCCTCCATTTTCAATCTCTTCCCAACTGGCATTTGTTGTTATCTGCTCTCTCTGGTGGTGGAACTATGAACTTTTTTGTCAAATTATCTGCTGGCGGGATTTCAAAGTTCATTACGTGATCCTTATTTTTCCAGATGAATATGTTCTCCCATGTTGTCAATCTATTTTGGTTTATCACTCCTTTTAATAATTTTGGATTTAAAAACCAGAGTCAAACAACACTTTAGAAACATCAGATTGAAACAAGAAGACAAGTCAGCTGTAGCATTTCATTTTTGGAATGAAAACCATGACATTGATCCAAATCCAAAATTATTAAAACGAGTGATAAACCAAAATAGATTGACAACATGGGAGAACATATTCATCTGGAAAAATAAGGATCGCGTAATGAACTTTGAAATCCCGCCAGCAGATAATTTGACAAAAAAGTTCATAGTTCCACCACCAGAGAGAGCAGATAACAACAGTTGCCAGTTGGGAAGAGATTGAAAATGGAGGCCAGGGCCTTTGAAACTAGTCTCTCATAAATATATGAAAAAGTAAGTGACGAGTGTCAATAAACCAACCACAAATAATTTTTATATTAATTTTGACGTCACTGTTACTAAATTCCTCCAAACACACATCAGACTAAAACTAGTTTTTTCAATTACAGTTTGTATAATTTAATACAGGCACGTAACTTGTAAATATGTACATTAGTAACAAATGCAAGTAGATACAATGATAGCAAATAATCTAAGAATTATCAATCAAAATTTGACACAGACACTCTGGAAGGCAAATTGTGTATATAGTGTAAATGTTTTATATTTGGTATATTGCACACTAGGTTATAATCACAAAATGCAGATAAATGAAGAAACCTGTAAACAATCAAAGGGAAACAAACAGTGTGATAACCGTGTACTTATACATAAACAAAGATGTTATGAATAATCCATGTAATATAACTTACAGTAATGGGGCATGGTGCAATATAGTTAATAAAAAAAAGCGTCCACTTATAAGACTAAGATATGGCAATCTTTGTGACTGATTCACATATTTCTGTGATATTGACAGAACTTGTTTTTATTTTACAGATAGTGCCTTCAAACAGCAAAGACTGCCAGCATGGCAGCCAATTCTCACTGCTGGCACAGTACTCCCTACATTTTTTGTCATAGGCATTGCGTTCATACCTGTTGGTATAGGTCTGCTTTACTTTTCAGATGAGGTAAGTTCAGATGTACAGTACGCGCAAGATAAGTTGAGCGCTGGATTTGCAGTGTGGTGCACACAGAGGGGAAGAAGCAAGAGCTAACTCTCTTTTGTTTCTGCAGTGTGGTCAACCTTGAAAAACACAGTTCAGTAGAATAGCGTGTAAGATAAGCAAAGATATCACAAGTAACGTTGTATCCTTTGAAAACATTCCTTAGTTTTGCCCACATCAGCTCAATTGCATTCAGATCACAGTTATATGGAGGTGTCCCCTTTCGAGAGCCATAACATCCACAAATGTTCATACAAATATAAATAATTTTCAAGTAAATGCTGATGCACCACACTCGTAACAAGGATATACTGGCAATTTGAGCACACCAAACGAACCTTTATGAAGGAAGCTTTAACTACAAAGTGATAATGTTATATAATAAACTTACAAATTCATTTAAACAAGCTGCATCATTAAAACACTTTAAGAATAAGCTTAAGCAATTTTTGCATGCACACTGTTTTTATTCGCTTAATGAATTTTTAAAACTATAACCATGTAAATGAGCACTGGGAGTATAGTACATTCACAAACCTATAATATTTATATTATGACATTTCGTGTAGTAAATTAGTCTATGCAAATACCACATGAAACCATAGAAAAGCTGCTTACTGTGTATATTGTATGTAATCAATTTGACTTTATGTATATACTGTATTTATACATTTTGACGTGTCTCATAACAAGTATCTATATGTTGTCAAGGACGAACTAAAATTCTAATTCTAACATACAATTGTTGTAAACTGATTAGCTAATTAACCGCGAAATTGATCAAAATGAAATATGAAGGACATGATAAAGCTTAGCATATTAGCCACTAGATGTCAATGTATAGCGCATTTCAAATTTCAAAGTTGTCATCCATGTTTACAGAGTTATACAAAACCTACCGAATGAGGAATTGGAACCCGATCACTTTTCTTATCACACGCATACTGTAACTAGTGTGAAACAGCAATTATAACATAGGCTTATTAATTCTCTTGAAGTTATTTTTTAAAAGTGAAGTATAATATTGTGACTTTGTGGGTTCGTGAAATAAAAAGTCCAGGTTACAAACACAAAAAAATTGCACTTTATTTCAGTAGAAATAAACTTCGTACACATACACAATGTAACATACAGGTCAACCAACACAGCTGCTTACCCGCACACGTTCAATTACCAACTGACTGTCTCTTCTCAGACAGGCTGCCTTTTTATCAATTTCTAACACACCAGAAATTCCCAAACAATCGAGACAGGCTAGAACAAAGGTGAACTCTTGCCAAATCCGTCTGTTCCCGCCCACCATCTTGGCAAGCCTCCGTTTCCACACTGCACTGCCGTCTCTTCGATCTTGTTACCCGCGCTGCCTCCAATCAACAATGACCTGGCGACAATATTAAACTGTATAAATTGTTACAACTTACTTCACTTGTCCTTCAAATGTTAAAGTTAGGAAGAATCCTTTTCGGGTGCCATTGTGTCTTCTGAAGTGCAAGAGGTGTTGAAAAAAAAAAATACTTCATGCACTTACTGTAATTTTCTTTTCATTTTACCCTCATTATAATATAAGTTTTACAGGTTAGTGAATGTGTTATACCCCTAGAACACATTTTGCATTAGCATAATTCTAAAAATTCATGAACAATTTAAAGCAGTATGCATGCAAAATCATTTGTACCTCTTTCTTAAATTGTTTTAATGAGCTGGTCTGTTTAAATGAATTTGGAAGTTTGTTATATGACATTATCCCTTTGTATTTATAACTTCCTTCATAAAGAGTCGTCTGGTGAGGTTGAATTGCCAGTTTATCCTTGTTACAAGTGTGGTGATAATGTACATCAGTATTTACTTGAAAATTATTTATATTTGCATTAATGTTAATTGATGGCCATGGTAGCTCAATGGGTAGGAGCGACTCGATGGAAACCAGGAGATCCATGGCTCAAATCCTGGCCGTGACATTGAATTTTTCATGTTGACTCTATCAATCCAAAACTTTAGCCTATATACAGCTAGTGTGAAGAAATGATTAATTTCCATCAATTAACTTACATAATAAGAGTTAAATGATGAAGCGTGGGACTCAAGTACTTACAATAGTAAGTCACCACAAACAGTGTATCTCACATACGAGAGCCCCTAGTGGTTTACTGGGGAAATAATAATAATAATAATAATAATAATAATAATAATAATACTTTATTTTCACCTTATGTTTTACAAGCATTGTTGAAAACAGGCAAGTCGTCAATTATATACAATTAAAGTTACTGGATATTTGATAGATATATATATATATATATAGAAGAAACTAAAACTTAGGTGATGTTATTCTAAATGTATAAGGTCTTGTACACCTAATACAATGTCTAGGTATTAGTCATAAGTATTGTGAGATAAGAAACTAGCATTCAAACGATAAATTCTGAAGTTGTAGTCTTAGCTTAGAAATTCATCAAGTGAATAAAAAACATTATTAATATACGAGTCAGATGGAGAATTTAATGTGAGGACGGCAAGTTGGTCATGGTAGGTCAATAGGTAAGAGCGACTGGACGGAAACCAGTAGATCTATGGTTCAAATCCCGGCCGTGGCATTGTCGACTCATGTTGACTCTATCAGTGTTTTTGTTTGCCATGCATTAATAGAAATGTTTGGTTTCAGGTAAAGGAGTTGTCAATAGACTACACAGATTGTGCAAGTATAGCCAATGTGTCTCAGAAATGCAGTGAAGTCATAAGCCAGAAGAATCAAAACTGTTCATGCAGAATACCTTTTGAACTGAAGGAACATTTCCGGGTAAGTCTGTGTTTTCACATGCTTCCTCACTGAAGTAGTTTCCCTGTTTTCTTCAGTCCTAGCTAATGACAAATGCCAGAGAGATATTCTCAAATTTGATGTCAAACATGTCGTTCCCATTCTGCCATTTGCTTTCATGTATGAGCAGAATTCCAGTATATATATTTCATCTTTATTTAGGGGTATATATTGTAATCTGTAAATTAAACTATTAAAAACAGGAAATTTATGTGAAAAGGGTTAAAACTCTTACTTTTTATGTAATTATCAGTATCAGTTAATTTTGTGTAAATGCCAAAGTTCAGTTTAAATTTCCTTTCCCCCCCCCCCCCCCCCCCCCCTCTTTTATCTTTAGATCTAAAAGAGGAACTATTTGCTGAAATTGCAAATAATATATTTGCAAAACAAGTCAAGAGCATGGCGAGGAATTTATAATTTCTTGAAAAAATAAGTGAAGTTTTTTTTTATATAGTGTATCCATAAAGTCTTTCAAACATTACAACTTCCTATTAATTGAAAACTATCAAAGTTAGACCTCTGATGTTTGTGCCAGTTGAAAGACTAACTCTCAACGTCACTGTCAGTACACTTCCATGCCCTCAAAACATTATAATAATAATAATAATAATAATAATAATAATAATAATAATAATAATAATAATAATAATAATAATAATAATAATAATAATAATAATAATAATAATAATTAATAAACAGATAAACAGTTCAAGCTCCTCTCCCTATTCAGTCCCCGCTTGTTTTCTTGTGGTGAGTAGACAGTACATAATACCTATCACTACAGTTACTGAAACAAGCATTAGACCTGACAACATGGGTGACTCATGTACTCTCATACACTCATTTCGTAGTAAACAGATCCACTACCAGAACAGATAAACAGTTGAAGCCCCTCTCCCTCTTAAGGCCCTGCTTGTCTTCTTGTGGTCGGTAGACAGTGCATAATACCTATCACTGCATTTACTGAAAGGAGCATTAGATCTGACAACATGGGTGACTCATGTCATTATTATTATTATTATTATTATTATTATTATTATTATTATTATTATTATTATTATTATTATTATTATTATTATTATTATTATTATCATCATCATCATCATCATCATCATTATTATTATTATTATTATCATCTGTAGCATATACCCTGTCTTTTACATAACTTCAAAGGAAAAAGTCCAGAGGTTTATGATTGGGGATTGTGGTGCCCAGGGTGTTGGACCATCATGCCCAATCCATCTGTTAGGACATGTGTTATTCAGCAACTCTCCAACTTTTAATTCTCAGTGAGGTGGTGCTCTATCCTGCTGGAATATCACTGTGGGTTGCATGTCATTGAGGGGAGGCATCGGTGAAATTTCGTAAAAACTGACAAAAAACGACATTTTCCTTTTTTTGCATTAATATTATGTTTAAACATTGTAGTTTCAGAATATGCCGTCAGTTAGGCCCTAGCGCCATTTAAAGAGCAGCTACGTCATTATTTAAACGCCCATGTGCGGGTGGGCATGGCCATTTATGTTGTTTTTTCCAGTGTGTAGCAAAGAAATTGATAGAATTCTCATGTTTAATCTACGCGGTTTGATTCTGTAACGTGCAGAGACATCTTCTGGATGTTTGTGGAAGCTACTGAACCTTTCCGCTACCACTTTTATATATTATTTCCCACTTACTACTTTTGAAAGTAAACAAACATTTCCACTGACATGTAGTGTTTGTGAAATATGGTTTACATGCAAGTGAAAGCTGTGGATAGCAGCTTATATTAAATTATTATTGTTTAGAATAGGAATAAAGCCTGATTTAGCATTGTATTGCTTTCTTGTTGCAACAGTAGGTATATGATTCATACCAGGTTAGGTTAGTATTATTGTATGTAGCTGTAAGAAAGAAAAAATGTTAGAGTTACAACAAAAAGAATTCCAGGAAATAGATTCTAATCCACTCAACCGATGCATAAAAGATGTACAAAAAACCATCATTAATAGTAAAATTTTAACAACTACAGAACAAAAAACTATCAAACCGGACAACCCTACCCTTGCAAGACTATATGATTTGCCTAAAATACACAAACCCAACATACCCATGAGACCCATTGTAAATAATATAAACACTCCTACTTACCTTCTGGCAAAATGGCTATCCAAAAAATTTCAGTCCTTTCCACAATTCCATACTCTGAGCATAAAAAACTCTTTAGACCTGGTAGAAAAAATTCAAAATCTTAAACTAAAACCTCATGACACTTTAGTATCCTTTGATGTCCGCTCCCTCTTCCCTAGCATTCCATTAGACAAACTTTTGATTCAACTGAAAAAATGGCTAAATTCTATAAATCTAGATGCCAATGCAATAGAAGAATATTTGGCAATGACTGAAATATGTATACATCAAAATTATTTTGTCTTCGATGGAAAATATTATAAGCAAATTTCAGGACTAGCTATGGGAAGCCCGCTATCACCATTTTTGGCCAATCTATACATGAGCTTTTTTGAAACACATATAACTTAAGCCTTCCCTCATATGTTTAAAACATGGTACAGATACGTAGACGACATCTTTGCAATAGTGCCCTACAAACAAATAGATGATGCTTTGAAACTACTCAACCTGCAAGAACCCAGCATACAATTCACAGTGGAAACTGAAGAGGACTGTACTGTACCTTTTTTAGACCTTAAAATCAAAAAAAGCAATGAAAAACTAGAATTTGGTATCCATAGAAAAGCAACACACACAGATAATTACATCAAAGCAAATAGTTTCAACCCAATTCCACACAAACATGCAACCATCAACAGTCTCACACACAGATTAGTAAATCTACCCCTCAGCCAGCAAGAATATCAAAAAGAATACCATCAAATCTTAAAAACTGCAATTAAAAATGGATATGGAAAAAACCTTGTAGATAAAAAACTAAAATCATTCAAACTTCAAAAGAGATTGATCAAGCTTTAGTCGCATAAGAGCCAAAGATGCAAACGATGATTTGCGAAACATGTCCTCAAAATAGGTACGAAAGTGAAGCAGATGTGTAATAAATACGACTCATCTAAAAATTAATAAAGTGATCAAAGTTCATTGAGCAAATATAAATCTGCCAAGCAGCAGTTAAAGGTGACTAAATTAAAAGAAGAAGAGGATAGTAAACAAGCTGAGTGGTCTTCATATAGTGCAGGATGGTTTTGAAACATAGAAAAAAATATTGTTTATATTTAGAGTTTCTAACTAGATTTTTCTTCATGTGCAACTTTTAGCATTTTTAATACTTCTTATAGTCCAGACAATAAAGTTTTCAATGAATTTCTTTAAGTTTTGCATATATGTATATTCCTAGATAAGTTTTCAATAGAAATTGTAACATTATGGCTGTATATGAAAAAATTAATAATGATTGGTATTGAAAAAAGAAAATTGAAAAAAATTCAAGAAAATTCTATCATATTCCTTAAATTTTCTCCTCCAGAACCATTAGATTTGGGCAAATGAGTATAAAAATATACAGTTTTGTAACTATTATCTAAAGGAACCAGAATCCAAAGTTCCAATCATTTATAACAAAAATTGTAGAGAATGTAATGTAACGGGAGCGCTGGAACACCCTGTGAAAGCAGCTGGCAGCGGAAGGTAGGGGAGGTTCGGTTAGCCACACCTCCTCCTCGTTTGTCTTGTGGTGGTGACAGACTGTGGTCAGGGAAAAAAACATGACTGTGTCGCCTGTTTTCTCTACACCTGTTTCTCGATCTTTCTGTTACTAGAACAATCCTGTAAACACGAGAAACCGGCGATATTCCTATATAAAGAGAGTTACAGACAGACAGAGGGAGTTAGTGAGTTGAGTTGGTTTTGGTTTAGTCAGTCAGTGAGTTGGTTTTGTCAGTGAGTGAGGAGACAGTCGCAGTTCTTGGTGTAAGAGTTAGTCAGTGACGTGTTAATGTACGAAAGGATTGTGCAACGGAAGACTGTACGTAACTTTGAATGTGTACCGGAGCTTACGTAACCGCGAGTACAAGGAAATTGTAACGGACGGGCTGGTGAATTGTAACTGTGTGCAGCAAGTAATTCTGTGTAATTGGCAAGAGTTTAACTGTAAGTCGGTGGAAATAAAGAACATTTTTGAGTGGTGTAATTGGACTTTTCATTTCACGAACCCACAAAGTCACAGTAATATGTTTCCTAATGTAAAGAAATTGCAGCAAAAAATTAAATTATTTTTTTGGTAAAAACTATTGTAGATAGAAAAATTATAAAAAAAGGGCCAAAGGTAACCAAATTAAAGAGAAAGAAGGTAATAAGATAGCTGTAGGGCCTGCATATGATGCATGGAGTTTTCAAAGTAAAGAGAGTAGTGTAATTTCAATCTAAATCTTTAAATTCATTTTTCTCCACTTTCAATTTTTGAACATTTTTGTATCTTCAAAATGCTCCAACTTCTGCAATTCTCAATGAATTTGTATTAAACTTTGCATACATATTCCTAAATAAATGTTTAATAAAATTTGGTATTTTTGTTTATTTAAATTAAATATTTTATTTATTATTGAGTTTTATATCTCAAAATTGCAAAAAAAGAATTAAGGAAAATTTAATATATTCACACATAAATTTTTTTTTTTTTTTTTGTCCAAAAATACTTGATAGACATTTTAAAAGTATAGCAACTTTTATAACTGATGTACAGAGAAACCTGAATCTAAAATTTAAAGTTTCTAAAAGAAAAACTGTATGACCTGGGACTTTTTATATAACATACAACAATCATACTATAAAAAGCACTAAATATTTTTTTTGAAAAAACTATTTAAGATAGAAAGATGAATTTTAAAACCTTAAATAGATTCAATATACCCCACCTAATGACAAAATTTCAAGCAGTTATGATGTAAACTATGGATTTTAGCATTTTTCACAGATGCCTCCCCTTAAGTACAATGTAAAGTTGGTCCAGGTAAATGTTAGCTGTTATTGACCTCTGTCATGCATTAAGTCACACCAGACATTCACTTTTGGCGTATTGTCCTCATGTTTCCTGATGACATGAGGAGTTTTTGAGCCCCATATTCTCACATTATGATGAGAGGTATGGAAGGTAGACTTTTCTAAGAAGCAAACATGCCACAGTTACTCTTATCAACATCAGTCTTCCACAAAATATCCAGTGCAAAAACAGTATGTTGAGGGTGGTAATCCAGCTTCACAGCTTGTGTTATCTGAACTTTATAAACATACAAATGAAGTTGGTTATGTAACATTTTATGCAATGTTGATAATTAAAATACGAGGTACATCCAGAAAGTACGTTCTGTTTGGTAATAAAATTAAATTGTGTACAGATACAGAAAAATTATTTATTGCACAAAATTCTACAACTCTTAAACTACTTTTCCACATAACTGCCAAAATGTTGCAGGCATTTGTCATAGCGAGGCACAAGTTTTTTGTATACCTTCTTCATAGAAGTTTGCCGCCTGTGTCTTCAAACATTTGGGAACATTTTCTTTCAGCTTGTCATTGTTGAAGTGTTGACCGCCAAGGAAAGATTTGAGAAACAAAAACAGATGAAAGTCACTAGGAGTGAGGTCAGGGCCGTACTGGGGGTGGTCAAACATGTCCCAGCCAAATCCCTGTAGGATGTCTTTCGTCGCATTTGCAGTGTGTGGTCGTGCGTTGTCGTGAAGAGAAACAACACCTTTTGACAGCATTCCTCGGCACTTATTCTGTATTGCATGGCGCAATTTCCTAAGTGTCTTGCAATAAACATCTGCTTTCATTATTAAATTTTAGATGAGTCGTATTTTTTACACATCTGCTTCACTTTCGTACCTATTTTGACTGTGAAAAAATTTACATAGGGAGGACAAAAAGAAACATAGGCACTAGAAAGAAAGAACACTTCAGGCACTTAAGATACAAAAATATTGATAAATCCGCAATAGCAGCTCATTTCTGGTCTGAAAATCATGAAATTGAAGATAGCACAGAATTACTAAAATACGTACAAAAACATAGTGAACTCGTCATATGGGAGAAAATATACATAGAAAAACATAAAAACCAACTAATGAACTCTGAAATCCCGCTAGAAGAGAATCCCACATTTCAGTTCATCACTAAATCAACAGATGGCAGCAACAACCCCAGAATTACCCACACCGCTGGATCTAGCTTCAGTCGCATAAGAGCCGTAGATGCAAATGATGATTTGCGAAACATGTCCTCAAAATAGGTACGAAAGTGAAGCAGATGTGTAAAAAATATGACTCATCTAAAATTTAATAATTTTTCGCTTCACTGTGGTGTTCCAATACAGTTAAATCTCGATAGATCTGCTTTCATTGTTTGACCATGCGGTAAGAAATCAGTGAGTAAGATGCCTTTCCTAGTTCAGAACACTGTGCACATCATTTTTCGAGGTGTCAAGATTTGTTTCGGCTTAACCTTTGCTGGGGATGAGGTGTGCCTCCATTCCATTGATTAACGCTTACTTTGAGAGGTGTCGTAAGAAACCCAAGTTTCATCTCCTGTGACTATCTGTGTCAGAAATTCTTTGCCGCCTTCATCATAACTGGTCAAAAACTGAAGTGCACTACCCATCCGTTTTGTTTTGAGTTGCTCAGTAAGAATCTTTGGCACCCAACATGAGCAAAGTTCACGAAATTTCAGTTTTTCGGTAACAGTTTCATGAACTAGTGATCGTGAGATTTGGGGAAATTCCATAACGAGAGCGCTAATTGTAAACTTGCGGTTTTCCTGGATCTTGTCATCAATCGTGTGAACCAGTTCTTCTGTAACCAAAGATGGACGCCCACTTCGCTCTTCATCGTGCACTTCACTACATCCTTCATTGAACTGTCGGACCCATCTCCTCACCATTGTATCACTCATCGCATTTTGTCCGTAAACATTTCAAATTTGCCGATAAATTTCAATTGGTTTCACTTTCCTAGCATTCAGGAAACGAATCACAGATCTGATTTCACAAGCGGCGGGATTTTCAATCAACACCGATATTGTAAACAAGCACAACAAAGGGTATGTGATCTCACAATGGCGCACGTTTCTTCTCCTTGATACAGAGCATCTACCACACATGTGTGGAACTGCGATCGCAGCGCTGCAGCAGAGATAAAGTGAAACAGAACTTACTTTCTGGATGCCCTTGTACAATTAAGAAATAAAAAATTAAAGAAAGTCAAATATACACAGGAAATATAAAGTTGGCTATTGGAGAGAGGTTGAAAATGGAAGTGATGGCTTCCGAAACTAGTCTTTCAATAATATAAAAATGTAAGTGACAAAGCATCAATAAACCGACTAAAAATATCTTTTCCAATACAGTGGAACCTTTCACTGTGGGATAATGGCCAATATCTTCTCTCTCCCCTTCCAGTATCTGTCAGTGAGTGTAAAGGTTGTCAAAGAGGAGCAATTGTTGAGCTGGTTAGAGTCCATAATACCATGGCTACAGATCTTACACTTTGGACTTTGTAATATTCTGATGTGGTGCAGGCCAAGCAATCATGTCCTGTAGTAACTGCTTCCCTTCTCGGCTAGTTAGGTCTTTCCATTCATATTTACTAATTTTGTCTTCTAGAAGGTCTCTAATCGGTAGTTGTATATTAGATGCTGTTCGAGCAAATGGAAGAGTGCTATAGTAAGATTGGATTAGAGTTACTCTTTTTGCAAGGGTGTCAGCCATTTCATTGCCTACAATGCCACATTGAGAGGGAGTTCTTTGTAAGACTATTTGTTGCCTTGTGCAGTGAAATTTTTGATCAGTTTCCTACAGTCTAGTACATTGTTACAAAAAGGTGCGCTGGTGAAATTTGTGATAACTGATATTGCAGCTTTTGAATCATGTACTAGTCGGCCATGATAAGAATGCACTCAGCGAGAAGCGTTATTAAACAGCTACATCACAAATGGGCGGAGTACCGCAGGTACTGTCGGATAACGCAAACATCAACAATACCAAGACGCTTCCAATGTGACTTGCAATTGTAGTGCAGTTCAACACAGTGTTTCTTGGAACCTTTTCTTGTGCAGTTAAAATTCTAATAGTATGGTGGCAGTTGCAGGCTCGCTCTGACAAAATTGGTGTGTGCTTGTGAAGAGTTTAATTACGGAGGCACCTACAAAGTTAAAAACAAGAAAAGTATCCCATTCTGATGAAAAGCATATATACAGTTCTGTAGACAGGAAATAAAGGAGAAAAGGTTACCCTGCTGCTTGAGAAAGCAACAGTTAGGGTAGCAAAAATAGTGGGAAAGTTTGGTAGAACCATCATGAACAGAAAATGCTTCAACAACTGGGGTTAAGGTTACAACTTCAAAGAAAAATCGAAAATCACGCACGATCATATCTCTTGATGAGTTTGATAAGTGCGTTGTGCATAGAAAATTTTTGGACTACTATGAACAGGCAAAGGAAATCCCTACTTTTAGGAAACTTCTGAACTTTGCTAAAGAATAAATATTCAGGGTGGCAAAGAAACATTTAGAAAAATATTAAGAAAAATGGGATTTCAGTGTAAGAAATGCAAAGCAAATGATTTGTGCTAATGGAGAAACCACAAATTGTTGCAAAAATTGCAGAGTACGTAAGGGCTATTAGTGAAAATGTAAAAGGCACACGTAAACCAGGAGTTTATACGAACAAGTCTTGGGTCCATACTCACTATGCCGTCAAGAAGTGCTGGCAATATTACGAAGTAGCTGGTATTTTGACTAATACTAGTGCTGGTCAAAGAGCACTTGTACATGCAGGGGGATCCATGGGATTTATTGATGGAACCGAATTGATTTCCGACTCAAAATCCAAATCAACAAATTACCATGATGGAATGAACAGCCAAAATTATAAAAAGTGGGTAGAAGAGAAATTAATATAAAATATTGTACCTGAAAACATTGTTGTGCCATGCCGTACAGGAAAATAAAGCCCCTAACATTTCATCTCGAAAAGCTCAAGTTATTCATTGGCTAACACAAAAGAAAATTAAACATGATCCGTATATGACAAAAAATGGTCTAGAGATAGTGAAAATTAGTTTTTAAAAAAGCCTGTTTATTGGATTGATAGAATAATGAAGCAAAGGAGCTTTAGAGTCTTATGCTTTCCTCCGTACCACTGTGACCTTAACCCTATAGAGTTATCTGTAATTTAATTAAACAAAAGATGTATCATCGATTACTTTGAGTAATCTGAAGGCTATGACAGTCTGCATAGCTCAAATTATACAAAATAATTGGATAGAAGTATGCAGACACGTGAAAGGAACTGAGCAAGATTTTAAGCCCCGAGATGGGTTAATGGAGGAAACAATTGAAGATATAATCGTTGGAGGATGTAAATTACAAAAAAAAAAAGATGATGACAATGAAGATTGCAATCATGATGAATGTTATTTCAAGGATATGAATATTGAAGTAAAAGAATGCAGTGTCACTGATACAGCTGATAAAGGGAACAGTAACACAGATATAGCAGATGAATGACCTGAAACAAACATTCCCAGACTTATCGAGATTTAACTGTATTGGAACACCACAGTGAAGCGAAATAATTATTAGGAAAAGGAAAAAGGATGTAATCTTCTCAAGGGCTGATAAAGGGAACAAAATAGTAATCTTAGATACAGCTACATACAAGGAAAAAATGTTAGAGTTACTACAACAAAAAGAATTCCAAAAAATAGATTCTAATCCACTCAACAGATGCACAAAAGATGTACAAAAAACCATCATTAATAGTAAAATTTTAACAACTGCAGAACAAAAAACTATCAAACCGGACAACCCTACCCTTGCAAGAATATATGGTTTGCCTAAAATACACAAACCCAACATACCCATGAGACCCATTGTAAATAATATAAACACTCCTACTTACCTTCTGGCAAAATGGCTGTCCAAAAAATTTCAGTCCTTTCCACAATTCCATACTCTGAGCTGGTAGAAAAAATTCAAAATCTTAAACTAAAACCTCATGACACTTTAGTATCCTTTGATGTCCGCTCCCTCTTCCCTAGCATTCAATTAGACAAACTTTTGATTCAACTGAAAAAATGGCTAAACTCTATAAACCTAGATGCCAACGCAATAGAAGAATATTTGGCAATGACTGAAATATGTATACATCAAAATTATTTTGTCTTCGATGGAAAATATTATAAACAAATTTCAGGACTAGCTATGGGAAGCCCGCTATCACCATTTTTGGCCAATCTATACGTGAGCTTTTTTGAAACACATATAACTAAAGCCTTCCCTCATATGTTTAAAACATGGTACAGATACGTAGACGACATCTTTGCAATAGTGCCCTACAAACAAATAGATGATGCTTTGAAACTACTCAACCTGCAAGAACCCAGCATACAATTCACAGTGGAAACTGAAGAGGACTGTACTCTACCTTTTTTGGACCTTAAAATCACAAAAAGCAATGAAAAACTAGAATTTGGTATCCATAAAAAAGCAACACACACAGATAATTACATCAAAGCAAATAGTTTCAACCCATCGAGATTTAACTGTATGGGAACACCACAGTGAAGTGAAAAATTATTAAATTGTAGATGAGTCGTATTTTTTACACATCTGCTTCACTTTCGTACCTATTTTGAGGACATGTTTCACAAATCATCGTTTGCATCTACGGTTCTTATGCGACTAAGAGCCGTAGATGCAAACGATGATTTGCGAAACATGTCCTCAAAATAGGTACGAAAGTGAAGTAGATGTGTAAAAAATACGACTCATCTAAAATTTAATAGTTTCAACCCAATTCCACACAAACATGCCACCATCAACAGTCTCACACACTGATTAGTAAATCTACCCCTCAGCCAGCAAGAATATCAAAACGAATACCATCAAATCTTAAAAACTGCAATTAAAAATGGATATGGAAAAAACCTTGTAGATAAAAAACTAAAATCATTCAAACTTCAAAAGAGATTAAAACAGATCACAGCTCTCACACCAATAAAACAAGAAATTAGATTTGCTAAATTTACTTACCACCCCTGGGCCACAAAAAAGTTCCAAAAAATATTCAAGAAATACAATATAACATTGGCACCAAAAAACAATTACAACATTAAAAACCTACTTCACAGTAATAATACTGATAAGATAAAACCAGAGGAAAAGTCAGGCATTTACAAGATTAAGTGTAAAGACTGTGAAAAAATTTACATAGGGAGAACAAAAAGAAACATAGGCACTAGAAAGAAATAAAGAAAGAACACTTCAGGCACTTAAGATACAAAAATATTGATAAGTCCGCAATAGCAGCTCATTTCTGGTCTGAAAATCATGAAATTGAAGATAGCACAGAATTACTAAAATACGTACAAAAACATAGTGAACTCGTCATATGGGAGAGAATATACATAGAAAAGCATAAAAACCAACTAATGAACTTTGAAATCCCACCAGAAGAGAATCCCATATTTAAGTTCATCACTAAATCAACAGATGGCAGCAGCAACTCCAGAATTACCCACACCCACCACACCACTGGATCAAGCTTTAGTCGCATAAGAGCAGAAGATGCAAACGATGATTTGCGAAACATGTCCTCAAAATAGGTACGAAAGTGAAGCAGATGTGTAATAAATACGACTCATCTAAAAATTAATAATTCCCAGACTTGCTATTTCCGAGAACTAACGTGAAGACCGGCAGGCGTGGACTGTTTTAATTGTGTGTCTGAACATTCCCAGTATCGCCTTTCCCCTCGCTGCCCTCCTTCAAATGCATTCATATCTTGGCCGACTAGTAATATGACGACTTTAAAAAAGTAGATGACTGGTATGTTAGTAGTTTCAATTCTCTCTGAATTGCTTTTATCTCCCCACCAAAAGCAGTATGTTCTTTTCCTAGAGATGTGAATGTAGAGAAAAGTCTGCAGTGTATCCCAGCATCAGTTGTCATTCAAGTCAATCCGGGACATTTCTTTTGTTCAGGTTTAGATGGATTTCTAGGCTGGAGGTTTTTTATGGAGTAGATAGTGGCACCTGCATCCTTTTACTGGTCAATGGTGCTCATTTCCCATGCTTCTGGATAGACCGTGGTGGATAGACTCAAGGTGGTGGACAACAGTGTGAATGTTCACATGGAACAGCATGTTGTGATGAAGTGAAATGGTGAGCCCATGTTTTGTCATATGTGATGATGTGATTCAGAAAATCCTGGCCTTCCCTTTCATAGTGGTCCTTTACTTCTCTACTTCTGTGTCTGTCAAAAGCAGACAGCTGATTTGGGACCAAGCGTGCACACACTTTTCACAACAAATGATCATGAATTACTTTGTTCACTGTTCCTAATGACAGATTACACACCCTCCTTGCAATTTGACAACAGGTTATGTGACAGTTGTCCAGGATCAGCTGCTCCACGTGCTGAATGTTCTCAGGAATGGCTGTGATGCACCACTACCAGGATCATCAGTGATAAAAATACAGCCATCTTTGAAGCGCTTACATCATTCAAATGTCTTATTGCAACTGAGTGTCTCATCACCGTACTGAGCCTGAAGTCTTCTGTAAATTTCAGCAGGTTTTATGCCCTTGTTCAGTAAAAACTTTATCACAACGCGCTGTTCCATGTGGATGTTCACACTGTTGTCCGCCATGTTGAATAACGGTCTATCTAGAAGCATGGGAAATGCTGTCTACCAATAAAAGGACACAGATGTCACTGTCTACTGCATTCAAAACATCCATCCTAGGCATCTATTTAAACCTGAAAAAAAGAAATATCCCGAATTGACTTGAACTATCCTCGTAGGTAGCCATTCCTCTTGTAGATAACAAGTACAGATGATTTCTGTGGCTATCACTCTTAGTAAATGCAATGCTTGCTGCACAATCTCAAACACTCACTTCTGTTATGGATGGACGTCCCAACAATGGATGTAAGGTTACATTTCCAGTCTCTTTCAACTTTATGTACCAACCAGCGATTCGTAATTAGGTAACACCAATCCAAATTCCCTCTTAAATGTCCTTTTAACAGCAATAGGAGACTGTGTCTCATGGTACCATAAAACACATTGCACTTTTTCCTGACTTGACAACATGTTAGGCTATACCTGAAACAAATAAAACAAAATCAAAACCAAAAGAGCTTGTCTGTCATGTGCCACAAACCACACAACTCTAGCTGTAATAATATTCATTCTAAAGGAAGTTGTAATGTAGGAAAGACTTTATGGACACTCTATATATTATTGTAATAATTTTCTTTATTTGGTATGACTTTCACTTTATTAAGTGTTTTATTAAAGTTTGAAATGCAGGATTTTAAAAGGTCATTTATAATTCTTATATAATCTTCATTTTGAAGTAAAAGTTCTACTCTCCTCTATTTGTAGTATTTCTCCAGCAACTCTCACATAATGGAGAGGGACTGTGAATGTGTTACCATATATATTAATGGCCCAATGCTTGACAACAGTAAAAAGAGCCCAACATCAGTAAACTGTTACTGTGTTACAGGGGACTGTATATATGTATTATGGTTTGACAAACTTCTATCAGAATCATCGTCGCTATGTCAAATCAAGGGATGATAATCAGCTCTTGGGACAACTTGGGGAACCTTCAAGTGATTGTGCACCCTTTGCTACAACACCAGAGGGAAAACCGATTGCACCATGTGGGGCCATTGCAAATTCTCTATTTAGTGGTGAGTGATCTGCATATCCAAGTTTTAACTTTATCACACTTTCTGCTTTTTTAATGTCTTTATTTTTGTTATTAGCAGTTATTTATTAATGCCACTTTAATAACCTTAAGAGGGAACTGTCATTATGCTCATACCTTTATTCGCTTGAGAGTTTGAGGGCATCATCTCTACTCTATGTGGGACCTGTGTATGGAGTATAGCTGGAAGTACCCGAAAATGAGTCCAGAACATGTAGGAACATATAGGCATAATAACACAACTCTGTACAGGAGGGATTGTTTGCCCCTGATGGGTTGTGTTCTACACATGGCATATAAGGAGCATCGTCACCCCTACAGAGCTTACAAGGGATGTCTAGCAGCTGTTGCAAGTGGTTACATGAGACACTTTCCAGACTTCAGTTCGGAATTTTGTGGTTGTACTCCGCAGCAGATTTTTCATACACGTGGTTTATATACAGCAGGTATTTTCAGGTGCATAGTTGTGTGAGTACAACATGCCTATAATACTGTTACCCAATCGGCAAACTCTATGGTACCGATCAATAAATGCAGGGGAAGGCCGGTGGAGGGGGGCGTGTGGCATCGGTACCGCTTGTAGAGGCGAGACAGAGTGGAGGGAGGGGAAACCACAGGGGTGGCTGAATCTTCGTTTCCCCCTCCTGCCGCCCGAAAGAGCGCGAAACATCGAGAATGTTTTCCCCCTCCATGAAAAAATAATTCTCGAGAAACATTTAGCCACCGATCAATACAGAGAGGCGTCAGTTGAGTTGAGTCAGTCGTGGCGAGCAGTGTGAGGAGCGCCCAGTGTACGTGGACAGACGAACTGGTTATTCGCAATGGTGTGCATTACGTAATTCTATGTAATTGGCAAATGTTCACATTGTAATTCGGTGGAAATAAAGAACATTTTTGAGTGGTGCAATTGGACTTTTTATTTCACGAACCCACAAAGTCACAACTGGCGTCAGAAGTGGGACAACGGCCATGGAATCGGCACTGGAAAAGATATTACACAAAATGGAAGAAATGAAGGCCGAAATAACAGCGAAGACGGAAGCGGTAAATTACAACCTGGCCGCGGAAATAACAGCAAAGACGGAAGCGGCAAATAACAACCTGGCCGCGGAAATAACAGCGAAGACGGAAGCGGCAAATAACAACCTGGCCGCGGAACTAACAGCAAAGACGGAAGCGGCAAATAACAACCTGGCCGCGGAAATAACAGCGAAGACGGAAGCGGCAAATAACAACCTGGCCGCGGAACCAACAGCAAATACGGAAGCGGCAAATAACAACCTGGCCGCGGAAATAACAGCAAAGACGGAAGCGGCAAATAACAACCTGGCCGCAGAGCTGAAACAAATAAGGACAGCTAACGATAACCTTACCAAGAAGATGGAAGCCACAAACAAATGCCTGATCGCGAAGATGACCGAATTGACCACGGAGATGAAAGCGGCAAACGAGGCCCTCGCCGTGAAGTTCGAAGAGCAGCTGACCGGCGTGAGAGATGACGTCACAGAGCTCGGCAAGCGGATGGGTCAAGTGGACGAGCGCGTCGAAGATTTGGCAAGCCGCGTTGACGAACTGGAGGGAAAGGCTGACAGCAACGCAAAGTCCCTGAACGCCATGGTGGAGGACGTCGTCAGCAGGAGGTTAAGGATTTAAAGGTCGAAGCACCGGGACGCGACACAACATCTGCACGCGTCAAAGTTCCTAAATATGACGGCGCGTCAACGTTTGAGGTCTTCCACCGCCAATTCGACGCAGTGGCCAAGCACAACAAATGGTCCCCAGAGGAGGAGGCCACACAGTTAATAGCCAGCCTCCAGGGACGGGCCGCGGAAGTACTGAACGCGGTACAGACAACGGCGGCGCCCAAGGACATCTGGGAGGCCCTGGAGAATCGTTTTGGAAACCACCGCTTATTTGCAGCGTACCGCAGCCAGCTAAAGGCAAGGTCACAGCAGTCAGGGGAGACGCTGCAGGAGTTCGCCCTGGCAGTTGAACAACTGGCTAGCAAGGCCCTAGTCGACCTCCCACCAGAGTTCGTATCCCGGGAAGCTGCCTACACATTCGTTGACGGGGTACGGGACACGGAGATTCGTCAGCGCCTAATGCTCGGCGATTATAAAACAATCCACGAGGCGCTAACGGCAGCATTAAGGATGTAGGCGGCCAAGGTAACAGCTATCCCGTCGTCGAGAACGAGGAGTGTGCGCTACGCCGGAGACAGAAGACCAGCCGGGGGACGCCGGCGAACACCTAGTGGCCTGTGTTGGGGGTGTGGACAGCCCGGGCACCTACAGAGAGACTGCCCACACCAGGAAGAGCAGCTGGAAAACGAGTAAGGGCCGTCGTGGAGAGGGGTACGTCGGCGCCATCACCGCCATCCCCTCGAGTGAATCTGCGCGCCGTCAGCCGGCGTATGGATGACAGCCTCATCGTGGACGGTTGGGTGAGAGGGAGGCCGTGCCGCGTGCTGGTGGACACCGGGGCAGCCGTGACCATCATCAGACCTGACGTGACGAAGGGTTTGCCGACAAGGAAGCCGAGCCGACCACACCAGCTTGTCACGGCATCGGGCGACACCTTCCTTGCCTGTGGAGAAGTAAGCCCTGCTGGAGCTGACCTTGGGACGGAGTGCCGTGCGTCTGTGGGTGTTCGTCGCGAAGGTGGCTGAGGAGGTGATTCTGGGACTGGATGCCCTTCGGAGTCACGAGGCGACGGTCGACGTCTGCAGGAAGGTCCTGCGGCTCAACGAAGAAGAGGTTATACTCCGTCAACCCGAAGAGCGCCTTGGAACCTGCAGGGTCGTCTTGAACGAAGACGTGATTGTCCCCGCGAGGAGCGAGGTGGTGGTGACGGCGCGACTGGAAGGCCAGAGAACCAGGAACATGATGCTGGACCAGAAGACGCCTGTACACGGACTGTGTGTAGCCAGGGCATTGCTGCCGTGCTGAGATGAGGTGCCAGTGAGACTGCTAAATCCAGCGAACACCGATCACGACGTCCAGGGCGGGACGGAGTTGGGAACGTGCGAGCCCGTGCTGAGCATAACAGCAATCGACAAGACACAAGAGCCGGTGCCGACGCAACACCTGGGGCCCCGGCTAGAAGGCTTACTGGAGAGGGCGGCCGACCACCTGACCGCAGAACAACTGGAGAAAGTTCGACAACTGCTGAGGCGATACCAGCGCGTCTTCAGCCAAGGCGATAGTGACTACGGCCGCACGGACAAAGTGCTTCACCGCATCGACACCGGGGATGCCCGGCCTATTCGGCAACCACATAGACGCGTTCCACTGGCAAAGCAAGGGGCGGTACGAGACATGCTGGAGGACATGAGATCCAGGGGGGTGATTGAAGATTTGACAGCCCTGGGTGTTCCCCTATAGTCTTGGTAACGAAGAAGAACGGCGAGCTACGCTTCTGCAAGGACTACAGGAAGCTGAACGCTGTCACCCAGAAGGACTGCTTCCCCTTACCCCTGATTGACGTCACCCTGGACGCCCTAGCTGGTGCGCAGTGGTTCTCGACCCTGGACCTAAAGTCGGGCTACTGGCAGGTAGCTCTAGTTCCGAGAGACAAGGGGAAGACCGCATTCTCCACAGGCCAAGGGCTCTGCCAGTTCACAGTTATGCCCTTTGACCTCTGCAATGCACCAGCTACCTTCCAACGCCTCATGGAGTCAGTGATGAGAGGACTGACCTGCTATACCTGGACGACATCATCATCGTCTGTAAACTTTTGAAGACCATCTCGAGAATCTGAGTAAGGTGCTACAAGATTGCAGGCGACCAACTTGAAGCTGAACGCGAAGAAGTGCCAGTTCTTCTGCAAGGAAGTTAACTACTTGGGCCACATAGTCTCAGCAACCGGAGTGGCCACAGACCCAGAGAAGACAGGCTGTGAAAGGTTGGCCTCGCCCAAAGGATAAGAAAGAGTTGCGCAGTTTCCTGGGGCTGTGCAGTTATTACTGACGCTTCATAAAGGGGTTCTCTAACATCGCCAAACCCCTCACCCGCCTGACAGAGGAACACTGGCCTTATGTGTGGATGGAGGATGCCGAAGATGCTTTCCAGCACCTGAAGAAGACCCTGTGCAGTGCTCCAATTTTGGGATTTCCACAACCAGGTGGCGCCTTCATTGTGGACACCGATGCCAGCGACCATTGCATTGGAGGCGTCCTATCGCAGATCCAGGACGGCCATGAGCAGGTGATAGCCTACTACAGCAAAACGCTATCCAAGGCAGAACAAGTACCTGTACGGTCAGCCATTCCACCTGACGACTGACCATTCCGCCCTAACCTGGCTATTGAGTTTTAAGAACCTGGAAGGCCAGACAGCACGTTGGGTTCAGAGGCTGCAGGAGTACGACTTCACCTCGGAACATCGCAGAGGGAAGAGCCACGGTAACGCAGACGCTATGTCCCAAAGACCCTGTCCAGAAGAGTGCGGCCAGTGCACAAGAGTGGAGGAGAAGGAGCGTGCCGCAGCAGTTCCAGTAGTCACGGCAGTGCCTGCGGATGGCTGGGATAGCGCAGGCCTGAGGAGGGAGCAGCTGGCAGACGCAGACTTGGGGCTACTCTTGAGGGAAGTGGGGGCAGGGGCGAGACCAACCTGGGAGGACATCGCACCTAGGAGTGCCACCTACAAGTCTTACTGGGCCCAATGGGACTCGTTGAAGACCAGAGAGGGCACGCTGTTCCGGGTATGGGAATCACCCGATGGGAAGACGCACAGAGAACAGTTGGTACTTTCCCGGAGTAAGGTACCGGAAGTCTTGGAAGAAGTGCACGCCGGTACTTCAGGAGGACACCTGGGAGCGAACCGGAGGATTGACAAACTACGGCAGTGCTACTGCTGGCTGAGGCTCCGAGCAGACGCTGAGAGATGGTGCCGTCAGTGTCATGTGTGCGCGGCGAGTCGTGGCCCCCAGACTAGGAGCCGGGGTCGCATGCAGCAGGACAACGTCGGAGCGCCATTCGAACGGATCGCCCTTGACATTGCTGAACTGTTCCCAATATCCGACCGAGGCAACAAGTACCTGATGGTGGTCGTGGACTACTTCACTAAGTGGCCGGAGGTGTATGCCATCCCGAACCAAGAGGCAAGGACAATCACAGACTGCCTCGTGGAGCGAGTGTTCTGCCGATTTGGGGTACCGTTAGAGCTGCACAGTGACCAAGGCACCAATTTTGAGTCCAACCTGATGAAGGAGGCACTAGAGAGACTTGGGGTTAACAAGACCCGCACAACACCTCTACACCCCCAGTTGGATGGCATGGTCGAAAGGTACGTCAAGACCTTAGAGGAACACTTGAGGAAGGTCTTGGCCAGCCATCAGCGAGACTGGGACGTCAAGGTGCCACTGTTTTTGCTGGTCTACCGCTCATCAACACGTGACACCACGGGGATGATGCCAGCCAGCTTAATGTTCGGCCGAGAGTTACGCCTCCCTTGTGACCTGGCTTTTGGAAGCCCTCCGGGGGTGAAACAGCCAGCGACCGAGTATGTGGAGAACCTGGTGGACCACCTCCACGACATGCACGAGATGGCTCGCCAGAACATCCAAAAGGCTAGCGACCGCATGAAAACCCGATACGACAGGCAAGCCAACAGCCAAGGGTTCCAGCAAAGTGACCTGGTCTGGTTGTACCGCCCTACCCGGAACAAGGGATGCTGCCCGAAGCTTCAGCAGCCATGGCAAGGACCGTATCGTGTGGTGAAGAGGATTAGCGACGTGGTCTACCGCATCCAGAAGGTGCCCCAAGGTAAGATGTTGGTGGTACACCTGGATTGCCTGGCCTGCTACGATGGTGCTGTTCAGGACGACCAGCCTTGAGGAAGGAGCAGTGTTACCCAATCGGCAAACTCTACGGTACCGATCAATAAATGCAGGGGAAGGGCGGTGGAGGGGGGCGTTTGGCATCGGTACCGCTTGTAGAGGCAAGACAGAGTGGAGGGAGGGGAAACCACAGGGGTGGCTGAATCTTCGTTTCCCCCTCCTCCTGAAAGAGCGCGAAACATCGAGAATGTTTTCCCCCTCCATGAAAAAAGAATTCTCGAGAAACATTTAGCCACCGATCAATACAGAGAGGCAACCGTCAGTTGAGTTGAGTCAGTTGTGGCGAGCAGTGTGAGGACCGCCCAGTGTACGTGGACAGATGAACTGGTGAAATTGTAATTATGTGCATTACGTAATTCTATGTAATCGGCAAATGTTCACTTTGTAATTCGTTGGAAATAAAGAACATTTTTGAGTGGTGCAATTGGACTTTTTATTTCACGAACCCACAAAGTCACAATACTGACATTATTTCCCTAATATCAGCAATTATATTGTTTCATGTAATAACAAAATATTGGCTACTCAATAAAGTGTGCGCTAAAAGTTGAACCAGAAATAACTATTGGTTTGTAACTGGTAAGTCAAACATTTTAGTATGAAGTCACCACTTTGCTTATTAATACAGGGTGTACCTCTATTGGTGTCTAATAGTTAAGGGAAGCCCTTACCAACATCAAAATAGTAGAAAATGTTCCAGTGAACATGGATCCAAAACCATTTGTTAGTAAGTTATTAAATGATTTGCTTCTTTGTTGACACCAATAATAAATTGAATTAAACTATCTCTACTGTTTTTTGTTTGGTTTGTTGTAGAACACAAAAGACAGAACAAAATATATTCTGTGAGTGAACAGATCAACTCATACTACAAGTATGGGAATACATCACGAGCACATGAGCTTTATACATAAGGTTCCTTTGACAGGCAGTTATCTTGTTCACAACATTTTCATGAATTCATCAAAGTTTGACAGATCAAGAGAGGTACTAGTTCTTCGTAATGTAGAGACAAACCCATCGGATAATACACATGAATTGCAGTAAGGGGAGGCATGACTTTCTATCTGAAAAATTTGGCATGAAAACCTTTTGTATCTATATGACCTTCAGCAGCTTCAAACTTAAATGTGGCAGATTTTGAAACAAGACGTATCATGTTACAGAACTGCTATGTTGTTGTTGTTGTTGTTGTCTTACAAATGCTAGGCTTTGGCAATGAAGCCATTAGCTCTCTTGCTCTCCAATATTTTTGTGTTGTGGGTCCGGCAGGTAGGGCTTCACAGGTTAGAAGATGTTCTTCAGTCATTTCCTCTTCTTTGTTGTCAAATGCTAGGCTTTGGCAATGAAGCCATTAGCTCTCTTGCTCTCCAATATTTCTGTGTAGTGGGTCCGGCAGGTAGGGCTTCACAGGTTAGAAGATGTTCTTCAGTCATTTCCTCTTCTTTGTTGTCAAATGCTAGGCTTTGGCAATGAAGTCATTAGCTCTCTTGCTCTGCAATGTTTCTGTGTAGTGGGTCCGGCAGGTAGGGCTTCACAGGTTAGAAGATGTTCTTCAGTCATTTCCTCTTATTTGTTGTCAAATGCTAGGCTTTGGCAATGAAGCCATTAGCTCTCTTGCTCTCCAATATTGCTGTGTAGTGGATCTGGCAGGTAGGACTTCACAGGTTAGAAGATGTTCTTCAGTCATTTCCTCTTCTTTGTTGTCAAATGCTAGGCTTTGGCAATGAAGCCATTAGCTCTCTTGCTCTCCAATATTTCTGTGTAGTGGGTCCGGCAAGTAGGACTTCACAGGTTAGAAGATGTTCTTCAGTCATTTCCTCTTCTTTGTTGCACAGAGGACAATTTGGACTTGTATAAATTCCTATTCTGTGTAAGTGTTTGGCCAAATAATCATGTTCCGTAAGTAATCTAAAATTTGCTAATGCAGCTTTATGTGGGATTTCTGGAATAATTTCTGGATTTTTAATTAAAATGTTCCATTTTTTTATCTTTTGCTTTGTTAGATATTGATTGGTTTTGTTTGTTTTTATATTTGCTTTTGATTAATCTTTTTATGGATGTTAAGGGTAAGTTTTTACTTTTGTTCTGAATTAAATTTGCCCCTTTTTTCACAAGAAAATCAGCTGATTCATTTCCAGCAATTCCACAATGTGCAGGTATCCACTGTAAATAATTCTTTTCTATAGTTTTTGAAGTTGTTGGATCATTATGTGACATTCTTTAATTTGGATTGACCTCATTTTATATGAACTTATTGCACATAATGCTGCTTTAGAATCAGAAAATATGACAGCATTTTTTAATTTATCTATTCTGTATAGAAGGTGTTGGAATGAAATATGAATAGCCATTACTTCTGCATCAAAATTTGTTGTGTGGTATCCTGCTGGTTTACAGAAAGAGAACAGTGCACACTTAATTCCTGCTCCTGAGTTGTTGTCCAAGTTAGATCCATCTGTGTAGATATGTAACCAATCTTCAGGTGGGTATCTATTGTTCACAGTTTCTAATGCTAGTGCTTTTAGTACAGGTCTGGAAGTTTCAGATTTTGTAACTATTTGTTCTAAATCTAATTGAATATTAATTGGTTCAAAAGTCAATGGGTTTTCTTTGATTAAAAGGTTTTCTTTAGAATTAGGAAGACTCAGATCTGTTTTTAATTCCGTAACTTTGTGTAGGAAACTTGTTTGTGTTTTCATCTTGATTGGTTGTAGTAATCTTTTCTCCCATTTTGTTGTTTTTAACCGCAACATTTTTTCATGCTGTATTAGTGCCTGCTGCTCTCAAGTTAGATGTATTGGATAGTTCCGAGTTAAGGATTACATTGCCGTGATTGGAGTTGATTTTGCTGCACCGGTTATTAGTCACAGGGCCTGATTTTGGCATACTTCTAGGTGATTTATGTTAGAACTGTTTGCTGTAATTATTACCTCTGCATTATAAAGAAGTATTGACTTGACAGAACTGCTATGTTTGTATGTACTTCTTAGCATGCATCTTGTTCGCTAATGAGACTGGGTTTACTGACGATGGTATCTTCATACTAATAACAGGGTGTATGAAAATTCTCCGGCAGTTTAGTAAGTACCCATGATAGGAATGAAAACACAAAGACAAATTATTTTATGGAATTTTAATCATCCCTGCACACTAGCCATGTGTAGGCTAAGATTTGGATAGAGTCAGATTGAAAAATTAGATGCCATGGCCAGGAAATCAACCACGGATCTCTCAGTCTCTGTCCAGTTGCTCTTAACCCTTGAGCTACCATGGCCAACATGCTAGCATGACATTAGTCAGATGGAGAATTTAATGTCATGGTAACTCAAGGGTTAAGAGCAACCGGACAGAGACAGAGATCCATGGTTCAAATCCCAGTCATGGCATTGAATTTTTCAGTCTCACAAATTATTTATTTCCCAACATAATCCCCTTTTAAGGATATACACTTCTCCCAATGCTCCTGCCATTTGTTTAACCCCTCCAAAAACAAGAATTGTCAAGCTCTGCAAAATATGCCTCTGTCTCCATGTGGACCTCATTTGATCTAAATGTTGTTCCTGTGAGCCATTTCTTCATGTTTAGCAACAGGAGAATATGGGGAGTGTGGCAACAATTCAAGCAGTTTGGCAGAAGGAACTGCTGGGGCAATATTGTGGTGAAACAGAACTTTCTTCTTCACCATCTCGGGCCGTGTCTCCTTCAACTTCTTGTCGGATTGTACCAGTAACTCACTATAGTATGCTTAATTGTTTTTGCTTTTTCCAAGAAGTTAATGAGTATGCCACCCTTCGCATCCCAAAAAATAGTCGCCATCATTTTTCCAGCTGATGGGACTGTCTTTGCCTTCTTTGGAGAAGATCCTTTGGAAGCAATCCATTGTTTTGATTATTGCTTGATTTGGTTTCTGCAGTGATAGACAAATCCAAGTCTCATCACATTGACAACTTGCCACAAGAAATCTTTTGGATTTTACTTAAAACAACTTCGAAATTGTAAGCCGCACCTGCTTGTTGTCCATTGTGAGCAAATAAGAGACCCATCAGGCCGACAGCTTTCGCATCTCCAACTTACCATGCAAAATATGAATTGCCGTTCCTGTTGAT
Source organism: Mantis religiosa (assembly GCA_030765055.1). NCBI lineage: Eukaryota > Metazoa > Arthropoda > Insecta > Mantodea > Mantidae > Mantis > Mantis religiosa. The sequence continues at coordinate 148,255,011 of CM060958.1, read as the reverse complement.
ATATCTATAGCCTGTGCCACTTTGTGAACTCTCATTCAATGGTCAGTGAGAATGACTTTCAATGACTTCTTGAGTAACCACATGTCGTCATAAACAGATTATCAACCATATTTAAATTCGTTATACCAATATCTAACTGTTGACATAGAAGGCGAAAGGTCTCCATAAACATCATCCAATTTTGCTCGCAAATTTTCCGATCTAAAAGTAAAAAGTGAATCACTGAATGATATGGCCAGCCTCTTCCGTTAGGATTTTCAGAACCTACCAAGCACAAAATTTGTGGTAACCAAGCTTCTCCACCACAATTTGATGCACCAAACTCTGTAAAATTTGGAGAAAATGTTCCAAGTGTTCTGTAATTGTGAAACAACAATTTTCACAAATTTTGTCATTGATTTGCATTGTCAGGTCATCAGTCAGAAGCCTGGGCCTACCATTGCGGTCCTGGGCCTACCATTGCAGTCCTGGTCCTGAACACTGGTACGGCCATTTTTAAAATCAATGCACCATTGCCTCACTCGGCTTTCACTCACTATCCCCTGCCTGTAATCATCACAAAGTTGACAATAAATGTCAATTGGCCTGTTGTTTTGAGGCAACAAATACCATATCACAGACCACACTTCACAAGTGGTGGAATTTTGCATTGCAGGACACATTTTGACAACTCACAGAGAGCAAAGTAAGGAACGCACAGTCCTCACACTACAACAGCTGGATTCGTACGTTCTGACACCAAGATGGCGGCTCTAGCCCCACCCATTGCCATGATAGGACAAAACATCTGTTACTTTCTGGACGGCCCTCATAGTTTAGTGATTGACAGCTGCTAACCACATAGTGCAGGGCTTTAAATGAGTGAGAAAGGATGCATATTGTCACAGCAATGGTGCATGGGGAAATTAAGGGTGAGTCTAACATTACTGTCAGCTGAACAAGCAACCAAAAAATGGCTGACATCATGAAGCTGGAAGCAAGCCTCATTGTTAAGAGCACTTGAGACCTTCTTAAGCATTTGAATGACAGACACTTTCAGAACCATTTCACCATGCTTGTCAAGGCAGTGGTATTAGCTGAGTTGACCATTCCAACGACTGTGGAGTAGAAAAGTCCTGCAATATATTCCAGCTTGTAGTAATGAACTGCTGGAGTGAATATTAGTTTTGTATGTATGTCTTATTACTAGCAGTGCAACTTAGTGCATGCAATAGAGACATAAAGGAATATTAAAGAGACGTGTTTAGAATGTATATTTGTGTATGAAGGAGAAAGTAATTGTATGTTAATATGGACTAACTACAATTCCTTTCTTGGAAGTGTTGAAAACAGTGTTGTTATGATAAATTAAATTTAAAGGGAGTCGATTAATGACACTAAACAACACTTTTAAATTTTTCCGGCTAACTATTTTAGTGACAAATGAAGGAGTTGAAGTTTGCATCATTGTGTCATTTGTCATAATACATGTTTTTTAAGTCAATACCGTTTTGCGATTCTGCTGCCGCAGCACTACGGTCGGCGTTCCGTGCATGCGCGCTGGTTACCTACATCTCTTGTCTACGCACTGATGCCATTACAGTCTGATTCTTCATTGTATACGTTGGTTACTGAGTGTTTAAGATACCTTCGACAATCGTGAGTCCCGCCGATTGTGGAGTACGGGCTGTTATGCGATTTCTTAGTGCTAAAGGCGTAAAACCGATCGATATTCATCGTGAGATCTGTGAAGTTTACGGTCAAAACATTATGAGTGATGGAATGGTAAGGAAATGGGTGAGAGCATTTAAAGATGGCCGCACAAATGTGCATGATGAAGAACGGAGTGGGCATCCTTCGGTTATTACTGAAGATTTGGTGCAGAAAGTGGACGAAAAGGTGAGAGAAAACAGACGCTTTACAATTTCATCATTGTGCGACTATTTTCCTCAATATTCTCGTAGTGTTTTGTATCGCATTGTGACCAAGAACTTGAAGTACCGGAAATCATGTTCATGTTGGGTTCCGAAAATGTTGACGGATCTGCACAAAACCCAACGTTTAGGCAGTGTATTGACTTTCCTTGAGCGGTACCACAATGAAGGTGAAGATTTTATAGACCAAATTGTCACTGGTGACGAAACATGGGTGGCCTACGTCACACCAGAATCGAAACAACAATCCATCGAATGGCGACATTCATCATCACCCACAAAAGTGAAGTTAAAGCAAACAATTTCTGCCCGGAAAATCATGTGCACAGTTTTTTGGGACAGAAAAGGAGTATTGCTAGTGGAGTTTCTGCCTCGTAATGAGACAATCAATGCAGTGTCTTATTGTGAGACATTGAACAATCTGCACCATGCAATCCAGAACAAAAGACGTGGCAAGTTGAGTAAGGGTATCGTTTTGCTTCATGCAGTGCCCATCCACATGTGGCTAATCGGACCAAAGATCTCATCAAATCTTTTCAATAGGAAACTTTAGATCATCCTCCATACAGCCCTGATCTGGCGCCCAGCAACTACCATTTGTTCCTGCACTTGAAGAAACATCTGGGCAGTCAGCATCTTCAAGATGATAACAAAGTCAAAACAGTTGTGATACAGTGGTTAACACGTCAGGCGGCAGAATTTTATGAGGAGGGTATTCAAAAACTGGTGCCACGTTATGACAAATGCCTCAATATTCACGGAAATTATGTAGAAAAGTAGATTATGGTACATCCTTTCATGTAAAAATAAAATTATTGTGATATCTATGCACGTCTTATTTTAGTTCCAAAACGGTACTGACTTAAAAAACATGCCTCGTATGTATAGTGGTCGTCATAACTCATGTTTTTAGTTATAAATAAAAGCATTGTTAACAATGAAGCTAATTTCATGTATAAAGACTAAAATTGAGTCATACCTTTTAAAACTTGTAACTTCACTCGCGTCCTTTTACAAAATCAGAAATGTTTTCGAGACTGTTACAGTTCCATCCTCAACTGATTAGCGACTCATTACAGTTGGTTGTTGTCTGGATCTCTTGTAATTTGCTCCCTCTCTCGGAAGATTCTTTACATAAGTTCAGCAGACCACTCACTGATGGCACATCAACATTTAGAATATGTGGAATGTTTTTAATAACAAAAATGTTTTCCCATGTTGTAAGTTCAAGTTTTGTTGACAATGGTTTTAGTAGTTTGATCTCCTCTCCGATGTGGTGGTTATCATTCCAGAAATGAAAAGCAACTGCCGATTATTCTGTTTGTTTATATTTTATGTTCCTAAGGTGTTCTGTTAATCTAGTTTTTAAATTTCTCTTTGTCAAACCAATATAAAATTTGTCACAGTCTTCACAATTTATCCTATATATGATTGATTTTTGTTCTGGTGGGATTGTGTTTTTTAAGGGATTATTTAACAATTTCTTGAGTGAGAATCTGTTTTGTGATGCTAGTTTGATGCCGTAATCTTTAAATATTTGTTCAAACTTCGGAAATGCCCAAGGGTGGAAAGTGATTTTTTGTATTTCCAGTTTTTATTTATGTTTTGAAGAGTAGTGATCTGTTTTAATTTCTTTTGCTTGTAGTCCCGATTGATCATTTTTTCGGTTGAGTTTGGATTGAAACCATTTTTTTGTGCGGTATTTAAAATATGAGGTACATCCAAAAAGTAAGTTCTGTTTGGTAATAAATTTAAATTGTGCACAGATACAGAAAAATGATTTATTGCACAAAATTCTACAGCTCTTAAATTACTTTTCCACATAACTGCCAAAATTTTGCAGGCATTTTTCATAGCCATGCACAAGTTAAAGTATATCTTCTTCATAGAAGTTTGCCGCCTGTGTCTTCAACTAGTTGGAAACATTTTCTTTCAGCTCTTTGTCATTGTTGAAGAGTTGACCTCCAAGGAAAGATTTGAGATGCAAAAACAGATGAAAGTTGCTAGGAGCGAGGTCAAGGCTGTACGAGGGGTGATCAAACACGTCCCAGTCAAATCCCTGTAGGATTTTCGTCGCATTTGCAGTGTGTGGTGTGCGTTGTCATGAAAAAACACAACCCCTTTTGACAGCCGATAAATTTCAATTGGTTTCACTTTCCTAGCATTCAGAAAACAAATCACAGATCTGATTTCACAAGCGGCGGATTTTTCAATAAACACCGACATTGTAAACAAGCACAACAAAGCGTACATGGCTGACAGCGATCTCACAGTGGTTCACGTTTCTTCTCCTTGATATAGAGTGTCTACCACGCATGTGCGGAACTACGATTGCAGTGATGCAGCGGAGATAAATTGAAACAGAACTTATTAAATTTTAGATGAGTCGCACTTTTTACACATCTGCTTCACTTTCGTAAGTGAAGCAGATGTGTAAAAAATGCGACTCATCTAAAATTTAATAATTTTTCGCTTCACTGTGGTGTTCCAATACAGTTGAATCTCGATATATGAAACAGAACTTACTTTTTGGATGCCCCTTGTATATGTAAATTCCTCATTATATTGTTTTTGATCTAAAGATATATGCTGTTCAGTCTGTGGATCAAACTTCTAAGAGCAGCTAATTTATGTGACACAGAATTGAAACTGTTGCATTTTATGTAATTATCTGTGTGAGTAGGTTTTCTATAGATTCCAAATTTTACACTGGCATTTTGTCTTATAATCATACAAATCTAAGAAAGGCAATTGATTGTTTTCTTCTACTTCCATTGTGAATTTTATATGATCATGTATATTCAGTAGCTTTAAAGAGTTAATTAAAAACTTTTGAGGGACTACAGCAAAAATATCATCAACGTATCTGGCCCAGAATTTAAACATATATGAGAAATATATCGAGATTTAACTGTATTGGAACACTACAGTGAAGCGAAATAATTATTAATTTTTAGATGAGTCGTATTTATTACACATCTGCTTCACTTTCGTACCTATTTTGAGGACATGTTTCGCAAATCATCGTTTGCATCTTCTGCTCTTATGCGACTAAAGCTTGTAGATAAAAAACTAAAATCATTCAAACTTCAAAAGAGATTAAAACAGATCACAGCTCTCACACCAATAAAACAAGAAATTAGATTTGCTAAATTTACTTACCACCCCTGGGCCACAAAAAAGTTCCAAAAAATATTCAAGAAATACAATATAACATTGGCACCAAAAAACAATTACAACATTAAAAACCTACTTCACAGTAATAATACTGATAAGATAAAACCAGAGGAAAAGTCAGGCATTTACAAGATTAAGTGTAAAGACTGTGAAAAAATTTACATAGGGAGAACAAAAAGAAACATAGGCACTAGAAAGAAATAAAGAAAGAACACTTCAGGCACTTAAGATACAAAAATATTGATAAGTCCGCAATAGCAGCTCATTTCTGGTCTGAAAATCATGAAATTGAAGATAGCACAGAATTACTAAAATACGTACAAAAACATAGTGAACTCGTCATATGGGAGAGAATATACATAGAAAAACATAAAAACCAACTAATGAACTTTGAAATCCCGCCAGAAGAGAATCCCACATTTAAGTTCATCACTAAATCAACAGATGGCAGCAGCAACTCCAGAATTACCCACACCCACCACACCACTGGATCAAGCTTTAGTCGCATAAGAGCAGAAGATGCAAATGATGATTTGCAAAACATGTCCTCAAAATAGGTACGAAAGTGAAGCAGATGTGTAATAAATACGACTCATCTAAAAATTAATAAATATATGAGAAAGTTTTAGTGATGTGTGTTGTGTAGTGTTTAACGCCTGCTTTTACTACATACGGCACCGCAGGCGGTGACACTGATGGTACATGAGATGGCAGGGGAAACCGGAGTTCCCGGAGAAAACCCGTCTCAGCGCCGTCCACCACAAATCTCACTTTGCAGTTGCCTGGGATCGAACCCGGGCTACCATGGTGAGAGCCAAGCGGTCTAACCACTGAGCCACGGCGCAGTGTGTCTCCAAATTGCTCATATTGCTCATATACAGATCAACTAAGAAGGGTGAAAGTGGATTCCCCATTGCTAAGCCTTTTGTTTGTTTGTAATATTTGTTGTTGAATTTGAAGTAATTTTGTTCAATACATAGCAGTGCAACAGTTTCGAAAACGTTCCTGATTTTGTTAAAGGACGTGAGTGAGGTTACAAGTTTTAAAAGGTATGACTCAATTTTAGTCTTTATACATATAACTCATGTTATTCATCCTCTAATTACATCACTTAAAGAATATGTCAAATACAAATATACAGATGTAAAATTTAGTACTGCTTATTAAATTATAGATGGGTCGTATTTATTACACATAAGCTTCACTTACGTACTGCTTGATTTATATTCATCTAGGTTATAAAAAGCATTATCTAATAAGTATTTTTTACCAAATTAATTTACATTTATTTTTAATTATTTTTATTTCTTATAGATAACTTGTTTTATAATTGTCTTGCCATTCCACTTACATGTCTATTATTTAAAGTACCCCTAAGTGTTGATATAAAATATTTGTTATTATTTCTTAAGCCATAGTTATGAATATTGTTATTTTTTTTCTCCTCTTTGTCCAATACTACAATTTGTATGCTGTCATAAATATGCATGAATGGAACAGTTAAAATATACTTTTCAAAAATTGATGTACATGAATGCTGTTTATCCACTCTTTCTATTATCCTAAGTGCTTTTCTTATATGTAAATACCTTTTTCATGTTTGTTTCCGTAACATTTGCCCAAAGAGTAAATTCCATAGTTAATGTGTGAATAAATAAATGCATGGCATATCTGCTTGACAGTTTCTTCATGTATTACATTCCTTGCATGTTTCATTATATACAGGGTTATTCAAAAAGAAAGAACAGATTTCAAACATTTATTTCCTTCAAACTACAAAAGATAGAAACATAATTCCAATGTTCATGGAGAGAGAAAAGTTTACAATTTTATATTATGTATTCAATATGAGCACTGTGTGTTACATGACAAATGTCATAATGCTGGCTCATTTCTTGCCACACACAAATCAGCTGATCTCTAGTTACGGAATTCACAGCTTCAACAATTTGATGTCGTAGATGTTCAAGAGTGTCAGTCATAGGAGGGATAAAAATACAGTCTTTTACATAACACCATAGTTAAAAATCACACAGAGTAAGATCTGGAACCGTTGATAAAGTTGATCTGCTCCTCCTCTTCCAATCCAACATCCTGGAAATGTGCTATTCAAGTAACGTCGGACTCGTAAGAGAAATGAGGCTGGCCACCATCTTGCATGAAGATGAAGTCATCTGAATCTTCTTCAAGGTTAGGGGAGCATGTCTAGGTAGGTTAGTCCTGTCACAGTTTTCTCCATGAAGAAGAAAGCTCCATAAACCTTGGTTACAGATTTTGGTGAAATCAATTTTAAAAAGAAGAAAGAAGTATTAGCATCAACTTCTCAATTCAGGAATATATGGATGATGCACTGTGATCTCAATTTTATTTAGTGTCTGTTCAACTTTAGGAAAACTATATACTCTAGATATTGTACATAAGTAATATTCTCTTGCTTTGTTATACTTTGTAACATATTGTATTGTAAATATTGTAGACATTTCTGATCTTAAAGTTTAGGTTTAAAATTTTGACGAGTCACCAATTTACGAGCGCCTACTCAACTATGTAAGTGTAATGTGAACATGCCAATGCACAATTCGTAGCTTTTGTTATGGTTGTCAGGATGCAATGCTTGCAATAACTGCAGTTTTGATGATGTTTTAAAACTTTCCATACCGTTGGTTGAGGAATGTTATGTTCCATGCTTGCTCGTGATGTGGATTTCTTTAGGCTCCTTTCATACAGTGTATGAATATGCTCTACATTCTCGTCCAATGTGCAAGGAGTCTCTTAACCTTTTCCTTTTGCAAATGCAACCATTTTCTACGAATTTTCAATGCCACTCGTAAATTTACTTATGGCATGGCAACTGTTTATTAAATTGACAGCGAAATGTTCATTGAATTGTAACAATGTACTCTAGTTTTGCTAATTGCCATGCACAAAATGAATTCTCTTGTGGTGTCGCCACAATTTGACTACAAAGCAACAACAAACAACAGTGCCAATGTGGCCGTGATTGGAACTTCTACCCCCTCCCCCCACGCTATTTTAGTTGTAAACTTTTCTCTCTCACTGATTGTTGATATCATGTTTCTATCTTTTGTAGTTTGGAAGAAATAAATGTTTGAAATCTGTTCTTTCTTTTTAAATAGGGTTTATCCATCACAGCCTCAGCCTCCTAGGTGATGGATAGTTCTTGAGTAACCTACAGTAGTTTAGAAAAACTAAAAATGTTGGTGGTTTTAATACATCCCTTGTAGTAATGCATGTTTATGTAACAGATAAAATAATTTAGTCTTCTATGACGGCTTTACAGTCTACCATAAACTTTCTATGTAACATTTTTGTTGCAGATACCTTGGCAATAGAACATAAGGGAAAGTCCCTGAATTTGCTTCGAACTGGAATAGCATGGCCATCAGACAAGGCCATCAAGTTCCATAATCCAGAAGGAAACCTTTCTGTTGGTAAGCTTGCTTTACTAAAGTGGTATTAGAAACTATAGAATACATTTTAGTTAATTAATGGAAATTAATCATTGCTCCCGGCCATGGCATTGAATTTTTCATGTTGTTTATAAAAAACCTTAGCCTTTATACGGCTAGTGTGAAGAAATGATTAATTTCCATCAATTAACTAAAATAATAAGAGTTAAATGATGAAGCCTGGGACTTAAAGTACTTACGATAGTAAGTGGCCACAAACTGTGTATCTCGGATGCGAGAGCCCCTAGTAGTCTACCGGGGAAATATACGAGTCAAATGGAGAATTTAATGGTTTGATGGCAGGATGGCACATTGGCCATGGTAGCTCAAAGGGTAAGAGCGACTGGACGGAAACCAGGAGATCCATGGTTCAAATACCGGCCATGGCATTGAATTTTTCATGTTGACTCTATAAAATACATGCTTAAACTTAGTACTAGTTTAGATTATGTGTACCCTAAAGTATATAGTATTATTTAATAGTTAACTCTTTAATATCAAAATGATTGCCTTTCGGGGGCACCTTGAGGCATATGACTTAAATAGGTGCATTCATTAAAGCAAAACGTAATGGACTGGGCATCCGTTCAAAGCTGAACATTGCTAGCTTAAGTCCCAGTGACCACAGTGAAGTAAGTCTTGAGAGGGCCCACGTAAAATAATTAATCATGATGACTAAAGGCTGGAGGAATGTGCATGCAATACATGTTAGCTGGACGTTGCTGCCAGAAGCAAACTTCAAAAACAGTGTAATGTAGTACTCTGCGAACTAGTGAAGCATTGTATAGAAGACTTAACTAATTCAATTAATAAGGATACCTCTTGTATCAGGTATTGAAAAGGTGAAAGCTAAATTCCAGAACGTTGTAAACAAAAATTTTAATTATCAAGCTATGTGTGAAATATGTAAAATATGAAGCTATTAACAGTGAAGCAAACAAACATATACAAATATAATAATTTGTAATGTAAAAACTTCCCTATCTTATAAGAAATGATGAAAGTTTTCTTATAAATTGATCAGGATCGCGATTTCGTGAACATTTTATTGACATCCTCAGCAAGAACCTTAAACAATGTCGTTGTCAATGTTATAGTCACTAGATGTCACTGTTTTTGTCAGTACTACCAAAATCTGAAAATGGAACAAATTTAAAAACAGTATCGAAGTCCGGTATTTCAAAATTCATTATGCAATGTTTATTTTTTAAAATAAATATCTTTTCCCAAACCATTAAATTTATCGGACCATTTAATTGTTTTAATAATTTAACTTTTGGATTTATTTAATGGTTAAATGACCAAAAATTATCAGCTACGGTCGATTTATCAGTTTGTTTGTACTTAATGTTACGAAAATGTTCTTTCGTTCTGGTTTCCAAATTATTTTTGTCTTTCCAACATAAACTTTATCACAATCAAAACAATTAAATTGATAAATACCAGATTTTTATTATTAGGAATTTTATCTTTTTTAGAGAAATGCAGTAAATTTTTAATATATTTATTTTGAAGAACTAAAGTTATACCAAACTCTTTAAAAAAAATTTGGAAATGTTTAACCCAAGGATGGAAAGTAAATTTTTTAAAATTTAATCATCTTTTAAATTATAATCGTCTTTTATTTTTTAAGGGTAGAAATATGTGTGAAAGCTTGAAAATTAGTAGGAAAGGAAACATACCAGATGACAGAGTGGAATTCTTTCCATTTGCACCTCTGACATCTTGTGACATCAACAGAAGTTTTTCACTGTTTAAAATCTGCTTCAGTGATAGGTGTGGAAATTTCACATTAAATTTTAATAATTAATGAAGGTACATTGTAATTAAGTGTAGTGCACTCTAGTTAATAAATAAGTACATATAACCATTTAAGTGCAATTTCCGAATGTATAATTTATGATTCAGTAAGGCAGTTGTCGTGGTCAGGCTGTACCTACCTGCAGTTGTTTTCATGTGCAAGTGATTACAGTCCATGTGCAGGATACCTATACACAAATGTGCATGCCTCTAGCCTTTAGTGACGACAGACAGTGCAGTTTCATTTCGCTGCAGTTGAATGTGTTTTGCTTCTTTAAAAAGTACACTACAATGTTAATCATAACAAATTTTATTTGTATAATATAAATCAAACTAAAAGAGATATTTTGTATTGATAACTGCTATTAATTAATAAAATATGATATTAAAAAATTTTAAAAGCTTGGACTAAACTTATTGCTTGAATGTCACACCAGACTTTCTTTTTTTTTAATTTTACGTCCTCGAATGTTAAGTCATATCGGATGATGAATGAATGTGATGAAATGATGCTCAAATGTGTCCAGGGTCCATGGAGCTTAGAGCTACCCAACATTTGTCTATCAGGATAAGGGAAAACTCCGGAAAAAAAAAACCTTATGCAGGTAACTCACCCTGACCGAGATTCGAACTTGGGATCTCTTGAACGTGAGACAGACACACTGCTATCTACGCTACCGAGGCGGGCAGACAGACAATGTATAGGCCAGTAGCTATTATAAGAGATTGTTGAGAGATCTATCACTTCTTGGTCATCACATAAAGATATGAAATATTTTTGTTATTAGTCTTGCTTATGGCCTACTGAGATTTTGTACAGAGAGTTGGAGTGTCAGGGAAGGACATGTTAGTGTGTTTGGTTCATGCCCTAATTCCTTTATGTATATAGGTTCCACATTATAGTTCCACCACTATATCTCCGGCCCTGGCATTTCCTGAGGGTAAAGAAAGAGACAGACATATCAAAGTATACTAGCAGTGTGTATTTCTACAGGAAGCGATTCTGATACATCAGCACTCTTAATTTGATGTATTGTAATGTTGCTTGGAGCTTTGCTACATACAGAACATAATATCAAAGATAATAAAAGTTTGTATGCTAGCAACAATTACTGCACGTGTCCATCTTGCATTTTCTATGTTGCCAGTTTTCTTATAAGCAGATCACATGGCATCATCAGCTGTTTGCTTTAGTACATAAGAGCATTTGTATTTATAATATGGAAGAGGCTAAAACCACTAATGATCAAAGATACAGTAGAAGTACTTCCATAAAGCCTGGCATTTAAAGTAACTTATAAAGTATGGGGAACTTATAAAGTATCAAGGGGAAACACAATTTCTGGTAGTACAGGTAAGTGAAGATTTAAAATGGGGATCACACATAATTATGTTAACCAAAAAACTCAGTATGTGATGCTATATGTTAAATACATTAAAAATGGGCACCAGCACACAAGTTCTCAGAAATGCATATTTTGCTCAAGTCCACAGTCATAATTGGTATGGAATAATATTTTGGGGTATAGCAACTGGCTGGGAAGAGGTATTTAAAATGCAGAAGCAAGCAATAAGAATAATGATGGGTAAGACCAATACACCGCCACCAACCACCACCACCTTTAGAATAAAGTCCCATCCAGCTCAGTGGGAGTAGTATGAGGTGTGAGATTGTTGCGCTGCTCTAAGGGGATTGGGGTAGCTCTGTGATGTCATCCAAATCATTGTCTGTTTCACTCATTTAAGAAACAACAATCTCACGTAATAAATTCTGTTCATGCAAGCATTGCCTCACATTACCAGCTTGTTCCCCTTAACCTACTTCCCTGCTTGCTGCAACTTCACAGAGCTTGGTCCCATACAGTAAACCAACAACACACTAACTTTCATGAATACAAGTTTGCACATGTGATGGCTGGATGGCTCAAATATTGGAATCACATCTATTGCCAGGGACTTGATGGAAGTACGGCTACTCTACCACAAATGCCATCCAAGACAAAAAACAATTAAAATTTAAGAATATTGCCACCCTGGCGGTAGAATCGCGAAGCCGATGAAAAATGAAGACCGGTAGCGACGGACAGTTGAGTGTAGTTTTGAGAGAAAATAAACAGTTTTAAGGTTAGCTAGCAAACTGTAATGTTGAACAGTGTATTTCGAGAAGAATAAGGTGTAGTTTTTGTGTTTCGTAACCTCGTTTTATCATTTCACGAACCCACAAAGTCACAACTGGTGTCAGGAAGCGGGATAACAACATCACGGAACATTATGGCCATGGAATCGGCATTGGAAATGCTTTTGCAGAAGATGAACGAATTAACAGCGAAGTCGGAAGCGGCAAATAACAACTTGGCCGCGAAGATGAACGAGTTAACAACAAAAACAGAAGCGGCAAATAACAACCTGGCCGCAGAGTTGAAAGAAATAAAGACCGAATTGACCACAGAAATGAAGGCAGCGAACGACAGTCTGGCCACGAAAATGAAGGAGGCGAACGAGGTCCTCGCCGCCAAATTTGAGGAACAGTTGGCCGGCGTGAGGGATGACGTGACGGAGCTGGACAAGCGGATGGGCCAAGTGGACGAGCACGCCGAGGACCTGGCGAACCGCTTCAATGACCTAGAGGAAAAGGCCGTCAATAACGCCAAGTCCCTGAACGCCATGGTTGAAGACGTCGAAGACCTCGCGAACCGCGTAAACAACCTGGAGGGAAAGGCCGACAGCAGCGTCAAGTCCCTGGACGTCATGGTGGAGGACGTCGTCGGCAGGAGACTGAAGGGTTTGAAGGCTGACGCACCGGGACGCGACACAACATCGGCGCGCGTCAAACCTCCGAAATATGACGGCGCGTCAACATTTGAGGTCTTCCGCCGCCAGTTCGACACAGTGGCCAAGCACAACAGATGGTCACCGGAGGAGGAGGCCACACAGCTAATAGCCAGCCTCCAGGGACGGGCCGCGGAAATCCTAAACGCGGTGCAGACGACGGCGGCGCCCAAGGACATCTGGGAGGCCCTGGAGAATCGTTTCGGGAACCACCGCTTAGCCGCAGCATACCGCAGCCAACTAAAGGCAAGGTCGCAGCAGCCGGGGAAGACGCTGCAGGAGTTCGCCATAGCGATCGAGCAGCTGGCTAGCAAGGCCTTGGTTGACCTGCCACTGGAGTTCGTATCCCGGGAAGCCGCCTACAATTTTGTCGACGGGGTACGGGACACGGAGATTCGTCAGCGCCTAATGCTCGGCGATTATAAAACCATCCACGAGGCGCTGACAGCGGCATTAAGGATGGAGGCGGCCAAGGTAGCATCTATCCCGACGTCGAGAACGAGGAGTGTCCGCTACGCCGGAGACAGAAGACCAGCTGTGGGACGCCGGCGAACACCTAGTGGCCTGTGTTGGGGGTGTGGACAGCCCGGACACCTGCGAAGAGACTGCCCACACCAGGAAGAGCAGCCGGAAAACGAGTAAGGCCCGTCGTGGAGAGGGGTACGTCGGCGCCATTACCACCATCCCCTCGAGTGACAATCCGCGCCGTGAGCCGGCGGATGGATGACAACCTCATCGCGGACGGATGGGTAAGAGGAAAGCCGTGCCGCGTGCTAGTGGACACCGGGGCTGCCGTGACCATCATCAGACCTGACGTGGCGAAGGGTTTGCCGACGAGGAAACCAAGCCGACCATACCAGCTTGTGACAGCATCGGGCGACACCATGCCTGTGCAGAAGGAGGCCCTGCTGGAGCGGACCTTGGGACGGAGTGCCGTGCGTCTGTGGGTGTTCGTCGCGAAGGTGGCTGAGGAGGTGATTCTGGGACTAGATGCCCTCAGGAGCCACGAGGCGACGGTCAACGTCGGCAGGAAGGTCCTGAGGCTCAACGGTGAAGAGGATTAACGACGTGGTCTACCGCATCCAGAAGATGCCCCGAGGAAAGATGTTGGTGGTACATCTGGATCGCCTGGCCCGCTACGAAGGCGCTGTTCGGGACGACCAGCCTTGAGGAGGGAGCAATGTCACCCTGGCGGTAGAATCGCGAAGCCGATGAAAAATGAAGACCAGTAGCGACGGACAGTTGAGTGTAGTTTTGAGAGAAAATAAACAGTTTTAAGGTTAGCTAGCAAACTGTAATGTTGAACAGTGTATTTCGAGAAGAATAAAGTGTAGTTTTTGTGTTTCGTAACCTTGTTTTATCATTTCACGAACCCACAAAGTCACAGTATCGAGATTTAACTGTATTGGAACACCACAGTGAAGCGAAATAATTATTAAATTATAGATGAGTCGTATTTATTACACATCGGCTTCACTTACTTACCTATTTTGAGGACGATGTTTCGCAAATCATCGTTTGCATCTTTGGCTCTTATGCGACGCACAGTAGTAGCAAGAACTGGCAACACTGCCTCACTCTGACATGCTAAATATCAGAGCTGGAGATACAATGGTAGATCTATAACATGATCGCTTTAAGAGCAGCCTGTCTGATAAAGAAAATATATATTTAAATAAAGATTAATATAATTAGAGAATTTGCTACAATCTGTCTCAACTGGAATAACACATGGGAGAATGCTCTTAGGCTACTGATTGATGTACGTGGGTGATTCCCACTTAGTTCATTATTAACCTACATCTGAAGGTATTCAGTAACTTCTTTATAAAATATATTTGATTTCTGTTTAATAATAAAATATTGCCAATTGTACAATGTTACAAAGAGATACACAGATGTATGTTGGGTAGTGAAGATCCCCTCACAAATTGTGTATGACTGAGAAATGTCTCTTAGTGTTATTAATTTGCTTGTGTCCTGATTGCAGCTTTCAAGGATTTTGCCAAACCATTGTCTTGGCACAAGAATGTCTGGGAGCTGGACACAGATCCGAGCAACAATGGTTTTCAAAATGAAGACCTTATTGTTTGGATGCGTACGGCAGCATTACCAACATTTCGCAAACTATATCGTCGAATTGACCATAACATGGATGGCTTTCGTGAAGGAATGCCATTGGGCAACTACACGCTTTTAGTTAACTACAGTAAGTTACTTTTTAGATAACAATTGAAAGTTGAAATGTGTAAAGTCATTTTCTCATGAGAATGTAGACATTTGCTTAGTAATTATTATTAAAATTTGCTGCACAATAGCTATGCTCCTGTATTCTCCTGCATTTGGCTCAACTTTCCAACATGTAAATGCCCTTCATCAGTGGCATATGCTTTTAAATACCTAGTCAAGCTATAAATATTGTTACAACCCATATATGAAATAGGGTTTGAGATTTTTCAATTTTTCTTTTAATATGTTATAACTACAACATTTCTTTACAATTTGCACCTATCAAACTTCAAAATGTCCACCATTGGCACGAACACAGGCTTTGAGTCTCTTGGGCCAGTCATCTATTGAAGTATGAATAGTATCAATCAGAAAATCCATCACTGCTGCCACCAAGGAACACTTCAAACTTTCAAGAGAAGGGTGTCTTTTCTTGCAGACCATAGTTAATAGTCCAGAGGGTTTAAAGCAGGCCTACCAGAAGGTCACTCAGCACTGGAGATGAAGTGTGGTAAATTTACCTGCAACCACTTTTGTCATCCTTGCCTTATGAGCTGGCGCAGAATCCTGCTGCAAGGTCCAGTGATCATTGTTAAACATGGGGTCACTCAAGTCCTTCACAATGGGCTCCAGAAAAGTTTCCACATATACGCCGGCACTTGTTTTTACACCTTTCTCACAAAAATGAACTGTGGTGGTGCCTTCATAGCTTACCCCTGAGAGAGGTGCTGACTTCTCTGAAACTTAGGAACTTTCTCATGAGCTTCTTGAGAATTTGCCGCATATTACCTGTTATTTTGGCAGTTAAAACTCTCTCTGGTGGTAAAGATTTTCTTGTCGGTAAAGAGAATTTTCCAGTGTCCATTGTTGGCCTACCACTACAGGAGCTGTCTTGATTTCAGTTTTCTTTGCTGCTTCAGCTGTGATTCCACTGATAAGCTCTGACCTCCATGTCTTCAGAAAGTAACCTGGGGAAATGTTGAGCTCCTGTGCCATGATCTGCTTCTGGACTGGATTTTACCAGACACGAGCCTCCACTTCTTTAACAGCCGCAACTGTTATCACACTGCGAGGATGACCATCCCTTGCCCGGTCATTTGCACTACCGGTCTCAGTAAATCGCTGGATTGTCCGGTAAAGAAATCTTTTGGTGATTTTCAGATGTTTTAGCCGTTTGAAAATCTCAGTTGGTAAATTTCCACTCCATGCTTAAGCAAAGTAAATCCACTCTTTTTCTTTCCTGTTCGACACACACTGACCAGGGCTGACCTTGAGCTAAAGTGCACCTTGCCACCTGCAAAACCAGTTCTACAGTCAAAGCCAAAAGTTTGTGACAATATTTATGGCTAGACTATGTACAAGTCCATAGTTTTTGGTGTAAAAGCTATTCTTTTACTTATTACTGCAATGAGGTGAATGTGTCAACACACTTGGTCACATAGTTAGCTTGGCAATTGATCCCACTATTTATTACTGGGAATGAAGATGAACTAAACAGAAATTGAATTTACTTACTTTCCTATGTTACAGGAAATGTAGGAAATGCAGAGTTTGACTCTTTTGCACTTGTTTTCAAACACTTTATATAGGGATTTCTGTGTAATGGAGTGTACATAAATTGTGATTTCTACCTTCAGATCAACAGTTGTTTCCAGGTTATTCTTGTAAATCAAGGATTTTGTGGCACCCCACAGGAAAAATCAGGAGTAAAGCCTGGGGAGTGAGAAGGCCATAGTCATTTTCTGATTATCTGTTCGCTTGAGATTTTATTTAATAGCACTAATGTTTAATTTTATGTTTGGGGTAGGGCTCCATTGTCTTGTTGAAAAAAAAAAATCATTCAATTTCATCTTCATTCAAAAGGGTGATGATTGGATAAATACTGTGTGAACATTAGACTTATGAAGTGATTGGTGCTATGATTCGCCCTCTGGAAATTGCTGTCCTAAGTACAATTTTTTATACATGGAATGGCTACATGTTTACACTGATGGTTCCAATGGTGGTACTGGCACTGGTGCAGTATGCCCACTCTTCTCTTTCTACAATAGATAAAGTTTAAATTCATGGAGAAATTTCAACAATCCTTCAGAGCTTACAACATCTTCTATATCATATATGAGGACTGTTCAATAAAGAATGATAACAATACTTTTTTGACAATGTACCTTTACTCATCCTCATAATTTTGATGGTCCTTCTCAAAATAGTCTCCCCTGAATGTGATGCACTTGTCCCAGCATTTCTGCCGGTGTAAGACATGCTGGAAACCATTTTTTGAGAGATCCATCAAAATCGCCTCTGCAGCCTTCACCGCTGCTTCTGATGATGGATAATGCCTCCCACGAAGACGTTTCTTCAAGTTAGGGAATAGAAGAAAGTCACATGGGGCTAAATCCGGACTAAAGGGAGGGTGAGGGATGTACTTCACGTTGATTTTTGCAAGATATTCAGCAACAACATTGACAATATGCGGCCGCACATTATCGTGGTGCAGCATCCAGCCTGCTTCACGGAAATGTGGTCTTTTGCGCCTGATATGGACTTGCAATGTTTTCAGGACATCCCTTTAGTATTGTCCAGTTACTGATGTGTGTGCAGGTACAACATGCTGATAAACCATTCCATGAATATCAAAGAATGAGATGACTATAACTTTCCCAGCAGAAGCAACCACTTTGCTTTTTTTGGGGGGTGGTGATGAAGGAGATTTCCACACTGAGCTTTTTTGTTTGCTCTCAGGATCAAAATGATGTAGCCAAGTTTCATCAGCAGTGATTACGTTTGAAAGAAACTCCGGATCTTCCTCTAACATCAACTTTAACTGCACGTTACCTCCATTGCAGCGGTAGGCGATACTGAACATGTCTGAACTTGCCTGGTTCTCACAGGCGGGAACCAGGAGTACTAACAATGCAACTACTACAGCGTGTTTGTTTCACATTAAGCTAACAGAATATAATAAGATTGAATTTTAGTGCGAAAAAGTATGTCGGTAAAAAAATGATGATCATTCTTTATTGAACAGCCCTTGTATTATCTTACTCTAAAGCAGCTATAATATCCATAACATTTGATATAACACCTAAAAACCTAAATATTGCAATCATAAAACAGTTAATTTAATTAAAAGATTAATACTTCAGCACATTGTGGAATACATGGTAATGAAACAGCTACAAAAGTCAAACTCATTTGAGCCACTAAGTTATCACTCTATCTAAAGAATAATTATAACAACATATAGTCAAAAAATTACAAACAAAAGGAAAGCTATGGGAAAATTTATGTAACAGCAGCTTGAATAGAATCAATACACTACCAAGAAAATCCTCTGTAGCAACTTTTAGGGCTGTATTGATAGACTTGGTCCAGACCAATTTGCTACTTCCGGTAGACTAACAATGGACCATTGATTTTCTTATTCATAAACCGGGATTAGCGTTGGTCCAGCTAAAATTTTGGTCTGCCTCCAAGGGGTAGATTAAAGGCGGACTATCTTTGCAATATGGATGACAATGAAGTGAGGAATGTAGTTCTAGTGTGTAGAATTTGTGCGGAGGAATACTTATCTACCAAGAATAGAAATAATTGTGAACTACGATGACCTAAAATTCAAAAGCAGATACAGGTTTAGTAAAGCAAATGCCAGAAAGTTGATAGAAATGATTCATCCTAACCTGTACGTCAGGGACAATAATTAAGGCCTGAGTATCTCAATACTATGGTATTATACAAGAGGAGGATATCAAGACAACACTGCTGACCTGCATCAGTAAGCCACATTATCAGCAAACTCATTATAAATTTCCCTCCATACCTCCTCCTTTCTCATATTTGTATTCGTTAACACAGATTTGTTTTCTATAATGTTCATTATTTTTTGGACTAGAGAAAACAAGAACTTCTTCTCTTCCTCTGACCAATTGATAGCACGCTTCTTCATATTATCCATATTCACAACACACCACACTTTATTACCGAACCTAAAACAGCAGCAGGAACTGTAAGAATGATTAAGAAACAGCTGTGAAACTACCACAGAGATTTATAAACTTGTAGGTACACTGTGGTTTGTTTAGCACTCTATGGGACTCGTGCATGCGCAGAAGAACCTTTCTATGTCATGTAACATTTGCTTCATGTTGGTCCATGGCTTTACTTGATCCGAAGTTAGACCGCCTTTGGTCTGGACCACATTAGTTGGAAGATAGTCTGGACCAAGGTGATAACTATGAATACGGCCCATATAGTTGTAACAGGCCATGACTGTCTCAATAAACATTTATTCAGGATTGGTATAGTGTGTCTCCTTTCTGTACACTTAAAGAAGATATGGATGGAAACCTGTTACTCCACTGGCTAACATCAAAATACTGGAGTACAAGAGAGCAAATGGCTTCATTGCCAACTACTTAACATTAGATACATACCAACCAAAATTTAAACTTTTGTTTAAATTCTATTAAGTACCAGGTAAACTCAACCATTCTTAACCACATTTGAAACATCTGTGCTGCTATAGTGAAGAATAGTATTTTAAAAAGCTTATAAAACTTACGATAAAAATGCGGACTCAACAGATCTGTATGACAGTTATCTTTTGATTGTTCAGGCAGTGGAGACTTGTCTTAAAACAATGGACTATAACACTTGTTAGCATGCTGCATGTTTTAAAATAAGGCATTTCCATAGCTTTTGTTTATTTCTTTCAGCCTATTCTGTGACGTCATTTGAAGGAACAAAACGAATGATTCTCTCCACCACATCATTGTTAGGAGGCAAGAATCCATTCCTAGGTATTGCTTACATTGTGGTAGGCTGCGTATGTCTGCTTCTTGGTATTGTGTTCCTGTTCATACACATCAAATGTGGCAAAAGGTATGTTATCTCACACTTGCTGGTCTAAATTACTATAAGAAATGATAGTGTAGTAAGTTATGCCCGATTTTCCCAACAGATGTTAAGACTTAACATGAGTTTAACAATAGTTATAACAAAAATTGCATTTCACTAACAAGTGTTAGCTTAACACTTGTGTTAAATCTCTTGTTAAACTAACAAGCCATATTTCTGTTAAGTCGTTAACAATTGTAAATAGTCAAGATGGCGGGATGGCGGCCTGAATGCAGCTTTTGATGTCGATTTGCTATATTTATGACCGTCTAAGTGGCATTCATAATAGAGTGCGGCCTATGAGGAGAAATGATTTTGAGAAGCTATCAGACGGAGGTATAGACTGTCAAGACAAGTTGCTATGAAGGTTACTGCAGAAGTACAAGAGAGGTTAGAACATGTATCGAAAGGAATATGCCAATCTTCCCTTTGCTTCAAGTATTAATAGATAGACCAACACAAGAAATGATAGCTCTCTGCTGCAACTACAGAAGGCAGCACTTGTCACAAACTATTTTATTTTGAGGGTTAGCCCGTTTTTCTGGGCATATCTTCATTAAAATAAAATCAGCCCTAGAACATTAAGTCATATCGGACGATGAATGAGGAACATTGAAGGACAGCTATTGGTTGATGTTATGTCTCTTTCTTTTGTAACACTGATGTCTCACACATTTCGATTTCTGGAAATCTAGAAGACAGTTCAAGATACTTAAGTTCCCAACACGTTTCTTCTGCGACCCATTGATATAAAAGGCCAGACTAACAGTCCAGTTGTGCATGAGTCAGGCAGCCAGAGCGGTGTTAAAGTGAAGAGTTAGTTGTCTGAGACTCAACAGTGTCAGTCTGCGAACAAGAGATTTATTATGTCTTTCAAATAGGATGAAGTTTGTCCTTGAATGCTACTAAGCCAGCAACCAATTGGACTCCTGCAGTGTTATCTGCATTCCCCATAAGTGGTGTGTGACGAGCACCAGATGAAGGTACTCTAATAAATAATATTTGCATTAAGAAAAAAATTCATAGTGTCACCCTGACGGTAGACTCGCGAAGCCGATGAACAAATGATGGCCGGTGGAGATTCGGGAAACTTCGGGGCCGATCGTTACCGGAAGAGACCGTTGAGAGTAGTGTTTTGAGAAAAATAAACAGTTTTTGAGGTTGCTAGCAAATTGTAAGGTGAAGAATGTATTTGCTACGAAAATAAAGTGTAGTTTTTGTGTTTTGTAACCTCGTCTTGTTATTTCACGAACCCACAAAGTCACAACTGGTGTCAAGAGTGGGATATACGACAATGGAAGCTGCATTGGCAAAGATTTTAGAGAAAATGGAAGAAATGAAGACGGCAAATGAAAACCTCGCTACAAAAACAGAAGTGGCAAATAACAGCCTGGCCGCGAAGCTGGAGACTACAAATGACAACCTGGCCGCGGAGTTGAAACAAATAAAGACCGAATTGACCACAGAAATGAGGGCAGCGAACGCTAGCCTGGCCACGGAGATGAAAGCGGCAAACGAGGCCCTTGCCGTGAAGTTTGAAGAACAGCTGGCCGGCGTGAGGGATAACGTGACGGAACTGGGCAAGCGGATGGGCCAAGTGGACGAGCGCGTCGAGGACCTGGCGAGCCGCGTTGACGACCTGGAGGGAAAGGCCGACACCAGCGTCAAGTCCCTGAACGCCATAGTAGAGGACGTCGTCGGCAGGAAACAAGGATTTGAAGGCCGACGCGCCGGGACGCGACACATCTGCGCGCGTCAAACCGCCGAAATATGACGGCGCGTCAACATTTGAGGTCTTCCGCCGCCAGTTCGACACAGTGGCCAAGCACAACAGATGGTCACCGGAGGAGGAGGCCACGCAGCTAATAGCCAGCCTCCAGGGACGGGCCGCGGAAGTCCTAAACGCGGTGCAGACAACGGCGGCGCCCAAGGACATCTGGGAGGCCCTGGAGAATCGCTTCGGGAGCCACCGCTAAGCCGCAGCGTACCGCAGCCAACTAAAGGCAAGGTCACAGCAGCCGGGGAAGACGCTGCAGGAGTTCGCCATAGCGATTGAGCAGCTAGCTGGCAAGGCCTTGGTTGACCTGCCACTGGAGTTCGTATCCCGGGAAGCCGCCTACAACTTTGTCGACGGGGTACGGGACACGGAGATTCGTCAGCGCCTAATGCTCGGCGATTATAAAACCATCCACGAGGCGCTGACAGCGGCATTAAGGATGGAGGCGGCCAAAGTAACAGCTATCCCGACGTCGAGAACGAGGAGTGTCCGCTACGCCGGAGACAGAAGACCAGCTGTAGGACGCCGGCGAACACCTAGTGGCCTGTGTTGGGGGTGTGGACAGCCCGGGCACCTACAGAGAGACTGCCCACACCAGGAAGAGCAGCCAGAAGAACGAGTAAGGCCCGTCGTGGAGAGGGGCACGTCGGCGCCATCACCACCATCCCCTCGAGTGACACTACGCGCCGTCAGCCGGCGTATGGATGACAGCCTCATCGCGGACGGTTGGGTAAGAGGAAAGCCGTGCCGCATGCTGGTGGACACCGGGGCGGCCGTGACCATCATCAGACCTGACGTGGCGAAGGGTTTGCCGACGAGGAAACCGAGCCGACCATACCAGCTTGTGACGGCATCGGGCGACACCATGCCTGTGGAGAAGGAGGCCCTGCTGGAGCTGAACTTGGTACGGAGTGCCATGCGTCTGTGGGTGTTCGTCGCGAAGGTGGCTGAGGAGGTGATTCTGGGACTGGATGCCCTCAGGAGCCACGAGGCGACGGTCGACGTCGGCAGGAAGGTCCTACGGCTCAACGGAGAAGAGGTTATACTCCGTCAAACTGAAGAGCACCTTGGAATCGGTAGGGTCATCTTGAACGAAGACGTGGTTGTCCCCGCGAGGAGCGAGGTGATGATGACGGCGCGACCGGAAGGCCAGACAGCACGTTGGGTCCAGAGGCAGCAGGAGTACGACTTCACCTCGGAACATCGCAGAGGGAAGAGTCACGGTAACGCGGTCGCTATGTCCCGAAGACCCTGTCCAGAAGAGTGCAGCCAATGCACAAGATTGGAGGGGAAGGAGCGTGCCGCAGCAGTTCGAGTAGTCACGGCAGTGCCTGCGGATGGCTGGGATAGCACAGGCCTGAGGAGGGAGCAGCTGGCGGACGCAGACTTGGGGCCACTCTTGAGGGATGTGGAGAACCTGGTGGACCACCTCCACGACATGCACGAGATGGCTCGCCAGAACATCCAGAAGGCGAGCGACCGCATGAAAACCCGATACGACAGGCAAGCCAACAGCCAAGGGTTCCAGCAAGGTGACCTGGTCTGGTTGTACCGCCCGACCCGGACCAAGGGACGCTGCCCGAAGCTTCAGCAGCCATGGCAAGCACCGTACCGTGTGGTGAAGAGGATTAACGACGTGGTCTACTGCATCCAGAAGGTGCCCCGAGGAAAGATGTTGGTGGTACACCTGGATCGCCTGGCCCGCTACAAAGGCGCTGTTCGGGACGACCAGCCTTGAGGAGGGAGCAGTGTCACTCTGGCGGTAGACTCGCAAAACCGATGAACAAATGATGCCCGGTGGAGATTCGGGAAACTTCGGGGCTGATCATTACCGGAAGAGACAGTTGAGAGTAGTGTTTTGAGAAAAATAAACAGTTTTTGAGGTTGCTAGCAAATTGTAAGGTGAAGAATGTATTTGCTACGAAAATAAAGTGTAGTTTTTGTGTTTTGTAACCTCGTCTTGTTATTTCACGAACCCACAAAGTCACAATATTTTGCAAAAAGTGATCCATAAGGAAGGTAGAAAGAAATGTGTCTAATATAACTGTAAAGACCATATTTTCTGCTCAAATAGTTTTCCTAATACAAATAAGTAAAATACCATTATAGTATAAAAATGCATTGCAATGTAAGCGATGTAAGCACTGTAATGAACATCATTATTGGTTGGCATGTATGCATTTACATATATTTATAAGTACTCAGCACTGAGTCCTGCGCCGTGGCGTAGCAGGCTAAGGCAGCATGTCTTAGTCCCTTGCCATTGAGTGGCCCAGGTTCGATTCCACCACTGGGGTGTGGATGTTAAGTTCTGGGTATAGGACAGGTGCCCACTCAGCTTCATGAGGAGTGTAAGCGGCCCTGGTTATGAAAACCAACATTCTGGCTTGGGGATGCCAAGATGATGACCACATCTCCTCCCCATATCAGTTGAATGATTGCCCACCTCTGCCGTGTGTAAGTGGGTGTGAAGCCGGCAGTCAGATTGGTAGGCCTTGGCCCTCTTATAGGGCTGTTGCGTCAAGGTTTATTTGTATTTATTCAGAACTGAAATGTAAACATTTGACATGACGTGATAAAATAATTGCTTTGAATAAGCCAATGTGTTTGTTAAATTTGAGCGAGAGCAAACAGTATACTTTCTGCAATTCCTTTCTTGGAAGTGTTGAAAACAGTGTTGTTATGATAAATTAAATTTAAGTGGAGTCGATTAATGACACTAAACAACACTTTTAAATTTTTCTGAAACATGTTCCGGAAAATTTTAAAAAGTATACTTTCTGTTACCTTGTAGAATGCTACTTCAGTAGAATATGAGTTGTCACATTATATGTTTATGAATGGTTTGTAAACTCTATTTATTTTAAAGAATTCAAATCAATTCTATCTTCTTCCATTTAAAAAACAGGGAAAAGTGTATAGTTGACGAATTTTTAGTAATGCTAGTCAGTTGTACAAAAGTCACCCACTGAATATGGGTTACAGTGATCATAATGCTCAGTTAATATCAATAAATAAGGAAAACAGTATAAATCCAAACCTTAGAAAAACAAAATTTACCAGACAATTTAATGATTCAAATATAGACTATTTCTTGCATCTATTAAAAAGCGAAATGTGGCATGAAGTGTATGATATATCTGATACTAATGAAAAATTCGAAACTTTTCAAAAAATATTTAGACATTATTTCGATATAGCTTTCCCACTTGTACAAATAAAAGAATCATTCTCAGGAAAATCAAATTTGTGGATTACTAAAAGAATTATAACATCTTGTGCGCACAAACGAAAATTACATAAAATTCTGCAAACAGTGACTGTCACTCCACAATTCAGTGACTGTTAAAAATTATAAAGCCACATTGAATAAAGTTATAAAACAAGCAAAAAAAAATGGCAAACGATAAATTCATCAAAAGTGCCCAGAAAGTAATACACAATGAAATAAAGCCCAATAAGAATGTAGATAATTTAGTACTGCAGAAGCGTTCAACATTAATAACAAACCCAAAGTTAATAGCAAAGACTTTTAATGATCACTTCATAAATCTTGCTGAAAATATTGTTTCCAAAAGAACTCCACAATGGGTACTTCAGTTAAAACAAATAGAGTAAATATATGTGAAACAACAATGTTCTTGTGCCCTACTGATTTCGAGGAAATCGTTTCAGTAATATCCAAATTTAAATCCAAGTACTCTTCAGGTATTGATAACGTTCCTGATTTTTTGCGAAAGAAATGTTATATCCTTATTGCACACCCGTTAGCAGACGTATGCAATAGCTCACTTGAACATGCAGTGTTTCCAGAAGCTTTAAAAACTGCTAAAGTAAAGCCGCTATACAAAAAAGGAGATGAAATCGATTTACTAAATTACAGGCCAATTTCACTCTTATCCAGCTTCTCTAAAGTACTGGAAAAGATATTCTATAAAAGACTTATAGCATTTATAGAGATGAATGATTTAATATCTAACACTCAGCATGGGTTTTGTAAACAAAAGTCAACAGAAACTGTACTTTTTGATTTTGTAAACAGTGTAATAAATACTTTAGATAACAAAGACAAAATACTAGGCACATTTTTCAACCTAACTAAAGCATTCGATGTACTAAACCACAATTTACTATTCCAAAAATTAGAACATTTGGGTATTAGAGGACATGCATTGGAATGGATCAAATCATATCTAAAGGACAGGAAGCAAATAGTAGAAATTTCACATACAGAAAAAGACTGCATTAAAGAATACCAATCACACACAAAATACATTAACTTTTGGTGTACCACAAGGTTCTATTTTGGGTCCTATTCTTTTCTTATTGTTTGTAAATGATTTACAGTCAAATATTACAGCTAAAACAATAGTTCAATATGCGGATGACACAAATATATTAATTGAAAGCAATGCACTTGAAGAGCTACAAATCTTCTCAAGCAGAATGTTCAGTAATATTTCTAAATGGTTCAGCAATAATAATATAATTGTAAACTTGCATAAGACACATGTAATTCATTTTCAGTTTTCTCAGAATAAGTCTCTTGTACAATCACAAGTAATATGTAATAATCAAGTAATTAAGTATGTAAATACAATTAAATTTCTTGGTCTTTGGATACAGAGTAACCTAAAGTGGGAGACACATGTTGATCATCTAATTAAAAAACTGAGTACAATTTATTAAATTTTAGATGAGTCGCATTTTTTACACATCTGCTTCACTTTCGTACCTATTTTGAGGACATGTTTCGCAAATCTTCGTTTGCATCTACGGCTCTTGTGCGACTGACGCTAGATCCAGCGGTGTGGGTAATTCTGGGGTTGTTGCTGCCATCTGTTGATTTAGTGATGAACTGAAATGTGGGATTCTCTTCTAGCGGGATTTCAAAGTTCATTAGTTGGTTTTTATGTTTTTCTATGTATATCCTCTCCCATATGACGAGTTCACTATGTTTTTGTATGTATTTTAGTAATTCTGTGCTATCTTCAATTTCATGATTTTCAGACCAGAAATGAGCTGCTATTGCGGACTTATCAATATTTTTGTATCTTAAGTGCCTGAAGTGTTCTTTCTTTCTAGTGCCTATGTTCCTTTTTGTCCTTCCTATGTAAATTTTTTCACAGTCTTTACACTTAATCTTGTAAATGCCTGACTTTTCCTCTGGTTTTATCTTATCAGTATTATTACTGTGAAGTAGGTTTTTAATGTTGTAATTGTTTTTTGGTGCCAATGTTATATTGTATTTCTTGAATATTTTTTGGAACTTTTTTGTGGCCCAGGGGTGGTAAGTAAATTTAGCAAATCTAGTTTCTTGTTTTATTGGTGTGAGAGCTGTGATCTGTTTTAATTTCTTTTGAAGTTTGAATAATTTTAGTTTTTTATCTACAAGGTTTTTTCCATATCCATTTTTAATTGCAGTTTTTAAGATTTGATGGTATTCGTTTTGATATTCTTGCTGGCTGAGAGGTAGATTTACTAATCTGTGTGTCAGACTGTTGATGGTTGCATGTTTGTGTGGAATTGGGTTGAAACTATTTGCTTTGATGTAATTATCTGTGTGTGTTGCTTTTCTATGAATGCCAAATTCTAGTTTTTCAAAGCCTTTTTTGATTTTAAGGTCTAAAAAAGGTAGAGTACAGTCCTCTTCAGTTTCTACTGTGAATTGTATGCTGGGTTCTTGCAGGTTGAGTAGTTTCAAAGCATCATCTATTAGTTTGTAGGGCACTATTGCAAAGATGTCGTCTACGTATCTGTACCATGTTTTAAACATATGAGGGAAGGCTTTAGTAATATGTGTTTCGAAAAAGCTCATGTATAGATTGGCCAAAAATGGTGATAGCGGGCTTCCCATAGCTAGTCCTGAAATTTGTTTGTAATATTTTCCATCGAAGACAAAATAATTTTGATGTATACATAATTCAGTCATTGCCACATATTCTTCTATTGCATTGGCATCCAGGTTTATAGAATTTAGCCATTTTTTCAGTTGAATCAAAAGTTTGTCTAATGGAATGCTAGGGAAGAGGGAGCGGACATCAAAGGATACTAAAGTGTCATGAGGTTTTAGTTTAAGATTTTGAATTTTTTCTACCAGGTCTAAAGAGTTTTTTATACTCAGGGTATGGAATTGAGGAAAGGACTGAAATTTTTTGGTTAGCCATTTTGCCAGAAGGTAAGTAGGAGTGTTTATATTATTTACAATGGGTCTCATGGGTATGTTGGGTTTGTGTATTTTAGGCAAACCATATATTCTTGCAAGGGTAGGGTTGTCTGGTTTGATAGTTTTTTGTTCTGTAGTTGTTAAAATTTTACTATTAATGATGGTTTTTTGTACATCTTTTATGCATCGGTTGAGTGGATTAGAATCTATTTCCTGGAATTCTTTTTGTTGTAGTAACTCTAACATTTTTTCTTTGTATGTAGCTGTATCTAAGATTACTATTTTGTTCCCTTTATCAGCCCTTGAGAAGATTACATCCTTTTTCCTTAAAGATTTAATTATCTGAATTTGTTTCAAATGTTTTATTGGCTTTTTATTTATTAAGTTTTCCAATATAGGAGCTGATTTTTTTCTAATTATATTTTTGTCCATGGTTTCCAAGCCTTCTACTGCTAATTCTATGTCTGCAATGAATTCATCCGGGTTGCTGGAGTATGTTATACATGTTTTTAGGCCTTGGTTAAGTACATCTTTTTCTTCGTTGTTAAAATTTTGCTTTGAGAGATTAATTACACTATCTAGGGATGTGTTCTTTGCTGAAATTTTGTTATGTTTTGGTTGCCAATGATTATGATTACGTTTTAGTTTCTTATTTTGACGATAAACTTTCTCTTTGACTTTATAATTGATATGTTCAAATGATTTGGCTTCTAAGTGGTCCCATGCTGTGTTTCCTAGTAATTTTACAATTTTCAGATGTATGTTATACAAAGAGAGGTCTATATTAGTTATTTTTCTGTAGTGATTTGTTTTTTCAGCTTTTAACACGGCTTTTTCAGCAGCTAATTGTTCTATACTGTTATTGTTAAATTTTACTATTTTTCGTACAAATTTCGGAGAAAAGTTACATTTTAGGCAATTGTTGATAAATTTTATGTCCGCTGATATTAATCTTCTTTTTGTCTTTAGTTTCAAATATTGTTTTATTTCTTTCTTGTTGCCGAAATGTTCGTTGAAATATTCAAATGTGAACGATCTTACCTCCATGTTGTCCGGTTTTTAAAGTTGGTTGGATCTAACTTTCGCGTGTTCCTCTTGACTTAACGTCACTTCAATATATCGAGATTCAACTGTATTGGAACACCACAGTGAAGCGAAAAATTATTAAATTTTAGATGAGTCACATTTTTTACACATCTGCTTCACTTTCGTACCTATTTTGAGGACATGTTTCGCAAATCTTCGTTTGCATCTACGGCTCTTGTGCGACTGACGCTAGATCCAGCGGTGTGGGTAATTCTGGGGTTGTTGCTGCCATCTGTTGATTTAGTGATGAACTGAAATGTGGGATTCTCTTCTAGCAGGATTTCAAAGTTCATTAGTTGGTTTTTATGTTTTTCTATGTATATCCTCTCCCATATGACGAGTTCACTATGTTTTTGTATGTATTTTAGTAATTCTGTGCTATCTTCAATTTCATGATTTTCAGACCAGAAATGAGCTGCTATTGCGGACTTATCAATATTTTTGTATCTTAAGTGCCTGAAGTGTTCTTTCTTTCTAGTGCCTATGTTCCTTTTTGTCCTTCCTATGTAAATTTTTTCACAGTCTTTACACTTAATCTTGTAAATGCCTGACTTTTCCTCTGGTTTTATCTTATCAGTATTATTACTGTGAAGTAGGTTTTTAATGTTGTAATTGTTTTTTGGTGCCAATGTTATATTGTATTTCTTGAATATTTTTTGGAACTTTTTTGTGGCCCAGGGGTGGTAAGTAAATTTAGCAAATCTAGTTTCTTGTTTTATTGGTGTGAGAGCTGTGATCTGTTTTAATTTCTTTTGAAGTTTGAATAATTTTAGTTTTTTATCTACAAGGTTTTTTCCATATCCATTTTTAATTGCAGTTTTTAAGATTTGATGGTATTCGTTTTGATATTCTTGCTGGCTGAGAGGTAGATTTACTAATCTGTGTGTCAGACTGTTGATGGTTGCATGTTTGTGTGGAATTGGGTTGAAACTATTTGCTTTGATGTAATTATCTGTGTGTGTTGCTTTTCTATGAATGCCAAATTCTAGTTTTTCAAAGCCTTTTTTGATTTTAAGGTCTAAAAAAGGTAGAGTACAGTCCTCTTCAGTTTCTACTGTGAATTGTATGCTGGGTTCTTGCAGGTTGAGTAGTTTCAAAGCATCATCTATTAGTTTGTAGGGCACTATTGCAAAGATGTCGTCTACGTATCTGTACCATGTTTTAAACATATGAGGGAAGGCTTTAGTAATATGTGTTTCGAAAAAGCTCATGTATAGATTGGCCAAAAATGGTGATAGCGGGCTTCCCATAGCTAGTCCTGAAATTTGTTTGTAATATTTTCCATCGAAGACAAAATAATTTTGATGTATACATAATTCAGTCATTGCCACATATTCTTCTATTGCATTGGCATCCAGGTTTATAGAATTTAGCCATTTTTTCAGTTGAATCAAAAGTTTGTCTAATGGAATGCTAGGGAAGAGGGAGCGGACATCAAAGGATACTAAAGTGTCATGAGGTTTTAGTTTAAGATTTTGAATTTTTTCTACCAGGTCTAAAGAGTTTTTTATACTCAGGGTATGGAATTGTGGAAAGGACTGAAATTTTTTGGTTAGCCATTTTGCCAGAAGGTAAGTAGGAGTGTTTATATTATTTACAATGGGTCTCATGGGTATGTTGGGTTTGTGTTTTTATGATTTGATGGTATTCGTTTTGATATTCTTGAGTACAATTTGTTATAATTTCAGACAACTGGTACACATAGTTCACATAAAACCTCTCAGAAGTATGTATTTTGTGTGTGCTCACTCCATTTTAAATTATGGCATAACATTATGGGGTAACTCACCACATTGTAAATCATTATTCATAATGCAAAAACGGATTCTAAGAATACTTGGAGGAGTTAAATCAACATCTACGTGCAGACCATTATTTAAAAAATTTAAAATCTTACCCCTCCTATGTATTTTCATTTTTGAAATTTTAAAATTTACAAAGATAAATTTAAAGAAAGGAAATGGCCACTGTACCTTTAATGACACAGTTCATAATCATAATACTAGACAGAAAATGCACATTCATGTGAATAGAAGTAGCACAAGAGCTCATCAAAACAGTGTAATAAACCTAGGAATCACTTTTTTTTAATAAACTGCCTATAGCCAATAAAACCACTTGCAATTTTTCAGCATTTAAAAAGTCAGTTTTGGCATACTTGCTAGACCACTGTTTTTATTCTGTTAGTGAATTTATGGAAAGTTTATAATATTGTTACATTTCTGAATTAATTGTGTATATTATAAAATTTCTTGAGATATCTTTATAAAACATTATTTTGTACAAACACTGACTTGTCCTTATTGGATGTGACTTGTTAATTTACAAGTATAGTTAATTGCACTTTAAATTCACAATTTGACGTGTCTTATATCATAGTACTCATGTACAATGTATGATTTACAAGATGAATAAATTATCTATCAGCTGGATCGAGTTGCAATTGAAATAAGACATGAGGTAATCCACTTTCCCCCTTACTACTGCCATTACAATCCAGTTGAATTAATTTAGGCTCAAATTATGTTGCAAACAGAAATAATACTTTTAAACTGACTGGCAAACATCTTATTCTCAAAGAAATTGACATGGTAAAACAAAACTGGGAAAATTGCATGAGACATGCAGATACACTACAAGAAAGAAATAGCACATGACGAGATTTTGGAGTCTCTCATCATAAATTTGCAATACTCGCACAATAATGACAATGACATATTGTCTCTTGATGTAAGTGATATTCACAGCTATGTGGATGAGCCACTGGCAGTTCCATTGGATTTGAAAAATAGGTAATTCATAAACTATAACTACAATTATAGCGCCCGCCTTGGTAGCTTAGATGGTAGCCTGTCTGACTCACAATCAAGAGGTCCCGAATTCGAATCTTGGTGAGGGTGATAAGGTTTTTTCCAAGGTTTTCTCTTATCCTGAAGGATGAATGCTAGGTAACTCTAAGCTCCATGGACCAGGCTCATTTGAGCATCATATCACCCATTTCATTCATCATCCGATATGACTTGACGTTGGTGGACGTAAATTACAAAACAAAAAATACAATTATAGCATTTAAAACATGTGCATAATATGTGAATATCCATGTTGCAATTGTTATTTTAATTACTGCATTATTATAAAAGTTTGTAAGATTCAGCACTATGGTCTATAGGATAGTGTAGAGAGAGAGAGGGAAATATGAAAAGTGCACTAACACATCTGATTTGCCGCAGTCCAGAACTCTTCCCATTTGTAACACACAACAGTGAGGATCGAGAAGTTATAAGCAGCGTAAGTTTGTTTTGCAACAGAGGCATAAAAAGACAGTGTTCTGTGTATTAGTAAAATGTGAGAATAATTGTTAAATTAATATTGGGCTAACAATTCTAGTGAGTTTATTACTTCTTTTGTCTTTTTGTCACAGTACTGTAACTATAATGCCCAGCAGTATATTTATAAGACAACACATATATTAAATATTTACTTATTTTACCTAAATGCTTAAGAGTTATTTTCACCATGTGTGTTATAAAGTTATCTGATTATGTGAACACATTATTGTCTTAATCATGTACTTTATTTACAACAGTAAGGTACTAATGGCTGCAGTGTGTGTGAAAGTACATTATTACATTTTCCTTGTTACATTTCCCTCCCAGTTTTATGTAATACTACAGAGTGTCCCAAATTGATGTATACACTCTTTGAACTGTTATTTCTCCGCAACGAAATGAGACTGGAATACAGTTTTTATTATGTATCATCCACTAGGCACTGGAAAAGCATAGGAACATGTTCATAGATATTCATGTCTTTATAAACAACAATGTCAGCGAGATTATTATTTGAGGAATGTAAGTGGATACTGAAGTGTTATTGGAAAGTGGATAATGCTGTTCAAGGGCAACGACTTTGGATAGTTGAATTTGGAACACCACCATCAACAAGAATAACAATAACAAGAATTCGAGATAAGTTTGAAGACAATGAAACGGTGCAAAATGGGTTGAAAGGTTCGTGCAGAAGAAAGAGAAGTTCCACTGATAATGACAGTACTGTTGCAGTCATGCAGAATCTCCTTTGAGAATCAAAATGACGTTTACTTCCAATAAGATGGGGCTCTGACTCATGTTAATATGAGGAATTATCTCGATCTCACATTAAATCAGAGATGAATAGTAGTAGGAAGAAGAGGTGCTATGGAGTTTCCATCACTATCTCCTGATTTAACCTCTCTAGACTTTTTTCTTTGAGGAACTGTAAAGGATATGGTGTACGTTTCAAAACCACAAACACTGGAGGAACTGAGAGATCAAATTGAACATGCCACCAATGACATTCTAATAGCAATAATCCAAAATATGTGTCGCTCTGTCCAATGTTGTTGTTGGGAGTGTAATGCGGCAGGAGGTGGAAATTTTGAACATGTACAGACTTAAGAAATAAAACACAACAAAAATTTTATTTCTGTCTCATTTCGTTACAGAGGAATAACAGTTCAAAGAGTGTATACTTTAATTTGGAACACACTGTATAAGCTGTCAATACTGCAGCAAAGAAGCTGCTGCTGTAAGCAATTCTAATGCTGAGAACATGAGCTGAAAGTGATCTCTCTATAGGCAGTTAATTTTGGGACACTTGGCAAAAAGAAAGGCAAATAAAATATATTGCTGACATTCTGTATGCTGAACTAATATATTACACATCTCTTTTTTAATGTTTGCAAAAGTAAGAACAGTTGGGCAATAATGGGTTAAAACAGACTGCAACGTCAGATCTGTGTACATTTATAAGGTAGTCAAAGACAATTGATTGTTGTAACACATACACAAACTTTGAAAGAAGAAATGAGAAGTTGTAACATGTGTGTTTGTGTGTTTCAGCACAACAGAGATGATCAATGTAAACCCTCGCACACCGTACCAGTAGCTACACACAGTAAGTCCAGACACTTAGTGATGCAGCCTGCACTAAAAAGGATGAAAGAATGACAAACATGTTAACATTCTGGAACACTTAGCTGTTGTAAGATACAAGATTGTTGTCTTTTGTAAACAAAACTTTCCTCCTCTTCTTTTATTTTTCAAAAGAACAGTATTTCTTCATTTGCTGCTGTTGATTTGATTATTGTATTTAATTATGCAGAGAATGATCGCAGGAAAGACTGCCACATTTCCCCATTATATTATACCTTGCTGTTTATCCTCTAATCATCATGCAGAGGTGCATAAGTATAGCTTTTCCTTTTAAAATGTTCCAGGCCATTGAAATTTTATTAGTCAGGGACTGTAAAGCATAGTAAGCTGGAGGGCCAGACAAAAAAGACTGAGAATGCCCCCTCCCTCTGCCCTTTCTTTCTTTCTTAATCTCTTTGTCCCTCCTTATATATAGGACTTACAACTGATCACCTGTTGAGGAGTGGACAGACTTTGATCAGGGAATAGGCCAATAACCTGTAAGGGAGCCATTGGTTGAATCTGAAGAATACATATGAGGTATGTTCAAACAGAAACCAAACATTCTAGGCACTGTCTCCTAAATAGTCCCTTGTCCTGGCATTACACTGTTCCCGTTATTTCTTTCATTTTTGGAACACCTCATGGAATACGTTTTGTGGGATGGAATGCAGGCCCCTCATCGCATTGTCCTGAATCTCCTCTATGGTTTGGAAACGATGTCCTTTCAAAGTGTTTTTCAGTTTGGGAAACAGGAAAAAGTCTGCTGGGGCTAGTTCTGGAGAATACTCTAGATAGCTGCAGACAAGGAGTGATGCTGGAGCTGATGCATTGACATGATGCAACATCCACAGGCCTCTTCTTGTGCACTATCCTGGAGATAGG
Organism: Mantis religiosa; assembly: GCA_030765055.1. Taxonomy (NCBI): domain Eukaryota; kingdom Metazoa; phylum Arthropoda; class Insecta; order Mantodea; family Mantidae; genus Mantis; species Mantis religiosa. Next base: position 148,219,831 of record CM060958.1, on the reverse strand, counting down.
TCTGGAGAATACGGTGGGTGGGGCACGATGGGAATGTGGTGTTTTGCTAGATAGCTACAGACAAGGAGTGATGCTGGAGCTGATGCATTGACATGATGCAACATCCACTGGCCTCTTCTTGTGCACTATCCTGGAGATAGATCTGGAGAATACGGTGGGTGGGGCACGATGGGAATGTGGTGTTTTGCTAGATAGCTACAGACAAGGAGTGATGCTGGAGCTGATGCATTGACATGATGCAACATCCACTGGCCTCTTCTTGTGCACTATCCTGGAGATAGATCTGGAGAATACGGTGGGTGGGGCACGATGGGAATGTGGTGTTTTGCTAGATAGCTACAGACAAGGAGTGATGCTGGAGCTGATGCATTGACATGATGCAACATCCACAGTCCTCTTCTTGTGCACTATCCTTGTTTACCCTCTGACCACCAATTCATAATGGATAATGCCTTTGCAATCAAAAAACATAACCAACATAACTTTGATCTTTGACTGGCTCATGCATTCTTGTTTTCATTGGTGTGACCCTTTGCCCACCTACTGCAACGACTGCATCACAGCTGTATACCCACCCTCATCTCATCACCTCTTATGATGTTATTAAGAAAGTTTTCATTGTCATCAGCAGCTTAAAGCAGTTCCTCACACATTTCAACATGGGTCTTTTTTTTATCTTCAGTCAACATATGCAGTTCGAATTTTGCACTGATGTGACGCATCTCAAGTTTTTCACTTAAAATTTGATGACATAATCCTACGCTTATGGCCACTTTCTCAGCAGCATTCTGAATAGTTAAACAACCATTTCCACAAATCAGAGCAAGAACTCTATCCACATGGCCAGCATCTGTTGATGTGGAAGGACATCCACACTTGGAATCATCACAGACCATCATTCTGTCTGTTGAAATTGTTTAAATCATTCATCTAACTGTGTACAACTCACATGGTCCTCCCTGTATGCTTGGCTAAGCATTTGTAATGTCTCTGTGAAAGTTTGCAAAGTTTGTAGCAAAATTTTACGCACACATTGTTCAAGCTCCGTCATTGTTACTTTGTCGCTAATCTGATGAGCAGGCTGTACATGTGCTTGCTTCAGCAGCTGTAGTTCGCTTGCTAATTGTCTGAGTGAAACGTGGCAAACAGCAGTTGTCTGTACACTCAGTAGTCACAATGTGCTCTCTACTATTTCAAAAGTTTGGTTTCTTTTTGAACACACTTTGTAGAAAACCAGACATTGCCTTGTCTCACGTGTGGCCCATATCATCGAACTTGGACCAAGAAGTCTAACCAGTCCACCATGTGCCTAAGCAGATTTGTATGAGGAGGAAGTTGATGTTGGTACACCATCCCATGACAGTCATAGAGTCCTACAAAGTAATGGTGGACCAAATCCCATCTACACACATGAATAAACTATCTGTTTTGTTTGTTGTGCACATTAAAGAAAAAACTCAGTTTTTGTTAACTTGTCCTTATAACACAGCTAATGACAATTGTGTAATCTGTGATGAATATCTGACTCAGTCACAAGATTTTCCATAAGAATTATTTTCCAAATTGTTAAGAATTATTTAGTCATTACAGAGTAATTTAGGATTTTAGAAGAAAGAAAGGTAAATGCAAAACAATTGCAGTCCATTGGCCTTAGAATGTAAACTGACGTAAATAAAAAAGCATGTGAAATACTGGTCTGGACAAAGGAAAAGGCTTCAGAACGGTGATATTTATTTCTGAATGATCACATTAACACTGGATACTAAAATTTATTTTGAAATCAGGTAATGTTCTATCAGCAGTTCATTGTTCAAGTAAAATTGATGCACTTTATGATGTACAAGTGTCTTACAAAGTCAACATATTTTGTACCAAACACAATTTTTTTGCATTTGCTTTTATTTCAAGGTGATCATGTTTTGTGCTTTTCTTTTTATAGAAAAAGAGTTAACTTGGATGTTACATTAATAATGTCTTTAATAGCTAAAAGTGTTATAGTTCTCACAAAATTATCTGAAGACATTCAGTACAACAAAACTGACCAAATGGTGTACACATGTGTCTCCATTCACTAAGTTTTTATTAATTACATATGTTTTTTAAATGTAGTGTGAACTAACTTGTATTTAACATTGCTTTTCAGCAAAATTAATTTTTGTAGATCAACATGAAAGTAAGTTGTAATTGGCGACCAGCTTGTCATGTGCTTTTGTTGAAACAGGTTTATTCTAAGGCTATACTATGTATCTCATTATACATGAGAACTCCTAGTGGTTTACTGGGAAAATATTAGTCAGTTGGTGAATTTAATGTTGTGCTGGCATGTTGGCCATGGTAGCTCAGTGGTTAAGAGCAGCCAGACGGAGACCAGGAGATCCGTGGTTCACATCCTGGTTATGGCATTGAATTTTTCAGTCTGAGTCTTATCTATCCAGGATTATAGTAGTTTAGAAAGCTTTGGACTGATTTTCCTTTTGCTTATTTTATCATCTTCCTTTTAGAAGAAGAGAATAGAATATTTGTTTTATTCATACAAAATTATGAGAAAGTTTATGCAATTCATAATACTAGAGCAAGATAAAAAGTTTGTATGTGTTGATAAGGTGACCACATCTATTCTCTCCCCTCTTCACTATAATTTATCTCAGTCAAGAACGATGCAGTTGTTCAGAACAAAGAGGAATGGACTCAACCGGACATGTGCTTGGCATACCTTGGTGCAGATAATAAACAAAGTAACCCTTGTGGAACATTGCACAACCAGCTGCTACTTAAGATTTGCATTGATTGTGTTTTATTTCAGCCTGCCCCATGACTGCTGTTCTGTGCTATTGAGCAAATACAGTCTTACATATCAAATGTGATGAAAATAACCACTGAACAACACTTACTCTTGTTCTCAAGTTAGGCTGCATTTGTGCTTTAATAAGTAAATAGTGTATAACTGTGTTAGTCTTCTGTTTAATCTATGGCTCTCTGTTGTAAATATTTGTTGTAAACTAACGAGCCTGAACACATGTCTCAATGCAGAATACAGAGAAATGCAGAACTTTCTCTTCCCAAAATTAATACATTTTGGACAGTGATTGGAAAACTCCTTAGTGGTTGTTAGGAGCATTCCAGTCTCTCTTTCTCCCTTCCGTTATGTATAGAACAGAATTGTTCTAGTTGAGATAGATTAGAGTTGTCATGTTCCTGCTTCAGTATTATATAACTCTTTCAACCATCATTCCTCCAAGTTCCTTTTAGAAATAAAAATTTATTTTGTTAAAATAATTTTGAGTTGAACTAGTACTCGATGCTCTATATATTGCTAGTATTTACTTAGAATGCATTTCGTTAGGATCTTCCTAACATCATAAGCTGTTGTCGACTAATGGATGTTGGTGTGGTGAACTCATTGGAGGTGATAGGGGCGTCTCTGTTGGTATCTTGATGAACTTGAGAGGTGGTATCAAAAATTAACAGTTTTCTTTCATATTTCATTATGAATATCTTTTCCCACGTGGTTAATGCATTTGGACCCTGAACACATTTTTAATAAATGAATTTCTTGTTCTTTATTATAATTCTCATTCCCAAACTTGTATGCTACTGCTGATTTATCTATTTCTTTGTTTTGATGTTCCTAAACTGCTCTTTAAGCCTAATGTTAAATTCTTTTTTGTTTTGCCAATATAAAAGTTGTCACAGCCTTTGCAATTTGGCAATATATGGAGCATTGCATACTAGTTTGACTCAAAATTACATTAATTTGTTGCTTCATTGTATCATAGTCCGTACTCATTAAGAATATTTACTTTATTATTCTAAAAAAGTATTTCTCTTCTATGTATTCCTGTTTATGCTGTCTGAATTGTTACAAAACAGTAGACAGTATTTACAGAGTATGAGCTATAAATATTTTGTTAATAGAGAGTTGATATTGTATGTACTTATGTATGTATATATGTATTAATATTATAAAGTCTATATTGTGAAAATATTTTATCCATACTGTAGTTCATTTTAGTATCTTATTCTTCTCCCCAGTTGCTCTCCACCAGCCTTGTCGGTTCTTATTTCCATCTATTACTGACCTTCCTTCTCCAAATCTAAGAACATCTTCGGGACTCAATGTTCTTCCATCCTAATTAATTGACCTGCCCAGTTAGGTCTCTTAATCCGGTTGACATGCAACAGAAGAAGTTTTCCATATAAGCCATTTAGTTCATTGTTATATTAATTTTGACTACTAAACTGGCAATGGAGGAGAAAGAACATGCAGTAGAGTTATTTCTTTGGAAGTAAGGAAAAAGAAGCTAAGTAACATGGCAATCGCAAAGCAGACAGGATAAGTTACAAGAAATAATGATTTAGCAATGAGATTTAAACAAGAATGGAGGAAATGGAATGACAGTTTAAAACTAAAGAGTTGGAAAAGATCAATATGAAGATTGAAAAAATAGAAAGTGTGGAACATTTTATGAGAAGATACAGCTTAATAATTTCTGGAGTGGAAGATGATTAGTTCCTATTGTTCCTCATGGAACATAGGGCATCAATGAAGCATCTCCATCTGGTCCTGTTTGCAGATAACCTCTTCACCTCACTCCAGGTCTTGCCCTCCTACCCTGCATGCACCAATCAAGTGCCTCTCTCTCAATGGCTTCCTTTACTTTCCTCAGAGTATGCTTGATCCATATCTATTTATGCCGCTTTATTTGTATGGCGATCTCAATTTCACCCATCCTTCTTCAAAGTTTTTGGCAGGAGATTACTTCTGGCCAGTAGATGTTTAGGATCTTTCTTAAACAGGGGTTGACAAAGGTCTGGAGCCTGGAGGTGATTACTTTAGTCACCTTCCAAGTCTCAGACCCATATACCAGGACAGACCTGACATTACTCCAGAAGATACAAAGTTTGGTCTTCATAGCAGATAGAGCCATAAAAAAGCACCATTTGCTTTTTGGATACGTTGGGAGACATCCTTTGCCGCTCCTCCATCTTTGGCCATCACACTGCCCAAGTAAGCAAAGCTATCCGCATCTTCTACAGGTTCATCCCCGAAGACAAATGGGTCCAGTTTGTTGGAGTTAATTCTTAGGGCCTTGGTCTTTGATTTTATTGGGGTTGAAGAGGAAAAGGACTTGGAGCATTTCAAGAGGTACTGGAATTATTAATAAAGAGATTAGGGATGAATATGGGAGGCTTAAAACTGCAGTACACATTTAGAATTGGGAAATTGGAAGACAAAAGAAATATATTGGTGAAGTTCAGCAATATGGAACTGGTCATAGAGCATTAAAACAAGCAAAATAGCTAATAAGGAACATCTATTTATATTAATAAGGATTTATCTTATGAGCAAAGAGAACAAAGGAGGAGGCTAATTGAAGAAAGAAATAAGGCCAAGAAACAAGGATTTAATGCCTTTATAATACTGTAAACTGTGGATTGATGGTCGAGTTGCTGAGTAGAGAAATGGCATAAGCAACATCCAAGATGCAGAGCATACTGTCTGCCTACCGCAAAAGGGCAAGTGGAGAATGAAGAAGACAGGGGCTTGAACTGCTCTCTGATCTGGTAATGGATCTGTTTTTGTGAAATGAGTATAAAAGTACATGTGAGTCACTAATGCTCATTTCAGTAACTGCAGTGATAGGTATTATGCATGGGTGAGTTATGTGACAACACTGCATTTTACATGAACCTAGCTTCTATATCATATTGTGACTTTGTGGGTTCGTGAAATAAGTCCAATTACACAAACTCAACAATGTTCTTTATTTCCACTGACTTACAGTTTAACACTATCCAATTACACAGAATTACGTAATGCACACAATTACAGTTCACTAGTTTCTTAAAATTCCACTGTATGCTCACAATTACGTAAATTCTTCCGTTGCACGCAGTCTTCTTGTCCGTCCGCTAGCTCGTCAAGCACTAACTCACTCCTCTTGCACGACTTGTTGCTTATATAGGGTCCGCTTGCCGATCTGGAAGGTTCTCGATTAGATGAAATATCCCGTAATTTCGAGAACACAGGTGGAACAGAAAGAGACGGCACAGTGATGTTTTTTTGTCCCAGCCATCCCTCCTTAACACTATAAGACAAACGAGGGGGCGGGGCGAACGCCGGCCGTCTCCTGCTTGCCCACTCTATAGGGTGTTCCGACGTTCGGGTGACACTGCTCCCTCAAAGCTGGTCGTCCCGAACAGCACCATCGTAGCGTGCCAGGCGATCCAGGTGTACCACCAACATCTTCCCTCGGGGAACCTTCTGGATGCGGTAGACCACGTCGTTAATCCTCTTCACCACCCGGTACGGTCCTTGCCATGGCTGCTGGAGTTTCGGGCAGCGTCCCTTGGTCCGGGTAGGACGGTACAACCAGACCAGGTCACCTTGCTGGAACCCTTGGCTGTTGGCTTGCCTGTCATACCTGGTCTTCATGCGGTCGCTCGCCTTCTGGATGTTCTGGCGAGCCATCTCGTGCATGTCGTGGAGATGGTCCACCAAGTTCTCCACATACTCGGTCGCTGGCTGTTCGCTTCCGGAGGGCTTCCAAAAGCCAGGTCACAAGGGAGGCGTAACTCTCGGCCGAACATTAAGCTGGCTGGCGTCATCCCAGTTGTGTCGTGTGTAGAGGAGCGGTAGGCCAGCAAGAACAGTGGCACCTTGACGTCCCAGTCTCGCTGATGGCTGGCAACGACCTTCCTCAGGTGTTCCTCTAAGGTCTTGATGTACCTTTCGACCATGCCATCCGATTGGGAATGTAGAGGCGTAGTGCGAGTCTTGTTCACCCCAAGCCTTTGTAGTGCCTCCTTCATTAGGTTGGACTCAAAGTTGGTACCCTGGTCACTGTGTAGCTCTAACGGCACCCCAAATCGACAGAACACTTGCTCCACGAGGCAGTCTGTGATTGACTTTGCCTCTTGGTTTGGGATGGCATACACCTCCGGCCACTTGGTGAAGTAGTCCACGACCACCATTAGGTACTTGTTGCCTCGGTCGGAAACTGGGAACGGTCCAGCAATGTCAACGGCGAGCCGTTCGAATGGCACTCCGACGTTGTACTGCTGCATGCGACCCCGGCTCCTAGTCTGGGTGCCGCGACTCGCCGCGCACACGTGACACTGACGGCACCATCTCTGAGCATCTGCTCGGAGCCTCAGCCAGTAGTAGCGCTGCCGTAGTTTGTCAATCGTTCGGTTCGCTCCCAGGTGTCCTCCTGAAGTACCGGCGTGCACTTCTTCTAAGACTTCCGGTACCTTACTCCGGGGAAGTACCAAGTGTTCTCTCTGCGTCTTCCCATCGGGTGATTCCCATACCCGGAAGAGCCTGACGTTACTACAGGAACCTCGGGCCGAACAGCCGAGCCCCTCCTTCGGGAGTTGTTCGGATTGAGATGGACTCGAGGGGGCGGTGTGTTCCCGAAATCCGTGGGAATCGGGTACGTCTTCGGGCGGGGTTGAGGGAAGCCATTAAGTGTCCCGGGTACTAGCCTGCAAAGCTAGTAGAAGGTGTGCTAGATCACCAGGGGGCCCCACCGAGGATTTTCGGTAGTCTTCACCTTGAGTGTTGACGCGCGTAAGTGGCGTATCCACTTCCATCCCGTCTTGAGTCCATAGGACCAGATGGGGGGGCTTGTTAGTCTCTAGGTCTTGCCCTATGGAAAGTACCTCGGAGGACGCCGAGCGCCCTTTGGGACAGCTCGGATACTCCCTGGTTGAAGGAGGCCCGGGTCCAGTTCCTACGGGTTCAGGACTAATGGGAGTGGAACCTCTGGGCTAAACCCGGAACAGCACGCCCTCTCTGGTCTTCAATGAGTCCCATTGGGCCCAGTACGACTTGTAGGTGGCGCTCCTCGGTGCGATGTCCTCCCAGGTTGGTCTCGTCCCTGCCTCCACTTCCCTCAAGAGTGGCCCCAAGTCTGCGTCCGCCAGCTGCTCCCTCCGCAGGCCTGAGCTATCCCAGCCATCCGCAGGCACTCCCGTGACTACTCGGACTGCTGCGGCACGCTCCTTCTCCTCCACTCTTGTACACTGGCCGCACTCTTCTGGACAGGGTCTTCGGGACATGGCGTCAGCGTTACCGTGGCTCTTCCCTCTACGATGTTCCGAGGTGAAGTACCCCTGCAGCCTCTGGACCCAACGTGCTGTCTGGCCTTCCAGGTTCTTAAAACTCAATAGCCAGGTTAGCGCGGAATGGTCAGTCCTCAGGTGGAATGGCTGACCGTACAGGTACTTGTGGAAGTGCTCCAATGTCTTTACTACCGCCAGTAACTCCCGTCGGGTGACGCAGTAGTTTTTCTCTGCCTTGGATAGCGTCTTGCTGTAGTAGGCTATCACCCGCTCATGGCCGTCCTGGATCTGCAATAGGACACCTCCAATGCAATGGTCGCTGGCGTCGGTGTCCACAATGAAGGCGCCACCCAGTTGTGGGAAACCCAAAATTGGAGCACTGCACAGGGTTTCCTTCAGGTGCTGGAAAGCGTCTTCGGCGTCCTCCGTCCACACATAAGGCCGGTGTTCCTCTGTCAGGCGGGTGAGGGGTTTGGCGATGTTGGAAAACCCCTTTATGAAGCGGCGGTAATAACTGCACAGCCCCAGGAAACTGCGCAGCTCTTTCTTATCCCTTGGGCGAGGCCAATCTCTCACGGCCTTTGTCTTCTCCGGGTCTGTGGCCACTCCGGTTGCTGAGACTATGTAGCCCAAGCAGTTAACTTCCTTGCGGAAGAGCTGGCACTTCGCGTTCAGCTTCAAGTTGGTCGCCTGCATTCTCTGTAGCACCTTACTCAGATTCTCGAGGTGATCTTCAAAAGTCTTCCCGACGATGATGGTGCCGTCCAGGTATAGCAGGCAGGCATCGTAAGTCAGCCCTCCCATCACTGACTCCATGAGGCGTTGGAAGGTAGCTGGTGCGTTGCAGAGGCCAAAGGGCATAACCGTGAACTGCCAGAGCCCTTGGCCCGTCGAGAATGCGGTCTTCTCCTTGTCTCTTGGGTCTAGAGCTACCTGCCAGTAGCCCGACTTCAGGTCCAGGGTCGAGAACCACTGTGCACCAGCTAGCGTGTCCAGGGTGTCGTCAATCCGGGGTAAGGGAAAACAGTCCTTCCGGGTGACAGCGTTCAGCTTTCTGTAGTCTACGCAGAAGCGCAGCTCGCCGTTCTTCGTCACCAAGACTACAGGGGAACACCAAGGGCTGTCAGACTCTTCAATCACTCCCCTGGATCTCATGTCCTCCAGCATGTCTCGTACCGCCCCTTGCTTCGCCAGCGGAACGCGTCTATGTGGTTGCCGAATAGGCCGGGCGTCCCCGGTTTCGATGCGGTGAAGCACTTTGTCCGTGCGGCCGTAGTCACTATCACCTTGGCTGAAGACGCGCTGATACCGTCTTAGCAGTTGTGGAACGTTCTCCAGCTGTTCTGCGGTCAGGTGGTCGGCAGCCCTCTCCACTAAGCCTTCTGGCCGGGGCGCAGGTGTTGCTTCGGCGCCGGCTCCTGTGTCTCGTCGATAGCCGTTACGCTCACCACGGGCCCAAAATCTAGTGAAAGTTAGTGTTGTTGCATACTTGGACCCCGGCGTAGCGGTGCGCTGTCGGGGTTTCAAAAGAGATTTGAGGAGCTCCCACGTCCACGCCGTCCGCCCTGGGCGTTGGTGTGTAGTCTTTTGATACATGCTGACGGCTGAGAGGAGCAAATCAAATATGAACAGAGAAAGGAGGGTCAGAGGGGAAGAGGAAACAGTGGAAGAGGCTGGTACACCTAGGCCAAGGAAATCTTTGCCCCGATCTTCGGATCAGGCAAAAGAAAAAGATATGCCACAGCAAGGCAAAGATGGAGAAGCTCAAATAGCTCAAGGAGGTCCAAGTAGGGACGGGAATGAAACTACTGATGAAAACATTCCCAAGGAAAAATGTATAACAGACTATATAGCTGAGATAACACAAGCAGTATCATCGGATAAGATGTCGGTGTCGACCAAGCATAGAATTATAAGTGCGTTAACAGAGATCACCAAGGTCCATGATGCTTTAAGACTAGAAAATGCAAAGCTGAAGGGAGAACTTCAGGTTAAAGTAGAGGAGAAATCAACACCTATTATGTCCTACGCAAGTGTTCTAGCAGCACCAAAAGCGGACACAAACACTAAGAGTACAGAGGGCTTTACAGAAGCAAAAATGCACAATATTTATTTCGTCAGAAACTGGAAAGAATACAAAAGAAATACAAGAAATAGTGACTAAAAATCTGAATCCTGCAAAACAGAAAATCAAAATATGTAATATTAGGAGAACCGAGAGAAACATAATTTTGGAAACAGAGTCTGAGGAAGATGCGAAAAAAGTAATGAATAACGAGGGTATACAAGGAAAAGAACTAAAAATAGAAACACCGAAGAAAAGAAACCCATTACTCATACTATATGATGTTTGGACAAATGAGAATGAGGAAGACATAAAAACAAACATGTATGAGCAAAATATTGAAAAAGAAATTACATGGGAACATTTTCAAGAAGGTGTAAAATTCAGATTTAAAACAGGTCTAAGAGACAGAAACACCGTACACCACGTCATAGAGGTTTCGCCTGAAATAAGGAAAATACTCCTACGGAAAGAGAGGATATATTTAGGCTTCCAGGCGGTAAACGTGAAAGATTATTTCATAGTTGCGAGATGCATGAAGTGCCAAAACTTTGGACATGTAGCCAAATATTGTCACCAGGATAAGATTGTTTGTGGACATTGCGGTGAACAAGATCATACCAACAAGGAATACTCGAAAAAGGAGCAAAAGCGTATATGTGTGCCATGTGACATAAGAAAGCGGTTTCTACAATCTAGAGATCAAACTGGAAGGGTTCTTGTGGACAGTAACTGCAAAGGAGGTAAAGAGTGCCCGCAATATAGAATGTTCTTTGACCGACTTATTGCCAGAACTAACTATGGATAATAATCCACAAAGTGTTAGGATACGAGGATTGTATAATCTGCGAATTGGACAGATTAATGCGCAAAGGTCAAAGACAGCTATGATAGAGCTACGAAGACTAGCGGAGGAGATGTCCTTAGATATACTATGCATACAACAGCCATATACCTTAAGAGGTAAACCATTATACGTTCCAGTAACATCACGGGTAATTTGTGAAGGTGAAAACCCACAAGCACTTATAATAATTAACAACAAGTCAGTGCAGATAATGAAAATAACTCAATTCTGTGATCAACGTGTAAACTGTATACAAGTAATGTTCAGAGGTATAGAGTTTATCTTGTGTAACCAATATTTTCAGTTTAGTGATGACATAGATATTGGATTAGAAAAATTGAAGTCTATTCTTGATGCGTATGCTGACAAATCAGTAATATATACGCTAGACTCAAATGCAAAATCGTATTGGTGGTTTAGCAAAAATCCCGATTCTCGGGGAGAACGTTTAGAAGACGTGATAACCCAGTACCGTCTAGATATAGCTAACCAACCAAACAACCCCTATACGTTTGCAAATAGAGCAGATGCGACGGAAAATATTGATATCACTTTGACCAAAGGTTACATAAGCAACAAGATCCAAAATTGGAGGGTAGGTCAGCAGCTCACTACAAGCGACCATAATTTGATATATTTTGACATAGAGGTAATGGGCACGTTTAGACCACCACTCAGAAGAGGAAATAAAATATATAGCATCAAAGATGCAAATTGGACAAAAGTTAGAGAAAATTTTTCAACTCCGGATGTATCCATAAATGAAAATATAGACAGTAAGGCAGCTAAACTGACTAGTTGTATACATGAGGCCATGGATAAGGGGTTGAAAAAAGTTCGAGCCCGCATCAACGAAAATGTATTATGGAATGATCAATTACAAAAGCTCCGTTCCAAAGTAAGAAAAGCAAGAAGAGTATACCAGAAGAGTGTTGTTGCGCAAGAGCGGGAGGAGAATTTGTACAGATATAGAGACCTCAAAACGAAATATAAAGAAAAATTAATAGAAGTAAGACAGTTCTTGGGAAGTCTTCGTCGAGGAAAACCTAAGAGAAAACATATGGGGAGTACCATATAAGATAGCGATGGAAAAGATAGCGGCACCCGATGTACTATCCACACTAGAAAAAGATGATGGCACAATAACAAAGTCGTGGGAGGAATCATCTAACTACTTGCTGGAAAAGCTTTTACCGGATGACAATGAGGAAGATGATGACGAAGCACACAAAAAGAGCAGACAGGAACTTCGTAGGGAATATGCCAACAGTAGAGCTGTTCTACCATTTGACGTCACAGAGGTTAAACTTGCCATACGTGATTTAAAACCAAAGAAAGCCCCGGGACCAGATGGAATCCAATCCGAAATTTTACAAAGTTTAGAAACTCCTTTATCATCATATCTATGTCAATTACTGAACGAATGTTTAGTGGCAGGTAGAGTTCCACAATGCTGGAAAGAAGCCCGGATAGTTATCTTAAAAAAGGGCAAGGACAAAAATCTTATGAAGGTCAAGTCATATAGACCAATCTGCTTATTAAATATGCTAGGAAAGGTACAAGAAAAACTACTGTACAAAAGAGTGACAGAATTCAGATTAATGCTAGGAATGACTGAAAAGCAATTTGGATTTCGCAAAGGTAGATCCACCGAGGACGCAATTTACCAAGCAGTTTCCAAGGCAAAGAACAGCGTTAGGAAGTATGTAATAGGCATATTCTTTGATATTGCTGGCGCGTTTGACAATCTTTGGTGGCCGGAGCTGTTCAGGATTTTAAAAGAAAAGGATTATCCAAAGAAATTAGTAGATAGCCTCATAGATTACTGTCAAGGAAGAACTGTGTACCTACAAGGGGAAAACCATATAGTATCAAAAGAAATTACCAAGGGTTGTCCCCAAGGCTCCGTTTTAGGACCCCTCTTCTGGGATCTGATGACAGAGCCAATGCTAGATAGTTTGGAACGTCATGAGGATATCCTAGAGGTAGTTGCATATGCCGATGACTTATTAATATTGGTGCACGGCAATAACCGTGTAGAATTAGAGACAAAATCAAGGGCAACAATTGAGGTATTACAGGATTGGTGTAAAAAGGCAAAACTAAAAATTGCGCCACACAAAACAGCCTATATGTTTTTGAAAGGAAGCGTAAAACGGAATCCAATTATTAAAATCGATGGCGTTAGCATCAAGCGGGAGAAAAGCTTCAAATATTTAGGAATCAACCTGGACGAACAATTAAATTACAACAGCCATGTGCAGAGAGTAGCTGATAAAGCAAGTAATGTCATGATGAAATTGGCAACGATTACTAAGAAAAAGTTCAGGATACCACTAGAAGCTACAAGAAGTTATCATACCTCAATTTTAGTAGGGATAGTTGGTTACGGATCCGGCATTTGGGCCAATAAAGCACTGCTAGGCAAGAATAAAATCAGATTACGCAGAACCCAGCGGCAAGTGCTAGTAAGGTGCATGGGATTAGTAGGAACCACATCCACAATGGCAATTCTAGTGGCGCTTATGATATGGCCTATCGACCTCATAATAAGATTAAGAGGAGCAATGCACTGGATGAAGAAGAAGGAATATAGCAAGGTACGAGAGATAGTTGGCAGGATGTGCTTTTCGAAAACAGAAGTCCGCGAAGCTCTAATAAGTGAATGGCAGAAGGAATGGAACAACTGTGAAACGGGTAGAAGGACCTACAATTTATTTCCTGATATTCGAGAAAGAATGAAATTGAAGAGCATACAACCTGACAAGTACGGAGTTCAGTTCATAACGGGGTACGGTCCATTTGCAACATATGTAAAGAAGATAGGAAAGACAAAAACAGATAGGTGTGAGGTATGTGAAGCCATTGGTTCCCGGAACATACTCTCTTCGAATGCAAGAAGTATGAAAATACATTACAAACTGGAAGGAAAGACCTGGCAGGCAAGTGCGTTTGGAACATAGTGAGAAATAAGGATGACTTCTTAAAAGTCCAGGAAATGACAAAACTGGTATCGCAACAGGTCATGGAGGAATACAGGTATCAACGCAGACAAAGGGAGGTTCAGAACACTAGCAACAATAACTTAATTCCTCAGCAGATTAGAAGGTCTTCAAGGATCCAATGTAGGCAATTGCAGAATCAACCAAACCAACATCCGGACATAACAAATGTAATGGAAACCACTCGCGAAGGAGTAACACTCAACAGACGTCGACATTTTTGGGTCTCCATGAGAGAAGCGGAAGCGACATTGGACAGTCACCAAGAGCAATAGACACAACGGGAGAATCTTCAGGAATTAGGAACATTATAAATAGATAGGATAGGTACAGCAGTAAAACTTTATAAAAGTCATGTTTGTAAAAAGTTAAGTTTATTCAATCAGATAGCTAGTTTGTAAATTGTTAGATTAGTACTGCTGTTATAGATTAGTGATTGATATGTAAAGCTGCCTAATGCGGGTAGCTAACAGGTTAGTTAGTTAGATAACTTTAGTATGTAAGTTAAATAGTATGTATGTTATATGTATAGTATGTATGTATGTATATCTGCGATATACAATTGATGCAAAGAAAATGTATTTGGAAATTAATAAAGATTAAAGCATAATATGTCCTGGTTTAGAATCCAGATATGCAGATTTTATTTTTTTATATTTTTTTATTTTTTTTTTATTTTTTTTTTATTCTTATTTTTTTTATCACCTTGGCTGAAGACGCGCTGATACCGTCTTAGCAGTTGTGGAACGTTCTCCAGCTGTTCTGCGGTCAGGTGGTCGGCAGCCCTCTCCACTAAGCCTTCTGGCCGGGGCGCAGGTGTTGCTTCGGCGCCGGCTCCTGTGTCTCGTCGATAGCCATTACGCTCACCACGGGCTCGCACGTTCCCAACTCCGTCCCGGCCTGGACGTCGTGATCGGCGTCCGTAGGATTTAGCAGTCTCACGGGCACCTCCTCTCGGCACGGCAGCAGTGCCCTAGCTACACATAGTCCGTGCACAGGCGTCTTCTGGTCCAGCATCATGTTCCTGGTTCTCTGGCCTTCCAGTCGCGCCGTCACCACCACCTCGCTCCTCGCGGGGACAACCACGTCTTCGTCCAAGACGACCCTGCAAATTCCAAGGCGCTCTTCGGGTTGACGGAGTATAACCTCTTCTCCGTTAAGCCGCAGGACCTTCTTGCCGACGTCGACCGTCGCCTCATGGCTCCTGAGGGCATCCAATCCCAGAATCACCTCCTCAGCCACCTTCGCGACGAACACCCACAGATGCACAGCACTCCGTCCCAAGTTCAGGTCCAGCAGGGCCTCCTTCTCCACAGGCAAGGTGTCGCCCGATGCCGTGACAAGCTGGTATGGTCGGCTCGGCTTCCTTGTCGGCAAACCCTTCGCCACGTCAGGTCTGATGATGGTCACGGCCGCCCCGGTGTCCACCAGCACGCGGCACGGCTTTCCTCTTACCCAACCGTCCGCGATGAGGCTGTCATCCATACGCCGGCTGACGGCACGCAGTGTCACTCGAGGGGATGGTGGTGATGGCGCCGACGTGCCCCTCTCCACGACGGCCCTTACTCGATTTCCGGCTGCACTTCCTGGTGTGGGCAGCCTCTCTGCAGGTGTACGGGCTGTCCACACCCCCAACACAGGCCACTAGGTGTTCGCCGGCGTCCCTCAGCTGGTCTTCTGTCTCCGGCGTAGCGGACACTCCGCGTTCTTGACGTCGGGATAGCTGTTACTTTGGCCGCCTCCATCCTTAATGCCGCTGTCAGCGCCTCGTGGATGGTTTTATAATCGCCGAGCATTAGGCGCTGACAAATCTCCGTGTCCCGTACCCAGTAGACAAAGTTGTAGGCGGCTTCCCGGGATACTAACTCCAGTGGCAGGTCAACCAAGGCCTTGCTAGCCAGCTGCTCAATCGCTATGGCGAACTCCTGCAGCGTCTCCCCCGGCTGCTGCGACCTTGCCTTTAGCTGGCTGCGGTATGCTGCGGCTAAGCAGTGGTTCCCGAAGCGATTCTCCAGGGCCTCCCAGATGTCCTTGAGCGCCGCCGTCGTCTGCACCGCGTTTAGGATTTCCGCGGCCCGTCCCTGGAGACTGGCTATTAACTGTGTTGCCTCTTCCTCCGGTGACCATCTGTTGTGCTTGGCCACTGTGTCGAACTGGCGGCGGAAGACCTCGAATGTTGACGCGCCGTCATATTTCGAAGGTTTGACGCGCGCCGATGTTGTGTCGCGTCCCGGTGCGTCGGCCTTCAAATCCTTCAGTCTCCTGCCGAAGACGTCCTCCACCATGGCGTTCAGGGACTTGACGCTGCTGTCGGCCTTTCCCTCCAGGTTGTTTACGCGGTTCGCAAGGTTTTCGACGTCTTCCACCACGGCGTTCAGGATCTTGGCGTTATTTTCGGCCTTTTCCTCTAAATCATTAAGGCGGTCGTCTTCTTGACCCATCCGCTTGCCCAGCTTCGTGACGTCATCCCTCACGCCGGCCAACTGTTCCTCAAATTTGGCGGCGAGGACCTCGTTCGCCTCCTTCATTTCCGTGGCCAGACTGTCGTTCGCGGTCCTCGTTGCTGTGGTCAATTCGGTCTTTATTTCTTCCGTCTTTGCTGTTATTTCGGCCTTCATTTCTTCCATCTTCTCGGTGATGTTGTCGTTGGCCGTCTTCATTTGCTTCAGTTCCGCTGCAACGTTGTTATTTGCCGCTTCCGTTTTTGTTGTTAACTCGTTCATCTTCGCCAAAAGCATTTCCAATGCCGATTCCATGGCCGTAATGTTCGGTGATGTTATCGTCCCGCTTCCTGACACCAGTGTGACTTTGTGGGTTCGTGAAATAAAAGGTCCACTTACACAAACTCAATGTTCTTTATTTCCACCGACTTACAGTTTAACACTTGCCAATTACACAGAATTACGTAATGCACACAATTACAGTTCACCAGTTCGTCCGTTAAAATTCCACTGTGCGCTCACAATTACGTAAATTCTACCGTTGCACGCAGTCTTCTTGTCCGTCCGCTAGCTCGTCAAGCACTGACTCACTCCTCCAAGTCCAAGTCGTATACTGACAGGCTGTTAACAGCCAGATGGTTTTTGCTGCGTACCCACCCAGGTTTTGGGTCTGACCGCAGGTTGATAATTGTGATATTTACAGGATGATGTGGTATTTTTTGTTGAGGAAATTTGTTGAGGTAGCTTTTTGCTCCTCTTTAATTTTGTACAGGATGCCAAAACGCTTTTTTGTTTACACCCTGGTGTTTTATTATTCTAAAGTGTGGTAAATTTTGTAACCAAACAGCTCTTTTGGAGTTTTGGAATTTAGCTTGTGCTGCTGTAAGGATTAACTCCTTTGTTACCTCGGATGCCCGCAAGCCATCCGGGGTACCCGGTAACGCCTGAAGCGGCGTCTCGCAGCGTCGTAGCCTCCTAGAGACCGAACCAGGGCACATCTATGAGCAGGAATTTTATCGTAAAATTTTGTTGTCCGGCGTCTAATTTCGTCCTCCACGTATGGGAGAAGGGAAGCTTCGTGAAGCAACCTCACGGGGAAAGAACGGCCCACAGAATAGATGGATCGGAGTCCTCTATTCTGTGCACGCTGAAGGTATGCTATCCAGCTATCGGCAGCCATGCCCCAGATTTCACAGGCGTACAACATAAGTGGGATTATCAGCGCTCGAAAATGGTGTAGCTTTAAGCGGACTGGCATCGAGCGCGAACCCAGCATTGGGTAAAGAGAGGCAATAGCCCCCTGCACCCGTGCCGATAGTTCCCTGATGTGTCCGCGGAAAGTTAGGCCTCTATCAAGTTGAACGCCCAGGTACTTGATGGAATTAGTCCACTCTATCCTTCGGCCCCCGAAGTGGAAGTTGGGGCAGTCAGCGGGGGTGTGGCGCTTTGTAAAAAGAATGGCGTGGCTTTTGTCTGGATTTACGGACATCCGCCAACGCCTGCACCATTCTTGTGTGAGACGGAGGTGTCTCTGAATTGGGTTGATGGCTCTGAGCATGTCTGTTTTTGCAGAACAACAACACGTCGTCAGCGTATTGTGCCATTGCGACCTGTGGTTGAGTTGGAAAATCTGCCATGAAAACACTAAATAGTGTGGGGGATAGTACAGAGCCTTCGGGGACTCCGCCTCTCACGGGTCTCAGTGTAGATGTTTTCCCCGCTACTGTGACTTTAAATGACCTGTGCCTGAGAAAGCTGTGTAGGATGTTGATCAGCTGTGTAGGTAGCCCCAGTTGGATAAGTTTGAAGATCAGACCGGCATGCCATGTCGTGGTGAAGGCCTTTTCGACATCCAAAGACACCACTGCCGTGAAAGCGCGTTCCTGGAAACCCAGGGCCGCTGTCTCCACCACACGCAGCAGCTGTTGGGTAGTCGATTGCCCAGGACGAAATCCGAACTGGTCAGGAATAGCTTGAACATCTCCCAAGATGGGCGTCATTCGGGTTAGGATTAACCTCTCGAATACCTTCGAGAAGGTGGAAAGGAGGCTCATGAATCGGTAGCTGGAAGGATGTACAGGATCCTTCCCAGGCGCCAGTATACATATCACCCGGGCCTCTCTCCACTCGCGAGGAAAGTGCCCCAAGGTGATGCACATATTGAAGATCCTGGTCAGGAAAAGAACGGCATTGAAGGGAAGGTGACGAAGCATGAGGGGTGTTAGCCTGTCCGGCCCCGCCGCCTTGTTTGGTTTGAGGCGTTGGAGTACGCCCTGGACTTCACTGGGGCGAATGACGGGAAGTCGTTCCGCGTCCTCGGGAGGGCGTCGAAAAAATCGGCGTACCTCCCTACGAACGCGTTCGGAGAAGATGTCGTCCTGGGGGTCCTCTCTCGGACATAGGGTGCGTTCAAGATAGTCAGCGAACGCATTTTCTTTGGCTTGGGGTTCATAGGCCAAGCCTTGGGTGCCGTGGATGGGTGAGGTGTATTGACCTTTGCGATTCCTGAGGGTTCTGGCGATACGCCACACGTCGCCATTTTCAACGCGCAGTCTGGCCATTGTGTCCTCCCACGCTTGCACCTTGTGCTCGCGCAGTCGGACCCTGACCAGTCGACGTAAACGTCGCAAAAGCGCTAGATTATGTGGCGTGCGGTGTCGCTGGTATAGTCTCCGTGCCGCCCAGGATCGGCGGATAAGAAGGGTGATGTCTAAGGAAGAACGTCTGGATGAAGAGGTGCAGGTCCGTGAACTGTTAGATTTTTGGCAGTTCGCGTCAGGATAGAAGTGAAGGATGAGATTGCCCTCTCAATGTCCGGAATGTTTGTAACTTTTGGGTTCGGTGGAATGGAAGTGCGGAGGCAGTTCCTTACGCCTTCCCAATCGACTTCTCGCGTTTGAAGCGAGGTGTCATGACTGGCAACCCTGGTGTTGATTTCTGTCAGCACCGGATTATGGTCAGAATGAAGTGCGTTTAGTGACGTGAGAGTGAGATGAAATGGAAAAAGCTTTGTGATTGCGAAGTCAATGACTGATGGCAGTCCTCCACTTCGCGGGTAGTGCGTTGGTTGCCAGGGACCCTGCACTTGAAGCTGTGGGTCTCCATCTATTAGGCGAATGATTTGATTGCCTCTTGCATCTGCCCGACGACCACAATGCCAACGCTGATGTTTTGCATTGAAGTCCCCGGCCATGATAGCACTTGGGTGTAGGTTTAGAATAGATAGATACTCGTTTGGAACGAACTGCCGGTTGGGGGGGGTGATACACAGAGACCACCAGGACCTCAGTTCCGCCAAGGTCAAGACAGATTGCCGTGGCCTCTAGAGTTTGAAGAGGAGGGAGCTGCATGGGTTTATGGACTACATTTGGCCGGACAAGTACCGCTGTACCACCGCCAGGGCGGCCTTGGCGATCCGTGCGATGGCAAATGTAGCCCGGGATGCGGAAATTGGTGTCTGGACGGAGATGCGTTTCGCTGACTAGGATGACGTCTAAGGCATTTGCTCGAGCGAACTGCAATAGCTCGCCCCCCTGATCAACCAGGCCTCACGCATTCCAGAATGCGAAGCGAAAAGAGGTACGAGACCTAGTTCGATTCACCATTCTGTAATTGCTGGATACCAGTTGACAGTAGGGCAAGTCCCTCCATTGCAGCCAGCATCTTGCTTGCCGGGTTTGAGGCGCAGAAAAACTTCACTGAGATCTCACAGATTTTTTGTTCATGTGATTGCAGCAAATTCTGCAACCACTTAAACACCTCCGTGAGATCCAGGGAAGCGGTTAGTTGGGGGAGCTCGTGATAGATGGCACTATGTTGGTGTTGGCTGGGGAGGATGACCTAAGGGGAGCAGGCCTACCTCGAGCCTTTTCGTCCCTCAACTGTCTAGGGGGCATAGGTTCGCTATGCGCAACCACTACAGTCGGGTTCTCGGGTTGGCGAGATAGTCTCCTTTCATTGAGGTCTGGTTTGGAAACTGTGTTTCTTGGGGCTGGGGCCCGTGTCTGTTTGTGCTTTTGTGTGGGTGCTGCTGTTTTCCCACGAGACTGTTTTGTGGTGTCAGAGGATCTTTGCAAAACTTCAGCAAAAGATGGGCGCCATTCAACCTGCTGACGGTCTTCATTTGGTGGCTGCCTGCTGGATGTCATAGCCTTGGAGACTGAGGAAGGGAGAGCCCTGGTCTCTTCCTTGGCTGGCGCTGTTTGAAGTTTCCTTTCCTGTGCCAGTCTTCTGGCAGCTATAACCGCCTTCCTTGTTGAGCAGCCGCCATAGCAGGCAATATGCGCACCTTTGCAGTTTGCGCAAGTGGGCGCATCGGTAAGCGACCTCGGACACGCCTCCTTGTCATGAGGTCCTCCACACCGCAGTCAACGCTGCATTCTGCGGCAAAATCTGCTGGAGTGGTTAAACCCCAGACAATGGTGGCACTGAGGAGGGCCGCCAGAACTCCTGACGGTCTCGACCTTTACCCGGAGGTAACAAATAGTTTTGATACTGTCTATCTTTGCCTCCGGGTCGCTGGTCCGCTCTACTATCACTAGATAGAGAGGGATGGGGATGAGGCCAGGCTGACCTTGCGGTTCTGGCTTGGTCAGCTGCCTGACCGAGTGCGGTGTTACACCCTGTCGGGTGAGGTCACCGGTGATCTCGCTTACCGGTGTGTCCACTGGTAATCCTTTGATCACCCTTTTCAAATCGCGTGCCTTGTCCAGGCCGAAGGTAAAGTAGGGGATCTTCTTCCCCTCGAGTGCCCTGAGGAGCAGCTGGTAGTCCTCCATGTTTGTCGCCTTGAAAATAAAGCGGTTCTTCCTCCTCGTCACCTCGCATTTATTTGAGAGGGACGGCATTACTTCCTTTAGGAAGCCTACCGACCCCCGGAAATCATCCACGATAATGGGAGGAATATGCCGCTTAGGTGGGGTTCGCTGGCTGGTAGCATCAGTCTTCAGGACGTTTGACTGTCCCTTATTCCTCCTCGAGGTTACTTGCTGAAATTCCGCCTCATCGACGTCTGTAGAGACGTCCGATGAGCTGGTTTGGAAGTCCTCTTCCTCCATCCTGGAGGACGAATTTTCCGGAGCCGCATCTTCGTGGAAATATTCTCCTTCTGAATCGGAGGAGTCGTTCGAAGAAATTTGGCCTGAACGAGAAATTGTATCCCGGGATAGGCCCTGGTTGGTGGCCTGTTCGGCTATAGCCAAACGTTTTACAGCGCCATTTCCGCCTTCTTTGCGTTGTCGGCGCTGCCTTTTGGTTCCTGTAGCAGTGATTTTTACCCTGTCTACAGGGTGGGTCACACCAGTGCTGGTGCTTGGAATGGCACCCTGTGATGGATTTTTGGATGAGAAATGGGTGGTGCGATGGTCAGAACCCTCACCTGGTGTGGGCATTTTGCCCTGCACCAAGGTGCAGTTTACAGCTAACCTTAGGCTATTAACTTACCTGGCAGTACAGGCTGCAAAACTGCGTGAAACACAGAGGGCCGGACAATTAAGCGCCTTTTAAACCGCCTTTCGGCGTTGGCTGTGGCCTTGTGTTTCCCTGTCTGTACTGATGAGGTGTTTTCCACGAGGTTGTTGTCGCTCGCAACCTGCAGGGTCCACGATCTCCGCCGACGCCGCAGGTACTGCGCCACTTGTGACGGCCTTGGCCATTTCACAGGGCAGGCACAGTGCCCTGCATACCCTCGCGGAAACCAAATAAGACCGACACCCCGGAGCACTGCCACCAGCGGATCTATGGAATGGCAGCAAGCACTTGGCTGCCTCCGGGAGGACCTGCAACTTATCACCACCAGACTCCACGCCCTTTAGGGACTCATCACATCAATCGCCACCAGCAATCACCGGACTCCAGCGGATGACGCTCAGGACCTCCACTCACAGGTCCTTAACCTCAACCAGCGACTGGGCAAACTGGAAGAATCGGCCCTCCCACGAAATTACACTATTAAAACTCAATAAAGATTACTACTTCCCCTTAACTACCTTCCTCCACTATCGCCTTTACTCTCCACGCGCCTCGTTCAGGGCCTTTTGGCCATGTTCGACGCCTGGCAACCACTCCTCACCCGCTCGCCGTTATAGACGGCCAGCACTTTATGTTCACCTTTAATAACGGGAGTGCTTTTAGCGGGATCCCGACAAACTACTCCACTGCCTTCCCTACTCTCACCTTTCATCTATAGTAGTTAGAAAAAAAAACCTTCTCCTGGAGATTTTAGCGAATTGCCGGGAGCTTCTCTAAGGTCCCTCCCGCTGGTGGCAATTCGCTTGCTTCGAACCGCTGGTAGCTCTCGCAGAGACGTCCGTACTCTTCAAAGGCTCGAAGAGAACTCCTGACTCACTCCTCTTGCACGACTTGTTGCTTATATAGGGTCCGCTTGCCGATCTGGAAGGTTCTCGATTAGATGAAATATCCCTAAGTTCGAGAACACAGGTGGAACAAAAAGAGACGGCGCAGTGATGTTTTTGTCCCAGCCATCCCTCCTTAACGCTATAAGACAAACGAGGGGGCGGGGCGAACGCCGACCGTCTCCTGCTTGCCCACTCTATAGGGTGCTCAGACGTTCGGGTGACAATATCAAGAAGGTAAGCATAAACAGCAAACGTGATACTTCTTGTGGTGGGCAGACAGTACGTATGCTGAGGCAGCAGAGACAAACAAGCTGACTTTTTTATTCAATGTGAATGTCCAGAAAACACTTCCAGGAGTAAACGCAGTGTACATTGATGGAGGGGAAGTGAGGAAAAGCGCAAATTAAAAGAGGAAGGAGAAACCTCAGAAATGGCATTATGGTTAGTACAGAGTGAAGCCAGCAGGGGAAAGCACATGATCAGGAAAAACCAGAGTGAAGCAAATGTGGGGTTAAAAGAATTTAGAAAAAAAAAAGTGAGAATTGGATAGAGGAGATTAAGATGTATGGGCATATGAGCACAGCAAAACATTAACTTGCAGAAAAGAAAAAGTAGAATGGAGTTGGCATGTATGCATTTACTTATATTTGTAATTACACAGAACTGAAATGTAAGTGTTTGGTGTTACGTGATAAAAGAATTACTTTGAATAAGCCAAAGTGTTTGTTAAATTCAAGAGAGAGCCAAGAGCACATTTCCTGCTTGCCAGTAAGAAGCGTTGTTTGTTTATGAATCGTACATAAACTCTATTTACTCTAGAGAGTTCAGATCAGCATTATTCAATTGGTCTTCCATTTAAAAACCAGGGAAAAGTGTATCAGCTGGATCAACATGTAATTGAAATGAAACACGAGGTAATCCACATTTCCCTTGCCAGTACAATCCAATTGAGTTAATGTCGGCTCAAATTATGTTAAAAACAAAAATAATACTTTTAAACTGACTGGCGCTGAATGATTATTCATGAAGAGATTGACAAGGTAACACAGAGCTGGGAAAACTGCGTGAGACATCAGATAACCTACAAGAAAACGACTTTTGGAAAGAAATAACACGTAGCGAGATTTTGGAATCTGACATAAATTTGCAAGACTCGAATGATGAAGACAGTGACATGAATTGTCTCTTGATGTAAGTGACATTCACCGCTATATGGATGAGCCACTGGCAGTTCTGTTGTATTAGAAAAATAGGTAATTCATAAACTATAATTATATCATCTAAAAAAGGGACATAATATGTGAATATCTACATTCCAATTGTGACAACAATTGCATGGTCTAGTATAGTGTGCGAGAGAGAGGAATATAGAAAGGGTGGGGGTAACAAGGTGACAATGCTTGAGTACACTAATGCATCTAATTCGCCGTGATATAGAAAAACAACGTTTTCTTATTGGTCCATTTGTTTGTCATGATATGGTTTATGGTTGCAGGATTCGAATACTCTGAGAAAAGACGAGACACAAGTTCGCCTAAGACTTATTTATCACTAAAATTGTTATCGTAATGTGAACGTACAATTATCTTGTTTTAGTCAAATACTCGACTTCAGACAGATATTCAATATTTCTTTATGTCTCTTAAGCTCGCACCAACTTGTGGTACTAGTAATCTTTCTGACCTAAACATAAGTTCACTTCTTACACAGAGCTACACGCCGATTATACAACTCTGATATTCGCAGGTGAACTGCTTCACTTCACACCGATTCCTCTTACTGACTCCTGAACTGCTTCTTGCACCGTCCACGGCCCGACGGCTCCTCATCATGGAGCTTGCACCGTATCGCACTTCTCTACACAACTCAAAAGACTAATATATGATCTGCTTCACAGCGCCGACCACGAATCATACTCGTCGACTGGCACTATAAAGTGTGCAATATTAGTAGTCATATTAGGCCGTATAATCCACACCAAATCGTGTTGCCAACACAATACAGGACTTTCTTCCTACTTTTTCGTTTATTTGAAAAAATAAATTTGTTGGTAGAAGTGGTAACCTGCTTGAAACGATCTCCCCGTGCCATGTGCTACTGTTTATATCAGTTTACATCCTGTGTAAAAATATAATTTTTGTGTGATCAGTGATTATTGTCTGATATGCGAAGTGTTTAATTTTTCGTATTTAAGGGATTTACAATGAATCCAATACACGACTTGGTGTGTCTCCAGACATCCTTTTCTTTATATAAAAATTATGACAAATGCAATGTGGTAGATGTCAGTAGACCAACACCAGTGCTATGTTTAGAAAAGCTTTGCAGCGGAGCATCTTCAAAATACACCAGGACATTTAAGACTCGTTGGTATGAGGAACATAATTGTGTTGGATTGAAGGAGCTGGGAAAAAACACTAACAAAATTGCAGACGCTCTTCGGGAAAGCTCACGTCTATATATTGTAAAATACAATGAGAACTTTAAGCTTAACAGACTTTTCATACAATATCCTATTAGGGAAGTAGACAAGAAATGACAATCGTGGACGTAATGAAAGCGGAAATTTAAGGAACTTTTGTATTCATATACAGAGGGAAGCCCCATCAAAATTCACAATCACTATTCCAGTATAAAATCTGCTTTTGTCATGCTGATTTTGCGAATTTAGGTCAGCCAATTTTCCTAGTCACCTAATCAATTCGCCCAGAGCCGCGCCTGTTCCTTCTACACGTCAGACCCGCGATGGCGTGAACGTGACAGTACAGTACAATTCAGCCCGTTTTCTTAAACTCTCAAAACTGAATTTCTTGTGTTATTCATTTAAATACTCTCTGTATTGGAAAGAATGCGCTCGACGATGTAGTGATGACGAAGGCCGAATTACTTGGTATGCAATTCCTCTATTTTGTTATTCTCAGATAGCCTGTTTTCCGGTGGCAAAACGTGCTATGAAGCACTGGAAGCACACCTCCCCCAAGAATTTCAGGAGAAAAAGAAGAAAAACATGAAAATTATGCCAAATAAAACTATTTGCTCTAGATATATTTTCAAAATTTATTCACGAAAATCCGCGGTGTTGCGAACAATTTGACAGCTGCTTTGATTCGAGTGACCAGTTCCGTGAGCTCATTCAATACTGTATTTACGCATTCGTAACCTTCAGTACCATGATTCGTAGGTTTCCGGAAGCAATCGCGACTCTTCAGTAGTTAGGCAGCACTGCCAGATTTTATTTTGTTCAGGGGCGGTTCCTCCATATGGTTGCAGGTTTGCGCTACACCCACTGATTCTGAATATACAATAGGTGCATTTTGCACATTAAAGCTGTACTTGTTTGCATTGTTTTATATACAAACATGTTTCAATTACGCTTATCGTCTGTAGCTACCCATGACCGCAGAAGTCGAAATAAACAGTGATTAGCTGTAGGTTTGCAGTGAAGAGTTAACCTAAGATTTCGCACAAATGTTGGCTCTCAGAGAGGGTTGCGGGAAGGTGAAGAGATGGGAGGGGCTTCTTATACATTCCTTAAATGGAGATTTATAAACCTAGCTCCTCCTACTCTTAGCAACGGCTATAGCGTGACCTTCAGGCTTAGCTTCTGTGTGCTCTGCTTTTCGAACACAGGGAGAATTTAATTAAATGCATGGAGGTTATGCAGAAGAGACTTCTGTTAAACAACAACGCCACACTTGTTCAGGCTTCTGGGTTTATGGCCACTTTGAAAGATTATAATTTTGTATTCTGGCTGTCTTTCTTTTACAAGATCATGCCACATGTGGACATTTTGTACAATCAGCTGCAGAAACGAGACTGCAATGCAACGTTTGCCATCGCCCAGCTAAACGCATTTAAAAGGGAAGTGCAAAAGGTAAGAAATAGCGTGGATATCGAGGAACACGAAGAAACTGCAATTAAGAGGAGAAGAATAGAAGATCATGATGTGAAAAGAAGAGAAGCTCATAAAGTATGTGACATTCTTAGAGAAGCAAAGGACAGATTTAGCTTCACGGGGCATCTGGTAGCCTCAACTTTGTTTCATCAAGAAAATTTCTAAGACATTTCCAGAGGATTCCCTTAGAGAAACAATAAGGTTCTATCCTTTTATCATTGGAACAAAAATTCGTAGAGAACTGACTGTAATTTACAGTCGAGAGGAATTTCGTGGAATGTCCGGCGCTTAGTGCTTGATGGACTTCAATAAGGAAAAGAACTTATGTACTACATTCAGCGAATATGTCAAACTCCTCCGAGTACTGTTAACTATGCCAATGTCTACCGCTGAAGCAGAATGCTGTTTCTCAAGTTTAAAAAGAATAAAAACTTTCCTTAGGAACACAATGTCACAGGACCGATTGTCAGCATTAGCAATGCTTTCAATTAAGAGAGATTTTCTTATGAAGATCAGCGACTTCAACGCAAAAGTTATCGATAGATTCGCCAGGTCTAAGGAGAGTACAGCAGAGAATCTGTATAAATAGGTGAGTCATTTTATTTTTCATTTGTGCACCACCAATAATTTAACCCACCAGCCGCCATTGATTTTGTTAGGTCTCTGTAGCGTGTTAGGAAAAGTTTATTTTTTGTTCTATTTGGCGCCATTGCGGATTTACCAGAGGTTAGTACTATTCCTAGACCACGGAGGATCACTCTAAATTATATTAAACCATAGATTCCATTTTAATTCCAACACAATCTATGCCGTTTTATAGATAAACTAATGTCACATAATTCGGGAAACAGAGAACTAAAGGGGAAAACTGTGAGCGAGCGTCATTAAACGTTATCACAGTGTGTGCGGTTGATTCTGATAGGTACGCGGGATCACGCTTAACAAAGGTCAGCAAAACCTGAGTATCAGACCCAGTACGTGGTTCGTTTGTTATTGTTCTCCTTCGTGAACAGAAAGCAGTTGTTTCGCAAAATGTCTATAAAACAACACCAACATGCCACAAAGATGTCAACTAGACATTGTTTTGAAGGATAGAGTTGGCTGAAGTCTAGAGGCAGCTCACACACTACCTCTCGAGCCCTGAACGTGCCACAAAGTGTGATTGCTAGGCTTTGGTAGCGGTTCCATGAAACAGGAGGTATTCGCTGGGTCCCTATCCGTGGTTGCCCATGGATCACAACGCCACAAAGGACCGATATTTTACCATAACAGCACGACGATATCGGAGGATGCCCGCACAAACATTGACTTAGAGCTTGCAACCTCGTCAGACGTTCGAATTTCCAGACAAACTGTATAGCGGAGACTCAGGTCAGTCTGCCTGTATGCGAGACATCCAGCAGTATGTACCCTCTCATTCGAATAAAAGAGGGATCCCGTTTACCACGGAATCAGCAACGTCAAATCGGGCCTACAATGGAGGAACATGCTGTTCACAGAAGAGTCCAGATTCAGTTTCAACAATGATTCTCTTCGCACAATAATCTGGAGTGAACGTGGAACCCAGTTTCATCCTACCAGTATCGTGGAAACACGCTCAATTGATGGTGGCAGTGGCGGTGGCAAGTAACCGTCAGATTTTGTGCTCACGTATAAAGGTATCCCGAGGTCTAAATTGTCTACTATTTCTCACTCTAAAGTATTCCAGATCGTGTGTGATGCATTGGCAAGGCCGCGCAATGGTTCTTTAACAGTGAAAAATTTCAACGAAAACTTTTATGCGAGTCTCTTACCTGTTTTTTTCCTGGCCTTCAGTGGCAGTGATATCTCACTAAGATGACTTCAACCTCTCAAGTATCACTGGATTGTTTATTTCGTGCATCATTATTCAGGGAAGCCGTACAGTCCCCAACAAATTAAATAAAATAGTTCCAGAAAGGTTTTTCACTTACACACAACAATTTAACACTGAGTTAAACAATTTTACTTTTAATCATATTTATTACTTCTACGCTTGACATATCTTCGTTTTGAGTCATTATCATAGGGAATGTCGCGAGTGGTTTTGATATTACCGATAAGCTCACGATCGACGAAGTCACGAGGGAAGTTCAAAACCACGAGTTGCATTGGTAGAGACTAAACTGTTGAAAGCAATAAAACAAGTCATTTGATTCCTTAAATCACATAGGTCTACATTAGCACATGAATGAAACTTAACCTAACAAGTCACGGCACACAAACGTTTCAGCCGTTTTGACATTTGAAAGTCGCGCTAAGAATCCACGAGCTGTGAGACACATAACTTTTGCCTGTTCGTAAACATGTAGAATGTGTTGTTATCGTGTCTGCGGGTGCGATAGCAAAACAGTTATTGCTGTTTGGTATGATTTTAAGAATCTGAATATATAATGGCATCATATGAGGGAAATAGTCACTGTTTCCGACCCAATGTCTTCAATTATAATTCTTTCAATTTTTTCTCCGTTAGTCATATTTTTCCTAATACTGCTGTTTTATTTCATCCACATAATGGAATATCCTTTCCCATTCAATTTCTCTAATTTGCTCAAATCATTGGTGGCACAACATTTCGTCTTTCATTTGTTTGGCATCTGTTCATATTATCAGATACGGATGTTACCAAGGAAGCGTTACGGTTGCATGGTTATATTCTGACAATATTCGATCAATGAAAAATGTTTTTCTGAGTCAGCTTATTGTCTAGAATTTAATCATACAATATTGTTTCGGTGCTATTTTCATCCAACCTGATCTTGTAATTTTGTAACCAAGAAAGCGTGTATTTTCTTAAAGAACTTGACGAAGGAGGTTTATCTACTTGTGTATTATGGTAAGAGACATTACCTATTGCTAGCACCGAGTTAAGGGGTAGATTTGGAATTAACATTGTACGTGACTATTTAACATAATGTTGAGTATTCATTTCTTTGTAAAAACTTTAATATCCGTACGACTGTCACAGTACTTTACAGTCAACTATACTCGCGGCAGACGATGCAATCTCCAGAGTACCGTGTATTTACTTGAACATCATTTCATTCAGCGTCAGATACACTTAACATTGGAGGTCTTCCCTTATACTGAAAGATGAATGTATGGTAACTCTAAGCTCTATGTACCCTGTACTTATTTGAACATAATTTCATTCATCGTCAGATACACTTAACTTTGGAGGTCTTCCCTTATCCTGAAAGATGAATGTATGGTAACTCTAAGCTCTATGTACCCTTTACTTATTTGAACATCATTTCACTCATCGTCAGATACACTTAACATTGGAGGTTTTCCCTTATCCTGAAAGATAAATGTATGGTAACTCTAAGCTCTATCTACCCTGTACTTATTTGAACATCATTTCATTCATCGTCAGATACACTTAACATTGGAGGTTTTCCCTTATCCTGAAAGATGAATGTCTGGTAACTCTAAGCTCTATCTACCCTGTACTTATTTGAACATCATTACATTCATCGTCCGATATGACTTAACGTTGGAGGTTTTCCCTTATCCTGAAAGATGAATGTATGGTAACTCTAAGCTCTATGTACCCTGTACTTATTTGAACATCATTTCATTCATCGTCAGATACACTTAACATTGGAGGTTTTCCCTTATCCTGAAAGATGAATGTCTGGTAACTCTAAGCTCTATCTACCCTGTACTTATTTGAACATCATTTCATTCATCGTCCGATATGACTTAACGTTGGAGGTTTTCTCTTATCCTGAAAGATGAATGTCTGATAACTCTAAGCTCTATGTACCCTGTACTTTCATTTCATTCATCGCCCCATATGACTTAACGGTGGAGGTTTTCCCTTATCCTGAAAGATGAATATCTGCTAACTCTAAACTGTATGTACACTGTACTTATTTGAACATCATTTTATTCATTGTCCGATATACTTAAGGTTGGAGGTTTTCTCTTATCCTGAAAGATGAATGTCTGGTAACTGTAAGCTCTATGTACCCTGCACTTATTTGAACATCATTTCATTTATCGTCCCATATGGCTTAACGTTGGAGGTTTTCTCTTATCCTGAAAGATGAATGTCTGCTAACTCTAAGCTCTATGTACCCTGTACTTATTTGAACATAATTTCATTTATCGTCCGATATGACTTAACGTTGGTGGTTTTCTCTTATCCTGAAAGATGAATGTCTGGTAACTCTAAGCTCTATGTACCTTGTACTTACTTGAAGATCATTTCATTCATCGTCTGATATGAGTTAACGTTGGATGACATTAATATTTTTAAAAAACTGCATTAATTAGAGAATGTTACAAAACGTTTTTGTGACAAATGTCGCATTTTGTTTTCCCAACGCCAACTTTGCGTTGACTTTGTGATTTAGTCAGTCATTTATTAATCCTTGCTTATATAACCTTTAAATTGGAATACAATATTATTCTACGACTTAATTTGATGTTAAAATAAGAGGCTGGATATTCATTAAATGATCTTAACATTGTGAATGAGGTAACCTTTAAGTATTGTCTTGTATTTTTATTACAATTTCTAGTGGATAAAAAGGGGATGTTAACTTGCTCTGGCTGGTTATTCTCATTGTAAATCTTCTTAGCCACGTTTAGGCATTTCGAAAATAATAAAGAAGAAAATTTAGACATTTTTATCTTTAATTGATATTTTCTTATTTTGTACAACTTTATGACATTTTTAAGCTTATATTGTTTATCCGTCATGTTCGCCAAGATTAGGGGGTGTAGATTTGTTTGTGAATTTACTTGTATTTTATTTATCAAGAATTAAATCACAAGCTTATTGGACTTAATATTGAATGTACATAATAAAAAAACAGCTTTCTCCGTGAACTAACAAACGAAAAACAAACGCTATTAATCTGTGACAAACGCTAAATAAACAACGATTGCAGCGTTGGGGAAAGAGTATTTATGCAAGTCCAAGTATGTCAATGCTGTCACACGGAGAAATCTTTCGTAACTATGACATGAACATATAAATCACGTTTATAGAACATGTAAATTGATTAATTAAATGCTTATTTTACGTCACATACAAAATGTGGTTAAAGAAACAAATATATTATTTAAAAACTCTTTCTTTGATACGGTGTTCAACGCCATCTGTAAACGTGCCCTGAAATGTTCAGTGCTATACAAGCCTTCTACCCCTATTGTGATGTCATGGTATCTTCCAGAGCGCGCGCTTACAAACGAGGGAAAGGCGCGTTCACTTTACTTATTCCCCCGAAATTGAAACTTAACGTCAAGTGCAGCAGGAATATATCGTGAAATTCTTTTGGTTTGGAATCTTTAAGGTGCTTTGTTACTTATTATTTAGTATACTTTTAATATTCTGGCATCCAACTTGTTAATTGTGAATCATAAAAGCATCATACTTTTTTTTTATTAAGAAGTTTTAGAAACAATTAAGTTACAAGTTTCTTAATTTGCTTTATTTGACAAAGCAAACCAGGGCAATTCGTAAGGTTTACAATTTAATTACATTTTAAACTCTATTAGCTTATGTATTTGCTGAAACTCAGCCAAATTGTACTTGTTTTCAGCTGCTCATGATTATACTGAGCTGGAGAAAGTTTATTTTCGTGTACTTTATGGTTTTTCTTACTGAAATCAGAATATTTAGCTCATTCTCTCCAGCCATTAAGGTTTAGATATCCTCAACTGCTGCACTCACTAACTGTATGTGCTGGGTTACTGATGAATTAAGTTTTCCTTATGCATTCGCATTTTGTAGCTGCTAGATACATTAAATAGTTTTTTTTTACATTTTAATATTTCCATTACTTTACTAACTGTTATCCAGTGAAGTACATCAATCATTTGTTACTGGCTGTAAAACATGATTTGATACTTGGCTGTTGGTAATCCTCTGCTTGCAAGATGTGACTATTTTTGTCTCATTCATATAGATTTGCAGTTCTAACATCAAAAAGTTTAATTCAAAACATTTGAAATTGGCATTTTTATTAAGATACATTGGAAATGACATAATTCTTTATGCCAAGGATGCTGATACTGTTCAACAATGGGCTTTGTAGTATTTTATGATCACAATACTCACAGTTTATTTATTTTTTATTACTTTCTTCCATATAAGTTTATTAATTATGATCCTGATTAGAATGTCTTCACAGGTACTTCTGTTGGCTAAGAACGGCATCCCCGTGTACATATTTGCTATAGCGTTTCTGCTATATGCACCACAACATTCATTTGTTAATTCCTCAATTCTCTAGTCCAGTTAGCAAATGTTTAATCCATTTAGAGCAAAAGCTGCACTTACTAGAGTACATTTTAACTTCTTTCCTTTGCTTTTTATCATGCCCTGCTTCTTTATTTTGTTATTTTTTAAGAGTTGTGTGGCTTCTATGCAGCAGTGGTAGTAGTATTTACTAACAAACTAATCAGTACTAATTAAAAACACATACAGAAGCTCCCTTCGTTTGTTTTCTATTTCTCCTTTCTTAGGCAGAGATTGCACTGTCCTTGTGGCATGCCAACAAACTGCATACTTAAGTGATACCTGTCTGGTTTCAGATAAATGTATTTCCTTGGTAACAAACAAAAACTGAGGGCATCACTTTGTAGTGTAATGATAGTACAAGAGGTATTCAAATTTTCAGCTTCAGTTTCACCTTTCATCATATGATATCAACTACATGTTTTGCAGTGTTTACTGGTTCATGAATATTTTTGCTTATGAAATTTATGGATAATGATTGCTTTGTACACTTCTTCACTGTTTCTAATCTATAAAATATTCATTCAGTCCCTCTTGAACAATTCTCAATCATATACTTCATTATTAGAAAATACTTCCAAAACTTTGCTTTGTTGTTAACATTAGTGCAAGTTCAGGAAATGCCTCAAGGTTTTTGCAACCTCACAGTCACTTCATTGTCTGTTTCTTTGCCGTTACACCTCAAAATGCCTTCAGTCAATTGTTTGTTCATTTCTACATAATCTGTAACTTACAAAACCATCAACATCAAATGGAAGTGAATGTTGTGCCATCCAGTCTTCAATTTATAAATTATGTCTAAAAGATCATTTACTAACCCATTTTTTTCTTCTTGTTATTCCAGGTGCGAGTATTTCACTTTGTGTTACATCTTGTATTCGCCAGTGCGTCTGCCTATCTTTTATATTTATTGTTTTTTACTACTGCTTGTCAATCTTTTCTCGCTAGTTTGGTTAAAATACTGAAAACAGGTAAAGTTGTTTAAGTTAATTGATGAAAATTAATCATTTCTTCACACTAGCCACATATAAGCTAAGGTTTTTGATAGATACAGTCAACATGAAAAATTCAATGCCATGGCCGGAATTTGAACCACGGATCTCCTGGTTTCCATTGAAGTGATATATTTGGGATGATATTTGGAAGGATTATAATGCGATGATCTCCATCTTGAAGCAGGATTATTTGGGATGATGGTGGATGCAGATTAATTTCTCACCTTTGTTGACGATCTAGAAGAAATCTAGAAGTTTCGCCTGCAACTCTGGATAATTAGGCACATCTATAATTGATCAGCAATGAGATGGTGTTCTTTCCCAGTATCGCAGTAACGGGGCTGATAAAGATAGTATTACTACCTTTAAAGAATGAATAATGCTTTTATCGATCAAAGATGAAAATTTAATTCCTCATAAACAATTTTAAATTCTTTGAAACAATCACAAATATTATTAATGTAGTCTTTTTACAACCAGTGGTAAATTCCACGGTGACCTATATCATTTCTTTCGCACATGCTACTTGTACATCTTTGATGCATGCACTAAATTATTTCTTCACACACTTGGATAGACGAATATAAATATTCAACAACTCATCATGATCCATTGCCATGGTTACACCATTACCCACTTTACATCACTTCTTTATTTTATTATAAATACAAATTAAAATCTTTGATTATTCCTAACAACATGAAGTATAAAAATAACTGCAACACCACCCAGTCACTCTTACCCATTAAGACCATGGCTAATGTGCGTCCTGACACTAAATTCTCCAATTGACTCATATATATTTCCTGGTAAACCACTAGGGCCTGTTGTATCCGAGATACACCATTTTTGGTGACTTACTATTGTAAGTACTTAAATCCTAGGAGATCCGTGGTTCAAATACTGGCCATGGCATTGAATTTTTTATCTGTCAAAACTCTTAGCCTATGTACGGCTAGTATGAAGAAATGATTAATTTCCATCAATTAACTTAAATAATAAGAGTAAAATGTTGAAGCCTGGGACTCAAGTACTTACGATAGTAAGTCGCCACAAACAGTGTATCTTGGATATGAGAGCCGCTAGTGGTTTACCGGGAAAATACATGAGTCAATTGGAGAATTTAGTGTCAGGATGGCAAATTGGCCATGGCAGCTCAATCGGTAAGAGCGACTGGACAGAAACCAGGAGATCTGTGGTTCAAATCCCGGCCATGGCATTGAATTTTTCAGGTTGACTCTATTTATGTAAAGTTGTGTTTTCTGTCTTTACTATTTGTCTTCTTATAATTCTATGAACACTTCTATTTGACAAAATGCACCAAATTGTTGGTCAGTTTTCTATCATCCAAGCTTTGTAAAACATGTTGCAAATGGCAGAATAAAATCTGAATCTGAATCTGAAAAAAAAAAAGCAAGGTCAGTTAAGGTCATCAATACATCTAACCTCAATTATCTTATAATAAATTTAAATACAGCTTCTCATCTTTAGTGTACTGGGTTCACACCTTGTTTCTGCGACCAATTTCCAGCCTAAAGTAGTATATTACAGTTCAGTTCTATTCTTTGTACTAATTTATTGGGAATATTAGAAAAATTTTAACAGTAACTCAAAGCTATGTTTGCTCATCAGGGAGCACTCAAACTTCAGCATTTTCGGAGGTATCTCTTTATAATTATGTCTCATTTTTCAATGTCCTATAATACATTTTTATTCCATCTTTACAAATTTTTCTTTCTTCATGCAACAGATGTTATATACTCTACATCTGACACTGTTTTCAAATGAAGAACCATTCAATGGCTGTAGTTTCAATATCTTTCCAAAATTATATTTTGAATTTAAATACATAAGAATGAGTATTTGTATTTTAAGGATTCCAAGCCATATCCAAGTGTTGTGTTTGGTGTTAACGAGACAAGATTAATTTAGCAAGACATCTGATGAAGAAGGATTCATCACAATGTCAGAAAGGTACTCAATTATTTATTTACTTATTGTTTTACAGTTTACATAACAGAATAAATGTTAGCTTAAAATTGAATATATAAATATAAAAATTATCCTAAAATAGGGGGAAAAAAGACAAAATATTTTATATGCAATTTTTTAGAGTAAATAACAATAAAACTATATCGAAATTTAACTGTATTGGAACACCACAGTGAAGCGAAATAATTATTAAATTACAGATGAGTTGTATTTATCACACATCGGCTTCACTTATGTACCTATACTGAGGACATGTTTCGTGAACCATCATATAGAGCCCATGATGTAAACGATGGTTCACGAAACATGTCCTCAATATAGGTACATAAGTGAAGCCAATGTGTAATAAATACTACTCATCTGTAATTTAATAACGATAAAACTATTTGTTTTGTTACACGTTCTCTATGGGACTTTGTCATCAAGACTTTATATGTTAAAAGGTAGGAGAATATAACATTGTATCAATGTTGTACCAACAGATGATCTGTGCTTTGTTACAGAGTCCTCTGCAGATATTTCTCACCGGGGCTTGAAGACATCGAAAGGTAGGAGAAGAGTCGCCAGTTCCTTGCTTGTACTGAGACTGTGTCACTGTCTGCCATCGCTGTAGCAGCTCCACATGCCTGCTGCAACTAAGTTTAAAGATGTACTTCCCACGAGTGATCTGTTCGCTCACAGGAAGACATCTGGGGGCCACAGGTGACTATCTCCTCGGGATTCTGCACTTGACTTGGGGGCTGATGTGGAGGATGTGTTAGGGAGTAGAGTAGACAACCAATGGGGCCTGCAGAGTGCATACCGTCATTAACCTACTCCTCCCCTTTGCCATGATTAGATTGCAGTACTAACAATATTCCGTAAGTGCACCAGGATGGGCGAGATTTGGAAATAACTAAAAGGTTGTTTTAAGCTGCTGTTAATGACTGCTATCTCTCCATCAAATTTTGTTACAGTTGCCCCTATAGATAGACATAGGTTGAATAGTTTACCATGTGTACCAGCTCCAACATTTCCATTTTTCTCCATAAGAGAACCATCTGTGTAAATATGTAACCATTCTTGTACTGGCTATCGTGTATGAACTCCTTCCAGGGCTAATAACTTAAATTGCACTGAATCATAATCTTTCTTAGCTTAATCTGTTTTGCAGCAGGTGGGAGATTAAAATCAACAAGAGATCTTCCGACATTCTTAGAACATTTGTGAAACCAAATATATTTTCAGCTTACAATTTTGAAAGATAACAATTACATTTTATGTACTGTTTAGAAAAGGAAAAACCCATAATTGTATATATATGCACAGGATTCTTCCTTTAAAACCTGATGGAGCAAACAGCATTTTGCCTCTCCCGTGAACTTGTTGGGTTGCCCCACTGGCGGCTGCTACTGCGCACAGGAGCTAGCGGCGTTCACTCCACTCTGCACTATTGTAGTGGCCATCAACATGAACCCGCACTTAATTCTACAGCAACGCATTGTCACGTGTAAGAGTTATTATAAATGGGGACCACCAAGCCTTGTTCAAAAAGAGTATATTCAAACATTCCCTGGCGAAGTGCCTCCTTCCAGATTTACAATTCACAAGATTATGAAAAAAGTCAAAACCACTGCTTGTGTCACAACTTAAAAACAAAAGCATAAATGTACAGTGTTAACAGAGGAAAAGTTGAATAACATAGGTACATGTTTTGAATACTCACCAACCAAATCTTCCCAAAATTAGCGCAAAAGGTGGGAATTTCTGGACATAGAGCAACTAAGTTACTGAAGTTAAAACCATATGTGCCCATGCTTTAAAACAAGGTGACCCAGTATCATGAATCTTGGATAAGAGAAAATCTCCAACGTTAAGTCATATCGTACGATGAATGAAATGATATTCAAATGAGTACAGGGTACATAGACCTTAGAGTTACCAGACATTCATCTAAATACTAGCAATAAGTGGAGCATTGAGTATTAGTTCAACTCAAAATTATATTAATTTTGTGCTTCATTGTATCATAGTCCTTACACATTGTAATTAATTTTAGATATTAATTTTCAATACCACGCAATTTAACATTACAGTATCGCTAACCTATGAAAGGTAAAAGTATTTCCTTCCAGATAAAACTACTACTTTGAGTACTGGAAATGTATTTAAAACGAAGAAAGGGAGATTAAAATAGTTGAGGTGTGATGTGCGAGAGAGAGGAAATAACGTTATTAAAAAAATGATCAATAAATACCTAGGTTGATACTACAGAGTTATATAAAACCACCTACGTTTCATGTGGCAAAATTGTTTTAATTTGCCTTTGAGGCTTAAATACCTGTGTGCCGAACTCGCTGGTCAGGTATAAGGAAACTCACATAGGCCAATCTTGCTTGCATTGGAATACATTTGCTCGTGTCTGTACATGGAGCTTAGAGTTACCAGACATTCATCTTTCAGGATAAGGGAAAACCTCCAACGTTAAGTCATATCGGACAATAAATGAAATGATGTTCAAATAAGTACAGGGTACATAGAGCTTAGAGTTACCAGACATTCATCTTTCAGGATAAGAGAAAACCTCCAACGTTAAGTCATATCGGACGATGAATGAAATGATGTTCAAATAAGTACAGGGTACATAGAGCTTAGAGTTACCAGACATTCATCTTTCAGGATAAGGGAAAACCTCCAACGTTAAGTCATATCGGACAACAAATGAAATGATTATTAATTTTTAGATGAGTCGTATTTATTACACATCTGCTTCACTTTCGTACCTATTTTGAGGACATGTCAAGCTTTAGTCGCAAAAGAGCAGAAGATGCAAACAATGATTTGCGAAACATGTCCTCAAAATAGGTACGAAAGTGAAGCAGATGTGTAATAAATATGACTGATCTAAAAATTAGTAATTATTTTGCTTCACTGTGGTGTTCCAATACAGTCAAATCTCGATAAAATGAAATGATGTACAAATAAGTACAGGGTACATAGAGCTTAGAGTTACCAGACATTCATCTTTCAGGATAAGGGAAAACCTCCAACGTTAAGTCATATCGGACAACGAATGAAAAGATGTCTTTAGAATTTATTAATTTTCTTTTTGACCAATTCAGCATTGAATTGATTGTATTCTGCAATGTATGCTATATGATTGTATTCTTTGGAAAATTTTCATATATTGTTTCATTTCGGATATATTTAAGGTCGCAGAGTTAGGTGGGATCACCTGTATATCAATATTTCTGTAGGTTTTTTTTTTTCTTCTATCAATAGCTATAATTATTCTTCATTAAACAATAATTTTACCCTTTTTGGGGGGGGGGGGGTGAATTCTCAACAAACATTTCAAACTTTGCAGACAACTTCTGTTTGGGGCCAACCATAAATAACAGCTTCAAAGGGTCGCTAATGCTTAGTACCCAGTAACAGGGAGAGCAGTCCACTTGTAGACCATCATGGTTTGAAAAATAATACATATTTCGGTGCCTATAAAAGGAATATAAATAGTGGGTAAGAAAATAATTTAGGATTGCACTACAGAGGGAATTCAGCATGTAGACCAATCTTGGTCCATTGTGCCTATGCTCACAAGTGGAGCAGCCCTGGAAGGAAGGGTGAGGCGAGAGGGGACAGAGGGTATGTCCCAAGGAGCCACAACAGTGCAGGGGCAGAGTCCCTATGTTTACTTACTATATGCGTGTGATAAGTTGAGCGCTCGGGTTCCAAGTCCTCATTCGGTAAGTTACGTCTAACTCTGTAAACACAGATGACAGCTTTGAAACTTGAAATGTGTTATACACTCTGACATCTAGTGGCTAATATGCCAAGCTTTCACATGTGCACCATATTTCGTTTAGAGCAATTTCAAGGTTAATTAGCTAACCAGTTTAAAACAAATGTATGTTATGGCTCTTGAAAGGGCACACAATATTATTCGTCTACCTCCGTATAACTGTGATCTGAATGCAATTGAGCTGGCTTGGGCAAAAATAAAGAATGTTTTCAGAGGATGCTACATTACTGGTGATGTCGGCCATAAATCTGCAGAAACTTGCTATAGGAGCATTCTCTTCTGTAACCACGACAGATTGCACGAAGGTTGAAGAGCTGGAAGTGAAATATTGGAAAAACAATGTAATAGAAAGTGCAATTGATGAAATTATCATCAACACAGCAGAGGCTACTAGCAATGAAAGTGATGCACCGGACTCGAAGAATCACAAAGCAAATGAGTATTTATAATGGTCATAAAATTTATTTTCTATTTGTATCTGTTATATAAGTAGTAAGTATATAAACATACATAGGTAGAGTCAACATGAAAAATTCAATGCCACGGCCGGGATTTGAACC
Organism: Mantis religiosa; assembly: GCA_030765055.1. Lineage (NCBI taxonomy): Eukaryota > Metazoa > Arthropoda > Insecta > Mantodea > Mantidae > Mantis > Mantis religiosa. The sequence continues at coordinate 148,179,559 of CM060958.1, read as the reverse complement.
ACAGATGTCCTGGATTTGTGGTTCAAATCCCGGCCGTGGCATTAAATTTTTCATGTCGACTCTATCAATCCAATACCTTAGCCTATATACAGCTAGTGTGAAGAAATGATTAATTTCCATCAATTAACTAATATAAACATACAGCTTATAGAATCAAGTTCAATTTACTGAGGTGCGTATCTTCGCTTAACTTACACGCTATTTTGCTGAATTGTATTTTTCTAGGTTGACTGCACTGCAGAAGCAAAAGAGCGTTAGCTCTCATTCCTTCCCCCCTGACCACACCACACCGTAGAACTAGCGCTCAAGATAACCTGTGCATATGGTAGATAGACTTTCCCTGGCAGGCTAGGACAGCGCACACACTCCCCTACTGCAGGATGGCAATGAACCCAGCAGCTAAGCCCCAAAAGTCTCTGGCAGGCAGTCCCAAAATGGTCCCAGCAACAGGTGCAGAGATGGGCAACCAACCTACTAGAGGAAGTAATTTACCTAGAGCATATCATCCTGCCATGCCCTGCTGAGACACCCGCCAACACTTCAACCTTGAAAGAGACCACCAGATGATAGATGATGTGAAATGATAATAGAGAGGAAATGGAAGGACAGGAAATTTCGGGGATGTAATTAACCTATCCAACATTCACCTAACCACCCGGGAAAGTCCCAAAAAAAAACCATGGGACAAGTAGGTTGGCCAAAGAAATGAAACCGTGGTCTCCCGAATGCAGCCACAAATGAAACCTCCTGAGCTATCCCGCTTGGTAACAAAAAACTTATGCACTATCACTTTTAAGTAACAGGAAATGAACCAACATCAACAGAACCTGAACTGCTGCACAGCTATTACTGCAAATGTTTATCTTGAATAAATAATTTTAGCAATAGTTTCAGTACCCACAATAAACAATAGAGGGAAGAGAAAGTAATCAGATTTTTATTATAGGTATGTTTGGAATGTTGTTGTTGTTCTTGTTGTTGCCTAATTGTACTGGGGATTAGTTGATTTGCATCATTTTCACCCTAGCTTCCCAATATAAAGCCTGTAGGTTCCCACTTTTGAGACCATTACATTTGTCCAAATGGTGTTTTTTCATGATGACATCCATACATTTGGGTGTAGGTATGCAGTGTATCTTATAAAGGTGTTCTGCAAGACAATCATGGCCAGTTTCCATTCTAAATAGGGCCACTGCAGTTTTTCTTGGTAGTTTTTGTATGTCAGTTTTGTCTCCAATGTTCTTACAATCCTTGTCTTTTAGTTTATCTTCTTCATCAAGTCTCTGCTGTCTTTTAAAATGTAGCTTAATGTTATAAAAAAAATAAAACTATAATAGAAGTATTTATAAACAGTGGAGCTTCATCAATCAAAAACACTTTTTAAACCAATTCTCGAACTGTATAAACACTTAAGCTCCACTTACTTTTTAAATTAGGACAAGTTTCAAGGACACCGCGTCCCCATCCTCAGCTGATGTTCTACTGGTTCTTCAGGTGACCGCCTCCCTCTCCTGGCGCTGTTCAATGAGTTGAATGACGTCATCTACTATTGGAATTTCGAAGTTCATTGCTCTCTTTTTGTTCTTCAAAATGTGTATATTTTCCCAAACTGTTAATTCCCAATACTTTTTTGCCGGTACCAAAAGTTTTATGTCTTTGGAAATGTTGTGATTTTTTGACCAGAAGTGATGGGCTATGGCCGATTTATCTGTCTGTTTGTATTTAATACATCGCATGTGTTCTTTCATCCTTGTTTCTAGGTTTCTCTTTGTTTTTCCAATATAAATTTCGTGGCAATCCTCACATCTTACGCTATAAATTCCGGATAGTTTGTTGGTTGGACTTGTGTTTTTTAGCGGGTGATTCAGCATGTTTCTCATGTTATATTTGTTGTGTGGTACTAGTTGTATCTGAAATTGACGGAAAATGTTTTTGAATTTATTAAATGCCTTAGGGTGATACGTAAATTTGCAATATACTTTCTTTGGGTCGTCAGCTTTTAAAGTGCTAACGTCCTTGATGGTTTTCCGTCTTTTATGCTTATTTATCATTTTTTTAATAAATTTTGGATCAAAGCCATTCACAATTGCAACATAATTAATGTAATCTACTTCTTTGGTATATTCTTCTATAGTCAATGGGATGTTCACTAGCCTATGGATTAAACTGTGAAATACTGCATATTGGTGTTCTTTTGGGTTGGAGTTGTTGTTTTTAATGTAGTTATCCACATGTGTTGCTTTTCTATATATGCCAAACTCTAATTTGTCTCCTTTTTTTATAATTTTTAAATCCAAAAACGGTACGAAAACAGAGAGATGATAACCAACACAAAATGAAATTAGAAATAATAAAATCTGAAAATCATGTAGTTAATCTGTCAGCACAAACCTTTACCGGAAAAGAAATTGATCTCTTAAATAAAGGTCTCAAGACATGCATAAATTACTCACAAAATTTAGATCAGTATATTGCTGACGTCGAAATTGCATCACATCTGATGACTAACGAACAAGACAAAGTAATTGCGAAAACAAAATGCAAAACAATACTCCAACAATTATCATCTCCAAAGTATAAAAAAGCCGATCCAAATCAAAAACAATTAATACACCAATTGAATGCAAAACCAGTACTATATTTGAAAGCAGATAAAGGTAATAAAACTGTTATCATGGATAAAGATGATTACACATGCAGAGTTAATAAACTTTTAGAACATCAAGAATATGAAGAAATAAAAAAGAATCCTCTGCGAGCTTTGGTTGTTTCGGCAAATAAGACAATAAAAGAAAGTACAATAATACCGGAAAAAGCAACAGCAAAATTAGTCCCCAGCAACCCAGTTTTACCAAAACTGTATTGTCTACCAAAACTTCATAAAAAAGATAACAGTGTTAGACTGATTATCAGCAATATAGATGCACCTACATATCATTTAGCAAAGTGGTTAGTATGCGAAATGGATTTCATACAAAGATATCCTTCTCTCGGAATAAAGAACAGCTTAGAATTGATTGACAAATTAAATAAAGTAAATATAAACACTAATGAAATTTTAGTCTCCTTTGATGTTAGCTCATTATTTACGAGCGTACCTACAGAAAAGCTACCAAATTTGATTAAGCTATGGCTCTCAGATCAAGGTTTTACTGAAACCCAAATTGAAGAATACAACAAACTCTTTAATTTATGCATCAACCAAAACAGCTTCATGTTCAACCAAAAATATTACAAACAAACTTCAGGTTTAGCCATGGGCAACCCCATCTCACCGTTATTAGCGGATTTGTATATGAGTTATTTGGAAACACGGGTGACAGCAGCATTTCCACATATTTTTAAAGTGTGGTTTCGTTATGTGGATGACATATTTGCCATAATACCAAAGAAGTTAGCACAGGATGCGCTAAAATTATTGAACCTGCAAGACCAATCCATAAAGTTCACCATTGAAACAGAACAAGATGGATGGTTACCGTTTTTGGATTTAAAAATTATAAAAAAAGGAGACAAATTAGAGTTTGGCATATATAGAAAAGCAACACATGTGGATAACTACATTAAAAACAACAACTCCAACCCAAAAGAACACCAATATGCAGTATTTCACAGTTTAATCCATAGGCTAGTGAACATCCCATTGACTATAGAAGAATATACCAAAGAAGTAGATCACATTAATTATGTTGCAATTGTGAATGGCTTTGACCAAAATTTATTAAAAAAATGATAAATAAGCATAAAAGACGGAAAACCATCAAGGACGTTAGCACTTTAAAAGCTGACGACCCAAAGAAAGTATATTGCAAATTTACGTATCACCCTAAGGCATTTAATAAATTCAAAAACATTTTCCGTCAATTTCAGATACAACTAGTACCACACAACAAATATAACATGAGAAACATGCTGAATCACCCGCTAAAAAACACAAGTCCAACCAACAAACTATCCGGAATTTATAGCGTAAGATGTGAGGATTGCCACGAAATTTATATTGGAAAAACAAAGAGAAACCTAGAAACAAGGATGAAAGAACACATGCGATGTATTAAATACAAACAGACAGATAAATCGGCCATAGCCCATCACTTCTGGTCAAAAAATCACAACATTTCCAAAGACATAAAACTTTTGGTACCGGCAAAAAAGTATTGGGAATTAACAGTTTGGGAAAATATACACATTTTGAAGAACAAAAAGAGAGCAATGAACTTCGAAATTCCAATAGTAGATGACGTCATTCAACTCATTGAACAGCGCCAGGAGAGGGAGGCGGTCACCTGAAGAACCAGTAGAACATCAGCTGAGGATGGGGACGCGGTGTCCTTGAAACTTGTCCTAATTTAAAAAGTAAGTGGAGCTTAAGTGTTTATACAGTTCGAGAATTGGTTTAAAAAGTGTTTTTGATTAGCTTAATGTTGTTTAATTGTTTATTAATTTCAGTTTGGAATGTTAATAGTACTGTATGGTTCATTCTTTCAATCTTAACAAGAGTTTACTTTATTATATAATATATACAAATATGTATCTGAAATGAATGACACATATTAAGAAATAATATTAAGTTTTATTGACACAATATCATGCTCCAATACGGACACTGCTGTTTCATCAATATAGTCAATATGGAACAAACATTTTGTTCTAAGAGGAAGACATTCCTTGTTCATTGACTGCAGCACAAGTATCACTTAGAGAGGTGGAGTATATGATCGTTCAGGTTGCTGTGGAGGTTTCTGAAACCTTGGATGACCACTACCCCTTCTAATGCCTAGCGGCCAGTTCCTCCCTCTATTATGTTGCTGATGCACCATCTGTTGCTCTGGATTCCACACACCAGTTCCATGGAAAAATGGCGCTGTAGGCCTTAAATCCATGTCCATGGACGACTTGCTTCCATCACTATTCTGGTCATAGTTTGTACAAGGCATCACAGGAGGTAATTGAAGTGTAGCACCGAAAGGGACACCTGGGGCTGCACCGAGCAGTCCTATGGCATTGTTACGACGTCTAGGGTCCATTATCATATTCCCTGTATTCATCATACCGATGGGCTGATCAACACTAAACGGCATCTGTAACAGTCCCATATTTTCGGCAGGTGTTTGGGGGGGTGGATTTGTGGTCTGCTCCTGTGCCGCCTGGAGCTGACCGCGTCTCCGGGGATCTGCCCTTGCCACAGTTTGTTTGGGTTGCATAACTACAGATGGGGGCGTCTGAGGTGGTGGTGAAGCAGGGGACATTGCTGCTACTGTTGACGTCGCTGTTGTTGTCGTTGTTGTTGAAGAAGATGTGCTGCTTGAAATCTTGAATAACTTTCTTAAGCGCGGATCGCTGTGAACCTACAACAAAGTAAACAAACCATTAGTCACTTTTAATTCATACAAAAATGTGGAAATAGGGGGCATTTTGTAAGAAAGAATAAACTGCATAAACTGATAAAAACGATAAAAGTAACTTTTTTCATATTTCTGTGATGAACAGCAACATTACTTCAAGCTTATTATTGGTTACAATGTTTACTTTCTCTACCATGTACATAGTAGTATTGCATTCCATCCAAAACTTTCATAGCAAGATTCACTGGAAATAATTGTTTTGTGGTCCCCCGAATCAAAAAAAAAAAAAAAAAAATTATAAAAAGGCGCATGTACACGTGCATGTGTGAACAGCAACGTTCAAATTTTCAATTATGTGTGAGATTGAAAATGGAAGCAACAGCTTCCGAAACTAGTGTCTCAATAAATACGCGACAGTTATTCAATAGAGAATGACCATTATTTTTTATGGTCATAATTTCTTGCGCTAGAGTTTAATCTTATGATATTCTGTTAACTTAAAGTGTAACAAACATGCTGTAGTAGTTTCATTGTTGACACTCATGGTTCCTGTCCATGAGAGGTGGGCACAGACATGTTCATTATTGCCTACTGAAATAATGGAATTCATGTGCAAGGAACAATATGTGGCTTTGAAATTCTGCTTTTGTCTCAGCTGAGACAGTGTTACATGAGACCTATGGAGAGTCTGCTCTTCCTTACGGCACAGCTTAAAGGTGGTTTAAGTTATATCGAGATTTAACTGTATTGGAACACCACAGTGAAGCGAAAGTGAAGCAGATGTGTAATAAATACAACTCATCTAAAAATTAATAAATAAAGTGGTTTAAGTTGTTTAAAGAGGGGAGACTATCATCCAGTGCTCCAGTTACTGATCTTACGAGACAAAACATCCACACCACTGCTGTCATTGTGAGAGAAGATCAACAAATAAACTTAAGAGCACTTCCTCAAATACTGAAAAACATTAGATGACCATATCAGGCGCAAAAGACCACATTTCCGTGAGACAGGCTGGATGCACCACAATAATGCACAACCGTATATTGCAAATGTTGTTCTGAGTATCTTACAAAGATCAACGTGAAATGTGTCCCTATAGTCTGAATTTAGCCCAGTATGACATTTATCTATTCCTTAACGTGAAGAAACACCTTCATGAGAGGCTCATCATCTTCATAATCAGCAGCAGAGGCAATTTTAAAGGACCTTTCAAAAAGAGATTTCCAGCAGAAACACTGGAACAAATGCATTACATCTAAGGGACACTATTTTGAGAAGGACATCAAAATTATGAGGAGGAGTAAAAGTATGTTGTCAAAAAAAAAAATGTATGATCATTCTTTATTGCAAAGCCCTCGTAAAAATCTGATGGAATGCTATAAAACTGACTCGAATAGCTTTTCAATTTTGTTTTAATTGTTAATAATGCTGTCAATTGGCAGGATCACATCAGTGATGCTGCACTTTGTCCTATAGAGTTTTTTTACATGTAGTAAATCTGCTTAAAGGACACTTAAAAGCCATCGGGTCTTGGTCAAGTTTGAATGTGCAAACTTGGGATCAGCAGATCAGCGCCTAACCAAACTGAGACCAACCTGATGCTTGCTGAAGTAATACATTAATAAGTTAACTGTTGGAAATTAATCGTTCCTTCACATAGCCGTGTATAGGCTAAGGTTTTGAATAGATAGAGTCAACCTGAAAAATTCAACGCCATGGCCGGGATTTCAACCACGGATCTGCTGGTTTCCGTCTGGTCGTCTTTGAGCTGCCATGACCAATGTACCATGGAAAACATATGAGTCGATTGGAGAATTAATTGTCATGATGGCACATTGGCCCCTCTAGCGTAATCCAATCCAATTCATCACTTTGTTCACTAATACGATGCTTTATTGTTACCTACTTGCCACATGGGCAAAAATACAGTACTGACCTAAAAAGACTATACTTAATTCATTGGCAATGCAATAATAGCTGTTTAACATTAACAGACTAATATTGTCGTCTAGGTGGCTGTCATGTAAAAGAAGTAGGACAAATCTCAGTACACTCATGACACTGATATGAATCTGGTAATTGACATCATTAACAAACAAAATATTTATCTATTTAGACGGAATAATAACTATAAACCAGTGTGGGAGTGTTAAATATATTCAAGAGAGAACTCACTTAAAAACTGATAATAGTGTTTGTCATAAAAAATATACAGTAGGTCAAAAGTGTAAATTTAAATAAATGGTTATATGGAATAAAAAGAAGTATTTCAGAAAGTGGAGTGCCATTGTTACTAAAATTAGGCAAGTGAGTCAACCTTGTATATACTTTTCTCCACTTACAAGTTTTTTATGAAGACTAGTTTCTGGGGACTTCTCCCTTATCGTCAGTTCTGTGGTTGACTGGTGATGCATCCGGTGTCTGCATCTGGCTTGGTGTCGTTCTGCCATCTAATGTCATCAAACTTACCAGGACATTAGATGGCAGCACGACACCAAGCCAGATGCAGACACCGGATGCATCATCGGTCAACCACAGAACTGACGATAGGGGAGAAGTCCCCAGAAACTAGTCTTCATAAAAAACTTGTAAGTGGAGAAAAGTATATACAAGGTTGACTCACTTGCCTAATTTTAGTTAAATAAATGGTGTTTATGCTTTACACTTCGTTAAGTGAATAGTAGAAGATTTTTGTACATTGTTGAAAATGTGTTTTTAAGGTTGAAAATGTGTTTTTAAGGTAGAAAAAACTTTCTATATTAATCGTGAGCAGTAAGGCTTACCTGAGGGTCAGTAATGGTCAACTTGAGTCCAGAATAATCAGGTCGAGGTATGCTGATGGGAACAACCTTGTAGTGTATTGGCGGATGACTGGTGAGCGAAGCATCAATCTCTGTCGCAGGAGTGTGCATAGGAACTGGCTTGAAGGGTAGAGTCAGCATGCCCCTTAAGTCTACATCACTTGGACCAGTTCGTAAGTCTGTGTCTCCAAATCGACCGAGACTCTGGCGTAAGTCTACATCCGATATGGCTGGCGGAAGATAGCTACGGAGATCAGTGTCGCCACCTCCTGCAAATAATACAATATCATAAATACATCCACAAAGGCCAGTGCATATTAACCTTTAGCTTAAACCAGAGGGGTTTAGAAATATATGCTAGTTTTTGATGGATAGATTCAACATGAAAAATTCAATGCCATGGCCGGGATTTGAACCACGGATCTCCGTCCAGTCACTCTAACCCATTGAGCTACCATGGCCAACGTGCCGTCCTGACATTAAGTTCTCCATTTGACTCGTTTATTTCCCCGGTAAACCACTAGGGGCTCTCGCATCCGAGATACACCATTTGTGGCAACTTACTATCGTAAGTACTTGAGTGCCAGTTAAATGATGAAGCCTGGGAATTAACATTGTATGAAGCCACTTGATGTAGTTCTCAGCATTCATTTATTTATGAAATAAAGAAATAAATATAAAAATTATTTGTGGTTGGTTTATTGACACTCGTCACTTACTTTTTCATATATTTTTCATAAATATATGAAAAAATAAGTGACGAGTGTCAATAAACCAACCACAAATAATTTTTATATTAATTTTGACGTCACTGTTACTAAATTCCTCCAAACACACATCAAGTATAGGTTAACAAATCTTGAGGAATAAAAAAATGAAATCTCATAAATATATGAAAAAGTAAGTGACGAGTGTCAATAAACCAACCACAAATAATTTTTATATTAATTTTGACGTCACTGTTACTAAATTCCTCCAAACACACATAAAGAAATAAATATTAGCAATAATCTCGTGACTTTGACTAAATAGGATTTTTCCCTTTCATTTTTGCAACTGTAGAAGGCACTTTCACATTAGTAACTAACATGTAACTAACTAGAACTTAAAACATTTGCATGCATAGAGACGTGCTGCACAAAACTTTTGCATTTGACTGTACACACAAACACGACAGAGGAAAGCAGAGCTGTCCATTATCCTAACAAACTATTTGCTGACCTCTATATAAAGGGTAGACCAGCTCACTGGATTTCTGCTGAACGTCATTCATCAAGAACTAACATGTAACCTATAAGAGCAACTGGATGGAGATCAGGAGATCCGTGGTTCAAATATCCCGGCTAAGGCATTGAATTTTTCAGTCTCACTCTACATACCTAAATAATCTTTATTAAGAAACAAATTTATTGGAAATAAAAGAAGATAAGTGAAGACAGTTTCTGAGATAACGGGTACTTACCAGTTTCCCTCTCTGATACTGGATTAGCAGTCAAAGGCGAAGTGATTGCGGAGCTATAGATGCTCGTAAAGGAAGTAGAACTACTTCGTCTGACGGAGCGACTTGCTGGCCGAGGTTCTTCTGCAGGTTTGTTCCTTGGGTCTGCACTGGATGACGATGATGATGAAGGGGAAAGCAGCACAGAAGATCTGTTTCGAGGATCACGTGACACTAACCGAGGATCTCGTGTTGCCGGCGTTGGCGCATGTGATAACCTACAATACAAAGTCTGTTTAATCATCTGCATTTTAGCATTGTTTAAGATTGTCACAGCATATATGAAAATCTCAAATTTGGGTACTAAGAGTTTTCTTTTTCATATTCATATCACCAAATTTCAGTCCTGTTTCACTGACTACTTTTGGCATAGAAATTTCATCGATCTTCCACACTAGCAGTGTGTAGGCTAACATCAGGATTGATAGTAAGATTATAAGCTACCTTACAACTCTAAAAAACTGCCCCTACAAATTGTAGTCCCATTCCTAATCAGCTATTAATATAATTGAGAGGATGTAACAGAGAAAAAGAGCATATGAAGTTAAGTTAATTAGGAGTCGATTAATAACACAAAACAACACTCACTTTTAAAAGTGAGTGTTGTTTTGTGTTATTAATCGACTCCTAATTAACTTAATTTATACAACAACACTGTTTTCAACACTTCCATAAAAGGATTTAGCATATGAAGTGTTGTTATGCACATTAAAAATGTTTAGGGAAGCTATCTATAGTTGTTCAGCATCCATAGTATTAATATTTACCTTTTGGTCATCATTAACATTCAAAATATTCAGAAATATCTTTGAGATATTCTTCTTCTTCTTCTTTAACTGCCCTCTTATACCACTATGTGGTGTCTTGTTCCTCCTAACCCTTATGCAAATCAGTGAGAGAGAATCCAGGATGGGTGATTAGTCCGATGCCTGGTATGAGAATGAGGGAACTGGATGACAGAATGAGGCAAGATGAAATGATAAGAAAGCTGATGATGGAGCAATTGGTGGAACGCCAGTGGGGGAAACCGGAGGACCCAGAGAAAACCCGCCCCAGTGCTGTGCTGTCCACCACAAATCTGTCACCTGGAATTGAACCCAAGCCGCCTTGGTAAGAGCTAAGCAGCCTAACCACTCAACCACGGCACAGCTGTCTTTGAGATATTCCAAAATACATATTAACATATGATAATAAAAGCTGTGGCATTTCCTTTGTTTGTTAATATTTAAACATGTTTGAAGTTTAAATAAAGTAAGTTTATCCCAAATTGATGTATTTAAAACTTTGCCCTGTGATATGGCCTGTAGATAGAAAAACTCTCATTGCACATGTTAAATTTAAAGATGCAGTAGCTGCATAGCGAAAACTCAAACCTGTTGCAAGTTACACTTTTCAGCCCATGGGTCCATGGAGCAAGACTACTTAAAACTTCTAAAAATCACTCTGTACCAATATGAAGTGACTCACCTTGGATCTTTGTCGGAAGTGGTCAAATTCGAACTAGGAGATAAAGAAGTTGTGGAACTTTTTGCTGGTGCTGGAGGCATATTAATGGCACCACTGTTCCTGATGCTTGACAGCAACTTGCTCACAGACTCGCTTATGTTGATGGACGAGAAATCAGCCATCTTGAACATGGGGGGTACTGTCGTAACACTTGATGCTGTACTTGTTATTGTAGGAGGAGGAGGCAGAGGTGGTGTTGTGCTCCTTTGGGGTGCTGACACTGGCTTTTCCTGCCGTTGCTGCTCTTTTGTCTGCAAACAATAAATTAAATAATTCTGATGTTTTGACAATGAGATTTTATTCTATTTTGCAAATTCAATTCTACAATTATGCCTTATGTACACATGTTCTAGAGCATGTTCTGACATAAAAAGGCAACAATATTATCACATTAAGCAAACCATAAATCTATGACTTTACCATAATGCAAAGAAGCTGTATCATTATTATTTTCTCTATTTACCATAATGCAAAGAAGCTGTATCATTATTATTTTCTCTACTATGTCTCTATGTGACAGTTGAAGTGTAAATTCTTGTTCAATCACTGCTGGTAGTATATTTCAAATCCTCAGTTAACACTTCAAATACCCCCATGAGGTACAGAGAGTTTTGTTTCCATATCTACCAGCCTTTTCTATGAAATGGTTCATCTGACTAAGTTATGTTCCCTTTCATAAAAAAATGAAAAAATACATTGTCATTTAAACTGTTTGTCTATGATCTCAACCCTGTACAATAATATATCAAAATTTAGTTTTTCTTTTGTTACATTTTTCTTTCAGAATATTAAATTTGACATATAGATGAAATGATGTTCAAATGAGGACAGGGTACATAGAGCTTAGAATTATCAGACATTCATCTTTCAGGATAAAAGAAAACCTGCAACGTTAAGTCATATCAGATGATGAATGAAATGATGTTTAAATAAGTACAGGGTACATAGAGCTTAGAGTTACCAGACATTCATCTTTCAGAATAAGAGAAAACCTGCAACATTAAGTCATATCGGACGATGAATGAAATGATGTTTAAATAAGTACAGGGTACATAGAGCTTAGAGTTACCAGACATTCATCTTTCAGGATAAGAGAAAACCTCCAACGTTAAGTCATATCGGACGATGAATGAAATGATGTTTAAATAAGTACAGGGTACATAGAGCTTGGAGTTACCAGACATTCATCTTTCAGGATAAGAGAAAACCTTCAATGTTAAGTCATATCGGACTATGAATGAAATGATGTTCAAATAAGTACAGGGTACATAGAGCTTAGAGTTACCAGACATTCATCTTTCAGGATAAGAGAAAACCCCCAATGTTAAGTCATATCGGACTATGAATGAAATGATGTTCAAATAAGTACAGGGTACATAGAGCTTAGAGTTACCAAACATTCATCTTTCAGGATAAGAGAAAACCTCCAACGTTAAGTCATATCAGACGATGAATGAAATTATGTTCAAATAAGTACACCCTGACCAAGATTCAGCTTGGACCTCTTCAACTTGAGAAAGACACATTACCCCCATATCATACCACAGAAAGGGGTCATAGTGCCTTATTTATGAGGGATCCCATATAAGCAATTCCCATATAAGCAATTAAAATATAATATTTGAACAAGAGCTAACAAGTAGAAGGTTACCTGCTGTTGGAGATTCTTCAATACGTCCGTGAGACTTGCCTCCTCTTCGTCTGAGGAGTACCAGTTCTCTTCAACTACATTATCTTCCTCATTTCCATGACCATCCTCTTCCTGCTCTTGGCTGCTGGAATCTGCTGCCTCACGCTGTTGCTGCTGTATTCTCAGGAACAGCTCTCTCTGTTTCTTTGGTAGGTTTGCTGGGATTCCAATTTCAAAACTACAGCTGCTGTCACCTGCAATTACAACACTTATTTTTCAAATCATGAAATGTAAAAACAGTGGAAATATGTACAATCGAATCGATAGGTGGTTGAGTGAGTATTTACTGAAACATGTTTAAGTCATAAATATATGAAAAAGTAAGTGACGAGTGTCAATAAACCAACCACAAATAATTTTTATATTAATTTTGACGTCACTGTTACTAAATTCCTCCAAACACACACACACATAAATCATTTCATACTTATGCTCTCTTTTAGCAGTTGTTTGCAACACTGACCTGCATCAGTATGTTCCTTGCGTGTGCCACTCTCTTGATGCTTTGTGTAAGAGTGCCTCTCCTCTTCACTGTCTTGGCCATCAACAATTTCTAGTTTTCCCTCGTCCTCTGTGAGTTTAAGTGGTGGATCCAACTTCACAGCTGCTGCAGACATTGAGTTCTCTATGGAAGGCGGTGAAGGAGCTCTGATTATCCTCGTCTGATGATGTGATACCTCATCTGAGTCAGCTGCATGTCTTGATGGCGAGTACCTGAGAAATGTAACAGCAATCACTTTTAATGTCAATTTAATTCAATTTTGAGTCAAACTTGTACTCAGTACTCCATATATTGCTAGTGTTTACCCAGAATGTGTTTTGTCAAGACCTTCCTAACATCTTCAGTTTATATATGTATACCAACACATCCAATATGGCAACCACGGCCTTTGGGGTAACCTCACCCCACCACATGACGACCAGATCGATTTCTCAGGTGGAGGCACCCAGAGGGCGGTGTCCATTACCTCCAATGATAGGGTGATAGTGAATTTGGTGAGGTGAGTCGACCTATAGTTTATATCGTGGACTCTGAATCACGATAAGCATAGGGGACAGTTCACATGTGCTATACAGAGGTGAAGGCATGGATAGTGCCGACTTAAAATTGACACACCAGAGCCAAGAATCGAACTCGGACCCTCAGCATAAGAATTACGAACGAAACCACTGCACTACCCCAGTGCCCTCTTCAGTTAATGTTGACTGCTGGATTTTGATTTGCAGGTGAAAGGGGCATATATAATTAATTATCTCTTAGAAATAAGAAGAAAAGCTTAATTTATTTATATATATAAATTAGCTTGTATGAGCTTTCTATTTTCATAAAATCACTATTTAAGTTTTGTTTCCCAAATGTTTATGTAACATCTAAAGATATTGTGTTTTCATTCATTATTTAGTTTAAACTTCATTAATAAAATTGCAAAAAAAAAAAAAAAAAAAAAAAAAAAAAAAAAAAAAAGCAGTAAATTATTTCAGTTTAGAAGTTACCACTTTTTAAAAAGTCCGTAAAATACCTAGTCAGGAAGGCAAAACATTCAAAACAAGGTCCAGACCAAAATATGTCAATAATCATTGTCATGAATGCTTCAAATTTAGATCCTTTTATATAATTCTGCAATATTCTATGTGCTCTAAACAGTGCACATTTATACATAAGGTGTTGAAGTGCTAAAGCTGTAAGGTAGCTTATAATTACGTTTGAGTCCTATAACATAAGCTATAAAATTTCATTTAGATGGGAGAAAAATATTGATTTGTGTGTTGGGGCTTTTAAATAGGATTTAATGTAAGAGCAGCTTATCATATGTCAGTTTCTAGAAAAAGTCATACCTAAAATATTACTGGTTAAAACTTCATGAAATGAGGGAAATGTGGCAACACAAAATGATATGCAATCATGAAATAGCTAATTAAAAATATTTTAAATCTCTCATTTAACATTCTTGGGTCACAGACATTAACAAACTGTCAAGTTGCAATAAAATTTCAAAAGTAGCCATGATATACAAAATCAATGAAATGGGATTGAAATTTGTTGACTGTATAGAAAAAAGAAACCTGTAACTTCCCCAATTTTCAAAACTTTGGAACTGTTATATAGGGTGAAGTTATAGGGCTTTTAAATGTTGAAAGAGTAATTCAATTTGGCAGTTTTTGATTTCCTCTCTCTATACTATTACTAAAAATTAACAAGAATGCAATAAGGTTACCAACCCTGCAAGGCGATGAAGATTTGTTTCTTGCTTTGATCTTCCAGAAGTTGTCTTTGACTTGGAACGTTTATGACGCTGTCGATGATGCCGTCCACGATGATGCTCAGGGCTACCAGTCACCTCATCTGCACTGCTCATTGTTTCTTGATAAAATCGTGGTTTAAGTTTCTCAGATTTTCCTGTGACATGGTCATCAGCAGCTTCATGATTCGTTGCTAACCTGCACAAATTTAACATCATTTTAAGTGAAACTAGATCATCTAAAAAATTATAAATATAAAAAATGTAATTCAGCTAAACATCATGAGAAAAAAAAAATCTAATAATTTGTGTTAAACTAAATTCACTTTTTCTACCTATTACCTACTCTTACTACACTTTCCTCTATCTGCTTCATGTTAAACAAGATAAACACTATCTCAAAATTAAAAGACTTATTGAGTCACATTTCTTTAAAACTTAAAACTTCATTCACATCAACCTATGATGTACAACATTTTCAGAATGGTCCCAGTCTCAGATAGTTCATTTAAACACCAAAGAATTTATTTATTTGTTTCATTTTTGTATACACCCCTTTAATTCCCTTAGTCATACAATTGACGTTATTGTTGGTTAAACTGTAGGATTCTTACCATTGATTATTATTAAACATATTAAATGTCATATTTGCAGGCTCTGTGGAGCGCAGAGTTAAAGGCAAATTCCCAAGCCGAGCCAGGAGATCTCTAGAGCTACTGATACAACACATTAAAGATTACCTTTTCATCTGAGTTTCCCTTTCCTCATTGTGAGACTCATCTCCTGAGTGATCTACATCTGCTGTCTCTCTATGACTTCTCCGCTTATGCGAGGATTTCTTTGTTGATTTGCTGTGCTCTTGTTTAGGACTCAATCCCAAAGGTGTATTTGTTCCATCATCTGTAACAAGTGTAACACAACAATCAAGGCTTATGTCCCAGTATTCTCATTCTTGGAAGTTTTTAGTGACGACTTTGAAATTCCATTCTCTTTGTATGTCCAAGAGATAAAAAATGAAGGTACAAGGGAATATGGGAATACAGTAGACTTTAAGTGATAGTCAAATGTTTTAAAATTGGTTGTCTATGTGACATCTTTGAAATTCCGTTCTCTTTGTATATCCAAGAGATAAAAAAATATTTAAAGGCTTCCTATTTGAGAAAGCTATAAGCATCAGAAAATTTAAAAAAGTAACAAAGAATATCTTGAAAATTTTTCACTAAAGGAAAAAAAAATGTATTTGATATAAATTGTGTGTTCTCATCTAATCTTCATTTGTTGTGCAGTGATATTTTATGTTCTATATCTTATAGTTCACCATTTATACAAAAGTCACGCTTGTTGTGCAGTGATATTTTATGTTCTATATCTTACAGTTCACCATTTATACAAAAGTCACGCAGAATAAAGAGGACTTCTGAGGATATTCCCAAAAAATTCAAGAAATACATTTCATTTGTCATGAAAATATCTTAAGCATACGGTATTTTAATAAAAATTATTTGAGCTATTTTTGTGAAAATCAAATTTTTTTTTCAAATGTTCCTGTAAAAAGTAGTCTGGGATGGGGAAACATTCCTGAAAATGAACTTAAAAAATGCTCAACTTAAATAAAAACATGGCTATTCCAAATATGACATTGAAGCCTCAATCATCAGAGCCAAGAAAGGGAAACTGTAACACAGCTAGCATCAGATAAGCCCACCACTACAGCCTGCATCCCATATACCAGTAACCTATCCGGCAGAATCAGCAAAATTCTCACCAAATACACATCAGTCCCATCCACAAGCCACCTCCAAAGATTAAACACCTGATGAGACTGGTGAAAGACAGATGACTTCAAAGTTTTGGGGGTATACCACTTCCCTATGAATGTGGGATGCTGTATATAGGACAAACCTTAATTTGTAAACCTTCTGTACTTGTAAATACATTGTAAATAATGTGTGTTTGGAGGAATTTAGTAACAGTGACGTCAAAATTAATATAAAAATTATTTGTGGTTGGTTTATTGACGAGTGTCAATAAACCAACCACAAATAATTTTTATACATTGTAAATACTTTTTATAACTAACGAAACCTATTGCTTCTTGTAAGCTTAATGGTGAATAAAGGATTATGATTAAACCTTTTGCAACCAGGTTAAAAGAACACAACCAGACCATTAATTTAATGCAACCAGAGCATTTCTACGAGGGTTGTACAATAAAGAATGATCACAATTTTTTTTGACAACATACCTTTACTCATCCTCATAATTTTGATGGCCCTTCTCAAAATAGTCTCCTTTGAATGCAATGAATTTGCCCCAGCATTTCTGCCAGTCTTCAAAGACATGCTGGAAACCATTTTTTGACAGATCCTTCAAAATTGTCTCCGCAGTCTTCATCACTGCTTCTGATGATGGATAATGCCTCCCACAAAGGCATTTAAGTCAGGGAATAGAAAAAGTCACATGGGGCTAAATCCGGACTATAGGGAGGGTGACAGATGCACTTCATGTTGATTTTTGCAAGATATTCAGCAACAACATTGGCAATATGCGGCCGCGCATTATCATGGTGCAGCATCCAGCCTGCTTCACAGAAATGTGGCACCCAATGAAATGTTCAGTATTTCAGAAAGTGATCTTAAGATAATTCGTTGATCCTCTCTCACAATGGCAGCAGCAGTGTTGATGTTTTCTTCCATAAGAACAGTAGCTGGAGCACTGGGTCCACCTTCCTTTGAAATTGATTGTCTCCGCTCTTTAAACATTTTAAACCACCTTCGAGCTGTGCTTGTAGGGGAGAACAGACTCCCCGTAGATCTCCTGTAACATTGTATAGGCCTCAACTGAAGATTTGTTGAGACGAAAGCAGAATTTCAAAGCCGCATATTGTTCCTCGCATGTTACCTTCATTGTAGCAGTAGGCGATACTGAACATATCTGAACTTGCCTAGTTCTCACAGGTGGGAAGCAGGAGTACCAACAATGAAACTATTACGGCATGTTTGTTTCACATTAAGACAACAGAATATAAGATTGAATTTTATTGTGAAAAATTATGACCGTAAAAAAATTATGATCATTCTTTATTGAACATCCCTCGTATTTGGTATTATTGTAGAAAATCAGCAACTTACCTTCATTATCTGAAGGCATTGGTGTAGCACCATGATTACGGTTTCCAATAGGTGATCCATCGTCGTCACCACTTTCAGAGTTGAGCCTTCTCTGAGCAAGAAGTTGCGGAGGTATGGGAACCTGTATCTCAAACAGTGAGGGAATCTTCTTTCCTGGGATGGGGCCTTTTGCTCTCCCCTTTTTGTTGTACACCATCGCAGCCGCTCCTTCTCGACTAAGACGTGGGAAATCTCCCAGAATCTCCTTAGGGGCAGTCTCCAAATGCTATCCAATGACAAAATTCATTAAACAAATTTCTATGTTCAGGGCAGATATTTAAAAGCTTCAGACAAAATTTTTTGTGCGATTACAAATGCTTTCTACACAACTGTAGCAATCAACACTAAAAATGCAAAAAATTTCATAACAGTGACAAAATTATTTTAACTTCTTGGTATTTCAAAAATATTTCTACAGTAGCATGCTAAAATACTAATTTAAGCAACTACTTCAACTAGTAAGCTGAAAATAAAAAAGCAGCTATACAGTAAAAATAAAATGAAATGTTGCTTGAAAAAACTATTTGTAGTTGGTTTTCAACATTTCGTCACTTACATTTTCATATTATTAAGCGACTAGTTTGAATCCGTTATCAACCTTGAAGGTCCAACTATCATCTGTTGTTGTCGCCTGCTCTCTTCTCTCTGGTGAAGTAGATACGAGGTTGATAATGGATTCAACGGCTTACAAAACTAGTTGCTCAATAATATAAAAGTGACGAAATATTAAAAACCAACTACAAATAGATTTTTCAATTAAATTTGATGTCACTGTTACTAAATTCCTCCAATCATGCATAAATGAAATATTGCACTCATTTCTGAACAAAAATAATACCAATGACAAGAGACATAAGTCTACGCCAGCAAAAGATCTTTGTTTTTAAGAAAAAGCCACTTTAGTTGAAACATCAAACAATTTACAGTCCTATTCAAACTACATTGCACATAATGCATCATAAGTATAGAATATTGTATATGAAACTAATATTAGCTTATTTTTTAAAAATGTTCTGACACTTCAAATTTAATATTTCAAATTTTTCATACAATACTGTACAGGATCGTATTCAATTGAATGAACAATCTCATTTGTTTCATAAAAAAAAGATTTAGTTGCTTATACTTGGACTGGAGTATGCTACAAAGGGGATTCAGCACAGGTCCAAACTTGATCTATTGTACATATGTCTCCAAGTGGGGCACTCCCGCAGGGAAAGATGAGGCAAGAGGAGACAGAGGGAAGCCATCCCAAAGAGCTACAACATGGTTTCTACAATTGATCAATTGGAAACTCCCTGGCAGGCCAATGCAACTAGCATCCCACCCTACTGTGGTCCAGAAACAATTTATTGTGAGGTCTACCCAAAAGTCCAAAGACCCCGGCCTCTATCTCCTGGGAGCAATGGAATACTCCAGGGTGCTTTCCATGGGGCAATACCTTGAGTCTAAAACACCCCCCTCCATCAACAACAAGATGGGTGGAAGTGGATATGCCACTTAGGTGCATCAAGCACGCAGGGAAGACTACCCAATAACCTTGGTGGGGCCGCCTGGTGATCTAGCACACCTTCTACTAACTCTGCAGGCTAGTACCCGGCACTTTTTAGGCAACCCTCGGACCCCTCAGGGTGGCCGAAGCCTGGCAGGATGTACCCGATCTCCCGCGGGTAACAGAAACACACTGCCCGCTGGAGTCCAACCCAATCCAAACAACTCCCATTCAGGGAAGGACTCGAACATTCAGCCGAGGTTCCTCTGGTAATGTCAAAGGTACCACAAGTGCTAGGGGTCTGCAGCCCTTGCACCACAGTAGCTTAAGGGGACAGATCCCCTTCCCCATGGTGTATGGTCCAGAAACAATCCACCAGGCTGGCCCAGAGACCAGAAACTGTCCTACCAGAGAAGGAAGTGTTTACCAGGAGCATATCTATCATCCTGCCATGCAACGCCAAGACACTTGCTAACACTTCTACCCTGAAATAGACCACCAGATAGAGATGAAATGGAGTGACAGGAAATTCAGGGGATGTAATTAACCTACCCAGCATTTGCCTGGCAACCCAGGAAAACCCCAGAAAAAGCCATGGGTTAGGTAGGTTGGCCATGGGAATCGAACCTGAACCTCCCAATTGCGGGCACAGATGAAACTGCCTGAGCCATCCCACTTGATTGTTGCTAGAGAACAATTTGTTGGCCCATTTACATAACTATTGTAACAAATGAAATTTCTATTATTTAATAAGATGTTTGCATTTACAGTGTGACAGTGACCAAGTTGAAGAGTGAATTCTTGTTCAGTTACTACTGTTAGTATATCTCTGATTCTCAGTTTTAGCTTCAAGTTTTGTAATATTTCAAATATCCTCATCAAATAAAGAAAGATCTGTTCTCATAGCAACCAAACTTTTTGTATCATGCAATTAACATAAGTTTTAAAAAAAAATGGAAAAATAGTATTTTAGCATTTAAAAATTTTGTCAGTGCCATTACACCACATAGTTTAAAATTTTATTTCCCTTTTATACAATTCTTCTTTCAAAATATTAAGTTTAAAATGTCTGACATTTTTTTGGAAAAAACAGAATTTTATTTGCATTACTTCTTACATATCAAAAACCTGAAAATGTAGATTTCTGTATCATATGCATTGAAAAGTCAACATTTATGTGACTGGGAAGATAACATTTTATGTGTTTGTTGCTTTCCATTCTCACGTTTACTTGCTTAACGAGTACATAATGTTTAAGAGAGCAGCACCAGCACCACCATTATCATTGTTTCCACTGGCAAACTATTCAGCATTTTTATAGAACTGCAGTTTCTGCTTTTTCATGGAAATGAGAAATATTTCTCTATTTTGTTCCTAATCATTGTAATATTTGATAGTTTTGTATTTGATGAACAATTAACTATCATGAATCCCTTTGTCAGTACTGATTCCTGTACACTGCTGTCTATGCTCTGTATGTCTTCATCACAACAGAAGCTTTAAGTTTTGGTGAGATGTTATTAAATTCTTAATATCTAGAATATTCTTGTGCATTTCCTCAAAAGATAAAGAAAGATTAAAGAGAGGTTGAAGTTTGAAAAGAGGTTTTTGCATATTTGCCAACTGTCTGAAACTTAAACCAATAGCAGTTACTATTCTATAACTAAGCATAATAATTTTGCACTGCCGTGAAATTTAGAATGCACAACATGTTCAGTGCAATAAATATACAACAATTCACATGAAATAAATGGGATTTCCATTTTAAAGAATCCTTGAAAACCTGCAGTTCTTGCTGAAATTCTTTCAGATACTGTAAAAGCTAAGGCCACCACTTGCAAGTTATGCAAAGATCTCCATTCATATTTTATGCTTCATAACATCAACACTTAAACAATAAATGGGAGACATATATTCCACAGACATAGAACACAAGTTGACTTTATAATTCATGTCGTCCATTACTGAATGTGCACATTATTGCTGACGAGTTACTAAAGGTCACCATTAGTGGTACAATCAAATTTTAAATCTGCAGTCTAGTGAAGGAGGACATGTACATAATGTTTAATGTTTAAGAGCATTTAAGAAGAACAGCAACAAATTGCCCATACTAGAACATACAGGGTGGGGCGTGGAAACTTCCAGTTTTGAACACGTTGCAGTGAGCTTCCTGGGTAGGGGAGGGTGGTGCGGAGGAAATGTGTGTAGTGTTTAACACCCGCTTTTACTACATACGGCACCGCAGGCGGTGACACTGATGGTACATGAAATGAAGATGGAGCACTGGTGGAATGGGATGGCAGGGGAAACCGGAGGTCCTGGAGAAAACCCGCCCCAGCGCCATGTTGTCCACCACAAATCTCATTTTGTGGTCGCCTGGGATCGAACCCGGGCCGCCTTGGTGAGAGCCAAGCGGTCTAACCACTGAGCCACAGCGCAGCCTGTGGTGCGGAGGGGTTCAGTGGAATATTTGTGTTCCGCCTGTCTCAGTTGCAAACATGCTTTGGTCGAGACGGCAGTGTGCTTTTGCCATGGAGGCATAGTTTTCTAATGCTCGGTCAGTCATTACAGTGCAACGTGTCTTTCGTTGCCACTTCATATTCCTCCATGAGGTCGTGTTCCTGATCAGAAATATGTTTTAATGTGGGTGGATGGCTTCAGAGAAATGGGGAGTGTCTCCAAAGAAAGAAAAGGACCTCTGAAGACCATTAGAACACCTGAAAATGTGGATAGAGTTCATGTATCCATTCTGCCGTCACCCAAGAATTCTGTACATATACATGTAGTTGCCCTTGGGATGTCATCCCGTTCTCTTTGTCAAATTCTTCACTATGATCTTTACTTTGACTCATACAAAATGATTGGGGTCCAACAACTGTCAGAACAAGATTATGTAACCTGGCAAACATCATGTAAGCAGCTTCTTGACACCTTGCTGAATGACGCAGTTGTGTTCTTCTCTGATGAGACACATTTTCACCTCAGTGGCTGTGTGAATAAACAGAACATGCAGTATTGGAGTGCAACAAATCCCAAAAAACTTTAGGAGAGGCCCCTTCATTCAGATTGTGTCATGGTATGGTGTGCCATATCAAGAGTAGGGATCATTGAACCATACTTTTTTCAAGAAAACAATCATGCTGATACCGTCAATTCAGACCATTATGTGTTAATGATCCAACAATTCTTCTTACCTGCTCTACAAGAAATGGATCTAGGCAACATGTAGTTTCAACAAGATGGGGCCACAGTCCCACCTCCAGGGTTTCCAAAGGTGTTTTGAGAGCAGCCTTCCCCGAACAACTGATCTCCCTGCGATGAGAAGTAAACTAGCCTGCGCACTCGTCTGATTTAGCCCCTCCTGATTCTTCCTGTGGGGTTAGCTTAAGTCCCTAATTTACAAAGATCATCCCAACACTCTGGAAGACTTACGAAACTAAATAGGAGCCGAAATCAACTGCCGGTTGATATGCTTGAAAGGGTGATTCAAAACTTTCGAAATCGACTTAATCAGTGTGTTGACAATGGAGGGTGAAATTTAAAAGATATGGTGTTTAAAACTATGTAAAGTCAAATTTCCAATGTTGTATGGTAGGCAGAAAATAATAAAGTTGAATGAAACATGTACTATGTTTCATTTCATTTTCAAGGAAGTTTCCATGCCCCACCCTGTATTTAAAACCATATCTATATTATAATCTACAACATGTTTTAATTCTGTTTCCTTCAAAGAGCAACCATGTTGTGACTTTGTGGGTTCGTATAATTAAAAGTCCAATTTGCCGAAATTCTAAATGTTCTTTATTTCCGTCGAAATACACTGTTCAATTCTCACATAACAACATTACATCACATATACACACCACAATCTACCAAGGTCGATGACAATAACAATCAGCTCTCATTACACAGCATTTGTTCACAGCTGTTTACTGTTTACTCACAACTCTCTGCTGTTCTCCGCTTACCTCACCCACGACTGTTTTACAACTGTCCGCTGGCGTGTCACAATCTCTTAAATACCTCATTAATAATTCTAGATACTTCCAGAACAAAATAGAAATCGAAACAGTCAAGACATCACCAGAATGTTCCATAAGCATAACTTAATCTGGGCCGGCAAGCCCTTTATCTCGCGCTATGTTTATCTGATTTTTGCAGGCTCTTTATTTCCACACTGTCCGCCTATCAGTTCCTTTGTGTGCGCAAGCTGCCTTATCGCGATCGGGTTCGCGACACTGTTCTCATTTCATGATTAAGCCATCAAGTTACGATGCTATTATGGCATTAATATACTGTTACAACAATACTTTACTAATTCCATATATTTATCATATCAACTTTTTACACTGTGTTCACACTTACTATTTTTGTGATTATTGTCACTGTTTGTCTCTGTATTCTTTTTTTTTCTGTCTTTCTTTTTCTGTTGTTTCATATCAATACTTCGTGAGGTCATTGACTTCTACACTATCTCCAGTTTCCAGTGAACTTTGTTGATTCTTCTGACTCTTAGTTTATCTTCTGGAAATCCATGATCAAATACATTTTTTAAGTCTACTCAGAAAAGTACTCCTTTCTTATTATTTCCTAATTGAGCAAGATACCTGAGTGTGAAGCTCGCATTCAGGAGGTTCTGAGTTCGACTGCTGTGGCTGGCTTTTTGACCATGAGATTTTTATGGTTTTCCCCGATACACTAGGTGAATGCTGGGACGATTTCTCTTCCATCACAAATTTTCTCCCCTTATTTCCTATCATTTCACTTCACCTTTCATGTTTAAAGCAGGTTTGGCCTGCTCCACTAGAGGGAAGTCTGAACAGCCTGTTTGGAATCTTTGTGTAACCTTGGTTTATATCCCCTTGTAGTTCTTTCACCTCCTTCATTCCTGCTAGGAGTGATAAGCTAGGGGTGATAAGGGTCAAGGTGTCTTCTCCTTCCCCTGATCAAGTATTTACAAGTCTCTTGGTGTTAACACATGTTTGTTAATATTTTCAGAAAACAGGTTGGTGAAATACAAGAAATTTAACAGCTTTGTTGCCACTTTGACAATTGTTATGTTACATTTGTTAACGTCAATTTTAACATCTGTTGGCGAAATTGGGCATTAGAATGATTGCATACTCATTGTAATGTCAATGACTTCATGCCTCTGACTGACCAGCAACTTGATGAGCTGTCATTTACAAGGTAATTTCAACTCAATGTACATGTTTCCGACAGTAATATATAATGTGGTGCTGGGCATGTCTTCATAGGATTAGAAATGGGGAAACTTTACCCTAAAACTAAGAGATGCAAGGGTTGTAATCAGACTTACAGCCGAATTCGATTGTTTAAGACAATTTTGTAATATATATTAACTGAATACAGAACCTCAAGCATCAAAGTCAATCTACATAAAAAAAAAGCAGAGCAAACTAAGGGAAGCAACTAAAAACATAATTATTTGTAACAAACTTCACCTATCTTTTAAGAAAATTGATGGAAATTTTACAGAATTCAATTGAGACTAGTTTCTGTGAAATTTTCATCAATTTTCTTAAAAGATAAGTGAAGTCTGTGACAATAAGTATATTTTATGTAGTATTTGTTGCTTCACTGTTGCTAGCTTCTATTTTTTACGTATTAAGGAAAGCAACTAATAATATGTAACCCACATAGAAACTAAAATTGTAACACTTACATCTAGAGGAGTGTGACCAACCTTGAGCAGGATGGCACGCAGTGTGTCCGTCAATGGTCCATGGCTGAACTTGCATCTGTCACCAGAAAAGCATTTCAATCCTGTGTGGAAGAACTTGCATGGAAAATCTGAGTGCATGTACAGGCATTTGTCTTTCTTTGCACAGCAGTCCATGAGGTAAAATTTACACAGTTCCATCTTTCGTGGTGGAAGTGCATTGTGAGAATATGGACATTCTTCACCCTGTTAACATAAACATTTGTGTAATATTTGCTTCTAAAATATGTTCTGTATTTAATTAAAGTAAGTGTCACAAATTGGACTCAACGATCTTTAACATGCTAGTATTTACTGTACAAAGCTGGTCAATGTAATTTAGAGAAAATCAAGACTGTTAGTTGCATACTTTTATGTGAAGCAAAAATAAAACTTTGGTTGCACTTAACTTTTCAAAACAGCTATATGTGAAGTACGTAAATTAATAGTGATAAATCTTGAAGTTATATGCAAGATTTATTAAATTACAGATGAGTCATATTTATTACACATCAGCTTCACTTATATACATATATTAAGGACATGTTTTGCGAACTATTGTTCGTATCATCGGCTCTAATGCGACTAAAGCTTGATCTAGTGGTGTGGGTAATTCTGAAGTTGTTGTTGCTGCCATCTGTTGATTTTGTGATGAATTTAAATGTGGGGTTATCTTCTGGAGGGATTTCAAAGTTCATTAGTCGGTTTTTATGTTTTTCTATGTATATTCTCTCCCATATGACGAGTTCACTATGTTTTTGTACGCATTTTAGTAATTTAGTGCTATCTTCAATTTCATGATTTTCAGACCAGAAATGAGCTGCTATTGCGGACTTATCAATATTTTTATATCTTAAGTGCCTGAAATGTTCTTTCTTTCTAGTGCCTATGTTTCTTTTTGTCCTCACTATGTAAATTTTTTCACATTGATCTTGTAAATGCCTGACTTTTCTTCTGGTTTTATCTTATCTGTATTATTACTGTTAAGTAGGTTTTTAATGTTGTAATTGTTTTTTGGTGCCTATGCTATATTGTATTTCTTAATTTTTTGGAACTTTTTTGTGGCCCAGGGGTGGTAAGTAAATTTAGCAAATCTAATTTCTTGTTTTATTGGTGAAAGAGCTGTGATCTGTTTTAATCTTTTTTTGAAGTTGGAATGATTTTATTTTTTTGTCTACACGGCATTTTCCATATCCATTTTTAATTGCAGTTTTTAAGATTTGATGGTATTTTTAAGATTTGATGGTAATCTTTTTTATATTCTTGCTGGCTGAGGGGTAGATTTAGCCTTCTAAGTAATAAAATAAAATCATTCAAACTTCAAAAAAGATTAAAACTTATCACAGCTCTTTCACCAATGAAACAAGAAATTAGATTTGCTAAATTTACTTACCACCCCTGGGCCACAGAAAAGTTCCAAAAAATATTCAAGAAATACAATATAACATTGGCACCAAAAAACAATTACAACATTAAAAACCTACTTCACAGTAATAATACTGATAAGATAAAACCAGAGGAAAAGTCAGGCATTTACAAGATTAAGTGTAAAGACTGTGAAAAAATTTACATAGGGAGGACAAAAAGAAACACAGGCACTAGAAGGAAAGAACACTTCAGGCACTTAAGATACAAAAATATTGATAAGTCTGCAATAGCAGCTCATTTCTGGTCTGAAAATCATGAAATTGAAGATAGCACCAAATTACTAAAATACGTACAAAAACATAGTGAACTCGTCATATGAGAGAGAATATACATAGAAAAACATAAAAACCAACTAATGAACTTTGAAATCCCGCCAGAAGACAACCCCACATTTAAATTCATCACTAAATCAACAGATGGCAGCAGCAACTCCAGAATTACCCACACCACTGGATCAAGCTTTAGTCGCATTAGAGCCGACGATGCGAACGATGGTTTGCAAAACATGTTCTCAATATAGGTACGTAAGTGAAGCTGATGTGTAATAAATATAACTCATCCATAATTTAATATATGTTTTGCTTCACTGTGGTGTTCCAATACAGTTAAATTTCGAAATATGCAAGATGTTCTTCAGCATCAACAGCTTAAACTACAGTTGAGTACAACTTGTCACTTGCACAAAGGTGCTCAACTGCGTGGTCAGTAAAACCGCCTTGTGTGTTACCTTCTGACATTTGCCCTGCATGTAGAACATGCATAGAGAGTCTGGACCCTGCTGCCTGGTGTCCTGCATCATCGTGTTTCTCTGCAGGTGGCGTTTATTACCAGGTCTCTTTCCAGCCTTCAAGTTCTGATCCTTCTGTCCCCGTCCTTTGCTCTGTAGATCACGTCCACGTCCACCAGTTGGTCGCCTTTTTATGCCTCGCCCTCTTTTGCTCAGGACCTGCCCAGCTCCATCATCATCCTCACCTCTTCTTCTTACAAAGTCTTCATAATCTGAATCTTCATAACCTGATTCATACTGGTCTTCAAAAGTTCCTCCTGGAAACATACCAAACAGTTAAAGTAATAAATGCCCAAGTTCTTCATATATTACAGAGATGGAAAAACTTTACTTATATATGTATGAGAACACTTATTGAATAACAGTAACTTTCTATTACACAGCAACTTAAACACCTAAATACCCGCCTCTGTGGTGTGGGGGTAGAGGTCCCGAGTTTGAATCCCAGTCAGAGCAAGTTATCTGGATAAGGCTTTTTTCAAAGAGTTTCCCTTATCCTGAAAATGAATGTCAGGTAACTCATAAGCTCTATGGACCCCTTTACGGACCCTCATTTGAGCATCATTTCAACCATTTCATTTATTTTCCAATATAACCTAAATTGAAGAACATTAAATAACAATGACAATAACAATGACAATAATGATGATGACGATGCTGGATGAAGATAATGTTAATGATAATAATGATAATGATGATGATGATGATGATGATGATGATGATGATGATGATGATGATGATGATGATGATGATGATGATGATGATGATGATGATGATGATGATGATGATGATGATGATGATGATGATGATGATGATGATGATGATGATGATGATGATGATGATGATGATGATGATGATGATGATGATGATGATGATGATGATGATGATGATGATGATGATGATGATGATGATGATGATGATGATGATGATGATGATGATGATGATGATGATGATGATGATGATGATGATGATGATGATGATGATGATGATGATGATGATGATGATGATGATGATGATGATGATGATGATGATGATGATGATGATGATGATGATGATAATTAAAAATCTAAATAAAGCACCTCTTAATCATTGTTTACTTGTAAAATCATTATGCAAATGCAAAAGTAAAGCAATGTCTTGGAAGAGAATGCTGATGATAATGAAGTAAAATATCCTTATATAATTTTGTGCTTCATTACACTGGTCGACAAGGTTTTTTTCACAAGAGATCTGAATAGTGAATCTAGTGGCATTTTCCATCCTGAATTCAGATATGTAGTCAAAATTTTCCCATCAGGCATAGTTTTTCTGTAAAAGCTACTTTTTAAAATATGATTTTAGCGTTTTCTTTGACCTGTCATAGGAACCGTTACCTCATATGTAGCTATTTTACTCAAGCTGTATTATTGAAATTATTTGCAGTGTCATGCTGAAGCACACTAAATATTAAAAGCAGAAGCATTATTAACAGTGAAGTATTCTTCATAATTGAGTTTGATTTATGAGTCACTATGTTTACACTCAAACTTCACTTACTTGTTGTATAATTGAAACGTTTTCAAGATCATTCGATCTCATCCTCAGCTGTTTGGTGACTAAATGAACCTTCCTCTTCCTCCACTACTACGGAGCTCCGATCACTCTGACACCTGGTGTTAGGGGCACTAAGTTTTAATACTTCATTTAATGCCGGGATTTCAAACACCAGATGGCAGAGTGATCAGAGCTCCGTAGTAGTGGAAGAAGAGGAAGGTTCATTTAGTCACCAAACAGCTGAGGATGAGTTCGAATGATCTTGAAAACGTTTCAATTATACAGCAACAACAAGTAAGTGAAGTTTGAGTGTAAACATAGTGACTCATAAATCAAACTCAAATATGTTCAGACCTCGAGATTTAACTGTATTGGAACATCACAGTGAAGCGAAAAATTATTAATTTTTAGATGAGTCGTATTTATTACACATTACGACTCATCTAAAAATTAAATAACCTGTTTGGCATTGTGATCTGTCAGTATTGAGCTGACTGTGAGATTGTTGAGAAGTGAAATATTTCCTTCCTTTCTGTTTAGAAGTGTATTGTGTATGTTGTGCATGTTGTATTTCTGTGCTTTATTTTTTCATCATGCTAAGAAATTGTGTAAATCATGCAGATAATTTCTGCTATATTTGTGGTGAGCTGACCTTCAGGTCTCAGAGGCGAAATTTGACCCCACTTGTAAAGAAGTGTTATAAACTTTACTTTGGCTGTCAAGTTGGTGATTTTGATAAGAGCTGGGCCCCAAATACATGCTGTGTTTCGTGTGTTAGACTGCTGACTGGGTGGAAAAATGGTACACATCATATGCCATTTGCAATTCCCATGATTTGGAGGGAACCGAAGGATCATTTAACTGACTGTTATTTTTGTTTGACAAATATTAAATCACATCTAAAACAGAATATACAGTTAAGTATCCGAATTTGCAATCTGCAATGAGACCTGTCTTACACAGTGAAGAGTTCCCCGTACCAGTATATGCAGATACGACCTTAAGTGATAACTCTGGTTCTGACCTGACTGAAACTCCAAATGATTCAGATGAAAATAAAAATGATCTTACATATGAAGCCAGTAGCTGTTCATCAGAACCATACTTTCCCAATCAGCAAGACCTTAGTGACCTTATTCGCGATTTAAATCTGTCTAAACAGCAAGCAGAAGTTTTAGCTTCCAGACTCAAAGGGTGGAATCTACTCCAAAAAGATGTAAGAATTAGTAGATATCGTAGCCGCCATAGTGTTTTCAAAGTATACTTCTCTGAAGAAAATGGTATTGTGTTTTGTAATAATATTTGTTCAGTTATGGAAACTCTTGGGCTTCAACACTGGCCAGATGAGTGGCATTTGTTCATAGACTCCTCTAAAGTAAGTTTGAAGGCTGTGCTGCCACATATTGGCAATAAACTTCCATCAATACCGGTAGCGCATGCCGCTGATATGAAAGAGACATATGAAAATATGAAACTAGTTTTAGAGAAAACACAATATGGAAAATATGAATGGAATATCTGTGGTGATTTAAAGGTCATTGCTTTATTGCTTGGTTTGCAACTTGGGTTCACCAAATTTTGCTGTTTTTTGTGCGAGTGGGACAGCAGAGATAAGAAGTCTCACTACGTTAGAAAGTCATGGCCAAAACGTGAATCTCTTATCCCTGGCCAGAAAAATGTGGCATGTGTCCCTTTAGTGAAGCCTGAAAAAATATTTTACCTCCATTGCATATTAAGTTAGGAGTTATGAAAAATTTCGTCAAAGCTATGGATAAACTTTCTGATGGATTCTTGTACTTGAAGTCGAAATTCCCCAAAATCAGTGATGCTAAATTGAAATAAGGAGTTTTTATAGGACCACAAATCCGATCATTAATGGCTGATGGACATTTCAAGGGACTGTTAAATCCATTGGAGAAAGCAGCCTGGCAGTCTTTCAAAAGTTGGTGTTGCAATTTTCTTGGAAACCATAAAGCAGAAAACTATCGTGACATAGTGGCTGATCTTCTGCATTCTTATAAAGCTATGGAATGCAACATGTCTTTAAAAATTCACTTCTTGGACTCTCACTTGGACTTCTTCCCCGAAAACCTTGGAGCTGTCAGCGATGAACACGGTGAGCATTTTCATCAGCAAATTTTTACAATAGAGAAGAGGTACCAAGGCAAATGGAGTTCCAATATGCTGGCTGACTACTGTTGGACTAAAATGAGAGATGTTCCAGATGCAAAATATACTCGAAAATCACTATCTACCACTTTCTAGGTAAGTCAGAATCAGTAGTTATAATTTTGAGTTAGCTAGTTATGGATTTTTTGGAATATTATAAAAAATTCAAATGAATATAACACAAAACTCCTGCCCGATGGGGAAAAACTGTAATTATATCTGAATTCAGCACGAAAAATACTTTTAGAATCTGTTATTTTAATTCTTGTGAAAGAAAAAAAGTTAAATTTTGTCGACCAGTGTTATCATTAAGAATAAAATATCCTTATTTATGGCTCACCAGCAGGATCCGAATATGTGTGAGAATCCTCATGAAATCCTCCATGCCTTGGACTCTGCATTACTGGAGAAGCTCCTCTCACAAAAAGCATTTCTTCATCGTCGTCGTCATCATCATCATCTTCCCCTTCTTCCACTTCTTCTTCTTTTTCTTCTTTTTCTTCTTTTTCTCCCTCATGCTCCTCTTCTGCAACATCTGCACAACCATCTTCAGGCCCATGGCTCTTCTTGCGTTTCTGAAACATAATATAAAATACAATAAATCAATAAAAGAAAAAAATATTGTGTTTTAAGGGGATCAATATCTTCCGCCCGCCCAGCTCATTTTTGTGTATCACTTAACATTTATCACTCATTACAGTAAAATATAAACAATTTGTTACAATTTTAGTTAATTGAGAGAAATTGATCATTTCTCCACACTAGGCATATATAGGCTAAGGTTTTTCATAGATAGTGAACATGAAAACTTCAATGCCACGGCTGGTATTTGAACCACGGGTCTCCTGGTTTCCGTCCAGTCGCTCTAACCCATTGAGCTACCAAATCCCGGCTGTGACATTGAATTTTTCATGTTCACTATCTATCAAAAACCTTAGCCTATATATGCCTAGTGTGAAGGAATGATTAATTTCCATCAATTAACTAAAATAATAAGAGTTAAATGATGAAGCCTACGACTCAAGTACTTACAATAGTAAGTCGCCACAAACAGTGTATCTCGAATATGAGAGCCCCTAGTGGTTTACTGGGGAAACATACAAGTCAAATGGAGAATTTAATATCAAGACGGCAAGTGGGCCATGGTAGCTCAATGGGATAGAACGACTGGATGGAAATCAGGAGATCCGTGGTTCAAATCCCGGTCATGGCATTGAATTTTTCATGTTGACTCTATGAATTTGTTACAAACTTCACTTCTCATTTTAAGAAATTGGATTGGCAGTGCTGATGACAGAATTGATTGGCAGTATTTCAAAATTCATCACACATTTTTCTAATTTTTAGGGGCACCGGGATAGCACAGTGGTTTTGTTCGCTACTCTCGTGCTGAGGGTCCGAGTTCGATTCCCAGCTCTGGGATGTTGATTTTAAGTCAGCCCGATCCACCACACCTTCACCTCTGTCCAGCTCATGTGAAGTCTAATCTATGCCCAACATGGTTCGGAGTGCACAATATAAACTGTAGGTCCACTCGCCTCACCGTCATCTTCACTATCAATTGCCATTGGAGGCAATGGACACCATCCTCTGGGTGCCTCCACCAGAGAAATGGGTCCGGTCATCACGTGGTGGGGTGAGGTTACCCCAAAGGGCATCTTGGTATGCATACACACACATAATACATTTCTAATTTTCAAGATAAATATTTTATTCTACACCATTAAATCTATCACTACATTTAATTGCTTTAATAATTTAACATCTGGATGTACTTCATGGTTAAATGACATGGCTGATTTATCAGTCTGTTTATACCTAATATTTCTAAAATGTTCCTTCATTCTGGTTTCTAAATTACATTTGGTCCTTCCAATGTAAAGCCCGATCGCAATATAAACAGTTAAATTGATAAATGCAACATTATTTATTATCAGAAGTTTTATCTTTTTAGAAACATTTAGTAAATTCTTTATATTGCACTTATTTTGAGGACCAGATTAGAAGAGAAACTTTGATAAAGTTGTGGCCTGATGTGTGAATAACTTGCCAGGAAACAATTTTGAAAAAGAAGAAAAAAATAAGTGTGGAAGAAGATTTTGTAGATTTTTTAAAAATATCAATGGCTGTTCTGATGTTGATGAAGAAGAGATTGACAATGACGGAGGTTATAAACCGATTACAGAGAAGGCATTATTGCATCATGCAGTGCTACTGAAAATGAAAATGAAGAATATTGAGATCCAGACAGTGTTGATGAACCAGCTGTGGTTATGACCCACACACAAGCAGTAACAAACAGAGAAATTGATTCCTTTCTTGGAAGTGTTGAAAACAGTGTTGTTATGATAAATTAACTTTAAAGAGAGTCGATTAAAGACGCTAGACAACACTTACTTTTAAATTTTCTCGAGAGCCGGCCGATGATAGAGGCAAAGCCTCAGAAACATGATTCGGAAAAATTTAAAAGTAAGTGTTGTCTAGTGTCTTTAATCGACTCTCTTTAAAGTTAAAGAGAAATTGATGTTTCATTTCGAGAGTCAAGACAAATGAACTTCTAATGTTAAAGCGGATGTGAGATAAGTGATACACTAAACTGAGACAACAGAAGCTTACTGCTGTTATGACCCACACACAAACAGTAACAAACATAGAGAAATTGATGCTTTATTTCGAGAGTCAAGACAAATGAACTTCTAATGTTAAAGCGGATGTGAGATAAGTGATACACTAAACTGAGACAACAGAAGCTCACTGCTGTTATGACCCACACACAAGTAGTAACAAACATAGAGAAATTGATGCTTTATTTCTAGAGTCAAGACAAATGAACTTCTAATGTTAAAGCGGATGTGAGATAAGTGATACACTAAACTGAGACAACAGAAGCTTACTGCTGTTATGACCCACACACAAACAGTAACAAACATAGAGAAATTGATGCTTTATTTCGAGAGTCAAGACAAATGAACTTCTAATGTTAAAGCGGATGTGAGATAAGTGATACACTAAACTGAGACAACAGAAGCTCACTGCTGTTATGATCCATACACAAGCAGTAACAAACATAGACAAATTGATGCTTTATTTTGAGAGTCAAGAAAAATGAACTTCTAATGTTAAAGCGCATGTGAGATAAGTGATACACTAAGCTGAGACAACAGAAGCTCACTGCTGTTATGACCCACACACAAGCAGTAACAAACTTAGAGAAATTGATGTTTTATTTTGAGAGTCAAGACAAATGAACTTCTAATGTTAAAGCGGATGTGAGATAAGTGATACACTAAGCTGAGATAACAGAAGCTTGCTGCTGTTATGACCCACACACAAACAGTAACAAACATAGACAAATTGATGCTTTATTTCGAGAGTCAGGACAAATGAACTTCTAATGTTAAAGCACATGTGAGATAAGTGATACACTAAGCTGAGACAACAGAAGCTCACTGCTGTTATGACCCACACACAAACAGTAACAAACATAGAGAAATTGATGTTTTATTTCGAGAGTCAAGACAAATTAACTTCTAATGTTAAAGCCGATGTGAGATAAGTGATACACTAAACTGAGACAACAGAAGCTCACTACCCTTTTTACTACCGACTAGTTTGTACAGTACAAATACACAGGCTATTGCAGTAGATTTAGTGTATGTGTTTTTAGGTGAACGTGTGCCGATAATAATTTCTGAACTTAGTTAAAAATATTTTGGTGATGTAATATCTTTTATCGTTTTTCTGTCATTCTCTGGGTAATCGCATTTTCGTTAACTCAAATCAGTCCTGGTCCCAGTTGATCCAGGTAAATGAGGTTCTACTCTACCAAGTTTTTTGTATGGAATAAAATATCTGCAATATTTATTGGATGAAAAAATTTACTAGAAAATTCAAGACATTGTTAAAGAAAGGAAATGACCTCATTATATCAAGATTTAACTGTATTGGAACACCACAGTGAAGCAAAATAATTATTAATATTTAGATGAGTCGTATTTATTACACATCTGCTTCACTTTCGTACCTATTTTGAGGACATGTTTCACAAATCATCGTTTGCATCTTCTGCTCTTATGCGACTAAAGCTTGATCCAGTGGTGTGGTGGGTGTGGGTAATTCTGGAGTTGCTGCTGCCATCTGTTGATTTAGTGATGAACTTAAATGGGGGATTCTCTTCTGGCGGGATTTCAAAGTTCATTAGTTGGTTTATATGCTTTTCTATGTATATTCTCTCCCATATGACAAGTTCACTATGTTTTTGTACGTATTTTAGTAATTCTGTGCTATCTTCAATTTCATGATTTTCAGACCAGAAATGAGCTGCTATTGCGGACTTATCAATATTTTTGTATCTTAAGTGCCTGAAGTGTTCTTTCTTTCTAGTGCCTATGTTCCTTTTTGTCCTTCCTATGTAAATTTTTTCACAGTCTTTACACTTAATCTTGTAAATGCCTGACTTTTCCTCTGGTTTTATCTTATCAGTATTATTACTGTGAAGTAGGTTTTTAATGTTGTAATTGTTTTTTGGTGCCACTGTTATATTCTATTTCTTGAATATTTTTTGGAACTTTTTTGTGGCCCAGGGGTGGTAAGTAAATTTAGCAAATCTAATTTCTTGTTTTATTGGTGTGAGAGCTGTGATCTGTTTTAATCTCTTTTGAAGTTTGAATGATTTTAGTTTTTTATCTACAAGGTTTTTTCCATATCCATTTTTAATTGCAGTTTTTAAGATTTGATGGTATTCGTTTTGATATTCTTGCTGGCTGAGGAGTAGATTTACAAATCTGTGTGTGAGACTGTTGATGGTGGCATCTTTGTGTGGAATTGGGTTGAAACTATTTGCTTTGATGTAATTATCTGTGTGTGTTGCTTTTCTATGGATACCAAATTCTAGTTTTTCATTGCTTTTTGTGATTTTAAGGTCCAAAAAAACTAACTAATTAATAGTAAAATTTTAACAACTGCAGAACAAAAAACTATCAATCCGGACAAAACCTACCCTTGCAAGACTATATGGTTTGCCTAAAATACACAAACCCAACATACCCATGAGACCCATTGTAAATAATATAAACACTCCTACTTATCTTCTGGCAAAATGGCTGTCCAAAAAATTTCAGTCCTTTCCACAATTCCATACTCTGAGCATAAAAAACTCTTTAGACCTGGTAGAAAAAATTCAAAATCTTAAACTAAAACCTCATGACACTTCAGTATACTTTGATGTCCGCTCCCTCTTCCCTAGCATTCCATTAGACAAACTTTTGATTCAACTGAAAATATGGCTAAACTCTATAAACCTAGATGCCAATGCAATAGAAGAATATTTGGCAATGACTGAAATATGTATACATCAAAATTATTTTGTCTTCGATGGAAAATATTATAAACAAATTTCAGGACTAGCTATGGGAAGCCCGCTATCACCATTTTTGGCCAATCTATACATGAGCTCTTTTGAAACACATATAACTAAAGCCTTCCCTTATATTTTTAAAGCATGGTACAGATACGTAGACGACATCTTTGCAATAGTGCCCTACAAACAAATAGATGATGCTTTGAAACTACTCAACCTGCAAGAACCCTGCATACAATTCACAGTGGAAACTGAAGAGGACTGTACTCTACCTTTTTTTGGACCTTAAAATCACAAAAAGCAATGAAAAACTAGAATTTGGTATCCATAGAAAAGCAACACACACAGATAATTACATCAAAGCAAATAGTTTCAACCCAATTCCACACAAACATGCCACCATCAACAGTCTCACACACAGATTAGAAAATCTACCCCTCAGCCAGCAAGAATATCAAAACGAATACCATCAAATCTTAAAAACTGCAATTAAAAATGGATATGGAAAAAACCTTGTAGATAAAAAACTAAAATCATTCAAACTTCAAAAGAGATTAAAACAGATCACAGCTCTCACACCAATAAAACAAGAAATTAGATTTGCTAAATTTACTTACCACCCCTGGGCCACAGAAAAGTTCCAAAAAATATTCAAGAAATACAATATAACATTGGCACCAAAAAACAATTACAACATTAAAAACCTACTTCACAGTAATAATACTGATAAGATAAAACCAGAGGAAAAGTCAGGCATTTACAAAATTAAGTGTAAAGACTGTGAAAAAATTTACATAGGGAGGACAAAAAGAAACATAGGCACTAGAAAGAAAGAACACTTCAGGCACTTAAGATACAAAAATATTGATAAGTCTGCAATAGCAGCTCATTTCTGGTCTGAAAATCATGAAATTGAAGATAGCACAGAATTACTAAAATACGTACAAAAACATAGTGAACTCGTCATATGGGAGAGAATATACATAGAAAAACATAAAAACCAACTAATGAACTTTGAAATCCCGCCAGAAGAGAATCCCACATTTAAGTTCATCACTAAATCAACAGATGGTAGCAGCAACTCCAGAATTACCCACACCCACCACACCACTGGATCAAGCTTTAGTCGCATAAGAGCAGAAGATGCAAACGATGATTTGCGAAACATGTCCTCAAAATAGGTACGAAAGTGAAGCAGATGTGTAATAAATACGACTCATCTAAATATTAATAATGACCTCATTAGTTTCATCCTGCTTCGCTGTTTTATTTGTATCTTATATTCTTTTCAATAATACGTACCTTTGCCTCCTTATGTTCATCATCATCACCATCTTTCGGCCTTTTCCTCCTCTTCTTGCGTTTGCCTTTGTGTTCCGCCTCTTCACTTTCTACAACCTCCTTGTTCTCTTCCTCTTTTTTATCTGCAGCAGGTTTGGTACTTTCCATTGCAGCTTTAATGGCCTTTTCCACATCACCAGCCCAATCATCTTCTGTTACTATGTTCTCACTATTGTCTCTCAAAAGCGGTCGTGGATGTTGGCGTGATGGTGTTTGAGGTTTCTTTGCAGATTTTTCCACCTCTGGGGACACCTTGGGAACACACATTTCTTCATCCGGTATTTCTCCATCCTCAATCTCACCATCTTCTAGATCCGCTCCCATTGCACTGCAACACAACATTATTTTTCTTTATTCCCTTTAGTATTAAGTTAAAACGTTCCTTGAACTAAATATTTCACTCATTTTATTTAGATCTGTGCTATTACAGATTTTTAAGACTAAGAAGAAATCACAGATATTTCATTTGAAAGTTTTGTATTATATTATTGTATTTTTGACTATAAGCTTATTTAATTTTCATTCTATTGTGGAAAATTTCAGTCATTTCTGGGTTTCACTACTAACTGATTAGAATATTACTTCAAACCATTAATTTTTCCAAATAAAGGTGCCAGGATAGCGCAGTGGTTTTGTTCGTGGCTCCCATGCTAAGGGTCCCAAATTCGATTCCCAGTTCTAGGGTTGGCAATTTTAGGTCGGCCCTATCCACACCTTCATCACTTGGTGGGACAAGGTTACCCCGAAGGCCAAGGTGCCATGTGGGGAGTGTTGGTATTCAATCCAATTTTTCCAAATCAACTCCCAAGCACAAAAGCATTGATTTAAATATGGTGAATAATTGCTTGCTTAAATTGTTTTACTAATTCTTCACTTTAATTGCCTTTTAAATTGCAAACAGCACCACACCAATGTTTTGTTACTTGTATAATACAAAGTAATCTTTGCTCCTTCAATACACCGTTTATTATTTTATTAAGCTTTTTGGGAACACTTTCCTACAGTTAAATTATTTCTAACAAGGTCCCATATACTCTAATTTTTACCAAAACATGTTTATTTGGATTATTTTTTAAGTTACAATTTTTATTAAATTACAATATACATACATATCGCCCACCTCGGTAGCGTAGATGGTAGCATGTCTGCCTCACATTCAAGAGGTCCCGAGTTCGAATCTCGGTCAGGGTGAGTTACCTGGATAAGGTTTTTTCCAGGGTTTTCCCTTATCCATAAAGACGAATATCAGGTAGCTCTAAGTTCCATGGACCCGGGGCTCATTTGAGCATCATTTCACCCATTTCATTCACCGTCCGATATGACTTAACGTTGGAGGACGTAAAATTACACACACAAAAAATTACAATATACATATAAGATATTTTCATGAAAAATGAAATGTATAATTTCTAAAGGAATAAGTCTGTATTTGTTTTTCTCATGACCAGACAAAGGGCATGGAATTTCTAAGTCATTACGTCATCCATGGAAATGTCAGTATATAGTGTTAGAAGATGTATAAGAGGGTACTGTACAATACTCAGGAAACATTAAGACTTTGCAGATGACATTAGGCTGCTCTCACATAATTTTGATGATATTCAAAGTGAATACTCCATTAGAGTTAATAAAAAATACTCATAATATGACTAATAATAATAATAATAATAATAATAATAATAATAATAATAATAATAATAATAATAATAATAATAATAATAATAATAATAATAATAATAATAATAATAATAATAATAATAATAATAATAATAATACTAATGAAATCAAAAAAAAGAAATGCAGCACATACATGAATATAGGCAATTATAGGTATTATAAAATGTGCATATTTACTTAAGCATGCACAAAACACATTTATATATGCAATGTCTATGATTCTAAAAAAAGAAGCAAAATTGACAAATGAAATAACACATAATTACCAAAAGCCAGCTTACTGGATGATAAGAGTTATCCACATAAATCAAAGATGAAAAATAATCACTTATTGTTATTCTTTTTTTAAGTTACATCATATAAGGTTAAGTTATAACGGACAATGACTGAAATGATGTTCAAATGAGTACAGGGTACATAGAGGTTAGAGTTACCAGACTCATCTTACAGGATAAGGGAAAACCTCCAATGTTAAGTCATATCGGACGATGAATGAAATGGTGTTCAATGAGTACAGGGTACCTAGAGCTTAGAGTTACCAGACTCATCTTACAGGATAAGGGAAAACCTCCAATGTTAAGTCATATCGGACGATGAATGAAATGATGTTCAAATGAGTACAGGGTACATAGAGCTTAGAGTTACCAGACTCATCTTTCAGGATAAGAGAAAACCTCCAATGTTAAGTCATATCGGACAATGAAGGAAATGATGTTCAAATGAGTACAGGGTACATAGAGCTTAGAGTTACCAGACTCATCTTACAGGATAAGGGAAAACCTCCAATGTTAAGTCATATCGGACGATGAATGAAATGATGTTCAAATGAGTACAGGGTACATAGAGCTTAGAGTTACCAGAC
Source organism: Mantis religiosa (assembly GCA_030765055.1). Lineage (NCBI taxonomy): Eukaryota > Metazoa > Arthropoda > Insecta > Mantodea > Mantidae > Mantis > Mantis religiosa. The sequence continues at coordinate 148,138,933 of CM060958.1, read as the reverse complement.
TCATCTTTCAGGATAAGGGAAAACCTCCAATGTTAAGTCATATCGGACAATGAATGAAATGATGTTCAAATGAGTACAGGGTACATAGAGCTTAGAGTTACCAGACATTCATCTTTCAGGATAAGGGAAAACCTCCAATGTTAAGTCATGTTGGACGATGAATGAAATGATGTTCAAATAAGTACAGGGTACATAGAGCTTAGAGTTACCAGACATTTATCTTTCAGTATAAGGGAAAACCTCCAACGTTAAGTTATATTGGACGATGAATGATTACAGGGCACATCGGGTTTAGAGTTACCAGAAATTCATCAGAGTACCATATTTTCGATCAAAAGATTTTGGAGAGCTGTGCAGTCCTGTTGGCAGAAGAGGGTCCACTCTAAGCAGCAATAAACTTGGATCTTTGAAAGAACTTCCGATTCCCTGGGTTACGTCCTGTAGTTCAAACTGTCAAGAGGAGGTGAGTTTGGCTCGGCTGTGGATAGAGCACTACTATTTTATGTATAGTTTTCGGTTTAGAAGGGAGTCTGCTCTGGTCTGTCCACTTTGCAACAAAGCATTATCTGTCCGACATATGCTGCTAGAGTGTTTTTGTCTAGCACACCTTAGGACATCTCTGCAGCTGCCGGCCAGCTTTGCACAAATGCTGGTGGATGACAAGATTTTAAAATTTGATGAAGAGAATTTTTTTAATGCTGTTCGGCCCTATAGTTCTTTTTATTTTATTTTTGTTTTTCTTGTGTACATGTATTTTTTGTGAGTTTTTTACACTTATATTCAGTATTAGAACTGTTTACATCTGGATTTTGCCATGAATGATTTTTTAAAGGGTGCTGATAAACCACTGCAGTTGGGTGCCCTTATACACATATCATCATCATAGAGTTACCTGACTGACATTCATGTTTCAGGAGAAAGGAACCCTGGAAAAATACATTATCAGATAACTCACTCACTCAAGATTTGAACTCAGTGCCTCTTGAATTTGAGGTAGACGTGCTAGCATCTATGCTACCGAGGTAGGTTTATTATTGTTGTTATTGCAAACTAAATACATAAAATGTTTTACTTTCCTACACTCTCCCTACCAACAATGATCAAATGTTTTTGCAGAAATTCTTTCAATATGTCATAGGTGTGCAAACTCTAAGAAGAAAGAAGCAGAACATTTGTTAAAAAGCAAACTGAGTATGCATTGGTTGATGAGAAACACCAGTCATGACATTTCTAAGTGTACAGCTTAAAACACTGTAAATTTCACATGAAGTGTGACTATTTTCAATGCATCATATGTATTATTTGCAAGGCAATACATCAAGAATAATTAACAGATTTTTATTAAAATCTTGAAACCTTTTCAGAAAATTAATCCTTTTCCTGGTGAATTGTTATTTGTAGTGCAGGAAATTTTGTGAAAATGTTTATGTTGCTGGATATGAAGATAAATGTGATATAACTTCCTTTCTTGGAATCTCTCTTCTTTCTCCTCCCTTTCAAACATCAGGCTTTTATCTTAGAAATGTCTCTGTTCAGAGAAATTCAAGATGTTTATTTTCAATAAAATAATAAGTATTGAATTTTTGGGTGGAAGGCCATACATTATAAAACAGACGGCGATGCCCTCTAGTGTTCACGGGATGTGCTCAATGCTCAAAACTTCGCGCACCGCCACATGCCACGAAATCTAGAAACACTCCTGAAAGATGATTAAGTACTCTAGCATTCGTCTCGGACCAGGAATTCAAAGTCGGTCTACGGGAGTTGAACCCGGCACCGTTACCGTGCGTAGTTTTACTCTTCATTGTTTCTTGTACTGTTAGTCCATGACGGACATATCTGACGGCGAATGAGCGCGGGGATCATAGAACTGAATTAACCGAGCGGGTTTCGTCTGTGACCCGCATTTGGGAGGCCCGGGTTAGATTCTCTCAGCCGACCTACCTGACCCATAGGTTTTTCGGGGGTTTTCCCGGGTTACCAGGCGAGTGCTGGGTAAGTTAATTACATCCCCCGAATTTCGTATTCCTCCATTTCATCCCCATTATCATTTCAGATCATCTCTCATCTGGTGATCTCTTTCAGGGTAGAAGTGCGGGCGGGAGTCTCGGAGTTGCATTGCAAGATTACTTGCTGCCGGTAAACACTTCATGCTCCGGTAGAACGATCTACTGAGTGCCCCACTTGGGACAGAGGTACAATAGACCAAGTCTGAAACTCCGTAACGTAGTCCAGTCCAGTGCCGTTGACAGAATGTCGTTGACCTTGAACGTGCTATTATTCAGTGAAGTGGTACGATGCAAAGAGTTACAATGTATTAATATTTACTATCTTTATTAGCCCGGGAGAAGAAAGGATAATTTACTTCTGAAGCAGGGCGAAAGGACAGGACAGTGGTTCACTTGCGTCATAGTTGGTTAGGATAGCTCGGCGGACGTGTTACATAACCTAACTAAACGTCACTTTTAAATGACTGAGGTTTATTGATAAGCATATTTATCAATACAACATAAAACAAAGTAATGAGGTTATTACTACACTAACAACAGTGACAAGTCATAACGCGTGGTTTTGTTACAGACAAATCATTAAAACGAGATTGCATTCCTAATTTCTACTTTATATTTAGACTGAGGTCGCAACTAAGCGGAACAGTATACCGGTTTCATTCAGTAGGAATCGATTGATGTCTAAGTTTAGCCCATTGTGGTACGAGGTAGTTCCGATGTCACTCTATTTATAAAGTGGACTAGACATCATTACGATAAGCGTCTCGTGTTGTGGTTATGGATTTTGTCAATCGGTTTCCGTGACGTGTAACACGCTTCAAAGAGGCCCGGCTAGGGGCGGCTGGCTTTCGCATAATTTGATGTTTCGAATGCAGGCTCGTTAAATTGGACATTCCAGAATTATTAACAGACCTTCTTCTTACTCTCCTCTTGTGGGGGATTCTGGATCACAGAGATTAGCAGAGTCTGAAATAAAGGAGATGATGGAGCATTTGGTGGAATGAATGGCGAGAGAAACCTGCTTAGACCATAAATCCCTTCATGAGCTGCCCAAACCAAAAAGTCGCACCCGAATGATAAATACGGGACTAAGAAAACACTGCCAGATGGTCTGTGAAACTGCTGTCTTCAGTGTTTAATGTCCACTCTGATTAAACACTGATGAAATGGCAAAGATACATTCCAGGACTAAAAGAAGTGAGGATAAATTTTTGTCTCGGAGCAAGGCAGGCTCTCTTTATGCCCACCTCAGTCAGTAAAAGTAGTCTGGTAATTCAGTTTTGGACTGAACTGGCTTACGCCATAGAGGGGATTTAGCACGGAGGTCCAAACTTGGTCTGTTGTACCTATGTCCCCAAGTGGGGCTTCTCCGGCAGAAAGAATGAGGCAAGAGGAGACAGAGGGCCGTGGTCCCAAGGAGCCGTGATAGGGCAAAGGGCAGGGTCCCTACACTTTACCAGTTGGAAACTCCCTGTACAGTACAACGAGCATCCCACCTTACTGTGCTCCGGAAACGGCCCCACCAGACCGGAGGAGGAAGTGTTTACCAAGAGCATATCATCCTGCCATGCAACACCGAGACACCCGCCGACACTTCTACCCTGAAAGAGACCACCAGATGAATTATGTGAAATGGTAATGGAGGTGAAATGGAGGGACGGGAAATTCGGAGGATGTAATTAACCTATCCAGTATTAGCCTGGCGACCTGGGAAAACACCGAAAAAACCTTGGATCAGGTAGGCCGACCCGGACCACAGACTATATCGCCTGACCCAGCCAGCTCGGTGATGCAATTATGAGCGCACGCCATACCTGAAATATGCCGCGGAGTCAATTCATTCGGCTGTACTTTGCATCAGAATTTCTGCTTCTCGTAATATCTTATACAGTTCATTTGTCTTGCAAATATCTTAAAGATACGGTATTTTAATTACCATCGTTGCAGCCAGTTTTCAGAAAAGCAACATTTTCAAAACTTTTCCATGAAAAGGGTAATTTAGGGCGGAGGGATGCTCTTGGAAGTGAGTTGACATTGCATTGTTATCAAGTTCTGAGCTATGCTTTGTTACAAAGCTGTCCCTCCGCGCCTTGTAAAAGGTAATTTGGGGTGGGGGATTTTTCTTAAAGCAGTTAATATTGCATGAGCTTTGAGTCCTAGCTGATCATACAGTATCGAACAGACAGACAGAGGAGTCAATGTGACATATCACCGTAAGATTGCTCGGCTCTAACTGAAAACATAGATAACCTAGAATAAAGTGAAATGTGTAACACGCGATGTCAACGTCGGATATATCGATGCACTATCGTTGAGCTAAGCTACAATCAACAATAAAAACGATCAACTTTCTCGATTTCCCATCATAAACAAATATTTTTTTTGTTCTTTTTAAGTTCTTTTTTTTTTCTTCTGAGAAGGGTGTTCGCTTTTGCACACTGTAAGTACGTTCACTGCTAAGAGTCATTCCTCTATTTTGGTTGTGCAACTGGCGCAAGAAGTACATTATATAACTGGTTATGTTGTTACGATTTTTTCCGGCCTTTTTTTTAGTGGTAGTAGTTATCAATTTATCTGTTTATATAAAAAGTAAGCCTAAAATGAGCGCGTTTAATGTCCGATTTCTTCATTGTGCTTGAACATAGGGATTAATAGGTTTGATGTTCAGTTGTTATTCACGGTCTACAATATAATGGAGCTAAAGTACCACTGTAAATTTCAAACTTCTCGAAAAAAATCCAATTGACTACGTCTGTAAGGAATGCAGTCATCAACGTGGTGCACGGATTTTATCGATAGTAGCTTTCTAAGTTTATTTCAACAAATAAATGTATAACAATAATCATTTATGAACGTGGCTTTAGTAACAGTTGTGATATGAATTTTACAACCCAAAAACGACGCCTGTCTCGAGTCCTTATATTATACTTCACTATTTTCAACATCTCTATACGAACTATTAAAAATTTCTAATAGAACGTTTCTCTTTCTTGCCGATATAAAAGAGAAACATGCACATCAAATATAAACAAACACAATGTCCTAGTTACAAAGCACTTCCGACACAAAATATATTAGTTGGGGGATCCTTATTTGGCAGACTTCTTGGTACATCTCAAGTTGCCTTCCCTGTGAGACAATTAGACCGTAAGCAAAGGAACAGCGTTTATTTTTAGATACACTACTTCGTTTGGCTTGGCACTAGGCCAAACTCACATTTTCATGCAAACAGTATCAAAAAAACGCTTTTATTACGGAGCATATACTGTACATTAACCTTGAAAATGAAAAACAGAATGACATAGGATGGCACTATATTTCACAAGTAAGCTATTGTGTATTATTACTTTAAGATCCAAAATACGCCAAATAAACCCAACCATATTATACTTTGCTTCGAAAGAATGGGACTAAGTTCTCTTTCAAACACCTAATAGAAGAACATTTCAACGAGCTTTAAGGGTAGCATAATGGCCAGGATTATTTACAAACCAACATAGCATTTTAATCCCTTCAGTCTTCGAAAATTAACACAAAATTCGACCTGTAGGTACTTCAACAATAATGTTGCTATCAACCAATATTTTCGCAACATCCGGTGGGTACGTTCAATATTGGAGTGCATTTGTAACTCGCGAGCATGTATAAATGAGTAGGAAACATGGCCAAGTGTAAATGTTTTCAAGGCCGCCTGTATATCATTACTAGAATCGTCTCCAACTAAACCACAAATGTATTGGTTATGTTTCCTCCTCAATTTTCAGATTACCAACATGGACAAGACAAACATAACAGTTAAAATACTTCAGAGTAGAAACATAAACAAAAATAATGAAAATAACAAGAACAACAGGAGATGAAGAGCTTCAAGCAGCATGGCATGTGCTGACCTTACTTAACGACGGGATATGTCTAGACTGAGGTCACATTTAAGAGCTCCTAGTTACAATTGGTTTCCAATGGCGAGGTTCAGAACATAGTTGACTGTCAGTCAACATGAAGCAGGAATAGAATACAATACAGAAGTTGTGTTCGTCTTTCCTAATTTTCCATCGCAATGTAATATCATTTGTAGAGAGAAAAGTATTTAGTATTATTAGATTAGAGATAAAGCTACACAGCTGAGATGTCTACTAAAACAGTGATGCAAGAAAGGGGCCATGGTTTGTATCCTATAGGTGGACTGGGCTGGGCTGGGCTGGACTGGATTCGACACGAAGGTTCAAACTTGGTCTATTGTACCTATGTCCCCAAGTGGAGCATCCCCAGGAGGAGACAGGGGGCGGTCGTACCAAGGAATCACGACAGTGTAGAGGGCAGGGTTCCCGCACGACAACCAAATTTGTATCAGTTTTTTAAAATACCAATCACATAACCTCAATTTACTATTATTTCAGAACAGAAAAATGTTTGAAACTTCTCCGCGTAGGTAATAAAAATAAGAAAGAACATAGAACATTTCAAAATTTACAAAATCACAAAGAAAGAAGTTGCCATGTATAAATACGTTTTTACCTAAACATCAGATACATAAATTTTTGTTTTATGCATTTATATTAAAAGCAAAATACGTCCATTCCTAAAATTGCAGGTCAGCCAACCCAAAGTAGCTGTAACTTTTATATTTAAAAAAGTACATCCCACTTTTTATCTAAATTAATCTTTTATTTAAGTTAGTATCTAATAAATTTAAAATGAAGACTAATACTTCAATGGATACCAGTACATTGTGGGATACTTGGTAATGAAACAGGTGACTTCCTAACCAAAAAGTCAAACTCATTTGAGCCACTAAGTTATCACTCTATCTAAAGAATAATTATATCAACATATAATCAAACAATTAAAGAAGATAATATATTACAAAAAACTATGGGAAAATTTATGTAACAGTATAACTAGAGTCAATACACTACCAAGAAAATGCTCTTTAGCAACTTTTAGACTTGTAACAGGACATGACTGTCTCAATAAACATTTATTCAGCATTGGTATAATGAGCTCTCCTTTCTGTACACTTGAAAAAGATACAGATGGAAACCACACAGCACAGTGGTGTCGAAGGTTGAACCTCCTCCTCAGAGGCGGAGGGGCCTTCGACATTTTGCTATTTCGGAACCTTGTCCCTTACTGGCATGGTGGGTAGATGGTGGTGAATAAGTAATGTAATGGTTTTTTAATTAGTTGTTAGGGATTGGAAGTGTAGTGGATAGCTCTAATATGATCTGTAGGGGCCTATGGTGGGGCTAGCACTAGTCTGGGTCGCTTGTAGGTTTCACTGGGGTTGAGGTCATATTCCTCCAGACCACAGATTAGTCTATTGAAGCTGGAAGGGAGCTTGTTATAAAAACCATGGGATAGGGTAAGGATGTAGTCTGTGATTTTTGGGAAGAAGAGGTCTGCATGGATATTATCATTAGGGATGTACCAATCGGAAGCTGTTGCTATCCAAAGGTAGCAATCCTGAAGGACTTGGGAGTTTGTGATGGAAACCACCTACTCCACTGTCCAACCTTTAGCTAACATAACATCAAAATACTGGAGTACAACAGAGCGAGTGGCTTCATTGCCAACTGCTTAACATTACATACCAACCAATCATATTTTACTACATAAAGGATAATTTCCTTAAAAGATAAGTGAAGTTTTGTTACAAATAATTATATTTTATGCTCTATTTGTTGCTTCACTGTTGCTAGCTTCTATTTTTTACATTAATCACATTTTTGTTTATCAGGTTCAGAACGGTATTCTTCAATCTGTTTTTAAGAAATATGCACAATACAATAAGAACAAAAATAATAAACAAATATGTAAATCATCTATATTCTGTAAGCTCTTAGGTCCACACCGAGTGGCGAGTCCACAAGATCACCGGATTTGGACTTGGGGTCATTTGAAGTCAGTGGCAGTTGTATATCAAGATCTGGATTATTCAATAATGGTTAAGTCATTCCTTAATGATTAACTGTCTAGACAAAGAGTTTAGAAGTGAACTGCATTTGTTTTTACTTGTTTTTGCTTTTCTATTCAGGGTACTTGCTGAGAAAACTACTGAAGAGTACCATCCGAATCTGTAAAAGTGAAATATAGGGTACACCATTTAAAATACAAGGGTTAGTCCTCGTTAAACCAAAATTAGCAAAAACCAATAAAATAAATAAATGACAATCAAATAGAGACTTTAATGAAAGATAGTCAAATCATAAAAAAAAGAAAAATATTTAGGTATGTCGCTAATGCTCTGTAGTCAACAATGAAATCATTCTGCTGAAAAACTTAATGAATTTTGACATTCCATTGCAAGAAAATATTTTATTTAGCCTCACTGGATCATTGCCACATATCTCATCTCTGGAGAACCATGCTCAGCTGGAACACCAAAGTTCTAGCCAGTTGACAATTTATTGATAATGTCTTCAAGCGGCAGTGAAATGCTTTGAAATAAAATGTGTAATATGTTCCAAACGAGGACTTTATAGCAAATCCACTGCAGACTTTACAGAGAATATTTTTCTAATATTTTGATTTTGGAACAATGACTCTAACAATTTTGATTAAAATGCAATGAATTACAGGTATTCCAATGAAAAAGAAAATGAATTTTCTGATACATCCTGAGAAGTCATCTAGAATATTATAATGTTCTGGAGTCACTCTGAGGTGCCAAAAAAGTATTATTATACAAAAAAGTAATAATGTCGGGGCAACAAGATCAACTTACTGCACAAGTATGCAACAAATGTATATATAATCTTGTATAACAGGCAAACCATAAGAAATAGACAAAAATCTACAACACAAAAAATGTGGTAAACATGTTCTGTAAGTGACAGAACCTCTTTTTGATATTGTCCTTTGGCTTTTTGTCAAGCAGAGAGATCTTTTGTTTCATATAAAAACATTTTAAGCGACAGAAGAAAGTTGTTTCTTCCAGAAAATGGTAAAAAACATTCAATTGTTTATTGCAAAAAAAAAAAAAAAAAGAAGAAGAGTAATACTATTGTATTCATTATTAATGCTTGGATTTGTTTAAAGTTCTGTCAATATTAAATTGGTTATTACGACTGCACGAAAAGACTATGTAATTCTAAGACCAGTAATAATGCACAATTATTATTTCCTTTGTAATTATAACAATGTGTATTAAATTTACATTTATCTAACCTTCCCTCAACAAACTCTCCTTAAAGAGTTTAATGTTCTATTTAGTTTATATAAATGGAAATGATTTACTTGCATACCTTCTTGTATGTAAATTGGAATGTCGGAATCAGCAATAGTCAAATCTTTTAAACAGCAGATCGTTATGTGATGTCTTTGAATTTTGATATTCTTAGCATTGCAGGCAAAAAATAAATAATAATAGCAATATTATTATTATTATTATTATTATTATTATTATTATTATTATTATTATTATTATTATTATTATTATTATTATTATTATTATTATTATTATTATTATTATTATTATTATTATTATTATTATTATTATTATTATTATTATTATTATTATTATTATTATTATTATTATTATTATTATTATTATTATTATTATTATTATTATTATTATTATTATTATTATTATTATTATTATTATTATTATTATTATTATTATTATTATTATTATTATTATTATTATTATTATTATTATTATTATTATTATTATTATTATTATTATTATTATTATTATTATTATTATTATTATTATTATTATTATTATTATTATTATTATTATTATTATTATTATTATTATTATTATTATTATTATTATTATTATTATTATTATTATTATTATTATTATTATTATTATTATTATTATTATTATTATTATTATTATTATTATTATTATTATTATTATTATTATTATTATTATTATTATTATTATTATTATTATTATTATTATTATTATTATTATTATTATTATTATTATTATTATTATTATTATTATTATTATTATTATTATTATTATTATTATTATTATTATTATTATTATTATTATTATTATTATTATTATTATTATTATTATTATTATTATTATTATTATTATTATTATTATTATTATTATTATTATTATTATTATTATTATTATTATTATTATTATTATTATTATTATTATTATTATTATTATTATTATTATTATTATTATTATTATTATTATTATTATTATTATTATTATTATTATTATTATTATTATTATTATTATTATTATTATTATTATTATTATTATTATTATTATTATTATTATTATTATTATTATTATTATTATTATTATTATTATTATTATTATTATTATTATTATTATTATTATTATTATTATTATTATTATTATTATTATTATTATTATTATTATTATTATTATTATTATTATTATTATTATTATTATTATTATTATTATTATTATTATTATTATTATTATTATTATTATTATTATTATTATTATTATTATTATTATTATTATTATTATTATTATTATTATTATTATTATTATTATTATTATTATTTTTATTATTTTCTTTTTAAATTTATGTCCTCCAATGTTAAGTCATATTGTTCAAATGAGAGCCCAGGATACATAGAGCTTAGGACATTCATCTTTCAGGATAAGGGAAAACCTCCAACATTAAGTCATATCGGACGATGAATGAAATGATGTTCAAATAAGTACAGGGTACATAGAGCTTAGAGTTACCAGACATTCATCTTTCAGGATAAGGGAAAACCTCCAACATTAAGTCATATCGGACGATGAATGAAATGATTTCAAATGAGAGTTCAGGATACATAGAACTTAGGACATTCATCTTTCAGAATAAGCGAAAACTTCCAACTTAAGTCATATCGGACGATGAATGAAATAATGTTCAAATAAGTACAGGGTACATAGAGCTTAGAGTTAGCAGACATTCATCTTTCACAATAAGGGAAAACCTCCAATGTTAAGTCATATCGGATGATGAATGAAATGATGTTCAAATAAGTACAGGGTACATAGAGCTTAGAGCTACCGGACATTCATCTTTCACGATAAGAGAAAACCTCCAACGTTAAGTCATATCGGACGATGAATGAAATGATGTTCAAATAAGTACAGGGTACATAGAGCTTAGAGTTATCAGACATTCAACTTTCAGGATAAGGGAAAACCTCCAACATTAAGTCATATCGGACGATGAATGAAATGATGTTCAAATAAGTACAGGGTACATAGAGCTTAGAGTTATCAGACATTCATCTTTCAGGATAAGGGAAAACCTCCAACATTAAGTCATATCGGACGATGAATGAAATGATGTTCAAATAGGTACAGGGTACATAGAGCTTGGAGTTACCAGACATTTATTTTTCAGGATAGGGAAAACCCTGAAATAAAAAACTTATCACCCTGACCGATATTGGGACCTTTGGCATGCTACCACTATGCCACAGAGGTGGGCTTATTATGAATTCCTATCTGAAAATACAAACCAATATGTGGAAATATCTCAAAAAACAAATATTTAACATAAATTGGTATATTTTAACAAGATCTATATTTGTTCTGCAGTAATATGAGGACTTCTGAGGACATTCACAGAAAATTCAAGATATATATTTCATTTGTCATGAAAATATCTTAAACATGTGGCATTTTAATAATGATTGTTTACCTCTAGCTAGGTGGTATCACGACTGCCTCACGTTTGAGGGTTTCCGAGTTCGAATCTCGGTCAGTGTGGGCTATGTGGAAGGTTTTATACGTGGGTTTCCCTTATCCTGTAAGATGAATGGACGGTAACTCTAAGCTGTTTTCATTTGAATATCATCGTCCGATATGACTTAACGTTAGAGGACGTAAATAAAAGAAAAATCAAAATTGTTTGAGCCATTTTTAAGAAAATCAAATGTACACTTTCTGTGGCAGTAAGGAGACACCCAAATATTGGATACCGAGATTTCGCCGGAAAGAAATGTTTTCGGGACTAGGTGAATCAAAACAAAAAAAAACAATTAGAGAAATTTGTGCGCTAACTCAAATAGTGGCATATTTTACCTAGCCGGATGACTGACTCATCGACAGCGTGGGTTCAATGCCCGTGTTGCTGCTTCATTGTGTCGACAGGATTACCGTCTGTAAACTCTTGTCGCCGTGCCTTTGGTAGGGATATCACATATACGTATGTTTCAACACCAAACTCAATACCCCTGCCCTTATGTTCAACCCAATGCTTATACAATATACCGTACAATACCGCCGAGTAAGACAGTGGATTCGCCATAAAAATCGTACAATAATGAATTAATATATGGGCTACTCGACGTTTTTAGAGTGTAAAAATCAATGAAACTCAACTGCATGCTGGCGGGCTGTTTTGAACAGCCCGAAGGGTGGTCAAATCGTGTACCTGCTCTGGGAAGAGCTTTACCACGTAGCGGAGGGATGTGGGTGTTGCAGAATGAGGGGTGTAGATTAAGTGGGGGTAGTGAAGGGAGGTAGCTTGTTGCTCCTCAGGGGATGATGAACCGGGTGCTACAGACAGCGTGCACCACTGGTGGATTAGTTAATAAACTAGGAAGAAGATATGTATACTTTTGAGTTTTCCAGAATAAATTTTGGTTAGCTGAAATTTAGTTTAGGCTGGAATGGAGATCAAGTGGTTACCGGTAATGACCGCAAGACATGCGGGGTAACCGGTATCGCTTTAAGCGACGCTCACGAGGTACATAATTCCCAAGGGATCTGACGAGGGCGCTCTGATGTTGAGGCAAACTCTCGAAGAATTTTGTCGCCCGGCGCCTAATTTCATCCTCCACATATCGGAGGGATGAAGCCTCGTGAAGTAATCTCGCGGGGAACATTGTGGTAACAGAATAAATAATCCGAAGACATTTATTCTGTGCACGTTGGAGCAGAACTAGGTGTGAGCCTGCGGCCATACCCCAGACTTCGCACGCATAGAGCATGACAGGGAGGACCAGAGTTATAAAGAGGCGCAACTTTACGGAAACAGACATCGCAGACCGAAGCACAGGGTATAGTGATGCCACGGCACCACACGACCGATGAGCCTGCTCCTGGATGTGCTCCCGAAAAGTTAGGCCCTTATCCGGCTTGACTCCCAAGTACTTGATTGAATTCTCCCACCTGATCCCTTGCCCGAAATAGATAAATGTGGGGAAATTGGCGGGAAAGCTGCGCTTGGTGAACAATATCGCTTGGCTTTTCTCCGTATTAATGGACAATCGTCAAAGCGTGCACCAATCCTGGAGGAGGATTAGATAGCGTTGGATGAAACTTGTATTTGGTAGCTGTTTTATAATATTTTGCGAGTTCATTGCCCTGTACTCTGTTCTGTTTGTTCTAATACTTTGTTAATTATCACCCTTTAAACATCATCTGATTTGAATGGTATTATTTTTTACGATGCTAAATCATCTTTAACGATTAACAATGTGAACATCGACTTACAAATACATTTGTCGAAGAAGCGCCATCTAAGATAATTTATAATTGGTACAAGGAATTCAAAACAAATCGTTTTTTCTTAGTGATTAATTTCATGAAGGACTAGGTCCACTGATGAAAATATTGTTGTTTAATGGATATCTTACAAATTTATTGGACATTGGTATGAGTCAAATACAACATCGACAGTTAAAGGTAAGAAAACTGTTGTCGATGGATTCTATACAAACTCACTCCTGATCAAAAACAACAACATGCAGAAAAGCTCTGGAAATATTCCAAGGTGATGCTTCAAATTTGGTTTGGAATATCGTTACTGGTAATTAATCTTGCATTGAAGTCATTCAGCTCAAAGGATGTTTCAAACATAACTAAGTCTGCAAAAGTCCGACAATTTTGGTAAGATATTTGTCATATTGTTGCTCTAGCATTAGAACCGTTACTGTCTATTGGTTCACAAAGTCTGTGTACGTAAGTTTTTGAAAAAAAAAAATCGTAAAAAAAAAAAGTTATTAATCATGACAACAAAATTAACAAATGAGTGCTAAAGGTTATGCCCTAATCTAGAACGTTGTGATTTCTCTCCAAAATTAAAGATAAATGACTTTAATCACATTGTAAAGAGTGGCATCATTGCTTTAAGAACTGGAATGTTAATTAGTGTCTGGAAAGTTTGATTTGCAGTGTGGGCTACCCGTTCGGAAGGGTGCAGACCGGGGATCACGATATTGATCTGGGTCTACTGCAGTGGTTGCCAAGCGCCTCTAGCTCGGACTGCTGCCACCTTCGGATACTCCCTTTAGGAAACGTTTGGATTTATCGACGAACAAACTTGTATTTAAGTTCGCATCCCCAGGATGTGACACGAAGACTACTATCTACATGCAACATTTTCGAACCTTTTCTTTCAAAACTGGCTTAGTTCGTATTCAAATACCACTTGTTTATATTTTTTCCATGCAAATGAAAGATATATAATCAATTTTCTGGGAATTGCCTCTACATTCTGAATGACTTTTGTATAACTGGTAATTCCCGAGATATTACTTATTATTTGTCTGAAATTTACAATATTTACACTTTTATCAAATAGCAACAAGTAGTCATTCATTTTGTTATATCTAGGCCAAACAAACAGAACGGAATTACAAAGATATAACGACCAAAACATTTGACTATCACTTAAAGCATTCCCTTTTTTTTTTTTTTTTTTTTAATTTACGTACGCTCCAACGTTAAGTTATATCGGACGGCAAATGAATTGGGTGAAATGATGCTCAAATGTGTCCAGGGAGCATGGAGCTTAGAGTTACCCGACATTCGTCTTTCAGGATAAGAGAAACCCCGGAAAAAACATTATCCAGGTAACTCACCCTGACCGAGATTCGAACTCGGGACCTCTTGAACGTGAGGCAGACATACTACCATCTACGCTACCGAGGCGGTATGCGGCTACCTTTGTCTTTAAATTCGGAGTATCAAAGCATCCGGTATCGAACTTTGGGTACAATACGTGATAGAGACGAGGGCAGGGAAGTATGAAAGTCGTGTTATTCACTTATCTCGCTGTCATCACTAACTGGAAGGATTTGGGGCTTTGTGAAAGTGCAAGAGTGAGTGTGTGGTGTTTTAGGGCCCGTCGACAGCGAGGTCATTTGGGCCCGAAGTTAAAATGAAAAGTTAAAAACCACACAAGCTAAGTTAAAAATTACAACAAAATAAAAATTATAAAAAGAGGTCATAAGGTGCAAGTCAGCACAAAGGGTCAAGAGATTAAAAGTACCAGTCCAGAGATAAAATGATAAAAGCACAGGGGCACATGGACCAAAAATTGAAAAAACCGCTAAAACGAACAAAGCTAATAACCCCAGTCAGACTTTCATTACTAAAACCAATTTCGGTAACGAACCGCAGTGCAGTGGCGATGAAAGTGCAAGAAACAAAAGTGAAAACAAAACGGAGAAACAACGATATAAGGAAAAAGAAACGAGAAGGTTAGGGCAAGAAAGAGACAGAGATAATGAAAAAAAAAAAACAAAGAAAGAGGAAATATAGGGATAAAAGAGAGAAACGGCGAGAAAAAATAAAATTATGTAACAGAGGAGCTGAACTGCGTGCAATGAGAGTACCTGAGAGTACCTTTGAGTATTTTGGTCTTATGTTTTTTTTTTTTTTTTTTTTTTTTTTTTTTTTGCTATACTGTCCGACAAAAACGGATATAACTTTTGAAGTATTATTGACATTTCACTCTCTCCCTCTCTGTAGCACAATTTTCCTAATAGGTATCGCTATTTGCAAAACACGGTCCTTGAATGGTAACACCCAGGGTCGCAGAGAACTGTCCTGTGTCGAAGATTCTGATAGAGACCTCTGAGCAAAATCAAGCAAACTTTAGCGTCCAATATAGAATTGTACGCTGAGAATCACAGCAGTTAAATAAAACCTTATTACAAATTTGCATTCATTGCATTGAGAACACTCATTCCCCTTTATATACCTTTATATTAATATAAACATTGTGCTACGGATACTTTACAGAAACAACTGTTTGAATTAATGTTTAAACATCTTTTGTGTCATACTACCTCACGTTAATACAAACATTTGAGAAATAGTTTTATTGCATTTTTCTTTACAACTAAATAGGAATAGGGAATACAGTAAACTATGAGCGATAGTCAACTGTTTTAGGAGCGGTCGCTAGGTGATAACTTCGTAATTCTATTACCTTTGCATGTCCAAGACGTAAAAAACGAACTTCGCGTTTGAGAAATGTGTCTTGTAGAATTTACAACGCTAACAAAGAATATCTCGGAAATGGTTCACTCCACGAAAAATATATTTGACTAAATTGTGTGTTTTAACAAGATATACATTTTTGGCCTCTTACAGTTTATCAGTTATACAAAAGTCATTCAAAATGAAGAGGACTTCCGAGGACATTAAAGAAACTTATATGTATGCATTTCATTTGTCATGAAAACATTCTAAACATACGATATTTTAATTAAAATTATTAAGGAGTCATTTTGACTTTACGTTTAGAACTACACTAAATATAATTATTTGTCGCAAACTTCACTTATCTTTTAAGAAAATTATGAAATTTTCACAGAATTCAAGAGACTAGTTTCGCGAATAAATCATCCACATCGTCAGTCAATTTGTTTTTTCTGTTGTCATCGCTACAGGCTCTAGGCAGTATTACCAAGCTCTGAAAATGAAACAAAGACAGAATCGATTGTCGGTATTTCAAAATTCATTACGCGATTTCTGGTTTTTAAAATAAATATCTCCTGCCAAACCATTAAATGTATCGGACCATTTGATTGCTTTAATAATTTCTGCATTTAATCGTTAAATAACAAGTTATATTTATCAATCTGATTATACCTAAAATGTCGAAAATGTTCTTTCGTCCTGGTTTCTAAATTATCTTCAAAATAAATATAATATATAAAAAATTTGATACATTTTCTAAAAATGATAAAATTTACGATAGTAAAAACTGGCTTTATCAATTTAATTGTTTAGATTATGACCAGGCTTTCATTGAAAGGACCACACGTAATTTGGAGATCAGAATTAAGGAACAGTTTAGAAATATTAGATATAAACAAACTGATAAATCAGCTCATTTCATTTAGCCATGAAATAAATCCAGAAGTTAAATTGTTAATCTAATTATATGGTCCGATAGATTTAATGGTTTGGGAGAAAATATTTATCTTAGAAAACAGATATTGCGTAATGAATTTTGAAATGCCGTCTATTGTTTTTGTCAATAAGTTTGTTTTACTTTGAGCGAGTGGTAATAAATACAAAACTATTCCGACACCTAGCGTTTATAACCATAACAACAGAAATAAACAGATCGACTGAAGATGCAACTGATCTGTTTAGAAACTATATTTCTGTGAAGAATTCATCATGTAGGAAATTATTACATTTTATTGTAATAGTTGTATTCTTTGCTGGTTATGATCTTCTAGCCAGTAATTTAATTACAAAACGAATCGTAACAGAACAAAAAAAAACTGAAGAAAAAAAAAACGAAAAACAATAGAGAGGAAGAGGGTTTGCCAAAGTTCGTTAACATATACAACAGATCAGTTAATCTATTGTTGGTAATAACCGATTTAATGGTTTGGGAGAAAATATTGATTTTAAAAAATAGAAATTGAGTAATGAATTTTGAAATTCTGCTAATCGATTCTGTCTTTAACTTTGTTTCACTTTCAGATTTGGTAATAAATGAAAAATAATACAACACCTAGTGGCAGTTACAATGACAAGGGAAAAAAAATAGTGACTGAAGATGCATTTTATTTATTTTACGTTTGGAATTAGTGCTGTTCACGCACGCACACGATTTAGGGGGGTTCCAAAACAGGTATTTCCAATATTGCTGGGGTGAAATAGAAATGCAGTGGTATATAACACCTTAGTTAATATCTATGTCATAAGGCGGCTTTGCCCCTCACGTGTTTTAGTACTATGTTTGTTTACGGTAAGTTTTGTCTATAACAATATTCTTATTCATATTTCCATGTCTACCTAGTCTTATCAACATTTCCCCTTCTCCTTCTTGACTGAGGCAACTGCAATTTGATTTTGTGTCGGCATCCTTCCTTGAAATCTTTACCCATTCTGCTTTCAGTATTGCTTTTTATCTCATAATGGAATGGTCAGTGAAAGAGAACAGTATAGCTGTCATAGAATTACACAGAGGTTTCTATTAACAAAGATAAAGCCATGGTAACCGTTCGAGCAGCACGACATATAAGAAAGATCCAAGTGCAATTTTCAATTTGTTAAAACCGACTGGAATCAGACTGATTGGTTTACTGGACCATTAAAATATTCAGCCGTGTTTCTAGTGTTGATGACAAAGAAAGAGCTGGCCGGCCATGCTTGGTTCGAATCCCAGATGAGATCAAGAAAGTTCGGAATGTATCAGAAGAAATTATGTTAGGAAGACAAATAATTGCGTAGCAACTTCAAATGTTAAGAATGAGTGTCTCTAGGCTAATAAACAAAGACTAAGGACTTCGGGCTTACCGCCGATGTACAGACATATGCTCAACACCCATTTGTAGAAGACGAAACTGCAAACATCTTGTAACCTCCTTAGAAGGAACGTCAAAACCAACTTCGCAAAAGCCTTTTTTTTTTTTTTTTTTTTTTTTTCAGACGAAAATCTGAGGAGAAATTCAACATGTAAAATGACAGCTCTGAGCAGTGAAGAACTCCATCAGGTTGCTCTCCCGGTTGTTCATGGCCATCATACAGCATCAGTGTTGGTTTGGTTAGGAGTGACACACAAAAGGGCCACCAAGATCCATTTTTGTGAAAAGGAGGTAAAAAGGAATGCCCACAGGAAGTCCTGGAAAACGTTGTGAAACCTCTTAACTAGATAATGTTCAACGGTGAACATTGGAACTTCCAACAGGACAGCGCTCCGGCTCAACGTCCCAGGCCATCATCCAGTCTAGACCTTGCGCTGTTTCGGAGACCAAGACCAGCTCAAGACACAATTATTTTGAAAACCTAAAAAAATTCCCTATAACAAGCAGTGGCGGATTTAGACATAAATGTCATACACACCATATAGATATTTAAAGGCTTGTGTGAAGGCTAAAAGCGGACATTTTGAGTGAAATCATGTTATTAAATATTCATCACAACTTTTCTATTAAATAGTATATCATAACTTAAAAAAAGTTCCCGTTTGGCCCTGAAATTATTCCCTGAAGTTTTGACAGAACTTGTGATGACACTGTGTACTCTATGGAATACTGGCAAATCAAACCCGCGACCTCTAGCATCCAGTCATTGTACTGAATATAGTTCAACTGAAGGTTACAGTAATAATTGATGTTTTAAATAGAATAATAAAGCAGGGAAGAGTTGAAGTCCAAAGGTTAACGACAATATCATTGCATATGAATGTTGTTATTCGTCTACTTTTTGGAGATAATGTATTATCGTTTTGCTTGAAATGTTACCCTGGCTTTATTTTTGTTAATACAAAGATTTAGGTAAATGTTTGTTTCTATTGATAAAGATAAAGCCACGTAATGTTTTGACTAGCAGGATAATACTTTAGCAACCAGTTTGGATTTGTGTTACACATGTTGATGTTACTGAACATTAATCACAAGTAAAACAACGGTCCATAATAGTAATATCAACACCAATTTTAAAGAAGTCCGTATTTTTGTACAGAACAATCGTTTTCGTCTAACCCTTAACGTCTGGTATTTGAGTGAACAGAAAGGGAAAAATGACTTGGTATTTCAGAAAAGAAATAAATCGGAAATGATAAATATTTTTTAAAAAATTACAATTTTACTGTAAAAGATAGGAGAAGATGCTGGGTGGCAATAAAGTTGAACATTTTTGTATCGAAACTTCCGAGTTACCTGGCATTTCGTTTTTAACCATGCTGGTTTTTCTAAAAACGTTTTCTGTATTCAGGGGACCTCAAATCGTGTATTTCGGGTGAACTTCGATATGGACACTGTGTAAACGCAAGACCTTGATTTTCATAAGTAGAGTTAGATTGAAAATTGAATGCCATTGCTGAGATTTGAACTAAAAAATCTCCCGGTTTAACTGTAGAATTACCATGGCAACATGGACATTAAATTCTCCAACTGACTCATAAATCACTAGAAGTTCTCATAAACACATGAGACAACATTAACGGCAACGTACTGTGCTGCAAGTACTCAAAGCCTGGGCTTTATACTTCAGACCATTGTTAGGTCAATAACTTAGCGTCGTGCTGGCATGTTGCCATGGTAGCTCAGTGAACCGTACCCTACACATGGCAACAACAATTATAGACCTGTTAAATCTCCGAGTCGATACTCACGTAACGCCCAGTCGCCATGCAACCCTTCCTATGTGCAGTTCATGCAAAGGGAAGCAGCAACAGCACGGGATCGATGCACGACTATCGCCACAGTCCCTGGCGGGATATGAACCATGATCTGTTTCCTTAAGGCAACCTTCAATACAAATCTAATATACTTAAAATTGTTAGACATTGTACAGCCCAAATTACATTGTCAAATTTAATTTGACAACAATGTTATCACGAATTCTCTACTTATTCAAAATGTATAGATATTATACTCAAAATGTAGTTATGGTACCCCACAAACATATAACATGTTTGGCCTAGTTAAGACTATTTTAACAAACGATAAATTGCTGCTATTCGAATTCTCTTGCCAGAGGACGCGACTTGCTTGAGACCAGGCTGGAAGAGTAACTCTGATAAACTCATGGAAAAAGTTGTGGCTGGTATGTGCGACTTCACAGGAGACAAGATTGAAGAAGAACAAAAAATAAGTGTGGAAGAAGATTTTATAGACATTTTTAAAAAATGTTGATGGCTGTTCCGATGTTGATGAAGAAGACACTGACAATGACGGAGGTTATAAACAGATTACAGAGGAAGACATTATTGCATCATGCAGTGCTACTGAAAATGAAAATGAAGAGTATTGAGATTCAAACAGTGTTGATGAACCAGCTGTGGTTATGACCCACACACAAGCAGTAACAAACAGAGAAACTGATGTTTCATTTCGAGAGTCAAGACAAATGAACTTCTAATGTTAAAGCGGATGTGAGATAAGTGATACACTAAACTGAGACAGCAGAAGCTCACTGCTGTTATGATCCACACACAAGTAGTAACAAACATAGAGAAATTGATGTTTCATTCCAAGAGTCAAGACAAATGAACTTCTAATGTTAAAGCGGATGTGAGATAAGTGATACACTAAACTGAGACAGCAGAAGCTCACTGCTGTTATGATCCACACACAAGTAGTAACAAACATAGAGAAATTGATGTTTCATTCCAAGAGTCAAGACAAATGAACTTCTAATGTTAAAGCGGATGTGAGATAAGTGATACACTAAACTGAGATAACAGAAGCTGACTGCTGTTATGACCCACACACAAGCAGTAACAAACATAGAGAAATTGATGTTTTATTTCGTGAGTCAAGACAATGAACTTCTAATGTTAAAGCGGATGTGAGATAAGTGATACACTAAACTGAGACAGCAGAAGCTCACTGCTGTTATGATCCACACACAAGTAGTAACAAACATAGAGAAATTGATGTTTCATTCCAAGAGTCAAGACAAATGAACTTCTAATGTTAAAGCGGATGTGAGATAAGTGATACACTAAACTGAGATAACAGAAGCTGACTGCTGTTATGACCCACACACAAGCAGTAACAAACATAGAGAAATTGATGTTTTATTTCGTGAGTCAAGACAATGAACTTCTAATGTTAAAGCGGATGTGAGATAAGTGATACACTAAACTGAGACAACAGAAGCTCACTGCTGTTATGATCCACACACAAGCAGTAACAAACGTAGAGAAATTGATGTTTCATTCCAAGAGTCAAGACAAATGAACTTCTAATGTTAAAGCGGACGAGAGTCAAGACAAATGAACTTCTAATGTTAAAGCGGATGTGAGATAACTGATACACTAAACTGAGACAACAGAAGCTCACTGCTGTTATGACCCACACACAAGTAGTAACAAACATAGAGAAATTGATGCTTTATTTCGAAAGTCAAGACAAATGAACATCTAATATTAAAGCGGATGTGAGATAAGTGATACACTAAACTGAGACAGCAGAAGCTCACTGCTGTTATGACCCACACACAAGCAGTAACAAACATAGAGAAATTGATGTTTTATTTCGAGAGTCAAGACAAATGAACTTCTAATGTTAAAGCGGATGTGAGATAAGTGATACACTAAACTGAGACAACAGAAGCTCACTGCTGTTATGACCCACACACAAGCAGTAACAAACATAGAGAAATTTAGGTTTTATTTTGAGAGTCAAGACAAATGAACTTCTAATTTTAAAGCGTATGTGAGATAAGCGATACACTAAACTGAGACAACAGAAGCTCACTGCTGTTATGACCCACACACAAGCAGTAACAAACATAGAGAAATTTAGGTTTTATTTCGAGAGTCAAGACAAATGAACTTCTAATGTTAAAGCGGATATGAGATAAGTGATACACTAAACTGAGACAGCAGAAGCTCACTGCTGTTATGACCCACACACAAGCAGTAACAAACATAGAGAAATTTAGGTTTTATTTTGAGAGTCAAGACAAATGAACTTCTAATTTTAAAGCGTATGTGAGATAAGCGATACACTAAACTGAGACAACAGAAGCTCACTGCTGTTATGACCCACACACAAGCAGTAACAAACATAGAGAAATTTAGGTTTTATTTTGAGAGTCAAGACAAATGAACTTCTAATTTTAAAGCGTATGTGAGATAAGCGATACACTAAACTGAGACAACAGAAGCTCACTGCTGTTATGACCCACACACAAGCAGTAACAAACATAGAGAAATTGATGTTTTATTTTGAGAGTCAAGACAAATGAACTTCTAATGTTAAAGCGGATGTGAGATAAGCGATACACTAAACTGAGACAACAGAAGCTCACTGCTGTTATGGCCCACACACAAGTAGTAACAAACATAGAGAAATTGATGTTTTATTTCGAGAGTCAAGACAAATGAACTTGTAATGTTAAAGCGGATGTGAGATAAGTGATACACTAAACTGAGACAGCAGAAGCTCACTGCCATTTTTTTTTTTTTTTTTTTTTTTTTTTTTTTTTTTTTTTTTTTACTACTGACTAGTTTGTGGTACAGTACAAATACATAGACTATTACAGTACATACAGTGAAAGTGTTTGTGGCGATAGTAATTTCTAAACTCCATTAAATTTATTTCGGTGATGTACTAATTTTTATACTTTCACCATCATTCTATGAACTGCCTGGATATTCGTTAACTTGGATCGGTTCTGGTTCCAGTTGTATTTATACTGTATTTGATTGCATAATTTTTCTATGACGGTATGAAAAACTGTGAAAATCAGTTTGTTGCTTTGCTGGCTGAAAATAAATTGTTGCATTTGAATATCGCAAAATGTTAGAGGGGAGAAGTACCACAGAAAATCTTTTGAAAATTGAGATTTAATGCAAAGCGTTACATCACAAGTATAGGAAAACCCTTTATTTCGGAGCAAATTTTTACAGATGGGTTGCCTTAACGCAGCCTACGTACCTAGATGGTTCCGATAGAACGAGATAAGTGGCGTTCTTTCCCACGAAAACACTGTCGAGAGATAAGCAGAGTTCTCCCCGCCTCTCAAACATTCCAGAATTCTATAGCGGGTATGCTTGCATTGAGTGAAAACTTCACAATCTAAGGGGAAAAGCGTGCTATGTCACGCTACTTTTCATTCACTGATACACAGTGAATGCTGCTAGTGAAAATTAATTAGGGAAGGGACGATAGCAGTTTTTCTCGATAGTCGATTCTGGATACCGATGTTTACCACGATACTCGATACCGTCATTTCTTTTTCTAGTTTCGATAAAAAAAAAGTATGTGGAATGCCAATAAAATTAAATAGCCGCACATATTTAATGAGACAAAACTCCTACTTACTGCCACATATGAGTCTTGCTGTGCTAATTTCTTTCAGAGAAAACTGTTGCAGGTGGAATACACAAATGTTTATTTTAGTTTTGGAAATTTTAATTTTTTTTCCCGTAATCCAGTACAATAGAAAGAGCAGATGACAAATCGTCGTTGAGATTTCTTCTTGGGAACTGTTAACTGACAGTTGACACACGATTATTTTCTTGTATAATGTTACTGTACAGCTACCACATTCCTGGCAATGTTTTACTTGCGACAATAATATTTTGTGGCCCGCCTCGGTAGCATGTCTGCCTCACGTTCAAGAGGTCCCGCGTTCGAATCTCGTTTAGGGTGAGTTATCTGGATAAGGTTTTTCCAGGGTTTTCCCTTATCCTAAAAGACGAATGTCGCGTAACTTTAAGCTCCATGGACCCTGGGCCCATTTGAGCATCATTTCACCCATTCCATTCATCGCCCGATATTACTTAAAAAAGTTAAAGGACGTAAATTACAACAAAAATCTGATTTTAAAATAAACATTGCACATTCGCCACCGAAGTATCGAGGTATGGCAAGTATCGTGGACCCATTCGTAATTAATAATAATAATAATAATAATAATAATAATAATAATAATAATAATAATAATAATAATAATAATAATAATAATAATAATAATAATAATGAAATAAGCAATGAACGAAATGGGTGAAATGATGCTCCAATGAGCCCGGAGTCCATGGAGCTTAGAGCTACCTGACATTCGTCTTTTAGGATAAGGGAAAACCCCGAGAAAAAACCTTATCCAGGTAACTCACCCTAACCGAGATTTGAACTCGGGACCTCTTGAACGTGAGGAAGGCAGGCTATTATTTATTTATTTTATTATTATTATTATTATTATTATTATTATTATTATTATTATTATTATTATTATTATTATTATTATTATTATTATTATTATTATTCGATTTTCCTTCCCTCTTTCCCGCATTGTTTTATTTAATGTACGTTGGAACGTCACAACACTACAATTATACGCGATTTATTTCCTCTCTTTTCAAAATCAAATCCCAATCTTTTATATCATCATTGCCCATTGTTAACACTAAGAGAGTATTTTGAAACAGAACATAATGAAATTAGCGTCGTTACATTTCAGCTCCCCGTTTGTCTAGTGATAGCACCTGCTTTTTAATATCACCTCACACCAGTCGCCCTACACACTTAAATACTGTAAGAATTGTCTTTTACAATCCACTTGATAACAACTCATTTATTTTCTTGGCAACTTCGTAGATGGAAGTCGAATAAGCCATTTTGCACGGTATAAATAAATAAGGAAGGCATTCCGTTTTGATATGTTTCAATAAATATGTTTACATCCACTAATAAACTCTAGGTACCACCGTGTCGAATGAAAACAAAGGAATAATCTACTTTTTGTACCTACAATTATTTCTGCTTAAAGCCACGTTCTAAATTCGTAACAAAAACGAAATTGCTTTCAACATAATTTTAAGTTTTATTATTTTAGAACATGTAAAATTAAATTACAAATTTTTCTTGCATATCGTCGAGTTCTTCAAACAATTTTACACCCAAAAGATACCGATATTACTTACAGGTTTGCAGCATTGCGGCAACAATATACGAATGCAGAACTTCGATAGCTTTGTGTACTACGGACCGGACATTTTCCATGAATTAATGGAGGGGGCGCCCAAATGGGTGCGACATTTGTTTTCTGCCGAGCGGCAGTATTTGAGGTGTTAAAAATATGTTACAGGAATGATTTCATTTTAAAAACTACGTGCAAAATTAATACGTAAAAACAGAAGCTAACAACAGTGAAGCAACAAATACTACACAGTATATAATTGTCACAAACTTCACTTATCTTTGAAGAAAAATGGTGAAATATCCACAGAATTCAAGACATTAGTTTTGCAAAAATCTCATTTGCAACTTCAATCGCTGTTTTTTTGTGCTGTCATTGTTACTGCCGTTATGTGTCGTATTATTGTTTTATTACCAAACTTTGAAAATGAAACAACGTTAAAGAGAGAATCGATTGGTGGTATTTCAAAGTCCTCTACGCACTTTCTGCTTTTTAACATAACTATTTTTCCCTTACATCTATCGGAATAGTTAACTGCTTTAATAATTTAACTTTTGGATTTATTTCACGGTTAAACGACACAGCTGATTTATCAGTCTGTTTATTACCTAATATTTCTAAAATGTTCCTTCACCATGGTCTCCAAATTACGTTTGGCCCTTCCAATGTAAACCTGGTTGCAATCTAAACAGTTAATTGATAAATGCCAGATTTTTTCTATCGGAAATTTTATCTTTTTTTTTTTTTCGAAACATGTAGCTAATTTTATATATTACATTTATTTAGAGGAATCGAAATTATACCAAATTCTTTTTAAAAAGTTTTAAACTATTAACCGAAGGATGGTAAGTAAATTTTTTCAAATTCTAATCATCTTTAACTTTTTAAGGTTAGAAACATCATTTACATTTTTTTGATAATTAATTTTTCCAGAATTTTATGTATAGTCTTTATTAAAACCATTAATTAAAGTAGTATTAATAATGTATTTATATTCTCTATTAAATTATTTTTATTTAGGGATATATTTATTTGTAAATAAAATTATTAAAAACATAACATTAAAACGTTTAAAACTATTACATACCTAGCGGCAGTAACGATGACAGAAAAAAAACACAGGCTGATTATGCAAAACAAATGCGAAACTAGTTTCCTGAATTCTGTGGAAACGTCATCAATGTTCTTAAAAATATGTGAGGTTTGTGACAATTATGTTATAGGTAGTATATGCCAAATACTACAGTCTAAAGCACCAACAAACTTTGTGGACCTTGTATTTACCTAGAATAAACTCAAGAAAATAATATTGTTTGTTGTGTGATTATAACAGCCGTCAGTACTGAAGGAGAACACAGGTTAGAAGTGAAGGTACTACGTTTGGATAACGCAGGGTTAGTTTGGTCTCGTGAAGGACAATTGGCAGAGCTCACACGTCAGCTGTTATGTCAAATAACACCCCACATCCTGCTTGAGGAAACCGACTGGTTCGCACACTGTCTTGTTAACGTTACCCTACACGTTTGGGTGTCACGCACCTTGCTCTATCCACCACCGCATCCAAGAAAACATTCTATTGCTCTATCTACTTCATGTAGGCTTATGTGATAGTCAAACGTTTTAATGTCATGTCTTTGTAATTGATTATCTTTGTATTGCCAAAAGATAAAAAATGAATAACGTCTTTCTATTTAAAATAAGTACTGCAAAATATAGACAAATAACAAGGAATATCTCAGAAATCGTTCATTCTACAAAACTATTTGACATAAACTATGTTTTAATAAGATATACATTTTTATGTACATTTTATATTGAGGAATTAATCCTTTTAAATGTATTTCTCCGGTATATGGATGATTTTAATTAATTAGAACCAACTGAAAAATTCAATGCCACGGCCGGGATTTGAACCACGGATTTCCTGGTTTCCGTCCAGTCTGGTTCCGTCTCCTGGTTTCTCCAGTCAATTGGAGAATTTAATGTCAAGACGGCACGTTGGCCATGGTAGCTCAAGAGGTTAGAGCGACTGGACGGAAACCAGGAGATCCGTGGTTCAAATCCCGGCCGTGGCATTGAATTTTTCAGTTGGCTCTTTAATTAAGATATACATTTGTTGTGTGGTAATATTTTGTCTATCTCTTATAGTTTACCAATTATACAAAAGTCATTCAGAATAAAGAGAACTTCTGAGCACATTGCCAGAAAATTCAATATATACTTTTCGTTCCACGCACATGTTCTAAAAAAAGTTTTGAATTTAGATCGCAAACTGTACATTTCCAAGGAGTGAGTGTGTAAATGCGGTTTAAGAGTCCATCGACAGCTCGGTCATTTGGGGCCGAGTTTCGGTCGAAATATCGGTTACTTAGTCTCGAGTGGAATCAAGTACATACTCTACTTACGTGACACGTGCTAATTAATAATAATAATAATAATAATAATAATAATAATAATAATAATAATAATAATAATAATAATAATAATAATAATAATAATAATAATAATAATAATAATAATAATAATAAAGTCCTCTTACCTTCATACAAGCTTACTTATTTTATTAATGAAAGCTGAATTAAAATGAAGTTACAGATAGAGATGCTGGTCAAACAAGGTTGGCGTGATTTTTATTAAACGGTAGTTAAGTGTTTGTACTTCAAGTTGGTCCAGTTTGTACATAAGGAGGTGAAGTCAAGTCCTATAGTCCAACTTCCTATACGAGTATTTATATCGTTTAACATGATATGAAACAAATAAGGCATTGTCAGTTTAAGTGAACGAAAATTTGCAGCACTTCCAAGTATACGATGCGAATATCCCTCTGGCTGTATAAGCAGCGTTTGATTTTCTCAAAAATTGCAACAATTTGGAGTAAAACATATTGACAATGAATTACGTGTGTACATAGTAATGGAGTCTTAGAGGGCCATGTTGAGAGATGTTTCCATTTACAAAATTTGTACCTAGCAGATAACAGCGTATTTGCTGTTGTTATGTTTATCTTCGTTATTCTTTTGCTGGATTGTCCGATTAGTTTGATGTTCCGTGTGTTTCAGATGTTAATTGCCCGCCCCTACTGTATGGGGTTAGAGAATTTAGAAAGGATCCAGTCTATTCTCAATTAAGGCACTTTTTCACAAATCAAAACTAACAAATTTCCGTATAATGGATAGTCTGAGGTCGCATTCTATATCAACGAGTTTTCGTTTTACAAACATTGGGACATCTTTCTAAATTTCCTCATAGTACTGGGGGCCTCAAGAGCTATTTCCGCTAAATTTCGACATACAGGAGTACTTAAAATAATCCTTTGTAAAGGTGTTAAGTATTCAAGAAGTTGATGTTTCAATATTACCATGCACATCTTGCCATTAATGTTTGGAAATCAACTAATATTACGTAATAACGGCCGAGACAACACACAACAGTTTAAAAAGCAAGCCGATAATTATACAAGCCTACAGATAAGCTCATGACAAGCGACTTGCGTAAAAACATGGCCAATAGTTGAGAAATACAGAAGGCCTAGGGGAGGCTAAGAGTTAGAATAAAGAGGGCTATATTTATAAACATGCATCAGTTTAATGGAAATAAGGAGTCATTTGTTGGGATGCGGGAGATGCGTGGCTTCTTGTTTCCTCATTTTAGTTATATTCTGACCTTACAATGTATACCGGCACAGTAAAGTAATTTGCGATAAACAATTGTGTTTTATCCATATTTGTTTGGTCTATCGCTGCACGTTTTATTATTTATATAAGACTATACCAAACATTTTCCGAGTGCACTCCTGTAAGAGGCAATGGTCACGTACAGAAGCGATGTGCATTTGTTCCAGGTTTAATTTGTACAAGGTGTCAAACCGGTTTTTACATCTTGTTTGCAAATTGATGAGCGCTTTGATTTTAATACAAACGAACCTTTGTTGAAACACAGATTAAAAGTATTGATAAAAATGTTTCGACAAAAATGGAATTTAAAATTGCAATGTGTTTGGAAATATTAAAGTAGCGAGTATAAATATAAGAAAAATGAAAAGACTCGTTTTCCATTTTGCTCTAAATGTACGTTACTTGAATCTTCAGTGTTAAGAGCCATTTTTGAGATATTCAATGAGTAATTTAGAGCAGAAGAGGGAGAGGAGCTTTTTACCGAAACATTTTGTGATGCATCTTTGGAAGTTCTACCAAGTTCAGGGAATTCCAAAACGTGACCTAGGTAACGAACTGCTGAATGGAATGCAAATCTTGTAGTATTATTTACTGCAGGTAAGAAGCTAACAAGCCTTAATCATTTGGACAAGCTTGTTCGGACTGAGGAAAGGGTGTGCGTATTGATTACACGTGGTCTACTGCGACACGTTTAACTGCAAAAAATATTTACGCTTCTATGGGAACCTTTTCCGGTAAATATTTAATTAACCCTGAACAGACGTGAGAACTCATGTGACTTTCCCCTCACCCCTGTACAATTCTTACAAACGCTTACTGCTCCGACATACATTTTTGGAAATAACTGTATTACATACATGTGTTATAACTAAAGCGGAATACAGCAGGCCTAGGTGATAGTCAAATGTTTTTAAGAGGAGCTGGTCGCTACTGAAATTTCATTCTTTTTGGATGACCAGAACTGATTACTTGAGAAAAGTCTTGGAAAATGTAAACAAAGAATATCTCGGAAACAGTTTATTCCATAAAAAATTAACATAAATTATTTGGATATACTTTTTTGTGTAGTAATATTTTGTCTATCTCTTACAGTTTACCAATTATACAAAAGTCATTCAGAATAAAGAGGATTTCTATACATATCATTCGACATGCAAATATTTTAACTGGTAGCATTTTAATTAAAATCGTTTCTTTTTTGAGAAAATCAAAACTTTCCATGTAAAGCGTTGTTTGGTGTGAGGGAATTTTCTTGAAAGTACCCGTATCGCGTCCTTGGAAAATGCTGAATTTAAGGGCCCAGTTTACTATTTTATTAATTTTTTGTCCCATTTGTAACGCTCAAACTGGAGCAAGCAGACCTGAAATCCTTTTTTTCTGGGGGGGGGGGGGAGGCTCAGGATATCTCGAAATATTTTCCATGAAATTTTGGTTAGAATACAATACTTCTATATTTAAGTACATTCTACAGAAAGTAAAACTATTCATTGGAATTTTGGACCAGTATTAAGATGCAATTAAGACATCTTTTCATCATTTAAAATGCGACAGTTATGCAGTTATTATTGCTGTTACATTGTTTTTAGGGAAAAGCCAAAACCCAAACTAAACGAAAATAATTCTTTTAAAAAAGCAATACCCTTATTTCTAATTGAATAATGGAACATTTAGTTTAAATTTATATTTTAAAATGTATGAACTAGTAAAGGATTTATATGCAGCATACTTTATAGTCAAGAGCCGTGGTAAAGCTCAATTGAGCACTTAAATTCACATTAGGATCTTCCCTTATCACGTCCTACATAACCTTGATAACGTTTATCAGAGCTTGAGAAACCCGGAAATATTACGTGTTACGTAAGCGTACCTAGCCGTGCGCGCCTGCCAAATGTTCAGCTGAATATACACTTCAGGCGAAATTAGGTCAACTGGATAAACTACCTAAAACCAGATCTTACATGTTCATTAAGTGAAACTTCCAAACTATAGCTGCTTAAAAGGATACATTAGAAATTACATTGAGAAAGACAAAAATACATTTAAGGCCCAAGAACTGCTTCCGTAATTCCCCTTACGATTATTTCTTTACGAAGCAGAAATACGTAGGCGATGTTATCTCGTGCACCCTAAATATGTCCAAGTTCCTATCAAGGGAACATTAAAGCTTATGCTTTTGCATGCGTCATGGGAAATAGAGGTAAATGTAGGCACAAGCAGGCAAGACATCATGGAACAAGTGGAATATTTACACAATTACTTCATTAGAACCCTGCACCAATTGTTTTAAAAGCAACGTAGCATATTACCAAAAGCTTTCATTGAAAATGTTATAGTAACTAACTAAAGCTAAATAACCGTGCCTAAGAAACATTAAGAATAGCTCTTTTTGGTAGTGAAATACAGAATATATTAACTACGAAGAGGCATTAACCAACATGCATTAACATTTCAAAATTTAATAAAAGGCGAAGCCCGAATCAACGTCTTCTGTGTTCCGTCCGCCATTACGTGACGTTGCCACGTCATCGTCATAGCTTCCTAAACAGAAGCGTCTATCTTACAGACTTCGTTGCAAGCAAAGATGGCTATCACCGAAACTATCGATTCTATGCCATGTAGTTACCTTTAAGTAATTCTCTCTTTCTCATCCTACCACAGCATCCTAAACCCCTATTCTTTTGGGGGAAAAAATGTAATACAAACTCTGGGAAATTAATAATCGAATGATACATTCGAGTGTTAAGGAGTGCTTTACATTTACCCCAGCTATAATTAAAATATAATGCGTCCCAAACATTTTCAGGTTTTGGAACTTGGTAGAAATGCAAACCTTTTTTCATCTCCATCTGTAACATGGATAGCCGATGAGGGGGTCACACCTTCGATTTCTAGGGCCATTTGGTGCAGTTGACTTTTAAAAACTAACAAAGCCACACATACTGGGAATTAAAGAGTTTATACATATAAAGAAAAAAAATCACTTATTTAAGCATAATTCCACTGGATGATTTGCTTTATGAAAGAATGGAAGATGTAATATGATTACGCATTAGAAATAGCAATATCATCATTCAGTTCCATCGAGGCAGCTTCCTTTGTTGGCCGTGGAAAAAGTAAAAGCAAAACCCATTGACTCGGTATTTCAACTGTTTCACGTCTTTCCATGCACACGAATGGCGGAGCTGACGCTAGTCGGTTCAAAGCTGGCAACGATATCTCTTCCCCCTCCCTTCAGCTTCCACTACGCACAGCTGCATTCGTCATTCCATAAGGTTGTAGCTAAAACCTGAACTTACCTCACCGAACAACGAAACGATCTTCCACATATTTACAGCTGTGTATAAACGAAAATGCTATTGTGAACGTAATGAAAACCGACTAATGAAAGATTAAATTTAACCTCTGCTATTTAGCTGAGACAATTTCAATTGTAAGAAACATGCTTCACGGGAACAAGCTAGATACATTTCGTTCGCCACCTACCGGGTTTTAGTACAACCAACATGCAATTGACCTTGGGAGTAGGACAAGCCTCGAACAGGGCTTCAAGAATCATTGATCCTAAAAAATACTAGTTTTAATGATGCCACGCCATAATTCTGTAAAATATTCCGAAATAATATTTTCAATATAAATTTTCAGCATGAAATATAATGGATATAAAAATTATCTGGTACTTGACATTTTGGTCTACAAACCCGTTATTGCGTTTTATTCATTTACCCTAAATGTATTAAATATTATTTAGATATGACGTATTTTTAAGAACGTTAGTTCATTGTTTCTAATGTGAAATGTGGTTAGTAAATTATCGGTAACTTCGCACGGAAAATGTTTACTTATAATTCTGTGACTATACTACATACATTTGAATGAAACAACTGAATGTCTTGCGAAGACTTGTAGAAATTTCTCTGTTACAGTTTTTGTTCAGCATTACTGACTGAAACAAATGTGCATCAGGATCCAAGAGCACGATTGGTTTGATAAAAGATTATTTAAAATGCTAGAAATACACATGCAGTTTCACTTATAACAGGAACTCTACTTTCAGAATCGGGTTATTATTTGTATGCGAATTATCTCCATTGTGCGCAGTAAAGAAAAAGAGAGAACCGGGTATTCTACCACTTATCATTTACCTTGTAATTTGATCGGGCTCTAGCATTTCTGACCGCAACTGAGCATCAGAATCATTCCATTTTCCAGTACTATTAGTTAATGCAATAAACTGAATAAGACACAGTTAATGTCTGACGCAGCTCGGTACGTCATCAACAGCGAACAATATCTTGCTTCCCAATCCGTCACTCTATTCTACTTTCTATCTCTGTCTAACTCTCCCTTTGTACGGAAGATCCGGTTGCACATGACTCATACTAAATGACGCCCACAACAGGAAATTAATATTATTTGGCACATTACCACGAGTTTCTCTACTTCTAACGTTTATTGCTGAGAATACAAAATATCCTTAGGAAAGTTGTTTTTCTGTTTACTTCACTTTAATCGAAATGAACTATTTCGTCATACATAGATAAGAAGGAAATAACATAATTCAAACGTTTGGACGGTTTATGCCGCCTTATAATCAAAACCGTTTTTTAACATATCTCCCAGCAAAAGTTTATTATTTTTAGATGTTAATTAATACTTAACAAATGTTAGAATAGATAGTTCATCAATATAAACGTAATAAATAATTTTAAAAAAACATATAAGACGCGCAGTCCAGATGTGCCATAAATTAAACTGATATAGGAAGTGGAATGAGGTAACCATGGAGATGGCAAAAAAAAAAAAAATCTTCCGCAATGATAGCAGAAAATTCTCAATGATGAACAAATATTTCTACGAATAATGTCTATATTATATAGAATAATATTTTCTACGAATAATGTCAATATATCTTAAACTTAGTGTGTTTTAGAATAAAATGTATTATAAGTTTTAACAAATGAAGGAAGTGGATTAGAGTGATATAAACATCGAACCAAGACCGTCAATGCTCGCCGATTGCAATTAGGTTGGGAAAAGGGAATGAAAAGCCACACAATACCACGAAATCTACTTCAAAATTGGCTTCCCAATATGGGCAACAAGCAGATTGATCATGAATTGACGAACCAGATTCGCACAAAGAAGTTTAAAGAATATCTCGCTTCAAATCCCAACTCTGTTCATGCAATTACGACGAACAATTGAATATCGATAGGGAGAAGTAAACACAAAGAAGCTATTTTGCTGCGTTGTATGTGCAGTGTACACGTGTATTCCTTAACGTTCACCCAATTATGCAAGATTATAGGAAGTTCCTTCTGAATAACGGGGACTACACATGTTGTTTCTATTTTATTTATCCTGAAAATGTAAACAGATGTTTTAATCAAATTCGTTAGAGCCACTTTACAGAATATATATAAATAAATCGAAAACGTTTCAATAAAAGGCAGTTGAGGTGCGGGAAATTTCCTGTCAATTTTTATCTCGCTTTCTTGGAAGATGCGCAACCTAAATATACTAACCCTAATTATTAACTTCTCGTTTTTGAGTTATGCTGTTCACGGCCACTTAAGCACACAAATGCTATACAATACTTGACTATTTACTATTTATTGTGTTTCTGTTTCTGCTTCTTCCTCTTCTTCTTCATCCTTTTTTCCCTTTAATGTCGTTTAACCTATTTGCGGCATGAATGAAATCGTTGGCAGGAACTCAAATCTGCCTTAAAGTTACCCGACAATTGCCTTCTTAGGTTAAAGGAAAATCCCGGGCAAAAACCTGCAGAAAAAAAAACTAAAAAACCTAACGCAGTTCGAATGAAATGATGTTCAAATAAGTACAGGATACATAGAGCTTAGAGTTACCAAACATTCATCTTTCAGGATAAGGGAAGACCTCCAACGTTAAGTCATATCGGACGATGAATGAAATGATGTTCAAATAAGTACAGGGTACATAGAGCTTAGAGTTACCAAACATTCATCTTTCAGGATAAGGGAAAACCTCCAACGTTAAGTCATATTAGACGATGAATGAAATGATGTCCAAATAAGTACAGGGTACATAGAGCTTAGAGTTACCAGACATTCATCTTTCAGGATAAGAGAAAACCTCCAACGTTAAGTCATATCGGACGATGACTGAAATGATGTTCAAATAAGTACAGGGTACATAGGGCTTAGAGTTACCAGACATTCATCTTTCAGGATAAGAGAAAACCTCCAACGTTAAGTCATATCGGACGATGGATGAAATGATGTACAAATAAGTACAGGGTACATAGAGCTTAGGGTTACCAGATATTCGTCTTTCAGGATAAGACAAAACGTCCAACGCTAAGTCATTTCGGACGTGAATAAAATGATGTTCAAATAAGTACAGGGTACTTAGAGCTTAGCGTTACCAGACATTCATCTTTCGGGATAAGACAAAACCTCCAACGTTAAGTCATATCGGAGGTGAATGAAATGATGTTCAAATAAGTACAGGGTACTTAGAGCTTAGCGTTACCAGACATTCATCTTTCGGGATAAGAGAAAACATCCAACGTTAAGTCATATCCGACGATGAATGAAATGATGTTCAAATAAGTGCACAGTACATAGAGCTTAGAGTTAACAGACATTCATCTTTCAGGATAAGAGAAAACCTCCGACGTTAAGTCATATCAGACGATGAATGAAATGATGTACAAATAAGTACAGGGTACATAGAGCTTAGAGCTTACATTCATCTTTCAGGATAAGAGAAAACCTCCAACGTTAAGTCATATCACACGATGAATGAAATGATGCTCAAATAAGTACAGTGTACATAGAGCTTAGAGTTACCAGAAATTCATCTTTCAGGATAAGAGAAAACCTCCAACGTTAAGTCATATCGGACAATGAATGAAATGATGTTCAAATAAGTACAGGATACATAGAGCTCAGAGTTACCAGATTATCATCTTCAAGGATAAGAAAAAACCTCCAACGTTAAGTCATATCAGACGATGAATGAAATGATGCTCAAATAAGTACAGGTTACATAGAGCTTAAAGTTATCAGACATTCATCTTTCAGGATAAGAAAAAACCTCCGATGTTAAGTCATATCGGACGATGAATGAAATGATGTTCAAATAAGTACAGGGTACATAGAGCTTAAAGTTATCAGACATTCATCTTTCAGGATAAGTCAAAACCTCCAACGTTAAGTCATATCAGACGATGAATGAAATGATGTAGAAATAAGTACAGGGTACATAGAGCTTAAAGTTAGCAGGCATTCATCTTTCAGGATAAGAGAAAACCTCCGACGTTAAGTCATATGGGACAATGAATGAAATAATGTTCAAATAAATACAGGAAAGATAGAGCTTAGAGTTACCAGATATTCATCTTCAAGGATAAGAGAAAA
Organism: Mantis religiosa; assembly: GCA_030765055.1. Lineage (NCBI taxonomy): Eukaryota > Metazoa > Arthropoda > Insecta > Mantodea > Mantidae > Mantis > Mantis religiosa. Next base: position 148,102,257 of record CM060958.1, on the reverse strand, counting down.
CCTCCAACGTTAAGTCATATCGGACAATGAATGAAATTATGTTCAAATAAGTACAGGATACATAGAGCTCAGAGTTACCAGATTATCATCTTCAAGGATAAGAAAAAACCTCCATTGTTAAGTCATATTGAACGATAAATGTAATGATGCTCAAATAAGTACAGTGTACATAGAGCTTAGAGTTACCAGAAATTCATCTTTCAGGATAAGAGAAAACCTCCAACGTTAAGTCATATCGGACAATGAATGAAATTATGTTCAAATAAGTACAGGATACATAGAGCTCAGAGTTACCAGATTATCATCTTCAAGGATAAGAAAAAACCTCCATTGTTAAGTCATATTGAACGATAAATGTAATGATGCTCAAATGAGTACAGTGTATATAGAGCTTAGAGTTACCAGACATTCATCTTTCAGGAGAAGATAAAACCTCCAACGTTAAGTCATATCGGACGATGAATGAAATGATGTTCAAATAAGTACAGGGTACATAGAGCTTAGAGTTACCAGACATTCTTCTTTCAGGATAAGAGAAAAGCTCCGATGTTAAGTCATATCGGACGATGACTGAAATGATGTTCAAATAAGTACAGGGTACATAGAGCTTGGAGTTACCAGACATTCATCTTTCAGGATAAGAGAAAACCTACGATGTTAAGTCATATCGGACGATGAATGAAATGATGTTCAAATAAGTGCAGGGTACATAGAGCTTAGAGTTACCAGACATTGTTCTTTCAGGATAAGAGAAAACCTCCGATGTTAAGTCATATCGGACGATGAATGAAATGATGTTCAAATATGTGCAGGGTACATAGAGCTTAGAGTTACCAGACATTCATCTTTCAGGATAAGAGAAAACCTCCGATGTTAAGTCATATCGGACGATGAATGAAATGATGTTCAAATAAGTGCATGGTACATAGAGCTTAGAGTTAGCAGAGTTTACATATCAGAAGGGAAAACCTCCAACGTTAAATCATATCGGACGATGAATGAAATGATGTTCAAATAAATACAGGGTACATAGAGCTTAGAGTTAGCAGAGTTCATATTTTAGGAGAAGGGAAAGTCCCGGACAAAGCTTTATCTAAGTTTGTCAGCCTGACCTAGATTTAATCTCGGACCTCTTGACCGTGAAGCAGACACGCTACCATCTACGCTACAGAGGCGACCAAAAAAAAAAAAACGTTCCGTTTTATTGGATATGTTAACTACCAGGATAATACTAGCGCCGCCGGTGTCACAAAGGAGCACTAATGGGAGGCTGTGCTGTTAAATTATACTTAAATACCTTTGATCTGAACGTGCGTTCTTGGTGAGAGTTAGCAAGTCACCTAAACACAGCAAATATCTCTGCGGCCGAGAAAGTAGAAAGTTTAGTTATATAAAATATTGCTAATGAGCATCGAAACTGAAATGGTAGAAGAATCAAAACGGCTGTGGATGTAATGTGATAGTTATCTACACAACATTAAACAGTCGAGCATTTAAGTTACGTATTTAGAAGGGATCCCGTTGGTCAGTCTCTACTACAAAAACTGCACTGTAACTTTGTAAGCTTAGAATTTGTCTGTGGTTAATTCGTTGCAGCAACACATCGTACTGCTTGTCTAACTCGCTACACTTTCCTGGTTGAACATCTGCTATGTAGCGGAAAGAACACACTAGGAACTCTTACATTCCGATGGCTAGGAACGGGTTCGTACCTGTCAAATTATGGTATAGTTATACTTCATAACCATTACAAGATGAGTGGCATAAAGCTCTCTGCTTTTCTTATGCAGTAATCAAATACGCCGTTGCCAAATATATGTGTTTTCAAGGTCGACTATACCAGAAACGTGCAGTTCCATATGAAATACGTTGAAGTTTACGATGGCCTGAACGAAACATTTGTATATAGTTGTACATTTTTTAAAATAATAACATTTAAATTTTTGTTTGAGATCTCGGAAAACAAGCCACATGAAAAAACGATTAGAAATCGACGTTTCGGTAGTGTACATCTTCTCCCATCATCAGGATAATTTAAGAAATTGATACCGAAATTAAGGGATTGCAATAAGTAAAGAATTAAGGTAATGTATATTTGTGTGAAACGCGTGCAGGTGCAGTTGGGTTGAATAGCAACGGAATTGGTTGAGTTGTTTAACAAAAGACACGGGAGAAAAAGGGTTTTCTTAGTAAGAATCCTGAATGGATAGCACTTGACTTTGTTTGTAAAGGTATTCTTCGGATCCCTAATAATGACAATGGGCAAAATTGTCACAAAGGAAATCTTTGTGTGTATAAAGGGCTTCGATAATGTGAAAGCTATACACATTTACGCGCAGCTGTGAGGGCACTCAGTTCGTGGCTGGGAGCCGATGAGGGCAGTCCTCTTGTTCTGTCTTGGTCAATGGCAGACCAGAAGTGGTGAGAGAAGATATTTGTCGGTTCATATGTACGTGAAGAACGAATTAAGTTTATCGAGTAATAAGCATTCCACCTTCAGTCTCTCTGAACAGAGATATATTAGTATCCCTTGGTCGGCAACTTCAATTTCGATGTTCTGATAAAAAGAAGCAGTCAATAAATCAGTTTGAAACGGCCATTCCAGTGTCATTAAAACTATGCTTCTCATACATATCCACACATACCCTGGGAGAAACCTCACTGCTTTACACTGAGCTAAACATTATTGTATCAAACTGTAGCGTCAACGTGGAACTGTGTGCCACCCATTTTATTATTGCTTCAAACTGTCGCCTCAAGGGGAACTCTTTGCTCGCCACATAATTAGCTTCAAATTGGGAACCCTTGCTCGCCAATATATTTGCTTCAAATGTTATAACCACAAAACGTATAACTGGATATAACAAATATAAACAAAGACAAAACACTACCAATACTCGTATCACAGAACAAAAGACTGTTTTCAGTAAATTAAATGTCAGGTCAGGAGATGGCGTCAGTATAGAAAATTAACTGGGTCAAAGAAACATAACTACTTAACTTGATGATCAAGCTGTATAGATATGTACTTCTTAAGCCAATTGATTTCCATTTTTAAGGTCGGTTTCCAAGAGGAGCTGAACTGAAATCCAGCATCATGATTAAGCGTGCTCCTTTCGGAGGAAATGGCCAAAGCCTCCTTAACTCTCCGCTCCTAGTAACTTCTCCCGAAAGTTGTCTCTGTGGTCGTTATCAAAACAATGCTCTTTCAGTCCAGATTTCTCAAGTTGTATTAAACGAATGCTCCGTTCATGTTCGTTTATTCCGGTAGTGATGTCCTTCCGGTTTGTCCTATATACGGTGTCCCACATTCACTGGGAATGCGGTACACTCCCGAAACTTGGCTCTATGCTCTGTCAGTCCAGACTTCTCAGGTTGTATTAAACGAATGCTCCGTCCATGTTCGTTTATTCTGGTAGAGCTGGTCCTTCCGGTTTGTCCTACATACGGTGTCCCACATTCACTGGGAATGCGGTACACTCCCGAAACTTGGAAGTCCAGTTTGTCTTTCACTGGTCTCAACAGATGTTTAATCTTCGGAGGTGGCTTGTGGATGGTCCTGATGTTGTATTTGGTGAGAATTCTACTGATTCTGCCGGATAGGTTGCCGGTAAACGGGATGTAGGGTGTAACGGTAGGCTTATCTGACGCTTGCTGTATTACGGGTTTCCCTTTCCTAGCTTTGGTGATCGAGGCTGTTAATTCTGCCGGATAGATTGCCGGTAAACGGGATGTAGGCTGTAGCGGTAGGCTTATCTGACGCTTGCTGTATTACAGGTTTCCCTTTCCTAGCTTTGGTGATCGAGGCTGTTAATTCTGCCGGATAGATTGCCGGTAAACGGGATGTAGGCTGTAGCGGTAGGCTTATCTGACGCTTGCTGTATTACAGGTTTCCCTTTCCTAGCTTTGGTGATCAAGGCGTCATTTTCGGAGTAGCTGTTTTGACAGAAACTGAGTCTCAGGTGCTGTAATTCTTGTTTTAAGTGGCTGGGATCAGAGATAGATAAAGCTCTGTGGGCCAGTGTATTGAGAACTCCCAGTCGTTGAGACTTATGATGGAAACTATAAGCGTTCAGATAGAGATCGGTGTGTGTAGGTATGCCCCAGTGTACCGTCGCTGTTTCTTCAAACAAGAATGTCCAAGAATGTCCACTTCCATAGTAAACTGCAAATGAGGTCGAAGGCTGTTTTTGTTGAAAACAGATTTTTAACATATTTCTGGCGAACGCAAAAACTTGGTTATAAAGCGAAAATATTGCAGTGAAAAAATCTGGGCAACGTTGATTTTTGCATTACATGAGTATGTGTAAATTTATTTATTTTAAAAAATAAAGTTTAAAACCAAGTGTTTGGATGCAATGGAAGATGTCGCCGCTGGCTAACTCAGGTTTTGCAAGTGCACGACAAAGTTATAATTATTTTTTATCTACACAGAACATCTCCAAGGTATCCAAGTCAAATGTTTGCAGCATCAAGGTACAAACCTGGTGCAGGTGTGATATGGCAGTTCAAGGATCGTAATTCAGTGGTTCAACTAGGAAAGATTCAGATTCAATTTATTCACCAACAAAATTATACAAAACATGGGTTTCTTAAAAAAATGCTAACCCAAACATAATAATATTTACAGTATATAAAAATATTTCAGTAATAACGTAAGATTACATCGGGCTGAAACAAAATTACCCAGCATTTGCCTTAATGACTGAGGGAAACCTCGGAAAAACCTTCAGTCAGGTGTACAATTGCATTAGATCTATATATACATTATATTTAAAACTGAGATGTAGAGTACTAAAATACATATGATGTGGTCTTGGAGGTTTTTGTCAAGCTTCTTCTTGAGCCAAAGTGTATCTCCCAGATGAACATGATCCATGAAACAAACAAGTTCAGAGGTCAAACGTTTCTGCTTCTAAATAAACAAGTGGTTTACTGCAAAGGGTATGCAACTGGGTACAAGATATATTTTACAAGTAAGAGCACGTTTTTAACTCTGCTTTGGTCTGTGGAACTTTGAGCGAAATGCTTATACATGCTTTTTGGTTGAAATACGGGATCTCTTGTCTTTAACGCAAAGAAAGTGTTTGTACTGTCACCGATTAGAGTTCAAAAACGTCACGAAGTCCTTCCAAATTTGTCTTTAACTCCTCAGCCAGTTTTAACTCGATGAGGTCTTGGTTAAAGGCTGGGTCATACTACACAGAACATTTCAGTGAAGTAAAAACAGTGTTTACTCCTTAGATGTAGAAAATGCCAGCAGCATCTCCACAGCACAAGAATGTTTTGGTAATATTGGCATCCAAGATAAGATAGAGCACATCCCTCCAAAATCTGCTATTATAACACAGTTGGAAGCTCGGTATAACACCTCAGAACATTCATTTTTGTAAAGTTATTGGTTTACTATATTCTTTTGTTTTGCTATTTAATTGATACTCTTTGGTGACAAGGAAGAAAGAAGATATGACTTCCTATGTTTTAAGAACTAAGTGGTTGCCATGTTAATTATAAAAAAGGATTATCTGCTCCATTGAAGTGAGATTTATTTCTCTCTATATTTAAAACCTGTGGATACGCGGGTGGCGTAAAGAATATACTAACTCCCAACATTTTCTTTGATAGATGCACTTTTAGTAACGTTGCCTTCAGAGACTCACGGCCTCTGAGAAACTCAGTAAGATGGAAACGAAAAACCCTACTTACGAAACACTGTGTCAAATGTCTAAAAAGCTTTCTGCTACAGAAACGTATATCGAAGGGTAATTCACTCAAGAACTGTGGTTCCAGCAACGTCATCCTTTCCACTGTATAAACAATTCTTCACACAAAAACATTTCCTCGCGTACTTTCTGCAAGAAGCTTACGTAAATTAGAATCCTACAAAACAATATATTTATGAGCTTTTTATTTCTATTTGTTTATTTTTGGTGCTTATTTGTTTCATTTTTCATGCCCAAATGCTTGCTTATTTCAGCTCAAATCTGGACTCTCTATATAAGTTAACATCTTTATGGAAAACTATATTTTGAGCCCAAAATTAAAACAAAGTAATTTCTGATTGACAACTGGTTTATTGGTTTTCAAAATATTCCCCTTTATGATCAATACACTTCTGCATCCTTTTGAACAACTTCTTGAGACAGCTCCAAAGCATGGTTTTGAACGCATCACGACGAAAATCGTTGTCCACGCAATTTATACTTGATGTTCGGGAACAAAAAGAAGTCATTGGACTGTATGGTGGATGACACACAAGCTCGATGTTTTTGAAGCTTGAAATGCTCTGTTGTTAGACGAGATGTGTGTGTCCTCGAATTGTTTTGATGAAGAACAATCCTACAGATGAGCTGCAGGATGATATGGAACCTCTAATCACGTTCTTCTGACGTTAGTACTCAGCTATTAACAGAATGTAATACAATAAACGCATTACACTATTTAGCAATAATAACAATAACAATAATAATAATAACAACAATAATAATAACAATAATGGTAACGGTAACGGTAGCGGTAACGGTAACGGTAATAATAATAATAATAATAATAATAATAATAATAATAATAATAATAATAATAATAATAATAATAATAATAATAATAATAATAATAATAATAATAATAATAATAATAATAATAATAATAATAATAATAATAATAATAATAATAATAATAATAATAATAATAATAATAATAATAATAATAATAATAATAATAATAATAATAATAATAATAATAATAATAATAATAATAATAATAATAATAATAATAATAATAATAATAATAATAATAATAATAATAATAATAATAATAATAATAATAATAATAATAATAATAATAATAATAATAATAATAATAATAATAATAATAATAATAATAATAATAATAATAATAATAATAATAATAATAATAATAATAATAATAATAATAATAATAATAATAATAATAATAATAATAATAATAATAATAATAATAATAATAATAATAATAATAATAATAATAATAATAATAATAATAATAATAATAATAATAATAATAATAATAATAATAATAATAATAATAATAATAATAATAATAATAATAATAATAATAATAATAATAATAATAATAATAATAATAATAATAATAATAATAATAATAATAATAATAATAATAATAATAATAATAATAATAATAATAATAATAATAATAATAATAATAATAATAATAATAATAATAATAATAATAATAATAATAATAATAATAATAATAATAATAATAATAATAATAATAATAATAATAATAATAATAATAATAATAATAATAATAATAATAATAATAATAATAATAATAATAATAATAATAATAATAATAATAATAATAATAATAATAATAATAATAATAATAATAATAATAATAATAATAATAATAATAATAATAATAATAATAATAATAATAATAATAATAATAATAATAATAATAATAATAATAATAATAATAATAATAATAATAAAGCTGACTGGGAACGAAGTGTTCGTGGCAACGCTGCGCCATTGAGCCTTCGTGAGGTCAAAACCGTTATAGGTCATGAACATATAACCTTTGCGTGGGAGTGGGGCAGCGATTAAGTAGTTCTTGAGAGCTGTTGAGCCGTTTGCCATATTAATTGCAATTAATAATTGATAATATCTTTTATTTTAAAGACACAAGATTAAGCTCTATTTGAGAAATAGAGATAATTGTATACCAGGCTCGAAGCATCCACACCGACATAAATGTAAAGGGCAATCTGTAGTGGAGAGGTATGTCGTTGATAATGCTCGTGACGGATTATACTGAACTCGAATACCAAGTTTGGTACAGTAGATAACGTGGTTATCCTTTATCCCCGCGTTACAACCTTACCGCGGTGTATGTAGCACAAAAAGCAATAGTGTTAATCTCCCATTGTCCAACATACAACTTACGGTAACTTGACATTCATATTTGAACACGCTAACCTAATTTTTCTTTGTCTTAAAACAAATGAGTAAGTTTTATTTGAGCAGTGACCCACTAGGTTTTTTCTCCGCGTCTAGCTTCATTACGGCACGTCCTTGTTTAGGAGTATTTTCTTCATTGTCACTCTTGTTGTGGTCAGCAACAGCGTCAGTCGTGACTACTTCACATTACGGAACATTGCTGCTCGTCAATTCTGCAACTGAACAAACTTCAGTGATCTTCTAATGTTACAATTTAACATTGCCTCAGTAAAACTACATGCACTGAACATTTACATTTAACAATTTTACACTAAATGTGCAAAGTTTATAAATACTGTGTTACAGTCTGGGTGATGTACATAATAACTTGTATATTCCTTTGCTCAAATTATGCTATTACCTATTAATATTATGTAGTTGGTTATATTTAACGTGTTATTTGTTTGTCCTGTTTCAACTCTTGCCACTTGAACTACTTGGTGCAGAAACCCCTCATGTCCAATGTTTATGTCAACTTTTACATACATGCATCAATTTGTATGAACCCCCCCCCCCCTTAAAGTCCGCAGTAAATTGTGGTCGCAGCGTGTAGTACTGATCCTGGACGTGAACTTTTACTCAAATGATTATGTTGGCGATATGAATCGCACATTCTTTTGTTTCATTGTTTCTTTTTGTTCTTGCTTTACCATTTCCAGCAATACGATATAAAACGGCAATGTTTGTGGTGAAATAAATATTTAAAAGAGGACAAGGAGTAGAAAGTATTACTTACAAACGTGAAAGGGCAAAAGAATGTAGACTGAAAACTCAAACATATACAAACTACAAAGGTAACACGGTTATGCTTGTAGGTTAAGCACTGTATTATTGTTCCGTTGTTAAACTGTTGTTATTTTAAAAATGTGACTGAACATAATATTATGACATCCAGTTCTTCATTCTTGCAGACGCAAATGAAAGTGCATAACCAGTAAAATTAGTTCTCACATTATGATGGAATTATCTTCTAAATTTCTGCAATTTTGCACAATACATGGGTATTTTCCAATAAGTGGGCACAGCTACGTGCCCTGTGATTGAGACTTTAGTTTTGCAAAGAGGACATCATTAAAAAAATTGACACAGTATGCTTGCCAATGGAAAATACAGACTTAATTATCTCTACAAGTCCGAAAAGTGCTTTCATCGTTCTATCCGCAGAACCACAAGGAAGAAAACTACCCAGAGAAATAAAACAAAATTTTCAATACCAGAATTCATGGAGTTTTCCTACAGCAAAGAGTTTCCTGGTGTAGTGAAAGCTCCAAATTATATATATAAGAGCCTACTTCCAGACATGCTCAATTCCAGATTTGCGTTCGAACTTAGCTTTCTCTTGCGAAGTTCCAGTGATTAGTGAGAAGAAGATAACAGATATGAAGAAATTTAAGCCCCATCTTCCTTAGTCAACAGAAATCCAGTCATTTCATAGTAATTTGTACTGTTATGTCCATTTACGTGGTCCAAGAAAAGTGCTTTAGGTTCTTTTTTGACGCAGTTTAAAGTATCGTAGTTGTATATAAACAAATTATGCTACTGTATATGTAATATATTTCAATTTGAAGCACAAGCTCCTCAATTTCCGACACATTACCCCGCAGGTTAAAGCTACTGAATGCTTGCAGCTTTGCATCGAATGTGTGGTTGGTATTTGACTTCAACATACTGTCGTGAGGCATTGTTTTGCGCCGGGCCGCGGCCGAAAGAGAAAGAAAGAGACAGAAAGATGTCCGGAAGTTTCGTCTTTTCTGATGCCGTCTTGATTGTTACCGAGCGTTCCACTAATTTCTAGAAACATTGACTGGAGATATAAAAACGCTGAGAACTGTTAATTGTTTGTGTGCAGCTGTGTAGTATACTGCAAGTGCATTCTTTCGCTTGTTTACATGTGGTGAAGGAGCGAGAGGTCATTTTTAGGGCCTATAAGGGGTAGAAAAAGTGTGTTTTTACTGAAATAAAGAACTTTTAATTCTACAAACCTACTAAGTCACAATATTTAAGCTAATTTTCTTTAAGTATATAGTATGAGGAATATTTAGTTTTTTTGTCTTTTTTTTTTTTTTTTTGTCTCGTAAAAATCATAGTGATTGGTCTTGAGGGGTTTGTGCACCAAGGGATTCACTTAAATTAACTTGCTGCGCTGCACTTCACTTGTCTTCGCACCTTGATTATTATTATTCTCTAGGGCAGGCGATAATGATTCTGTAAGTATTTGGTGTTAATGGTATCGTCGTATAAGTTTATTGATTTAGTAAATTGGTAAAAGGTTCTAAGATGATTGTAAGTCTCTCATTTTTTACTAGCCAGTTCTCTATTTCCATAATTGGTGTAGTAGTAGATTTATTTCCGGACTATTCCGCGTAAGCATGTTGGATCCTCAGTGGTCACTGCTGTCGAGAACACTTAACGGTCTTCATATGTTTTTTACATATATATATAACGGACCTGTTCTTAAATATATTTTATTTTGCATTCAGGGGGGGCATGAAACATGTATTTCCCGCGAATAACGTGTCGCCAGGCCATTGTTGATTGGAGGCGGCGCGGGCAACGAGATCAAAGAGACGGCAGTGCAGTGTGGAGATAAAAGCTCGCCGAAATGGTGGGCGGGAGGAGTCGGATTTCTTGAGAGTTCGCCTTTGTTCTATCCGGGTCTTGATTGTTTGAGAAATTTCTGGAATGTTAGTAAACTATAAAAAGGCAGCCCGCCCGCCAAAGTCAGTTAGTCGGTAACTGAACGCGTGCGGATAAACAGCTGTGTTTGTTGACCTTGTATGTTATATTGTGTATGTGTACCAAGCGTATGTGTATGTATGTATGTATGTATGATGTATGTATGTATGTATGATGTATGTATGTATGTGTGTCTGTCTGTGTGTATGTATGTATGCATAAGGTTTTCCCGGGTTTTTCCCTTATCCTGAAAGACGAATGTCGGGTAACTCTAAGCTCTATAGACCCTGGGCTCATTTGAGCATCATTTCGCCCATTCCATTCATCATCCGATATGACAACAACAACCAGCTATAAGGGAGGTACTATCAGAGGCCTCGTTTGGCCCGTACGAAGTGAGGAGGGCCAGCAATATTAAGTCCGAGGACGGTTCTTTCCAATTGCATCTAAGATTTTTTCCGCTCATGCTTATCATGTACCTATTATTATTTAATATTACTTAATGAGTCGAATTGTTCACCATTCTTTTGTTTCATAAATGCTGAGGCTATTCTTTTGTTTGTTGCTATGGGAGAGTAGTTGTTGATTTTTCTAGGAAGTTGTACAGTAGATACTAATGAGGCAGTAGTTGCTAATATTGTGACTTTGTGGCTTCGTAGAATTAAAAGTCCAATTTGCAGAAATTCCAAATGTTCTTTATTTCCGTAGAAGTACACTTGCAGATTACAGCAGAATTACGTTACACACAAACACAATCCACTAAGGTCGATGACAATAACAAACAGCGTTCTGATTACATCTGTTTACAACTGTCCGCTGGCGTGTCACAACCTCTTATACACGTCACTGATACATCTAGATATTTCTGGAATAAACAAGAAATCGAATGTTCTGTCACTAGACGGAACCCGAACCTTCCAGATGCGTAACTTTATCTGTGTCGGATCTTTGTGTACACAAGCCGCGCTATCGTAGATAATGGGTTCGCGACATGGTTGAAATTCAAGAAAGTGTTCAAGTAAAGAAAGAAATACAGTTAATTCCTGAAATTGGTCAAAAAGTTGTGTCAAATATTGCCTCCTACAATAATTGCAATATTACAATAAATTTTAAATAATTTATATGATAAATAATGTAAATGATATCGAATTTAATAATTATAATGTGTTTCTATTAGCAATTAGCTATTTATGCAATTCAGGACGTAATCTCTGACATCTGTTATTGTTTTCCAAGTTACATTTGTTTCATTCGTATTTCAGTTGTTTCTATTATTGGGTATTTTTGGAGTAGCAATAAATAAATATGAGTATTTTCTGAATGGCATAGCTCCTACAACCAATTCAGTCCTTCATACGTAGCACGAGGTACTTCTCTCGAGAGGTAATTTCTAATTACTCGTAATGATAACATATACATAATACAACATGAGGGAAAAAATATATTACCGTGCACATTCTATTGTTGCGATAGTCATTTTATAACAAAAGTGCGGTAACTAATTTCCTTGGTTTGCTCTTGTTTTCGTTAGGAAATTTAGCCTCATTTTCATTATTTGTAAAATATTACAAGGAATAATTACGTGGATACATATTTAAGGCAAGGCTACATAGATGACATGCTATTTTTACCATTTGCACTATTTTAGGGCATCACGTGACAATTTAAACAGACTTTTAACAATCGTTAAAAGTAAAAATCATTACTTTAAAGTTAATTTTCAGAGAAACATTTTTTTCTAATATATTTCAGTATATAAATTACCTCACGTGTCAAAGTTATTCATTTAACTTGGTGAAACTTACAGGATAGCTCCAGAATGTATAAACAAGACACTTCACATTCCCCCTTTTTTGTTTGTTAATGCTTATGTTTTGAAAATTATATCTATGGTGTTAAGGGATAAAAAAGTTAATATTTTCAAAATTTAGACAGCTAACAAATAGAAAATATTTTAGAACTAATTCTACAAGAATATTCCAAAAAACTAGGAATGTTGTTTTTTTTTTTTTAAATTTTCGGTCGGATACAGTACTTGCACAATGTACAATATCAGTGTTAGAGAAAGTAAGACAAAAAGGTGATCTTGTCTGAGCGTGTACGAGAGGACTGGCTGAGATTATTGATTTGGCAGTTGTAACTTTGCACGGTTCAAGTTGACCTCGCCCTACGCAACACACACACACACAATCAACAATTTGTTCAAATTTAATTTATACTGCCCTTTGGGGGATAGACAATGTTACTTCAGAGCTCGCCTCGGTAGCGTAGATGGTAGCATGTCTGTCTCACGTTCAAGAGGTCCCGAGTTCGAATCTCGGTCAGGGTGAGTTACTTGGATAAGGTTTGTTACGGGGTTTTCCCTTGTCTTTCAAGACAAATGTCAGTTAACTCTAGGCTCCGTGGACCCTGGATTCATTTGAGCGTCATTTCACCCAGTTCATTCACCGTCCGATATGACTTAACGTTGGAGGACGTAAAATAAAAAAAACTCTCAGCAAAATAGCTATTGTCAAGTTCTGCCTTTATCTCAGCAATGACCTGTCATTTGATCTACCGAGAGACCCAAAAATATGTGCAACATTGTTAAAACTATTTTTTTTTTCACTCGTGTTGTGGTAAGCATAGTATTGCGTATATTTTATCTTTACAAGTAATTAGCAATTGCCTCTCAAGGGAAGTAAGTCAACTTACCTCCTGCTTTGAAGAACTGAATTTGTTGTAGCAGCTGAAATCGTTTACAATATTTCTATGCAATTCAGAAAATACTCATATTTATTTATTGCTCCTCCAAAAATATCCAATAATAGAAACATTTGAGAACTTCGATATATGTTACATTCTCCTCAATTAAAACATGGAGTACTCACACCATAAACTTACCGGGGAGTGAAATGTTGTAGACTTTTCTAGGAAACATGGCAACAAGGAATTTTCACAAATGTTGGTATCCTTTTTACAACACCTTTCTTTGAAGCACTTATATGCATTCTCATGTCTTGATTTAGACTTCTGTGGAGGTAGAAATTAGCCACTTCTATACTGTCATTCATAATTCCACAAAAAATCAATATGTCGCCACCAACAACTACTCTCCCATAACAACAAACAAGAGAATGTCAGTGAACAATTCGACTCATTAAGTAACACAAATGAATAGGTATTATGTACCACAAATAACTAATAATGTGTACATGATAAGCATGAGTAGAAGAAATCTTATGCAATTCGGGAGGTAGGTAGACTCATATATTGCTGGCCCTCACTTCGAACGGGCCAAATGAGTTCCTCTGATGGTAAATTGTACCTACCTCCCTTATAGCAGATACTTATCCATGTTGTTGGTACCTCCATGACTCGCCGTAGATCACTTAGCAGAGAAAGGATTTTAGGTCCAATTTTTTCCGAGTCGACAGTTGACGTCCGTACATGCGTCAGTATAATTGTGTCGTCTTTTATTTAAAGAATTAACAGCCCGCCTCGGTAGCACACACAGCACAGAGGTGTCGTTGAAGGTATAAAGTCTGTTTACCCAATGCGTGTGCAGTTCCCAGTCAAAGGGACCTCAAAAGACGGGACCCTCCCCTCCACTAATGACCGTCATAAATCTATCTCCACACTTCAGAAATGATTATGAGGGGTTGTCAAAGAAAGCGGCCGCCCTGCACTTGCGTTGGATAGACAGACTTTACCCTGTTCCGAAGAGGAGGACCCTTCGAATTATAGCCATCCCGGAACAATGTCCCTAACTGGCATACAGAGGATTTTATGAATACTGACGGTGGTTAGACAGTGGGTTTTTAGTTGTGTAATTGTATTTATTTATTCATTATTTTTTTAGTAAGAATATATGTAGATTGAGACACTGAAGATAGACGGGAGATGCTATTATGTGGCTAGTGCAATTCTGGAATGTTGGTAAGTGTTTCCAGGGTCAATGTCGTACTCCCCGATGTCGCGAATTAGTTGATTAAAACTATCTGGAAGACTGACGTAGAACCTTCGGGAAAGGTCAAGGATGTAGTTTGTCAAGTTGGGAAAGGATAAGTCAGAGTGGATGTTTGCGTTTGGAATCTATTCTGATAAACCTGAAGCTTATGAAGATGGCTTTTGGCTGCAGCGCCCCATATCTGGCAAGCGTAGTACTGGTTTATAGAAAAGAAGTTTATTCCGCAGAGACAGAGGGGATTTCCTGTTGTACAGGGGATACAGCATAGACATCCGTTTGGAGACTCTGGGGGCGACCGATGTAATGTGGACCTTCCAAGTGAGGCTCATGTCGAGTTGTACTCCAAGATATTGACCTCCAGAACTCCAATGTACTGCTACTCCTGCCAGGCGTAGCTCAGGTACATCCTGTTGTTGACGACGAGTGAACGTGACAACCTGTGATTTTGAAGCGTTTATCTTGAGTCGCGAAGTTAGAAACCAAACAGAAAGCATGTCAGCCTACTGCTGTGAGGTGTCTGGTGGATGCCATGGAGATGGCTGTGTCATCTGTAAATAAATATAAATTGCAGCCCCGAATGTTAGGAATGATATTTATGTATGTCAGGAAGAAAAAAGGGTCAGGAAAACTTCCCTGAGGAACCCCTGCATGGTTGGAATAGGGCTGAAAGACAATGTCACCTTTAGCAACGGAAAAGGTGCGATAATTATGGATGTGATGGATTAGATAAGGAGGGAAGGCATATTGGATTAAGCGGAAAAGAAAACCATCATTCCTGACAGAATCAAAGGCCTTAGAAATATCTAGAAATAGGGCTACAACGTAATGCCTGTTATTAATGCCACGGATCATCTCATCGACGAAGCGTAGTAGCTGATGAGAGGTGGAATGCTGTCGGCGAAATCCAAATTGCTCTGGCCATGAGGTGTTGTAGGCGACGTAGTATATCTTAGCACGTCTACCTCACCTTAAAGAGGTCCCGAGTTCGAATCTTGGTCAGGTTGAGTTACCTGGATACGGTTTTATCCGAGGTTTTCCCTTGTCCTAAAAGACGAACGTCGGGTAACTATAAGCTTCATGGACCCTGGGCCCATTTGAGCATCATTTCACTCAATTCATTCATCGTCCGGTATGACTTATAAATGGTTAAAGGACGTAAACTACCCCCCCCCCCCAAGAATTAGCAGACGAAGAGCGTGATTTACCTTTTTTTCAACAAGATTATGCTCACCAAGCAAATATTTCAATGAGAAAAATTGAAAATGTTGTTTCAGGAAAGAATTATTATTAGATTTGTAACCCAACTAAACCCCCTGGGATTTATATATCTGGGATAACTTGCATTGGATTCAGTTACGGTACGCAGGGGATTCTGCACTGCGACCAGTCTTGATCTATTGTACCTATACCTCCAAGTGGGGTATCCCGGGGAGGAAAAGAGCAGCCGACCCAAGGAGCCACGACAGTGCAGAGCGCAAGGTCCCTACAGTTTTACGAGTTGGAGACTCTCCAGCAGGCGAGTACAACCGGCACCTCACCCTGCTGTGGTTCTCAAACGGCCCACCAGGACGAAGTGTATGTGGACGGTAAGCAGCAGTGTCATACCTATCACCTCTGCCGCTTCACGAACTTTCATTCGACGATGAGCGAGAACCATAGCATGGAATAACCACATCTGCCGAGCATTATCAAAGATAGATGTTCGACTATGTTCAAAACCGTTGGACCAATACCTCGCGTTGTCGTAGATGGCTTAAAGCGTTTAACTGTTCACGTATTTTCGCATCCAAAGGTGAACCTAACGATACTGCATTTTTCCATATTAGATGAAGGGCTAATAAGTAAAACTGAACACACAGCCTTGAGGTCGTTGAAGGAGAGTCCTCCTCCGCAAAGGAGGGTCCTTCGACTCTTGCCATACCGGGACTAGGTCCCTTACTGGCATATTGAGGGTTTAATTTATATTATGACGGTGGGTTAATGGTGGTATTTAAGTTAAGGATGTGAATTGTTGATTAAGTTAATGATGGAGAACAGTATAGGAAGATATAGGAGGTCAGAATTTATGGGGGTCCTAGCACAAGTCTGGGTTTCTTATATGTTTCTCCTGGGTCGAGATCATACTCTCCAAGTCCTCGAATCAGGTTGTTGAAGCTGTTTGGGAGGTTCGAATAGAAACTGTGGGAGAGCTGTAGGATATAGTCAGTAACTTTAGGGAAGGATAGGTCTGCATGGATGTTGGCATTTGGGATATACCAGTCGGCTGCGACTGCAGACCGAAGGTAACGGTTTTGGAGGACTTGGAGTTTAGAGAGATGTGTTTTGGCAGCAGCACATCAGACTTGGCAGGCGTAAGTCAAGACCGGCCTTAGTACTTGCTTGTAGAGTAGTAACTTATTGCGAAGAGCCATTGGTAATTTATTGTTGTAAAGTGGATACAACATGGCCATCCTTCTATTGACTTTGTTAGCCACAGCTGTTATGCGCATATCTAGAAGTACGCCGAGGTATGTTGCCTGCGTAGACCAGAGTACATTAACATCACCTAGATGTAAGTTGGGTACATTCTGTAGTTATCGCCGTGTGAAAGTGACGGCTTGGGACTTAGTGGCATTGAGTTTTAACCACCAGGTTGCAAACCAGGCATACAGCATATCCGCGAATACCTGAGCCCGTTGCACTGCGATATCAAGTCGCTTTGATGCTGTTGTTATGGCAGTATCGTCAGCAAATGGGTAGAAGTAAGTAAAACTTTTTAACTGCCCACATAGTTTCGCACCCAAAGGGGAACCGAAAGATACTGCATTTTTCCATATTACTTGAAGAGCCAGTAAGGTCTATCAAATACAAACCAACCTAATAACATATTGACGAAGTGTAACAAATGAAGGTTAACTCCAGCTTGCTTTAGCAACACCATCTATTTCGACAAACCGATACCTTAGAGTTACCACACATCCATCTTTCAGGATAAGAGAAAACCTCCAACGTTAAGTCATATCGGACGATGAATGAAATTATGCTCAAATAAGTACAGGGTACATAGATCTTACAGTTATCAGACATTCATCTTTCAGGATAAGAGAAAACCTCTAACGTTAAGTCATATCGGACGATGAATGAAATTATGCTCAAATAAGTACAGGGTACATAGAGCCTAGAGTTACCAGACATTCATCTTTCAGGATAAGAGAAAACCTCCAACGTTAAGTCATATCGGACGATGAATGAAATTATGTTCAAATGAGTACAGGGTACATAGAGCCTAGAGTTACCAGACATTCATCTTTCAGGATAAGAGAAAACCTCCAACGTTAAGTCATATCGGACGATGAATGAAATGATGTTCAAATAAGTACAGGGTACATAGAGCTTAGAGTTACCAGACATTCATCTTTCAGGATAAGAGAAAACCTCCAACGTTAAGTCATATCGGACGATGAATGAAATGGTGTACAAATAAGTACAGGGTACATAGACATTCATCTTTCAGGATAAGAGAAAACCTCCAATGTTAAGTCATATCGGACGATGAATGAAATGATGTTCAAATAAGTACAGAGTACATAGAGCTTAGAGTTACCAGACATTCATCTTTCAGGACAAGAAAAAACCTCCAAAGTTGTCATATCGGACGATGAATGAAATGATGTTCAAATAAGTACAGGGTACATAGAGCTTAGAGTTAGAGACATTCATCTTTCAGGATAAGAGAAAACCTGCAACGTTAAGTCATATCGGACGTTGAATGAAATGATGTACAAATAAGTACAGGGTACATAGAGCTTAGAGTTACCAGACATTTATCTTTCAGGACAAGAAAAAACCTCCAACGTTAAGTCATATCGGACGATGAATGAAATGATGTACAAATAAGTACAGGGTACATAGAGCTTAGAGTTACCAGACATTCATCTTTCAGGATAAGGGAAAACCTCCAACGTTAAGTCATATCGGACGATGAATGAAATGATGTACAAATAAGTACAGGGTACATAGAGCTTAGAGTTACCAGACATTCATCTTTCAGGATAAGAGAAAACCTCCAACGTTAAGTCATATCGGACGATGAATGAAATGGTGTACAAATAAGTACAGGGTACATAGAGCTTAGAGTTACCAGACATTCATCTTTCAGTATAAGACAAAACCTCCAACGTTAAGTCATATCGGACGGTGAATGAAATGGTGTACAAATAAGTACAGGGTACATAGAGCTTAGAGTTACCAGACATTCATCTTTCAGTATAAGAGAAAACCTCCAACGTTAAGTCATATCGGACGATGAATGAAATGGTGTACAAATAAGTACAGGGTACATAGAGCTTAGAGTTACCAGACATTCATCTTTCAGTATAAGACAAAACCTCCAACGTTAAGTCATATCGGACGATGAATGAAATGATGTTCAAATAAGTACAGGGTACATAGAGCTTAGAGTTACCGGACATTCATCTTTCAGTATAAGACAAAACCTCCAACGTTAAGTCATATCAGACGATGAATGAAATGGTGTACAAATAAGTACAGGGTACATAGAGCTTAGAGTTACCAGACATTCATCTTTCAGTATAAGACAAAACCTCCAACGTTAAGTCATATCGGACGATGAATGAAATGATGTTCAAATAAGTACAGGGTACATAGAGCTTAGAGTTACCAGACATTCATCTTTCAGTATAAGACAAAACCTCCAACGTTAAGTCATATCAGACGATGAATGAAATGGTGTACAAATAAGTACAGGGTACATAGAGCTTAGAGTTACCAGACATTCATCTTTCAGTATAAGACAAAACCTCCAACGTTAAGTCATATCGGACGATGAATGAAATGATGTTCAAATAAGTACAGGGTACATAGAGCTTAGAGTTAGAGACATTCATCTTTCAGGATAAGAGAAAACCTGCAACGTTAAGTCATATCGGACGTTGAATGAAATGATGTACAAATAAGTACAGGGTACATAGAGCTTAGAGTTACCAGACATTTATCTTTCAGGACAAGAAAAAACCTCCAACGTTAAGTCATATCGGACGATGAATGAAATGATGTACAAATAAGTACAGGGTACATAGAGCTTAGAGTTACCAGACATTCATCTTTCAGGATAAGGGAAAACCTCCAACGTTAAGTCATATCGGACGATGAATGAAATGATGTACAAATAAGTACAGTGTACATAGAGCTTAGAGTTACCAGACATTCATCTTTCAGGATAAGAGAAAACCTCCAACGTTAAGTCATATCGGACGATGAATGAAATGGTGTACAAATAAGTACAGGGTACATAGAGCTTAGAGTTACCAGACATTCATCTTTCAGTATAAGACAAAACCTCCAACGTTAAGTCATATCGGACGGTGAATGAAATGGTGTACAAATAAGTACAGGGTACATAGAGCTTAGAGTTACCAGACATTCATCTTTCAGGATAAGAGAAAACTTCCAACGTTAAGTCATATGTACCCTGGTAAGCTTCTCTCGCGAAACCGGTGTAATTAGCCAGCAGGTGGGGTGGAATGCGTATGCCTAATGATTTCCTTGATTTCTTTCAGTGCACGGCAAATAAGTTCAGAGTTGACGTTTTCCGATGAGACTGTAGTTACTGCGGGATACTAAAATGGCAATTAATTCCTCAACAAATGAAGAAGTTATCCTCCAACGTTAAGTCATATCGGACGATGAATGGAATGGGTGAAATGATGCTCAAGTGAACCCGGGGTCCATGGAGCTTAGAGTTACCCGACATTCGTCTTTCAGGTTAAGGGAAAACCCCGGTAAAAGCTTATCCAAGCAACCCACCCTGACCGAGATACGAACTCGGGACCTCTTGAACGTGAGGCAGACATGCTACCACCACGCTACCGAGGCGGGCTAAGTAAAGATCTTATCCATACTTGAAACTCATGATACAGTAAGTAGGAAATTTCAAGAATATACGTGAAGCAAACCTGGAAATACATGGAATTAAAATCTAAAGGACAAATGCCGCTTATTTTAAAGACTAAAATACAGGTTACTGTATGATATAGGTTTAGAATGTCAAAATAACCAAGTATCTGAATGTGGATTCGCTGTGAATAAATTACAGAAAATAAAGAAATAATGACGAAGCTGATAAATGTGGGATCTTTTGGGGTGCGAACCTGTTCTCCTCCCGTGGTGCACCGTGGGTAACGCTAAACAACTGGAACAACAACCACAATTCAAATTTAAGGGTTAGAAATTTATTTTCTTTTGGTACTAGAGCCGTGTTTCTTTGTTATTAATCATAAAGTCAAAAAATGTAATATCTTCCACTAGAATTATATAATGGTGCATCAAATATTATAAACACCAAACTGGAACTGTTACCTTTTTCGATCGGGGGGCTTCGGGACTTTTTCTGACCGCGAGAGGCTTCGGTTTCGCACTCTTTAGACGTCGGAGTGCGTCCTGGACCTCACTGGGTCTAATTAGAGGAATGCGATCTTCCTCAAGAGGAGTACGTCGATAAAAGTGACGTAACTCCCGCCTAGCGCGTTCCTGGAGGTTGTCTATTACTTCGTGACTTATATATGTAACAAAATGACGTCACACGAAGGAGATTCGGCACTTAGAGCAGAACACCACACACAGCGCCAAAGGAAACCTTCGGTCGATATTGTATAGTTCTATGGGGTGTTCCCATCATGGAGCATGGAGGTTTGAATACACAGCAGTAAGGGAGAAAAAAGGGGAGGGTCTAGTCCAGTTTAGGTTTAATCCTCGATGACAAGTTAACTTGGCACAACCACATTGAAAAACTAGAAAGTAAATTAAGCTCAGAACATTTTGTGTTGCGATATTTAGACAATTTTCTCTCAGTAAATACTAGTAAATTAGTATATTTTGCATTAACATCTTCACACATTTCTTATGGCATCGAGCTGTGGGGACGCACTTCCAAATTAAACTTTAACAGACTTTTTCTCCTTCAGAAAGGAGCTATCAGATACCTGGAAAAAATAACACGTACGAGTTCATGCAGGCCGTATTTTAAAAAATTAAACATACTTACTCTTCCCTGCATATTTATTCTGCGAACAATACTTTTTGTACATAACAGGAATATAACCTCCACATATTCCGATGTCCACACACATGAAACAAGGGGAAAGAATAACTAGATAGTTAAAGGTCACAGGATAAAACTTTTTGAACATAAGCCCCAATACTTTGGTCCAAAACTACTTAATAAGCATCCGGAAACATAAGAAATACAGTGTCAGCTGCTAAGTTTAAATCTAAACTGACTAAATTCTTGTTAAGCAGAGCCTATTACAGTATAGATGAATATTTTGATGACAACTTCGATGGTTTTGAATAATTATGTATAAGTGTGTGTGTGTGTGTGTGTGTGTGTGTGTGTGTGTGAGAGAGAGAGAGAGAGAGAGAGAGAGAGAGAGAGAGAGAGAGAGAGAGAGAGAGAGAGAGAGAGAGAAATGAATGACAATTTTTTGACATTTCTAATCGTTTACTTTTAAGAGAGAGTATGTATTACAAAGGTCATGGCTTAATTGTGTTCAAACAGTGTATTACGTTACAATAAATATGAATATTGTCTCTGAACCAGCCATGCTGTATACTACCGAAATTACTCGTATATGTATCGTAGGATGTGGGAGGTTGGTCGCACTCTTAGAATAAATGCAATGGCTGTGTATAAAAGTGTTTTTATAGTAAAATACTGTATAAAAAGTCTTCATTAAAGTGGGGCAGTGCTTATGTTATAAAGTGCTTCATCGCTATGTACTCAAGCTTTGATTTCCACTTCCTGAAAGAGTTCTCACACATTTCGCTAACTTGGGCGCTCAAAGCCCTTCAAAAGACGTGTCCTGCAATAGACTACCAAACTTGATACAAAGACTTCATGCACATACTCCACCTCTTTCTCCTTTGTTGGTTCTACGCCATTTTGTAATCCTCGTTGTGAATATTGGTGCATTTCTTTAGCAGGAGGACGAATCCTGGCAAAAGTAAGCAATGAAATGCCCACGGCTTCGCAAGGCCACGTATAACAATAATGTGACGTGAACGGGAGTTGCGGTAAGATTTGGCGTTGACTGTACCTATACCCCAAGAGGGGCTTCCCCGGGAGTAAGGTTGAGGACAGGATCCCGGCACTTCGGAAACTCCCCGGCAGGCCAAGGACAACGGCAGCTCACCCGACTGCGGTCCGGAAACGGCCTCATTGGAGGAGAAACCTTTACTCAGAGCATATCATCTTGCCATACAACCCCGAGACACTCACTAACACTTCTACCCTGAAAGAGATGATGTGAAATGATAATGGAGGGACTGGAAATTCGAGGAATATAATTAACCTACCCAGAATTCGCTTGGCGAACCAGGAAAGCCCCGGAAAAAACCATGGGTCAGGTAGGCCGGCCACGGGAATTGAACCCGGAGCTCCCGAATGCGGGCAACTTGACAGGCAACTATTAGTCTCGACTGTTTTACATAAGGAAACACAAACATTGTTTATTGGGCAAGTTTCAACTGTTTCTTTATAAGTAGGCCTTTGAACTGTTCCTTTACAACTTTCATATTATGAAGAGAACACACTTGATCTACGGATTCATCGGATTAGGCTTGGTAAATCATAAGGATATAACTAGCCTTTCCTTCATTTGCCAGACAAGTCATCAAAAAGTGACATTTCCTCCATTTTTGATGAAACACTTATACCAGAGCCTCAATGTAAAAGCTTGTCATTAGTGAGTTTCACATTAAGTAAAGGCAAATTACCTCAAGGTGTTTGAAATTAAATAATGTTGCCAAATTCTCTAGAATCGAAAATGGAATTTTTGGAATTATGCCACGTAAAGGCAGTCGTGTTTCCGATATCAGCGTTCATTGCGACCTCGTCTTCAAATATATGACTGCCACTGCATTCTGCTATTTGAATTAACTTATAAGGAAATATATAGCGGAAGGTCGTATGGTTTCGGATAGTTCATATTTTCCCCTCTACGTACATGTGGCAGCACATATCAAATTACAAGCAGGTTCCTCTACACCCCACAAGCAACTACAGTAAAACTTGTTTAAAACGGAACGCGATCGTTTACATTTAAACAAGTTTCAGTGTTACAGAGGGCTGTGTTTGAATATAAAAAATTACGAAATAGTATTACAATGAAGGAATAATATTGTCACGCGAGCGTTGGAACACCCTATAGAAGTAGCTGGGAGCGGACAGCAAGGGAGGTCCGTGTTAGCCACGCCCTCTCCTCGTTTGTCTTATAGTGGTGACAGGCGATGGCCGGGAGAAAAACATCATTGTGCCGTCTGTTTCTGTTCCACCTGTGTTCTCGAAATTACGGGATCTTTCATCTACTGGGGAACCTTCGAGATCGGCAAGCGTACCCTATATAAGCTACACGTCGTGCACGAGGAGTCAGTGAGGAGACAGCCGCAGTTCTTGGTGTAAGTGTGAGCGCCGTGTTAATGAACGAGAAGATTGTGCAACGGAAGACTTTATGTAACTGTGTATGTGTATCGGAGTTTACGCAATCGCGAGTACAAGTGAAATTGTAACGGACGAACTGGTGAATTGTAATTGTGTGCAGCACGTAATTCTGTGTAATTGGCAAGAGTTTAACTGTAAGTCGGTGGAAATAAAGAACATTTTTGAGTGGTGAAATTGGACTTTTCATATCACGAACCCACAAAGTCACACTGGTGTCAGGAAGCGGGAAGACAACAGCACCGAACATTACAGCCATGGAATCGGCATTGGAAATGCTTTTGGCGAAGATGAACGAGTTAACAACAAAAACGGAAGCGGCAAATAACAACCTGGCCGCAAAGCTGGAAGAAATGATGACGGCTAACGGTAACCTCGCGAAGAAGATGGAAGAAATGAAGGTTGCGAACGAGGCCCTCGCCGCGAAATTTGAGGAACAGTTGGCCGGCGTGTGGGAGGACGTCACGGGACTCGGCAAGCGGATCGGCCAGGTGGACGAACACGTCGGAGACCTCGCGAGCCGCCTTAATGAGTTAGAGGAAAAGACCGACAACATCGCCAAACCCCTCACCCGCCTGACAGAGGAACACCGACCTTATGTGTGGACGGAGGACGCCGAAGACGCTTTCCAGCACCTGAAGGAAACCCTGTGCAGTGCTCCAATTTTGGGTCTCCCACAACCAGGTGGCGCCTTCATTGTGGACACCGACGCTAGCGACCATTGCATTGGAGGTGTCCTATCGCAGATCCAGGACGGCCATGAGCGGGTGATAGCCTACTACAGCAAGACGCTATCCAAGGCAGAGAAGAACTACTGCGGCACCCGACGGGAGTTACTGGCTGTAGTAAAGACATTGGAGCACTTCCACAAGTACCTGTACGGTCAGACATTCCACCTGAGAACTGACCATTCCGCCCTAACCTGGCTATTGAGCTTTAAGAACCTGGAAGGCCAGACAGCACGTTGGGTCCAGAGGCTGCAGGAGTACGACTTCACCTCGGAACATCGTCGAGGGAAGAGCCACGGTAACGCAGACGCCATGTCCCGAAGACCCTGTCCAGTAGAGTGCGGCCAGTGCACAAGAGTGGAAGAGAAGGAGCGTGACGCAGCAGTCCGAGTAGTTGTGGCAGTGCCTGCTGAAGGCTGGGATAGCGCAGGCCTGAGGAGGGAGCAGCTGGCGGACGCAGACTTGGGGCCACTCTTGAGGGAAGTGGAGGCAGGGATGAGACCAACCTGGGAGGACATCGCACCGAGGAGCGCCACCTACAAGTCGTACTGGGCCCAATGGGACTCGTTGAAGACCAGAGAAGGCGTGCTGTTCCGGGTATGGGAATCACCCAATGGGAAGACGCAGAGAGAACAGTTGGTACTTCCCCGGAGTAAGTTCCCGGAAGTCTCGGAGGAAGTGCACGCCGGTACTTCAGGAGGACACCTGGGAGCGAACCGAACGATTGACAAACTATGGCAGCGCTACTTCTGGCTGAGTCTCCGAGCAGATGCTGGTGGTGCACCTGGACCGCCTGGCACGCTACGATGGTGCTGTTCGAGACGAACAGCCTTGAGGAGGGAGCAGTGTCACGCGAGCGTTGGAACACCCTATAGAAGTAGCTGGGAGCGGACAGCAAGGGAGGTCCGTGTTAGCCACGCCCTCCCCTCGCTTGTCTTATAGTGGTGACAGGCGATGGCCGGGAGAAAAACGTCATTGTGCCGTCTGTTTCTGTTCCACCTGTGTTCTCGAAATTACGGGATCTTTCATCTACTGGGGAACCTTCGAGATCGGCAAGCGTACCCTATATAAGCTACACGTCGTGCACGAGGAGTCAGTGAGGAGACAGCCGCAGTTCTTGGTGTAAGTGTGAGCGCCGTGTTAATGAACGAGAAGATTGTGCAACGGAAGACTTTATGTAACTGTGTATGTGTATCGGAGTTTACGTAATCGCGAGTACAAGTGAAATTGTAACGGACGAACTGGTGAATTGTAATTGTGTGCAGCACGTAATTCTGTGTAATTGGCAAGAGTTTAACTGTAAGTCGGTGGAAATAAAGAACATTTTTGAGTGGTGAAATTGGACTTTTCATATCACGAACCCACAAAGTCACAATATAGAATGAAGTGTAACTAATAATAGGCTGTTATGTATTATGTACTATATTTTCAACGTACACACAATAATTGTAGCTTATTACCTAGTTTCTCTGTTTTCAATTTTCTTTTTCCAATCTGCAACTGTCTTTATATCACAAACATTTGCTACACCACACACAACATTCAAAACAATGTTAATGGAAATGTTTGAAATTCTCGAGGCATTCATTGGGAACCCGTCTCGGTAGCGTAGATGGTTGCGTGTCTGCCTCGCATTCAAGAGGTCTAGAGTTTGAATCTAGGTCACGGTGAGTTGCCTGGATAAGGTTTTGCCGGGGTTTTCCCTTATCCTGTCGGGTAACTCTAGGCCCCATGGATCCCGGACTCCTTTGAGCATCAGTTCACCCATTTCATTCATTGTCCGATATGACTTAACTTAGGAGGACGTAAAAAAAAAGAACATTTGTTGGAATTCGTGAAATTGTCTTTGCTGTGTCTAAAGCTTGAGTCTGAAGCAAGGTCCAGAAATGGGAATTCCTTTAGCACGAGCACTAACAAACCACTCGAACACAGCGCGATTTAACTCGTCAGTGCGTTTCACATGTCCTGCTGTTCCCTTTGACCACTCATTTCTAATTGTTACGTTCTTAAAATCTCACAAGTCTGAGTTTTCCCCAAATTAAACAACAGTTAATTCTTTAGCTATACGTTTGTTCTTTTCGTGTTCTTCAATAACCTGCATTTGTTTTCCTCCAGTGATCATGTCTTACGTTTAGAAGTCATTTTATGGTATTTGTGTACGTACAAATTAGGTCTTGAAAAATCAACGAAGTTCACAGTTTTCTTCCACTCGTACTTGATTCTTCCATACATTTGTGATCACTTGTAACAAGTAAACTGAGAACAAGACAGTTATACCCTTACCATGTGTGTTGGAAGAGAGCTAATGGTTTGTTTGGCCTTTTTCGCGAAGTGTTTCAGTTTATGATTTTATGGTTCCTAGAACTTCGGTTCACTTTTTAAAGTACGTACGGATCGCCTTCAATCACATTATTTACGCAAACAGTTCCCGAAAAATATCTCCGTTTTTTGCGTGAGGTAGATTTCCGGGTTTGGGTATCATTTTACATGGGAAATAGCTCCGTTCCAGGTTCCCGGTATATAAGAGGTCCGTTTAGTCAGGTTTTACTGTGTTAGTGTTATTCAGCTGAGAGGTAACGTTGTTTATAATTGGTTAAGCGCTATGAAGACCGGCATACAGCTAAATTGACAGATACATTATGAGTTATCTTGTATTGTCCAAAATGTGCAACTGAAGTAACTTTAATTCAAACATGATACTCTTTTGTTCTTAAGGATACGTATGACTGAAAATTTGAAATCCTGAACTATTAACGCTAGCTTTTTAAGATTTATACCACAGATGTAACTTAGTGCAAATATGATACAGCCCAAATGTTGTCAATTTCAGTTTGTTAGTTTGGAAAATATGCTCAAATTTATTTATTTTTGGTTATGTCACCTAAAAACCCCCTCGGGAATAAATAATTTAAATTTTGGTCTAATATTTTAACAACAGTTTCCTAATACATCTATTTTTGAATTTGTCCTAGGTTTCTCTGTGTCTCAGTAACTTTAGGCTCCACAAATTTTTAAAGCTAAGAATATGAATTCTTTTTTGGCCCAAAATTTGCAATTTTTGTGTTTTGAAGTAAAGCAAGTGTGCTTAGAAAGCATGTCAAAATAAACCCCAGGACAATTTCTATTGACTGTGTCTCTATGAACGTGTGTAGCAAGTTTCATTTGTCTAACACCAAAACTGCGACACAAGGAGCATCTTAAACGCTGAAATGTTCAATTACGACAAAACAAGGATAAAGAATTAGAATTCATATCTAACACTAGCATTCACGTAACTTTCAAACTAGATTAGAGCATTTAAAAATGGCTTGCGGATGCTGTCTACGCATTCTTTGGATATAGGAAGGCTTACACTATTTTACAGACTAAAGAGCAAAAAGTGATTTTTTTGAAAATGTTCATGAAATTTCAGTCATATATATCCTTAAGGATATGTATGACTTAATTTATCCTTAAGTGCTTTTTGGGTGAGTTCGGACAGTCAAAACTTGATGTGTAAAAATTCTTAATGAAAATATATATAAAAAAATTACAACAATGCAAATATTCCATATTTACTCGAAGATAAGACCCTCTTTTTTAAACGAAATTAAGCCGAAAAATCGAGAGGATCTTATCGCATACCTCAGGCCGCAAATGATCAAGTTGCTCTTTAGGCGACTTTAAGTATATCACTTTGGTTTCGGCAGTAACGAATCGTGTTTAGTTTTATAACCAAATAGTCTCAACCTGTTGCTCGCACAGATTTTTTTTCATTGAATTACAAAACATCTAACTTAAAACCTACAGTGAAACATTTCGCGAATTCATTTTACCCATAATACTTTCAGTAAACCTGCTGCAGTTTTAAACAAAGATTTCGGGTTAGCAAAATGGTAAGAGCAGGTAGTAACAGTTGGGTAATTTGGAAGGTGCTGAAAGTCAGTGCCTCATCCCCTTCCTTAGCTACCTGCTCCTTTCTTCACAAACAAGTGAAAGGGTAGTTGTCCTTGTAACTGTAAAACAGATTTTCTTGGAATTACAGCCTGTCTCTCATTAATGGACCAGCTCTAACATTCCTATAAATACTTTTACTATAATTTGCTCCCTAAATTTAGTAGGTCTTATAATTGAGGGTTTTATTTTCGAGTAAATACGGCATATAAACTTTGTGTGTTCGTTTTTATTATATTACTGAGGAACTATTAGGCCTATCTCTCCAGTAACGAGACTGTCATTTGTTCCATAGAGCAATGGGTAAAAAGAGAGGAAATTGGAAGGGATGCAATGGTGTTACCACTAAATAAAATAATAGGTAAATTATTATTCACAAAATCTCACCACTTTTCAGCAATGGCAGTACTAAGAGGCGTCGAGAACGGATTGAAATATGGACTTCAACTCCGTATAAAGTCCATATTGTAGAAAAGCGAACATATATGGATGAAAGACGAAAGAACAATAAAAACTGAACATCGGTAAAACTGCAACGAAGTTGAACATCGCAAAGAGAACACTGAAATTAGTCCGGAATAAGTAGGTGTGTCATTTGAGGAGCACCGTTAAGTGGAGAATGGACTAATGTTGTATATTCAAAGTTTGGGCTCACGAACATTGCACCATCTTGAAGGGAATGCACTATTCTACAAGTGTGATTAGTGCAAACTAAAGTAAACATAAACTGCAATCCAGAAACGTATTTACTGTCCGATACTATATACCCATTTTAAAAATGCAGAGACATCCTTAACACTAAACATCTTTTTTTATTATAATTTTGTTTGAAAAGTAGAATTTAGTATAATGTGGAATTAATGATTTCTAAAAATGATACTTTTTTTCAGTGTCAGAAATTACTAATTTAAGAAGAACCTAAAGGTCCGATACCATAGAGCTTCCCCTAATAAAAGGATTTTTACATTTATCTGGACTAACTTGAAATAAAACAAAAAGCTCTTACAAAAATAGTTGAAGAATGGATAAAGTCATAGCCATTTTGTTCGCAACTCTCCCCTTCCACTGATAAAAGTTCCCTTTCCTAAAACAACTCTCTACAGTGGCGTACTAAACGTTTGCATCATGTTCTCCACATACCAAGTAGGATGGCTCAGGCGGTTTCGTCTGTGAGCTTGCATTCGGCAGGCCCGGGTTCGATTCCCTTAGCTGACCTACGTGACCCATGGGTTTTCCCGGACGAGTTTTTTTTTTTTTTTTGTTGTTGTAATTTAGGACCTCCAACGTTAAGTCATATCGGACGATGAATGGAATGGGTGAAATGATGCTCAAATGAGCCCAGGGTCCATAGAGCTTAGAATTACCCGACATTCGTTTATCAGGATAAGGGAAACCCCGGAAAAAACCTTATCCAGGTAACACACCCTGACCGAGATTCGAATTCGGGACCTCTTGAATGTAAGGCAGACACGCTACTGGGTCGGGCTCCCGGGCGAGTGCTGGGTAGGTTAACTACTACTGTCCCTCCATTATCATTTCACACTATCTCTCATCTCGTGGACTCTTTCAGATTAGAAGTGTCAGCGGATGTCTCGGCGCTGCATGGCAGGATGATATGCTCATGGTACTGTCCACCAAGGCAAAGTAAGTCCGTGAAAGGAATGTGCCACCCTTCTACAGTGGGAGGACAGCAAATGTGTGTGACAGAGAACACATGCTACACAAGGAGTAGAACCGTTAAAAAAACATGCGCCCTATTCACTCTGTACACTACAACCGAGAAGGTTCATTCACAAAAGTAGAAGCCCTCAGAATGTTTTTGTATGGTCTGCGCCTGCCTCGATAGCGTAGATGGTAGCATGTCTGCCTCACGTTCAAAAGGTCCCGAGTTCGAATCTCAGTCAGGGTGAGTTACCTGGATAAGGTTTTTCCTGGGGTTTTCCCTTATCCTTCAAGACGAATGTCGGGTAACTCTAAGCTCCATGGACCCTGGACTCATTTGAGCATCATTTCACCAAATTCATTCACCGTCCGATATGACTTAATGTTAGAGGATGTAAATTACAAAAAAAGAATGGTCTGTAACTGAACTGACATAGGATATCATAAACCTATCCAGGGAGGGTGTGAGAACCTTTTCCAACCCCCCTGCGTCTCATCCCTCAGACTTTCTCTCCTGTGGTATACTGTAAACACTTCTGTAGGGCCGGTTATTCTGCCTGCCAGGAGTTTCCAAAGGGTAAAGTTCAGAGACTCTGCCCTCTGCGCTGTCATGAATTGGGGACATAGGTACAATAGACAAGTTTGGATCTCTGTAGCGTAGTTCAGTCTAGTCTCCCCACTGCAGTTTGCCATTTTCCCCTCTCTTCCTCTGTTGGGCTGAACCCTTCAGCTGCTATGGTGCAGACCATCAGCCTTTTTGGTACTTCTCACATTACTAGTCACCCAGAAAGTGTTAGCAGATGCCCCAATATTTTGCAACACTAGCCTGCTGTGGTAGTCCTTCCGTATGGGTTGATGCAGATACATAAATAATAAATGCATAAAAAATAGCATCAAAGATTTGTATAACCACCTACCAGCTGAAATCAAACAGATAACAAATGGGAAAACAAAACTAAAGGCTGTCAAAACTTATTTATTACAGAAAGTATTTTATTCCATGGAAGAATCTAAACAGATTAGGTAGAACAAAAGTGAATCGAGAATATATTGACACATTGCTTCACTCACACTGTTTATTCACAGGACATGTTTCAAGAGCTCTTGCTCCTATCTTCAGCTGATACTCGATTAGTGTAAGTTGTAGTGGTTTCTTCTTTCTCCGTATTGTCAAGAGATGGCGTGATGTACTTGTCAAAGATGTCCGGTGGTGGAGTTTCAAAATTCATGACTCTATGACGATTTTTGTTAATGAAGATTTTTTCCCATACGGAAAGGTCTATGGGGTGATTAACGTATTTTATTAGAGATGTTTCCAAATTGATGTCATGTCTAGTATTCAAAAAATGAAAAGCCACTGCTGATTTTTCTGTTTCACCATTTTTAATGTTTCTCATATGTTCTTTAGTTCTGATGTTAATATTTCTTTTTGTTTTTCCTATATCAATTTTAGGGCAAGTTTCACATTTGATCTCATAGATTCCTGGTTTTTCTTTGGTAGTGATTGAATTTTTGGGAGGGCCTTTTAACAAATTTCTGATATTAAACCTATTTTGAGGTGCAAGAGTTATGTTGTGTTTTGAGAAGATTTTTTGGAATTTGTTATAGGCTGATGGGTGGAAGGTGAATTTTTTAAAAAGTTTTTTCTCTTTTTCTCCTGTAGGTTCTAGGGTGGTGGTTTCTTTTATTTTCTTAGCTTTGTTGAGTCTGTTAACAGTTTTGTCTATTAAATTTGGGTTGAAACCGTTGGATATAGCTACTTTTTTTATGTGTAGGTATTCTTCTTGATAATCTTCTCTGTTTAGTGGAAAGTTGATCATCCGAAAGATTAAACTGTTGAAAATGGCATGTTGGTGTTGTTTTGGGTTGAAACTGTTGTTCTTAATGTAATTATCTGTGTGTGTCGGTTTCCTGTAAATACCAAAAGTGAGTTTGTTGTTCATTTTTTTGATCTTGATGTCCAAAAAGGGGAGCACACCATCCTCTTCTGTTTCCAATGTAAATTTTATAGCTGGATTTTGTATATTTAAAAGTCTAAGACCATCTTGTATGAGTTTTTTAGGTACTATTGCAAAAATGTCGTCAACATAGCGATACCACACTTTGAAATAATTTGGAAAAGCTTTTGTGATATGTGTTTCAAAAGCACTCATGAATAAATCTGCCAAGAAGGGAGACGATGGGTTGCCCATAGCTAGGCCCGTTTTTTGTTTATAGATCTGTCCATTAAAGCTGAAAAAATTTTGATTGATACAAATTTCTGTAAGTTGTGAAAGTTCTTCTATTTCTTCAGGTGTTATTTGTATTGATTCCAGCCATTTTTTGAGAAGTGGAATAAGCTCATTGGTAGGTATACTTGGATATAAAGAAATGACGTCAAAGGAAACTAAAGCATCTGTAGAGTTGATCTTTGTGTCCTTCAGGAGATTTAACAATTCAAACGAGTTTTTGATACTTAAATTTTCAAATTTTGTGAAGGATCTGAAGATTTGAACCAGCCATTTAGATAGTTGGTAAGTGGGTGCATCAATGTTATTAATTATTGGTCTGAGGGTAATTTCAGGTTTATGTATTTTGGGTAAACCACATATGTATGGTGTTTTTGGACTGTCTATTTTATTGTTCAATTTATCTCTTTTAGTCATGATTTTACTGTTTTTAATTGCTAATTCCACAGATTTGCATGCTTTCTTTAATGGATTGTTTTCTAGTTTAACAAATTCTTTTCCGTTTAAAAGGTTGTCCATTTTTTTGCGATAGTCTTCTTCGTCCAATATTACTATTTTGTTACCCTTGTCTGCTTTTCCACTAAACAGAGAAGATTATCAAGAAGAATACCTACACATAAAAAAAGTAGCTATATCCAACGGTTTCAACCCAAATTTAGTAGACAAAACAGTTAACAGACTCAACAAAGCTAAGAAAATAAAAGAAACCACCACCCTAGAACCTACAGGAGAAAAAGAGAAAAAAACTTTTTAAAAAATTCACCTTCCACCCATCAGCCTATAACAAATTCCAAAAAATCTTCTCAAAACACAGCATAACTCTTGCACCTCAAAATAGGTTTAATATCAGAAATTTGTTAAAAGGCCCTCCCAAAAATTCAATCACTACCAAAGAAAAACCAGGAATCTATGAGATCAAATGTGAAACTTGCCCTAAAATGTATATAGGAAAAACAAAAAGAAATATTAACATCAGAACTAAAGAACATATAAGAAACATTAAAAATGGTGAAACAGAAAAATCAGCAGTGGCTTTTCATTTTTTGAATACTAGACATGACATCAATTTGGAAACATCTCTAATAAAATACGTTAATCACCCCATAGACCTTTCCGTATGGGAAAAAATCTTCATTAACAAAAATCGTCATAGAGTCATGAATTTTGAAACTCCACCACCGGACATCTTTGACAAGTACATCACGCCATCTATTGACAATACGGAGAAAGAAGAAACCACTACAACTTGCACTAGTCGAGTATCAGCTGAGGATAGGAGCAAGAGCTCTTGAAACATGTCCTGTGAATAAACAGTGTGAGTGAAGCAATATTCTCGATTCACTTTTGTACTAATTTGTGCTTCACTGTCCCTACGCTTCTTTCAAGTTTATACTTTGAGATTAGGTAGAATATGCTATTTACACTTCTCAACTTTGTTAACATGTTTGTAAATATTATTGTATTAATTTTATGTATATACAAATTGACGATCCATGTGAAAGCTTTACAGTTGGAGGCATCAAAAGAAGAGCAAAGAGGTGTTGTTCGTTTTCTGACAGTGGAAGAAGTAGAGGGAATGGACATTCATCGACGAATGTCACAAGTGTACGGCAAACACAGCATGTATCTTGCAGGGGTCAAGGAATGGCACAAGCACTTCAGGGGAGCACAGGTATCATTAGCCAATGATGCATGGTTTGGAGCCCCACACTGCATTACCTATGACATTGTCCAGCTGGTTGATGCACTCATTACACAGGACGGCCAAGTAGCAGTGACAGCCATAGCCATTGAGGTCAGATTGAGTGTTGGAAATGTTCACATCATTATGAAGGAGCGACTGCACTTGTGCAAAGTGTGTGCCTAATGGGTGCCCCACAGTCTTCAACACCAGGAAGCATGTTGAATGGCCCACTGTCTTGGTGATCTGCAGTGCTATGCTAGGGAAGTAAATGAGTTCCTGGCACAAGTGGTGGCTAGAGAGGAGTCATGGACTTTTACCAGACTTTTTATTATTAGGAATTTTATCTTTTATAGATAAATGCAATAAATGTTTAATACCATACTTATTTTGAGAAACTTAAGCTATACCAAACTCTTTAAAAAAATTTTGAAAATGTAAAGTAACCCAATGATGGTAAGTAAATTTTTTAAAATTATAATCATGTTTTATTTTTTAAGGGTAGAAATATCATTAACAGTTTTTTGATATTTGAATTTTTAAGCTTAAAGGGCGGTATAGCAGTGGGCATGGATGGAATCCCAGGGGAATTTTGAAAGCGATATGGGGAAAGAGTGGATTAAAGAATATAACTAATTTATTTAATAAGATGAAAGATGGTAGGAAATTACCTGACTGTTGGAAAACAAGTGTGATTGTACCAATATTTAAAGGAAAGGGGAGTGTGAATAGGCCAGAGAATTGCAGGGGGATAAGCTTACTATCTATAATTGGGAAAATGTATACTATACTAGCGGACAGACTAATGAATTGGGTGGAAAGAGAAAATAAAATATCAGAATTTCAAGCTGGATTTAGGAGAAAAGGACAAACTATAGATAATATATTTAAAATCAGATGCTAATTGATAAATACTTGAGCAGGAAAAGGGGTAGATTGTGGATTTTGAGAAAGCGTTTGATACGATAAACAGGGGGCTTTAAAATGGAAATTAAGAAGAAAGGGGTGAGCGAGAAGTTTATAAACTAAATTGATAAAATTTATAGTGGGGTGAAATTCAGAATAAGATGTGGATTGAATGCATTATCAGAAGAAGCCGAACAGAAGTTAGGCTTAAGACAGGGGAACAAATTGAGTCCTATACTATTCAATTTATTTATAGATGACATAATAGAGAGGGTTAAGGAAAGCAATGCCCACTGCCCAATAATAATGAACAAAGAGATCCCTGGTTTATTGTATGCGGATGATTCAACAATAGGAGCAATTTCCGTAACAGGTCTACAAAAATCAATTGAGGCAATCCATAGGTTTTGCGCTGACTGGGGACTAAGAATAAATAGCAAAAAATAAAAAATAATGGTATTTAAAAGAGGATCAATACTGAGGAAAGGAGAGGAATGGTTCATAGGAGACCAAAAGGTAGAATTGGTAAAGGAGTATGACTATTTAGGTGTATGGATGTGTAGCAGTGGAGGATGGGCCACACAAGCCAGAAAAGTGATAGCTAATGGCAGGACGGCAATGTTAGGGGTAAGAATATGTAAACATAAACTGGAGATGTCAGTTAGATGGTTAGAAAGAATGTATGAAGCCAGAACAATGTATGCAGCGAAGGTATGGGGCACATCAGAGATAGGTACACAATTAGACCAGTTGTATGAACTACTAGGGCTGCCAAAATTGCCACCAAGAGAGGTGGCATTACTAGAGCTAGGTAATACAAAAAGGAGGGGAATAATAATAGAGAGAATAAATATTAAAGCTGAGGATGAGATCGAATGATCTTGAAAACGTTTCAATTATACAACAACAAGTAAGTGAAGTTTGAGTGTAAACACAGTGACTCATAAATCAAACTCAAAAATAGAGAGAATATTGAAATTCTGGTATAAGTGTATTAAAGGGGAATTATTGAATCTGTACATGAAGCAACAGAAAAGCATCAAACATACAAATAGTTGGTGGGCGAAATTGGAAAGAATGATGTTAAAGATAGATATGGGAGATCCATGGAGAACAGAGGAGATAAATTATAGCAGTTTTTGGAAGGAAGTAAAAAAAGACTATAAGACATAGATAGACAAGAGATATGGGAAAGTATAGAAGAAAAGAAATCTTTGAAATTTTATAAGCAATTAAAGACAGAATGGGGTAGGGAAAAATATATAGATCAATGTGACAAAACTGGAAGAGAAGGCATAGCTTGGATGAGAGTAGGAATATTGTACTTAAAAGGATTAAGAAGTAATGAGGTAGGGATATGTGAATTTTGTGGAGATGAAGAAAGCACATTACCTGATGGAATGTATGGAGCTAACAAATTACAGGAGAAAAATATGGGATAAGAAATGGGACAGTGTAAGGAAATAGATATTGGCGGTACACATGCCAACGGAGATGGGAGAAAAGAAAAATAGATGTATAGGAAATTTCTTATATAGGATAAGAGAAAAGTGGATTAGGATAAAAGAAGAAAAGATCAAGAAGAAATGACACCAAGCTGCTCAGGAAAACCAAAGGCTTATAGCTAGGGGACCTGAGTCAGCAATTTCATGTATTTGTACACTATGTATAATACAACATGTTCTATGTTAAATTTTACTGTTCTGAATTTGTAATGGATACTGTACAAATAAACATAAAATCTCAAAATATTTGAATTTTTCAATCTTTTTATTTATAAATTCTTTATTAAAACCATTAATTAAAGCAGTATTAATAATATGTTTATATCCTTTATTAAATTCGTCTTTATTCAGGGATATATTTATTAATCTATAAATCAAACTATTAAAAACAGCAAATTTATGTGAACAAGTGTTAAAACTTTTATTTTTTATGTAATTATCAATATGAGTAGACTTCCTATAAATACCAAAGTTTAATTTTATTATTATTCCTTATGATTGTGACTTTGTGGGTTCGTAGAATTAAAAATCCAATTTGCCGAAATTCTAAATGTTCTTTATTTGCGTAGAAATACACTTTGTAGCAACAGAATTACATCACACACACACATTCGTAATCTGCCAAGGTCGATGACCACAACAGCGTTCTGATTACATCAGCTCTCGTTACAACACTTCACAACATATTACAGCTGTTTTTGCTTACTCACGACTTGGCGAGTCGTCGCTCTCTTAAATACCTCACTGATAATTTCTAGACTATTCTAAAATAAACCAGAAACCGAATAATCTCTATCAGTCAAGAAGTCACCAGAAATTTCTATTTTTTCTCAGTTTGTTTCGTCTGCGTGCTATCTTCATCTGCTGGCTCTTTGTTTCCACACTGCCCGCCTATCAGTTCCTTTGTGTAAACAAGCCACGCAATCGTAGATAATGAGTTCGCGATATTATCTTTAGATCTAGAAAAGGAAGAAATCCATTAATTTCAGTTTCTGATGTGAATTTTACAGCTTTATCTTGCAAATTTAGTAGTTTTAAAGCATCGTTTATGAGTTTTTCAGGAACAATTGCAAAAATATCATCAACATGTCTATACCAAAATTTAAAAATTAAAGGGAATGCTTTAGTGACTTGCATTTAGAAAAATCTCATAAAAAGATCAGCAAGAAAAGGTGAAAGAGGATTACCCATTGCTAAACCAGAAGTTTGTTGAAAAAATTCACCATTACAAAGAGATATGCACTTTTGTGGTGACTTACTATGCTGCAGTACATTTAAGTCGCAGACTTCATAGTTTATCCACTATTAGGTTAATTGATGAAAATTAATTTCTCAACCTTGAAAACCTTGCATAGTAAAGAAGCCAGAGTTACAGTCATTAGCTTGACAGTACATGGTGTCTAATGCTCTGAATTTGATAATAAAATCATTCTTCTTCTTTTCCAGTAATTAGACACTAGATCATCTTGATTTTTGACAATTTCACATACACTTAGGTGATCAACATTCATTAAGTCATCTTTACTACATAAAGAGCACTGTGGGGACGTCATTAATCCAATGTTGAACAAATGTCCTGAACATTGCAAAAGGATTTTCTAGGTAGATCTGGAACTGTACAGATCCAAAGTTGTTCAGAGAAAGTAAGATATTTGTAATAATTGGTTATGAAAATGTTTTTAATTATCACCTACTGGTGATGGTGCTAAATCATAAATGTTGTGTTGCAGGTACTTTGGATTTTTACTTATTAGATCACGTATACATTTGAAGTCTCATTCATATTTCCAGATTCTGAGGAAGATGGAGAATCATCTCAGTTGGAGAAAAATCCCCACCCCAGGTGCTCTACTGACTGATCTATGCACCACCCTTTGTTTCATAGTTTAAGAAATTCTGGAACCTATAGAAAAACTATACATTTATTTAAATGATGGACATGTTTGATCATATTATGAATATCATTTTCTTTTTTTTTCATTTTAGGGCAGTCAGTTGAAATAATAGGCTGAATAGCTGCTTTGGAATCTGATAAGGAATAGTTGGAAAGCTTATTTATACCGGCGAATAGATTCTGTAAGGAAGTATACATTGCATCAATTTCCTCATCAAAGTTTGTGAAATAATTCCCAACCTCCTTATAGAAATAATTTACAGCTGGCTCCTGCTCCACCTTCTTGCCTGTAAAGACAGCCAACTGGATACCTTACTGGGCTGTAATGTGTGCATCCATTGTCCCTTTTGCGAGTACTACTACCAAATGGTGGCCAATCTAGAAAGAGATTGACATTTCGTATGGAGAGAGAGGCGACGTTGCCACTTATTACTGCCACGTGGAGAGTGCACTAGGATTACACGTGTGAAGGTGATACAGTTGCGACTGCAATGGGTATTATCATTATCATTTATTATTTATAATACTGTACACAAAGACAATATCACAGTCGTGGATCTACATGCAAAAGTTAGAACATGCAAGAACACATCAATGTAAAAATCATTGTAACTGTGACATTTTGATGCTTATTGAAGTGGAAAAATGTATTGTATTGTATTTATTTCATCCTTTGGAACATAATACATATGTTATAGGACACGTCAGTTCAAGATACAAAGATAAATGTAAAAAAGTTACATAAGACTAAAAACTGTAACAGATACAGAATCCAACAAAAGTCTAAAATAGAAAAAGAAAATAAATATAAACTATATAAAGACCATAGACAAATGCTATATAAAAGTAATTGTTCACAAATGTGGAGTTTACTCTACTTCATGATTTAATTTATTTTGTCCTCTTGATTGATATCAGACACGTCATAGTATAAAAATTACATTAATGGCCACTGTCATTATTTACAATCACTTAAAACTAATTAACATTTAAAAACTCATTTACAGAATAAAATGAATGTTGCAGTAAAAAGAGTTTTACTCCCTTTTTAAAATGTATAAGGCTCTTCATTTGTTTAATATTTTCTGGTAGCCTGTTGTATAATCTTATACCTTTATTGATAGCACTAGACCTGAAGATTTCCGTTCTACAACTTTGAATGTGAAAGTCATCTTTCTGACGTGTATTGTATTTGTGAATATTGGCATTTTTGTAATTTTGTATTTGTAGTTTATTTTGTTTTACACGGATCACTAATTCCAAAATATACATACATGCTAGAAGTAATATTTGATGTTTTTTGAATAATGGCCTGCAAGATGTTCTGTTATCCATCCCACTTAGTATCCTTATCGCTCTTTTTTGAAGTTTAAAGACTATCTGCCTTTTCCCATCAGAACACTATCCCATATTGTAAATGACTGTGAAAGTAACCATAATATATATTTCTCAATGCTGCTAAATTTATTAAGCTTTTCAAGTGATTAAGCAAATAACAAATGGAACTCAGTTTATTTATTAAATGTTGAATATGTGTGGTCCATTTCATGTTCTCATTCATATGTAATCCTAGCTGCCTCCTGCAACCTGTCTGCACCTTCTGCAGTACCTCTGGCCATAAGCGTGCAAACTGCACTCAACTGGGTCTCCCTGGTGCAAAGCCCCATTGTTACAACTGTGGAGATGCCCACTCATGCAGATACGCCAAGTGTCCTGTGTGGCAGGAGGCGCGACTTGAGCTTCTTACCTCCAAGAATGGGCAGATGTCCAAGCATAATGCTAGACCTAGGGTGCCTCACAATGCCGAGCTACCATGCGAAGCCTTCACTGGAGCTCGATACCCTGGTCTCCCTCCAAGACAGCCCATCAAATATCCCAGCTATGCAGCTGCGGTCACCAACTCTCCTGATGCTGAGCAACCCTCTGCTACTGCTCTCCCTACAAAACAGCACCCGCAAATAACGCCAACGGCATCATCTTCCGACCAGGTACCACGGACCCAACCATCTTCTCGGCAGGCCTCCACTGTCAAGACCAGACAACAACACCCTTAACCACAACAGCAACAGCAACCTGGCCAACAGAACCCAAACAAACGTGACCCCCCTCAACAGCCCTCTGCACAGTCTCCTGCTAAACCGACCACCACTACAACACTATCTACTATTCCCAGTGAGTCATTTCTTGCTACTATGCAACAAATTCCTATCCCCCTGCAGCCTGCATTTGCTGCCTACTTGGCCGAGTCTATCCGTACTCGCTCAAGCGACATCCACCCCTACACCATGCTGCTGCACCCAGTCCTTAACTTCATGCTATATCATGGCTGTTAACCCTGGATCTGCTACAAACTTCCACTCCCTCAAAATTTGCAGTTGGAATGCCAATGGTCTGCGCCGCAAGCTGGCGGATCTTTCTAACTTCGTTGCTGTTAAGGGCGTACACATCCTCCTGGTACAGGAAACACATCTGACCCCTTCCATCAAAGCATGCATACCGGGCATGGTATGCTATCGTTCTGACACGGCCGATGGCTATGGTGGCACCGCCATCTACGTGAGTCGTAGCCTACGGCATCACTCATTGCTCATCACTCCTGCTCCACCCCTGGAAGCCACTGGTATTCAGATTGAGACCAACAGGGGGCCCCTCCGGCTCTTTTCTGTCTACATCCCCCCTGGGCACCCGCTGCCAGTCAATGCATTCGACTGCCTATTCACATCCCAACAGGCCACCATTGCCATGGGAGACTTTAACGCCAAGAGCCCGGCTTGGAACTCAACCACACTCAATCACCGTGGTGCCCTCCTCGAGTGCCAATCCAAAGCAACAATTTGTCTATCCTCTCTTCTTCCTCACCTACCATCTGCCACAGCGACCGTCACCCGCCAGATTGACTTGACATAGCCATTGTCAAGTACATCCGACATCACCCATATCTCTATTCCCTACCAGAATTATCAGATCACTATCCTCTTCTACTACTCTTCCAATCCCGCCCTACTCTCAAGGCCAAATGCCTTTTTTCCAGCCCTCGCCGCACCAAATGGCAGGCATTTACACAGCACATGGCTGCCCAACCCACAGTCTTGGCTCCGTGCACAACTACCGCAGATGTCGATGCACTCATCTGCCAGATAACAACTATCACCATGGCAATCAAACATTCAACACCCTCTGCCCGTGCACACACTCAAATGGCTTGCAAGCTCCCCCGAAATCTAAGGGAACTCATTGCAGCGAAAAACACGGCCAGACGCAGAGCTCAACACACTGGTTCCCCCAATGACAGACGGACCTACAATCAACTCTGTCACCGCCTCAAACTTGAACTGGCAGAACACCTCAACGAGGATTGGGAAACCTGTCTTGCCTCCCTCAACACAGAGGACCAATCCCTCTGGCATCTATCCAAGGTCCTGCTGCGCCTTCCCACTCAGGATAAGCCCCTACGTCATGGACCCATCCTCGCCCAATCAGTCCGTGAGAAAGTGGAACTAATGCATACATATCTAGAAAGCACCTTCCACCCTGCAGCCACCTGCAATCAAGATCATGTGCAGCTGGTTACAACCGAGGTCACCCACTTCCTCTGCAGACCATTAGACCCTACTGATATTCCACAGACATCTTTGGTGGAGGTCACATCACTTCTCTCCTCTGTGCCACCATACAAAGCCATGGGTTATGACAACATCCCGTATGCCGCACTTAAAGCTCTTCCACACAACTGGCTGGAGCTCCTCGTCCATCTCTTCAATGGACTACTCTGTCTGGCATACTTCCCCAGAGCCTGAAGGCACGCCATAATTATCACCCTCCCTAAACCTGGTAAAGATACCTCCACGCCGGAATGACATCGTCCCATCAGCTTGCTGTCTACTATGAGTAAGCTGTTCGAGAAGATCATCCAAGCCAAGCTTCAACAAACTCTCTCTGCGCAGCCAATACTTCGTCAGGAGCAATTTGGTTTTCGTCAGCAACATTCCACGGTACATCAACTCCTTCGTCTGGTGGATGAAATCATCAAAGGATTTAACAACCGGCACTTTGTCGTTGCCTT
The DNA here is from genome assembly GCA_030765055.1 of Mantis religiosa. Taxonomy (NCBI): domain Eukaryota; kingdom Metazoa; phylum Arthropoda; class Insecta; order Mantodea; family Mantidae; genus Mantis; species Mantis religiosa. The sequence goes on along the minus strand of CM060958.1, from coordinate 148,059,536 downwards.
ATTCCTAGACCTCACCTGCGCCTTCGACTCCATATGGCACGAAGGTCTCCTCCGCCGCCTCATCCACTACAATTTCTCTCTGTAAATTATCCATCTCATTCACTCTTACCTTCAACAACGCACCTTCAGCATCACCAAAGAAGACATCTCTTCCACCTCACACCCCATTCACGCAGGGGTCCCCCAAGGTCCTTGGCCTCCTGCTTTTCCTCATTTACATCAACACCTTGCCCTCCTATCAAGGCTGTACGCTGTACCAGTTTGCTGACAATACCGCCATAACCACCACCTCCACACGTCATCAGGTAGCTGTAAACAGACTACAACGGTATGCAGATAACCTCACAACATGGTTCAATACCTGGCGCCTCACTGTGAACCCCATCAAGTCACAGGCTATCACCTTCACAAGGTGCTTGGAGGCTGATGTTCCTGAGCTTCGTATTGCTGGTGGTCTGTCCACTGGTCCACCATAGCCAAATATCTTGGCGTCACACTGGACCAGAAGCTCACCTGGAAGGCCCACATCAGCACCCTGTACAGCAAGGTTGCTCGCAAGATGGCACTTCTCTATCCCTTATGCCACCGAAACTCTGCCATGTCACTTTCCAACAAACTACTTCTCTATAAACAAGTCCTCCGTCCTGCCCTCATCTATGCCTGCCCAGTCTGGGCCTCTGCTGCAAAAACCCACATGTACCACCTCCAAACCCTTCAAAACCGCTTCCTTTGTACCGCTGTCAATGCCGACTGGTACATTCCTAACATCAACATCCACCGTGACCTTTCCTTTCCACTCCTCACCAACTACATGCTCTCCCTTTCACAAAAATTCTTCGACTCTCTTCCACACAATTTCAATGCCTTCATCCACGGCCTCGGCAAGTACGATATTGACCCCGGGGAGCATTGCAAGCATCCCAGGCTCCTCCTACATCGACCCTAAATATCATCCCCTGAAAACAAAAATAACTCATCATCTCTCTAACTTCTTCTATACAACTTCTCACTCCAACTCAACCCCCCAAAGTAACTTAATTCATAACACCCCTACCACAATGCCACCGTCTACCACCGTCTTTATTTCAAACTTCATCTTTCAACCAGTAAAGGACCTAGTCCTGGAATGGTATCTGTCGGAAGGCCCCACCACCTTTGGTGGGATCCCCTTCCAACGACAATTTTGCTGCCTGCCACATGTAATCCCAAAAATTTTGTTTCATTATTGTAGCCAATGGCTGTTTTATCAAATACTATTGGAGGTTTGACCACATTTCTATTTTGGCAAGTATGGAATGAAATGGCAATAGTCTTATCCTTATTTATAATTAGTTCATTCGTCTGAAACCATGTGTGTAGTTTACATAGAGTATCATTGAGTTTGGTCTGTACGCTTTCTTGATTGTTTCCTTTTATTAGGATGATAGTGTCATCTGTGGAATTAATGGCAATTGGCAAATCCAGAAATAACAAGGGGCCCAGGACTGATCCTTGTGGAACTCCTCGCCTAACTTCTCTTACTTTGGACTGACCTGTATTTAATTTTCCTTTATTTTCAAACTGAAGTTCTACAAACTGTTTTCTATCGCTTAAATAGGATTTAACCCAATTATTCATAATACCCCTAAAACCATATGCCACTTACATACCTTTTTTCCGGGAGTTTCTAACTTAGACCCCAATGTCTAACTTTCTTCTTTAAAATACTTTTCTTTCCCAATCTTAACCTTAATGTTCTTACTGATATCTACAGCATGTGAAGTACTATCAAGCATCTTAGAGAATGGAATAATAGGCTCCCCTTTCAATTCCCTCATAGAGCATATTATTTCCCGTGTCTGTCCTTTAATTGGAATACCTTTACCAAATATAGTTTTATTTGGTTCCCGAGCATGTTTAGGTTTTCGCTTGTCACTATTTTTAGACATGACTAAACATTCATTAAAACAAAATTGCAAATGATCACAACACGTGCACAGATTCACGGACTCAGACACACATAAACCAAGGCAAATTGCCACAAATAAAGTACAAAGTAACTTGCCAGTACAGGATTTCTAACTGTTGTACAAAAAGTAAGAACAACAACATATACATGAAGGCATTCTGTTTATGCAGCGTTATCAGCAAGAGAAACAAACACCAAGGTATTGTTTTAGTTAACTGATGGAAATTAATCATTTCTTCACACTAGCCATATGTAGGCTAAGGTTTTTGATAGTCAACATGAAAAATTCAATGCCATGGCATTAATTAAAATAATAAGAGTTAAATGATGAAGACTGGGACTCGAGTACTTACGATAGTAAGCCGCCACAAACGGTGTATCTCAAGTGTGAGAGCCCCTAGTGGTTCACCAGGGAAATGTACAAGTCAAATGGAGAATTTAATGTCAGGATGGCAAATTGGCCAGGGTAGCTCAATGAGTAAGAGTGACTGGACGGAAACCAGGAGATCTGTGGTTCAAATCCCAGCCATGGCATTGAATTTTTCCTGTTGACTCTATCTACCAAGGTATTGTGTTTACTGCAGAGTTTGCATAATTCGCTCGCCTTCACGTCATGCTAAGCACGTGCTAAAATATCGGCAACCAAGTTTTGGCATCTAATGTTGTCATGGAAATGTCTCGACTCTAATTGGTCCCTCTAATTGTTACTATGACAACCATTATGACGTACTCATCCCCTCCCATTTATTTAAAGCGTTCTTCCATGTGCTTACTGTCAATCACATTCTAGTTTGACGACCAGTATAGTAACATGTCACTGCTATCACAATTGAACAGTGAACATATCTGGCAGTAAAAACAATAAAGTAGAGAACAATATAGTACGCCCTTTATATTCCTCAATTCCCCATTCCCTTTTTATTGTTCAATAGAATACCAATGATTTTTTACCTTGTAAGATCCCTCATATCTCTTGTCTTCCTAAGTCCTCTATCCTATCTCTCACCATCTTCCAAAATCTTTCACCATTTTCTCCTCCATTTTCCCAAGTGTCCCCCCATTCCTATTTATCTCATTTTATCTTCTACCCCTATCCAACTATTTAAATTGTGTGTTGTGCACCATAGTAAATGGATAAATGTAAAAGATTCAACTCAATTAAAAATAGAGTGAGTCAAACTGAAAAATTCAATGCCACAGCTGGGATTTGAACCATGTATCTCCTGGTTTCCATCCAGTCACTCTTACCCATTGAGCTACCATGGCCAATGTGCCGTCATTTTATTAAATTCTCCAACTGACTCAAATATTTTCCCGGTAAACCACTATGGGCTCTTGTATTCGAGATAAACAGTTTGTGACGACTTGTTTGTTTGTCCCAGACTTCATCATTAAACTCGTATTATTTAACGAGATTCAACTGTATTGGAACACCACAGTGAAGCGAAAAATTATTAAATTTTAGATGAGTCGCATTTTTTACACATCTGCTTCACCCCTGGGCCACAAAAAAGTTCCAAAAAATATTCAAGAAATACAATATAACATTGGCACCAAAAAACAATTACAACATTAAACTACTTACCTTCTGGCAAAATGGCTAACCAAAAAATTTCAGTCCTTTCCACAATTCCATACTCTGAGTATAAAAAACTCTTTAGACCTGGCAGAAAAAATTCAAAATCTTAAACTAAAACCTCATGACACTTTAGTATCCTTTGATGTCCGCTCCCTCTTCCCTAGCATTCCATTAGACAAACTTTTGATTCAACTGAAAAAATGGCTAAATTCTATAAACCTGGATGCCAATGCAATAGAAGAATATGTGGCAATGACTGAATTATGTATACATCAAAATTATTTTGTCTTCGATGGAAAATATTACAAACAAATTTCAGGACTAGCTATGGGAAGCCCGCTATCACCATTTTTGGCCAATCTATACATGAGCTTTTTCGAAACACATATTACTAAAGCCTTCCCTCATATGTTTAAAACATGGTACAGATACGTAGACGACATCTTTGCAATAGTGCCCTACAAACTAATAGATGATGCTTTGAAACTACTCAACCTGCAAGAACCCAGCATACAATTCACAGTAGAAACTGAAGAGGACTGTACTCTACCTTTTTTAGACCTTAAAATCAAAAAAGGCAATGAAAAACTAGAATTTGGCATTCATAGAAAAGCAACACACACAGATAATTACATCAAAGCAAATAGTTTCAACCCAATTCCACACAAACATGCAACCATCAACAGTCTGACACACAGATTAGTAAATCTACCTCTCAGCCAGCAAGAATATCAAAACGAATACCATCAAATCTTAAAAACTGCAATTAAAAATGGATATGGAAAAAACCTTGTAGATAAAAAACTAAAATTATTCAAACTTCAAAAGAAATTAAAACAGATCACAGCTCTCACACCAATAAAACAAGAAACTAGATTTGCTAAATTTACTTACCACCCCTGGGCCACAAAAAAGTTCCAAAAAATATTCAAGAAATACAATATAACATTGGCACCAAAAAACAATTACAACATTAAAAACCTACTTCACAGTAATAATACTGATAAGATAAAACCAGAGGAAAAGTCAGGCATTTACAAAATTAAGTGTAAAGACTGTGAAAAAATTTACATAGGAAGGACAAAAAGGAACATAGGCACTAGAAAGAAAGAACACTTCAGGCACTTAAGATACAAAAATATTGATAAGTCCGCAATAGCAGCTCATTTCTGGTCTGAAAATCATGAAATTGAAGATAGCACAGAATTACTAAAATACGTACAAAAACATAGTGAACTCGTCATATGGGAGAGGATATACATAGAAAAACATAAAAACCAACTAATGAACTTTGAAATCCCGCTAGAAGAGAATCCCACATTTCAGTTCATCACTAAATCAACAGATGGCAGCAACAACCCCAGAATTACCCACACCGCTGGATCTAGCTTCAGTCGCACAAGAGCCGTAGATGCAAACGAAGATTTGCGAAACATGTCCTCAAAATAGGTACGAAAGTGAAGCAGATGTGTAAAAAATGCGACTCATCTAAAATTTAATAATCGTATTATTTAAGTTAATTGATGGAAATGAATCATTCCTTCACACTTCAATTTGACTCACTCTGTCCAAAACCTTAGCCTATACACGGCTAGTGTGAAGGAATGATTAATTTCATTCAATTAACTTAAATGAATTGAAAATATTTGCTGTTTAAAACTTACGCAGTGATACCTTGTATATGTGGTGCCATTAGAAAGTTGTGCATTTGCTAACTCTATTTTTGATAGCTGAATTCTGACATCCAAGTCTCTCTCTTTGCCAACTTCTCCAAAACTCTTTCATTGAAGTCCTTGATGCTTGACACCAACTTCTTTTCAGCAGCAAGCATTATTAAAGCGGCTGAATGTCTTCTAATTGAAGAGTTTTTTATAAATGTCTTTATTCTTTTCATCAAGCCTGGGCAACAATCCAAATCTGAAGTTTTCACAGGTACTGTAACAATTCTTCTCAACAAATTTACTGTTTCAGGAAAAGCTTCTTCATGGTTACCGAAGTATAAATGCTGAAGTATTGTGAGACATTCTTTCATATCTTCGGACTCTGTTACTTCATAAAACACATCAAGTTCAGCACGAAGACTCAACTTATTTATATCGGAATAAAGTTCTGCAGTTCTGCTTAACAGCTCATCTGGAAAATTCTCTGAGTAGGACATATAACATGTAGTGTCAAACAGTCTACAGGCCTCAAGATGTCCTTTGGATTGAAGATGATACCGCAATGCTGCAACAATGAGCTCACAGACTTCTAGGCAATCTCCTTTGAGACTATTCACTTTATGTTGATCTCCCTCTTGAAAAAATACTTCACAATTCTTGGATACTTGATTCTGAATTTCATATAGTGTAGATGTGAACTCTTGGAGCGCTTTCCATGTATCAACCTGTCCTGCCAGAAGTTCAATATCCAAGTTCTCCACTTGTACCATTATGCGATGAAAGAAATCCAGCCAAAACAAGAACTCATTATCCTCCAGAAAGTACTGCAGGATTCTAGCTTCTTGCACAGTTTTGTTGCACAAAGAGCTTTGGAATTCCAAGCAACATTCTAGAATTTCTTTTTGAACTTGATGGATTGATGTTATTGTCTGATATCCAAAATCCCATCCACCAGGTGGTGAATGAATTCCACGTTTTGAAGCCACATTTTCTAACAAATGTAACCGCCGAGGATTACTAAAAAATGATTTAAAAATAGATACACAGGAAAGAAACTTCCTTGCTGAGCAATTACGTAATCCTGCATTCTCAATTATTGTATTTAAATGATCATCATAACTGAGAACGTGACTTGCCCTCGGAAAGTGCTCCCTAATCTTTGACTCTAACGTATCTGCAGGAATCTGTATCATGGAAGGTCCTTTAAAACTGAGGGATATAATTTTATTAGGGTATGAGTCAAACACACTCTTTAATACGTGTAGGATATATGGAAGAACATCAAAAGCACTCTCCTCTTCTATATTTATCAATGTCCAGAATCGTTCATGAAGCTTCCCATCTATTTCATATCTGAAGATGACTATGAGATGCAAATCACTTGATACTGTCGCTGTATCATCCAGAATCACAGCCACATACTTGGTCCTATTTAGTTCTTCAATGATTGCGTCCTGGCATACCACTAATATACTCTGTAAAAGATCATCTTGCACCAATATGGACAACTGTTGAAATAATTTGTTCTGTAGCATGGCATTCTCCATTAAGATATCGAGATGGCTGATAATTTGCTCCAGATTTATGGACATGCCATCGATAGTATCCAAATCTCTGGACGTTTTAAGGAAATCTATAATTTGAGAAGTTATGTAGCGATTGTTATCAACTTGTTTATTGTGTCTTTCAATCTCCTGGATGTATTGTGAATCTGTGCTGGGTATACCAAGAGCACCGAGTTCCAAAACGTTGCTAATATGCTTTCTGCTCTCCATGTGCTTGTTTGCTAATGTATTTAAGTGGAACAAGGATACTAATCCTGACCTGCTCCAGAGATTCTCGCCTCCAAGCAGCAAGCAAGGAAAACAATACAATGCATTCTGAACCTCACAGCCACACATCCAAGGATATTTCTCATATATACCAGAGTCAAACTGTTTTACACAAATGTAGCCTCCAACTGTACACTCCTGTCGGATATTCAAATGAGGTGTGGGTCTTCCCAGGCGCCTGATTAGTACTCTCTCTTCAAGAGGCCTCATGTAGAAAGGCTGTTCCTTGAGTGACACCACTGAATTCATTGCTGCCTCTTTCCAGCACAATCTGAAAGAGTACACGAAAAGCGTACCTGTTAATATGTAAAAAACAGTGAAGCAACAAATACTATATAAAATGTATTTGTCACGAACTTCACATCTTTTTAAGAAAGTTAATGAAATTTCCAGAGAATTCAAGAGACTAGTTTTGCAAAAATCTCCTTCACATCTTCAGTCATTTGTTTTTTCCCTTGTCATGGTTACTGCTGCTAGATTGTCATATTATTTTTGTATTTCTTACCAAACTCTGGAAATGAAACAAAATTAAAGACAGAATTGATTGGTGTGTGCCAGTTACTTCATGTTTTTAAATTTAAAAAAAACAAAAACATTATGAATTGTTATGAAAGGATTAATTTGCAAGAAAATGAAAGTGTAAAATTAGGATGGTCATAAAATTAAGGCAATGTGAGAAAATGTTAAATAATATTGTAATTGAAATACTTCTTTTTATTCTATATAATATTGTCATTATTGGTAATTGCAAGAATGTGATTATAAGACCACTAAAAGATAAGTAATTTGGTTGTTATAGTAACACAGATGGAATAGAGCTCAGCCTTCTGCAAGTGACTGTCCTAGGAGTAAGACGTCACTCTGCGAGTGTGCAGAACCTGTTTTGTGTTGCACTAGTGGCGTGTGTAAGAGAGATGCAACAACCATTGTTTCTTAAAGAACAGCATTTACATAATTTAAAATTGAATCAGAATTTAAAATTGTTTCGCTGGAATAAAATTCACAATATTTAAAAGAGAAGAATTGTTGTTTATTCTCCAACAACTGTAGTATCAACTTCCTATATTCTGCAACCACGCTCAGAGGTAAGATTTCTTGCTCTAGAGCTGAGCAGAGCTCGCCTCGGTAGCATAGATGGTAGCGTGTCTGCCTCTCGTTCAAGAGGTCGCGAGTTTGGTTCTCAGTCAGGATGAGTTACCTTGGATAAGGTTTTTTCAGGGGTTTTCCTTACCCTTAAAGACGAATGTCAGATAGCTATAGGCTCCATGGACCCTGGACACATTTGAGCATCATTTCACACACACGCACGCACACACACACACACACACACAAAATAAATAAAAGAGCTGGGCAGAAAGGGGAATTATTATTCAATCTATACATGGAGCAACAGAAAAGCATTAAAAATACAAATAGTTGGTGGTCGAAATTGGAAAGAATGGTATTAAAGATATGCATGGGAGATCTATGGAGAGCAGAGGAGATAAATTATAGCGGCTTTTGGAAGGAAGTGAGAACTAGACTACAAGACATAGATAGGCAAGAGATATGGGAAAGTATAGAAGAAAAGAAATCTTTGAAACTCTATAAGCAATTAAAGACAGAATGGGGTAGGGAAAAATATATAGATCAATGTGGCAAAACTGGAAGAGAAGGCATAGCGTGGATGAGAGTAGGAATATTATATCTAAAAGGGTTGAGAAGTAATGAGGTAGGAATATGTGAATTTTGTGGAGATGAAGAAAGCACCTTTCATTACCTGGTAGAATGTAAGGAGTTAACAAATTGTAGGAGAAAAATATGAGATAAGAAATGGGACAGTGTGAGCAAAGAGGTGGTAGCGTTACATATGTTAACGGGGACAGCTGAAAAAAAATATAGATGTATAGGAGAATTTTTATATAATGTTACCCAATCGGCAAACTCTACGGTACCAATCAATAAATGCAGGGGAAGGCTGGTGGAGGGAGGGGAAACCACAGGGGTGGCTGAATCTTCGTTTTCCCCTCCTCCTGCCGCCTGAAAGAATGCGAAACATCGAGAATGTTTTCCCCCTCCACGGAAAAGAATTCCCTAGAAGCATTTAGCCACCGATCAATACAGGAGAGGCGACCGTCAGTTGAGTTCAGGAGTTCGTGGCGAGCAGCGTGAGGAGTGCTCAGTGTACGTGAACAGACGAACTGGTGAATAGTAATTGTGTGCATTACGTAATTCTATGTAATCGGCAAGTGTTCACATTGTAATTTGGTGGAAATAAAGAACATTTTTGAGTGGTGCAATTGGACTTTTTATTTCACGAACCCACAAAGTCACAATAAGTTAAGAGAAAAGTGGATTAAGGTAAAAGAAGAGAAGGTCCAGAATTAATGGCATCAAGCTGCTCAGGAAAACCAAAGGCTTATGGCCAGGGGACCTGAGTCAGGGAGTAAATCTTAGGTCAGCAATTTTCATGTATTTATACAGGGTGCATAATACAGCATGTTCGACGTTAAAGTTATTGTAGTGAAATTGTAATGGAAACTGTACAAATAAATAAATAAATAAATAAATATAATTTTAGTTAATTTAATCATTTCTCCACACTAGCCGTATATAAGCTAAGGTTTTTCATGGATAGAGTCAACATGAAAAATTCAATGCCATGACCAGGATTTGAACTACAGATCTCCTGGTTTCCGTCCAGTCGCTCTAACCCATTGAGCTACCATGGCTCCAGAGCTGCCGAGGAAACTACAGGATTTCAACAAGATCGTCACCAAAGGTGAGAGAAACAAATCATCATCACACCACATCATCCATCATTCGATTTGCAACAAAAACTCGTTGCACGTGGTATTTCAAAATTCATTACACAATTTCTATTTTTAAAATAAATATTTTTTCCCAAATCATTAAATCTATCAGATCATTTAATTGCTTTAATAATTTACGTTCTAGATTTAAATGACGAGGCTGATATATCAATCTGTTTATATTTAATATTACCAAAATGTTCCTTCATTCTGGTTTCTAAATTACGTTTGGTCCTTCCAAGGTAAGCCTGGTCACAATGTAAACAATTAAGTTAATAAATGACAGATTATTTACTATTGGAAGTTTTATCTTTTTTTAGAAAAACGTATCAAATTATCTTACTTTTTTTGAGGAACCAAAATCATTCCAAAATGTTTACAAAAATGTTGAACTGTTTATTAGCTAAAGGTAAGTAAATTTTTTTAAAATTATAATTATCTTTTATATTTTAAAGGTAGAAATCATAAAGGTAGTTATCATATTTAAATTTTTCAATTTTTTTTAAGATCTTTATTAAAACCATTAATTAAAGCTGTGTTAAAAATGTGTTTATATTTTCTATTCATTTTGGTGGAAATTTCATCAATTTTTTTTTAAAAAAGATAAGTTTATTTAATTATTCATTTGTTCTAATTTACGTCTTCCAATGTTAAATCATATCAGACGATGAATGAAATGATGTTCAAATAAGTACAGGCTACATAGAGCTTAGAGTTACCAGACATTCATCTTTCAGGATAAGAGAAAACCTCCAACGTTAAATCATATCGGACGATGAATGAAATGATGTTCAAATAAGTACAGGGTACATAGAGTTTAGAGATACCAGACATTCATCTTTCAGGATAAGAGAAAACCTCCAACGTTAAGTCATATCAGACGATGAACGAAATGATGTTCAAATAAGTACAGGGTACATGGAGCTTAGAGTTACCAGACATTCATCTTTCAGGATAAGAGATAACCTCCAACGTTAAGTCATATCGGACGATGAATGAAATGATGTTCAAATAAGTACAGGGTACATAGAGTTTAGAGATACCAGACATTCATCTTTCAGGATAAGAGAAAACCTCCAACGTTAAGTCATATCGGACGATGAATGAAATGATGTTCAAATAAGTACAGGGTACATAGAGCTTAGAGTTATCAGACATTCATCTTTCAGGATAAGAGAAAACCTCCAACGTTAAGTCATATCGGACGATGAATGAAATGATGTTCAAATAAGTACAGGGTACATAGAGCTTAGAGTTACCATATATTTATCTTTCAGGATAAGGGAAAACCTCCAATGTTAAGTTATATTGGATGATGAATGAAATGATTTTGCTACTAATTAACCCTTTTAAGAATAAAAGCCCCTGTTCTCGTCTTTCTCTTTCTCTTCAGTTACATAAGGCAACATAGCATTCTCTTCCTCACTCCTTCTTTATTAATTTATACAGACTTAAAGATATTTTGTTCTCAAAGCTAGCCCAAACTTCTTGCTTCTCTGTCAACCCTTTGTCTCACTTTTTTCCAAAATCCTACTCTGTTTTGAACTAGTCTATCCCAGAGCTTCCCCATTCAACATTTTTGTGGGATTTCTTCCACTTCGCTTGACCAGCTCTTCGATTTCATTACTTCCATTTGGTATCTCATACACTCATTAGAATCATGAACCCTAACTTTAAACCCCTATAGCAATATATCGAGATTCAACTGTATTGGAACACCACAGTGAAGCGAAAAATTATTAAATTTTAGATGAGTCGCGTTTTTTTTCACGAAAGTGAAGCAGATGTGTAAAAAAACGCGACTCATCTAAAATTTAATAACCCTATAGCAATATTTTAAAAATTTCTTATCATGATACCTTTTGTCCCCACCCTTCCTAACTCCATCAATGCCACTCCATTTGGTGAAGCTTTAGGTAGCCCCAACACCTCTCTGCAAAACGTTCTATGGACCACATCAATTCTCTTCCAGCCCTTAGAACATCCCATACTTCCACTCCATATAATATTTTTGATTCCACAACTGCTTCACACATTCTCCCTAACGATCTTGAGACCTTGTTTGAATATACGTAATAGCTCTCATTGCTATTCTACCTTCAACAGTAATGTTCTTTCCTTGTGATTTGGTCTGGTAGTAAACAGAGCTAGGAAGTTTGTACCGATTTCCTTGTGCAGTGTAAGAGCGGCTAGGCATGCAGCGCTACTAGCAAGGGCAAGGTTCGTCGTTGAATACAACTCATTAGTGCAAAACAGGTGTAACTACATGACACAGAGCACTTTGGTAGGAAGGAAGACATTCCAATAACATCTTTGTGTGTTTCAAAAATGAACAACTAAATTTGCTGTACAACCATTGTATTCATGTCCTTATTTACTTCATTATTTACATTTACATTTCAGTGGGATACTTCAGCAAACATGGGAAAAAAGAAGCCGGATTGAGAAACTAAATTATCTGAAATCATTAACGAATTTACATCAAATTATCAATCAACTAAATCTTGTTTTATGGGACATAAAATGAGTTTTGCATTTGAAAGGCTTCAGAGGTATATTATTGTTTTTAGTAATACGGCCGCAGATGAGTAAATTTATAGTAAAATTCCTGCTTTGGCATTTTGTCTAGTAAGAGTCTTCAGATGTTTAACAAATTAAGTTTATTATTTGGATATTATTTTACATTCAGTCAGGAAATGTTACAATCTGCATTATAATTGCTTGAGTGTTGTCACAATGTGCCTATTTAAATAATAAGATCAGCCAGAGACAAACCCATATGTACTATATAAGAATTTGTATGTTGTACATAATGATCTAAATAGATGTGCATTTATGAATGTCTCATACGTCTGGAAAGATAGAGTCAGACTGAAAAATTAAATGCCATAGCCGGATTTGAACCACGGATCTTCTGGTTGCCATCCAGCCGATCTAACCCATGAGCTACTATGGCCAACATGCCAACATGACATTAAATTCTCCAACTGACTCGTGCTTTTCCCGGTAAACCACTTCATTGACCTAATAGTGGTTAACTATAAAGCCCGGGCCTTAAAGTACTTACACGTAAGTCACCATTAAGGTAGTTGTCTCTTGTGTTTATGAGAACTCCTAGTGGTTTACCAGGAAAAACACGAGTCAGTTGGAGAATTTAATGTCATGTCAGCATGTTGACCATAGCAGCTCAAGGGTTAGAGCGGCTGGACAGCAACCAGAAGATTCGTGGTTCAAATCCCGGCTATGGCATTGAATTTTTCAGTCTGACTCTATCTTTCCATACTTTAGCCTGCACACGGCCAGTGTGACAGAATAATTAATTTCCGTCTCATAAGTCTTTCTTTTTCTCTGGGCAACCTGTTTCAATGCCTCTCCACTGTGCGTTTCTTATCTATGACTTGTTTGGTTGCTGGGAGGTCGGCCGCAACCTGCATAGGTAACGGCGAGCAGTACAAACTTCCTAACCCTGGTAATAAATTATATGAGTCGATAGAAACTCTAGACTTCACTTATTTTGTAATTGATGAATGACTAGTTTCAATAGCTCTTGCTACCATTCTCAACTTCTTTGTTTGACGTGGTGACATGAATGATCGCTGGAGATACAATGTGGGTAGAGTTACCAGAAAACTAATGAGATATTTGAAAATAACTAAATGTCGAAGTTCAATGCTGTTTCACCATATTTTGTAATGTAGATCTGTTTTACTGTAGATCTTCTCCTATTTGGAGAATAATAGTACAACATTGTCATTCTTGATGGCACTTAGTGTCACTTGACATGTTTGTTAATGTTGCTTTCCTATGCATTAAAAATCAGGCAAAGTTTTGTCGAACAGATTAGATTAGATAAGTGGCAAATGGCAAAAACATACATATGGCACAGTTAATGATGGCAGAAATAAATGTTGCTTCAAGAAAGCCTGTAATCCACCCACTCACCCTTTAAAAAGTTTTTATAACAAAATTGTCAATTATGCATAAGTTTATTTTTAAAATTATATAGCTTTTTTAAGAACCTTCTTTCTGCATTGTCACATATGCGTATCACTTCATCTCTGCCCTACAAAAATCCTAAGATATTCTCACTTATTTTACTATCTTTTTACATTGATATTTTGAGAGCAAATTCCCTGTCATACAACCCCGAAACTCCCGCCGACACTTCGAACTGCTTACCAGGATGAAATGTGAAGTAATGAGCGATGTAACATTCACCTAGCAACCCACGGAAACACCTGAAAAGTAACTCATGATCGGGAATCGAACTAATAACCTCCAAAGTACATGACAGACGCTAACGCTCGGCTTACCAGTACCCCACAAATATCATTTCTTAAGCCAAGCGCACAGTACTTTATCTCTGAACAATGACTGTATTTTTTCTTACCTTCGTGAGGCATTTTAACACATATTCTCTAAGAATTTATTTCATATATTCGTTAATGTAGCCATAGTCGCCTCCAGGAATCCTGAAAAATATCAGCTCTGCAGTGTCTAAAAGATGTGCAGTCGCAATGTTTACCCAGTATGTCTGTATCTTCTCTACTATATAATTTGAAACATGTGTGCTCTTGTCAACAAGAAATAGCGAGACCCCAAACAAACCACGTTTCATCTCCGACAGTAACATTAGTGGCGTGTGAATACTTTATACTGGAAAATTGTAGGCGGAGAACAGCGGAGAAACACCGCCACTGACATCACTGACACTCGTGCACTCGTCTGTAATTCTTACGCCAGCTGTGAGATATTACTTTATAATAGTGGGATCACAGTGGGATGCTCTCGGTTGCTAGTAGTTGGACACACTGATACTTTACTGAAGGTACTGCAGTGAAAAAGGTGATAAACAATATGGCGCATTACTTAAAACAATGTCTTGTAAACTTTTCTTGTGTCGAAAATAGAAACGGAAAGTAAGACATGGAAAACCATATATCAAATGCACGCCGAAAAGTTTTGCAAGCGGCAGTTGCAGGTTTGTTATGGGAAGTTGGATTTGAATCAGCAGAGAAACATGCTCTAGAAACATTAACGGAAATGATGCAGAGTTGTAAGTATGTAAGCTGCTAGCTAAATTGATATATTAAAAGTCAGATTATGACACTCAGGAATGTATTACCATAAGGTTATCTTCGAATAGCAATGACTTGGCAATGTCTATTTAATTTCATTGCAATATGTTTTCTTGAGGTTCTGGAAAGCATTTTTAAGTTAAAATTCCGTATGGAGTACGCCTTACCTTATGTAACCACTATAGCAAAATATATTGAGGGAAAAGCAGAGTGAAACAAGAATGGGGATGCAAGATATAAGGGGATATCAAGATGTAAGGACATCAGTAAGGCAAACATATGACTATAATGGGTAAATTCCAGGCAGAAAAGATTAGAATGTGGCCGTAAGAGGTAGAGGAAAAGATATGAGCAAATATAATTAAGTAATAGACAATTGTGGGAGACGAAAAGTGGCATAATTGTAATAGGTAAGGAGGAGGCAAGGAAAGGGAAGATGTGTAAGTGAGGTTAAGTAAACCCTGACTCATTGTAAGTTGAAGCAAGTGATAATAATGAACAAGGATAGACAAAAATGTAGAAATAGCAAAAACTATTACGTGATAAAATAGTACATGGAAAGCAATCATATAAGGGGTAAATACGTATCAAGTGTGTCATTATATTAATGGGTTGTTAGAGTTCATTTGGGTTAAGTAGTCATAAAGAGAGCAATAGTGGAGAGATGACCTGAGCTGCCTCCCATTTACTACAATGGAAAAGTTTCTGCTGGTCAAAACCTTTTCTTGTTGCCAGATTTTTCCCGCCACTGCATCCTCAAGTGTGTGAATTCCTGGAGTAAATCCCTTTCCACCTTCCCCCTGAAAGGTTTGTAACAACATTGCATACGAACAAGAGGGTGAGTATTGCTTTCTCTTTCTAGAAATTTGTAACTTCTTATACCACACAGACTCAAGTAAAGTGCCAGGTCCAGCTCAGGGGTAGCCTAAGATGAACTTGTTTTAGGGGAGGAGTTTACGAGTTGCATGCAGCGCTATGAGTGGCTTAAGGTTTTGAACACAGCATAATGTTAGTTATGATTTTCCACATCCACAGATGATAACCATATTGAGAGTTATTACTGTGATTCATGGAAATCACTACTCAAGAAGTTGCATCACTATAGGATCGTACCATACGTTTTAAGTGACAACCTTGAGATGCATTGTGTCTGCCATGTTTGTTGACTGACAGTCCAAAACAGACCCATGTCGATATCAGTTAGCAACTGTGTATTGAAATGAGAACATCTTATTAGATCAGACTATGGGGTTAAAACAGTGCAGTGGGGACCAAAAGATCTGTCCAAAAATAAGAAAAGCATGCATGAGTCAGTCAAAGGTATTGTCCATCTAGGATTTGTACCATGTAGTCGAATGGTAAACCAGGCCGTCTACCTAAGAATTTTATTATGTTTGAGGGGTGCTGTGCACAGGAAGAGGCCTGAACAATGGAAAAACTATGGTAGAACTTCATTTACCTGGAAGAACAGGGACCGATTCAAGTTCATAAAAATTCCGGGTAATCCAAAGAATGACGGAAAAACAATACAAAACATCTACATTATATACATCTTCCGAGCTTATAGGCCGTGGTCCAATTTAACTTCCGACGTTTCATCAAAAAGTATCTGGCATCCTCAGGGTTACCAAAGCTTGTGAGCTCCTGAGTCCAAAGACTGAGTCCAGTCTATGCCTATAAAATCTTCTTCCAAATTTATTGTTTCTTTTTCTTCAATCTTGTTTTCTGGCAAGTCACTCACACCAGGCCACAACTTTTTCCATGATTTTAGCAAAGTTTCTCTTATATCCTGGTCCCAAGCCATGTAATGAATTTGCACGCTAGAAAGAGAATTTGAGTAATGCACCTACTGAGAATAAAAACTACAGAGGAAATTATACTATAAGATCGTGTGTTCTTGAAATATTTCCAAAAATGGAAGAACTGTTGAGAACATATCTTGCCAGTAGAGAGGATGGTTTGTACCAGGGGCACTATTTATATGTTGAGCCTAATAATTAAAACAAAGTAATTTCTGATTGAAAAGGGCAAGTATGTTTATTGTTTTTCAAAGTATTGTCCTTTATGATTAATACACTTTTCATCTGTTTGAACCATTTGATTCTCTAAAGGCACTGTTGCCACATGGCCAGTTTTGTTGAAAAAGCAGGTGACCGTTTGCTTTGAAGTGCTTCAAGTGTAAAAAACTTTTGTTGGATTTGCTTCATCTTGAAACACCCATACAGCCGACTGCTGTTTACGTTCCAGCTTATATGTATAGATCCATGCGTTACTATCTTACATACGTCTTTTGAAGCCTCACCATTGTATTTCTTGAGCATTTTTGTACACCAATTGACAAGAACATCTTTCTGAGATTGCATCAAATCATGTGGGATCCAATGAGAGGAAATCTTTTTTCACGACTAAATAATCATGCAATATTTTATATACGCTGGTGGAACTAATGCCTACGGTTGCCTTAATTTCACAATATGCCGCATGACAATCTTGTATTATTAATTTTTGCACAACATCAATGTATAGTGGCACAACAACTGATTTTGGACAGACTTCATCATTGAGCAAGTGGCGACCATGATTAAATTTGCTATACCAGTGTTTCACAGTGGCAAAGGATGGAGCTTTGTCACCAAGTGTGGAAGTTATTTGATCAATGCACTCTTGTCTTGATAATCCGTATCAAAAGTCGTAATAAATCATTGCATGAACATTTTCACGAGTTAATTCCATGTTTTTGTTTAGACAAAATTTTCAAGTTAATGTAAACAACAGAAATGATGACAAAATGTCTGAAGTAGATTGATGTGGAATACCAACTAAAAGACCCTCCACTACCTAGGGCAGCAGGTCTGGCGATGTTTGCTGGTCCTGCATATAGCACCCAGATTCATGTGGTCAGTTAGTTCAGTGCAGCCACCGCTGTGGTGTGTTGGGGGAGGGAGACGTCATGATTACAGGATCCTGACACCCACCATTCCTTATTGAGTGGTCCTAGGCGATGTGTTGCACGTTCAGGATGTAATCTGTAAACAAATCATAAAAAGCTCCATGCATAGCGCTTGCATTTCTATAAATCTAATGTAAGTCTCTTTGTTCTGATGTAGAGGTGGGTCAAGTTGTGACTATACTAGTATACATAACATGCAATTGTATCATGCAGGTATCATATAAAAATCAACCCGGAGACATCAGGGTGCCAAGGCTCAAAATATAGTGTTCCTCATAAATGTTGTACAGTGAGTAATAAACATGTCTGTATCATGTTCTAATGTAATGTTACACTCTTTATTTGCAGTCATCTGTGAACTCGGAGCAAGCAGTCACTCTTTTTGTGAACTGTCTGGAAGGACAGAGCCAGTAATTGGAGATGTGATAGTAGCACTGGTAAACATGGGTATTTCTGTGGAAGGAATTGAGGCTCATGCTAAACGTCCAGGTCGTACAGTGCTGCCACAACCAGCTCAGTCAAGTCAACCAAAACAGCTGAACATACTCCAAGCTGGTGTGAAACAGCCGCATCCGTCACACATCTTTGCATTTCTTCCTCCCTTTCCAGATCCACATGCCTACATTCGTACTCCGGTAAATGTTTGTTTATTGTTTTTTGTCTGATAGTTAACTTTGACTGTAAATTATTTTCATTCTTAAGAAAAGAGCATACCCCAAAATCCACAAAAAAGTTTAAAAAAATTCAGTTTTTAATTCTTTACATTACATAAACAAAGTATATAGAATTAAGTATTAAACATTTATGACTCTATTATGCTATTATGTGCTTCAAATGGGAAGAGTTCTGGTCTGCTGCGAATCAGATGTGTTAGCACACTCAGTGTTGCTACCATGTTAACGTCACTCTTTTCATATTTCCCTCTCTCTCGCTCCCTGTCCTAGACCATCCTAGACCTCTTTGGCGCTAAATGTAAGGAAACCCAAACCCAGTTCTCCAAACTTTTATAATAATGCAGTTACAACATAATACTCCCATACTCTGATACTCTCATACAGCTCTCTGGAGTTGTGACTTCCACAGGATGTCAAGAAGCGAGGCTTGTCACTAGTGCTCGTACATCCCATTTTAAACTCTAGAACCAACCTTTTAATTATTGTATATGAAGGGACAGAGCGAGGCTTATCACTAGTGCTCGTACGTCCCATTTTAAACTCTACAACCAACCTTTTAATTATTGTATATGAAGGGACAGAGCGAGGCTTATCACTAGTGCTCGTACATCCCATTTTAAACTCTACAACCAACCTTTTAATCATTGTATATGAAGGGACAGAGCGAGGCTTATCACTAGTGCTCGTACATCCCATTTTAAACTCTACAACCAACCTTTTAATTATTGTATATGAAGGGACAGAGTGAGGCTTATCACTAGTGCTCGTACGTCCCATTTTAAACTCTACAACCAACCTTTTAATCATTGTATATGAAGGGACAGAGCGAGGCTTATCACTAGTGCTCGTACGTCCCATTTTAAACTCTACAACCAACCTTTTAATCATTGTATATGAAGGGACAGAGCGAGGCTTATCACTAGTGCTCGTACATCCCATTTTAAACTCTACAACCAACCTTTTAATCATTGTATATGAAGGGACAGAGTCTTTCAATGTACTGCCCATTTCCTCCTTGATTTCTTTAGGCGTTAAGCCTTTGAAATGGAAGTATTTAATCACTACTCGTTTCTCCAAATCCTCCATTTTTTGTGAAACCTCTACACTTGTCTTGTTTAAAATGCTGTCATTCAAAAACTATACAAGCTATTGACCTGTAACTATGGATGGATGCAAGCTAGTGTGGAGATAAACTACATGATGCTATCCGTCAAACTGACCTAGTGGCACCATCTCTATGTGAGGCCTGAGACTATCAGCCAATTCTAGTATAAGGGAAGTGGTTTGTTTACCATATGCCTTTTGTAATATTTATTGCCTGGCAATTTTCTTAAAGGTTATTTATAGGGGTTGCTAGGAGGGAACACAATATAAATGAGAGTGACAGAAATGACATACATACATTGTGCAGAAACTAGACACTACTGGAAAGTATCTACGTTAAGTTTAATATTGCTGAGGCAAGGGAGGATGGCTGGGAATAAGATAAGAATTATTACTAAAATTTTGCAAATCCCAAAAACCAACCTGGTGTCTATTACCACATGCGAAAAGAGTGCACCTTATTTTGAAAGGAGGGAAAACTGTAAATGGTTTGTCGAAAATTATCAACAATTATGTTTTAGAAAAATATGTTTTAGAGAGAACAAAACTTTGACCAACACTTCCACTGCAAGATTTTGGAAGAGGAGACTGGAATTGTACCAAACCACCCTATCATAAATAAGAGAGGCCGGCACCTCCACCAATAAATGTCACGACTAGGAAGGCAAGGTTGCGACTACCTCTCAATCACTCACATATATTATTGAACAATGCTCTTTACTGATAACTAACGTATACAATTACAAGAAGGTCTCTGGCCAGATTCAGCTTCAGGAGATACTTGGACTGATTTGCAACAATGACAGCAGAACCAAGAGCCAAGAACTAAGCGCCAAGAAACACTCCCACACTGATATGCCCAACACTTTATTTCGTATTCCAATATCCGGCTGATTACGTGAGTAGTGTTATCAATGTGTCACTAGGGGTTTCCACATCTTCCAGAAAACCAGAGAGTTCTTCCAATTGAACTTTGCTAACAGGAATTGTGGTTAACCCTTAGATTCCTGTATCCCAGATTCCTTGCAACCTCAGGAAGGGTTTTGTGGCTGTACACCAGAAGGCAAGACATCCAGAGTAACTTATGATGTGGAGAGATTGATGCAGCTACTAAATTATTAAATTACCAAAGAATACTACAAGAATGATTGAATTTAAGTCTCCAATATTTCAACTCATAACAATATTTGCAGTCATTAGAAATGTTGTCATGTTGGCTAAAATATGAGAAACATTAGCTCTATTATGTGTTTCAAATGGGATGACGTTTGTCCTTGAGCGCTACTAGGTGAGCAACCAATCAGTCGTGCGATGATGTATTGCATTCCCACTAAGTGGTGTGTGAGGAGTGCCAATGTAATCAATCCCTAATACTATTTGTGCTAAGACAAAAATTTGATTTTGCAAAAACTGATCCACGAGGAAGGTAGAGACTAATGTATCTAACATAACTGCAAAAACCCCATATTTTTAGCTCAAATAGTTTTCCTAATACAAATAAATAAAACACTATTATATTATAACAATACGTTGCAATGTAAGCATTTTAATGGGTATAATTATTGCTTGGCTTATATGCATGTATGTATATTTGTAATTACTCTGAACTGAAACGTAAACGTTTGACATGACGTGATAAAAGAATTACTTTGAATAAGTCAAGGTGTTTGTTAAATTTGAGCAAGAACAAACAATACACTTCCTGCTGGCTTGTAGAATGGTGAATCGGCAGAACGTCACTTGTCACGCTATTTGTTTGTTAATGAATCGTACATAATCTCTATTTACTCTAGAGAGTTCAAAGCAGTATTGTAGCTATATGGCATATAAAATCCATACAGGCTGACAGGAATTATTGTGTCTTAAAAGGAAAGTTTACAAAAGCATATGTAATTGTAACAAGTTTAGTTCTACTTTCTTTTAATGAAATTTGTTTTTTGAGGTATTCAAATTTAAATTTTTGAGCTCAAGTGTAGGCTAGGAAATTACTAACAGGATTAATGAAACCACAGTTAGATCTTTTAAGAAGATTTATGTGGCATATTTTGTCTACCCCTTACAGTTTTCAGTTATATATACTATTTCAGAATGCAAAGGACCTTTGAGACCATTCACTACAGATGGAACTTATGTAGATATATAGATAATTTATTCATCTTGTAAATCATACATTGTACATGAATACTATGATATAAGACACGTCAAATTGTGAATTTACAGTGCAATTAACTATACTTGTAAATTAACAAGTCACATCCAATAAGGACAAGTCAGTGTTTGTACAAAATAATGTTTTATAAAGTTATCTCAAGAATTTTATAATATACACAATCAATTCAGAAATGTAACAATATTATAAACTTTCCATAAATTCACTAACAGAATAAAAACAATGACCTAGTAAGTATGCCAAAACTGACCCTTTAAATGCTGAAAAATTGCAAGTATTTCACTTGTCATAAAAATGTCACATGAGTGACTAATTTGAGATTAATTTGAATAATGTAGTGGCGATGTTACATAAGAGACTAACCTGAGTCAAGTAGTACTGTCACGTGACGTGTGACGTCACCTCCCAAGCTTCTGAGTGAGTGTTTGTGCAGGATTCAGCCTCTTTGTTAACTAGTAGGGACAGAGTGCAGACATAGTGTGCAGGACGGGCTGATTTACTATTTAGGATGTAAGGTATATGTATGTTAGTTCACTAATGTAATAAAGTGATACATTTCGGTTTTGTTATACTTTTGGCAGTTAACCTTGTGAAATTATTAAGTTCCCTACCTCTCCAGCCAGTGAGTTAGATGTTTTTTTGGCAGTTTTCCCCTAGTTCACGCCCGGCCATGGTTACACTTTAGTTTGTGAATCCAGCCCCATTCTCTGGCCGGGTTGTGACCATATTATTCAGTTCTTCCGTTTAAAAACCAGGGAAAATGTATCAGCTGGATCTGCTTGCAATTGAAATGAGAAAAGGGGTATTATAAACCACCTTCCCCCTACCACTGCCAGAACAATCCAATTGAGTTAATGTGGGCTCAAATTATGTTGCTAACAGAAATAATACTTTTAAACTGACTGACGCTGAACATTTTATTCACCAAGAAATTGACAAGGTTGCACAAGACTGGGAAAACTGTATGAGACCTGCAGATAAATTACAAGAACATTGCTTGTGGAAATAAATAACACATGACGAGATTTTGGAGCCTATCATCTTAAACTTGCAACATTCAGACGATGAAGACAGTGACAATGACGAATTGTCTCTTAACGGAAGTGACATTCATAGCTATATGGATGCGCTGCTGGCAGTTTCGTTGGATTAGAAAAATAGGTAATTCATAAACTATAATTATTTTTAAACTATATATTTAAAACATGTTGCAATTGTGATTTGAGCAACTGCATTATTATAAAGCTTTGGAAAATTCAGTTTGCATTCCCTTACGTCTAGCGCCAAGAAGAGTCACAAGTTTGCAAGAGAAAGGGAAATATAAAAAGAGTGGGGGTAGTGAGGTGGTAACAGTGAAGGCTCTAACACCACTGATGCGCTACAAACCAGAACCCTTCGCATTTGTAACACATAGTAGTCAACTGCCTTTTTATGTGCTTGGGGATGCAACTTAGATACATTTCTCGCATTACATCTTCAAAAGTGTCTCCCATTTCTCTTAGCTGGAAGGATTTCATTAGTCTGATTTATGGCATTTTTGTTGTGCCTTTTAGTTAGCTAGCAGTTGTGGTTTTTCTAGATGTGTATTATTATTTCTAGACACATAAGCAGCCTGTGACTGAATATGAAGCAATCCGTGAGAAGTCAGCAAGCCAGAAACGGGATGTTGAACGAGCTCTAACAAGGTTCATTGCCAAAACCAGTGATACACATTCACTGTTTCTAACCGAGGACAACATTTTTCCATGTAAGCATATACTTTATATAATTGAACATTGCTGTTTGTTGTAAGTGATGTTGGGCCTACTGTTTATTTGTTTTAACATTCATTTGCTGTTTGGAGGTTTTGGTAATACATAGTGGGTTTTTGGCCCAGCTCACATTGTATATATGTGTGTTATGTACCCTGTCTTAACTAACATTGTGGAAGTTTTCATTTCTTAAAATCGATATTACTCATGAGTAATAGTTGCATACGCTACTGAGAGACCAAACAACATAGGAACCTGTTGTGCGGCGTTTTGCCTGTCATCATCAACTCTCATTGCTCTCTGCCGCTAACAGAGAAAGGCGCAGATGAAACAATGCAACATTTTAAAACTACTGATATTATTATTATTATTATTATTATTATTATTATTATTATTATTATTATTATTATTATTATTATTATTATTATTATTATTATTATTATTATTATTATTGTTATTATTATTATTATTATTATTATTAATATTAATATTAATATTTTACTTCTTTGGATAATCTGAACCTTTCTTGGAATTTCATATCGTTCATATCTTCAGAGGCATGTCCTCTGTCCACTTTAATGGGCGTGTAATTATTGTCACTACCACGAAGAATTACATGCATGACAACTCATCTTCAAAATTATTGCATTCTAAAATATAAGCCGCCATTTTACAAGTGTGAGCCAAGATAATTGACGCTAACCGGTCATTCACGGCCAGTCGGAGTTATACAGTGGTGAAAAACTTGGTTTACTGTTGTCGATGCACCATAAATGACCACTCATCACAGTAAAATCAGTATTTTACCATAAAATCAGAGAAACTTTCTTTTGTGCGATGCAAGAATATTTTCTAAGTCCCAAGGTGCAGATACACGAATGCGCAAGCAGACAGCCTACAGGTCCTCGCATTGTAACCAACATGAGAAAAATGTGCAACACTTGTAGCAAATCTCTGCAAAAATGCCCCAGACATCTGTGCAACACTGGTGCAGAAAGACAGCTCAGTCGGTAGAGTGCCTGCCTGCTGTGCTAGGGGTCCCGGGTTTGATTCCTGGCTGGGGGTGGGGATTTTTCAGCAACCAAATTAGTTCCTCATCTTCCCCAGAGTCTGGAAGTATGAATGAGAGTGCAAATGTGTGCGTGATCTAATGATTAAAAAACAAATACAAAGCACCACCACCCCAACGTCTAGGACATAACACTTTCAATATGTTTCAAAGCAGAATGACCACTGATAGGAACATTGCAGTCAAAGGTGAGGTATATATGGAACAATAAAAAAAAAAGACATGTGAATGCATTTAGCACAGGTCAGTTCTGGAAACTACTGACCATGTTTCCTCTCAGAGTTTATTGCTTTACAAAAGTAGGCTTGCTGTCCAGCAGAAGTACTTATTGTACTGTTAGAAGTGAAAGCTGTTCATTCTTCGAATATTTAAGATTCGTTCAGTACATTGTTGAAAATCGGGAAATAACTTGACAAATCAGTAAAATGGACTTGTTCTTTTATTTGTTAATGAGGAGGCCTGCCTTCAATTATTATTCGACGAGGGTTTGCAGAGGACACAAATGTTATGTTCCGAATGCAATGTCGCCCTGCACCCCATCAAGAGATGGGACCCTAGTTTTGCTGCAGATACGTAAATGGTAAAAGAAGGTACTACTGTTGCTACCATTGATACTAATAGATACCTTGTATTTGTGTAGTTAGTTTGCTAGATAGTGTAATTTAGGGACAAATAAGACTTTTGGCAGCATTGCGTTCAGTGGAGAAACAAGGATAGTTTGGCTGCACTGAATTCTTCAATATGGCTACATATGCAACAAGTAAATAAACGAACAATTAAGTTATGACTTTAGTAATGTTAAAAGAATCCCCTCCAGCATGAAATTGCACTAAAAAGTAAAGAAATAATATTAAACATCATAGTTGTATATAAAAGTGTCATAGTTGTATGAAAGTGTAAAGGTCTTCGAAAAAATTGTTGGTGTCACATATTAGAAAGAAGAGCCATAAAATTTTGATTGAGAATGGACGCTTAGCTGATGTGTGCTGACAAAAGCTTGAATCAGTTGGTTGGTTGGCAGATGTTTAGTATTTGATCCCCCAGAATTACGCTTAAACAGGAGCAGTCTCGTCCATGCTAGACGAATCTGGTCACTTATCTCTTTGCGAGGATCGATTCCAGAACGTCAGCAACCTCAGCCAATATAAAGCTTGCAGCTGGCCTTTATTGTACAATCCTTGTTTGTTTTATTTTTATGTAGATAAATAACTTCATTTGTGTGTAGAATAAACCCTCTTTATGCCAAAACTACATGTCACCCTTTTAACCCTTTCCGGTCGGATGTCGATACTATGTCGACAGGGTAAGCCGGCCGCTGCGGTCGTATGTCGACATATAGTCGACAACGTTGGGAGGGTGTTTACAAGGATTTTTTTCAATGAACTGCAAAGATTTTTTCCCAGAGGGCGGCACGAACTATTAGTACAGACTAGTACGTCCGTTCTGATGTCCCCTCTAGTGAGTAAATTTCAATTCATAGTGTTTCTAGAGGGAATTGAAAATAGTTGTTTTTGAACTTCATCATGGCTTCAACAAGTGTTGCACCTGTGCATGTTAAACGTGTTTATAGAGTATCAAATCCTGAAGATGATGAAGCTTTGGGGCATCTTCTACAGGAAGTGCTAAATGATAACAGTGATGACGATTTGGATTTTGCGGAAGAAGCTGAAATTGCGAGTTCTGCTTCAAGTAGCGCGTCCAGTGACTGTGAGGACAACAGGCTAAGTGCAGTTGGTACCGATGTTCGCGATAACCAGGCCGACGGAGATGGGTGGTATGCAGTAAGCGCAAATGACTTAACGCCTGTAAAGCATAACTTTAGGAAAAGTTCAGGCCCTAAGATAAATTTGAGTTATGATGCTACTCCATATGACTATTTTTCTTTGCTTTTCGATGATGAACTGATTAGTGAAATAGTTGCCGAAACAAATAGATATGCCGAAGAAAAAATCTCAAAAATAGAAATGAGCCCTCGTTCTATTTGGCTGAAATGGAGCCGTGTTACATTAAGCGAAATGAAAGCCTTTTTGGTCATGATAATTAATATGGGTATGGTACCAATGCCAGAATTAAAAGATTATTTTTCTTCAGACTGGAAGACTGAAATAAAATTTTTTCGTGATGTAATGGCTAGGGATCGTTTCTTACAAATATTTTGGATGCTTCACGTGGGAAATGACACAGTAAGTGAAACAAATGCAGTACTGAGGCGGACTAGAAAAGTTCATGGAGTTGATGAACATATAGAAAAAAAATTCCAGCAGCATTTTGTACCTGGTCAAAACATTACCATAGATGAATCTACTGTTGGTTTTAAAGGACATATAATTTTTAAAACATATAACCCTAAGAAGCCTACAAAGTGGGGACTTCATTTGTTTGTTTTAGCTGACAGTGCAACGGGCTATATTCATAGTATTATCCCATATTATGGCAAAATTACCCCCGATGTATGTAATTTACCCTTTGAAAATAAGAGTTTCACAACCAGGATTGTGTTGTCTCTAATGTCACTCCTTCAGAAATGTACAAATGACATAACAGGGTATCATTTATTCACAGATCGTTATAACAGTAGTGTTGATCTGGCACAAGAACTTTATCAGTGCCAATGTCATTCAACAGGCACAATAATTGCTGACAGAGCTGGGAACCCACGACCTGTTAGGCAAGGAGCCTTCAAGAAGTTGAAGAGTGGAGATGTGTCTGGTTTTCGTAAAAATGAAGTTCTCATTTTAGGGTGGAAAGATAAAAGACCCGTCATTATGATTTCCACCTATCACGACACTTCGATGGAGAAGGTTAGCCCAATACAAAAAGGAGGACTAGAAAAAGAAATAATGAAACCACTTTGTGTGTTAAATTTCACTAAGAACATGGGCGGGGTTGACCGAAATGACCATTACTGTGCAACGTATGCATTTTTACGAAAATCTTTTAAATGGTGGAGAAAACTGTTCTTTTGGTGTCTTGAAGTGAGCATCGTAAATTCGTATATCCTTTACAGCTGCCATAAACAAAATATGCAATCCAGCAACAAGATAATGAGCCATCTTCAGTTTCGCCGATCTCTAGTTCAAAGTTTAGTAGGGAATATCAGAAATCCAAGGAAGAGATGTCACCCCGGTACGGCGGAAACAGAGGAACGACTAAACCAGACCAATAATTTCATATACCATTTTGAAAATAAGAAACACAAAGACTGTATTGTCTGCAGCAACAGGAAGGTAAAAGGAGCAAGAAAGGAAACATATTATTACTGCAAAACATGTTCCAACCAGCCTGCTTTGTGTCCCGGCGAATGTTTCAAACGGTATCATACATTACAGGAATATAAACGCAAATAAGGTTGTTCGTCATTTCCTCAGCTCCTTTACAGTATTTATTTCCCATATTTAGTGTTCACGTACATTAAAAAAAGTGAACCATTTATATAAGTGTAAATATGCATACGTTTAAATTGACCAAACATTACAGTGTAGACATACAAAAACTTTGGTTCTTCAAGGATTGTTTTCGTACATTTACAAACGTGCAACTTATATACTTTTAGATATGGACATAAATGAGTTAAACATTACAGTGCAGTAACAAACAATTCTGGATTTTCTAAGGATGTCGCCGAGCACCATTTGCCTCAGAAACATGCGAGTACAATTTTATCTTAGTTTCTGTTAATATTTACGCATTTGTTAAAAGCTGCATGAGAGTTACCGCATTGTATGTTCCTTCCGTCTACCTGGCTCTCGGGGATGCAAGGTCAGCCCACTTAGGTCCTTATTGCACAAACATTTCCTTTAGAAATCCCTCGCACAGGAATGTGGAAATCCCTACGACCAGCTGGCGAAAATTTTTACCAGCGTATTCGACTGGTAAGGGTTAAAATAAGATAAACCTTCACCTCTGTGTACCTTTTAGGAGAAAGATGCTTTCTGAACTACCCCCTTCAGGCGGAAACCCCTAGTCATGTTCACTGTCTTAAATTGAATATAATGTCACATCCGGTGCAGGTGCAATGCTTGAACGTTACACCTGGTGCAGGTGTGTCGTTGAATGTCTCATCATACTACTTTACATCTTCATTCATTCATCTTTGCCTCTTGTTTGATGAAGTTAAATACATGCAAC
Source organism: Mantis religiosa (assembly GCA_030765055.1). NCBI lineage: Eukaryota > Metazoa > Arthropoda > Insecta > Mantodea > Mantidae > Mantis > Mantis religiosa. The sequence goes on along the minus strand of CM060958.1, from coordinate 148,030,800 downwards.
AATTTCCCTGCTGCACTATTTAATACCCTGCCACTTAACTTGGAAAACATAGAAGACATTTATTAAATTTTAGATGAGTCGCATTTTTTACACATCTGCTTCACTTTCGTACGAAAGTGAAGCAGATGTGTAAAAAATGCGACTCATCTAAAATTTAATAATTTTTCGCTTCACTGTGGTGTTCCAATACAGTTGAATCTCAATATAGAAGACATTGTTGTGAATAAGCTTAACTTACTATTCTGTTTCAAAACATGACGAAATGTGAAACATTGATCCAGACTGAATGTGTTGCTTGGTGTAATATTGCTCATGCAATGTAAACTGAACGTTTGCTTGTATTGGCAGAGAGGCTCACAATTGTAGAATATTTCTGCCCACTATGATTAAGAATTTGTGTTTGAAATCAGAGAGGGAAAAAAATGTAACATTTTAAAATAAAATTGTTTGTGTGTCTAATGCTCAGGAATTGACAACCAAGTCATTCTGCATAATTTTAAAATAAAATTGTGTTTACTGTTTCAGTGATAGCATGTAAGCCGCAGATGCCACCATATCTTAAAGCCTTACTGCCTCTCGACCAAGTGTTTGACTTTGAGGATGAATTTGCATCAACTCCACCTCGCCCCCAAAACAGTAGTACTGTTGCGAGCCGTACCAAATCTGGGAGAGGTGACGGTGAGAGAGAGGAAGAGGAAGACAATGGTGAAGGAGGTGAAGGGAAAACTAGTGAGAATGGGGATACAGGGAAAGAGTCTGAACCCATTGATAATCCATATTTACGACCAGTCAAGCTCCCAAGAAAGAGGAAACAGAGCAAAGTACCTATTTGACGTCAGCTTTAATCATTTTTGGATATTTAAACATAACTTAAGTTGGAGGTCAGTCCAAATATTATTTTTAAATTTGCTTCAAAGAAGCAATTTGTGCAGTCGTTGCCAACGTTAAGGGCTGATTTCATCAACCGTGATAACTTTTAATGTTGTGTTGAACTGGTTTGTGTTGATATTGTATTTATTTCATCTGTTAAACATATCTTTGAAAGTAAAAAGAAATATACCAAGACACATAAATGAGTACAAATGCAGAGACATAAGATTTAATGAACATTTAAAACACAAAAGAATAGGAAGGTACATAACAGCTTTTGTGAGTTTGAGATATAAAAATAAACATTTACAATCTTACATTTTACGCTACTTCATGATCTAGGGTTTCATCTTCACTGTAAAAAGTGTAGTCAATCACGAAATTAAAATAAAACCTTTTGGTATCCAGTGCTAGTTGTATATAAATGTAGACCATCATATGTGAAGCTATTTTCATAGAGTTCTGGTTCTGTATGAATTGACAAAGACTGTATTACCTGGCATTTACATTCTTGTGTTTTATATTTTACTATCATTTATGACACTTTTTGTTGGTCCCCTAGATTTATGTATTTGAAATATGCTTCCTACTTTTTACATCATGCCAGGCATTTCAAACAAATTAAAAAGGCCAATCAGAAACATTTAACTTTCAGCAGAGGACTTTGTTTTCCCATGGCCAGGGATGTGATGATGAGTAGCTCATTTTGCAATCTGCTCCTTTGACATGCCATAATGGTTGCCGTAATGAGTTAGACCAATTAGAGTAACAGTTGATACAAGCTATGGAAATATCTTAACTGTAATTAATCTACTTGTTTTGACAAAAATGACTTGCCTGTCCCCTTCCATTCATTTAAAACGTTCTGTCTGCAGTTAGCAAATTATTAATTCCTAGTGTTGATTGGTACATTTTTACTAACCAAATCCACATTTTTTCTTGTTTTTATGTGTTTGTTGTCTGAGTTTAGCTGTCAGTTATTTATCACAATCTTTTTGTTAAATCTTTATTATTATTTTATTTATTTATTTTTTTAATTTACATCCTCCAACTGTGTTATATCGGAGGATGAATGAAATGGGTGAAATGATGCTCAAATGAGTCCGGGTTCCATGGAACTTAGAGCTACCCGACATTCGTCTTTCAGTATAAGAGAAAACTCCAGAAAAAACCTTATCCAGGTAACTCATTGTAACAGAGATTCAAACTCAGTATCTCTTAAATGTGAGGCAGACACGCTACCATCTATGCTACCGAGGCGGGCTTTTATTGTTAAGAGTTGTCTTTACCAACATCGTACCATACTGTCACACATAATCGTGTATCCATATATGTGATACAACTGGCGATAGATCTCTGCTGGACATTGCTTTTGAGCGTACAAAAATTGGTTGACTGCATGAACTTTGTAGTTGGCAGCCATTTTCTCCCATAGCACAGCGTAATTACCACTGCCGTCACAAGAATGTATTATTTCCTCTCTACTTTTCCTAACCTAATGCCATCTCTGGACACAATCAGGACTTGTGGATGCATCTTATATGAACATAATTTAGATGAAACTGTGTTTTGTTGTGCAGGAAAACTTCAAAGGTGATTACTGTCAAAGGGAGAGGCAAGTAAAAGAGATTAACTATTTTGATGGGAGTTAAGCTCCACCCTTTTGTGATAGGAAAGTCAGGAAGCTTTGTTGCTTTAAAAATGTGCAGTCACTGCCAACTTGCCATTCAGAAAGCTTGAATAACCACTTTTTGGACAGTAGTTGGCTGTTCTGTATGCAGGAATGAGGTCACAAAATAGGAAAGTCGTGCTTTTTATCAATCATTACTCTGCCTATCCTACAGATACATACCTGACAAATGTTCACTTATAGTTCCTTCAAATGTTTAACATTATGTTAAACAACATTTTTGAGTTAAGTTAATTGATGGAAATTAATCATTCCTTCACACTAGCCGTGTATAGGCTAAGTATTTTTTACATTGGTTGGTGAGACTGGCCTTATGTATATAATAAATTAGAAATAGTTAATTTGCAGTAAAGGAATGTGACCTTCCTTTAATTTTGAACCATAAATAAATAATTCCACATAAAGTTTCAATTGAAGAGAAAATATCCTAAACTTTTATAGACATTCAAGTGTTTCAGCACCTGTATGCAAGAAAAACTTGCCTCTCAGTGTGTGTGTGTGCGCGCACGTACCTTAGGACATTGTCATTGTTATATGTGTTTAGAGGAATTTAGTAACAGTGACGTCAAAATTAATCGCAGAAACTATTTGTAGTTGGTTTATTGATACTTGTCACTTACTTTTTTATATTAGAGACTAGTTTCAAGGGCAATCACCTCCATTTTCAATCTCTTTCCAACTGGCTGTTATATTCTCTCAATAATATAAAAAAGTAAGTGACGAATATCAATAAACCAACTACAAATAGTTTTTGCGATTCATTCTCATTGTGTTTATAATGAGCAAGGAGGGTTCACAATTTGGTCCTACTAAGTGTTTCAAATAGGAAGAGTTCTGACTTATAGCAAATCAGATGCATTAGAGCCTTCGGCATTGCCACCTCATTACCCCTCACTCCTTTTATGTTTCCTTCTCTCTGGCACATTTGCAAGTCTTCTTGGCGCTAGACGTAAGGAAATGCAAACTGAATCTTCCAAAGCTTTATAATAATGCAGTTGCTCAAATCACAATTGCAACATGTTTTAAATATATAGTTTAAAAAATAATTATAGTTTATGAATTACCTATTTTTCTAATCCAACGAAACTGCCAGCAGTGCATCCATATAGCTATGAATGTCACTTCCGTCATTGTCACGTGCTATTTCTTTCCAAAAGCAATGCTCTTGTAATTTATCTGCACATCTCATACAGTTTTCCCAGTCTTGTCAACCTTGTCAATTTCTTGGTGAATAAGTTGTTCAGCGTCAGTCAGTTTAAAAGTATTATTTCTGTTTGCAACATAATTTGAGCTCACATTAACTCAATTGGATTGTTCTGGCAGTGGTTAGGGGGAAGGTGGTTTATAATACCTTGTGTCTCATTTCAATTGCAAGCAGATCCAGCTGATACACTTTCCCTGGTTTTCAAACGGAAGAATTGAATAATACTGCTTTGAACTCTCCAGAGTAAATAGAGATTACGTACAATTCATAAACAAACATATAGTGAGATAAGTGACGTTCTGCCGATTCACCATTCTACAAGCCAGCAGGAAGTGTATTGTTTGTTCTTGCTCAAATTTAACAAACACCTTGACTTATTCAAAGTAATTTTTTTATCACGTCATGTCAAACATTTACGTTTCAGTTCTGAGTAATTACAAATATACATACATGCATATAAGCCAACCAATAATGATATCCATTACAATGCTTACGTCACGATGCATTGTTATAATATAATAGTGTTTTATTTATTTGTATTAGGAAAACTATTTGAGCTAAAAATATGGGGTTTTTGCAGTTATGTTAGATACATTACTCTCTACCTTCCTCATGGATCAGTTTTTGCAAAATCAAATTTTTTTCTTAGCACAAATAGTATTTATTAGAGATTGATTAGGTTGGTACTCGCCACACACCACTTAGGGTAATGCCATATGGCAACACTGCAAGACTCTGATTGGTTGCTCGTCTAGTAGCACTCAAGGATAAACACCTTCCCATTTGAAACACATAATAGTTATTAAATTTTAGATGAGTCGTATTTTTTACATTTTACTTTTTTTTTTTTTTTTTTTTACACATTTTTTAAATCTCGACATAATAGTTACTTTTCATCAGCTAGTTGTCATTTTCTCTAAAGTTTATGATGGATGGAAACTATAAGAAACTCTTAAGGTAACTCAGTATATCCTTAAATAATGTTACCAGTAAATAATAGATTGAGTCTAATTTTTACTTTATTTCTACCTCTTTTTCTTTTTTAGTAATTTATGTCCTCCAACGTTAAGTGATATCGGACAATGAATGAAATGATGCTCAAATGAGTCCGGGGTCCATGGAGCTTAGAGTTACCCGACATTCGTCTGTCAGGATAAGGGAAAACCCCAGAAAAACCTTATCCAGGTAACTCACCCTAACCAAGATTCGAACTCGGGACCTGTTGAACGTGAGGCAGACACGCTACCAAGGCTAAGAGGAATCTTTTAACAATATGCAACAAGCGAACCTTCCATAGCAGATGGTGCCTCCAGATTGCCATATATTGATGTAATATGTGGCAATGTATCTAGAGTGGCTATAAAACAATAATGAACATGGGCTTAGCCAATACAGTGATGTTGCTCTTTTAACATTGCCAGTTCCACAGCGTAAACTGAACTGTGTTATCGCTCCAATATGCTGCAGTTGCAATATAAACATATGCTTAAATTCCATATAAAGAACCATGCTGAAGCCGAAAACACAAACTATTCAAACGTACAATTCTTTTCTTAAGAGTGTTGAAAACAGTGTTGTTGTAATAAATTAAATTTATAGGGAGTCGATTAATGACACTAGTGTTGTTTAGTGTCATTAATCAACTCCCTTTAAATTTAATTTATTCAAATGTAATTCTTTCTTCAGTGATTTTGATCAACCCAGGTTTTATCTAAATAAAAGATGACTTTGGAATCACCTGTACTATGTGCATTTTGCACAGAAATTTTAGTTTTGCAGTGACAATATCACTTCTTGCAAGCAGAAATTTGCGAGCATTATTGGCTCTCCTATATTAGAACCCAAAAGATTTCAAAATGTTATACTTAGAAGATACAGAACTCGTATATTCTGTTTTCTCTCATTAGATTGGTCAGCCTTTTGTCAGATATTCACCCTTGTCATATAAATCATAAATTGTTATATGTAAAACATACTTATAAAAGTTGTCTAACTTGGTAGCACGCTTTTCCACTGCTCAATGTTTTCCAGAAGGCCTAAATATGTAAATTCTTAATTTAGTGAACTGCTTGCCTTTTTTAACAATGCTTGTCACAGAATGAGCACTCCCACAACAAGCTTGTGCAGTTAATTCTCGACTCTGAGCTAAATTTGTACATTTGTAATCTTCTTTAATTGAAAACCATTTGAGATACAAATGCATATGAAAAATAATATTTCTAAGCGGCTTATGTAAAATCTTATGAATTATCTCACAGTCACTACTAGGTGCACTAGTACTAGGCTTGCTAAGCAGAATATTCACTAACTTTGAAAAGCAAGTTTGTACTCTTAAAAGACCACTTTAATGAATGAAAGTTACACGTGTCTGTATTTTTCTTCACAGACCTTTCTTTTTGGCCAGGCATCTTCTCTTTCCCTATCAGCAAAACCAAATGTGCTACAAACATGGGATTTGGGTGGTCATCCTCAGAAAAAATAGCTTTGTGACATGGGGAGACAAAATAATTATCTAATTAGTATCTTGAGTGTGCAAAGAACTTGGTTCAGCAAAGGAAGCCAGAATGCGGGTTGAACTGTACATCACACTTCCTCACTGGCTGTCAGCAATAGACCAGCCACGCCTATCCCCGCCTGATGTTCATTCCTGTTTTACAGTTACTCTAGTACTTGAGGTTACTCATGAAGATCAGGATCTTTTTTTCTCTCTGCCATTATATTACTAGAACAATCGTACCAAGTATTTTGTTTGTGGTGCACTTTTTTGTTTTTGTATTTAATAATGTTCATATACATTTTTTTTTTTTTTCCAATTTTTGTTTATTTAGTTTTTTTTCCAGTTTACTTTAGTTCTCCCATGAGGTATATATGAGTACTTGATTTGTGTGCAATGATAAACTCTTAGGCAAAACTGTTTTAATGGAAACCGTATGTATCAAGTGATTTATTTATACATTTAATTCTTTGCTAAATTATTCTCCCTGCCTTGAATGTTATATAAATGTGTGTAACATTACACTAGGATTACATTCAAAGTGTTTCTATTGCCAGGCCATTTCCATTTAGACCTAAACAGCTATTTATACATATACAGGCAATCTAAAATATTAAAAGTTCAAGAAATTAAACTTAATGTATTTGGCATTAATTTTGGTAAAACACTTTTCAGAAAGAGCCATGTCTTCCTTCCCTTTGTATATACTGTATGCACACAATTTCTTGAGCGTTCGGGCCCTAAGTCTTCATTCAGTAGGTTTTTCCTAATTCCGCAAACACAGATGACAACTTTGAAACATGAAATGCTTTCACACGTACATCGTTTCATTTTAAGCAGTTTTGAGGTTAAATATTAGCTAACCAGTTAACAACAAATCTAAGAGCAAGACATATGTTGTGAATGCTCTCAAAAGGGGACACACTATTATTGGTCTACCTCCGTATAACTGTGATCTGAATGCAATTTAGCTGGCGTGGGCGCAGAGGACGCAATGTTAACTAGAGAGCCACAAATCTGCGGAAACTTGCTATAGAAGCGACAGATTCGGAAGGATACTGCAAGAAGGTCCAAGAGCTGGAAATGCAATATTGGAGAAACAATGGTGTAATAGAAAATGCAATTGATAAAATTATCATCAGCACTTCTGAGAATACCAGCGATGAAATGACGCCACAGACTCACAAATCGAAGAACCACAAAGTGAGAGAGTGTTTATAGCTGTCATAATATTTGTTTTCTGCACAACATAGTAAATATATAAGCATACTGCTTATTGGATGGAGTTCAATGTGTGTATGTCCAGATATCTCACACCTTTGGCACATATATTTGCTTATCTTACCGCAATTTGGCTGAACTGTTTTTCTAGGTTGACCACACTGCAGAAATAAAAGTGTGTTAGCTCTCTCCTCTTTCCCTCTGCCTGCACCACAGCATAAATCCAGCACGCAAGAAAACGTGCACATATAGTACTTAGCAATTCTATAGAAATGGATGGATTGTTAGTCAGCTACAATGAAGTATTAAATTATTTTCTGGTGCACATTCACATTTTCTCAATATTCTCAGTATTCAATAAAGTATACCAGTGAGTAAGTGGTTTCCCAAATGTACCTTATGAATTGTATATAATATTGATGTTCCATATGTTTATGTACATACATTAGTTTGCAAGTGTAAATCTAGCATAGTACTGAGAGACCCAAAAACTTCCAAACCAGCTGCACTGTGTTTTCCTGTCCGCTCATTGGCATCTACTGCTATCATAGAAAGACACAGATGAAACCATACAACATTTTTAAAACTACTTTTAAAGGCCGGCCTTACTTACCCATGTTATTAAAGGAGATGCCATTGTCCATACATGTTTGGTACCTCCATCACTTGCTGTAGTTGAAGTGGAGAAATGCTGGCAATTCTCTGGTGGATAGAATTCACAGCGGGTTAGGTTTGGGGGACCAAGGGGCTACAAATCTATTAATAATTCTGTCCTGAAACACATTTTCAATTGTTCTCATCGAAAGATTGGCTGTATGAGCTGTTGAAGGTCTTGTTGAAAAAGGTAAAATCATGCCTTATGTCTGCTAATCCCCCCCCCAGAAAAAAGACAGCAAAATTATATTCATGTATTTACGAGTTTCAACTATTGACTTGAAAACTTGGGCCTGTAATTCTTTCTCCTCTAACCGAGCAGGATAGCTCAGGCAGTTTCATCTGTGGCGCACATTCGAGAGGCTCTGGTTGGATTACTGTGGCCGATTAACCTGACCCATGGGCTTTATCGAGGGTTTCTGTGGGTCGCTAGGTGAATATTGGGTAGGTTAATTACATCCCTCGAATTTCCTTTCCCTCCATTTTATCTCCATTATCATTTCACATCATCTCTTATCTGGTGGTCTTTTTCAGGGTAGAAGTGTCAGCGGGTGTCTTGGCGGTACATTGCAAGATGATATGCTCTGAGGTAAACTACTTCCTCCTCCGAAAGGTTGGTTGGCAGTTTCTGCGCCTCTGCTGGGACTATTTCGGGACTGCCAGCCAGGGACCTTTGGGGCTTGGCTGCTGGGCTTGTTGCCATCCCTCTGTAGAGGAGCATGTCCGTTGTCCTGACCTGTTGGGGGAAGTCTCTATCTAAGTAAACTGTAGGGACTCTGCCCTCTGTACTATCATGGCTCCTTGGGATGGCTGCCCTGTGTCTCCTCTTGCCTCATCCTTCCTCCCGGGGGTGCTTCACTTGGGGGCATAGGCACAATGGGCCCAGCATGGCGGTACGTACCGAAACCCCTCCGTAGTGAAATCCTAATCCTTTCTCCTCTAATAGAGGAAGGTCAGCATTTCTCAACATGAAGTATGAGTGTGGATAATCTCCTAAAGAGGTGCCCAACATGTACAGACAACTACGGTGGCCAGTTTCAGCATCTCCTGTAACAACATGATTAAGTAAAGCCTTTAAAGGTGTAATAAAAATGTTGCTTGGTTATCATCTGACAGCAGCAGATAGCAACGTGCACTGAGAACAGGCAAAACACTTCGCAGCTGGTTCGGATGCTTTTGGGTCACTCAGTATGACAATTCTTGTTCTATTTATCATCTGCAACATGTGTTACTATGACAAAAGCTCTGGTTACTGCACTTCATGTTCACTGTGTGGTATCATTCAAATAAAAACTCGAATGTTTGCAAACCAACATGCTTGGAGATCTCATTGTGTTTGCTTTATAAATTATACTCCCATTCTTTACAGATGTTCATTTTACAGTAATCTATACCTGTGTCCATCATTTTGAGCATAAGTACATTCCTTAGTGCTGTTTGTTGTTTTTTTTGTGTTTAATTTTTAAATTCTTGTGTATATAGACTTTGATCTTTGTATTTTGTTCATATCTTATCAAAAAGCTTTTGCAGTATATTCTTTAATTTAATTTCTTTCCAACATTTTCATGTTTATGTGTTATATGTGTAAATAAAATATATTGAGCATAATTAGTTGTACATATAATATGTAATTTATTTCTCATCTTTCCTTTTACATCATCAAATGGAAATACAAAATCAAGATTACAATTATTTTCCATACTGGAAATCCTACCATGTTGCTTTTCATTGAATAATTCACTCCCCATACACCTAACGCTAGGTTTTTGTGTATTGGAGGCCTTCTACTCCTTTTTACACATTTTGTCATTTCACTATCCTAATCTACATTTTTCTCTTGTTTTTAGCCATCTCTCTTTAACTTTCCCTAAATAATTCCCTATATTTCTCCTGTTCTTTTCCCCTTTTACTGACAAAATTTTTCTATATATGTGTTTGGAGGAATTTAGTAACAGTGACATCAAAATTAATCTCAGAAACTATTTGTAGTTGATTTATTAATACTCGTCACTTGTTTATATTTATGAGAGACTAGTTTCAAAGACATTCGCCTCCATTTTCAATCTCTTTCCAAATGGAAAGAGAAAATGGAGGCGAATGTCTTTGAAACTAGTCTCTCATAAATATAAACAAATAAGTGATGAGTATTAATAAACCAACTACAAATAAATCCTTTTATGGAAGTGTTGAAAACAGTGTTGTTGTATAAATTAAGTTAATTAGGAGTCGATTAATAACACAAAACAACACTCACTTTTAAATTTTCCCGGAACCGGTTTCTGAGGTCTTCCCTCTATCTTCAGCCGGACATCGACTAGTTCTCATTGGTGTAGCTGGCAATATTTTGTCTTCGGTCTCCTCTGGTGGCGGTTCGAGGAACTTGCTGAACAAATCTTTCTGGGGGATGTCGAAATTGAATACTTTGTTCCTATTTTTTGAAATAAAGATTTGTTCCCATGTGGACAGTTCTTCTTTTCCTGTTGTATGTTTTAGTAATTTTGGTTCTGGATTTATGTTGTGGTTTTTTTCCCAAAAATGCGTGGCGACTCCTGATTAACTTAACAACTACAAATAGTTTATGAGAATTTTTTTTTCTTTTCTAATTACTACTTTGCCCCCCAAATTGTCCCATTTACGTAGCCAGTTCTGCTCTCTCCATATCTTTGTTTGACTACAATATAATATACTGTGACTTTGTGGGTTCATAGAATTAAAAGTTCAACTTGCAGAAATTCAAAATGTTCTTTATTTCCGTAGCAACACACTGTTCAATCTTTCAGTAGCAGCATTACGTCACATACACAATTACAATCTACCAAGGTCTTTGACCGCAACAAAGAGCTTATTCAACTTCCACTGTTTACAACACTCTTGTTACAACTCCTGTTTATGACTGCCTCTTGGCGAGTCGTCACTTTCTTAAATACCTCTACTCATATTACTAGATATTTCCGGAATATTCTGTAACAAACAAGAAATCGAATGTTTTGTAAGACAATCAAGATTCACTAGAATATTCTGTTTACCTCACTTTATCTGTTTTGGCATGCCTTTTATCTCCGCACTATGTTTATCTGCTTATACAGGCTCTTTAGCTCCATGATACACTATCTGTCTTATCGCTACCGCAAACCCTTTTAGCGCGTATGCCGCCAGTCGTAATAATGGATTCGCGACAATAGAATGGAAACCTGCATTATCTTACTAAAATTAGGCAAGTGAGTCAACCTTGTATATACTTTTCTCCACTTACAAGTTTTTTATGAAGACTAGTTTCTGGGGACTTCTCCCCTATCGTCAGCTCTGTGGTTGACTGATGATGCATCCAGTGTCTGCATCTGGCTTGGTGTTGTGCTGCCATCTAATGTCCTGGTAAGTTTGATGACGTCATCTACCGCGGGAATTTCAAAATTCATCAAGAGGTCCTGTTTTTTCGTAATAAATATGTTTTCCCAAATCTGTAGTTCCAGAGGTTTCTTTGCCTGTTTGATCAGTTCTATTTCTTGTTTTATGTTGTGATTCTCAGACCAAAAGTGATGTGCTACGGCCGACTTGTCCATTTGTTTGAATTTAATATTTCTGAAGTGTTCTTTCATTCTTGTTCCTAGATTCCTTTTGGTCTTACCAATGTATATCTTGTCACAATCCTGGCAACTCATTTGGTAAATGCCTGATAATTGAGTTTTCGGTGTGCTATTTTTTAGAGGGTGGTTTAGCAAGTTGCGGATGTTGTGTTTGTTTTGAGGGGCTAATTTTATGTTGAAGCTCTTAAATATCTTTTCAAATTTTTTGAAGTATTTTGGATGAAATGTAAATTTTCCATATCTGGTGTTTGGGTTTTCTAGTTTTTTTAACGTAGTAATGTCCTTTAAGTATTTGTTTCTTTTGTGTCTATAGATCAGTTTTTTGATGAAATTTGTGTTATAGTTGTTCAGTTCGGCAACCTGGTGTATGTGAGCATACTCCTGTTCATATTCTGTTTTTGTTAGCGGAATGTTGATTAATCTGTGAACTAAACTATGGAATACTGCATATTGATGTTGTACTGGGTTTAATGGGTTGCATTTAATGTAATTGTCAACATGTGTTGCTTTTCGGTGTATTCCAAATTGTAATCCTGTTGGTGTTCTAATGATTTTCAAATCTAGAAAAGGTAGCCATTCATCCTGCTCTACTTCAATGGTGAAAACTATGGATTTTTCATGTAGGTTTAGCAACTTTATAGCATCCTCGGTTAGTCTTCTAGGGACTATCGCAAACACATCGTCGACATATCTATGCCAACATTTGAAAATATGTGGAAAGGCTTTAGTAATGTGTGTTTCCAAATTACTCATGAACAGATTAGCTAGTAATGGTGAAAGAGGGTTACCCATGGCCAAGCCTGCTGTTTGTTGGAAGATCTTGCTGGAGAACGTGAAACTGTTTTGTTCAATACATAGGGTGGTTAATTTGATGTATTCCTCTATTTTATCATCTGCAACGTTGCTTTTGGATAACCAGCCTTTCATCAATTTTGGAATTTTTTCTACTGGTATGCTCGTGAATAGAGATCTGATATCAAAGGACACCATCACCTCTTCAGTTTTTATAATTGTGTTTTCAGTTTTCTTTACTAAATCAAATGAATTGTTTATGCTTAGAGATTCAAACTTTTCAAACTTGTCAAATTCTTCCAACAACCATTTTGCCAGTTTGTAAGTCGGGGCATCTATATTGTTAATAATGGGTCGCATGCTGTTGTCTGTCTTGTGAATCTTAGGTAGGCAGTATAACTTTGGCAAATTAGGGTTGTTTACAATTACGCTATTTTTCATCTTATGTGGCACTACTGTATTTTCTTTAATTGCTTTTTTGGTGGTTTCTATGTATTTCCTTAAAGGGTTTTTGGTTAGGGCTGTATATTCTGGATTTTGTAGTAGATGTTCGACTCGCTGGTTGTAATCATTTCGGTCCATAATGACTATCGTGTTTCCTTTGTCTGCTTTCAGTATCTGCATTATCTTCTCCACACAATGGACACTTATCTAGCTCCCTCTCTTGACCTATACCTTTCAAGTTTCTCACCCCTGTTCTCGCCCAAGAAAAACCACCTCACCCTAACTTATTACATGTCTATGTATCCTTCCCTCCCCCAGGTTGTTTTTATTTCTCTATATAACCTCAGTGAGCTATAGTCACTAATAAAGTATCATTATCTTGCATACATAACAAAATGATGAGTTATTTTAAATAAAAAATTAAACTTTGGCAAAACTTGACATTTCAGTTTGTGTATAAGTACGTGTAAGGCCTTTTCACTGGGACATCTTTATTTTTTATTTTCCCTGTTTGACATCTTACAAAGCATGGGTATGTGAGCTACGTGTAGGCTATGGTTTGGATAGGCAGAGTCTGACTGAAAAATTCAATGCCATGGCTGGGATTTGAACCACGGATCTCCCGGTCCCCTTCTGCTTGCTCTTAAACATTGAGCTACTATGACTAATGTGCCAGGTTGACACTAAATTCTCCAACAGACTCATATATTTCCTGGTATATCACTCGGAGTTCTCTTATACAATGAGATGGACACTGGTGACTTACTATGCTGTAAGTACTAAGTCCCAGGCTTCATAGTTAAACCATTTTCTTTTTTGTTCTTTTGTTTTTGTTTATTGATGGGCACTAGTTGTTCTTCCACACTAGTGGATGGATAGATAGAGTCTGAATGAAATTTTGTTTTTTATTTTACAGAAGATTGAGAAGAACATATACATATGGTTAAATTACATGTTACAATGTAAACATAATTTAGTCCAAACGTCATTTAACCATGAAATAAATCCAGAAGTTAAATTATTAAAACAATTACATGGTCCAATAGATTTAATGGTTTGGTAAAAATTATTTATTTAAAAAAATTAACATCGTGTAATTAATTTTGAAATACCGACAGTCGATTCTGTTTTTAAGTTTGTTTCATTTTCAGATTTGGTAGTACTGGCAAAAACATAGTGACATATAGCGATTGTAAAAATGACGTTTGAGCTGATAATATGAATCAGTTTTCACAGAATTGCGATCCTCATCAATTAATAGGCAAATTTTTATCATTTTCTTTTAAGATAAGTAAAGTTTTATGTCACAAATTATTATATTTGTATAGTATTTGTTGCTTCAATGTAACTAGCTTCATATTTTACGTATTTGCTATTTGAATATTTAAGGCTATCTGAATCTAAAATATTGACAAAACCCAAAATGAAAGCTGACGAGCCGCTACTGCTCCGTGTGGAGAGGTAGAGCAGAGCACAATACCAATTAGCAGCACAGCCACACTCAACTTGAAATGGCTTCAGACTATCACGCAATGCCCGATACAAACCTTGTTTTTCTCTTATTTTTGTATGCCCTTGAGCAGCTCATAGTAATTTAAAATCTGTTCTAAAAAGGAATGTAAAACACAAACCAATTCGGCTGGACTTGTGATACCATAATATGTGTTCAGCGCAGGAAGTTTCACAGTAGAACTATTAAAACGGTCACACATTTCGTTCAGCAGAGCAAGCAACTTGGACAAAATAGCTGCCCCGTTACACTAGATACAGCAAGCGCCATTGACTAAGTCTGATATCTAGGAATTCTAGAACTTCTATAGAAGCAAAAACGTTTCCAGAATATTTATAAATTAAGAGACCTTTTAAGTGATATGCCACACATATAAAATTAGTAACTTTGTTATGCTCCAAATGGTCACCAAATGATGCATTCAGAGATCGATCTCAGATCCAACATTATGGAACATTCAGTGACTCAAAGCGAGGGAAGCTCCAAATAATAATTTTCATTAAAATAAGAGAGAATAATGACTCAAAGAACTAAGGCTACTCTTTAGTACTCTTTCTATTGTACAGTCACACGTAGGTCCAGTAGCGAGGTGAGACTTTCAAAGCGAGGGAAGCTCAAAATAATAATTTTCATTAAAATAAGAGAATAATGACTCAAAGAACTAAGGTTACTCTTTAGTACTCTTTCTATTGTACAGTCACACATAGGTCCAGTAGCGAGGTGAGCCTTTAAAAGCTAGGGTAGCTCCCAATAATAATTTTCATTAAAATAAGAGAATAATGACTCAAAGAAATAAGCCTACTCTTTAATACTCTTTCTATAGTACAGTCACACGTAGGTTCAGTAACTAGGCATGACTTTCAAAGTGAGGGAAGCTCCAAATAATAATTTTCCTTAAAATAAGAGAGAATAATAACTCAAAGAACTAAGACTACTCTTGGTACTCTTTCTATAGTACAGTCACACATAGGTCCCGTGTCAAGGTGTGACTTTCAAAGCGAGGGAAGCACCAAATAATTTTCATTAAAATAAGAGAGAATAATGACTCAGAAAACTAAGGCTACTCTTTAGTATTCTTTCTATTGTACAGTTACACGTAGGTCCAGTAACGAAGCATGACTTTCAAAGTGAGGGAAGCTCCAAATAATAATTTTCATTAAAATAATAGAGAATAATGAATCAAAGAACTAAGGCTACTCTTTGGTACTCTTTCTATAGTACAGTCATATGTAGGTCCAGTAGCGAGGCATGACTTTCAAAGTGAGCAAAGTTCCAAATAATAATTTTCATTAAAATAAGAGAGAATAATGTCTCAAAGAACTAAGGCTACTCTTTGGTACTCTTTCTATAGTACAGTCACACGTAGGTCCAGTGTCAAGGCGTGATTTTCAAAGTGAGAGAAGCTCCAAATAATAATTTTCATTAAAATAAGAGTGAATAATGACTCAGAAAACTAAGGCTACTGTTTAGTATTCTTTCTACTGTACAGTTACATGTAGGTCGAGCAGCAAGGCATGACTTTCAAAGCGAGGGAAGCTCCTAATAATAATTTTCATTAAAATAAAAGAGAATAATGACTCAGAAAACTAAGGCTACTCTTTAGTAGCAGTTACATATAGGTCCAGTAGCGAGGCACGACTTTCAAAGTGAGGGAAGCTCCAAATAATAATTTTCAATAAAATAAGAGAGAATAATGACTCAAGGAACTAAGGCTACTCCTTAGTACTCTTTCTATTGTCATGCCGAGGCATGACTTTCAAAGCGAGGGAAGCTGCAAATAATAATTTTCATTAAAATAAGTGAAAATAATGATTTGACTTTCAAAGTGAGGGAAGCTCCAAATAATAATTTTCTTTAAAATAAGAGAGAATAATGACTCAAAGAACTAAGGATGCTCTTCGGTACTCTTTCTATTGTACAGTCACACGTAGGTCCAGTAGCGAGGCGTGACTTTCAAAGCAAGGGATGCTCCAAATAATAATTGTGATTAAAACAAGAGAAAATAATGACTCAAAGAACTAAGGCTGCTCTTCAGTGCACTTTATATTGTACAGTCACACGTAGGTCCAGTAGCAAGGCGTGACTTTAAAAGTCAGGGAAGCTCCAGATAATTTTCATTAAAATAAGAGAGATAAATGACTCAAAGAATTGAGGCTACTCTTCAGTACTCTTTCTATTATACAGTCGAACGTAGCCCCTTTTAGTACTACAGGACTGCTCACACTGCAAGATTCCCCTCTCCACTCAGACGTTCCAATTTTTGCTACAGCTGATCCACACTGCGTAAGCTGTTAACGTAACATGGAGAAAGTATGCAATTCTTACATTTTTGCTAAAACTTACAAGTTTACAAGAATTTCCCATTTGTCACCACTAATACCAATCTACGTAAAATACTAATGCTATTGAAATATACGTAGTTGTTTTTAAAAGCACCACATAAAACAAAACAAAAAATAAATAAATAAACTTTTCTTCACACGCTACAGAGACTTCACATGACAAAATCTGTCAGTGTTTCTTAACTATCAGAGTCACGATTGCTTCCGGAAATCTACGAAGCATGGTATTCAAAGCTACAAATGCATAAATACAGTATTGAATGAGCTCGTGAAACTGGTCACTGGAATCTAAAAAGCTGTCAGGTTGTCAGTAGCACTGTGGATGTTCGCGAAGTTTTGAAAACATATCCAGAGTAAATAAGTTATTGTTTGGCATGATTTTTTTTTTTTCCTTCTTGTTCTGTTCTAAAATTTTTGGGGAAGGGAGCTTCCAGCGTTTCATTTCTCGCTTCACCTCTGACCAGCCCTTTAAAACATTTGACTATCGCTTAAAGTCTATTGCATTCCCATATTCCCTTATAACTAAAAGAAAATTGGCAATAGGATATATTGACTAACAGATAGAGGAATAAGCATTGCAAGAGTGGAGAAATTGATTTGAATGGAAAAAAAAATGCTAGTAATTTTTTATCATTCCTTACGGTTTAGAAGTTATACAAAAGTCAACGAGAAGGAAGAGGACTTCCGAAGGCTTTCCCAGAAAATTTCAAGATTTTCTTTCATTTGTCACGAATACCTGTAATGTATGTTAGTTTATTCGTTGGTTTGGTTGATAATATGCAGTAGCTTGAAAAGTGTTTAATATAAGGGGTCTTTTGGGTGAGGGTGCTAATCTTCGTGTCGCATTCCCTGAAGCCACTGTGCTTGAATGCCATGTTTGGTGATTAATAATGAAGTGATAGCGTAAAATACACATATAGGATGTAGTTTCCATTTGTCATGCAAAACTGGGTGAGAGACTGCAGCACATCACATGATACCTATCACACTGTCTACTACAACATTTGCATTCACAATCAGATCTTGCTGAAAACTCTTGATATTGCATACTGTGATGAAAACCATGCATGGAGAATCTCATTACTACTTGACACAGGTCATAGGAACTTTTCATTCAGTCTTTTGAAAACACTGCATCAGTGATGTAAAACTCTTCGCAGATTTCTGACCTCTTCAATCTTATCACTTCGGTTAAAGCTTTGTAACTGGTTGTGGATGGCAGTAGAATCACGTGTTATCGCGTAGTATAGGATTAAAATACATCAACTCCGAATATTTATACATAGATTACTTTACATTTGTTGGCAACTTAAAGGTTGTTAAACGTTTACAAGTTAGATCTCAGTTCGAGACTTAAGCAAGAAAACAGCTTGAAAATAGGAGCAACATCGCTGTGCACATAAAATCGCCTCAGCTGGTTCCATTTCTTCCAGTTGTTTGTGCTTCAAATGAGCCACATATTCCATATGTGAAAATCGGGGCAATTTTTGCTCTAAAGAGTCTTGTAGCTGTCCTTAATGATAGTCGTTTGATATGCCATCGTAAGTTTGTGTACAGTTGCTGCTTAAAAGATTTCTTGTTAATCTAGCTATTTGATTTATCTTTACCAACAATATTTTCTTTGATGGAGTCGAAGGCTTTGGAATAGTTTAGAAATACTGCATGCAACTTACCTCCTGGTGTTGATAGTGCTTCTTCTGCATCTGTTGATTTTAAATAATGTTTTCGATATTTGAGTTTTCCTGCTCACATTTAGATAAACCCAAACATGTGGTGATTTTTCCGGTTTTATTTTTAACTTCAGGGGGTCTCCAAACTCAAAGGCATTTATTTCCGATGCCAAATCGGTATTAATAATGTATTAATAAATCTATTTATTCATAATATGACTCAAACATGAGCTTTGCTTAGTGACGGAATAAACATATAGATGCATCTGCTTATTGCAACTCCGTAGTAAGGTTTCTGTGTTTTTTGTTTTTGTTCGTGTGGTCCCATCACTGAGCAGCGCTCATCATACAGTAAAAAACCTCACCAAATCAACATAAATCATTTTTGAGTTTGATTTATGAGTCACTATGTTTACACTCAAACTTCACTTACTTGTTGTTGTATAATTGAAACGTTTTCAAGATCATTCGATCTCATCCTCAGCTGTTTGGTGACTAAATGAACCTTCCTCTTCTTCCACTACTACGGAGCTCCGATCACTCTGCCATCTGGTGTTAGGGGCACTAAGTTTTAATACTTCCTTTAATGCCAGGATTTCAAAATTTATAACTTTATCACGGTTTTTGTTTATGAATACTTTTTCCCAAATATCCAATTCTGTGGGTGTACTTAAAGATTTTAACAGTTTAATGTTGTGGCCAATGTTGTGGTTTTCTGTCCAAAAATTGTGTGAAACTGCAGATTTTTCTGTTTGTTTCAACTTAATGTTCCTCTGGTGTTCTTTTTGCCTGGTTAACAAGTTTCTCTTAGTTTTTCCTATGTAGCTTTTTTCACAGGTTTCACAATTAATCTGATAAATTCCTGATTTCAAATTGTTGGGAATGTATTTTTTAGTGGTTTATTTAGCAGGTTCCTCAGACTGAATTTGTTTTGGGGTGCTAGTTTTAAGTTTAGTCTTTTGAAGATTCGTTCAAATTTTCTAAAAGCCCATGGATGGTAGGTGAATTTTCTATATTGCCAATTTGTGTTTTTTTAAGTGGTGTGAGAGTGGTATTTTTTGATATTATCTTCAGTTTTTCCTTTCTCTTCATCATGTTCCTTATGATGGCTGGGTTGAATCCATTTAATACCGCTATGTCTTTTATGTGTTGTTGTTCTTTCAAAAATTCCTCCTTACTCAGTGGAATGTTGTATAGCCAGTGAATTAGACTTCTAAAGGCAGCTAGTTGATGTGAAACTGGGTTGTATTCATTTTTCTTTATGTAATTATCTATGTGTGTGGGTTTCCTTTATATTCCAAAATCTACAGCATGACGATTTCTAGTTATCTTGAGGTCCAAAAAGGGGAGGGTGTTGTCTCTTTCTACTTCCATAGTAAATTGGATGTGATTATCTTGCAGGTTTAGTAATTATAGAGAATCTTCTCTAAGTTTTTCTGGAATGATAGCAAAAACATCATCAACATATCTCCGCCAAAATTTATAAATCTGTGAGAAGGCCTTTACTATGTGTGTTTCAAAATAGCTCATGTATAGATCTGCTAAAATAGGCGAAAGTGGGTTCCCCATAGCTAATCCTTTTGTTTGTCTGTAGAAGTTTTGGTTAAACATGAAGTAATTATTCCTTATGCATAAATCTGTAAGATTGATAATGTCATCTATTTCTCTGGGGTCCGTTGTAGTCTGGGTTAGCCATTTTTTGAGGAATGTAGGTATTTTTTCTACTGGAATGCTTGTAAAAAGTGCCTTAACGTCAAAAGAAACTAGTATGTGATTTTCCGGGATGTTGTACTTCTGTAGGTGATTTATCAATTCTAAGGAGTTCTTTATTCCCAAACTTTGAAATTTGTCATATGATTTTAATTTTCTTACTAACCACTTTGCAATGCAGTACTTAGGTGAATTGATGCCATTGATGATGGGTCTCATGCTTTTGTCTTGTTTGTGGATTTTTGGCAGACAGTACAACCTTGGTAGTGTGGGGTTGGAAGATTTTAAGTTATATTTTTCAGATGTACTTAATGTTTTTGTAATTGATAAAGCTTTATTAACAGAAGTGATACTTAACCAAAAATTCTACAGACAATCAAAAGGATTAGCTATGGGGAGCCCACTTTCGCCTATTTTAGCAGACCTATACATGAGCTATTTTGAAACACACATAGTAAAGGCCTTCCCACAGATTTATAAATTTTGGCGGAGATATGTTGATGATGTTTTTGCTATCATTCTGGAAAAACTTAGAGAAGATTCTCTAAAATTACTAAACCTGCAAGATAATCACATCCAATTTACTTTGGAAGTAGAAAGAGACAACACCCTACCCTTTTTGGACCTCAAGATAACTAGAAATCGTCATGGTGTAGATTTTGGAATATACAGGAAGCCCACACACATAGATAATTACATAAAGAAAAATGAATACAACCCAGTTTCACATCAACTAGCTGCCTTGAGAAGTCTAATTCACCGGCTATAAAACATCCCACTGAGTAAGGAGGAATTTTTGAAAGAACAACACATAAAAGACATAGCGGTATTAAATGGATTCAACCCAGCCATCATAAGGAACATGATGAAGAGAAAAGAAAAACTGAAGATAATATCAAAAAATACCACTCACACCACTTAAAAACACAAATTGGCAATATAGAAAATTCACCTACCATCCATGGGCTTTTAGAAAATTTGAACGAATCTTCAAAAAACTAAACTTAAAACTAGCACCCCAAAACAAATTCAGTCTGAGGAACCTGCTAAATAAACCACTGAAAAATACAATCCCCAACAATTTGAAATCAGGAATTTATCAGATTAATTGTGAAACCTGTGAAAAAAACTACATAGGAAAAACTAAGAGAAACGTTAACCAGGCAAAAAGAACACCAAAGGAACATTAAGTTGAAACAAACAGAAAAATCTGCAGTTTCACACCATTTTTGGACAGAAAACCACAACATTGGCCACAACATTAAACTGTTAAAATCTTTAAGTACACCCATAGAATTGGATATTTGGGAAAAAATATTCATAAACAAAAACCGTGATAAAGTTATAAATTTTGAAATCCCGGCATTAAATGAAGTATTAAAACTTAGTGCCCCTAACACCAGATGGCAGAGTGATCGGAGCTCCGTAGTAGTGGAAGAAGAGGAAGGTTCATTTAGTCACCAAACAGCTGAGGATGAGATCGAATGATCTTGAAAACGTTTCAATTATACAACAACAAGTAAGTGAAGTTTGAGTGTAAACATAGTGACTCATAAATCAAACTCAAAAATGAAGAATACTTCACTGTTAATAATGCTTCTGCTTTTAATATTTATAGATCATTTTAATGATTGGTTAACTACCACCACCACATATCAAAACATGCTTTGTTTTATCACCACCAAACATATAACATCTGTAAAATTTGACTGAAACTGGAAAACATTTTAAGAACTACTACACAAAATTATGAAACATCACTAATGTACCTGAACACACTGCATAGTCAATATACAAGTTTAAAAAGGGAAAGGAAATTAGATTTAAATGAGTTGTGCACAAAGATTTCATAATAAAAGCAATAAACCAGAGGTTTCAGTGTCGAATCCTCTCCGTAGTAATGCTAATCCTAACAATTACTCATCACCAATAAACCAGAACAAGTTACAAGTTTAAAAAAGGAAAGGAAATTAGATTTAAATGTCATATACAAACATTTCACATAATCCAAGAAAATGTGACAGACATTTGTTTATGGAAATATCAATACATCAAACCAATACAATGTAATGTAACATTACATTCACTTTATGACACAGGTCACTTTAACAATCATCCATAAATTCCTGTACCAAGTAATAGAACTTGCTGTATAGATAATTTTCAAGAGCAAACCTATACTTATCCATTTTTCCTGAACATAGTAATTTTAAGCACGACTATTTTGGAATGGCATTGAATATTCTGACACATTCATAATATACTCCTTTCTGGAAACAAGTCTACCAGTGGGTAGCACATTTCGAACTCTAGATGGATAATCATCAATGTATCCAGTAATGTCTCCTGAACAAAGACATCATATGGATTTTCTAATACAATAGTCTCCATCAAAGTAGTGGAAATGAATAATTCATTTATGCGAAACTGAAGGTGGGAATAGTACGCCAATGGTATTCGGCTTACGGAGAGAGAATAGTGTGAGTTTGTGAGCTCGTAGAATTAAAAGTTCAATTTGCAGAAATTCAAATTGCTCTTTATTTGCATAGAAATGCACTGTTCAGTTCTCACGTAACAACATTACGTCACATACAACGCAATCTACCAAGGTCGATGACAATAACAAACAGCGTTCTGATTACATCAGTTCTTGTTACAACAACACTCTACAGCTGTTTACTCCTTTCTGTGTTTACTACTGTTCACGACTCTGTTTGCGACAGCACCATCGTAGCGGACCAGACGATCCAGGTGTACCACCAACATCTTCCCTCGGGGCACCTTCTGGATGTGGTAGACCACATCGTTAATCCTCTTGACCACCCGATATGGTCCTTGCCACGGCTGTTGAAGTTTGTCGATTGTTCAGTTTGCTTCCAGGTGTCCTCCTGTGTTACCAGCGTGCGATTCCTCCAAGATCCCCGGGACCTTACTTCAGGGAAGTACCAACATTCTATCTGCATCTTCCCATCAGGCGATTCCCATACCCGGAACAGCACGCCGTCTCTTGTCTTCAGTGAGTCCCATTGGGCCCAGTACGACTTGTAAGTGGCGCTCCTTGGTGCGATGTCATCCCTGGTTGGTCTTGTCCTTGCCTCCACATCCCTCAAGAGTGGCCCCAAGTCTGCGTCTGCCAGCTGCTCCCTCCTCAGGCCTGCGTTATCCCAGCCATCCGCAGGCACTGCCGTGACTATTCGGACTGCTGCGGCACGCTCCTTCTCTTCTACTCTTGTGCATTGGCCGCACTCCTCTGGGCAGGGTCTTCGAGACATGGCGTCTGCGTTACCGTGGCTCTTCCCTCTAGGATGTTCAGAGGTGAAATCGTACTTCTGCAGCCTCTGGACCCAACGTGCTGTCTGGCCTTCCAGGTTCCTAAAGCTCAATAGCCAGGTGAGGGCGGAGTGGTCAGTCCTCAGGTGGAATGGCTGACAGTACAGGTACTTATGGAAGTGTTCCAATGTCTTTACTACCGCCAGTAACTCTCGCCGGGTGGCGCAGTAGTTCTTCTCTGCCTTGGCTGAAGACGCGCTGGTATCTTCTTAGCAGTTCTCGAACCTTCTCGAGCTGTTCTACAGTCAGGTGGTCGGCCGCCCTCTCCATTAAGCTTTCCAGCCGGGGCCCCAGGTGTTGCGTTGGCGCCGTCTTCTGTGTCTTGTCGATTGAGGTTACGCTGTCCACGAGCTCGCACGTTCCCTTCTCCGTTCTGGCCTGGACATTGTGCTCGGTATCCGCTAGGTTAAGCAGCCTAACTGGCACCTCCTCTCAGCACGGCAACAACGTTCTGGCTACACATGCACAGGCGTCTTCTGGTCCAGCATCATATTCTTCGTTCGCTGTTCTTCCAGTTGCGCCGTCACCACCACCTCGCTTCTCGCGGGGACAACCACGTCTTCCTTCAAGATGGTCCTGTAGATTCCAAGGCGTTCCTCGGGTTGCCGGAGTATCACCTCTTCTCCATTGAGCCGCAGGACCTTCCTGCCGTCAACCGTCGTCTCGTGCCTCCTGGGGGCATCCAGTCCCAGTATCACCTCCTCAGCCACCTCCGCGACGAACACCCACTGACGCACGGCACTCCGTCCCAAGGTCAACTGCAGCAGGATCTTCTTCTCCACAGGCAAGGTGTCGCCCGATGCCGTCACTAGCTGGTATGATCGGTTTGCTTTCCTCGACGGCAAACTCTTGGCCACGTCAGGTCTGGTGATGGTCATGGCTGCCCCGATGTATACGAGCACGCGGCACGGCTTCCCTCTCAACCAGCCGTCCGCGATGAGGCTGTGATCCATCCGTCGGTTGACGGCGCGCATTGTTACTCGAGGGGATGGTGTTGACGGCGCCAATGTGTCCCTCGCCACGCCGGTCCTTACTCGTTCCTCCGGCTGCTCTTCCTGGTGTCGGTCATCATCGCGGCCAAGTTGCTATTTGCAGCTCCCGTCTTGGTTGTTAATTCAGCCTTCATTTCTTCCATCTTCTCGGTAATGTTGTCCTTGTCCCACTCCTGACATCAATTGTGACGTTGTGGGTTCGTAGAATTAAAAGTCCAATTCGCAGAAATTCAAATCGCTCTTTATTTGCATAGAAATACACTGTTCAATTCTCACGTAACAACATTACGTCACATACAACGCAATCTATCAAGGTCGATGACAATAACAAACAGCGTTCTGATTACATCAATTCTCGTTACAACACTACAGCTGTTTACTCCTTTCTGTGTTTACTACTGTTCACGACTCTGTTTGTGACTCCTCTGGCGTGTCACAATCTCTTATGCATAACTCCATTGATAATTTTTAGACCGTTCTAAAACAAACCAGAAACCGAATAATCTCAATCACTCAAGAAGTCACTAGAAATTTCCATTTACCTCACTTATCTGTATTGGTAAGTCTTTTATCTCCGCTATCTCTATTTACCAGCTGTTTGTGTACACAAGCCGCGCTATCATAGGTGGGTTCGCGACAATAGGTGTACCATAAAAGTTATTTATCCGATGGAAAGCAACCACTTCGGAGTGTTGAAGCTTTTTGGGGATGATATAAACCATGTGATGCATCATTAACGTTAGTTTCAAACGAACTTCAATAAAAACAGTTTTCCCTCCAAAGGTAATTGGATAAGCTCTGATCTTTCGTAGAGGACACAAATTCTGTTTGTTTTGTTATAGATTTCCTCCCATGTCTACATTAATTATATTATGCAATTCTTTACAGTGGAAAATAGCTGGGAAAGTAAGTTTCAGAGTTAGACATTTTATCTGGAGCTTTTTATTTGAATTGTGCAGGTTTCCGGAGGTATTTTAGTGGTGTCCTAAAAGTATATGTTTAGTTTCGAGTGTTGGCAAGCTTGCTTGCGCATGTGAAAACTGCGAAGCAAAACAATATTTTATAGTGTTATGTTTCGTTAATTTTATTATCGTGAAATATTTAATTTTGTATCAACGCAAGAAACTGTGATTTGCTCTGATTGAAAAGAAAGTACTATTTTGAAGAAGTGGCATTGACCTAACTTATGGAACAGTACTTTTATGCTGTCAAGTAATGAGAATGTCTGCACAGACAGAAAACTGAGGTTATAAAGGAAGAATGTTTTAGATTTAAGGCATTCAAACGGATATTGTTGGTTAAAATTTAAAGCATTCCAAATGGCTTCTGGACTGGAGAGTTATGTGAATCGTATCCTTTTTGTACTGGTTTCATGACCAATTTAAATTTTAATCGAATGTTTTCATTTCAATGTGAGGTGTTTAGCCCTTTATTTACAGAATTTTGAAATTTGCTAAAAAAACCTCGTTCTAATTTTTAAGCATAAGTCTGTATAAAATAATGTTATAGCTAAGTTTTTTTATATTGGTACTTTCATTTAAAACGTTATATATGTTTTTTATAAGTACAATTTGTAAACAAGGTAACAAAATTAAATGAACAGTGCTGAAGCGGAAATGAAATTATTTTTATACTAGATATCATTAGACAGGAGAAACACATTTTCACAAAGGTTATTCTTTAAGATTCTTGTACTTATTTGTTTACTGTTCACTCTTTCTTTGTTTTTCCCCTTTTCTTTAATTTTTATGAAACAGATGAAACACTTCTTACTAGTAGTGAGTTAGGCTTAAGACAGGGGTGCAAATTGAGTCCTATACTATTCAATTTATTTATAGACGACATAATAGAGAGGGTTAAGGAAAGCAATCTCCATTGCCCAATAATAATGAACAAAGAGATCCCTCGTTTATTGTATGCAGATGATTTAATGGTAGGAGTAATTTCCGTAATAGGTCTACAAAAATCAATTGAGACAATCCATAGATTTTGCGCTGACTGGGGACTAAGAATAAACAGCAAAAAATAAAAAATAATGGTATTTAAAAGAGGATCGATACTTAGGAAAGGAGAGGAATGTTTCATAAAAGACCAAAAGGTAGAAGTTGTTAACAAGTATGACTAGGTGTAAAGATGTGTAGCAGTGGAGGATGGGCTGCACAAGCCAGAAAAGTGATAGCTAGTGGCAGGGCGGCAATGTTGGCGGTAAGAATATGTAAACATAAACTGGAGATGTCAGATGGTTAGAAAGAATGTATGAAGCAGTCATTGAAGCCAGAACAATGAATGGGGCACATCAGAGATATGAACACAATTAGATCAGATGTATGGATTGTTTTGCAAAGAACTACAAGGGCTGCCAAAATCGGCACCAAGAGAGGCGGCATTACTAGAGCTAGGTAATACAAAAAGGAGGGGAATAATAATAGAGAGAGTATTGAAATTCTGGTATAAGTGTATTAAAGGGCAGAAAGGGGAATTATTGAATCTGTACATGAAGCAACAGAAAAGCATCAAAAATACAAATAGTTGGTGGGCGGAATTGGAAAGAATGATATTAAAGATAGATATGGGAGAGCTATGGAGAGCAGAGGAGATAAATTATAACGGTTTTTGGAAGGAAGTGAGAACTAGACTGCAAGACATAGATAGACAAGAGATATGGGAAAGTATAGAAGAAAAAAATCTTTGAAACTCTATAAGCAATTAAAGACAGAATGGGGTAGCGAAAAATATATAGATCAATGTGACAAAACTGGAAGAGAAGGCATAGCATGGGTGAGAGTAGGAATATTATACTTAAAAGGGTTGAGAAGTAATGAGGTAGGGATATGTGGAGATGAAGAAAGCACTGTTCATTACCTGATAGAATGTAGGGAGCTAACAAATTACAGGAGAAAAATATGGGATAAGAAATGGGACAGTGTAAGCAAAGAGATATTGGCGGTACACATGCCAACGGAGATGGGAGAAAAGAAAAATAGATGTATAGGAAATTTCTTATATAGGATAAGAGAAAAGTGGATTAGGATAAAAGAAGAAAAAGTCAAGAAGAAATGGCATCAAGCTGCTCAGGAAAACCAAAGGCTTATAGCTAGGGGACCTGAGTCAGCAGTGTCATGTATTTGTACAGGGGGTATAATACTAGTAGTGAGGCACAAATTAACTTTATACTTAGTGTACACACTTTGTATTTTTGACTTGTTGCACACTGTACAGTGACCTTTCATAGATGACATATCTGCCACATGATGCATACCATCAGTACGCACATCGATAACTGGTACTATGGATATTTTTTCAGACGTTTTTGGTGTCACCATCAGTGTTTCACTGCTTGGGCGCCCTCTCTTCTGTGAAGGTGGTGTCCCTGCTTGTGTTAATTTAGCTGAAAACTGGCCTGGAACTGCAATAAGGACAGCTGTGGAGTCTCCTTGCATTGGTTTAAATGCTGACGATTCAGAAGCCAACCATTGGTTACCGCTACTGACACACACCAGTAAATGATATGCATGTACCATTTTCGTGATCTCAAATTGATCCTGTATAACTCTATTAGCATATCAGCAAGATCAACCCCCTCCCATGTGCTTATTATATTTTACAATAATATCTGGTCTTGCTACATCAATGAACTTCTTTTCTGCTGATGAATATCATCTGCAAGTTCCTATGGGCTGCACACAAGTGTAAGATGAGAGGAAATTGATGCTCTTCCTATCAAACCAGAGGACCAGTGCTTTGTTATTTGTGATCTCTATCTGCCAATCTAATGAACCATGACCACTTTTCTTCAGCTCTGTCTCTGTTTTCATAGGGCATTTTTCAACCCTATTTGCTCTGTGCATTTGCATGTCTGTCTGCCTCTGATGCACACTGTCACTGCATGTCCAAGCTGTGTCATCTCAGCAATGTGGACCAATGTGGAGTAGATTATCTGGAAGCAACCCATTGTGTCAATTAGCTGCTGTGTGTAGATTGAGTCACATTGTGTTGCCTCTTTAGAATATGTCCCTCAAGAAATTTCATAATTATACTCCAGAAATCAAGCAACAATGAAAACAATTTTGTCAAAGTCCAACTTCAGAGAGGCATGCATGAGAGCTGACAGAACCTGCTGAAGTGGCCATGCAATTGTAGTGCTGCTCATAGGATTATTTTACCTGCCCTATAACTTTCCAAATACCACAGTTACATTACTAATAATTTTATTGGTATAAATACATTATCCTCACAAATAAATACTTTTCCGTTATATTGCAAAATCTGATAGTACTTACTGGACATGCACTGATGTCGATAGCAGACAACTGTCACAACTATGGTTGATACTGCAACCATACTAGTTTTTGTTTCCAACATTCTAAAGCCAATGCCATGTAGTCAATAAACATTTGAACAATTTCAGGTTGTTCTCTATATTGTCCTTTCTGATGCTGCCCCTGGATGGGCAATGCCAGAGAGATCGCCAACGCTACTCATTATTGTTAATGTGTATTGGGCATGTCCCCTCTTGCATTAAAATATTTGAAATTTGTGATCCCGTTTTGTTATGGATGTATGACAGCATCACACTCTCGACATAGCATGCTTGTTCTTAAAAGATTTTTATTGTAAAGAAACTGAATGCACTGTTCCTTATCGTAGCACAAATATGCAAGAGCAATGAAACTTATAAATCGAGCTATTGGTATCAGACACAACTTCCAGCTAACAACTTAATTTACTAAATGCCAGGGCCCCGGCAGAATAAATATTTTCAGATTTTACAGTTAAGCTACTTCTTTTGTAACAATGGCACATGTGAAGTTTCAAATATCTGCAAACAGATGTTAGTGCAAAGGTTGGCAACAAATGCTTTTGCAAGAAAACCATGTGAGCAGCACTGCAATTGCATGGCCACTTCGCAGGTTCCGTCAGCTGTTGTGCATGCATCTCCGATGTTGAATTTAGACAAAATTTCCTGAGGGACATATTCTAAACAATCTCCAAATATTGTTTACTCTCTCACACTTCTAGCGCACACAAGAATATTGTGACTGCGTGAGTTACGTAGATTTGGAAATCTGGTTTGCAGAAATTTAAACAACTTTTGCTGCAGTAAAAAGATGTGAAATTGACAATCAGCTGTCTTCAAGGCCAACTCAGTGCTCTGGTGTACAAAAACAAATGAAAGAAATCACTGCAGTATACTTCAATCATTGACTGTCGCAATAACCAACAAATAACTGCTGCTTCTAATACCTTTTAGGGTATTTATACCCCCCAGCCATTGTTTCTAGAATGCTGCAGACCTTCCAAGAAATTTCTTGGCAACAACAATGGACCGAATGCTCTGTCTCTTTCTCTCCTGTCCACATGCCCGGCTCCGGCTTGTGGCAGCAGCACAACAATGCCATATGGTAACAATATTATAGAGCGAATGAAAGTGTAACTAAGTTTGGAAATAGTAATAAATGTACGTGATAATATGTAGTTATGAGCAAAATATGTAAAAGGTTAATTACCTAATTATCTGCACCCAAGTTATAATTGTTCTAATTCTAAGTCCTAAGAAAGTTAATGAGTTACAGGTTTTTCTCAGAAGTGACTAAATATATAGTCCTTAATGTGTTTTCAGATACTGTTTCAATTATTACCTCAGATGGAAGAAATTTTGTGGTGAGTAATGCTGAGAAATACATACCTTGCTTCCCAAGTTCTTTATAAGCCTTTCCCTGCATTTCTAAAGGTTTCTGAGGTTATCATCTGGGACACTAAGTAGAAGCTTGTTTCATGTTATTTTAAGACATACATTGCTGGACGTGAACATAAACATGGCCATAAACTCATAATGTAAATACAGAAGTTTACAGGCTGCAAGCTTCTAATTTTATGACCACGTCAGGTATTAAAAGCCAGCCAATGAGAGAGCAATTGATCATCTCTGGGAACTAATGGTAAAAGGCTGGTTAGGAAACAATTGACCCCGTCCAGGAACCAATGGTAAATTTTCTATTAACTTTAAAGAGAGTCGATTAATGACACTAAACAACATTAATCGACTCTCTTTAAAGTTAATTTATCATAACAACACTGTTTTCAACACTTCCAAGAAATGAATTGAAATTTTCTATTACTTTAAACGTTTATACTCGCAATGCAAAATAAGTATTGTTTAACTAACATTCATTGACAGGGAATAGAAGTAATAAAATGAAAGAAAAATGTTTCCAAAACTGGTGACAGTATGAGTGTTCGAAAATTAAAGGCATTTGAGTGTTAAAAACATGAATTTTTTTGTGAGGCATGAACCATTCTTGGACACTACTATTTCAGTTTTATCCCAATTCACTTTCAGTCCTTCACAAAAGCTATCTGTCTTGGATATAGCTAACTTTGTAATGTGAAGGTCGCTGGTGACTAGTGGCAATATAGGGTGTATCAGAAATACATCTACAAACTTCGGGTGTGGATTCCTTACACCACAAGAAAGAAAAATAGATCATATGAACTTATGTCCCGTAATTCTTTGTTTTCTCATTTTTCCTATCTTAATGAAGACGTGCATTCAGCAGCCTTCTGTGTTCATCCTCACAAGTTCATTTCTCTATGCACTCAGAAGGCTTTGACTCGTACTACATATGGTAGATGGCTAAGTGTTACAGTGCAGACTTGTTTGTGTTTGGCGTCTTGTCTTCAGCGTTTCAGTTGTGTACATATAGTGACTTAACTGCATGTATGTAGTTCAGCTATGGTGGATATTCATTTTGTGAACAGGCACACATGATTTTTATGTACTGTGACTTTGTGGGTTTGAAGAATTAAAAGTCCAGTAGCAGAAATTCCAGTATGCTCTTTATTTCCGTAGAAACACACTTTGGTCAACCCTTACAGTAGCAGAATTACGTAACATACACAAATACAATGCTCAAGGTCGTTGACCACAAACAAAAGAGTTCACTTTCAAAACAGAGCTGTACATGGACGATTCTCAACTTCCAATTCACCTCTTTCACTGGTGATAGCGGCTCCTCTTTATACGTCCATTGATATTTCTGGAATGTTCTGTAACAAACAAGAAAGCACCAGACAAAAGATGAACTTTCCAATCATTTATCTGTCTCATTATTTGTTTCGGCAAGCTCTTTTATCACCACGCTGCACTATCTGCCCTTTGTGTGTGTCGGCCGCCAGTTGCAACAGTAAGGTAACGTGAATGATAATGGAAACGAGACTGCACAGCTCTAGATTGAATTTCCAGATCAAAGACAACTGAGTCATCTAGCCATTGTTGCATTTATCATTGCTTTGCTGAAATAGAAACTGTTGCACCACAGACTGTTGGTTGAGGAAGACCAAGAATTGTTCATACACTGGAACGCAAAGACCAAATTTTACATTGTCTTAAAGATGATCCAGGTATCAGTACAAGACAAGGGGCTGTAGCATCTGGTGCATTTCACAGTACAGCATGGAGGGTACTTCACAAGCAGGTCTATATATTCAACATGTGTAGGGCCTTTTGCTTCTTGATCCACAATGGGAGAACTTTTGCACAAACAGCCAATCCATTATTATTTAAGTTAATTGATGGAAATTAAACTGCGTAATGTTCCCGTGTAATGAATCGTTCCTTAGCTGTGTATAGGCTAAGGTTTTGGATAGATAGAGTCACACTGAAAAATTCAGTGGGATTTGAACCACGGATCTCCTATATATATATATTGTGACATTGTTGGGTCGTAGAATTAAAAGTCCAAGTAGCAGAAATTCAAAATGTTCTTTATTTCTGTAGAAACACACTTTGGTCAACCCTTACAGTAGCAGAATTATGTAACATACACAATTACAATCTTCCAAGACCGCCGTCCAGAAACAAAAGAGTTCACTTTCAAAACACTGCTGCAGGTACACCATCCAATTCTGATCGCGGCTCCTTTTTAGACGATCATTCTTTATTCTAGATGGTTGTGGAATGTTCTGTGTCAATCAAGATGTCACTAGAACTTTCTAGCTATCTATCTTTATCTGTTTCGGCAAGCTTTTTATCTCCGCATTGCATTATCTGTCCCTTATCTCCGTACTACACTATCGGCCCCTTTGTGTGCATCAGCTGCGCTTATCGAAACAATGGGCTCGCGACAATATATATAGACCAGTATATATTTATTTGAATTTTTCAGTTTGTGTCTGTCTATCCAAAACCTTAGCCTATATTCATATTCATTTATTGCATCCGTAAATCATACAACTCATGATGTGGAATTGTCAAATTACTAACTACACAAAAAATAGTAACAAGAAACAAGAATTACAATAAGTTGTTAAGCATAATAATCAAATTAATAATTAAAATTTACATTCCTTTTATTCCTACTCTTTGTCATTTAAATACTCTTCTACTGAGTAGTAACACTTTTGTAACAAAGACTTCTTTGATGTGTTTTTAAACTTTGTGAAGGACTCAATGTTTTTTATTTCAGTTGGCAGTTTATTGTAGATATGAATTCCGTTGAATTTAAAACTGTGCTCATACATTTTCTTTTTATGATAGGTGACATGTAAGTTTGAACTATTTCTCGTGTTATGGTCATGAATATCATTGCTTTTTTAAAATTTATCTAAGTTCGTTTTAACCTGTACTATTATTTCTAAAAGGTAAATGCTTGGTAAAGACAATATGCCTAATTTTATTAACCATCGCTTACAACTATCTGTTCTCTTTAAATTCATCATAATTCTAATTACCCTTTTTTGGATTCTAAATACTTTGATAATGCTACTACTATTTCCCCATACTGTTATACCATAAGAAATTAATGATTGAAAATTTGCAAATAGGCTATTCTATGGCTAGTGTGAAGAAATGATTAGTTTCCATCAATTAACTTAAATAATAAAGAGTTTAATGATGGGGGTATTTACAATAGTAGGTTGCCAGAAATGGTGTATCTCGAATACGAGAGTCCCTAGTGGTTTAGTAAGGAAAATATATATGAGTCAATTGGAGAATTTAATGTCAGAGAATTAAATGTTGGCCATGGTAGCTCAATGGGTAAGAGTAACTGGATGGAAACCAGGAGATCCTTGGTTCAAATCCCGGCCATGGCTGTGTAATTTTCAGTTTAACTCTGTCTAGACAATCCATTGTTTGTCTTGTCAGTTTTGATGAGGGAACATTTGGAAGAAGAGATAGAATTAGTAATGAGTGTAGCACTGTATTGAACAGTTCTTAGCAAGAAAACAAAGGATTATGGGACATGTGTTCATAAGAACTTTTTCCGTTCTTGGAAAACCCATACCCAAAGTATTTTTGATACTTGTGAAACAGTAAAATGAATACTTTTGAATTGGAGTTTTGTAATAGACATGTGATGTATGTGTTGCAGGGAACTCTGAAAGGATTTGACCAGACTATCAATCTCATCCTAGACGAGAGTCATGAACGTGTCTACAGCACAAGCCAAGGTGTTGAACAAGTAGTGCTTGGTCTACATATAATACGAGGAGATAATGTGTGAGTCCTACATCTATAAGGCAATTGAATCCCAGTGGTTAGAGAGATAGAGGGATGGGTACAAAACAAAATGTCTAGTAAATACTAAACATGTATATTCAACTTCAGCATCTTTCAAGGTTATAAGACAGGTTTTTATGACTGGACAGGACTACACTACAGAGGGGATTCAGCATGGAGATCCAAACTTGGTCTATTGTACCCAGTGCTTTTTTTCTGTAAGAAAGTTTACTGGAACTCTCTCCCTCGAAGATATTATTAGCAAAAACATGGGCTTAAGTGTCAAACCTTCATACCTTACACTTGTGCCTGTACTAAGAAGTTCCAAACAGGGCTCATCATGTGGTACTACCATCTTCTTGTGCTCTTTCTTTGCTCTTAGTGTCAGTTACTAAATGTCTGCCTTGCAGGAACCAGGAATACGCCTGCACTCCTACTAATTTTAAAGAACAGAAATGGTGTGATAGGAAGATGGCAGCCCTAAACACAATGTATTAAAGAATTGCTTCTGTATCAACATTGCTGACAATGCAAATTCTTGCACTTAATATGATTGGTAATTTCAATTTTAAATTTCACTGGAGTTTGTAAAATTTTACTGTAACGCATTCCGGTGCATTCTGGCTGGAAAAAAAAGCCCTTACTGTACGAGGCGTGTCTGTAAAATAAGGTCTCCAAGGCGCTGGAGCTGTGAGGAATGCTATTACACGAGATCCGGCAACACTGGAGTGTAGCTTGATTTCACCCCTTCAAATCCCCACCACAACAAACCCGTTGCAGACATTAGTTTGGTTGGGCAGCCGTTTGCGATGGAGCTTCCTATCACTTCCGCCGCCAAGTGCGAGTTGCGTGCAGTGATCTGTTTTTTTGAGTGCCAAGAGCACTACCCCCACTGAAATTCGTCAGTTATGCGAAGTCAATGGGCCACAGTGTATGGACGTCGAAAACGTGCGAAAGTGGGTCAGATAGTTCAAAGATGGACGTACAGACATCCATGAAGAACAGTGTTCTGGTCGGACTTCGGTTTCAGCCAAAGCAATTGCAAAAGTGGAGCAAGAAATGCTTAAAGATCGGCGTGTGACAGTTTGCGAGCTGTGCGAACTTATCCCTGAAGTCAGTTAGACTACGACTGACAAGATTTTGACCGAACATTTGCATTATCGCAAGGTGTGTGCGTGGTGGGTCCCAAAAATGCTCACTGAAGACCATAAACGGCAACGTGTTGAAGCGTCCCACTGATTCCTGGAGTGCTATGCAGAACAGGGCGAGGAATTGTTGGATTCATTTGTCACTGGCGATGAAACCTTGGTGCACTACACAACGCCAGAAACTAAAGAACGTTCTTGTCAGTGACAGCATTCGAATTCGCCGAAGCTGTGAAAGTTCAAACAGACATTTTTTGCTGGGAAAGTGATGGCCAGTGTGTTCTAGGACAGAAAAGGTGTATTGTTGTGCGAGTTTATGCCTACCGACACAACAATAAACACTGCTAGCTACTGTGAGAGTTTAAAAAGAATTGTGACGTGCCATTCAAAATCGAAGGAGGGGAATGTTGATGAAGGGACATCATGACAACGCTCGTCCCCATACTGAACATGCAACAGCTGATCTCATGGCTCAGTTCGGATGGGACAGTCCAGACTTAGCACCTAGTGATTATCATTTATTTCCTGAGTTGAAGTCACACCTGGGTGGAACACATTTCCAGACCGACGATGATTTGAAAAACGAGGTTGAGTGCTACCTGCGCAACTTGGCGAGAGAGTGCTATGATAAGGGTATACAAAAACTGCCACAGCGCATGCAAAAGTGCATCGATCACAATGGTGATTACGTTGAAAAATAGCTGTAAGTTCCGCCTTTCCATCAGTGTAACATTCATTGACAATAAACATGTTTTCCATATTAAATAAAATTGGAGACCTTATTTTACGGACATGCCTCGTATCTATGCCCCAAGTGTGGTACCCCTGGAAGGAAGGAAGGATGAGGTGAGAGGGTGCAGAGGGTAGGGTCCCAACTTTAGCAATTGGAAACTCCCTGGCAGACCAGTACAGCCAGCATCTCACCCTACTGTATTCCTGAAGCGGCCCGCCAGACCGGGTTTGGGGACTTGAGACTGTCCTACCGGAGAAGGAAGTGTTCACTAACAGGATATCATCCTGCCATGCAGAACCGAGACACCCGTCGACACTTCTACCCTGAAAGAGACCTCCAGATGAGAGATGATGTGAAATGATAATGGAGATGAAATGGAAGGACAGGAACTTCGGCATAATCAATAACTATTATCACTATTTGCATGACAAAAAATTGTCACCATCACTTTCGGCCAAGGGGACCGTCTTTGCATTCTTTGGAGCAGATTCTCTGGAAGCAACCTATTGTTTTCATTGTTGCTTGGTTTCTGGAGTATAGTTATGAAACCAGGTCTTATCGACAGTACAACTTGACAAAAAAGTCTATTGGGTTTCGCTTAAATAGCTTCAGATTTGGAAGCTGCACCCGTTGTTGTCCACTATGAACAAATGTGGCACCCATCAGCCAACAGCTTTCTCATTTCCAACTTTTTGTGCAAAATATGAAATTGCTGTTCCCTTCAATAAATCTATGGCCTTTGCCACTTCATGAACTTTCATTTGATGGTCAGCAAAAATCATATTGTGGACTTTTTCAATATCTTTCTCTGTAACCACTAAAGGTCGTCCTGGATATCCCTTGTCAAAAACGGATGTTCGACCATATTTAAATTTGTTATACCAATATTTACCTGTTGTCAGAAAAGGTGAAAGGTCTCCATAAACAGCATCCAGGTTTGCTTTTATCTTCTCACAAGTTTTTCTATTCCAAAAGTAAAAAGTGAAACACTGAACGATACTGCACTTTTTCAATTTTAGCAAAAACACAACCAACTTATTGGAATGTCTGTACAATCAAAACTAACCTATGAATCAGCACTAATTTTTGACAATGTGTAACAAATGAGAGTACATGATAACACATATACTTTGAAACACAGCTATTTATTGAACTGCTCTCAATAAATTTTAGAATAGTTTTAATAATACATACATTATTTTTGTTTTTACAGGGCTGTAGTTGGGGAATTGGATGACAACTTGGATTCTCGACTTGACCTCTCCAGTATCAGGGCAGAACCACTTAATGCTGTGGTGCATTAAATAAAAAGAATTGTCTGATAGGAATAAGAAGAACAAACATTTTAATTTGTAATCATAAGATTTGCATAATTCTATGCCTTCCTATGTGACTTTTGTATGGACATGAAGCCATCAACTTGCATAGACTAACTTGGAGCAGAAATTGCAGTACCTGACATTTTAATATAAAGTCATAAGCGTCATTTGGCAACATGTAGTGAAATGTAAACCTGTCATATTTATTTGGATTTTTACCATGAGTCAGTTTTAATGAAGTAGGTAAATCAGCTGAAAATACTTTGTGGAGGATGTGATTGCCATCTTTTGGTTAGAAGTTTCTTATAGCCATATTGTACAATAGATATGAATAGTATATGCATAATATTTATCCCAGAGAAAGCGAAGATTGAGCATACAAACATTAGACCATAAAAGATTAGCGAACTCATATGCTTGGTTTAATAGTGGAATAATATCATGGAGTTCCAATGAATTAATCTAGGATACCCTAAAAATCTCTTAGCCACTTCTGAGAAAATGCTTATTCTATACATATTCTGGCCAGGCAACAGTGAATGAACTTTGGGTTTCACTCCAATATTGGCCATTTGAAGTAATACTCATGTAAGTGGATACAGGATAACCTGTCAGCAATTAAGGAATGCTTTAAGCATAAGGTGTTGCTTGGATAAAGTATTTCTCTTGTCCACCTGCTCTTTTAAGCAATGTTAATTATATAGCAGAAACTAGAGCCATATTAAGATGATGAAGGTTACTATCACTAAAAGTTTTGCCAGCATATTAAGAGACAGTGAAAGAAGTTGCCCTTTATCCACAACCAGAATAAAAGGTTACAATTATGCTGCTGGAGCCACTCAACTACTTCTTCACTCGTCTACATATAAAAAACATATCTCGACTACGCTTTGTGGCTTAGGGCATTAAGTCTTTGTCATTGTTCTGCTTCGTAGGTAATCAATTTTGCCCATTTCAGCTGTTGGCTGCACTGCTAGGTTCTACTATGTTTGGATGGCAGTGTTGGCAATAGATGGGCAGCAGAAGCAATGCTTCCATGCTGCCTCACAGTGGAATGTGTGTGATGGCTGTTGTTACTTGTTAATAGGGAACTAAATGCATTTAAGTATGTTAACTTGAGAGTTAACTATACAAATTTGTCAGTTATACAATGAAAGAATGATATATACGCGTAGTGTAGGATATGTACCCACACATGGCAGTTGAAACATGGACAGCTGAGGTCCAAAAACTGTTCCGCCAATGTTACCATACAGAAGTCACAGTTTTGTCCAAGTTCATGATGATACAGCACCTGGATATTGTGACTTTGTGGGTTCATAGAATTAAAAGTCCAATTTGCAGAAATTCAAAATGTTCTTTATTTCCCTAGAAATACACTTTGTACACTTCTTACAGTAGCAGAATTATGTAACACACAAATACAATCGTCCAGGTCGTTGACCACAAAGAGTTCACTTTCAAAACACAGCTGTACGCGCACGTTTATCAAGTTCCATTTTGACTGTCACCCCCTGGCGAGTCACGGGTTCTTTTATATCTCCCTTATTGTTCTAGAAACTAATTGAATGTTCTGTAACAAACAAGAAAGCGCCAGACGAAAGACAAACCTTCCAGTGATCTAACTTTATCTGTTTCGGCCAGCCTTTTATCTCCATGTTGCACTATCTGTCCCTTTGTGCGTGCCGGCTGCACTATCGCAATAATGGCTTGCAGCAATATGTTAAGCATTTTTCTTTAGTATGAAGCACGAAGTTTGCTACACAGTGGACTCACATGTTCTTGAGTAAGATAACTTGGCAGTGCATTTGGACTCTGCTCGATTGCTGTTTCACAAACATTCCTGGTGTACTTGAACTTAATGGT
Source organism: Mantis religiosa (assembly GCA_030765055.1). Classification (NCBI taxonomy): domain Eukaryota; kingdom Metazoa; phylum Arthropoda; class Insecta; order Mantodea; family Mantidae; genus Mantis; species Mantis religiosa. Next base: position 147,991,731 of record CM060958.1, on the reverse strand, counting down.
TGTTCATGTTGGGCTTCTGTACAGTAAAATCTGCAAAACTGTTCTTTGACTTCAGCAAAGAGCTGTCCATTGAGTCTCCAACTTAGGTTGTTTATTATACAAATAAAAATATTTAGTAATTATTTTCCACTTATCTTTAGAAGTTGATGACAATACTTCTATCTCCTTTATACGAGATTAATTTCATGAGCATTTGCCCACATCTTCAGTCAACACACTTCGTTGTCAAGGATAGACAACTGTGGGCAAATGCTCATGAAATTAATCTTGTATAAAGAAGATAGAAGTATTGTCATCAACTTCTTAAGATAAGTGGGAAAAATTACTAAATATTTTTATTTGTGTAATATTTATTACTCCACTGTAACTAGCTTCATTTTCTGTGTAATTAGGATGTTTATTCATTGTATATTTAAGGGCGCTTGGATACAATGTCATCAGCAGTTGTTGTCAATGCCTTTCAGATTACTTGCAATAAAAAGACAACAATTAGCATTTTCTCAGAAATAATTAGAAACTTCTGTTTGATTTAGCAGCTTGTTAACTTTCTCTATTCTTTTTCACTCTTACAAAATAGTCAACAATTTCTTGATCATACCTTCAAGTGGAGGCAAAATGCGTTGAAAGAAAACTTGTATGTGATGCATAGTGTGTCTCAGTTGAGTCATAATATAGTTCTAATTATTACATTACATTGCAGTGTTAATTCCAATTTACCTTTTCAAATTCAACTTATTATTTGATATATTTTAAGTAGTGCATAACTTGCTGAATCTGTCCTGGAAATTTCAAACTAATGAGTTATTACCTGTGACATTTAGCAAGATACTTGACAGTGGAGCCTGTTTATACTGTATGGCTGGATGTCAAGAGGGAGGTGAGGTGAACAGCACATCACAAAAATATATACATCATTGAAGGCAGAAAATGTGCTATGTTAAGGAGCAGAACAAAACTGCCTTACTTGATTCCAATTCTTACATATCCTAGATAGATAGAGTCAACATGAAAAACTTAATGCCATGGCCGGGATTTGAACCATGGATCTCCTGGTTTCCATCCAGTCACTCCAACCCATTGAGCTACCAACATATTTCCTACATATCTGTTTCATTTGCTGTATCTGTAGAACTGCTGTTGTCATCTCTGGAATCCATAAAACCGACTGAAGTATTTACTTCCTTTTCATCACTGCTAAATCCACGTTGATTACTATTCTTTCTATTTCTTCTTCTATCAAGACAACTTGATGCCAGTATTCTTATTCTATGGACTTAAATTTTGATGCATGCGATTTTCCAATCTTCTTCAGTGTTGTCATTTAAACACTGTCTGGTTAGTCCTTTGAGTGTGTTTAAAGTCTTACAACACACATTTTTCTGCTATTTTCGCTTCATGATATTGTATAAGATGTGTTCAAAAAGAAATGAGCCAGCGACATAATTACAGAAACCAGTACCTTTATGTTAGAAGTATTGTCCCACTGTGACACAAGGCAGTGAATGGCTGTCTCATGAAAGTCCCGGGGCTGTGATGTGAGCCAATTCTACAAACAGCTGGACGTCATCATCCGAGGTGAATCATTTTCCCCTCAGAGCCTTTTTAAGGGAACCAAAAATGGTGTAATCACAGGGACAGAGGTCTCGACTATATGGAGGGTGACCGAGAACCTCCCATTTGAATTTCTGCAGGAGTGCCGCGACTGTGTTGGCCATATGAGCTTTGCATTGTCGTGGAGCAGAATGATGCCACGGGTGAGATTGCCTGGTATTTTTTATTTGATTGCTTGGCAAAGGTTGGTCAAGGATTGCAAGTTACATTGGGCATTCACTGTTGTCTTGTGCCGCAGGAAGTGTATCAGAAGGGGGCCATCTTGGTCAAAGAAGAACGTCAGCATAACCTTTCCTGCACTTGGTGGTGGTGACCCTAGATGCTTCCACCTGAGACTTTGTTGTTTTGATTCTGGTTCGAAGTGATGACACCACGACTCATCTCCAGCTAGCACTCGTGCCAGGAACTCATTCCCTTCCCTAGATAGCGCTGCATATGAGCAAGACAGTGAACCATTTGACATGCTTCCTGGTGTGGTTGAAGACTGTGGAGTACCCATTGGACACACACTTTGTGCAAGAGCAGTCGTTCCTTCATGATGGTGTGAACACTTCCGATGCTCAATCCAACTTCGGCGGCTATGGCTTTCACTGTCACTTGGTGGTCCTGGGTAATGAGTGCATCAACCAGCTGGACGATGACATTGGTAATCCAGTGTGGTGCTCCAGAGCGTGCATCATCAGCTAACAACACCCGTCTCCAGCCCTGAAACGCTTGTGCCATGCCTTGACCCTTGCAAGGGACATGCTGTGTATACCATACACTTGTGACATTCGTCGATGAATGTCCGTTCCCCCTTCTCCTTCCGCTGTCAGAAAACGAACAACACCTCTTTGCTCTTCTTTTGATGCCTCCATTTCACTGTTTACAATGAAATTGTCAGCGTTAGACGATTGATGCATGCTGCTGCTAGCTTTGTATAGTCACGTGACATGCACGCTGCCCTCTAGTGACAGGCTGTGAACTTCCACGCCATAGTCGGGATAACACTTCGTTACACATGCCATGATATTACCATCCTGTCACCGCTTTGTGCACACCAGACTCCGGCTCACTTCTTTTTGAACACCCTCATATATCAGTTCAATGGGATTTAAATCACAGTGAGAAGGTGGCAATCTATATCCTGGCATTCCATTAAAATGCATAGCATATTCTTACATTTTTTGAAACTTAATCCCATTTCATTTAATACTCACCATAATGTTTTCTGTCCACCGCTGAAATTGATTCTCTCATTTACTGCATAGAATAACATCATTGTTGGAATTTCTTTACCCACTTCATAATACTCTAAAAAGGTTCTGCAAACAACACATTTATCGCAATTGTCCATTTGAAACTTCTTTTTCTGATTATGTTCTTTTCCTGGAATAACTTGTATACCTGAAATGCTAGCTTTTTCACATTGTTTAACAATCCTCTTTTATGCCATCAATTTTTCCTACTGCCGTAGCCGTTCTGGCCACTGTTCTTTGCAAAGGAAGAGCTAAACCATTTTGCTTTTCATTCATATAGAACTGGAAAACATTGCTGAATAAACCATCTGCTTTGTGAGTTTACAACTCTATGGAGTGTCCATGTTAGAAAATCATTAGTGACACCTACTTTGTGATACAACATTATACTGTACTGTGGTACTCGATTAACAACTTAATATTAGCGAGCCATTACAACACGCATAGTTTCTACTACTGCCACACATAAACTAAGTTCGGCTCTTCTTCCTAATATGTGATGCAGCAATTTTTTTCTAATTCCTTCACACTTAATGATGTTTTTATATACAACCATGATTTTTAATATAATTTCTTTACTTTTTAGTGCAATTTCAAGTTGGAGGGCATTCTTTTAACATTATTAATTGTTTGTTTATTTACTTACTGTGTAATGTAGCCATATTAAAGAATTCAGTGCAGCCAAACTATGCTTGTTTCTCCACTGAATGCAATGCTGCCAACGGTCTTACTTTTCCCAAAATTACACTATCTAGCAGACTAACACAAATGTAGTACCTAAATTGCACCACATAGCTAACTAAACACTAACATGATTTGAGCAGGCTAAATTATTGCCTGGTCAAATTTTGTTACTCATGCATTGCTTTGCACATAAACAATCCTATGACACGACGATAATGGAGTGCTCCGTAGGAAATACATGTATGAGCTCACGGACTGTATCAGACTGGTTCAGCTGTTGCCGCGAAGTGTACATGATATCAAATGACACCAAGTATACTGCACGGGGCAAAATTGGCGGTCCCGGTCACGTTAAAATCGAATGTAAAATAGGACGACGTAAGTTTCATTGTGAGCACTGCAATTAGACTGTAGAGCGTATTTGCATCCCTCCTGTTCTTGAGACATATTGTTATCCGCACTTCATTTGTTTCCACGTTGATCATTCCCAAGATCCAGTTGCCCTCTACGATGCACCCACGATGAAACTTGCATCATCCTATTTTGCATTCGTCGATTCTATTTGTCCTGGGTAATACAAACTTATGTGTAAGGAACATTTACAAAAGAAAAATGTTGGGAGAAGAAAGAAAAAAAGTAAAAGTGAAAAATGAAGTTAGGTTCTGCTTTACCTAAATGGTCCATCAACAGATAGTATTAGTAGCTTTAAATTGTTGATACTAAAATGCCTGTTCTGTATCATGAAGGTACATCTCATTTTTAACCATATTTCACAAATATATTTTCTTAAGATGCTTCTTACTACGCAACATACCAGTTTTATGCAAGTTGGTATTAACTTTATGTATCAGAAAAACCCCATTGACAGATTTGACTATTTGGTAATAATTTATTTGTTAAATTAACTTTTGAAAATGTTCAACCATACAAACTTGTGCTTTGTAATAGTGAACTTTGGTGAGCCTATTGGTCTCATTTGTATTGATCCTCTCCTGGCAAGTTTCCTCAACCATTCAGATTGGCTCATGGTAAATTTGATAACGTTGTGTAAGTGAAAGTTTGTCAAGTGTGCTGAACAGGCATAGTGAATAAAATAAATACCAGTTGCCTTAAAATTTACTTGTTTATTATTCTTTTATTCCTGTAACCAATGAAGTAAATAACTGCAGAAAGTATATTGAGGTCGTGACATAATGCTGATTAAACACAAAAGTTGGTCAGCATTTCCTAGCTCCTGACATCCTCGCAATAGTAGGCAGCAACGTGTTGCATTCCACTCAAACATTCAATATCTAGATTTCACCAGAAAGTCAGGTTCTAAGGGACTTTGAATTTTTAGAAATAGTTGTCATGCGTGTACCAAACTATTTATGTTCAGCAATTTCCAGGGAGAGAGACAAAGATTTTGAAGAAAATCTTCTTATGCCAGACTCCATTTACATGGAACATTTGTTGAAAAATTTGATTTGTCATAAATGGCTGCAACAATTTTAATTAAAATACAATATGTTTTAACATTTTTGTATGACAAAGGAAATATGTACAGGGTGTAACAAAAAGGTATATCAAAAATATGAGAAAACATTCCTTTCCTTGTACCTACAAGAAAATTACCAATTTAAAAAGTTAAACCTATATGTACCCATGTTAGAAATGAAGATGCCAATATTTTCAAATATAAATGTTTTATTTCTGAATATAGTCCTCTATTTCTCCCAATGACCCTGCCATTTTTAACTCTCCCAAAAAGCAAGAATTGTCAAACCCTGCAAAATACGCCTCTGTCTCCATGATGACCTCACTTGACTAAATTTTGTTCTTTCGAGCCATTTCTTCATATTTGGGAACAGGAGAATATGTGGGGTGTGGCAGCAATTCATGCAGTAGTGAGTATGACACTCTTCGCATCCCAAAAGATCATCGCCATCACATTTCCTGCCAATGGAACTGTCTTTGCCTTCTTTGGAGCAGATTTTCCAGAAGCAACCCATTGTTTTGGTTGTTGCTTGGTTTCCAAAGTGTACAGATGAATTCAGGTCTCATCAACTTGGTGCAAAAGTCCTTTGGATTTTACTTAAACAGCTTTGAAGTTGAAAGCTGCTCCCGCTTGTTGTCCACTGTGAGCAAATGCGGCACCCATCAGGCCGACAGCTTTCTCATCTCTAAACTTACTGTACAAAATATGAATTGCCATTCCCATCAATACCCCTAGGCCTCTGCCACTTGGCAAATTTTCATTTGATGGTAAGCGAGAATCATATTGTGACATTTTTAATTAATTAGAGCCAACTGAAAAATTCAGTGCCACGGCCGGGATTTGAACCACGGATATCCTGGTTTCCATCCAGTCACTCTAACCCTTTGAGCTACCATGGCCAACATGCTGATGTGAACCAGGAGATGCGTGGTTCAAATCCCAGCCATGGCATTGAATTTTTCAGTTGGCTCTAATTAATTAACAACACCCATATACCGGAGTAATGTATTTAAAAGGGTTAATTCTTTAAGGATTAATGCCTCAATATAAATCTACATCATATTGTGAACTTTTTCAATGACTTCCTCAGTGACCAAATCTGTAGGGCGCTCCTTGTCAAAAACAGATGTTCGACTACATTTAAATTTGATTTAATTTTTGTCATAGAAGGCGAAATGTCTCCATAAATGGCATTTAGCTTTTATCTCCTCACAGTTTTCCCATCTAAAAGTAAGAAGTCAGTCACTGTATGATACTGCACTTTTTCCATTTTAGCAAAAACACGTTGAACAACTTTTTGAAATGTCTGTAAAATCTAAACTATGAATCAGCACCAAATTTGTTTTGACAAAGTGTAACAAATGACAGTACATGACAACACAAACTTCCCTTAGCAACATCATATATTTTGAAACATGGGTTCGTATTGAACAGCCCTCATATTGTGTAAATAAACGTTGCTTTTTTTTACTATTTGGCATAGTATTTTTATTTTATATACCTTACTAACATATTGTATTCTCCTTTTGAGTATTGGTTGTGTTGGATAATAATAGGGGTGTACAAAGCTTTAAAAATTGTGGAAATAAAAAGTATGATCAGGGAAGTTAGGTAGACATTTTTGCTAAATGCCCTGGATAATTGTATCCTTAGGTCAGTTACAATGTATTCCTGTTGGACTTCATTGACAGATATTTGCAACAATTATCCCTGACCTTCAATGCATTATAATTCACTCTGTCTTTGTTATGTACACTCACTCAGACTGTTAGCATTGTTGTTATAGTATGTTGGCAAGGTGCAGAGGATGGGGAGAAAGGTGTTTTAAGAACAAGCTTGGATTTGCTATCTCTAACTGCTATTTTCCCGTGCAAAATTATCAGTTTCAGTTATATAGCCTTTCATGATTTCACATTTATGTCACCTGCCTCGTACATAGGTGGTAGTATTTCTGCCTCATGCTCAAGAAGTCCTGTGTTCGAATCTTGGTTAGGGTGAGTTATCTGGCTAAGGCTTTTGTGGGGTTTTCCCTTATCATGAAAGATGAATATGTGCTGACTCTACGCTCTATGTACCCTGTACTTATTTGAACATTATTTCATTTGTCGTTCAATATGCCTTAACGTTGGAGAATGTAGATTAAAATAGAAGCAAGCACATTCATGTCGATATATCCCAAACATGGACACAGTCATTAAATTTTAGATGAGTCGCATTTTTTACACATCTGCTTCACTTTCGTACCTATTTTGAGGACATGTTTCGCAAATCTTCGTTTGCATCTACGGCTCTTGTGCGACTGACGCTAGATCCAGCGGTGTGGGTAATTCTGGGGTTGTTGCTGCCATCTGTTGATTTAGTGATGAACTGAAATGTGGGATTCTCTTCTAGCGGGATTTCAAAGTTCATTAGTTGGTTTTTATGTTTTTCTATGTATATCCTCTCCCATATGACGAGTTCACTATGTTTTTGTACGTATTTTAGTAATTCTGTGCTATCTTCAATTTCATGATTTTCAGACCAGAAATGAGCTGCTATTGCGGACTTATCAATATTTTTGTATTTTAAGTGCCTGAAGTGTTCTTTCTTTCTAGTGCCTATGTTCCTTTTTGTCCTTCCTATGTAAATTTTTTCACAGTCTTTACACTTAATTTTGTAAATGCCTGACTTTTCCTCTGGTTTTATCTTATCAGTATTATTACTGTGAAGTAGGTTTTTAATGTTGTAATTGTTTTTTGGTGCCAATGTTATATTGTATTTCTTGAATATTTTTTGGAACTTTTTTGTGGCCCAGGGGTGGTAAGTAAATTTAGCAAATCTAGTTTCTTGTTTTATTGGTGTGAGAGCTGTGATCTGTTTTAATTTCTTTTGAAGTTTGAATAATTTTAGTTTTTTATCTACAAGGTTTTTTCCATATCCATTTTTAATTGCAGTTTTTAAGATTTGATGGTATTCGTTTTGATATTCTTGCTGGCTGAGAGGTAGATTTACTAATCTGTGTGTCAGACTGTTGATGGTTGCATGTTTGTGTGGAATTGGGTTGAAACTATTTGCTTTGATGTAATTATCTGTGTGTGTTGCTTTTCTATGAATGCCAAATTCTAGTTTTTCATTGCCTTTTTTGATTTTAAGGTCTAAAAAAGGTAGAGTACAGTCCTCTTCAGTTTCTACTGTGAATTGTATGCTGGGTTCTTGCAGGTTGAGTAGTTTCAAAGCATCATCTATTAGTTTGTAGGGCACTATTGCAAAGATGTCGTCTACGTATCTGTACCATGTTTTAAACATATGAGGGAAGGCTTTAGTAATATGTGTTTCGAAAAAGCTCATGTATAGATTGGCCAAAAATGGTGATAGCGGGCTTCCCATAGCTAGTCCTGAAATTTGTTTGTAATATTTTCCATCGAAGACAAAATAATTTTGATGTATACATAATTCAGTCATTGCCACATATTCTTCTATTGCATTGGCATCCAGGTTTATAGAATTTAGCCATTTTTTCAGTTGAATCAAAAGTTTGTCTAATGGAATGCTAGGGAAGAGGGAGCGGACATCAAAGGATACTAAAGTGTCATGAGGTTTTAGTTTAAGATTTTGAATTTTTTCTACCAGGTCTAAAGAGTTTTTTATACTCAGAGTATGGAATTGTGGAAAGGACTGAAATTTTTTGGTTAGCCATTTTGCCAGAAGGTAAGTAGGAATGTTTATATTATTTACAATGGGTCTCATGGGTATGTTGGGTTTGTGTATTTTAGGCAAACCATATATTCTTGCAAGGGTAGGGTTGTCTGGTTTGATAGTTTTTTGTTCTGTAGTTGTTAAAATTTTACTATTAATGATGGTTTTTTGTACATCTTTTATGCATCGGTTGAGTGGATTAGAAAAAACCTTGTAGATAAAAAACTAAAATTATTCAAACTTCAAAAGAAATTAAAACAGGTCACAGCTCTCACACCAATAAAACAAGAAACTAGATTTGCTAAATTTACTTACCACCCCTGGGCCACAAAAAAGTTCCAAAAAATATTCAAGAAATACAATATAACATTGGCACCAAAAAACAATTACAACATTAAAAACCTACTTCACAGTAATAATACTGATAAGATAAAACCAGAGGAAAAGTCAGGCATTTACAAAATTAAGTGTAAAGACTGTGAAAAAATTTACATAGGGAGGACAAAAAGGAACATAGGCACTAGAAAGAAAGAACACTTCAGGCACTTAAAATACAAAAATATTGATAAGTCCGCAATAGCAGCTCATTTCTGGTCTGAAAATCATGAAATTGAAGATAGCACAGAATTACTAAAATACGTACAAAAACATAGTGAACTCGTCATATGGGAGAGGATATACATAGAAAAACATAAAAACCAACTAATGAACTTTGAAATCCCGCTAGAAGAGAATCCCACATTTCAGTTCATCACTAAATCAACAGATGGCAGCAACAACCCCAGAATTACCCACACCGCTGGATCTAGCGTCAGTCGCACAAGAGCCGTAGATGCAAACGAAGATTTGCGAAACATGTCCTCAAAATAGGTACGAAAGTGAAGCAGATGTGTAAAAAATGCGACTCATCTAAAATTTAATAATTTTTCGCTTCACTGTGGTGTTCCAATACAGTTGAATCTCGATATATGGACACAGTTGTTCTGATTACCTCGGATTTGCCTTTATTTATAGTCAGTAATCACTTGAATTCATGTTTCTCTGTTACGAATGTCTAAAGTAAAGTTCTCTATTAACTTTAAAGAGAGTCGATTAAAGACACTAGACAACACTTACTTTTAAATTTTTCCGGAACATGTTTCAGAGCCAAGGAAACCCGTTGTACTGAGTGCTGTTAAAATGCCTTTCGAAACCTCCATGTAATTTAGTTTTTAAAAGTATAGGATCGAGAGTCTGGCCTTCCAGTTGAAATTACGTGACATTTTTCACCAAAAGAACGCGAACTCAAGGACCAATTTAAAAGGTGTTCGATCACACAAACACAGTCACTTTTGATAGTCAACATGAAAAATTTAATACCATGGCGGGGATTTGAACTACTGATCTCCTGGTTTCCGTCCAGTTGCTCTAACCCATTGAGCTACCATGCCCAACTTGCCGTCATGACACTAAATTCTCCATTTCACTCATATATTTCTCCGGTAGACCACTAGGGGCTCTTGCATCCGAGATACACTGTTTGTGGCGACTTACTGTCATAAGTACTTGAGTCCCAGGCTTCATCATTTAACTCTTATTATTTTAGTTAATTGATGGAAATTAATCATTTCTTCACACTAGCCGTATATAGGCTAAGGCTTTTGATAGAGTCAACATGAAAAATTCAATACCATGGCCGGGATTTGAACCACAGATCTCCTGGTTTCCGTCCAGTCGCTCTTACCCTTTGAGCTGCCATGTTGACTCTATCTATCAGAAACCTTAGCCTATATACGGCTAGTGTGGAGAAATGATTAATTTCCATCAGTTAACTAAAACAGTCACTTTTACCCGCAAATTGTGATGCCATTCTTCTTATTGTACTTGTAACACTAAATCATTCACCATATCAATGTTATATGTGAAGAATTAACACTAAAACTCAAGATTTGCCGTTTCACTTCACTGGCAGCAATTGTGATATAAGCAGGGTCAATGAAAACCCACACGAGTCTGTAAGCTTCGAATTTGCCGGCGAGCGCCACTTGTAAAATGACGGGCTTTTTAGAACTGGAGCATGTTAGACGACCAGCCTCGGCTGATCGGTCACAAATTTACAGAATTGAAATCTGAAAGGGAAATTGCTTAGACTTTCCATTATTCTTTGAGTAAAAGGATGAAGTAATATTTGGATACACTTTCTTCAATTTATTAGCTGTTGCTGGCTGCACCAGAGGAAATATTAACATGACGCCACTGGTTCTACTTATACCTCAAGAGTTTTGCAAAGAAAATAGTCTTCAGATAGAAAAATCAATGACGTGCGTCAAGTGTTTACCAGTAGCATATCATCCTACCATGCAGCGCCGAGATACCCGCCGACGCTTCTGCCCTGAGAGAGACCACCAAATGAGACATGATAATAGAGATAAAATGAAGGGACAGGAAATTCGGGGAATGTAATTAACCTATCCAGCATTCGTCTTGACAGCCTGGGAAAACCCCGAAAAAACAAATGGATGAGGTAGGTCGAACCCGGACCTCCCGAATGCAGGCCACAAACAAAACCGCCTGAGCCATACCACTCGGTCAGTAAGAAATTAACAATCGAGCATCAACATTGCCAAAAAACACGTTTTCACTACAGAAAAGCTTCTGTTACGTATCTGCACATTTCTCTTTATAAATAAGTTTATTCCAGTCATCCACGTGGACATGGTACTTATGACAATTATTGTCGTGCCGCTCGAAGCGTTACCATGAGAGGTGTACTTCCGCCGCTTTCCGGCCTTTACTAAGCACCAATGAACGCGTCACTTCAGTCCATTGAATTCGCAGGAATAACAAATGACGGATACATGTTCACTCCATGTGGAGTAATCTGAGAGGCATCTATTACCAAAGATAAAACCATGGTAACCGTTCGAACAGGGCGACTATACTTCACTGTAGAAAGGTCTTTTTATTCCTGGAATAAAGCCCTTTCTACATGTCACGCTCCCAGCGGCAGTTTCTATAGTTACTGCATTGCATCATTTTTATACAGTAAAATGGAGGGAACAACTTCAGCAAGCAGCTCTGAGCTTTCAGGTATAAGAAATAGGGAAAGATGGCAGAGAAATATTAATGAATATAAGTGTAATGTTATCAAATATTCCTATCCAGGACGTATTTTATCTGCGGCAACTTTGGGTTAATGTGTTTTGTGTACAAAAATATGATGTATATATTTATGTCACAACGGAATTGCACAAAATGGGACAAAGGAAAGGGTTGATCTTATACATACAGTGAAAGAATATCTACTGAAACTCATTGCTTATGCTGCAAAACGCTGTCAGTGTAAGTTGGAACAGACGATAATTATGATTTTTCCAAATGGTGGCCAAAATATTATATGAAAGGACTGTCTCTCGAGTTCGTTCCGCCAGAAGCCAACAGTTTTCACATATATTGGAGCACTGTTCCACAAACCATCAAAGGAGAAATTACAAGGCATACTTTTGATTTACGACTTCCACCAACTCAAGTTCAGCTTCTATTAACAATGACCAAGTCCCTATAAATGCTTTGAAAATAAATATCCCTGAGAAATTTAAATCTTCCTATGAAGAAATATTCTCTTGGACTGTGTAAAAGAAAACGGCAATAATACTTGATTTTGTTTATATTTCAAATATGTACGAAAAAAAAAAACATTTAAAATCGATAAACTTCCTCTATCAGTACACATTTCTATTCTCTACGTAAATTCGGAGAAAGTAGTAATAAACCATATGTAATGAAAGCAACTCAAGCCACATTTACCTTTTATTATTTTTTTCCGTGAAGAAAGTGATTTATTCCAAAATGTAAAGCCATATTTTCAACTAGAAAATACATGTGGGCTAACATTATGACTTACCTTTTGTTCCCGACTTTAACTTCAATGGTCATGTAGGCGGCCGTTCTCCTTTGGAATATACTTATGGTGTTAACTCATATTTGTTGGTTTTAATCATTAGATCACGCACACATTCACACTTCCACCGCCGGGAATCGAACCTGGCAGGTACATACCACCAGCACACGGCAGGGAGGTCTACCGACTGAGCTACGGGGCCAGCCATGACTTATCATGGTGATTGTATAAGTTGTTCAAATTATTACGCAACCTAGATAAAACATTTTTATTGATTCCTGAAAAATGAAGATGTTGGGATAAGGTCCTTTCTAAAACGACTGATTCATATAAAGAAAGCAAAATATTTTATAGCCTACCTAACCTAAAGATTCTCACAAAATCTACAGATACGATAGTAAATAATATAGACAACTCTTGCCTACCTTCACATTTCAGTTCATTCGCAATTGCTTCTAGATTCAGCAAACTATCTTTGTAGTATTTATGTGTTTTGTCATAAAGACAACGATGTTTTTGAAATGAAATAATTTCTCATCAAATGACTTCACCATATCTCTTCTTTTCTGTTTTTTTTTTTTTAAAGTTAAATTTATTTAATGTCGCCTAATAACAATGGTCCTATAGCGGCAACTATTTAGATGATGCTATATTTTGCATACAGTTGGTCAGAACTATTAGGTTAGGGTACAGCACAGAACATATAGGTACAGTATAAACCAGTATAAACATTTAAGTTCTCATAAAGAACTGAAGAATCGATGCTGCACAGCACTGTGTTAATTTTTTTTTTTTTTTTTTTTTTTTTTTTTGTAATTTACGTCCTCCAACGTTACGTCATATCGGACGATGAATGAAATTGGTGAAATGATGCTCATATGAATCCGGGGTCCATGGAGCTTATAGCTACCTGACGGATAACGGAAAACCCCGGAAAAACCTTATCCAGGTAACTCACCCTGAACGAGATTCGAACTCGGGACCTCTTGAACGTGAGGCAGACATGCTACCATCTACGCTACCCAGGTACTTGTAAGCGTATATATGTTATTATAGTTTTCACTCCACGAATACACCTAGACCAGGTAATGGGTAAATAGATTTTCATATTAATGAAGTTAATTTACAGTCTTGTAGAAATAAATACAATGAGTGTAGACTCTGTGGTTCATCTAGTAGAGCATGCAAATCTGCAGGAATTTTATGAAATCGGGTAGCAGGTATACATTGTCTAAACCTAATATGAATTACTGACAATGGTTCACAGTGTGGAGGTCCATCTCTGGAGAATAGGTAAATCATGTGTAAGCTTTGTATGTCTGGAAAGTAGTATTTGTTGTTTTCAACTTGTGTGTCTATAAAGACATTGGGTAGGAGATGTGTTTGGCTTTACTTGTCAGAATTTACTATATACATTGGTTTTCTTGAGTTATTCTTTTTTTGATATGGCTTATAGCATCATCATGATTGGAGGGTACACCGGTGGTTGTTTTGCTGCTTCCTTAGCAGTTTCATCAGTCTTTTAATTTCCTGCTATTCTTTGGTGGGATGGTATCTGTTCCTGCGCAGCGCGATACTGTTTTTTTTTTTTTTTTCCTTCGTTCTTTTGTTCAATTGCCAAACGGGAACATGAAAGCTTGGAGTTTGTAAGATTTGGCGTTAGAGTGTGACAAAATTTTTCATTGTGAATGACCCTATTTATTAACCTGGCAACAAGCTTTAGTATTGGCGTTAAGTTTTTTATGTGAATGGGACATTACAAACAAATAGGAAAGTTTGTTCATTGCTGTAGACATAGTGTTGCGACATCTCCTGAGTGGGAAGCTCTATAAGGAAATAGCAGCCTTCACTCCACTTCCTGTTTCAGGAAAACAACATAAGGGTACTGACGTCATCAGGAGGAAGGAACTGCGTTAGCAAGTTTGCTAATTCATTATCGGCTGCTTTTATAATGCTGCGTTTCTCTACATAGGGGAATGGATGTTTCAACGGTAATACATGTTTTGAGAACCCTCAAATTTTTTTTAAAAACAATTGCGCGCTTGCGGGCGTGTATATAAGAGTATAAATAACAAACTTGGTACATGTTTAAGTTCAGCGACACGAATCCCAAGGATGGGATGTTCCCATGGAACATTTTGTGAACATTTTGATTTGCTAAAAATGACTTTAATTAAAATATCATATATTTAAGATGTTTTAATAACAAATGAACTATATATTTTGAACTTTCTGTGAGTGTTCTCAGAAGTGTTCTTCATTGTAAATGACTTTTGTAAACTGTAAGACATAGACAAAGTGTTACTATTAGAGCTTGTTAAACAACACAATTTATGTCAAATACATGTTAATGCAGTTAACCATTTGCGAGACATTCCTTGTTATTTGTCTGAATTTTCCAATACTTAAACTTCCCTCGAATGGAAAGTCGTTATTCATTTTGTATCTCTTGCCGGCCCAAAGAGACGGAACTTAAAAGACATCAGATGACGACCAACTTTAAAGCATTTGACTATCATGTACACGGAACATGGCCGGCTCTGGGTCTGGTGGTAGTGTGACAAGAGGTCCGAGTAGACGTGTTTTGAATGGATTCTCCGAGTATACGGGTCAGTGACTTTAATCTACGGCTTAATAAATAAATAAACGAATCTATTAATAAATAAACACAGACAAGTCACCACAACGTGGCTACTGGGAACATCTATTTTTGCGATCGCTCGTTCGTTCATTGTCGGTTATCAAATGATTCAGTTGACCGGCAATTGTTGGAACGCTTGGACCGTGCGTTCTTTTATTTGCTATGGTATAGGTTCTGTTAGTGGTATTATCAGTAAATGGTAGTACATTTGCTTTATCTGAGTAAAGGTTGTCACCGCAATAATACAGAAAATTATGTTTAACAATTTGTTCCCAGTTACACAAACATATCAGTGTTTCTTTTCCCTCCCTGACCATTGGCTGTTCTGCCTCGAAGTCATTCTGGCAACACAAATCCCGAGTTCTAATCTCGGCCAGGGTGATAATATTTTTTATCGGTTTTATCTGTGTTTTACCTTATGCTAAAAGACGAATAAAAGACAATTAACAAATCAAATCACCACATGATTTCCATTACAGAAATATTGGCTTCGTCAAAAAGAATACAGTACTACAAAGTGCAAATTTCAATAAGATAAACATGGTTAAATATTTATTTACCTTAGCTTTAAGTGAAGGACTAAATGTTTGTAAGAATATGTTTATACAAGAGTAGAGAAAGTGATGAAATTTTTGCGCATTATATCATTTTACTGGCGGTTATTAATATAATTTATTAATGTGAAACTAAGAGGAATGAATCAGGAAACAGCATCTGTTGCTCGCATTCGGTTCGATTCCCATGTCTAACCTTCGTAACTCATGGTTGTTTTTTTTCCTGGGTTTTTCGGTTCCTGTTTTACCGAAGTCCTGGACCCCGCTAGAGGATATGTAAGCCCGCAGTATACTCTCAGCTCACCTCTTTCTCGCCAGGGCGCCCCGTCAGGGACAAAAGACACAAAAGACTTCATTAGTCGAGTCTTCCTCAGAACTTTATCATAGAGTCACAGTTTCTAAGATTATTTTAAACAAATCAGAACTTCTTCCTCAGGATCTGTATGAAGAACAAGGTCTGTTCTACTTCAGGAAAACATCGAGAAAAAAAAGCCAGTTGTGGAAGGTGAATACAATGAACTTGTTAAGTGTTATTCGTCGCAAGGTTCATAGCTTCTTTGAAAGAAACGAGCCACAACAATTACTAGAGTGCTTCAAGCAGTAAACAGTGATCCCGATTAGCCGAGCTTTAGAAAAACGAGCTTCCACACCATTCTTCGCGGCATAGGTTTTGAATTTGTGAACAGAAACAGAAAAATATAATTGCTGAGCGTGAGGATATATTGTTGTGGATTACCAAAGCCTCAAAGGAAACTTCGGAAGTGGAAGTCGTTGAAGTAATTCGCCTGTTAGATTCCAATTATGCATATAAAGTATTTCTTTCTTTCAGTTGCATGCAGTAGAACTTTCAAATTATTGTCAAAGTGGCTACATGCAGTTATTTAGCACTATTATAATGCATATTAATTTTTAATTTATAAATCAGATGAAGTTATATGAAGAAATCAAGTATTTATCTGTTGTAAGCATTCAAGCTTTGTAAACTACAAAAGGAAAAATATATCACACAGTAGAGATACGTTTGCATTTAATCTTAACGTAAAAGTGCTATCACATAAGCTACTCAAAGACAGAAAACGGCAAAGCAAAACTTTGCACCCAAGTTCGTTGACAGTGCATATGTTTGCCATGTGGGAATAAAATAGCGCGAATATTCCCTCCAATCACAGTCGTTGGCGGAGTACGCGAAGAATACGTGCCAAATAATCTATCTAAAAACAGTTCATTCAGTCAAACTTGTAAATATTACTTCCGATGGCTCTAAAGTAATTACCATGTATTCAGTGCCAAACAAAGAATAAAGCACAATGAAATTATTAACATTATTTAATATTTTAAAATTACATATTACAAAAAAGTAATTTTCCCCAATATATATGGTAGTTTGTTATATGTACAAGTTTGAGGTTACCTCCCTGCACAACACAACATTTTTTCAAAGCATAACGGCCTCTACCATTCCTGCCAATGGTCAATAAAGATTAGTAAACCAGGGGTGACCATCATTAGGTGAGTGAGAAACATTATATGACGCGAATGTACTGTATGACAAGAGTCCAGGCGTATTGAACTTCATTCACACAGCGCAGCATTCACTTGTTATCTTGTTTCTTGATGAGCGAAGTAACCTGCCATACAGTAAGTTAAGAAACACAAAGATCTGTGTGACTGTTACGAAATATTAGCCAATTAGTTATATACAGTGATAAATTACCTTTGAAGCCGCTCATTTTGTCGCTTCACGCAAAGGGATTTTGATTTCCTGTTCTTTTCGCTTTGTCACAATATTTAATTGCGTTATACAGTGAAACCTCGTTTGAGCATCTTTCTGTTTACACAGGTTTCCGTCTTACATAGAGTTGTGTGTGAATACAATGAAATTACGAAATAGTGTTACAGGTTTACAGTGATGGAGTGATATAGAATGAAGTGTAAATAATAATACACTTGTAGCGGATGTTTTATGTTGTGCTTGTGGCATATGTTGGCGTGTGTTTCGGTGTAATGGTTTGGATGCCACATTCAAGACATCCATAGAGTAAAAAAGTAACTTGAACTTATAAAATACTATTGCTTGCATTAACTTTCTTTTAAACAAACGACTAGCAGAGATTATATTCTTGCTATGTTGAACAAATGAGCAGCAGTGTAATATTAAATTGTTCTGCATGTAACCATCGTTGAATACGGACGTGTGTATGAAATCTTGCAGATTTCTTCCTAATGCATCATGCATGGTTTGCGTGTGTCCGCTGGGTTTCAAATACCGCATTTTGAATAAGATATGGGTTATTATGGAATCCAGTAGAATTATAGCTAATGCATCAGGCATTCTTTAAAAACGGACAACTTTACGATTATTTGTAAAGTATAGGAGAAAGTTGATTCAATAATTTTAATTGAAAACTGAATTGTATCGACTAAAAGAAGAATTATTTTGTAAAGTGTCCACAATAATTTCAAAATATTTTGTTATAATTAAAACACAAGTTTGCAAAGGAAATAAATCGAATGAGGAGTAATTATTTCACTATCCCAAAGGATTATATTATTTCTCCGTTGCGAGACTACGACCCTGGGTGCAGAGATCATCGCTCGAGCCGTGGTGAACAATAATTCTGCAAGAACTTCACCAAAGGTGAGAAATCCCTTCATCACCCAACATAAACCGCTGTAGACTGATATGTATTATGTACTATATTTTCATCTTACGTACAGTAATTGTAGTATATTGCTAGTTTCTCTGTCTGTTTTCAATTTTCCCTTTGCAATCTGCAACTATCTGCACATCAACATTTGCTTCACCATACACTACCTTCAAAACAATGTTATGGCGATGTTTGAAACTGTCGAGGCATTCATTGAAGCTCTGAAATTGTGTTTGTTGTCTCTAAAGCTGGAGTCTGAAGTAATGATCCAGAAATGGGAGTTCCTTTAGCGCGAGCACTAACAAACCACTCGAACACAGCACGATTTAACTCGTCGTACTCTAGATTTTGTAGTGCGCTTCACCTGCCCTGCTGTTCCCTTTAACCACTCGTCTCTAATTATTATTATTATTTTCAAAATCTCATAAATCTGAGTTTTCCCCACTATTACTAACACAGTTACTTCTATAGCTGGACGTTTGTTGTTTTCGTGTTCTTAAATAACATTCATTTTTTCCTCCAGTGATAATGTCCTATGTTTAGAACTCAGTTTTACAGAATTTGGTTACATCAAACTATGATTTTAAAAATCACCAAAGTTCACAGTTTTCTTACACTTGTACTTGATCAATTGTAACAACTAAACTGAGAATGAACACACTACAAAACAGTTGTACCCTTATCATGTGTGTTGGAAGAGAGTTAAGAGAGCTAACGGTTTGTTTTTCCTTTTCCTCCAAGGATTACAGTTTATGACTTTATGGTTAATGGAACTTCGGTACAAGTACAGTCGCTCAGAGAATTATTGGACGGTTTAAAATACGCACGTTGTAACCCATTGTACAAAGAGTATTTTATGCTCGACCACGGAAAACTTTAATATTTAAACGACTGGTAATGGACCTCATTATAGTACACCTGTTCATTAAAGTATTGGTATTCGACCAATCAGAAGTGGCCGTGTAACATTGTGAAAGTGCAAGTATCGATCATTCTCGGTTCGATCGACACGATACTAGCGCCAATTTAGAAAAAAGTCAAAATGTCTCACACTAGTAACAGCGACATTGAATTTAGACGCCAGAAATTATGGCTAAAGCACTCAATGTTACCAATAACTTGTTACAAAAGACAAGAAAGATGTATGAGAAATTTTATTCACTATTCATGGATTAGAGAGTATCAAAAGATATAAATTTGTTCTCCTAGTGTATTTCGAAGAACTGTCTCAAAATATGAAATCATCGACCTTGGGTAGCCCGCCTCGGTAGCGTAAATGGTAGCATGTCTGCCTCACGTTCAAGAGGTCCCGAGTTCGAATCTCGGTTAGGGTGAGTTACCTGGATAAGGTTTTTCCCTTATCCTGAAAGATGAATGTCGGGTAACTCTAAGCTCCATGGACCCCGGGCTCATTCAAGCATCATTTCACCCATTTCATTCATCGTCCGATATGACTTAACGTTGAAGGACGTAAATTGATATATATCATCGACCTTGTGGACTCACTATTCTATGTTGAAATCAACATTCAACATTAGGCACTAAATTGGCTTACTAAATACGCAAAACTGACAGCTTACTAAAACGCAAATTAGAAGGCTATAAAGGGAAAAAAGCCAAAACATTTACACCTGATTTTTTTTAATTTTACGTCCTCCAACGTTAAGTCATATCGGACGATGAATGGAATGGGTTATATGATGCTCAAATGTGTCCAGGATCCATGGAGCTTAGAGCTATCCGACATCCGTCTTTAAGGATAAGGGAAAACCCTGGAAAAATCCTTATCCAGGTAACTTACCCTGACCCAGATTCAAACTCGGGACCTCTTGAACGTGAGGCAGATATGCTGTCATCTTTAAACCTGATGAGCTGAAAACTTTTATAAATGCAGCACCTGATGTTAAATACGAGAGCTGTTCAATAAAGAATGATCACATTTTTTTTTGACAATGTACCTTTACTCATCCTCATTATGTCGATGGTTCTTCTCAAAATAGTTTCCCCTGAATGCGATGTACTTGTCCCAGCGTTTCTGTCTTCAAAGACATGCTGGATACCATTTTTGAGAGATCCTTCAAAATCGCCTCCGCAGCCTTCACCACTGTTTCTGATGATGGATAATGCCTCCCACGAAGGCGTTTCTTCAAGTTACGGAATAGAAAAAAGTCACATGTGGCTAAATCCGGACTATAGAGAGGGTGAGGGATGTACTTCACGTTGATTTTTGCAAGATATTTAGCAACAACATTGGCAATATACGGCCGCACATTATCGTGGTACAGTATCCAGCCTGCTTCACGGAAATGTGGTATTTGGCGCCTGATATTGACTTGCAATGTTTTCAGGACATCCCTGTAGTATTGTCCAGTTACTGATGTGTGTGCAGGTACAACATGCTGATAAACCATTCCATGAATGTCAAAGAATGAGATGACCATAACTTTCCCAGCAGAAGCAACCACTTTTGCTTATTTTGGGGGTTGATGATGAAGGAGATTTCCACACTGAGCTTTGCTGTTTGCTCTCAGAATCAAAATGATGTAGCAAAGTTTCATCAGCAGTGATTACGTTTGAAAGAAACTCCGGATCTTGCTCTAACATCAACTTTAACTGCATGTTACCTCCATTGCAGCGGTAGGCGAAGCAGAACATGTCTGAACTTGCCTGGTTCTCACAGGCGGGAACCAGGAGTACCAACAATGAAACTACTACGGCGTGTTTGTTTCACATTAAGCTAACAGAATATAATAAGATTGAATTTTAGTGCGAAAAATTATGATCGTAAAAAAATTATGATCATTCTTTATTGAACAGCCCTCTTACTTCATGATAGGAGCAAGTTTCTTTTTTCAATGTTACCGATGTTTTGTTTTCACGCTTTTATGTTAAACTGTGTCACACGTTAGCAGCTGTTTATAGGGAAGTGCCTACGTACTACACTCTATGTCTTACTTTAGACAAAACAATCACTTTGAAATGAAACCTTTAGTTTAGATATATTATCGAGCATAAACAGTCGTATGCAACTTGACTATAATGTTAGTAATTAAACGCTCGTATCATAATTATCTCGCTTCACTCGCTGGGTTAGTTATAGTCTCGTTGCATAGTATACTAGTACAACGGTGCCGGTGTGCAGTGAAGCGCCGCTTTCCCAAGATTTTCGGGAGAAAAAGAAGAAAAACAACAAAGTTCATGGCAAACAATATTTTATTTTCTTGAACACATTTTCAAAATTTATTCGCCAACATTGCGGTGACAGTTGCTTGGATTCCAGTGACCAGTTCCGCGAGCTCATTCAATACTGTATTTACGCATTCGTAGCCCTGAATACCATACTTCGTAGGTTTCCGGAAGCAATCGTGCCTCTTCGATAGCTAGGAAGTGAAGTCCCTGTAGCGTGTGAAGAAAAATTATTCTTTTCTTATGTGACGCTTTTAAATACAACTGTAAGTATATTTCAATAACATTAGCAATAGTATTTTACTAGATTGGTATTTAGTGCTGACAGATAGGAAAGTCTTGTGAAGTTTTAAGTTATTAGTAAAACTGTGTGAATTTCATACTTTCTGCATGTTAGGCTAACAGTTTACGCTGTGTGGGCCAGGGAACGTCTGAGTGGAGAGGGGAAGCTTGTAGTGTGAGCAAGACCTACGTGTGACTGTACAATAGAAAGAATACTGAAGGGTAGCCTTAGTTCTTTGAGTCATTATTCTCTCTTACTTTCAAGAAAATTATTATTTAGAGCTTCCCTCACTTTATAAGTCACGCCTTACCATTGGTGTATACCAACATGAAGGGAATCTCGTTAGTTACCATATAGTGAGCGAATTTTCAGTTGTGACAATCAAAAATAAATTTAGTCTTATGTAAGTACACAACGACACCCGAGAATCGCACCCCATAGTTTTAGAACCACTAAAGATTTTGTTTAAACTGCAAACCCTCAAAGCTCTGCTGAGTTTTGGGGAGATGAGGCCACCATGGTTTGAAAAGTTGATGACATAAACATTATTATAATCTATCTAAAACTAGAACGATCTTGAGAGAACGTAGGCTTCCACGGACGGAGTCCGGTCTCCTGGAGACAGATGTCTCGTACATAAATGTAGTGCACATCGGAGCAGG
Organism: Mantis religiosa; assembly: GCA_030765055.1. NCBI lineage: Eukaryota > Metazoa > Arthropoda > Insecta > Mantodea > Mantidae > Mantis > Mantis religiosa. Next base: position 147,969,192 of record CM060958.1, on the reverse strand, counting down.
TTGTCCTGTGCCAGTGTAAATATAGCAACACTGAAGTTGTGGACGAGACGTACGGACCAGGGCATAACAAACTTAAATAGTATAAAGTCCAATTACATAAAGGACCATGCTGTAAAATAAGGAAGGTGCTGATAGCTGTTTGTCGCCTTGGTCCATGTGTCAACTCTAGTCAACTGAGTTTGTCTATGTTGGAGTTTCTCTTTTTACTGTAGCTTCCGGGCCTGGGATGCTGAAGGAGGCTACGAACACGTTGATGATGGTCACTAGGAAGACGCCCATCACTACGTAGTTGTTAAGTGTGTTTGCATGTCGATGTTTGTGATCTCCTCGCATGTCAAACCGACCTTTGAAGATGAGACACACTCCGACCCCCATCTGTAACACACAAACACATCAAATGTCATAGTTCATAGACCGTTTCTTTAAACAGAAAACGTAAACACTTATTTAGGTGCAACAGATCGTTACGTGGGGAAAAATCCTTATTCTCACTCGAGAGCTTAACAAAGATTTGGATTTTGTTGCCACCAATCCAGTATTGTCAATAGATTTGTAAGACATAAATGGTGCAAGAGTGCAACGCGTGAAATGTTTCTGCATAATCTATACAAGTCCAATATGAAATGAAGTACAGTCAATGATGTGACATAAAAAGGAGAACTAGAACAGTCATGAAGTGACAGTGAAAATGTAGTGAAAGTGACAGTGAAAAGTTAAGTAGGTCACATAGTGAAGTGACAGTGATAAGTGAACTAGTTCACTATATTGAAGTGACCGTCATAAGTTGAACTAGGTCATATTTCTGAAGCGAATGTGATAAATGGAACTAGTTCACAGTAGTGAAGCGACTTAAAATGTTTAACATTAATGAGTGGCAGTGATTAGCTGAACTAATTCACATTTTGTGACCGTGATAAGGTGAACCACTTCACATTATTGAAATATCTTGTGATTAGTTAATTAGTTCACGTTATTGAAGTATATTGTGGTAAGTTGAACTAGTTCACATTACTGAAGTGAAAGTCCTAAGTTGGGCTATTTCACAATAGTGAAGTGACAGTGACATTTTTATTTATTTTATATTTAATAACATAATCAGTGAAGAGCTGTCTAATTTCAAACATTTCAAATCATCAATGCAGCTATCATTGTATTTTTAAATAATTTCCTAATTATTTCCTTCTGTTCAGGTTTGGAATTTTAAGAGCTCTTTAAGATAAGGAACATAAAACTAGCTAGTTTGATTAAACCGTGCAGCTAATATTCCAGTTGAGTCAGCTGCCCCTATTTATTTCTATCTAGGTAGCCCGCAGTTTATAGTCTGATGTGAAAACATTGACCTTTCAGCACAAAAGCCATCATTGCAGCTCTGCCCTTCTATTCGGTAACATACGCACCCAGGTTTAATACAGTTTACGTAAAGCCATGTGACGCTATCATACATATATATTAGTGTTATAATAATGCCTCCCGTAATGTCAGGTGGGACTTAAACCACGGGTAATTTATTGGCTCTAGGTCTCCATTGTCAGACCCTCTATCACTTATGCTGCAGTGGTATGGTGGCCTTGTGTTACGACACAGGCTACCAAAAACAAACTAAATAAGATCCAACGCTTAGCGTGTTTGGGAATTACTGGAGCCCTGCGCACCACTCCATTCAGTGCGCTAGAGGCACTGCTTGGCTTGCCTCCTTTGGATTTGTTTATCCAAGGAGAGGTCGGGGTGACTGCTCATCGTCTCTGGAGTTTGGGCTGTTGGCCTTTTAAAAATCCGGTTAAAGGACACAGAGAGATATTGAACAGGCTTCAGAAGTCACGGACTATCCTAGCGATGGGTTGCGACAATACGAAGCCTATTTATAATTTTGACTCTGGATATAGGGTCAGTTTTCCGCGCAGATAGGAATGGACTCGTAGCCCACGGGTTTCTGTGTGTGTCAAGAGGTCCATCTCGTAAACAGACGGCTCCAAGACCGACGCGGGGACCGGGGCTGGCATTTATGGGCCTAAGACGAGGCTATCGTACTCACTGGGAGGTTATTCTACAGTATTCCAGGCCGAAATATATGCCATTTTAGCCTGTGTTTATCATATCTTAGGGATGCCTTAGCTGTATGGTCGGATCAGTATCTGTTCTAACAGCCAGGCACTATGTGCTAGTACAACAAGGTCCAGGTTAGTACGAGAGTGCCAAGAGACCTTGAATACTCTCTGTTCTCACCGACCAGTATTGCGGAAGTAGAAGAGAGGTTAGAACATGCATCGAAAGGAATATGCCAAACTCGCCTTGGCTTCAAATATTAATAATTGCGATTTTATAATTCAATGAATTATGCGGATAATACACTATCCACCTCCCGTCTTGAAACATTTAAGTCACTCGTCACTTGTCCTTCGCACCTCGTTTTAAATGTACATAATACTGACGAAGTTGTTTCGTGCTTGTAGTAGTGACACATGCATTTGAATTAAATTTGTTTCCAATATTTTCCCACGTGAAATCTTTCACTTTTACATTCACCGCATCCGTTCTATTGTTTTCAACGATATCCTTATACTTCGTCACCAATTCAATTAACAATTCTTTCTCTATCGATGAGGAATTTGTCCCACGGCATCTCTTACTGTTTTGTTCACCCGCAGTTTTTTCAGCTGTGTGCAGACGAAAATGAAAACAAAAGCGCATCGCAGTACGTTCAGAAAGTAACACGACTCATCCATAGCCTTCTATTAGCTGTAATATATACAAGTCTCTTGGCGTTAACACGTGTTTGTTAACATTTTCAGAAAACAGGTTGGTGAAATGCAAAAAAGTTAACAGCTTTGTTAGCGCTGTTACAATTGTTACGTTACATTTGTTAACGTCGATTTTAACATCTGTTGGTGAAATGGCGTATAAATGTAGCAAATCGACATCATACGCTGTATCCACGTTCACCATCTTACAATTCTGTAATTGTTAACGACTTTACAACAGAAATATGGCCTTTTAGTTTAACAAGAGATTTAAGACAAGTGTTAAACTAACACTTGTTGGTGAAATTCAGTTTTTGTTATAACTATTGCTAAACAGACTGACAGCCGTGTTAAGTCTTAACATCTGTTGGTGAAGTGCACAATTACTGCACTTTCATAATTGAACAATGCTTAGTACTCAATAGTTTGTACTTTAGAAGAATTGAGGTGAGGGTTTTTAACCGTTAGTAAAGGGACTATTTACATGACGAAAACTTCATGCAAACCGTGGAAAAGGAACGGTGCGTGGTTTTATGTCTACGTTGACCTCCTGATTGCATAGTAAGAGTAAAGGCATAACTGCAATTTTGTTCATTTTAAGCACAGGGACTATGTAGCAGTGTTGCTATTAAATATATCGGCTTCATATGACAAGGTCCTCGACTATTAGAAGATCTTTTGTGCCCTTGTGAGGTGAGAGGATGCTAAGGGTGACCATACATCACTTTTGAGCCCACAGTTTGCTGCTCCTCCTTAGGGACAAAGTTGGCTGTCTGCTACAAATGTCTCTTGTGGACTCCTAGAAGATCCCATGTACAAGAAATGTGTCATGGACTTGACATTCTCCCAATATAACTATGTAAATCATTCACTATAAGGAGATATGCATACGTTCATTTTGGGGCTTGAGCAAGGATGTAGTCTGTTTTATTTGGACTTGAGTTATCGTCCTCCATAACAGATATCGCCCAGTTATCCCTCTCGGTCTGGACCTATTGACATTGTTAATATATTACATTATAATTCCGAACTGGTTCTTAGAAAAATTTAAAACTTATTATAAAATGGAAAATTAAATTATAAATCTCATTTAAAAAGTACACAAAAAGGATAGTTAATGACCTTCGTTAGTTAAATTAAAAACTTACAGGTGGAGCACACCAAACGGATAAACCTAATATTTAAAAGCGTTAATTAACAAGAAAGAAGAGGAAACAGACAGCAGGAAAGAGAAACTTGGATATATGCAAGTAATGCCAGCTTGTGTTATTTGAACTTGCCTCAAAATGTACAGCCCCATTCACATAGAAAAGTTATCTCAAACGCAGCGCGAACGCTAAAGTTTGTTGCCCCACTCACAATGACTTTCGTTAACATCAACGTTATCGCCAAACCTTATAAACTCCCAGCTTTCATGTTTGCGTTTGGCAATTAAACAAAAGAGAGGGGGAAAACACACTATCGCACTGCGCAGGAACAGAAAAGAAGAGATATGGTGTCATTTGACGAGAAATTGATTATTTCACTTGAAAATCATCGTTGTCTTGATGACAAAAAGCATAAATGTTATAAAGATAATTTACTGAAGGAAAATATTTGGAAGCAAACTGCGAGTGAATTGAAATGTGAAGGTAGACAGAGTTGTTTCTGGTGGTTAGACCACGTGGCTCTCACCAAGGCGGCCCGGGTTCGATCCCAGGCGACCGCAAAGTGAGATTTGTGGTGGACAAAACGGCGCTGGGGCGGGTTTGCCCCGGGATCTCCGGTTTCCCCCGCCATCTCATTCCACCGGTGCTCCATCTTCATCTCATGCATCATCAGTGTCATCGCCTGCGGTGCCGTATGTAGTAAAAGCGGGCGTTAAACACTACACATTTATTTTTTTGTCGACTTTGTGAGAAAATTTGGGTTAGGTATGCTGTAAAATATTTAGCTTTCTTTACTTATGGAAAACCATAATATAATTTATTTTCTTTATTATTATTTGCACCAACTGTCATAGTGGTTGGGAAGGTAATGTTCTAGATGTATTTGATTTCAAATATAGTAGACCACAGTAAGATAATAGTCCAATTTTAATTAGCTTAGCACACTTCAATTGTTTTATTGTGATGTTGATGTTATGTCATTGTGAGTGGCAAAGTGAAGTTCAGATCCTCGAGCTAATGTGAATGGGACATACCACATGTTGTGTACACTATTACAGACCTGTAGCAGAAGGCTGATGATGATGAGGCAGAATGTGAAGTAATATTGGACGCCACCGTCTCCGTAAGTGATGAGAGAACGCATCTGATTGGCATTTGCCGTGATCAGGGCAATGTCCATCATGCCTTGCGCTACAGTCTTTTTGGCAGCGTACAGGTTCACCTTCTTAGGGTCTTCAATCTCCACTTCTCCTACCACATCGTCGGGGGTAATCCCATCAACGTCGCCCTCACTCTTCCTCTTGCTCATCTCCAGGCTATCTGTTCTCCGATGTCGCACTTCCGGTTCCGGGTCGCCGTTCAACTTTCCTGACTCCATGTCTATAGCCACCATCTAAACCTAGGGAAGAGTCCAACCATAAGTAATAATTTATATTATACATTTTAAATGTAAAACATGAACTTATAATCGTATAAGTGTGTTTTCTGCGTACAGTAAGTAATCAAATTATTTTATCCGCTACCATAAGTAAAAACACATCATTACGCGATACTTTTGTTACTGAAAAAGACCTTTCATTGTGAGACATGAATAATCTCTGCAATGAATCGAATTATCTCTACCAGGGTCAATATGAGACAAAAACACACCATTACGCGATACTTTTGTTACTGAAAAGTAGACCTTTTACTGTTAGACATGAATAATCTCTGTAAAGAGTGACATTATCTCTACCATAGTCAATATGAGACAAAAGCACACCATTACGGGATACTTTTGTCACTGAAAATATTACTACACAACAAATGTATATCTTGAACTTTCTGTGAATGTACTCAGAAGTTCTCTTTATTCTGAATGAATTTTGTATAACTGATAAACTGTAAGAGATAGACAAAATATGACTACATAACAAATGTATATCTTGAATTTTCTGTGAATGTACTCAGAAGTTCTCTTTATTCTGAATGACTTTTGTATGACTGATAAACGGTAAGAGATAGACAAAATATTACTACACGACAAATGTATATCTTGTTAAAACATACTGTATATGACAAATACATTTTTGCAGTGAACCATTTCCATTTAATTTGTCTGAATTTTTCAATACGTATAGTTTTCTCGTAAAAGGAAGTCGTTATTGTTTTGTTCATCTCTTGAACGTGCAAAGAGAAAGGAACTTCAAAGACACTACATGTTCCCATATGTATGTACTAATAGAGAATGTGTGCAACAGGTACATCACGAAAGTTGCATGATGAGTTAGAAAGTTTAGACTCACGTACCTGCATTGGACAGTTGTCAGTCTCTCAAGGAACAGTGAACTCGTGGGATGCAAATCGAGCTTTTAGATATAAACAACCGCAAACTTCCTGCGACGTCATAACATCCGAACCATTTTCCCAGCGTTCATTTTCTGTAGGAACTCCTGAGCAAAGCATTACTGATAGATGACAAGGGTCAGGAGGTTGAGGGCGACTTGTATGTACATACAACCGGCTCCCTATCTCAGCCTGGGAGAGAGCACCCCTGATCCCAAGAAATCTACAGCCTTCCAGAGACGCTACTTCTTTAGGCATCCCTCTCGTTTTTATTTTTTGTACTGACCTATAAACAAAGGAAGTAATGACCGTGCCTTAGCGTGGTGATAACGAACGAGAGACCCGGGTTCAATTTCTGGTACCACATACAATAATGTTCTTCCGCAAGGACACCTATAACAAAGCTATTTGAGTAAAAAGTAGGACTCCAGGTTGCGAATGTTGCATTCACCGCCTAATCATGCCCCACCCACCTATACTGCATCCCATTGTATGTACAACTTGACAGATTCTTTTTCGCAGATTTCCTGCCTGATGTTACGCAGCCCTTGCACCCTTTCCTGTATAATTAGCTTATATCCTCATACCATCATTCTGTGTCTTCAATATGTGTGTAGTTAAAGTTTATCTCAGTTAAAATCATTTTTAAAGGAAATTGAGTAACTAAAGTCATATGACTGCAATGTATATTTGTTGTTTTATCGCGCTACATGTCCCATGTTATGTATAACGTTACGGGAAATTTTGGAGCTCATTTAGGGAAATATTCTGACAACAAAGTTATATTTTTCTCTCATTCAATCATTAATTCAGTTTCTTTACTACTCAGGTAACTGGTATTATAAGCATAGAACAGTGTCAAAAGTGTCAAAAGATAACACATGTAAATACAATACATTAGCAATTAAACATTTACTTAAACAAAAGAAATAAAATAACACCGCCTTCTAAGTCGATATACGAGTAAAATGTAAATTGACACACGTGACACGGCTGTTTGAACATCCATGAATTTGCTGAATGAAAAGAGTAAACTACATTGGGAAGTACATGAATATTAGGTAAGTGAAATGACTGTAAGGCATGTGATGATTGTAATCATCAAGAACATAATATGCCTTCGTTGGTAATCTTTGTGTTTTCATCTTGCTAGGTTATGTTATAGCAATCTCATAATACCGGCAAGGAACTGCAGTTTTAGGATAAAATATGTAAGTAGGCAGTCGATCAGGTTGGCGAAGTTTCATGCATCAGCTAAAAAATAATGGTAAAGCAAGGCCTTTAAGTAGCAAATGACAATCGTCTGCAAGCATTTGTGGTGCAAGCAATGGTTATTGAAAGTTTGCTCATAATCGTTATTCAAATATTTAGGTTGTCCCGATGTTAGATTTATTTTTTATATCTGTTTGCTTATTCTTATCTGGAAAGGTTCCCAGAGCCTAAGCTCATACTAGGGAACAATATAAAAAAATATAAAATGATGGCAGGCATTTATGAGGCATTCTTATAGTAGGAATTAACTACCATACATAGATAACACAGCAAAAAAAAAAAAACCCGCGGGGATTGCTGGAAATGAACGTGCAGATGAGCTTGCAAAGAGAGCTGCAACTTCAAATCTTCCAGAGACTTACACTCTATGCCCTATTTCTTATGTGAGGCAAACGTTAGAGATCATCAGTGAGTGGAATGAATACTGGTTAAAAAGTGATTGTGGTGCTTTGACTAAGGATTTATATTTCTCAACAGTTTCTGACAGACACAAATGTAAATTCATTAATCCTATGTTCTCACTCAATTCTTAACTGGATATGGCAAATTTTCTGCTTACTTATTTCGATTCAAAATCAAATCCACAGGAGATTGTATTTGTGGAAATCATCTTCAAGATGTCCCTCACATTTTATTTGATTGTCCATTTTTCTGTTTTGAAAGATACGAACTTGAATTATTGCTTCAATCCTTTACACTTTCTCAAAACCACTCACACATATTCTGATGAATTACAAAACTTATCAATATTTCATAGCCTTCTTAAACAAAATATTTCTTAAGCTAAATGATTCATCTTGATGTTTACTGTTTGTCAGGTTGATATTGAATTTGTTATGTTTTTTGTAAATTGTATTGTATTCATAAATTTGTAAACTATATTCCTAATATACCTTTGGGTAAAATAGGAATCAAGAAATTGGATAATAAATAAATAAATAACAAGTTTTCTATTAAAATCGTTTATGTTCCAGCAGCTTTTCAATTCCATTGGCAGTGCATTGTATAAATTGATAACATTTGAAGTTAAGCTGTTCAAGTGTGCACAGTTGGAATTATTAAGTTTCTTTTATTTCCTGTGAGGAGCTTTCAGGTGTTAGATTAAACTTTAGAAAAGTATTTTTAATTTTATGGAGAAATGTTATCAAGCACAACTCTGTGCTTACTTGTAATGGTAAATGGTTAGTTACATGGTAGAGTGTTTTTGTGTTCTTAGAGCAGATTGTGCATTATTTACAAGGCACAACTTTGAGTGCGTCAAAGTCATAAGAAGTTTGAGTATCAAAATGGGGTTGAATTTAAGCATAGTAGATACTTCATAAATGATTTACACTGAATCCTTTGAATTTAAACCTCTAAATTACAGCTAACACAGGAAGAAATTTACTTTATATATGCATAATGTGCAAGGGACGTCTGGAATCAATCCAAGATAGATGATATTTGTTACTCTTTCAATTCTCACGTTATCAACATGTACATTGTCATCTAATACAGGTACATATGATCTTTCATGGAACTATATATATTGGAGATTAATTGTTCTTTCGCACCAGCCATCTGTAGGACAAAATATGGGAAGGTAGAGTCAGACTGAAAAATTCAATGCCATAACTGGGATTTGAACCATGGAACCGGAAGATTTTAATGTTTTTAACACTTCATCACTTACATTTTTATATTATTGAGGCACTAGTTTTGGAAACCATTGGATTCATTTTGAACCTCGGTCTGACTGTTTGTTGTTGTCTGCTCTCCTCTCTCTGGTGGTGGAACTATGAACTTCTTTGTCAAATTATCTACAGCTGGGATTTCAAAACTCATTACTCGATCCTTATTTTTCCATATGACTATGTTCTCCCATGTTGACTGTTTCATTTAGCTCTTTTACTAATTTTGGATTAGGGTCAATGTCATTGTTTTTGTTCCAAAAATGAAAGATCTTTAAAGAACAAAAGATCATCATGGCATCTACAAATAGATACTCAAAATAAAATTCTTGAATTCAAAAATAAAAGATGAAATCCCACAAATTAACAGACCCATGATTATACCAAATAAGATGTAAGAATTATGAAAAATGCTACATAGGTCAAACTAAAAGAAACCTAAAAACCAGAGTCAAAGAGCACTTTAGAAACATCACATTGAAACAAGAAGATAAGTCAGCAGTAGCATTTCATTTTTGGAATTAAAATCATGACATTGATCCAAATCCAAAATTATTAAAAGGAGTGATAAACCAAAATAAACTGACAAAATGGGAGAACATATTCATATGGAAATATAAGGACTGACTGCACTTTGAGGTCTCACCGGTTAATAATTTGATAAAGAAGTTGATAGTTCCACCACCAGAGAGAAGAGAGCAGACGACAATAGACAGCTGGACCTTATAAGTAGACAATGGAAGCAGGAGCTTCAAAAACTAGTCCCTCAGTAATATAAAAATATAAGGTGCATTAAAAAAAAGTCCCAAGGTTGTGATGTGAGCCAGTACCTGTATGTTAGAAGTATTGGCCCTGGCTATAGAGACACTTGTCCCACTGTGACACAAGGCAGTGAATGGCTGTCTCATAAAAGTCCCGAGGCTGTGATGTGAGCCAGTACCTGTATGTTAGAAGTATTGGCCCTGGCAGTTGAGACACTTGTCCCACTGTGACACAAGACAGTGAATGGCTGTCTCACAAGAGTCCCGGGGCTGTAATGTGAGCCAGTACCTGTATGTTAGAAGTATTGGCCCTGGCAGTTGAAACACTTGTCCCACTGTGACACAAGGTGGTGAATGGCTGTCTCATAAAAGTCCCGAGGCTGTGATGTGAGCCAGTACCTGTATGTTAGAAGTATTGGCCCTGGCAGTTGAGACACTTGTCCCACTGTGACACAAGACAGTGAATGGCTGTCTCACAAGAGTCCCGGGGCTGTAATGTGAGCCAGTTCCTGTATGTTAGAAGTATTGGCCCTGGCAGTTGAGACACTTGTCCCACTGTGACACAAGGTGGTGAATGGCTGTCTCACAAGAGTCCCGGGGCTGTGATGTGAGCCAGTACCTGTATGTTAGAAGTATTGGCCCTGGCAGTTGAGACACTTGTCCCACTGTGACACAAGACAGTGAATGGCTGTCTCATAAAAGTCCCAGGGCTGTGATGTGAGCCAGTTCCTGTATGTTAGAAGTATTGGCCCTGGCTGTTGAGACACTTGTCCCACTGTGACACAAGGTGGTGAATGGCTGTCTCACAAGAGTCCCGGGGCTGTAATATGAGCCAGTACCTTTATGTTAGAAGAATTGGCCCTGGCAGTTGAGACACTTGTCCCACTGTGACACAAGGCGGTGAATGGCTGTCTCATAAAAGTCCCAGGGCTGTGATGTGAGCCAGTACCTGTATGTTAGAAGTATTGGCCCTGGTTGTAGAGACATGTCCCACTGTGACATAAGGCGGTGAATGGCTGTCTCATAAAAGTCCCAGGGCTGTGATGTGAGCCAGTACCTGTATGTTAGAAGTATTGGCCCTGACTGTAGAGACACTTGTCCCACTGTGACACAAGGCGGTGAATGGCTGTCTCATAAAAGTCCTGGAGCTGTGATGTGAGCCAGTACCTGTATGTTAGAAGTATTGGCCCTGGTTGTAGAGACACGTCCCACTGTGACACAAGCCAGTGAATGGCTGTCTCATAAAAGTCCCGGGGCTGTGATGTGAGCCAGTACCTGTATGTTAGAAGTATTGGCCCTGACTGTAGAGACACTTGTCCCACTGTGACACAAGGCGGTGAATGGCTGTCTCATAAAAGTCCTGGAGCTGTGATGTGAGCCAGTACCTGTATGTTAGAAGTATTGGCCCTGGCTGTAGAGACACTTGTCCCACTGTGACACAAGGCAGTGAATGGCTGTCTCATAAAAGTCCCAGGGCTGTGATGTGAGCCAGTACCTGTATGTTAGAAGTATTGGCCCTGGTTGTAGAGACACGTCCCACTGTGACACAAGGCGGTGAATGGCTGTCTCATAAAAGTCCCGGGGCTGTGATGTGAGCCAGTACCTGTATGTTAGAAGTATTGGCCCTGGTTGTAGAGACACTTGTCCCACTGTGACACAAGGCAGTGAATGGCTGTCTCATAAAAGTCCCGGGGCTGCGATGTGAGCCAGTACCTGTATGTTAGAAGTATTGGCCCTGGTTGTAGAGACACGTCCCACTGTGACACAAGGCAGTGAATGGCTGTCTCATAAAAGTCCCGGGGCTGTGATGTGAGCCAGTACCTGTATGTTAGAAGTATTGGCCCTGGCTGTAGAGACACTTGTCCCACTGTGACACAAGGCAGTGAATGGCTGTCTCATAAAAGTCCCGGGGCTGCGATGTGAGACAGTACCTGTATGTTAGAAATATTGGCCCTGGTTGTAGAGACACGTCCCACTGTGACACAAGGCGGTGAATGGCTGTCTCATAAAAGTCCCAGGGCTGTGATGTGAGCCAGTACCTGTATGTTAGAAGTATTGGCCCTGGCTGTAGAGACACTTGTCCCACTGTGACACAAGGCGGTGAATGGCTGTCTCATAAAAGTCCCAGGGCTGTGATGTGAGCCAGTACCTGTATGTTAGAAGTATTGGCCCTGGTTGTAGAGACACGTCCCACTGTGACACAAGGCAGTGAATGGCTGTCTCATAAAAGTCCCGGGGCTGTGATGTGAGCCAGTTCCTGTATGTTAGAAGTATTACACTTGTCCCACTGTGACACAAGGTGGTGAATGGCTGTCTCATAAAAGTCCCAGGGCTGTGATGTGAGCCAGTACCTGTATGTTAGAAGTATTGGCCCTGACTGTAGAGACACTTGTCCCACTGTGACACAAGGCGGTGAATGGCTGTCTCATAAAAGTCCTGGAGCTGTGATGTGAGCCAGTACCTGTATGTTAGAAGTATTGGCCCTGGCTGTAGAGACACTTGTCCCACTGTGACACAAGGCAGTGAATGGCTGTCTCATAAAAGTCCCGGGGCTGTGATGTGAGCCAGTACCTGTATGTTAGAAGTATTACACTTGTCCCACTGTGACACAAGGCACTGAATGGCTGTCTCATAAAAGTCCTGGGGCTGTGATGTGAGCCAGTACCTGTATGTTAGAAGTATTGGCCCTATCTGTAGAGACACTTGTCCCACTGTGACACGAGGTGGTGAATGGCTGTCTCATAAAAGTCCTGGGTTGTGATGTGAGCCAGTACCTGTATGTTTGAAGTATTGGCCCTGGCTGTTAAGACACTTGTCCCACTGTGACACAAGGCAGTGAATGGCTGTCTCATAGAAGTCCCGGGGCTGCGATGTGAGCCAGTTCCTCTATGTCAGAAGTATTGGCCCTGGCTGTTGAGACACTTGTCCCACTGTGACACAAGGCAGTGAATGGCTGTCTCATAAAAGTCCCGGGGCTGTGATGTGAGCCAGTTCGTGTATGTTAGAAGTATTGACCCTGGCTGTTGAGACACTTGTCCCACTGTGACACAAGGCAGTGAATGGCTGTCTCATAGAAGTCCCGGGGCTGCGATGTGAGCCAGTTCCTCTATGTCAGAAGTATTGGCCCTGGCTGTTGAGACACTTGTCCCACTGTGACACAAGGCAGTGAATGGCTGTCTCATAAAAGTCCCGGGGCTGTGATGTGAGCCAGTTCGTGTATGTTAGAAGTATTGGCCCTGGCTGTAGACACAGTTGTCCCACTGTGACACAAGGCAGTGAATGTCTGTCTCATAAAAGTCCCGGGGCTGTGATGTGAGCCAGTTCCTGTATGTTAGAAGTATTGGCCCTGACTGTTGAGGCACTTGTCCCACTGTGACACAAGGTGGTGAATGGCTGTCTCATGAAAGTCCCGGGGCTGCAATGTGAGCCAGTTCCTCTATGTCAGAAGTATTGGCCCTGGCTATAGAGACACTTGTCCCACTGTGACACAAAGCAGTGAATGGCTGTCTCATAAAAGTCCCAGGGCTGTGATGTGAGCCAGTTCCTGTATGTTAGAAGTATTGGCCCTGACTGTTGAGGCACTTGTCCCACTGTGACACAAGGTGGTGAATGGCTGTCTCATGAAAGTCCCGGGGCTGCAATGTGAGCCAGTTCCTCTATATCAGAAGTATTGGCCTTGGCTATAGAGACACTTGTCCCACTGTGACACAAGGTGGTGAATGGCTGTCTCATAAAAGTCCCAGGGCTGTGATGTGAGCCAGTTCCTCTATGTCAGAAGTATTGGCCCTGGCTATAGAGACACTTGTCCCACTGTGACACAAAGCAGTGAATGGGTGTCTCATAAAAGTCCTGGGGCTGCGATGTGAGCCAGTTCCTGTATGTTAGAAGTATTGGCCCTGGCTGTTGAGGCACTTGTCCCACTGTGACACAAGGTGGTGAATGGCTGTCTCATGAAAGTCCCGGGGCTGTGATGTGAGTCAGTTCCTGTATGTTAGAAGTATTGGCCCTGGCTGTTGAGAGACTTGTCCCACTGTTACACAAGGCAGTGAATGGCTGTCTCATAAAAGTCCCAGGGCTGCGATGTGAGCCAGTTCCTGTATGTTAGAAGTACTGGCCCTGGCTGTAGAGACACTTGTCCCACTGTGACACAAGGAAGTGAATGGCTGTCTCATAAAAGTCCCAGGGCTGTGATGTGAGCCAGTTCCTGTATGTTAGAAGTATTGGCCCTGGCTGTTGAGACACTTGTCCCACTGTGACACAAGGAAGTGAATGGCTGTCTCATAAAAGTCCCGGGGCTGTGATGTGAGCCAGTTCCTGTATGTTAGAAGTATTGGCCCTGGCTGTAGAGACACTTGTCCCACTGTGACACAAGGCAGTGAATGGCTGTCTCATGAAAGTCCCGGGGCTGTGATGTGAGCCAGTTCCTGTATGTTAGAAGTATTGGCCCTGGTTGTAGAGACACTTGTCCCACTGTGACACAAGGTGGTGAATGGCTGTCTCATGAAAGTCCCGGGGCTGTGATGTGAGCCAGTTCCTGTATGTTAGAAGTATTGGCCCTGGTTGTAGAGACACTTGTCCCACTGTGACACAAGGCAGTGAATGGCTGTCTCATGAAAGTTCCGGGGCTGTGATGTGAGCCAGTTCCTGTATGTTAGAATTATTGGCCCTGGTTGTAGAGACACTTGTCCCACTGTGACACAAGGTGGTGAATGGCTGTCTCATGAAAGTCCCGGGGCTGCGATGTGAGCCAGTTCCTGTATGTTAGAAGTATTGGCCCTGGTTGTAGAGACACTTGTCCCACTGTGACACAAGGTGGTGAATGGCTGTCTCATGAAAGTCCCGGGGCTGCGATGTGAGCCAGTTCCTGTATGTTAGAAGTACTGGCCCTGGCTGTTGAGGCACTTGTCCCATTGTGACAAAAGGTGGTGAATGGCTGTCTCATGAAAGTCCCGGGGCTGCGATGTGAGCCAGTTCCTGTATGTTAGAAGTACTGGCCCTGGTTGTAGAGACACTTGTCCCACTGTGACACAAGGCAGTGAATGGCTGTCTCATGAAAGTCCCGGGGCTGTGATGTGAGCCAGTTCTTGTATGTTAGAAGTATTGACCCTGGCTGTAGAGAGACTTGTCCCATTGTGACAAAAGGTGGTGAATGGCTGTCTCATGAAAGTCCCGGGGCTGTGATGTGAGCCAGTACCTGTATGTTAGAAGTATTGGACCTGGCTGTAGAGACACTTGTCCCATTGTGACACAAGGCAGTGAATGGCTGTCTTATAAAAGTCCCAGGGCTGTGATGTGAGCCAGTTCCTGTATGTTAGAAGTATTGGCCCTGGCTGTTGAGGCACTTGTCCCATTGTGACACAAGGCAGTGAATGGCTGTCTCATAAAAGTGCCGGGCTATGATGTGAGCCAGTTCCTGTGTGTTAGAAGTATTGGCCCTGGCTGTTGAGGCACTTGTCCCATTGTGACACAAGGCAGTGAATGGCTGTCTCATAAAAGTCCCGGGCTATGATGTGAGCCAGTTCCTGTATGTTAGAAGTATTGGCCCTGGCAGTTGAGGCACTTGTCCCATTGTGACACAAGGCAGTGAATGGCTGTCTCATAAAAGTCCCGGGCTATGATGTGAGCCAGTTCTTGTATGTTAGAAGTATTGGCCCTGGCTGTTGAGGCACTTGTCCCATTGTGACACAAGGCAGTGAATGGCTGTCTCATAAAAGTCCCGGGCTATGATGTGAGCCAGTTCTTGTATGTTAGAAGTATTGGCCCTGGCAGTCGAGGCACTTGTCCCATTGTGACACAAGGCAGTGAATGGCTGTCTCATAAAAGTCCCGGGCTATGATGTGAGCCAGTTCCTCTATGTCAGAAGTATTGGCCCTGGCTATAGAGACACTTGTCCCACTGTGACACAAAGCAGTGAATGGGTGTCTCATAAAAGTCCCAGGGCTGTGATGTGAGCCAGTTCCTGTATGTTAGAAGTATTGTCCCTGACTGTTGAGGCACTTGTCCCACTGTGACACAAGGTGGTGAATGGCTGTCTCATGAAAGTCCCGGGGCTGCAATGTGAGCCAGTTCCTCTATATCAGAAGTATTGGCCCTGGCTATAGAGACACTTGTCCCACTGTGACACAAGGTGGTGAATGGCTGTCTCATAAAAGTCCCAGGGCTGTGATGTGAGCCAGTTCCTCTATGTCAGAAGTATTGGCCCTGGCTATAGAGACACTTGTCCCACTGTGACACAAAGCAGTGAATGGGTGTCTCATAAAAGTCCTGGGGCTGCGATGTGAGCCAGTTCCTGTATGTTAGAAGTATTGGCCCTGGCTGTTGAGGCACTTGTCCCACTGTGACACAAGGTGGTGAATGGCTGTCTCATGAAAGTCCCGGGGCTGTGATGTGAGCCAGTTCCTGTATGTTAGAAGTATTGGCCCTGGATGTAGAGAGACTTGTCCCACTGTGACACAACGCAGTTAATGGCTGTCTCATAAAAGTCCCAGGGCTGCGATGTGAGCCAGTTCCTGTATGTTAGAAGTATTGGACCTGGCTGTTGAGGCACTCGTCCCATTGTGACACAAGGCAGTGAATGGCTGTCTCATAAAAGTCCCGCGGCTGTGATGTGAGCCAGTAACTGTATGTTAGAAGTATTGGCCCTGGCTGTAGAGACACTTGTCCCATTGTGACACAAGGCAGTGAATGGCTGTCTCATAAAAGTCCCGGGGCTGTGATGTGAGCCAGTTCCTGTATGTTAGAAGTATTGGCCCTGGCTGTTGAGGCACTTGTCCCATTGTGACAAAAGGTGGTGAATGGCTGTCTCATGAAAGTCCCGGGGCTGTGATGTGAGCCAGTTCCTGTATGTTAGAAGTATTGGCCCTGGCTGTTGAGACACTTGTCCCACTGTGACACAAGGCAGTGAATGGCTGTCTCATAAAAGTCCCGGGGCTGTGATGTGAGCCAGTTCCTGTATGTTAGAAGTATTGGCCCTGGCTGTTGAGGCACTTGTCCCATTGTGACACAAGGCAGTGAATGACTGTCTCATAAAAGTCCCGGGGCTGTGATGTGAGCCAGTTCCTGTATGTTAGAAGGATTGGCCCTGGCTGTTGAGGCACTTGTCCCATTGTGACACAAGGCAGTGAATGGCTGTCTCATGAAAGTCCCGGGGCTGTGATGTGAGCCAGTTCCTGTATGTTAGAAGTATTGGCCCTGGCTGTTGAGACACTTGTCCCACTGTGACACAAGGCAGTGAATGGCTGTCTCATAGAAGTCCCGGGGCTGTGATGTGAGCCAGTTCCTGTATGTTAGAAGTATTGGCCCTGGCTGTTGAGACACTTGTCCCACTGTGACACAAGGCAGTGAATGGCTGTCTCATAGAAGTCCTGGGGTTGTGATGTGAGCCAGTTCCTGTATGTTAGAAGTACTGGCCCTGGTTGTAGAGAGACTTGTCCCACTGTGACACAAGGCAGTGACTGGCTGTCTCATAAAAGTCCCGGGGCTGTGATGTGAGCCAGTTCCTGTATGTTAGAAGTATTGGCCCTGACTGTTGAGGCACTTGTCCCATTGTGACACAAGGTGGTGAATGGCTGTCTCATAAAAGTTCCAGGGCTATGATGTGAGCCAGTTCCTGTATGTTAGAAGTATTGGACCTGGCTGTAGACACTTGTCCCATTGTGACACAAGGCAGTGAATGGCTGTCTCATAAAAGTTCCAGGGCTGTGATGTGAGCCAGTACCTGTATGTTAGAAGTATTGGACCTGGCTGTTGAGACACCTGTCCCACTGTGACACAAGGCGGTGAATAGCGGTCTCATAAAAGTCCCGGGGCTGTGATGTGAACCAGTTCCTGTATGTTAGAAGTATTGGACCTGGCTGTTGAGACACTTGTCCCACTGCGACACAAGGTGGTGAATGGCTGTCTCATAAAAGTCCCAGGTTGTGATGTGAGCCAGTACCTGTATGTTAGAAGTATTGGCCCTGGCAGTTGAGACACTTGTCCCACTGTGACACAAGGTGGTGAATGGCTGTCTCACAAGAGTCCCGGGGCTGTGATGTGAGCCAGTACCTGTATGTTGGAAGTATTGGCCCTGGCTGTTGAGACACCTGTCCCACTGTGACACAAGGCGGTGAATAGCGGTCTCATAAAAGTCCCGGGGCTGTGATGTGAACCAGTTCCTGTATGTTAGAAGTATTGGTCCTGGCTGTTGAGACACTTGTCCCACTGTGACACAAGACAGTGAATGGCTGTCTCATAAAAGTCCCAGGGCTGTGATGTGAGCCAGTTCCTGTATGTTAGAAGTATTGGCCCTGGCTGTTGAGACACTTGTCCCACTGTGACACAAGGTGGTGAATGGCTGTCTCACAAGAGTCCCGGGGCTGTAATATGAGCCAGTACCTTTATGTTAGAAGAATTGGCCCTGGCAGTTGAGACACTTGTCCCACTGTGACACAAGGTGGTGAATGGCTGTCTCATAAAAGTCCCAGGGCTGTGATGTGAGCCAGTACCTGTATGTTAGAAGTATTGGCCCTGGTTGTAGAGACATGTCCCACTGTGACATAAGGCGGTGAATGGCTGTCTCATAAAAGTCCCAGGGCTGTGATGTGAGCCAGTACCTGTATGTTAGAAGTATTGGCCCTGACTGTAGAGACACTTGTCCCACTGTGACACAAGGCGGTGAATGGCTGTCTCATAAAAGTCCTGGAGCTGTGATGTGAGCCAGTACCTGTATTTTAGAAGTATTGGCCCTGGTTGTAGAGACACGTCCCACTGTGACACAAGGCAGTGAATGGCTGTCTCATAAAAGTCCCGGGGCTGTGATGTGAGCCAGTACCTGTATGTTAGAAGTATTGGCCCTGACTGTAGAGACACTTGTCCCACTGTGACACAAGGCGGTGAATGGCTGTCTCATAAAAGTCCTGGAGCTGTGATGTGAGCCAGTACCTGTATGTTAGAAGTATTGGCTCTGGCTGTAGAGACACTTGTCCCACTGTGACACAAGGCAGTGAATGGCTGTCTCATAAAAGTCCCAGGGCTGTGATGTGAGCCAGTACCTGTATGTTAGAAGTATTGGCCCTGGTTGTAGAGACACGTCCCACTGTGACACAGGGCGGTGAATGGCTGTCTCATAAAAGTCCCGGGGCTGTGATGTGAGCCAGTACCTGTATGTTAGAAGTATTGGCCCTGGTTGTAGAGACACTTGTCCCACTGTGACACAAGGCAGTGAATGGCTGTCTCATAAAAGTCCCGGGGCTGCGATGTGAGCCAGTACCTGTATGTTAGAAGTATTGGCCCTGGTTGTAGAGACACGTCCCACTGTGACACAAGGCAGTGAATGGCTGTCTCATAAAAGTCCCGGGGCTGTGATGTGAGCCAGTACCTGTATGTTAGAAGTATTGGCCCTGGCTGTAGAGACACTTGTCCCACTGTGACACAAGGCAGTGAATGGCTGTCTCATAAAAGTCCCGGGGCTGCGATGTGAGCCAGTACCTGTATGTTAGAAATATTGGCCCTGGTTGTAGAGACACGTCCCACTGTGACACAAGGCGGTGAATGGCTGTCTCATAAAAGTCCCAGGGCTGTGATGTGAGCCAGTACCTGTATGTTAGAAGTATTGGCCCTGGCTGTAGAGACACTTGTCCCACTGTGACACAAGGCGGTGAATGGCTGTCTCATAAAAGTCCCAGGGCTGTGATGTGAGCCAGTACCTGTATGTTAGAAGTATTGGCCCTGGTTGTAGAGACACGTCCCACTGTGACACAAGGCAGTGAATGGCTGTCTCATAAAAGTCCCGGGGCTGTGATGTGAGCCAGTTCCTGTATGTTAGAAGTATTACACTTGTCCCACTGTGACTCAAGGTGGTGAATGGCTGTCTCATAAAAGTCCCAGGGCTGTGATGTGAGCCAGTACCTGTATGTTAGAAGTATTGGCCCTCACTGTAGAGACACTTGTCCCACTGTGACACAAGGCGGTGAATGGCTGTCTCATAAAAGTCCTGGAGCTGTGATGTGAGCCAGTACCTGTATGTTAGAAGTATTGGCCCTGGCTGCAGACACTTGTCCCACTGTGACACAAGGCAGTGAATGGCTGTCTCATAAAAGTCCCGGGGCTGTGATGTGAGCCAGTACCTGTATGTTAGAAGTATTACACTTGTCCCACTGTGACACAAGGCACTGAATGGCTGTCTCATAAAAGTCCTGGGGCTGTGATGTGAGCCAGTACCTGTATGTTAGAAGTATTGGCCCTATCTGTAGAGACACTTGTCCCACTGTGACACGAGGTGGTGAATGGCTGTCTCATAAAAGTCCTGGGGCTGTGATGTGAGCCAGTACCTGTATGTTAGAAGTATTGGCCCTGGCTGTTAAGACACTTGTCCCACTGTGACACAAGGCAGTGAATGGCTGTCTCATAGAAGTCCCGGGGCTGCGATGTGAGCCAGTTCCTCTATGTCAGAAGTATTGGCCCTGGCTGTTGAGACACTTGTCCCACTGTGACACAAGGCAGTGAATGGCTGTCTCATAAAAGTCCCGGGGCTGTGATGTGAGCCAGTTCGTGTATGTTAGAAGTATTGACCCTGGCTGTTGAGACACTTGTCCCACTGTGACACAAGGCAGTGAATGGCTGTCTCATAGAAGTCCCGGGGCTGCGATGTGAGCCAGTTCCTCTATGTCAGAAGTATTGGCCCTGGCTGTTGAGACACTTGTCCCACTGTGACACAAGGCAGTGAATGGCTGTCTCATAAAAGTCCCGGGGCTGTGATGTGAGCCAGTTCGTGTATGTTAGAAGTATTGGCCCTGGCTGTAGACACAGTTGTCCCACTGTGACACAAGGCAGTGAATGTCTGTCTCATAAAAGTCCCGGGGCTGTGATGTGAGCCAGTTCCTGTATGTTAGAAGTATTGGCCCTGACTGTTGAGGCACTTGTCCCACTGTGACACAAGGTGGTGAATGGCTGTCTCATGAAAGTCCCGGGGCTGCAATGTGAGCCAGTTCCTCTATGTCAGGAGTATTGGCCCTGGCTATAGAGACACTTGTCCCACTGTGACACAAAGCAGTGAATGGGTGTCTCATAAAAGTCCCAGGGCTGTGATGTGAGCCAGTTCCTGTATGTTAGAAGTATTGGCCCTGACTGTTGAGGCACTTGTCCCACTGTGACACAAGGCAGTGAATGGCTGTCTCATGAAAGTCCCGGGGCTGCAATGTGAGCCAGTTCCTCTATATCAGAAGTATTGGCCCTGGCTATAGAGACACTTGTCCCACTGTGACACAAGGTGGTGAATGGCTGTCTCATAAAAGTCCCAGGGCTGTGATGTGAGCCAGTTCCTCTATGTCAGAAGTATTGGCCCTGGCTATAGAGACACTTGTCCCACTGTGACACAAAGCAGTGAATGGGTGTCTCATAAAAGTCCTGGGGCTGCGATGTGAGCCAGTTCCTGTATGTTAGAAGTATTGGCCCTGGCTGTTGAGGCACTTGTCCCACTGTGACACAAGGTGGTGAATGGCTGTCTCATGAAAGTCCCGGGGCTGTGATGTGAGCCAGTTCCTGTATGTTAGAAGTATTGGCCCTGGCTGTTGAGAGACTTGTCCCACTGTGACACAAGGCAGTGAATGGCTGTCTCATAAAAGTCCCAGGGCTGCGATGTGAGCCAGTTCCTGTATGTTAGAAGTACTGGCCCTGGCTGTAGAGACACTTGTCCCACTGTGACACAAGGCAGTGAATGGCTGTCTCATAAAAGTCCCAGGGCTGTGATGTGAGCCAGTTCCTGTATGTTAGAAGTATTGGCCCTGGCTGTTGAGACACTTGTCCCACTGTGACACAAGGAAGTGAATGGCTGTCTCATAAAAGTCCCGGGGCTGTGATGTGAGCCAGTTCCTGTATGTTAGAAGTATTGGACCTGGCTGTAGAGACACTTGTCCCACTGTGACACAAAGCAGTGAATGGGTGTCTCATAAAAGTCCCAGGGCTGTGATGTGAGCCAGTTCCTGTATGTTAGAAGTATTGTCCCTGACTGTTGAGGCACTTGTCCCACTGTGACACAAGGTGGTGAATGGCTGTCTCATGAAAGTCCCGGGGCTGCAATGTGAGCCAGTTCCTCTATATCAGAAGTATTGGCCCTGGCTATAGAGACACTTGTCCCACTGTGACACAAGGTGGTGAATGGCTGTCTCATAAAAGTCCCAGGGCTGTGATGTGAGCCAGTTCCTCTATGTCAGAAGTATTGGCCCTGGCTATAGAGACACTTGTCCCACTGTGACACAAAGCAGTGAATGGGTGTCTCATAAAAGTCCTGGGGCTGCGATGTGAGCCAGTTCCTGTATGTTAGAAGTATTGGCCCTGGCTGTTGAGGCACTTGTCCCACTGTGACACAAGGTGGTGAATGGCTGTCTCATGAAAGTCCCGGGGCTGTGATGTGAGCCAGTTCCTGTATGTTAGAAGTATTGGCCCTGGCTGTAGAGAGACTTGTCCCACTGTGACACAAGGCAGTTAATGGCTGTCTCATAAAAGTCCCAGGGCTGCGATGTGAGCCAGTTCCTGTATGTTAGAAGTATTGGACCTGGCTGTTGAGGCACTTGTCCCATTGTGACACAAGGCAGTGAATGGCTGTGTCATAAAAGTCCCGCGGCTGTGATGTGAGCCAGTAACTGTATGTTAGAAGTATTGGCCCTGGCTGTAGAGACACTTGTCCCATTGTGACACAAGGCAGTGAATGGCTGTCTCATAAAAGTCCCGGGGCTGTGATGTGAGCCAGTTCCTGTATGTTAGAAGTATTGGCCCTGGCTGTTGAGGCACTTGTCCCATTGTGACAAAAGGTGGTGAATGGCTGTCTCATGAAAGTCCCGGGGCTGTGATGTGAGCCAGTTCCTGTATGTTAGAAGTATTGGCCCTGGCTGTTGAGACACTTGGCCCACTGTGACACAAGGCAGTGAATGGCTGTCTCATAAAAGTCCCGGGGCTGTGATGTGAGCCAGTTCCTGTATGTTAGAAGTATTGGCCCTGGCTGTTGAGGCACTTGTCCCATTGTGACACAAGGCAGTGAATGACTGTCTCATAAAAGTCCCGGGGCTGTGATGTGAGCCAGTTCCTGTATGTTAGAAGTATTGTCCCTGGCTGTTGAGGCACTTGTCCCATTGTGACACAAGGCAGTGAATGGCTGTCTCATGAAAGTCCCGGGGCTGTGATGTGAGCCAGTTCCTGTATGTTAGAAGTATTGGCCCTGGCTGTTGAGACACTTGTCCCACTGTGACACAAGGCAGTGAATGGCTGTCTCATAGAAGTCCCGGGGCTGTGATGTGAGCCAGTTCCTGTATGTTAGAAGTATTGGCCCTGGCTGTTGAGACACTTGTCCCACTGTGACACAAGGCAGTGAATGGCTGTCTCATAGAAGTCCTGGGGTTGTGATGTGAGCCAGTTCCTGTATGTTAGAAGTACTGGCCCTGGTTGTAGAGAGACTTGTCCCACTGTGACACAAGGCAGTGACTGGCTGTCTCATAAAAGTCCCGGGGCTGTGATGTGAGCCAGTTCCTGTATGTTAGAAGTATTGGCCCTGACTGTTGAGGCACTTGTCCCATTGTGACACAAGGTGGTGAATGGCTGTCTCATAAAAGTTCCAGGGCTATGATGTGAGCCAGTTCCTGTATGTTAGGAGTATTGGACCTGGCTGTAGAGACACTTGTCCCATTGTGACACAAGGCAGTGAATGGCTGTCTCATAAAAGTTCCAGGGCTATGATGTGAGCCAGTACCTGTATGTTAGAAGTATTGGACCTGGCTGTTGAGACACCTGTCCCACTGTGACACAAGGCGGTGAATAGCGGTCTCATAAAAGTCCCGGAGCTGTGATGTGAACCAGTTCCTGTATGTTAGAAGTATTGGACCTGGCTGTTGAGACACTTGTCCCACTGCGACACAAGGTGGTGAATGGCTGTCTCATAAAAGTCCCAGGGCTGTGATGTGAGCCAGTACCTGTATGTTAGAAGTATTGGCCCTGGCAGTTGAGACACTTGTCCCACTGTGACACAAGGTGGTGAATGGCTGTCTCACAAGAGTCCCGGGGCTGTGATGTGAGCCAGTACCTGTATGTTAGAAGTATTGGCCCTGGCTGTTGAGACACCTGTCCCACTGTGACACAAGGCGGTGAATAGCGGTCTCATAAAAGTCCCGGGGCTGTGATGTGAACCAGTTCCTGTATGTTAGAAGTATTGGTCCTGTCTGTTGAGACACTTGTCCCACTGTGACACAAGACAGTGAATGGCTGTCTCATAAAAGTCCCAGGGCTGTGATGTGAGCCAGTTCCTGTATGTTAGAAGTATTGGCCCTGGCTGTTGAGACACTTGTCCCACTGTGACACAAGGTGGTGAATGGCTGTCTCACAAGAGTCCCGGGGCTGTAATATGAGCCAGTACCTTTATGTTAGAAGAATTGGCCCTGGCAGTTGAGACACTTGTCCCACTGTGACACAAGGTGGTGAATGGCTGTCTCATAAAAGTCCCAGGGCTGTGATGTGAGCCAGTACCTGTATGTTAGAAGTATTGGCCCTGGTTGTAGAGACATGTCCCACTGTGACATAAGGCGGTGAATGGCTGTCTCATAAAAGTCCCAGGGCTGTGATGTGAGCCAGTACCTGTATGTTAGAAGTATTGGCCCTGACTGTAGACACTTGTCCCACTGTGACACAAGGCGGTGAATGGCTGTCTCATAAAAGTCCTGGAGCTGTGATGTGAGCCAGTACCTGTATGTTAGAAGTATTGGCCCTGGTTGTAGAGACACTTGTCCCACTGTGACACAAGGCAGTGAATGGCTGTCTCATAAAAGTCCCGGGGCTGTGATGTGAGCCAGTACCTGTATGTTAGAAGTATTGGCCCTGACTGTAGAGACACTTGTCCCACTGTGACACAAGGCGGTGAATGGCTGTCTCATAAAAGTCCTGGAGCTGTGATGTGAGCCAGTACCTGTATGTTAGAAGTATTGGCCCTGGCTGTAGAGACACTTGTCCCACTGTGACACAAGGCAGTGAATGGCTGTCTCATAAAAGTCCCAGGGCTGTGATGTGAGCCAGTACCTGTATGTTAGAAGTATTGGCCCTGGTTGTAGAGACACGTCCCACTGTGACACAGGGCGGTGAATGGCTGTCTCATAAAAGTCCCGGGGCTGTGATGTGAGCCAGTACCTGTATGTTAGAAGTATTGGCCCTGGTTGTAGAGACACTTGTCCCACTGTGACACAAGGCAGTGAATGGCTGTCTCATAAAAGTCCCGGGGCTGCGATGTGAGCCAGTACCTGTATGTTAGAAGTATTGGCCCTGGTTGTAGAGACACGTCCCACTGTGACACAAGGCAGTGAATGGCTGTCTCATAAAAGTCCCGGGGCTGTGATGTGAGCCAGTACCTGTATGTTAGAAGTATTGGCCCTGGCTGTAGAGACACTTGTCCCACTGTGACACAAGGCAGTGAATGGCTGTCTCATAAAAGTCCCGGGGCTGCGATGTGAGCCAGTACCTGTATGTTAGAAATATTGGCCCTGGTTGTAGAGACACGTCCCACTGTGACACAAGGTGGTGAATGGCTGTCTCATAAAAGTCCCAGGGCTGTGATGTGAGCCAGTACCTGTATGTTAGAAGTATTGGCCCTGGCTGTCGAGACACTTGTCCCACTGTGACACAAGGCGGTGAATGGCTGTCTCATAAAAGTCCCAGGGCTGTGATGTGAGCCAGTACCTGTATGTTAGAAGTATTGGCCCTGGTTGTAGAGACACGTCCCACTGTGACACAAGGCAGTGAATGGCTGTCTCATAAAAGTCCCGGGGCTGTGATGTGAGCCAGTTCCTGTATGTTAGAAGTATTACACTTGTCCCACTGTGACACAAGGTGGTGAATGGCTGT
Source organism: Mantis religiosa (assembly GCA_030765055.1). Lineage (NCBI taxonomy): Eukaryota > Metazoa > Arthropoda > Insecta > Mantodea > Mantidae > Mantis > Mantis religiosa. The sequence goes on along the minus strand of CM060958.1, from coordinate 147,943,423 downwards.
CTCATAAAAGTCCCAGGGCTGTGATGTGAGCCAGTACCTGTATGTTAGAAGTATTGGCCCTCACTGTAGAGACACTTGTCCCACTGTGACACAAGGCGGTGAATGGCTGTCTCATAAAAGTCCTGGAGCTGTGATGTGAGCCAGTACCTGTATGTTAGAAGTATTGGCCCTGGCTGTAGAGACACTTGTCCCACTGTGACACAAGGCAGTGAATGGCTGTCTCATAAAAGTCCCGGGGCTGTGATGTGAGCCAGTACCTGTATGTTAGAAGTATTACACTTGTCCCACTGTGACACAAGGCACTGAATGGCTGTCTCATAAAAGTCCTGGGGCTGTGATGTGAGCCAGTACCTGTATGTTAGAAGTATTGGCCCTATCTGTAGAGACACTTTTCCCACTGTGACACGAGGTGGTGAATGGCTGTCTCATAAAAGTCCTGGGGCTGTGATGTGAGCCAGTACCTGTATGTTAGAAGTATTGGCCCTAGCTGTTAAGACACTTGTCCCACTGTGACACAAGGCAGTGAATGGCTGTCTCATAGAAGTCCCGGGGCTGCGATGTGAGCCAGTTCCTCTATGTCAGAAGTATTGGCCCTGGCTGTTGAGACACTTGTCCCACTGTGACACAATTCAGTGAATGGCTGTCTCATAAAAGTCCCGGGGCTGTGATGTGAGCCAGTTCGTGTATGTTAGAAGTATTGACCCTGGCTGTTGAGACACTTGTCCCACTGTGACACAAGGCAGTGAATGGCTGTCTCATAGAAGTCCCGGGGCTGCGATGTGAGCCAGTTCCTCTATGTCAGAAGTATTGGCCCTGGCTGTTGAGACACTTGTCCCACTGTGACACAAGGCAGTGAATGGCTGTCTCATAAAAGTCCCGGGGCTGTGATGTGAGCCAGTTCGTGTATGTTAGAAGTATTGGCCCTGGCTGTAGACACAGTTGTCCCACTGTGACACAAGGCAGTGAATGTCTGTCTCATAAAAGTCCCGGGGCTGTGATGTGAGCCAGTTCCTGTATGTTAGAAGTATTGGCCCTGACTGTTGAGGCACTTGTCCCACTGTGACACAAGGTGGTGAATGGCTGTCTCATGAAAGTCCCGGGGCTGCAATGTGAGCCAGTTCCTCTATGTCAGAAGTATTGGCCCTGGCTATAGAGACACTTGTCCCACTGTGACACAAAGCAGTGAATGGGTGTCTCATAAAAGTCCCAGGGCTGTGATGTGAGCCAGTTCCTGTATGTTAGAAGTATTGGCCCTGACTGTTGAGGCACTTGTCCCACTGTGACACAAGGTGGTGAATGGCTGTCTCATGAAAGTCCCGGGGCTGCAATGTGAGCCAGTTCCTCTATATCAGAAGTATTGGCCCTGGCTATAGAGACACTTGTCCCACTGTGACACAAGGTGGTGAATGGCTGTCTCATAAAAGTCCCAGGGCTGTGATGTGAGCCAGTTCCTCTATGTCAGAAGTATTGGCCCTGGCTATAGAGACACTTGTCCCACTGTGACACAAAGCAGTGAATGGGTGTCTCATAAAAGTCCTGGGGCTGCGATGTGAGCTAGTTCCTGTATGTTAGAAGTATTGGCCCTGGCTGTTGAGGCACTTGTCCCACTGTGACACAAGGTGGTGAATGGCTGTCTCATGAAAGTCCCGGGGCTGTGATGTGAGCCAGTTCCTGTATGTTAGAAGTATTGGCCCTGGCTGTTGAGAGACTTGTCCCACTGTGACACAAGGCAGTGAATGGCTGTCTCATAAAAGTCCCAGGGCTGCGATGTGAGCCAGTTCCTGTATGTTAGAAGTACTGGCCCTGGCTGTAGAGACACTTGTCCCACTGTGACACAAGGCAGTGAATGGCTGTCTCATAAAAGTCCCAGGGCTGTGATGTGAGCCAGTTCCTGTATGTTAGAAGTATTGGCCCTGGCTGTTGAAACACTTGTCCCACTGTGACCAAAGGAAGTGAATGGCTGTCTCATAAAAGTCCCGGGGCTGTGATGTGAGCCAGTTCCTGTATGTTAGAAGTATTGGCCCTGGCTGTAGGGACACTTGTCCCACTGTGACACAAGGCAGTGAATGGCTGTCTCATGAAAGTCCCGGGGCTGTGATGTGAGCCAGTTCCTGTATGTTAGAAGTATTGGCCCTGGTTGTAGAGACACTTGTCCCACTGTGACACAAGGTGGTGAATGGCTGTCTCATGAAAGTCCCGGGGCTGTGATGTGAGCCAGTTCCTGTATGTTAGAAGTATTGGCCCTGGTTGTAGAGACACTTGTCCCACTGTGACACAAGGCAGTGATTGGCTGTCTCATGAAAGTTCCGGGGCTGTGATGTGAGCCAGTTCCTGTATGTTAGAAGTATTGGCCCTGGTTGTAGAGACACTTGTCCCACTGTGACACAAGGTGGTGAATGGCTGTCTCATGAAAGTCCCGGGGCTGCGATGTGAGCCAGTTCCTGTATGTTAGAAGTATTGGCCCTGGTTGTAGAGACACTTGTCCCACTGTGACACAAGGTGGTGAATGGCTGTCTCATGAAAGTCCCGGGGCTGCGATGTGAGCCAGTTCCTGTATGTTAGAAGTACTGGCCCTGGCTGTTGAGGCACTTGTCCCATTGTGACAAAAGGTGGTGAATGGCTGTCTCATGAAAGTCCCGGGGCTGCGATGTGAGCCAGTTCCTGTATGTTAGAAGTACTGGCCCTGGTTGTAGAGACACTTGTCCCACTGTGACACAAGGCAGTGAATGGCTGTCTCATGAAAGTCCCGGGGCTGTGATGTGAGCCAGTTCTTGTATGTTAGAAGTATTGGCCCTGGCTGTAGAGAGACTTGTCCCATTGTGACAAAAGGTGGTGAATGGCTGTCTCATGAAAGTCCCGGGGCTGTGATGTGAGCCAGTACCTGTATGTTAGAAGTATTGGACCTGGCTGTAGAGACACTTGTCCCATTGTGACACAAGGCAGTGAATGGCTGTCTTATAAAAGTCCCAGGGCTGTGATGTGAGCCAGTTCCTGTATGTTAGAAGTATTGGCCCTGGCTGTTGAGGCACTTGTCCCATTGTGACACAAGGCAGTGAATGGCTGTCTCATAAAAGTGCCGGGCTATGATGTGAGCCAGTTCCTGTATGTTAGAAGTATTGGCCCTGGCTGTTGAGGCACTTGTCCCATTGTGACACAAGGCAGTGAATGGCTGTCTCATAAAAGTCCCGGGCTATGATGTGAGCCAGTTCCTGTATGTTAGAAGTATTGGCCCTGGCAGTTGAGGCACTTGTCCCATTGTGACACAAGGCAGTGAATGGCTGTCTCATAAAAGTCCCGGGCTATGATGTGAGCCAGTTCTTGTATGTTAGAAGTATTGGCCCTGGCTGTTGAGGCACTTGTCCCATTGTGACACAAGGCAGTGAATGGCTGTCTCATAAAAGTCCCGGGCTATGATGTGAGCCAGTTCTTGTATGTTAGAAGTATTGGCCCTGGCAGTTGAGGCACTTGTCCCATTGTGACACAAGGCAGTGAATGGCTGTCTCATAAAAGTCCCGGGCTATGATGTGAGCCAGTTCCTCTATGTCAGAAGTATTGGCCCTGGCTATAGAGACACTTGTCCCACTGTGACACAAAGCAGTGAATGGGTGTCTCATAAAAGTCCCAGGGCTGTGATGTGAGCCAGTTCCTGTATGTTAGAAGTATTGGCCCTGACTGTTGAGGCACTTGTCCCACTGTGACACAAGGTGGTGAATGGCTGTCTCATGAAAGTCCCGGGGCTGCAATGTGAGCCAGTTCCTCTATATCAGAAGTATTGGCCCTGGCTATAGAGACACTTGTCCCACTGTGACACAAGGTGGTGAATGGCTGTCTCATAAAAGTCCCAGGGCTGTGATGTGAGCCAGTTCCTCTATGTCAGAAGTATTGGCACTGGCTATAGAGACACTTGTCCCACTGTGACACAAAGCAGTGAATGGGTGTCTCATAAAAGTCCTGGGGCTGCGATGTGAGCCAGTTCCTGTATGTTAGAAGTATTGGCCCTGGCTGTTGAGGCACTTGTCCCACTGTGACACAAGGTGGTGAATGGCTGTCTCATGAAAGTCCCGGGGCTGTGATGTGAGCCAGTTCCTGTATGTTAGAAGTATTGGCCCTGGCTGTAGAGAGACTTGTCCCACTGTGACACAAGGCAGTTAATGGCTGGCTCATAAAAGTCCCAGGGCTGCGATGTGAGCCAGTTCCTGTATGTTAGAAGTACTGGCCCTGGCTGTAGAGACACTTGTCCCACTGTGACACAAGGAAGTGAATGGCTGTCTCATAAAAGTCCCAGGGCTGTGATGTGAGCCAGTTCCTGTATGTTAGAAGCATTGGCCCTGGCTGTTGAGACACTTGTCCCACTGTGACACAAGGAAGTGAATGGCTGTCTCATAAAAGTCCCGGGGCTGTGATGTGAGCCAGTTCCTGTATGTTAGAAGTATTGGCCCTGGCTGTAGAGACACTTGTCCCACTGTGACACAAGGCAGTGAATGGCTGTCTCATGAAAGTCCCGGGGCTGTGATGTGAGCCAGTTCCTGTATGTTAGAAGTATTGGCCCTGGTTGTAGAGACACTTGTCCCACTGTGACACAAGGTGGTGAATGGCTGTCTCATGAAAGTCCCGGGGCTGTGATGTGAGCCAGTTCCTGTATGTTAGAAGTATTGGCCCTGGTTGTAGAGACACTTGTCCCACTGTGACACAAGGCAGTGAATGGCTGTCTCATGAAAGTTCCGGGGCTGTGATGTGAGCCAGTTCCTGTATGTTAGAAGTATTGGCCCTGGTTGTAGAGACACTTGTCCCACTGTGACACAAGGTGGTGAATGGCTGTCTCATGAAAGTCCCGGGGCTGCGATGTGAGCCAGTTCCTGTATGTTAGAAGTATTGGCCCTGGTTGTAGAGACACTTGTCCCACTGTGACACAAGGTGGTGAATGGCTGTCTCATGAAAGTCCCGGGGCTGCGATGTGAGCCAGTTCCTGTATGTTAGAAGTACTGGCCCTGGCTGTTGAGGCACTTGTCCCATTGTGACAAAAGGTGGTGAATGGCTGTCTCATGAAAGTCCCGGGGCTGCGATGTGAGCCAGTTCCTGTATGTTAGAAGTACTGGCCCTGGTTGTAGAGACACTTGTCCCACTGTGACACAAGGCAGTGAATGGCTGTCTCATGAAAGTCCCGGGGCTGTGATGTGAGCCAGTTCTTGTATGTTAGAAGTATTGGCCCTGGCTGTAGAGAGACTTGTCCCATTGTGACAAAAGGTGGTGAATGGCTGTCTCATGAAAGTCCCGGGGCTGTGATGTGAGCCAGTACCTGTATGTTAGAAGTATTGGACCTGGCTGTAGAGACACTTGTCCCATTGTGACACAAGGCAGTGAATGGCTGTCTTATAAAAGTCCCAGGGCTGTGATGTGAGCCAGTTCCTGTATGTTAGAAGTATTGGCCCTGGCTGTTGAGGCACTTGTCCCATTGTGACACAAGGCAGTGAATGGCTGTCTCATAAAAGTGCCGGGCTATGATGTGAGCCAGTTCCTGTATGTTAGAAGTATTGGCCCTGGCTGTTGAGGCACTTGTCCCATTGTGACACAAGGCAGTGAATGGCTGTCTCATAAAAGTCCCGGGCTATGATGTGAGCCAGTTCCTGTATGTTAGAAGTATTGGCCCTGGCAGTTGAGGCACTTGTCCCATTGTGACACAAGGCAGTGAATGGCTGTCTCATAAAAGTCCCGGGCTATGATGTGAGCCAGTTCTTGTATGTTAGAAGTATTGGCCCTGGCTGTTGAGGCACTTGTCCCATTGTGACACAAGGCAGTGAATGGCTGTCTCATAAAAGTCCCGGGCTATGATGTGAGCCAGTTCTTGTATGTTAGAAGTATTGGCCCTGGCAGTTGAGGCACTTGTCCCATTGTGACACAAGGCAGTGAATGGCTGTCTCATAAAAGTCCCGGGCTATGATGTGAGCCACATCCTCTATGTCAGAAGTATTGGCCCTGGCTATAGAGACACTTGTTCCACTGTGACACAAAGCAGTGAATGGGTGTCTCATAAAAGTCCCAGGGCTGTGATGTGAGCCAGTTCCTGTATGTTAGAAGTATTGTCCCTGACTGTTGAGGCACTTGTCCCACTGTGACACAAGGTGGTGAATGGCTGTCTCATGAAAGTCCCGGGGCTGCAATGTGAGCCAGTTCCTCTATATCAGAAGTATTGGCCCTGGCTATAGAGACACTTGTCCCACTGTGACACAAGGTGGTGAATGGCTGTCTCATAAAAGTCCCAGGGCTGTGATGTGAGCCAGTTCCTCTATGTCAGAAGTATTGGCCCTGGCTATAGAGACACTTGTCCCACTGTGACACAAAGCAGTGAATGGGTGTCTCATAAAAGTCCTGGGGCTGCGATGTGAGCCAGTTCCTGTATGTTAGAAGTATTGGCCCTGGCTGTTGAGGCACTTGTCCCACTGTGACACAAGGTGGTGAATGGCTGTCTCATGAAAGTCCCGGGGCTGTGATGTGAGCCAGTTCCTGTATGTTAGAAGTATTGGCCCTGGCTGTAGAGAGACTTGTCCCACTGTGACACAAGGCAGTTAATGGCTGTCTCATAAAAGTCCCAGGGCTGCGATGTGAGCCAGTTCCTGTATGTTAGAAGTATTGGCCCTGGCTGTTGAGACACTTGTCCCATTGTGACACAAGGCAGTGAATGGCTGTCTCATGAAAGTCCCGCGGCTGTGATGTGAGCCAGTAACTGTATGTTAGAAGTATTGGCCCTGGCTGTAGAGACACTTGTCCCATTGTGACACAAGGCAGTGAATGGCTGTCTCATAAAAGTCCCGGGGCTGTGATGTGAGCCAGTTCCTGTATGTTAGAAGTATTGGCCCTGGCTGTTGAGGCACTTGTCCCATTGTGACAAAAGGTGGTGAATGGCTGTCTCATGAAAGTCCCGGGGCTGTGATGTGAGCCAGTTCCTGTATGTTAGAAGTATTGGCCCTGGCTGTTGAGACACTTGTCCCACTGTGACACAAGGCAGTGAATGGCTGTCTCATAAAAGTCCCGGGGCTGTGATGTGAGCCAGTTCCTGTATGTTAGAAGTATTGGCCCTGGCTGTTGAGGCACTTGTCCCATTGTGACACAAGGCAGTGAATGACTGTCTCATAAAAGTCCCGGGGCTGTGATGTGAGCCAGTTCCTGTATGTTAGAAGTATTGGCCCTGGCTGTTGAGGCACTTGTCCCATTGTGACACAAGGCAGTGAATGGCTGTCTCATGAAAGTCCCGGGGCTGTGATGTGAGCCAGTTCCTGTATGTTAGAAGTATTGGCCCTGGCTGTTGAGACACTTGTCCCACTGTGACACAAGGCAGTGAATGGCTGTCTCATAAAAGTCCCGGGGCTGTGATGTGAGCCAGTTCCTGTATGTTAGAAGTATTGGCCCTGGCTGTTGAGACACTTGTCCCACTGTGACACAAGGCAGTGAATGGCTGTCTCATAGAAGTCCTGGGGTTGTGATGTGAGCCAGTTCCTGTATGTTAGAAGTACTGGCCCTGGTTGTAGAGAGACTTGTCCCACTGTGACACAAGGCAGTGACTGGCTGTCTCATAAAAGTCCCGGGGCTGTGATGTGAGCCAGTTCCTGTATGTTAGAAGTATTGGCCCTGACTGTTGAGGCACTTGTCCCATTGTGACACAAGGTGGTGAATGGCTGTCTCATAAAAGTTCCAGGGCTATGATGTGAGCCAGTTCCTGTATGTTAGAAGTATTGGACCTGGCTGTAGAGACACTTGTCCCATTGTGACACAAGGCAGTGAATGGCTGTCTCATAAAAGTTCCAGGGCTGTGATGTGAGCCAGTACCTGTATGTTAGAAGTATTGGACCTGGCTGTTGAGACACCTGTCCCACTGTGACACAAGGCGGTGAATAGCGGTCTCATAAAAGTCCCGGGGCTGTGATGTGAACCAGTTCCTGTATGTTAGAAGTATTGGACCTGGCTGTTGAGACACTTGTCCCACTGCGACACAAGGTGGTGAATGGCTGTCTCATAAAAGTCCCAGGGCTGTGATGTGAGCCAGTTCCTCTATGTTAGAAGTATTGGCCCTGGCTGTAGAGACACTTGTCCCACTGTGACACAAGGCAGTGAATGGCTGTCTCATAAAAGTCCCAGGGCTGTGATGTGAGCCAGTTCCTGTATGTTAGAAGTATTGGCCCTGGCTGTAGAGACACTTGTCCCACTGCGACACAAGGTGGTGAATGGCTGTCTCATAAAAGTCCCAGGGCTGTGATGTGAGCCAGTTCCTGTATGTTAGAAGTATTGGCCCTGGCTGTAGAGACACTTGTCCCACTGCGACACAAGGCAGTGAATGGCTGTCTCATAAAAGTCCTGGGGCTGTGATGTGAGCCAGTTCCTATATGTTAGAAGTATTGGCCCTGGCTGTTGAGACACTTGTCCCACTGTGACACAAGGTAGTGAATGGCTGTCTAATAAAAGTCCCGGGGCTGCGATGTGAGCCAGTTCTGCACTTACAGCTGGATGTTGTAATCTGAGGTGAATTGTTTGCCCCTCAGAGCCTTTTTAAGGGGACCAAAAATGGCATAATCACAGTGAGAGACGTCTGGACTGTATGGAGGGTGGCCGAGAACCTCCCATTTGAATTTCTGCAGGAGTGCAGCGACTGTGTTGGCCGTATGGGCTTTGCATTGTCGTTGAGCAGTATGACCCCACGGGTGAGATTGCCTGGTCGTTTTGATTTGATCGCTTGGCGAAGGTTGGTTAAGGATTGTGAGTAATACTGGACATTCACTAATGTCCTGTGCTGTAGGAAGTTTATGAGAGGGGTGCAATCTTAGTCAGAGAAGGTCAGCATAACCTTTCCTGCACTTGTGTGGATGGCCTTGGCCTTTTTTGTGGTGGTGATTGATTGTTTTGATTCTGGTTCGAAGTGATAACACTATGACTCATCTCCAGCCACCACTCGTGTCAGGAACTCATTTCCTTCCCTAGCATAGCACTGCAGATGACCAAGACAGTGGGCCATTTGACATGCTTCCTGGTGTTGTTGAAGACTGTGGGACACCCATTGGGCACATACTTTGCACAAGAACAGTCGTTTCTTTATGTTGGTGTGAATACTTCTGATGCTCAATCCGACCTCGGCAGCTATGGCTTTCACTGTCAGTCGGCAGTCCTGGGTAATGAGTGCATCATCTAGCTGGACAATGTCATTGGTAATGCAGTGTGGTGCTCCAGACCATGTATCATTGGCTAACGACACCTGTCCTCCCCTGAAGCGCTTTTGCCACGCTTTGACCCTTGCAAGGGACATGCAGTGTTTGCCATACACTTGTGACATTTGTTGATGAATGTCCATTCCCTCTACTCCTTCTGCTGTCAGAAAACGAACAACACCTCTTTGCTCTTCTTTTGATGCCTCCATTTCACTGTTTGCAATGCGACTAAGAGCATTGAATGATTGATGCATGCTGCTGCTTGCTTTGTATAGTCATGTGATGTGCCCACATGCCCTCTAGCAATGGGCTGTGAACTTCCACGCTCTGGTCACAACACCTTGTTACACCACAATATTATCATCCTGTCACCGTTTGCGCATACCAGACTCTGGCTCATTTCGTTTTGATCACCTCTTTTATATAAGTGATGAGGTGTTAAAAACTGACTACAAATAGTTTTTTAAAATGCTTTTTTCATATACAGAATGTAGTATCACTAACACTAAATAACTAAAATAACTAAAGATTTATTAAGTAAATATGAGTAAGATTTTATATAATTGAGTGCACTGTTATTTATATTTATTACAGGTTTACAATTAGTTGACATAGAGCCTGGACCAGTCTTAAGAAAGAGTGAAATCCATTACGCAGAGAGTTCCCATAATTGGATATATCTGCCCCATCTGCAAGTGGTAAGGATTTATTACATTATTTGTTCCGTATTCCATTATACAAAAATTAAGTATTTTTACATTTTTAAAAAATAATTATATCATTATTTCAGAATCGTCACTCGCTATCAGCCTCCTAATTTTTGTGTAAGTTTATGCTTCATCTATGAGTGCTTAGCCTTCTCGCCGTTAGGAGTACTGAAAGATGATCCATCATTAGGGATACTCCATCTATGATCATGATCATGATCATCATCATCATCATCATCATCATCATCATCGGTAATGACATCTCTTTTGTTTTCCATTCATTCACCCATGCTTTCTGCTGCATCAATAATGATTTCTGACTTAACTGATGCCTCTAACAGTAAGAATGGAAACACCATCTCAGATTCAATAACAATAGACCTGACAAGCTAGCCAAGAAAGCAACTCTACAATGTGACAGTATTATAACTTGCATCAAACTTTGCCCCTATTAACTCATAAATAATTGCCTCTATTTAGCATCATGTATAAAGTATTGTATAAACTATAATCATATTGTATCAGTATGTTGTAATACTTTTTTTAAGTTAACATCCTCCAATGTTAAGTTGTATCAGTTGGTAAATGAAATGGGTGAAATGATGCTCAAATAAGCCCTTTGTCTATGTAGCGTACAGTACTTGTCACTCATCTTTCAGGATAATAGCATATCCCAGAAACAAATCTATAACTTATCCTGACCGAGATTTGAACTTGGAATATCTTGAACATGAAGCAGACATGCTATCAAAGTGTGCTATGGGTTAATAATGCTAATATTTATATATATTTATTTTTTAAACTATACTATGTTTATATGTAATCGGAAGAATTTAGTAACAGTGACATCGAATTAATTGAAATAACTATTTGTAATCAGTTTTATGAGACTTCGTTGCTTATATTTTTATATTAATGAGAGACTAGTTTCAAAGGCAATTGCCTCCATTTTCAATCTCTTTCCAACTGGCATCTGTTGTTGTCTGCTCTCTCTCTCTCTCTCTCTGGTGGTGGAACTATGAACTTCTTTGTCAAATTATCTATTGGTGGGATTTCAAAGTTCATTACGTTATCCTTATTTTTCCATATGAATATTCTCCCATTTTTTAGTTTGATTTATGTTCTCCCATGTTGTCTATTTATTTTGGTTTATCACTCCTTTTAATAATTTTGGATTTGGATCAATGTCATGGTTCTCGTTCCAGAAATGAAATGCTACTGCTGACTTATCTTCTTGCTTCAATCTGATGTTTCTAAACTGCTCTTTCACTCTGGTCTTTAGATTTCTTTTAGTTTGAGCTATGTAGCATTTTTCACAATTCTTACAACTTACTTTGTATACTCCAGATCTGTTAATTGGTGGGATTTCATCTTTTGTTTTTGAATTTAGCAAATTTAAAACTGAGTATCTGTTTGTAGGTCCAAGATATTTTGTTCTTTAAATATCGTTTTGAATTTATTAAATGTTTTTGGGTGGTATGTGAGTACACTGAATATGCTCTTGGTTTCTTTTTCTTCAATAAATGTGGTTGCTTCCGTAATGGACAGCATACAGTGAGGAAAACCCCTGAAAAAACGCATAGATCAGGTAGGTCAGCCTTGGGAATTGAACCCAGACCTTCAGATGTGGAACAGATGAAATTGTCTGAGCCTTCCCACTCTTATCAACTCAGTAGATGGACATACTCAACTGCTGAGTATTTTAATAACAGGGACAAACAAAACTGAACACATCATAGAACACATCTTAGAATCATAGCAGATCTCTCAAGCACAACTAGTTGTAAGCCATACTTCAGTAAATTAGATATCTTACCTCTGCCAAGTATATACATATATGAAACTCTTGTACATATGAAAGCAAGCCTAAGTTTATTCAAAACAAATTCTGAAATTCATATACACAACACTACAACAAAGAATAATTTATTTGTGAAGGCACACAAAACAAAGATGTATGAAAATAGTTTCACATATGCTGGCTTACATCTTTACAATAAGCTACCTGAATCTATAAAAAAGATTGAATCACATCAATTTAAGAAATTGTTATTAAACTTCTTTAGAGCCAATAGCTTCTACAGTGTGGATGAATTTTTAAATTTATAAATATTTAGTTAGCTACCTTAATTATAAATATTGTACTTAGTTTTTAATTTGATGTGTCCTATAACATGTACATGTTTTAATGGATGAATCAATAAATGAAATCAAATCAAAAACACAGTAGTAATTTTATAAACGTTTTTGGCACCATAAATAAAATAATAAGTATTCACAATTTGAGCCAGATAATGTTGCTGGTGGTTGCAAGACATGGACATACTAGAATTCTTCTGCATTTTCAGTCATTGCACCACTATCCAACAACAATCACAATCATACTTATTGTTATGACAGAAAAGATGACATTTAGCATTCAGACAGATTCCGACGATTCTATTTATGTCACTGCTATGATGTCATTTATTTGAATTTAAGGCTTTTTAATGCCCTTTGCTCGATCTAGCTACAGTATGTAAGCATTTTCTATTAGTTTATAAGTTGTGGTCTCGGATTGATGATTGTATATTACCTTTATATGAAAGTAACACTTCGTGTATGAAGTTAACTAATGGAAATCAGTCGTTCTTCCACACTAGTCGTGTATAGTCTAAGCTTTGGATAGGTAGAGTCAGACTGAAGCTATAGCATTCAAATCTCGGCAATGGCATCTGACTCCCTATCCAGATTATGAGCTGGTGTGCAAGAATATTAATTTCCATTAATTAACGTAATAGTGGTTTAGCTATGAATCCTGGGGCTTATGTGCTTACAACATAGTAAGTCACCACAAAACAAAATGTATCTCATTGTATGTGAGATCTTCTAGTGGTTTACCAGGAGAAATACAAGTCATTTGGAGAATTTAATGTCATGGTAGCTTGGTAAGAGCAACTAGTCAGAGACTGGGAGATCTGTAGTTCAAATCCCAACTATGGCATTGAATGTTTCAGTCTGACTCTACCTATCAAAAGTTTAGCCTATACACCTTATTTCTGTTGGCTTGCAAGTTTGTTTTGCAAGTACCGTCAGGGCATTTTTCCAAATTTGACATCTTGTAATACTACCTAAAAATAGATTTTAAAAGAATTAACTTATCAGTTGCAAGAAATATTTATCTTATTTTTTATGGGTTGAACACTATTTCGATTTTAGCATTTTCAAGTGTCAAAATCAGTTCTTGAAACAATAAACCATTTTGTAATTTGAGTACATGGAATGACCCAAATTTATATATACATGCTTTGAACTGTTATTTCTCTGCAACAAAATGAGACAAATACAATTTTTATTGTGTGTTATTTCTTAAACCCGTACATGTTCAAAATGACCACCTCCTGCTATAGTACACTCCCAACAACAACATTGGACAGAGCAATGCACATTTTGGATTATTGCTATTGGAACTGTATTGATGGCATGTTCAATTTGATCTCTCATTTTCTCCAGTGTTTGTGGTTTTGTGGCGTACACCATATCCTTTACAGTTCACTAAAGAAAGAAGTCTAGAGAAGTTAAATCATAAGATCGTGGTGGAAACTCCGTAGCACCTCCTCTTCATCCTATCCATCTTTGATTTAATGTGCTATCAAGAAAATTTCTCACACTGACATGAAAGTGAGGTGGAGCCCCATCTTGTTGGAAGTAAACCTCATTTGCATTCTCAAAGAGTTCTTCAATACGTGGAATCATGATTTCCAACATTTCCAGGTAAGTTTGACCCATGATAGTCCCTTGGAAGAAGTATGGTCCAGTTAATCCTTGGGAAGACAAACCACACCATACCGTTACTCCTTAGAAGAATGGCGGTCTTTTCTTGAATGATGTGTGGGTTTTAGTTAACCCAGTACAACAATTATGTCGATTAATTGTGCCATTAAGTTTGAATGTGGCTTCATCTGACCAAATAACTGAGTCTGGAAAATCTTCCTTTACATCACACTTCTGCAGGAAGCACTCACAAAATTGCAGTTGCTTATCTGTATCATCCTCATTTTGTGCATAGAGAAGTCTCAGAATGTAAGGCTGCCATTTTTGGCTCCGCAAAATTCGATGAACACTACTTTTCTTGATACCAACCTCACGAGAATATTGTCTCACTAACTTCTTTGGGGATCGTGCAAAAACCAGCATGACTGGAACAGTACTCTCGTTATTAGTGGAACTTTTCTTTCTTCCGCACCGACCTTTCAACACACCTTTCACCTTTTAGTTAATTGATGGAAATTAATCATTTCTTCACACTAGCCGTATGTAGGCTAAGGTTTTTGATGGATAGAGTCAAATTTCTCCTAACTAGAGCTAATATAACCAAAATTAAGTTTATATAAAAACCGAACTAAACCTGATTTCGTATGAAACAAATATTCAAAAATGTACTTTATTACACTTACTGCAAAGTTCAATGCCATGGCCAGGATTTGAACCACGGATCATCCTGGTGTATCTCGGATGCAAGAGCCCCTAGTGGTTTACCGGGGAAATATATGAGTCAGATGGAGAATTTAATGTCAGGACGGCACGTTGGCCATGGTAGCTCAATGGGTTAAGGCAACTGGATGGAAACCAGCAGATCCGTGGTTCAAATCCCGGCCATGGCATTGAATTTTTTATCTTGACTCTATCCATCAAAAACACCTTTCACCATTCCAACGTCTTCAAACTTGTCTCGAATTCTTGTTATTGTTACCCTTGTTGGTGATGGGGTCCCAAATTCAAGCATCGAACATTGCACTTCAACGTTCTCCACTTTCCAATAACACTTCAGTACCCACTTAAGTTCCTCGAATGATGATCTCGCTGCCATTGTTGTTAATGAACATGTGAAGATCTATGAACGTGTTGCTATGCTTTTCCAGTAACTTGTGGATCTTACATAACAAATACAGTATTTCTGTCTCATTTCGCAGCAAGAGAAATAACAGTTCAAAGAGTGTATACATCAATTTGGGACACTCTGTAGTTTGACTTCTGAACAACCATATTTTTCATACCTTGTACAATGTTTCACTTCCAGATAGGACTGGGCTGTATATTGTGAATTTGTTTATAGCTGTGCATAGGGCTGACATTTTTCGGATTTTATGGTCAAAATTAATAAGAAGCAGACGAGAGGTGCTACATTATAATATTCCGGTTATCATTCACAGTGCAAGGTATTTAGAATTAAAACAAATATAATTACTGATGTAATTGAATTTTATGAATCATTCTTACACGAAAGGTGTGTTCGGACATAACTCGGATTGAACTTCAAGAGTCTTATTGATTTTTACAAATGACATTAATTCATCTCGGCAAGCTGAGTGGCGTCTTATCTTTAGCATTTCTACAAGTACATGATCAATTTCATGATTAGTAGCTTTATATATTATTATATTTTTTAGATCTGTGCCATAGCGTAGTGGACTACAGTGTTATGCCTTGGTTTCCTGCCACGGAATTCACCCAGATTGTAGCGAAATTTCGTGTTGATTTTGTATGTATTCTGCATCACGTTGCGGTGACATTAGTTGCAAATTTTCAGATGTCTATGACATCTCCTCATAGACTGGGATGAAGTTTAAGCCCCAGGTTGAGAAGACATCCAGACGTTTTATGATGTAACAATGTCTTCCACTGCTACAGTCCCTGCATGGAAGTAATTCACCTCAGATGTGGTCTCGGGCAGAGGTCTGACGGATCTAATTTTTTTATTAGTTGAGAAATAATATAACGTCTTTTAAATTCAAATAATTCAATCTATTAACACTGTGTTTAAAGTTACAATACACGTCGTAACATAGATTGATGAATAACTTTATGCATGTCCTTGGATTAAACAATATTGTATGAAATATATTTTATAGTCCATTCACATTGTAAAAACTTGCGTCGTATTCACTCACATCGCCTCTTGACACTGAGTGATGCTTTTTACAGTCATCATGGCAATCTTTTTTTCTTATTGGCCACATCACTCCTAATGACCAATACGGTCATACCATAATTACGTAGAAAATAAGCTAGTGACAGTGAAGCAATAAGTATTATACAAATATAACTATTTGTAACAAAAAAACTTCATTTATCTTAAGAAAAATGATGTCAATTTTTCTTATTAGTTGAATTAGTTGAAGTTGAAATCAATTTGAAAAAGAAGAAAGAAGTATTAACATCAGCTTCTTAAGATAAGTGGATTATAATTAACAAATATTTTTATTGGTGTAATATTCATTATGTGATGTTTATTTTTTGAAATAAATATCTTTACCCAAACCATTAAATATATCAGAACATTTAAGAGTTTTAATAATTTAACTTAAGGATTTATATTATGATTAAATGACCAAAAATGATCTGCTACAGCCGATTTATCAGCTTATTCATACTTAATGTTACGACAATGTTCTTTTGTTCTGGTTTCGTTTCTGGTTGCCATGACGGCAAGTTGGCCATGGTAGCTCAATGGGTTAGAGCAACTGGATGGAAACCAGGAGATCTGTGGTTCAAATCCCAGCCATGGCATTAAATTTTTCATGTTGACTATCTATGTCCGTATACCCTCACATTACAAGGAAAATGAACTTAAGGATACATGCAGAGGCTGACATAAGTATTCGAACGTAAACATATTGTCGCGGCGCTGTGCACAAAAGGTTCGGCGCAGAGAGATAACGGACAGGTATTGTATCACGGAGATAAAGAGCTTGCCTAAGCAGATAAACATAACGCAGAGATAAAAGGGCATACCAAAACAGATAAAGTTAGAAAATTCTAGTGACATCTTGATTGTCTTACAGAACATTCGATTTCTTGTTTGTTACAGAATATTCCAGAAATATGTAGTGATATCAGTAGTGGTAAGAGGCGACGTGCCAGCGGAGTTGTAAACAGTGTCGTAACGAGAGTTGTAATTGAAGCTGGTGTGTGATGAAAGTGAGCACTTTTGTTTGTGGTCAACGACCTTGGTAGATTGTAATTGTGTATGTGACATAATGCTGCTACTATAAGTGTACTTCTACGAAAATAAAGAACATTCAGAATTTCTGCAACTTGAACGTTTAATTCTATGAACCCACAAAGTCATAATATTTATTACTTATATAATTTTAAAGCTATGCAAAGTAAGCATACGTAAATACAACTAGTACAAAATAAACTTGAGTCTCCCACTAAACATATAAACTCATAAATAGCAACTGAAACTAATTTGCAGTACAAGGAGAAATAAAATGGTTACTTTACATCTGGACATAAGTATTCGAACAGAGAACAGCTAGTATTTAGTTATCATCCCCTTTCTTTAAATTACTGCTGATAATCGTTTGGGCATTGTGTGACTGCAGAGTCCATATTTCTCCACTCTGTTTGAAGAAGTTCTTTCAGATGGTCCTTGCTTCCGCACACGCTCCACAAGTTCCTTCCAGATGTTCTCTATAGGATTTAAATCTGGAGATTGAGGCGGTGTCTTCAAAGTGTGAGGAGTGTTCTATACGATCCAGTATGCTTTGGATCATTGTCCTGCTGGAAGTAATAATCATACTCTAATCTCAGCTTCTCTACACTCTTTTTAAAATTGTTTTTAAGAAACCTTTTGTATTCAAATTTGTCCATGATCGCATCTAAGAACACCAGTTCCCCAAACCCAGATGAAGCTATACGCCCTATACCATCACACTACTGCCACCATGTTTCACTGTAGCTACCATGTTCTTATTATGTGTTTCAAATAGTAAGGTTTTTGTCCTTGAGCGCTACTAGGTGAGCAACCAATCGGAGGCCTGTGGTGTTGTCATATTACATTCCCCCTAAGTGGTGTGTGACGAGTGCCAAACTAATCACTCTCTAATAAATACTATTTGCGCTAAGACAGAAATTCAGATTTCCCAAAAACTGATCCACGAGGAAGGAGAGAGTAATGTATTTAACATAACCCCATATTTTTAGCTCAAATAGTTTTCCTAATACAAATAAAGTAGATACCATCATATTATAACAATGCATTGCGATGTAAGCACTGTAATGAATATTATTAATGGTTGTCATGTATGCGTGAAGGTATATTTGAAATTACTCAGAACTGAATCATAAACATTTGACATGACGTTATAAAAGAAATTTGTACTTTGAATAAGCCTAGGTGTTTGTTACATTCAATGAGAGGAAACAATACACTTCTTGCTGGTCAGGCAGAACGTGTCTCATGTCTGCATCACATTAGTCAGTTTTTATTCATCCTTTTGATCATATTACATGATATAGGACACGTCAAGTACTTATAACTAAAAATTATACAATATGTTTGGAATGAAAATTCAACTGTATGTACAGTATAATAATAATAATAATAATAATAATAATAATAATAATAATAATAATAATAATAATAATAATAATAATAATAATAATAATAATAATAATAATAATAATAATAATAATAATAATAATAATAATAATAATAATAATAATAATAATAATAATAATAATAATAATAATAATAATAATAATAATAATAATAATAATAATAATAATAATAATAATAATAATAACAACACCAACAACAACAATAATAGTTCACTTGTAGTTAACATATTCAAACAATTCACCTATACTATAAAACATTAAGACAAATTCTAAATCGATGCAGTGCAGGTATTTGCTTCAGATAATTGTGTAATTTATTATAAAGCTGGAGGCCAGTATATACAAAACTTTTTTCAAAAGAACTAGTTTTATGTGTGATTACATGAAGGTTATCTTTTCTTCTGGTATCATGAGAATGTATCTGTGAGTTTGTTGTGTACATACTGAGATTATTTTTTATGTAGCATAATGTTTCATATATGTAAATACAGGGGAGGGGCAATATATTTAATTCCTTAAATAGTGGCCTACAACTGGTTCTTTTATTAACATGTAGTATTATCCTAATTGCCCGTTTTTGCCTTTTAAAAATAGATTTTGCTCCTGTTGAATTACCCCAAAATAATATTCCAAAGCTAAGAACAGGTTGAAAATATGCATGATATAAAGATATGACCGATTTCAAAACCATGATTTTTGAAATGACTGTGATGGCATAAGTTATTTTACTCAGTTTCATTCAAGAGGTCCCGAGTTCGAATCTCAGTCAGGGTGAGTTACCTGGATAAGTTTTTTTTCCGGAGTTTTCCCTTATCTTAAAAGATGAATGACGGGTAACTCTAAGCTCCATGGACCCTGGGATCATTTGAGCATCATTTCACCCAATTCATCGTCCAATAAGACAACGTTGGAGGACGTAAAATTACAAAAAAAAAAAAAAAAAAAAAAAAAAAAGTGTCTGGTCACATATCTTTGTTTATGAATGTTTCGTAATCTCTATTTACTCTAGAGAGTTCAAAGCAGCACTATTCAGTTACTCTTCCATGGAAAAGTGTATCAGCTGGATCAATGAGACGTGATCCACCTCCCCCCCTTACTACTGCCAGAACAATCCAATTGAGTTAATTTAGGCTCAAATTATGTTGTAAACAGAAATAATATTTTTAAACTTACTGACGTTAAACGACTTATTCACAAAGAAATTGACAAGGAACATAACAATACTGGGAAAACTGCGTGAAACATGAGATAAACTACAAGAAGACGACTTTTGGAAATAAATATCACTTAACGAGATTTTGGAACCTATCATCATAAATTTGCAGTACTCAGACGTTGAAGACCATGACAATGACGAATTATCTCTTAACGTAAGTAACACAGCTATACGGATGCACCGCTGGTATTTTCGTTGGATTAGAAAAATAAGTAATTCATAAACTATAATTAACTTTAAACTACATATTCTAACTAAATATTGTAACATTGTGGTTTCGTGAAATTAAAAGTCCAATTGCACAAACTCAAAATATTCTTTATTTCCACCGAATTACAGTTGTAACCCTTGCCGATTACATAGAATTACTTAGAGCACACAATTACAATTCACCAGTTCGTCTGTACCAGGTCCATTGCACGCTCACAGTTACGTACAACTCATCTAATACACGTACACCGTCTTCCAGTCCGTCCACTCACGCGGCGCTCCTCACGACTGCTCGCCAAGAACTGAACTGACTCGCCAACTGCAGCCCCTTTTTATAGGAATATCGCTGTTTCTGGAAGTCTCGCGTTTCAGTGAATCACCCCGAAGGTTCTAGACGGCAGGAGGAGGGGAAAGAGACGGCCAGTGATGTTTTTCCAACCATCCCTTCGTTAGCGCTATAAGACAAATGGGTAGGCGTGCCGAATGCCTCCCGGCATGTGTAGACGAGCGGTAGGCCAGCAAGAACAGTGGCACCTTGACGTCCCAGTCTCGCTGATGGCTGGCCACGACCTTCCTCAAGTGTTCCTCTAACGTCTTGATGTACCTGCTCCCTCCTCAGGCCGGCGCTATCCCAGCCCTCCGCAGGCACTGCCGTGACTACTCGGACTGCTGTGGCACGCTCCTTCTCCTCCACTCTTGTGCATTGGCCGAACTCTTCTGGACAGGGTCTTCGGGACATAGCGTCTGCATTACCGTGGCTGTTTCCTCTGCGATGTTCCGAGGTGAAGTCGTACTCCTGCAGCCTCTGGACCCAACGTGCTGTTTGGCCTTCCAGGTTCTTAAAGCTCAATAGCCAGGTTAAGGCGGAATGGTTAGTCCTCAGGTGGAATGGCTGACCGTACAGGTACTTGTGGAAGTGCTCCAAGGTCTTTACTATCGCCAATAATTCTCGCCGGGTGACGCAGTAGTTCTTCTCCGCCTTGGATAGCGTCCTCCTGTAGTAGGCTATCACCCGCTCATGGCCGTCCTGGATCTGTGATAGGACGCCTCCAATGCAATGGTCGCTAGCGTCGGTGTCCACAATGAGGGCGCCACCTGGTTGTGGAAATCCCAAAATTGGAGCACTGCACAGGGTCTTCTTCAGTGCTGGAAAGCGTCTTCGGCGTCCTCCGTTAACACATAAGGCCGGTGTTCCTCTGTCAGGCGGGTGAGTGGTTTTGCGATGTTGGTAAAGCGTCGGTAATAACTCCGCAACTCTTTCTTATCCTTTGGGCGAGCCCCTCAAAATCCAACCTCTGCGGTCCTCGTCCCCTACTTCCCAACGGGAAGTAGGGGACTGACTGATGGGGTGATGTACGGTGGGGACTTGGTGTACCCCAGGACCGCTACGGCTGCCGAGAAGGCCCATCAATAACCCCGAAAACTGGCAGAAGAGGCTCTGGTTTTTTCCCCAGGGACCTACTACGGTAGGTACGGGATTGGCGATCCCGGGGTCCCTAGCCACTCACCCTCAATTCATCCCCTTCATCTCCATCAACTGTGCCACGTTGAGCTACTGCTTGTCAGTAAGCATCACATTCTTCCTCTTCCAGTTTTATTATTATTATTATTATTACTAGCAAGTAAGGCCTTAGCTTTATAACTCCTGTCTCACCAGCAGGGATCTCTCCTATCTCCGTGGTTCTGTCCCACGGTTTTCACCGCGGCTTCCGACATGTGTGCTCTCCGGAGGTCTCAAAAGTGAAGGTTGAGCGGACCCTTCGCACTGCCCCTATGTGTAGCCTTAGGTGCGGAGCCCGTCCACACCGTCAAGTACACCCACGTAGCTCCTTGAGGGCCCGGTCTGTGTTAATCTCCCGACGGCCGTGTGCCGTTGGGTTAGTATCACGGACCGGACGTGTTACCGCTGACGGAACCCCGGTGTAATCAACCACAAGTCCCCTGAATCCGCGTGTGCCTATTACACGCAGCGCGGCCTAAAGTGGGGAGCCACAGGCGGTTATTCCTGTGGTAGGGGCATAAAGCCGGGGTGTGCGTGGTGAACGGTTTACCCATACGGACAAGCAGTGGATATTGAAGGGTAGCTTTTCTGAGGTACAAATGAGATCGGTCATGGGTGGCGTCCCCATGACGGCACAGACCGTGAAGATTCGGTGTCTTTCTTTCTTTAACCCCTGGATGGCAGGCTGACGCCGACGGTTCCGGATGGGGGTCTATATCATGTCTCCGCGCAAAACCTTCTTCATTGACCCTTATTTATTGATGACCTTGGCATGTGATGGCAAAACGTTTAAGGGTATTAGTCCATTCTACATAAAGCGTGAAATAGACAAAATCAGTGGCCCTGTCAAAAACGCTACGCGTCTCCGAGACGGCAGCTTACTGTTAGAGACCTCAACGGCAGACCAGTCTAAAAAACTGCAAAAAGCGACTTTGTTGGGCTCCTACCCTATCCGGGTAGCCCCACACAAAACGCTGAATACCTGTAGAGGAGTAGTCACCTCCAGCTTGGATGGTCTAGCAAATGAAGAAATAGTAAGTTGCCTCTCTGACCAACTTGTTTGTCAGGCGTACCGGCTAACACGAAAGCAAGATGACAAGGAGTACCCATTACGTACGGTTTTTCTAACTTTTGCTGGGACTAAGTTACCCGAGTACATCTATTGCGGCTATGAACGTGCGAGCGTCCGCCAGTATGTCCCGAACCCCATGCGCTGTTTCCAATGTCAGCGGTTCGGACATACTAAGGTCGCGTGTACCAATCCTGCTGTTTGTGAGCAATGTGGCCTACCGAAACACGACGACCCAAACTGCAGTCGAACACCTTGCTGCGTGAACTGTGGCGGTAGTCATCCCTCCAGCTCGCGACAGTGCCCTAGATTCATGGACGAAAAAAGCATTCAGGAGCTACGTGTAAAAGAACGCCTGACTTTTCCAGAGGCAAGACGGCGCTTTGAACAACTAAAGCCTGCTACCACTACTACTGGATATGCATCAGCAGCTCGCCGTACTCCTAATACCACTGTTGCTCTGTTGCTATTCAACACGTCCCTGTTGCCCACGCATCCACGCAGACTGACTTTCTAGCCGTTAAACCTACGTCACAGACTGTTTGTATATCCACCAGCACTACCTCCGCTTCAACCGTACAGACTCCAGCCACCAAGCCATCAGCGGGTAACAACCATCCCGTAGTAAATGCGAAAAACCGATCCCGACCACAACATAGATCGCGAAGTCGTTCGCCTTGTATTAGGTCCCGGTCTCGTTCTACGAGCCGTAGGAGTTCTGACTCCCGATCATCAGCGGAGTCACAGGAGGCTAACGATTTTCGAATCGTAGGGCCCAAGTCAGCCAAGGTCAAGAAAAAGGTTAAAACGGCCCGTTAAAAACTCTTTATGGAAATAATCCAGTGGAATGTCAATGGTTTTCGAGCTCGTGCTCAAGACCTACAACATTTAGTTTCTCAACGGTCACCGTCAATTATTTGCCTCCAGGAAACCCACATACATCCCAATCACTCGTTACACCTTCACTCTTTTTCGGCATTTAGAAGCGATTCTCTTGCAGGTCTGCGTGCAAGCGGTGGCGTTGCTACCTTAGTGGCGCCTAACATTTCCGCCGCCCACGTTCCTCTCACCACACCATTGCAAGCTGTGGCCGTCCGGATACAGCTGGAGAGCATCAGTTTTACCATCTGCAACATGTACCTGCCGCCGCTCAGTATAGTTACAGAGCGGGATCTTCTAGCGCTATTGGCTCAGCTCCCCTCACCACTACTCCTTTTGGGAGATTTGAATGCCAAGCACACGCTCTGGGGATCAGACACTGATGACGCCCTTGGATGCCTCCTTGTAGACCTCTTCGATAAGTCTGACCTGCTTCTGCTAAATACTGGTGACCCGACATTCCTATCATCCGCTTATGGTACACATTCCGTACTAGACCTTTCTTTCTGCAGTCCGTCATTAGTACCACTACTTGAGTGGTCAGTACTTTCCGACCTCTTTGGCAGTGATCATTACCCCATTAACATTCATTTTTCTGGCCGCCAATGTGTACCTTCTCGACATCCTCGCTGGATTATTTCCAAAGCTAACTGGGGAAAATTCCAATCCCTCATACACCTCATCGACGATGGTTTCGACACCATCGATGCAATGGTCGAATATTTTACTTGCTCGATCCTGCTCGCAGCAGAATCCAGCATTCCTCGAGGTTCATCTACACCACGTCGTATCCCTGTACCGTGGTGGTCTGAGGAATGCAGTTTGGCTGTCAAAGCACGCAAACGTGCTTTGCCCGTTTTTCAGCGGCACCCGACGGAAGGGAACTTCGTCGCCTTCAAACGTTCTCGCGCTAGGGCACGCTTTATACTGCGCAACGCAAAGCGTAAATCTTGGGACGCCTATGTGTCTTCGCTTTCCCGGCGCAGCTCTACCCAACAAGTATGGTCAGCTGTTCAGCGGATGTATGGCAAGTATCGGCGGACGGTAATTCCCGGCCTTGCCATCAACGGTTCCATGTGTACCACCGAGCAGGACATAGCTGAAGCCCTAGCTACCACATTTGCTGCTACGAGCCAAACTGCCCGCTATGACGCTCTCTTCCTGCCTATTAAGGAAAAGGTGGAGCGGGTACCACTTAATTTTAATAGTGACTGCACCGAGCCCTACAACCAACCTTTTACCGCAGCCGAGCTCGCCCATTCTCTGGCGTTAGCAAAGGATTCTTCTCCAGGTCCCGATGACGTACACCGACAGATGCTGCTACATCTTCCGTCTGAGGCGCTATGTTTTCTTTTAAACATCTATAACCGCATTTGGCATGAGCGGGTTTTCCCTTCCACCTGGCGAGAGGGTATTGTCATCCCCATCCCTCGACCCGGAAAGGACCGCACGCCACCTTCTAGCTACCGCCCCATTTGCCTGACGAGTGTCATCTGTAAGACCTTCGAGCGAATGATAAACGCTCGATTAAATTGGTGGCTAGAAAAACATAACCATCTGTCCAACTTGCAATGCGGTTTTCGTCGCCATCGCTCAAGTGTGGATAATCTAACACGCCTTGAGGGGTATATTTCCGATGCCTTTCTACTGAAGCAGCATGCCGTGGGCGTATTCCTCGACCTGCAGAAGGTCTATGACACCACTTGGCGGTACGGCATTCTCCGTAACCTACATGGTTACGGTATGCGTGGTCATCTACCCGAATTCCTATGCAACTTTTTAAAACTTCGCCGTTTTCGTGTGCGCATAGGAAACACGATATCACGGGAGCGGATACAGGAGAACGGCGTACCTCAAGGGTCGATTTTGAGCGTCACCCTTTTTGCCGTAGCGATTAACGGCATCACTAGTGCCGTTCGAAGTGGAATTCCATCATCCCTCTATGTTGACGACTTCGCAGTGTATTATAGGTCTGCCAACATAAATCACATTGAGCGCCAACTGCAGCTGACCATCAGCCAGCTAGCAGCTTGGGCGCTTCAAACCGGCTTCCGCTTTTCAGCTGCGAAGACACAGTGTATCCACTTTCACCGCCAACGAGGTATTCACCCGCCTCCCGATCTTCATTTGAACGGCACGCCCCTGCCATTTGTCTCGCACCTGAAGTTCTTGGGCCTCTACTTAGACCGACAACTCAACTGGGAGCACCACATTCGTCACCTTCGAGCCTCTTGCAATCGTTCTCTGCGGGTGCTGAAGGTATTATCTGGAGCATCTTGGGGGGGGGGGGCGATCGCACGGTAATGTTGAGGCTGTACCGCTCTCTGGTTCGGTCCAAGCTGGACTACGGCAGTTTTATTTATGGCGCAGCGACCGCCTCTAAACTTCGCCTTTTAGACACTGTACATCATACTGGCATCCGCCTTGCCACAGGAGCTTTCCGCACCAGTCGAGTCGACTGCCTGTATGCAGACTCAGGCGAACCTCCACTCCATATTCGTCGCTCGCTGTTACTCTGCTCGTACGTCTCCAAGTTGTCAAGTTACCCCAAACCTTGTTTCAAACCAGTTCTGTGTCCAGATTTAGTCCACCGTTATATGCGCCCTGGTTCTCGGACACGCCCCATGGGAATAAGATTTCGGGATCTCCTACATTCTCATGGCCTCGGAATGCCTCGCGTGGAGAGGTCGTCCATCTGCCCTTATCCTGCATGGCAGCGTAATCGTGCGCGGTTCGATCTCGCTCTTTCAAGCAACCCTAGACTCGCTACTCCACATTCGGTGTTCCAACAACTTTTTGCCGAACTACTGAGCCGTTACCCTAATTATGTTCCGGTCTTTACAGACGGTTCACAGTTAGGTAGCACTACGGGTTGCGCGTTCTTTATTAACGGTGAGGCTCATAAATTTCGCCTTCTGGACTCCACTTGTTTTCTCCGCAGAGCTGTATGCCATCTTCTATTTGCTCCTTTTTATTTGCAAGTTAGCTCCTGGCTCTTTTATTGTCTGCACTGACTCTCTAAGTGTTCTTCAGGCCTTGCAACAGCACACTGCCTCTCACACCCTTGTTTTACAAATACAGGCCCAGATCTCGCAAATGCTCAGTCGCGGATACAATTTTGTTTTTACTTGGACCCCAGGCCATGTGGGCATTTCCGGGAACGAGGAGGCGGACGCGGCCGCGGCCGCTAAGTCCGCTTGCCGTTTGCCCCGGAGTTTAACAACTACGGTGCCATACCAGGATGTGCAACGTTTTTTCCGTCGCCAACTTCTATCTGCTTGGCAGCAATCCTGGACAGCTTTAGAAGGCACACAGTTCCGGGCGATAAAGGAGAGCGTACAACCCTGGCCAACTTCCTGCAGGGATAACCGGCGAGCCGAGGTGATACTCACCCGGCTGAGAATTGGGCACACACGTGCGACTCATGGCCATCTGTTAAGAGGGGAACCGGCCCCTGTGTGTGCTCCGTGTGCAGTACGCCGCGCTGTGCGGTATGTATTGCTGGAATGCCCGCAGTACACCCGCGTTCGCCAGTCTTTGGGCCTAAGGACTAACTTGCTCGATGTTTTAGGGGACGACCCAGTGGCCGTGGATAAGGCACTGCGGTTTGTGGCAGAAATTAGTTTTAATAAACAAGTCTGACTTGGATTTTACATTTATTAATTTTAGAGCTTTTAGCTATTAGTATTGGGATGAGTTTTTATGTACTTTTAATCGTTGAGTGTTTTTATTTTATTTTACCTTTTTAGCCAAATTTGTGTAGCTTTTAGGTTTTAGTCTTGACTTCGGGCCCAAATGACCTTGCTGTCGACGGGCCCTAAAACACCACACACTCACTCACTCCTTTGGGCGAGGCCAATCTCTCAGCCTGTGTCTTCTCCGGGTCTGTGGCCACTCCGGTTGCTGAGACTATGTGGCCCAAGTGGTTAACTTCCTTGCGGAAGAGCTGGCACTTCTTCGCGTTCAGCTTCAAGTTGGTCGCCTGCAGTCTCTGTAGCACCTTACTCAGATTCTCGTGATGGTCTTCAAAAGTCTTACTGACGATGATGATGTCCAGGTATAGCAGGCAGGCGTCGTAAGTCAGTCCTCTCATCACCGACTCCATGAGGCGTTGGAAGGTAGCTGGTGCGTTGCAGAGGCCGAAGGGCATAACTGTGAACTGCCAGAGCCCTTGGCCTGTCGAGAATGCGGTATTCTCCTTGTCTCTCGGGTCTAGAGCTACCTGCCAGTAGCTCGACTTCAGGTTCAGGGTCGAGAACCACTGTGCACCAGCTAGCGTGTCCAGGGTGTCGTTAATCCGGAGTAAGGGGAAACAGTCCTTCCGGGTGACAGCGTTCAGCTTCCTGTAGTCCACGCAGAAGCGTAGTTCGCCGTTCTTCTTCGTCACCAAGACTACAGGGGAACACCAGGGGCTGTCCGACTCTTCAATCACTCCCCTGGGTCTCATGTCCTCCAGCATGTCTCGTACCGCCCCTTGCTTCGCCAGCGGAACGCGTCTAGGTGGTTGCCGAATAGGCCGGGCGTCTCCGGTGTCGATGCGGTGAAGCACTTTGTCCGTGCGGCCGTAGTCGCTGTCCACTTGGCTGAAGAGGTGGTGGTATCGCCTCAGCAGTTGTCGAACTTTCTCCAGTTCTGCGGTCAGGTGGTCGGCCGCCCTCTCCAGTAAGCCTTCTAGCCGGGTCCCAGGTGTTGCGTCGGCACCGGCTCCTGTGTCTTGTCGATTGCTGCTACGCTTACCCCGGGCTCGCACGTTCCCAACTCCGTCCCGGCCTGGACGTCGTAGTCGGTGTCCGTTGGATTTAGCAGTCTCACTGGCACCTCCTCTCGGCACGGCAGCAATGCCCTGCCTACACATAGTCCGTGAACAGGCATCTTCTGGTCCAGCATCATATTCCTGGTTTTCAGGCCTTCCTGTCGCGCCGTCACCACCACCTTGCTCCTCGCGGGGACAACCAGTTCAAGATGACCCTGCAGATTCCGAGGCGCTCAGCGGGTTGACGGAGTATAACCTCTTCTCCGTTGAAGCCGAAGGACCTTCCTGCCGACGTCAACCGTCGTTTCGTGGCTCCTGAGGGCATCCAGTCCCAGAATCACCTCCTCAGCCACCTTCGGGACGAACACCCACAGACGCACGGCACTCCGTCCCAAGGTCAGCTTCAGCAGGGCCTCCTTCTCCACAGGCAAGGTGTCGCCCAATGCCGTGACAAGCTGGTATGGACGGTTAGGCTTCCTTGTCGGCAAACCCTTCGCCACGTCAGGTCTGATGATGTTCGCGGCTGCCCCGGTGTCCACCAGCACGCGGCACGGCTTCCCTCTCACCCAACCGTTCGCGATGAGGCGGTCATCCATACGCTGGTTGACGGCGCGCAGTGTCACTCGAGGGGATGGGGGTGATGGCGCCGACGTGCCCCTCTCTACGAAGGCCCTTACTCGTTTTCCGACTGCTCTTCCTGGTGTTGGCAGTCTCTCCAGGTGTCCGGGTTGTCCACACCCCCAACACGGGCCACTAGCTCTTCGCCGGCGTCCCTGGGCTGGTCTTCTGTCCCCTTTGTAGCGGACACTCGTCGACGTCGGGATAGCTGTTATCTTGGCCGCCTCCATCCTTAATGTTGCCGTTAGGGCCTCGTGGATGGTTTTATAATCGCCGAGCGTTAGGCGCTGACGAATCTCCGTGTCACGTACCCCGTCAACGAATGTGTAGGCAGCTTCCCGGGATACGAACTCTGGTGGGAGGTCGACTAGGGCCTTGCTAGCCAGTTGTTCAACTGCCAGGGCGAATTCCTGTAGCGCCTCCCCTGGCTGCTGTGAACTTGCCTTAGCTGGCTGCGGTACGCTGCGGCTAAGTGGTGGTTTCCAAAACGATTCTCCAGGGCCTCCCAGATGTCCTTGGGCGCCGCCGTTGTCTGTACCGCGTTCAGGACTTCCGCGGCCCGTCCCTGGAGGCTGGCTATTAACTGTGTGGCCTCCTCCTCTGGTAACCATTTGTTGTGCTCGGCCACTGCGTCGAGTTGGCGGCGGAAGACTTCGAAAGTTGACGCGCCTTTATATTTGGGAGGTTTGACGCGCGCCGATGTTGTGTCGCGTCCCGGCGCGTCGGCCTTCAAATCTTCAGTCTCCTGCCGACGACGTCCTCCACCATGGCGTTCAGGGACTTGACGCTGCTGTCAGCCTTTCCTTCTAGCTGATTAACGCGGTTTGCCAGGTCTTCGACGCGCTCGTCCACTTGGCCGATCCGCTTGCCGAGCCCCGTGACGTCCTTCACGCCGGCCAACTGTTCCTTAAATTTGGCGGCGAGGCTTCGTTCGCAACCTTCATTTCTTCCGTCTTCTCAGTGAGGCTATCGTTAGCCGTCTTCATTTCTTCCAGCTTTGCGGCCAGGTTGTTATTTGCCGTTTCCGTCTTCGCAGCGAGGTTGTCATTCGCCGTCTTTATTTCTGTGAGTTCCGCGGCCAGGCTATTATATGCCGCTTTCATTTCCGAGGTCAGTTCGGTCTTCATTTCCATCATCTTCAAAATCTTTTCCAATGCCGCGTCCATGGTTGTAATGTTCGGTGATGTCGTTCCGCTTCCTGACACCAGTGTGACTTTGTGGATTCGCGAAATTAAAAGTCCAATTGCACAAACTCAAAATGTTCTTTATTTCCACCGAATTAGTTGGAACACTTGCCCATTACACAGAAATTCGTAATGCACACAATTACAATTGACCAGTTCTTGTGTACCAGGTCCATTGCACGTTTACAGTTACGTACAACTCCTCTAATACACGTACACCGTCTTCCAGTCCGTCCACTCACTCGGCGCTCCTCACGACTGCTCGCCAAGAACTGAACTGACGCGCCAACTGCAGCCCCTTTTTATAGGAATATCGCTGTTTCTGGAAGTCTCGCGTTTCAGTGAATCACCCCGAAGGTTCTAGACGGCAGGGGGAGGGGAAAGAGATGGCCAGTGATGTTTTTCCAACCATCCCTTCGTTAGCGCTATAAGACAAATGTGTAGGCGTGACCGAATGCCTCCCGGCCCTCACCCAGCCGCCAGTTGGTCGCGCCTTCCGATAATTGTGTGACAATATTCATGCAGCATTTGTGATTTCAACAACTGCATTATTATAAAACTTTGGAAAATTTAGTTTGTGTTCCCTTCGTCTAACGCCACGAACACTCGCGAATGTGTGAGAGGGAGAGGGAAATTTAAAAAAAGTGGGGATAACGAGGTGGCAATGGTGAAAGCTCCAACACACCTGATTCGCTACAGGTGAGAAATATTCCCATTTGAAACGCATAATAGGTTCCCATTCTGTATTTGGCAGTCTCCAAACTTTAAGACGTCCATCACTCTTGTATAAGCAGAATTTGCTCTCGTCCGATCAGAGAACCTTATCTCAGAATTCTGTTGGCTTCACCAGATACTGTTTAGCAAATTCTGTACGTTTTCTCTTATTCACCTTATTAACATATGATTTCTTCCTAGGAACGCGACCATTGTGCCCAGTACTATTTAAAACCCGTTCAACTGTTCTGGTGTGAATCACAGTGCCAGAATATTGCTCAAGGCATCTTCTAATCTCAGATGCAATTACTCGCGGATTCTGATTCACCATTTTTATTATTTGCCTCCTGTCTCTGGTGGTGACTTTAGCAGTGCCATTTCTAGGTTTATTTACAACAGTATTTGTCGATTTGAAGCGTTGAATTAAGCAGAACACTATAGTTTTGCTTCTGTTAATGGTTTTGGCAATTTCAGAGAGATATTGTTCTATTTGTACA
Organism: Mantis religiosa; assembly: GCA_030765055.1. Taxonomy (NCBI): domain Eukaryota; kingdom Metazoa; phylum Arthropoda; class Insecta; order Mantodea; family Mantidae; genus Mantis; species Mantis religiosa. Next base: position 147,912,496 of record CM060958.1, on the reverse strand, counting down.
TATTTATCACGATATTCTTCTCAGCCACCGTTGTCTCCGTACCTTTACGTCCCATATTACCTGCGAGCTCACAATCGACTCAATAACTTTGAGCACAGTGCCTCGAGACATAGCATAAACACAACTGCTATGTGGCACGTCCAATCACCTTTCTCTCTGTTCGATTGGGTACGTTCGAATACTTATGTCCTCCAATAAGAGCGACAATAGAATTAATACAGTACAGATTGTGTAATAAATACATGCCAAGTGATATTTTAAATATTGTTTCCGAGACACAAAAGGTTAATGTTTACATGTTTAACAATTCAACGGTGCCAAATAAATATTACAGTATTGATAATACGTGCAGAGTTACATGTTATATTATTCGAATACTTCTGACGGCCTCTGTATCAACGCATACTGTCGGTGAGAAATTTCCTTGTGATTGTCAATTGGGAGTTGCATCACGTCTGGTTGTTACGTCTTCCGCGGAAATTTACTGTTGTTTTCACATATATGTGCGGATCTGACTCTTTACTGCAAGCATTTCACTGAAGCTACATGTTGGGTAATGTTATACACAGTGATACCATAAGGTTGCATTTCACCAACTTGATTTTTGAAAATATTAACAAACGTGTGTTAACGTCGAGAAACTTGTAAATATTACAAATACAGAAGGCTGTGGATTAATCTTATTATTTTATGAACGTACTGCAATGTGCTTTTGTTTTTATTTTCGTTTACACAGGTGAAAAAATGGCGGTTGAACAAAATCAGAAGAGAAACTGTGGGATACATTTCTCATCGATCGAGAATGAATTTTGTTGAACTAGTAACTAAATATACGGATATTTTGGAAAATAAGAGGACGGATGCGGTAAATGTGAAAGAGAAAGATGTGACGTGGGAAAAGATTAGAAATGAGTGTAATTGGAATGCAAATGTCACAACCAGAAGTACGAAGCAACTTACTAAATTTAAAACGAGGTGCGAAGAAGGACAGAAGTGACGAGACTTGAACGTTTCAAGACGGGAGGTGGACAGTGTATTTATCCATACAATTCAATGAATTATAAAACCGCAAAGGCAAGCTCGGCATGTTCTAGCCTCTCTTGTACTTACTCAGTGACCTTCATAGCAACTTGTTTCGACAGTCTATACCTCCTTAGAGGTCCGCTATCTGCTTTGCCCTTGCCTCCGGCTGCTGTAAACTGCGTCTTCTACATGGACTCTTTGATTCTCAGATGGTAGGGCCGAGACAACAACAGAACATCCGATATTTTCTGAACACTTTAATTTAATGGTTTATCTACTCTCTTGTGTAACCCGGGCACCTTCAGATATTAACCTTCTCAACTGGCAGTGACGGACTACAATAATGCTGCTATATTACCGAACTTAAAGTGACGCGGTGCAGTGGACGCGCCTGATGAAATTAATGCAATAGAATGCTCTTTCCAACCTTTGGCGTCACGAGGAAAAACTAGCAGTGTATTTACCTGTCTTAATGGTATGTCTAAATAGCTGACATACCATGTTATTGTAGTGATCCGCACTCGTCCGAGTGCAAGGTCTTTATTACTACATATATCTGCTCAGGTCCACCATACAACAATTTACACAGAAATATATATTTTCAGTTTTACAAACATGGTTAATGTGTACCTTTTACAGTTCTCAAAATGTATACAATTATTGAGCCAATGTAAATAATTATTTATAAAGAATTTGTTGTGCTCTTATTAAATTATTTAGCTTTATGATTAACGTTCCAAGTCTTGTGAATGTATCGTGAGTCTTTTCTTAAAAAGTTATTATTATTGTGTGTTCTAATTGGAGGCTTTGAGGTTCCTTTGAGTGCTGTGTTTAGCTGTAACATTCTGTTTCAGATTTTGTGGATTGCAACATGTCCAGTGACAGTTCAGAGGTTTACAAGTGCCTCAAAAGTGTTGGCTGTTGCAAGGTGTGCTGCTTACGATATCTGCGGGAGAGAGATCCAGCCATGATTGTAAACGTGGATGATACCTTAGCAAAAATGGGTTTGGAAAAATCGCAGATGTCTCCAAGCGCCAAACAAGTGAAGCAGAATACTTGTGTAGGGTGCCTTGGTTTGTTTCAGGAATCCTGCAATAACGAGAAATTGCTGGAGAGTATAGAAAGTGCTGCAACAGCGTATGACTGTGATACTTTCACGTGTGCACTTTCTCTTCCAATAGCCTTCCAGATACGCTGTCACTCCTTGTGGATCCACTTACAAGAAACATTCCCCGAGGTTTTTGGAGTTAAAAGCAACTCGTACGAGCTTGGTGTGATGTCCATTAAAGAAACTTGGAAGATGATAATGGGACCAATGATATCGAAATTAATTAAAAAGGATTTTGACTCCGGTGTGAATACCGATTTCTTTATTGGTATTGATGTGTCGTATAGTGATGAAGATGAGGAATGTGGACTCTTAGCAGGGTTAAGTAACGGTCCGAGGAAACGACACACACAGCCTTACACGAGAAAGTCGATGGAAACACTCCTGCAGTTCATTGACAAGGAAGCCTTTCGCAAGTGTTACTCTGTTCCTCCTCCGGTACCCACAAAGCACGTGAACTACAGTGGCATTAGCTGCAGCCGTAATTCACTGTTCTTTGCCGGACGTTACTGCAAATACTCTCGTATACTCAGTCAGACACCCTGGGTAATCGACGGGGAGAGGCGCATGGAAACTTCTGTGCAGGAGATTATCTGCGACAGTATACAGGAAGCAGCTAAAGCTACAGGAGTCAAATTCTCATCCTCTGGAAGGGAGGATGTTGATGTCAGAAATCTTGGCAGAGGTCGACCATTCGTTTGTGAGTTGCTGAATCCACACAGAACAAAGTTCACAGCGAAAGAGGTGAGGGACCTGGAAGTGGAGATCAATACCAACGCCGATGGCGTTGTCTACATCCGTGATCTTCAAGTGGTATCGAAGGACGATCTCGGCCACTTGAAGCTTGGGGAGGAGGAGAAAGTGAAACAGTACACTGCTGTTTGCATTTCTCCCACGCCAGTGTTGTTCAGCGCCTTGGATAAACTCTCCAGCATGACAGATATAACGGTACAGCAGAAGACGCCCGTTAGAGTGCTACACCGTCGTCCTTTAGCCATTCGACCCAGAAAGATATACTGTATGAAAGCTTTCCCTATTGCAAGTGGTGTTACAGGTGACAGGACTTCCCTCTTCAAACTTAGTGTGAGAACCCAAGCGGGCACGTACATAAAGGAATTTGTCCACGGAGACTTTGGAAGAACCACGCCGAGTTTGAGGGAGCTTTTAGGAGGCATTGATGTCAACATACAGGCGTTAGATGTTGAAGATATTGACCTTGACTGGCCTCCAGCGTTAGATTATCAATAAAATGAATACTCGTAGATTTAGTTAATGAAATGTCCTTTCGGTCGTTCATCAATATGTAATATAAAGGTGTCCTTAACCAATGTAACACCTTATGATCAGCAAACACATTTGCACCACACATTAGCTACGCGAGATTTCCTCACCAACTGCGTGGTTGAGAGCAGACCAGGTAAGTAGAATTATACTGGGTGCCAATCTAGAAAGTGATTGACGTTTACTAAACACGTGGAGGCATGCTGTAAATAAATGGAAGAGGTGGGTACGTCATAAGGTTGTCATAGCAACATTAGGAGGAGACGCTTCCTTGACAACTTAGACGCGAAACCTTTGTTGTCGATAGTCTAACGCGTGTTTAGCATGAGGTGCAGGCGAGCGGGTAGTGCGAATCTTCTGCTAACGCTACATTAAACGCAATACCTTCATAAATACGTAAAATATGAAGCTATTAACTGTGAAGCAAACAAATATATACAAATATAATAATTTGTAACTTAAAAGCTTCACATATAAGAAATGATAACCGTTTTCTTATAAATTGACTAAAAATTGAAAAATGTAAATATAAAAAAAGACTACTGAAGATATTTCTACCGTTAAACAATAAAACACGACTATAATGTTAACATATTTACTTACCATCCTTGGGTTAATAATCACTTTCAACATTTTTTAAAGAGTTTGGTATAACTTAAGTTCCTCAAAATATATATAGTATTTAAAATTCACTACATTTCTCTAAAAAGGGTAAAATTCCTAATATTAACAAATCTGGTATTTATCAATTTAATTGTTTCGATTGTGATAACGTTTATGTTGGAAAGACAAAACAATTTGGAAACCAGAACAAAAGAACATTTTCGTAACATTAAGTATAAACAAACTGTTTATTGGTCATTGAATTATTAAATAAATCCAGAAGTTAAATTATTAAAACAATTAAATGGCCCCATAGATTTAATGGTTTGGGAAAAGATATTTATTTTAAAAAACAAACATCGCGTAATGAATTTTGAAATACCAGCAATCCATTCTGCTTTTAAATTTGTTTCATTTTCAGATGTTGGTAGTACTAAAAAAAGTGACATGTAGCGACGGCAACGTTAATAACGAGATTGTTGATGGTTCAAGATGATGTGAATAAGATATTCACGAAATCGCGATCCTAGTCAGTTTATAAGAAAACGGTCATCATTTCTTATAAGCAAAGTTTAAGTTACAAATTATATTTGTATACAATACCTCCATGTTTGCTGCTGTTAAGAGGTGTATCAGCAGGTTCATTTACATCCTTTTTGTGGCAATTTGTCTTGGATTACGTGTGTTTTGAGCATTTGCAAATTTGTTTAATGAATGTCTAATCTGTCTCAAAATAGAGACAAGATAACGCAACAAACGAAAACGTGAATTTGCTCGGGAACCAACTAAAACTATATTTGGTAAAAGTATTCCAATTAAAGGACAGGCAGCGGTAATAATACGCTCTGTGAGAGAATACTGTTCCCATTTTAACGACTTTATTATTGTGTTCGTGTGTAGTATAAATAATAATAATAATTATTATATCCACTTCAGTCAAAACGAAAGCATCTTCGTACAGATACATATTCCTAACGCGCTCTCTTCGTGGGAGGAATAAGTGGCAACGTCACCTCTCTTCATAAGAAACGTCAATTACTTTCTGGATTAGCGACTAGTATAATGTGTTGCAACCTGTAGCCGTACTATGCATGATGTCAGTTCTTGTCTTGTATTGACGTATTATGATATAGGTTGTGTGTTAGTTCTTGACGAATGACCTTCAGCGGAAGTCCAGTGAGCTGGCCTACCCTTAATAAACAAATCAGCAAATAGTTTATGATAACAAACAGTTCTGCTTTCCTCTGTTACGTTTATGTGTACAATCAACTGCAACAATTTTGTGCGGTACGGATGCATGCATGCAAGTGGTTTAAGGAGTGTTATTGTGACAATGCCTCCTACACAGTTTAAAATAAAAGAAAGAACTCTACATAGCCAAAGTCCCGAGATTATTTCTTATATTTATGAGCACATGAAGGAAGAAGCCAAACATAAATATCGATTTTCTCCTATGTAATTTAAAGAAATCCAGAAGGTGCAAGAAGGAGTTGCTGCAGCCCCAAGATATCGCACAGTTCTATTCAGAGAATTGTGGGACAAAAACAAAGAATAAGCAACTTCCTTTGGTACACCGGGAAAGAAGCACGCCGTCCCAAAAAGAATTAGTGATATCGACGATTTCGGCAAGCGTGTAATTCGACGCAGTATATACGATTTTTATACTGCGGAAAAGACCGCGCCTACATTAAACAATTACAAAAACTGTGAGAGACTATCAAATTTCAAGGTAAACTCACTAGCCTTCGAATTGTGATAACAAAAATTGGACATTAAATGGAGAAATACCAGAAATAAAAGGCGTGTTTTGATTGAAAGCCGTAATATTCTTTGTGTAAGAGGTGTCTTGTCTTCGAAAATACAGAGCTAATAATGCCCAATAACTTACAAAGACCTCTATACGTATCAGTCACACTGTTCCAAAAACTTGGCCTGGTGATGGTACGTCAGATTTCATAGCACCTGTGTAAAAAGAGGAGTGACTGATCATATTGCATGCGGTGGAAGGTTTGCTTTAAACCAAATGCTCTCCTTTTTTACAGATCCCAGCAGCAAACAAGAGACTTTCGTAAAGAAGTGAACACTGAAAACTATAACAAGTGGCTTCGTACAATGTGAATTACAAACTCAACTTCTGTGTTTTAGTAACTGACAATACGTATTACCATAATGTCGCGGCGACGCGCACAAAAGGTTCGGTGCAAAGAGATAAGCGCGGCTTGTGTACACAAAGAGCCTGCAGTTAATGATATCGCGAGTTAAAGGACTTGCCGGCCCAGGTAAGGTTTCCTGTCTGGAAGGTTCTAGTGATAGAACATTTGATTTCTTGATTGTTACAGAATAGTCTCGAATTATGAATGAGGTATATTCCAGCGGACAGTTGTAAAACAAGAGTCAGTCGTGAACAGATGTAACGAGAGCTGATGTAAACAGGTGTAATCAGAAGCTGTTGTGGTCATCGACCTTGGTAGACTGTGTATGTGATGTAATACTGCTACTGTGAGTATTTCTACGTAAATAAAGAAAATTTAGAATTTCGGCAAATCGGACTTTTAATTCTACGAACCCACAAAGTCACAATAATGTCCTACCTAAGTCAAACTTCCAACATGAAACTGTTAAAAAAGATAAGCAGTCCAGGCTAAAAAGTCACAACATTCCATTTGATGAGCACAGCACGAAGATCTATCTGTACGACTTAATCTTAGCAAACAAGTCGGCTCAGAAGAAATACTTGATTGATTAAATATTGGCCGTACCGCTCGATCTGAACCCTATTGAATTATGTGGCTGCTAGTCGTGTAACATTTAATTTAAAAGATGTTGAAATCCTCTGCTGGCAGAAATTTGAGGAAATTGGAGAAACAATGAGAAAAGGCATGCAGTCATGTGGAAAAAATTAAAAAAGAATACTATTATGTGTTTCAAATGGGAAGAGTTCTCGGCTGTAGCCAATCAGATGCCTTAGAACCCTCGTTACCCCCCCCCCCCCACTCTCTCGCACACTTGCGAGTGTTCATGCCGCTAGACCTAAGGGGACGCAAACTGAATTTTCCAAAGTTTTATAATGCAGTTGTAATCACAATTGCAACATGGATATTTGTATATTACGCAAATGCTTTAAATATTTAGTTTAAAGTTAATTATAGTTTATGAATTATTTTTCTAATCCATCGAAAATACCAGCGGTGCATTCGAATAGTTGTGAATGTTACGTTAAGAGATAATTCGTCATTGTTATTGTCTTCAACGTCTGAGTACTGCAAATTTATGATATGTTCCAAAATCTCGTTACGTGCTATTTCTTTCCAAAAGTCGTCTTCTTGTAGTTTATCTTATGTCTCACGCAGTTTTCCCAGTCTTGTGTTCCTTGTCAATTTCTTCATGAATAAGTCGTTCAACGTCAGTCAGTTTAAAAATATTATTTCTGTTTGCAACATAATTTGAGCCCACATTAACTCAATTGGATTGTTGTGGCAGTAGTAAGGGGGGGGGGCGTATCTCATTGATCCAGCTGATACACTTTTTCATGGAAGAGTAACTGAATAATGCTGCTTTGAACTCTCTAGAGTAAATAGAGATTACGAACCATTCATAAACAAAGATATAATGTGACCAGACACGTTCTGCCAGACTAGCAAGAAATGTATTGTTTCCTCTCATCGAATTTAACAAACACCTTGGCTTATTCAAAGTACATATTTCTTTTACCATGTCATGTCAAATGTTTACGTTTCAGTTCTGAGTAATTTCAAATATACGTTCACGTATACATGCCAACCAATAATGATATTGGTGCTTACGTCGCAATGCATTGTTATAATGCTATATACTTTATTTGTATTAAGAAAACTCGTTGAGCTAAAAATATGGTTTTTTGAGGGCTATGTTAAATATATTACTCTCTCCTTCCCCATGTATCAGTTTTTGGGATATCTGAATTTCTGTCTTAGCGCGAATAGTAATTATTAGAGATTGATTAGTCTGGCGCTCGTCACACACCACTTAGGGGGAATGCAATACGACAACACCGCAGTACTCCAATTGGTTGCTCACCTAGTAGTGAGGACCAGACGGTATCCACGTGCGTTTTTTACATATCTCTCCGGAAGGGAAGGCTTTCCTACTGGAAATCTATAACCGTGTCTGGGATGATGGCAGTTTTCCTGAGAAGTGGCGGGGGGCCACAATTATTCCAATTTTGAAACCTGGGAAGGACCGACATCTGCCTTCCAGCTACCGTCCTATTTATCTCACCAGTTGCGTCTGCAAGGTGATGGAACGCATGATCAATCGACGGTCGGTGTGGTGGCTGGAAACCCACAACCTGCTGACGAACATCCAGTGCGGTTTTCGACGTCGCCGTTCTACATTAGACCATCTCGTGTCGATGTCGATGCAGATAATGAACGGTTTCCAGAGGAACTGCCAGACTATCGTGTATTTTGATCTCGAGAAGGCTTATGACACTTGTTGGCGTGCAGGTCTGTTACGCACCGTGCACAGTTGGAATATCCGCGGACGCCTACCTGTGTTCCTTCAGGAGTTCATGGACAGTCGCGTTTTCCGAGTTAGGGTCGGCTCGGTTTTATCAAACCTTTATATCCAAGAGGACGGGGTCCCACAAGTATCGGTTTTAAGTGTTACACTGTTCGCTATTTCCATTAACGCAATCTATAACTGCGTTCCTCGAGAAGTTTCATCGTGCCTATTCGTTGACGATTTCGCCTTCTACTGCACTTCTCAGCGTACTCCGTTCCTAGCACGTTGTCTACAGCAATGTTTAGACTACCTTCACGACTGGAGCTCTAAGAACGGCTTTCGGTTCTCCGCTGAGAAAACTGTCTGCGTCAAGCCGCCAAGTTTTCGCTTCCGGGAACTCCTAAGGAGATATGCCTTTGACATGCCTAGGATGTTCCCTAAGGGCGAAAGTTTGTATCCCCCTTGGCTGCGTGCAGCACCTGCTGTAGATTTTGGTATGACGCAGCACAGCAAGGCAACGACACCTATGAGTAGCATCCGCAGTTTCCTTTTAGAATTCTTATCGGGCTATAAGAATTTTAACTTAATTTTTACCGACGGAACTAAGAGCTCTGCCGGTGTTGGATGTACATATGTCCATGGAGCCGAACCCTTTACATTCGGTCTCCATGGCAGCACTTCCATATACAATGCAGAGCTCTATGCTATTTACCAAGCCATTTTACATGTAATTGTAATTGTATTTATTTCATCCTTTGGAACATAAGACATATGTTATAGGACACGTCAGGAGAGACGTGAGAGGTTTGGGTAATTGCCTTGTCCTGAGTAATTCCCTTAGCGCACTCCGTAGCCTACGTGCGTGGTACAACGACCATCCTATTGTACAGCGTATCCAGGACGCCATCCACACCTTACACGCCTCAGGCGTTAGCGTAGTTTGCGCATGGCTCCCTGGTCACGTGGGCTTGCTGGGGAATGAACTTGCGGATTCGGCAGCCAAGACGGCAACTACATGGCCCCAGGTTTTTATCCGACAGGTTCTCGCGGAAGATTTTAGCCTTCAGCTGCGGAGAGCTGCGTACTCCTGGGTCGCGGATTGGACCCATCTCCGCAGCAACAAACAGATCTGTAAAGGCACTCCGACTCCCTGGGTGACCTCCTGCCGTTCCTCTCGTTGGGAGGAGTCGAGTTTGGCTCGGTTAAGTATTGGCCACTGCTTTTTTACACAGTTTTAAATTCACAGGGACCCTGCTCCTGTTTGCGCACTCTGCGGTGAAGCTCGTTCGGCGCGTCATGTACTTTTAACCTGTTTTAACCTGGCGGATCTCCGCCGGTCTCTCCGGCTGCCTGCCAGCATGGCAGACGTACTGGCGGACGAGGAGCAAGCAGTGGTCAAAGTTTTTAAGCTGTTTTTAAAAGCTAGTTTTAGAATTCATGTTTTTTTAACGCTTTTATGGTTTTAGCTTCTTTTAGGCCTTGACTGCCCTTGTGTTTGGACATTTTATATGTGATTTTACTTAGAAGGGTTATTTTGTTAGGTCCTTTTATCCCGTTTTTAGCTTGATTTGGATTTTAACTGGCGCTGTAGAGCGCCCATAAACAGCATCACCTATTATGGGTGCAATATAAGTTGGTGATTGACAGTTGAAGGAGAGGGGATAGCACCGTTGCCACTTTACCGTCCCTCTCCACGTGCTAGGCAATGAAGGTGACGGTTAGAGGGGAGGTGGAAGTTCGGTTGCAGTCAGTTGCAGTAATGCACACGCACATATTCCTAGAAATTTGCATACTGCAGTATTAATCGTAAGATTGCCGTAAGACTGTCTACACGTTTAAGTGAGCAGTTACCTAAGTACAGCATACGAGTTTGTAACCGCGATGTACATGCCTGATTTTCTTCACTAGCGTATTTCTCTTTCCCTACTCTAACTATGGTATTCTTACTTACACTAACATCAGCTGAGGTTCTGTCCAGTACTTTTGAAACGGGAATTATTGGACTCCCATTGTCTCTTTCATCCTCAAAATATTTTCTTACGGAACATATAATTTCCCTTGCTTGTCCTTTAATTGGGATTCCGTGCCCAAAAAACATTTTTTGTGGTCTTCGCAGATAGTTTCTTTCTGCCTGTTTCTGTAGCACAAGTGTTTGCGGTAGCCATGAGTAACGATAATTAGCTAAATATTAAAGTTGCACTGAAACACTAAAGTTGATCACAGAAACACTAAAGTTGATCACAGAAACACTGAAGTTGATCACTGAAACACACGAATTATATTGCGAAAATGTAAAGCTGTTTACACTCTGTGAAACATTCACTACCTGAAGCAGTACACTCTTAGTTTGGCAGTGATGACAGGGAAAAATACCCTAAGTAAGGGTTGGTCATTGAACTGTAAAGGTTGGTCATTGACCCAGAAAATGTCATAAGCTGTTCCTTGAAACTAAATCCACACCTGTTCCCTTCCAACAACGCATACCATCTCATACTAAAGGGCAACCAACGACGACGGTATTGTGATACTGCTGATTCATAAGCGAAGCAACAATAGGAGCAGTGTCTGTTTACTGAAAACCTCAACATGCCGATAGAATAGCGTCATGCATAAAGCACGTGATGTAGTGCGATAGAGTTGGCAACATATGATAAGCGGTTCGGGTTGCTATGGCAACAGTTTACTTTTGATTGGTGGATTGCTGGTTGCTAGGCGACGGCAATGACGTGTCAGTGACGTGTTTATCTCCTCTCCTTGTTTTCGCAGCTGAACAGCACGTGGAGGCAAAACGCCAATCACCAACTTATAATGCACCCATTATAGTGGCGCTCAAGGAAAAACACCTTTCCATTTGAAACACATAATAGGATAAAGGTGCCATAGTGGAAGAAAGGGTTGAGCAAATTATGCAAGATAATGGGATGCAGATGAAGGAGAAACATCGGGTTTAGACAAAATGCAAGAAAGTTAAGTGGAAACAGAGGTTTGCAGTGTGTACGTATAGTTGATATTACTGGAAGTGCGATAAATTGATCTGTACTGTTGTACTACTTTGGTTGAGAAGCATCTTACTGCAGACTCCCTCTCTCTCGATGCCAGTATTCCCGCAAAATATGAGTAGTGACTTGCATCCAATCTTTCATATTAAAAGTTTCGGCTCTTCTTTGGCCACGCCGTGGCTCAGTGGTTAGACCGCTTGGCTCCCACCAAGGCGGCCCGGGTTCGATCCCAGGCGAGCGCAAAGTGAGATTTGTGGTGGACAACACGGCGTTGGGGCGGGTTTTCTCCGGGATCTCCGGTTTCCCCCGCCATCTCATTCCACCGATGCTCCATCTTCATCTCATGTATCATCAGTGTCATCGCCTGCGGTGCCGTATGTAGTAAAAGCGGGCGTTAAACACTACACACACTTCGGCTCTTCTTTCTAACATGTGACGCCGGCAATTTTTTCCAAGTCCTTTGCGGTTTTATACAACTATGATGTTTAATAGGATTTCTTTACTTTTTAGTGCAATTTCATGTTGGACGGCATTCTTTTAACGTTACTGAAGCCATAACTTAACCGTTCATTTATTTACTTACTGCGTGTGTAATTATACTGAAGAATTCAGTGGAGCCAAACTATTCTTGTTTCTCCACTGAACGCAATGCTGCCAACAGTCTTATTTGTCCCTAAATTACACTATCTAGCAAACTAACTAAAAAAAGATACAAGGTATCTATTAGTATCACTGTTAGCCACAGTAGTGCCCTGTATGACCATTTAGCAAAACTCGGGGTACTTCGGTCCCGTCTCTTGATGGGGTGCATCGTGACATTACATTCGTTTCACAACATCCGTGTCCTCCGCAAACCCTCGTCAAATAATAATTGAAGATGATTAAAATAAAAGGACAGGTCCATCTTATTTGTCGACCATTTCGCGATTTTCAACAAAGTACTGAATGAATATGAAATATTTGAAAAACGAATAGAAAGAACAGCCTTCACTTCTAACAGTGCAGTACTTCTGCTGGACAGCAAACCACCTTTTGTACAGCAATAAAACCTGAGACATGGTCAGTATTTTCCAAAACTGACCTGCACTAATTGCATCCACATGACTTTCTGCACCAATGTTGCACAGATGTTTGGGGCATTTTAGCAGAGGTTGGCTACAAGTGTTACACATTTCTCATGTTGGCTATTAGGCGAACACCTGCAGGTTGCTTGCGCATGCGTATAACTGCGCCTCAGGACTTAGAAAATATTCCCGTGTCACACAAAAGAACGTTTCTCCGAAGTTTCATTCGTCAAGAACAAATGCGCGACTTGTACACATTCATAATTGTTCTGCTGTTTGAATGCATTACGAGCTTCACTCTTAACGAATCATTTCAATGCAGCTCTAAACCTTCAAAGCAACACACCATTGCGCCGCTCAGGATATCATGGTTTGGACTTTTCCATATCACTTCCTCAAACATTTCCCAAGCTAAATTACTGACTATGTTGGTACCACTTATTTATATGATCAACTGTTTAGCATATTGACAGTGAACAAGTGGCGTTTCGAATGAACATCTTCAATGTGTTTCACGTTTATGTTTATCTAGTTTGCAGCCGGACCAAAACCAGCAAGAATACCAATCGTGTAAATTGAAGGAGTACCAAGACTATGCTACCATCTAACAATGTACATTGTAAACAACTTCAGTGCATAAATAAATTGTGACTTTTATTTTTGAGAATATTGTATAGAAAATAGTATTTTGTGCATAAAGGAAACTGCATGCATAACTGTTGTACAACAAAACAAAATTAATAAACATTAATTTAATAGAACTTCTGTTATCTGCTTAAGGTCTGGTTTCTCACAGAATGCTAATATTAGTTTTCTAGCATTATCGCGACCTGCTTCATTCATATTCATTAACCAACCTTTGCGCTTTCCTAACCAAATCATAGTTCAGAAGCATGCATTTGTTTACGTCGCAAAAGAAACAGTCACTGTGGCACACGCCACCTTTTTGTTTACATTCGGGTGAGTGTAGGGGTAACTCATTACACAGTTGCCGGCTGTGACATAGACTACTACTTAGTGACCGCAATGATGTGGGTAGAGCGACAGCAAGACTCTGATGCTGAACTGCAAGATTTAACCCATGGCTTAACAGACGCAAGGGAGAAGCAATACGGGAGGGAGATGTAGGGCATTCGCAGCCGGAAAGTTGGCTTCCTGGACCAGGATTCGTTGCCTAGAACAGCTCCGCATGTTACAATGCTGAGTGGGCGCTGGTCCCTATACCCGTCACTTAAAAAAGATCCCAGGCGCTTTCCGTAGCAAGGAACTAAAGCACATCGCTGTAGCCATAATACGATCACCGCACTTTTGAGTGTCAAAAATGCTTTTGATAAACGCTGGATCAACAGTCTATTCTAGAAGTTCGCAAACTACAAAATACTCCTCTCCCCAAAAAGAAGATGAATAGCGAGCTTCCTCACTGATAGAACAGCAAAGGTCTAAATCAGTAAAACAAAAGCCCCAATAGCTCTGAGAACCGGAATTCCGTAAGGAAACGTCCGCCATCTCTGCACTATTGCACGTATTATATTATCTGGGAAAAATAGCTTGAGCTTTGTTTATATGTAGGGTAGTTGTGATGGCTGGCTATAGCCTACGCATTAAATTGTTCATCTAGTTAACCTTTTTTTTTTTTTTTTTTTGTAATTATCCATCGATCAGCAAATATTCTTTACATATGTTTGTTATAGAGAAACACAGTAACAGAACACATGGAAGTAGCCGTGAACGCTGCTCTAACTAAATATTTCAGGATAGCTGTAACACAAATTGCGGACTTTAACTCTGATGGTAGTAATCAATCGTGAGATCGTGTGCCAGTCTGCGCTTCAGGCGAGTTCGTTAGCGAGTGCGAGCGCCGAGATTGTAGGTAACAGCTCGAGGCACCTCCTGGAGATAGTAAAAGAAAGGACGTGCCAGCCTTAGCAAGTGCGAGCGCCGAGATTGTAGGTAACAGCTCCAGGCACCTCCTAGAGATATTAAAAGAAAGGACGTGCCAGCCTTGGCAAGTGTGAGCGCCGAGATTGTAGGTAACAGCTCCAGGAACGTCCTGGAGATAGTAAAAGAAAGGACGTGCCAGCTTTGGCAAGTGTGAGCGCCGAGATTGTAGGTAACAGCTCCAGGAACCTCCTGGAGATAGTAAAAGAAAGGACGTGCCAGCTTTGGCAAGTGTGAGCGCCGAGCTCCAGGAACGTCCTGGAGATAGTAAAAGAAAGCACGTGCCAGCTTTGGCAAGTGCGAGCGCCGAGATTGTAGCTAACAGCTCCAGGAACCTCCTGGACATGGTAAAAGAAAGGACGTGCCAGCCTTCGCAAGTGTGAGCGCCGAGATTGTAGCTAACAGCTCCAGGAACGTCCTGGAGATGTTAAAAGAAAGGACGTGCCAGCCTTGGCAAGTGTGAGCGCCGAGATTGTAGCTAACAGCTCCAGGGACCTCCTGGAGATAGTAAAAGAAAGGACGTGCCAGCTTTGGCAAGTGCGAGCGCCGAGATTGTAGCTAACAGCTCCAGGAACGTCCTGGAGATGTTAAAAGAAAGGACGTGCCAGCCTTGGCAAGTGTGAGCGACGAGATTGTAGTTAACAGCTCCAGGAACCTCCTGGACATGGTAAAAGAAAGGACGTGCCAGCCTTGGCAAGTGCGAGCGCCGAGATTGTAGGTAACAGCTCCAGGGACTTCCTGGAGATAGTAAAAGAAAGGACGTGCCAGCCTTGGCAAGTGCGAGCGCCGAGATTGTAGGTAACAGCTCCAGGGACCTCTTGGAGATAGTAAAAGAAAGGACGTACCAGCCTTGGCAAGTGCGAGCGCCGAGATTGTAGGTAACAGCTCCAGACACCTCCTGGAGATAGTAAAGGAAAGGACGTGCCAGCCTTGGCAAGTGTGAGCGCCGAGATTGTAGTTAACAGCTCCAGGGACCTCCTGGAGATGGTAAAAGATAGGACGTGCCAGCCTTGGCAAGTGTGAGCGCCGAGATTGTAGGTAACAGCTCCAGGGACCTCCTAGAGATAGTAAAAGAAAGGACGTGCCAGCCTTGGCAAGTGTGAGCGCCGAGATTGTAGGTAACAGCTCCAGGCACCTCCTAGAGATAGTAAAAGAAAGGACGTGCCAGCCTTGGCAAGTGCGAGTGCCGAGATTGTAGGTAACAGCTCCAGGGACCTCCTGGAGATGGTAAAAGATAGGAGGTGCCAGCCTTGGCGAGTGTTAGCGCCGAGATTGTAGTTAGCAGCTTCAGGGACCTCCTGGAGATGGTAAAAGATAGGACGTGCCAGCCTTGGCAAGTGTGAGCGCCGAGATTGTCGCTAACATGTCCAGGAACCTCCTGGAGATGGTAAAAGATAGGAGGTGCCAGCCTTGGCAAGTGTGAGCGCCGAGATTGTAGGTAACAGCTCCAGGGACCTCCTAGAGATAGTAAAAGAAAGGACGTGTCAGCCTTGGCAAGTGTGAGCGCCGAGATTGTAGCTAACAGCTCCAGGAAGCTCCTGGAGATGGTAAAAGATAGGACGTGCCAGCCTTGGCGAGTGCGAACGCCGAGATTGTAGGTAACAGCTTCAGGGATCTCCTGGAGATGGTAAAAGAAAGGTCGTGCCAGCCTTGGCATGTGTGAGCGCCGAGATTGTAGTTAACAGCTCCAGGGACCTCCTGGAGATGTTAAAAGATAGGAGGTGCCAGCCTTGGCAAGTGTGAGCGCCGAGATTGTAGGTAACAGCTCCAGGGACCTCCTAGAGATAGTAAAAGAAAGGACGTGCCAGCCTTGGCAAGTGTGAGCGCCGAGATTGTAGGTAACAGCTCCAGGCACCTCCTAGAGATAGTAAAAGAAAGGACGTGCCAGCTTTGGCAAGAGTGAGCGCCGAGATTGTAGCTAACAGCTCCAGGAACCTCCTGGAGATGGTAAAAGATAGGAGGTGCCAGCCTTGGCGAGTGTGAGCGCCGAGATTGTAGTTAGCAGCTTCAGGGACCTCCTGGAGATGGTAAAAGATAGGACGTGCCAGCCTTGGCAAGTGTGAGCGCCGAGATTGTAGTTAACAGCTCCAGGAACCTCCTGAAGATGGTAAAAGATAGGAGGTGCCAGCCTTGGCAAGTGTGAGCGCCGAGATTGTAGGTAACAGCTCCAGGGACCTCCTAGAGATAGTAAAAGAAAGGACGTGCCAGCCTTGGCAAGTGTGAGCGCCGAGATTGTAGCTAACAGCTCCAGGAACCTCCTGGAGATGGTAAAAGATAGGAGGTGCCAGCCTTGGCGAGTGCGAGCGCCGAGATTGTAGGTAACAGCTTCAGGGACCTCCTGGAGATGGTAAAAGAAAGGTCGTGCCAGCCTTGGCAAGTGTGAGCGCCGAGATTGTAGCTAACAGCTCCAGGGACCTCCTGGAGATGGTAAAAGATAGGACGTGCCAGCCCTGGCAAGTGTGAGCGCCGAGATTGTAGGTAACATCTCCAGGCACCTCCTAGAGATAGTAAAGGAAAGGACGTGCCAGCCTTGGCAAGTGCGAGCGCCGAGATTGTAGGTAACAGCTCCAGGCACCTCCTAGAGATAGTAAAAGAAAGGACGTGCCAGCTTTGGCAAGAGTGAGCGCCGAGATTGTAGTTAACAGCTCGAGGAACCTCCTGGAGATAGTAAAAGAAAGGACGTGCCAGCTTTGGCAAGTGCGAGCGCCGAGATTGTAGCTAACAGCTCCAGGCACCTCCTAGAGATAGTAAAAGAAAGGACGTGCCAGCTTTGGCAAGTGCGAGCGCCGAGATTGTAGCTAACAGCTCCAGGCACCTCCTAGAGATAGTAAAGGAAAGGACGTGCCAGCCTTGGCAAGTGCGAGCGCCGAGATTGTAGCTAACAGCTCCAGGCACCTCCTAGAGATAGTAAAAGAAAGGACGTGCCAGCTTTGGCAAGTGCGAGCGCCGAGATTGTAGCTAAGAGCTCCAGGAACCTCCTTGACATGGTAAAAGATAGGACGTGCCAGCCGTCGGATGTACTGGTGAACGGGTAGAAGACGAAAGTCATGATGAGGTTGTTGGTTTCTGACGAACATGGAGCATTTGTGGTTGTGCGGGGTACTCTGTTTTTAGTACCTGCAGTCGGCAGAGATTAGTCTTGCTGGTGTCACCCCAGACTGCAGCTGCATAGCTAAGAATAGGACAGACTATAGATGTGTAAAGAAGAAAGGAGGATTCATAACCAAGTGAGATGCGCCTGTTGAGTTAAGGGAACAGTTTTGAGAGCCGGGCAGACGCAAGTTTAACAGACCGACTGACGCGGGCGTTCCAAGTTAACCGAGTATCCAGTAGCACCCCGAGATATTTCACTGGCACACTGATAGGTAATCATTCCCCGAGCAATTGTAGTGAAGGAAGATCTTAGAGTTGAGGAGAATATACCAGTTAGAGAACCAATGAGCTAATCGATCCAGGGCAGTTTACAATTATTAACTGTGGTGTGACGCATGAGTACTACAGTACAGTGTAGTGTCGTATCACAATGTACGTGTCTCTAGTAATTTTCAAACTGGGAACTTCACAAAAAGTTACCTTGGAGAGTTGTAAACTCTCAAAGCAGAAGGATTTTCAGGATGTTTTCCAGAAGAGGGTCTACTTCTTACTTTACAAAGGTAGTGGCTAGAACGGTTATTACGTTAGTAGGAAAACGTGAAGCCACAATGTCAAAGGATTTGAAAAAAGCTAGTGTTTCCGATACATGAGTTATTACTTCAGGAAAACTATGCAATTAGTTAAAAAAAAAACCGTTCAAAAGGCCAATTTCGACGTGTGCTTCGTTCCCAGAACATTTTTTAGAGTAATGTTCTGGTGGTTGGAAGGTTTATACGTGCAGGTTTATTGTTTGATCATGAGAGGACAGCCCGCCTCGGTAGCGTAGATGGTAGCGTGTCTGCCTCACGTTCAAGAGGTCCCGAGTTCGCATCTCCGTCAGCGTGTGTTACCTCGATAAGGGGTTTTCCGGGGTTTTTCCTTACCCTTCAAGACGAATGTCGCATAACTCTAAGCTCCATGGACCCTGGACCCATTTGAGCATCATTTCATTCACCGTGCGATATGACAACGTTGGAGGACGTAAATAAAAAAAAAACCTTGAGAGGACTAGCTATAGGATCGTGTAGCTAGAGGATCGGATGTTAATCTCGCGCAGTAGATGGCGCGAGTTGTTTCCTGCCTGGCTCCTTCCAGAGAGTTCTGGACCTTCGAGACCTCTACACGGGCATACGTCCTCCAACGTTAAGTCATATCGGACGATGAATGAAATGATGTTCAAATAAGTACAGGCTACATAGAGCTTAGAGTTAGCAGACATTCATCTTTCAGGATAAGAGAAAACCTCCAACGTTAAGTCATATCGGACGATGAATGAAATGGTGTTCAAATAAGTACAGGGTACATAGAGCTTAGAGTTACCAGACATTCATCTTTCAGGAAAAGAGAAAACCTCCAACGTTAAGTCATATCGGACGATGAATGAAATGATGTTCAAATAAGTACAGGGTACATAGAGCTTAGAATTACCAGACATTCATCTTTCAGGATAAGAGAAAACCTCCAACGTTAAGTCATATCGGACGATGAATGAAATGATGTTCAAATAAGTACAGGGTACATAGAGCTTAGAATTACCAGACATTCATCTTTCAGGAAAAGAGAAAACCTCCAACGTTAAGTCATATCGGACGATGAATGAAATGATGTTCAAATAAGTACAGGGTACATAGAGCTTAGAGTTACCAGACAAAATCTGTCAGGATAAGAGAAAATCTCCAATGTTTAGTCATATCGGACGATGAATGAAATGATGTTCAAATAAGTACAGGGTACATAGAGCTTAGAGTTACCAGACATTCATCTTTCAGGATAAGAGAAAACCTCCAATGTTAAGTCATATCGGACGATGAATGAAATGATGTTCAAATAAGTACAGGGTACATAGAGCTTAGAGTTACCAGACATTCATCTTTCAGGAAAAGAGAAAACCTCCAACGTTAAGTCATATCGGACGATGAATGAAATGATGTTCAAATAAGTACAGGGTACATAGAGCTTAGAGTTACCAGACAAAATCTGTCAGGATAAGAGAAAATCTCCAATGTTTAGTCATATCGGACGATGAATGAAATGATGCTCAAAGAAGTACAGGGTACATAGAGCTTAGAGTTACCAGACATTCATCTTTCAGGATAAGAGAAAACCTCCAACGTTAAGTCATATCGGACGATGAATGAAATGATGTTCAAATAAGTACAGGGTACATAGAGCTTAGAGTTACCAGACATTCATCTTTCAGGAAAAGAGAAAACCTCCAACGTTAAGTCATATCGGACGATGAATGAAATGATGTTCAAATAAGTACAGGGTACATAGAGCTTAGAGTTACCAGACAAAATCTGTCAGGATAAGAGAAAATCTCCAATGTTTAGTCATATCGGACGATGAATGAAATGATGCTCAAAGAAGTACAGGGTACATAGAGCTTAGAGTTACCAGACATTCATCTTTCAGGATAAGAGAAAACCTCCAACGTTAAGTCATATCGGACGATGAATGAAATGATGTACAAATAAGTACAGGGTACATAGAGCTTACAGTTACCAGACATTCATCTTTCAGGATAAGAGAAAACCTCCAACGTTAAGTCATATCGGACGATGAATGAAATGATGTACAAAGAAGTACAGGGTTCATAGAGCTTAGAGTTACCAGACATTCATCTTTCAGGATAAGAGAAAACCTCCAACGTTAAGTCATATCGGACGATGAATGAAATGATGTTCAAATGAGTACAGAGTACATAGAGCTTAGAGTTACCAGACATACATCTTTCAGGATAAGAGAAAACCTCCAACGTTAAGTCATATCGGACGATGAATGAAATAATGTTCAAATAAGTACAGGGTACATAGAGCTTAGAGTTACCAGACATTCATCTTTCAGGATAAGAGAAAACCTCCAACGTTAAGTCATATCGGACGATGAATGAAATGATGTTCAAATAAGTACAGGGTACATAGAGCTTAGAGTTACCAGACATTCATCTTTCAGGATAAGAGAAAACCTCCAACGTTAAGTCATATCGGACGATGAATGAAATGATGTTCAAATAAGTACAGGGTACATAGAGCTTAGAGTTATCAGACATTCATCTTTCAGGATAAGAGGAAACCTCCAAGGTTAAGTCATATCGGACGATGAATGAAATGATGTTCAAATAAGTACAGGGTACATAGAGCTTAGAGTTACCAGACAAAATCTGTCAGGATAAGAGAAAACCTCCAACGTTAAGTCATATCGGACGAGGAATGAAATGATGTTCAAATATGTACAGGGTACATAGAGCTTAGAATTACCAGACAAAGTCTGTCAGGATAAGAGAAAACCTCCAACGTTAAGTCATATCGGACGATGAATGAAATGATGTTCAAATAAGTACAGGGTACATAGAGCTTAGAGTTACCAGACATTCATCTTTCAGGATAAGAGAAAACCTCCAACGTTAAGTCATATCGGACGATGAATGAAATGATGTTCAAATAAGTACAGGGTACATAGAGCTTAGAGTTACCAGATATTCATCTTTCAGGATAAGAGAAAACCTCCAACGTTAAGTCATATCGGACGATGAATGAAATGATGTTCAAATAAGTACAGTTTACATAGAGCTTACAGTTACCAGACATTCATCTTTCAGGATAAGACAAAAACTCCAACGTTAAGTCATATCGGACGATGAATGAAATCATGTTCAAATAAGTACAGGGTACATAGAGCTTAGAGTTATCAGACAAAATCTGTCAGGATAAGAGAAAACCTCCAACGTTAAGTCATATCGGACGATGAATGAAATGATGTTCAAATAAGTACAGGTTACATAGAGCTTAGAGTTACCAGACATTCATCTTTCAGGATAAGACAAAAACTCCAACGTTAAGTCATATCGGACGATGAATGAAATGATGTTCAAATAAGTACAGGGTACATAGAGCTTAGAGTTACCAGACATTCATCTTTCAGGATAAGAGAAAACCTCCAATGTTAAGTCACATCGGACGATGAATGAAATGATGTTCAAATAAGTACAGGGTACATAGAACTTAGAGTTACCAGACATTCATCTTTCAGGATAAGAGAAAACCTCCAACGTTAAGTCATATCGGACAATGAATGAAATGATGTTCAAATAAGTACAGGATACATAGAGCTTAGAGTTACCAGACATTCATCTTTCAGGATAAGAGAAAACCTCCAACGTTAAGTCATATCGGACGATGATTGAAATGATGTTCAAATAAGTACAGGGTACATAGAGTTACCAGACAAAATCTGTCAGGATAAGAGAAAACCTCCAATGTTAAGTCATATCGGACGATGAATGAAATGATGTTCAAATAAGTACAGGATACATAGAGCTTAGAGTTACCAGACATTCATCTTTCAGGATAAAGGAAAACCTCCAACGTTAAGTCATATCGGACGATGAATGAAATGATGTTCAAATAAGTACAGGGTACATAGAGCTTAGAGTTAGCAGACATTCACCTTTCAGGATAAGAGAAAACCTCCAACGTTAAGTCATATCGGACGATGAATGAAATGATGTTCAAATAAGTACAGGATACATAGAGCTTAGAGTTACCAGACAAAATCTGTCAGGATAAGAGAAAACCTCCAATGTTAAGTCATATCGGACGATGAATGAAATGATGTTCAAATAAGTACAGGCTACATAGAGCTTAGAGTTACCAGACAAAATCTTTCATGATAAGAGAAAACCTCCAACGTTAAGTCATATCGGACAATGAATGAATTGATGCACAAATAAGTACAGGGTACATAGAGCTTAGAGTTACCAGACAAAATCTGTCAGGATAAGAGAAAATCTCCAAAGTTTAGTCATATCGGATTGGATGGGATGATGATTGGAAGTCATATCGGAGGATGAATGAAATGATGACTCTACTCTTGTTAAAACACTTATTGCTCGGTCTACTTCAAGATAAACATTATCTTATTGTAGTTAAAAGGGAATACAGTAGTCCACTTTAAATGATAGTCAAATGTTTTGGTCGTTATGTAATGTCTTTGAGATTACATTCTCTTTGTATGAGCAAGGGAGAAGATTGATGAATAACGACTTGCCATTCCAGAAAAAATATAACTATTGGATAATTCAGATAAATAACGGAATACGTTGGAAATGGTTCACTACAAGAACTATTTGACGTGAATTGTGTGTTTTAAAATGATGTACATTTTTTTGTGTATTAATATTTTGTGTATCTCTTACAGTTTACTAGATATACAAACGTCATTTAGATTGAAGACGTTACCAGAAAATTGAAGAAATCCTTTTCATTTGTTTTCTGAAAATATAAATATATAGTATTTCGATATAAATATTTCTCGAGTCAATTGTGCCGCATGTGTGGATGAACCAGGTTTTATGGTGACAGGAACGGGCGTTCCTACACATTGTTGCAGTAAAATCTTGGATACAATACGTGAATAGTGAATGTGGCGACCTCCTGCAGTGTATTGCCAATTGGGAGGGAGACTGCCTTCCTTTGTTTTTACCATCCAATCTCGAGGGACGCAATGAATCAAGAAGTCTTATAACAGCTCTTGTGAGGCCTCTTCTTAGAATTAATTTCTTTCGCACTCTTGCTTCACTTTCTAGAGAGGACACGCTTCTTAGAAAATCATTCTTTACGCAACTGTGTATTTTCAAAACGTCAAGCTTGTTCTAGAGCAATCTCACATCTGTACCTTAACATAACCTTGCTTTCTATACATGTAGCCACATTGGCGGGTTTGACATGAATTTTGTCATTAAATTTTAACATTTCTGTTTTCCCGTGTTCTCTGATAATGTATTTTCTCATCTCGGGAAGAACTACAAGAACTGTTACCAACTGCTCGCAGCAGAAACTAAGTAAGTCACAACATTTACTGGGCCTTTCTTCCACTTTATGACAGCACATGCTTCTGTAACATTGTGATGTTATCACTTCCATCGCAACACAAACATACAATAACATAACAATTTCTTCCTCACGTTCTTGGATTATCTCAATCAATTTTTTGACAAGTTATTTTGTAACCTTCCTTTAGACTGGTTTTTTACTTTTTATGTTTAAAATATTTTCATAAAAAATGAAATGTATATCTTGGATTTTCTGAATCACTTTTGTATAACTGATAAACTGTAACAGATAGACAAAATATTAATAATAACTGAACACTAGTAACACAACTTCACTTATCTTATTTAAATCCAGGATTTAAATAAGATAAGTGAAGTTGTGTTACTAGTGTTCAGTTATTATTAATAACCTAGTTTACTTCACTGTCAGCAGCTTCAGTTTTTTACATAACAAAAGACAAAATATTATTGCACAACAAATGAAGTTCATGATAAAACATACAGTTTATATCAAATATATTTTGTGTGTGGAATAAAAGAGCTACGAAATATTCCTTTTATCTGTTTGAATTTTCCAATAGTTAAACATTTCTCAAATAGCAAGTCGTTATTCATTATTTATCTCTTGGACTTAGAGAGAATGTAATTTCAAAGATGTTACCTAGACAACCAGTTTTAAAACATTTGACTATCACTTAAAGTCTACTGTATTCCCATATTCCCTTGTACCTTCACTTTTTATCTCTTGGACATACAAAGAGAACGGAATTTCAAAGACGTCACTTAGACAAACAGTTTTAAAACATTTGACTATCACTTAAAGTCTACTGTATTCCCATATTCCCTTGAACCTTCATTTGTTATCTCTTGGACATACAAAGAGAACAGAATTTCAAAGGCGTCACTTAGGCAAACAGTTTTAAAACATTAGACTATCTCTTAAAGTCTACTGTATTCCCATATTCCCTTCCAACCTCAACAAATTAACAATAAGATAATGTTTGTCTTGATGAACTTCATGTGAGTTTAGTAAAGTAGGTGTTTTAAACTAATCCCGTTATTTTCTAATTATTTACAGTGTCGCCCTGTACAAGCTGTTCGTTTGACTGCGAATGACGGCAGAGATGACAGAAATTAATTACACGTAGGTTGAGTCCAAAGACCCTCTTTTTTTAACAAGACAGCAGGAGCTCCATTTTCTAAGATCGAGTTTCATTTGTTATCTTGTTAGTGTTAACGTATCCCGTTGTCTTTTTCATCATCGTGGCTAAAATGGGAATATTCCTCGCGCGTGTTTTGTTTCCGGTCAATAACAAGCTCGGGGCAACAAGACGTAAATATCTTAATAGCCATTACATTCATAAACATTTACCAGTGAAGCACACATGCAATTTCTAAATTCCATTATTGAAGTGTAAACTGTAAACATTTTATTTACATTTGCACTCTCAGTGACCATTTATTTTTTATTGTCAGTCTTTAAGTAATTTCTGTGTTGTATATGGTTCACGTAGGACATATAAAAAAAAAAAGAGCATCGCCACTGATGAGATAATACCAGTGGGGAAGCCTGCAATTAAAGCGCCGCTTCCCCAAGAACTTCGCGAGATAAAGAAGAAAATCAAGAAAATTTATGCCAAGCAGTATTTTATTTTCTATGGATACATTTGCGAACATCAGCGGTGCTTAGCTTCGAGTGAACAGTTGCGCGAGCTCATTCTGCTTCGTAGGTTTCCGGAAGTTATCGCGACTCTTCGGTAGTTAGGAAGCACTGACAGATTTTGTCACCTGAGGTCTCTATAGCGGGCGAACAAAGGTTTATTTCTTTGTTTTCCTTTAAGTGGCGCTTTTAAATACAACTGTAAGTATATTCCAATAGCATTAGCAATAATATTTTGCGTAGATTGGTATTTAGTGATGACTAATAGGAATTTCTTGTGAAGTTTTAAATAATTAGCAACACTATCTGAATTGCATACTTTCTCCATGTTAGGCTAACAGTTCACACGGTGTGGCCCAAGGAACGTCTGAGTGGAGAGGGGAAGCTTGTAGTGTGAGTAGAGCCTACGTGTGACTAAACAATATAAAGAGTACTGTAGCGGGATTTCAATGTTGGAACCACAATTCTTTCTCTTTTCGTGTGACTTTTTTGCGGCTATCAGTTTCTTCTGGTCACCAATTGTATCATCTTATTGCAAATAAGAGTCACGAGATCTCTCGTTTTCAGGTTAACAGTGAAATAAATACAATTTTGGAAAAGTCCAATTGATTTAATTGTATTATATGCATTACATTTTACATGAACTTCCTTTCCTAGTCAATCATTGCAGCTTACCTCCAGCATATCGGTAAATTCTTACTTCTTTAATAAAAATATTCCATTAATTACATAAAACTCCTTACTCCTGCAGGTCTACTCGTAACTAACAAGATTACAGAACACATCTCCTTATGAAGATTATTGATTTTCCCCATACTATGCAAAACTTTTCATCTTTTCACATCAAGCAAGATTATTGATTTTTTTCCTTAGCAATCGTTCATCATTTTTTTATATTGTCCTTACATGGCCCACTAATACTCAGATCAGAAAGCAAAACTCATTTCAAACAAAAAACTCCTGTTACAGTACTAAAGAGTAGCCTTAGTTCTTTGTGTCATAATTCTCTCTTATTTTAATAACGATTATTATTTGGAGCCTTGCTCACTTTGAAAGTCACGTCTCGCTACTGGACCTACGTGTGACTGTACAATAGAAAGAATACTAATGGATAGCCTTAGTTCATTGAGACATTATTCTCTCTTATTTTAAAGACAATTATTATTTGGAGCTTCCCTCACTTTGAAAGTCATGCCTCGCTACTGGACCTACGTGTGACTGTACAATAGAAAGAGTACTAAAGAGTAACCTTAGTTCTTTGTGTCATAATTCTCTCTTATTTTAATGACAATTATTATTTGGAGCTTCCCTCGCTTTAAAAGTCACGCCTCACTACTGGATCTACGTGTGACTGTACAATAGAAAGAGTACTAAAGAGTAACCTTAGTTCTTTGTGTCATAATTCTCTCTTATTTTAACGACAATTATTATTAGGAGCTTTGCTCACTTTGAAAGTCACGCCTCGCTACTGGGTCTACGTGTGAGTGTTTAATAGAAAGAGTACTAAAGAGTAGCCTTAGTTCTTTGTGTCATAATTCTCTCTTATTTTAATGACAATTATTATTTGGAGCTTCCCTAACTTTGAAAGTCACACCTCGCTACTGGACCTACGTGTGACTGTACAATAGAAAGAGTACTTAAGAGTAGCCTTAGTTTTTTGAGTCATTATTCCCAATGACAATTATTATTTAGAGCTTCCCTCACTTTGAAAGTCACGCCTCGCTACTGGACCTACGCGTGACTGTACAATAGAAAGATTACTAAAGAGTAGCCTTAGTTCTTTGAGTGATTATTCTCTCTTATTTTAATGAAAATTATTATTATTTGGAGCTTCTCTCACTTTGGAAGTCACGCCTCGTCAATGGACCCACGTGTGACTGTACAATAGAAAGAGTACTAAAGAGTAGCCTTAGTTCATTGAGTCATTATTCTCTCTTATTTTAATGACAATTATTATTTAAAGCTTCCCTAACTTTGAAACTCACGCCTCGCTACTGGACCTACGTGTGACTGTACAATAGAAAGAGTACTAAAGTGTAACCTTTGTTCTTTGAGTCATTATTCTCTCATATTTTAATGCAAATTATTATTTGGAGCTTCCCTCACTTTGAAAGTCTCGCCCCGCTACTTGATCTACGTGTGACTGTACAATGCAAAGAGTACT
The DNA here is from genome assembly GCA_030765055.1 of Mantis religiosa. Classification (NCBI taxonomy): domain Eukaryota; kingdom Metazoa; phylum Arthropoda; class Insecta; order Mantodea; family Mantidae; genus Mantis; species Mantis religiosa. The sequence goes on along the minus strand of CM060958.1, from coordinate 147,885,209 downwards.
AAAGAGTAGCCGTAGTTCTTTGAGTCATTATTCTCTTAAATTTTATGAGAAATTTAAATGAATTTCGGTTTAAAATGTTCGTGTTCCTTGCCGGAAGATGCTGAAGTTTAATTTTCCATAAAAACCTTATATACAACGGATAGAAGTTTACTGTTGAACGAAAAACATGAATAACACGTGCAATACAGTTGGTTTGAGATGCTGGTTTGACGTATCTTTAGAGATAATCAGAGATCCTTAGCACAGTATGTCGACACGGTGATACCAACATACAGTAGTAATTGTCTATACCTGCGATCATATCTCGATATTGAAGCTTTGGTTACAGTACAAGCGTTTACGTAAAAAGGTCACATTTATCAGTCGAGTTCGTCTCTTGCAAGTGATATCTAGTATGAGAATGGCGATCTCCAAATAAATTATGTCGCTTTATGGTGTCTGGTGTTAACTTATCTATGAAAGGATAATGGAATGAAATTGAACATTTCACATTTTTAAGGTTATGGCCTTGAGATAGTTGTAATAGACGTCGTTGCTATGGAGAAATGACATGGACTTCCAACCATAGGGATAGTTATTAGGGCAATGAATGGGATAAAGTAAACAACAGCCACTCGTTGCTCGGGTAACGCCTAGGATAAAGTAAATAAGTAAATGGTTAAGAACTACAACGTTTCCCTAACCTTTTATAGGAGCCACAGACATGTGTATTCTTTAACTACGAGGGCTGTTTAATAAAGAATGATCATATTTTTTTTACGGTCATAATTTTTCGCTTTAAACATTCTTATTATATTCTGTTAGCTTAATGTGAAACAAACACGCCGTAGTAGTTTCATTGTTGATACTCCTGTTTCCCGCCTGTGAGAACCAGGCAAGTTCAGACATGTTTAGTATCGCCTACCGCTTCAATGGAGCTAACATGCAGTTAAAGTTGATGTTAGAGGAAGATCCGGAGTTTATTTCAAATGTAATCACTGCTGATGGAACTTGGCTACATCATTTTGATCCTGAGAGCAAACAGCAAAGCTCAGTGTGGAAATCTCCTTCATCACCAACCTCCAAAACAGCAAAAGTGGTTGCTTCTGTTGAGAAAGCTATGGTCATCTCATTCTCTGATATTCATGGGATGGTTTATCAGCATGTTGTACCTGCACACACATCAGTAACTAGACAATACTACAGGGATGTCCTGAAAACATTACAAGTCCATGCCAGGCTTAAAAGACCACATTTCCGTGAAGCAGGCTGGATGCTGCACCACGATAATGCGCGGCCGCATATTGCCAATGTTGTTGCAAAAATCAACTTGAAGTGCATCCCTCACCCTCCCTATAGTCCGGATTTAGCCCCATGTGACTTTTTTCTGTTCCCTAACTTGAAGAAACGCCTTCGTGGGAGACATTATCCATCATCAGAAGCAGTGGTGAAGGCTGCGGAGGCGATTTTGAAGGATCTCTCAAAAATGGTTTCCAGCATGTCTTTGAAGACTGACAGAAACGCTGGGACAAGTACATTGCATTCAGGGGAGACTATTTTGAGAAGGACCATCAAAATTATCAGGATGAGTAAAGGAACGTTGTCAAAAGAAATTTTGATCATTCTTATTGAGCAGGCCTCGTACATGAAAGTGAAGTTGTTGTACATTACCATAGAAGTTAATATCTCCAAATTGATTAGAAACTGCAAATAGGAACACTCGTTTCCACATCCAGACTGACTTTGGTCACGTCATCTCCAACTATTTTTCAGTTATTTGTATTTTGTAATTGTGTGAATGTTGTGTATACCCTTCGGCTACTTGACTACTTCCATCCTCCATGTCTACCACATTTTATAAGTACGCCACAATTCAATGTCTTATTCCTTATTTAATTTATTACGGTTTGTTGTAAAAGGATTAACCAAATATTTTCCATATACCTATTAACTTATGGCATCTATAGGATAAATAACATATTACACAAAGCGGACAAACCTCAACTGTCCTTCTTGTAGAACGTAACACGCTATTTTTAGGCTCGCGTTTTCAATTGTTCTACTCATGAGTAAACTATTTATTTACATTACTATTTTCATATTGTTAGTAATGTTTTTGAGACTTCTGTTTCAATTAATTGTTGAACTATAGCACAACATTCCTTGTGGAGAAACTTGTTACCAACATACAAACAGTTTGGTCTAGAATTTAAATAAAAGCTACAGTTACTTTTTATTTGGAATTCTTTTATATAACTTCACTATTTGGTGAGAGAAAAGCCAGACCAAATTATGTTACTACTAATGACTGAGCGGGATACATTACCCGCCTCGGTAGCGTGCTGGTAGCATGTCTGCCTCACGTTCAAGAGGTCCCGAGTTTGAATCTTGGTCAGGGTGAGTTACCTGGATAAGGTTTTTCCGGTGTTTTCGCTTATCCTTAAAGACAAATGTCAGGTAACTCAGCTTATGGACCTGGGCTCATTTGAACATCATTTCCCCATTTCGTTCATCGTCCTATATGACTTAAAAAGTTAAAAGAACGTAAATTACAAAAGAAGAAGAAGAAGAAGAAGAAGAAGAAGAGGAAGAGGAGGAAGAGGAAGAGGAAGAGGAAGAGGAGGAAGAGGAGGAGGAGGAAGAGGAAGAGGAAGAGGAAGAGGAAGAGGAAGAGGAAGAGGAAGAGGAAGAGGAAGAGGAAGAGGAAGAGGAGGAGGAGGAGGAGGAGGAGGAGGAGGAGGAGGAGGAGGAGGAGGAAGAGGAGGAGGAAGAGGAAGAGGAGGAAGAGGAAGAGGAAGAGGAGGAGGAAGTGGAGGAAGAGGAGGAGGAAGAGGAAGAGGAAGAGGAGGAAGAGGAAGAGGAGGAAGAGGAGGAGGAAGAGGAAGAGGAGGAGGAAGAGGTTATATATTGTCCAAATGCTTCGAACAAACTTAGTAGCACATGACAGAGTTTTCTCCGTCTGTTTGTAAACAATTTAACCTAAACTCAAGTGGAACTTTCCTATTAACAATAATCTGCGTGGCAAGGAACTTTTTGTACGGGAAAAGATGTAGCTTAGAGAAAATCATGATGAATGGTGCACTCCTGTTTCTAAATTGCCGCTTACACATTTAAAATTGATGCAGATTAATAGTAATGTATTATACAAGTGGATTAACAGAGAATAGAACACGACCCGAAGCGAACATAATACATTACTTTATCCCATAGATACGATGACAAATGTTCTGTTAATGATTTTACAACAGATGGTAATTAGTTAAATAAGGAATAAGATATTGAATTGTGCGTACTTATAGAACATGGTAGGCTATGTATGAATAATTTTGTGTTTATTGTTGCTAGTTTCCGTAAACTAGTCAAATTGGTGAAGTTTACGATGGACGTCGGTTCCAAGTGATATATTAAATGAAGTAAAAGAAGTAATTGACGCTTTGTTACATAATGTGGAAACAATGATATAAATACTGGTAATGCTACAAGTTATCTTTCTTGTAGTTAAAGTATACGTTTGTGGTTGCTTTTAGTAGTTATTAACCATTTACTTATTTACTTTATCTTACCCGTTACCGGAGCAACGAGTCAATTTTGTTTACTTTATCCCACTCACTGCCCTAATAACTATCACTTTGATTCAAAGTTCAGGTTTTCTTGTCATTTCTCCATAGCAGCAGTGTCTGTTACAAGTATCTGTACGATAAATAAAATTACCCATATCAGTTTTAAGAGAAAAACAAGTGAGGAATTTCGTAAATTCGGGTTTAACTCTAAGTTTTGAGGTTAACTATTTGACCGTTTAGTATGGCGTAAAGGGAAGTGACGGTAAATTTGGAAGATTAAATGTTTTTATTGTCTTCGACGTTGAAATTTACAAAATGAAATGCTTCAAAATGCTAATAGGTTTGCTGGATACATTGCTCGACCGATGCCCTTGGAGGAGAACAGAACAAACCTGCTGCGCGAACAGAAAACTACTGCTTTACACGACCATTACATATCTATTTGTTCACATTTTGTACCAAATTTCAGCCATGAAAATAGTCATCATTACATAATGATGATAATGATTGTGGTGATAATGGTAGCAAATACTACTACAATAAAAATAATGATATGTCATGAGAACGATGATATTAATGACAGTAACGAAGATAATGACAGCAAATATTGTGATAATAATGATGAAATAGGGGTGTAGCAGTAGGAAGTGCGAAAGAAAGAGGGAGGTGGACATGGGGTGTGGCGGGGAATGTGTGTACGTCCGTATAAAAGAAGGATGAAGGCGGCAGTTGTACACACACAGCGTCCTGGACCGACAGATCGACCGCAACATTCAAACGAGGTATGTCTCGTACCATTTACTTAACTTTTGTATACCAATTACTTGTGCTTTGGCAATCTACGGAATAGTTTGAGAAATAATTTTCAAAAATCTTACATTTCAAAATAAGAAAACATTTTTACTCTGAATTTTTAACGTACATAGAGATATTTCTAATATAAAATTGTGTGAAATAGGCAGGCAAAATGCACCAAAAGGGGGTAAAATAGGCACTAAAAATTTGCTAAGTAAACACTTAGAAATACACAAGTTTAGTAAAATGGCTTTTAAATGCACTAGAACAAAATTAAATCATCGCAACATATGATGCAATAAATTCGCTAAACACAGAAGTACTATTTGGTGGTTCCCTAGGTGAAATGGTTCTACATTTATTCTGAATTTCATAAATGGCTCCACAGCAAGTTAAAATAACAGACATTGTCGTATAATTAAAATACATATAAATCCACTTCACTAAGTAAGAAACATAATGTGCAGAAAGGTGTGAAGTAATTAACTATGTCAAAAAACAAAAAATATAGTTTGGGGGGGGGGGAGGCTTAAGGGTGACAATTGAAATATCTGAAGCGTTTGTTTGATTTGCTTCAAGTTTATACCATTTATTTTTGTGATCGATCAAGAATGGAGTAACACAAGTTTCAGCTTTCTAGTTACAACAGTTTCTGAGGAATTAAGAGTTTGTCTAAATTACAGGCGATTTTCGAAATGTCCCACATATTGCAATTTTAAAAATTAATGCTTGCGGTTGTATTTTCTGTATCCATTTTAACCTATTAATGACTTGTACCTATGTGAAATATTTGTCCGTGCCATATCAATGAAGGGAAAAAATAATCATACCTATTTAAAAATTTGTATTTTTCTAAGTGTTTTCAGTAAGAAGTAAGCATTATAATCCTTTTCAATACAAATAAATGCACAACAAATGTAAATGGGTACACTTAATATGCAGTTGCCCTTAGAGGTATGTTTAGAATTTCATACAGATTAATAGAAAATTGCATTCTGTTGAACATTTTGAATTTAGGAAAATGTAGAAAATATGGAATTTGAGAAATCTGAAATTAAAATTACGTAATAGCAGCTACGATACAGGTGTAGGGTTATTTAAATAGTCATGTGACGTTTTCTGTAGTGCCGCTAGATAAAGAAAAAAAACTTTATATTATTGAGGTATGTCTATATTAACTTTAAGGGAAAAAAAAAACTAAATTTGGGATTGTTGTAAGTTTTGGGCCAATTTGCACACATGTGTCTCCTTAATAGAAACCATTGTTGGAAAGATAAATTCAAAAGTTCATCGCAGCAATCTTAATATCACTTAAAATGATACCACGATGTGTCAGAAAGATACAAAGCAAATAACAAAAATTAATTAAAAGCTAAAGCTACAGAATGCTAGTTTTTGTAATAAAACCCTACATGCTCCATTGTCGACTAAGAACAAATAATACAGCGCAGCTTTCAGTAAGCGTTTTCCGTTCATTCAAACAGAATTTCAGCAATTATGGCACCGTGAAAAGAATTCTGCTACCTACTTTTATAAAGACATTTCTGTAAAATTTTACACAAACCATTAAGAGTTATTGGTCTGCAGTTTCATTTTCAATTTTGGAAACACTGAAAGTTTCTAAGCAATCAGTTTCATGATTCCTTGAAATACATGTAGAAATACGTAAGCAAGAGAAAATCACAATGTTTACATATATAGTATGTCTGTATAGCCTAGCTAATTAAGCGCTGGCCTTAAAAGTTTAAGTTGTAACCTGAACAGAGTCCCAGAGTGGTGATTTTAAGATTGGGTAAAACAACAGCTTCGTGTCAGTAGATTTACACATATGTCAAAGAAATCTTACGGGAATAAATTCCTGCTTACCAGCGCTACTGATTGTGATCTGATATGACTGCTAACAATTGACACCATCATCAATAATTTAATTAATAATCCCTCCCCCAAGTATTACTATTGACTCAAGAAATAAGCCATTACCCCAGCACAAAATATCATGCTAATGCATTGAAACAAATGCAAAAGCTTTTGCCACAAATTACAAGCAGAATAGGCATAACGTATGAAGTAGGCATTTATAGGCAATATATAACTAAGAAATTAGGCTAATAATTGTAGAAAACATGCTTATAACTTAAAAGCGTACGTTTCTGAACAAAGGAATAAAACAGGCAAATAGGCCAACATCCGCCCCCTACTTATTACATACATCTGCATTTATTTCACGTTCTTCTTCTCAATTTAATGATATTTATTTAAAATGTCGCGCATGTCAAGCGTGTTTTTAAATCGCAAGATGTTCTATTAGCCTGTAACACATCATTATAAACAATCGCACGTTGAACCTTTTTACACAAATGAAAGTATATATGTTACAAAGAAAAAAAATAACGCTTTTGCGATTTTCTATTTTATCCATATCAGGCTATGAGAATATTGAATAATAATTGTAACGTAATGCCATCTTAAAATGCGGATGTAAATCTTTTGATTATTTTGTCCACGTTTTGTTCAATATTAGAAATTAGTCAGCCAAACATTTTCACGTATGAAGTATTTTAAGTAATGATAAAAATAGAGAGAAAATACGTTTAAAATTGTACGTAATATACATAACAGTGCTGCATACAGGAGTTTGCACACAGATCGGCATTTGTCTTTTTTTGTAACTTACGTCCTCGAACGTTGTCATATCGGACTAATGAAATGGGTAAAATAATGCTCAAATGAGCCCAGGGTCCATAGAGCTTAGAGTTAACCCACTTTTGTCTTTCAGGATAAGGAAAAACCCGGAATTAAAGTTATCCAGTTAACACACCCTCACAGAGATTCGTCGTAAGGCAGACACGATACCATCTATGCTAGTTGGTAGAGGCGGTTGCTTTGTCTGTTTACAAACTTAGAGCATAGAGAAACACACACACACGCACGCACGCACGCACACACACACACACACACACACACACACACACACACACACACACACACACACACACACACACACACACACACGCGTATGTTTCACGAGGCAAAGGAACAGAGAATCTAACACACAAATTGTAAACGTTTGCAATTGCACGTTAAAGTTACCTGAAGATAGAATGAATGCACGCACAAATGTGGAAATATTTAGAGAAAAATATGTGTTAAATTCTTATTTTAGGTACAATGAAATGCAACAGACATTAAGCAATAGTCAAATGTTTTATAACTGGTTGTCTAGGTGACGTCTTTGTAATTCCGTTCTCTTTGTATGTCCAAGAGATAAAAAGTGAAGGTACAAGGGAATGTGGGAATACAGTAGACTTTAAGTGATAGTCAAATGTTTTAAAACTGGTTGTGTAGGTGACGTCTTTGTAATTCCGTTCTCTATGTATGTCCAGGAGATAAAAAATGAAGGTACAAGAAAATATTACTTATTTGAAATACTGTTTACACTTCAGTAGTATGGTATATATATGCGCATTGTTAATAACGTGTTAATGTGCTAGGGTTGCCAACTCTCCCGTATTATACGAACACTCCCTTTATTTAGTGAACTTTTTAGGCTATCTTCCGTCTCAAGTTTTCATTTATCCTGTATTCATTTGAACATCATTTCATTCATCGTCCGATATTACTTAACGTTGGAGGTTTTCTCTTTTCCTGAAAGATGAATGTCTGGTAACTCTAAGCTCTATGTACCCTGTACTTATTTGAACATCATTTCATTCATCGTACGATATGACTTAACGTTGGAGGTTTTCTCTTTACCTGAAAGATGAATGTCTGATAACTCTAAGCTCTATGTACCCTGTACTTATTTGAACATCATTTCATTCATCGTCCGATATTACTTAACGTTGGAGGTTTTCTCTTTTCCTGAAAGATGAATGTCTGGTAACTCTAAGCTCTATGTACCCTGTACTTACTTGAACATCATTTCATTCATCGTCCGATATTACTTAACGTTGGAGGTTTTCTCTTATCCTGAAAGATAAATGTCTGGTAACTCTAAGCTCTATGTACCCTGTACTTATTTGAACATCATTTCATTCATCGTCCGATATTACTTAACGTTGGAGGTTTTCCCTTATCCTGAAAGATGAATGTCTGGTAGCTCTAGGCTCTATGTACCCTGTACTTATTTGAACATCATTTCATTCATCGTACGATATGACTTAACGTTGGAGGTTTTCTCTTATCCTGAAAGATAAATGTCTGGTAACTCTAAGCTCTATGTACCCTGTACTTATTTGAACATCACTTCATTCATCGTCCGATATTACTTAACGTTGGAGGTTTTCTCTTATCCTGAAAGATAAATGTCTGGTAACTCTAAGCTCTATGTACCCTGTACTTATTTTAACATCATTTCATTCATCGTACGATATGACTTAACGTTGGAGGTTTTCTCTTATCCTGAAAGATAAATGTCTGGTAACTCTAAGCTCTATGTACCCTGTACTTATTTGAACATAATTTCATTCATCGTACGATATGACTTAACGTTGGAGGTTTTCTCTTATCCTGAAAGATAAATGTCTGGTAACTCTAAGCTCTATGTACCCTGTACTTATTTGAACATCATTTCATTCATCGTACGATATGACTTAACGTTGGAGGTTTTCTCTTACCCTGAAAGATGAATGTCTGATAACTCTAAGCTCTATGTACCCTGTACTTATTTGAACATCATTTAATTCATCGTCCGATATGACAACGTTGGAGGTTTTCTCTTATCCTGAAAGATGAATGTCTGATAACTCTAAGCTCTATGTATCCTGTACTCATTTGAACATCATTTAATTCATCGTCCGATATGACTTAACGTTGGAGGTTTTCTCTTATCCTGAAAGATGAATGTCTGATAACTCTAAGCTCTATGTACCCTGTACTTATTTGAACATCATTTAATTCATCGTCCGATATTACTTAACGTTGGAGGTTTTCTCTTATCCTGAAAGATAAATGTCTGGTAACTCTAAGCTCTATGTACCCTGTACTTATTTGAACATCATTTCATTCATCGTACGATATGACTTAACGTTGGAGGTTTTCTCTTATCCTGAAAGATGAATGTCTGGTATCTCTAAGCTCTATGTACCCTGTACTTATTTGAACATAATTTCATTCATCGTACGATATGACTTAACGTTGGAGGTTTTCTCTTATCCTGAAAGATGAATGTCTGGTAACTCTAAGCTCTATGTACCCTGTACTTATTTGAACATAATTTCATTCATCGTACGATATGACTTAACGTTGGAGGTTTTCTCTTATCCTGAAAGATGAATGTCTGGTATCTCTAAGCTCTATGTACCCTGTACTTATTTGAACATCATTTAATTCATCGTCCGATATGACTTAACGTTGGAGGTTTTCTCTTATCCTGAAAGATGAATGTCTGATAACTCTAAGCTCTATGTATCCTGTACTCATTTGAACATCATTTAATTCATCGTCCGATATGACTTAACGTTGGAGGTTTTCTCTTATCCTGAAAGATGAATGTCTGATAACTCTAAGCTCTATGTACCCTGTACTTATTTGAACATCATTTAATTCATCGTCCGATATGACTTAACGTTGGAGGTTTTCTCTTACCCTGAAAGATGAATGTCTGATAACTCAAAGCTCTATGTACCCTGTACTTATTTGAACATCATTTAATTCATCGTCCGATATGACTTAACATTGGAGGTTTTCTCTTATCCTGAAAGATGAATGTATGATAACTCTAAGCTCTATGTACCCTGTGCTTAATTGAACATCATTTAATTCATCGTCCGATATGACTTAACGTTGGAGGTTTTCTCTTATCCTGAAAGAATAATGTCTGGTAACTCTAAGCTCTATGTACCCTGTACTTATTTGAACATCATTTCATTCATCGTCCGATATTACTTAACGTTGGAGGTTTTCTCTTATCCTGAAAGATAAATGTCTGGTAACTCTAAGCTCTATGTACCCTGTACTTATTTGAACATCATTTCATTCATCGTACGATATGACTTAACGTTGGAGGTTTTCTCTTATCCTGAAAGATAAATGTCTGGTAACTCTAAGCTCTATGTACCCTGTACTTATTTGAACATCATTTAATTCATCGTACGATATGACTTAACGTTGGAGGTTTTCTCTTATCCTGAAAGATAAATGTCTGGTAACTCTAAGCTCTATGTACCCTGTACTTATTTGAACATCATTTCATTCATCGTACGATATGACTTAACGTTGGAGGTTTTCTCTTATCCTGAAAGATGAATGTCTGGTATCTCTAAGCTCTATGTACCCTGTACTTATTTGAACATCATTTAATTCATCGTCCGATATGACAACGTTGGAGGTTTTCTCTTATCCTGAAAGATGAATGTCTGATAACTCTAAGCTCTATGTATCCTGTGCTCATTTGAACATCATTAAATTCATCGTCCGATATGACTTAACGTTGGAGGTTTTCTCTTATCCTGAAAGATAAATGTCTGGTAACTCTAAGCTCTATGTACCCTGTACTTATTTGAACATCATTTCATTCATCGTCCGATATTACTTAACGTTGGGGGTTTTCTCTTATCCTGAAAGATAAATGTCTGGTAACTCTAAGCTCTATGTACCCTGTACTTATTTGAACATCATTTAATTCATCGTCCGATATTACTTAACGTTGGAGGTTTTCTCTTATCCTGAAAGATAAATGTCTGGTAACTCTAAGCTCTATGTACCCTGTACTTATTTGAACATCATTTCATTCATCGTACGATATGACTTAACGTTGGAGGTTTTCTCTTATCCTGAAAGATGAATGTCTGGTATCTCTAAGCTCTATGTACCCTGTACTTATTTGAACATAATTTCATTAATCGTACGATATGACTTAACGTTGGAGGTTTTCTCTTATCCTGAAAGATGAATGTCTGGTAACTCTAAGCTCTATGTACCCTGTACTTATTTGAACATAATTTCATTCATCGTACGATATGACTTAACGTGGAGGTTTTCTCTTATCCTGAAAGATGAATGTCTGGTATCTCTAAGCTCTATGTACCCTGTACTTATTTGAATATCATTTAATTCATCGTCCGATATGACAACGTTGGAGGTTTTCTCTTTTCCTGAATGATGAATGTCTGATAACTCTAAGCTCTATGTATCCTGTACTCATTTGAACATCATTTAATTCATCGTCCGATATGACTTAACGTTGGAGGTTTTCTCTTATCCTGAAAGATGAATGTCTGGTATCTCTAAGCTCTATGTACCCTGTACATATTTGAACATCATTTAATTCATCGTCCGATATGACTTAACGTTGGAGGTTTTCTCTTACCCTGAAAGATGAATATCTGATAACTCTAAGCTCTATGTACCCTGTACTTATTTGAACATCATTTAATTCATCGTCCGATATGACTTAACATTGGAGGTTTTCTCTTATCCTGAAAGATGAATGTATGATAACTCTAAGCTCTATGTACCCTGTGCTTAATTGAACATCATTTAATTCATCGTCCGATATGACTTAACGTTGGAGGTTTTCTCTTATCCTGAAAGATAAATGTCTGGTAACTCTAGGCTCTATGTACCCTGTACTTATTTGAACATCATTTCATTCATCGTCCGATATTACTTAACGTTGGAGGTTTTCTCTTATCCTGAAAGTTAAATGTCTGGTAACTCTAAGCTCTATGTACCCTGTACTTATTTGAACATCATTTCATTCATCGTACGATATGACTTAACGTTGGAGGTTTTCTCTTATCCTGAAAGATGAATGTCTGGTATCTCTAAGCTCTATGTACCCTGTACTTATTTGTACATCATTTCATTCATCGTCCGATATGACAACGTTGGAGGTTTTCTCTTATCCTGAAAGATAAATGTCTGGTATCTCTAAGCTCTATGTACCCTGTACTTATTTGAACATAATTTCATTCATCGTACGATATGACTTAACGTTGGAGGTTTTCTCTTATCCTGAAAGATGAATGTCTGGTATCTCTAAGCTCTATGTACCCTGTACTCATTTGAACATAATTTCATTCATCGTACGATATGACTTAACGTTGGAGGTTTTCTCTTATCCTGAAAGATGAATGTCTGGTAACTCTAAGCTCTATGTACCCTGTACTCATTTGAACATAATTTCAATCATCGTACGATATGACTTAACGTTGGAGGTTTTCTCTTATCCTGAAAGATGAATGTCTGGTATCTCTAAGCTCTATGTACCCTGTACTTATTTGAACATCATTTAATTCATCGTCCGATATGACTTAACGTTGGAGGTTTTCTCTTACCCTGAAAGATGAATGTCTGATAACTCTAAGCTCTATGTATCATGTGCTCATTTGAACATCATTTAATTCATCGTCCGATATGACTTAACGTTGGAGGTTTTCTCTTATCCTGAAAGATGAATGTCAGATAACTCTAAGCTCTATGTACCCTGTACTTATTTGAACATCATTTAATTCATCGTCCGATATTACTTAACGTTGGAGGTTTTCTCTTATCCTGAAAGATAAATGTCTGGTAACTCTAAGCTCTATGTACCCTGTACTTATTTGAACATCATTTCATTCATCGTACGATATGACTTAACGTTGGAGGTTTTCTCTTATCCTGAAAGATGAATGTCTGATAACTCTAAGCTCTATGTACCCTGTACTTATTTGAACATAATTTCATTCGTCGTCCGATATTACTTAACGTTGGAGGTTTTCTCTTATCCTGAAAGATGAATGTCTGGTATCTCTAAGCTCTATGTACCCTGTACTTATTTGAACATCATTTAATTCATCGTCCGATATGACAACGTTGGAGGTTTTCTCTTATCCTGAAAGATGAATGTCTGATAACTCTAAGCTCTATGTACCCTGTACTTATTTGAACATCATTTCATTCATCGTACGATATGACTTAACGTTGGGGGTTTTCTCTTATCCTGAAAGATGAATGTCTGGTATCTCTAAGCTCTATGTACCCTGTACTTATTTGTACACCATTTCATTCATCGTCCGATATGACAACGTTGGAGGTTTTCTCTTATCCTGAAAGATGAATGTCTGGTATCTCTAAGCTCTATGTACCCTGTACTTATTTGAACATCATTTAATTCATCGTCCGATATGACAACGTTGGAGGTTTTCTCTTATCCTGAAAGATGAATGTCTGATAACTCTAAGCTGTATGTACCCTGTACTTATTTGAACATAATTTCATTCATCGTACGATATGACTTAACGTTGGGGGTTTTCTCTTATCCTGAAAGATGAATGTCTGGTATCTCTAAGCTCTATGTACCCTGTACTTATTTGTACACCATTTCATTCATCGTCCGATATGACAACGTTGGAGGTTTTCTCTTATCCTGAAAGATGAATGTCTGGTATCTCTAAGCTCTATGTACCCTGTACTTATTTGAACATACTTTCATTCATCGTACGATATGACTTAACGTTGGAGGTTTTCTCTTATCCTGAAAGATGAATGTCTGGTAACTCTAAGCTCTATGTACCCTGTACTTATTTGAACATCATTTCATTCATCGTACGATATGACTTAACGTTGGAGGTTTTCTCTTATCCTGAAAGATGAATGTCTGGTATCTCTAAGCTCTATGTACCCTGTACTTATTTGAACATAATTTCATTCATCGTACGATATGACTTAACGTTGGAGGTTTTCTCTTATCCTGAAAGATGAATGTCTGATAACTCTAAGCTCTATGTACCCTGTACTTATTTGAACATAATTTCATTCATCGTACGATATGACTTAACGTTGGAGGTTTTCTCTTATCCTGAAAGATGAATGTCTGGTAACTCTAAGCTCTATGTACCCTGTACTTATTTGAACATCATTTCATTCATCCTACGATATGACTTAACGTTGGAGGTTTTCTCTTATCCTGAAAGATGAATGTCTGGTATCTCTAAGCTCTATGTATCCTGTACTTATTTGTACATCATTTCATTCATCGTCCGATATGACAACGTTGGAGGTTTTCTCTTATCCTGAAAGATGAATGTCTGATAACTCTAAGCTCTATGTATCCTGTACTCATTTGAACATCATTTAATTCATCGTCCGATATGACTTAACGTTGGAGGTTTTCTCTTATCCTGAAAGATGAATGTCTGATAACTCTAAGCTCTATGTACCCTGTACTTATTTGAACATCATTTAATTCATCGTCCGATATGACTTAACATTGGAGGTTTTCTCTTATCCTGAAAGATGAATGTATGATAACTCTAAGCTCTATGTACCCTGTACTTATTTGAACATCATTTAATTCATCGTCCGATATGACTTAACATTGGAGGATTTCTCTTATCCTGAAAGATAAATGTCTGGTAACTCTAAGCTCTATGTACCCTGTACTTATTTGAACATCATTTCATTCATCGTACGATATGACAACGTTGGAGGTTTTCTCTTATCCTGAAAGATAAATGTCTGGTATCTCTAAGCTCTATGTACCCTGTACTTATTTGAACATCATTTAATTCATCGTCCGATATGACAACGTTGGAGGTTTTCTCTTATCCTGAAAGATGAATGTCTGATAACTCTAAGCTCTATGTACCCTGTACTCATTTGAACATCATTTAATTCGTCGTCCGATATGACTTAACGTTGGAGGTTTTCTCTTATCCTGAAAGATGAATGTCTGATAACTCTAAGCTCTATGTACCCTGTACTTATTTGAACATCATTTAATTCATCGTCCGATATGACTTGACGTTGGAGGTTTTCTCTTATCCTGAAAGATAAATGTCTGGTAACTCTAAGCTCTATGTACCCTGTACTTATTTGAACATCATTTCATTCATCGTACGATATGACTTAACGTTGGAGGTTTTCTCTTATCCTGAAAGATGAATGTCTTGTATCTCTAAGCTCTATGTACCCTGTACTTATTTGAACATCATTTCATTCATCGTACGATATGACTTAACGTTGGAGGTTTTCTCTTATCCTGAAAGATGAATGTCTTGTATCTCTAAGCTCTATGTACCCTGTACTTATTTCAACATAATTTCATTCATCGTACGATATGACTTAACGTTGGAGGTTTTCTCTTATCCTGAAAGATGAATGTCTGATAACTCTAAGCTCTATGTACCCTGTACTTATTTGAACATAATTTCATTCATCGTACGATATGACTTAACGTTGGAGGTTTTCTCTTATCCTGAAAGATGAATGTCTGGTATCTCTAAGCTCTATGTACCCTGTACTTATTTGTACATCATTTCATTCATCGTCCGATATGACAACGTTGGAGGTTTTCTCTTATCCTGAAAGATGAATGTCTGGTGTCTCTAAGCTCTATGTACCCTGTAGTTATTTGAACATAATTTCATTCATCGTACGATATGACTTAACGTTGGAGGTTTTCTCTTATCCTGAAAGATGAATGTCTGGTAACTCTAAGCTCTATGTACCCTATACTTATTTGAACATCATTTCATTCATCGTACGATATGACTTAACGTTGGAGGTTTTCTCTTATCCTGAAAGATGAATGTCTGGTATCTCTAAGCTCTATGTACCCTGTACTTATTTGAACATAATTTCATTCATCGTACGATATGACTTAACGTTGGAGGTTTTCTCTTATCCTGAAAGATGAATGTCTGATAACTCTAAGCTCTATGTACCCTGTACTTATTTGAACATAATTTCATTCATCGTCCGATATGACTTAACGTTGGAGGTTTTCTCTTATCCTGAAAGATGAATGTCTGGTATCTCTAAGCTCTATGTACCCTGTACTTATTTGAACATAATTTCATTCATCGTACGATATGACTTAACGTTGGAGGTTTTCTCTTATCCTGAAAGATGAATGTCTGGTAACTCTAAGCTCTATGTACCCTGTACTTATTTGAACATCATTTCATTCATCGTACGATATGACTTAACGTTGGAGGTTTTCTCTTATCCTGAAAGATGAATGTCTGGTATCTCTAAGCTCTATGTACCCTGTACTTATTTGAACATAATTTCATTCATCGTACGATATGACTTAACGTTGGAGGTTTTCTCTTATCCTGAAAGATGAATGTCTGATAATTCTAAGCTCTATGTACCCTGTACTTATTTGAACATAATTTCATTCATCGTATGATATGACTTAACGTTGGAGGTTTTCTCTTATCCTGAAAGATGAATGTCTGGTAACTCTAAGCTCTATGTACCCTGTACTTATTTGAACATCATTTCATTCATCCTACGATATGACTTAACGTTGGAGGTTTTCTCTTATCCTGAAAGATGAATGTCTGGTATCTCTAAGCTCTATGTACCCTGTACTTATTCGTACATCATTTCATTCATCGTCCGATATGACAACGTTGGAGGTTTTCTCTTATCCTGAAAGATGAATGTCTGATAACTCTAAGCTCTATGTATCCTGTACTCATTTGAACATCATTTAATTCATCGTCCGATATGACTTAACGTTGGAGGTTTTCTCTTATCCTGAAAGATGAATGTCTGATAACTCTAAGCTCTATGTACCCTGTACTTATTTGAACATCATTTCATTCATCGTCCGATATGACTTAACATTGGAGGTTTTCTCTTATCCTGAAAGATGAATGTATGATAACTCTAAGCTCTATGTACCCTGTGCTTAATTGAACATCATTTAATTCATCGTCCGATATGACTTAACGTTGGAGGTTTTCTCTTATCCTGAAAGATGAATGTCTGATAACTCTAAGCTCTATGTACCCTGTACTTATTTGAACATAATTTCATTCATCGTCCGATATTACTTAACGTTGGAGGTTTTCTCTTATCCTGTAAGATGAATGTCTGGTATCTCTAAGCTCTATGTACCCTGTACTTATTTGAACATCATTTAATTCATCGTCCGATATGACAACGTTGGAGGTTTTCTCTTATCCTGAAAGATGAATGTCTGATAACTCTAAGCTCTATGTACCCTGTACTTATTTGAACATAATTTCATTCATCGTACGATATGACTTAACGTTGGAGGTTTTCTCTTATCCTGAAAGATGAATGTCTGGTATCTCTAAGCTCTATGTACCCTGTACTTATTTGTACATCATTTCATTCATCGTCCGATATGACAACGTTGGAGGTTTTCTCTTATCCTGAAAGATGAATGTCTGGTATCTCTAAGCTCTATGTACCCTGTACTTATTTGAACATAATTTCATTCATCGTACGATATGACTTAACGTTGGAGGTTTTCTCTTATCCTGAAAGATGAATGTCTGGTAACTCTAAGCTCTATGTACCCTGTACTTATTTGAACATCATTTCATTCATCGTACGATATGACTTAACGTTGGAGGTTTTCTCTTATCCTGAAAGATGAATGTCTGGTATCTCTAAGCTCTATGTACCCTGTACTTATTTGAACATCATTTCATTCATCATACGATATGACTTAACGTTGGAGGTTTTCTCTTATCCTGAAAGATGAATGTCTGATAACTCTAAGCTCTATTTACCCTGTACTTATTTGAACATAATTTCATTCATCGTCCGATATGACTTAACGTTGGAGGTTTTCTCTTATCCTGAAAGATGAATGTCTGGTATCTCTAAGCTCTATGTACCCTGTACTTATTTGAACATAATTTCATTCATCGTACGATATGACTTAACGTTGGAGGTTTTCTCTTATCCTGAAAGATGAATGTCTGATAACTCTAAGCTCTATGTACCCTGTACTTAATTGAACATCATTTCATTCATCGTCTGATATGACTTAACGTTGGAGGTTTTCTCTTATCCTGAAAGATGAATGTCTGATAACTCTAAGCTCTATGTACCCTGTACTTAATTGAACATCATTTCATTCATCGTCTGATATGACTTAACGTTGGAGGTTTTCTCTTATCCTGAAAGATGAATGTCTGGTAACTCTAAGCTCTATGTACCCTGTACTTATTTGAACATCATTTCATTCATCGTACGATATGACTTAACGTTGGAGGTTTTCTCTTATCCTGAAAGATAAATGTCTGGAATCTCTAAGCTCTATGTACCCTGTACTTATTTGAACATCATTTAATTCATCGTCCGATATGGCAACGTTGGAGGTTTTCTCTTATCCTGAAAGATGAATGTCTGATAACTCTAAGCTCTATGTATCCTGTACTCATTTGAACATCATTTAATTCGTCGTCCGATATGACTTAACGTTGGAGGTTTTCTCTGATCCTGAAAGATGAATGTCTGATAACTCTAAGCTCTATGTACCCTGTACTTATTTGAACATCATTTAATTCATCGTCCGATATGACTTAACGTTGGTGGTTTTCTCTTATCCTGAAAGATAAATGTCTGGTAACTCTAAGCTCTATGTACCCTGTACTTATTTGAACATCATTTCATTCATCGTACGATATGACTTAACGTTGGAGGTTTTCTCTTATCCTGAAAGATGAATGTCTGGTATCTCTAAGCTCTATGTACCCTGTACTTATTTCAACATAATTTCATTCATCGTACGATATGACTTAACGTTGGAGGTTTTCTCTTATCCTGAAAGATGAATGTCTGATAACTCTAAGCTCTATGTACCCTGTACTTATTTGAACATAATTTCATTCATCGTCCGATATTACTTAACGTTGGAGGTTTTCTCTTATCCTGAAAGATGAATGTCTGGTATCTCTAAGCTCTATGTACCCTGTACTTATTTGAACATCATTTCATTCATCGTCCGATATGACAACGTTGGAGGTTTTCTCTTATCCTGAAAGATGAATGTCTGATAACTCTAAGCTCTATGTACCCTGTACTTATTTGAACATCATTTAATTCATCGTACGATATGACTTAACGTTGGAGGTTTTCTCTTATCCTGAAAGATGAATGTCTGGTATCTCTAAGCTCTATGTACCCTGTACTTATTTGTACATCATTTCATTCATCGTCCGATATGACAACGTTGGAGGTTTTCTCTTATCCTGAAAGATAAATGTCTGGTATCTCTAAGCTCTATGTACCCTGTACTTATTTGAACATAATTTCATTCATCGTACGATATGACTTAACGTTGGAGGTTTTCTCTTATCCTGAAAGATGAATGTCTGGTAACTCTAAGCTCTATGTACCCTATACTTATTTGAACATCATTTCATTCATCGTACGATATGACTTAACGTTGGAGGTTTTCTCTTATCCTGAAAGATGAATGTCTGGTATCTCTAAGCTCTATGTACCCTGTACTTATTTGAACATAATTTCATTCATCGTACGATATGACTTAACGTTGGAGGTTTTCCCTTATCCTGAAAGATGAATGTCTGATAACTCTAAGCTCTATGTACCCTGTACTTATTTGAACATAATTTCATTCATCGTCCGATATGACTTAACGTTGGAGGTTTTCTCTTATCCTGAAAGATGAATGTCTGGTATCTCTAAGCTCTATGTACCCTGTACTTATTTGAACATAATTTCATTCATCGTACGATACTACTTAACGTTGGAGGTTTTCTCTTATCCTGAAAGATGAATGTCTGGTAACTCTAAGCTCTATGTACCCTGTACTTATTTGAACATCATTTCATTCATCGTACGATATGACTTAACGTTGGAGGTTTTCTCTTATCCTGAAAGATGAATGGTTGGTATCTCTAAGCTCTATGTACCCTGTACTTATTTGAACATAATTTCATTCATCGTACGATATGACTTAACGTTGGAGGTTTTCTCTTATTTTGAAAGATGAATGTCTGATAATTCTAAGCTCTATGTACCCTGTACTTATTTGAACATAATTTCATTCATCGTACGATATGACTTAACGTTGGAGGTTTTCTCTTATCCTGAAAGATGAATGTCTGGTAACTCTAAGCTCTATGTACCCTGTACTTATTTGAACATCATTTCATTCATCCTACGATATGACTTAACGTTGGAGGTTTTCTCTTATCCTGAAAGGTGAATGTCTGGTATCTCTAAGCTCTATGTACCCTGTACTTATTTGTACATCATTTCATTCATCGTCCGATATGACAACGTTGGAGGTTTTCTCTTATCCTGAAAGATGAATGTCTGATAACTCTAAGCTCTATGTATCCTGTACTCATTTGAACATCATTTAATTCATCGTCCGATATGACTTAACGTTGGAGGTTTTCTCTTATCCTGAAAGATGAATGTCTGATAACTCTAAGCTCTATGTACCCTGTACTTATTTGAACATCATTTAATTCATCGTCCGATATGACTTAACATTGGAGGTTTTCTCTTATCCTGAAAGATGAATGTATGATAACTCTAAGCTCTATGTACCCTGTGCTTAATTGAACATCATTTAATTCATCGTCCGATATGACTTAACGTTGGAGGTTTTCTCTTATCCTGAAAGATGAATGTCTGATAACTCTAAGCTCTATGTACCCTGTACTTATTTGAACATAATTTCATTCATCGTCCGATATTACTTAACGTTGGAGGTTTTCTCTTATCCTGTAAGATGAATGTCTGGTATCTCTAAGCTCTATGTACCCTGTACTTATTTGAACATCATTTAATTCATCGTCCGATATGACAACGTTGGAGGTTTTCTCTTATCCTGAAAGATGAATGTCTGATAACTCTAAGCTCTATGTACCCTGTACTTATTTGAACATAATTTCATTCATCGTACGATATGACTTAACGTTGGAGGTTTTCTCTTATCCTGAAAGATGAATGTCTGGTATCTCTAAGCTCTATGTACCCTGTACTTATTTGTACATCATTTCATTCATCGTCCGATATGACAACGTTGGAGGTTTTCTCTTATCCTGAAAGATGAATGTCTGGTATCTCTAAGCTCTATGTACCCTGTACTTATTTGAACATAATTTCATTCATCGTACGATATGACTTAACGTTGGAGGTTTTCTCTTATCCTGAAAGATGAATGTCTGGTAACTCTAAGCTCTATGTACCCTGTACTTATTTGAACATCATTTCATTCATCGTACGATATGACTTAACGTTGGAGGTTTTCTCTTATCCTGAAAGATGAATGTCTGGTATCTCTAAGCTCTATGTACCCTGTACTTATTTGAACATAATTTCATTCATCATACGATATGACTTAACGTTGGAGGTTTTCTCTTATCCTGAAAGATGAATGTCTGATAACTCTAAGCTCTATTTACCCTGTACTTATTTGAACATAATTTCATTCATCGTCCGATATGACTTAACGTTGGAGGTTTTCTCTTATCCTGAAAGATGAATGTCTGGTATCTCTAAGCTCTAATTACCCTGTACTTATTTGAACATAATTTCATTCATCGTACGATATGACTTAACTTTGGAGGTTTTCTCTTATCCTGAAAGATGAATGTCTGATAACTCTAAGCTCTATGTACCCTGTACTTAATTGAACATCATTTCATTCATCGTCTGATATGACTTAACGTTGGAGGTTTTCTCTTATCCTGAAAGATGAATGTCTGATAACTCTAAGCTCTATGTACCCTGTACTTAATTGAACATCATTTCATTCATCGTCTGATATGACTTAACGTTGGAGGTTTTCTCTTATCCTGAAAGATGAATGTCTGATAACTCTAAGCTCGATGTACTATCTTTCAGTAAAGTAAATGTACACTTTCCGCGGGTCAGTATCACTCAGGCGTTCCGTGACTAGATGGTATGAAAACTAAATCGGCCATGCTCGTAGATGTATAGTGTCGTCGTTCCATTTTACCCTGTTACTCACTTCGAAGATTTCTAAGGCTATATTAACCCAGTATAATAAAAGATTGAGTATATATCACAAAGTAAGTAATAATTCTCTTGTAGCTGAGCTATTAACTACATGGCGTTGGAAAATGTGCAAGAAAACGGAAAACACGTGGAATTATGATTTTAACAGAACCAATATCTATGTGCTATAATAGGCAAGATATCTTAACTGCTCTCGTAGCTCAATGACAGAGAGTACGCGCTCTGATAAATATTACTAGGGTCCATGTTTCAAGTACCATTCTGTGGTTATGTTTTTTTATTCCAGATTTTTAATTTGTTAGATTAAGTAACGAACCAATTTACAGCAGTTCTGTTAGGGTAAGCTGTTAGAAATGGCATTGGAGAATTAGCAAGATGACGAATGCCAGGAAGAATGGAGCCAACATCTTGTTGTATATAACCTACTACCAGCACATGTTATCGTAGCTCAGTGGCAAAATACATGCTCTCACTGAGCCGAGGATTCATGGTTCGAAGCCTGGTATGTAGTCATAATTTTTATTCCAATATTTTTACTTTGTAAGACACTGTAACGAATGAAATTATACTTTCTCTCTTGCGACTAAGTTAATAACATATTTTCGAAAAGAATGCCAGAAGTTTCCAGAAGGTTGAATGATAATTTTAATGGAGCCAACTATTAAACTTTGTATACCTTCCATCTGTTCTAACAATAAGCTAATACATAAAATAGAAAGAAATTGAATAATTCTCATCTTGAGAAAAACAAACCTAGAGCTTCAGTGTTACTGTATAATCCAGTGGAGTATAAGACATAAAACTGAAAAGATATTCTGTGTAACCTTAGTTACAAAAAGCCATTATTAGTAATTAAAAAAATAAGACGATATCCAAAGAAAATGTTGCTTAGGAAACAAAGTAAAAAGCTGTCATTTCTTCATGAAACCAACGTCATACATTAACAAATGAAATACATTATGAAACATTTGAGATTTAAAGAAAACGTATTTTTGCTAGAATAAACAATGATTTGTGGAAACAAATAATGAAAAAAGGAAATGAAATCTTATGATTTAGAACCTGGTGTAATTGCCCCCAGCTATGATTACATCGTTTAATCTTTCGTGCATGTTTTCAATTAATACTGAACACCGGTTTGGATTCCGCTGATAATGTTGCCATAGCTCCATCACGTGAGCAACCAAATTTTCTTGAACCCTGTCTGGTCGACGTTCTTCCCATTCTTTCACCATGAAGGCCCATATATGTTCAATGGGGTTTAGATCGGGAGACTTTGATGGCCAGTCCATGCAGATTATTTCTGGATGACTCGTTAGCCAATCCTGGGTGATATTTTCAGTAGGCACACCACTGTTGTGCATAAATATATACTGTTCTTGTTCTGGAAACCTAGTACGAAGGGATGGTAGCAAAGTGTTTTCGAGAATGTCTACATAGACTGCACTCGTCATTCTCTCTAGCACTTGAATTAACTCCCTTGGACCTGATGCTGTCATGTAGGCCCCGAACTGTGCTGAAATTCTTCCCGAATATGCTGCTCGAACGACGTGTTGAGGTTCGTATCTAGTTCCTTGTGTTCTATACAGACATAGGTTCCCTTGCTGGTCGGATCGAAATACCTTCTCGTCACTCCAGATTACCAGGTCCCAATCAGCCTGAGGAAGGTCGCAATTGCGCTGTGCCCATTGTAATCGTCTTGCTTTGTGTGCCTCTGTAAGAAAAAGCTTAGTGGCAGGACGATGTGTAGCAATACCGGCATCCTTTAATCGTTGGCGTATGGTTTCATATGAACAACCATATTCAACTGCTTTATCTATAAAGATGGACCTGTGTCTTAAAGGCTGGTTCCTCACATCAGCTACTAGGGCTTCATCTTGAGCAAGCGTTGTTGCACAAGGCCTACCTAAACGCCTGCGTGATTTGGCCCATTCAACTTCTCCCTCATGATACCTATCCAGCCACTGCTTCACTGTTCTTCGGTCGCAACTCAGTTCTCTGGCAATTTGTGAAGCGTTTTCACCATGAGAAGCACGGCCTATAATTTCACCCTTTTGAGCTGCAGTCAGCTCCACACAACCTCGTGGACGTGGCATGCTATTTCACTATGATGAAGTCTTAGTGAAAGATACGAATGCAGTGCATTACTTCCAGCAATATTTTGCACATGGGCAAGAAATACAAGGGGGGATAGTATTACATGTTGAGGATTCGAACCGCAAATCATCAGTTGACTTGACACAGCGTGCGTTTTACCTCTGAGCTACGCCAACAGATGTGATACCGCTGGTTATATACAATATATAACTTTTGATTCTATTAAAATCGCCATTCCACGTGTTTTCCAATTCCTTTGGTATTCTGCAATGCCATTTAGTAACAGCTTAGCTACAATAGAACAGTTGTTAATTTGTTCGTTACTGCGTCCAACAAACTAAGAAATTTGGAGTTAAAAATTATGCCCACGTGTTAGGGTTGGAACCTTGAAGCATGGTCTCGCTTATCTCAGCCCACGTTTTGCCCCTGAGCTACGAGAGCAGTTAAGATATCTTGTCTATTATAGCACATATATATTGCTTCTGTTAAAATCATAATTCCACGTGTTTTCCGTTTTCTTGCACATTTTCCAACGCCATATAGTTAATAGCTCAGCTACAAGAGAATTATTACTTACTTTGTGATATACACTCAATCTTTTATTATACTGGGTTAATATAGCCTTAGAAATCTTCGAAGTGAGTAACAGGTTAAAATGGCGACCACTACATTATACATCTACGAGCATGGCCGATTTAGTTTTCATACCATCTAGTCACGGAACGCCTGAGTGATACTGACCCGCGGGATGTGTGCATTTACTTTCTTGAAAGATAGTATGTACTTATTTGAACATCATTTCACTCATCGTCCGATATGACTTAACGTTGGAGGTTATCTCTTATCGTGAAAGATGAATGTCTGGTAACTCTAAGCTCTATGTACCCTGTACTTATTTGAACATCATTTCACTCATCGTCCGATATGACTTAACGTTGGAGGTTATCTCTTATCGTGAAAGATGAATGTCTGGTAACTCTAAGCTCTATGTACCCTGTACTCATTTGAACATCATTTCACTCATCGTCCGATATGACTTAACGTTGGAGGTTTTCTCTTATCCTGAAAGATGAATGTCTGGTAACTCTAAGCTCTATGTACCCTGTACTTATTTGAGCATCATTTCATTCATCGTCCGATATGACTTAACGTTGGAGGTTTTCTCTTATCCTGAAAGATGAATGTCTGATAACTCTAAGCTCTATGTACCCTGTACTTATTTGAACATCATTTCATTCATCGTCCGATATGACTTAACGTTGGAGGTTTTCTCTTATCCTGAAAGATGAATGTCTGGTAACTCTAAGCTCTATGTACCCTGTACTTATTTGAACATCATTTCATTCATCGTCCGATATGACTTAACGTTGGAGGTTTTCTCTTATCCTGAAAGATGAATGTCTGGTAACTCTAAGCTCTATGTACCCTGTACTTATTTGAACATCATTTCATTCATCGTCCGATATGACTTAACGTTGGAGGTTTTCTCTTATCCTGAAAGATGAATGTCTGGTAACTCTAAGCTCTATGTACCCTGTACTTATTTGAACATCATTTCATTCATCGTCCGATATGACTTAACGTTGGAGGTTTTCTCTTATCCTGAAAGATGAATGTCTGGTAACTCTAAGCTCTATGTATCCTGTACTTATTTGAACATCATTTCATTCATCGTCCGATATGACTTAACGTTGGAGGTTTTCCCTTATCCCGAAAGATGAATGTCTGGTAACTCTAAGCTCTATGTACCCTGTACTTATTTGAACATCATTACATTCATCGTCTGATATGACTTAACATTGGAGGTTTTCCCTTACCCTGAAAGATGAATGTCCGGTAACTCTAAGCTCTATGTACCCTGTACTTATTTGAACATCATTACATTCATCGTCTGATATGACTTAACATTGGAGGTTTTCCCTTACCCTGAAAGATGAATGTCTGGTAACTCTAAGCTCTATGTACCCTGTACTTATTTGAACATCATTTCATTCATCGTACGATATGACTTAACGTTGGAGGTTTTCTGTTATCCTGAAAGATAAATGTCTGGTAAGTCTAAGCTCTATGTACCCTGTACTTATTTGAACATCATTTCATTCATCGTACGATATGACTTAACGTTGGAGGTTTTCTGTTATCCTGAAAGATGAATGTCTGGTAACTCTAAGCTCTATGTACTCTGTACTTATTTGAACATGATTTCATTGTCGTCCGATATGACTTAAAGTTGGAGGTTTTCTGTTATCCTGACAGATGAATGTCTGGTAACTCTAAGCTCTATGTACTCTGTACTTATTTGAACATGATTTCATTGTCGTCCGATATGACTTAACGTTGGAGGTTTTCTCTTATCCTGAAAGATGAATGTCTGGTAACTCTAAGCTCTATGTACCCTGTACTTATTTGAACATCATTTCATTCATCGTACGATATGACTTAACGTTGGAGGTTTTCTGTTATCCTGAAAGATAAATGTCTGGTAAGTCTAAGCTCTATGTACCCTGTACTTATTTGAACATCATTTCATTCATCGTACGATATGACTTAACGTTGGAGGTTTTCTGTTATCCTGAAAGATGAATGTCTGGTAACTCTAAGCTCTATGTACTCTGTACTTATTTGAACATGATTTCATTGTCGTCCGATATGACTTAAAGTTGGAGGTTTTCTGTTATCCTGACAGATGAATGTCTGGTAACTCTAAGCTCTATGTACTCTGTACTTATTTGAACATGATTTCATTGTCGTCCGATATGACTTAACGTTGGAGGTTTTCTCTTATCCTGAAAGATGAATGTCTGGTAACTCTAAGCTCTATGTACCCTGTACTTATTTGAACATGATTTCATTGTCGTCCGATATGACTTAACGTTGGAGGTTTTCTCTTATCCTGAAAGATGAATGTCTGGTAACTCTAAGCTCTATGTACTCTGTACTTATTTGAACATGATTTCATTGTCGTCCGATATGACTTAACGTTGGAGGTTTTCTCTTATCCTGAGAGATGAATGTCTGGTAACTCTAAGCTCTATGTACTCTGTACTTATTTGAACATGATTTCATTCATCGTCCGATATGACTTAACGTTGGAGGTTTTCTGTTATTCTGACAGATGAATGTCTGGTAACTCTAAGCTCTATGTACTCTGTACTTATTTGAACATGATTTCATTCATCGTCCGATATGACTTAACGTTGGAGGTTTTCTCTTCTCCTGAAAGATGAATGTCAGGTAACTCTAAGCTCTATGTACTCTGTACTTATTTGAGCATCATTTCATTCATCGTCCGATATGACTTAACGTTGGAGGTTTTCTGTTATCCTGAAAGATGAATGTCTGGTAACTCTAAGCTCTATGTACTCTGTACTTATTTGTACATCATTTCGTTCATCATCCGATATGACTTAACGTTGGAGGTTTTGTCTTATCCTGACAGATGAATGTCTGGTAACTCTAAGCTCTATGTACTCTGTACTTATTTGAGCATCATTTCATTCATCGTCCGATATGACTTAACGTTGGAGGTTTTCTGTTATTCTGACAGATGAATGTCTGGTAACTCTAAGCTCTATGTACTCTGTACTTATTTGAGCATCATTTCATTCATCGTCCGATATGACTTAACGTTGGAGGTTTTCTGTTATCCTGAAAGATGAATGTCTGGTAACTCTAAGCTCTATGTACTCTGTACTTATTTGTACATCATTTCGTTCATCGTCCGATATGACTTAACGTTGGAGGTTTTGTCTTATCCTGACAGATGAATGTCTGGTAACTCTAAGCTCTATGTAGCCTGTACTTACCTGTACATCATTTCATTGTCGTCCGATATGACTTAACGTTGGAGGTTTCCTCTTATCCTGACAGATGAATGTCAGGTAACTCTAAGCTCTATGTAGCCTGTACTTATTTGTACATCATTTCATTGTCGTCCGATATGACTTAATGTTGTAGCACGTAACAAAAGAAATAAGAAAACATGGAATCGGCCGCCTTAGCTTAAACTGCTTCGCCCGCGGTTGTAGCGTTACTTATGCTTGCTTGTTGGCAGCACTGATTAGGTGACTGTCATAAAAACAAGGAAGATTATGGATATAAGGAAGTCTGTATTTTCTTATTTTGTAAGTTTCTGGAGCAATATCAGTACATGTGCGGCATAAATCGATCTTAAATGAAGTTAAAAACATAACAAAATGCCAGAAAGGGAGCAAGAAAGAGAAGCTGGGTTTGTGAAGAAACATAATCGTATTACACAGTCAACTGTCTATATTGGTTGAAACGTCGATCCAAAGTTTAACATGTGTGGGTGGCCATTGTGTAGGGCGACAACACAGCTTAACTTCATAATGCCAGATTACTGCCTCACGCAAACATTCTCATCCCTTCCTTCCACAAAACTTTCTTTATTACCTTCTTGTATACAAACTTTCGTCACAAAAGATTATTTTTATACCTACTTCAGTTTAATCGAGAGAATGTTTTTTACATAAATGGTTTACACATTTTGTTATACATACGAAGGGAATATCGATTGTCAGTTGTTTAAGTTACATACGTTTCCATGAATTCCTGGAACGCGTATTCCAAATCTTCATAATTTGTTTACAAACAGAAATTTACTTTTCATCATTAATAATTTTACACAATAATATTAAATATACATTTAAATATTAACTACTAAAGAAAGATGTAAGTTAGATATATTTGTATACGATGTTCCCAATTATAAATTCAATAATATTTTAACCATGGTTAAAATTTAATTATTTAATTAAATTTAAATGTTTAAATTTTTAGTTATTTGTATTTATTGTAATTTCTTTAATCTATCAGATGTAATATAATACAAATTGTTAAAACTATACCATTTTTTGCACATTTTGTTTCTGGGGTGAACCATTTCGGAAATATCCCTTGTTTGAATTTGTCACTAGTTAGGTAGTGGGAAGTGAATGTTCTGAGATGTATGATGCTTTAAATGTGTGTTTCTGCACCACGTTGCGCCGATATTTGTAGCGAAATTCCAATGGCTATGGGATCATTCTCCTCTCTCGTAAATTGGGATGACAATTGAGCCCCGACGTCTCCAGGCGGTGCATGGGGCTGGCCGCGGACGGTTCTCTTTGTGTTGCATGCCTTAATTATCGAGAGGTGATGATTTGTGTATATCGCTTAGAGGCGTTAAGACAACCAACAACAGTTGGGGGCGTGGGCGCGACAGAGCAATTCTTTGTGTAAATTAAACTTGGAAAGGAAATGATTAAGCTTGTTAAGTATATTGATTGTACATTAACGTGATTTTAGAGGCATTATTGCTGTCGGAAGTCGTTAACGCTCACCCCTCATTGAAGACTAATGTGTTTCCGTACCCCTTCATATTGCATATTTCTTTAGGTACAAGGGGAGTAGGGAACTGGTCGCAAATGACGACTTCGAATTTTAGAAAAGTTAAATTTTTACAACTATAAACCAAAAAACAAAAGATATCTCGGAAATGGTTAACTCTGCCCAACTCTAAAAACAAGTATTTGATATAAATGTTGTATTATAACAGATTTACATTTTTTCTGTATATCGTACGGTTTATCACTTATACAAAAGTGACTGAGAATGAAGAGCAATTCTAAGGACATCCCAGAAATTTAAAAAATATATTTAATTAGTATATTAGTGTTATGAAACCTTTGTTAATGATGGTCCGAGTGCGAAGTTAATGTTGATTTTTGAATGTTAATCAAATTTAAAGAAGTGTCACAGTGGTTGTGTGGTGAAATAATCAGTTACCGATATAAACAAACGAGACACGTGCAATGTATTACGTAGCTATTTAGAAAAAGTAATCGTAAAAATACGTGAGGCGGTCCTTGCCCGTTAGGTACCTCGTTGAGCCCTCCCGGTACTCAACACCTCATATGAGAAGATAGGTGGTGGGTGAGGATTGCGAATGGGAGGTTTCCAACAGGTCGGGGATTTTCTCAGGGTAGATCTGCATGAATTATCTCTTTTTGGGTTTCAGGGGGTGGGTGCGTCCGGACAGGGTATGGGTATTATAATTTAGAAGACACCACGACCGTTGAATGTGAAGTTTATTTATATAAGTAGTCCTCTCCACTCGTCACCGTTATCTTGATCTTATGTATGTACCTGTGTACACCTGGTTTGTGAAATTCGAGGGCATTGCTTCGTGCATTCGCGAACACGGACTTTGACGTATTTTCAGTATTTGTGGACCCATTCACTCGCCGACACAGAGTATTCGCACACACGGACTTTGGTGAATTTTCATTACTAGTCGCTCCCTTAACTCCCCGAAACAGAGTGATTTTCCTAGCGACGATCAAACGTCGTCCTAGTTCAAATTTCCCCTTCCTTTCGCCAAACTTTGGACACTTTAGAGGTCATGTGACCTGTTACTTGTTTCTGATAGGTCGTATTTCACCCCTACTCTTAAATCTAAAAGCAATTTCTCGTGTCTGAAACGTGTATTCTATGCAATTTTCACTTTCCCACAGTCAAGCTAATTAATTCATGAACACGTCTAAAAATGTGTAACTTAAATCCCGGTGTCCATTCTATCCTCACGTAGTATGTACGGTCAAGACATGGACTGGCGCCGAGGGTCTAACCTGAACAATGTCGGCAGGAGGCTCAAAGGAAGTACCTGTGAAGGAAGGTGTTCATTCACCTCGCAGTTTGGGTTCTCGTGTTTTCGATAATATATATCGGGATTGTTATGACAATGTTATCCCTAACAGGGGCGGTATCATATGCCCTTCTGATAATTTAGAACAGGGCTTTTATATTAAAAGTCACTTTCGAAATTATCAGAATATCCCATCATTGTGTGAGCTGGTTGGTGTATGTATATTATGATATGCGTCATCAGTAGTGACGAGTGGAGGTAGTTACTAATTAACTTATACAATACGTTACATCTAGTATACAAACACAATATTTCTTAAAGCTATAACCAGATATCTCATAAACATATAACCTATGAATATTATTTAATCACATTCCTCATTCATATTTTTTTATACAAATGTCGTAGTCTCCTCTAGCGGACGTTTAATCATTTCACTCACTCACTCACTTACTACACTCATAAAACTGCAGTGTTCTGGTTTTCCAGTTCTCTTAATGTCTTTTCTGACCCTAGATATACATTCTTTCTACTCTCTATTTTTTTACATTGTATTTATCACTTCACACTAGCATTCAGGTATCTATATTTACATGTCATTCTTATCATTTTGGTATTCATTCCTATATTGATGACCCCTTCAATTACACTACTACCTTCATTAACATTCCTAGAATTCCACCCACTTTGTTCATAACCCTTTTCTGATGGCGGATTAAGTAAAAACAATGGTGTCCACGACAAATGGTTTCACACACCTTGTTTCAACCTTGTTTGCATCCAGATGTATGTGTACATATATCTCTTTTATTGCTATCACAACCTAAAGCTAAAACATATATTTACATACACTTCACATTTCTTTTTCTTTTATTCCCATAACACAGTTACCTTCATTCAGTGTACCTGGTACTTTCTGTTTTCGGACATAATTGTAATCCTATGACGTAAGGCAATCAATGAAAGAAAGAAAAAATGAAATAAACAACCCGTGAGGAAATCCTCTTTACTTCCTTATTATTTAATGTCAAATTACAATGAGGGGACTTGGGGTGTCATGCGAATATCATGTTATCGCATCTGCACAAACGGTTCTCCTGTTCGAACTCTACCGGTCTCACACCAACCCGTTCAATGCTTAGCGAAGGTGCTTATTTATTTAGGTGTATTCGCTTCCCTATATGGACGTAATGCACTGATGTGGTATTTGCCAATGGGTTTACCCGTTCTTATATCTTGTAGTATGTAGGTTCTATCTCCTATTTGACCAGTTATCTTGACGGGTCCCTTCCACAATAAATTTAATGTTTTGTAAACATTTTTTGCTAATGAGGATTTATCGAAATTCCTTACTAGTACTTTGTCATTGATTTGTGGCTCCCATTTATGTAAATACCTTTTCTGTTTGGCACGCCTTTTGTCTGCTTTATTCTTTGTGCGCGAAAATGCCTTTCCTATCCTTTCATCATCGCACTCAGGTATACTTGGTAAAGAGGCTGGTACTCCACTGATAACCGGTTCGTGTGGCCTACCTGTCATCAGCTGGACAGGTGAATAACCATGGTTTGTGTTGATTGAGTGGTTCATGATCCATTCTATATAAGTTAGATACTCGGGCCAGGTCGTATGCTTCAAGTGGCATATTATTCTGAGATAGGCATTTAAATCTCGCATTACTCTTTCGCATGGGTTAGAACTCGGGTGGTAATTGCTGATATGGTAAATCTTTATATTTGCATCGTGTAGTTTGGTTACAAATTTTCGGCCGTGATGCACAGAAGCATTATCTACGAGAATTGCCTTCATTTTACCATACTTCTGAGCGTAATCTTTTACTATTTTGTCCGCGCAGGTCGCACTTGTTAACTTTTTCATGGGGTATAATCTTACAAATTTTGACATCACATCAACCAATACGAAGATATACTTTAAGCCTGCCCTTGCTGTCGGTAAAGGTCCGTGGGCGTCAACTGCTACTAGTTCCAAAGGGAATTGCCTTAATATTGACTGAGGAGGGCGGTCACATCGTTTATTAAGCGGTTTCGCTCTTTGGCACAAATCACAAGTTGCGACAAACGCTCTTACTTTCCTACCTATCTTTGGGAGGTATAAGTGTTCGGAGATAACTAGGCTAGTCCTCTCCACACCTGCATGAATTAGTGCAACATGGTAGGCTTCCATAATTAGTGCTTCCAGAGCTGCTGGTACGTATGCTTTCCATGCTGGGGCATGCTTATCTACTAGCTTGTAAATTACGCCATCCATTTTTCCAAACTTCGTTTTGTTCTCAGGACAGATAGGTGGCACGTTCTCCCATATTGCAGCTAATTTGTTGTCTTCCTGTTGATATTTCTGCAACAATTTCATTTCTTTTGCGACGCGGTTATTTAAATGTAAGTCTAGCTTCAATATTTTCACCTCTCTTTGAGAGCTTCCTATTGTTTCCGGAAGGTTCTCTCCTACTTTAATCCTGGATAGTAGGTCGCTGAAAACGTTAATGCTCCCTGGGATATGCCTGATGTCTACGTTGTAGGACATTATTTCATGGATGTAACGCGATAGCTTACTACTGGTCATTTTGCAGTTCTTTATAAACGATAAGCTTATGTGATCCGTGTACACTATGATTGGTTTATTGTATATGTAATGTTTGAATTTCTGAATTGCAAAGAATATTGCACTAATTTCCTGTTCGGTCACGCAGGCAATGCGTTCCGTTCTGCTTAAGGATCTGGATGCCGTTGCAATTATGCGCATTTCGCCATCTTGGGATACTTGTGCTAGGATGCAGCCGTACGCTATCATTGAAGCATCGGTGTATATGAGAAATGGTAAGTTCATTCTCGGACGTGTGAGGAGAATGGAGTTGCTAAATAAATCTTTTAATCGTTGGAAGGCTGTCTCTTCCACGTCAGACCACCGCCATTTTGTATTCGCAACTAACAAAGCTCTAAGCGGTGCTGTCTTCTTGGCGTAATTTATAAGGAATCTACTTTGATAACCTAAAATACCTAGAAACTTTTTTACTTGTTTGACGTTTTTCGGACGCGGTATATTTAGTACTGCTTCGATTCTCTCCTTGTCTGGTGATAAATTTTCCCCTGAAATTACGTAGCCTAAAAATTTCACTGATTTTTCAAAAAATTTACATTTTTCCCAATTTAGTGTCATGCCACAATTTTTTAATTTGTTAAACACGATTTCTAAATGGTCAAGGTGTTCGTCGGCGCTCAAGTCATGAATTAATATGTCGTCCACATATTGAGATATGTATCCTTCCGATTGTGTACCGAATATGGTGTGCATGGCTCTTAAGAAACCACTTCCAGATACGCTCAGTCCAAATGCACAACGACGAAATTGATAAACTTTTCCCTGGTGAACGAATCCTAAATATTTCCTGAGTCTTGGCGCAATTTCAATTTGGAGGTAAGAATTAGTTAAATCAAGTGACGTGAACCATCGCTGCCTTCCAATACCAGCGAGGATTTCTTCGATATTTTCTGTGCGCATATGATCTGGCACTATGTACTCATTAATTAATCGTGCGTCAACTGTCAATCTCACTGTCCCATCTTTTTTCTTTACGATACACAAAGGTCGTACATATGGAGTGTCTGAAAACTCTATAATTCCTTGTTCCAACATCTCGTCAATTTTTTTTGACACCGCGTCTTTCACGGCCAAAGGGATCATTCTGCATTTGTGTCGGGTTATTGGCATTTCTGCTATTTCAAATGAATACTGATATGCGTTGCATAAGCCTGTACGGTCTGAGAAAATTTCTCTGTGTGTCAATATCAGCTGGTATAGGCGTTCCTTTTGTATTTCACTCAACTAGGTTAACCCTCTGATGCGAGCTTTTACCTGCCTGGAGAAGGGTTCTCTCTTTCTCTCTACGTTCACTATTGTCTCCCTTTCGGCACCTGCTGCTTCTTTCATGTCATTGTACTCCAGCACATCTTGTACGTTCTGTGCCATTAACCTAATTATCTCGCCGCATTTTCCTATATTTACTAGCTCAACGAAAAATTCTTCGTTTTGAATTTCTTCCTCTTCAGGTAAAAACATGTTATCCTGTGCCACAGAGGTAAATGGTATTTGAGTTGTTACGCCTGCTATGGTGAATGTGGCCTGCGACTGCTCGTAATCAATCACAGAGTACAGTGCGTTTAATAGGTCACTTCCGATAATTATATCAGTAGCTAAGCCTTTTACCACAAAACATACAAAATCTACGCCATATCCGTTTATTTTTGCATTTATTAAAATCTGCTGCGAAATCCTTTGTTTAGTTTTGCCGATAGCACCCGTACACACTGCATTTTTGACTGGGAGGGACTGCAATTTTATGCCTAAATTAATTAGTTGGTTGTACAAATTCTCGCTGCAGACCGTGACTGAAGATCCCGTATCTAAAATAACTTGGAAAACCCTGTCTGCAATTTCGGCAGTTATTCTTGGAGCTTCCATTATTTCTTGGTTTACTATAAATTCTGAGCAACCGATAGTTCTGTTTGAGTACAATTCAGAATTTTGTGTTTTCTCCCTGGAACAATTGTTTACATGTACGTCACTTTGTGTTGCTATATCATTATCATTAGTGTCCCCTATAGACTGAGAGCTCTGGGTGGCTTCTAATCGGGAAGGATGCGGAGACTCCATACGTCCCGGGTCTAGTTTTCCGGTGGCGTCAGGGTTCGAACCTGAGTCGTGTGTGCCTGAGAATGTACATAGTTCGTGTTGACTCTGTTGGATGGAGGTGTTGGTGGGCGTGGCACTTCTCTCTCACGTGTCATATCAGCGTTTGTATTTGTTGTATTCAAGGGACTTCTGGGTCGATGGGTTGGCCTAACATATTCGTTACGGAAACTTCTATGTGGGTTTCCCCGGTTCGTTCCTCCTCGTCTGTTGAATGACATGTACTGAATAGGGTAGTTATATGGGGGCCGATTATGGGTGTAATTCGTTCTCTCATTCCTCTCTCGTCGGTCGTATGGCCTGGAGGTTCTCTGTCTATTGGCCCAGTTCGCGTCAATATGCCTGTTTTGAGGTCCTTCTGCCCTCATCCCATCATTATTTTGCCTAGTGGGATGAGTACTTGTTCTGTGCCACGTGACTGGCTCTTCTATCTGCGGTTCATTACCCTGTAATGCTGCCAATAATTCAATAGCCTCGCTGAGAGTTTGGGGCCTGACAACAACTAAATGGTGACGAATCATATTTGGGTAATGTCGACATATGGCACTAATAAAGTCATGTTCAGAAAGAGGAGGGTCAAGTAACTTGTTCAGCTGACCCAATCTTAAGAAGTAGTCAGTCATGGATTCGTTGTTAACGCGCTGATATCTCCCGTTATTGATCTGACTGCGAACGTTGTACTGAGCACCCGCATTCCAATATTTCTGTAGGAATGCAATTCTAAAATGTTCATACTTGGCCAAGTCTCCGATCGTTAAACGAAACCAGCTTAGAGCAGAACCAGTTAAGCTCCTCTGAATTATGATCATTTTGTAATTGTCGGGTATCCCTCTCAACGCGAAGTAAGACTCAATATCATTGATAAACTGTTTCGCGTTGTCGCGAGCGCTGTCAAACTTCGGCAGAGGAAGTTCATTGAGGAAATTCATGTGTATAGGGGAAGGTGGACGTGTCTCAGTACCTTGAGATTGGTAACTAGTGTTAGGAGATGACAATGGAACGCTTACATGATCGCTCACTCTTCCCTCGACACTTACACCACTACCTGAGGTTACGGGCACCGTTGAGGCATGGCACTGTAGATTACTGGCTTCGTGCCTCATCGCTGCTCGTATCTCAGTTACAGCAATTTCCTTTGCCTTTTCTTGCAATTTATCGTACTGGGCGGCAACTACATGTGTCATTTCTTCCCTTACTTTGTTAATTTCGCTAAGATTTAAGCTTTGATTTTCACCCATTACAGCTTTCACTTTCTCTAGTTCTGTACCAATTACTCGTTCCAATGCTTTATGTCTCTCCTCCATATTGACACATGTGGTCCTCGCCTCAGACCTTACTTGTTCTAAATTACTTCTTAAAGCTACATCCATTGTCTCTCTGATGCTGCCAACTTCGTTTATACACTCAGATCTTATCTGGTTCATTTCTACCTGCGTGGATTCCAGTTCACTCCTAATGGCACTTACTTCTATTTGTAAGGTATCTCTGACGCGATTAACCTCACTCACTACGCTATTCAGTTGTTTCTCTAACTGAGAGCTTAGCTCACATTGTTTCTCTGTAAGCTTAGCTTCCTGTTCCCTAAGTTGTTGACTTAACCTTAGCTCCATTTCAGTATTTTGCGCTGTTATCTCATTAGCTTGTGCTGTGATTTTACTGTCTAAGGTATTCATTTTTTCTATCAGCTGAAGCATTAAGCTATTCATACTGCTTAGTCCTGGGTCGGCAAGGGGAGGAAATTGCTCTGCTATTCTAACTTCTGCTTCTGGGACTATTTCTACATTAGCTTCCGTATCCCCAAATACACTATTCTCTACCATACCTCTATCATCTGCCATTTCGTTATTTTTACTTATTACTTTTCTATTCCTAAGTATCATTCATGTAAAATTACTGCCTCGTTTCTTGAAGAAAGGAAAACTATTTTTTTTTACTGTATTCTGTTCCCTATTACTGGCAGCATCAGCTTATTTAAGCATAAATGGTTTAGCACAAGATTACAAGATTATTAGTATACAACTGAAATTGGTTGCACTTACTCGTTGATGTCCGTATCCGTCGTTAGGGTAATCCTGGGTAGGGGAATAGCACTGGTTTGACACTTTCACTGGGGAGATATAGGTTGTTGTTTCCTGGGGCTGTTCTGCTGGTGATGGCCGCTGTGTTGTCTCCGTCGTCGACTTCCGCCGGTGTTCTAGAACTCGAACTCCGTTGCGTCTGTTGTTCTCCGTGGATGTTGTAGTTTCCCTGCCGCGTCGGTCAGAACTCCTACACAAGCATACTGGTTGGCACTTTATGATGTCTCACAGTTCTGCAGTCATACCCATTGGTCACGGCTTCGAAGAAATACACTTTAGTCGCCAACAACTATGACACCATATTCAGTACTACATGACCCAGGTTGCTCGCCAAATGGTCACTGGTACAGTCCGGACTTCGAAAACCACGTTGGGTGCCAAATTATGAGGCGGTCCTTGCCCGTTAGGTACCTCGTTGAGCCCTCCCGGTACTCAACACCTCATATGAGAAGATAGGTGGTGGGTGAGGATTGCGAATGGGAGGTTTCCAACAGGTCGGGGATTTTCTCAGGGTAGATCTGCATGAATTATCTCTTTTTGGGTTTCAGGGGGTGGGTGCGTCCGGACAGGGTATGGGTATTATAATTTAGAAGACACCACGACCGTTGAATGTGAAGTTTATTTATATAAGTAGTCCTCTCCACTCGTCACCGTTATCTTGATCTTATGTATGTACCTGTGTACACCTGGTTTGTGAAATTCGAGGGCATTGCTTCGTGCATTCGCGAACACGGACTTTGACGTATTTTCAGTATTTGTGGACCCATTCACTCGCCGACACAGAGTATTCGCACACACGGACTTTGGTGAATTTTCATTACTAGTCGCTCCCTTAACTCCCCGAAACAGAGTGATTTTCCTAGCGACGATCAAACGTCGTCCTAGTTCAAATTTCCCCTTCCTTTCGCCAAACTTTGGACACTTTAGAGGTCATGTGACCTGTTACTTGTTTCTGATAGGTCGTATTTCACCCCTACTCTTAAATCTAAAAGCAATTTCTCGTGTCTGAAACGTGTATTCTATGCAATTTTCACTTTCCCACAGTCAAGCTAATTAATTCATGAACACGTCTAAAAATGTGTAACTTAAATCCCGGTGTCCATTCTATCCTCACGTAGCATGTACGGTCAAGACATGGACTGGCGCCGAGGGTCTAACCTGAACAATGTCGGCAGGAGGCTCAAAGGAAGTACCTGTGAAGGAAGGTGTTCATTCACCTCGCAGTTTGGGTTCTCGTGTTTTCGATAATATATATCGGGATTGTTGTGACAATGTTATCCCTAACAGGGGCGGTATCATACGGTAACTAAGGAAGACAGAAAAAAATAAAAACATTAGTGAGAAATGTTCTCATGGGGAAAATATTACTGAGAGGAAGTGTATAATTGTGTCTTCTAATAGCTTATTGTGTC
Organism: Mantis religiosa; assembly: GCA_030765055.1. NCBI lineage: Eukaryota > Metazoa > Arthropoda > Insecta > Mantodea > Mantidae > Mantis > Mantis religiosa. Next base: position 147,846,223 of record CM060958.1, on the reverse strand, counting down.
AAGAATATAAAATAAAGTTGAATTAGAAAAGGAAGTGTTATTTCAGTAGTGGAGTTGAATTATAAATAAACATCGATCGGAGACCACGCCTAAGGACGTAAGTATCAATGTTGGCCACTCACTGCTCTACGTCAAATAATAAACAAGCGAGGCACAAATAGTGTTTTTGTATTAGTATACATTTCATATCTTAAAGAACCGAAATTGATACAGCAAATTTAGAAAAAATAAAACAGTGTTTGACAAATGTTCCACGTAAAGAGTAGTTTGGAGTGGTGGCATTTTTTTGAAAATGTTAAAATGAAACAGATGAATGCAAATGAATACCAAATGTCATCATGAAATGTACCTCCACTAAGTAATGCGTCCTTTTAGTACATTTTCACTCGTAGATTCTGAAAATGATGGTTAAAATGCCACATCAGGTCACATTTTTAAAATATTTTACATGTAGATACATAATAACTGGAAATGAGTCCGCGTACCAGCCGGTAACGCGCGTCATAGGTTGCCCACCCTTGTCCTACACGATTCTTACAAAATGTAAACATGAAGTTTTGCTGTACAACTTAACCAAGGCTCTACTTCAAAATATCCTAACTTTAAAACAGAACATTTGTAGAGCAGTAGACTTGAATGATTTGTCAAAAGAAGAATCTGAACTTCTAGGTTCCAGGCTACAACAATGCAAATTACTTCAACCTGATACATAAAGTACAGAGATTTGAAATAGACATCAGAAATTTGGAAAATGTATTTCAGTGGAGTAGAATATATATTATTCTCTTAAAGATGAACGGTTTAATGAGTGAGCTAGGAACTGAGCATAATCCAGATGAATGGCAATTGTTTTTATAGATTCATCAAAGTTCAGATTAAAGGTTATGTTACTTCATAGTGGTAACGAATTCCCATCTGTTCCAGTTTTCCATTCTGAAAGTCTTAAAGAAAGTTATGAAGGTATGGCCAATTTGTACATGTTTTAAAATATGAGGTTCAGTGTTCGAAATTATGTTGTGGCCTTAAAGTTATTGGTTTGCTGCTTGCGTTACAAGGGAAATTCACAAGACATGTTCGTTGTGTTTGTGGGACAGCCGTTTTATGCAAAAAACATTACGTGGTACAACAATGGGACAAGCGGCAGGAATATGTCCCAATGGAGGGTAATGTAAAACAAACACCATTGGTTGAAACTGATAAGATTCTCCTCCCTCCCTGACATATACAAGCTGGAACTGTTGGAGAATTTTATTAAGGCACTCAACAAGTACAGTAGTGTAGTGTTTAACGCCCGCTTTTACTACATACGGCACCGCAGGCGGTGACACTGATGATACATAAGATGAAGATGGAGCACTGGTGGAATGAGATGGTGGGGGAAACCGGAGGTCCCGGAGAAAACCCGCCCCAGCGCCGTGTTGTCCATCACAAAGTACAGTAGTAGATTTGCATATTTGTAAGGCGAGTTTCAACAGATAACCTACGCAAAATTGAATGAAGAAATTTTTGTTAGACCTCAAAAGCTCGTGAAGGACGAAATGTTTGAAAAAATGTTTCAAATGGTGGAGTTAACAGCTTGACAGTCACTTACAGGGGATGTGTATGGTTTTCTTGGAAACACAAAGGGGGAAAAAACTATAAAACTTTGGTTTCATATTTGTTGAAATGCTGCGAAGACACGGGTTGCAGAATGCCTTTGAAAATTCACATTTAGACTTTTTCCGGAAAATCTGGATGATGTTAGTGATAAAGAAGCGGAACGGTTTCATCAGGATCTTTCCATCATGGAGAGGTACAGGGTCATAATAACCCAGCAATGATGGGGGATTATTGTTGGGTCCTTGTCAGGGAAAGCTGACAGGAGTGCAAGAGGCAATCACATGCTATCAAGCAATTTTAAGCAGAGTTACAGGTATGTCTCTTGAATTTATAGTCCATGTATGTAAAACAACATTTGGAATGTATCATAATTCACCATGTATATAGTACTATACATACATCATTATATGACAATAATAAATGTAACATATCTGAAACCACGTAGGTAAGAATATAAATGACTTCATATATTTTTAACCTGAAGTGATATAAGATATCTGTGGCAATTTTCAAAATCAGCACATCTTTTTCCTTAGGAATCAATCACCTACTTTTATCGTGGAGGTTAACCTGAAGTGATATAAGATATCTGTGGCAATTTTCAAAATCAGCACATCTTTTTACTTAGGAATCAATCACCTACTTTTATCGTGGAGGTTAACCTGAAGTGATATAAGATATCTGTGGCAATTTTCAAAATCAGCACATCTTTTTACTTAGGAATCAATCACCTACTTTTATCGTGGAGGTTAACCTGAAGTGATATAAGATATCTGTGGCAATTTTCAAAATCAGCACATCTTTTTACTTAGGAATCAATCACCTACTTTTATCGTGGAGGTATAAACGTTTTCTTTTGTTGGGCAGTGTTATTTTTAACATTAGAATTCTTATTAATTGAAAATATTTGTCTGGATAGTGGCAGATTCTCTCTTTCCCTTAGAGGTTACATGTTGGTCTGTAATCTCTTTCGTTGTATATCTTATATTTTTGGATACTGTGAAAGTAATGTAGATTTTGTTATTAAACGACCATCGGATCAAAATAAAGCCACAACAGTTTCAAGTTTAACTTATAAATTATTATCTAAAGACCATTTGACTGTTGTGTCGCCAAAGGACATTTGCATTTCCAGAAGTTGGACTACTGTCAGATGTTTCATTGTGTAATTATTTCATAACGTAACTGACAGTAATTAATTGGTTATTTGAGTCCAAAGAATAGCAGTACAAAAAGTGACTAACGCTTGCCTTTACCACTGGGAATAGCTGCAGTCCGTCCCTGGTGGCCAAACAGAGAAATTAGTTTCATTTAAACGTTTCGACTCATTCTTAGTAAAGAACAGTTCTTAGAAAACTGCCAACGTCGACTGCAGAGCTCGGATTGCAATCACTTTGTCATGAACGTCGTTCATAACATTAAACCATTTTTAAGGAACATCTGTTCTGTATTTTTAGACATTTCTATCTGCGAAGACACTTTTAAGGTTATAAGTCAATTTTAAATCTTTTTTTTAACTACATATCCAGGCTTAGCAAGTTTGGTTGCATTGTTATTGTATTAGTAGAAACAAAATGTAACAATGCTTGGACATCTGTTGGCATATGGCACTTTTCGAGCTGTGAACTAAACAGTTTACGTTTTATTGTAAGAACAGAACAAAAGAGTGAAGCTAGTTGTTACTTCACATAGCACAAGCTCGTGTTTGAGGTGATATTTGTATTTCATCATCGGTGATATTTGTATTTCATCATCCTACAGAAACTAAAAACAAATTGAAAATCAAATAGAATTGCAAGTGTGGGAACGTGAAATTTGTATTTACTAAAATGAAACATACAGGATTGGTGAAGTATTCCCTTGATAACAAGATGTGACAGACCTTCCTCTGCGTCTATGCGTCCAGATTAATGTGCTGGGTCTTTACAAGGGAATACAGTACATTTTAAGTGATAGTTGAATGACCACTATGCGGAGGCTTTAAAATTGTATTCTCTTTGTATGTCAAACAAATAAAACATATAAACGACCTCACATTTGGTAATACTATAACGCTCGGTTTCATCAACAGATGTTAAGACTTAACACGGTTGTTAGTCTATTTAACAATAGTTATAACAAGAATTGCATTACACCAACATGTGTTAGCTTAACACTAGTTGTTAAACTAACAAGCCATATTTCTGTTGCTAACTAATTAACAATTGTAAATAGTCAAGATGGCGGGCGTGAACTCGGCTGTTGATGTCGATTTGCTATATTTAAGAGCGTCTAAATGACATCCGTAATACAGTACGGCCTGTGAGGAGAAATTATTTTGAGGAGCTGTCAGAGGTATAGACTGTCGAAACAAGTTGTTATAAAAATTACCTAGGAAGAACAAAAGAGGTTAAAACACAACGATCTCGTCTTTGCTTCAAATATTAATAACTTTGCGATTTTATAATTCACTGAATTATGTGTCCACCTCCCGTCTTGAAACGTCCAAGTCACTCGTCACTTGTCCTTCGCTCCTCGTTTTAAATTTAGTAAGTTGCTTCGTACTTCTGGTTGTAACATTTGCGTTGGAGTTAGACTTATTTCCAGTTTTTTCCCACGTCACATCTTTCTCTTTCACATTTACCGGAACCGTCCTCTTATTTTCCCCAATATCCTTATATTTCGTAGTAATTGAACTAACAGTTCTTTCTTCATTGATGAGAAATTTGTCCCACGGCTTCTGTTTTGATTTTGTTCACCCGCCATTTTTTCAGCTACGTTTAAACCAAAATAAAAACAAAAGAGCATCGCAGTACGTTCAGAAAAAACACGATTCATCCACAGCCTTCTATATATGTAATATTTACAAGTCTTTCAGCGTTAACAGGCGTTTGTTAACATTTTCAGAAAACAAACTCCTGAAACGCAAGAAGTTTAACAGTTTTGTTAACGCTTTGACAATTGTTACGTTACATTTGTTAATGTCGATTTTAACACCTGTTGGTGAAATAGGGCATTCGTATTTCAAAATTCAAATAAATAGCAACGCATATTCCGAAATCTCTACTAGACACACACAAAGCTTACATAAATTGATGAAAATAATCATTTCTTCCAAACTATAGCCGTGTTTTGGCTAAAGTTTCAGTGAGTAGAACCAGACTGAACTACGGATTTCCTGCTCTCCGTGCGGTTGCTCTAACCAACTGAGCTACCATAACCAACATGCCGACATGACATTAAATTCTCCAACTGACTCATATGTTTCCCGGTAGACCACGCGTGTTTTGTCTTTTTATTTAACGTCGTGCAAAGTTCAGTCATATCGGACGACGATGATGAGTCCAGCGTCCGTAGAACTTAGAGTTACCAGACATTCATCTTTAAGGATAAGAGAAAACCAGAAAAAGAAGTCTTATCAAGATAGCTTACTCTGACGAGATCCGAACTCGGGACCTCTTGAATGTGAGCCAGACATGCTACACTACAGAAGCTGAAGTAGACACACTCATGTAGTTATTTAACATTTGAGGACACATTTTGAACGATACACAAATATTCATTGTATTACGTTTGCTAAATTCCACTATTATCTTAACGATGTGTTAACTGTAAACGTTATTTACATTTGTATTCTTCAGTTGCTCTGTATTTTTATCATCAGTTTTTAAGTAATTTCTCTCTTGAATATATTTGACACTCCCATTTTGGTTGTAATTGTTATTGAGTCCATTCCTCAGACTATAAGTATTGATCGGGACATTTGTATATTCGTATCCCTATGTATCTCTCACACATTGCTTCAGATCCTACACCGATTTTGTGTTACTATTCTCCATTTTTCTTGGCTCATTTGAGCATCATTTCACTCATTTCATTCATCGTGCGATATGACTTACCATAATCCGCTTCGCCGGCTGTTGTAGCGATATTTACTTTTGCCCGTTGGCAGCACTGATTAAGTAACCATCATACCAGCAAGGAGAATTATGGAGTAAAAAGTCTGTGTTTTATTACTGTACAAGTTTCTGGAGCAATTTCAATGCACATTTGTTATAAATTGTTTATATTGGAAGGACCAAACGTAATTTAGAAACCCGAATGAAGGACATTTTAGAAATATTAAGTATAAACAAACGGATAAATCGGCCGTAGCAGATCATTTTTGGTCATTTAACCATGAAATAAATCCAGAAGTTACGTTATGAAAGCAATTAAATGGTCCGATAGATTTAATGGTCTCGGAGAAAACATTTATCTTAAACATAGAAATCGCGTAATGAATTTTGAAACAACGCCAATCAATTCTGTCAATATATATGTTTTACTTTCAGAGGTGGGTATAAATAACGACAACAGAAACAAACAAGTAAACTATGCTGAAGATGTTTCCGAAACTGATCTGCTGTGAACTGTGAAGTAAGAGGTTCTAAACAAATCCGACACTAAAAAACAGTGCCGTGTGAGCACACGATGCTGTTATCATCTTGTTAACAAAGCCCTTCCTTTGTCACAGGGAGGGGTAGCGCTAATTAAACCAGAGGAACCTTAATGCCGGCTGAATTGACAGAAAAGCATCACATTCTCAGTGGTACATTTGCTTAATATGCAAAATGAACAAAGAGACAGCAAAGCTCAACGTTGTTCTTTTGTTTTCAGATGTTGATTGAGCTGACTACAGCGATCTTGATAGCCGTAGCTTCAAGAGGCAGTCTCGGCAATACTCTACACGCTCAACAGGTAACACTTAGCTTAGAGTGGTTCACCAAGTACCTACATGTGTTAGGAGCAATGAGAGCGAATCTGTTTACTGCCCCAGCGTGTTGCTCTATCTGTGCAAACGAAGCGCTGGAAGTGCCATTTTCCCAAGAATAGAAGGAGAATAGAAGGAAAAAAATCACGCCAAACAATGTTCTATTTGCTCTGAATACATTTTCAAAATTCATTGGCGAACATCCGCGGTGCTGCAGACAATTCGACAGCTCAGTTCGGCGAGCTCATTCAAGACTGTATTTACGCATTTGTAACCTTGAATAACATACCGCGTGAACTGTTAGTCTAACACGGAGAAAGTGTGCAATTACCAGACTTTTACTAATAACTTTTATCACTAAATACCAATCTACGCAAAACTCTATTGCTAATGCTAGTTGTATTTAAAAGCGCCACATAAAATAAAAGATAAACGTTTCTTTACACGCCACAGAGACTTCACGTGACAAAATCTTAATTACCGAATAGTCACGTTTGCTTCCGGAAAACTACGAAGGTTAACGAATGCGTAAATACAGCATTGAATGAGCTCGCGGAGCTTAAGCAGCTGTCGAATTGTTCGCGGCATCGCGGATGTTCACGAATAAATTTTGAAAATGGATCCAATGCAAATAAAATATTGTTTGGCCTGCTTTTTCTTGATTTTCTTAAAACAAGAAGCTTAATAAACCACGGGACAATACTGTGGAGGAATACGGCCAGCCAGTGTGACATGCTTCTTTCATATTACAGTAAATACATTATAACAATATCCCTTGACATTTTTAATCCTTTCAGAAGTAAGAATTATCAAACTGCAAAATGCAGCTCTGTGTCGACAAAGACTTTCACATTGATTTAGAATCTGTTTCTATGGTGCGAGCTCTTTGTTTACGTTGGGAAGAAGAAATCACGAATTTACAATACGTTGTCCTAGTGAAACTGAATTTCTTCTTCGGCAAACGGGGTAGAACAAGACCAAACATCACTGTAATGTTTTTCTAAGAAGTTAGTGAGTCATCACCAAACATCGTTAGTATCACTTTTACCGTCTTTGGAGTAGATTTACCAGAAACAACCGACAGCGACAGATCGAAGCTCTTCAGACTGACTTAAATAGTTCCGATGACAGGTTATTCTTTTGTTTATTGTGAGACAACTTCTGCACCATGGAAATGTAAATTGTCATTCCTGTCGATACACTTATGGCCTCTGTCACTTCGCGAACTTTCGTTCGACTAACAGCGAGAATCAGTAATCGCATCTGCCTGACAATTTGGGCGCTGCTCTCGTTTAAAGTCCAATATCTAACTATTGTCACAGATGGCGAAGATCTGTATAAACAGCTTCCAATTTCGTTTTTATATCCTCGCAAGTTTCCTCATTCAGTGGCAAACTGCGAATCACTGAACCTTTTTCCACTGTAGTTGAACGACTAGTAATTGAAATGCCTGGCAAATCCAAACTAACCTATGAATAATTAACAACAAATGAGAGTATCCACAATCTATTTTAAGACACAGATAAGTACTTTGTGAACCACCCTCATAATAATATCTACATTATGACCCTAATTTATTTGTCTGAATTATCCAGAACTTGTACTTAGTCAAATAGGAAGTCAACTTATTTCATCTTCTGACCATTCAAAGAGCCATCACTTAGCGACATCTCTTAAAATATTTTACTGTAAATTAAGGTCTCTTCTATATTCTCATCGTAGCTATAAGAAAATATATAATAAAACAGTGGCAGCTTCACTTGTATAAATACTCATTTTTAATATATGTTTATTTAGCGTTTGTCTTTTGTTTTATTTCTTAGTGTTTAGTTAGCAACGTTTTTCTCTTCTATGTAGATTCAACCATACTGATGATTCAATTTTTAACAAATAAAAGTAAATCATCAAAGAAACCTACAAATCTATTCGTAAAAACGTTTATATCAATTGACATGATGATACAAAATAGCTTTTTGTAAGAATGGTTTGTTGAAGAATGGACAGACAAACCATGACATTGACAGTTTTAAGACTAATTTTTCCTTTCTTGTGTTGTTTCCACAGAACTCGCTGAATACAGTGGAACATCAAGGTGAGTGGATCTACTTCCTTTCTCTCGACAATTGTTGTTAATAGCCAACACTTTATTTAAAGAAACGTTATATAGTTTTGGTATATGTTCAGAATACTGGAATGGGCTTCTACAGAAACAATCGCAGCTGCAGTTATTTGGGCATACGATATTCATGTCTTTGAAATGAAACAAAAATATGTTGCATTTTCTTTAACTATCGTTTGTTTTATATCACTTCCTTTAATTATTCTCACAAACACTTGTTTGTAGATAGTTGATAGTAAAAGTGGGGTCTTGTAGTAGTTCATGACTGTTAAAATGGAACATTCTTTCGTTCCGTGCTCATAAGCTTTCATTACGACGGTAATGTCAACTTTGGTTTCTTGCGAAATGTGACAATCGCCTCATTCAAGAAGGCCGTGGATTTGAGTTAAATAATGTATAAAATGGCGGGCCATTTAAACGTGCATATCGGCATTCAGCTTCTATGAGCCGAACAGAGCGGACGTGCCGACTAGAACTTCTCCAGCCAGCGCATTGCCACATCGGACACGACCTTCGGGCAGTTTCCGGCAACTTTTTTTTTTTTTTTTTTTTGTTTCGAGTGAAGGAAAAATCCATTTATGGATTACCACTGTGTTGGAGGGCACAGTGGGGTATGTGGGCTTCACCTCAAGGGTACTACTCCACTAAAAAACCTCCACCGGATTGGGAAGGAGAAATGTGCTGCGGTACTGCCTAAAGCACCGGCGCATTCCAGGAGATGATCTTAGCTGTCTCGCAGTGCGATTCAGCAGAGTGGGTTTCTGGTGCAGGGATACAGGCTTGACATGAAGCCCAGCCTGATCCACTGCCTATTGTGGGTGGTATTTGGTAGGATTCCTGGTGTTATTTGTTGGGAAGTTTAGGGTAATTTATCACGCCATAGCGCTATGTCTTATGTTTAGGTGTTCCATTGTCACTGCAAGTAATACTTGCAAGCTTGTCAGTTGTGGTCTGTTATACTTACTGCTATCTTGCTAAACCTAAATATAACTCTAGTTTGCATTATCGGCATTTGCCTTTAATGGTCAGTTGTAAATATCTGCCGTCAGCATCGTTAGTTGTGTGAAAATACCTTCTCATATTCCATGTGTCTGCTTGGTCGATATTTTGGAGTGCACACTCGACGGGCGGCCTATCAATTGTAGGTGCGAGCCTGTGCCACTCACGGGGGACCCTCTTTCCCCGGGGCCGCCTTGGCCAATGATTGGCGCAAGGACTTGAGGGCTGTGGAAGGTGTGTGTGTGTGTGTGTGTGTGTGTGTGTGTGTGTGTGTGTGTGTGTGTGTGTGTGTGTGTGTTTTATCCCCGGTCGGCGGTGTAAAGCATCTGGAACGTTAACAAGGTTTTCTAGATACTGTTGTATATCTACCTCTGGCTCCCCGAGATTAATTGTTCTTTCAAAAATAGACATTGGCCTTGCGTGTTTATCGCGTGTTGTGTCATATTCCCCTAGTGCCCGTATTGGTTGTGGTTTAGGTTCTTTTTCTCCAGTAGGTTGAAGCTGAGCCTTTTGATGAATTGCTCGATGGAATGCATTTTTAACTCCTCGTGGAGTTCTTATGCCGGTGCGAGTGGTGGTAGCCTGGTAATAATCCAAAGTATTCTATTTTGCATTGTTTTCAATCTTTTAATGTGCGTTTTGGCTGCATGTCCCCTTACGGGGGCTGCGTAAGTTAGGATGGGTCTAATAAGTGTTTTATATAGTGTTTTTTTTTTCCCATCTCTTGTTTTAGTGAGCTGTTTGTATTAATAATAGGGTATAGTTTATTTAATTGGGCATTTGCTTTAGCTCTTACTGTGTTAATATGTTGTTTCCACGTAAGGCCCTGATCCATTGTCACACCTAAGTAGGTGATTGAGTCCTTCCATTCGACTTCCTCGTTCCGGAATGTTAGTGGCATTAGCCCATGTTTATTGTGTCGGTGCTTGATTCGTTTGGTAAATATTATTGCTTGACTTTTCCGTGCGTTAACCTTTATGCGCCATTTGGTGAGCCATGGCTCTAGGTTGGTCAAAGCAGCACGTAGCCTAAGGGCTATTATTCTGGATGCGGTCGATTGTGTTGCTAGTGCTGTGTCGGCATATAGGTATCTATCTACTCTCACTATTTCTGGGATGTCATTGATGTATGAATTAAATAGGACTGGTCCCAGTAGACTACCTTGGGGTACTCCTGCTCTAATGTGTCTTAATGAAGAGGTTTCATTTTCTACGCTTGTGCAAAAGGTTCTATTTGAGAGATAATTCTTAATGATATATACTAAGGAGTCCGCGAACCCTAAGGTTATAAGTTTACGGAATAGTCCAGCGTGCCAAACGCGGTCGAAGGCCCTTTCGATGTCGAGTAGGATGACACTTGTTGATCGATTGGTGTTGAAGCCCTTCGTTATTGATTCGGTTAGTCGGAGCAGTTGCAGTGTTGCCGAGTGTTGGCTTCTAAACCCAAATTGCTCGTTGATCAGTATGTTGTTCTTTATTATGTGTGTATTAATGCATTTTAGTAGAATATTTTCCAGAACCTTGCTCATTGTATTTAGAAGGCTAATTGGCCTATAGTTTTCTGGAAGCGATTGGCTCTTTCGCGGCTTGGGAAATAATAGTATTTTGGCTTCCTTTCATTGGGGAGGAAATCTGCCTTTTTCAATCGTGTGATTGAATATGTTCGCTAGTAGCTTCAATGCATTCGTGGGCAGATGTTTAAGTGTAATATTTGGTATTTCGTCTAGCCCCGGGGCCTTTTTTGTGGGTAAGTGCTTAATAATCCATTTAATTTCTCCCGCGTTAGTTCTGCGTGTTTTATTGTGTGTTTGGGTGTGGTCCAGGTTGTCTATTATTGCTTCCGTTTCGGCTACGAAAGCGTGGTCTGTTGGATGGGCATTTGGCTGGAAGGTTGTTTCAAGGGTATCGGCATATTCTTCGGCTTTGTCTCGGGGAGTTTCGGCGATTCCAGTAGGCGTGTGGAGGGGAGGGACGTGTGTATATGTGCGGGTGAGACATTTCGTTATGCGCCATATAGTATGGTTTTGAGGATGTATTTCACTTAGTATGTCATTCGATTGGTTGCTGGTGTATTCTCGGATATGTTCGCTAGCTAGATTGTTTAATTCGTTGTACCGGTTACGATGTATTAGGTTGCGGGATCTTTGCCATTGACGTCTGGCTCGATTTCTTTCTTGGATAATTACTCTGATATCGCGGGGAAGACGTTTGTTTGTCGACATTGGGTATCTAATGGGGACGTGTTTCTTTGTGGCTTGCTTTATCGCTTTGACTAATTTGTTTATAGCCTCATCCTGTTGGTCATGTGTTAATATAGGTGTTTCCTCAATTGTGTTATTCAGCGTGGTTTCGAAAGCCTCCCAGTCTGCTAGTCTATAGTTTGGCCTGGGTGTTTCCGTTTTAAACGGTAAGGGGGCTTCAATTTCTAATAGAACTGGGAGATGGTCAGATGTTAAATAGTTGATTGCATGTGTGTTGGTGTTGTGGGTGATGTTTTTAAGTAGCACAATGTCTAAGATATCGGGTCTGTGGTTCTGTATTCTGGGTATGTATGTTGGTTCCTCTGGTTTGGTTAGTAGAATGTTGGAGTTGTTAATATAGGCAAGAAGTTTGTTGCCGGCCGTGTTTATTGTTTGGCAGTTCCAGAGGAAGTGTTTAGCATTTAAGTCTCCGGCTAAAACTACTTTGTGTGCCATGTTCATGAGTGTGTTTAGGTCATCTGTGTCGATATCGCCTGGAGGGTTGTATGCGGCGATGAAGGTGACACCTGTGTTGTGTAATTTAACCCCAACGGCTGTAGCTTCTAAGCAGTTTAATTGTGGTAGAGATGCTTGGTGATGTTGGACGGACTTTTGTATTACTATGGCTGTCCCTCCCCTCTTCTATTTCTGTCGTTTCTGTTTTCTTCTGGCAATTGCGGCTTGCATCTTCGGCTCTGCTTCCAGAGAACCTCGGGGAAAACAAGCTGCTTTCATCTGAGGGACAACCAACAACCACCTTGCCCACCACCGCCTGCTCTTCTAGAACGGGAAGCCAGCATAAGGTAGCGGGTTGCCACTAACGGCCAAAGCAATCCGATACTTAGTATCGGGTAAGGCGCATTTGTGAATACAGGTGTCCGGTCCTAATAGTGGCACGCTTCTCAGCCCCTGCTACCTTCAGGTGAGGGCACACGTTCGTGTGTTTTTGCACTGCACCTCTCGTGCAGTGCTTTTAGTACCTGTCTGACCCTAGTCAGCAAACCCATTTGTGATGGAACCCATCCCATCCACTAGTTCTGCTCCTGACGGGCTAGCCAAGTCGGCCGCAACGGCCTTAACTAGCACCTCTACTGGTGCAACCAGGAAGAGAAAACCTCGCCAGCAACGCCACGGTGGAGAAGGCAAGGTAAGTACTTCTGGAATCAACCAACCAGGGCGACTCGCGTGAGCCAGTTCTTCGATTAGACAAAAACTCGGGGTCTGACTCCGAGGACGAGTGTGCCAGTGATTGCACCTCCTTTTCTTGCCATAGTGGTAGGGCCACTACGTACTCCAGCTACTTCTCGACATACGAGGATGCCTCAGAGCATAGCTCCTCAGACATATCCATGGCTGGCGAGCAGGAGGGGGAGTTCCGTGAAGTTAAATCACGTAAAGCCAAGCGGGCTGAGAGGCTGGCTGCAGAGGGCGTGCCCTCTGGCCGGTCCAGCCTTCGAACACCTGCCAATGCTGGCAGAGGTCAGAATGGTGGTGGTCAACGAAAACACGTTCCTCCGATCATTGTGGATGACTACTCCGGGGCCGTTGGCTTCCTCAAAGAAGTCATGCCGACCCTGGCGCAGACGTGCACAGTGCGGAGGAACAAAAGCCGCCATATCTTCCAGGCTAAAGCTGTGGAAGATTACAGCCTATTACTTCAGCACCTAAAGAAAAGAGGGATACCCCATTTCACCTTTGGGCTAGAAAAAGCCCGTGATGTGCGCCGGGTTATCCGCGGGTTGCCGGTGGATACCTCAGTAGAGGACATCAGGACAGGTCTCGTCCGCCAGGGTACCACCCCCAGAGTTATAAAGCAGCTGACAAGGCCAGCTCCAGATCGCCAAGGCACAAAATCCCCTCTCCCACTGTTCCTTGTAGTGGTGGAGCGAACCAGTGACCCGGAGGTCAAGTTGGATGGGGCCACAACCATCTGCTAGCTCCGGGTTCTGTTGGAACCAGCAAAGGGCTCTGGCGGCCCCCCACAATGTTATAGATGCCTGGGGTTTAACCACTCCAGCAACTTCTGCCACCGTAACCAACGCTGCTTACGGTGCGGTGGCACCCATACTAAAGATGTCTGTCCGCGTGCCATCACTGAGGTACCCACTTGCGCTAACTGCAAGGGTGATCACATTGCGTGCTACGGGGGCTGCCCGACTAGGAAGGATGTGATAGCCTCTAGAAGGGTGCCAGCACCAACACCGGCTAGGCAGAATCCTGCCCCTGCTGTACCAGTGCAGCCAGCTGCTTCTGGTACAACTCAGAGAGCACGTGGTGTGCCTACCTTTGCGGAGGTGGCAAGCAAGCCTGCGGATTTGCCGGCGGTATCACGGGAAATATACACACGTCCACCTAAGGCTACAAAAACAGCCCCTAAGACCACCCCCTCTCATGGAGCGCAGGGACGACGTCCTGCCAGAAAGCAAGAGTCCGATTCCGAGACGTCGAGCGGGCGAGGTACTCCCAAACCCGCTCGTCAGCTGAGGGATAGACGGTCTAATGGAGGGCCGGCGCCCAGGCGCTCTTCTGCATCACCCACTCCCACCAAAACTTCCTCTCCAAACGAAGTTTCTCCTCCCACCTCACAGGCCTCAGAGATGCTGGGTTGGTTGCAGCAACTGCTGCAGAACCACGGCCGGCATCTCTGTGAACCACGGATTCTGCAGCCCGAATGGTCATTGCCATGGAGGCGCTTGCCTTGTTATCCACAGTAAGCCGCGCGAGCCATAATGGCGGGTCGAACTAGGTCCTTGACCTCGTTCAGATTGGCATTCTGGAATGCGAGTGGCGTCAATGGACAGCAAGATGAACTCCTACAATTTGCGAGGTCATTTGCTTTGGATCTCATCTTGGTATCGGAAACACATCTCCGACCTGAAATGTCCTTCCGGATCTCCGGCTATTACTGCCTCAGGGTCGACCGTGTGGGCCGTCGTGGCGGTGGCACGGCGATCTTCGTGAGGAGAGGTGTAGTCTTTAACCCTGTCCAGCTCCCCCCTCTTCAAACCCTTGAAGCCACGGCCGTCTGCGTGAACCTGGGCGGTTCCGAGGTCCTGATAGTGTCTGCATATCACCCTCCTCGCCAACAATTCGTTGCTAACGATTATCTCTCTATCCTCGCCCTACATCCCAACGTCATTGTGGCCGGAGATTTGAATGCTAAACATCCGCGTTGGCATTCGGGTCCCCGGAGAGACGCAAGAGGTACAGAAATCATCCGCATAATAGATGGATATTCTCAACTGAGAGTTGAGGGTCCCTGGCAACCCACTCATTTGCCGCGAATTCAAGGCCGTCCTTCGGTCATTGACTTCGCAATCATCAAACATTTTCCATTTCACTTATCACTCAATTCACAAAGCGCCTTACATTCCGACCACAACCCAGTTGAGGCTGAGGTCAACTTACGGGTTGTCAGTCATGAATTCACGGTTCAAAACCGTGGGGTTGATTGTGACTGCGCGCGGGTCTGCCTAAATGACTCCATACCTGCTAACCCACACATCACAGACATACCAACCCTAGAGACGGCAATCTCTTCCTTCACCTCCTTCGTAGGACGAACTGTTCGTAACCTCACCGTTCACACTCCAGCACCTCTACACCCTCACATCATCCCGCTATACATCCATCTACTCATCCGCCGCTCTTGGGCGGCTCGCAGACTCTATCAGCGACACCGCACTCGCCATAATCAAGTTTTGCTCGTGGCTTGCGCCGAGAGGTTCGACTTCGAGTACACGGTGCTCGCGTGGGAGAAGTTGATGTCTCGAGTGAATTTTGAGAATGGCGAGGCGTGAAGGCTTGCGAAAGGACTCCGGAATCGTGGAGGAGCACCAACCACCCCTATCCAGGGCACCCAAGGCCTGGTGTATGAACCCCAAGCCAAAGCAAATGTGTTTGCCGATTACCTAGAGAGGACCATGGGGCCACGAGATGACCCCCAGGACCTAGACTTCACTGGCCGCGTCAAGCGGGAGGTTCGTTAGTATCTTCGACGTCCTCTTGCTGAGGCGGTCCGACTTCCTGTCATTTGATCCAGTGAGCTCCAGGGCGCACTCCGGCGTCTAAATCCCAAAAAGGCGTCGGGACCTGATGGGTTGACCCCTATCGTGCTCCGTCACCTTCCCTTCAAAGCCTTTCTTTTTGTTACTCGGGTTTTTAACATGTGTCTCGCCCTGGGCCACTTTCCACGACACTGGAGGGAGGCTCGGGTGACTTGCATTTTGAAGCCCGGTAATAATCCGGCTCCCCCCGCCAGTTACCACTCCATTAGCCTCCTGTCAGTCCTCTGGAAAGTTTTTGAGAGGCTTGTTTTAGCCCGCTTGTCGCCCCTACTGGGGAACATTCAAGCTATCCCTCCCCATCAGTTTGGTTTTCGTCCTGGGCACTCGACATCGCAGCAGAGGTCCCGAGTTCAAATCTTGGTCAGGGTGAGTTATCTGGATAAGGTTTTTTCCGGGGTTTTCCCTTATCCTTCAAGACGAATGTCGGGTAACTCTAAGCTCCATGGACCCTGGAATCATTTGAGCATCATTTCATCCAATTCATTCACCGTCCGATATGACTTAACGTTGGAGGACGTAAATTACAAAAAGAAAAAAAACCGGCTCCGTCTGGGGGAGGCCGCTGCTCTGGGTTTCCAGGAAAGGGCATTCACCGTGGCAGTATCTCTGGATGTCAAGAAGGCCTTCTCTACCACCTGGCATGCAGGCCTCCTACATAAACTAATAACCCTGGGGCTTCCTTCACACATGATACATATTCTACACTCTTTCCTTAAACACAGACATTTCAAAGTTACTGTATCGGGAAAGCTATCTATCAGAGGAGGCGTCCCCGAAGGCTCTGTCTTATCCCCTAGACTTTTTAGTGTCTATGTGGCGGATCTCCCCACGGAGCTACATGTTAACATAGCCCAGTATGCAGACGATGTGCTGCTATACAACACAGATAGAAACGCACGCAGAGCCTTCAACTCAATTCAGCGACACCTAAGCCTCATTCACGACTGCTGTAGGATTTGGCGATTGTCCATCAACCCGGAGAAAAGCCAAGCCATACTCTTCACCAAACGTCACTTTCCCGCCAACCTCCCCGCCTTTAACTATTCTGGCAGAAGGATAGTGTGGACAAACTCTCTGAAGTATCTAGGTGTAAAGTTTTACAAGGGCCTAACTTTTGGGGCTCACATCCAGGGGTTGGCTCATCTGGCATGCGGAGCTTCGGCTTCGTTATACCCCATGATGCTCTCAGGAATGCCGACACGCCTTAAGTTGCGCCTTTTTCAGGCTTTAATTCTTCCAATCAAGCTTTATGCGTGTGAGATCTGGGGGATGGCCGCAGGAACCAATCTGCGACAACTTCAGCGTGTACAAAATAGATGCCTTAGGGCCATCTATTCTGTTTGCTGGAGGTTTCCCGTGAGATACCTTCATGAAGCCTCATCTCTCCACTATGTGGAAGATGTCATTAGGCGCCGGGTTACAAAATTCTACGCGGCTTGCCTCAACATCAGAGCGCCCTGGTTAGGTCTCTAGGGAACTATAGATCCTCAGAAAGACGCTACAAGCTCTACCGGCTTCCCCGCATGGCATGCGGGCACACACGTTAACAATAAAGTTTTTATTACAACCTCAAAATTATTACTGTTTGAAAAATTAATAAAACCTTCTAAATTAAACTCTTCCTAAAATTTTCTCACACCAGCGGTGCACACAAGCGTTGCACCCGAGTTGGCTACCATGAGGAGCTACGACTATCTCCCTTCTTTTCATCTACCTAAATTTAAACCACCACCCTGCAAAACCCCACATATCCTGTCATTAAGTGGTTAAGTCCGTGTAGGATAAGTACACGAATGACACACATCGTGCTTACCCTCAGTCAGCCGCCAGCTACTTGATTGATTGATTGATTGATGTGCATATGCATTACATATAAAGAGTACTTCGTCGCAAGTTACGTGTTCGTTTCCAAGTAGAGAAGCAAGTAAGCAGGGAGTCAGCTGGCGGCTGACTGAGGGTCAGCACGACAAATAGTCAACATAATACAAAGCTTCTTGCGACACCGCACATTCAAAGTCACAGTCGCGGGGAAAACATCTACACTCAGACCAGTGAGAGGCGGAGTCCCCGAAGGCTCTGTACTATCCCCCACCCTATTCAACGTCTTTATGGCAGACTTCCCAACAGAGCCACGAGTCGAAATGGCACAATACGCTGACGACGTGCTTCTGTTCTGCAAAGACAAACACATCCTCAGAGCCTTCAACCCCCTACAAAGACATCTCCGTCTCACACAGCAGTGGTGTAGGCGTTGGCGGATGTCCGTTAATCCGGAAAAAAGCCACGCCATACTTTTCACAAAGCGCCACACCCCCGCAGACTACCCCAATTTCAGCTACCGAGGTCGAAGGATAGAGTGGACTAACTCTGTCCAGTACCTAGGTGTTAACTTGGACAAAGGTCTAACCTTTCGCCACCACATCAGGGACCGAGCGGCTAAGGTACAGGGAGCAATTGCCTCACTGTATCCAATGCTGGGGTCAACCTCGATGCCAGTTGGCATGAAGTTATACCTTTTCCGAGCGCTGGTAATCCCGGTTATGCTGTATGCCTGCGAGATCTGGGGCATGGCCGCAGACAGCGTGCTAGCACGGCTCCAACGTGCACAGAATAGAGGACTCAGGTCTATATATTCTGTGGGTCCTTATTTTCCTACCAGGTTGCTACACGAGGCCTCGAGTCTTCCATACGTGGAGGATGAAATCAGGCGCCGGGCATCAAAATTGTACGCAAGTTTACCATCTCATAGAAGCGCCCTTGACAGATCCCTGGGAGATTATGACCCCACTAGACGTCGCTCTAGTCAGCACCGGTTACCCCGCATGGCTTGCGGGCATCCGAGATAACCAAGGAGCTAATCCGAACAGCAGCTAAAGCTGAGCTCCACATCATCCTTCCAAGCTGCTTGGCATCAAAATTATAAACCCAAAATTTAAATAAATAAAACGCCAGGGTGCAAGGTGTTGCATCCTGTCCTTCAACCCCCAGGTACATACTAGTATCCTCAGAAAAAATTCATCATCTTAAAAATCAACATTTCATCCTACAATATCCCGATATTTACCTTACCTGCGGTAAAACCCTTAAAAACGGGTGGGCACGCAGCAAAAACCTTCTGGCTTTATACAGCCAGTCAGCACCACATGGCATGGCATGGCATGGTCAGCACGACGTGTGTCATTCGTGTACCTGTCTTATACGGACTTAACCAGTTAATGACAGGATATAGGGGGTTTTGCAGGGTGGTGGGTTAAATTTAGGTAGATGAAAAGAATGGAGGTAGCCGTAGCTCCTCATGTTTGCCGACTGGGATGCAACGCCTGTGTACACCGCTGGTGTGAGAAAATTAAGGAAGAGTTTAATTTAGAATAATTATTAGTCTAATTTTTCAGGTAGGAATAAATTTGACGTTGCAATAACAACTTTATTGTTACCGGGTGTGCCCACATGCCATGCGGGGAAGCCGATAGAGCTTGAAGCGTCTTTCTGATGTTCAATATTTCCCTAGAGACCTGACCAGGGCGCTCTGATGTTGAGGCAAACTCGCGTAGAATTTTGTGGCCCAGTGCCTAATGACATCTGCCACATACTGGAGAGATGAGGCTTCATGAAGATATCTCATGGGAAACCACCAGCCCACAGAATAGATGGCCCCAGG
This sequence comes from Mantis religiosa, assembly GCA_030765055.1. Taxonomy (NCBI): domain Eukaryota; kingdom Metazoa; phylum Arthropoda; class Insecta; order Mantodea; family Mantidae; genus Mantis; species Mantis religiosa. Next base: position 147,826,810 of record CM060958.1, on the reverse strand, counting down.
GCAGCGGCCTCCACCAAACGGAGCAACTGCTGTGATGTCGAGTGCCCAGGAAGAAAACTAAACTGATGAGGAGGAATGGCTTGAATGTCCCTCAATAGGGGGGACAAGCGGACTAGAATGAGCCTCTGGGAAACTTTCGAGAGGACTGACAGGAGGCTAATGGAGCGGTAACTGGCGGGGAGAGCCGGGTTCTTACCGGGCTTCAAAATGCATATCACCCGAGCCTCCCTCCACTTCGTGGAAAGTAGACCAGGGCGAAACACATGTTAAAACCAGAGTAAGCAAGAGTACGGCTTTGAAAGGAAGGTGGCAGCATGACAGGAGTTAACCCATCAGGTCCCGACTCCTTTTTGGGGTTTAGACGTCGGAGTGCGCCCTGAAGCTCATTGGGTCTAATAACAGGAAGTCGGTCCGCCCCAACAAGAGGACGTCTAAGATACTGACGTACCTCCGCTTGACGCGGCCAGTGAAGTCTAGGTCTTGGGGGTCATCTCGTGACCTCATCGTCCTCTCTAGGTAGTCGGCAAACACATTTGCTTTGGCTTGGGGTTCGTACACCAGGCCTTGGGTACCTTGAATATGGGAGGTTGGTGCCCCTCCGCGATTCCGGAGTCCTTTTGCAAGCCTCCACGCTGTGCCATTCTCACAGTTCACTCGAGACATCATATCCTCACACGCGCGCACATGGTGCTCGCGTAGGCGCAGACGAATTATCGGCGCAAGCGCCCGAACAGAACTTGATTATGACGAGTGCGGTGTTGCTGATAGAGTCAGCGGGCCGCCCAAGAGCGGCGGATTAATAGATGGAAGTCTAGAGGAATGACGTCAGGGTGGAGAGGTGCTGGGGTGTGAACGGTAAGGTTACGAACAGTTCGCACCACGATGGAGGGAAGGATGAGATCGCCGTCTCAGGGTTGGTATGTCTGTAATATGTGGGTTGGGAGGTATGGAGTCATTTAGGCAGACCCGCACGCAGTCACAATCAACCTCACGGTTTTGAACTGTAAAGTCATGACTGACAACCCGCAAGTTAACCTCAGCCAGAACTGGGTTGTGGTCGGAATGTAAGGCGCTTTGTGATTTCAGTGACAATTGGAATGGGAAATGTTTAATGATTGCGAAGTCAATGACTGAAGGACGGCCTTGAATTCGCGGGAAATGAGTGGGTTGCCAGGGACCCTCAACTCTCAGTTTAGAATCTCCATCTATTATGCGGATGATTTCTCTGCCTCTTGCATCTGTCCGGGGACCCGCATGCCAACGCGGGTGTTTAGCATTCAAATCCCCAGCCATAATGACATTGGGATGTAGGGCAAGGATAGAGAGATAATCGTTAGCAACGAACTGTTGGCGAGGAGGGTGATATGCAGACACTATCAGGACCTCGGAACCGCCCAGGTTCACGCAGACGGCCGTGGCTTCAAGGGTTTGAAGAGGGGGGAGCTGGACAGGTTTATAGACCACACCTCTCCTCACGAAGTTCGCCGTGCCACCGACACGACGGCCCACACGGTTGACCGTGAGGCAGCGATAGCCGGAAATCCGGAAGGAAATGTCGGGTCGGAGATGTGTTTCCGATACCAGGATGAGATTCAAAGCAAGTGATTTCGCAAAATGCAGGAGCCCATCTTGTTGTCCATTGATGCCACTCGCATTCCAGAACGCGAATCTGAACGAGGTCAGAGGCCTAGTTTGATCCGTCATTATGCTTTGCGCGGCTTACAGTGAACATGGCAAGCCCCTCCATGGCAATGACCATTCGGCAGCAGAATCTGACGTGTCAAAGAACCTCACCACCAGTTCACAGAGTTGCAGTTGCTGCAACCAACCTAGCATCTCTGAGGCCTGTGTGGTGGGAGGAGAAGCTTCGTTTGAAGAGGAAGTTTTGGTGGGAGTGGGTGATCTAGAAGAGCGCCTGGGCGCCGACATACCATTTGTACGTCCATCCCTCAGCTGACGAGCTGGCATGGGAGTACCATGCCCGCTCGGCGCCTCAGAATGGGACTATTGCTCTTTGGCAGGACGACGTCCGTGCGCTCCACGAGACAGGGTGGTCGTAGGGGCTGTTTGTGTAGCCTTGGTTGGGCGTGCGTGTTTAGTCCGTGATACCGCCGACAAATCCGCAGGCTTGCGCGCAACCTCCGTAAAGGTAGGCACGCCTCGTGCTCTCTGAGTTGAACCAGAAGCAGCTGGCTGCGCTGGTACAGCGGGGGCAGGATTCTGCCTAGCTGGTGTTGGTGCTGGCGCCCTCCTAGAGGCTATTACGGCCGTTCTAGCAGGGCACCCCCATAGCACGCAAAGTGTTCCCCCTTGCAGTTAGCGCAGGTAGGTACCTCAGTGACAGCACGGGGACAGACATCTTTGGTGTGGGTGCCACCGCACCGTAAGCAGCGTGGGTTACGGTGGCAGAAGTTGCTGGAGTGGTTAAACCCCAGGCACCTATAACATTGAGGGGGGCTGCCACAGCCCTTTGCTGGTTCCAAACGAACCCGGAGGTAACAGATGGTTGTGACACCATCTAACCTGACTTCCGGGTTACTGGATCGCTCCACCACTCAAGGAAAAGTGGGAGAGGGGACTTTGTGCCATGGCGATCTGGAGCTGGCCTTGTTAGCTGCTTTACAAGCCTTGGGATGATACCCTGGCGGACAATCTTCCACTGTTTTAGCGTGGAAGATATAGCGGCTTTTGTTCCTCCGCACTGTGCACAACTGCGACAGGGTTGGCATGACTTCTTCGAGAAAGCCAACAGCCCCGGGGAAGTCATCCACAAAAATCGGAGGAATATGTCTCCGTCGACCCCCACCATTCTGACCTCCGCTAGAATTGGCAGGGGTTCGACGGCTGGACTGGCCAGAGGGCACGCCTTCTGCAGCCAGCCTCTCAGCGCGCTTGGCTTTCCGGGACTTAACTTCACGGAACTCCCCCTCCTGCTCGCCATCCGTGCACATGCCGGAGGAGCTATGCTCCAAGCCTTCCTCGTATGCCGAACAGTAGCAGGAGTTAGGCGAGTACACAGTGGTCCTCCCGCTACGGTGTGGACACTGGCACACTCATCTTCGGAGTCAGACCCCGAGTTTTGGCCTACTCGATGAACTGGCTCGCGTGAGTCGCCCTGATAGGTTGATCTTGTTTCCAAAAGAACTACCTTGCCTTCTCCGCCGTGGCGTTGTTGGCGAGGTTTCCTCTTCCTGGTTGCACCAGTAGTGGTGCTGGGTAAGGCCGTTGCGGCCGACTCGGCTAGCCCGTCATGAGCTGAACTGGTGGACGGGATGGGTTCCATCTCTGGTATGGTTACTGACTAGGGTCAGACAGGTACTAAAAGCACTGCACCGATCTATATCAAGTGACACAAAGTACTAGGGTTAATTGTTCAGTGACATTGTGTAGTTTTTAGGGTCGAAGTCATTTTGTTGCTACGACACTCGTGTGCATTTTGTTTGATTTGATATTACTTAGACATACTAGAAAATTGTTGAACAATTTTTCTTAATTATAGCGGAGATGGAACTTCCGACGTTTACAGACATGATAAGACTCCGAAAATGACTTATCAGTGATCATGGACATTGGGAAACTTCTATACCTGTAATCATTTGAACCAACTTTATATTATTGCAAACAAGAAGTGGTGGTTTATTACATTTGTAGTAGTAAAACGCAGCTCAACTGACATTCTCTCGAACCTTCATCCCCATAAGTTGGGGAAGCTATTATTTAAAAATATAAAGACTTAAGATCGAGAAGATTCCTAAAACTGGGAAGAACCATTTTGAAATACATTATTCAACTGCTGCATCGGCAAATAAATGTCTCGATTCAGATTTCCACCTTAGTTTAGATGTTAATAGAATATAAAATCCAGTCGCTAAAAGACTGTTCTGTAATTTAAGCGTGCTTTGTTTCTCATGTTGGTTGAAGGTGACAGCTGACGGTAGCAGTTACGGAAAGCATATGAAAGTTTTGCTATGGGTTTGCTAATGCCACCAGAGAAACAAAAATATGGAAATCCCGAAATCGTTAATACTGTGACTTTGTGGGTTCGTGAAATAAAAAGTCGAGGTTACAAACACAAAAAATTGCACTTTATTTTCGTAGCAATACACTGTTCACAATTACAATTTAATATACACAATTAGTTGATTTTCCAATATCAATCTACACATACGCTCGACGCTACTTACACAACGCACGCCATAACACTACTCTCAACTGACTGTCGCTTCCGGTATCGATCGGCCCCGAAGTTTCTCGATTCTCCTTTTATGGAGGGGCAAAACATTCTCGAAGCTTCGTGCAACTTCGAGTGGCGGAAAGAGGGGTAAACGAAGACTCAGCTACCCCTCCTGTCTCCCCTCTCTCCACCGGCCTTCATTTATTGCTCGGCATCGCGGGCTTGTCGTTTGGGTAACACTGCTCCCTCCTCAAGGCTGGTCGTCCCGAACAGCGCCATCGTAGCGGGCCAGGCGATACAGGTGTACCACCAATATCTTTCCTCGGGGCACCTTCTGGATGCGGTAGACCACGTCGTTAATTCCTCTTCACTCCACGGTACGGTCCTTGACATGGCTGCTGGAGCTTCGGGCAGCGTCCCTTGGTCCGGGTCGGGCGATACAACCCGATCAGGTCACCTTGCTGGAACCCCTGGCTGTTGGCTTGCCTGTCGTATCGGGTTTTCATGCGGTCGCTCGCTTTCTGGATGTTCTGGCGAGCCATCTCGTGCATGTCGTGGAGGTGGTCCACCAGGTTCTCCACATACTCGGTCGCTGGCTGTTTCACCCCCGGAGGGCTACCAAAAGCCAGGTCACAGGGGAGGCGTAACTCTCGGCCGAACATTAAGCTGGCTGGCGTGATCCCCGTGGTGTTGTGTGTTGATGAGCGGTAGGCCAGCAAGAACAGTGGCACCTTGACGTCCCAGTCTCGCTGATGGCTGGCCACGACCTTCCTCAAGTGTTCCTCTAAGGTCTTGATGTACCTCTCGACCATGCCATCCGACTGGGGATGTAGAGGCGTTGTGCGGGTCTTGTTAACCCCAAGTCTCTCTAGTGCCTCCTTCATCAGGTTGGACTCAAAATTGGTGCCTTGATCACTGTGCAGCTCTAATGGTACCCCAAATCGGCAAAACACTTGCTCCACGAGGCAGTCTGTGATTGTCCTTGCCTCTTGGTTCGGAATGGCATACACCTCCGGCCACTTAGTGAAGTAGTCCACGACTACCATCAGGTACTTGTTGCCTCGGTCGGATATTGGGAACGGTCCAGCAATGTCAACGGCGATCCGTTCGAATGGCGCTCCGACGTTGTACTGTTGCATGCGACCCCGGCTCCTAGTCTGGGGACCGCGACTCGCCGCGCACACGTGACACTGACGGCACCCTCTCTCAGCGTCTTGTCGGAGCCTCAGCCAGTAGTAGCGCTGCCGTAGTTTGTCAATCGTCCGGTTCGCTCCCAGGTGTCCCCCCTGAAGTACCGGCGTGCACTTCTTCCAAGACTTCCGGGACCTTACTCCGGGGAAGTACCAACTGTTCTCTCTGCGTCTTCCCATCGGGTGATTCCCATACCCGGAACAGCTCCCGTAGGGGAAGGGATCCGTCCCTTGCAGCTGCCAAAGTGCGGGCGCTGCGGATCCTTAGCACTCGTGGTACCTCTGACGTTACTAGAGGAACCTTGGGCCGAACAGCCGAGCCCCTCCTTCGGGAGTTGTTCGGATTGGGATGGCTTCGAGGGGGCAGTGTGTTCCCGATACCCGTGGGAATCGGGTACGTCTTCGGACGGGGTTGAGGGAAGCCATTAAGTTTCCGGGTACTAGTCTGCTAAGCTAGTAGAAGGTGTGCTAGATCACCAGGCGGCCCCACCGAGGTCATATCGGTAGTCTTCACCTTGAGTGTTGACGCGCGTAAGTGGCGTATCCACTTCCATCCCGTCTTGTGTCCCGAGGACTAGATGGGAGGGGCTTGTTAGGTAACTAGGTCTTGCCCTACGGAAAGCCCCACGGAGGATGCCGAGCGCCCTTTGGGACAGCTCGGATACTCCCTGGTTGAAAGAGGCCCGGGTCTTGTTCCTACGGGTTCAAGGCTAATGGGAGTAGAACCTCTGGACTCAACCCGGAACAGCCTGCCCTCTCTGGTCTTCAACGAGTCCCATTGGGCCCAATAACACTTGTAGGTGGCGCTCTTCGGTGCGATGTCCGCCCAGGTTGGTCTCGTCCCTGCTTCCACTTCCCTCAAGAGTGGCCCCAAGCCTGCGTCCGCCAGCTGCTCCCTCCTCAGGCCTGCGCTATCCCAGCCATCCGCAGACACTGCCGTGACTACTCGAACTGCTGCGGCACGCTCCTTCTCCTCCACTCTGGTGCATTGGCCGCACTCTTCTGGACAGGGTCTTCGGGACATAGCGTCCGCGTTACCTTGGCTCTTCCCTCTGCGAAGTTCCGAGGTGAAGTGGTACTCCTGCTGCCTCTGGACCCAACCTGCTGTCTGGCCTTCTGGTCGCGCCGTCACCATCACCTCCCTCCTCGCGGGGACAACCACGTCTTCGTTCAAGATGACCCTACCGTTTCCAAGGCGCTCTTCGGGTTGACGGAGTATGACCTCTTCTCCGTTGAGCCGCAGGAACTTCCTGCCGACGTCGACCGTCGCCTCGTGGCTCCTGAGGGCATCCAGTCCCAGAACCACCTCCTCAGCCACCTTCGCGACGAACACCCACAGACGCACGGCACTCCGTCCCAAGGTCAGCTCCAGCAGGGCCTCCTTCTCCACAGGCATGTTGTCGCCCGATGCCGTCACAAGCTCGTATGGTCGGCTCGGCTTCCTCGTCGGCAAATCCTTCGGCACGTCAGGTCTGATGATGGTCACGGCCGCCCCGGTGTCCACCAGCACGCGGCACGGCTTTCCTCTTACCCAGCCGTCCGCGATGAGGTTGTCATCCATCCGCCGGCTGACGGCGCGGATTGTCACTTGAGGGGATGGTGGTAATGGCGCCGACGTGCCTCTCTCCACGCCGGGCCTTACTCGTTCTTCCGGTCGCTCTTCCTGATGTGGGCAGTCTCTTTGCAGGTGCCCGGGCTGTCCACACCCCCAACACAGGCCACTAGGTGTTCGCCGGCGTCCCTCGGTTGGTCTTCTGTCTCCAGCGTAGCGCACACTCCTCGTTCTCGACGACGGGATAGATGCTACCTTGGCCGCCTCCATCCTTAATGCCGCTGTCAGTGCCTCGTGGATGGTTTTATAATCGCCGAGCATTAGGCGCTGACGAATCTCCGTGTCCCGTACCCCGTCGTCAAAGTTGTAGGCGGCTTCCCGGGATAGGAACTCCAGTAGCAGGTCAACCAAGGCCTTGCTAGCCAGCTGCTCAATCGCTATGGCGAACTCCTGCAGCGTCTCCCCCGGCTGCTGTGACCTTGCCTTTAGTTGGCTGCGGTACGCTGCGGCTAAGCGGTGGTTCCCGAAACGATTCTCCAGGGCCTCCCAGATATCCTTGGGCGCCGCCGTTGTCTGCACCGCGTTTAGGACTTCCGCGGCCCGTCCCTGGAGGCTGGCTATTAACTGTGTGGCCTCCTCCTCCGGTGACCATCTATTGTGCTTGGTGTTAACTCGTATTTGTTGGGTTTTAATCATTAAATCACACAAACATTTGCACTCTCATTCATTCTGCCAAACTCTGGGGAAGATATGCCCACTGTGTTGCCAGTTTCCTTATGCAGAATAGTATCATTAGTCTGGTTATGCTGTGTTGATAGCTTCAGTGCATATGCATTCTTGTAGCAGATGATGACTGTTTAAATGCAGGATAATCAATAATGGAAGTAGTTAGGACAATTGCTCTTGTAGAAATCATTCTATATTTTGGTTTTGTTATCTGATATGTGGCGGTTATTTCATGTTTTTAAATTTTAAAAATTTATTTTGAATTGTTCAGGAAAGAGTGATTTGTACAAAATAGAAAATGTAAAATTGGGTAGACCATGAAATGACACAACTTAACTTAAATGTTACAAAATATTTTTGTTATTGGTAATTGCAAGAATGCAATTATATAATATGGTTACGTGGACCAATAAAAGAGAAGTAATTTAGTTGTTGTGGAAACATAGAGTGCAGAGAACCCAAAATGATCAGAGAACTTCTGCAATCGACGTTCTTGTGAGTAAGACGTGTTTTTGTGTCGCTCTGCAATTGTATAGAAAATGTTTAGTTGTGAATGCGTTTGTTTTGCACTAGTGGCATGTGCAAGAGATATAAAGTTCATTGATGGAACAACCATTATTTGTGAAAGCACACCACTTGCATTATTTAAAATTGTGGCAGAATTTAAAAATTGCTCTGTGGAATAAAACAATGTTTACAAGAGAAGAATTGTTCCTTATTCTCCAACAATTGCAGTATCAAATTCCTTTGCTCCGAGACTGCGCCCAGAGGTAAACTCATTGCTCCAGAGCTCTGAGGCATCTTCAAGATTTCTACTAGATCATCACCAAAGGGGAGAAACTAATCATCAGCATCTTATCTTCCATCATTCCCATTTGCAACAAAATCTGGTTGCAAAATGATTGCCAGAATGCGATCAAACATTGTAGTTTCAGATAGTTCATTATTAATGTTTGGTACTGTTGTGTAGAAGGCAGTAATCTAGTGAAGTTCCTTGATGTAGAAGGACTGTTGTGTTAATAAGTGGACCCTAATGGTCTGTTCTTTCTCATATATTGCACATACCTTTCACTCTTTGTTCAAGGTTCCCACATTGGTTCTGTTGCATATGTCATGATTGGTAATATTTTTAAATAAAGTAGTTGGCAACATGTTAATGTGACTGTAAATTTCAGAGGTGCATTGTTGGTAAGTCAACTATGCCAGGCCGTGGTCGCTATTCTACAGTGTAATCAGTTGAGAAATGTTTAGAAGTGAATAGAGCACTTTATCATTATCTGTGCCCTTTCTAAAGTACCTAAGTGCATATACCAAACCTCTACTGTTATCATATAACACTTTACAAGGTTATTTGAAGCAAAAGGTTAGAAACAGTGATGCATTTAACATTTGAAAGTAATGAGTCGGTAATTCAAACACAAACATCACTTAAATTATCGTTACTTGGACATGTTTGGGAGAACGGTTTGTCCCCATCGTCAGCACTTATCCAACAAGTGATGTTTGTGTTTGAATTAACGACTCATTACTTTCAAAACTTTTCAAGGTATTCTTTGTCATTGTAATCAGTTTTTTTTTTTTTTGGTAACCATTTCTACATTGGACCAAACTACAAGGGTCATCCAATAAATCAGTTTCCCTATTTTACAAAAAAATACAAGTAGGTTATTTACACTTATTTTATTTGCATTCTGCAACTCGTACACTACTTCTGCACATAGTCACTATTTCTGTCCAAATGTATTTGGTATCTTGGTTTTTTGATACCTTTGTCATACCAGGCTGGCTCTTGTCTCCTTAGACAGCACTTCACCTCTGTTTCCATCTCTTCATCCATCTCAAACTATTTGCCTCCAAGGGGCGACTTGAGTTGTTGAAAGAGATGGAAATCACTCAGAGAAAGACCTGTAGAATAAGATGAATGGGGAGAAAGGTCCCATTTGAAGTTCTGCCTTGATCTGTTGTTGCTTGTGAGCATCAGTAAACGAACATATGACCCATCTTGAACAGACTTTTTGATATTGCAAGATATCTGACAGGTTCGTTGTAACAGAGGAGCATCCAGTTTCCATACCAGGAGGCAGTCAATTCATTGTTTCATCAATGATGATGCATTGACCTTCATCCACCACATTCCAAATTGCAACAGCGTATTACTTGTAGCAGTAATAGGCGTGCCGCTGCATTCTTCAGCGTGCACATTTTGCCATCTTTCCAAGATCCATGAATGCTAGAGGTGAACCATTTGGATGCTCATGTATCCTTCTCTAAATTATATAATTATTAATAATTATTAATAGCCATTTCATTTTTCACTGTGAAAAAGCGAGTAACAGATTAGAGTTCAAATGTTCAAGTGGTAGCACCATATTAGCGAATGTGGAGCAAGCTTGCGCTATTAAAGTTCAAGCGCAGCCTCCATACCCTATTGAAAGTTTCTACAGTACCAACTTAATTTTAAAACATGTGGTTTGCAGAGAAGAAAACTTATTTATGGATGGTCCTTGTAGTAGCAAATATTGTGCATTAAAACTAAGACACATCACTACAGCTTTAATGGTAAATCATAGAAACGTGGACTTGTCTCTTTAAATGAAGTAGTTACATGTATTTCAGAGAGTTTAGCGATGTCCAAATTAATTGATAAAACTATTTGTAATCAGGCCTTCGAGGTTGAAAATGGAAGCAACAGCTGCCAAAATTAGCACCTCAAAAAGTCAAAATGTAAGTGACAGTGTGACAAACTGACTGCAAATAGTTTTATCAATTAAAAATCACACAACATTTGGTCTTATTGTAAACATCTTCTACCTAAAGAGAGCACAAGTGCCAAAAAATTATGAAGGGTAAAATATCCTTTATACCAAGTTTGGTTCTTAATGAGTAAGGACTGTGGTACAACAAAGCATAAAATTAATATAATTTTGAGTTGAACTAGTACTCCATGCTCCATATATTACTAGTTTTTACCTAGAACACATTTCGTTAACATCCTTGGCTAATGTTGACAGTTGACTTTTGATTTGGTGCTGTTATCAACAGTTTATCTTACAGGCTTTTCAATGTCCCCTTAAACAAGATGGAATATTAGAAAAAGTACGATCAGTTAATTCACATTGCAGAATACAATGAACTCAGTGCTGAATTGCTCAAAAAGAAAGCTGATAAATTCAAAAGACAACAAAGATGCAGAAAAATAACTACTCTTTCCCCAATCAGTAATAAAACTTCATACAAAAAATTTACATATCATCTCAGAGCTACACACCTTTTCAAAACAGTCTTCAAAGAGCACAACATTACTTTGGCCCCACAGAACAAATTTAGTGTACAACACCTTTTGAAATCACATAATACAAAGGAGATACTCACAGACAAAAAGCCAGGTGTGTACCGGATAAACTGCAAAGGCTGTGACAACTTTTACATTGGAAAAATAAAAAGGAACTTGAACATTAGGCTTAAAGAGCATTTTAGGAACATCAGGAACAAAGAAATAGATAAATAGGTGGTAGCGGACCATTTTTGGAAGGAGAATTACTAATAGAACAAGAAATCTATTTATTAAAAAGTATTCAGGATCCAACTGCATGAACCATGTGGGAAAAGATATTGATAAAAAAAATACAAAGGAAAACATTCAATTTGACTCCACCTTTGAAGAGAACTCAAGCTTCAAGTTTATCAAGGTACCAGCAGACACACCCCTATCACTACCAAGGAGTTAACCAACTTGAAATTCAATAGTCAACATAAGTTGAGGAATTTAGGAAAATCCTAACAAAACACATTCTATGTAAACATTAGGAATATATGGAGCATCAAGTTCTAATTCAAAATTATATTAATCATCTTCTTACTAGCACTACAAATATGTTGGACTTTTATGAGTTTAGATCCTGTTTGATAGACCCATTATGCTGATTGACTTATGTTTTCAGGATCATAACAATAATTCCAAAATTCATCAGCAATAAAGTATTCCAAACCAAATTTGAAGTGCTGCCTTGGAATTTTTCCAGAGTTTCTTTGTACCGATCAATAGGTGGTTGTTTTTGACTGGTAGTCAGTGAATGTAGAATCCAATGGCAACAAAGTTTTCTCACATCTAACTGTTGATGTAGAATAATATAAAATATTTTGAATTTGATTCCTAAGTGTGTAAGATGTCTGTTGACCTTCTTCAGACGTTGCTCAAACAGTGACTATATTTTCATCAGTAATGGTATTAAGCACTATAAATGCTGATATATTACCATAATGGTATGATGAGGCTAGTCAATGAATTGTGTTCTTAAAGACTATTTGTAGTCAGTTTATTGACTCTCGTCACTTCCTTTTGTTATATTATTGAGAGACTAGTTTCAAAGGCTGTTGCCTGCATTTTCAACCTCTCTCTAACTAGCGTCTGTTGTCTGCTCTCCTCTCTGGTGGTGGAACTATGAACTTCTTTGTCAAATTATCTACTGGTGGGATTTCAAAGTTCATTACAAAGTTCATTGACAAAGGAGTTCATAGTTCCACCACCAGAGAAAGGAGAGCAGACAACAGATGCCAGTTGGAGAGAGGTTGAAAATGGAGGCAACAGCCTTTGAAACTAGTCCCTCAATAATATAAGAAAAGTGACAAGTGTCAAAAATTACTAAAATTAGGCAAGTGAGTCAACCTTGTATATACTTTGCTCCACTTACAAGTTTTTTATGAAGACTAGTTTCTGGGGACTTCTCCCCTATCGTCAGCTCTGTGGTAGACTGATGATGCATCCGGTGTCTGCATCTGGCTTGGTGTTGTGCTGCCATCTAAAGTCCTGGTAAGTTTGATGACGTCATCTACCGCGGGAATTTCAAAATTCATCAAGAGGTCCTGTTTTTTCATAATAAATATGTTTTCCCAAATCTGTAGTTCCAGAGGTTTCTTTGCCTGTTTGATCAGTTCTATTTCTTGTTTTATGTTGTGATTCTCAGACCAAAAGTGATGTGATACGGCTGACTTGTCCATTTGTTTGAATTTAATATTTCTGAAGTGTTCTTTCATTCTTGTTCCTAGATTCCTAAAGAAAATACAGTAGTGCCACATAAGATGAAAAATAGCATAATTGTAAACAACCCTAATTTGCCAAAGTTATACTGCCTACCTAAGATCCACAAGACAGACAACAGCATGCTACCCATTATTAACAATATAGATGCCCCGACTTACAAACTGGCAAAATGGTTGTTGGAAGAATTTGACAAGTTTGAAAAGTTTGAATCTCTAAGCATAAACAATTAATTTGATTTAGTAAAGAAAATTGAAAACACAATTATAAAAACTGAAGAGGTGATGGTGTCCTTTGATATCAGATCTCTATTCACGAGCATACCAGTAGAAAAAATTCCAAAATTGATGAAAGGCTGGTTATCCAAAAGCAACGTTGCGCATGATAAAATAGAGGAATACATCAAATTAACCACCCTATGTATTGAACAAAACAGCTTCACGTTCTCCAGCAAGATCTTCCAACAAACAGCAGGCTTGGCCATGGGTAACCCTCTTTCACCATTACTAGCTAATCTGTTCATGAGTAATTTGGAAACACACATTACTAAAGCCTTTCCACATATTTTCAAATGTTGGCATAGATATGTCGACGATGTGTTTGCGATAGTCCCTAGAAGACTAACCGAGGATGCTATAAAGTTGCTAAACCTACATGAAAAATCCATAGTTTTCACCATTGAAGTAGAGCAGGATGAATGGCTACCTTTTCTAGATTTGAAAATCATTAGAACACCAACAGGATTACAATTTGGAATATACCGAAAAGCAACACATGTTGACAATTACATTAAATACAACCCATTCAACCCAGTACAACATCAATATGCAGTATTCCATAGTTTAGTTCACAGATTAATCAACATTCCACTAACAAAAACAGAATATGAACAGGAGTACGCTCACATACACCAGGTTGCCGAACTGAACAACTATAACACAAATTTCATCAAAAAACTGATCTATAGACACAAAAGAAACAAATACTTAAAGGACATTACTACGTTAAAAAAACTAGAAAACCCAAACACCAGATATGGAAAATTTACATTTCATCCAAAATACTTCAAAAAATTTGAAAAGATATTTAAGAGCTTCAACATAAAATTAGCCCCTCAAAACAAACACAACATCCGCAACTTACTAAACCACCCTCTAAAAAATAGCACACCGAAAACCCAATTATCAGGCATTTACCAAATGAGTTGCCAGGATTGTGACAAGATATACATTGGTAAGACCAAAAGGAATCTAGGAACAAGAATGAAAGAACACTTCAGAAATATTAAATTCAAACAAATGGACAAGTCAGCCGTATCACATCACTTTTGGTCTGAGAATCACAACATAAAACAAGAAATAGAACTGATCAAACAGGCAAAGAAACCTCTGGAACTACAGATTTGGGAAAACATATTTATTACGAAAAAACAGGACCTCTTGATGAATTTTGAAATTCTCGCGGTAGATGACGTCATCAAACTTACCAGGACGTTAGATGGCAGCACAACACCAAGCCAGATGCAGACGCCGGATGCATCATCAGTCTACCACAGAGCTGACGATAGGGGAGAAGTCCCCAGAAACTAGTCTTCATAAAAAACTTGTAAGTGGAGAAAAGTATATACAAGGTTGACTCACTTGCCTAATTTTAGTAACAATGGCACTCCACTTTCTGAAATACTTCTTTTTATTCTATATAAGTGTCAATAAACTGACTACAAATAGTTTTTATGATTAACTTTGATGTCACTATTATTAAATTCCTCCAAACACACAGAATTGTGTTCTGTTAATGCTGAAATCTTAAAGTTTATACAATATTTACTTTGTGTAAACACACAGGCGATAACGGGGGAGGATTCCCTGGACATAACTGGTTGAAAATATCTGCCTTTCCTCCAACTCTGGTAACTGTGAATGCTGGGACCCGGATGGAGCTGGAGTGTGAAGCCATTGGAAGCCCCAGGCCAACGATAGAATGGTACCATGGAAGGAAACCATTGCAGGTACGTATATACAGTAAGACCAGACCACTTTTGAAAAACAAAGTATGTTGTTTAGTGTAGTAAATGAAGACTTGTTTTACAGACAATAAATTGCTATTCTCAGTAGGTACATTACTCAAATTCTCTTGTTAATGGCTGCCACCTGCTCAGGATCAGGTTGGAAGATAAACTTTGATAATGTGTATGTGTGACTTGACAGAAAACAATATTGAAGAAGAAAACAAAGTGAGGAATTAGATTATATAGACATTTTTTAAAATATAAATGGCTGTTGCGATGTTGATGAAGAAGACACTAACAATGACGGAGGTTATAAACCGATTACAGAGGAAGGCATTATTCCATCATGAAGTGTTACTGAAAATGAAAATAAAGAGTATTCAGATTCAGACTGTGTTGATGAACCAGCTGTGGTTAGAACCCATACACAAGCAGTAACAAACAGAGAAACTGATGTTTTATTTTGAGAGTCAAGACAAATGAACCTCTAATGTTAAAGCGGATGTGAGATAAGTGATACACTAAACTGAGACAGCAGAAGCTCGCTGTCTTTTTTACTGCTGACTACTTTGTAGTACATTACCATCATACATAGACTATTACAGTACATAAAGTGTATGTGTTTTTAGGTGAAAGTTTGCTGATTGTAATTTCTGAAGTCCATTAAAAATATTTAGTGATATTACGCATGTCTTTTTATCATTTTTCCACCATTCTCTGGAGAACCTAGATTTTGGTTAACTCAGATCGACCTGATCCCAGTTAATTAGGGTAAACGAGGTTCTACTGTAATAGAGAATTAGTAGAATCAACTAAGTTGTACATGACAGACTGGAAAAGGAAGTTCTGCTTTTTCAGAAAGAAGATGAAACAAACCAAGTAGAAGACTTGCCTACTACATCAGGCAATTCTGGCATAGGTAAGATGAAGTCGCGACTCGTGTTGGACTGCATCATGCCACAGATGGAAGGCTCATACACCTGCGTAGCTTCTTCTGGAAGTAGAACTGCTCTTGCACCCTCTACAACAGTGCTTGTTGAAGGTAATCTCGTGAATTTGTATTTTTAATGAATATTTAGCTTACCTATATCAACATTATAAAGAACATTTGTGTGGATCTAGGATAATCTTTAAGACCATTCATTCATAAAATTTACTCACAAATTGAAATGTTTCAGTTTCTGTTTTCTGTGTCTTACATTTTTATTATGGTTACACATTGTATTTTCATGATATAGTATTTGCTTAATATTATCATTTTAAAGCCCTAAATGGTTATTTAGGCACTCATTGAACTTTACAGTCCCTTTTGTTCAGTTCCTTCCTTGGAACATCTTTCATTATTCAAAGAGCTTCTTGGACCACACTTCATAACTTTTATGAATTTAAAAGTTCTTTCAGACAAGGTAAAAATAAATAGTTTAATTACCTTTCATGGAAGTGTTCAAAACACTTTAAATTAAATTAAATTTAAGGACGAGTTGATTAATAACACTAAACATCACTTACTTCTATTTTAGTTAATTGATGGAAATTAATCATTTTTTCATACTAGCTGAATATAGGCTAAGGTCTTTGATAGTCAACATGAAAAATTAATGATAGCTGGGATTTGAACCACAGATCTCCTGGTTTCTGTCCAGTCGCTCTAACCGTTGAGCTACCATGGCCAATGTGCCGTCCTGACATTAAATTCTCCATTTGACTCATATATTTCCCCAGTAGACCACTAGGGACTCTCATATCCGAGGTACACCATTTGTGGCGACTTACTATTGTAAGTACTTGAGTCCCAGGCTTCATCATTTAACTCTTATTATTTTAGTTAATTGATGGAAATAAATCATTTCTCCACACTACCCGATAGAGTTAAATGATGAAGCCTGGGACTCAAGTACTTACGATAGTAAGTCGCCACAAACAGTGTATCTCGGATGCGAGAGCCCCTAGTGGTTTACCGGGGAAATATATGAGTCAAATGGAGAATTTAATGTCAGGATGGCATGTTGGTCATGGTAACTCAATGGGTTAGAGCGACTGGACGGAAACCAGGAAATCGGTGGTTCAAATACCGGCCATGGCATTGAATTTTTCATGTTGACTCTATCCATCACTTACTTTTAATTGTAAAAGCTATTTGTAGTCAGTTTATTGACACTTGTCACTTTTTTTACATTATTGAGGGACTAGTTTCAAAGGCCATTGCCTTCATTGCTGTTTAAAAATGGAGGCAATAGCCTTTGAAACTAGTCCCTCAATAATATAAATAAAGTAAGTGACAAGCCTCAATAAACCGACTGCAAATAGTTTTTACAATTAATTTTGATGTCACTGTTACTAAATTCCTCCAAACACACACAACTTACTTTTAAGTTTCCCACAGCATGTTTTGTGTGCTACTTTCCTCCATTGTCAACCGGACATCAACTGGTTCTCTGTGGTGTAGCTGGCGATAGTTTGTCATAGGTCTCCTCTGGTGGTGGCTCAAGGAACTAGCTGAACATATCTTTCTGGGGGATGTCAAAATTGAATGCAATAGAAACAAAGTATTTTTAAGAACCCTGTCACTCTAGTGTTACATTTCAATAATTTTGTCACATGTACTGTAGTTCTTTCTATTATACATTCTTGCACTCCAACTGGTGACCTCTGCCCCAAACTTCAGCCAATATAGAACATTTTTGTTCACTACTAAACTGTCATTGCTATGTTATCTGAAAATGAATTTGAGATTGACTTGTGATTTACCAACAAATGTAAAAATATGAGTTAGGAAATTTAACTTGCTACTGGCAAGTTGTCGTGCTAGCCTCATTGATTCTGACAATGTAAAGATCCATCTTTTAAAACCTGTCAATGCCATTGGGTTTATGGTCTGGTTCTAGACTTCCATTTTTATTATACTGAAATAAATGTAGGGCCTGCAACATTTATTAATATGTTCTGTAAAAATGAAGTGTTTGGAGCTTCAAATGTTTTTATTGTTTTGAAAAGTCATGCTTCACTACTGGTTTCCCCCTTTACTTTTTTTTTTAATTTCCTTTTCAGAATATTGTACTGAAGTGTCTGAGACTTCTTTAAAAAATGAGTTAATTTTAGTTTTATTTGTATGAAAGATACTTTGTATAGTGTAATATATTGCAGGTACAAACAGTGTGGACAACCTGACAGAGCTGTTGAGAGGATGTCAGTATAACGAGAATCTGTCCAGTACATCAGCACGCATCACCACATGGAGCCCTGTATACATGGAGATGATAGGACGTGATGTGTCTTTACCTTGCAGGGCAGAAGGACATCCCGTACCTACAATCTATTGGCTGGACAACGAGTCTCAACCTATCAGAGAGTCTGACAGGAGGTTTAAGGTAAATCCATAACTTATGGTCAGGGGTGGTCATTTTACCTTTTTGAAATCATGTATCTAACATCTCTAAAGAATTAAGTATAACAGATAAGGATAAGATGTTAATGTAATGTTAGTGAAATTGAAGTTTCTTAAATAAATTTGACATTTGTTTTAAACTAATAAAGACTAAAGCAGAGAATGCAGAAGTTTCGATACAGAAGCAGAAAAAAAATATGTATATATATTTTTTTAACAGTTTTTACTGTGATTTACTTTCTGGAGTGTAGTGATGTATCTAAGTTTCATCCATGGTAATAAACCATCTCAAAAATTCACTGGGATTTTAACCTGCCATACTAAACAATGAATTTTTTCAATGATCTCTGTAGTTGTGACTTCCACAGGACGTCCAGAGCGAGGCTCATCACTAGAGCTCGTACGTCCCATTTTAAACTCTACAACCAACCTTTTAATTATTGTATATGAAGGGACAGAGCAAGGCTCATCACTAGTGCTCGTACGTCCCATTTTAAACTCTACAACCAACCTTTTAATCATTGTATATGAAGGGACAGAGCGAGGCTCATCATTAGTACTCGTACGTCCCATTTTAAACTCTACAGCCAACCTTTTAATTATTGTATATGAAGGGACAGAGCGAGGCCAATCACTAGTGCTCGTACGTCCCATTTTAAACTCTACAACCAACCTTTTAATTATTGTATATGAAGGGACAGAGCGAGGCTCATCACTAGTACTCGTACGTTCCATTTTAAACTCTACAATCAACCTTTTAATTATTGTATATGAGGGGACAGAGTCTTTCAGTCTACTGTCTGCGGCGAGCTGCGCTTCTGCGTAGACTACAGAAAGTTGAACGCTGTCACCCGGAAGGACTGTTTCCCTTATCCCGGATTGACGACACCCTGGACACGCTAGCTGGTGCACAGTGGTTCTCGACCCTGGGCCGGAAGTCGGGCTACTGGCAGGTAGCTCTAGACCCAAGAGACAAGGAGAAGACCGCATTCTCGACGGGCCAAGGGCTCTGGCAGTTCACGGTTATGCCCTTTGGCCTCTGCAACGCACCAGCTAACTTCCAACGACTCATGGAGTCAGTGATGAGAGGGCTGACTTACGATGCCTGCCTGCTATACCTGGACGACATCATCATCGTCGGGAAGACTTTTGAAGATCACCTCGAGAATCTGAGTAAGGTGCTACAGAGACTGCAGGCGACCAACTTGAAGCTGAACGCGAAGAAGTGCCAACTCTTCCGTAAGGAAGTGAACTACTTAGGCCACATAGTCTCAGCAACCGGAGTGGCCACAGACCCGGAGAAGACACAGGCTGTGAGAGATTGGCCTCGTCCAAAGGATAAGAAAGAATTGCGCAGTTTCCTGGGGCTGTGCAGTTATTACCGCCGCTTCATAAAGGGGTTCTCCAACATCGCAAAACCCCTCACCCGCCTGACAGAGGAACACCGGCCTTCTGTGTGGACGGAGGACGCCGAAAGCGCTTTCCAGCACCTAAAGGAGACCCTATGCAGTGCTCCAATTTTGGGATTTCCACAACCCGGTGGCGTCTTCATTGTGGACACCGACGCCAGCGACCATTGCATTGGAGGTGTCCTATCGCAGATCCAGGACGGCCATGAGCGGGTGATAGCCTATTACAGCAAGACGCTATCCAAGGCAGAGAAGAACTACTGCTTCACCCGACGAGAATTATTGGCGGTAGTAAAGACCTTGGAGCACTTCCATAAGTACCTGTACGGTCAGCCATTCCACCTGAGGACTGACCATTCCGCCCTAACCTGGCTATTGAGCTTTAAGAACCTGGAAGGCCAGACAGCACGTTGGGTCCAGAGGCTGCAGGAGTACGACTTCACCTCGGAACATCGTATAGGTAAGAGCCACGGTAACGCAGACGACATGTCCCGAAGACCCTGTCCAGAAGAGTCTGGCCAGTGCACAAGAGTGGAAGAGAAGGAGCGTGCCGCAACAGTCCGAGTAGTTGTGGCAGTGCCTGCGGACGGCTGGGATAGCGCGGGCCTGAGGGGGGAACACCTGGCGGACGCAGACTTGGGGCCACTCTTGAGGGAAGTGGAGGCAGGGACGAGACCAACCTGGGAGGACATCGCATCGAGGAGCGCCACCTACAAGTCGTACTGGGCCCAATGGGACTCATTGAAGACTAAGAGACTAGAAGACTAGGAGCCGGGGTCGCATGCAGCAGTACAATGTCGGAGCGCCATTCGAACGGATCGCTGTTGACATTGCTGGACCGTTCCCAGTTTCCGACCGAGGCAACAAGTACCTAATGGTGGTCGTGGACTACTTCACCAAGTGGCCGGAGGTGTATGCCATCCCAAACCAAGAGGCAAAGACAATCACAGACTGCCTCGTGGAGCAAGTGTTCTGTCGATTTGGGGTGCCGTTAGAGCTACACAGTGACCAGGGTACCAACTTTGAGTCCAACCTAATGAAGGAGGCACTACAAAGGCTGGGGGTGAACAAGACCCGCACGACGCCTCTACATCCCCAGTCGGATGGCATGGTCGAAAGATACATCAAGACCTTAGAAGAACACCTGAGGAAGGTCGTGGCCAGCCATCAGCGAGACTGGGACGTCAAGGTGCCACTGTTCTTGCTGGCCTACCGCTCGTCTACGCACGACACAACTGGGATGACGCCAGCCAGCTTAATGTTCGGCCGAGAGTTATGCCTCCCTTGTGACCTGGCTTTTGGAAGCCCTCCGTTGGCGAAGCAGCCGGTGACCGAGTATGTGGAGAACCTGGTGTACCACCTCCATGACATGCACGAGATGGCTCGCCAGAACATCCAGAAGGCGAGCGACCGCATGAAGACCAGATATGACAGGCAAGCCAACAGCCAAGGGTTCCAGCAAGGTGACCTGGTCTGGTTGTACCGTCCTACCCAGACCAAGGGACGCTGCCCGAAGCTCCAGCAGCCATGGCAAGGACCGTACCGGGTGGTGAAGAGGATTAACGACGTGGTCTACCGCATCCAGAAGGTTCCCCGAGGGAAGATGTTGGTGGTACACCTGGATCGTCTAGCCCACTACGATGGTGCTGTTCGGGACGACCAGCTTTGAGGAGGTAGCAGTGTCACCCAGTTAGCGGAAGGCACGACTGGCGACAGCTGGAAGGAACCTGAGGCAGCCGAGCCACGCCCTCCCCCCATTAATCTCGGTCACTAACTGAGGGATGATTAGGGAAATGTCACTTGTCGCTCGCCGCCCCTTTCCCCCCTCCCATTGCCATCTGGAACCTTCGCGTGTATTCCCGGAAACTAGAGACTTCGAGAAGACGGCGATATTCCTATAAAAGGGCTGCAGCGAGTGAAGTCAGTCAGTCAGTGCTTGACGTGCTAGCGAACGGACGAGAAGACTGTGTACGTGCATCGGAACGGTAACGGACGAACTGGTGAATCGTAATTGTGTGCATTACATAATTCTGTGTAATTGGCAAGTGGAAATAAAGAACATTGTTGAGTTTGTGTAATTGGACTTTTCATTTCACGAACCCACAAAGTCACAATATTTCTTTGCTTTACTCTACTTACTAAATATAGTAGTCTTAGTTTATAGTTTTTTAATTAAAATCTTAAATGTTGACGAGTCATCAACTTACAAGCATTGCTCAACCATGTAAGTGTAATGTAGCAAATAAAGTATTCTATTCATACAGAGGGATGCTTGTCGTCCAATGTAGACAGCTCTCATATATGTATGCATTCCTCCAGTGGTACGCTGAGAAAGGTGACGAGTTTTACTAGGAATAAAACTTGGATGGTCACATGTCACGCCAGAAACAGTACCTTGGTGGAATAGTGCTTCACTTATGTACATCAAATTTGAGCAGACAATCTCTGCCCAAAAGAAGATTATGAGCTCTGACTTGTAGGATTGACATGGTGTTGCAAGAGGAGACCATAAATGCTAAATGTTAGACATTGCAAATTATGAGAAGGACATTCCAGAACAGTAGATGTGGAATGTTCACAAGAGATGCACAACCTCAACTCAAGCACATGGGATCTATTACTTCAGTTTGGATGGGAGAACTTTGACCACCCACTCTACTGCCCCGACCTTGCACCTAGTGACTTTCAACTTTTCTGCCGGAAAGTGTTTCAGGATGATGCTGAGGTAGTGACTTCATGGCACCAAATGTTGGCAGACTCCTATGACAAAGGCACACAAACATCAGTAATCTTATACAAAAATACCTCACTTAAGTGATGAATTCGTTGAGAAGTAGCCGGTGAATTTCTGTAAATATTGCAGTAAATATAAGATGTTTATCTTTCTCAGCCATTGCAAACTATTTCTAAATGAACCTCATATTTGACTCCATATCACGTATATATGCACAGAAGTTCCTTAAGGTATGCTAGCGACCCTTTGGCATTTTTCTTTAAATTTAGCATGGTGGATTTAAAAGGAGTAGAAGTTGAGGTCTTCAGGGAATGTATACAGCAACGTAGTTTGAAAATGCTTTTGTTATGCATATCAGATATGATTTCATTAGGGAACTAAACTGTTATGTGTTTGCAGGTATTGACCAATGGGGATCTGTACATTTCTAAATTGCGCTGGAATGACATGGGAGGCTATACATGTGTAGCAACCAACAGTGAGGCTCGAGATGCAGTTACAACGTTTGTTTACCCTGTCCTGGTAAGTCTTCTTCATTTACTTAATCTACAAGGTGCGTTCAAGTTATAACACTTCCTTTTTTTTCAGAACTGGAACCAGATAGGAACTTCTGTTTTTTTTTTTTTTTTAAATACACGTGGACTCTTTTTGAATGCGTGACACAGATGGCACTGTACAGTTCATAGAACTCTAGTGGCAGCAATGAAAGTTAGGATTGTGTTTGATATTTAAAATGGCGACGTTTTCATTGCAACATCATGTGACAGCAATCCAAGATAGTCACAGCCTTGCACCAGCGACATGCTCCAGCGAGTGGAGAACATTGTTTTGGAGGATTGCCGATTGAGCATTGCAAACATTGCCTCCAAAATTGACATTTCCATGGGATGTGTGTACACAATCCTGCATAAAGATCTGAAAATGCAAAGTGTTCGGTCTTCATTGAACTGTCGCACCCAGGAATGCACATTAGACACATCCATGGTATCATCACTACATGCCTCACTCAACTGGCAAATTTCAATAGGTGTCACACCACAAACATGGAGAAAACAAATGATTACACGCTGCTCTTGCAATGAAAATATTGCCATTTTAAGTATCAAAAACAGTTGTAACTCTTGTTGCTACCATTAGAGTTTTATGCACTGTACAGTGCTGCCATCTTTGTCATGCATTCACAAAGAGTCCACGTGTATTTTAAAAGGCCAGAAGTTCGTATCTGGTCTCAGTCCTGAAAAAAAAAAATGGTGTTATAACATGAACGCACCTCGTCTGATGGAGTTCAGTTCATTTCAAAAACACTATGGTATTGTCAAAAGCAAGATTCTGTACTCATTTAAAATAGAAATTGTAGAGTGCATGATCAGGGCTATAGGTGGCTGTTCTGAGAGAAGATGCATTGTGATGTAAGAGCAATAACTTTGAAACTATTGTCTTTGGAATGCACAGATTTAAATGTTTATGGAGTATAGAGTTAATGCAGCCAACACTATACCACTCTGCCAAGTTTCTCACTCTCACTTACAGCTTCCCAAGGTCGGCCAGAGTGAGCATTGCCTTTCAGAGTTTCTTGCCTTTCTTCCAATGATCAAATGCATCTTGCTATAACACACTTTATCACCAGGAACAGTTATCAAGTTCTCATGAAGCTTATAGCATATGAAAATGTACAATCTAATGTTTTCTTTAGAAATACCCATGCTTTTTACCAGCTACTGTACATCTGTCATTATGTACGTTTAAACTTCTTCGATAACGTGCAATATAACTAAAAGTTATTTCCAGACTGTTATGCGATGGTCTGCTGGAGTTAGAATTTCCAGACATTTCATCTCTAGTTTTGCTGTTGTGGTCTCCTCAGAGAGTTTGTATAGCATTTCCAAGGGGACTACAACATGTCACTGAAGATGTCTGTCGCAGTTGTAGATGAAATGTCTGGAAATTCTAACTCCAGCAGAAAAAGGTATAACAGTCTGGAAATAACTTCTAGTTATATTGACTCTGGCCTACACTCTCAAGGTAACATCCATTGTTGCCAATTGTGTTAGTTACATTTCTTTACGTATTATTTTCCAACAATGTAGAGGCTGATTGCAAAACTTTCTGAATGTCCTTCAATGTTGTGGCTAAGAGGAAATGTCATACTCAGTAGAATATGTAATGTGACTTTGTGAGTTCGTAAAATTAAAAGTTCAAGTTGCCGAAATTCAAAATGCTCTTTATTTCCGTAGAAAAACACTTTTTGTACAGCCCTGAGCAGCCAAATTACATAACATACAAAAATACAACCTTGAAGGTCGTCTGCCACTCGACCACAAACAAAAGAGTTCACTTTGAGATCACAGCTGCAGGCACATGATTATCAGTTCCGATTACGACTGTCCTGACAACTAACCTCGACTTCTTTTTATACCTCTACTCATTGTTCTAGAAATTGATTGAATGTTCTGTAACAAACAAGAAAGCGAACCTTCCAGTCAAGTATCTGTCTCTTTCTTCATCTGTTTCGGCAAGCTTTTATCTCCTTGCTGCACTATCTCTCTCTTTGTGCGTGTCCGTCACAACAATGGGCTCGCCACACTGCTACCTCCTCAAGGCTGGACATCCCGAACAGTACCATCGTAGCGGGCCAGACGATCCAAGTGTACCACCAACATCTTCTCTCAGGGCACCTTCTGGATGCGGTAGACCACATCGTTAATTCTCTTCACCACCCGGTATGGTCCTTGCCATGGCTGATGAAGTTTCAGGCAGCGTCCCTTGGTCCGAGTAGGGCGATACAACCAGACCAGGTCACCTTGCTGGAACCTTTGGCTGTTGGCTTGCCTGTTGTATTGGGTCTTCATGCAGTCGCTCACCTTCTGGATGTTCTGACGAGCCAGCTCATGCATATCGTGGAGATGGTCCACCAGATTCTCTGCATACTCGGTTGCTGGCTGTTCGCTTCCAGGGGGCTCCCAAATGCCAGGTCACAGGGGAGGCATAACTCTCGGCCGAACATTAAGCTGGCTGGCGTCATCCCAGTGGTGTCATGTGTCGACGAGCAGTAGGCCAGCAGGAACAGTGGCACCTTGAGATCCCAGTCTTGCTAATGGCTGGCCATGACCTTCCTCAGGTGTTCTTCTAAGGTCTTGATGTACCTCTCGGCCATGCCGTCCGACTGTGGATGTAGAGGTGTTGTGCGCGTTCTTGTTCACACCAAGTGTTTCCAGTGCCTCCTTCATCAGGTTAGACTCAAAATTGGTGCCCTGATCACTGTGGAGCTCTAACGGCACCCCAAAAGGCAGAAGAGTTGTTCCACGAGGCAGTCTGTGACTGTCTTTGCCTCCTGATTCGGGATGGCATATTCCTCCAGCCACTTGGTGAAGTAGTCCCGTCCCGACCACCATTACGTACTAATTGCCTCGGTCGGACACTGGGAATGGTCCAGCTATGTCGACAGCGATGCGCTTGAATGGCGCTCCGACGTTGTTCTGCTGCATGCGACCCCGGCTCCTGGTCTGGGGGTCACGACTCGCCGCCCACACGTGGCATTGACGGCACCATCTCTCAGCGTCTGCTTGGAGCCTCAGCCAGTAGTAGCGCTGTTGGAAATTGTCGATTGTTCGGTTTGCTCCCAGGTGTCCTCCTGAAGTACCGGCGTGCACTTCCCCTAAGACTCTGGGAGCTTACTGCGGGAAAGTACCAACTGTGTCTTCCCATCGGGATTCCCATGCCCGGAACAGCACACCCTCTCTAACCTTCAGCGAGTCCCATTGGGCCCAGTACGACTTGTATGTAGCGCTCCTTGGTGCGATGTCCTCCCAAGTCGGTCATGTCCCTGCCTCCACTTCCCTCAAGAGTGGTCGCAAGTTTGCATCCGCCAGCTGCTCCCTCTTCAGGCCTGCGCTATCCCCGCCATCCGCAAGCACTGCCATGACTACTCTGACAGCTGCAGCACTCTTCTTCTCTTCCACGCTTGTGCATTGGCCGCACTCTCCTAGGCATGGTCTTAGGGACATGGCGTCTGGTTGACGTGGCTCTTCCCTCTACGATGTTCCGAGGTGAAGTCATACTCTTGTAGTCTCTGGACCCAAAGGGCTGTCTGGCCATCCAGGTTCTTAAAGCTCAATAGCCAGGTTAGGGCGGAATGGTCAGTCCTGAGGTGGAATGGCTGACCGTACAGGTACTTGTGAAAGTGTTCCAAGGTCTTTACCACCGCCAGTAACTCTCACCGGGTGACGCAGTAGTTCTTCACTCGTGGCCGTTCTGGACTTGGGATAGGACACCCCCAATGCAGTAGTCGCTGGCTTCGGTGTCCACAATGAAGGTGCCACCTGGTTGTGGGAATCCCAAAATAGGAGCACTGCAAAGTGTCTTCTTCAGCTGCTGGAAAGCGCCTTTGGCATCCTCCATTCACACATAAGGCCGGTGTTCTTTTGTCAGGCGGGTGAGGGGTTTGGCAATATTGGAGAAGCCCTTTATGAAACGGCGGTAATAACTGCATAGCCCCAGGAAACTGCGCAATTCTCTCTTATCCTTTGGCTGAGGCCAATCTCTCGTGGCCTGTGTCTTCTCCAGGTCTGTGGCCACTCCGATTGGTGAGACTATGTGGCCCAAGTAGTTGACTTCCTTGCGGAAGAGCTGGCACTTCTTTGCGTTTAGCTTCAAGTTGGTC
Organism: Mantis religiosa; assembly: GCA_030765055.1. Taxonomy (NCBI): domain Eukaryota; kingdom Metazoa; phylum Arthropoda; class Insecta; order Mantodea; family Mantidae; genus Mantis; species Mantis religiosa. The sequence goes on along the minus strand of CM060958.1, from coordinate 147,799,934 downwards.
TTCTGCAGTCTCCGTAGCACCTTACTCAGGTTGTCGAGATGGTCTTTGAATGTCTTGCCAACAATGATGTGGATGACCCTGCAGATTCCAAGGCATTCTTTGGTTGCCGGAGTATCACCTCTTCTCCATTGTGCCATAGGACCTTCCTGCCGATGTCGACCGTTGGCTCGTGGCTCCTGAGAGCATCCAGTCCCAGTATCACCTCCTCAGCCCCCTCCGCGACAAACACCCACAGCACTTCACCCCAAGTCAACTGCAGCAGGACCTTCCTCTCCACGGGCAAGGTGTCGTCCGATGCCGTCACTAGCTGGAATGGTCGGCTCGGTTTTCTCGACGGCAAACCCTTGGCCACGTCTGGTCTGATGATCACGGCTGCCCCGTTGTCCAGCAGCACGCGACACCCCTTCACCCAATTGTCCGCGATGAGGTTGTCATCCATATGCCGGCTGATGGTGCGCAGGGTCACTCGAGGGGGTGATGGAGATGGTACTGACGTGCCCCTCGACCTTACTCGTTTTCCGGCTGCTCTCCCTGGTGTGGGCAGTCTCTCCAGGTTTCCCGGCTGGCCACACCTGCAACACATGCCACTAGGTCTTCGCCGGCGCTCCTTGGCTGGCCTTCCGTCTCCAGTGTAGCGGATACTCCTTGTTCTCGGCGTCGGGTTAGCCGTCACCTTGGCCGCCTCTATCCTCAATGCTGCCATTAGCGCCTCGTGGATGGTCTTGTAGTTGCTGAGCATCAGGCGCTGATGTATCTTGACGTCTCTTACCCCGTCAATGAAGGAGTGGGTGGCTTCTCGGGATACGAATTCAGATGGGAGGTCGACCAAGGCTTTGCTGGCCAGCTGTTCAATTGTCAGGGCGAACTCCTGCAGTGTCTCCCCTGGCTGTTGCGACCTTGACTTCAGTTTGCTGCGGTTCTCCAGGGCCACCCAGATGTCCTTGGGCGCCGCCGCTGTCAGGACTTCTGCGGCCCATCCCTGGAGTCTGGCTGTTAGCTGTGTGGCTCCTTCAAAATGCTCTTTATTTCTATAGAAAGACACTTTTTGTACAGCCCTGAGCAGCCAAATTACATAACATACAAAAATACAACCTTGAAGGTCATCTGCCACTCGACCACAAACAAAAGAGTTCACTTTCAGATCACAGCTGCAGGCATACAATTATCAGTTCTGATTAGGACTGTCCTGACAACTAACCTCTACTTCTTTTTATACCTCTACTCATTGTTCTAGAAATTGATCGAATGTTCTGTAACAAACGAGAAAACGAACCTTGCAATCAGGTATCTGTCTCTTTCTTTATCTGTTTCGGCAACCTTTTATCTCCTTGCTACACTATCTCTCTCTTTGTGCATGCTGGCTGCGCCCGAAGCAACAATGGGTTCGTGACAGTAAGAATTGAAGCAATTGACAGTGAAGCAACACAAATATTATAATATGTTAAATAGTTTGTAACCTAATTTCAGTTATATGTTTTTAAAGTATAACTTCAAATGTGAAAGGATGTCTTTTGTAATTAATTGCCACTTCAGCTTCTGTTTCTTTATTGACACACTATTTACATTGTTATGGATAGTGCTGCTGGGTGATTGGTTGTTTACTATTGTATTGCCATCTACTGAAAGTAAAATAAATGTGTTGACACAATCAATTGGTGGCATTTCAAAATTTACCACACAATCTTTATATATTAAGCAAAATCTCCCATAGCATTGAACCTACAGGTCCATTTAAATACTCCAGTAATTTAACTTCTGGATTTTATTTCATGATTAAAAGACTGGGGATATCTACAGCTCGGCCGGCCATTTTCCGGCTCTGACATTTCTCAAGAGGGGGAAGCGGGCTGTTGCCAGTTCTTTAGCGGGAATTTCAAGCACAGGAACAATGCGTATTTTAACTATTTCACAAACCAGTAGGCATATTATTATAATAGCAATAATAATAGGATTTACAGACACTAAAACTCGAAATTCACGCTCGCACAAAATAGCAAAGAAAGTTCTCCAGCACAAGCACCAAAAGCTAGTGTAGCCACGTGGTCCACATAAAATTAAAGTGGCAACACAGTGTTAGATTTGGAAGCCACACCTAGCAGCGACAATGCTTATTGGCGCTAGCAGACAGTTTTCATATTCATATTCATATTCATATTTATTCACCAGGAGATTCTTACAGAATTTTGGGCTTTGTCAAAATAATATAAATAATTTAAATATATACAGTTGTAAAAATATTTAACTACACAGGATACATGATAATTCTATAAACATTAGTCCTTTTAACAATTAGTGTGATATTAATAAAGGTTTGAAAGCTAATACACATCATCTTAAGTCGTAAAATCCACAGGGTGAGGCAGGTCCAGGCGTCCACATCATCTTCCTTGTTGTTTTAACTTCCTGACCATGACAATGGATGTACAGACTCCCAGTGCTGCTAATAGAAGCAGTTAGTGTCTGTTAAATGTGTGAAAGAAATATTAGAATACAGTGATGTTGTAATGAATATCTTGTATGATAATGAAATTGTAAGTTGGACTTCAATGTTCTGAAGCTAATATAGTCCTATTTTTTCATTCTAAGGATAATTTTGAAGATGTTTTCAATTACTCATTACTGTATGTTGGTAAACCTTCCCCCTCCACCTCCTGTGTCACACAGACCTCTTGTAGACTATCTCAGGCTCTTTACCCAAAACTGACATGGTTTAGTGTGTGAGTATTCCTTTTTTTTCTTTTGTTTTTAGAATGATACAGTCCTCCTGTTGTATGGTAACCTGCATTACCTCAGCATTCTTTTTAAACTGCTTGCCAAGTTTTGTTTTATATTTACTGTTTTTAGTTATGAAAGGCCCTATATATTGTTTGAGTGAAACAGTGCATCTTCATTGTGAAAAAGTAAGCAAATATTCAGAAATTTGGATTATTTGTGGCTGGATAAATTTGGTTTTTATTAACATGATTCTTCCATATGAGTATGGTGAAAGACATGCTGTGAAGGTATTTGGTTCTGGCTAAACTTAAGTTATTTTTGTTTACAGAACGAGGACAGCTAAAATTTGATGCCAAGGAGAGACGTGAGTTTTATGCTAGTCATTATAACATTGAGGTGCTTGGCAGTTGCCTCAGTTCTACGTCTGCAGGAGAAGACAAAGTGTCAGCATTTTTAATTAGTTGTAAATATCACAGAGAACCAAAATATTAAAAGATTATGTATACATTTTGGAAAAATAAAATTTGATTCATTTAATGTTCTACTTCTTTCATTTTCTGTAAGATCCAAAAAACTGAACCATGGAGAGAAACTCAAAGTTCTTAGGTTTAGCTGAGCCCAGCTAAATGTAACACGAGGTAAAGAACTGAGTAAAAAACAGTTAAGCTACCCCAATGTTAACATTTTGTTTAAGTTAAGGTGTTTAATAAATGTTTTGGAAATATCTGCAACAAACCTTGCTGTGTTTGACATTTTAGAATGTTTCAAATAGAAGAATGGATGGATATCAGAATTGTAACACTTGAAGCTTTCATGGTGAGCATTATTAATCAAGGTTTTGTGGGTCATCTACTGTGTCAGGAATGGCTTTTGGTCATTTTATACTCCATAGCAAGGGAAGACAGGCAGCGGTGGTGTGACGTCAGCTCTAACCGCCAAATATGCCCCCAAACGAAAGGCAGGTTAGCGTGTGACGTCACCTCACTGATTTCTGCTGCCCAAGAGGAAGGAAATAGTGTGATGTGTTGCTGTCCCAACAGCATAGGAAGACAGGAAACATATCGGGTATTAATAATATGTACAACTTACATCTTGGGTGTTGTAATATTAATGCTGACTGCTTTAATTACACAATTGGTCACAGTTTATAAACAATTACATTTTGACTCTGTGCTATGAGAAAATATATAAAACTTCAACTCATAGTTTATCAGAAGGTCAGGAATGTTATAAAGTAAGTAATATAAAACATAAAGTAATTTTCTCTGCAAATTAGAGGAGACTCATTTAGAGCAAATTTACGTGGACATTTTCCAACACTCTCTGTTTCGTTTTTCTTTAACTAGTTTATCAATGTCAGGACGTAATGTCTGGGAAATCTGTAATCAAAGGCTGAATGTTAATTTGTTAACTGACAAGGTACTTTGGGCTTTAAACTTAGCTAATTTCATAACAAAAAAAAATTGTTCACACACATATGCCAAGCCAAACATACACAATGTCCGTGTGGCCAGTGAATACAACCTCGGAAATCTGATTTGGGGGACATTCTTGTAAAAATCAGCCAAGTCTTTCTTGTGTCTATATTTGTCAAATAAACCGTGACATTGTAAATCTAACAGTTCCATTTGTTACGTGGCAGCTATATTGTTGTCGTCGAGTGCGCTACACCTGACTGCACTCACAGAACCATTTGTATAGGCAACTTTGTACTACACAGCTCTTGCCTGACGTCACACGCACCTCGCTCCCGGCTGAAATACGTCACAAATCTCGAATCTGTCTTCCTCTGCTCCACTGCCTTCCTCAGGATTGAATAAACTGACAACGATGAAGTACTGACAAGCTGTTAACAGCCCAAAGGTTTTTACTACGTACCCATCCAGGTTTTCTGTTTTACTGCAGGTTGAAATGTTTGGTAAATACACGATGGATTCAAATAAGGAAGGCTTGAGACGTAGCTTGATTACTCTAATTTTGAACAGGATGCAAATCCATTTTTCTTCAATTTATTTGTGTCATTGCTTGTAGGTTTAAATGTGGGATAATTTAAAAGCTCATTTGGATGATTAAAATGATGTTCCTGTTTTGCTGCTGCTCGGTTTCAATGAAATGGTTCACGTTTGTACTTTCTGTCTCATGGCTTAGTGCTGGTACAAAGAGGCCCGGCTTACACGCTGAAGTGTACATTGGGTTTATAGTTCAGAGATTAAATACTTATTGTCTACATGGGTGTATGTAAAACCCATAAGGTGACCATCCTTACGCCTCCGAGAAAATTTTAATTATGTTAATGTCTTTAAATGTTTGACCAACACAGACACACACAACAGACACACACTTACCAATATTACACTTACCGACACACATTTACCAACACTTACACTTACCGACACACACACTTACCAACACACTCTTATCGACAAACACTCTTACCGACACATACACACTTACAGACAAACTCTTATCGACACACACTCTTACCGACACATACACACTTACCAACACACTCTTATCGACACACACTCTTACCGACACACACACTTACCGACACATACACACTTACCGACACACACACTTACCGACACACTCTTATCGACACACACTCTTACCGACACATACACACTTACCGACACACTCTTATCGACACACACTCTTACCGACACATACACACTTACCGACACACACACTTACCGACGCACACACACTTACCTACGCACACACACTTACCGACACACACTTACCGACACACTCTTATCGACATACACACTTACCGACAACCACACACTTACCGACACATACTCTTATCGACACATACTCTTACCGACGCACACACACTTACCGACACACTCTTATCGACACACACTCTTACCGACACACACATTTACCGACACATACTCTTATCGACACATACTCTTATCGACACACACTCTTACCGACGCACACACACTTACCGACACACTCTTACCGACACACACTCTTATCGACACATACTCTTATCGACACACACTCTTACCGACACACACACTTACCGACACATACTCTTATCGACACACACTCTTACCGACACACACACTTACCGACACATACTCTTATCGACACATACTCTTATCGACAAATACTCTTATCTGCACACACTCTTAACCACGCACACACACTTACCGACACACTCTTATCGACATGCACACTTACCGACACACACTCTTATCGACACATACTCTTATCGACACACACACTTACCGACACACACACTTTCCGACACACACACTTACCGACACACCCACACTTACCGACACACACACTTACCGACGCACATACACTTACCGACGCACACACACTTACCGACACACACACACTTACCGACACACTCTTATCGACATGCACACTTACCGACACACACTCTTATCGACACATACTCTTATCGACACACACACTTACCGACACACACACTTTCCGACGCACACATACTTACCGACGCACACACACTTACCGACACACACACTTACCGACGCACATACACTTACCGACGCACACACACTTACCGACACACACACACTTACCGACACACTCTTATCGACACACACACTTACCGACACACTCTTATCGACACATACTCTTATCGACACACACACTTACCAACACACACACTTACCGACGCACACACTTACCGACACACACACACACTTACCGACACACTCTTATCGACACACACACTTACCGACGCACACACTTACCGACACACACACTTACCGATACACACTCTTATCGACACATACTCTTACCGACACACACACTTACCGACACACCCACACTTACCGACACACACAATTACCGACACACTCTTATCGACACACACTCTTACCGACACACACTCTTACCGACACACACTTACCGACACACACTCTTATCGACACATACTCTTACCGACACACACACACTTACCGACACACACACACTTACCGACACACACTCTTACCGACACACACACACACTTACCGACACACACACTTACCGACACACACTCTTACCGACACACACACACTTACCGACACACACACACTTACCGACACACACACACACCTACCGACACATACTCTTACCGACACACTCTTACCGAAACACACACTTACCGACACACTCTTACCGACACACACACTTACCGACACATACTCTTACCGACACACACTCTTACCGACACACACACACTTACCGACACACACACACTTACCGACACACACACTTACCGACACACACTCTTACCGACACACACACTTACCGACACACACACTTACCTACACACACTCTTACCGACACACACACTTACCGACACACACTTACCGACACACACTTACCGAAGCACACACACTTATCGACACACACTCTTACCGACACACACACACTTACCGACACACACTCTTACCGACACACACACTTACCGACACACACTCTTATCGACACACACTCTTACCGACACACACTCTTATCGACACACACTCTTACCGACACACACACTTACCGACACACACACTTACCGACACACACACTTATCGACACACACTCTTACCGACACACACACTTTCCGACACACACACACTTACCGACACACACTCTTATCGACACACACTCTTACCGACACACACACTTACCGACACACACTCTTACCGACACACACACTTACCGACACACACTCTTACCGACACACACACTTACCGACACACACTCTTATCGAAACACACTCTTACCGACACTCTTATCGACACACACTCTTATCGACACTCACTCTTATCGACACACACTCTTATCGACACACACTCTTATCGACACACACTCTTACCGACACACACACTTACCGACACACACTCTTACCGACACACACTCTTATCCACACACACTCTTATCGACACACACTCTTACCGACACGCACACTTACCGACACACACACTTACCGACACACACTCTTATCGACACACACACTTACCGACACACACACTTACCGACACACACACTTACCGACACACACTCTTATCGACACACACTCTTACCGACACACACACTTACCGACACACACACACTTACCGACACACACTCTTATCGACACACACTCTTACCGACACACACACACTTACCGACACACACACTTACCGAAGCACACACACTTACCGACACACACTCTTATCGACACACACACACTTGCCGACGCACACACACTTACCGACACACACACACACTTACCGACACACACACACTTACCGACACACAGACACTTATCGACACATACTCTTACCGACACACACACTTACCGACACACTCTTATCGACACACACACACACTTACCGACGCACATACTCTTACCGACACACACACTTACCGACACACTCTTACCGACACACACACAGTTACCGACACACTCTTATCGACACACACACTTACCGACGCACATACTCTTACCGACACACACACTTACCGACACACTCTTACCGTCACACACACACTTACCGACACACATACTCTTACCGACACACACATACACTTATCGACGCACACACTTACCGACGCACATACTCTTACCGACACACACACTTACCGACACACTCTTATCGACACGCACACACTTACCGACGCACATACTCTTACCGACACACACACTTACCGACACACTCCTACCGACACACACACTTACCGACACACACACACACTTACCGACACACACACTTACCGACGCACATACACTTACCGACGCACACACACTTACCGACACACACACACTTACCGACACACTCTTATAGACACACACTCTTATCGACACATACTCTTACCGACACACACACTTACCGACACACACACTTACCGACAAACACACACTTACCGACACACACACACTTACCGAAGCACACACACTTATCAACACACACACTTACCGACACACACACACTTACCGACGCACACACACTCACCGACACACTCTTATCGACACACACTCTTATCGACACATACTCTTACCGACACACACGCTTACCGACACACACACACTTACCGACACACACACACTTACCGAAGCACACACACTTATCAACACACACACTTACGACACACACATTTACGGACACACACACACACTAACCGACACACACACTTACCGAAGCACACACTCTTATCGACACATACTCTTACCGACACACACACTCTTACCGACACACACACTTACCGACACACACTTACCGACACACACTTACCGACACACACACTTACCGACACACACACTTACCGACACACACTCTTATCGACACACACACTTACCGACGCACACACACTTACCGACACACACACACTTACCGACACACACACACTTATCGACACATACTCTTATCGACGCACATACTCTTACCGACGCACATACTCTTACCGACACATACTCTTATCGACACACACTCTTACCGACACACACACACTTACCGACACACACACACTTACCGAAGCACACACACTTACCGACGCACACTCTTATCGACACACACACACTTACCGACGCACACACACTTACCGACACACACACACACACTTATCGACAAACACACACTTACCGACACACACACTTACCGACGCACATACTCTTATCGACACACATACTTACCGACACACACACACACTTACCGACACACATACTTACCGACACACACACACACTTACCGACACACACACACACTTACCGACACACACTCTTATCGACACACACACACACTTACCGACGCACACACTTACCGACACACACACACTTACCGACACACACTCTTATCGACACACACACACTTACCGACGCACACACTTACCGACACACACACATTTACCGACACACACACTTCTCGACACACACACTTACCGACGCACACACTTACCGACACACACACAGTTACCGACACACACACTTACCGACACACTCTTATCGACACACTCTTATCGACACACTCTTATCGACACACACTTACCGACACACTCTTACCGACACACACACACTTACCGACACACTCTTACCGACACACACACTTACCGACACACACACTTATCAACACACACTCTTACCGACACACACACTTATCAACACACACTCTTACCGACACACACACACACTTACCGACACACACACTTATCAACACACACTCTTACCGACACACACACTTACCGACACACACACACACACTTACCGACACACACACACTTACCGACACACACACTTACCGACACACACACTTACCGAAGCACACACACTATCAACACACACTCTTACCTACACACACACACTTACCGACACACACACACACACTTACCGACACACACACACTTATCGACACATACTCTTACCGACACACACACTTACCGACACATACTCTTACCGACACACACACACTCTTACCGACACACACACTTACCGACACATACTCTTACCGACACACACACTTACCGACACATACTCTTACCGACACACACACTTACCGACGCACATACTCTTACCGACACATACTCTTACCGACACACACTCTTACCGACACACACACTTACCGACGCACATACTCTTACCGACACACACACTTACCGACACACACACTCTTACCGACACATACTCTTACCGACACACACTCTGACCGACACACACACTTACCGACGCACATACTCTTACCGACACACACACTTACCGACACATACTCTTACCGACACACACACTTACCGACGCACATACTCTTACCGACACACACACTTACCGACGCACATACTCTTACCGACACACACACTTACCGACACACTCTTACCGACACACACAATTACCGACAGACACACACTTACCGACACACTCTTATCGACACATGTACTTACCGACACACATAGAATTACCGACAGACTCACACTTACCGACACACACACATTTACCGACACACACACACTGTTACCGACACATGTGCTTACCGACTAATGGCTAAAAGAGGTGTGAAGCTATAAAAACATTAAAATGGATAAAAACGTAGACTAAATCCTAAAATTGACATTTAAGAACAGTTTAGAAACCTTGGGTACCGCTGTCTTCACACAGATTGAAGACTGACTTCCCCTCTAATTACCAGAGAATTACCGGGCTGTCTCCCAAAAGGGCGACCGGTGCCTTCCATAAGGCAAGACCTAGAGACTAACAAGCCCACCATCTGGGCCTGCGGGCTCAAGACGGGATGGAAGTGGATACGCCACTTACGCGCGCCAACCCCATAGGGGAAGGCTACCGATTAACCTCGGTAGGGCCACCTGGTGATCTAGCACACCTTCTACTAGCTATGCAGGCTAGTACGCGGGAATGTTTATGGCTTCCCTCAACCCCGTCCGCAGACGTACCCGATCTCCCAAGGGTATCGGGAACCACTGCCCCCTCGAGTCCAACCCAATCCGAACAACTCCCTATCAGGGAGGGGCTCGAATGTTCGACCCGAGGTTCCTCTAGTAACGTCAGAGGTACCACGAGTGCTAGGGGTCCGGAGCGCCCACACCTTGGCAGCTGAAGTGGACGAATCCCCTTCCTTACGGGGTCAATAAGAACATGGCGGACCGTCAGGGCTGCACCACGCGGCCCGGTTAATAAGAAACTATGGGTAAAACAGCAATGGCCAAGGCGTAACCGAGCCAAGTGACTTCCACCCGACGGTAGGGACGGCAGGACGGACCGCTCCCTGCGCCAGGAGGACAGCACAGCGCTTTGCACTTCTAGCCGTAGGTCTTCCGAGGTCATCATAGGTATAGTAATCATCAGCTGTGTGGTCGCTGTCTTTGCTGCCGCATCCGCTAACCTGTTCCCTGCGAGGCTCACGTGTGCAGGAACCCAAGCACACACCTCGCTAACGCCAGAGGCGTGGAAAACGTGGAGCGTGTCCTGGATTCGCTGTACAAGGAGGTGGTAGTTGTACAGCTGCTGAATGCTAAGTGCGCTAAGGGAATCACTGGTAACACTGGTCAACAATGAAAATGTTTCGGGCTTAAAAATAGTGAATTTACATTTATTTCCATCTGCTGAATTCAAAAATCACGATAAAATGATAGATTAGCTCTTGTTTTGAAGATAAAGTGACATTTCATTTTTTAGAGTGAAGATTTTAAATTTGGGGGATTTTTTTTTGGGGAGTTGGCACACCTGTCAAATAACAAAACACAATCAGAGAGAAAGTTTGGAAATTAAGTGATGCAAAAGTTAAGAAAGGCATTTAGGTCAGACTACAAATGGATCCTCCATTTGACCAAATTTTGGAGGGGAAAGAAAAGGAAGCTTGGGAAGCCTTCAAGGGTGTTGTTCATGGATTTTTAAGCAACAAAAGAGATGACAACTACAAGCATTTGGTGACAGTGCTCCTGTAAAAATACCGTAACCTTGGATATAACATGTCCCTTACCACTCCCACCTAGACTTTTTCCCTCCTAGTTGTGGAGCTGTTAGTGATGAGCATGGGGAGAGATTCCATCAGGACATTTCTGTTATGGAACAAAGATATCAGAGCCGTTGGAATGAAGTAATGCTTGGTCTTTGTATAGGGATTCTGCGGAACTCCATCACAAGAGGCATGCTAAAAGACGACGTCAATAGGCCACCACATGATTCTCTTCAGACACGACTATCTGCAAAGTATTTTTCCAGCAATTTAGGACTTAGCATGTAATTACCAGTTAAAAAATTCAAATGCACTTTCATTGTTGTTATCATGTAATTAAAATGTATCCTTTTCTCTCAATCCGTTAATATGTAATACTTCCACCTTGTGTATATCATAGAAACTAGAGCTAATAACAATTTTTCATTGTCATATTTGTTTTACTCAACCCAAAATTAGTAGAAATTGCCTCGTGAAGTGCTCGAAACATTCACAAATTATTTTTTTGTTGCCCAGTGTAATTAAGCAGTCGCCCATCTTTTGTTCACGGACATGTAAAATGGCTCGGTATATGGCATAAACTTCTGTGGTAAAAATAGAGGTGAGGCTGTGGAACCCGAATGTATATTGTTTGGATTCAGAAACATAGGGGCAGCCAACCCCATTTGAGGTTTTAGAACCATCAGTAAAAATTACAACACAATTATAATGTGATAAAAATTCTAAAAAGTATCTGCGGATACTACAAGGAAATGAAATGTGTTGTGTTTAACGCCCGCTTTTACTACATACGGCACCGCAGGCGATGACACTGATGATACCTGAGATGAAGATGGGGCATCGGTGGAATGAGATGGCGGGGGAAACTGGAGATCCCGGAGTAAACCCGCTCCAGCGCCGTGTTGTCCACCACAAATCTCACTTTGCGGTCGCCTGGGATCGAACCCGGGCCGCCTTGGTGAGAGCCAAGCGGTCTAACCACTGAGCCACGGCGCAGCCTACTACAAGGAGCTATTGTTGTATTTCATCATGGTAAGATCATAGTAAATTTAAGCTGGCGTAATACCACCACAGTTGTTGTTGGGGCAGGGAGAAAGTAATTTATTTGAAATGCAGGCTGACTTATTATCCTTTAGTGGACCAAGCACGTGTAACATCATGAGAAAAGTTAATTTGTTTCACAAGGATACATCGAAGCAATAATCCAATGTTTGGTGTTCCATAATGAACCAAATCTATAAAAGTTGTTTGTTCATGAAGCATTTTCAAGAAAATTGCCTATTTCTGTGGATGTACTGAACATGTTGCAAGGTTCGTTTAGATGTAAATAGTACAAGGGTGAGTCAAATGAAAATCTTAAATATTTTTTTAAATATTATTTATTGTGCAGAAGTGGTAATCTCCCCCACGCTCAATGCAACTCCTACAGCGCTTACAAAGTGCATAAATGCCTTTAGAAAAAAGTTCTTTTGGTAGTCCGCACAACCACTCATGCACCGCGTGGCATACCTCTTCATCGGAACAAAACTTCTTTCCTCCCATTGTGACTTTGAGTAGTTCAAACATATGGAAATCACTTATTACCGAGGCATAGCACTGTTATCGAATGTGGGAAAAATTTATACGGGTATTTTGGCAGAAAGGCTGCAAGTCTGGGTAGAGGAGCATAATATTCTTTCAGAATTCCAAATGGGCTTCAGAAAGGGGAGGCGGACAGTTGATAATGTATTCATCATAAAAACACTAGTAGATAAATACCTAAAAAATAAGAAAGGTAAATTATATATGGCTTTTATCGATTTGGAAAAAGCTTTCGATCGGGTAGAGCTGAAACTGTTGTGGTATAAGCTGTTAATGAAAGGAGTGAGTAATCAAATGGTAACTATACTAAAAGAATTGTATAATGAAAATACATTTTGCATAAAATATGAAGAAGGGGCACTAACTAAAGAAATACAACTGGAGGGAAAAGGACTAAGGCAAGGGTGCAAGCTAAGTCCAATTTTATTCAATTTATTTATTGATGATGTATTACAAAATATAAGTAAGAATAATAGTCTCATACCAGTAATAAACAACTTACAAGTCCCAGGTTTACTTTTTGCAGACGATTTGGTAATAATGTCCATTACTGTTAATGGGTTAAAAATATCTTTGCAAGAGGTGGAGAAATACTGTTCAGAGTGGGGCTTAAAGGTAAACAGCGAAAAAACCCAAATTGTAGTATTTAAAAAAGGAACTAAATTGAGTAAATATGAAAAGTGGAAGAAGGGAGAAGCTGAATACAAAGTAGTGCGTGACTGTACTTACTTAGGATTAAAATTGGATGCAGGAGGCAAATGGGAAAAACAAAAGAAATCAGCACTGGCAAAAGGGAAAGCAGCAATGATGGCTGTGAGAGGGTGTCTATATAAAATGCCAGAGATGGAGATGAAATGGTTGGAAAGAGTATATAGTTCTGTAGTCGAGGCCAGAATGCTATATGGCATTGAAATATGGGGGCTTGAAAATGGGTGGGAAGTTGTGGATCAGATACACAGGATGTTCTGTAAGGAAGTTTTGGGGCTGCCAATGGCAACAGCAAACGAAGTTGCTCAAATTGAAATGGGGAGAGTAACAAGGAAAGGGTTAATAATGGAAAGAGCCTTGAAATACTGGCATAGGATCTTGAATTTAGATGAAGGACTCTTATTGCAACAATGTTTAAAATATCAAGAAGCAAGTCTGCAAAGCTCGGGCTGGGCAAGCACTCTACGAAACAATTTAGAAAATAATGGCTTAGGGGATATTTGGAGAAAAAGAGAGAGAAATTATAAAGGTTTCTGGAAGGGTGTTAGAAAAAGATTTGAAGATATAGAGATTCAAAAACTGTTCAGCCAGTTAGGTGAAAAGAGGTCATTGGTATATTATGTTGAGTTAAAAAGTGGCTGGGGAAGGGAGCAGTATATAGATAAAACCATTAATGAAGAAAGGAAGGGGATAGCATGGCTGAGAGCAGGAGTGTGGAGGCTAAAAGGGCAGCGGAATGGGTTTGTGAAAGACAAGTGCCCATTGTGTGGGGGTAAGGAAGATGTGGAACATATCCTTTTCGAATGCAGGGAAACAGAGATTTGGCGAAAAGAATATATCTGGAGAAAAATTAAGCGAAGTCCTGATATATGTAAAATTATAGATAAAAATCTCAAGAATGTAGGTCAGTTCTTAGATAAAGTGAAAAATAAATGGAAGTGGACTGTGAAAAAAGGAAATGAACAATAGTGTGTAAGCAATAGTAGTAATGTTAGTAGTAATAGAAATGTAAGTAGTGTACTACACATTTTGTAATTCAATGGGCTGCTCACCAATTAATGGCCTGGGCCAAATACTGGTGATCAGCTCAACAGTTGTAATAGCTTAGTACACAAATAAATAAATAAAAAAAAAAAAAAAAAAAAAAAAAAAAATGGAAATCACTTGGGGCAAGGTCTGGTGAGTATTGTCACCCGAGCATTGCAACACCCTATAGACCAGCTGAGAGCGGGAAGCAGGGGAGGTCCGTGTTAGCCACGCCCCCCCTCGTTTGTCTTATAGTGGTGACAGGAGATGGCTGGGACAAAAAACATCACTGCGCCATCTCTTTCTGTTCCACCTGTGTTCTCGAACTTACGGGATATTTCATCTAATGGAGAACCTTCCAGATCGGCAAGCGGACCCTATATAAGCAGCACGTCGGGCAAGAGGAGGAGTTAGTGAGTCAGTCAGAGTTCTTGGTGTAAGAATGCAGTGCTAGTGTACGACGAGAAGACTGTGTGAGAGCATCGGAAGATTATACGTAATTACGAGTGCAAGTGAAATTGTAACGGACGAACTGGTGAATCGTAATTGTGTGCATTACGTAATTCTGTGTAATTGGCAAGAGTTTAACTGTAAGTCGGTGGAAATAAAGAACATTGTTGAGTTTGTGTAATTGGACTTTTCATTTCACGGCCCACACAGTCACAGTATGGTAGATGAGAAAGACACTCAAAATGCAGGTCTGTGATTGTTGCAACTGTTGTAGGGGCAGTGTGGGGTTTTGCATTGTCATGTTGCAAAAGGACACCTGCTGACAGTTTTGATTTGATTGCAGGCCGCAGATGATTTTTTAGGAGATCTGTGTATGATGCACTGGTGACAGTGGTCCCTCTAGGCATGTAATGCTCCAAAATGACACCTTTTTTGTCCCAAAAGAGAGTCAGCATAACCTTCCCTGCTGATGGTTCTGTTCGAAACTTCTTTGGTTTTGGTGATGAGGGATGGCGCCATTCCTTGCTCGCTCTCTGTTTCCGGTTATTGGAAGTGAACCCAGGTTTCGTCCCTGATAACGATTCTTGCAGAAAAGCCATCACCTTCTCATTCAAAGTGCATCAACACGTCGTTCTCTCATTTCAGGAGTCAGCTGCCATGGCACCCATCTTGCAGACATTTTGTCAAACTGGAGCACATCATGCACAATGTGGTGTGCTGACCCATGACTAATCTGTAAACATGCTGTAATGTCATTCAGCGTCACTCGGTGGTTTTCCTTCACTATGGCTTCAACTGCTGCAATGTTCTGTGGAGTTACAACTTGTTGTGCCTGACCTGGACGTGGAGCATCTTCCACTGAAGTCACAACATTTGTGAACTTCCTACTCCATTTGTAGACTTGCTGCTGTGACAAACATGCATCACTATACTGAAGCTTCATTTGTCGATATATTTCAATAGGTTTCACAGCTTCACTACGAAAAAACCGAACAGAACACTGTTCTTCCCTGGTGTAAGTCACAAGTGGGGTGGCCATCTTTATACTGTGACTTTGTGGGTTCGTGAAATAAAAAGTTCAATTACACCACTCAAAAATGTTCTTTATTTCCACCTTGTTACAATGTCACAATTACCTAAAATTTCGTAATGTACACAATTACAACTAAGCCAGTTCGTCTTTCCACGTACACTCGGCGCGCCTTACATTACTGCTCGCCACGACTCACTCAACACAACTCACTCCTGTTGCCCCTCCCGTATTGATCGGCGGCCCGAAGTTTCTCGAGATTTCCTTTTATGGAGGGGGAAAACATTCTCGATGCTTCACCCTCCTTCGGGCAGCAGGAGGAGGGGGAAATGAAGACTCAGCTACCCCTCCCTCCACCGGCCTTCATTTATTGATCGGCATCGTGAGTTTGCCGCTTGGGTAACAATACTGATACTGTGACGGTATGTGTGCATCTGCACTATGCTGCCATATACAGGCCATTCTGCACGCTGTTTGTAGCATGCTTACACATGGATAACGGCGCGAAATTTTGATTTGGTATTACAAATTTAAGGTTTTCATTTGACTCTTTACTGCCAGAAGTACAGTGCGTCTGTAAAGTCAAGATGCACATTTGATCAGGCACAGGAAAGCAACGAAACAAACACCTCAAAGGTGAAGTGAGGTGAAATTAAATGACAAATAGTAATTATTTTTCCGAGTATTTGTGTAGCCTGGGGAAAATCAATAAAAAAATCAGTCACAGAAATTGAACTTACAACTCCTGAGCCTGCACCACCGAGCCTTGTTGATCCCTTAAACTACAGAGTGCAGTTTTTGTCAGCACAGTTATAAGAATACCCTTTCTTTCTAACCAATGAATCACTCTTATTATCAAATTATATGCTGTCAGACTTTTGTCCATGTTGAGAGTGATGCAGTGCATTATCAAGACTAAAACTGAAGACATGAACTATGGCAATTTATCTGGTCATGAGGATCTTCCTAGGTGGACGTTGCTGCAGCTCCTCTTGTGGATCCAGAGACACTTGCATGATGGTAAAGCCTGATATTCATTTGTTTTGTACCTTCTTCCATACATAGTCTAAGAGAGGTCATATCTCACCTCTACAAGACAGAATTAACTTTCTCTATTACTTGCAGTAAGCAGAGCAAATAAAAGTTCAATATTGAGGTTTCACTATAAATATTGTGAAGTCACCTGAAACCCCACCACCCAAAAAGTCTGTGTGAACAGCATAACTCAGAAAACAAAAGAGTCAGTTATTGTGGCGCTGTTTGAACGGTTACCATGGATTTATCTTTGGTTATACAAATCTCTCAGATAATGCATTGATTACTCCACGTGGAGTGAACGTATATATGTCATTTGTGATTTCTGCAAATTCCATTGGTTGAAGATACGCATTCATTGGTGCTTAGCACATGACCGGGAGGCGTGTCAGTAACCCTCTCACTCTTACAAGAATAATCAGTTATCTGAGAGATTTCTGTTAACAAAGATAAATCCCTGGAAAGCGTTCCAGCAGCGCTATAATACCAAATGTGGTATGTATGAGAGCTGAACAACAAAGACTGAGACTCATTTGTTTTCCACAGATGTTTATTACTGCAATTCAATGTTTACATTATCTTTTTCAAAGTAGTTCGCTCCTACTCAATACACTTTTTATAGCGTCTCTGCCAGTCCTTGAACACGTGCTACAGACCATTCTTTGTCAGGTCCTTGAGAATTGCCTTCACTTCTTGAGCACTGCTTCAGAGTTCTCAAATTCAATACCCCTAAGCTTTGATTATCACTGGTGATGAGTCATGGCCGCATCATTATGATCCTGAAGGAAAACAAGCCAGCACAGTGTGGAAATCGCCAGGTTCTCCAACACCATAAAAGGCAAAAGTTGTTCCATCTGCAGGGAAAGTGATGGTGATCACAATTTTTGACTAATGTAATGATTTTCCAGCATGCAGTTCACCCTTACACTACTGTTACAGCAGCATACTACACGTCAGTATTGGCTACACTGAGGAAGCACATTGCAAAGAAACGATCAGAGCTTTCTCAGACTGTGTGGCGACTTCATCATGACAATGCACGGATTCACGTCGCATGCAGTTCACCCTTACACTACTGTTACAGCAGCATACTACACATCAGTATTGGCTACATTGAGGAAGCACATTGCAAAGAAACGACCAGAGCTTTCTCAGACTGTGTGGCGACTTCATCATGACAATGCACGGATTCACGTCGCATGCAGTTCACCCTTACACTACTGTTACAGCAGCATACTAAACGTCAGTATTGGCTACACTGAGGAAGCACATTGCAAAGAAACGATCAGAGCTTTCTCAGACTGTGTGGCGACTTCATCATGACAATGTACGGATTCACGTCGCATGCAGTTCACCCTTACACTACTGTTATAGCAGCATACTACACATCAGTATTGGCTACATTGAGGAAGCACATTGCAAAGAAACGACCAGAGCTTTCTCAGACTGTGTGGCGACTTCATCATGACAATGCACGGATTCACGTCGCATGCAGTTCACCCTTACACTACTGTTACAGCAGCATACTAAACGTCAGTATTGGCTACACTGAGGAAGCACATTGCAAAGAAACGATCAGAGCTTTCTCAGACTGTGTGGCGACTTCATCATGACAATGTACGGATTCACGTCGCATGCAGTTCACCCTTACACTACTGTTATAGCAGCATACTACACGTCAGTATTGGCTACATTGAGGAAGCACATTGCAAAGAAACGACCAGAGCTTTCTCGGACTGGGTGACGGCTTCATCATGACAATGCACGGCTTCACGTCGCATGCAGTTGACCCTTACACTACTGTTACAGCAGCATACTACACGTCAGTATTGGCTACACTGAGGAAGCACATTGCAAAGAGACAACCAGAGCTTTGTCAAACTGGGTGGCGACTTCATCATGACAATGCACAGCCTCACATGAAACATCTTCAAATACAGTTTACCACGGAAGTGGAGAAGAATGGAACTCTTCCATTCCTGGACATTCTTGTTTCAAAAAACAGCAATGGTACACTGGGGCATGCCTACACACACCAATCTCTATCTGAATGCTTATAGTTTTCATTATAAGTCTGGGAGTTCTCAATACACTGGCCCACAGAGCTTTGTCTATCTCTGATTCCCGCCACTTACAACAGAAATTACAGCACCTGAGACTCACTTTCCTTCAAAACGGCTACTCCGAATATGACGCTGAAGCCTCGATCACCAAAGCCAGGAAAGGAAAACCTGTAATACAGCAAGCGTCAGATAAGCCTACCGCTACAGCCTGCATCCCGTTTACCGGCAATCTATCCGGCAGAATTAGCAGCCTCGATCACCAAAGCTAGGAAAGGGAAACCTGTAATACAGCAAGCGTCAGATAAGCCTACCGCTACAGCCTGCATCCCGTTTACCGGCAACCTATCTGGCAGAATCAGCAGAATTCTCGCCAAATACATCAGGACCAGCCACATAAGTAGAGTATTCGTTGAATGCAACCTGAGAAGTCTGGACTGACAGAGCATTTTCTACACTCACACCATCTCCTGAAAAGCCTTTTGTTCAGTAATGCAAATATTGATAGTGTTTTGTCTTTGTTTATATTTGTGTTATATCTATTTCATGGTTATAACATTTCTTAAAAATATTATGATGGGAGAGATGTACATTCCCAAAACGTCGATTTCTAATCGTCTTTTCACCTGACTTGTTTCCCGAGAATATCTCGAACATAACTTTATTTTTATTTGCATTATTAATTAATTATAAAATACCCTGTATAATACTGTTAAAAGGAATCAGGTTGAAGGTTGTTTTTAAATACGTACATTACACGATCATTATGCAGTATAAAATTAATATAACATTTATTAATAATCATAACAAGAACAATAAAGAAAAGTACATATTGGAGCTCCCAGAGTTACAAATGTTCACAGTCTATTGCATTAAAGTACAATACAATAAACTCAATGTCATACACACATCCTAATAATCAATCTTTTGGGTATGAGGGATGTTTTCAAGGTTACTATGCAATAAAATATGAACTACTAAATATTTTATTTAGCTAACAGAGGAGACTCCCTTACTTCGCACTTTTATGTACATGTTCCCCAAAGTATCATGTGTGTTTGGAGGAATTTAATAACAGTGACATCAAAATTAATAGTACAACTATTTGTAGTCAGTTTATTGACACTCGTCACAATAATATAAAAAGTAATCAATGAGTGTCAATAAACTGACTACAAATAGTTTAATGATTAACTTAACCGTCATTTACTGGCTTCATTGCACTCTGCCCAAGTCATCGGAGAATGGCTGCGCAGTGGAGGTTAAGACAGAGACAACAAGAAGTTGCAAATTGTAAGCTTCTACCTGTCGACTAACACATTACCCAAGGTTGTTTCGTAACATGAAAGATAGGATACCCTCCACTCCAACGTTCACTTTGTTGACTAGGAACATCGCAAATGCAAGCCTGAGTAACTGTGTACATATTTACTAGTTTTACCTCTTACTACGCAGCTTTGCTATACAGACAAATATCACCTATGTTTATCTTTTTCTGAATTCTGTACTTACGTGCAAATATTTCCTAAGAGATTATCAAAGCTTATCTTCATTACAGAAAATTTTCATTCCAGAAACTGCTACGACTGGCAGCAGTTTTGGTCACATCCTAAAAAACTTGCTATGCTGAAACAACTAGATAACTGGTGAAAAAGTAATATAAGGTTTGAAGAATTAGCTTCAAACTAAACTATTGAAAAATATTCAGTAGTTCATGCTTTATTGCAAAATGAAACTTAATTTAAAAATACCCCTCATATGTGTTTAAAAGGTTGAGTAATATCTAATTCACAAAGGAGTGACACTGGCAATGTCATTGGCCAATAACAATTCAGCATTAATGTGACAAATCTCTACAGTGGAAGCTGAATTTGAGTTAACATTCACCATGCAGCACAAAATTAATATAATTCTGAGTCAAAGTAGTACTCAATGCTCCATTTATTGCTAGTATTTAACTAGAACCATTTTATTAGAAACTTAACATCCTCATCCTTGATATTAGCTGAAGAAGTTAGCAAGGTCCTAATGAAACGCATTCCAGAGTAGCTACAAAATAAGAATGAACATGGGTTGAGCCAATACAGTTACCGTACTGTCTTGGCGTTGCCAGTTCCACGACTAGCAGGCGACAGAGATGGAAGATATATCTGTCTATGTGTCACAGAATCCTCCAAGCAAGTATCATACAGATACTGAGATGTACAGTGATACAGATGCTGACAAAGAAGTTCGCGTAATATTTCAGTATGTGTGTGAGAACATATACAATGACTATCGCATAATCTGAACCTTAAAACCTTGAACTAGAGAACAGTTCACTTACGTAGCTATCGTTCATATGCACACAAAACAAAATGTCTCAGATGAGATGCGTTCTACGAAAGAAGGTGTTTGCTACAGTGAAACAAAATAGTGACATTTCAACAATTTGTGAATATAGTTTCTATTTTAATGATGTCATATTTGTATACTGCCTGTAATAGGCTTAAAACCAATTTTTCTTTATTAAAACACTTAATAAATTTGGAAGATATGAATGTGTATTTATGAAGCATTTTTACACCATGAATCTCATGTACTAATGTTGTGCATTGTGCGCAGAAATTTTAGTCTTGCAGCAACAATATTGCTTCTTTCAAGCAGAAATTTGTGACCATCATTGCTTCTCCTATATTTGAACCCGAGATATGTCAGAATATTATACATAGAAGATACAGATTCCGTATATTCTATTTTCCCCCTCATTAAATTGGTCAGCCGTTTGACAGTTGGATATTCACCCTTGTCATATAAATCATAAATTGTTCTACGTAAAACACACTTTTGAAAGTTGTCTAAGTTGGTAGCATGTTTTTTAGCTGCTCGATATTTCCTTGGAGATTTAAACATAGAAACTCTCCCAATTTGGTGAACTGTTTGCCTTCTTTAACAATGTTAAACATTAACAAGAATATTTCTAGCGTCTTATGAGTTAATTTGCAGTTAGTACTAGATGCACCAGTACTAGGTTTGCTAAGCGAAATATTTACTAACTTTGTAAAGCACGTGTTCGCTCTTAAAAAAGATCACCACTTAACTGAATACAGGGCACAAAATGCAACTACAGCATAGCACGTGTGTGCTTTTCTTCACTGACAGTTAATGACTCTTTACTCTCTAGTTAGGCGCCTTATCTTTCTATATCTCCAAAACCAGATGTACTCCAAACATGAGTTTTGGACAGTCATCCTCTGTAACGTGGGAACAACAAAATAATTCTGTAATTAGTATCTTTGCACCGTGCAAAGAAATTAGCCATATGGTTCTGCAAAGCGAGACAGTATGGGTGGTTAACTGTACAACATTGTAGGCACCGCACTGGCTAGTAGCGATAGAACAGTCATGCCTAGCCCTGCCTTGTGTTCATTCCTATTTTGTAGCTACCTTAGGTAAACACTAGCAATATTTCGAGATTTAACTGTATTGGAACACCACAGTGAAGCAAAATAATTATTAATTTTTAGATGAGTCGTATTTATTACACATCTGCTTCGTACATCAAGTACGAAAGTGAAGCAGATGTGTAATAAATACGACTCATCTAAAAATTAATAACTAGCAATATTGTCGCGAATGCATTGTTGCGGCAAAGCGGCACGAGGGACGAGTTCAAAGGGACGGACAGTACAGTGTGGAGATAAAAGCTTACCGAAACTGTGGGGGGGGGGGGGGGGAAGGAGACGGGTTTCTGGAGAGTTCGTCTTTCTTCTAATGCCGTCCTGATTGTTTGAGAACATTCCATGAATATTCTGGAATGGTCAGTAGCTATAGAAGGAGCCGCCGCCTGCCCCTGACAGTCAGTTGGTAATTGGACGTGTGTGCGTGAACAGCTGTAAAAGTGAACTCTTTTGTGGTTGATGACCTTGCAAGTTGTATGTGTATGTGACGTAATTCTGCTACTGTAAAAGTGTGTTTCTACGGAAATAAAAAGCAATTTTTGGTGTTTGTAACCTGGACTTTTTAATTTCACAAACCCACAAAGTCATAATATATGGAGCATAGAGTACTACTTCGACTCCAGGGAAATGCATTCTTCTTCTAAAGAAATAACAAAGTAACTCAACTTGTCTAAATTGAGTTCAAGAACATACAAGGATATTACGAAAGGGCATTAGCTTTTGTTCAACCTTACCACTGTAACGTCAAATTTGTTGCTTCATTATGTACACTAGATTTCAAGGAGTAATATCACGCCACGTGCTGCTCCATTGTGAATTAAAATAAAAAAAGTAATTCTTTAAATGTCACATTATTAGTTACATGTATTCTTAGTAATGCACACTTCATGGTTGATAGCTCATTAAACAATGTCATTAATTTTTACATTTTAACTCAACTTCCTACATAAACTCATGCAATATTAATTCTATACTTTTGTAATTCAGGGAGTTCCAGTCTCGTAAGCAAAGAAACAATACATAAAGCAAATATAAACATTTAGAAATTAAGATATTGTGTTAGTCTGCAAAGGTTGGAATTCTGATAATACATCTACTGTACATTGTTTTTATTATTCATTTCCCATTTTGTTGGACAAACTATGAACCAGTTCCTTCTCCAGTATTGCACTTTTTGACAGATATTTACATATGATCAGTTTTGTTCTGTAAATAATTCATTTTTCTACAGAACTTGTTACACTAATTTCAAAACCCTGCATTCATATGTTTTACATTTAATTTTATGCAGAACTAAATCTACAGATCATAGCACACATTTTCCAAAAGGTTCAGGTTGGGTTAAACGTAAACAAATATATAATTTACTTATAAAGAAAATTTCTTCCTGTTTCATCACAGGCAAGTAACAACCATGAACTCTACCTTCCACCATAAAATCACTAACCATAAGATGTCTGTTATTCATTGATGATGTAACTAGAGGTGCAAATTTCTGTACTGCCCTGGTAGCCGAGTTTCCCACAATGTTGGGCACGTCAACAAAACTATCTCTCGTATTGTTGACTGCTGGATGTACACTGGCTAAGCCTGGACTTATATGACGTTGCTTATTACTGATAAGATCTGCTAATGAAATAATAAACATCACTTTGGAACTGTTTCAAAGGTTTCAATTGGGATTCTTTTATCTTCTGGGCTATTGTCCCTTGGGACAAGAAACAAGACACAGGCCGTGGAAGCCTAAACATCCATATTTGCCAGTTTTTAACACATTGTCACTCACATTTTTGTATTAAAAATTCCTCCATTCACGCATATGTAAAGGTTAAATGTTGTAAATTCATTTGAAAACATCAAAAACTTTTTAAAAGATATGACTTGAAAGAGCATTGAGGCATATTGACCTTCAGGTGACCAGCGCTGCCATCGTCCCTTATCTGGTTGATAAGAAGAGTGAAACATTAGTAAGTTAATGTACAGTAAGTTACAAAACAAAAATAGAGCCAATGGAAGCTCCGTGTGTCTATATGATATGTCTTCTGACACCTGCCGATGTATGACACATTGCTGACTGGAAGACATGATCATATCTGAACATACTATACCTACACTGGACTCGCCATGAATGTGCGATAAGCTGAGGTAAACATCTCTGTGTTGCAAATTTTTCCCGAAAACCTTTATTGCTTTGCCATGTTTAGTACACTGGGCTCACTGTGTATGTGCGATAACTTCACATAAACATCTCGTGGTGCACATTTTTTCCGATAAGCCTTCTTGCTTTGCCCTGAAAGTAAAACCTCAGTAAACTGGACAAGCATCCATAAAACAAAACTGCAAATTTTTGAATTATAATGCTACACTACAACAAACTAAAGAAATTGTCTATTTTACTTCTGCACAGACTGTACAAAAGGAAGTTCTTAGGAATACCACAAATATAATGGGTAACATGCCGCATTACACTGCCCTCATTCCCACACTCCTGCTGACCTGTGATACAGCTTGAACTGTTGTCCTTACCACACTCTTGCTGACCTGTGATAAGGTTTGAACTGTTGTCCTTCCCACACACTTGTTGACCTGTGATAGGGTTTGAACTGTTGTCCTTCCTACACTCTTGCTGACCTGTGATAGGGTTTGAACTGTTGTCCTTCCCATACTCTTGCTGACCTGTGATAGGGTTTGAACTGTTGTCCTTCCCACACACTTGCTGACCTGTGATAGGGTTTGAACTGTTGTCCTTCCCACACACTTGCTGACCTGTGATAGGGTTTGAACTGTTGTCCTTCCCACACTCTTGCTGACCTGTGATAAGGTTTGAACTGTTGTCCTTCCCACACTCTTGCTGACCTGTGATAGGGTTTGAACTGTTGTCCTTCCTACACTCTTGCTGACCTGTGATAGGGTTTGAACTGTTGTCCTTCCCATACTCTTGCTGACCTGTGATAGGGTTTGAACTGTTGTCCTTCCCACACTCTTGCTGACCTGTGACAGGGTTTGAACTGTTGTCCTTCCCACACTCTTGCTGACCTGTGATAGGGTTTGAACTGTTGTCCTTCCCACACTCTTGCTGACCTGTGACAGGGTTTGAACTGTTGTCCTTCCCACACTCTTGCTGATCTGTGATAGGGTTTGAACTGTTGTCCTTCCTACACTCTTGCTGACCTGTGATAGGGTTTGAACTGTTGTCCTTCCCACACTCTTGCTGACCTGTGATAGGGTTTGAACTGTTGTCCTTCCCACACACTTGCTGACCTGTGATAGGGTTTGAACTGTTGTCCTTCCCACACTCTTGTTGATCTGTGATAGGGTTTGAACTGTTGTCCTTCCCACACTCTTGCTGACCTGTGATAGGGTTTGAACTGTTGTCCTTCCCACACTCTTGCTGACCTGTGATAGGGTTTGAACTGTTGTCCTTCCCATACTCTTGCTGACCTGTGTTAGGGTTTGAACTGTTGTCCTTCCCACACTCTTGCTGACCTGTGATAGGGTTTGAACTGTTGTCCTTCCTACACTCTTGCTGACCTGTGATAGGGCTTGAACTGTTGTCCTTCCCACACTCTTGCTGACCTGTGATAGGGTTTGAACTGTTGTCCTTCCCACACTCTTGCTGACCTGTGATAGGGTTTGAACTGTTGTCCTTCCCATACTCTTGCTGATCTGTGATAGGGTTTGAACTGTTGTCCTTCCCACACTCTTGCTGACCTGTGATAGGGTTTGAACTGTTGTCCTTCCCACACTCTTGCTGACCTGTGATAGGGTTTGAACTGTTGTCCTTCCCATACTCTTGCTGACCTGTGATAAAGGTTTGAACTGTTGTCCTTCCCACACTCTTGCTGACCTGTGATAGGGTTTGAACTGTTGTCCTTCCCATACTCTTGCTGACCTGTGATAAAGGTTTGAACTGTTGTCCTTCCCACACTCTTGCTGACCTGTGATAGGGTTTGAACTGTTGTCCTTCCCACACTCTTGATGACCTGTGATAGGGTTTGAACTGTTGTCCTTCCCACACTCTTGCTGACCTGTGATAAAGGTTTGAACTGTTGTCCTTCCCACACTCTTGCTGACCTGTGATAGGGTTTGAACTGTTGTCCTTCCCATACTCTTGCTGACCTGTGATAAGGCTTGTACTGTTGTCCTTCCCACACTCTTGCTGACCTGTGATAGGGTTTGAACTGTTGTCCTTCCCACACTCATGTTGACCTGTGATGGGGTTTGAACTGTTGTCCTTCCCACACTCTTGCTGACCTGTGATAAGGTTTGAACTGTTGCCCTTCCTACATTCTTGTTGTACATTTACTTAATCCAGACTTTTGGTAGTCTAGACAACATTAAGGTCCAATTGCTCTGGATTACTGACGTCGTACTCTATTACAGCGCTTTCATGAAATATAACGCTATATACAATGTACTGTTTGGCGGACATGCAACGCTATATTAAGATGTTTCATTTGGAATGCCTGAAGCCTTTTTCCCTGTATTACATGGCCTTTAACAAAACAATTCAAACATTTGCAGCTTTTTTATATGAAATTAATTTAATTCAATATGACTGCAGTATATCTGTTTCTAAATCAAAGCAAGTATAGACTCATGTGTGCCTTTATGCCTGTTATTTTGGGCCTTCCTCAACTTTCACCAATGCACAGTCACTGGGATTCGAACTGACGATGTCTGCCTTAATTACCATTGTTATCTGAATCAGTTTAAAGTGCCTTTGAAAGTGATGTTAAACCTTGGTAAAAGCACCGTATGTTGCAACATTATTTATGTGATAAAGAATTAAGTTAGGATGAATGAATGATCTCCAGATCTTATAGGCATACCAGGTGTTTGCTCAGGGTGAAGGACATCTTGTGCATATTGCCTAAGCAAACAGGCGCAGACAGAAAGTTATACACTTCTAGATGTTACAGAGTGCTTGTAATAAATGCTCAAGTAGTAAATTAGTACCCTTTCTCCCAAAGTTCTCCTTTTAATGAACATTATTCTCCTTATAAGAGGAGCTAAACAAATACAGAGTTGACTCTGGCATCAGTGAACTGTTTGTCAAACAAAGAATGACAGGCGAGTATTAAAATCCGGAATATATCAACACTGTGTGTCAAACCTTGTTTTGCGTTTGAAAGAACCAATACTGTTCTCAGTTGATAATACAAGAAACTGAATGTTGTTTTGCTCGTCATAAGATACAAGCCGAGAAACAATGGTCTTGGCTGAATGTGTTTTAACATATGCATTCTGAAAATACGAGTTGTGATCAAAGAGTTTCTTTAATGGCTTCACGACAGTGCAGCTCTGAAGTGAACACGTGTTTTGCATGCGCTGCAATTTTTCCGTTTAGCAAACATGTCAGTTTACGAAGAACAAAGAACGAACATCAAATTTTGCTTTTTACTCAGTAAAACTGCAACAGAAGCCTATGAAATGTTAAGAACAGCTTATGGGGAGCACATTATGGCCAAAACTCAAGCATTTCAGTGGTTTTCGAAATTTAAAAGTGGTGTGACATCAATTAATCGTTTGGGGCAACCTTGTTTCAGCAAAACAGATGAAAATATCAATCAGGTGAAGGAAATGGTGTTAAATGATAGGCGTATTACAATTAAGAGAACTTTCTGACTCATTAGGACTCTATTTGGAAGTAATCAAAGCATTTTGAAAGACAATTTGGGCATGAGAAGAATTGCCGCCAAGTTCGTGTCCTGCCTGCTTTCAAATGATCAAAAGGAAAGCTGTGTGATTTTCTGCTCAGATCTTAAACAACAGGTTCAAAATGATTCACAGTTTATGGAGAAAGTTTGATGAAACATGAATTTATGGGTACAATCTGGAAACGAAGCAACAATCTTCAAAATGGAAGTGTCCTTCATCTCCATGTCTGAAAGAGGCCAGACAAGTTTGAACCAAAGTGAAGTCAATTATGATTGTTTTTGACATTGAAGGCATTGTACATAAGGAATTTGTGCCACAGAATCAAACAGTAAATCAAGTACTACACAAATAAAAATATTTAGTAAATATTCTCCACTTAACTTAAGAAGTATTGTCATCGGCTTTTTAAGTTAAGTGGAGAATTAATACAATTTTGTGCTTCATTGTATCATAGTCCTTAAACAACTGAATAAGTGGAGAATATTTACTAAATATTTTTATTTGTGTAGTGTTTGTTACTCCACTGTAAATAGCTTCATTTTCTGTGTAATCAGTAAATCAAGTGTTTAACAAACAAGTGCTGCAAACATTAAGGGAGAATATGCGATGCAAACGGCCAGAGAAATGGAGGAGTGAGTACTGATTCCTGCATCATGACAATGCGCTCGTGCTCAGAGCCGTTTCTGTTCGCCAATATTTGGATAAAAATAGGATGAATACTATTATTAAATTTTATATGAGTCGCATTTTTTACACATCTGCTTCACTTTCGTACCTATTTTGAGGACATGTTTTGCAAATCTTCGTTTGCATCTACGGCTCTTGTGCGACTGAAGCTAGACCCAGCGGTGTGGGTAATTCTGGGGTTGTTGCTGCCATCTGTTGATTTAGTGATGAACTGAAATGTGGGATGAATACTGTTCCCCATCCTGCATATTCTCCAGATTTGGCACCAGCAGACCTTTTTCTTTACCCATGACTTCAAATGCGGCTCCGAAGACACCGTTTTGCGGACACTGAAGTCATCCATTGTGAAATGCAGAAGGCTCTGAACATGTTGAAAGAACAGGACTTCTAGAGGTGCTTCTAGCAGTGACAGAAGTGCAGGGACAAGTGTATCAACTCCCAAGGAGACTACTTTGAGAGTAACAGTGCAGAATAGACAAAACAAACTGTTGTGTAGTATTCACGTCATTCCACAAACTTTTTGATCACACCTCATATTGTTGCCTCACCCAACATGCCTATGTTCTGTAATACAAAAGCAAGGATACAATTATACAAAACCACGTATAAGATATCTTAAGTTGTTCTTCTTTCCCTGCTTACTCTCCTTGTAAGAAGCAGTTACAAGTGGCATCTGGTGTCAGATGTCAGCAGACAGAATGGGTGATCAGCCTGAATTGAGCACAGAGATGGGGGAAAATGGAAAACCCATCCAGAGGCCAATTTATCCACATATGATCCCCTTGATGACAAACGAGCGTCTAAAACCACTTGGCTGCAGCTCCGTCATATATCCCAGCAATAACATACGAGTATATTTCCTATATGGGGACTAGAAAAACGTAACACAACCTATAGCCACCTATGTATTAACAGACAAAGCCCACAATTTATATTATTTCTCTACAATATGTGTTTTGTGCTGATGTCATTGAACCTGGTACACTTTGGTCTTAAAATGCTAAAGGTTTGACACACAAAAGGATAAAGTTCAGCTCTTACAACAGAACTGTCAAGCAATGCACTAAAAACTAGGGTCGATGTTCAATTAGCACCTACATTAAATCATCTTGCACACAGCTCTGTACATCTGTATGCATATTCTGCAATTTATATCTATATAATACTACCTAACCCCTCCAAAAAAACAATTAGGATTTCTTTTTTCGTACCAAAGATCCTTTATATATTATGTTTTGCAACAGGAGAATAACATTAACAAGAAAAATAATTAATGAATTCATATAAACGCAAGTTGCTAACAGCTTTTAAAAAAGTTGTCTCTGCTCTGAAGAGAATAACTTGCAGATAATGCGAGCTTGTACTATTCTAGCAATTTTTACTTATTACTAAACCATTTCTTAAAACTGTGGCTGCAAAATGCTTACCAGAAGACTGGAAAAGTAGAATCATAGAATCCAGTGAAAAATAGTGTCATGGCTGAGATTTGAACTATGGATCTTCAGTTTCTGTCCAGCTGCTCTAAATGGCAGAAATCGGAATATTCGTGGCAAAAATATAATAATAATAATAATAATAATAATAATAATAATAATAATAATAATAATAATAATAATAATTGAAAGTTAAGTCATTATCTTTGGATTATAATCTTTGCAAAAGTTAAAGGTATATGGAGGCGGGCCGTACTGCAGACTCCAGCCAATACTAAGATTGCCCCGCCTAGCAGCACTGCCAAATGTGGTAAACACATTTATCATGCCTGAACTAAGAACATTATATCAATTAATTACTCTCGGATAAATGTTTGAAAAATGACAGATGCCAATCTTATAATCAGAAAGAATGTTATTTTCTGATCATGACTGTACAAAAATCCTGTCTCTACGATACTTAGAATGCGAGCGATGTACATTTTATCTTCAAATGATTATGGTTAAATGTTACAGAAAAATACTTGAATATTACAGATGCCAATCTTATAATAAGAAAGAATTTAATTTTCTGATCATGACTGTAAAAAACTCCTGTCTCTACGATACTTAGAACACGAGTGATACACGTTTTATCTTTCACATGTTATGGTTAAATGTTGTGGATAAATACTTGAATATTACAGATGCCAATCTTATAATAAGAAAGAATTTTATTTTATGATCATGACTGTAAAAAACTCCTGTCTCTACGATACTTAGAACACGAGTGATACACGTTTTAACTTTCACATGTTATGGTTAAATGTTGTGGATAAATACTTGAATATTACAGATGCCAATCTTATAATAAGAAAGAATTTTATTTTATGATCATGACTGTAAAAAACTCCTGTCTCTACGATACTTAGAACACGAGTGATACACGTTTTATCTTTCACATGTTATGGTTAAATGTTGTGGATAAATACTTGAATATTACAGATGCCAATCTTATAATAAGAAAGAATGCTATTTTCCGATCATGACCATACAAAAATCCTGTCTCTACGATACTTATAATGCGAGCAATGTACTTTTTATTTTCACATGGTTATGGTTACATCCAACATCCATCCATTTAACACAGGTAAACAAGAAAAACAACACCATTCCTTCCTCATAACATTTATCTCAAGCATAAATAAATAATGCACCTACTATTACAACAGAAGTCATGCAGTTTGAAACAGAGTTAATTTTCAGTTTATTTTCAGAGTAGACGTGTCATTTTGTTAAAGTGAATGGCATTGTTAATTCGTGTGTTGAACTCGAGCTGAAATATTGTTAATATTACATTAAATTATTATAATACACATATATTTTTTCCAGTGTTTGTGATCCGTGTGCGTGAACATGTCCCTCAAAGTTGGGACAAGTGATTTTTCAATCAACAAACGTGAAGCGATTCATTCTCGGCAGAAAAATTATATTTAATATGAACAAGTTTTTACAAAAGCTCTCCAATCCAGAATATACGGCAAATGTAGATTTTCAAAACCCCAACAATTAACTCTGAAACCTTGTGGTGTATGTACTATATGCGCAAGATTTCTTGAGCGTTCGGGTCCCAAGTCCTCATTCATTAGGTTTTGCCTATTTCCGTAAACAACTTTGAATCAGAAACTACGCTACACACTGTGACATCTAGTGCCTAATATGCTAAGCTTTCACATGTATGTCATTTCATTTTGAGCAATTTTGAGGTTAATTATTAGCTAACCAGTTTACAACAAATCTGAAAGCAACACGTATGTTGTCGATGTTATGGATCTCAAAACAGGGCACACTATTATTTGTCTACCTCCGTATAACTGTAATCTGAATGCAATTGAGCTGGCGTGGGCAAAAATAAAGAATGTTTTCAAAGTATGCAATGTTAACGAGAGCGACAAATGTTGGAAACTTGCTATAGAAGCGATGGTGTAATAGTAAATGCAATTAATTAAATTATTAACACATTGGAGGATACAAGCGACGAAAGTGATGCAGTAGACTTGGAAATCGAAGAATCACAAAGCGAGAGTGTTTATAGGTGTCATAATATTTGTTTTCTACTTTTATGTGTTTCATAACAGTAAATATATAAGCATACAGCATATCGGATGGAGTTCAATTGATTGTTGACACATCTCATACCTTCGGCGCATATCTTCGCTTACCTTACCGCAATTTGGCTGAATTGTGTTTTTCTAAGTTGAGCACACTGCAGAAACAAGAGCATGTTAGCTCTTTCTTCTTCCCCTCTGCCCGCACCACACCATAAATCCAGCACTCAAGAAATCATGCGCATATAGTACACACACTGTCACAAATTTGTAGTGAAGCAGCTTTATCCTTAGAAAGAGGGAGCGTGCCTGTGTTTCAATCTCTGGGAAAGACCCATAAAGTTGGAAAGCGAGTTATGGAAACCGTGCTTGCTGTTCCACTGCTGTGATGTGTGTCAAGGTAAGAACTTAATGTTTTAGGATATTTGATGTGTTGTTTAATTATGGGAAGAATAGCCAAAACCTTTGCTGGTGGTAAAACTGCTCTTATGTACACGGAACCTCTGCAGGTGCACAACAGCACTCCACTTGAGTATTGGCCAGCGTTCTTATGTCTTTACCTTTTGCAAGCGATATAGCAGGCCAACCAGTGCCTAACCTTGACTGATGTGATTTTACGTTCCCAGTCTTGTCGTGGCTTGTTGAATGCAATTAATTACAATCGATTACACTAGAAGATGCTACAACACTGCTAAGTAACCCTACACAAAGTTGGAAGTTGTTCAGCATGTTGTCGGCAGTGACACTTTAACATGGAGGGGACAGGATCATTAGCGAGATTAAATATTTAAAACAATAAAGCAATCGTTACCCACTATGTGAATGGTCTGGTCAAAACTTGAAATATATTCAGAAGATTTGTAACAAATTCACTACTTAAAAATTGTGGTTGAATTTGCGACACATTTGTTTTACTTACTCTGAAATCTACACAGAGTAAGTGAAGCAAACATTCAACCACTAATACTTAAATATTTACGGTTGCTCTATAAATGTGAATGATGCCAAAATGAACACTTTTACATCATGTGTTAAAGAAGGCACTCTTTAAATTTTCTTTTGCCTATGAAGAAAAATGACGAATGCTTGTTATTCTCTTTATCCAGAGTCGAAGTATTTGAATAATAACTTGCTATAAGCACAAATTTTCCTTTTGCGCACCATGTACTACAACAACATGTGTAGGAAGCTTCGATTCGAGACATTCTTATTGCTACGCTAGTAAACAATTACATTACAATGTAGTAAACTATGATACAAAAACTTTAACAATTGTGAAATAAACTAGATCCGTGACAACAAAGTCGGATGCTGCTGGATACTGGAAGCCAGGTAGTTCTCTCACTCTGGTCCTGAAAACAAAACCAGACATTTACTAATACAAGAACTTCTTTTATATATGCTGCATTCTACCCATTCTTCAATAAATTATTTTTAGAAAATTTATAAGGTGCATTCCAAAAGAAATGAGCCAGACACATAATTACAGAAACCAGTTCCTGTATGTTAGAAGTATTGGCCCTGGCTGTAGACTCACTTGTCCCACTGTGACGCAAGGCAGTGAATGGCTGCCTCATAAAAGTCCCGGGGCTGTGATGTGAGCCAGTTCCTGTATGTTAGAAGTATTGGCCCTGGCTGTAGACACAGTTGTCCCACTGTGACGCAAGGCAGTGAATCGCTGTCTCATAAAAGTCCCGGGGCTGTGATGTGAGCCAGTTCCTCTATGTTAGAAGTATTGGCCCTGGCTGTAGACACACTTGTCCCACTGTGACGCAAGGAAGTGAATGGCTGTCTCATAAAAGTCCTGGGGCTGTGATGTGAGCCAGTTCCTGTATGTTAGAAGTATTGGCCCTGGCTGTAGACTCACTTGTCCCACTGTGACGCAAGGCAGTGAATGGCTGTCTCATAAAAGTCCCGGGGCTGTGATGTGAGCCAGTTCCTCTATGATAGAAGTATTGGCCCTGGCTGTACACACAGTTGTCCCACTGTGACACAAGGCAGTGAATGGCTGTTTCATAAAAGTCCTGGGGCTGTGATGTGAGCCAGTTCCTCTATGTTAGAAGTATTGACCCTGGCTGTTGAGACACTTGTCCCACTGTGACACAAGGAAGTGACTGGCTGTTTCATAAAAGTCCTGGGGCTGTGATGTGAGCCAGTTCCTCTATGTTAGAAGTATTGGCCCTGGCTGTAGACACAGTTGTCCCACTGTGACACAAGGCAGTGAATGGCTGTCTCATAAAAGTCCCGGGGCAGTGATGTGAGCCAGTTCCTGTATGTTAGAAGTATTGGCCCTGGCTGTAGACACAGTTGTCCCACTGTGACGCAAGGCAGTGACTGGCTGTCTCATAAAAGTCCCGGGGCTGTGATGTGAGCCAGTTCCTCTATGTTAGAAGTATTGGCCCTGGCTGTTGAGACACTTGTCCCACTGTGACACAAGGCAGTGAATGGCTGTTTCATAAAAGTCCCGGGGCTGTGATGTGAGCCAGTTCCTCTATGTTAGAAGTATTGGCCCTGGCTGTAGACACAGTTGTCCCACTGTGACACAACGCAGTGAATGGCTGTCTCATAAAAGTCCCGGGGCTGTGATGTGAGCCAGTTCCTCTATGTTAGAAGTATTGACCCTGGCTGTTGAGACACTTGTCCCACTGTGACACAAGGAAGTGACTGGCTGTTTCATAAAAGTCCTGGGGCTGTGATGTGAGCCAGTTCCTCTATGTTAGAAGTATTGGCCCTGGCTGTAGACACAGTTGTCCCACTGTGACACAAGGAAGTGACTGGCTGTTTCATAAAAGTCCTGGGGCTGTGATGTGAGCCAGTTCCTCTATGTTAGAAGTATTGACCCTGGCTGTTGAGACACTTGTCCCACTGTGACACAAGGAAGTGACTGGCTGTTTCATAAAAGTCCTGGGGCTGTGATGTGAGCCAGTTCCTCTATGTTAGAAGTATTGGCCCTGGCTGTAGACACAGTTGTCCCACTGTGACACAAGGAAGTGACTGGCTGTTTCATAAAAGTCCTGGGGCTGTGATGTGAGCCAGTTCCTCTATGTTAGAAGTATTGACCCTGGCTGTTGAGACACTTGTCCCACTGTGACACAAGGAAGTGACTGGCTGTCTCATAAAAGTCCTGGGGCTGTGATGTGAGCCAGTTCCTGTATGTTAGAAGTATTGACCCTGGCTGTTGAGACACTTGTCCTACTGTGACACAAGGCAGTGACTGGCTGTTTCATAAAAGTCCTGGGGCTGTGATGTGAGCCAGTTCCTCTATGTTAGAAGTATTGGCCCTGGCTGTAGACACAGTTGTCCCACTGTGACACAAGGCAGTGAATGGCTGTCTCATAAAAGTCCCGGGGCTGTGATGTGAGCCAGTTCCTGTATGTTAGAAGTATTGGCCCTGGCTGTAGACACAGTTGTCCCACTGTGACACAAGGCAGTGAATGGCTGTCTCATAAAAGTCCCGGGGCTGTGATGTGAGCCAGTTCCTCTATGTTAGAAGTATTGGCCCTGGCTGTAGACACACTTGTCCCACTGTGACGCAAGGAAGTGACTGGCTGTCTCATAAAAGTCCTGGGGCTGTGATGTGAGCCAGTTCCTGTATGTTAGAAGTATTGGCCCTGGCTGTAGACACAGTTGTCCCACTGTGACACAAGGCAGTGAATGGCTGTCTCATAAAAGTCCCGGGGCTGTGATGTGAGCCAGTTCCTGTTTGTTAGAAGTATTGGCCCTGGCTGTTGAGACACTTGTCCCAGGGTGTTGAGACACTTGTCCCACTGTGACACAAGGCAGTGAATGGCTGTCTCATAAAAGTCCTGGGGCTGTGATGTGAGCCAGTTCCTGTTTGTTAGAAGTATTGGGCCTGGCTGTTGAGACACTTGTCCCAGGCTGTTGAGACACTTGTCCCAGGCTGTTGAGACACTTGTCCCAGGCTGTTGAGACACTTGTCCCACTGTGACACAAGGCAGTGAATGGCTGTCTCATAAAAGTCCCGTGGCTGTGATGTGAGCCAGTTCCTGTTTGTTAGAAGTATTGGGCCTGGCTGTTGAGACACTTGTCCCAGGCTGTTGAGACACTTGTCCCACTGTGACACAAGGCAGTGAATGGCTGTCTCATAAAAGTCCTGGGGCTGCGATGTGAGCCAGTTCCTGTATGTTAGAAGTATTGGCCCTGGCTGTAGACACAGTTGTCCCACTGTGACACAAGGCAGTGAATGGCTGTCTCATAAAAGTCCTGGGGCTGTGATGTGAGCCAGTTCCTCTATGTTAGAAGTATTGGCCCTGGCTGTAGACACAGTTGTCCCACTGTGACACTAGGCAGTGAATGGCTGTCTCATAAAAGTCCCGGGGCTGTGATGTGAGCCAGTTCCTGTATGTTAGAAGTATTGGCCCTGGCTGTAGACACAGTTGTCCCACTGTGACGCAAGGCAGTGACTGGCTGTCTCATAAAAGTCCCGGGGCTGTGATGTGAGCCAGTTCCTCTATGTTAGAAGTATTGGCCCTGGCTGTTGAGACACTTGTCCCACTGTGACACAAGGCAGTGAATGGCTGTTTCATAAAAGTCCCGGGGCTGTGATGTGAGCCAGTTCCTCTATGTTAGAAGTATTGGCCCTGGCTGTAGACACAGTTGTCCCACTGTGACACAAGGCAGTGAATGGCTGTCTCATAAAAGTCCTGGGGCTGTGATGTGAGCCAGTTCCTGTATGTTAGAAGTATTGGCCCTGGCTGTAGACACAGTTGTCCCACTGTGACACAAGGCAGTGAATGGCTGTTTCATAAAAGTCCCGGGGCTGTGATGTGAGCCAGTTCCTCTATGTTAGAAGTATTGACCCTGGCTGTAGAGAGACTTGTCCTACTGTGACACAAGGCAGTGAATGGCTGTTTCATAAAAGTCCCGGGGCTGTGATGTGAGCCAGTTCCTGTATGTTAGAAGTATTGGCCCTGGCTGTAGAGACACTTGTCCCACTGTGACACAAGGCAGTGAATGGCTGTTTCATAAAAGTCCCGGGGCTGTGATGTGAGCCAGTTCCTGTATGTTAGAAGTATTGGTCCTGGCTGTAGAGGCACTTGTCCCACTGTGACACAAGGCGGTGAGTGGCTGTCTCATAAAAGTCCCGGGGCTGCGATGTGAACCAGTTCCTGTATGTTAGAAGTATTGGTCCTGGCTGTTGAGACACTTGTCCCACTGTGACACAAGGCAGTGAATGGCTGTCTCATAAAAGTCCTGGGGCTGCGATGTGAGCCAGTTCCTGTATGTTAGAAGTATTGGCCCTGGCTGTTGAGACACTTGTCCCACTGTGACACAAGGCAGTGAATGGCTGTCTCATAAAAGTCCTGGGGCTGTGATGTGAGCCAGTTCCTCTATGTTAGAAGTATTGACCCTGGCTGTAGACACAGTTGTCCCACTGTGACACAAGGCAGTGAATGGCTGTCTCATAAAAGTCCCGGGGCTGTGATGTGAGCCAGTTCCTGTATGTTAGAAGTATTGGCCCTGGCTGTAGACTCACTTGTCCCACTGTGACGCAAGGCAGTGAATGGCTGTCTCATAAAAGTCCCGGGACTGTGATGTGAGCCAGTTCCTCTATGTTAGAAGT
Source organism: Mantis religiosa (assembly GCA_030765055.1). Classification (NCBI taxonomy): domain Eukaryota; kingdom Metazoa; phylum Arthropoda; class Insecta; order Mantodea; family Mantidae; genus Mantis; species Mantis religiosa. The sequence continues at coordinate 147,761,042 of CM060958.1, read as the reverse complement.
ATTGGCCCTGGCTGTAGACACAGTTGTCCCACTGTGACACAAGGCAGTGAATGGCTGTCTCATAAAAGTCCCGGGGCTGTGATGTGAGCCAGTTCCTCTATGTTAGAAGTATTGGCCCTGGCTGTAGACACACTTGTCCCACTGTGACGCAAGGAAGTGATTGGCTGTCTCATAAAAGTCCTGGGGCTGTGATGTGAGCCAGTTCCTGTATGTTAGAAGTATTGGCCCTGGCTGTAGACACAGTTGTCCCACTGTGACACAAGGCAGTGAATGGCTGTCTCATAAAAGTCCCGGGGCTGTGATGTGAGCCAGTTCCTGTTTGTTAGAAGTATTGGCCCTGGCTGTTGAGACACTTGTCCCAGGCTGTTGAGACACTTGTCCCACTGTGACACAAGGCAGTGAATGGCTGTCTCATAAAAGTCCTGGGGCTGTGATGTGAGCCAGTTCCTGTTTGTTAGAAGTATTGGGCCTGGCTGTTGAGACACTTGTCCCACTGTGACACAAGGCAGTGAATGGCTGTCTCATAAAAGTCCCGGGGCTGTGATGTGAGCCAGTTCCTGTTTGTTAGAAGTATTGGGCCTGGCTGTTGAGACACTTGTCCCAGGCTGTTGAGACACTTGTCCCACTGTGACACAAGGCAGTGAATGGCTGTCTCATAAAAGTCCTGGGGCTGCGATGTGAGCCAGTTCCTGTATGTTAGAAGTATTGGCCCTGGCTGTTGAGACACTTGTCCCACTGTGACACAAGGCAGTGAATGGCTGTCTCATAAAAGTCCTGGGGCTGCGATGTGAGCCAGTTCCTGTATGTTAGAAGTATTGGCCCTGGCTGTTGAGACACTTGTCCCACTGTGACACAAGGCAGTGAATGGCTGTCTCATAAAAGTCCTGGGGCTGTGATGTGAGCCAGTTCCTCTATGTTAGAAGTATTGACCCTGGCTGTTGAGACACTTGTCCCACTGTGACACAAGGAAGTGACTGGCTGTTTCATAAAAGTCCTGGGGCTGTGATGTGAGCCAGTTCCTCTATGTTAGAGGTATTGGCCCTGGCTGTAGACACAGTTGTCCCACTGTGACACAAGGAAGTGACTGGCTGTTTCATAAAAGTCCTGGGGCTGTGATGTGAGCCAGTTCCTCTATGTTAGAAGTATTGACCCTGGCTGTTGAGACACTTGTCCCACTGTGACACAAGGCAGTGACTGGCTGTTTCATAAAAGTCCTGGGGCTGTGATGTGAGCCAGTTCCTCTATGTTAGAAGTATTGGCCCTGGCTGTAGACACAGTTGTCCCACTGTGACACAAGGCAGTGAATGGCTGTCTCATAAAAGTCCCGGGGCTGTGATGTGAGCCAGTTCCTGTATGTTAGAAGTATTGGCCCTGGCTGTAGACACAGTTGTCCCACTGTGACACAAGGCAGTGAATGGCTGTCTCATAAAAGTCCCGGGGCTGTGATGTGAGCCAGTTCCTCTATGTTAGAAGTATTGGCCCTGGCTGTAGACACACTTGTCCCACTGTGACGCAAGGAAGTGACTGGCTGTCTCATAAAAGTCCTGGGGCTGTGATGTGAGCCAGTTCCTGTATGTTAGAAGTATTGGCCCTGGCTGTAGACACAGTTGTCCCACTGTGACACAAGGCAGTGAATGGCTGTCTCATAAAAGTCCCGGGGCTGTGATGTGAGCCAGTTCCTGTTTGTTAGAAGTATTGGCCCTGGCTGTTGAGACACTTGTCCCAGGGTGTTGAGACACTTGTCCCACTGTGACACAAGGCAGTGAATGGCTGTCTCATAAAAGTCCTGGGGCTGTGATGTGAGCCAGTTCCTGTTTGTTAGAAGTATTGGGCCTGGCTGTTGAGACACTTGTCCCAGGCTGTTGAGACACTTGTCCCAGGCTGTTGAGACACTTGTCCCAGGCTGTTGAGACACTTGTCCCACTGTGACACAAGGCAGTGAATGGCTGTCTCATAAAAGTCCCGTGGCTGTGATGTGAGCCAGTTCCTGTTTGTTAGAAGTATTGGGCCTGGCTGTTGAGACACTTGTCCCAGGCTGTTGAGACACTTGTCCCACTGTGACACAAGGCAGTGAATGGCTGTCTCATAAAAGTCCTGGGGCTGCGATGTGAGCCAGTTCCTGTATGTTAGAAGTATTGGCCCTGGCTGTAGACACAGTTGTCCCACTGTGACACAAGGCAGTGAATGGCTGTCTCATAAAAGTCCTGGGGCTGTGATGTGAGCCAGTTCCTCTATGTTAGAAGTATTGGCCCTGGCTGTAGACACAGTTGTCCCACTGTGACACTAGGCAGTGAATGGCTGTCTCATAAAAGTCCCGGGGCTGTGATGTGAGCCAGTTCCTGTATGTTAGAAGTATTGGCCCTGGCTGTAGACACAGTTGTCCCACTGTGACGCAAGGCAGTGACTGGCTGTCTCATAAAAGTCCCGGGGCTGTGATGTGAGCCAGTTCCTCTATGTTAGAAGTATTGGCCCTGGCTGTTGAGACACTTGTCCCACTGTGACACAAGGCAGTGAATGGCTGTTTCATAAAAGTCCCGGGGCTGTGATGTGAGCCAGTTCCTCTATGTTAGAAGTATTGGCCCTGGCTGTAGACACAGTTGTCCCACTGTGACACAAGGCAGTGAATGGCTGTCTCATAAAAGTCCTGGGGCTGTGATGTGAGCCAGTTCCTGTATGTTAGAAGTATTGGCCCTGGCTGTAGACACAGTTGTCCCACTGTGACACAAGGCAGTGAATGGCTGTTTCATAAAAGTCCCGGGGCTGTGATGTGAGCCAGTTCCTCTATGTTAGAAGTATTGACCCTGGCTGTAGAGAGACTTGTCCTACTGTGACACAAGGCAGTGAATGGCTGTTTCATAAAAGTCCCGGGGCTGTGATGTGAGCCAGTTCCTGTATGTTAGAAGTATTGGCCCTGGCTGTAGAGACACTTGTCCCACTGTGACACAAGGCAGTGAATGGCTGTTTCATAAAAGTCCCGGGGCTGTGATGTGAGCCAGTTCCTGTATGTTAGAAGTATTGGTCCTGGCTGTAGAGGCACTTGTCCCACTGTGACACAAGGCGGTGAGTGGCTGTCTCATAAAAGTCCCGGGGCTGCGATGTGAACCACTTCCTGTATGTTAGAAGTATTGGTCCTGGCTGTTGAGACACTTGTCCCACTGTGACACAAGGCAGTGAATGGCTGTCTCATAAAAGTCCTGGGGCTGCGATGTGAGCCAGTTCCTGTATGTTAGAAGTATTGGCCCTGGCTGTTGAGACACTTGTCCCACTGTGACACAAGGCAGTGAATGGCTGTCTCATAAAAGTCCTGGGGCTGTGATGTGAGCCAGTTCCTCTATGTTAGAAGTATTGACCCTGGCTGTAGACACAGTTGTCCCACTGTGACACAAGGCAGTGAATGGCTGTCTCATAAAAGTCCCGGGGCTGTGATGTGAGCCAGTTCCTGTATGTTAGAAGTATTGGCCCTGGCTGTAGACTCACTTGTCCCACTGTGACGCAAGGCAGTGAATGGCTGTCTCATAAAAGTCCCGGGACTGTGATGTGAGCCAGTTCCTCTATGTTAGAAGTATTGGCCCTGGCTGTAGACACAGTTGTCCCACTGTGACACAAGGCAGTGAATGGCTGTCTCATAAAAGTCCCGGGGCTGTGATGTGAGCCAGTTCCTCTATGTTAGAAGTATTGGCCCTGGCTGTAGACACACTTGTCCCACTGTGACGCAAGGAAGTGATTGGCTGTCTCATAAAAGTCCTGGGGCTGTGATGTGAGCCAGTTCCTGTATGTTAGAAGTATTGGCCCTGGCTGTAGACACAGTTGTCCCACTGTGACACAAGGCAGTGAATGGCTGTCTCATAAAAGTCCCGGGGCTGTGATGTGAGCCAGTTCCTGTTTGTTAGAAGTATTGGCCCTGGCTGTTGAGACACTTGTCCCAGGCTGTTGAGACACTTGTCCCACTGTGACACAAGGCAGTGAATGGCTGTCTCATAAAAGTCCTGGGGCTGTGATGTGAGCCAGTTCCTGTTTGTTAGAAGTATTGGGCCTGGCTGTTGAGACACTTGTCCCACTGTGACACAAGGCAGTGAATGGCTGTCTCATAAAAGTCCCGGGGCTGTGATGTGAGCCAGTTCCTGTTTGTTAGAAGTATTGGGCCTGGCTGTAGAGACACTTGTCCCAGGCTGTTGAGACACTTGTCCCACTGTGACACAAGGCAGTGAATGGCTGTCTCATAAAAGTCCTGGGGCTGCGATGTGAGCCAGTTCCTGTATGTTAGAAGTATTGGCCCTGGCTGTTGAGACACTTGTCCCACTGTGACACAAGGCAGTGAATGGCTGTCTCATAAAAGTCCTGGGGCTGCGATGTGAGCCAGTTCCTGTATGTTAGAAGTATTGGCCCTGGCTGTTGAGACACTTGTCCCACTGTGACACAAGGCAGTGAATGGCTGTCTCATAAAAGTCCTGGGGCTGTGATGTGAGCCAGTTCCTCTATGTTAGAAGTATTGACCCTGGCTGTTGAGACACTTGTCCCACTGTGACACAAGGAAGTGACTGGCTGTTTCATAAAAGTCCTGGGGCTGTGATGTGAGCCAGTTCCTCTATGTTAGAGGTATTGGCCCTGGCTGTAGACACAGTTGTCCCACTGTGACACAAGGAAGTGACTGGCTGTTTCATAAAAGTCCTGGGGCTGTGATGTGAGCCAGTTCCTCTATGTTAGAAGTATTGACCCTGGCTGTTGAGACACTTGTCCCACTGTGACACAAGGAAGTGACTGGCTGTCTCATAAAAGTCCTGGGGCTGCGATGTGAGCCAGTTCCTGTATGTTAGAAGTATTGGCCCTGGCTGTTGAGACACTTGTCCCACTGTGACACAAGGCAGTGAATGGCTGTCTCATAAAAGTCCTGGGGCTGCGATGTGAGCCAGTTCTTGCATGTTAGAAATATTTGCCCTGGCTGTTGAGACACTTGTCCCACTGTGACACAAGGCAGTGAATGGCTGTCTCATAAAAGTCCTGGGGCTGCGATGTGAGCCAGTTCCTGTATGTTAGAAGTATTGGCCCTGGCTGTAGAGACACTTGTCCCACTGTGACACAAGGCAGTGAATGGCTGTTTCATAAAAGTCCCGGGGCTGTGATGTGAGCCAGTTCCTGTATGTTAGAAGTATTGGTCCTGGCTGTAGAGGCACTTGTCCCACTGTGACACAAGGCGGTGAGTGGCTGTCTCATAAAAGTCCCGGGGCTGCGATGTGAACCAGTTCCTGTATGTTAGAAGTATTGGTCCTGGCTGTTGAGACACTTGTCCCACTGTGACACAAGGCAGTGAATGGCTGTCTCATAAAAGTCCTGGGGCTGCGATGTGAGCCAGTTCCTGTATGTTAGAAGTATTGGCCCTGGCTGTTGAGACACTTGTCCCACTGTGACACAAGGCAGTGAATGGCTGTCTCATAAAAGTCCTGGGGCTGTGATGTGAGCCAGTTCCTCTATGTTAGAAGTATTGGCCCTGGCTGTAGACACAGTTGTCCCACTGTGACACAAGGCAGTGAATGGCTGTCTCATAAAAGTCCCGGGGCTGTGATGTGAGCCAGTTCCTGTATGTTAGAAGTATTGGCCCTGGCTGTAGACTCACTTGTCCCACTGTGACGCAAGGCAGTGAATGGCTGTCTCATAAAAGTCCCGGGGCTGTGATGTGAGCCAGTTCCTCTATGTTAGAAGTATTGGCCCTGGCTGTAGACACAGTTGTCCCACTGTGACACAAGGCAGTGAATGGCTGTCTCATAAAAGTCCCGGGGCTGTCATGTGAGCCAGTTCCTCTATGTTAGAAGTATTGGCCCTGGCTGTAGACACACTTGTCCCACTGTGACGCAAGGAAGTGACTGGCTGTCTCATAAAAGTCCTGGGGCTGTGATGTGAGCCAGTTCCTGTATGTTAGAAGTATTGGCCCTGGCTGTAGACACAGTTGTCCCACTGTGACACAAGGCAGTGAATGGCTGTCTCATAAAAGTCCCGGGGCTGTGATGTGAGCCAGTTCCTGTTTGTTAGAAGTATTGGCCCTGGCTGTTGAGACACTTGTCCCAGGCTGTTGAGACACTTGTCCCACTGTGACACAAGGCAGTGAATGGCTGTCTCATAAAAGTCCTGGGGCTGTGATGTGAGCCAGTTCCTGTTTGTTAGAAGTATTGGGCCTGGCTGTTGAGACACTTGTCCCAGGCTGTTGAGACACTTGTCCCACTGTGACACAAGGCAGTGAATGGCTGTCTCATAAAAGTCCCGGGGCTGTGATGTGAGCCAGTGCCTGTTTGTTAGAAGTATTGGGCCTGGCTGTTGAGACACTTGTCCCAGGCTGTTGAGACACTTGTCCCACTGTGACACAAGGCAGTGAATGGCTGTCTCATAAAAGTCCTGGGGCTGCGATGTGAGCCAGTTCCTGTATGTTAGAAGTATTGGCCCTGGCTGTTGAGACACTTGTCCCACTGTGACACAAGGCAGTGAATGGCTGTCTCATAAAAGTCCTGGGGCTGCGATGTGAGCCAGTTCCTGTATGTTAGAAGTATTGGCCCTGGCTGTTGAGACACTTGTCCCACTGTGACACAAGGCAGTGAATGGCTGTCTCATAAAAGTCCTGGGGCTGTGATGTGAGCCAGTTCCTCTATGTTAGAAGTATTGACCCTGGCTGTTGAGACACTTGTCCCACTGTGACACAAGGAAGTGACTGGCTGTTTCATAAAAGTCCTGGGGCTGTGATGTGAGCCAGTTCCTCTATGTTAGAAGTATTGACCCAGGCTGTTGAGACACTTGTCCCACTGTGACACAAGGAAGTGACTGGCTGTCTCATAAAAGTCCTGGGGCTGCGATGTGAGCCAGTTCCTGTATGTTAGAAGTATTGGCCCTGGCTGTTGAGACACTTGTCCCACTGTGACACAAGGCAGTGAATGGCTGTCTCATAAAAGTCCTGGGGCTGCGATGTGAGCCAGTTCTTGCATGTTAGAAATATTTGCCCTGGCTGTTGAGACACTTGTCCCACTGTGACACAAGGCAGTGAATGGCTGTCTCATAAAAGTCCTGGGGCTGCGATGTGAGCCAGTTCCTGTATGTTAGAAGTATTGGCCCTGGCTGTTGAGACACTTGTCCCACTGTGACACAAGGCAGTGAATGGCTGTCTCATAAAAGTCCTGGGGCTGTGATGTGAGCCAGTTCCTCTATGTTAGAAGTATTGACCCTGGCTGTTGAGACACTTGTCCCACTGTGACACAAGGAGGTGACTGGCTGTTTCATAAAAGTCCTGGGGCTGTGATGTGAGCCAGTTCCTCTATGTTAGAAGTATTGGCCCTGTCTGTAGACACAGTTGTCCCACTGTGACACAAGGAAGTGACTGGCTGTTTCATAAAAGTCCTGGGGCTGTGATGTGAGCCAGTTCCTCTATGTTAGAAGTATTGACCCTGGCTGTTGAGACACTTGTCCCACTGTGACACAAGGAAGTGACTGGCTGTCTCATAAAAGTCCTGGGGCTGTGATGTGAGCCAGTTCCTGTATGTTAGAAGTATTGACCCTGGCTGTTGAGACACTTGTCCTACTGTGACACAAGGCAGTGACTGGCTGTTTCATAAAAGTCCTGGGGCTGTGATGTGAGCCAGTTCCTCTATGTTAGAAGTATTGGCCCTGGCTGTAGACACAGTTGTCCCACTGTGACACAAGGCAGTGAATGGCTGTCTCATAAAAGTCCCGGGGCTGTGATGTGAGCCAGTTCCTGTATGTTAGAAGTATTGGCCCTGGCTGTAGACTCACTTGTCCCACTGTGACGCAAGGCAGTGAATGGCTGTCTCATAAAAGTCCCGGGGCTGTGATGTGAGCCAGTTCCTCTATGTTAGAAGTATTGGCCCTGGCTGTAGACACAGTTGTCCCACTGTGACACAAGGCAGTGAATGGCTGTCTCATAAAAGTCCCGGGGCTGTGATGTGAGCCAGTTCCTCTATGTTAGAAGTATTGGCCCTGGCTGTAGACACACTTGTCCCACTGTGACGCAAGGAAGTGACTGGCTGTCTCATAAAAGTCCTGGGGCTGTGATGTGAGCCAGTTCCTGTATGTTAGAAGTATTGGCCCTGGCTGTAGACACAGTTGTCCCACTGTGACACAAGGCAGTGAATGGCTGTCTCATAAAAGTCCCGGGGCTGTGATGTGAGCCAGTTCCTGTTTGTTAGAAGTATTGGCCCTGGCTGTTGAGACACTTGTCCCAGGCTGTTGAGACACTTGTCCCACTGTGACACAAGGCAGTGAATGGCTGTCTCATAAAAGTCCTGGGGCTGTGATGTGAGCCAGTTCCTGTTTGTTAGAAGTATTGGGCCTGGCTGTTGAGACACTTGTCCCAGGCTGTTGAGACACTTGTCCCACTGTGACACAAGGCAGTGAATGGCTGTCTCATAAAAGTCCCGGGGCTGTGATGTGAGCCAGTTGCTGTTTGTTAGAAGTATTGGGCCTGGCTGTTGAGACACTTGTCCCAGGCTGTTGAGACACTTGTCCCACTGTGACACAAGGCAGTGAATGGCTGTCTCATAAAAGTCCTGGGGCTGCGATGTGAGCCAGTTCCTGTATGTTAGAAGTATTGGCCCTGGCTGTAGACACAGTTGTCCCACTGTGACACAAGGCAGTGAATGGCTGTCTCATAAAAGTCCTGGGGCTGTGATGTGAGCCAGTTCCTCTATGTTAGAAGTATTGGCCCTGGCTGTAGACACAGTTGTCCCACTGTGACACAAGGCAGTGAATGGCTGTCTCATAAAAGTCCCGGGGCTGTGATGTGAGCCAGTTCCTGTATGTTAGAAGTATTGGCCCTGGCTGTAGACACAGTTGTCCCACTGTGACGCAAGGCAGTGACTGGCTGTCTCATAAAAGTCCCGGGGCTGTGATGTGAGCCAGTTCCTCTATGTTAGAAGTATTGGCCCTGGCTGTTGAGACACTTGTCCCACTGTGACACAAGGCAGTGAATGGCTGTTTCATAAAAGTCCCGGGGCTGTGATGTGAGCCAGTTCCTCTATGTTAGAAGTATTGGCCCTGGCTGTAGAGAGACTTGTCCTACTGTGACACAAGGCAGTGAATGGCTGTCTCATAAAAGTCCTGGGGCTGTGATGTGAGCCAGTTCCTGTATGTTAGAAGTATTGGCCCTGGCTGTAGACACAGTTGTCCCACTGTGACACAAGGCAGTGAATGGCTGTCTCATAAAAGTCCCGGGGCTGTGATGTGAGCCAGTTCCTCTATGTTAGAAGTATTGACCCTGGCTGTAGAGACATTTGTCCTACTGTGACACAAGGCAGTGAATGGCTGTTTCATAAAAGTCCCGGGGCTGTGATGTGAGCCAGTTCCTGTATGTTAGAAGTATTGGCCCTGGCTGTAGACACAGTTGTCCCACTGTGACACAAGGCAGTGAATGGCTGTTTCATAAAAGTCCCGGGGCTGTGATGTGAGCCAGTTCCTGTATGTTAGAAGTATTGGCCCTGGCTGTAGACACAGTTGTCCCACTGTGACACAAGGCAGTGAATGGCTGTTTCATAAAAGTCCCGGGGCTGTGATGTGAGCCAGTTCCTCTATGTTTGAAGTATTGACCCTGGCTGTAGAGAGACTTGTCCTACTGTGACACAAGGCAGTGAATGGCTGTTTCATAAAAGTCCCGGGGCTGTGATGTGAGCCAGTTCCTGTATGTTAGAAGTATTGGCCCTGGCTGTAGAGACACTTGTCCCACTGTGACACAAGGCAGTGAATGGCTGTTTCATAAAAGTCCCGGGGCTGTGATGTGAGCCAGTTCCTGTATGTTAGAAGTATTGGTCCTGGCTGTAGAGGCACTTGTCCCACTGTGACACAAGGCGGTGAGTGGCTGTCTCATAAAAGTCCCGGGGCTGCGATGTGAACCAGTTCCTGTATGTTAGAAGTATTGGTCCTGGCTGTTGAGACACTTGTCCCACTGTGACACAAGGCAGTGAATGGCTGTTTCATAAAAGTCCCGGGGCTGTATTGTGAGCCAGTTCCTCTATGTTAGAAGTATTGACCCTGGCTGTTGAGACACTTGTCCCACTGTGACACAAGGCAGTGACTGGCTGTTTCATAAAAGTCCTGGGGCTGTGATGTGAGCCAGTTCCTCTATGTTAGAAGTATTGGCCCTGGCTGTAGACACAGTTGTCCCACTGTGACACAAGGCAGTGAATGGCTGTCTCATAAAAGTCCCGGGGCTGTGATGTGAGCCAGTTCCTGTATGTTAGAAGTATTGGCCCAGGCTGTAGACTCACTTGTCCCACTGTGACGCAAGGCAGTGAATGGCTGTCTCATAAAAGTCCCGGGGCTGTGATGTGAGCCAGTTCCTCTATGTTAGAAGTATTGGCCCTGGCTGTAGACACAGTTGTCCCACTGTGACACAAGGCAGTGAATGGCTGTCTCATAAAAGTCCCGGGGCTGTGATGTGAGCCAGTTCCTCTATGTTAGAAGTATTGGCCCTGGCTGTAGACACACTTTTCCCACTGTGACGCAAGGAAGTGACTGGCTGTCTCATAAAAGTCCTGGGGCTGTGATGTGAGCCAGTTCCTGTATGTTAGAAGTATTGGCCCTGGCTGTAGACTCACTTGTCCCACTGTGACGCAAGGCAGTGAATGGCTGTCTCATAAAAGTCCCGGGGCTGTGATGTGAGCCAGTTCCTCTATGTTAGAAGTATTGGCCCTGGCTGTAGACACAGTTGTCCCACTGTGACACAAGGCAGTGAATGGCTGTCTCATAAAAGTCCCGGGGCTGTGATGTGAGCCAGTTCCTCTATGTTAGAAGTATTGGCCCTGGCTGTAGACACACTTTTCCCACTGTGACGCAAGGAAGTGACTGGCTGTCTCATAAAAGTCCTGGGGCTGTGATGTGAGCCAGTTCCTGTATGTTAGAAGTATTGGCCCTGGCTGTAGACACAGTTGTCCCACTGTGACACAAGGCAGTGAATGGCTGTCTCATAAAAGTCCCGGGGCTGTGATGTGAGCCAGTTCCTGTTTGTTAGAAGTATTGGCCCTGGCTGTTGAGACACTTGTCCCAGGCTGTTGAGACACTTGTCCCACTGTGACACAAGGCAGTGAATGGCTGTCTCATAAAAGTCCTGGGGCTGTGATGTGAGCCAGTTCCTGTTTGTTAGAAGTATTGGGCCTGGCTGTTGAGACACTTGTCCCAGGCTGTTGAGACACTTGTCCCACTGTGACACAAGGCAGTGAATGGCTGTCTCATAAAAGTCCCGGGGCTGTGATGTGAGCCAGTTGCTGTTTGTTAGAAGTATTGGGCCTGGCTGTTGAGACACTTGTCCCAGGCTGTTGAGACACTTGTCCCACTGTGACACAAGGCAGTGAATGGCTGTCTCATAAAAGTCCTGGGGCTGCGGTGTGAGCCAGTTCCTGTACGTTAGAAGTATTGGCCCTGGCTGTAGACACAGTTGTCCCACTGTGACACAAGGCAGTGAATGGCTGTCTCATAAAAGTCCTGGGGCTGTGATGTGAGCCAGTTCCTCTATGTTAGAAGTATTGGCCCTGGCTGTAGACACAGTTGTCCCACTGTGACACAAGGCAGTGAATGGCTGTCTCATAAAAGTCCCGGGGCTGTGATGTGAGCCAGTTCCTGTATGTTAGAAGTATTGGCCCTGGCTGTAGACACAGTTGTCCCACTGTGACGCAAGGCAGTGACTGGCTGTCTCATAAAAGTCCCGGGGCTGTGATGTGAGCCAGTTCCTCTATGTTAGAAGTATTGGCCCTGGCTGTTGAGACACTTGTCCCACTGTGACACAAGGCAGTGAATGGCTGTTTCATAAAAGTCCCGGGGCTGTGATGTGAGCCAGTTCCTCTATGTTAGAAGTATTGGCCCTGGCTGTAGAGAGACTTGTCCTACTGTGACACAAGGCAGTGAATGGCTGTCTCATAAAAGTCCTGGGGCTGTGATGTGAGCCAGTTCCTGTATGTTAGAAGTATTGGCCCTGGCTGTAGACACAGTTGTCCCACTGTGACACAAGGCAGTGAATGGCTGTCTCATAAAAGTCCCGGGGCTGTGATGTGAGCCAGTTCCTCTATGTTAGAAGTATTGACCCTGGCTGTAGAGACATTTGTCCTACTGTGACACAAGGCAGTGAATGGCTGTTTCATAAAAGTCCCGGGGCTGTGATGTGAGCCAGTTCCTGTATGTTAGAAGTATTGGCCCTGGCTGTAGACACAGTTGTCCCACTGTGACACAAGGCAGTGAATGGCTGTTTCATAAAAGTCCCGGGGCTGTGATGTGAGCCAGTTCCTGTATGTTAGAAGTATTGGCCCTGGCTGTAGACACAGTTGTCCCACTGTGACACAAGGCAGTGAATGGCTGTTTCATAAAAGTCCCGGGGCTGTGATGTGAGCCAGTTCCTCTATGTTTGAAGTATTGACCCTGGCTGTAGAGAGACTTGTCCTACTGTGACACAAGGCAGTGAATGGCTGTTTCATAAAAGTCCCGGGGCTGTGATGTGAGCCAGTTCCTGTATGTTAGAAGTATTGGCCCTGGCTGTAGAGACACTTGTCCCACTGTGACACAAGGCAGTGAATGGCTGTTTCATAAAAGTCCCGGGGCTGTGATGTGAGCCAGTTCCTGTATGTTAGAAGTATTGGTCCTGGCTGTAGAGGCACTTGTCCCACTGTGACACAAGGCGGTGAGTGGCTGTCTCATAAAAGTCCCGGGGCTGCGATGTGAACCAGTTCCTGTATGTTAGAAGTATTGGTCCTGGCTGTTGAGACACTTGTCCCACTGTGACACAAGGCAGTGAATGGCTGTTTCATAAAAGTCCCGGGGCTGTATTGTGAGCCAGTTCCTCTATGTTAGAAGTATTGACCCTGGCTGTTGAGACACTTGTCCCACTGTGACACAAGGCAGTGACTGGCTGTTTCATAAAAGTCCTGGGGCTGTGATGTGAGCCAGTTCCTCTATGTTAGAAGTATTGGCCCTGGCTGTAGACACAGTTGTCCCACTGTGACACAAGGCAGTGAATGGCTGTCTCATAAAAGTCCCGGGGCTGTGATGTGAGCCAGTTCCTGTATGTTAGAAGTATTGGCCCTGGCTGTAGACTCACTTGTCCCACTGTGACGCAAGGCAGTGAATGGCTGTCTCATAAAAGTCCCGGGGCTGTGATGTGAGCCAGTTCCTCTATGTTAGAAGTATTGGCCCTGGCTGTAGACACAGTTGTCCCACTGTGACACAAGGCAGTGAATGGCTGTCTCATAAAAGTCCCGGGGCTGTGATGTGAGCCAGTTCCTCTATGTTAGAAGTATTGGCCCTGGCTGTAGACACACTTTTCCCACTGTGACGCAAGGAAGTGACTGGCTGTCTCATAAAAGTCCTGGGGCTGTGATGTGAGCCAGTTCCTGTATGTTAGAAGTATTGGCCCTGGCTGTAGACTCACTTGTCCCACTGTGACGAAAGGCAGTGAATGGCTGTCTCATAAAAGTCCCGGGGCTGTGATGTGAGCCAGTTCCTCTATGTTAGAAGTATTGGCCCTGGCTGTAGACACAGTTGTCCCACTGTGACACAAGGCAGTGAATGGCTGTCTCATAAAAGTCCCGGGGCTGTGATGTGAGCCAGTTCCTCTATGTTAGAAGTATTGGCCCTGGCTGTAGACACACTTTTCCCACTGTGACGCAAGGAAGTGACTGGCTGTCTCATAAAAGTCCTGGGGCTGTGATGTGAGCCAGTTCCTGTATGTTAGAAGTATTGGCCCTGGCTGTAGACACAGTTGTCCCACTGTGACACAAGGCAGTGAATGGCTGTCTCATAAAAGTCCCGGGGCTGTGATGTGAGCCAGTTCCTGTTTGTTAGAAGTATTGGCCCTGGCTGTTGAGACACTTGTCCCAGGCTGTTGAGACACTTGTCCCACTGTGACACAAGGCAGTGAATGGCTGTCTCATAAAAGTCCTGGGGCTGTGATGTGAGCCAGTTCCTGTTTGTTAGAAGTATTGGGCCTGGCTGTTGAGACACTTGTCCCAGGCTGTTGAGACACTTGTCCCACTGTGACACAAGGCAGTGAATGGCTGTCTCATAAAAGTCCCGGGGCTGTGATGTGAGCCAGTTCCTGTTTGTTAGAAGTATTGGGCCTGGCTGTTGAGACACTTGTCCCAGGCTGTTGAGACACTTGTCCCACTGTGACACAAGGCAGTGAATGGCTGTCTCATAAAAGTCCTGGGGCTGCGATGTGAGCCAGTTCCTGTATGTTAGAAGTATTGGCCCTGGCTGTTGAGACACTTGTCCCACTGTGACACAAGGCAGTGAATGGCTGTCTCATAAAAGTCCTGGGGCTGTGATGTGAGCCAGTTCTTGCAATGTTAGAAATATTTGCCCTGGCTGTTGAGACACTTGTCCCACTGTGACACAAGGCAGTGACTGGCTGTCTCATAAAAGTCCTGGGGCTGCGATGTGAGCCAGTTCCTGTATGTTAGAAGTATTGGCCCTGGCTGTTGAGACACTTGTCCCACTGTGACACAAGGCAGTGAATGGCTGTCTCATAAAAGTCCTGGGGCTGTGATGTGAGCCAGTTCTTGCATGTTAGAAATATTGGCCCTGGCTGTTGAGACACTTGTCCCACTGTGACAGAAGGCAGTGAATGGCTGTCTCATAAAAGTCCTGGGGCTGTGATGTGAGCCAGTTCCGCATGTACAGCTGGACGTCGCAGCCGAGGTGAATTGTTTCCCCTTCAGAGCCTTTTTAAGGGGACCAAAAATGGCGTAATCACAGGGAAAGAGGTCTCAACTCTATGCAAGATGGCTGAGAACCTCCCATTTGAATTTCTGTAGGGGCGCCGCGTCTGTGTTGGTCATATGAGGATTTGCATTGTTGGGGAGCAGAATGACCCCATGGGTGAGATTTGATTTCATCGCTTGGTGAAGGTTGGTCAAGGATTACGAGTAATGCTGGGCATTCACTGCTGTCCCGTGCTGCTGAAAGTGTATCAGAAGGGGTCCATCTTGGTCAAAGAAGAACATGAGCATAACCTTTCCTGCCCTTGTGTGGATGACCTTGGCTTTTTTGATGATGGTGACCCTGGATGCTTCCACTGGAGACTTTGTTGTTTTGATTCTGGTTCAAAGTGATGACACCATGACTTATCTCCAACCACCACTCTTGCCAGGAACTCATTCCCTTCCCTAGCATAACACTGCAGATGACCAAGACAGTGGGCCATTCGACATGTTTCCTGGTGTGCTTGAAGACTGTTGGACACACATTGGGTATATACTTTGTGCAAGAGCAGTCGTTCTTTCATGATGGTGTGAACACTTGACTTTTTTTGGTGGTGGTGACCCTGGATGCTTTCACTGGAGACTTTGTCGTTTTGATTCTGGTCCATGACTCATCTCCAGCCACCACTCATGTCAGGAACTCATTCCCTTCCCTAGCATAACGCTGCATATGACCAAGACAGTGGGCCATTCGACATGCTTTCTGGTGTGGTTAAAGACTGTGGGGCACCCATTGGGCACACACTTTGTGCAAGAGCAGTCTGTGAACACTTCCGACCTTTGCGGCTATGGCTTTCTCTGTCACTTGGCAGTCCTAGGTAATGAGTGCATCAACCGGCTGGACGATGTCATTGGTAATGCAGTGTGGTGCTCCAGACCGTGCATCATCAGCTAACGACATCCGTCCTCACCTGAAGCACTTGTGCCACGCCTTGACCCTTGCAAGGGACATGCAGTGTTCGCCATATACTTGTGACATTCATCAATGAATGCCGTTCCTCCTACTCCTTCTGCTGTCAGAAAACGAACATCTCTTTGCTCTTCTTTTGATGCCTCCATTTCACTGTTTGCAATGCGACTGGCAGCATTGGACGATTGATGCATGCTGTTGTTAGCTTTGTATAGTCACGTGATGTGCCCTCTAGTGACGGGCTGTGAACTTCCACGCTCTGGTCGGAACAATACTTTGTTATACACACCACAATATTACCATCCTGTCACAAGTCTGCGCATAGCAGACTCCGGCTCATTTCTTTTTGAACATCCCTTGTACTTTGATACAATGGAGTACTAAGGTAACAAATAGGCTGCTGTACATGGAGTAAAGTAACTTACCTAATACTGGTACCATGGCTGTCGTCTCACCCAACGCAAGCGGATGCCTGCATCTGTGCGTATTTTAATTGAAGCTGACTCCGCAGCTCTTACAGTCTCCTTCACTGACTGCATAAGGTTTTGTGCGTTACCCACCAACATATCCGTCGCTTCCTGATCTTCTTCAGTTCCTATTTGTTAACAAAAAACAAAAATATATGAAGCACATTTCTTCTTTAGACATAAGTAACATCAATTATCTAGTCACAAATTTAAACTCAAGCACATAAGCAATAAGAACTCTTGTCATGCCACACAGATAAAAAAGAACCACATATGGAAATGTTCATTCATCAGATATGACATCATAATAATGATGGAGTAAAATAAGAGTGTCATGCACAGAATTATTGAAACAAACATTTATTTCTGGTTGGATTTTCATAATATTGTAGGGTCATTAAAATGTACGGTAACCAATACCAAGTGGAATACCTCAGGCAGTTTTATCTACAGTCCACATTTAGTAGGTCTGCGTTCAATTCCCGTAGTTGGCCCACCTGACCCATAGGTTTTTTTGGGAGTTTTCCAGGGTCGCCAGGTAAATACTGGATAGGTTAAATACATCCCTGCAATTCCTTCATTTCATGTCATCTCACATCTGTGGTCTCTTTTAGCGTTATGTGTTAGAGTAGCTACAAAATAAGAATGAACATGGGTTGAGTCAATATGGTGATCGTGCTGTCTTGACATTGCAGGTTCCATGGCTAATGGGTGACAGACATGGAAGATATATCTGTCTTTGTCTCACCGAATCAACCTAGCAAGTATCATACAGATGCTGAGATGTACAGTGATACAGATGCTGACAAAGAAGTTCACTTAATATTTCAGCATGTGTGTGACAACATATATACAGACAGTTGAATCTCGATACAGTTGAATCTCAACATATATAATGATTATCGCATAATCTGAACCTTAAAACCTTGAACTAGAGAACAGTTTGCTTATGTAGTTATCCTTCATATGCACACAAAACAAAATGACTCAAATTAGATGCGTTCTACGAAAGAAGGTGTTTGCTACAGTGAAACAAAATAGTGACATTTCAACGATTTGTGAATATAGCTTCTATTTTAATGATGTCATATTTTGTATACTGCATAAAATGGACTTTAAAGCAATTTTTGTTTCATTAAAATACTTAACAAATTTGGAAGATATGAATGTGTATTTATGAAGCATTTTTAGACCATGAATCTCCTGTACTAATGTTTATGCATTGTGCACAGAAATTTTAGTCTTGCAGATTACTTCTTTCAAACAGAAATTTGCGACCAGCATTGGTTCTCCTATATTTGAACCCAAGAGATTTCAGAATATTATACATAGAAGATACAGAATCCATATATTCTATTTTCCCCCTTCATTAAATTGGTCAGCCTTTTGGCAGTTGGATATTCACCCTTCTCATATAAATCATAAATTGTTCTACGTAAAACACACTTTTGAAAGTTGTTTAAGTTGGTAGCACGTTTTTTAGCTGCTCAATGTTTCCCTGGAGATGTAAATATGGAAACTTCTCCTAATTTGGTAAACAGTTTGCCTTCTTTAACAATGTTCGTTAACAGAATGAGTACTCACGTGACAAGCTTGTAACATTAATTCTCGACTCTGAGCGAAATTTGTACTTTCGAAAATGTCAAATTGACATTTGTTTGAAAAAGGAATACACATTAACAAGAATATTTGTAGCCTGCTTATATAAAATCTTATGAGTTGTTTCGCAGTTACTACTAGACACACCAGTACTAGACTTGCTAAGCGGTATATTTACTAACTTTGAAAAGCACGTGTGCACTCTTAAAAGGTCGCCACTTTACTGAATGCAGGGTACAAAATGCAACTGCAGCATGCACATGTGTGTTTTACTTCACTGACAGTTAATGTTTCTTTTCTTTCTAGTCAGGTGTCTTATCTTTCCATATCTCCGCACATTTTTGTTACCATTTTGATGTATGATTTTCACATTACTTGTTAAATTAGTCTGCACGCCAAGTTCATGTTTATTTGACAGCTACAGTAATACCCTATAAAGTGTTTCATTTGTCTTGTTACTACATATAGCTTCTGCCAGCCCTGTGACACATGGCTACATCGTGCTTCCCTGCTAGTGGCGAACATTCAGCTGCCATTAAATTTTGCATCTGCCATAGTTAATTTGACACGACTAATCAACCATGAAGTTTTAATAAATTTTATATTGCTGTTTTTTTTGGAATGGAAAGTCAAGTATCACATTTTACCTTGGTAGTTCAATATGATAAAGTTCATATCAATATATGAATATGCTATAAAAGGATATCACCAAATAAGCATGCTGCCTTCATTCTCAACTATAATCACACAAACAGTGTTCATGGAAACATGAGATACAACTACATCCAAGAACATAATTATCTTAACATGCAACTTTCAGTTTCTTTTGGCATTCTCTTGGATATTCAAACTTTGGTATTACTTTGTTGACAATATGTTTGCAATAGTTCTAAAAAGAACACTTGGAAGATGCTTTAAAAATACCAAACTTTCAAGAGAACTATAAATTTTATAACAGAAAAAGAATGTAATGGATGGCTGATTTAAAATCATGAAGAAAGAGAAACATTTGTCATCTACACACAGCAATAGCTACACAAAACAGTTCCTTACCAACATGCAGTACCCAAAAGTCTTATGCACAGATTAATTTGCATCCCTACAGAGGAATACCACAAACATAACCACAGAAAATGGAAACAGTCATATAAAGATAAACAGACCAAAGAGCATAAAGAAACCAGTACATTTATCCCTAATAAAAAGAACAACTTTACATTCTATAAATTTTAGAAAATCTCCCAAGGAATGTAACATCATTTTGGCCCCAAAAACAGTTACTGAATTACAAACATTTTAAATTAAAAGATGATATGCCACATCAGCCGCAATAATTGTGAAAAAAATCTGCATTGGAAAACTGAAAGAATCAACAAGAACACCAGAGAAACAAATAATGCCCAATTTCACCAACAGCGCTAACACAACTGTTAAATTTCTTGCATTTTACCAACCTGTTTTCTGAAAATCTTAACAAACATGTGTTAATGCCAAGAGACTTGTAAATATTACAGCTATAGAAGGCTATGGATGAGTCGTATTATTTTCTAAATGTACTGCAATGCACTTTTGTTTTCATTTTTGTCTGCACACAGCTGAAAAAATGGCACGTAAACAAAATCGTGAACAAAAGTCGTGGGACAAATTTCTCATCAATGGAAAAAGAATTGTTAATTGAACTGGTGATGAAGTATAAGGATATCGTGGAAAATAAAAGAGGACAGATGCGGTGAATGTAAAAGACAAAGATGTCATGTGGGGAAAAGTTGGAAACAAATTTAATTCAAATGCATGTCACTACTAGAAGCATGAAACAACTTCATCAGTATTACATAAATTTAAAATGAGGCGCGAAGAAGGACAAGTGACGAGTGACTTGAACATTTCAAGATGGGAGGTGGACAGTGTATTATCCACATAATTCAGTGAATTATAAAATCGCAAAGTGATTAATTCTTGAAGCAAAGACGACATCGGCATATTCCATATGATGTATGTTCTAACTCAGTATTACGTAAATTTAAAACAACGAGCGAAGGACAAGTGACGAGTGACTTGAACATTTCAAGACGGGAGGTGGACAGTGTATTATCCACATAATTCAGTGAATTATAAAATCGCAAAGTGATTAATTCTTGAAGCAAAGACGACATCGGCATATTCCTTTCGATGCATGTTCTAACTCAGTATTACGTAAATTTAAAACAACGAGCGAAGGACAAGTGACGAGTGACTTGAACGTTTCAAGACGGTAGGTGGACAATGTATTATCCACATAATTCAATGAATTATAAAATTGCTAAGTTATTAATACTTGAAGCAAAGGCAAGATCGGCATATTCCTTTTGATGCATGTTCTAACTCAGTATTACGTAAATTTAAAATGAAGAGCGAAGAAGGACAAGTGACGAGTGAGTTGAACATTTCAAGACGGGAGGTAGACAGTGTATTATCCACATAATTCAGTGAATTATAAAATTGCTAAGTTATTAATTCTTGAAGCAAAGACGACATTGGCATATTCCATATGATGTATGTTCTAACTCAATATTACGTAAATTTAAAACGACAAGCGAAGAAGGACAAGTGACGAGTGACTTGAACGTTTCAAGACAGGAGGTAGACAATGTATTATCCACATAATTCAGTGAATTATAAAATCGCAAAGTTATTAATACTTGAAGCAAAGGCGAGGTGAGCATATTCCTTTCGGTGCATGTTCTAACCTCTCTTGTACTTCCACAGTAACCTTCACGGCAACATGTTTCGACAGTCTATACCTCTGTAGAAAATTATCTTCTGATAGCTTCTCAAAATTATTTCTTCTCATAGGCCGTACTCTATTACAAATGACGTTTGGGCGGTCTTGAATATAGCAAATCGACATCAACAGCTGAGTTCACGCCCGCCATCTTGACTATTTACAATTGTTAAGGACTTAACAACAAAAATATGGCTCGTTAGTTAAACAAGAGATTTAATACAAATGTTAAGCTAACACTTGTTGGTAAAATGCAATTTTTGTTATAACTATTGCTAAACTCGTGTTAAGTCTTAACATCTGTTGGTGAAATCGGGCATCAGTGTAACTTGGCATTTTTACAGGAACCAACACACCATAAACAGAAATCTGATGTAGCAAGATGGAACTGGCAATACAAAGTTCCACTACATGGTGAGGGAACAGTGAAACAGAGAAGGTAACATATGGGGTGTGTGTTCAAAAAGTCAGTATCACACTGCAGTGTTGCGTACATGTGCACTAGCCTTTCTTGTTTGCTACCTTTCATCTGACACCATTTGGGTTGCTCTATGTTGTGTTTTCTCTTTGCTGTATACAATGTTTAAGACAGTTACTGATCCCAGTGACTGTGAGATTAGTGCTGTAATTTGCTTTTTGAATGCAAGGAATGTATAACCAGCCGAAATTTATCACCAAGTTAAAGATGTTTATGTTGAAGACGCAATGAATAATGGAATGGTGAAAAATATGACTCATCTATAAATTAATAAGTGGGTTAGAATGTTTAATGAAGGTCGCACAAATGCCCATTATGAGACTTAGAATGGCTGGCTTTCTGTTGGTAAGGAAAACTGACGAAAAAATCCAGGAGAACAGACGTTTTACGTGACATTTTCAGACAAATTTCATGAACTGTTTTGTACAAAATTGTTACAGACAGTTTAGGTTATCCAAAAATACTCAGTGATGTTGACAAATCCAAAAGAATTGACATTTCTCCCACAGTACTTGGAAGTGGGAGAGGACTTCTGAAACCAAACTGTGACAGGTGAGGAAACTTAGGTTTGTCATGTCACACCACACTCCAAACAACAATCAATTGAGGGGAAGGACTTACGAAAAATCACTGGTGTCACATATTTGAAAGAAGAGCCAAATTCTATAACTCAGAACACATTTGAATAGAACCCAAACTTCTAGTTGATAAGCCATAACAAGAGAGTTTGTAACAGTCAACATGACTTGATGATATTAGGAAGATCCTCATGAAACATCTTCGAGATAAGTGCTAGGAATAAATAGAGTATTAGTTTAACTCTAATTACTTAATTTTCTGTTTCACTGCATCACAGCCATACACATTATAATAAATATGAGGGCTGTTCAGTAAGGAATGATTACAATTTGTTTTTGACAAAATACCTTTACTCATTTCCTTTCTTGGAAGTGTTGAAAACAGTGTTGTTATGATAAATTAACTTTTTTCCGGAACGTGTTTCTGAGGCTTTGCCTCTATCATCGGCCGGCTCTCGCGACTCTCTTTAAAGTTAACGTTTACTCATCCTCATAATTTTGATGGTCAGTCTCCTCTGAATGTGATGTACTTGTCCAAGCGTTTCTGCCAGTCTTCAAAGACATGCTGGAAACCATTTTTGAGAGATCCTTCAAAATCACCTCTGCAGCCTTCACCACTGCTTCTGATTATGGATAATGCCTCCCACGAAGGCATTTCTTCAAGTTAGGGAATGGGGCTAAATCCGGACTAGGGAGGGTGGAGGATGCACTTCACGTTGATTTTTGCAAGATATTCAGCAACAACATTGGCAATATGGGGCCGTGCTTTATCGTGGTGCAGCATCCAGCCTGCTTCACGGAAATGTTGTCTTTTGCATCTGATATGGACTTGTAATGTTTTCAGAACATCCCCGTAGTATTGTCCAGTTACTGATGTGTGTGCAGGTACAACATGCTGATAAGACATTCCATTAATATCAAAGAATGAGATGACCATAACTTTCCCAGCAGAAGCAACCACTTTTGCTTTTTTGGGGATTGGTGATGGAAATTTCCACAGTGAGCTTTGCTGTTGGATCAAAATGATGTAGCCAAGTTTCATCAGTAGTGATTACGTTTGAAAGAAACTCCAGATCTTCATCTAAATC
This sequence comes from Mantis religiosa, assembly GCA_030765055.1. NCBI lineage: Eukaryota > Metazoa > Arthropoda > Insecta > Mantodea > Mantidae > Mantis > Mantis religiosa. The sequence continues at coordinate 147,738,432 of CM060958.1, read as the reverse complement.
AACTTTAACTACATGCGAATGTTCTTTTGTTCGGGAATCAACAGTCTTGGAACCCATCACGCACAAACACATCTCATATGTAATGTTTCTGTCACCAACGTGTGGGTGGCACCCAATGAAATGTTCAGTATTTCAAAAGTGATCTTAAGGTAATTCGTCGATCCTCTCTCACAATGGCAGTAGCAGTGTTGATGTTTTCTTTCATAAGAGCAGTGAGCACCGGGTCCACCTTCCTTTGAAATTGATTGTCTCCGCTATTTAAATATTTTAAACCACCTTCGAGCTGTGCTGTAGGGAAGAACAGATTCTCCATAGGCATCCTGTAACATTGTATAGGCCTCAACTGAAGATTTGTTGAGACGAAAGCAGAATTTCAAAGCCGTATATTGTTCCTCGCATGTTATCTCCATTGTAGCGTTAGGCGATACTGAACATGTCTGAACTTACCTGGTTCTCAAGGTGGGAACCAAGAGTACCAACAATGAAACTACTATGGCGCGTTTGTTTCACATTAAGCTAACAGAATATAATAAGATTGAATTTTAGTGTGAAAAATTATGACCGTAATAAATTGTGATCATTCTTTAATGAACATCCCTCGTATTTCAATTTTTGCACATAAATGCAAATTGTTTTCCCCAAAAGAGATTACTGTTTTTTCCTGTCTGGTATTCTATGAAGGGGCACATGAACTATTGCTACAATAAAACAAACATGCAAAGTAAACAGAAAAGTTGGTGCAAGAAACAGACACAGTGTTAACTTTACCCCCAAGTATTTCTCCGAGGTCCATCCTGGGTATCATTTCTGTCAAAACAATATAAAGTTCTTGTTACAGACCATGCTAGCCATTGCAGTATATACACAAACAAGACACCATCACTGTTTTGTTACAGATACTGTCTTCATAATCTTATTGCTGGTAACATTACTAGTTGCTGACATATATGAACTACTGTACTCCTTAGTGTCTTATATGTTTTTAAACATATTTGATGATCTTTTCTATCTATAAGGTGCATTCAAAAAGAAACAAGCCGGAGACATAATTACCGAAACCTGAACCTGTATGCTAGAATATTGGCCCTAGCTGTTGAAACACTTGTCGCACTGTGACACAAAGCAGTGAATGGTTGTCTCATCAAAGTCCTGAGGCTGCAATGTGAGCCATTTCCGCACATACAGCTGCACGTTGTTGTCTGAGGTGAGTCGTTTTCCCCTCAGAGCCATTTTAAAGGGACCAAAAATGGCGTAATCACGTGCAGAGAGGTCTGGATGTATGGAGGGTGGCCCAGAACCTCCTATTTGAATTTCTGCAGGAGGGCCGCGACTGTGTTGGCCGTGATTTACAAGATGAATAAATTATGTATCTATCTATCTATCTATCTATGACGGTTTGCATTGTCATGGAGCAGAACGACCCCATGGGTGAGATTGCTTGGTCATTTTGATTTGATTGCTTGGCAAAGGTTGGTCAAGGATTGTCAGTAACACTGGGCATTCACTGTTGTCCCATGTCACAGGAAGTGTATCAGAAAGGGGTCATCTTGGTTAAAGAAGAACGTCAGCATAACCTTTCCTGCACTTGTGTGGATGGCCTTGGCTTTTTTTTTTGGTGGTGGTGACCCTGGATGCCTCCACTGTAGACTTAGTCATTTTGATTCTGGTTCGAAGTGATGACATCTCTAGCCACCACTCATGTCAGGAACTCATTCCCTTCCCTAGCATGGCGCTGCACATGACCCCAGACAGTGGGCCATTTGACATGCTTCCTGGTGTGGTTGAAGAGTGTGGGGCACCCATTAGCCACACACTTTTTGTGCAAGAGCAGTTGTTCCTTCAAGATGCTGTGAACACTTCCAACGCTCAATCTGACCTCGGCGGCTATGGCTTTCACTGTCACTCAGCAGTCCTGGGTAATGAGTGCATCAACCAGCTGGACGATGTCATCAGTAATGCAGTGTGGTGCTCCAGACCGTGCATCATCAGCGAATGATACACATCTTCCCCTGAAGCGCTTGCAAGAGACATGCAGTGTTTGCTGTATACTTGTGACATTTGTTGATGAATGTCCATTCCCCCTACTCCTTCCACTGTCAGAAAATGAACACCTCTTTGCTCTTGGTTTGATGCCTCCATTTCGCTGTTTGCAATGCGACTGGCAGCATTGGATGATTGAGGCCTGCTGCTGCTAGCTTTGTATAGTCATATGACGTGCATGTGTGCCCTCTAGCGATGGGCTGTGAACTTCCATGCTCTGGTCAGAACAACACTTTGTTACACACGACACAATATTACCATCCTGTCATACCAGACTCTGGCTCATTTCTTTTTGAATGTCTCTTATAGTATAACATCTGTAAGTAGATATTAAAGTTGGGGATTTATTCTTGAATGAAATTTCCACAAAAGATGGATGGCTGTGTCTTGTTTATGTACTACACTGCTCAACATGAGTTAGAAATAAAAAGCATGTTAAATTAGCAATGACATGTATACACAGCCATTATGTTATGTGTACATAAACCAGTGGACAGCACAGCTGTGCAGCGTACTTTGAAAAGCACATTGAATATTAGTTTTATGTAATTTACAGTTATTTTACATCTAGAGCTTCAATATATGCAACTTGCAGTTTTATAGCAACACTTATTTATCAACCTTCAAGATTCTAAAAGACAATGTGTGATAGCAAATACAAGTAATATTTAAGAGGTTAAGTTTAAGAAATTGCTATGGGAGAACTTGGGGAAAGGGTAGTTCAAAATAGAACATGATTTTGGAAAGAACTAAAGCAAAGAGTTGAAGATATAGACAGCTAGCTCTCTAAAATACACAGTGTTCATTTTTATTCATGTTGTGTGTTTGGAGGAATTTAGTAACAGTGACGTCAAAATTAATATAAAAATTATTTGTGGTTGGTTTATTGACACTCGTCACTTACTTTTTCATATATTTATGAGAGACTAGTTTCAAAGGCCCTGGGAAGAGATTGAAAATGGAGGCCAGGGCCTTTGAAACTAGTCTCTCATAAATATATGAAAAAGTAAGTGACGAGTGTCAATAAACCAACCACAAATAATTTTTATATTCATTTTTATTCGTTATTTCCCGCAATCCGTTAGAGCAAGAATGATGTCATAGTTGACTGGTGAGTCTATCTTAAAATCATAGTGCCCCCTAGAAGATGCAGTAATTTTTGCAGAACAGTACACAATTACAGCGCTCTCAGTATGGTTGCTCTGGTAACTAATACAACCAGCTTGCCCTGGATGTGAACACAGAGCACCACATCTTCATGGTTGAATGCTACTTTCGTACCAGCATTAAAATTGGTGCAACATATATAGTTTAAACTGCTGCATAGAGGAGTTTTTGATCAGTCAAAACCAGCATAACTATGATACACGGCATAAGAACAGCCCATAGACTGGCCTTGCTATATGGGAATTAAGTTATTCAACAAACTACCACTGTCAATTAGAAAGAAAAAAGTAAAACACTGTTCAAAAAACATGTTAAGAACCTACTTATTAAGAAAGCCTATTTACTCTGTTAAAGAATATATGCAAGATGACATAAACTAATTATTGATTTTGTTAGCTGTATAGTTTTAAGCAATAGCAAACATTTTAGTTAATTGATAGAAATTAATCATTTCTTCACACTAGCCGTATATAGCCTAAGGTTTTTGATAGAGTCAACATGAATAATTCAACGCCATGGCCGGGATTTGAACCACGTTTCTCCTGGTTTCCATCCAGTTGCTCTAACCCATTGAGCTACTATGGCCAACGTGCCGTCATGACATTAAATTCTCCATTTGACTCATATATTTCCCAGTAGACCACCAGGGACTCTTGCATTCGAGATACACTGTTTGTGGCGACTTACTGTTGAAAGTACTTATGTCCCAGGACTTGAGTTCTTAATTTTACTTAAGTTCCATTAATTGACCCAATAGTGGTTAACTATAAAGCCCGGGCCTTAAAGTACTTATGTCCCAGGACTTAAGTTCTTAATTTTACTTAAGTTCCATTAATTGACCCAATAGTGGTTAACTATAAAGCCCGGGCCTTAAAATACTTGCATGTTGTAAGTCGTCATTAAGGTAGTTGTCTCATGTGTTTATGAGAACTCCTAGTGGTTTACCGGAAAAACCACGAGTCAGTTGAAGAATTTAATGTCATGTTGGCACGTTGGCCATAGTAGCTCAATGGTTAGAGCGGCTGGGCGGAGACCAGAAGATACGTGGTTCAAATCCCGGCTATGGCATTGAATTTTTCAGCCTGACTCTAGGTTTCCACAATTTAGCCTACACACAGCCAGTGTGAAAGAACAATTAATTTCCATTAGAAGCAATAAATAATGTTATGACAAAAAGGCCTAAAGTACACCTTCTCGTAATACAGACAGTGTTTAAGGGAAAGAGAGAAAGGAAATATAAGAAAATGGACACATAAGACTATGTACTAGAGATATTTTCTTTTTTAGACTTGGATAAGAGCTTTGTACTTATTGTAACACTAATTTATTTTTCATTCCTAGAACATGCTCTGCTATTTTGTTTGTTTGTAATGAAGTTCCATTGTGAGGAAACTGTGGGTGATAGAAAACAATTGAGATCAAATTGAAATATTTCTATTTTATGTGACAGGTTTACAATATCCATATATGTCTACTATAACAGAAAAACAGATGTTCATTGTGAAATAATTGTTCATTGACTTATCATTTCGTATATTCTTCATGGCATACTTTTATGGCTGCATAATTAACTTTGTAGTGCATTGTATTGCAGTATATAGTTTTTTAAGAACAGTTGTCGTATCTACGCACCAGGCAAAATTACGCACCTTTATATTACACAGCCAGACCCACCTCTCAAATAGTATATTTACCTGCCGGTAGAGGAAGATCTCAAAGCTGCTGTCAGCACATCAAGTACAATCGCAAGCTGCTAGGGGAATCATATATAAACTCGCTCCATCAGTGTGCTATTCATGACGTCAAATTTTGCGAGGTAAAATCACAGATAAATATGAACACTATGTATACATGAGCTTAAGCCTCAGCTATCCAAGTCAGTTTACAGAGCCAGTTAAATTAAGACTAAAACTGCAAGTTGAGGTAGAACATTTCATTGTTATGTACATGTTCAGTTGTTTTACCTACAAGCAATATTCACAGCAGCTGCAAATAACTACAATACAAAACTAAATATGTATGTTTATATGTAAAAGAAAATAATTCAACCCAAATGGAGAACAATTTATGGATTGCAGAGTGAAGACAATTTGGAACCAATAAACCAAAATGGATGCACGTTGTTTTTGTAAGATATGAGCAATCTAACCACATGGCCATGGGGCGGGTGGTCTGAAAAGTTTCTGATCTAATAAAGATACAAGAAATTTTTTCAACATAGTCTCCTTATAACTCTACACACTTCTCCCAGCGATGCTTCCATCTCTGTAACCATCCAAATAGTACTCAACGTTTTTCAACATAGTCTCCTTGTAACTCTACACACTTCTCCCAGCGATGTTCTCATCTCTGTAACCCATCCAAATAGCACTCGACGTTTTTCAACATAGTCTCCTTGTAACTCTACACACTTCTCCCAGCGATGCTCCCATCTCTGTAACCTGTCCAAATAGCACTCAGCGTTTTTCAACATAGTCTCCTTGTAACTCTACACACTTCTCCCAACGATGCTCCCATCTCTGTAACCGTCCAAATAGTACTCGATGTTTTTCAACATAGTCTCCTTGTAACTCTACACACTTCTCCCAACGATGCTCCCATCTCTGTAACCGTCCAAATAGTACTCGATGTTTTTCAACATAGTCTCCTTGTAACTCTACACACTTCTCCCAACGATGCTCCCATCTCTGTAACCGTCCAAATAGTACTCGGATGTTTTTCAACATAGTCTCCTTGTAACTCTACACACTTCTCACAGCAATGCTCACATCTCTGTAACCCGTCCAAATAGTACTCGGCATTTTTCAACATAGTCTCCTTGTAACTCTACACACTTCTCCCAGGCGATGCTCCCATCTCTGTAACCTGTCCAAATAGACTCAATGTTTTTCAACATAGTCTCCTTGTAACTCTACACACTTCTCACAGCAATGCTCCCATCTCTGCAACCCGTCCAAACAGTACTTGGCGTTTTTCAACATAGTCTTCTTGTAACTCTACACACTTCTCCCAACGATGCTCCCATCTCTGTAACCGTCCAAATAGTACTCAGCCTTTTTCTCTACAAAATAATTGTTCACAAAGGTGATTACCTCTTCATTTGACAAAAATCTCTGTTCGAGCGCAATTTTCAAATGAGGGAACAAAAATAAGTCACTTGGGGCTAGATCTGGTGAGTCAAGCAGTTCAAACCATAATTCGTGGATTTTTGCCATTGCAACCGCTGAGGTGTAAGATGGTGCATTGTCTTGGTGAAACAGGATTTTGTTTTTCTGCAAATATGGCCATTTTTCCGCAAGTTCTGCCTTCAGCTTGTCAAGTAATGATGCGTAGTATGCTCCTGTAATGGTTTTTCTTTTTTGAAGAAAATCAATTAAAATAACTCCATGACTATTCCAAAGAACAGTTGCCATCGCTTTCCCAGCCGAAAAAACACTTTTTTGATTTTTTTGGAGCCAGTTTCCCCTTTGCAGTCCACTGTTTGGACTGTATTTTTGTTTTGGGCATATCATATTGCATCCAAGTTTCATCTACACTAATTAATTGGCGCCAAAACTCAGATTTATTACGCCTAAATTGCGCCAACAGTGTTGGAAATGTTCATTCGAACACGTTTTTGGTCTAAGGTGAGCAAACGTGGCACCCAACGTGCGGACGGCTTTCTCATGTCTAAATGTTGATTTAATATGTGACAAACACGTTCTTTCGACATGTTCATAGCCTCTGCTATCTGTCTCACTTTAATTCAGCGGCGTCTAGCACCATTTGCTGAACTTTGGCAATGTTTTTGTCGGCAGTTGCAGTTTTTAGACGTCCCGAATGTTCATCGTCTCCCAAGCTCTTACGGCCACGTTTAAATTCAGCTGTCCAAAACTTCAATGTGATAAATGATGGTGCACAGTCCCCATACACAGAATCCAACTCCTCTTTCATTTGCATAGGCATATTGCCTTTCAAAAACAAATATTTAATGACAGCTCGATACTCGATTTTGTCCATTTTCATAAAAACACTCACATTAACTAACTCAAATGACTGTTACATAACAACTGAGCGTCCAAAATGGCTGAAACTTGGGTGAGTAACAGTCAACAGATGTACGAGGGCTATCCAGAAAGTAGATTACGTTTTGGAATAAAAAGTAAACAAAGTATAGGAAACAAATTTTATTATATACAGATGAAAGCCACACTCAAATACTACTTTTCGACATAGTCACCATTCAAATTAAGGCATTTATCGTAGCGATGTACGAGCTTGGAAATTCCTTCGTAGAAAAATTCGGCCGCCTGCGCCTTCAACCACTTCGTTACCTCTTCTTGCAGCTGTGCGTCGTCATCAAAACGCTGCATAGCCAGCCACTTCTTCATTGCTGGGAATAGGTGGAAGTCGCTCGGTGCCAGGTCGGGACTGTACGGCGGATGAGGAAACAACTCCCACTTAAAAGATTCAAGAACTTCACGAGTGACATTTTCCGTGTGGGGCCGGGCGTTGTCGTGAATCAACAAGATCTTAGAGCTCAACATTCCTCTGCGCTTGTTTTGAATGGCTCTTCTGAGTTTTTGGAGAGTTTGGCAATACCTTTGAGAGTTTATTGTAGTGCCTCTTTCCAGGAAGTCCACCAAAATCACACCTTTTCTGTCCCAAAAAACAGTCGCCATCATCTTCCTTGACAACATTGTTTGCATGCATTTCTTGGGTTTTTGGGGAGAACTTGTGTGCCCCCACTGCATTGATTGCAATTTCGTTTCACAGTTCACGTGTTTCACCCATGTTTCGTCACCAGTAACGATGCGATCGAGTAAAGAGTCACCATCCTTATGGTAAACGTCCAAAAAGTTCAACGCTGCAGCCATTCGCTGATTTTTGTGGCCCTCTGTCAAGATTTTTGGAATCCATCTTGCACAAAACTTGTGGTAACCAAGCTTTTCGCTGATGATTTCGTGCAACAAACTTCGCGAAATTTGTGGAAAACTCAAAGAAAGTTCCGTTATTGTGAACCTTCGATTTTCACGGACTTTAGCATCGACTTTTTCGACAAGTTCGGCAGTCACTATGCTGGGTCTCCCACTTCGATCTTCGTCGTGAACATTAATTCGGCCATTTTTAAATCTGATGACCCACTGACGCACTCCACCTTCAGTGATAATGTTGTCTCCATACACTTCACAAAGCTGCCGATAGATTTCTATCGGTTTACATTTTTTTGCAGTCAGAAACCTTATTACTGCACGCACCTCGCGGGATTTTCAATTAACGCAGACATTTCAAACCGTCACAGTATCTGAACGGAGCACAGCACGAACCTCTCACTAGCACGGCTAGATGCCGACTGAGCTGCGCAACGCTCTGACCCCAAGATGGCCGCGCTAGCCCCGCCCCTAGCGGAAACAGACGAAAACGTAATCTACTTTCTGGATAGCCCTCGTACAATGAAATTTACTAGCTTTTACTTATGAGTGCTGCCATTTTCATGTTGAAATTGGAAACTTTTCAGACCACTCTCGTATATGCATAAATTCTGGCCGCTGTGAAGAATCCTAACCTCTATGTGTAGCACATGTTCTAATTTAAGTTTTAAAATCAAGTATTTTCAGATAATTGATCACCTACATTAGTCTGCAATCCTTTGGGTGAATATTTCATATTTCCATAGTTTTCAGATGTTACTGTATAATTAGAAGGCATATTAAAATTGAAAACGTTATGTCACCGTGAAATGGTTAATGTAAACAACAGCAAAAATAAATACAAACTTTTGTTGACTCATTAGAATGGCTGCCATATACCTGGTCCATCCAAATTTTCTTTCTAAAATCACGTTCTTGTGAACTACTACTTACCTTGTGCACCAAGCATAGTGGCTTTGACAGTAGACAGGATCTTGAGCTGTGTTCCAATTGTTGGAATTCGTTCACACACCTGAAGTAGATTCTGCAAACAAACAATACACATTAAGTTAACTGATGAAAATTAACCATTTCTTCTCTCTAGCCATATATAGGCTAACGTTTTAGATGGATAGTCAACATGAAAAATTCAATGTTGGGACGGCACGTTGGCCATGGTAGCTCAATGGTTAAGAGCAACTGGACAGAAACCAGGAGATCTGTGGTTCAAATCCTCGCTATGGCATTGAATTCTTCAGGTTGACTCTAATATTGTGACTTTGTGGGTTTGTAAAATTAAAAGTCAAGTTTGCAAAAATTCAAACTGCTCTTTATTTCCATAGAAACATGTACAGTCCTGCCAATAGCAGAATTACGTAACATAAACCAACACAATTTCTCTGCACACATAAATAAACCAAAGAGTTCACTTTCAAATCACAGCTCATGCGCACGATTATCAGTTTCAATTATGACTGTCCCAACTGGCGATCTGCAACTTCTTTTATAGCTCCACTCATTGTCCTAGAAATTTGTGGAATGTTCTCTATCAAGACGGCACTAGAAGAAAGACAAACCTTCCGGTTATCTGTCTCTTTGTGCGCGCCAGTTGCACCTATCGAAACAATGCTCACGACTTATTTAAACAATACACATGTTTACGAAGTCTTTCATGGCTGGAATCCATTATTTTCATTAGGTCTTCTGGTGTAAGCCATGTCATATACCATATTTTATCGCGTAATTCCCCCCTTTGTTTCTCAATGTCTCAATAAATATGCATCAGTGCATGATGGCGGTGGTACAAGCCGATACTGAAAGTGATATCTCGGTTTTTACTGATTTTAACCAAATAACTGATCTTTTCAATGACAAATCACGTACAAATCCAACACTCAACACCGGCCACAGCAATGGAAATGAAGGTTCTAATTTTGTGAACAATATAGGCGTGAAGAATAAGAATGATTGCTGTAGAAAATCACGTGAAAATGTGGCGTCACTTCACCATATAATCGAAATAATTAACAGAGATTTGAAGGAAGCACGATGTGAAATAGAACGCCTAATGGAAGAAAATAAACAACTGAAGCAAAATTACGTAGGTAGCAGTAAGAATAGAAGAGAGAATGAAGAAAACACGCCCGTGAATAATAACCTAAGTGCAAGGGATGTAAAGGTTAGTCGAAATATTAACAAAGTGGTGAAAAGGAATGAACTGTACACTGAGAACAGAAGCATGCAGAATACCAACGAAGGAATCGACTCAAACAACAGCTGTGATGTCCTGAAAGAAGCTGGAATAGAAGATGAGACCGGCGTTTTAGAAACAAAGAGATACTACGCAGCGAGGGAGTATGATGATCGAAGCACACCGGTATCTGGGAGAAAGAATTTCAATGCAGCGAGGGAATTCGAAGATGGAAGTGCGTCGATATTTAGACCAGATGAAACAATGTACGATAAAAAAATGGCAATTGTGATCGGTGATTCGCTAGTGAGGTATACTGACAAATTTATAGACGAAGAAGCTACAGTGTATTGCTATCCTGGTGCAAAAATTCAACACCTGAAGCGGGAACTTTTAGAGAATAAAGACGACCCTGATGTTATAATAATTCATGCAGGAACAAATAATATCATTACAGCAAAGGATCCAAATGAGATTATGGAGGAAATGGAACAGCTTGTGGAAGTGATTAATGAACTATTCCCTCGAGTAAAAGTGTGTATCAGTGGAGTGTTGAGACGTCGGGACGAAGACCCCCGATACATTGATGCAATAAATTCTGTGTTAGAATGGGTGTGTGAACAAAAGAACTGTATATTTATTGACGGAAACTCATGGATCACAGATAGGGATCTTGGGAGAGATGGACTTCACTTAAATAGAAGGGGTTCACTAATTATTGGTAAATTGTTTAATAGATACATTGCATGCTGCAAACCAAAAAACTCATATTAAATGGTAGTTGTGATCTTATAAAGTTAAGAGCAATATCTAATTAAGTTAATTAGGAGTCGATTAATAACACAAAACAACACTCACTTTTAAATTTTCCCGGAACCGGTTTCTGAGGTCTTCCCTCTATCTTCAGCCGGACATCGACTAGTTCTCATTGGTGTAGCTGGCAATATTTTGTCTTCGGTCTCCTCTGGTGGCGGTTCGAGGAACTTGCTGAACAAATCTTTCTGGGGGATGTCGAAATTGAATACTTTGTTCCTATTTTTTGAAATAAAGATTTGTTCCCATGTGGACAGTTCTTCTTTTCCTGTTGTATGTTTTAGTAATTTTGGTTCTGGATTTATGTTGTGGTTTTTTTCCCAAAAATGCGTGGCAACTGCTGATTTTTCTAATTGTTTGTATTTTATGTTCCTAAAGTGTTCCTTTGCTCTTGTTTCTAAATTTCTTTTCGTTTTTCCAATATAAATTTGACTACAGTCACAGCATTCAATTTGATATATACCAGATTTTTTGTTAGATGGAATGGCAGATTACATCGAACTTACCAAATTATGCATAGAACAGAATTTCTTCCAGTTTCAAACAAAATATTTCCATCAAACTTCTGGTTTAGCAATGGGAAACCCCTTATCACCCTTCCTGGCCGATCTGTACATGAGTGCACTAGAAATAAGGATCACTAAAGGTTTCCCATGGATGTTCAAACTCTGGCAAAGATATGTAGATGACATATTTGCCATAGTGCCAAAAAAACACATCAGTGATGCACTAAAACTTTTAAATATTCAAGAAGAAAGCATCAAGTTCACTGTAGAAGTTGAAAAAGACGAGTATTTACCATTTTTAGATCTAAAAATAATCAGAAATAAAAATAGAATAAACTTTGGCATTTACAGAAAACCAACACAGACAGACAACTACATAAAAGCTAATGGCTACAATCCAAGATCCCACAAACAGGCAATCTTTAATAGTTTAGCACACAGACTGGTCAACATCCCTCTCACAGCAGAAGAATACAAAATAGAATACAACAAAATTATTGAAATAGCACAGAAAAATGACTTTCCCAAATCACTAGTAGACAAAAAAGTGAACTTAGCAAAAAAGAAGAAACTACTAAAGGAAACCACAACCCTCTCAGCTACAGAAACTAAAATGATCTTCAAAAAATTCACTTACCATCCATGGGCCTTTGATAAATTCAAAAAAGTCTTCAAAAAACAAAACATTCAACTAGCTCCAGTGAACCATTACTCCTTAAAAAACCTAATTTGCTCAAACATCAAAGATGCCATTCCATCTAACAAAAAATCTGGTATATATCAAATTGAATGCTGTGACTGTAGTCAAATTTATATTGGAAAAACGAAAAGAAATTTAGAAACAAGAGCAAAGGAACACTTTAGGAACATAAAATACAAACAATTAGAAAAATCAGCAGTTGCCACGCATTTTTGGGAAAAAAACCACAACATAAATCCAGAACCAAAATTACTAAAACATACAACAGGAAAAGAAGAACTGTCCACATGGGAACAAATCTTTATTTCAAAAAATAGGAACAAAGTATTCAATTTCGACATCCCCCAGAAAGATTTGTTCAGCAAGTTCCTCGAACCGCCACCAGAGGAGACCGAAGACAAAATATTGCCAGCTACACCAATGAGAACTAGTCGATGTCCGGCTGAAGATAGAGGGAAGACCTCAGAAACCGGTTCCGGGAAAATTTAAAAGTGAGTGTTGTTTTGTGTTATTAATCGACTCCTAATTAACTTAATTTATACAACAACACTGTTTTCAACACTTCCATAAAAGGATTTTGCAATATCTAATATTAATAATAATTTTGGCAGAGTAAAATATAAAGCAATTAAGGATTCCAAACAAATAAGAAATTATAACAAATTAAATGATGACTGCAGAATGTATTGTCATGCAAAATATGAGTCAAGTATTAGCAAAATAACAGACATAAATGACTTGAGTATAGTGTATCATAATGTACAGTCCCTTGGCAATAAGCTTCTTGAAATTGAAATTTTTTTAAACTCAATGGAAAATATTCAGGTATGTTGTTTTACAGAACATTGGATTAAAAAAACCTGCATTAGCCTAGATTCGCATATCTTTTCAAACTTTATAGTTGCAGACTTGTTCTGTAGAGAAAACTACACACATGGGGGTACCATGATTGCAGTAAAAAAAGGAATCAAATATAAGAGGTATTCCAAATGGGTGTTATGCTACTTTCCTAGATAAACTTGAGAGTTTGATTAATACACTCCAAAAACACTCTCGACAAATCTTTATATGTGGAGACTTTAATGTTGACTTCTTAAAAGACAACCCATCAGTACATAAATTAAAAAACTTACTAGCATTGTTCAATCTCTCAAATGTAATTAGTAACCCCACAAGATTAACTTTACAGTCAAATACGGCAATTGATGTTATAATTCTAGACAAATCTATCATTACTGTCAAGCTGGAGAATATTAACACTGGTTACTCAGATCATAATGCTATTGTATCCAATTTAACAAACTTTAGGACTAATAATGCTAAAATAACTCCCCAAACATGTTATAAAAGGGTATTTTCTACTGCAAATATTCAATATTTCAATACGCTCTTAAACCTTGAAGACTGGACTGATGTCTACAATGAAAAAAGAATAGATGAAAAATTGCAAAAGTTTTTACTGACATTTTTGCATAATTTTAATACAGCTTTTCCTTATACAGTTGTTAAACAGAAGCAAACTAGTAAAAGGAAGAAATGGATAACAAAGGGAATTATTATCTCTAGCAAAAGAAAACGCTATCTAAATCAGTTGAGTAAAGTAAACAAAACTGAAGCATTTATAGAATATCATAAGAAGTATAAGCAAATATATAATAAGGTAATAAAAGCTGCAAAAAAGCAATATATAGATACTTGCATTTCAAATTCGTCGAATAAAAATAAGACTATCTGGAATATAGTAAAAAATGAAAGCACTAACAACATGGTCAGAACTAGAGACAAAATTACTTTAATAGTTGATAATACAAAATTAGATAATCCTGCTGAGGTATCAAATATCCTTAATAAACACTTTATTAGTGTTGCTGATAGAGTACCTTTGACTCATCCCAATATAACAAATACTCCTATCAAATTAATCAGAAACGATAAAAGTGTATTTCTCAAACCAGTAACTTCTGAGGAGATTCTTAAAATAATACATTCAAAAAAGAACACATTCTCTGCTGGATTTGATGATGTACCAGAGTGTATAATCAAATCTTGCAAAGAATATATAGTAGCACCATTAATGGATATATGTAATTGTTCTATATCAACAGGCAAATTTCCTAATGTCTTAAAATTAATAAAAGTTGTACCAGTATTTAAGAAGGGAGATACAAAAAATGTTGATAATTATAGACCTATCTCAGTTCAATCGGGGTTTTCAAAAATCTTGGAAACTGTTATGTTCAACAGGATATCTCTTTTTCTTGAAAAATATGTATTCAGTGATAAACAAAATGGATTTAGGAAAAATAAATCAATTTCTAATGCACTATACTCCTTTATGAAACAAACATTAGAAGGGTTTGATGCAAATAATTATACTATTGGGATTTTTATGGATTTGTCTAAGGCATTTGATCTGGTTGACCATAATATTCTATTATCCAAACTTGAAGCCTATGGTATAAGAGGGGTATCTCATGATTGGTTTGAATCCTACCTTGAGGGTAGAAGACAGTATACTGTAGTTAATAATGAATTAAATGGTCATAATATTAATTCCAATATTGAAATTGTGAGATGTGGGGTTCCACAGGGTTCTATCCTGGGACCACTGCTTTTTCTAGTATATATTAATGACCTTCCACTTAATATTCCCCATGCAGAAACTATTCTATATGCTGACGACACTAATATAATTATCAAAGGCTGCAATAATTCTGAATTGCAACATTATGCTAATACTGTGATGACAAATATGATGCATTGGCTAACTAATAATAAATTACTACTTAATATTAAAAAGACACAAAGTATGCATATTTCACTATCAAATAGAAATGAAGCTAATATAGCTCCTGTAATCGCTTTTGGCAATGAGGTAATACAATATACCAATGAAACAAAATTTTTGGGGGTAATTATTGACAAATTTTTAACCTGGAAGCCGCATATTCAGTATATTACTGCAAAAATTAATAAAGCCCACTACATAATATCAGTGCTAAGGAAAATTTGTAATACACAAACATTAATGCTGATTTACTATTCATATGTGCAGTCTTATCTTGCATATGGTATCTTTATCTGGGGATCAGCTACCGAAATAAAAGATTTATTTGTAACACAAAAGAAAATAATAAGAAGAATGTTTAATCTAAGCAAAAGGACTCATTGTATGAAATATTTTAAGGAAAATAATATACTAACTCTGCCATGTCTGTATATCTTAGAAACCGTATGCTTTATAAACAACAACATACAATATTTTCAAACAAATAACACTATTCATGAACATTATACTAGGAATGGTGCTAAATTACATATACTGGGATCAAGATCAAATAAAAAACTTAACTCAGTACTTCATAAAGGGGTTCACATGTATAACTTAATCTTAAAGAAAATCGAAAACAATGATAAGAAAAGATTCAGAAGAGATGTGAAATCATTTTTAATAAATCAGTGCTTCTATAGTACTCAAGAGTTCTTTGAATATTTTAGGTACCAGATTAAGTAGAGTAAATGATTACATAAGAATAATTTTATGATACTAATGGTTGACAATTCATGTAAGTTTTCTGTATTTGTTGACATTGATACAATTTAATCTGATTATTGCATGTAGAATTAATTCTGTATTTTCTGAATTTCTAGTTTGTATTGTTTGTACTGTATCTTGAAAAAGCAAATATTTCTGTACAGAAATTAAATGCTAAATAAATAAATAAATAAATAAATATATATTATTTATGCATAAAATACAGACAGATAAATCAGCCATAGCCCATCATTTTTGGTAAAAAAATCATAATATTTCTAAAGAAACCAAACTTTTGGTACCAGCAAAAAAGTATTGGGAATTAACAGTTTGGGAAAATATACACATTTTTAAGAATAGAAAGAGAGCCATGAAATTTGAAATACCAATAGTGGATGACATCATTCAACTTGTTGAACAGCGCCAGGAGAGGGAGGCGGTCACCTGAAGAACTAGTCAAACATCAGCTGATGATGGGGACGCATGGTCCTTGAAACATGTTCTAATTTTAAATGTAAGTGGAGCTAAAGTGTTTTTATAGTTTAAAAAGATTTTATTGTTGTTTAGTGTCATTAATCGACTCCCAATAAATTTAAAGCTCCACTGTTTATAAATACTTCTATTTTATAATTTTAATGTATTTTTCTGCTTCTAATGCTTCCATTTCTGTTGTAGTTAGCCATTTCTTTTAATTTCCATTGGTATACTTGGGAATAATAATGTGACATCAAATGAAACCAGTGTCATTTTTGTCCAAATTTATGTCTCTCATTTTTTCTACCAGATCTAAAGAACTTTCTAAATTTGCACTTTCAAACTTTGGGAAGCTATTGAATTTACCACTTGACCAAACTATATTTGGGGGCATGTATGCTACTAGTAATAGGTCCCATGGCTTTTCGCATTTTGTGAATTTTTGGTAGCCCATATACTCTTGGCAATGTTGGATTATTTTGTGAAATTCTTTTTTGTTGATTAATTTACTTTCCTTTAAAGTTATACTAACAACATGAGAGAACATTAAAATTTAAAGTGAGTTGATTTATTATAACAACACTGTTTTCAACACTTCCAAAAAAGGAATGGGAGAACATATTCATATGGAAAAATAAGGACCAAGCAATGAACTTTGAAATCCCACCAGTAGATAATAATTTGACAAATAAGTTCATAGTTCAACCACCAGAGAGAAGAGAGCAGATGACAACAGACAGCAGTTGCACATATGAGGTTGAAAATGGATGCGATGGCTTCCAAAATATTGTGACTTTGTGGGTTCGTGAATTGAAAAGTCCAATTACACCACTCAACAATGTTCTTTATTTCCACCGACTTACAGTTTAACACTTGCCAATTACACAGAATTTCGTGCTGCACACAGTTACAATTCACCAGTTCGTCCGTTACAATTTCACTTGTACTCGCGATTACATAAACTCCGATGCACATACCAGTTACGTACAGTCTTCCGTTGCACAATCTTCCCGTACATTAACACGTCACTGACTAACTCTTACACCAAGAACTGCGACTGTCTCACTAACTAACTGACCGACCAACTCAACTCTGTCCGTCTGTAACCCTCTTTATATAGGAATATCGCCGGTTTCTAGTGACCAGGGGAATGTTCCAGATTCCGTAATTTCGAGAAACAGGTGTAGAGAAACAGACGACACAGTCATGTTTTTCCCCTGACCACAGCCTGTCACCACTATAGGACAAACGAGGCGAGGGCGTGGCTAACCGAACCCTCCCTGTCTCCCGCTCGCAGCTGCTTCACAGGGTGTTCCAGCGCTCGCGTTACACTGCTCCCTCCTCAAAGCTGTTCGCCCCGAACAGCCCCATCGTAGCGTGCGAGGCGGTCCAGGTGTACCACCAGCATCTGCTCGGAGTCTCAGCCAGAAGTAGCGCTGCCGTAGTTTGTGAATCATTCGGTTCGCTCCCAGGTGTCCTCCTGAAGTACCGGCGTGCACTTCCTCCAAGACTTCCGGGACCTTGCTCCGGGGAAGTACCAACTGTCCTCTCTGCGCCTTCCCATCGGGTGACTCCCATACCCGGAACAGCACGCCCACTCTGGTCTTCAACGAGTCCCATTGGGCCCAGTACGACTTGTAGGTGGCGCTCCTCGGTGCGATGTCCTCCCAGGTTGGTCTCATCCCTGCGTCCACTTCCCTCAAGAGTGGCCCCAAGTCTGCGTCCGCCAGCTGCTCCCTCCTCAGGCTTGCGCTATCCCAGCCTTCAGCAGGCACTGCCACAACTACTCGGACTGCTGCGGCACGCTCCTTCTCTTCCACTCTTGTGCGCTCATGGCCGTCCTGGATCTGCCATAGGACACCTCCAATGTAATGGTCGCTAGCGTCGGTGTCCACAATGAAGGCGCCACCCGGTTGTGGGAAACCCAAAATTGGAGCACTGCACAGGGTCCCCTTCGGGTGCTGGAAAGCGTCTTCGGCGTCCTCTGTCCACACATAGGGCCAGTGTTCCTCCGTCAGGCGGGTGAGGGGTTTTTCGATGTTGTCGGCCTTTTCCTCTAAATCATTAAGGCTGTCGTCTACTTGACCCATCCGCTTGCCCAGATTCGTGATGTCATCCCTCACGCCGGCCAACCGTTCCTCAAACTTTGCGGCGAGAGCCTCGTTCGCCGCCTTCATTTCCGTTGTCAGTTCGGCCATCTTTGAGGTCATTGTCGTGGCCAAGTTGTTGTTAGCTGTTTCCGTCTTCGCTGTTAATTCGGCCTTCATTTCTTCCATCTTCCCTATGATGTTGTCGTTTGCCATCTTCATTTGTTTCAACTCGGCGGTGATGTTGTCGTTGGCCGTCTTCATTTGTTTCAACTCGGCGGTGAGGTTGTTGTTTGCCGCTTCTGTTTTTGCAGCGAGGTTTTCATTTGCCGTCTTCATTTCCGAGGTCAGTTCGGCCTTCATTTCCATCATTTTCTCCAAAATCTTTTCCAGTGCCGCGTCCATGGTTGTAATGTTCGGTGATGTTTTCCCGCTTCCTGACACCAGTGTGACTTTGTGGGTTCGTGAAATGAAAAGTCCAATTACACCACTCAACAATGTTCTTTATTTCCACCGACTCACAGTTTAACACTTGCCAATTACACAGAATTTCGTGCTGCACACAGTTACAATTCACCAGTTCGTCCGTTACAATTTCACTTGTACTCGCAATTACATAAACTCCGATGCACATACCAGTTACGTACAGTCTTCCGTTGCACAATCTTCCCGTACATTAACACGTCACTGACTAACTCTTACACCAAGAACTGCGACTGTCTCACTAACTAACTGACCGACCAACTCAACTCTGTCCGTCTGTAACCCTCTTTATATAGGAATATCGCCGGTTTCTAGTGACCAGGGGAATGTTCCAGATTCCGTAATTTCGAGAAACAGGTGTAGAGAAACAGACGACACAGTCATGTTTTTCCCCTGACCACAGCCTGTCACCACTATAGGACAAACGAGGCGAGGGCGTGGCTAACCGAACCCTCCCTGTCTCCCGCTCGCAGCTGCTTCACAGGGTGTTCCAGCGCTCGCGTTACAATATAAACATGCAAGTGACAGTGTCCAAAAACCGAGTACATATAGTTTTTCACTTAATAGGTCTTCTGTTGTATGTATTTTTGTAACCTATATATTCTTGGTAATGCTGGATTATCTACTGAAATTTTGTATAAGCCTTTCTTACTGATTAATTTGCTTATTTTTAAAGTTTTATTTGTAGATTCAATGCAGTAATTTAATGGGCTGGTTTCTACTTTTATGTAATTATTATCCTGTATTAGGGATAAAGATATAAGACATTTTAGCGGAATTTATTTTTTCAACATAGTCACCATGTAACTCTACACATTTCTCCCAGCGATGCTTCCATCTCTGTAACCCGTCCAAATAGTACTCGGCATTTTTCAACATAGTCTCCTTGTAACTCTACACACTTCTCCCAGCGATGCTCCCATCTTTGTAACCCGTCCAAATAGTACTTGGCGTGTTTCAACATAGTCTCCTTGTAACTCTACACACTTCTCCCAGCGATGCTCCCATCTTTGTAACCCGTCCAAATAGTACTTGGCGTGTTTCAACATAGTCTCCTTGTAACTCTACACACTTCTCCCAGCGATGCTCCCATCTCTGTAAACCGTCCAAATAGTACTTGGCGTGTTTCAACATAGTCTCCTTGTTACTCTACACACTTCTCCCAGCGATGTTCCCATCTCTGTAAACCGTCCAAATAGTACTTGGCGTGTTTCAACATAGTCTCCTTGTAACTCTACACACTTCTCCCAGCGATGCTCCCATCTCTGTAACCCGTCCAAATAGTACTCGGCGGTTTTCAACATAGTTTCCTTGTAACTCTACACACTTCTCCCAGCGATGCTCTCATCTCTGTAACCCGTCCAAATAGAACTCGGCGTTATTCAACATAGTCTCCTTGTAACTCTACACACTTCTCCCAACGATGCTCCCATCTCTGTAACCCGTCCAAATAGTACTCGGTGTTTTTCAACATAGTCTCCTTGTAACTCTACACACTTCTCCCAGCGATGCTCTCATCTCTGTAGCCCGTCCAAATAGTACTCACGTTTTTCAACATAGTCTCCTTATAACTCTACACACTTCTCCCAGCGATGCTCTCATCTCTGTAACCTGTCCAAATAGTACTTGCATTTTTCAACATAGTCACCTTGTAACTCTACACACTTCTCCCAGCGATGCTCCCATCTCTGTAACCTGTCCAAATAGTACTTGCATTTTTCAACATAGTCTCCTTGTAACTCTACACACTTCTCCCAGCGATGTTCCCATCTCTGTAACCTGTCCAAATAGTACTTGCATTTTTCAACATAGTCTCCTTGTAACTCTACACACTTCTCCCAGCGATGTTCCCATCTCTGTAACCTGTCCAAATAGTACTTGCATTTTTCAACATAGTCTCCTTGTAACTCTACACACTTCTCCCAGCGATGCTCCCATCTCTGTAACCTGTCCAAATAGTACTTGCATTTTTCAACATAGTCTCCTTGTAACTCTACACACTTCTCCCAGCGATGTTCCCATCTCTGTAACCCATCCAAATAGTACTCTGTGTTTTTCAACATAGTCTCCTTGTCACTCTACACACTTCTCCCAGCGATGCTCCTATCTCTGTAACCCGTACAAATAGTACTCAGAATTTTTCAACATAGTCTCCTTGTAACTCTACACACTTTTCCCAGCGATGCTCCTATCTCTGTAACCCGTACAAATAGTACTCGGAATTTTTCAACATAGTCTCCTTGTAACTCTACACACTTCTCCTAGCGATGCTCCCATCTCTGTAACCCGTCCAAATAGTACTCGGCATTTTTCAACATAGTCTCCTTGTAACACTACACACTTCTCCCAGCGATGTTCCCATCTCTGTAACCCGTCCAAATAGTACTCGGTGTTTTTCAACATAGTCTCCCTGTAACTCTACACACTTCTCCCAGCGATGTTCCCATCTCTGTAACCCGTCCAAATAGTACTCGACGTTTTTCAACAGTCTCCCTGTAACTCTACACACTTCTCCTAACGATGCTCCCATCTCTGTAACCCGTCCAAACAGTACTCGGCGTTTTTCAACATAGTCTCCCTGTAACTCTACACACTTCTCCTAGCGATGCTCCCATCTCTGTAACCCGTCCAAATAGTACTCGACGTTTTTCAACATAGTCTCCCTGTAACTCTACACACTTCTCCCAGCGATGTTCCCATCTCTGTAACCCGTCCTAATAGTACTCGACGTTTTTCAACATAGTTTCCCTGTAACTCTACACACTTCTCCTAGCGATGCTCCCATCTCTGTAACCCGTCCAAATAGTACTCGGCATTTTTCAACATAGTCTCCTTGTAACACTACACACTCTCCCAGCGATGTTCCCATCTCTGTAACCCGTCCAAATAGTACTCGGTGTTTCTCAACATAGTCTCCCTGTAACTCTACACACTTCTCCCAGCGATGTTCCCATCTCTGTAACCCGTCCAAATAGTACTCGACGTTTTTCAACATAGTCTCCCTGTAACTCTACACATTTCTCCTAGCGATGCTCCCATCTCTGTAACCCGTCCAAATAGTACTCGGCGTTTTTCAACATAGTCTCCTTGTAACACTACACACTTCTCCCAGCGATGTTCCCATCTCTGTAACCCGTCCAAATAGTACTCGGTGTTTCTCAACATAGTCTCCCTGTAACTCTACACACTTCTCCTAGCGATGCTCCCATCTCTGTAACACGTCCAAATAGTACTCGGCGTTTTTCAACATAGTCTCCTTGTAACACTACACACTTCTCCCAGCGATGTTCCCATCTCTGTAACCCGTCCAAATAGTACTCGGTGTTTCTCAACATAGTTTCCCTGTAACTCTACATACTTCTCCCAGCGATGCTCCCATCTCTGTAACCCATCCAAATAATACTCAACGTTTTTCAACATAGTCTCCTTGTAACTCTACACACTTTTCCCAGCGATGCTCCCATCTCTGTAACCCATCCAAATAGTACTCAGCACTTTTTTCTGTAAAATAATTGTTCAGAATGTGATTGCCTTTACATTTGACGAAAATCTCTGTCCTCCGAGCGCAATTTTCAGATGAGGGGGCAAAAAGAACTCGCCTGGGGCTAGAGGTTGAAAATGGATGCGATGGCTTCCAAAATATAAACATGCAAGTGACAGTGTCCAAAAACCGAGTACAAATAGTTTTTCACTTAATAGGTCTTCTGTTGTATGTATTTTTGTAACCTATATATTCTTGGTAATGCTGGATTATCTACTGTAATTTTGTGTAAGCCTTTCTTACTGATTAATTTGCTTATTTTTAAAGTTTTATTTGTAGATTCAATGCAGTCAGATGGATGGTCAAGCAGCTCAAAACATAATTCGTGGATTCTCGCCATTGCAGCCACTGAGGTGTGAGATGTTGCGTTATCTTGGTGAAATAGAATTTTCTTTTTCTACAAATGTGTCCATTTTCCCACAAGTTCCGCCTTCAGTTTGTTAAGTAATGATGCATAGTATGCTCCAGTAATGGTTTTTCCTTTTTGAAGATAATCGATTAAAATAACTCCATGACTATCCCATAAAACAGTCGCCATCACTTTCCCAGCCAAAAAAAGTTTTTGGTTCCTTTTGGAGCCAGTTCCCCCTTTGCAGTCCACTGTTTGTACTGTATGTTTGTTTCAGGCGTAAAATGGTGTATTCTAGTTTCATCTACAGTAATTAATTGGCGCCAAAAGTCTGATTTATTGTGCCTAAATTGTGCCAACAGAGCGTTGGAAATGTTCATTCGAACACGTTTTTGGTCTAACGTGAGCAAATGCAGCACCGAACGCGTGGACAGCTATCTTATGTCTAAATGTTGATTTAATATGTGACAAACATGCTCTTTTGACATATTCATAGCCTCTGCTATCTCTCTCACTTTAAATCGGCGGGCATCTAGCACCATTTGGTGAACTTTGACAATGCTTTTGGACGTCCCGAAAGTTCATCGTCTCCAAAGCTCTTACGGCCACGTTTAAATTCAGCCACCCAAAATTTCATTGTGGTAAATGATGGTTTAGAGTCCCCACTCATCTTTGATTTACGTAGGCGTATTGCCTTTCAAAAACAAATATTTAATGACAGCTTGATACTTGATTTTGTCCATTTTCACAAAAACACTCACAACAACTCACTCAAACGACTGTTATATAACAACTGAGCATCCAAAATGGGTGGAACTTTGGTGAGTACCTGTCAACAGATGAACAACAAAATTCACTAGCTTTTATTTACGAGTGCTGCCATCTTCATTTTGAGGTCAGACCACCATCGTTTATACAAAACAGTAAAGTTCCAAGAAGAAGTGCATTATGACTTACAGGGATGTTTTAGCTGGTAAGATCCACCTCACTGTATGCATGTCTTTATAATACTTTCCCAAGCATAAAAACAACTATTACTGTTACTAATAACAGCAATACTAACAGCGATATAATCAGCTTTACATCTCAGAAACAGACATGCACTACCATTTGGGAAAATCTTGAGATAAGTGATAGCATGTCTTATGTGTTGTCTGTTTTTGTAAAAAGTTAATAAGAGAACTGTCACCTGGGTATACTTACAGTGCGCATTCGTTTATCAGTGCATTCTCTGGCAAGCTCTTTAGCTAGACGAGTGACTTCCTCTGAAGCCTCTGCAATGCTCTTAGCGCAGGAAATAAGGTCTCGTTTAGAACTGCTCCTCTCTCCACGCACCAGCTGTGACAGGCGGCCCATGAGCACAGCCATTTTCTTTGCTGCAACTATGATGTCGTTGTCCTTGCTGGACCATTGTCGTACTTCCTGATGAAGGCCATGTGCTGCCATCTGGTCACACAATAAGAAACAATGTGAATATGTTCAAAGTATGGATACCTTCCAATAACTGATAACAGAAAATTAAATATTTGAAAATTCAATATGTCAATTCAACTGTAGCAATATATCTTTATTAGTAAGAAATAATTCAAATAAAACTACTCATTAAAAAAAATTGTTCCAATGCATCAAATTTAATATTTTGAAATGAACATTTTGCAATAAGAAAACATCTGAAGTGTGACACAAAAAATGTTTTCTTAGTTCAAAGATTCACCAAAAAAGGTAGTGACGACAGATGTTGATAGGTATTGTTGTTTCTCGTACTCCAGCCAACATGCACAACATTTGTAATTATTACAGCCAATTTCTGCAAAAAATTACCGGACATGAACTGTGTAACAAGTCACATGGAACCAATCAATTAGTAGCAAGTAAATTTGGAGAGTTCTCACCATACTTGCTTCTGTACGTCCATGCAATGTAATAACTAGAGCAATAAATAACTATCACAGAGTATAAAGCAGAACTTCAAGCAACAAAGACTGATGTATCAGGGGTAAGATCATGTATAATAAAGAATTTTGATCTGTAGTTCCTATTTCTCTGATGTAATTTCAGATATGTCATACTAACAATATACCATGATGTGTCTACTTCTACGATGGTCAGCTGATAAGTCCGAAGCCTCACATAGAGATAGCAGGCCCACTTGACAGATAGCATCATACAGTTTAACTCTAGGCTAGCTTGTATCCATAGTTACAGGTCAATAGCTTGTTTAGTTTTTGAATGACAGCATTTTAAACAAGACAAGTGTAGAGGTTTTACAAAAATGAAGGGTTTGGAAAGACGAACAGTGATTAAATACTTCCATTTGAAAGACTTAACACCTAAAGATATCAAGGAGGAAATGTACAGTACATTGAAAGACTCTGTCCCTTCATATACAATAATTAAAAGGTTGGTTGTAGAGTTTAAAATGAGACGCACGAGTACTAGTGATGAGCCTCACTCTGTCCCTTCATATACAATAATTAAAAGGTTGGTTGTAGAGTTTAAAATGGGATGTACGAGTACTAGTGATGAGCCTCGCTCTGTCCCTTCATATACATTAATTAAAAGGTTGATTGTAGAGTTTAAAATGGGACGTACGAGTACTAGTGATGTGCCTCGCCCTGTCCCTTCATATACAATAATTAAAAGGTTGATTGTAGAGTTTAAAATGGGACGTACGAGTACTAGTGATGAGCCTCGCTCTGTCCCTTCATATACAGTAATTAAAAGGTTGGTTGTAGAGTTTAAAATGAGACGTACGAGTACTAGTGATGAGCCTCGCTCTGTCCCTTCATATACAATAATTAAAAGGTTGATTGTAGAGTTTAAAATGGGACGTACGAGTACTAGTGATGTGCCTCGCTCTATTCCTTCATATACAATAATTAAAAGGTTGGTTGTAGAGTTTAAAATGGGACGTACGAGTACTAGTGATGAGCCTCGCTCTGTACCTTCATATACAATAATTAAAAGGTTGGTTGTAGAGTTTAAAATGGGACGTACGAGTACTAGTGATGAGCCTCGCTCTGTACCTTCATATACATTAATTAAAAGGTTGGTAGTAGAGTTTAAAATGAGACGTACGAACACTAGTGGTGAGCCTCGCTCTGGACGTCCTGTGGAAGTTACAACTACACAGATCATTGAACAAATTCATTGTTTAGTACTGGAAGACCACAGATTAAAGTTGTTAGAGATAGCAGAGGCTATAAACATATCAAAATAAGGTGCAGGTAATATTTTAAGTAACGTTTTGGGCTTTTACAAGGTCTGTGCCATATTTGTTGATACCTGATCAAAAGTTGCAAAGGAAAACTGTTTCTGTTAAGAATTTGGAGCTCTACAGTAAAAATCCCAGTGAAGTTTTGAGATGGCTTATTACCATGAAACTTGGATAAATCACTACACTCCAGAAAGTAAATCACAGTCAAAACAGTTGATTGCGCCAGATGAACCAACTCCAAAAAAGGCAAAGTCAATTTTGTCAGCTAACAAGGTTGTGGTGAGTGTTTTCTGGGATGTACAGGGAAATATTTTTATTGATTACTTGGTAAAGGGTAGAAGTATCACTGGTGACTACTACATAAGCTTACTGCAAGTTTGAGCAATGAGGTAAAAAGAAAAGGACCTCATTTGGCAAAGAAAAAAAATCTTGTTTATTCATGACAATGCTCCAACCAATCGTTCAGTCATTGCAATGGGGAAAATGTGCAAGTATAGTTCTAATTGTTTTAACATCCATCCTAATGCCAGATCTAGCATCCAGTGACTACTACCTGTTCCCAAACCTCAAAAAGTTACTTAGAGGACAAAGATTTCACAGCAATGAGGAGGTCATTGATGTGCTAAACAGCAATTTTGAGGACCGTAATAAATTGCAATACAGAGATGGTAAACAAGTTTTCTTTATTCCACTTCATATCATAGAGACAGAAAATTAATGTTATCCTTAATCCTCCACAACTATACAGTGTGTATAAGCAATTCCAAAGTTGAAGAAAATAAGGTTAATGTTTTTTGAATATTAAATGCAACTTCTCCTATGAATTTTACTTTCTGATCTAGCATGTAACATTTTCTTATTCTTTTCTCCTAGGCTGATTAAAATCAACTGAAATTTATAACATATAAAACTGTTATGTATAAATAACCTGTTTCTGAATGACATTTTTTCTGGGACCTGCAAACATTTACGTATAAACATGAATTATGTATAAATCAGGTTCATATATATATATATATATATATATATATATATATTATATTTGGGTGGAATACATATATATAAAAACATATATAAAAAGTATATATAAAAATAAACGTAAATTTAATACCAAGGTTACCGCAGAAGTATACTTTCTCCCAAGGACGTAAGAAATCAATTTTCAATAAAATCCTCCCCCTCCCAAACTAGCCTCTTGCATACAATTTTCTCAGAAATGAGTTAACAATTTTGATTAAAATGCCATGTCTTGAAGGTACTTAATGATAAGTAAAATTGCTATCTTGAATTTTGCAGGAATAACTGGTGAAGTACTCTTTATTACAACAGAATTTTGTATAATTGTAAACATTAAACCATAGACAAAAATGTACATCACTTTACAAAACATAATTTAAAAAATTATTAAAATTTATTACAAATTTAATTATTATTTTAATTATTTAATTATTTTTAATTATTTTAATTATTAAAAATTTATTAAAACAATTAAATGGTCCCATAGAGTTAATAGTGTGAAAGAAAATATTTATTTTAAAAAATAAACATCTTGTAATGAATTTTGACATACTGGCAATTGATTCTGTTTTTAGGTTTGTTTCGTATTCAGATGTTGGTAATGTTGGAAACGAGACATAATAAAAGAAAGTAGCAATGGTAACCGAGATTTCCTTAACAAGGGAATTTGTTTAGTAAACTGAAGACGAAGGCAATGTGCCTTCAAAATCGATCTTTTCTAAAGAAGAAGGAATTATCAACTTCTTAAGTTAAGTGGAGACTGTTACAAATATTTTTATTTGTGTAATATTTGGTCATTGTTTTAAGGTCCTGTAAACATTCAGCTGTTTTTCTTGATTCCATGGCAACACAGTGTAATTTTAAGGTCAGCATATAGCTTCCAAACATTTGACTATACTATTCCTTTGTATCCACAATAAAATGTATAACTATTAATTTTTAGATGAGTCATATTTATTACACATCTGCTTCACTTTCGTACCTATTTTGAGGACATGTTTCGCAAATCATCGTTTGCATCTACGGCTCTTATGCGACTGAAGCTTGATCCAGCGGTGTGGGTAATTCTGGGGTTGCTGCTGCCATCTGTTGATTTAGTGATGAACTTAAATGTGGGATTCTCTTCTGGCGGGATTTCAAAGTTCATTAGTTGGTTTTTATGTTTTTCTATGTATATCTTCTCCCATATGAAGAGTTCACTATGTTTTTTTACGTATTTTAGTAATTCTGTGCTATCTTCAATTTCATGATTTTCAGACCAGAAATGAGCTGCTATTGCGGACTTATCAATATTTTTGTATCTTAAGTGCCTGAAGAGTTCTTTCTTTCTAGTGCCTATGTTTCTTTTTGTCCTCCCTATGTAAATTTTTTCACAGTCTTTACACTTAATCTTGAAAATGCCTGACTTTTCCTCTGGTTTTATCTTATCAGTATTATTACTGTGAAGTAGGTTTTTAATGTTGTAATTGTTTTTTGGTGCCAGTGTTATATTGTATTTCTTGAATATTTTTTGGAACTTTTTTGTGGCCCAGGGGTGGTAAGTAAATTTAGCAAATCTAATTTCTTGTTTTATTGGTGTGAGAGCTGTGATCTGTTTTACTCTCTTTTGAAGTTTGAATTATTTTAGTTTTTTATCTACAAGGTTTTTTCCATATCCATTTTTAATTGCAGTTTTTAAGATTTGATGGTATTCTTTTGATATTATTGCTGGCTGAGAGGTAGATTTACTAATCTGTGTGTGAGACTGTTGATGGTTGCATGTTTGTGTGGAATTGGGTTGAAACTATTTGCTTTGATGTAATTATCTGTGTGTGTTGCTTTTCTATGAATGCCAAATTCTAGTTTATCATTGCTTTTTGTGATTTTAAGGTCCAAAAAAGGTAGAGTACAGTCCTCTCTAGTTTCCACTGTGAATTGTATGCAGGGTTCTTGCAGGTTGAGTAGTTTCAAAGCATCATCTATTTGTTTGTAGGGCACTATTGCAAAGATGTCGTCTACGTATCTGTACCATGTTTTAAACATATGAGGGAAGGCTTTAGTTATATGTGTTTCAAAAAAGCTCATGTATAGATTGGCCAAAAATGGTGATAGTGGGCTTCCCATAGCTAGTCCTGAAATTTGTTTATAATATTTTCCATCGAAGACAAAATAATTTTGATGTATACATATTTCAGTCATTGCCAAATATTCTTCTATTGCATTGGCATCTAGGTTTATAGAATTTAGCCATTTTTTCAGTTGAATCAAAAGTTTGTCTAATGGAATGCTAGGGAAGAGGGAGCGGACATCAAAGGATACTAAAGTGTCATGAGGTTTTAGTTTAAGATTTTGAATTTTTTCTACCAGGTCTAAAGAGTTTTTTATGCTCAGAGTATGGAATTGTGGAAAGGACTGAAATTTTTTGGACAGCCATTTTGCCAGAAGGTAAGTAGGAGTGTTTATATTATTTACAATGGGTCTCATGGGTATGTTGGGTTTGTGTATTTTAGGCAAGCTGGATCAAGCTTTAGTCGCATAAGAGCTGTAGATGCAAACGATGATTTGCGAAACATGTCCTCAAAATAGGTACGAAAGTGAAGCAGATGTGTAATAAATACGACTCATCTAAAAATTAATAATTTTTCGCTTCACTGTGGTGTTCCAATACAGTTAAATCTCGATATATAAAATGTATAACATTTTCTATCCTTTCACATGAATAGATAAGGAAATGAACTTCTGTAATACTAAGTTTGTATATCCACTAAACAACAACAGAGAGGAGATGAAGTCATGTAAACCTAATAAATCATATACATGTATTTGGAGGAATTTAGTAACAGTGACGTCAAAATTAATCATAAAAACTATTTGTACTCGGTGTATTGACTCGTCAGTAAGTGATGAGTGTCAATAAACCAACTCCAAATAGTTTTTACGACTAACAAATCAGAATTTTTACCTAAGTATTTCAAAGTATTACTTGTTAAACAATGAAATAAAAACTTGTAAATTATATATATTCCAAATGTAAATACAGACCTCAAGTGCTGAGAAAAGCCGGGAAGCCTTCTGAGGTGCACTGACACACCTTAGATCCATGTCTTGTGTCAACTGTCACTAACTGCTATCACAATCAATTGCTTCTTCTAACATAGCTAAGGTTAAGTGTCAGGGCAAGTCATTTAAAGGCTGCTCAATCAAATCCATAGAAATTAATTGTTCTCGTATGTTGGCTGTATGTAGGGCAAGGTTGGAAAGGTACAATTAACTGGAATTATAACCTCTGATCTCCATCTAGGTGTTGTAACCAATGATGACATACCGACATCATATTAAATTCCCCAAAAGATTGCATTTTCTCCAGTAAAACATAAGGAGACTTCAACTTCATATGAGATAAGAGACAGACAAAATATGAAGGACAAAAAAAAGTACAAAATATTATGTAATATATATATTGAAACCAAACTGATTTGGAGTAGTAGTAGTACTTCCTTATTTGAAAACATAAGCTTTGTAAATTTTTGGAAATTGTTCTTTCACACTAGACATGTGTAGAACGCACTATGAAAGGGTAGAGCCAGACTGAAAAATTCAATGTCATAACTGGGATTTGAACCACGGATTTTCTGGTTTCTGTCCAGCCGCTCTAAACCATTCAGCTAGTATGGCCAACATGACATTAAATTCTCCAACTGACTCGTGTTTTTCCAGATAAACCACTAGGAGTTCTCATAAACACATGAGACAACTACCTTAATGGCGAGTTACTAATTGTAAGTACTGTAAGGCCTGGGCTTAATGGTTTGCACCACTATTAGGTACAATTAATGGAAATTAATTGTTCTTTCACACTAGCCGTGTATAGGATGCACTTAGAAAGGGTAGAGCCAGACTAAAAAATTCAACGCCATAGCCGGGATTTGAACCACGGATCTTCTGGTCTCTGTCCAGCCGCTATAAACCATTGAGCTACTATGGGCAACATGCCAACGTGACATTACATTCTCCAACTGACTCGTGTTTTTCCCTGTAAACCACTAGGAGTTCTCATAAACACATGAGACAACCACCTTAATGGTGACTTACTATGCTGTAAGTACTTTAAGGCCTGGGTATGACATTACATTCTCCAACTGACTCGTGTTTTTCCCGGTAAACCACTAGGAGTTCTCATAAACACATGAGACAACTACCTTAATGGCGACTTACTATGCTGTAAGTACTTTAAGGCCCAGGCTTTATATTTCACACCACTATTTGGTACAATTAAGGGAAATTAACTGTTCATTCACACTAGCTATGTGTAGGACGCAGTATGAAAGGGTAGAGCCAGACTGAAAAATTCAGGTCTACCGGGGAAATATATGGGTCCAAATGGAGAATTTAGTGTCAGGAGGACAAGTTGGCCATGGTAGCTCAATGGGTAAGAGTGACTGGACGTAAACCAGGTGATCCGTGGTTCAAATCCCGGCCATGGCAGTTTAAGTCTATCTAACCAAAACATATACAGCATACTTGAGAGCATAAATACATGCATATTTACTGCATAAAGATCCAATGTATTTATGCTCCAGTCACTTATCCATCCATTCATCTTCTTCTCCCTCTCTTCTTTTACTAACATCATTAAGGAATGACTTGTAGTTACTGGTCACAAGTATACAAA
Source organism: Mantis religiosa (assembly GCA_030765055.1). NCBI lineage: Eukaryota > Metazoa > Arthropoda > Insecta > Mantodea > Mantidae > Mantis > Mantis religiosa. The sequence continues at coordinate 147,706,772 of CM060958.1, read as the reverse complement.
AAAGATTTACTCCCTGCCCCTCTTCACTTCCTTCTAAATTAATTAATTGTCTTCAATTAACAATACTTGTCTCAGTAAATCATAAGTGCTGAGCAAAAGCAATGTAATGCCAATTACTTTCAGTGATATTCTTTTTACAGTGTTGCAATTTACAGCTACAGTTAGCATGGGAAAGGCTCCTAGCTCAAGCAAAAAATTGACATGTAATTGTAGACCAGCCTAGGATGAATTATTGTCTGCCATTATAAACAGTTTTATGTTAGCAGTATTTGGGATAAAACTGCAGGTATACATGGCAAATTCTCTTCTAAGGGCACTGATTTATCAAGAAAGAAAAAAGGTGTAATGCTTTATCAGTTATGGGCCTCACAAATCAACATAATCTCCAGAAAGGCTAATACATTTGCCATATCAATGTTCTAATTTAATTAAACCATCTCTATTGTGGGATTTATCATGGTCCACAAAATAGCTTTTAACTCAACGACCTCCTCATTGCTGTCAAATCTTCGTCCTTTAAGAATATTTTTTGAGATTCGGGTACAGCTGGTAGTCACTGGGTGCTAGATAGGACAAATAGGGTGGATTTTCAAGCAATTCAAACTTTAATTTGCACATTTTTCCCATTGCAGTGATTGAACAATGGGTTGGAGCATTGTCGTGAAGAAACAAGATCTTTTCTTTGCCAAATGAGGTCCATTTCTTTTCACCTCATCACTCAAAAGTTGCAGAAAGCTTGAGTAGAACTCACCAGTGATACTTTAAACTTTTCCAAGTAATCAATAAAAATAATTCCCTGTGCATCCCAGAAAACATTCGCCATAACCTTGTTAGCTGACAACATTGATTTTGTCTTTTTTGGAGTTGGTTCATCTGACGCAATCTACTGTTTTGACTTTGATTAATTTTCTGGAGTGTAGTGATTTATCAAGTTTCATCCATGATAATAAGCCGTCTCAAAAATTAACTGTGATTTTTATGGTAGACTCCAAATTCTTAACAGAAACAGTTTTTCTTTGCAACTTTAGATCAGGTGTGAACAAACGTGGCAAAGACTTTGTAAAAGCCCAAAACATTATTTAAAATCTTACCTGCACGTTCTTTTGATATGTCTACAGCCTCTGCTATCTCAAACAAGTTTAATCTGCAGTCTTCCAGTACTAAACAATGAATTTTTTCAGTGATCTCTGTAGTTGTGACTTCCATAGGATGTCCAGAGCGAGGCTCATCACTAGGGATCATACGTCCCATTTTAAACTCTACAACCAACCTTTTAATTATTGTATATGAAGGGACAGAGTCTTTCAATGTACTGTCCATATCCTCCTTGATTTCTTTAGACGTTAAGACTTTCAAATGAAAGCATTTAATCACTGCTTGTTTTTCCAAATCTTCCATTTTCGTGAAACCTCTACACTTGTCTTGTTTAAAATGCTGTCATTCAAAAACTAAACAAGCTATTGACCTGTAACTATGGATACAAGCTAGTCTAGAGTTAAACTACATGATGGCCAGGTAGTGCCATTTCTATGTGAGGCCCAGGACTTATAAGCAGACCTTCATATGTCTTTCTCTAGTATAGTTACACAATAAAAACATTAACCTGCTGATGTTTGTACATAAGTATTTTTGTACTTCTGATGTCCTACTCACTTGTTCCATAATTATGTATTTCCTCTTCCCAAAGTAACTGTTATTTATGGTTGACCCCAAAAAAGTTGTTTATAAATTATGTAATTACTTTAATATTGCTTTAAATGTTTGTACAGTGTATAATGAAAATGATCATGAATATAAGTTAAAAACAAAAGACATACAGTTACAGTCAACAAATTTATATATAACTAATTATTGAGTGGTTACTATAGGGACTGAATACATTTCCTGTACATTCTACTAGAAATTTTCTCTGTGAGAGAGGAAGGCATGTTTCAGAGAACATTATGGAATGTTGTATTTTTCAATTGTGAAGTAAATAACCTTAAAAGCAATACCACTATTATTATTATTATTATTATTATTATTATTATTATTATTATTATTATTATTATTATTATTATTACTATTATTTCACTAATTTAGGAGAAACACTGCTGTACACTACAAATTGGTCACAATACCACAGAATGCAATTTATAAAATATTAAATTTATGCTTCAAATTAGTGACTCAACCTGGCACAAATCATGAACAACAATATTCAAAAATAGACATAAAATAGTACGCCACTGAAAGTACTCATAGCTTATACACTAGGAATGAAGATTGGCATGACTGTTGAAATAGAAAATAGTAATACATCTGCATTTAGAAAACGTTAAATTCAACATTGTCTAACCTCAATTATGTTGCTTAAATTAGAGTCAGAAGAAAAAATGATTGATATGGTTATTCATATACATTCTCATTTCCATTAACAGGCTGTCATCAATGTTGCATGTACAGTATGGCTGCTGGATCTCCGGCTCTGACGTTTTGCGACTGCAGGAGGTGGAGTACCAACATACAGTAATGGGTAATAGAAAACATATCGTCAGAATTATCTTTAGAATGAAAATATAGGACTATATAAGCCTTAAAACATTGAAATCCAACTTTTAATTTCAATATCATGCAAGATATTCTTTATAACATCACTCTATTCAAATATTTCTTTCACACCTTTAACGTGCACTATTATGTGTTTCAAATGGGATGATGTTTGTCCTTGAGCGCTACTAGGTGAACAACCAATCAAGAGTACTGCGGTGTTGTCGTATTGCATTCCCCCTAAGTGGTGTGTGATGAGCGCCAAATTAATCAATCTCTAATAAATATTATTTGTGCTAAGACACAAATTCAGATTTTGCCAAAACTGATCCACGAGGAAGGAGAGAGTAATGTATTTAACATAACCGTAAAAACCCCATATTTTTAACTCAAATAGTTTTCCTAATACAAATAAATAAAGTACATACCATTATATTACAACAATGCATTGTGACGTAAGTACTGTAATGAATATCTTTATTGGTTGGCATGTATACGTGAACGTATATTTGAAATTACTCAGAACTGAAACGTAAACATTTGACATGACATGATAAAAGAAATATGTACTTTAAATAAGTCAAGGTGTTTATTAAATTCGATGAGAGAAAACGATATACTTCTTGCTAGTCTGGCAGAACGTGTCTAGTCACATTATATCTTTGTTTATGAATGGTTCGTACTCTCTATTTACTCTAGAGAGTTCAAAGCAGCATTATTCAGTTACTCTTCCATGAAAAAGTGTATCAGCTGGATCAATGATACTCCCGTGCCTCCAAAGCGGATACAGGTTATCGGAGCGTTACTTTGCTTTTTTTTTTTCCATTCATCATTCTCTGAACCACCTCCCCCCTTATTACTGCCAGAACAATCCAATAGACTTAATGTGGGCTCAAATTATGTTGCAAATAGAAATAACATTTTTAAACTGACTGAGGTTGAATAACTTATTCATGAAGGAATTAACAAGGAACACAACAAGAGTGGGAAAAGTGTGTGAGACATCAGGTAAACTACAAGCAGACAACTTTTGGAAAGAAATAGCACATGACGAGATTTTGGAACCTATTGTCATAAATTTGCAATACTCAGACATTGAAGGCAATGACAAATTATCTCTTAACGTAAGTAACATTCACAGCTATACGGATGCACCGCTGGTATTTTCATTGGATTAGAAAAATAAGTAATTCATAAACTATAATTAATTTTAAACGAAATATTTAAACCATTTGCATAATATACAAATATGCATGTTGCAATCTTGATTTCAACTGCATTATTATAAATCTTTGGAAAATTCAGTTTGCGTTAGCACCAAGAACATTCGCAAGTGTGTGAGGGAGAAAGGGAAATATTAACAGAGTGGGAGTAATGAGGTGGCAACACGTACCTGATTCGTTACAGGCGAGAACTCTTCCCATTTGAAACACTTAACGATAAATATTGAAAGCAGAAGCATTATTAACAGTGAAGTATTCTTCATTTTTGAGTTTGATTTATGAGTCACTATGTTTACACTCAACTTCACTTACTATAGTAGGTGAAGTTGAGTGTGAACATAATGACTCATAAATCAAACTAAAAAACTTAATAACTGTCTCTACTGGCAGTACTGGGAGTCAGTAGATCCAGTGTCATGGTCAGGAAATTAAAACTGTCTGCTAGCGCCAATCAGCATTGTCACTGCTAGGTGTGACTTCCAAATTCAACACTGTGTTGCCGCTGCAATTTTGTGTGGACCATGTGGCTTTAGTTGGGTTTGGAGCTTGTGAAGTTTGTTTACTGCGTTTATGTATCACAGTGTATATTCTAGCTAACATTGTTTCAATTAATTAGCAATATGTTCACTAACCATGATTGGCTGGTTCGGTAGTGGTGCGTGCCGGAACATGTCATCTTCATCATCTGTCTCTGGAGGTGGGGGTCTTGGAGGAGGAACTTCACCGCCTGGCAGTGGTGGACGTGGAGGAGCATAATCTGTAAATATACAAATTAATTAACTTATGGTTTCATGATGAAAATGCTACATGCAAACTAAACAAGCGATATGTGAACAATCCCAGCAAAGCAAACAACTATCAATCAGTTTCCCTGTCAAAACACTGCATATCTATGTTTCATAAATTCTACAAGAGAAGCAACAAAATAAAGAAACAAATAAAACAATTACAAACCTTTTTAAAACAATGAAGTTTGTTTTTACATTTACACAAGATTTTTTATGTAGCTTCACTTTTTACTCCAAAACGTACAGGGACATGTTTGCATCATAAGTCTAAATTTCCTGCTGTATTTCCTCCTGGCATTTTGGCTGAACATAATGCAATATGAAATGCTTTTCAGATGGGTCAATTGCATGTACGGTTCAAAGAATAAAAATTGAAAGAAGCGTACAGGCAGTGAAGCCCAAGTTAAAATAAAAGTGAATTGAAAAGATATAGACACATTGCTTCACTCACTCATTGCAAGTGAAGGAATGTGTCAATATCTTCTCTATTCACTTTTATTTTGCATGTACTGTTACCTAGTCATGCCATAAATACTGTTACAAATTTTTCACACATAAACCACTGATTGTGTGCACATCTTAACCTTGAACCATTGTTAGCTTGTCTTTGAAAGAGGAAGTATTTAGCACCGGGTTTCACCATGGAATGGGGTGATTATGAAAACGTGTAGCCATCATTGCATTACATAAAGTTGGAAAATCTGTAAATTACATTTTCCCAACGCTACAAAAGCTAAAAATCAGCCGTATGTGTGTGTATCACATTATTGAGCGATTCATTGCAACTGGGACTGTAAAGGATCGGCCAAGGGAGGGTCGACCACACAGTGTCAGGATTCCAACAGTACAAAAAGCAGTGGCGGCTTGTGTTCAGAGAAATCCTGAACTGAAGCAGGCTATCTTGTCTTGTGAACTGAACATTTCAAAAAGGAAAATGTCCAGGCTTCTGTCAGAGGACATGCTAAAATAAGTTGAGAGTGCTTAAATGTTGATGTCTCCTACAGCATTATAGCAGATATTTTATGTTGTTTAAATTCTTTCAAATATAAGTTTAAAGTAAAGTAGGCCATGAGAATTATACAGAAAAGTTTAGAATTTGTGTAGCCATGGCAATGTAATAAAGAAGTTGGAATTTTTGCAAGAACCAGGTCTTCTGCAAGGAACATTTGTAGAGGATAGACGTAGATCAGTATTACTCTGCAAGTGTACATATAAGGAGTTACATATGGATGCATTTGTGTCATGCATAATAGACGCATCAATAGCTGTGGTGCTATTAATTTAAATTACGAGGGCTGTTCAATAAAGAATGATCACAATTTTTTTGACAACGTACCTTTACTCATCCTCATAATTTTGATGGTTCTTCTCAAAATAGTCTCCCCTGAATGCGATGTACTTGTCCAAGCGTTTCTGTCAGTCTTCAAAGACATGCTGAAAAGTATTTTTTGAGAGATCCTTCAAAATCGCCTCTGCAGCCTTCACTACTGCTTCTGATGATGGATAATGTCTCCCACGAAGGCATTTCTTCAACTTAGGGAATAGAAAAAAGTCACATGGGGCTAAATTCGGACTAGGGAGGGCGAGGGATGCATTTCACATTGATTTTTGCAAGATATTCAGCAACATTGACATTATGCAGCCGCGCATTATCGTGGTGCAGCATCCAGCCTGCTTCACGGAAATGTGGTCTTTTGCACCTAATATGGACTTGCAATGTTTTCAGGACATCCCTGTAGTATTGTCCAGTTACTGATGTGTGTGCAGGTACAACATGCTGATAAACCACTCCATGAATATCGAAGAATGAGACGACTATAATTTTCCCAGCAGAAGCAACCACTTCTGCTTTTTCGGGGGTTGGTGATGAAGGAGATTTCCACACTGAGCTTTGCTGTTTGCTCTCAGGATCAAAATGACGTAGCCAAGTTTCATCAGCAGTGATTACGTTTGAAAGAAACTCTGGATCTTCCTCTAACATCAACTTTAACTGCATGCAGACCTGCACGCGAATGTCCTTTTGTTCGGGAATCAACAGTCTTGGAACCCATCGGGCACAAACACGTCTCATGTGTAATGTTTCTGTCACCAACGTGTGGGTGGCACCCAATGAAATGTTCAGTATTTCAGAAAGTGATCTTAAGGTAATTTGTCGATCCTCTCTCACAATGGCAGCAGCAGTGTTGATGTTTTCTTCCGTAAAAGCAGTAACTGGAGCACCGGGTTCACCTTCGTTTGAAATTGATTGTCTCCCCTCTTTAAACATTTTAAACCACCTTCGAGCTGTGCTGTAGGGAAGAACAGACTCTCCATAGGTCTCCTGTAACATTGTATAGGTCTCAACTGAAGATTTGTTGAGACGAAAGCAGAATTTCAAAGCCACATATTGTTCCTCGCGTGTTACCTCCATTGCAGCGGTAGGTGATACTGAACATGTCTGAACTTGCCTGGTTCTCACAGGCGGGAGCCAGGAGTACCAACAATGAAACTATGACGGCGTGTTTGTTTCACATTAAGCTAACAGAATATAATAAGATTGAATTTTAGTGCAAAAAATTATGACCGTAAAAAATTATGATCATTCTTTATTGAACAACCCTCGTAGTATTTTGCATCATTAGTAGCAGGTGTAAAGGCAATTATCAATAATCTTCAAAATTCTGTAAGAACAAGTATCAAATTGTATATGTGGAATAAAGTATTCTTCTTTGGGAAAGTATGATTGAAAAGTTAATCAATCAGTAGCAGAATTGAATATTTCTCAGCTCCGACACTATGACCCTGGGTGCAGAGATCATCGCTTGAGAGCAGCCGTGGAGAACTTCAAGAATTCTGCTAGAACTTCACCAAAGGTGAGAAATCCATCATCACCACCTTTATCCTCAATCAACTGCTACAGCGTTACACTTGTAATGCTCATCAGAAAATCCTCTTCATCAATGAAAAAGTTTTCACTATTGAGGAGTCTTTCAATGTGCAAAACAAGAGTTTATTTATCATCATCTCGGGAAGCCAGTAATAAGGTTCCTAAAGTTCAGAGGGCCCATCATCCCTCCTCAGTGATGGTGTGGTGGGGGGTGAGTTATTCTGGTACCACCCAGCTACATTTTTGTGAAAAGGATGTTAAAACCAACACCAGAGTATATGAAAGCACTGTTTTGGAGCCTATTGTCAAGAACTTGAGTGGCACATTGTTTCAAAACCAACCATGGACTTTCCAGCAGGATTCTGCCCCTGCCCACAAGGCCAGGTCAACACAAGCATGGCTTCAGGTCATGTCCGTGACTTCATTTCACCTGAAGAATGGCCCAGTAACAGTCTGGATCTGAATCCATTGCACTACCGATTGTGGTAACGCTAATTAAAATATTTTGCATGATCTTTCATTTTTCACTTTACAAGTTGTAACAGTATTTATGACTATATATACACGAGGCATGTCCGTAAAATAAGGTCTCCAATTTTATTCAATATAGAAGACAGGTTTATTGTTTACATTGATGGAAAGGCGGAACTTACAGCTATTTTTCAACGTAATCACCATTACGATCGATGCACTTTTGATGCACAGATGATAATCACTAGGTGCTAAGTCTGGACTGTCCCATCCGAACTGGACCAGGAGATCAGCCATTGCATGTGCAGCATTTTGGGGACCCACCTCGCACACACCTTGCGATAATGCAAATGTTCGGTCAAAATCTTGTCAATCGTAGTCTTACTGACTTCAGGAATAAGTTCGCACAGCTCATGAACTGTTACACACCGATCTTTAAGCATTTCTTGCTCCACTTTTGCAATTGTTTGGGCTGAAATTGAAGGCCGACAAGAACACTGTTTGTCATGGACGTCTGTACGTCCATCTTTGAAATCTCTGACCCACTTTTGCATATTTTTGACGTCCATACACTGTGGCCCATAGACTTAACATAATTGATGATGAATTTCAGTGGGGGTAGTCCCCTTGGCACTCAAAAAACGGATCACTGCACACAACTCACACTTGGCGGTGGAAGTAATAGGAAGCTCCATCGCAAACGGCTGCCCAGCCAAGACTAATGGTTGCAACGGGTTTGTTGTTGTGGGGATTTGAAGGGGTGAAACCAAGCTACATGCCAGTGTTGCCGGATCTTGTGTAATAGCGTTCCTCACGGCTTCAGTGACTTGGAGACATTTTATGGACACACCTCATATACACACACACACACACACACACACACACACACACACACACACACACACACACACACACACACACACACACACACAAATTTTATGACTTCCTAGCTTAAAAAATTATTTTTTAATATATAATTTTATTTGGTGATATCTTGAAATCTCAACATTGAATTTTTGGGTGGAGTGTATTATTTCCTCTACTTACTGTAAGTATTGGTAAAAAAGTAAAAATGAATAACATTCTTGTAAAAGAAAGGGGAGAGAAAAGTAATTGAATATAAAAAATAATAAACCAAGAGGAAATGCAAGTCATAAGGAAGTAAACTGTAGGAAATAATGTTGGGAACAGAACCAGCAGTACAAGTACTATATGCGCAAGATTTCTTGAGCGTTCGGGTCCCAAGTCCAGTAGGTTTTGCCTATTTCTGTAAACACAGATGACAACTTTGAAACAGGAAGTGCGCTATACACTGTGACATCTAGTGGCTAATATGCTAAACTTTCACACATATGCCATTTCATTTTGAGCAATTTTGAGGTTAATTATTAGCTAACCAGTTTACAACAAATCTAAAAGCAATGTGGATGTTATGGCTCTCTAAAGGGGACACACTATTATTTGTCTACCTCCGTATAACTGTAATCTCAAAGCAATTGAGCTGGCATGGGCAAAAGCAAAGAATGTTTTCAAAGTACACAATGTTAACGAGAGCCACAAATGTCGGAAACTTGCTATAGAAGCAATGGATCGGGATGAATATGCTAAGGAGGTCCAATAGCTGGGAATGCAATATTGGAGAAACGATGGTGTAATAGAAAATGCAATTTATGACATTATTAACACATTAGAGAATACCAGTGATGAAAGTGACGCAGTAGACTTGGAAATCGAAGAATCACAAAGCGAATGAGTGTTTATAGCTCTCACATTATCTGTTTTCTACTTTTATGTGTTTCATAACAGTAAATATACAAGCATACAGCATATCGGATGGAGTTCAATTGTTTGTTGACACATCTCATACCTTTGGCGTATATCTTCGCTTATATCAATTTGGCTGAATTGTGTTTTTCTAGGTTGACCACACTGCAGAAACAAGAGCATGTTACTCTGTCTTCTTCCCCTCTGCCCGCACCACAGTGTAAATCCAGCACTCAAGAAATTGTGCGCATATAGTTTTACATGCTGTGTGATATGTTGAGGTCAATCCTTACTGTACAACTTTCTTCCAGAAAGAAGAAAGGTAATGGTCTGTATAATACAGAGAAGATCTCTGAAATAATTTCATTATGTAACAGAATTACAAGGTGCTACCCAATAATTCCAAAATTGTCAAGTGGTGTGCAACTGATAACATGGAATTGTGACCCTGATTGCCAACGTAACTGCTTTGGCTTTGAAAGAGAGCAATAATGTTTATTTGACATTTATAATTATGTTTTCAAAGCTAACTGGCATGATATTACATAGTCAGAGCAGGAAAATAATTTCATTTCATGAAGCAAAAGACAGAGATGAAAGAGATGTGGTGTTGTGCATGCAGTTGATCAGTGACTTAATCACTTTGTAAATGTCATTATGATTTTTGTGTTTCTAGAATTGTGATGCCAATTAGAAATGAAAATACTTTTACAGTGTCTTTCAAATGGTATGTTGTTTGTTCTTGAGACAGCAATGCACCTGCCTGCTGGTGTTAACCCATTTATTGATGAATTTTGGAAAATGGGTAACACCTTGTATATACAAGTTAAACAAATTTGATACAATAATTCAAGTACAGTAAAATGTCATTAACCCAATGTTCGGACACATGATCTAGTTATGAAAAACAAAATTATGTTATTTAGTGTAGTAAATGAGGACTTATTTTACAGATGACAAACTGTTGCTCTCAATAGGTACATTATTTGAATTCTTTTGCTACCGAGAGAATTCATTGTACTCACCCCAAGTACCTCGACCAGGTTAAAAGAGAAACTGTGATGAAGTTGTGGTCTGCTGTGTGTCACTTGCCAGAAAACAAAGAAGGAAAACAAAAAATAAGTGTAGAAGGTTTATAGATATTTTTAAAAACATTGGTGGCTGCTCCAATGTTGACGAAGAAGATATTGACAATGACAGAGCTCCCATTACAGAGGAAGGCATTATTGCATCATGCAGTGTTACTAAAAATGAAAATGAAGAGTATTCAGATTGAGACAGTGTTGATGAACCAGCTGCTGTTATGACCCACACACAAGCAGTAACAAACATAGAAAAATTGATGCTTTATTTCAAGAGTCAAGACAAATGAACTTCTAATGTTAAAGTGGATATGAGATAAGTGATACAGTAAACTGAGACAGCAGAAGCTCACTGCTGTTATGACCCACACACAAACAGTAACAAACATAGAGAAATTGATGCTTTATTTCGAGAGTCAAGAAAAATGAACTTCTAATGTTAAAGCGGATATGAGATAAGTGATACACTAAACTGAGACAGCAGAAGCTCGCTGCTGTTTTGACCCACACACAAGTAGTAACAAACATAGAGAAATTGATGTTTTATTTCGAGAGTCAAGACAAATGAACTTCTAATGTTAAAGCAGATATGAGATAAGTGATACACTAAACTGAGACAGCAGAAGCTCGCTGCTGTTTTGACCCACACACAAGCGGTAACAAACATAGAGAAATTTATGTTTTATTTCGAGAGTCAAGACAAATGAACTTCTAAAGCAGATATGAGATAAGTGATACACTAAACTGAGACAACAGAAGCTCACTGCTGTTATGACCCACACACAAGCAGTAACAAACATAGAGAAATTGATGTTTTATTTCGAGAGTCAAGACAAATGAACTTCTAATGTTAAAGCATATGTGAGATAAGTGATACACTAAACTGAGACAACAGAAGCTCACTGCTGTTATGACCCAAACACAAGCAGTAACAAACATAGAGAAATTGATGTTTTATTTCGAGAGTCAAGACAAAATGAACTTCTAATGTTAAAGCGGATGTGAGATAAGTGATACACTAAACTGAGACAACAGAAGCTCACTGCTGTTATGACCCACACACAAACAGTAACAAACATAGAGAAATTGATGTTTTATTTCGAGAGTCAAGACAAATGAACTTTTAAGGTTAAAGCGGATGTGAGATAAGTGATACACTAAACTGAGACAGCAGAAGCTCACTGCTGTTATAACCCACACACAAGCAGTAACAAACTTAGAGAAATTGATGTTTTATTTCAAGAGTCAAGACAAATGAACTTCTAATGTTAAAGCGGATGTGAGATAAGTGATACACTAAACTGAGACAGCAGAAGCTCACTGCTGTTATGACCCACACACAAACAGTAACAAACATAGAGAAATTGATGTTTTATTTCGAGAGTCAAGACAAATGAACTTCTAAAGCAGATGTGAGATAAGTGCTACACTAAACTGAGACAACAGAAGCTCAATGCTGTTATGATCTACACACAAGCAGTAACAAACATAGAGAAATTGATGTTTTATTTCGAGAGTCAAGACAAATGAACTTCTAAAGCGGATGTGAGATAAGTGCTACACTACACTGAGACAGCAGAAGTTCACTGCTGTTATGACCCACACACAAGCAGTAACAAACCTAGAGAAATTTATGTTTTATTTCGAGAGTCAAGTCAAATGAACTTCTAATGTTAAAGCGGATGTGAGATAACTGATACACTAAACTGAGACAGCAGAAGTTCACTGCTGTTATGACCCAGACACAAGCAGTAACAAACATAGAGAAATTGATGTTTTATTTCGAGAGTCAAGACAAATGAACTTCTAATGTTAAAGCGGATGTGAGATAAGTGATACACTAAACTGAGACAGCAGAAGCTCACTGCTTTTTTTAGTAATGACTAGTTTGTAGCTATATTGTGTACACTGCAAATACACAGGCTGTTTCAAGTGTATGTGTTTTTAGGTAAAAGTGTGCCGATAGTAATTTCTTAACTGCATTATAAATAATTTGTTATGTTGTGCATATTTTTTATTGGTTTCTTCATCATTCTCTACATAACCCCAATTTTCGTTAACTCGGATCAGTTCAGGTTCTACTGTACTTCTAGAAATAAATAGGCATACAAATAAAATAAACTGCAATATTTCTCACATTTAACCTTTTAAAGAAACATATAAAGATGCTATATCATTTACTGCTGAAATTATAAACATTATTAATTCTAAAAACTTATCATTATGACAGTCAAGTATACACACAAGCATAACTTACCAAGGCATGAGTAATACTGGTAATGCCCTACATATTGGCAGACATGTAAACAAAAGCATGCTTGTCACAAAAATACAAGACTAAACAACAGTGCAATTTGATGCAATATTTCACTTCATAACCACATACATTCATTATTACATGAATAAGTAAATCATAACAAAATTATACACAACAAAACATGGAATAAACCAACCACAAATAATTTTATATGGAATTGTTTGTTTACACATAATAAATAGGACAAACACTTATTGTTTTAAACATTACAATAAATGATACATCAATTAAGCTTTTCCATAAAGACGACTTGGATAAAGAAAGCAAATGTTTATCAGTAATCATCTTTTAAACTTTTTAACATTCATAACAGGTAATATAAATAAACAATTGTATGGACACATTTAAAAGAAAAGAGATACAGGGGGCACTATTTATGTTTGGAGGCTTGGCAACCCTGAATGTTGTAGGTGCCATCTGACGTTTCCAATGGAAAGTTTCACATTGTTGACCAAACTCTACTCCACACATTTTGTTAATAGAGCATCATTTGTTTTGTTTACATTAACTTGAAAATTGTGTCTCAACAAAAACATGGAATTAATATTACAACTTTCGACGTGGATTATCAAAACAAGAGTGCATCACTCAACTAACTTCTACATTTGGGACGAAGCTCCATCCTTTGCCAATGCAAAATGCTGCTCAATGATGAAGTTATGTGGCAAGAATTTTTGAGGCAGCCAGTGAAAAGGCCATTTTTCTACAACACCTGACTCCCGTGTTTATGCTTCAACTTCCAATCTTACCTGTGTGTTATTGCTTTTCATTACACATTTCTGAGTATGACATTACAAGTGTCATTAGGAACTGCATTTATTTAGTTCATACATTGACTGACTACAGATCCCTGCAGTCCAGTGAAAAATGTGTCTTAGAAGTATACCTACAGGTTGATGTGTGCCATGGTTTTTGAAAAAAAATTCTCATTTAGCTGCAGCAAAAAATATGCAAGAGGTTTGAAATACACTGTGTACACAGTACCTGTGCAAAATTAACTATTTAAAATGTTTTCAGTTTTAAAAAAAATTTTGTAGTGAAAATATAAGAGCTGCTTTTCCTAAAATTTCTCCAATCATAGTTATCATCCAGACATTTGTACTTTACTAATTCTACAACAATGGCACTGCTTCTTTCATGAGGCAATGGTCAACAGTGATTCAACCTGCTACGTTCAGTAAGCTAGTTTGCTTGCCTTTGTAGTGAAAGGCTTCCCCATTCTATGTCAAATAAAATAACCAGCTATCTTTTGCGGTGAATCATAAACGTAACAAAACACATTATGTTCTTAAGCTCATGCATGCATGCATTCATGTGCAAGTATATTACACACCCATGCAGATACACAAATTCCTCTTGCTCTCTCATAGCAGTTCCACACAAAATGCAGACAATGGGCATCACAATGATATAGGGTCATTATAATATATGGTAACCTATCTGCAAGCTCTCTCCACTATACAAGAGAAATGGTGCCAGCAGAGACTTATTAAATTGCTTACCTTTTAGTAGATAGTAGATCTGCTCTCATACAAGCAACATGTTCTCAGACACTCATCTAAGCTCAGCAGTAGTAATCCTTGTTAATTTCTTCTATAATCTTATCACTAAAGTTCTGAGTATTAGGTGGAATAAACCTTTATTTTAGGCTATTGTGCGCTTAGAATTCACATATTCCCTACAGAAATCTTGAAACGAACATATACCTTCAAACTTGTTAATTAAATGACACAAAGGAATAAAACAGTTCCCGAGTATGAGAATCAGAGTGATACACTTTGTTTTATTGCAACTAGTTGTGTTTGGGGGCCACAAATCAATACAATTCTTCAATTAAATACGTCTCATTTTGTTAAATGATTTGATAGTCATATCTACTGTTGCAGAAGCAGCCATGATTCTTTTTTGTCAAGTCATTAAAAATGGTCCAGGAATTGTTCTGTATTAACGGTTTCATTAAAGAAACTAGCACTTATTGCACATTACACTACAATTTTCAGATTCAGTTATTTTATGTAATAGCACAGGTTTTCTGAACTATTGGAGACTGTTCACACTAATTTGTTTTAATGATTTTCCAGAGGTTTACTTTAAACTGGCACAGTTAAAAACTAATCTCTTAGAAATTTATTATCTAACCATGAACCCGAGGTTTAAACCTATTAACGATTGTAGCTATACTTTTTCTTGAAGGTGATACAGGTTCAGAAACCTGATTGTATCTGCATTTGCAAATAAACAACATTCTTGCATGGACAAATGATGTATCATATTTACTGCATCTTCAAGGATGAATTCATAGTCCAAAGTCCTGCTACATGGCGAGGAAACAGCAGAGGAGAAAAAGACTGTGAGAGGGTTACCATATATTATAACAACTCTTTACTACCCCTTGTGAACATCTACACAGTTCAGACTTATTAGTTTGATGCATATCAGGCAGCATGGGATATTTGTTTACAGTGAGAATTTACCTCTTTCAGGAAAGTCATCATTTGAGGTCAGCAACTGATATAAACCATCAGCTTTGCCCCCTAGAGACAAAACAAACAATATATGGCATAACACAAAAATTGCAGTAAGCATTTATACAAGCTTCATTCCTACAGAGATGAAGAAACAAAAACAAAACAGATTTACCTTACTTTTAAGCTACATAATATAAATGTTTGCCGTTGTCTAGTCTCTGGTTTTTAAATCCTTGCCTAGTGTAGTAGTATCGGATGACATTCACAGACGATAAATTGCAGCCTCACTGCTTTTGGTCTTTGTGAATCATACATGCATACCACTATGGTCAGCACCCCCTCAACAACAAAAACCTGGTGGAATTTCAATTTGAAAATGAAGAAGTTTATACAGGACCGACCCTGTCAGCTGTTGTGGTGGAAGTGCTGCAGACTGAGCACTCATAGTACTCCTATGTTACTATAATCTGTCTCAACTTAATTTAATCCTGCTGTAAACATCTGGGTGGAAAGAGAGATAGAGACAGAAAATGGTTAAACTGTTAATTGCTTTAGCGAAGTTAATGGGCGTTTTCTTTTATTTGCATGTGTACAATAAACACTTTTTTTTTTTTTTTTTTTTTGCTTGTTCCATTTATACCCCGCCTTTAACTGCTATGGTCATATCGGCGGCCGTTCTCCTTTGGAACATACTGAAGGTGTTAACTTGTTATCTTTGGTTTTTTTCTTTTTTATCATTACAACACGCACACTCTCATCCATACCTCCAGACTCTGGGGGAGATGGGGAATTATCTTGGTCGGAGAAAAATCCCCACCACCGGGAATCGAACCCGGGACCCCTAGCACGGTAGGCAGGTGCTCTACCGACTGAGCTACGGGGCCAGCCAATAAACACCTTCTTTAAGTACATTACTGTAAGTAGTTTTCTGATCACTGCTCTGTGCAAGCTAATTTCAGAGAGAGAAAAGTGTGCAAATGTTTCGATTGTTATAAACATAATAGACCCACATTTTATCTTTCTGCTTCAAATTCTACATAAATGTGTTCTGTATACTATATACAGATTAGACAGAAGACAGGTGAAATTATACACACTATTAACTTTTATGTTAAATTATGCTACATTTTATTTAACAATTACTAAAGGACATTTGCATTCCTATAACCGGCAGCTTTCTCACAACAAAGTCTGTATCAAGTTGAATGCTGATTAACCACTTTGCCGATGGCCATTTAAACCCTGCATGGCCGGGAACGGATACCCAATAAACAGAACAAGACATTTAAATTGTTAAATGCTGCAAAAATGCTTCATAAATAAATATTCATATCTTCCGTATTTATTAAGTTATTTTAGCGAAACAAAAACTGGTTTAAAACCCATTAAAGGCAGTATACATCTAAGGTATAAAAACAGAGGCTATATCAATAAATCGTTGAAATTTCATTAATTTGTATCACTGTAGAGAAAGCCATTCTTTGCATAGAACGTGCCTAATGCTGAGTATTTTGTTTTACAAACTATATGTGTAGATCAGCTGAATAAACAAAGTGTTGGGTTCAAGGTTTATAGGTTTCAGTTTATGCTACCATGTAATAATAACTGTATATGTTGCGTTACATATGCTGAAAAGAAACCTCCGTCAGCATCTCGCTAATTGCACAACCGAAGTTTATGGTAACTGATGTAACTGTTTTCTTTGCTCAGTTCATATAATAATTTTGACTGTGTCAGAGTTCCAAGCAATTTCTTTAGCTAAAACACATTTGAAATAGTTTCCTTAGTGCTAATCATGGCTTCAACTAGTAATGTAGCAAATAAATTAGCTTGTGTAGGAAGAGTGCAGGCTGCTGATATTAAATCAGAAAATGGGAAGACTTTTTGCTGTTAGACAGTGATTTCGACATTGATGGCGAGTTTTCAGATTTTGAGGGGGGGTGTTAAGGATATAGGTAGCAGTGAGGAGGAAAATGACTCATTTCCGACAGGTGTTCGTGAAGAATCAACTTTATGGAGGTGTCAAAACAACTAACACAAATAGACATACGTTCACGAACACAACCTCTGGTGTACAACCGCATACTCAGCTAACTTCTGACAGCCAACCAATTGACATTTTCACAGAATTTTTTTACTACTGACTTACTGTCTCTCATTGTTTCGGAAACAAATGGATATGAAAGTAGGGTGAAGGGAGACCTGATTTCTAAAGGCAATTTAGAAGTGGACAGAAGTAACAATGAATGAGATTTACAGACTACTTGGTCTAATTATGCTCATGGGTGTTATTCGTAAACCTATGCTAGACATGTACTGGTCTACAGATGACATGCTAGCTACCCCATTTTTTGGGAAATGCATGTCAAATAACAGGTTTACTTCCATTTTGCGCTTCCTTCATTTCACCTACACAGAAAAGGTAAATGATAAACTATACAAAATCAGACCAGTTTTTGATTACATTATTTCAAAATTCAAAGAAAATTATGTGCCTAGTGAAAAGATCACTGTTGATGAAAGCCTGATGATTTGGAAGCGCCGTTTAGGTTGGAAACAATACATCAAAACAAAGAGGGCCAGATTTGGCATAAACAGTTTTGATGTATGTGAAAGTAAAACAGGATATCTTTACAATAGCTGCATATACACTGGCCAAGGGACTGATACAACTGGAGACAAAGATTTGGGGTTATCTGGTTCCATAGTAATGCACTTGATGGAATATGCACTTGATCAGGGTAGGACTGTATATTTAGATAATTGGTACAGTTCCTCTAAATTATTCATGGCCTTACACAAAAGAAAAACAAATGCAACAAAAGATGTGAATACGAAGGCTCTAAGAAGAGGAGAAATGCAGGTGCATCAGCTCCCAACCCATGACCTATGTTGCGTGGCAGGACAGGAGGGTTGTTACAGCATTATCCAATTGCAGCTCTAAGATTTTGATGATCGATACTGTAAAAATTGATGCTCGTAACAAAATGTCAATTTTCAAGCCTGATATTATCCAGGAATATAATATATGGGTGGAGTGGATCTAGTAGTTCAGGTATTACACACATATCCCTCTTTGCGAAAAACAATCAAATGGTATAAAAAAGTATTTTTACACCAGCTGGATATAACCATATACAATTGTTTAGTAATTTGGAGAGCTCTAAACCCACGGAAGACAATGACGTACCTGGACTTTTGCATATCAATAGCTCGCAGCCCAATTGAGCACTATAAAATTCAGAGACCTCTCCATACTGGGGGTAAGAAATCCACCACCCCAGCAACCTTCAGGTTTGAAAGAAAACATTTTCCTAAAAGGATACCACCTACAGCAAAAAAGTTGCGTCCCTTTAGAAAATGTCTGGTGTGCTGCAAGAAAGGTGTCAGATTTGCCGTGAATGTGGAGATGTGCCCTTGTGTGTTTATCCCTTTTTTGAGGCGTACCATTCAAGAAGAAACTTTTAAACGTAAGCTTTTACTTTTTATAGAATTTATTTAAATTTAATGTAAAACAAAGTTTAAAAGAATTATCATTAAATAAGCATTAAATGCATGTATGCACAGGACGTCTATACACGTCCGTATTGGTGAAAGGGTTAAGATGTTATTAAATTATATTTAAAGGGAGTCGATTAATGACACTAAACAACACTTACTTTTAAATGTTCCCGGAACATGTTTCAGAGACTTTGCCTCCATTGTCAACCAGATATTGACTGGTTCTCAGTGGTGTAGCTGGCGATATTTTGTCGTAGGTCTCCTCTGGTGGAGGTTTGGGGAACTTGCTGAACAAATCTTTCTGGGGGATGTCGAAATTGAATACTTTGTTCCTATTTTTTTAAATGAAGATTTGTTCCCATGTGGACTGTTCTTGTTTTCCTGATGTATGTTTTAGTAGTTTTGGTTCTGGATTTTTGTTGTGGTTTTTTCCCAACAATGCGTGGCAACTGTTGATTTTTCTAATTGTTTGTATTTTATGTTTCTAAAGTGTTCCTTTGCTCTTGTTTCTAAATTTCTTTTGGTTTTTCCAATATAAATTTGACTACAGTCATTGCATTCAATTTGATATATACCAGATTTTTTGTTAGATGGAATGGCATCTTTGATGTTTGAGCAGATTAGGTTTTTTAAGGAGTAATGGTTGACTGGTGCTAGTTGAATGTTTTGTTTTTTGAAGATTTTTTCAATTTATCAGGAAAGCAAGAACTGTCCATATGGGAACAAATCTTCATTTCAAAAAATATAAACAAAGTATTCAATTTCGACATCCCCCCAGAAAGATTTGTTCAGCAAGTTCCTTGAACTGCCACCAGAGGAGACCTATGACAAAATATTGTCAACTACACCAATGAGAACCAGTCGATGGCCGGTTGAGGATGGAGGCAAAGTCTGTGAAACAAGTTCTAGATAAATTTAAAAGTAAGTGTTGTTTAGTGTCATTAATCGACTCCCTTTAAATTTAATTTATTACAACACTGTTTTCAACACTTCCAAGAAAGGAATTATAAGATGTTATTGTTTACAGTGTGGAGTTGCTTCTGATATTTAACGCTGTATTTCCTGTACATTCGTGTATTGTACCTCACAAACCCAAGAACACTTATTTATATGCAATTTAAAATGAGTTAGCTTTTTATAATGGAGCAGGGCGGTGCTTCGGCTGAAATTAAACACAATCGAGGCAAATGTTTAAAACGTGGCGAGGGGTGAATGATCGTGCATTGTTTTGTGGTGCTTAATCGTCTGTAAAAACACTGAGAAAGAAACCGGTGATCTTGATGTTTTTGCAAGTAGTGTACATAGTGTACAAAGTGTTATAGTGTTGTAGAATGGAACAGCAAGCACCCAGAACTCTAAGAACACCCAAAAAATTGTGTAAATGCAAACAGCACATGGAGAAATGCGATTTTACGAAGTGCTATACGCAGTAAAGTTCATGATTATTTTTTCAGAAATGAACCAACTTATAGATTTAATAAGTTAATGTGTAACCCAACTCTATTTATTTATTGCCTAGAAGTTAGCGCTGCTATATAAACTTATGTGTGTGCATGTAGCATCTAGCACGTCGCAAGTTGAGTCAGCTCCAGCTTGTTGTTTACAGTAGGATTAAACTAGCGTGAGATAGCGTATAGAAGTTGAATTGACGTGGCATATCCACTTCCACTCAAAAGTGAGGGCTTTTCAGACCCCAAGAGAAAGCCCACGGAGATGTGTTGGCAGTCCATGGTAAATAGAGCGGGAGTTTTGACTCCGAGGTAGTCCTTGCTCAACAATGTAGAGGACTATCATATTTTGACTTGTCTCTTGAGACAGCATCAATTTCAGTCGAAGTGTATATGACAATCACCCAGCAGCCCTTTCATTCCTCTACCAATAATCTCCAGCACAATAATTTCACTGTTGACAGATTAATTTTTACTCTGGCAGTTTATACAGAGTGATTTATATAGAACTGATGCATTTCTTTCTTTAATTACTCCGTTGGAAATTCATTCACTGGCCCAATTAAGCAGGATGTTCTGGAGTTTCAATTCCCTATCACTAGATGTGCAGATGTTTATGTTTTATTCCTAATTGCTATTGTTGGCAGCTGTTTTCGACATTTTGTTCTAGTCAACGTGAAAATGCAGTAAACATTAAATCAATGACTCTTCCTTGTGAGGCAATACTGGATTAGGAATTCAATTACAGCTACTCAAAGGGCATACCAGTGAGAATTTGGTGTTCACAATCCTCCCAAAAGAAACACAATACTGGGAAAGTAAACAAATTGGAAACAACTGGATCTCTGGTGAGTGAAAAAGGCAAGCATTGTTCATCTAGGCTTTCCATTGTTGTTGTTGACAAAAGAGTATGACTGGAACAGTCACCCTAAAAATCATTAAGGCGTTTGTCGCAGGAGACAGGGTACATCTGCTCAATGTATCACAGAGCTGCAAAAAGTGCAGACCTAAAGCCATATAGGCTTACGGTTGTTCATCAGCTACAGGAACCAGATAAGAGTAAAATATTGAATTATTGTCGTTGGTTTCAGACGTTCATTGTGCAAAATCCTGTCGTATTGTCCATCAAATGGTTCCATTTATCCGGTTATGTGAACTCACACCATTAGGCATAGAAAATTCACATATAATCCAGGAAGCACGTATACACCCGGTTAAAATCAGGGTTTGGTGCACAATATCTGCACAGAGAATAATGGGGCCATTTTTTTTTTAACCAGACTGTGAACACTACAGAGTACCGACTGATTTTCATGGAGTTTGTTGAGGAGCTAGACGATGTACAGCTGAGTCAAGGATATTTTCAGCAAGATGGCGCTACATTCCATACATCAAATAAATCCATGGAACTAATTGAAAGTTTCTTTGACGACCGGATAATTTGCAGGAACCTGTGGCTACCGAGATCTCTGGATTTGACATTGCCGGACTTCTTTCTATGGGGTTACTTAAAAGACAGGGTTTACGCCACACGTCCCCAGACATTGGACAATCTGAAGCACATCACCACACAGAAGATTCAAGTTATTGACAACAGAGTCCTCCAACGAGTGGCCAGTAACCTGGAACGACGTGTTGAGTTGTGCCTTATGCAGGATGGAGGACATTTTCAACATTTGCTATAGAGGATAATCTCCCAAAATTCCTCTACATTTTAGGTATAGTAAGTTGTCGCTAGCATAATTCGTTTTGAAACAATTAATGAAAAAAAATGTGTCAATTCTATATAAATCACTCTGTATATTAATTTATAGATGAGCCGTATTTATTACACTTCTGCTTCACTTACGAAAGTGAAGCAGATGTGTAATAAATACGACTCATCTATAAATTAATAATTATTTCGCTTCACTGTGGTGTTCCAATGCAGTTAAATCTCAACACTCTGTATATGTTTGGTCTCATAAACCCTTCAAGGAATGCTTACACATTCACCCTCACATTGTGTGGCATTCTAAAACATAGTCGTCCTTCCATCACGTCCAGGTTTTGCCAGAACATAGCTCTTCCACCGCTTCACTCATGCCACAAGTGAAGTGCATCCATGAGAGGCATTCAAAATGTAAGTTATATGTTATGGCTAACCAAGTACATTTTATTGACTAATGCAAAGTGACACAGGTACCTCATACTATTTTCCAACAGTCACCGAATCTCTGTAAACAAGGATCTGAACAAAGTCAGACTGAAAAATTCAATGCCAAAGCCGGGATTTGAACCACAGATCTGCCGGTCTTCATTGAGCAACCATGGCCAACATGCCAGCATGACATTAAACTCTCCAACTGACTCATATTTTCCCAGTAAACTACTAGCAGATCTCAAACACAATGAGATACATGCCTTTTGTGGCCACTTACTATGATATGACTTAAGTACAAAAACAAACACAACTTGGGACACTCCTGAGCTGGGGCCTACAGCCATTCAATACAATTACATACTTTATATGTGTTTGCCCCTTTTAAAAATCATTGCTTTCCATTTAATTTTCTATCCTGCACTAGATTTTACATGTTTGCCAAATTTCTGTCTATCTCTATAAATTAACACTCATTTCTGATTCATATTATTATTATTATTATTATTATTATTATTATTATTATTATTATTATTATTATTATTATTATTATTATTATTATTATTATTATTATTATTATTATTATTATTATTATTATTATTTTACTGTCATATTCACATAACCTCATTTTTCAATACTTCTCACTTACACATTGCCCCATTTGTGTCCCCTTTCCATATTACTAATTATGTAACTTCACTAGCAGTTTTCTGCAATTTGTACAGCTGTATCACATGGCAACTTACTACGAGGGTAGATCAAATTTAAACAGGAATTTTAATATAATGCTGATGTTGATAGTAATTTTGAGGAGAGACTTCGTCAATATGTTGGTGGTGGTATCTCGAGAGAGGGTATTAGATGCGCATGCACTGTGGAGAATGGGGCATCAATGCATCAGTATGCCATGAGTGAAAGGTGCACATGTCTCTTGCACAATGTATCATCATCAGATTTCTTGCAAAAAAGGGGCACCAAACCTTCGGAAAATTTGAGATAGCTCCGTGCACAGTTTGGCGAGGAAACACTTTCGAAGACTCGAGTGTATGAGTGGGCTAAAATTTTGTGACTGGAAGAGAAGCTGTAGAAAATTAACCTCATAAGAGGGGACCGTGGACAAGCATTACTACGGACAACATTGTTGCCATTCGTGACATTATTGAAGAAGCTCAGAACAAAAAAATATCCTAAATTGTTTTTTCCCTAGGAATAAGTTACGGAAGTGTTCAAACAATCATCCGAGATGAACTTCATTACAGAAAATTGTCTGCCAGGTAGGTTCCTCATCCCTCAATCAGGAACAGAAAATGTTACGCCAGAATGTTTATCAGAGACACCTGCATCGTTAAGAGGAGTGAGAAGATTTCTTGAATCGCACTGTAATTTCTGATGAAATGTGAGTACACCCCAGAGTCAAAGCAAGCAAGCATGGACTGGAAGTGAGACAAAGCAGCTCCGGTCAAGGTCAGAACATGCCCATCAGATTGAAGGGTGCTTGCAACCGTTTTCTGGGATTCTGCGGGCATTTTGATAGTGGATTTTCTTCACAAACAAAGGACAATTAGTCACATTTTGGATGAAGCAAAAGCTGCATATCGAAGCAAGTGATGTCGGCAACCAATCCGAAACGTCATTTTTGTACATGACAATGCGAGGCCACATACTGCCACTTTAATGTAGTAAAAACTGGAAATAATGCATTGGCCACCTCTGGAATAGTTTTTACAGTCCAGATTTATCGCCCTGTGACTACCATTTGTTTGGACTACTCAAGACCTAGGAGGACAGCGCTTTGATGATGACGACACAAGTGGAAAAGAGTTCATGCACAACTGGCTCCGCACACGTCCTTCTTTCTATAAGGATGGTTTCTAAAACTTGCCAATCCAATGGAGAAAATGTGTATCGAAGGCAGGACACTATACATAAAAGTTATCTTTATATGAGCATTTTTGTTTGCTGAAAATAATTCCTATTTATATTTGATCAGCCCTTGTACATATATTATAAACACTTAAAGTCATAAGCTTCATACTTGAGACCATTATTAGGTTGTTTGATGGAAATTAATTGTTCTTCCATATTAGTCGTGTGTAGGCCAAGTTTATCGAACAGGAGAGTCAAACTGAAAAAAATTCAATAATAATAATAATAATAATAATAATAATAATAATAATAATAATAATAATAATAATAATAATAATAATAATAATAATAATAATAATAATAATAATAATAATAATAATAATAATAATTTACTGCGGCCAATAGACGCTTACAAGAGCATCTGACACAGTCAGTTATCTCTATACAGTCAAAATACAAAATGATCAAAATACATGTTATTTACAAAATATAAAGTTGTTTACAAAAGTATATGAGTTATTTACAAAGATCAAAATGCCTAAATTACATACAAACCTTATTGTATTTAACTTCCATCAGTTAACCTAATAGTGGTCTAAAGTATGATATATAGACTAAATAACGACAAACGGAATCTCCTAGAGGTTTACTGGGAAAATATGTCAGTTGGAAAATTGAATGTCTGCTGGTGCATTGCCATTGTAGTTCAATGGTTAAGAGCAACCGGATGAAGACCAGGAGATCTGTGGTTCAAATCCCAACTACGACATTGAATTTTTCAGTCTAACTCTATCCTATTTGTACGACATGCATTCAAGATATAACACCTACTTTCTTTTTCTTTTTTTTCCAGGACTGAGACCAGATAGAAACTTCAGATTATTTTTTTTTATTTACATGTTGGACTCTTTATGAATGCGTGACATAGATGGCAGCACTGTACAGTGCATAGAACTCTAGTGGCAGCGATGACAGTTAGGACTGTTTAGGACTTAAAATGTTGACGTTTTTATTGCAAGAACAGCGTGTAATCATTAATTTTCTCCATTTTCATGGTGTGACACCAATGAAATTCATCGCCAGTTGAGTGAGGCATGTGGTGATGATACAATGGATGTGTCTAATGTGTGTTCCTGGGTGTGACAGTTCAATGAAGACAGAACATCATTGGAGGTTTTCTCTTATCCTGAATGATAAATGTCTGGTAACTCTAAGCTCTATGTTCCATGTACTCATTTGAACATCATTTCATTCATCGTCTTATATGACTTAACGTTGGAGGTATCAAATTTTTTGTATTGCTTGGTCTATTACACATTAGAGACATTTGGTGCATGTCATAAATGCTGTTAGTTTACGCTTCAAACCTATGTTACAGAGACAGTATGCACTTAGCAAAGAACCAACAACCAATTGAACGTTAAGAGGTTTTCTCTTATGCTGAAAGATGAATGTCTGGTAACTCTATTTCATTCATCATCCGATATGACTTAAAGTTGGAGGTTTTCTCTTATGCTGAAAGATGAATGTCTGGTAACTCTAAGCTCTATGTACCCTGTACTTATTTGTACATCATTTCATTCATCGTCCGATATGACTTAACGTTGGAGGTTTTCTCTTATCCTGAAAGATGAATGTCTGGTAACTCTAAGCTCTATGTACCCTGTACCTATTTGAATATCATTTCATTCATCGTCCGATATGACTTAACGTTGGAGGTTTTCTCTTATCCAGAAAGGTGAATGTCTCTTAACTCTAAGCTCTATGTACCCTGTACCTATTTGAATATCATTTCATTCATCGTCCGATATGACTTAACGTTGGAGGTTTTCTCTTATCCTGGAAGATGAATGTCTGGTAACTCTAAGCTCTATGTACCCTGTACTCATTTGAACATCATTTCATTCATCGTCCGATATGACTTAACTTTGGAATTGAACTTAACGTTCAGATCTTCATGCACAATTGTGTGCACAGATCCCACAGAAATGCCAATTAACAATTATTGTCTGTAATACTAAGTTGACAATCCTCCAAAACAACATTCTCCACTCGCTGGATCATGTCGTCAGACTGGCTGGTGCAAGGCTGTGACTGTCTTGGTTTGTCGTCACATGATGTTCTGCCTTCATTGAACTGTTGCACCCAGGAACACACATTAGACACATCCATGGTACCATCACCACATGTCTCACTCAACTGACAAATTTCAATACATGTCACACCACGAAAATGGAGAAAACGAATGATTACACGCTGTTCTTGCAATGAAATCATTGCCATTTTAAGTATCAAAGACAGTCCTAACTCTTGTTGCTGCCACTGGAGTTCTATGCACTATATAGTGCTGCCATCTCTGTCACTCATTTACAAAGAGTCCACGTGTATTTAAAAAAAAAAAAAAAACCAGAAGTTCCAGTCTGGTCCCAGTCCTGAAAAACAAAAAAGGAGGTGTGTTTGGAGGAATTTAGTAACAGTGACGTCAAAATTAATATAAAAATTATTTGTGGTTGGTTTATTGACACGAGTGTCAATAAACCAACCACAAATAATTTTTATATTAAAAAAGGAGGTGTTATAACTTGAACGCATCTTGTACTAACTTTGATATTTAACTGAATTTTTCATTTTGAAATAAACACATGCACACAAGCTGTTTTATAAAAATGATTTTATTTGTTTCAGCAAGTCTCAAAACTTACTTTTTTTTTTTTTTTTTTTTGTCAAAACTCAGTATCAAATTTTTGTATTGTTTGGTCTATTACACATTAGAGACATTTTGGTGCACGTCATAAATGCTGTTAGTTCACGCTTCAAAGCTATGTTACAGAGACAGTATGCACTTAGCAAAGAACCAACAACCAATTGTTTCTTAGTACAGATAGTATATTAGCAGATTTTATTCAATATTAATTTATGTAGATATTTACAGCTATAAGAACCAGAAATGCAAGCAGCATATGAAAACTGTTTTAAGCATTACAAAAATGCCTGCATGATGATTCTTTTACACACTAGTTAAAAAACTGTATATACTACACTCTATGGCTTTTCCTACTCTTGTGCAAAGTATTCTTACAAACTATTTCTTTTCTTGGCTTCCGGTGTGGTCCATGTTCTTTTGGCTTAAAAATCTATTAAAAAAAATTAATGGACAAAGGCCGTAGAAGTCTATGTAATGTTTTATTCTCATAAACACTTATGCCCGATTTCACCAACATGTTAAAATCGATGTTAACATTTGTAACGTAACAATTGTCACAGAGCTAACACTACGGTTAAATTTCTTGCATTTCACCAACCTGTTTTCTGAAAATGTTAACAAACACGTGTTAACAAGAAACTAATAAATATTACAGCTATAGAAGGCTATGGATGAATCATATTATTTTCTGAATGTACTGCGATGTGCTTTTGTTTTTAATTTTGTCTGAACACAGCTCAAAAATTGGCGGGTGAACAAAATCGTAAACAAAAGCCGCGAGACAAATTTCTCATTGATGGAGAAAGAATTGTTAAT
This sequence comes from Mantis religiosa, assembly GCA_030765055.1. Taxonomy (NCBI): domain Eukaryota; kingdom Metazoa; phylum Arthropoda; class Insecta; order Mantodea; family Mantidae; genus Mantis; species Mantis religiosa. The sequence goes on along the minus strand of CM060958.1, from coordinate 147,678,789 downwards.
TGAATTGGTGACAAAGTGTAAGGATATCGTGGAAAATAAGAGGATGGATGCAATGAATGTAAAAGAGAAAGAAGTCACGTGGGAAAAATATTGGAAACAAATTTAATTCAAATGCATGTCATTACTACAAGCATGAAACAACTTTGTCAGTATTACATAAATTTAAAACAAGGCATGAAGAAGGACAAGTGACCTGAACTTTCCAAGACGGGAGGTGGACAATGCATTATCCAATAGTGCAGTGCATTATAAAATCGCAAAGTTATTAATACTTGAAGCAAAGGCGAGATCGGCATATTCCATTCGATGCATGTTCTAACCTCTCTTGTACTTCCACAATAACCTTCATAGCAACTTGTTTTGACAGTCTATACCTCCGTACAAAATTTTCGTCTGATAGCTCCTCAAAATCATTTCTCCTCATAGACCGTACTCTATTACAAATGTCATTTAGACTGTCTTAAATATAGCAAATTGACAACAACAGCTGCGTTCATGCCTGCCATCTTCACTATTTAAAATTTTTAAAGACTTAACAACAGAAATTGGCTTGTTAGTTTAACAAGAGATTTAACACAAGTGTTAAGCTAACAGTTGTTGGTGAAATGCAATTTTTGTTATAACTATTGCTAAACTTGTGTTAAGCTTTAACTATGTTAATGAAATCAGGCATAAAGTAGTATTAAACATGTTGCATGGTTCCATCCACACCTTTCTATGTTAGCGGCACATGACGAGCACTGAGAATGTGGACAGGCAAAACACTGTACAGCTGGTTTGGATGTTTTTGGGTCTTTTAGTAGCTGTGGAATGAGTGGGAACCTACTTTATGGAATGACTCATTAACTATCCATCTAAACACGTCTCATACAATATTCTGTGAAAATGAGAAAAAATTTGCAGAAACAAAATAAATATTTTGTTATTAATGACATCAAGTACCAGCATCATCACTGTGTGAAATTTGATCCAACAGAAGTAAAAGTACTGACATGGGACTCTCCCTTTTAGAAACACTTAAAAAACCATTAGTTTGGGCTGGGTTTGGTAGACCAATGCCTAATGAACTGAGGCATTTGCACAGATACAATCTGAGATTTCTATAAAGCTTATGACACGTTACTAATTTACTTTTTTCTAATGCTGCTTGCATTTGGTTTTCATAAATCATGCAAAAAAGTTTGAGTATTTCAAATCCAACTTATAAAGCAATTTTTATTAAATATCATAAATAAATATATTTACATCATGCACTTCTTTAATAGAAAAACAGACAAAGTAAAAATGAAGTAAGGAGAAAAGTAAGAAAAGACTGGCGAAGCATTTCCCTTATACCTTTTGCTGCGAAGCTACCGTACTGTGATTGTGAAGGCTCATAACTGTGCGTCAACAGGCTGCTGTCTGCAAAATAATACAGCATATGCAGATATTTACACAAAAAGCAAATAGTTAACAATATATACATAAACAGTTATGTGAGCTTGCAGGGTCATTAAGTTACATGGTAACCCATTTGCAGGTTCTGTCCGCTGGGAGTTGCCAGGAGAGGCACACTAAAATCCTTGCCTTACAGTAGATGTTGACCTTTTGATCACAAACAGGCTGTGTATCATATATAAATGTTGTCGCTATCTCTGCTCACCTCAGCACCAGCAATCCTGGTGACTTTGATTTAACTTATTAAATTAAAATTGTGTTCTTGGACTTAGTTCCTAATGTACACTAACAATTCTGTTAACTACTGGGTCGATTTTCTCACTATATTACTTATTTAATAAACAAAAGTTTCAGGAGCAATTTGCCCCCATTTTTGGTTCCTGGTCAACTGCCATTATGGTGACTGGCCTTGTTTCTGGTAATACTTGAATAATATTGTCACAAGTGGCTGTTTTGGTTAACACAAATAGTAGTTCATTTTACTGCAGAGGTGTGTGTGACATGTCAGATCACCTCTCCCTTCCTCTTCATGATAGTAAGTTTGTGCAAGATAGTTTCTCTCTGTGTGTAACCGTCATCTAGAATGGACGTGTGTACCCGTAGCGGGTGAGGGGCAGGTAACCAACCTGTGCGGCCAACTATGCATCTTTCTTTATACTTATAGTAAACCTTTTCTTGTCTAAAATTGTAGTTTTTGACATGTTGTTATTTAATTACACCTGATAGAAAGCCCCAACCTCCTCGCAAAGCATGTGACTCCTACCTAATGAGCTATCCCTGACTGAGAGCTGGCCATGTGCTAATTATCCATTACCATCTCTGGTTAAATCGTTACAATATGTTGCAGGATTTCAAATTTGAAAATATATTGTCACAAGGCATTGTAGACGAGCACCAAGAGAGAGAGAGAAAAGCGGGGAGTGAAAGCCACGCCCAGAGGGAACAACAGAGGGAGAAAGAGATAGTTCCATGGTGTTCTCGCTACATCATGAAAGATTGCACTAGTTTGGTAGCTTTTGAGAAACTTCGGCAGCCTTCGAGAAACAGTGGGCCAGGTATAAATAACACTACGGATGGCTGAGTGAGCCAGTTCAGCAGTGAGAGCTGCTAGAGTGGTCAATGGTCAGTTGCAGTCGTGCAGTGTGTGAACATTTGAACTGTACCACAGTTAATTAAATTTAAAGGGAGTCAATTAATGACACTAAACAACACTTACTTTTAAAATGTTTCAGAGACTTTGCCTCCATCGTCAACCGGATATCAACGAGTTCTCAGTGGTGTACCTGGTGATATTTTGTTATAGGTCTCCTCTGGAGGCGGTTCGAGGAACTTGCTGAACAAATCTTTTGGGGGGATGTCTTGAATACTTTGTTCCTATTTTTTGAAATGAAGATTTGTTCCCATGTGGACAGTTCTTGTTTTCCTGATGTATGTTTTAGTAGTTTTGGTTCTGGATTTATGTTGTGGTTTTTCCCCCAAAAATGTGTGGCAACTGCTGATTTTTCTAATTGTTTATATTTTATGTTCCTAAAGTGTTCCTTTGCTCTTGTTTCTAAATTTCTCTTGGTTTTTTCCAATATAAATATGACTAGTCACAACATTCAATTTGATATATATCAGATATTTTGATCCTTCCAAGAAAGGAATTGTACCGTAGTTGTTAATAGAGAGTGCAGATGTGTGTGGCTGTTTGAAGTGTATTGCAGGTGAATTCTTTTGTTTGTTTACTTGTGTTGAAGCAATGAGAGACTGCATTGGTATATGTTATGTCATTTAGGTCAAATTAACCACGGAAATGAAAGTTACTGAACTAGCCCGATCTTTCGTTATGTAGCAAGAATACCATGGAACTGTCTCTGTCTTTCTGCCTCTGTTGCTCTCTCTCTCTGGGCATGGTTTGAGTACTATCTGTCTGTCTGTCTGTCTCTCTCTCTCTCGATGCTCGTCTACAATGCCTTTCGTTCAATATTTTCTGCTTTTCCAAATGTAAAGGTTTTACCAAACTGTGAGTTCTGTTTTTCCAAAAATATTATGTTAACAACTGACATCACAGTTTGGAAAAGCATTTAAATTTTGAAAGACAGAAAGCATATTTTTAATTGTTTCTTGCATTGTTTCTCCAGAGTAAGTGAGTCCTGAAAAAACTATTTGCAGTCAGCTTTTAACACTCCATCCCTTAAATTTTTATTTTTTTGACGGACTAATGTCAGGAGCAGTTACTTCCATTTTCAACCTCAAACATCCAACTATCGTCTGCTGTCCTCTCTCTGGTGGTGGAACTATGAACTACTTAATCAAATTATTGACTGGTGAGATATCAAAATTCATTTCTTAGTCCAGGCCAAGGTCATGGTTTTCATTTCAGAAGTGAAATGCTACTGGTTTTCATTAGCTTAGCCCTTTCTTTTGCGTTAATTTTCAACTTTATTTTTTAGTTTTGGTGTTTTGTTCTTCATTTTTACATCAAGATATTCAATTACATGTTTCCTAAACACAGAATACAAGAAATATTCATACTTCACTACCATACTTAACACAGCAGAACAAAATGTATACAACAAAGGTCTTGTATTTAAGAAAATTCAAAAAAGCTACGCTAGTGAAAACCATTGAGGGAGCAACCACATAAAACCATGACATAACAGCCGCATCAGAGCGGGCCAGAGCTGACCAACCCGACTGTAGGCCTCACAGCCACATACACAATGCAATACGAGAAGGCGATGTGGTCAGCATCATGCACCTCCAGCAGGAAATGTTAGTTTTCTAGAGCAGGCTTTGCTACCTATCGTAGGTCCTCAATTTCTTCACGTTGCTGAGTGGGCACTGGCTCTATGGCTGGCTCTTAAAATCTGCACCCTGCAGGGATAGGATTGAACACAACTGCATTCTGTGACAGGGAACCAAAACACAATGCTGTGGCCCGCTCTGCCACAGCGCAAGACAAGCAACCATATTCACTAAAGAAAAGAAACCAACAGCATATTCAGTTCATTCACATATCATCCAAAAATATTTAATAAATTTAAAAAGATCTATAAGGAACAAAATATCATCTTGGCTCCTACTATGAGATACTCAGTATTAAAATTGTTAAATTCAAAAACAAAAGATGAAATGCTACCAATCAATAAATGTAGAATATACCAAATAATCTGTAAGGATTGTGAAAAATGCTACATAGGTCAAACTAAAAGAAATCTAAAACCAGAGTCAAAGAGCACTTTAGAAACATCACATTGAAACAAGAAGACAAGTCAGCAGTAGCATTTCATTTTTGGAATGAAAAACATAACCTTGATTCAAATCCAAAATTACTAAAAGGAGTGATAAAATAAACTGACAACATGGGAGAACATTACACAAATATAAATATTTGTAACTAAGGCTTCACTTATCTTAAGAAATTGGTGTTAATTCTTCTTTCTAATGGAGATCGATTTCAGAAACAAATTGCTTGTTTGTTTTGTGGACTGAGGATGCAAGCAATCTGTGAAATCGATCTCCATTAGAAAGAAGTATTAACACCAATTTCTTAAGATAAGTGAAGCCTTAGTAACAAATAGTTATATTTGTGTAATATTTATTGCTTCACTGTAGCTAGCTTCATTTTCTACGTAATGGGAGAATATATTCATATGAAAAATCCCACCAATAGATAATTTGACAAAGAAGTTCATAGTTTCACCACCAGAGAGAGAGAGCAGACGACAATAGATGATAGACTTAAAGGTTGAAAATTGATGCAACAGCTTCAGAAAATAGTACCTCAAAAAATAAAACTTCAAGTGAAAGAATGTTAAAAAACAGCTACAAATATTTTTAAAGCAAAAAGCTATTTAATTGTAATTTTATAGATTTATTAATAATTGTTACAAAGTCAAACTTGTTACGCTAGTTGACATGAATCAATGTAAACATATTGAGATGAATTCCTTTTCTTAAGTAAATCTAAGCAAACAGAGAACATTTAAGAGGTGAGCACAAAAATTTTCATAAAAAAAGAAAAAAGAAAATCAAGTTATGGGGCAAAAAAAGGGTGTCATGTTTATTTAGCAACAGACCGTATTCAGCAGTAAGTGTCATGCCGATGCATGTTCTAGTGGGAATTGGCAGCCTGAAGCCTACTAGATGGAGTGAAGGAGAGAAAAGCTGCAAGAGGGTTACCATATAATAAGCTTTAGTAGAAAACTTGTCAGCAAATTCAAATATAGTATATAAATATTCCCTCAAACCTCAAACAGTATTGATAGTTGTGTTATTTGAGAACACAGGGTCATCCATATATCATGTCTCTGATGCGGAGAGGTTCTGCTTGGATGATACACTATCACCTGGTACCTGGTGCCCATTGTTTAGCAAGGTAGATTGACTACTAATTATGTATTAAATTTTAGATGAGACTAAAATTTAATCATCTAAAATTTAATAATTTTTCGCTTCACTGTGGTGTTCCAATACAGTTAAATCTCGATATACTAATTATGTGTTTCAAATGGGATGATGTTTGTCCTTGAGCACTGCTAGGTAGAAACAAATCGAAGTACTGCAGTGTTGTTGTGTTGAATTCCCCCAAGTAGTGTGTAACAAGTGCCAACAAATCAAACTCTAATAAATACTATTCATGCTAGACAAAAATTCAGATTTTGCAAAAACTAATCCATGAGGAAGGTAGAGAGTAATGTATCTAACATAACTGCAAAAACCCTATAGTTTTAGCTCAAATAGTTTTCCAAATACAAACAAATAAAGCAGTATTATATTATAACAATGCATCACAATGTAAGCATTGTAATGGATATCATTATTGGTTGGCATACATGTGTGTACGTATATTTGTAATTACTCAGAAGTGAAATGTAAACATTTGACAAGATGTGGTGAAAGAATTACTTTGAATAAGCCAAGGTGTTTGTTAAATTTGAGTGACAACAATACACTTCCTGCTGTCTTGTAGAATGGTGCATTGGCAGAACGTCACTTGTCACACTGTATGTTTGTTTATGAATTGTACGTAATCTCAATTTACTCTAGAGAGCTCAAAGCAGTATTATTCAATATATCGAAATTTAACTGTATCCTTTGATGTCCGTTCCCTCTTCCCTAGCATCCCAATAGACACACTTTTGATTTACTTAAGAAATGGCTAACGTCTATTAACCTAGATGCCTATGCAATAGAAGAATATTTGGCAATGACTGAAATATGTATACACCAAAATTATTTTGTTTTCGACGGAAAGTATTACAAACAAATTTCAGGACTGGCTATGGGAAGTCCGCTATCACCATTTTTGGCCAATTTATACATGCGGTTTTTTGAAACACATATACCTAAAGCCTTCCCTCATATTTTTAAAACATGGTACAGATACGTAGACGACATCTTTGCAATAGTGCCCTACAAACAAATAGATGATGCTTTGAAACTACTCAACCTTCAAGAACCCAGCATACAATTCACAAAAGAAACTGAAGAGGACTGTCCTCTACCTCTTTTGGACCTTAAAATCACAAAAAACAATGAAAAACTGGAATTTGGTATTCATAGAAAAGCAACACACACAGATAATTACATCAAAGCAAATAGTTTCAACCCAATTCCACACAAACATGCCACCATCAACAGTCTCACACACAGATTAGTAAATCTACCCCTCAGCCAGCAAGAATATCAAAAAGAATACCATCAAATCTTAAAAACTGCAATTAAAAATGGATATGGAATAAGCCTTGTAGATAAAAAACTAAAATCATTCAAACTTCAAAAGATTAAAACACATCACAGCTCTTTCACCAATAAAACAAGAAATTAGATTTGCTAAATTTACTTACCACCCCTGGGCCACAAAAAAGTTCCAAAAAATATTCAATAAACACAATATAACATTGGCACCAAAAACAATTACAACATTAAAAACCTACTTCACAGTAATAATACTGATAAGATAAAACCAGAGGAAAAGTCAGGCATTTACAAGATTAAGTGTAAAGACTGAAAAAATTTACATAGGGAGGACAAAAAGAAACATAGGCACTAGAAAGAACGAACATTTTAGGCACTTGAGATACAAAAATATTGATAAGTCCGCAATAGCTGCTCATTTCTGGTCTGAAAATCATGAAATTGAAGATAGCACCAAATTACTAAAATACGTACAAAAACATAGTGAACTCGTCATATGGGAGAGAATATACATAGAAAAACATAAAAACCAACTAATGAACTTTGAAATCCCGCCAGAAGAGAACCCCACATTTAACTTCATCACAAAATCAACAGATGGCAGCAGCAACTCCAGAACTACCCACACCACTGGATCAAGTTTTAGTCACATAAGCGCCGACGATGTGAACGATGGTCCACGAAACATGTCCTCAAATTAGGTACATAAGTGAAGCCGATGTGTAATAAATACGACTCATCTATAATTTAATAAATATACAGTATTATTCAGTTGTTCTCCCGTTTAAAAACCAGGGAAAGTGTATCAGCTGGATCAACTTGCATTTGAAATGAGACATCGGGTATACCGCCTTCCTCCTTACAACTGCTAGAACAATCCAATTGAGTTACTGTGGGCTCAAATTATGTTGCAAACAGAAATAATACTTTTAAACTGACTTACACTGAACGACTTATTCACCAAGAAATTGACAAGGTTGCACAAGACTGGAAAAACTGCGTGAGACATGCAGATAAACTACAAGACGGCGACTTTTGGAAAGAAATAGCACGTAACGAGATTTTGGAACCTATCATCTTAAATTTGCAGTACTCAGACGATGAAGACAATGACAATGATGAATTATCTCTTAACGGAAGTGACATTCATAGCTATATGGATGGCAGTTTCGATGGATTAGAAAAATAGGTAATTCATAAACTATAATTATTGTGACTTTGTGGATTCGTAATATAAAGGTCGAAGTTACAAACACAAAAACTGTACTTTATTCTCGTAGCAAATACACTCTTCACAAATTCAATTTGCTAGATAACCTAAAAACTGTTTAGTTTTCAAACACTTCGCTCAACTGTCTGTCGCTTCGGGTAACGATCGGCCACAAAGTTTCCCGAATCTCCACCGGCCATCATTTATTCATCGGCTTCGCGAGTCTGCCGCCAGGGTGACACTGCTCCCTCCTCAAGGCTGGTCGTCCCGAACAGCGCTTTCGTAGCGGGCCAGGCGATCCAGGTGTACCACCAACATCTTTCCTCGGGGCACCTTCTGGATGCGGTAGACCACGTCGTTAATCCTCTTCACCACACGGTATGGTCCTTGCCATGGCTGCTGAAGCTTCGAGCAGCGTCCCTTGGTTCGGGTCGGGCGGTACAACCAGACCAGGTCACCTTGCTGGAACCCTTGGCTGTTGGCTTGCCTGTCGTATCGGGTTTTCATGCGGTCGCTCGCCTTCTGGATGTTCTGGCGAGCCATCTCGTGCATGTCGTGGAGGTGGTCCACCAGGTTCTCCACATCCCTCAAGAGTGGCCCCAAGCCTGCGTCCGCCAGCTGCTCCCTCCTCAGGCCTGCGCTATCCCAGCCATCCGCAGGCATTGCCGTGACTACTCGAACTGCTGCGACACGCTCCTTCTCCTCCACTCTTGTGCATTGGCCGCACTCTTTTGGACAGGGTCTTCGGGACATAGCGTCCGCGTTACCGTGACTCTTACCTCTGCGATGTTCCGAGGTGAAGTCGTACTCCTGCAGCCTCTGAACCCCACCTGCTGTCTGGCCTTCCGGTCGCGCCGTCATTATCACTTCGCTCCTCGCGGGGACAACCACGTCTTCGCTCAAGACTACCCTGCCAATTCCAAGGCGCTCTTCTGGTTGACGGAGTATAACCTCTTCCCCGTTGAGCCGCAGGACCTTCCTGCCGACGTCGACCGTCGCCTCGTGGCTCCTGAGGGCATCCAGTCCCAGAATCACCTCCTCAGCCACCTTCGCGACGAACACCCACAGACGCACGGCACTCCGTCCCAAGTTCAGCTCCAGCAGGGCCTCCTTCTCCACAGGTATGGTGTCGCCCGATGCCGTCACAAGCTGGTATGGTCGGCTCGGTTTCCTCGTCGGCAAACCCTTCGCCACATCAGGTCTGATGATGGTCACGACCGCCCCGGTGTCCACCAGCACGCGGCACGGCTTTCCTCTTACCCAGCCGTCCGCGATGAGGTCCACACCCCCAACACAGGCCACTAGGTGTTCGCCGGCGTCCCTCAGCTGGTCTTCTGTCTCCGGCGTAGCGGACACTACTCGTTCTCGACGTCGGGATAGATGCTACCTTGGCCGCCTCCATCCTTAATGCCGCTGTCAGCGCCTCGTGGATGGTTTTATAATCGCCGAGCATTAGGCGCTGACGAATCTCCGTGTCTCGTAACCCGTCGACAAAGTTGTAGGCGGCTTCCCGGGATACGAACTCCAGTGGCAGGTCAACCAAGGCCTTGCTAGCCAGCTGCTCAATCGCTATGGCTAACTCCTGCAGCGTCTCCCCCGGCTGCTGTGACCTTGCCTTTAGTTGGCTGCGGTACGCTGCGGCTAACCGGTGGTTCCCGAAACGATTCTCCAGGGCCTCCCAGATGTCCTTGGGCGCCGCCGTTGTCTGCACCGCGTTTAGGACTACCGCAGCCCGTCCCTGGAGGCTGGCTATTAGCTGTGTGGCCTCCTCCTCCGGTGACCATCTGTTGTGCTTGGCCACTGTGTCGAACTGGCGGCGGAAGACCTCAAATGTTGACGCGCCGTCATATTTCGGTGGTTTGACGCGCGCAGATGTGTCGCGTCCCGGCGCGTCGGCCTTCAAATCCTTCAGTTTCCTGCCGACGATGTCCTCTACTATGGCGTTCAGGGACTTGACGCTGCTGTCGGCCTTTCCCTCCAGGTCGTCAACGCGGCTCGCCAGGTCCTCGACGCGCTCGTCCACTTGGCCCATCCGCTTGCCCAGCTCCGTTACGTTATCCCTCACGCCGGCCAACTGTTCTTCAAATTTGGCGGCGAAGGCCTCGTTCGCAACCTTAATTTCTTCCAGCTTTGCGGCCAGGTTGTCATTTGTAGTCTTCAGCTTCGCGGCCAGGCTGTTATTTGCCGCTTCTGTTTTTGCAGCGAGGTTTTCATTTGCCGTCTTCATTTCTTCAATTTTCTCTAAAATCTTTGCCAATGCAGCTTCCATTGTCGTATATCCCACTTCTGACACCAGTTGTGACTTTGTGGGTTCGTGAAATAAAGGTCGAGGTTACAAACACAAAAACTGTACTTTATTCTCGTAGCAAATACACTCTTCACAAATTCAATTTGCTAGATAACCTAAAAACTGTTTATTTTTCAAACACTTCGCTCAACTGTCTGTCGCTTCCGGTAACGATCGGCCCCGAAGTTTCCCGAATCTCCACCGGCCATCATTTATTCATCGGCTTCGCGAGTCTGCCGCCAGGGTGACATGTTTTAAACTAAATGTTTAAAACATGTTGCAATTGTGATTTGAACAACTGCATTATTATAAAGCTTTGGAAAATTCAGTTTGCATTCCCTTACATCTAGCGCCAAGAAGAGTCACAAGTGTGCAAGAGAAAGGGAAATATAAAAAGAGTGGGGATAATGAGATGGCAATGCTGAAGGCTTTAACACATCTGATTCGCTACAAGCCAGAACTCTGCCCATTTGAAACACATAGTAATACACTTAGAGATATGAAATATTTATAAAGATGGAGATTATCACATCAGAGGCTTTTGCAAAAAAATAGAATTAAGACTAGAAGATAATGAAGTATTTTTGGTAGCACAAGAAGAAAATGTTTCTTGTGGCTTTATAGAGAAATAAGAGCAATCTGGAGTAGGAAAATATACCTAAAGATATGTAATAAACAGTGCTTTGACTTTTATGACCAAAAAACTATTGAAATATGAATGCATTTATACCATAAAAATTACTAAGAGTATGACTTAAAATCCTGAAAATATTACCTAAAACCTCACCTTGTCGCAGTAGGGGGCTGAGTACCCAGTGATCCAGACGACATCAGGTAAGTCCAGCTGAGCTGGCTTGCTGTATGGTAAGAGGTGAGGGGAAAGTAGATAAGCCAAAGACCATACCCCTCACTAGCTTAACCTGCGCAGCGCTCGTAACACGGACAGGGGATTTCATTATTAGTGAAACTCTACACAATACACGCGAAGAGCTAGAGATATTCAACCTGAATGACAGAGTACAAGAATATAGAAGTAAATGGGTAACCCATGTACAAAACATGGAGAAAGAAAGATTACCTCTCTGTTTTATGAACTACAGACCAGTAGGAAAGAGGAGCACGAGAAGACCAAGAAAACGGTGGAACCTATAAAATAATGTAGACTGCAACAGGCAGTAACGCCTAAAGCAAGAAGGAAGAAGAAGAAGAAGAAGAAGAAGAAGAAGAAGAAGAAGAAGAAGAAGAAGAAGATGATGATGATGATGATTACCTAAAACTTAAAAAAAAAAAAAAATAAAAAAAAAATAAAAATGAATTCATTTTTAAAGTTCCAGATGAAATAATTCAAATCTCTTGTACCTTCATTTTCAGCAGAGTTGCACCTAATGACAATATGAGAGATCAATGATGTGAAATGATAATGGAGATGAGGTGGAGAGACAGGAAATTTGGGGGATGTAATTAACCTACCCAGCATTAGCCTAGCAACCCAGGAAAACCCCCCAAAAAACCCATAGGTCAGGTAGGTCGGAAATAGGAATCGAATCCAGGTCTCCCGAATGCAGGCCACAGACAAAATTGCCTGAGCCATCCCACACAGTTGCTGTTACTCTTACTTCACAATTATTCCAACTGAAACTTGATACAATTTAGTTGCAAGTCCTTAAGTAAACCAGTTAATTACTGCAGATTGCACTCTCTATACAAATCCTGTGAGACACATATGGATGACCCAGTATCAAATAGCTCTACTTCAAATCAAAGCTCTAATAAACACCTTGCTTATTTGTGTAGTAAAGCCAAGTTTAAAACACAAAGTTCACTTACAAGCTTTTGAACTGTACATTAAGAGAAAAAGTGTCTTGCAGATTACTTCTCATTCAGGTCAAATACAGAACAAACTAATGTGCTGTAATATATTACTGACACAATCTGATTTTTGTAATGTTAATTTGAAATACTGTATTTGACATACCAAAAGTTCAAGTTCCTACATACATCCTTACAATATGGGTATTCTGTAACTTTTAAGATCAACAAGCACATTTACAGTCAGTAGTTGTAGTACTGCTAGCACTTGGTACTGTTAACCATCACTTTCTTTTAACATATTACAGAATACCAAATAGTAAACAGTAACTGGTTAGTGGCTTTAACAACATGTTACAGAATACGTATGGATATTAAAAGTAAATCAAACTCCAAGTATGAAGGCAGATCAAAAGGTATCGCACAACTTTTTTTGTTCTGCCATGATATTGAATTGGAATGTTGAAATTTCACACACATGTAGTTTAAAGCTTTCACTATAAGAGGTTTATTTTTGTTCATGTGTCGCTCTAATGGGAGAAGCATGAACTATGCAATAAATATGGTGCACATGCTATTGTCGTCCATACTTGAAGAGCAGTGAAGTGTAGTTCGATATTTATGGGCCAAAAGGTATAAACCAAATGAAACTTACAGGGAGATGTGTAGCATGAATGGGGAGGATGCTTTGGACCATAGCAATGTTTCCAGGTGGTGTGCATTCCTCCAAGTGGGCCATGTGAACTTGACTGATTCACCATGTCCTGGGCAGCCTGTAATGGCTGGTACTCACCAGAATATCAGAGCGGCAATTTTGAACAACTGGCGAGTGCAACTGCAAATCTTATCACAACAGTTCAACATTTCCTATGGTGCTGGGTACAATATCGTTCATGACATGCTGAAATTTTTGTTTCAGGCTGCCCGGAACATGGCGAATCAGTGAAGTTCACATGGCTGCTTGGAAGAATGCACACCAACTGGAGATATTGCTATGGTCTAAAGCATCCTCCCCATACACGCCACACATTTCCCTGTCAATTTCCTTCACTTTATGCTCTTTGGCCCAAAAAAATCTAACTACACTTCACAGCTCTTTAAGTGGGATATCAGTAGAATGTGCGCCATCTTTGTTGCTTAGTTCACACTTCTCTCGCTAGAGCTGCATGTGAACAAAAATAAACCTGATGTGTGTTTGGAGGAATTTAGTAACAGTGACGTCAAAATTAATATAAAAATTATTTGTTGTTGGTTTATTGACACTCGTCACTTACTTTTTCATATATTTATGAGAGACTAGTTTCAAAGGCCCTGGCCTCCATTTTCAATCTCTTCCCAACTGGCAACTGTTGTTATCTGCTCTCTCTGGTGGTGGAACTATGAACTTTTTTGTCAAATTATCTGCTGGCGGGATTTCAAAGTTCATTACGCGAACTGAATATGCTGAATCTAGGTTTAAAGACATGTGTAGATTATTCCAACCAAATTGAAGATTACATTGCTGACATCCAAATTGCTACACAAACACTTAATGAAGAAAGTAAAAACATAGTAAAAAACAAATGCTCCAAAATAGTAGAAGAGATTAAAAATGAAAAGAAAAAGAATTTTAGTAACCAAATCATAAAAGCTCTTAAAAAGAAACCGGTTATTTATACTAAAGCAGACAAGGGAAATAAACTAGTAATTCTGGAAAAAGAAGAATACACAAAGAGGATGGAAGATTTGTTAGAAGACAGTAATTACCAAAAAGTAGAAACTAATCCATTAAAGTACTGCATTGAAACCACAAATAAAACGCTAAAAGAGAGCAAAATAATCAACAAAAAAGAATTGCACAAAATTAAAGTAGATAATCCAACATTACCAAGAGTATATGGGCTGCCAAAAATTCATAAAACAGGGAAAGGCATGAGACCTATTACTAGTAGCATAAATGCCCCCACATATAATTTGGCCAAATGGTTACTAAGTAAATTTAATAGTTTTCCAAAATTTGAAAGTGCAAATTTAAGAAACTCTTTAGATTTAGTAGAAAAAATCAAAGATATAAATTTGGACAAAAATGACAGACTGGTTTCATTTGATGTCACATCTTTATTTCCAAGCATACCAACAGAAAAATTGCAGACTGTGTTAAAAAAATGGCTAGCTACAATTGATATGGAAGCAATAGAAGCAGAAGAATATATTTCTCTAACAAAAATATGCATTGAACAAAACTTCTTTAGCTTTAATGGAAAACACTACAAGCAGAAATCAGGACTATCAATGGGCAATCCACTTTCACCTTTTTTGGCTAACTTATTTATGAGTGCATTTGAAACACAAATTAAAAAGTCCTTCCCATTGATCTTCAAGGTTTGGTATAGATATGTTGACGACATCTTTGCAATTGTACCAAGTAAACATTTAGATGATGCATTAAAATTACTCAATCTGCAAGAAAGGACTATCAAATTCACAATAGAAAAGGAAATCAATGGACAACTACCTTTCTTGGATCTAAATATCATCAGGAATGATACAAAAATAAAATTTGGAATTTACAGGAAGCCAACACATTCAGAAAATTATATAAAAAATAATAGCCACAACCCAATTACACATAAACATGCAATAATAAACAGCCTTACACACAGACTAGTCAACATACCCATGGAAAAAGAAGAATATTTCAAGGAACAAAAAGCAATAATACACATAGCAGAAGAAAACGGATACAACAAAAGTTTGGTGTTGAAGAAAATTAGAAAATCTAAACTAAAGAAAACCATTAAGGAAACAACCACATTTATTAAAGAAAAAGAAAGCAACAGCATATTCAGTTCATTCACATATCATCCAAAAACATTTAATAAATTTAAAAAGATATTCAAGGAACAAAATATCATCTTGGCACCTACTAATAGATACTCAATTTTAAAATTACTAAATTCAAAAACAAAAGATGAAATTCCTTCAGGTAACAAATCTGGAATATACCAAATAAATTGCAAGAATTGTGAAAAATGCTACATAGGTCAAACAAAAAGAAATTTAAAAACCAGAGTCAAAGAACACTTTAGAAACATCAGATTGAAACAAGAAGACAAGTCAGCAGTAGCATTTCATTTTTGGAATGAAAACCATGACATTGATCCAAATCCAAAATTATTAAAAGGAGTGATAAACCAAAATAGATTGACAACATGGGAGAACATATTCATCTGGAAAAATAAGGATCGCGTAATGAACTTTGAAATCCCGCCAGCAGATAATTTGACAAAAAAGTTCATAGTTCCACCACCAGAGAGAGCAGATAACAACAGTTGCCAGTTGGGAAGAGATTGAAAATGGAGGCCAGGGCCTTTGAAACTAGTCTCTCATAAATATATGAAAAAGTAAGTGACGAGTGTCAATAAACCAACAACAAATAATTTTTATAAAAATAAACCTCTTGTAGAGAAAGCTTCAAATTACATCTGTGTGAAATTTCAACATTCCAGCTACAATACCATGGCAGAAAAAAATGTTGTTGCGATAATTTTCGATCCGCTCCCATAATTTTAACATTTACACAATATAGGTTAGCTGACTCCAAATATTTCCTTAAAGTCCTTATATGGGGTCATATCACATGAGGCAGTTCAATAATATGTTACAAGCATTTCTAAAACAATGTTAGATACCAAATTATAGGCATCAATTACAAAATGAAAGCTATTAATAAAAGTGCTGAAAAGTTCAATTTCATAAGAAAATGAGTAGAATGTACATATACTGACATTAAGCTACAGAAACACTTCAAGAACTGAAAAGAAAAAAGATAAATAATAAAGCACAGATTACTGAGAGTTATGTCATTGATAAATACACATCTTTAAGTTTTATTTTTAGTTTTAAAATCAGAATATATATATATATATATATATATATATATATAGATATATATATATATATCTGATTGTTTCTGACAGATAAGTGCAGCAGCATTTTGCATTCTTTGTTTGAAGGTCCTCCTTTCTAAGCTTTCTGAAAGGAACTCCAAACCAATTTGTAGGATCTTTCATAACTAACAAATAATGCAAATAAAATTAACTATTTTTAAAAGAAATCTTGGACATGTCAAATGTTACATTCTTAAAGAAAGACTTCATAAAAAAGATACAATATTTTCAGTCATTATTATATAGTGATACCTAAATGGAAGCGGGGCAAAAAACATGCATGCACCACATATTTTTCTAAAAGGTTTCAGGTAGCTACAAAATAGGAATGAACACAAGGTGGGGTTAGGCATGGCTAGTCTACTGCTACTAGCCAATGCGGTGTGTGCAACGTTGTATAGTTAAGCATGCATACTGGCTCACTTTGCCAAACCATGTGGCTAATTTCTTTGTGCACTCAAAAGATACTAATTACAGAATTATTTTGTTTTTCCCATGTTACAGAGCTATTTTTTTTCTGAGGATTACTGTCCAAACTCCATGTTTGTAGTACATCTGGTTTCGGAAATATGGAAAGATAAGACGCCTGACTAGAAAGAAAAGAATCATTAACTGTCAGTGAAGAAAAGCACACACGTGCTATGATGCAGTTGCTTTTTGTATCCTGCATTCAGTAAAGTGGTGATCTTTTAAGAGAGCACAAGTGCTTTTTAAAGTTGCTAAATATACCGCTTAGCAAGCCTAGTACTGGTGCGTCTAGTAGTAACTGCAAAACAACTCATAAGATTTTACTATTCTTGTTAATGTGTATTCATTTTACAAACAGTTGGCAATTAAAATATATTTTTGAAAGTACACATTTCGCTCAGAGTCAAGAATTAATGTTGCAAGCTTGTCGCATGAGTGCTCATTCTGTGACAAACATTGTTAAAGAAGGCAAAGAATTCATCAAATTAGGAGAAGTTTCCATATTTACATCTCCAGGGAAACATCGAGCAGCTAAAAAGTGTGCTACCAACTTAAGACGGTTTTCAAAAGTGTCTTTTACATAGAACAATTTATGATTTACATGACAAGGGTGAATACCTAACTGCCAAAATGAGGGGGAAAATACAATATACAGATTCTGTATCTTCTATGTATAATATTCTGAAATGTCTTGGGTTCAAATATAGGAGAACCAATGATGGTCGCAAATTTCTGCTTGAAAGAAGTGATATTGTTGCTGCAAGACTAAAATTGCTGCACACAATGCACAAAATTAATACACGAGATTCATGGTGTAAAAATACATCATAAATACACATTCATATCTTCCATATTAATTAAGTATTTTAATGAAACAAAAATTGGTTTAAAGTTCATACAGGCAACAACAAACTCACTTTTGGTATTTACAGGAAACCGACACACACAGATAATTACATCAAGAACAACAGTTTCAACCCAAAACAACACCAACATGACATTTTCAACAGTTTAATATTTCGGATGATCAACGTTCCACTAAACAGAGAAGATTATCAAGAAGAATACCTACACATAAAAAAGTAGCTATATCCAACAGTTTCAACCCAAATTTAGTAGACAAAACAGTTAACAGACTCAACAAAGCTAAGAAAATAAAAGAAACCACCACCCTAGAACCTACAGGAGAAAAAGAGAAAATTTTTTTTTTAAAAATTCACCTTCCACCCATCAGCCTATAACAAATTCCAAAAAATCTTCTCAACACACAACATAATTCTTGCACCTCAAAATAGGTTTAATATCAGAAATTTGTTAAAAGGCCCTCCCAAAACTTCAATTACTACCAAAGAAAAACCAGGAATCTATGAGATCAAATGTGAAACTTGCCCTAAAATTTATATAGGAAAAACAAAAAGAAATATTAACATCAGAACTAAAGAACATATAAGAAACATTAAAAATTGTGAAACAGAAAAATCAGCAGTCGCTTTTCATTTTCTGAATACTAGACATGACATCAACTTGGAAACATCTTTAATAAAATATGTTAATCACCCCATAGACCTTTCCGTATGGGAAAAAATCTTCATTAACAAAAATCGTCATAGAGTCATGAATTTTGAAACTCCACCACCGGACATCTTTGACAAGTACATCACGCCATCTATCGATGATATGGTGAAAGAGGAAACCACTACAATTTGCACAAGTCGAGTATCAGCTGATGATAAGAGCAAAAGCTCTTGAAACATGTCCTGTGAATAAACAGTGTGAGAGAAGCAATGTGTCAATATCTTCTCAATTCACTTTTGTGTAATTAACCTACCCAGCATTTTGCTAGCAACCCAATAAAGCCCCCCAAAAACCTCATGAGTCAGGTAGGTCGGCCATGGGAATCAAACCTGGGCCTACCGAATGCGGGCTACAGACAAAACCGTCTGAGTCATCCCGCTCAGTGGATTCAGTGAGACAAAACTAAATATATCTTCTGTCTCTGTTGGCCGCTAGCCGTGGAATTGGCAATGCCAAGACAGTATGATCACAGTAAAGGCTGAACCCATGTTCATTCTTATTTTGTAGCTACTCTAACAATAAAAGACAAAATTTTATTTGTTTCAAACAAAAAAAAAAAAAGGGTTTGGCTGCTTTGGGGATAGCTTAACTGTTGATTAATAATTTTCCCTACAATTTACAGAACAAATGGAATTCTAATTATTCAATAAGCCATTCCCATTTACAATGTGATCAAAGAACCATGAATTCTTGTTCAATGACATTGGTGGTATATCTGTGACACTCCAAACTCATAACAAAGATCTACATTTCAAATATCCCCATTAAGTGGAGAAATCTGTTGTCTTACATCCAAAATTTTTGCATGAAGTTGATAATGTAAATAAATATCTACTCTAGTCATAAATACTGTTACAACTTGAAAAGTGAAAAAACGCAAATGCCATACAAAATATTTTAGTTGGCTTTTAGTATATTGTACCTACAGGCGCTCATTACACACAGCACTAGCCACCTTTTGCACGGATACAGGCTCTGAGTCTTTGTGGTGGAACAGACGACATCCAGGGCGAAATCTGCCACGGCTTACAACAAGCAACACTTTAAACTTCCAATGGTGGGATGTCTCCTCTTGCAGGTAATTTCCTCAAGCAGTGACCACAGTTGGTAGTCCAATGGATTCAGGTCCGGACTGCTACTGGGCCAATCTTCAGACAAAATGAAGTCAGGGACATGACCTGAAGCCATGCTTGTGTTGACCTGGCCTTGTGGGCAGGGGCAGAATCCTGATGGAAAGTCCATGGTTGGTTTTGAAACAATGTGCCACTCAGTTCTTGACAATAGGCTCCAAAACAGTACTTTCATATACTCTGGTGCTGGTTTTAATGCCCTTTTCGCAAAAATGTAGCTGGGTGGTACCAGAATAACTCACCACCCACCACACCATCACTGAGGAAGGATGATGGACCCTCTGCACTTTAGGAACCTTATTACTGGCTTCCTGAGATGATGACGCATAAACCGTGTCATTTTGAACATTGAAAGACTCCTCAATAATGAAAACTTTTTTATCATTGAAGAGAATATTCCGATGACCATTTTGAGAGTAATGCTGTAGGAGACGTTGACATCTAAACACTCTCAGCTTCTTTAGCCATGTGTCTAGATAATGTCCTTTATGTCGGTGATAAGCCCTTAGTCCAAGGTCCTCTGACAGAAGCCTGGACATTGTACTTTTTGAAATGTTCATTTCACAGGACAAGATAGCCTGCTTCCGTACAGGATTTCTCTGAATACAAACCACCATTACTTTTTGTGCTGCTGGAGTCCTGACACTGCAAGGTAAACCCTCCCTCAGTCGATCCTTTACAGTTGCAATTGCAGTGAATCGCTCAATGATGGGTACACAAGCATACAGCTCATTTGTAGCTTTTGTATCATCTTGAAAATGTCACTTATAGATTTTCCGACTTTATGAAACACAATGACGGCTACACAATTTTCATAATCACCCCATTCCATGGTGAAACCTGGAGCTAAATACTTCCTCTTTCAAAGACAGGCCAACAATGGTTCAAGATTAAGGTGTGCACACACGCAGTTGTTTACATGCCAAACCGGTTGTACAGTATGTCAAAAATTTGTAACAGTATTTATGGCAAGACTAGGTACCTTTCAAGAAAAAATAAAATTCCCATTTACAGCTTAAAATCACTTTCCTTTTTGTAGAAATTTCCTTTCAAAGCATACTTAATATGCTTAAAGACTTTTTAAAAAAAGTACATTTAATGTTTAGTTTGCATTGTTTGTTGTTTATGAAAGTCCTTGATATCAGACTATGTGGTGAAAGATGCTAGAAGTTATTACAGAGTAGGTTGTTTCTAGAAGGTAAACATTACACACATCATTCATCCATTCAGGCACGCACACATCCATCATTTGTTCATTCTATTATCCTAAAGGATAGCAATAGTTGTTAGAGTTAATTAGATTATTCATAACTTTAATTTGTAACATGGACAAGAATTTAACCATAATGCTTCACTAATGTTTACTCACACTTCCGTACTATGTATAACTGTAACTTAGAGAAGCATGAACTGTTAACCTCTACTCCGTGTCACTTATTCAAGTTATTGTTTCACTTTATTGTGTACCACTTCCAGTTTAGTTATTTATTATATAGATTATTATGTTAAAAGCTGATCATGAAAGATTGTAAAGGAATTTAAACAATCTGCATGCGATTTTATTTTTAAGTAATAAGCAAGATGGGAATTATTGAAATTATGGTATTTTGATTTTGAGTTTTGCTAGTGGGGAGGGGGGCAGAAAGCAGTTAGGTTGTTAGACCTGCTACCTCTAGGATGGTAGAATGTTAGGCTGCTGTCAGACTTCTGCAGCTCCTCACCAAGCCCAAAAATGGAATTAAAATCCACATTAAAAATGTCGCCCAACTCAGCATCTAGCAGAAACAAAACAAACAAGAGAAATGTTACTTTAAGAGAAATGAAAAAAAGAAACTACCATAGAAGGAATTGAAGAAAACAAAATACAAACAAAAACAAGAATAAAAACATTTACAGAAATGGAAACTTAATAGTACATAGCAAACAAAAGTAACAAATTGTACTGAGATATTCTGCTCGACTTGTCCTCCTGCTCATGCATTGCAAGATAGTCAAAAAAGTTAACAAATAAGTAAGTGCTATTCTCCCCCCCCCCCCCAAAAAAAAAACCTTATAAAGTAAATTAAATTTAAAAAAGTCTGAATAAATTAATAATAAAATTAATACATATTTTAAAAAGTGTGTATTTGTGTGGTTCTTTTTAATCAATGACCTCCATATCTGACATCAAAACGGTAAAATGTTCAGAAAAGCCCAAGGTTCATAGAGCTCACAGCACACATTCATCTTTCAGGATAACAGAAAACCACAAACGTTAAGTCATAGCTGACGTGAATGAAATGATGTTCAAATAAGTACAGGGTACATAGAGCTTAGAGTTACCAGACACTCATCTTTCAGGATAGGAAAAGCCTTCAAGGTTAAGTCATATCGGACAATAAATGAAATGATGCTCAAATAAGTACAGGGTACATAGAGCTTAGAGTTATCAGACATTCATCTTTCAGGATAAAAGAAAACCTCCAACGTTAAGTCATATCGGATGATGAAAGAAATGATGTTCAAATAAGTACAGGGTACATAGAGCTTAGAGTTATCAGACATTCATCTTTCAGGATAAAAGAAAACCTCCAACGTTAAGTCATATTGGACGATGAATGAAGTGATGTTCAAATAAGTACAGGGTACATAGAGCTTACACTTACCAGACATTCATCTTTCAGGATAAGAGAAAACCTCCAATGTTAAGTCATATCAGACGATAAATGAAGTGATGTTCAAATAAATACAGGGTACATAGAGCTTAAAGTTAGAGACCTGTATATGTTTAGAAAAATCCTCTCACCCTACTAAATCTAATGTCATACAAAAGTAACAAGATATTCTTAGTTTCATTTGGTTCAGTGAAGCCATACAAAATTAAGGATCAATGTTGGTTTTGATTTCTGTCCATCACTGTTGCAGATTCGTGCCTTACCACGTAAATTATTACATAAATGCAGTTTTACTTCAGATGTTAGTATTCTGTTGGGTTTACATTTACGAATTCATCAAATGAGGACAAATATAAAATTTTGAGAAGAGAGTTAATTAAAAAAAAAAAGAACATTAATTTATCTTAGTACAATTTGTTATTAACTATAATACAAAAACTTTGAAACACAAGTCAAAGCAACTACAAAAGAGAAGTCAAGAAAATCAAGTATTAGATAACAAAGATAATAAAAGATTGTTGTGTACAAAGTTATAACTTAACTAAGCTAACTGAAAAAGCAAATACTGCTAGGCATTAATACTGGATAGTTTACAGTGTTAATTAAATAGACATATAAATATTTTACAACAGTATGTATTTCATAAAGCATATAAATCTACTCAACTTCTGAAATACAGAAAATTGTGACTGCACATTTACTGTAACTTATTTAATCTTAATATTATGCAATTCTTTAGCATTACTACCATTCTAGTGATAATGCAATACTGCTCTATCTAGTTATACTTATGCAGCATGCTTATTAACTTATATAGAATGTACAGTAGACTCCTTAATGCGGCCAGGTCTGATTGCCACTACTGGTGTTGAGAGTGGTCTAATGTGCGCTGAGCCTCGTTGGGTCTCTAAGAGGCAAAATTAGGAACTTCTTATCTACAAATATAACAATTTGTAACCTAAAACTTCACTTATCTTATAAGAAAAGGTGATATTTTTCTTATAAATTGTCCAGGATCAGAATTTCATGTAAAACTTTTACACATTTTCAGCTGGAAGCAACAAAGCTGTCGCCATCTTTACGAACACTAAATGTTAATATGTTCTTGTTAGTACTACAAAAATCTGAAAATAAAACAAATTTAAAAACAGAATCGACTGCCGTTATTTCAAAATTCATTACGCGATATTTGTTTTTTAAAATAAATATCTTTTCCCAAACCATTAAATTTATCGGAGCATTTAATTGTTTTAATAATTTAACTTCTGGATTTATTTCATGGTTAAATGACCAAAAATGATCTGCTACAGCCGATTTATCAGTCTGATAAATTTACGGCTGAAGATATGTAAAAGTTTTACATGAAATCGTGATTCCAGACAGTTTATAAGAAAAATATCACCTTTTCTTATAAGATAAGTGAAGTTTTAAGTTACAAATTGTTATATTTGTATATATTTGTGTTTCATATTTTATGTATTAAGGAGCTACTTGATTAGAAGTAGCAACCCCCTCCCAGCCTCCTTGTGGCATTGTGATGGTCCATAAAGGGCCGTGAAGTTAATTTCATATACTGATGCCAAATATTTCTGACACACCCTCCCAATGTCTAAACAATACAAAAGATTCATATGAAGTGACTCTGAAAATTGTTTTTTCAAGGATTTGCCTCTTCTTTGACAGTAGTATTAATTTACTTTGTTATACATATCGTGATTCTTTGATTGTTTCTACGAGGGGTTGTCAAAAAATAACCAGAATTGTTTTTTACTGGAAAATACTACTCAACTTTATTCAAATTCCAGTACACACCTTCAAAGTATTCTCGCTGGGACACAATACGATTGCAGCGTTCAGACCTATATTTAAAACACTTCCTGAAGCATCTTTTTGATAGTCTGTTGAGTACACCCAAAATTTTATTGTTTAGCTCTCAATCACTCTGAAAATGATGACTTTGTCTTGAAACTCAGCAATAAATGATTTTCAAGTCATGTTCACATGAACTTTCTTTTGTGCGACGCGAGAATATTTTCTAAATCCAAAGGTGCGCATATGCTCATGCGCAAGCAGATGACTAGCTGGTTTTGGCGTTGCAGCCAACATGAGAGAGATATGTAACACTTGTAGCCAACCTCTGCAAAAATGCCCCAGACATCTCTCCTCCAGGGGTAAATTGGCGGTCCAGCCATGTTGTTCAAATCAACAAATGCAAAATAGGATGACACAAGTTTCATCATGGGCGCATCGTAGAGGGAAACTGGATCCTGGGAATGATCGATGTGGAAGTGAATGAGGTGTGGATAACAATATGCCCCAATAACCGCAGGGCTGCAAATATGTTTTACAGTCCAACTGCAGAGCACGTAGAGCTCACCAGCATCATTCATACCGATGCCTGGAAGGGATACTATGGGTTGATGGCTGGTTTACTGCGCACCTTGCAGTAAATCACTCAGTGCACTTTGTCAACCCAGTGACAAATGTGCACACAAATAACAGAGTCACGCTGGCGAGGACTACGGCATCATCTAACAAGGGGCAGCATTCGTAAGGACAGTGTGGATGCTCATATTTCTGAGTATTTGAAGCACAATGACTGCAAAAACCGGTCAGCAGACCCATTTCAAGAATTAATTGAAGACATTAGGCAGGTCTACCCTGTAGTGTAACAATGTTTAGCGTAATTAGTTAGTTGGTGAAAATCAGGTACTATTATGTGTGTTTAGTGTAAGTAGTTAGGTAGTTAGTGTAAATTAGGGACTACTGTGTGTGTTTAGTGTTTAGATAGTGTAATTTCAAGACAACTAAGACTGTTGGCAGCATTGTGTTCAGTGGAGAAACATAGTTTGGCTGCACTGAATTCTTCAAAATAGCTACATTATGCTTTAGGTAAATAAACAAACAATAAATAACGTTAAAAGAATACCCTCCAACACGAAATTGCACTAAAAAATAAAGAAATGATATTAAAAATTATTGTTGTATATAAAAGCATCAAAAAGTGTGAAGGGATTAGAAAAAAATCCCCACGTCGCATATTAGAAAGAAGAGCCAAACTTTTTTATTTTTATATAGTTTTGATGTTAGGAGTACATCTCCAAAAGAAGAATCCTGTAGAATTCCTTTCTGATTTAATACAATTTACACATCAACAGCAACAGGGCTTGGAGAATAGGTTATAAAAGGACAGAGAGACCCTGCACACACGCAGCAACACTACACAGTGCTACACTTCCACGCCCATGATTTGCCTTATACATAGAAACAATTAGGATAGAAACACAAAGCCAGCTAGTATCGTTATTTGTTCGAAAATGACAATACTGAATATCCCTGATCTTAGCACATTGGCATGGAATTTTGTATATACTCCTAGTTTTTAATCCTAAATTGTCCTTAATTGATCTCTTATATTGCCTCAGCTTCCTTGGTGGTAGGAATACGATTTGGATACTGAATCTGTTTAAAATCCATGTGATTTTGTGTGACACTGTGCTGTAAAATGGAATAAAGGCCTCTTTGAATTTCTGTCTCTCTTCTGTCTTTGGGTTTCTTTTGTCTTGGTTTTTGTTCAAAACTTTCCAGTGTGTATGGTAAATGTTGTTGCTTTTGTATCCGTTCTTTTTCAACGCATTTATCAGGTGGCGTATTTCTTGAGGTCTGTGTTCATCTGCTGTTTTGTAGGCCCGGTAGAACAGGGTGGTGAGAATGTTCTCTTCTGTGTTGGATGGTGGTGACTGTGTGCATCTAGGTAATGGTCTCTGTGTGTAGTCTTCCTGTAAATGCTCCGTCTTGCTTCTTGTGGATTTGAATGTCTAAGAATGGAATCTATATAGAACAGACAGGCCGCACCATAGAGGAGAGATGTGTGGAATATAAATGCAACCTAAGACTACTTCAACTGGAGAAGTCAGCTGTGACCCAGCACAGTTTACTTAATGACCGCAGAATCTTATTTGACAAGACCATGGTCTTACACCATAGTGACCAATATTACGACACACTTTAAAAAAGCTATACAGATTAAATCACAAACAATTTTAATAGAGACATAAGCCTAGGTCTCAGTATATCATGGACAAAAGCTCTGAGAGCTAGAGGAAATAGTTTTAATATGGCCAGCAACTCTCTGCCGAACCAATGGTAAAACACTGGTTCCCATTGGACAGTGCCATTTAGCCCCGCTCTTCTGCCTGGAGATATATATACCGTCCTGGACTGGATGGGCCATGGCCGAAAGCTCGAGCAACTTTGTAAATATCACACAGCTGGTAAGCCGAGAAGCTCTGCTTAATAATCATTGCTGTGAAAGCTTCAAATCTGACACCTATATATTCCAGTCAAATAGAAGAAACACAGCATATCTTACATACAATGTGCCACATTCCTAGTCAGATGGCATCTTGCTGGTCTGTACAGTATTACTTTATTTCAGTACAATATAATAAATGCTTAAGCTCAAGAGATTTAAGTATCAAGAAAGCAAACGAAATAATAAAGGCAACATTTTCCTGTAGTTTTGTTGTAGACAGCTCCTCCAGTTTCTTCTACACTGCTGGTTAAACAGAAAAAATATATTCATACAACAATGTACTGCACAGACTTCAACTTGACAAAAAAAAAAAAAAAAAAAAAAAAAAAAAAAAAAAAAAAAAAAAAAAAAAACCACACATCTTGTACCTAATAAACATTCCTTAAAAACTATTTAAGTCATATGTTCATACAAAATAATGTAGCTGGAAAATGCAAAAATTATTTATTACTTACCTTTCTGGATGTACAGGAAATATCCAACAACTGATTTCAGGATTTTGCCTTCTATTATTACAGCTACAACTTCACTCCGTATTATAGTTAAGTAATGAGAGTTTAATGTTGCTTTAATTTCCAACATTTAACTACTCCATATTCTGAATATTTCATGCAACTAGACCTTAAGTTTTCTGGATCAAATTAAGAGACAAACATTGTGTGTTGGTCAACATGCTTAGTATTGTTAGCTTCATGTTTGCCACATGCTTGATAAGAAGTGCACTGAGCATTACCTGTTGCTCTCAGACAGCTCTATCAGGTGCATTCAACTTATTATAACACCTATTTTTTTTCCATGACTGGGACCAAATAGGAACTTTCTGTTCTTATTTAAATACATGTGGACTCTTTGTGAATGTGTGACAGAGATGGCAGCACTGTACAGTGCATTGAACTCTAGTGGCAGTGACGAGAGTTTGGACTGTTTTTGATACTTAAAATGGCGACATTTTCATTGCAAGAACAGCGTGTAATCATTCGTTTTCTCCATTTTCGTGGTGTGAGAGCTATTGAAATTCATTGCCAGTTGAGTGAGGCATGTAGTGATAGTACCATGAATGTGTCTAATGTGTGTTTCTGGGTGTGCGCACCAACCTGGAAGACACTTTTCGCATTTTCAGATCTTCAGGCACAATTGTGTGCACAAATCCCATGGAAATGCCAATTTTGGAGGCAATGTCTGCAACTGTCTTGGTTTGTTGTCACACGATGTTCTGTGTTCATTGAACTGTCGCACCCAGGAACACACATTAGACATATTCATGGTACTATCACTACATGCCTCACTCAACTGGCAATGAATTTCAATAGCTCTCACACCATGAAAATGGAGAAAACGAAAGATTACACGCTGTTTTTGCAATGAAAACATCACCATTTTAAGTATCAAAAACAGTCCTAACTCTCGTCATTGCCACTAGAGTTTAATGCACTGTACAGTGCTGCCATCTCTGTCACGCATTCACAAAGAGTCCACGTGTATTTAAAAAAAAACAGAAGTTCCCATCTAATCCCAGTTCTGAAAGAAAAAATAGGTGTTGTGACTTGAACGCACTTCGTATTTACCAATAAACTTACAAAATATTTGGAAGGAATTCTGCAGATCATGTTTAAAGTTAAGAAAACAAAATTATACTGAGATCTAAACCTAGAAATAAAATTGATTCTTTCATAAAAATTGTCTAGTTTTACCCATACCATGTAAACATAAACATTCACTGATGTTTGTCACATTGAAGTTAAAGATCGAAGACCATTTTTTTAAGATTGGCTTTCTCTCCACCAAGGTCAAACTTAAACAAAAAAGTCATTTATGGTTACACTAATTCAGGTGTTAGAACTTTATAACTTTTCTCCCTACAAATAAGAGCCACATAGGAGAAAAAGTAGAGGCACAGGTATTTGTGTTTTCAATCTATTTTCATTATAAAAAATTGCAGTTCAATCTGTGACATCAATTTGACAATTGTTCCTTGTCACCCTAAAAAAAAACCCAGTATAATTAACACGTTATTCTTGGAGTCAACTGTTACTGAAAAGTTATTTTTATGTTAAATTGTGAAATTTATCAAAAATTGTATTTGAAAGACTGCAATGATGTATTAATTAATTACCTAGTGATTAGACAACGTTAGTGCCATCAAAGTCTTTCATGAAAATGCTGTACTTACCGTTGATGCGAAGATTTGACATATCTGGCGGTGGAGGAAGATCTGGAGTCACTGTTACTGCATGTCGTACCTCGCCTACTGCAGCCAATAGCTGAATCAAACAAATACAAAAATGTCTCAAAATAATATTGTCATATAGATTTAGACACCGAATGAAAGCAATGCCAACTACAATATTCAGTATATTATGAACTGGTGCTTGGAGCGCTATTGAATAGAGCAAATGTTACAGCTTTGGCAGAGTTAGGAAAGATTAGTGCGAGAGGGGCTATTACAATACTATTTAGCAGGGGCGGCCGGTGAGGCACTGTATTGGTGGTGCCATAATAATTAATTAATTGATAATTAATGAATAAATAAATACAAAATAAATAAATAAATAAGGATTGTTAAAATATAAATATGTGTACCAATTTCGAACGATTTAGGTAATCTTATCAATAATCCATCCTATTCTATAATATACTGTACCAAACAGAACGTACAGAGAAACGGAAATAGATATTTAGTACATCCGTAATCTTTTTACGCACAGGTGTAGGGAGCACAGTAAAAGTTTGATAATACAGTTCATGGAGAATGTGATACGAAGCGTTCGTGTACGATTTCGCGACACAGGTATCTTAAGTCCCGTGCTTTACTGCACTCTAGCGGATAAAGCGCAAGTTATGCGCCAGAGAAATCTTGCCACTACCTGCTCCCATAAGAAGCCGTGTATAAGCAGACATTCTGGCTCTTAACACTGGCGCTTATGGGCGTAGACGGTGCCGTTCAGCAATCGCCACCAAGCCAAGGAAAACAGCCAGGACAGAGCACTTGCGTTTAACGCGGCTATTCACACAAGGGAGCAGATACCCAGAAACAATCTTTTTTGCTAAATTCCTATACACTTCTCTTTCTTTAGTTTTTATACAGATGGTGCCATGGCACAGCGGCACTACCTCAGAAGCCGCCCCTGCTATTTAGAATTCAAGAGTTACCAGGTACAGACATTGTGAGAGTATTACACAAATATTGATGCTTTAAAATTACATTTACAAGATAAAGCTATAAAATTCACATTAGAAACTCAAATAATTGGTTTTCTTCCTTTTTGGATTTGAAGATAATAATAAATAATAATAAATTAGATTTTGGTATTTATAGGAAGTCTACTCATACTGATAACTACATAAAAAAGTTTCAACTCTTTTTCACATAAATTTGCTGTTTTTAATAGTTTGATTTATAGATTAATAAATATACCCCTGAATAAAGAAGAATTTAATAAAGAATATAAACATATTATTAATACTGCTTTAATTAATGGTCTTAATAAAGATTTTATACAAAAGAAGATTGAAAAATTTAAATATCAAAAAACTGTTAATGATATTTCTACTCTTAAAAAAATAAGAGACGATTATAATATTAAAAAATTTACTTACCATCCTTGGGTTAATAAATATTATCAATTTTTTTTTAAAGAGTTTGATATAGCTTTAGTTCCTCAAAATAAATATAGTATTAAAAATTTACATTTCTCTAAAAAAGATAAAATTCCTAATAATAAAATAATCTGGGATTTATCAATTTAATTGTTTAGATTGTGATCAGGTTTATATTGGAAAGACAAAACATAATTTGGAAAACAGAACAAAAGAACATTTTCGTAACATTAAGTATAAACAAACTGATCAATCGGCTGTAGCAGATCATTTTTGGTCATTTAACCATGAAATAAATCCTGAAGTTAAATTACTAAAACAATTAAATGGTCCAATAAATTTAATGGTTTGGAAAATATATTTATTTTAAAAAATAAACATCGCGTAATGAATTTTGAAATACCAACAGTTGATTCTATTTTTAGGTTTGTTTCGTTTTCAGATTTTGGTAATACTGAAAAAACATAATAATATGGTAACTGGAATCCTTGATGACAAAGTAGCCCGCCTCGGTAGCATAGATGGTAGCATTTCTGCTTCATGTTCAAGAGGTCCCGAGTTCAAATCTCGGTTAGGGCGAGTTACCTGGAAAGGGTTTTTTCTGGGGTTTTCCCTTATTTTTAAAGACAAATGTTGGGTAACTCTAAGCTCTATGGACATGGACTCATTTCAGCATCACTTCACACATTTCATTCATCATCCAATATGACTTAACATTGGAGGACGTAAATTTAAAAAAAAAAAAAAAATCCTTGACGGCGAAGTGTGTTGACTGACGATGAGAACAAATGTTTGTGAAATCGATCTCAATTAATAAGAAAAATTGACATCCTTTTCATAAGATAAGTGAAGCCTTAGTAACAAATAGTTATATTTGTGTAATATTTATTGCTTCACTGTAGCTAGCTTCATTTTCTACGTAAATGTGAGAAAGGCAATGAAATCTCCATCTAAGTGAAAGCCATCTAAACTTTTGTACAGCAGGATCATTCTAAAAACTGAGCGGGTTGGCTCAAGTGGTTTTGTCTGTGACCCACATTCAGAAGGTCTGGTTTCAGTTCCTGTGGCCAGCCTACCTGACCTATGGGTTTTTTGGTTTTTTTCCTGCATTGCTAGGTGAATGCTGGGTAGGTTAATTACATCCCCCAAATTTCCTGTCGCTCCATTTCATCTCCATTATCATTTCATATCATCTCTCATCTGGTGGTCTCTTTCAGGGTAGAAGTGTCGGGAAGTCTTGGCGGTGCATGGCAGGATGATATACTCCTGGTACAATGTTTGTTCAGGTCAATCTGTTAAGGTTTAAATGGATGCCTAGGCTGGAGGTAGATGGCACTCATTTCCCTTGCTTCTGGATAGACTGTTATTCAAGAAGGCAGACAACAGTGTGTTGTGATGAACTTTTTAGTGAATGAGGGCATAAAACCTGCTGAAATTTACAGAGGACTTTAGGCTCATTATGGTGATGAGACACTCAGTCGCAGTAAGACGTTTGAATAGTGTAAGTGCTTCACACGACAGGTTATGCGATGATTGTCCAGGATCAGCTGCTCCACAAGCTGAATGTTCTCAGGAATACTACCGTGGGCTGCGATCCACCACGACCAGGATTGTCACTGATCGAGATATGGTCATCTTTGAAGCACTTACACCATTCAAATGTCTTACTGCGACTGAGTGTCTCATCAGCTGAAGTCTTCTTTAAATTTTAGCAGGTTTTAGGCTCTCATTCACAAAAGTTCATCAAACATGCTGTTCCATGTGGACGTCCACACTGTTGTCCACCATCTTGAATAACAGTCTATCCAGAAGCACCGGAAATGAGAGCCATCTACCAGTAAAAGGACACAGGTGCCACTGTCTACTGCATACAAAACCTCCTGTCTAGGCGTACATTTAAACCTGAAAAAAAAGATGATATCCCGGATTGACTTGAATGACCCTTGTTAACACCTTCATCCTCTGGTAGGACAGTCTCTGGTCTCTGAGCTGATCTAGTGGGTCACTTCAGGAACATGGAGGGATGCTGGTTGTGCAAGCCTGCCGGGAGTTTTCCGAGCTCTGGCATCTTGTTCTCCGAACCTGCCCAGTGGGTTGCAGCAAAAGGGGTGCTGGTTGTACCTGACTGTTTTGAGCTCTGGCATTGCGGCCTCTGGTCTCTGAGCTGGCCTGGTAGACTGTTTCCGGCCACGAGAGGAGAGATGTCGATTGTACTGGACTGCTGGGGAGTTTCAAATAGCTAAATGGTAGATACCCTGCCCTCTACACGATCGTGACTTCTTAGGGTTGGCTGCTCCCTGTCTTCTTTTGCCTCATCCTTACTCCCGAGGATGCATTACTCGGAACATAGGTACAAAAGATCAGTCAGGTCAATGTACCAAATCCTCTCCATAGACTTCTGACCTCTCCTATTCTAAAAGTGTGCCATGACATATATGCTAACATCTCTATCCAGGTAAGCTCAGAAATGTATTCATTATGATTATCCTACTACCAGCTTAAGAATAAAATTAGAACATTTCACTTTGGATAAGTAACCTGCAGCCACTCTCATCCTCCCTTCCTTTCCCTGGACAAGTTAAAGCCCCCAAGAGCACATGTTGGCAGGGACAAGTCAATTCAATTCAATTCAATTTTATTCATCCTTTAGAATCAAATCTGTACATAGTACCTTGATATAGGATACGTCAGTAAATTTACACTTAATATTACAAAGTTAAACATCAAATATACCTAACCTACATTCAATTACATTGTGACACAAATTGGATATAATTATGAGTGAGAGAAATGAACAAGCTAGGTAAATTCATATTTTATGTTTATCTGGATTTGTTAAATTGCAGATATTCCTTTACTGTGTAAAAGCAGTGCTCCTGTAAGAAAGCCCTTGTTCTAGTTTTAAACATGTTGTAGTTATCTATGCTTTTGATGTCATTAGGAAGGGAATTATAAACTATTGTACAGGAATGCAGTCCTCCATTCTTAAACATTGTAGTTCTGATTGAGGTTACGTGTATATCCTTAATATGCCTCGTGTAATGCATATGAACACTTCCGTTGTTTTGAAAGTTAAATCTATTTCTTTTTACAAATAAAGCTGTCTCCAAAATATAAACACATGCCAAAGGAAGTATGCAAAGCTTTCTGAACAGTGGCTTACATGAACATAGCATTCTTTCGTTGCCTATAATTCGAATGGCTTGTTTTGTTTAATAAATATATCTTTGGCTTCTGGTGAATTTCCCCAAAATATTATTCCATATTTAATTATAGAATGTATATGTGCATAATAGGACATTAAAAGTACACGCAGGCTGACATTCTGACTTAATATTCTTAGGGCATATATATTCCTGCTTAATTTGGTTAGTAGATGATTTGTATGAGTTTTCCATTTTAAGTTATTTTGTATCCACAAGCCTAAAAAGTTTGTTTCACTTTTGTATGAAATTAATTTATTATTTAATTTTACTTCAGGAATACTTTCATTGTTTCCTCTGTCAGTAATACTAAATTTAAGACAAACTGTCTTATCTGTGTTTAAAACCAGGTTGTTGTTAGCTATCCATGATACCAAGTCTTTACTAGTGTGACTTAATGTATTATTTAATGTTTCGTTATTGTTTCCTGTTATTAGTAAGTTAGTGTCATCTGCAAACAGTACAGTGTTATGAGCCTTGATGCTATTTACAAAGTCATTTATATACGAGATGAATAGAAATGGGCCCAGAATTGAGCCTTGCGGCACTCCATATGTGATGTCAAGTAAGTCTGATCTAACTGCCGAATGAGTATTGGTATTAGGGTTTGTGTTGAAAATCTCTGTTAATTGCTTTCGATTTGTAAGGTAAGTTTCAAACCAGCTGTACGCTGGTCCTCGTATGCCAAAGTCAAATAATTGTGCTAACAGAATTTTGTGATCAACAGTATCAAAAGCTTTACTTAGATCTAAAAATATACCAATTGCTTTATCTTTATTATCCAAAGCGGTTATAACGCTATTTAAGAAAGAGTATATTGCAGTCTCTGTTGATTTTTTGTGTCGAAAACCATGTTGTGAGTTGGTAATTAAATCATGTTGTTCCATAAATGAGAGAAGCCTCCTATACATTATTTTTTCTAATATCTTTGAAAATACGGAGGGTATGGAAATTGGACGGAAATTTGATACTTCATTTCTTTTCCCTTTTTTATGTAGGGGTATAACCTTAGATAGTTTCAGTACGTCTGGAAAGATCCCGCTAGTTATGGATGCATTACAGAGATGAACAAGTGGTCTGATTATGTGCTTACTGCATCTTTTTACAATTATGTCTGGTATATCATCAGCACCTGCAGAATATGTATTATTCAATCCATTTATTATTTTAGTTATTTCCTCAGGTGTAACTTCATGGAGGTATATAGAATTTAGATTATTAATAGTATTAGTCTTTGGCGGATTGTGAGGATGTCCATTGTTATTATGAACCAGATCATTAATTATTCCTGTGAAGTAAGTGTTAAAATATGTAGCAATTTCAGTTGCATCTGTTATCCTTCTATCATTATGTTCTAGTTCTATTTTACCTTGTGTGTGTTGCATTTTATTAGTTATTTGGTTTACTATTTGCCACATAGCTTTAATCTTATTTTTTGAGTTGTTAATATGATTGTCATTATTATTAATTTTGGCCTGTCTTATAACTTTATTTAATATAAGTTTATAGTTCCTAAAATAATTATCAAATTCCGTCGTTGTGTTACCTTTGCTTAACTCATACAGTAGCCTTTTGCGTTCACATGACCTTCGTATACCTGGAGTTATCCAACTATTATTTGCTTCCTTATTGCATGTTCTTGTTATTTTGTGAGGGAAAGCTGTATTAAAGTAGAATATAAAACTATTTACAAACAATTTAAATTTCACATTAGTATCAGCCGCATTATACATATCATGCCAGTCTTCTTTACTTAAAAGATAATTCATATATGAAATATTATCTGTATTAAATATTCGCTTTTTTGTTAGTGTTGATCTAAACAGCCTGGTTTTATTAGTTTCAATTTGAATTATTTGTGCTTCATGGTCACTAAAGCCTGTGTTTATTACCAGTGCTTTGAAGCTGTGCTTTGAAGATACAGTTTTCATTAATTATAATTTGATCTACAGCTGTCTTTGAATGATTAGTTATTCTTGTAGGGGAAGTAATGACATGCATTAGGTTATGGCTTTTTAGCAAGTTCATAAGATCTTGCTTCTCTTTACTGTCTTTAAGGAAGTCAATATTGAAATCACCACATAGAGCAAGTTTTTTATTGATTCTCATGAGAATGTTCAGTAACTTCTCTAAGTTGTTTAGAAATATTCTGAAATTACTATCTGGGGTACGGTATACAACAATCACGATAATACCTAGTTCAGTCAAATCCACAGCAGCCACCTCAAAATCACCTTCTCTGCATAATGTTTGGCATGTACCTATATTTACGAAGCAGATACCCATTTTGACAAAAATACCTACCCCACCCCCTACTTTGCTGGATCTGCAATACGAACTTGCTAATGAATAATTTGGTATCTGTATGTAATCAGCTTCATGACTCTTTAACCAATGTTCCGAAATACACAAGACACTAACCTCTTTCAGATCTTTCTCTAATAAGATTTCTATGTAGTTTAA
Source organism: Mantis religiosa (assembly GCA_030765055.1). Classification (NCBI taxonomy): domain Eukaryota; kingdom Metazoa; phylum Arthropoda; class Insecta; order Mantodea; family Mantidae; genus Mantis; species Mantis religiosa. The sequence goes on along the minus strand of CM060958.1, from coordinate 147,643,027 downwards.
TTTATTGTGAAGAGACTGTAGACTGAGTCAAAGAGGAGCTTTGGAGATTGCAGGTTTTTCAACTGTTTTAGTAAAGGATTTTTGGATAAGATAAGATACTTTTATTTATCCTTTGAATACAATGATTTCAAGGACACGTCAATTCCAATTTTATATACATATATACATACATAGTTTTATCTTTTTACATATCTCTATGCTTAAATTCTTCCAAACTATAGAATGCATTTGTTATTAAGAATGTTTTTATTGCCTTCAGTTTATATTCCATTTTATTAATTATTTTAATTTCTTCTGGTAACTTATTATATAGTTCTTTAACCATGCTTTTACTGCAGCAGTTGTTTAGAGTTCCCCTATACACTGATCTAAAATAGTCGTAATTATTTCTTAGAGTATAATTATGTATACCATGATTTTTTGGTTCTTCTTTTCCTTGTAAAATAATTTTTATGTTTCATATATATATATGCATGGAACAGTTAAAATACCAAACTCTTGAAACTTTAATTTGCATGTCTGTCTGCTATTTATTTTTGCCATTATTCGAATTGCTTTTTTTTTTTTGTAGTTTGAATACTTTTTTTACATCTGTTGCTGTGATGTTTCCCCATAAAGTTATCCCATATTTTATGTGTGAGTATATAAATGCATAGTATACTTGTTTTAAAGTTTCATAATCCATATTTTTTCCTACTTGTTTCATTATAAATATACCTTTATTTAACTTTTTAGTTATATGAGATATATATGGCTTCCAGTTTAATTGTTTGTCTATTATTACACCTAAAATTTTAGTGTGCTGAACTTCCGGTATTGTTTCACCATCTATTGTAATGTTTATATCATTTTTACTATAATTTCCTAATTCAAAATTTATCCATGCTGTTTTGTGTGCGTTTAGAATCATATTTAGGTTTAAATAGTGCTGTTTTATTATTTTAATTAATTTCATTGCTTTCTTTTCCACCTCCATTGCTGACTTGCCTCTAATTATTATTGTCATGTCATCTGCATATCCAATTCCCCAACCTCCATTTCTTAGTATTATTTCAAAAATATCATTCACATAGGCTAAAAATAAAAATGGTCCTAGTTTAGAACCCTGTGATACTCCTCGTTTAACTGATTGAAAATATGATCTAACTTTCTTTATCATACCCGAGCCATTTCTATGGTTTATTTCCACACACTGTGTTCTGTTTTACAAATAAGATACTATCCACTTTTGCGCTAATCCTCGAACCCCATGATTTTCTAATTTACTTGTAAGTATATCTATATCCACACAATCAAACGCTTTTGATAAATCTAAAAATATAGCTATTACTCGTTCATGGTTATTTAATGCATTAATTATAATACTATTTACTTTATTTATTGCATTTATTGTTTTCTTTTCTTGGAATCCAAATTGCCATTCTGATATTATGTTAAGTTTTTTAAAGTACATTTGTAATTTTTTAAGGAACACGCCCTCTATGATTTTTGAAAACGTGGAGAATAAAGTTACAGGCCTATAATTTACTACATTTGTCTTGCTTCCCTTTTGTTTATATAATGGTCTTACAATTACTTCTTTTAGCCTATCTGGAAAAATGCCTTGAATTAATGAAGCATTTGTAATATGTGCCATTACTTTAGAAATCTCATGTTTAATATATTTTACAATTTTGTTAGAGAACTCGTCCAAACCCATTGATTTTTTAGGCTTAAGCTTATCAATTTCTTCTAAAATATTTTGTTCTGATATTTCAAATACACCCATTGATTTTGTTTGACTAGGTGATGTTATTACATTAGCTACTTGATTTACTACTTGGGTATTGGATTTTGCTTGATTTGCGATATTTATATAATAACTGCTAAATTTATTACAAATCTCTCTAGGGTCGTTCATATCTTTATCATTTTCTTTTAATATTATATTTTCCATTTGCTTTGTTTTACTTTGGTTATGCATTTTATTTAGCAGACTCCATATTGTTTTCGTCTTATTTTCTGCATTTGCTACCAGTATCCTGTTATACCTCACTTTCACATACATCTCTAAAAATTCTATTATAATTTTCAATGTAATTGTATGATCTCTCCCCCATATTTGCATGCTTCAAATAATTTAGAAATTTTACCCTCTCCCATGAAATTTTTATCCCTTTTGTCATCCATTTTTTCTGTGTTATACCTTTTGCTCTTGACTTAATTTTAACCTTTTTTATTGGCATCTCACTGTTTAACCCCTTTTGTAGTATACTATTAAACCTTTCAAACTTATTTACATCTACAGTTTCATATACCTGTTCCCAGCTAACCTTAGATAAATAATCTTTTAGACTCTGTAAACTATTTATATGTATTTTTCTTTTATATTCAAAATTATTTGGTAGTATATCTTTTTTAAGATTAACTTTTAATAACTGACCATAATGATCCCCTATTCCTGTGTTAATCACTTTAGTTTCCCATTTATTTTCCATTAAATTTATAAAAACATTGTCTATACAAGTTTTTGTTTGTTTAGTAATTCTTGTTGGTTCTTTTATACCAATTTTTAAATTCAGCCTAGTTAGGGTTTCAGTGAGCATAATTTTATCAAAATGTTCCTTATTAAAATCAATGTTTATGTCTCCCATGATGATTTTAATTCTATTTCCCGAAATCGAGCTTATAAAACTTTCTAGTTTTTTTATAAAAGTTTTTTTTTTATTTGCTGCTGGAGATCTGTATACTCCAATTATTACCAATTTTATTTCCTTTAAACTAATCTCCAAAGCAGCTAATTCGCATTCCAATTCCACTACAAAATTGCTACAATCTAATTCTTGACATTTTATTGACTCGTCCACGTAAATTGCTACTCCCCCACTATTGTGCTTCCTCCTACAGAAGTATGCCTGTAGTTTATATCCTTCATAATTATTTGCTATTATTTCCTCAGATTTTAGCCCATGCTCTGTAAAAACTATCACATTTGGTTTTATTTCATTTATGTTTAATTCTATAATTGTTCTCTTATTGCTAATATATTGCACATTTTGATGAAAACAGATAAAACCCCCTTTGCATTTAGTAATTTTATATGGTACCTTTAATTCTTTTTGCGTTTCATATATTTCATCTATGTTTTGCCCTTTATTTGTTTCAGAAATTTTTTTGGCATCATCTGAGCAGCATTTTAGTTTCCCTGTTCCATGCATATATTTATCACTTTGTTTATCACTTGACTTAATATATAAGTGCCCTTCCTATTCAAGTGTAACCCATCCCTACCTAAACAGCTTTCATCTAGATGTCTATTTGGATCTACATATATTGCCCTTGCTGCCTTTCATGCCCATTTAATTTCCTCATTTATATCCATTATAAACTTTTTGCTATAGTCTCTTCTTATGATTACGCCGTTTACAATTATAGTTGCCCCCGGAAAACACTTTTTTGCACACACACTTGAATTGTAAACTTCCTCCATAATTTCGTTTGCACATTTTCCTTTTCTAATGTCGTTTGTGCCCACGTGTAACACTACTACTTTTGCTTTGCACCTTTCACTGTCATTTTTTATAATGTTCGGCAGGTATTCTGCCTTTATACCTCTAAAAACTTTCACTTTTGCATCACATCTTCCCATATTTACGTTTTTTATTATTGAGTCACCATACACAATAACATTATCAGCATTTTCGTTCTTCTCATTTTCCCTCTTGTGTCGTTCAGATGGCCTTGGTATTATTTCCCTTGCTTTTGAACTTGTCCATTTGTATTTATTGCTGCTTTCAATTCTTTCTCCTGCTCCAGTTTTATCGCCTTTGTGTAGTCTTCTTTCATCTGATCCAAATGTTTCGTCGTCATCTTCTTCTTCACGTAATGCCTCAAATCTGTTTGTGTTTGTGAAGCTTTATGAGGTTACCTCACATGCTGCCAGACTTTTCTTTGTTTTTGCTGCATATGATGAACTCTCTCTCTCTCTGAACCAGCAGTTGAGCTTTTAGTTCCCCATTTTCCATTTTTAATACTTTTATCTTTTCTTGCGCCTTTTTCAAATCGTTGTTTAACAATTCTAATATCTTTTGAAGCGACGCTATCGTCTCCGCTTCCCGCAGACCATGTGCTATTTTCCATTTGCTTTTTTTTTTCCTCTTCCAAAATTCTCATAGTGTTCCTTCATTTTTACTACTTACTTTGGCTGTTGAGTTTCCATTTACATACTCATTTACTACATTATTTTTACTTTTGGTTTCATTTTCACATAACTTTTCCCAGCCGCTTCTCGTCACCCTTTCACTTGCCGCCATCTTGTTCATGGAACAAGATGGAAGTAAGCTAGACAGACAAACAGACACGACTGCCTCATAAGTTGACCCGGATTAGGAACAATAAACAACTAACTCCCAATTATTTGTGTGTGAATTATTTGGGCATCCTTGTACAGATAAAATGTAGTACATTATTTTTTGTCCACTTGAGAACTAAGGTCTCTAAGTGAGCAAACAGCAATAAACAATCTGCTGTGTGACAACAGAGTACTGTTTCCATTGTTGTCAAACTGCCAGTTCTGTGAAAATGATTTCTTATGCTTGTCAGTCATTGCAATGTGTTTATGCTCTTCTATATCATATTCACTTATACTCTATAGTTGGCAGAAGCCAATCCCATAATAAAAACAGCCCATGAATTTTTCTAAAGAAAATAAATACTGGAACCCATAGAAATGCTAAGCTTGGTGGTAATTCTCCCCATTAAATATATGAGTTTGGTAGCAAGAGTGTTAAACTATCCAGCTGGATTATGTTTATACAAAACTACTGATTTGCTGATGTTGTTTCCACCTAAATAACATTACTGAAAAGTAGTAAAATTACTCACTGCATGATTAGCTTCTCGCCAGTGTGATACTGCTATTTGATCCTGCGGATTCATTGCCACAGCTTTGGCATTTTGTACCATTGGAGTCACACCTGTAAACAAAATGTATAGCTTCTGTAATCTCCCTTAAAATCCTGCTATTTAGCACTGGTAGTGGTCATTATGGCATTGTTGATGTAGTGTTGTTACAGGAGCAGCAGTTGTGAGGGTGTTGATAGTCATTGCAACAATGGTATTAGTATTGTGTTAATGATAGTGTTTGTGATGGTGGTGCCAACAATGGTGTTAGTGGAGTTAATGATAGTCTTGACAATGGTGTTGATCATGGTGTTAGTGCTAGTGTTGATTATGGTGGTGATGAGGTTATAGTTTAAGTTAATTAATGGAAATTAATTATTTCTTCACACTAGCCATATATAGGCTAAGGTTTTTGATATATAGTCAACATGAAAAATTCAATGCCATAGCCGGGATTTGAACCACGGATCTTCTGGTTTCCATTATAGTTTGTCTCAACCTTAAAAGACAGTATGGAAGTAAATGGCCTATCCCTCTCTCTAACACATGGGAATTCTCACTAGCTTAATTTTTTTCTATCCTCACATTGTTGCCACTTGCTAATAACAAGGAGTAAATAATTATAATAATCTGCAGCTTTGAATACACTGTCTTATGCAGAATATTTTTTCTATCGGATGTCATTTTTAGTTGTTTTGTGTTTCTATGGGCCCAAATTTTTCGAAAATGCTTCTTTTTCGGTAAATGTCCAATATTTGTTATTTGTATGTTCATCAAGAAGTAACTATAAAGCTTATTGCTATAATACTACAACAATTTTTTTTCTCAGGTAAAGAAGGCTACTGTGCTCCTACCTGCCAAGTTTGAATTCTCCATCATAAATCAGAAAAGTGTTATCATTTTTTACATTAAGTAATTTTGGAAAATTTTATATATACACGCTAGAAAATGTAGGCAGCGAGAAACTTTTTTGTTATTGGGTTTACATTGAGGGTCAAAGCGAGAGAATTATAAAGAGGGTTGAAGGCAATATTTAAAAGACACTTCTTGCATTGTCAAACAAAAGGCATTTATCTATTAGAAATGGCGAGATGCAAGGCAGGCAATGAGCAGGCAATGTGATGCAGTAAAAGAGAATACATTTGCAAGAAGAGCTCCTATGACTATGTTTATAGCATGTGACAGATTGTGAAGTGTTACATGAAGCTATTTAACAGTTTTGTAAATACTTATAATTATAAAAGGGGAAGCTAAGAAGAAACAAAATATTGGTAAACTAAGGAGTAAGGACTGCACATTAGTAATGAATGTCTCATGTTATTTTTCAAGTAAAATTATTATCACTAAGGCAATGAAAGAAACAGCTAAGGCTACTGGGTGTTCAGAAACATTAGTATATAGAATAAAAAAGGAATGAATGGAAGGTCCCCTATGAATTCCATAAAAAAAAAGGGCAGGGAAACAAAAGTGCTACATTAATGCAATATGATGGAACAGTGCAAAGTGGAGTGTCACTTATTGTTCGTTCTTTGCTGCTTGAAAACATTCCACACATGCTGAATCTAGTTTTGGCAAGGGCAAACAGTGATGACAACACCCCACCTAATTTCTCAAGGGCCACTTTGAATTGGTTCCTACACGATTTGGGGTTAAAATTTGAAAGAGGGGGTAACAAGTGTATAGATATTATCAGATCTGTCGTCAAGGCTAATGGATGACAAAATTGAAGGAATTGATCCTTATGAGATGACAGTGAGGAAGTATAAAAGTAACCAACATATTTAAAGCTTTTATCTTTGCACGCCTCCATTTGGTTTGTTGTAATATATATTTTTGTTTCAAAATCGTATTTTGAACTAATAAAGTAATAAATAAAAGGAGCAGCAAAAATTAAAATGCATGCACTCAAAAATTGAATCTCTTAAAATAGAATTTAATAGCGTGATGAGGATATGTGAATAAGGGTGCTCAACTGCAGTGGTTATCAGTGCCCTTTAAAAAATCATTCATGGCAAAAGCAGATATAAATGATTCTAAAACTTGGAGTGTAAATAAGCTCTCAAAAAATACATGTACACAACAAAAACAAAAAGACAATAAAAAGAAATATAAGGCCAAACAGGAGAAAAAAAATTCTATTCACTAAATTCTAAAATTGAACTCAGAAAAGAACCTAAAAACCTTCTCCAATGCTTTGTCATCCACCAGCATTTCTGCAAAGCTGGTCGGCAGCTGCAGAGATGTTCTAAGGCGTGCTAGGCAAAAACACTCTAGCAGCACATGTTGGACAGATAATGCTTTGTTGCAAAACAGACAGACTGGAGTAGGCTCCTTTCTAAATAGAAAACTATGAGTAAAACAGCAGTGCCCAATGCACAACTGTAATAGCACTGTAGATAGTTTCGTATGAATGATGTATCATTTATCATACAATATAAACCAGCAGACAGGTCACTGCCATGGCCGAAGTTGTGATTGTATGTATAGTACATATGGCAACAGGGCGCTCCATAAGACCTGTACTGTCTTCTAGACGTGAGACACGCTATAGTAGTGGTTGATGATATTAGAGGTATTGATGGTGTAGTTGATTTGATAACCCTATTGTTAGTGGATTTTGATGGTGGTGGTGTTAGTAAGGTTGATGTTGTCATTAATAGTGTCGAAGGTGATTACAGTGTTGGTGTGAATCTAATTTCCTTTTTTTAATTAACGTCCTCCAACATAAGCCATAAGATACACAGTTTGTGGCGACTTACAATAGTTCCAGGCTTCATTGTTAAACTCCTATTATTTAAGTTAATTGATGGAAATTAATCATTCTTTCATACTAGCTGTGTATAGGCTAAGGTTTTGGATAAATAGAGTCAACATGAAGAATTCAATGCCACGGCCGGGATTTGAACCACAGATCTCCTCATGTATCTCAAATTTGAGAGTCCCTAGTGGTTTACCGGGAAAATATAGAGTCAATTAGAGAATTTAATGTCATGACGGTGCATTGACCATGGTAACTTAAAGGGTAGGCGCGAATGGATGCAAACCGGGAGATCTGTTGTTCAAATACCAGCCATGGTATTGAATTTTTCAGTTTGACTATCTATCCAAAACCTTAGCCTATACACGGCTAGTGTGAAGGAATGATTAATTTCCATCAATTAACTTAAATCATAAATATGCTTTACCTAGCTATAAAACCATGGTTGGCAAATGTATACTTACTTGCCTGTACCTGGTCAGAAGCTGCATTGACACGAGCTATGAACTGAGGATCCTCAGAGTTGTCCAACTCTTGCTTCGCTACCATCAGTACACGATTGGCTAACCTGTAACATAAACATTACTGATTTTTATGTTATCCTGAACATGAGACAAAACTTAGCTTTAGAGCTTCAAGTTTGCTTTTAGCTTTCTTTTTATTCAGCCTTCGAAAGTGACATCACAAAATGTTTATAAGGCATTTCCTTCCCCCTTTGGCTTTAACATGAGCTGTGAATAAAGTCAAATTATGTGTCAAAGTTCTCTTTAAACTCACTCTTACTTAAGGATTACATTTTATTTAAATAATGAGGTTTAAGTAACTTATTTAAATGCTAATAAAAATAAATGGCTGACTGGTGCTAGTTGAATGTTCTGTTTTTTTAACACTTTTTTGAATTTATCAAAGGCCCTTGGGTGGTAGATGAACCATTACTCCTTAAAAAACCTAATATGCTCAAAAATCAAAGATGCCATTCCATCTAACAAAAAATCTGGTATATATCAAATTGAATGTTGTGACTGTAGTCAAATTTATATTGGAAAAACCAAAAGAAATTTAGAAACAAGAGCAAAGGAACACTTTAGGAACATAAAATACAAACAATTAGAAAAATCAGCAGTTGCCATACATTTTTGGGAGAAAAATCACAACATAAATCCAGAACCCAAACTATAAAACATACATCAGGAAAACAAGAACTGTCCACATGGGAACAAATTTTCATTTCAAAAAACAGAAACAAAGTATTCAATTTTGACATCCTCCAGAAAGATTTGTTCAGCAAGTTCCTCAAACCGCCACCAGAGGAGACCTCTGACAAAATATCGCCAGTTACACCACTGAGAACCAGTCAATGTCTGGTTGACAATGTCGAAACATGTTCCGGGAAAATTTAAAAGTAAAGTGTTGTTTAGTGTCATTAATCGACTCGCTTTAAATTTAATTTATCACAACAACACTGTTTTTAACACTTCCAAGAAAAGAAATTAACACAATTTTAAGTTAAATTTTACCCATTTTTTATCACTTAACTAATATAAACTGTCAGAAAGTGCCCATACAGCATCCAAAACATTGAATTTTATAAAAGAAATATTCAAGGACAGGATCACATCCACTAGGTCTCCTGATTTCCATTTATGGGGAAAGGTATACAAATACAATTCATGACAGTGCTGTACAAGGAATCAGGAGACGAAATTTCATATGTACATAAATGTTAATTTCCTTTAACGGAGTCTGTGACAGAAGATGGTCATCTTTTCATCTTCTATAGTCAAGGTTTGAAAACAATATAGACGTTAATAGCGACTGTAGGGAAGTATGTTTACTAACAAATGAGAGTACATGCTGCCTAGTGCCATAAACAGAAAACTACAAAAAGCTTGTGCTCATTACATCCTCTTAATCACTGTCTTATGACATCTAGTCAAATGAACTTATATAACACAAACAGTAACAGAACAAACCTTGCAATACTGGCAGTGTTATCTACCATCTTCTGGGCTTGGTTCTTCCTAATTGCTTCCTCACACAAAAATGTGTGCTTCTGGATTTGCTCCTCTGAAAGAAACACATTCAAAATGAACATTTTTGTAATAAAATAAAAATCTGCAGTTAAGAACAAACAAACAAGCACATAAGTAAATACTGTATTATGTTTTTATGTGTTTCCATTTATTACTAGGGCCTGGAAGTTTAGCCAAAAACTCCTGAAGTTAGTTGTGCATGAAGTATAGATCGTCAACTCGTACTGTTGGTAAACAGAGAAAGAGGAAAATGTGCCTTTAGCGTCTAATGATAATGCAGACAGATACAGTAGTTTTTGTCATAATCTGTGAAACATAATGGTGGGAGGAAACATTCCCTTCTGGAAAGTAGAAAATAGTTCTTCCAAGCAATATTGCCATACAAGCCCACAATTTGTATTTGTATTTATTTTCATCCTTTTATAACACAATACACGTTTGTTGGATATGTCAGTTAAATTTATATTATATATTAAAAAAACATACAATATTACACAATTATATAACATTTCACATTAATAATAATAATAATAATAATAATAATAATAATAATAATAATAATAATAATAATAATAATAATAATTAATAATAATAATAATAATAATAATAATAATAATAATAATAATAATAATAATAATAATAATAATAATAATAATAATAATAATAATAATAATAATAATAATAATAATAATAATAATAATAATAATAATAATAATAATAATAATATAATAATAATAATATATAATATTATATAATATTATTCTATGTAGTTACTTTCCCTATGATAGTTACATAGTAACATTTTAGTTTACACACCATTCTACAACAATAATTATTACTATCTATTTAGATATTCCTCAAACGAATAGAAATATGTTATGCAAAACACTTTTAGTTCCCTTTTTATTTCTTTTATATTTTTAATATATTCAGGTAATTTATTGTAAAGCTCGATTGCCGCTGCTGTAGGTTTCATACTGTATAGTTGTAATGCATGTGCCTCTATGTGGTAATTAGTTTTTCTTCGTGTGTTATGGTCATGAATTTGTTGATTTGTTTCTGTGGTGGAATTTTTATTTTTTAGGTATATTGTCACGAAGCCACTATCTACGATCACGCGGCTTGGTTACACAAACAGTTGGCAAATAAACAGATGGTTAGAGTATCACAGAGATAAAGGACTTGCCGGCCCAGATAGGGTTTCACACTTCTGGAAGGTGATAGAATATTCGGATTACATCATTAGATGCCTTGTTTATTCTAGAAACATCTAGTGATTGTACAGAACAGTCTCGAATTATGAATGAGGTATTTAAGGAAGTGACAAGTTGTGAAACAGGAGTGAGTAAGCAGAGAACAGCTGAGAGTGTTGATGTTGTAAACAGTGGAAGTTGAGTAAGCTGTTTGTTATTGTCATTGATCTTGGTAGACTGACTGTGTACGTAACGTAATGCTGCTGTAATCTATAAGTGTATTTCTACGGAAATAAAGAACATTTAGAATTTCGGCAAATTGGACTTTTAACTCTACGAACCCACAAAGTCACAACTGGTGTCAGAAAGTGGGAGATTACGACATGGAGGTGGCATTGGAGAAGATTCTACAGAAAATGGATAACCTCACCGAGATGAAAGAAATGAAGGCGGCTAACGACAACATCACCGAGAAGATGGAACTAATGAAGGCTGAATTAACAACGAACACGGAAGCTGCAAATAGCAACTTGGCCACGACGATGACCGCAAAGATAACAGAATTAACCATTGAAATGAAAGTAACGAACGACGACCTGGCCAAGGAAATGAAGGCCGAATTATCGGAAATGAAGGTTGCCAAGGAGGCCCTCGCTGAAAAATTTGAAGAACAGTTGGCCGGCGTGAGGGAGGACGTCACAGAGTTGGGCGAGCGCGTCGAAGACCTTGGGAGCCACATTAACGAGCTGGAGGGAAGGGCCGACAGCAACACAAAGTCCCTGAACGACATGGTGGAGGACGTCGTCGGCAGGAGGTTGAAGGACTTGAAGGTTGACGCGTTGGGATGCAACACAACATCTGCGCGCGTCAGACCTCCTATATAGGACGGCGCGATAATTTTCGAAGTCTTCCGCCGTCAATTCGACACGGTGGCCAAACACAACAAGTGGTCACCAGAGGAAGAGGCCGCCTTCCAGGGACGGGTAGCGGAAGTCCTGAACGCGGTACAGACTGCGGCGGCGCCTAAGGATATCTGGGAGGCCCTGGAGAATTGCTTTGGAAATCTCCGCTTAGCCACAGCGTACCGAAGCCAGCTGAAGTCAAGGTCACAGCAGCCACGGGAGACGCTGCAGGAGTTCGCCCTGGCAATCGAGCAACTGGCCAGTAAAGTCTTAATTGACCTCCCACCAGAGTTCGTATCCCGCGAGGCCAAGTATACATTCGTTGACGGGGTACGAGATACGGAGATTCGTCAGCGCCTAATGCTCGGCGATTACAAAACAATCCACGAGGCACTAACGGCAGCATTAAGGATGGAGGCGGCTAAGGTGACAGCTATCCCAACGTCGAGAACGAGGAGTGTCCGCTACACCAGAGACAGAAGACCAGCCGAGGGACGCCGGCAAAGACCTAGTGGCCTGTGTTGGGGGTGTGGACAGCCGGGGCACCTGGAAAGAGACTGCTCACACCAGGAAGAGCAGCCAGAAAACGAGTAAGGGCCGTCATGGAGAGGAGCACGTCGGTGCCATCACCACCATCCCCTCGAGTGACACTGCGCTCCATCAGCCGGCGTATGCATGACAGCCTCATCGTGGACGGTTGGGTGAGAGGGAAGCCGTGCCGCGTGCTGGTGGACACCGGGGCGGCCGTGATCATCATCAGACCTTACGTGGACAAGGGTTTGCCGAAGAGGAAGCCGAGCCGACCATACCAGCTTGTGACGGCATTGGGCGACACCTTGCTGTGGAGAAGGAGGCCCTGCTGAAGCTGACCTTGGGACGGAGTGCCGTGCGTCTGTGGGTGTTCATCGCAAAGGTGGCTGAGGAGGTGATACTGGGATTGGATGCCCTCAGAAACCACGAGGCGACGGTTGACGTCGGCAGGAAGGTCCTGCGGCATAACGGTGAAGAGGTGATACTCCGGCAACCCGAAGAACGCCTGGGAATCTGCAGGGTCATCTTGAAGGACAACACGGTGGTCCCCGCGAGAAGCGAGGTGGTGGTGACGGCGCGACTGGAAGGCCAGCGAACCAAGAACATGATGCTGGACCAGATGACGCCTGTGCACGAACTATGTGTAGCCAGGACATTGTTGCCGTGCCAGTGAGGTTGCTCAACCTGGTAGACACCGATCAAAACGTCCAGCCGGAACGGAGTTGGGGACTTGAGAGCCCGTGGTCAGCGTGACAACAATCGACAAGACACAGGAGCCGGTGCCGACGCAACATCTGGGGCCCCGGCTGGAAGGCTTACTGGAAAGGGTGGCCGTCCACTTGACCGTAGAACAGCTGGAGAAGGTCCGACAACTGCTGAGACGATACCAGCACGTCTTCTACCAACGTAACAGTGACTACGGCCGCAAGGACAAAGTGCTTCACCGCATCAACACTGGAGATACCCGGCCTATTCGGTAACCACCTAGACGCATTCCTTTGGTGAAACAAGCGGCGGTACAGGATATGGTAGATGACATGAAATCCAGGGGAGTGACTGAAGAGTCTGACAGCCCTTGGTGTTCCCCTGTAGTTCTGGTGACAAAGAAGAACGGAGAGCTACGCTGCTGCATGGACTACAGAAAGTTGAACACTGTCACCCGAAAGGATTGCTTCCCCCTACCTCGGATTGACGACACCCTGGACAGGCTTGCTGGTGCGCAGTGATTCTCGACCCTGCACCTGAAGTCGGGTTACTGGCAGGTGGCCCTAGATCCAAGAGACAAGGAAAAGACTACATTCTCGACAGGCCAAGGGCTTTGGCAGTTCAGTTATGCCCTTTGGCCTCTGCAATGCACCAGCTACCTTCCAACACCTAATGGAGTCAGTGATGAGAAGGTTGACCTATGACGCCTGCCTGCTATACTTGGACGACATCATCATCATCGGCAAGACTTTTGAAGATCATCTCGAAAACCTGAGCAAGGTTGCAGAGACTGCAGGCGACCAATTTAAAGCTAAATGCAAAGAAGTGCCAGCTCTTCTGCAAGGAAGTTAACTACTTGGGCCACATACTCTCACCAACCGGAGTGGCCACAGACCCGAGGAAGACACAGGCTGTGAGAGATTGGCCTCGCCCAAAGGATAAGCTAGAGTTGCGCAGTTTCCTGGGGCTGTGCCGTTATTACCGCCGCTTCATAAAGGGGTTCTCCAACATCGCAAAAACCCTCACCCGCCTGACAGAGGAACACCGGCCTTACGTGTGGACGGAGGACGCCAAAAATGCTTTCCAGCACCTAAAGGAGACCCTGTGCAGTGCTCCAATTTTGGGTTTCCCACAACCGGGTGGCGCCTTCATTGTGGACACCGATGCCAGCGACCTTTGCATTGGAGGTGTGCTAACGCAGATCCAGGACGGCCATGAGCGGGTGATAGCCTATTACAGCAAGACCCTATCCAAGGCAGAGAAGAACTACTGCGTCACCCGACGAGAATTATTGGCGGTAGTAAAGACCTTGGAGCGCTTCCACAAGTACCTCTATGGTCAGCCATTCCACCTGAGGATTGACCATTCCGTCCAAACGTGGCTACTGAGCTTTAAGAACCTGGAAGGCCAGACAGCACGCTGGGTCCACAGGCTGCAGGAGTACGACTTCACCTCTGAACATCGTAGAGGGAAAAGCCACGGCAACGCAGATGCCATGTCCAGAAGACCATGTCCAGAAGAGTGCAGACAGTGCAAAAGAGTGGAAGAGAAGGAGTGTGCCACAGCTGTCCGAGTGGTCACGGCAGTGCCGGCGGATGGTTGGGATAGCGCAGACCTGAGGAGGGAGCAGCTGGCAGACGCAGACTTGGGGCCACTCTTGAGAGAGGTGGAGGCCGGAACAAGACCAACCTGGGAGGACATCGCACCAAGGAATGCCACATACAAATCGTACTGGGCCCAATGGGACTCACTGAAGATCAGAGAGCGTGTGCTGTTCCGGGTTTAGCCCAGAGGTTCTACTCCCATTAGTCCTGAACCCGTAGGAACTGGACCCGGGCCTCTTTCAACCAGGGAGTTACCCAAGCTGTCCCAAAAGGGCGCTCGGCGTCCTCTGTGGGGCTTTCCATAGGGCAAGACCTAGAGACTAACAAGCCCCCCCATCTGGTCCTATGGACTCAAGACGGGATGGAAGTGGATACGCCACTTACGCACGTCAACACTCAAGGTGAAGACTACCGAAAAACCTCGGTGGGGCCGCCTGGTGATCTAGCACACCTTCTACTAGCTTTGCAGGCTAGTACCCGGGAGAATTAATGGCTTCCCTCAACCCCGTCCGAAGACGTACCCGATTCCCACGGGTATCGGGAACACACTGCCCCCTCGAGTCCATCCCAATCCGAACAACTCCCGAAGGAGGGGCTCGGCTGTTCGGCCCGAGGTTCCTCTAGTTCCTCTAGGCTGTTCCGGGTATGGGAATCGACTGATGGGAAGATATAGAGGGAGCAGTTGGTACTTCTCCAAAGTAAGGTCCAGGAAGTCTTGGAGGAAGTGCATGCCGATACTTCAGGAGGACACCTGGGAGCAAACCGGACGATCGATAAACTTCGGCAGCACTACTACTGGCTGAGGCTCCGAGCAGATGCTGAGAGATGGTGCCGTCAATGTCACGTGTGCACGGCAAGTCGCAGCCCCCAGACTAGGAGCCGGAGCCCCATGCAGCAGTACAATGTCGGAGCACCATACGAAAGGATCGCCGTCGACATATGTAGCTGGACCATTCCCAGTGTTCGACCAAAGCAACAAGTACCTGATGGTGGTCGTGGACTACTTCACCAAGTGGCCGGAGGTGTATGCTATTCCGAACCACCAGGCGAAGACAATCACAGACTGCTTCATGGAGCAAGTATTCTGCCGATTTGGGGTGCCGTTAGAGCTCCACAGCGACCAGGGCACCAATTTTGAATCCAACCTGATAAAGGAGGCACTAGAAAGACTTGGGATGAACAAGACCCGCACCACATCCCTACATCCACAGACAAGACGGCATGGTGGAGAGATACATCAAGACCTTAGAAGAGCACCTGAGGAAGGTTGTGGCCAGCCATCAGCGAGACTGGGACGTCAAGGTGCCACTGTTCTTGCTGGCCTACCGCTCGTCTACACACGATACCACTGGGATGACGCCAGCCAGCTTAATGTTTGGCCGAGAGTTACGCCTCCCCTGTGATCTGGCTTTTGGAAGCCCCCCGGATGCAAAACAGCCAGGTATGTGGAGAACCTGGTGGATCATCTCCACGACATGCATAAGATTGCTCGTCAGAACATCCAGAAGGTGAGCGACTGCATGAAGACCTGATATGACAGGCAAGCCAACAGCCAAGGGTATCAGCAGGGTGATCTAGTCTGGTTGTACCGCCCTACTTGGACCAAAGGACACAGCCCAAAGCTCCAGCAACCATGGCAAGGACCGTACCGGGTGGTGAAGAGGATTAACGACGTGGTCTACCGCATCCAGAAGGTGCCCTGAGGGAAGATGGTGGTACACCTGGATCGTCTGGCCCGCTACAATGGTGCTGTTCGGGATCACCAGCCTTGAGGCAGGAGCAGTGTCATGAAGCCGCTATCTACGATCACGCGGCTTGGTTACACAAACAGTTGGCAAATAAACAGATGGTTAGAGTATCACAGAGATAAAGGACTTGCCGGCCCAGATAGGGTTTCACCCTTCTGGAAGGTGATAGAATATTCGGATTACATCATTAGATGCCTTGTTTATTCTAGAAACATCTAGTGATTGTACAGAACAGTCTCGAATTATGAATGAGGTATTTAAGGAAGTGACAAGTTGTGAAACAGGAATGAGTAAGCAGAGAACAGCTGAGAGTGTTGATGTTGTAAACAGTGGAAGTTGAGTAAGCTGTTTGTTATTGTAATCAACCTTGGTAGACTGATTGTGTACATAACATAATGCTGCTGTAATCTATAAGTGTATTTCTACTGAAATAAAGAACATTTAGAATTTCGGCAAATTGGACTTTTAATTCTACGAAACCACAAAGTCACAATATTATTGTTTCATATATGTACAGGGAGTATAGCGTGAGTATATTTAGTGCTTTAAAACTTTCTTTGCAGGATTCCTTGAATTTTAGACCTAAAATTAATCTAATTGCTCATTTTTGTACTCTAAATATTCGTTCCATATTTTTCTTTGCACTGCAACCCCATACTATTATTCCATAAGTTATGTGTGGGTAGATTTGACTGTAATAAATTGTCTTTTGAAGTTCTATATTTTTTTAAATTTGAAATTCTTTTCATTATAAATAATCCTGAACATATTATTTGAAGCAAAAGGTTAGAAACAGTGATGTATATAACAATTGAAGTAATGAGTTGGTATTCAAACACAACATCACTTAAAATATCCTTACTTGAACAATTGTTTCGGAGACCGGCTCGTCCCCATCATCAGCAACTATCCAACTGGTTGGATCCGTGGTTTCTTGAAGTGAGCTGATTGTTTGAGGTGACATCTGTTGATTGTGAGATGAACTTCCAAAGAGAGTTTTCAGGCGGCAATTCGAAATTTAACGTATACTGTTTGTTTTTTATAATTAGCAACTTCTCCCAAACATCGAGCTCAGCTGCATTATTGGCTGGCTTTAATAGTTTTATATTTGGTACAATTTCATGATTGGTAGACCAAAAATGGTGGGCTATTGCTGATTTTTCCATTTGTTTGTATTTCACACATCTCATATGTTCCTGTAATCTAATTTGTAAACTTCTTTTGGTTTTTCCTATGTATAACTTATTACAGTCTGAGCAGTTTATTTTGTATATACCTGATTTCTTGTTTTCAGGTACTGGGTCTTTCAGGTTGTTGCATAATAAGTTTTTTAAACTGAATTTATTTATTGGGGCTAGGGTGATGTTATACTTCTTGAATATCTTGTTGAATTTATGATGTACTTTGGGATGATATGTGAATTTCTTGAACTGTTTCTCGGATTTTGAATCTGTTAGTTTTGTGGTATCCAATATGTGTTTTTGTTTCTTAAATTTCCAAATTTTCTTTTCTAATAATTTTTTACTGTATCCATTAATTGCAGCTATGTTAATCATTTGGTTATATTCTTTGTTGTATTCATTCTGTTTCAATGGGATGTTGATTAGTCTATGTGCTAAACTGTTCAAAACTGCATGTTTGTGGGGTGTCGGGTTGTAGCTATCGTTCTTGATGTAATTGTCTGTTTGTGTTGGCTTCCGGTAGATGCCAAAAGATATGTTATTTAGTTCATGAATTATCTTCAGATCTAGGAAAGGTAGGTAGCCATCTGTTTCTATCTCTATTGTGAACTTTATTGTTTTATTCTGTATGTTCAGTAGTTTTAAGGAATCTTGTATGAATTTGTGTGGAACAATGGCAAAAATATCATCAACATATCTGTTACTCCTCAAGAAGTGGCTCAGACAGACTAACATTTCAACCGAAGAAATAGAAGATCTCACAAAACTTACTCATTTATGCATACATCAAAATTTCTTTACATTCAACGGTCAATTCTATCAACAGACCTCAGGCCTAACAATGGGCAATCCACTTTCACCTTTCCTAGCCAACCTCTTTATGAGCTACTTTGAAACACATATCACATCATCCTTCCCATACATCTTCAAATGCTGGTACAGATATGTTGATGATATTTTTGCCATTGTTCCACACAAATTCATACAAGATTCCTTAAAACTACTGAACATACAGAATAAAACAATAAAGTTCACAATAGAGATAGAAACAGATGGCTACCTACCTTTCCTAGATCTGAAGATAATTCATGAACTAAATAACATATCTTTTGGCATCTACCGGAAGCCAACACAAACAGACAATTACATCAAGAACGATAGCTACAACCCGACACCCCACAAACATGCAGTTTTGAACAGTTTAGCACATAGACTAATCAACATCCCATTGAAACAGAATGAATACAACAAAGAATATAACCAAATGATTAACATAGCTGCAATTAATGGATACAGTAAAAAATTATTAGAAAAGAAAATTTGGAAATTTAAGAAACAAAAACACATATTGGATACCACAAAACTAACAGATTCAAAATCCGAGAAACAGTTCAAGAAATTCACATATCATCCCAAAGTACATCATAAATTCAACAAGATATTCAAGAAGTATAACATCACCCTAGCCCCAATAAATAAATTCAGTTTAAAAAACTTATTATGCAACAACCTGAAAGACCCAGTACCTGAAAACAAGAAATCAGGTATATACAAAATAAACTGCTCAGACTGTAATAAGTTCTACATAGGAAAAACCAAAAGAAGTTTACAAATTAGATTACAGGAACATATGAGATGTGTGAAATACAAACAAATGGAAAAATCAGCAATAGCCCACCATTTTTGGTCTACCAATCATGAAATTGTACCAAATATAAAACTATTAAAGCCAGCCAATAATGCAGCTGAGCTCGATGTTTGGGAGAAGTTGCTAATTATAAAAAACAAACAGTATACGTTAAATTTCGAATTGCCGCCTGAAAACTCTCTTTGGAAGTTCATCTCACAATCAACAGATGTCACCTCAAACAACCAGCTCACTTCAAGAAACCACGGATCCAACCAGTTGGATAGTTGCTGATGATGGGGACGAGCCGGTCTCCGAAACAATTGTTCAAGTAAGGATATTTTAAGTGATGTTGTGTTTGAATACCAACTCATTACTTCAATCCTGAACATATTTTATTACACAATTTGTCTATATGTTTGTCCCATTTCAAATGTTTGTCTACCACTAACCCTAAAAATTTTGTCGAATCTAGTTCTTTAACTTCTTTATTCTCAATGATAATTTTCAAATTTGAGCAATTTCTATTTTGAATGGTTTGGAAATGTATATAATTAGTTATATCTGAGTTTTGTTTCAGATACTTCCTTACTTCCTTATCAGCAAGGAATGCCTAAAGCTGTGCTACAAAGACCTTGTCTGACCATAGAATATAGGTTTCCATAGACAAAACAACATATTATATGGGAAGAACCGTAGTACATGTAATTGTTGCTACACTGAGTACACTGAGGCATATACACAGACACAATGTAGTATTTTCACAACAAATTAGCTTTTCACTTACTGTGCACATTGTAAATACTAATTATTCTTTTGTTTATATTAAAAAATCTGGAAAAGATAAGTTTGTTTTGCATAATTAATGAATAACTGTGCAATATATTCTGACACTGTCATATGACTATGTTTGATAGATTACCGTTGCCCATGACCTTGGTTGTATGAGTAACTGCATGACTGCATGGTACCCAACTCCCTCCCCTAAGAACTTTGAGACACTGGTAGCATATACGCCCATCACTACTAAAAGTATAAACTTGAAAGAAGAGTAGGGACGGTGAAGCACAAATTAGCACACAAGTGTGAGTGAAGCAATGTGTCAATATCTTCTCGATTCACTATTGTGCTCCATCACTACTAACCTGTTGTATGTTTTGTTGTCTAAACTTCTGGGCCCTATTTATTACATTAAACAATAATTATTTTATTAATTTATAGATGAGTCGTATTTATTACACATTATTATTTTGATTAACTAATAAAATACAAGAAAACTCACTTTCACATTTTCTTATTTAAATATTATTTTAGGCATCTAAACAAGTGTCACAACAAAATGTATATGTTCCTAGCTTGAGATATACCTGACATCTTGATGAAGTCTGCAGAATCTGTGGCTTCATCACACAGGGCTCGTGCTCGTTGTACAGAGTCTGAATACTGGGCCACGAGATTCTGAAAATGCTCGTCTGCAGCTTTACTCTCAGGGTAGTTCATCCTTATCCTCCCTGCACTAACAAGTTGTGGTGTTAAACTCTCCACCTGCAAGTATATAACAATGTCAACATTAGCTGAGGATGTTATTAAAGTCCTAACGAAACACATTCTAGGTTAACACTAACAATTTATGGAGCAAGGAGTACAGTAAAACCTCTTTAACCAACAATATCCATCAATTTATCTAAAAAATAGTGGTTTAACTATGAAGCCTGGGACTTAAGTACTTACAGCATAGTAAGTCACCACAAAACATGTATGTCTCATAGCATATGAGAACTCATAGTGGTCTACCGGGAAACATATGAGTCAGTTGGAGAATTTAATGTCATATTGGCATGTTGGCCATAGTAGCTCAGTGGTTTAGAGCAACCGCACAGAGAGCGGGAGATCCTGGGACTTAAGTACTTACAGCATAGTAAGTCGCCACAAAAGGTGCGTGTGTCAGCATGTTGGCTATAGTAGCTCAGTGGTTTAGAGCAACCGCACAGAGAGCGGGAGATCCTGGGACTTAAGTACTTACAGCATAGTAAGTCGCCACAAAAGGTGCGTGTGTCAGCATGTTGGCTATAGTAGCTCAGTGGTTTAGAGCAACCGCACGAAGAGCGGGAGATCCTGGGACTTAAGTACTTACAGCATAGTAAGTCGCCACAAAAGGTGCATGTCTCATAGCATATGAGAAACCCTAGTGGTCTATCGGGAAACATACGAGTCAGTATAATTATACGAGTACACTTATATATAAGTATAAATATTAAAAGCACAAGCATTATTAACAGTGAAGTATTCTTCATTTTTGAGTTTGATTTATGAGTCACTATGTTTACACTCAAACTTCACTTACTTGTTGTTGTATAATTGAAACGTTTTCAAGATCACTCGATCTCATCCTCAGCTGTTTGGTGACTAAATGAACATTCTTCTTCCTCCACTACTACGGTGCTCTGATCCCTCTGCCATCTGGCGTTAGGGTCACTAAGTTTTAATACTTCATTAATGTCGGGATTTCAAAATTTATAACTTTATCACGGTTTTTGGTTATGAATATTTTTTCCCAAAAATTAGCACCCCAAAACAAATTCAGTCTGAAGAACCTGCTAAATAAGCCACTAAAAAATTCAATCCCCAACATTTTGAAATCGGGAATTTATCAGATAAACTGTGAAATCAGTGATAAAAGCTACATAGGAAAAATAAGAGAAACTTGTTAACCAGGCAAAAAGAACACCAGAGGAACATGAAGTTGAAACAAACAGAAAAATCTGCAGTTTCACACCATTTTTGGACAGAAAACCACAACATTGGCCATAACATTAAACTGTTAAAATATTTAAATACACCCATAGAATTGGATATTTGGGAAAAAATATTCATAAACAAAAACCGCGATAAAATTATAAATTTTGAAATCCCGGCATTAAATGAAGTATTAAAACTTAGTGCCCCTAACACCAGATGGCAGAGTGATCGGAGCTCCGTAGTAGTGGAAGAAGAGGAAGGTTCATTTAGTCACCAAACAGCTGAGGATGAGATCTAATGATCTTGAAAACGTGTCAATTATACAACAACATGTAAGTGAAGTTTGAGTGAAAACATAGTGACTCATAAATCAAACTCAAATATAAGTATAAGTATACGAGACAAATAAGTGTGGGAGAAGATTTTATAACCATTAATAGTTTTTTGATATTTGAATTTTTCAATCTTCTTTTGTATAAAGTCTTTATTAAAACCATTAATTAAAGTAGTAACTGTTAATGATATTTGAATAACTGTTAATGATATTTCTACACTTAAAAAAATAAAATACGATTATAATTTTAAAAAATTTACTTACCATCCTTAGGTTAATAAACATTTTCAAAAAATGTTTAAAGAGTTTAGTATAACTTTAGTTCCTCAAACTAAATATAGTATTAAAAATTTACATTTTTCTAAAAAAGAAAAAATTCCTAATAATAAAAAATCTGGTATTTATCAATTTAATTGTTGTTGTTGACTAATGGCACTGGGGATTAGTTGATCTGCATCATTTTCCCCCTAGCTTCCCAATATAAAGCCTGTAGGTTCCCACTTTTGAGACCATTACATTTGTCCAAATGATGTTTGTTCATGATGACATGGGTGTAGGTATGCAGTGTATTTTATAAAGGTGTTCTGCAAGACAATCAAGGCCAGTTTCCATTCTAAATAGGGCCACTGCAGTTTTTCTTGGTAGTTTTTGTATGTCAATTTTGTCTCCAATGTTCTTATAATCCTTGTCTTTTAGTTTATCTTCTTCATCAAGTCTCTGCAGTCTTTTCAAATGTAGCTTAATGTTGTGTAATTGTTTATTAATTTCAGTTTGTCTTACGGGTTTTATATTTTGAATTGCATCTTTTTTTGCTAGTTGGTCAACATGTTCATTACCTAAAAGTCCAACATGGGCTGGAATCCACTGCAGGGTGACATGGTTTCTAGATTCGACAGCTTTAATTAAACTTCTTATTTCTTTGATGTTTCTTGTTGTTTTCTTTTTATAGTTTACAATCACAGCTATGGCTGATTTTGAATCTGTTAAGATAACTATGTTTTGCTTTATGTACGGTCTGTACAGGATATTCTGCAGTGCTGCTTTTATGGCTGTTAGTTCTCCTTCATAATAGTTTGAAGTTTCGTCTAGTGTTAGATACTGTGCAAAATGTTTGCAGTATACTCCTGCACAAGCATCTTGTTTGTTTATAAGGATCCATCTGTATATATTCGGAGCCATTCTTTTTCTGTATATCTTTCATTTTCTGTGGCTATTGCTATTGCTCTCATTTCATCTGGTAAATTGTTTTGCTTATGTATTGTATATAACAGGTCATTCTTATAATGTATGTCAATATATTCTGTTGGGCTTGTTTCCTCTATTGTTGTTATATTTGTTATTATGTTCTTGTGTTTTGAGTTATTGATGTATGTATTGCAACATATACTCGTATTTATTAATTTTTAGATGAGTCGTATTTATTACACATCTGCTTCACTTTCGTACCTATTTTGGGGACATGTTTCGCAAATCATCGTTTGCATCTTCTGCTCTTATGCGACTAAAGCTTGATCCAGTGGTGTGGGTAATTCTGGAGTTGCTGCTGCCATCTGTTGATTTAGTGATGAACTTAAATGTGGGATTCTCTTCTGGCGGGATCTCAAAGTTCATTAGTTGGTTTTTATGTTTTTCTATGTATATTCTCTCCCATATGATGAGTTCACTATGTTTTTGTACGTATTTTAGTAATTCTGTGCTATCTTCAATTTCATGATTTTCAGACCAGAAATGAGTTGCTATGGCGGACTTATCAATATTTTTGTATCTTAAGTGCCTGAAGTGTTCTTTCTTTCTAGTGCCTATGTTTCTTTTTGTTCTCCCTATGTAAATTTTTTCACAGTCTTTACACTTAATCTTGTAAATGCCTGACTTTTCCTCTGGTTTTATCTTGTCAGTATTATTACTGTGAAGTAGGTTTTTAATGTTGTAAATTGTTTTTTGGTGCCAATGTTATATTGTATTTCTTGAACATTTTTTGGAACTTTTTTGTTGCCCAGGGGTGGTAAGTAAATTTAGCAAATCTAATTTCTTGTTTTATTGGTGTGAGAGCTGTGATCTGTTTTAATCTCATTTGAAGTTTGAATGATTTTAGTTTTTTATCTACAAGGTTTTTTCCATATCCATTTTTAATTGCAGTTTTTAAGATTTGATGGTATTCATTTTGATATTCTTGCTGGCTAAGGGGTAGATTTACTAATCTGTGTGTGAGACTGTTGATGGTGGCATGTTTGTGTGGAATTGGGTTGAAACTATTTGCTTTGATGTAATTATCTGTGTGTGTTGCTTTTCTATGGATACCAAATTCTAGTTTTTCATTGCTTTTTGTGATTTTAAGGTCCAGAAAAGGTTCAAAGCATCATCTATTTGTTTGTAGGGCACTATTGCAAAGATGTCGTCTACGTATCTGTACCATGTTTTAAAAATATGAGGGAAGGCTTTAGTTATATGTGTTTCAAAAAAGCTCATGTATAAATTGGCCAAAAAAAGTAATAGCGAGCTTCCCATAGCTAGTCCTGAAATTATAATATTTTCCATCAAAGACAAAATAATTTTGATGTATACATATTTCAGTCATTGCCAAATATTCTTCTATTGCATTGGCATCTAGGTTTATAGAATTTAGCCATTTTTTCAGTTGAATCAAAAGTTTGTCTAATGGAATGCTAGGGAAGAGGGAGCGGACATCAAAGGATACTAAAGTGTCATGAGGTTTTAGTTTAAGATTTTGAATTTTTTCTACCAGGTCTAAAGAGTTTTTTATACTCAGAGTATGGAATTGTGGAAAGGACTGAAATTTTTTGGATAGCCATTTTGCCAGAAGGTAAGTAGGAGTGTTTATATTATTTACAATGGGTCTCATGGGTATGTTGGGTTTGTGTACTTTAGGCAAACCATATAGTCTTGCAAGGGTAGGGTTGTCCGGTTTGATAGTTTTTTGTTCTGCAGTTGTTAAAATTTTACTATTAATGATGGTTTTTTGTACATCTTTTATGCATCGGTTGAGTGGATTAGAATCTATTTCTTGGAATTCTTTTTGTTGTAGTAACTCTTAACATTTTTTCCTTGTATGTAGCTGTATCTAAGATTACTATTTTGTTCCCTTTATCAGCCCTTGAGAAGATTACATCCTTTTTCCTTAAAGATTTAATTATCTTAATTTGTTTCAAATGTTTTCCTGGTTTTTTATTTATTAAGTTTTCCAATATAGGAGCTGATTTTTTCCTAATTATATTTTTGTCCATGGTTTCCAAGCCTTCTACTGCTAATTCTATATCTACAATGAATTCATCCGGGTTGCTGGAGTATGTTATACATGTTTTTAGGCCTTGGTTAAGCACATCTATTTCTTCAGTGTTAAAATTTTGCTTTGAGAGATTAATTACATTGTCTAGGGATGTGTTCTTTGCTGAAATTTTGTTATGTTTTGGTTGCCAATGATTATGGTTATGCTTTAGCTTCTTCTTTTGACGACAAACTTTCTCTTTGACTTTATAATTTATATGTTCAAATGATTTGGTTTCTAAATGGTCCCATGCTGTGTTTCCTAGTAATTTTACATTGGCACCAAAAAACAATTACAACATTAAAAACCTACTTCACAGTAATAATACTGACAAGATAAAACCAGAGGAAAAGTCAGGCATTTACAAGATTAAGTGTAAAGACTGTGAAAAAATTTACATAGGGAGGACAAAAACAAACATAGGCACTAGAAAGAAAGAACACTTCAGGCACTTAAGATACAAAAATATTGATAAGTCTGCAATAGCAGCTCATTTCTGGTCTGAAAATCACGAAATTGAAGATAGCACAGAATTACTAAAATACGTAAAAAAACATAGTGAACTCGTCATATGGGAGAGAATATACATAGAAAAACATAAAAACCAACTAATGAACTTTGAAATCCCGCCAGAAGAGAATCCCACATTTAAGTTCATCACTAAATCAACAGATGGCAGCAGCAACTCCAGAATTACCCACACCACTGGATCAAGCTTTAGTCGCATAAGAGCAGAAGATGCAAAGGATGATTTGCAAAACATGTCCTCAAAATAGGTACGAAAGTGAAGCAGATGTGTAATAAATACGACTCACCTAAAAATTAATAATTATTTCGCTTCACTGTGGTGTTCCAATACAGTTAAATCTCGATATACTTGTATGATTATTGCTTGGTATAGCATAAATAAACTAAAAGCTAAAACCTTGAACCGGAGAAGTCGCTTGCATAGCTATACCTACATACATTCGATCGTATACACACAAAACAAAATGTTTCAAATATTAGGCGCATTTGGCACAAAGAATGGCTTTTGCTACAGTGAAACAAAGTAATGAAATTTCAACGATTTATTAATGTAGTCTCTACTTTATTGTTATGTAGATGTATACTGCCTTTAA
Organism: Mantis religiosa; assembly: GCA_030765055.1. Classification (NCBI taxonomy): domain Eukaryota; kingdom Metazoa; phylum Arthropoda; class Insecta; order Mantodea; family Mantidae; genus Mantis; species Mantis religiosa. The sequence continues at coordinate 147,616,387 of CM060958.1, read as the reverse complement.
TGGGTTTTAAACCAGTTTTTGTTTCGTTTAAATAACTTAATAAATACAGAAGATATGGAATTGTATTTATGATGCATTTTTACAGCATTTAACAATTTAAATGTCTTGTTCTGTTTATTGAGTGTCTATTTCCAGCCCCTGAAGGGTTTAAATGGCCATCAGTGAAGCAGTTAATTTTATGCTTCACTGTATCATAGTCCTCACTCATTCTTATTTACTAGTTTCATTAAATGAAAGTTACATGTGTTCAACACTGTCAAGTTTTTGTGGAGGATGTGAAGTAGCAAAACATAAGACGGTGATTACCTGAGTAGCAGAACTGAGTAATGACTCAGCCAACTTCTTGTTGCCAGAACTACCTCCTGCAGCCACCATGCGTGCTGTTTTAGCTGCTCTGGTGCTGAATTGCTGTAGTTGTTGAGCTCGGTCATTGAAGTTCTGCTCTCGTCCTGGTGTCCCTAAACACACACTTCACTTCAGAATTGTCACTAAATAGGATGTACTACAAGAATAACAAACAATCAATTGCAAATACTATGGAAATAGGTAGAAAGAGAAATTGAATATTCTGTAATTATTTACAACAACAGTTGCCTCACAATTAACTAATGAACTTCTTATAAAATAAACAAACATTTTTACTTTCTCTGCTATGTACATATAATAAAGAGGAAATATTGAACTGCACCCAAAAATTTGATACCAAGATTTTACTGGAAATATATGAATAGAAGAAACCTTATGAAGATGCAGGTGATTCTCAGTAAAATGCTCACAAGGGAATTAACTCCATTATTTTTGTAGATAGAAGAATTTTCCGAGCTCAGGAGCCATAGTCTGCTGGAATTGGAAGATCCAGACGTCTTGTTCATGTGTGCGGTGAACATCATCAGTGGTGGCGCAGTCTGAGTCTTCTGGGTGAAGATTCAGTCACAAATGACTCACTGTCTGGAGATGTGGCTCTATTTATACCTAGTCTGCTGTCTCATGCTTGGCTCAGATGGCACTGCATGGGAGGGGGTGGTGGTGGGCGGGGACTAGCTGCTCCAGTGCATTGGAACTTAATTGGTTCGCATGTATTCTGTGATTGTTAAACTGTTTGATCTGCTCAGGGATTGGATGCCAGCTTTTGTTTAGTTTTAAAGCTTCCTCCTTACTGTTAAAATTGTAGAGGTGTTTCCCGTTGTAGTCTGGCGTGATAGTATGGCTTAGATGAAAGGACTGATTCTTCTTGGTACTGAATTATGTGTTTCCCTTCTGCCCAAAGTGCATGTTCAGCAATTGCAGACTTCTCAGGGTGGCCTAGGTGTGTTCTGTGAGCCGGGTGTTGAAGCTACGTTGTGTAGTGCCTATATAAACTGAACCACAAGAGCAAGGGATTTTGTACACGCTGGCCGAAGTAAGTGGGTCCCTAGGGTCTTTAGTGAGCGTACTTGTGGGCTTGAAGATGGTTTTGACCTTATGGCACTTGAGTAAGTGCTCTATCCTGTCTGTAACGTTTTTGAAGTAAGGCAGGAAGGCTGTACCTTTGTTTCTCGGTGGTTCTTGAAGATGCAGTTCTTGTTTTAGTGACTCCGGCTCCCAAAAATCTGAGCCTGGAAAATTCTTCTATCTACAAAATAGACTCCGGCCGTGAAAGCTTATGACTATTCATAACTCCATTATAATCATAAAAACTATTTGTAGTTGGTTTATTGACAATTTGTCACTTACGTTTTTATATTATCAAGGAACTAGTTTCGGAACCTATTGCCTCCATTTTCAATCTCTTTCCAACTAACATCTGTTGTTGTCTGCTCTCCTCTCTCTGGTGGTGGAACTATGAACTTCTTTGTCAAATTATTGTTGGCGAGAGGTTGAAAATGGAGGCAAAGGCTTCCAAAACTAGTCCCTTGATAATATAAAAATGTAAGTGACGAAGTATCAATAAACCGACCTGAAATAGTTTTTCCAATTAATTTTGATGTCACTGTTACTAAGTTCCTCCAACGATATAACTCTATTATACATTGAGTATTAAAATAGTAGTACAAGAGTTACTATGACAATTGGGTCACAATTGGTGTTATCTCAATTTAGTTTTTATAAATTAAATTTAAAGGGAGTCGATTAATTGTACTAAACAACACTTACTTTTAAATTTTTATGGAACATGTTTCTGAGGCTTTGCCTCTATCATCAGCCGACTCTCGACTGGTTCTCATTGGTGTAGTTGACGATATTATGTCAGTGGTCTCCTCTAGTGGCGGTTTAAGGAACTTGCTGAACAAATCTTTCTGGGGGATGTTTAATTGAATACTTTGTTCCTATTTTTTGAAATGAAGATTTGTTCCCATGTGGATAGTTCTTGTTTTCCTGATGTATGTTTTAGTAGTTTTGGTTCTGGATTTATGTTGTGGTTTTTTCCCAAAAATGTGTGGCAACTGCTGATTTTTCTAATTGTTTATATTTTATGTTCATAAAGTGTTCCTTTGCTCTTGTTTATAAATTTCTTTTGGTTTTTCCAATATAAATTTGATTACAGTCACAGCATTCAATTTGATATATATATACTGTCCGGCCACTGTATCTCCGGCTCTGACATTTAGTGGCTGCAGGAGGTGGAGGGGGAAGGCTAATAGTGCCAACATATAATAATGAGTAATTGAAAACATATCGTCAGAATTATCTTTATAATGAGAGTATAGGAATCTATTAGCTTCAAAACATTGAAATACAACTTGTAATTTCATTATCATGCAAGATATTCTTTACAACATCACTCTATTCAAATATTTCGTTCACACCTTTCACGCACACCAACTGCTTCTGTTGCTGGTACTGGGAGTCTGTACATCCGGTGTCGTGGTCAGGAAGCTAAAACTGTCTGCTAGCGCCAATCAGCGTTGTCGCTGGTAGGCGTGGCTCCCGAACCCAACACCGTGTTGCCAGCTTAAATTTGTTTGAGCCACGTGGCCTAATAGCGGCTTGCGCTGGTGAACTTTCTTTGGTATAATTTTTGTGCGTGAACTCCGATGTTTAGTGTTCGTAAGTCCTATTATTATCGCTATTATAATAATATGGCTACTGGTTCGTGAAATATGCAAATACATGAAATATTTAAAATACGCATTGTTCCTCTGCTTGAAATTCCCGCTCAAGAACTGGCAACAGCCTGCTTCCCCCTCTCGAGAAATGTCAGAGCCGCAGATAGAACGGCCGAGGTATATATATATATAATCAACTCCCTTTAAATTTAATTTATTATAACATTATTTTCAACACTTCCAAGAAAGGAATTGTAGTGTTTATAACATTTTTTATTTCTTCATATCTTGATGATGGGAGCAATGTATCGTTATGAAACGTCGATTTCTTATTGTCTTTTCACCTGGCTTGTTTACCGAGAATATCTTGAATATAAGATACATTAAGCTTGCTAGAAATAATTATATTTGATTGTAATATACAGGGTGTATATAAATGAATAATGGGGTTTAACACATTATAATATTTATTACATTAAACTTACAGTTAAAAATGATATGTCAAATGAAAAAGTAACTCAAACAGTTTAGTTTGTTGGCACCAGTGCACATGTGCGTGTAATGTTTCTGCCGCAATCCACTAGACAGCGGCAGTAGCAAAGATGGCGACTAGTAAACAGAAAGCGTTTTGTGTTTTGCAGTTTGTAAAGACTGAATCTGCAGTTACTGTACAACGTGCATTCCGCATTAAGTTCGGTTGTGATCATCCTAGTGATAATAACATTCGTAGATGGTATCATCATTTTGAAGATGCCGGCTGCTTTTGTAAAGGGAAGAGCATGGGACGACCAAGAGTAAGTGAAGAGAGTGTTGAGCAAGTGAGAGAGTCATTCACTTGTAGCCCAAACAAATCAGTCCGGAAGGCTTTTCCTTGTTCCATTTTATACCCTGCCTTTAACTGCTATGGTCATATCGGCGGCCGTTCTCCTTTGGAAAATATTGACTGGTCTGCTAGTGTTAAGTCGTTATCTTTGGTTTTTAATCATTAGAACACGCACACATTCACACTCTCATTCATACTTCCAGACTCTGGGGAAGATGGGGAATTATCTTGGTTGGAGAAAAATCCCCATCCCCACTGCCGGGAATCGAACCTGGGACCCTAGCACGGCAGGCAGGTGCTCTACCGACTGAGCTACGGGGCCAGCCCCGGAAGGCTACTTGTGACTTACAAGTTCCTGTGTCGACTGTTTGGAAAGTTGTAAGAAAACGCTTATGACTACATCCTTACCGTTTATAGTTATTACAGACTCTAAAGCCGACAGACCACAGATTACGTGTCAACTTTGCAAACAACATGTTTCATGACGATGACGATTTTATGGATCGCGTTGTCTTCAGTGATGAATCAACCTTTCACCTTAGTGGACATGTTAGTACTCATAATGTGCACATCTGGGGCTCAGAAAAGCCTCACGAGATGGTACAAATGCAACGAGTTTCCCCTAAAGTGAATGTTTTTGTGCCGTATCCCGGCGAAAAGCTTATGAGCCTTTCTTTTTCGGTAAACCTATTGTAACTGGCACTTCTTGTCTTGATACACTAGAGCAATGGCTCTTCCCTCAGTTGGAAGAAAATGAGCCAGAGAAGTTCATTTTCCAGCAAGATGGTGCGCCAGCTCACCGGCATAATGAAGTATGCGATTGGATGAACACCATTGTATCCGAGCGCTGGATAGGCCGCAAGGGTCCCAATGACAGGGCTTGCTATGCATGGCCTCCACGTTCTCCTGACCTAATGCTATGCGATTTTTACCTTTGGGGCTTCATCAAGGATCGTGTGTAGGTGCCTCCACTACCTGCTGACCTCCCTGAATTAAGAAACTGGATTGAAGCAGCTGTTGCTACAATTACTGAATACACACTTATCAACGTTTGGGAAGAACTCGGCTATAGGCTTGATGTGTGCCGTGTGACAAAGGGTAGTCTCATTGAACATTTATAGGTTCTTGGTAAAACTTTTTGAGTTGCTTTTTCATGTTATATATCATTTATAACTGTAAGTTGAATGTAATAAATATTATAAAGAGTTAAAACCTCGATATTCAGTTTTATACACCCTGTATAATGGAGTTAATAATGCGAGGTGTGAAAGCAATGAATCTTACCTTCAGGCACATGGACAGCATCTGTGAAATGTTTGAGAGGAGAACTGATGTCAATAAAGTCCTCAACTACGCGGCTAACAACAGCGTTCTGGATCCGGTCCTTCAGCTCATACAGTTTCTGTGACAAGGACCTGGCAACAGTATTTAATTCCATCCTACAGCCCATCTCTAGTGTTGGTTCTCATGTACTCACTACTCTACAACACAACTCTTACATATTCTATACACCTTTATATGTACATTAGACCACTTGACTCTCACCAAGGTATCACGAGTTCAATCCTAGGTGACCACCCGTGAGATTTGTGGTGGACAACAAGGTGCACAGACAGTTTTTTTTAGAGGATATCTGGTCTGCTCCATTGGCATGTAGTATTAAGGGAAGGAGTATAAGAGTAAGTAATAAAATTAAAAAGAAACATCTTTATAGATGAATACACAAAAACAGAAAATGTCTACAATGTAGTAGTAGTAGTAGTAGTAGTCTAATGCCCGTTAGCTTGGATATATTCCATTTGCTTTCTTGCTTCCCAGTATAGTTCAGTTATTGTTCTTGTGGGTGATGTTTTGAGAGCCGGACAGACAGAAAGGTGGTCTTTATTCATTATGGAATCGATATCTTGACACAGGATACAGTTTGGAGATTTAAAGATTTTAATTTTATGAAGATGAAATGTCTACAATTGAAGCAGGTACATTGCTACCTTATATTCAAGTTTCATTGTACAAGGGTGGTCTGAAAAGTTTCCAACCCAATAAAGACACAAGACATATTTTCAGAATTTTTATTTTTTCATTTTTCAACATAATCTCCGTGTAAGTCCACAAACTTCTCCCAGCAATGCTCTCATCTCTGTAAATCGTCCAAATAGTACTGGGCAGTTTTCTCTGCAAAGTAATTGTTCACGAAGGTGATTGCCTATTCATTCTTCTTCTTCTCTGTCCTCCGAGCACAATTTTCAGATGAGGGAACAAAAAGAAGTCGCTTGGGGCTAGATCTGGTGAGTAAGGCAGATGGTCAAGCAGTTCAAATCATAATTCGTGGATTTTTGCCATTACAACCACTTAGGTGTGAGACAGTGCGTTGTCTCGGCGAAACAGGATTTTCTTTTTCTTCAAATGTTGTCGTTTTTCCGCAAGTTCTGCCTTCAACTTGTCAAGTAATGATACGTAGTATCCTCCTGTAATGGTATTTCCTTTTTGAAGATAATCGATTAAAATAACTACATGACTATCCCCAAAAACAGATGCCATCACTTTCCCAGTCAAAAAAGCAGTTTTTGCTTTTTCTGGAGCCAGTTGCCCCTTTGCAGTGAACTGCTTGGATTGTATTTTTGTTTTGGGCATATAACGGTGTATCCAAGTTTCATCTAAAGTAATTAATCAGTGCCAAAACTCATATTTTTATTGCACCTAAACTGCGCCAACAGAGCATTGGAAATGTTCATTGGAACACATTTTTGGTCTAACATTAAGCAAACATGGCACCCAGCGTGCGAACAGCTTTCTCGTGTCTAAATGTTGATTTAATATGTGACGAATACCTTCTTTTGACATGTTCATAGCCTCTGCTATCTCTCTCACTTTAATTCGGCGTATGTCTAGTACCATTTGGTAAACTTTGGCGATGTTTTCGGACCTCCTGTACATTCATCGTCTTCCAAGCTCTTACGGCCACGTTTAAATTCAACTCCCAAAATTTCACTGTGGTAAATTATAGTGCAAAGTCCTCATGCACAGAATCCAACTCATCTTTGATTCGCGTAGGCGTGTTGCCTTTCAAAAACAAATATTTAATGACAGCTCGATATTCGTTTTTGTCCATTTTCATAAAAACACTCACATCAACTTACTCAAATGACTGTTACATAACAACTGAGCATCCAAAATGGCTGAAACTTTGATGAGTAACTTTGAACAACAAAATTCACTAGCTTTTATTTAGAGTGCTGCGATCTACATTTTGAGGCTGGAAACTTTTCAGACTACTCTCATACACCTCTATACGTAATTTAGCATATATATAGTTTGCAGAATTTTATATAAAAGCAACTAGAGGAAACCTGCTCCAATGTTGCTTTGTCCACCATACATTTCACATTCAGTCACCTGGGATCAAACCCAGGATGCTTTGGTGAGAGTCGAGTGGTCTATCCACTTGGCCACATGCAGCCTTACAAAGACGTTTTAAAGAAAGACACATATTTGAAATTGTCAGTGGATTGACACCTTAGTATCACTAACTTATCTCTCAGAACATGGGAGTTAACAGCATCTATCATTTTGAGGACTTCCTCCCAACATCAATAAAGGTTCATTGAGCATGGATGTGAAATTGTTAGACCATTATTAAAGGCTTTGCCTCTTTGTTGACATCAATAACTTTTGTTGTACACCACAAAAGGCAGAAGAAATGTATTCTGTGAGGAAACAGACTGATATACAGTAGTAGATGGGAATGAATCATGGGAACTTTATGCAGAAAGGTGCCGCAACAGACAACATGTTCAGCAACATTCTCATGAATTCACCAATGTCTGAGAGTGGCTCATTAAAGAGGACTGTTTCTATGTTGGGGCATAAGAGAGGTACAAAGTATGAGTTCTTCATGACATCAGCACAAAATGCATTGCAGAAAGGGAAGACACAAAAAACTGAACCCATATCAGGTTCAGCAGGTACAAGAATCAGATGTGACAGACTAAGTCAATAAGAACTTTATGCCATCACATGTTATGTTAAAAAATTTGTTAAAATGTGCCTTGTTCACTGATTAGGCCGGGTTTACCTGCGACAATATCTTTATACTCACAAAAATCATCATGAAGTATGACAGAACAAACATTTACAGAACTCTTGCCTAAAACATTAAGGGTGGTATCATTCATGTTCAACATATTGGTCCTTGATGTCCTTGATGTGTGTTTGGAGGAACTAGTCTCTCATAAATATATGAAAAAGTAAGTGACGAGTGTCAATAAACCAACCACAAATAATTTTTATATTATATTGGTCCTTATTTCTTTTAACTGTGTCTGAATGAAGAGACATAGCTACAGTTTCTCAGAAATAAATTTCATTATCTGAAAAGTTTCCGACCAAATAAAATACAAGACAATTTTTCAGTTTTTTTCTTTACAACATACCTCCTTGTAACTCTACACACTTCTCCCAGTGATGTTCCCATCTCTGTAACCCGTCCAAATAGTACTCGGCATTTTTCAACATAGTCTCCTTGTAACTCTACACACTTCTCCCAGCGATGCTCCCATCTCTGTAACCTGTCCAAATAGTACTCAGCGTTTCTCAACATATCTTCTTGTAACTCTACACACTTCTCCCAGCGATGCTCCCATCTCTGTAACCTGTCCAAATAGTACTCGGTGTTTTTCAACATAATCTCCTTGTAACTCTACACACTTCTCCCAGCGATGTTCCCATCTCTGTAACCCGTCCAAATAGTACTCGGCATTTTTCAACATAGTCTCCTTGTAACTCTACACACTTCTCCCAGCGATGTTCCCATCTCTGTAACCCGTCCAAATAGTACTCGGCATTTTTAAACATAGTCTCCTTGTAACTCTACACACTTCTCCCAGCGATGCTCCCATCTCTGTAACCTGTCCAAATAGTACTCGGCGTTTCTCAACATATCTTCTTGTAACTCTACACACTTTTCCCAGCGATGCTCCCATCTCTGTAACCTGTCCAAATAGTACTCGGTGTTTTTCAACATAGTCTCCTTGTAACTCTACACACTTCTCCCAGCGATGTTCCCATCTCTGTAACCCGTCCAAATAGTACTCGACGTTTTTCAACATAGTCTCCTTGTAACTCTACACACTTCTCCCAGTGATGTTCCCATCTCTGTAACCCGTCCAAATAGTACTCGGCGTTTCTCAACATAGTCTCCTTGTAACTGTACACACTTCTCCCAGCGATGTTCCCATCTCTGTAACCCGTCCAAATAGTACTCGGCGTTTCTCAACATAGTCTCCTTGTAACTGTACACACTTCTCCCAGTGATGCTCCCATCTCTGTAACCCGTCCAAATAGTACTCGGCGTTTTTCAACATAGTCTCATTGTAACTCTACACACTTCTCCCAGCGATGCTCCCATCTCTGTAACTCGTCCAAATAGTACTCGGCGTCTTTCAACATAGTCTCCTTGTAACTCTACACACTTCTCCCAGCGATGCTCCCATCTCTGTAACCCGTCCAAATAGTACTCGCGTTTTTCAACATAGTCTTCTTGTAACTCTACACACTTCTCCCAGCGATGCTCCCATCTCTGTAACTCGTCCAAATAGTACTCGGCATTTCTAAACATAGTCTCCTTGTAACTCTACACACTTCTCCCAGCAATGTTCCCATCTCTGTAACCTGTCCAAATAGTACTCGGCGTTTCTCAACATAGTCTCCTTGTAACTGTACACACTTCTCCCAGCGATGTTCCCATCTCTGTAACCCGTCCAAATAGTACTCGGCGTTTCTCAACATAGTCTCCTTGTAACTGTACACACTTCTCCCAGTGATGCTCCCATCTCTGTAACCCGTCCAAATAGTACTCGGCATTTTTCAACATAGTCTCATTGTAACTCTACACACTTCTCCCAGCGATGCTCCCATCTCTGTAACTCGTCCAAATAGTACTCGGCGTCTTTCAACATAGTCTCCTTGTAACTCTACACACTTCTCCCAGCGATGCTCCCATCTCTGAAACCTGTCCAAATAGTACTCGGTGTTTTTCAACATAGTCTCCTTGTAACTCTACACACTTCTCCCAGCGATGCTCCCATCTCTGTAACCCGTCCAAATAGTACTCGGCGTTTCTCAACATAGTCTCCTTGTAACTCTACACACTTCTCCCAGCAATGTTCCCATCTCTGTAACCTGTCCAAATAGTACTCGGCGTTTCTCAACATAGTCTCCTTGTAACTGTACACACTTCTCCCAGCGATGCTCCCATCTCTGTAACTCGTCCAAATAGTACTCGGCGTTTCTCAACATAGTCTCCTTGTAACTGTACACACTTCTCCCAGCGATGTTCTCATCTCTGTAACCGGTCCAAATAGTACTCGGCGTTTCTCAACATAGTCTCCTTTAACTGTACACACTTCTCCCAGTGATGCTACCATCTCTGTAACCCGTCCAAATAGTACTCTGCATTTTTCAACATAGTCTCCTTGTAACTCTACACACTTCTCCCAATGATGTTCCCATCTCTGAAACTTGTCCAAATAGTACTCGGCATCTTTCAACATAGTCTCCTTGTAACTCTACACATTTCTCCCAGTGATACTCCCATCTCTGTAGCCCGTCCAAATAATACTCGGAGTTTTTCAATATAGTCTCCTTGTAACTCTACACACTTCTCCCAGCAATGCTCCCATCTCTGTAACCCGTCCAAATAGTACTCGGCATTTCTCTCTGCAAAATAATTGTTCACAAAGGATATTGCCTCTTCATTGACGAAAATCTCTGTCCTCCGAGCACAATTTTCAGATGAGGGAACAAAAAGAAGTCACTTGGGGCTAGATCTGGTGAGTCAAGCAGTTCAAACCATAATTCGTGGATTTTCGCCATTGCAACCGCTGAGGTGTGAGACCACGTGTTGTCTTGGTGAAACAGGATTTTCTTTTTCTGCAAATATGGCCGTTTTTCCGCAAGTTCTGCCCTCAGCTTGTCAAGTAATGATGCGTAGTATGCTTCTGTAATGGTTTTTCGTTTCTGAACATAATCGATTAAAATAACTCCATGACTATCCCAAAAAACAGTCACCATCACTTTCTCAGCTGAAAAAACAGTTTCTGCTTTTTTTGGAGTCAGTTGCCCCTTTGGAGTCCACTGTTTGGACTGTATTTTTGTTTCGGGCATATAATAGTGTATCCTAGTTTCATCTACAGTAATTAATCAGCGCCAAAACTCGAATTTATTGCGCCTAAACTGCGCCAACAGAGCGTTGGAAATGTTCATTCACACACGTTTTTGGTATGTGAGCAAACACGGCACCCAATGCGCAGACAGCTTTCTCATGTCTAAATGTTGATTTAATATGTGACAAACATGTTCTTTTGACATGTTCATAGCCTCTGCTATCTCTCTCACTTTAATTCAGCAGTCGTCTAGCACCATTTGGTGAAATTTGGCGATGTTTTCGTCGGTAGTTGCAGCTTTTGGACGTCCCGAACTTTCATCGTCTCCCAAGCTCTTACAGCCACGTTTAAATTCAGCTGCCCAAAATTTCACTGTGGTAAATGATGGTGCAGAGCCCCCATACACAGAACCCAACTCATATTTGATTTGCATTTAAATTTAGTATTACTGACAGAGGAAACAATGAAAGTATTCCTGAAGTAAAATTAAATAATAAATTAATTTCAACCAAAAGTGAAACAAACTTTTTAGGCTTGTGGATACAGGATAACTTAAAATGGAAAACTCATACAAATCATGTACTAACCAAATTAAGCAGGAATATATATGCTCTAAGAATATTAAGTCAAAATGTCAGCCTTCGTGTACTTTTAATGTCCTATTATGCACATATACATTCTATAATTAAATATGGAATAATATTTTGGGGAAATTCACCAGAAGCCAAAGATATATTTATTAAACAAAACAAGCCATTCGAATTATAGGCAATGAAAAAATGCTATGTTCATGTAAGCCACTGTTCAAAAAGGTTTGTATACTTCCTTTGGCATGTGTTTATATACTGGAGACAGCTTTATTTGTAAAAAGAAATAGATTTAACTTTCAAAACAATGGAAGTGTTCATATGCATTACACGAGGCATATTAATGGCATATTTAATGACAGCTCGATACTCGATTTAGTCCATTTTCATAAAAACACTCACATCAACTCACTCAAACGACTGTTACATAACAACTGAGCATCCAAAATGGCTAAAACTTTGGTGAGTAACTTGTCAACAGATGTACAACGAAATCCACTAGCTTTTATTTACGAGTGATGCCATCTTCATGTTGAGGCCAGAAACTTTTCAGACCACCCTCGAAATTGTATCCATTGAATTTGTTGTTTTACACAATGCTGTGCCCGCTTATTTCAGTCAGATAGCATGAAATTCTGCATAGATCAATTGGTTGATAGGGATTGATTGCATGGGCTGCTCTTTGTCTGAGGATATTTAAACTCCTTGATTTATGTGACACCTCTACCAAATATTGACACAGAGCATATCCACCTTGAAATTGACCAAATATAAAGCACTCCAGGAATTAGCAACAGGGTATGAGTTAGCATCAAACACAGAATTAGAGTTCACATGAAAACAAGAGGAAACATTTCCCTGACATTCAACAGATTTTGAATACTCCCCTAACTCTTCTGACCTTTTTGAACACTGTTTCAACTGAATGGTCACTCAGCATGTAGCAGCATTAGAATATGGATGTTAACTACTGTCACCTTGGAAAGGAACATGAGAGTTACACACTAACAGAATCCTGGAAAGTATCCCATTATTGTGAAGTCACTCTGTAATACACATATTTTAGCGTTGTCATTCTTATTCTGGTTTCCATTCTTTGTTATTGTAGAAGCAAATGTAACTGAAAACCTTCCAAGTAGGATGTTTTAAGTAAACAGCTTGGTCTTGATGCTAAAAGAGCCTTTACCTGGCCACATCCTGCGCTTGTGGCGTATCCCCATGACCCCTTCGACAGAGCTCACTCAACTGATGTGAAAGAATGTCAACTTCATCGCAGAGGCCCAGTATTTCTGCCTTGTGCACTCCTGGTAGTCCATCTGCTACCTGTAACATTGAATGGAAAGTTCTGTACTCATAACCACTTTCAGATTTGCTACTAAACTGTGTTCTGACAGTAATCAAATTATTTTTACCACAGTTTCCTTTATTTTGCAAATTGTTAAGGAATTAAAATGCACTATAAACCAGATGTAATGCCATTCTTATCCATAGGATTTACTTTCTAAAACTAATTTCAATAATAAAACAACAAACAGATTGTAATGCATTATTTTCATTGATACTTTTAATGAATATCTTAGATTAAAATACGGGCACCAGAAGGTTTGAGAACAACATTAATATCCTCTTCTCTTTTTAGAACAGTGTATCTATGAAAATGAACATAAAAAGATCTAGTTTTCCTCTCAATACCTTGAATTAAAACATATTGTACACAAAAATTTAACAAACTAAGTCAAACTATTGTTAAGATAATTTTTTATTCATTTAAACTTCTTTGTCACAAAAATAATGATGCTGTTATCATATCAGTAAGTATTATACATGCAGGCCGACTGTCTTACTTTAAAAAACTGATGGATTATCAAAACTTCATTTGTACGTAATTCTGAGTTAAAAGTAATCCATTCTCTTCCACTTGATTACATATAAATTAGGTTCAACTGTATAAATTTCTTTTATTTCCCTTTCACTTAAGATATTACAAAGCTCAAGTGCAAAATATTTCTAAATGAGTTCCAAGTTTTGTACAATAACTTCAAACTTTATTCAAAAAGGTGTAGAGTGAATTTCATTTTGAAAATTTGCAATTTATTGCTTAATTACTTAACTCACATAAAAAGTATGACACTGCCATATAATACCCCAAATGTGTATAAGGTGCGTTAAAAAATAAACGAGCCAGAGACAATTACAGAAACCAGTTCCTGTATGTTAGAAGTATTGGCCCTGGCTGTAGAGACACTTGTCCCACTGTGACACATGGCACTGAATGGCTGTCTCATCAAAGTCCTGGAGCTGTGATGTGAGCCAGTTCCTGTATGTTAGAAGTATTGGCCCTGGCTGTTGAGACATTTGTCCCACTGTGACACAAGGCAGTGAATGGCTGTATCATAAAAGTCCCAGAGCTGTGATGTGAGCCAGTTCCTGTATGTTAGAAGTACTGGCCCTGGCTGTAGAGACACTTGTCCCACTGTGACACATGGCACTGAATGGCTGTCTCATCAAAGTCCCAGAGCTGTGATGTGAGCCAGTTCCTGTATGTTAGAAGTATTGGCCCTGGCTGTAGAGACACTTGTCCCACTGTGACACATGGCACTGAATGGCTGTCTCATCAAAGTCCCAGAGCTGTGATGTGAGCCAGTTCCTGTATGTTAGAAGTACTGGCCCTGGCTGTAGAGACACTTGTCCCACTGTGACACATGGCACTGAATGGCTGTCTCATCAAAGTCCCAGAGCTGTGATGTGAGCCAGTTCCTGTATGTTAGAAGTATTGGCCCTGGCTGTAGAGACACTTGTCCCACTGTGACACATGGCACTGAATGGCTGTCTCATCAAAGTCCCAGAGCTGTGATGTGAGCCAGTTCCTGTATGTTAGAAGTATTGGCGCTGGCTGTAGAGACACTTGTCCCACTGTGACACATGGCACTGAATGGCTGTCTCATCAAAGTCCCGGGGCTGTGATGTGAGCCAGTTAATGTATGTTAGAAGTATTGGCCCTGGCTGTAGAGACACTTGTCCCACTGTGACACATGGCACTGAATGGCTGTCTCATCAAAGTCCCGGGGCTGTGATGTGAGCCAGTACATGTATGTTAGAAGTATTGGCCCTGGCTGTAGAGACAATTGTCCCACTGTGACACAAGACGGTGAACGGCTGTATCATAAAAGTCCCGGGGCTGTGATGTGAGCCAGTTCCTGTATGTTAGAAGTATTGGCCCTGGCTGTTGAGTCACTTGTCCCACTGTGACACATGGCACTGAATGGCTGTCTCATCAAAGTCCCGAGGCTGTGATGTGAGCCAGTACATGTATGTTAGAAGTATTGGCCCTGGCTGTAGAGACAATTGTCCCACTGTGACACAAGATGGTGAATGGCTGTATCATAAAAGTCCCGGGGCTGTGATGTGAGCCAGTTCCTGTATGTTAGAAGTATTGGCCCTGGCTGTAGACTCACTTGTCCCACTGTGACACATGGCACTGAATGGCTGTCTCATCAAAGTCCCGGGGCTGTGATGTGAGCCAGTACATGTATGTTAGAAGTATTGGCCCTGGCTGTAGAGACAATTGTCCCACTGTGACAAAAGACGGTGAATGGCTGTATCATAAAAGTCCCGGGGCTGTGATGTGAGCCAGTTCCTGTATGTTAGAAGTATTGGCCCTGGCTGTTGAGACACTTGTCCCACTGTGACACAAGGCAGTGAATGGCTGTCTCATAGAAGTCCTGGGGCTGTGATGTGAGCCAGTTCCTGTATGTTAGAAGTATTGGCCCTGGCTGTTGAGACAATTGTCCCACTGTGACACAAGGCAGTGAATGGCTGTCTCATAAAAGTCCCGGGGCTGTGATGTGAGCCAGTTCCTGTATGTTAGAAGTATTGGCCCTGGCTGTTGAGACACTCGTCCCACTGTGACACAAGACGGTGAATGGCTGTCTCATAAAAGTCTTGGGGCTGTGATGTGAGCCAGTACCTGTATGTTAGAAGTATTGGCCCTGGCTGTAGAGACAATTGTCCCACTGTGACACAAGACGGTGAATGGCTGTATCATAAAAGTCCCAGAGCTGTGATGTGAGCCAGTTCCTGTATGTTAGAAGTATTGGCTATGGCTGTTTAGACACTTGTCACACTGTGACACAAGGCGGTGAATGGCTGTCTCATAAAAGTCCCGGGGCTGTGATGTGAGCCAGTTCCTGTATGTTAGAAGTATTGGCCCTGGCTGTAGAGATACTCGTCCCACTGTGACACAAGACGGTGAATGGCTGTCTCATAAACGTCCCAGAGCTGTGATGTGAGACAGTACCTGTATGTTAGAAGTATTGGCCCTGGCTGTAGAGACACTCGTCCCACTGTGACACAAGACGGTGAATGGCTGTCTCATAAACGTCCCAGAGCTGTGATGTGAGCCAGTACCTGTATGTTAGAAGTATTGGCCCTGGCTGTAGAGACAATTGTCCCACTGTGACACAAGACGGTGAATGGCTGTCTCATAAAAGTCCCGGGGCTGTGATGTGAGCCAGTTCCTGTATGTTAGAAGTATTGGCCCTGGCTGTTGAGACACTCGCCCCACTGTGACACAAGACGGTGAATGGCTGTCTCATAAAAGTCTTGGGGCTGTGATGTGAGCCAGTACCTGTATGTTAGAAGTATTGGCCCTGGCTGTAGAGACAATTGTCCCACTGTGACACAAGACGGTGAATGGCTGTATCATAAAAGTCCCAGAGCTGTGATGTGAGCCAGTTCCTGTATGTTAGAAGTATTGGCTCTGGCTGTTTAGACACTTGTCACACTGTGACACAAGGCGGTGAATGGCTGTCTCATAAAAGTCCCGGGGCTGTGATGTGAGCCAGTTCCTGTATGTTAGAAGTATTGGCCCTGGCTGTAGAGATACTCGTCCCACTGTGACACAAGACGGTGAATGGCTGTCTCATAAACGTCCCAGAGCTGTGATGTGAGCCAGTACCTGTATGTTAGAAGTATTGGCCCTGGCTGTAGAGACACTCGTCCCACTGTGACACAAGACGGTGAATGGCTGTCTCATAAACGTCCCAGAGCTGTGATGTGAGCCAGTACCTGTATGTTAGAAGTATTGGCCCTGGCTGTAGAGACACTTGTCCCACTGTGACACATGGCACTGAATGGCTGTCTCATAAAAGTCCCGGGGCTGTGATGTGAGCCAGTTCCTGTATGTTAGAAGTATTGGCCCTGGCTGTTGAGAAAATTGTCCCACTGTGACACAAGACAGTGAATGGCTGTCTCATAAAAGTCCCAGGGCTGCGATGTGAGCCAGTTCCTGTATGTTAGAAGTATTGGCCCTGGCTGTAGAGACACTTGTCCCACTGTGACACATGGCACTGAATGGCTGTCTCATCAAAGTCCCGGGGATGTGATGTGAGCCAGTTCCTGTATGTTAGAAGTATTGGCCCTGGCTGTTGAGACAATTGTCCCACTGTGACACAAGACAGTGAATGGCTGTCTCATAAAAGTCCTGGGGCTGTGATGTGAGCCAGTACCTGTATGTTAGAAATATTGGCCCTGGCTGTTGAGACACTTGTCCCACTGTGACACATGGCACTGAATGGCTGTCTCATCAAAGTCCCGGGGATGTGATGTGAGCCAGTTCCTGTATGTTAGAAGTATTGGCCCTGGCTGTTGAGACACTTGTCCCACTGTGACACAAGGTAGTGAATGGCTGTCTCATAAAAGTCCTGGGGCTGTGATGTGAGACAGTTCCTGTATGTTAGAAGTATTGGCCTTGACTGTTGAGACACTTGTCCCATTGTGATACAAGGCGGTGAATGGCTGTCTCATAAAAGTCCTGGGGCTATGATGTGAGCCAGTTCCTGTATGTTAGAAGTATTGGCCCTGGCTGTAGAGACACTTGTCCCACTGTGACACAAGGTAGTGAATGGCTGTCTCATAAAAGTCCTGGGGCTGTGATGTGAGCCAGTTCGTGTATGTTAGAAGTACTGGCCCTGGCTGTTGAGACACTTGTCCCACTGTGACACAAGGCAATGAATGGCTGTCTCATAAAAGTCCTGGGGCTGTGATGTGAGCCAGTTCCTGTATGTTAGAAGTATTGGCCCTGACTGTTGAGACACTTGTCCCACTGTGACACAAGGTAGTGAATGGCTGTCTCATAAAAGTCCTGGGGCTGTGATGTGAGCAAGTTCCTGTATGTTAGAAGTATTGGCCCTGGCTGTAGAGACACTTGTCCCACTGTGACACAAGGTAGTGAATGGCTGTCTCATAAAAGTCCTGGGGCTGTGATGTGAGCCAGTTCCTGTATGTTAGAAGTATTGGCCCTGACTGTTGAGACACTTGTCCCACTGTGACACAAGGCAATGAATGGCTGTCTCATAAAAGTCCTGGGGCTGTGATGTGAGCCAGTTCCTGTATGTTAGAAGTATTGGCCCTGGCTGTAGAGATACTTGTCCCACTGTGACACAAGGTAGTGAATGGCTGTCTCATAAAAGTCCTGGGGCTGTGATGTGAGCCAGTTCCTGTATGTTAGAAGTATTGGCCCTGGCTGTTGAGACACTTGTCCCACTGTGACACAAGGCAATGAATGGCTGTCTCATAAAAGTCCTGGGGCTGTGATGTGAGCCAGATCCTGTATGTTAGAAGTATTGGCCCTGACTGTTGAGACACTTGTCCCATTGTGATACAAGGCGGTGAATGGCTGTCTCATAAAAGTCCTGGGGCTATGATGTGAGCCAATTCCTGTATGTTAGAAGTATTGGCCCTGGCTGTAGAGACACTTGTCCCACTGTGACACAAGGTAGTGAATGGCTGTCTCATAAAAATCCTGGGGCTGTGATGTGAGCCAGTTCCTGTATGTTAGAAGTACTGGCCCTGGCTGTTGAGACACTTGTCCCACTGTGACACAAGGCAATGAATGGCTGTCTCATAAAAGTCCTGGGGCTGTGATGTGAGCCAGTTCGTGTATGTTAGAAGTATTGGCCCTGACTGTTGAGACACTTGTCCCACTGTGACACAAGGTAGTGAATGGCTGTCTCATAAAAGTCCTGGGGCTGTGATGTGAGCCAGTTTGTGTATGTTAGAAGTATTGGCCCTGACTGTTGAGACACTTGTCCCACTGTGACACAAGGCAGTGAATGGCTGTCTCATAAAAGTCCTGAGTCTGTGATGTGAGCCAGTTCCTGTATGTTAGAAGTATTGGCCCTGGCTGTAGAGACACTTGTCCCACTGTGACACAAGGTAGTGAATGGCTGTCTCATAAAATTCCCGCGGCTGTGATGTGAGCCAGTTCCTGTATGTTAGAAGTATTGGCCCTGGCTGTAGAGACACTTGTCCCACTGTGACACAAGGTAGTGAATGGCTGTCTCATAAAAGTCCCGCGGCTGTGATGTGAGACAGTTCCTGTATGTTAGAAGTATTGGCCCTGGCTGTTGAGACACTTGTCCCACTGTGACACAAGGTAGTGAATGGCTGTCTCATAAAAGTCTTGGGGCTGTGATTTGAGCCAGTACCTGTATGTTAGAAGTATTGGCCCTGACTGTTGAGACACTTGTCCCATTGTGATACAAGGCGGTGAATGGCTGTCTCATAAAAGTCCTGGGGCTATGATGTGAGCCAGTTCCTGTATGTTAGAAGTATTGGCCCTGGCTATAGAGACACTTGTCCCACTGTGGCACAAGGCAGTGAATGGCTGTCTCATAAAATTCCCGGGGCTGGGATGTGAGCCAGTTCCTGTATGTTAGAAGTATTGACCCTGGCTGTTGAGACACTTGTCCTACTGTGACACAAGGCGGTGAATGGCTGTATCATAAAAGTCCTGCAACTACGGTGTGAGCCTGTACCTGTATGTCTGAAGTATTTGTCCTGGCTGTAGAGACACTTGTCCCACTGTGGCACAAGGCAGTGAATGGCTGTCTCATAAAATTCCCGGGGCTGGGATGTGAGCCAGTTCCTGTATGTTAGAAGTATTGACCCTGGCTGTTGAGACACTTGTCCTACTGTGACACAAGGCGGTGAATGGCTGTATCATAAAAGTCCTGCAACTACGGTGTGAGCCAGTTCCTGTATGTCTGAAGTATTTGTCCTGGCTGTAGAGACACTTGTCCCACTGTGACGCAAGGCAGTGAATGGCTGTCTCATAAAAGTCCTGGAGCTGTGATGTGAGCCAGTTCCTGTATGTTAGAAGTATTGACCCTGGCTGTTGAGACACTTGTCCTACTGTGACACAAGGCGGTGAATGGCTGTATCATAAAAGTCCTGCAACTACGGTGTGAGCCAGTTCCTGTATGTCTGAAGTATTTGTCCTGGCTGTAGAGACACTTGTCCCACTGTGGCACAAGGCAGTGAATGGCTGTCTCATAAAATTCCCGGGGCTGGGATGTGAGCCAGTTCCTGTATGTTAGAAGTATTGACCCTGGCTGTTGAGACACTTGTCCTACTGTGACACAAGGCGGTGAATGGCTGTCTCATAAAAGTCCTGGGGCTATGATGTGAGCCAGTTCCTGTATGTTAGAAGTATTGGTACTGGCTGGAGAGACACTTGTCCCACTGTGACACAAGGCAGTGAATGGCTGTCTCATAAAAGTCCTGCAACTACGGTGTGAGCCAGTACCTGTATGTCTGAAGTATTTGTCCTGGCTGTAGAGACACTTGTCCCACTGTGGCACAAGGCAGTGAATGGCTGTCTCATAAAATTCCCGGGGCTGGGATGTGAGCCAGTTCCTGTATGTTAGAAGTATTGACCCTGGCTGTTGAGACACTTGTCCTACTGTGACACAACACAGTGAATGGCTGTCTCATAAAAGTCCCGGGGCTGTGATGTGAGCCGGTTCTACACGTACAGCTGGACATCATCTGAGGTGAATCATTTGTCCCTCAGAGCCTTTTTAAGGGGACGAAAAATGGCATAATCACAGGGGGAGAGGTCTGGATTGAATGCAGGCTGGCCGACAACCCCCTATTTAAATTTCTGCAGGAGTGCCGGAACTGTGTTGGCCATATGAGGCTTTGCATTGTCATGGAGCAGAATGACCCCATGGGTGAGATTGCCTGGTCATTTTGATTTGATCGCCTGGCAAAGGTTGGTCAAGGATTGTGAGTAACACTGGGCATTCACTGTTGTCCCGTGCTGAAGCAAGTGTATCAGAAGGGAGGCATCTTGGTCAAAGAAAAACGTCAGCATAACCTTTCCTGCACTTGTGTGGATGGCCTTGGCTTTTTTTGGTGGTGACCCTGGATGCCTCCACTGTAGGCTTTGTCATTTTTATTCTGGTTCAAAGTGATGACACCATGACAGTGATGACACCATGACTTACCTCCAGCTACCATTCGTTCCAGGAACTCATTCCCTTCCCTAGCATAGCACTGCAGATCACCAAGACAGTGATGACACAATGACTTACCTCCAGCCACCACTCATGCCAGGAACTCATTCCCTTCCCTAGCAGAGCACTGCAGATCACCAAGACAGTGGGCCATTTAACATGCCTTCTAGCGTGGTTAAAGACTGTGGGGCACCCATTGGGCACACACTTTGCACAAGAGCAGTCGTTCCTTCATGATGGTGTGAACACTTCCAAAGCTCAATCCGACCTCGGTGGCTATGGCTTTCACTGTCACTTGATGGTCCTGTTTAATGAGTGCATCAACCAGCTGGACAATGTCATCAGAAATACAGTGTGGTGCTCCAGACCGTACATCATCAGTTAACGACACCCGTCCTCCCCTGAAACGCTTGTGCCACACCTTGACCCTTGCAAGGGACATGCAGTGTTTGCTGTACACTTGTGACATTCGTCAATGCATGTCTGTTCCCCCTACTTCTTCTGCTGTCAGAAAATGAACAATGCTTTGAGATATACTACCTCCTCCGGTAGGTCGGTTGCCGGTCTCCGCGCCTCTACTGAGACCATTTAGGGACCACCAGTCAGGGAAATTTGGAGCTCGGCTGCTGGGCTCGTCGCCGTCCCGCAGTAGGAGAGCATGTCCGTAGTCCCAGCCTGTCGGGGGAAGTCTCTAAGTAAACTGTAGGGACCCTGCTCTCTACACTGCCATGGTTCCTTGGGTCCACCACCCTCTATCTCCTCTCACCTCATCCTTCCTCTCGGGGGTGCCGTACTTGAGGGCATAGGCACAATGGGCCCAGCATGGTTGGCTAAGTACCGAATCCCCTCCGTACTCTTCTTTTGATGCCTCCATTTCAATGTTTGCAATGTGACTGGCAGCATTGGATGATTGATGCATGCCGCTGCTAGCTTTGTATAGTCACATGACGTGTACATGTGCCCTCTAGCATCAAGCTGTGAACTTCCATGCTCTGGTCAGAGTAACACTTTGTTATACACGCCAGAATATTACCATCCTGTCACTGGTTTGCAGATACCAGACTCTGGCTCGTTTCTTTTTGAAGGCCCCTTATACAAAACAGAAACTATGTAGCTTCAAAATTGTATAGTATAGAAATTTCCTCATCGTCCCCCTTAAACGGAAATGCCTAATGAAATGATATTTTACTATCCCTGTGTCAGTTGGGTTGCTTGTTTGAACAAAGAGAGCAGCAATTCAAGAACACATTGTTACAATAATCAGAAAAACAATCATAACAAAACAAGAGAAACAACATAGAAATAAACTTACACCAGCTTTCTTCTGATCCTGGAAAGCAGTCACAGAAAAGCATATTCAGTTATATTATTTGTTTTGTAAACATAATTTTCTTTATTTGGTAAATAATGAGAAAATTTATAATTTTTTTCCAAGTACGTTAACTTCTCAGGTTTTTTCATGTTTAAGACCTGGCATGCTCTTGACAAATCACTTGATGTATATTCTAGGCAAGTTTAGCTTTTGGATATTCTCTTCCTCAAATGGAGTTTTTGAATATTCTGATTGATGTTCCAAGTTCAAGTTTCAGTGATGCTGCTGTATCATTGATTCTAGTTTGGATTAACTTTCTTGGAGAGGTGATATCTCTTAGTGTTCTCATGTGCCATGCAGGTAACACAACTGTGCAATAAATTATTTCATTTCAAATTTTATTTTAAAGTTCCATATTTATTTTTATAATTACCACAGTTACATTTTTATAAGTATTTAAAAAAAATCCTAGCTAATTAAACAATTCTATTTTGATCATAGAAAGAAATCTGGTGAACACACAATATTGTGAAAGAACTGAGAGATTTCACTGCTCCAACAAAATTAATCTATTATGTGTGATTATAGGAATTTAGTAACATGACATCAAAATTAATTGAAATACTATTTATAGTTGGTTTTTAACATTTTGTCACAATTTTACATTATTGAGGGACTAGTTTTGGAAGCTGCTGTTTCCATTTTCAACCTCGGTCCAACTAATCCTTGGGCTCAATCACCCAGACTGAGCCAATGCCACTGAGACTTGTAAATGGTACATCCAACATGGGGCATAAATAAGGGAGGGTGAAAATACAACATTACTTATATAAATTCCCATATTCAATCACTCTATACTCTCACCATGCTTACTTATGAGGCGATGTAAACTATGTATTACTCTGCTGGCGACCGTGACTGGAGGGAATAGTCGCACTATTTTATCCAACTGTGGCAAACATATGCGCTGTCAAAGAAGTTTTGCTCTGCCATTTTCAATGTTTGAATGGCTTATGTGGTGGTGCTTTTACATTAAGATTAAATGCAAAGGAGTGTGTACTGTGTACTATATGCGCACAATTTTTTGAACATTTGGGCCCCAAGCCCTCATTTGGTAGGTTTTGTCTAATTCCGTAAATACAGATAACAACTTTGAAACATGAAATGTGCTATACACTCTGACATCTAGTGGCTAATATGCTAAACTTTCACATGTGTGCTGTTTCATTTTGAGCAATTTTGAGGTTAATTATTAGCTAACTAGTTTACAACAAATCTAAGAGCAAAATGCATGTTGTGGATGTTATGGCTCTCAAAAGGTGACATTATTATTTGTCTACCTACATGTAACTGTGATCTGAATGCAACTGAGCTGGCATGGGCAAAATTAAAGAATTTTTTTCAGAGGATGCAATGTCCACAAATCTGTGGAAACTTGCTATAGAAGCAACGGATTGGAAAGGATACTCCAAAAGTTGGAAATGCAATATTGGAGAAACGATGGTGTAATAGAAAATGCAATTGATGAAATTATCAACAACACATCAGAGGATACCAGTGATGAAAGTGATGCAACAGACTTGGAAACTAAAGGACCATAAAGTGAGTGTCTATAGCTGTCGTAATATTTTTTTTCTACTTTTATGTGCTCCATAGTATAGTAAATATATAAGCATGTAACTTACTGGATGGAGTTCAATTTGTTTGTCCACACATCTCACACCTTTGGCGCACATCTTAGCTTATCTTTGGCTGAATTGTATTTTTCTAGATTGACTACACTGCAGAAACAAGCGCATTTTAGCTCTTTTCTTATTTTAGTTAATTAATGGAAATCATTTCTTCACACTAGCTGTATATAGGCTAAGGTCTTTGATATATAGAGTCAACATGAAAAATTCAGTGCCATTCCATCCAATCGGTTATACGAGTCAAATGGAGAATTTAATGTCATGACGGCAAGTTGGCCATGGTAGCTAAATGGGTTAGAGCGACTGGATGGAAACCAGGAGATTCGTGGTTCAAATCCCAGTCATGGCATTGAATTTTTCATACTATCTCTTTTCTTCTGCTCTGCCTGCACCACACAAAATCCAGCACTCAAGAAAATGTGCACATATAGTAATACATTTCTCCTTTTGTATGTTAAAAAGTGACTGGATGCTTACAACAATTGCACGGAGATTGCTCAAACATTTTAGTTCACACAACCCATTTCATTTGTAAATTAAATTTAAGGCACGGGGACGATTATAATTTAAAAAATAGAAATTGTGTCATGAATTTTGAAATAACGCCAATCGTTTGTCTTTGTTTTATTTTCAGAGTTTGGTAATGAATACAAAATCTGTCACCTAGCAGCAGTAACGATGGCAATGGGAAAAAACAAATTGACTGAAGATGTAAATGATTTATTTGTGAAACTAGTCTCTTGAATTCTGTGGAAATTTCATTAATTTTTAAAACATATATGAAGTTTGTGACAAATAATTATATTTTATTGAACTTAACTGTGTTGTCATTTATTCTAGCTACCAATACAATTTTATAAAATTTTCCTTTTGTATACCTCACAATAATCAGTAAATCAAATCACTCCCACAAAACATGAAAGCACAAGCCTCCTAGGATTTCCCAAGGTGGCAGCACTGACTCATCAATGCAACAATGCAATGTGCATAAACAGGTCCATGTATACTGAGGTCATGTGACTGTTACATGTCACAAAAACTGAAAGATCACATGAAATGGCTGTTGTGCCATGTCATACAACAGATCACATGCATAAATGAGTGCAAAGGGTTACAATGTCATTCAAAATGTATAAATACAGACAGCTAATGTATTTCAGTTAATTAATAAGATGATTGTCTCCATAATGAACTGAATTGTAAGCACACAATGTCACAACATATACACTTTTAATTGTATTAGTCCTTACCTTTTTGCCTTCATTAACTATTAAAGCAATTGCTTGTTGTCCAAGTCCTCTGTCATCTCGATCAGGATGAGCCAACCAACGGCGTGCCTGCTCCAGTCGTCCTGATACCGTATGCGCAGGCTGCTGTACGCCAGATTTCTCTACGCTCACCACTGCATGTTGCACCAGACCACACAGATCACTAAGTTTGTCCTGGATACCACGAGCTAAGCATTCCGCCTGTTTGCAGCAAGCAATAACCATATTTTAACATTCATTTGAGAACTTTAAACTGGAATTAACACTGTGAAGTAATGTAATAATTAAAGTTATACAATCAGCTGATTGAGATACTCTGTACTTCTGAAGATGCCCATCGCAGTTGTGGACGAAATGTATGGACGTTCTTACGCCAGTAGACCACAGTAAAACAGTTCAGAAATGATTCTTTGTAATTAATTCTTAATAATTCTTTCTTTCCAGTGTTACAAAACACAAGGGCGAAAACGTTCACATGAACCGGACTAACCGAGACATAGGCCTAGCAGCCATCATGTGACTGGCGGATGCGCAGCCAAAAGGAGGAAAGTAGGCGGTCTCTCTCCCGCCTATATGTAACAGCTGTGCTATGCCATAGCCACTCTAGTTTGCCATGAGTCCTCTGAGGATGTGCAATGCACGTATAAACGAAATGTTAGGAATTTCAGTTTTTCCTACTACACCACGGTTAGTAAGCTCGGAAACCTCTACATCTTACTGGATTCTTTGTAATATTGACTCCAGTCATGAAAGCTTATGTTCTATCATGACTCTGTACAGTATGCACGCGATAAGTTGAGTGCTTCAGCTCCAAGTCCTCATTTGGTAAGTTTCGTCTAACTCCATAAACACAGATGACAACTTTGAAACCTGAAATGTACTATACACTGAACATCTAATGCTAATATGCTAAGCTTTATCATGTCCGCCATATTTCGTTTTGATCAATTTTGAGGTTAATTAGCTAACCAGTTTACAACAAAGGTATGTTGTGGATCTTAAGGCTCTCGAAAGGAGACACATTATTATTTGTCTACCTCCGTATAACTGTGATCTGAATGCAACTGAACTGGCATGGGCAAATCTAAGGAATATTTTCAGAGGATGCAACGTTACTGGTGATATGTCGGCTCCAAAACTGCGGAAACTCGCTATAGAAGCATTATCTTCCGTAACCGCAATGCACTGCAAGAAGGTCCAAGAGCTGGAAGTGAAATATTGCAAAAATGATGGTGTAATACAAAATGCAATTGATGAAATTATCGTCAACAATCAGAGGATAGTAGCGATGAAAGTGATGCACCGGACTTGAAGAATCACAAAGTGAATGAGTATTTATAACTGTCATAATATTTATTTTCTAATTTTATGTTATATAAATAGTCAGTTTATCAGATTGAGTTCAATTTACTATTTGTCCACATATCTCACACTTGAGGCACATATCTTTGCTTATCTTACATGATATTTTGCTGAACTGTGTTTTTCAAGGTTGACCACACTGCAGAAACAGAAGAGCATTAGCTCTCGCTTCTTCCGCTCTGCCTGCACCATACCATAAATCCAGCATTTCATCTTTACTTGAAGGCATTATCAGGAAATTGTCAACTGGTTAGAACTTTGGTGTTCCAGCTGATCATGGTTCTCCAGAGACGAGACATCTGGCAACGATCCAATGAGGTTAAGCAAAACATTTTCTTGTGACGGAATGTCACATTGGATTGTTGCCAGATGTCTTGTCTCCGGAGAACCATGATCGGCTGGAACACCACAGTTCTAATCAGTTGACAATTTCCTGATAATGCCTTCAAGTGGAGGCAGAAGAGGTTGAAAGAAAATTTGTAGTATGTGAAGAATGCAGTGTCTCAGCCGACTCATTGTATAATTTTAATTATATTTTAACATTTCTTATAAAAACAACTATACACTTAACAATGAGAAAATTGGTAGAATCTATAATTTAGTGATAGAGCCCAAAATGTTGAATGGTATACTCTTTGTATTTTAACATATGCGGGATCCATAAAGTTAGACCAACATGTTACATTGTATCGTACTCCTTACTCTATTCCACTGAATTTAAAAATGCACTAACCAAATGAAACAAATAATATTAGAACTTCAAAATTCTGTTTCTATATGAGAATTAACATAAAAGGAATCGTTATAATGAGAATTTATATATTCCTATATACTTTTCCCTTCCCCAATTTCTCTGTATAACACTAAAAGATTTTAATATGTGCTACATAAAAGAGCTATTTTGTTTACCTGCGGAGTAGCACCTTTGCCATCTTGTCGCAATTCACAGAGAGCATCCGTCATAGTAGTAATGTCACCACATAACTTCTTAATAGCCTCCGAGTCTCCAGGCAGGGCACGTTCAGACACTCGTTGTGCATTTGACAATATCTGACGTACACTCTTCTCTCCAATACCACCACGCAAAGCTAATGGATCCTACACAAACGGAATACACTTATTTCAATTTACTGTTGCATGGCATTGCTCCAGGATATGCAATTTATATATTAAATATTCTGAAAATAGTGATGTAAAAAGGACTTAAATACAACAATTGCATTATGAAAAAGGAAAACAAAACACACAATGATATAACTACATATCAGAAAGATTTATACAGAATTATTAAAAACACAACTAGAACACATAACAGATTCACAAGGTGTTAGGGGTATGAGTGCGCAGACTTCAATGGCAACTTCCTGATGTTAACATGAAACATAAGTTCCTGTTGTGTGTTTGGAGGAATTTATAATAAGTTCCTGTACTATTTTCCTCTAAAGCGCATGGCTGCACAAATAAAAAATAAAATTGATCGAAGTTTTGATTGCAAATATGTCACTGCATGTTTATAATTTACTTTTTCAATTAGGATAATGAGGTAGAGCTACAAAAATTATTTGGTCTCTATCATATGCTGCTAAAATGTTTGTTTATGATATGAAAGGTTGTCGGGCCCAAATGACCTCGTCGACGGGCCCTAAAACACCAGTACTCAAATCAATCAAATCAACTAGATTCCTTTATTCTCAGAAACTATTTGTAGTTGATTTATCAAATTATCTACTGCTGGGATTTCAAAGTTCATTACTTGGTCCTTATTTTTCCATATGAATATGTTCTCCCTTGTTGTCAGTTTATTTTGGTTTATCACTCCTTTTAATAATTTTGGATTTGGATCAGTGTCACGGTGTTCATTCTAAAAATGAAATGCTACTGGTGACTTATCTTCTTGTTTAATTTTGATGTTTCTAAAGTGCTCTTTGACTCTGGTTTTTAGATTTCTTTTAGTTTGACATATGTAGCACTTTTCACAATTCTTACAACTTATTTGGTATATTCCAGATTTGTTACTTGGTAGGATTTCATCTTTTGTTTTTTAATTTAACTATCTTAATACTGAGTATCTGTTCATAGGTGTCAAGATGACATTTTGTTCCTTAAAGATCTTTTTGAATTTATTAAATGTTTCTGGGTGGTAACAGAGCAGTTATTCATATCAGAGCACAGTTATGAGCAAATATATCAGGTAGTAATAATAATAATAATATTTCTTTGTACTTTACCATATCTTACAATCTCAATTACAAGTTTTACAATTCTAATCTAGGTACAAATTTGTCAGCTGCTTATATTACAGACTGATAGTGGTATTGGCTCCCTCTATCCTAGCCCTTATACGACCTTGAGCTAATGTTCTGATTGTGTCTTCCATTTCTCTACCTCTTACTTCCTTGCCCTTCTCAACCATTTCTCTTTGATTTTGTCAGCAAATTTCCCCACCTCCCTTAATCTTTTCTCTCTATTCAATGTAAGCATTTTTATTGTTACTATGTAAGCCTCTTTATTATCCCAGTTCTTATCCCATATTAATTTCCTCCAGTTTTCAATTTCTTTACACTCCACTACATACTGTTCTAAACTTATTTTCTTTCCACACAGAATGAACCCCCTATCTATATGGCTAAACCCTCCCTCTCATATCTATCACATATGTCTATATATGTTTCCCTTCCCCATTCTGTCTTTATTTTCAGGTATACATTTAGTGATTTCTTTCTTATCAGATTTCCCCACGTCATTTGTCTGTCATTGTCCTCTATCCTATTCTTAATAATTGTCCAAACCCTTTTACATTTCTTTCTCTCTCATGCCAGATATCCCCCATCCCTATTTTAACCAGTGTTCTCTCTAGCTCTGACGACCAGCTATCCTTACATGTTGAATTCTTCTGATGTTCTAGACAGATCTTTAATGTATTATCATCATCCTCTTTTACACAGCTGTACCAATATTTTAAACATCTTTCTATAATTACCCCACTCCTGCAAGGTCTTCCAAGTTCCACTCTAGCTACTCCATTTCGCGTTGACTTATTCAAACCCAGTATCTCTTTACAGAACTTTTATATGTATGTTCAACATGATTTCTTATCTCATTGGCCCCCCACAACTCCACACCATATGTCATTTATCAGGTAGTAAACTATGTGACCTTAGAAATTTCAAAGTGAGGGATGAACTTCAGCAGGAACCAATAACGGATGGCATTGAGAGGAGAGGGCTGGGCTGGATTGGTCATCTAGTAAGAATGAAAGATGGAAGGAAGGCGAAGCAGGTGTGGAAGCCAGACCAACAGGAAGAACATGAAGGAAACCATGGATGGAATAGGCGAAGTATATCATGGGACTGATTAGGAGGCGAGGGAAGACCTTGGGTGAGGTACAGAGAATGGCATGTGATCAATAAATGGCTGAAATGCCCCGACACCTAAAGACACAAAGGGGGAGGGGAGAAGAAGAAGACTATGTGACTGTTTTGTAGAAAAACTGTCAACAAAAAGAGAGAGAGAGAAAAAAAAAACACTGGAGCTGATACCATTAAGGTACCATTTTATAAAATTGTCTGCATTTATACCCATAAAACCCTGTACAGTTCATGATTACATCTACACTTCTACAAGATTCAGTTATGTCACCAAATCTAAGACTCTGGTTCAAAAGCAATGAAAACTGTTTGCTGTAAACATTTTGAGTAAATATAAAAATTATTTGTGGTTGGTTTATTGACACTCGTCACTTACTTTTTCATATATTTATGAGAGACTAGTTTCAAAGGCCCTGGCCTCCATTTTCAATCTCTTCCCATCTGGCAACTGTTGTTATCTGCTCTCTCTGGTGGTGGAACTATGAACTTTTTTGTCAAATTATCTGCTGGCGGGATTTCAAAGTTCATTATGCGATCCTTATTTTTCCAGATGAATATGTTCTCCCATGTTGTCAATCTATTTTGGTTTATCACTCCTTTTAATAATTTTGGATTTGGATCAATGTCATGGTTTTCATTCCAAAAATGAAATGCTACTGCTGACTTGTCTTCTTGTTTCAATCTGATGTTTCTAAAGTGTTCTTTGACTCTGGTTTTTAAATTTCTTTTTGTTTGACCTATGTAGCATTTTTCACAATTCTTGCAATTTATTTGGTATATTCCAGATTTGTTACCTGAAGGAATTTCATCTTTTGTTTTTGAATTTAGTAATTTTAAAATTGAGTATCTATTAGTAGGTGCCAAGATGATATTTTGTTCCTTGAATATCTTTTTAAATTTATTAAATGTTTTTGGATGATATGTGAATGAACTGAATATGCTGTTGCTTTCTTTTTCTTTAATAAATGTGGTTGTTTCCTTAATGGTTTTCTTTAGTTTAGATTTTCTAATTTTCTTCAACACCAAACTTTTGTTGTATCCGTTTTCTTCTGCTATGTGTATTATTGCTTTTTGTTCCTTGAAACATTCTTCTTTTTCCATGGGTATGTTGACTAGTCTGTGTGTAAGGCTGTTTATTATTGCATGTTTATGTGTAATTGGGTTGTGGCTATTATTTTTTATATAATTTTCTGAATGTGTTGGCTTCCTGTAAATTCCAAATTTTATTTTTGTATCATTCCTGATGATATTTAGATCCAAGAAAGGTAGTTGTCCATTGATTTCCTTTTCTATTGTGAATTTGATAGTCCTTTCTTGCAGATTGAGTAATTTTAATGCATCATCTAAATGTTTACTTGGTACAATTGCAAAGATGTCGTCAACATATCTATACCAAACCTTGAAGATCAATGGGAAGGACTTTTTAATTTGTGTTTCAAATGCACTCATAAATAAGTTAGCCAAAAAAGGTGAAAGTGGATTGCCCATTGATAATCCTGATTTCTTACAACACTACAAGCAGAAATCAGGATTATCAATGGGCAATCCACTTTCACCTTTTTTGGCTAACTTATTTATGAGTGCATTTGAAACACAAATTAAAAAGTCCTTCCCATTGATCTTCAAGGTTTGGTATAGATATGTTGACGACATCTTTGCAATTGTACCAAGTAAACATTTAGATGATGCATTAAAATTACTCAATCTGCAAGAAAGGACTATCAAATTCACAATAGAAAAGGAAATCAATGGACAACTACCTTTCTTGGATCTAAATATCATCAGGAATGATACAAAAATAAAATTTGGAATTTACACAAAGCCAACACATTCAGAAAATTATATAAAAAATAATAGCCACAACCCAATTACACATAAACATGCAATAATAAACAGCCTTACACAGAGACTAGTCAACATACCCATGGAAAAAGAAGAATATTTCAAGGAACAAAAAGCAATAATACACATAGCAGAAGAAAACGGATACAACAAAAGTTTGGTGTTGAAGAAAATTAGAAAATCTAAACTAAAGAAAACCATTAAGGAAACAACCACATTTATTAAAGAAAAAGAAAGCAACAGCATATTCAGTTCATTCACATATCATCCAAAAACATTTAATAAATTTAAAAAGATATTCAAGGAACAAAATATCATCTTGGCACCTACTAATAGATACTCAATTTTAAAATTACTAAATTCAAAAACAAAAGATGAAATTCCTTCAGGTAACAAATCTGGAATATACCAAATAAATTGCAAGAATTGTGAAAAATGCTACATAGGTCAAACAAAAAGAAATTTAAAAACCAGAGTCAAAGAACACTTTAGAAACATCAGATTGAAACAAGAAGACAAGTCAGCAGTAGCATTTCATTTTTGGAATGAAAACCATGACATTGATCCAAATCCAAAATTATTAAAGGAGTGATAAACCAAAATAGATTGACAACATGGGAGAACATATTCATCTGGAAAAATAAGGATCGCGTAATGAACTTTGAAATCCCGCCAGCAGATAATTTGACAAAAAAGTTCATAGTTCCACCACTAGAGAGAGCAGATAACAACAGTTGCCAGTTGGGAAGAGATTGAAAATGGAGGCCAGGGCCTTTGAAACTAGTCTCTCATAAATATATGAAAAAGTAAGTGACGAGTGTCAATAAACCAACCACAAATAATTTTTATATTAATTTTGACGTCACTGTTACTAAATTCCTCCAAACACACATTTTGAGTAAAACTGAAGACGACAGTGCTTTTCTGGATAAACTGTGCTTCTCAGATGAAACAACTTTATATGCAAATACCACATTTTCTGCAGACACATTCCAGTTATGATTTTCACATGCACATGAAAGACTAACAGTTTCCAGTGACTATTTGATAATGAGGTTAACCTCACAGCAATTTTGTTGTACATGATTCACAAATTTTGTTTTAGTCAGACCAAGAACATAGGAAACCTTTTGTTGTGGTGTCCACGTCACCTACTAACCTAATAGTGTGATCACTGTTATTGTCAAATCCTAAATGTCAGTACTCATATGTCAAAGGTTCTTTATCTGATACAACCAAAGTCACAAACATTTCTAGTGTTATTAATTTATAGATGAGTCGTATTTATTACACATCTGCTTCACTTACGTACCTATTTTGAGGACATGTTTCGCAAATCATAGTTTGCATTTTTGGCTCTTATGCAACTAAAGCTTGATCCAGTGGTGTGGGTAATTCTGGAGTTGCTGCTGCCATCTGTTGATTTAGTGATGAACTTAAATGTGGGATTCTCTTCTGGCGGGATTTCATGTCCTCAAAATAGGTACGTAAGTGAAGCAGTTGTGTAATAAATACGATTCATCTATAAATTAATAATTATTTCGCTTCACTATGGTGTTCCAATACAGTTAAATCTCGGTATATTGAAGTGACGTCAAGTCAAGAGGAACACGAGAAAGTTAGAAGATTTGCGAAATATGTCCTCAAAATAGGTACATAAGTGAAGCAGATGTGTAATAAATACGACTCATCTATAAATTAATACTTAATTATTTCGCTTCACTGTGGTGTTCCAATACAGTTAAATCTCGATTCCTAATGTTGTTGTTGTTTTCAAATGCTAGCCTTTGGCAATGAAGCCATTAGCTCTTTTACTCTCCAATATTTCTGTGTAGTGGGTCAGGCAGGTAAGGCTTCACAGATTAAAAGATGTTCTTCAGTCATTTCCTCTTCTTTGTTGTCAAATGCTAGGCTTTGGCAATGAAGTCATTAGCTCTCTTGCTCTCCAATATTTCTGTGTAGTGGGTCCAGCAGGTAGGGCTTCACAGGTTAGAAGATGTTCTTCAGTCATTTCCTCTTCTTTGTTGTCAAATGCTAGGCTTTGGCAATGAAGTCATTAGCTCTCTTGCTCTCCAATATTTCTGTGTAGTGGGTCCAGCAGGTAGGGCTTCACAGGTTAAAAGATGTTATTCAGTCATTTCCTCTTCTTTGTTGTCAAATGCTAGGCTTTGGCAATAAAGTCATTAGCTCTCTTGCTCTCCAATATTTCTGTGTAGTGGGTCCAGCAGGTAGGGCTTCACAGGTTAAAAGATGTTATTCAGTCATTTCCTCTTCTTTGTTGTCAAATGCTAGGCTTTGGCAATGAAGTCATTAGCTCTCTTTCAGAAGCATATGATGGCGGCGGTTGGCATAATGACGCGAAACAGCAAACTACAAATATCTGCAAAAAATGATAAAAGTGAAACTAGAAGGGCATCGGGTGATAAATTAATATCCAATAGAAGTCAAATAAGTAGTGGTAGTAAAGGTAACAAAGGGGAGAAAGCGAACACGGAAAACTTAAAGGTGGATGATTTGCATGTGAAGCTAAACGAGGGATCAACATTGAAGCAGTCTAACAAACGAATTACATCAGATACATGCAATAACGTAATTGCAGGAGTTACAAATTCTGAATTAGTGTCTAATTCAAGTGAGGCAATTGGCGGAAAGAACGTCGATGAGGATGAAATTTCTGGATTGCAAATTATAAATGCAACTCGGGACGCCGAAATAATAGCGTCTCTACACGTGGTAATAAATATGCTAAACAGAGATTTGCAAAACAGTCAAAGAGAAATATGTGCATTAAAAAAGGAAAATGCAGAATTTAAACGAGAAAATGATGAACTAAAGAAGAAGCTAAATGAAGATGCATCATATTCAACTGTAACGAAAAAAAGGAGAGCCGCAACTGAAACGAAGCATAACCTCAACCGAAAAAGTGGAAATATGAATAAGCATGAGGTTTTGGAAATAGAAGAGGAGAAAAACATAATGAAAAGTGAAGTGATAAGTGCCAATCAGTGTAATTCAAAAGATAGTGTAAGTGCTAGTAAAAAAAGAGTTCTAGTAATTGGTGATTCATTATTGAAATTTGCTGGTGAAGCATGTAGGGATGAAGGTTATGAAGTAAGATGTTTTCCAGGCATAAAGTTAGAGGAACTTCAACACAAAGTGAGTGAACTGAACTTGGAGAAACATAATCCTGAGGTGGTACTAATCCACGCTGGTACAAATAACATTAGACGGGGAGTGAGCGCTGAAGAAATAATGGGGGAAACAATGGACTTGATAAACTGCATCAGATGCATAGTGCCTGAAACTAAAATAGTAGTAAGTGGGGTATTAAGAAGGCGTGATGTAGGCTTAGGAAGAATCAGAAGAATAAATGAAAACTTGGACTGGTTGTGCAGAACAAAACAGTGCTTAATGGTAGATGGTAATTTTTGGGTAAGCAATTATGATTTTGGTATAGATGGAGTCCATCTAAATAGAAGGGGATCCTCAGTATTTGGCAATTTATTGTGTAATGTAGTTTCATCGGTGTTGAAGGGAAACTAAATGGCAAGGAGGTGGATGCTAATAGTTACTTAAACCCAGGAAGGGCTCATAAGCCACCAGTTGAAACATGCATGATAAAGAATATAAATTTGGGGGTGAGTAATATTTGTAACAATATAGGCACAAATCTACGTTTAATACATCAAAATGTACAATATGCTTCAAATAAATTAGTGGAAATAGAAGGTATATTAAATGAATGTAAACCTGATGTTTTGATACTGACAGAACATGGTCTTAATGAAATGCAGATTAAATATTACAACATAGAAAATTACAAATTAGTTACTAGTTATTGCAGACAATATCATAAAGGTGGGGGTGTTGCTATTTATGTAAAGAATGGGATACATTTTACTATATATGATTGGGATATATGTCATGAACTGGAAATGACCTTTGAAGTAGCAATAGCAAAGATACAAACAAAATTTGAAAATTATATAATCATTGGTCTATATAGATCCCCATGTTCCAAAGTAGATGACTTTTTGAACAATCTTGAGGATCTATTAAATAAATTACATAATAAGAACAAAAATATAATAATTATGGGTGATCTGAATATAAATTCTCTTTCAAA
This sequence comes from Mantis religiosa, assembly GCA_030765055.1. Classification (NCBI taxonomy): domain Eukaryota; kingdom Metazoa; phylum Arthropoda; class Insecta; order Mantodea; family Mantidae; genus Mantis; species Mantis religiosa. The sequence continues at coordinate 147,580,523 of CM060958.1, read as the reverse complement.
TACTAGTGATTACAAAAAATTATGCGACCTTCTCAATAGTTTCAATTTATATAACACTATTAATGGACCAACCAGAATCACACCAAACACATCTTCTGCTATTGATCATGTGATAACCAATTTAGAATGTGGTAAATATGCTGTAACGGTAGAGGAATTCTGTATATCAGATCACTGTGCGCAGATTTTGGATATATTAAACAATGATAAAATTCTTGAACAATATAAGTATAAAACTATACGACAGACAACAATAAATCATTTAAATCTGATGTATGAAAGCTTAATGCAAGAAAATTGGGAAATAGTTTATAAAACACAAGACAGTAATTTAAAATGGGAACACTTCTTTAAAATATTAACAAGACACTTTAATAAGCACTGCCCCATTAAAAAAATTAAGGTCACAAATAAGGGACATCAACATATAAAAATACCAGTGCAATTAAAAGAATTAAGAAAAAAAATGAAAGATTACTATACCTTATTTAAGTATACAAACTTAGAGCTATTTAAATGTAAATACAAAAATCTAAAAAAACAATATTCATTAGCTCTAAATAGCTTAAAGAGACAGCAATATGGTAACAAAATAATAGAATCAAATAATAAAGCTAAGACAATTTGGGGGATAGTAAAAGGAAATGATACAAGCAAAAATAAGCAAGAAAACATAAAAATAGTTGAAAACGGTCAAACTATAAACGAGCCACACGCAATATGTCAGTATTTTAATAAATATTTTATTCACACAACAAGGGGAGAACAGTACATGATAGACAACATTCCTTACGAAATGCCAGAATGTGCAAACACTATATATCTGGAGGAAACTACAGCAAATGAAGTTGAAAAAATAATAAATAAATTAAAAAGTAAGGTGTCAGCAGGTTGGGATGGAATATCACCTAAAATATTAAAGCACTGTAAAAATGCATTGATCACTATTCTAGTACACCTTATAAATGCTTCGTTAAATAGTGAAAGTTTTCCAAATTCTTTAAAAACCAGTATAGTTAGACCAATTTTTAAAAAAGGGGATAAAACACAAATAGTTAATTATAGGCCAATAACTCTAATTTCTGTTTTCGCAAAAGTATTTGAAACCATATTAAGCTCCAGACTGATAGGTTTCCTAAATAAATATAATTTGCTTAGCTCTTCTCAGCATGGCTTTAGACACAATTTATCCACTACCACTGCAATAGCTGAACTCTATCATGAAATACTGGAAGGACTCGATAAGGATAATAAAGCTGTGGGAGTTTTCTTGGATTTATCCAAGGCTTTCGATAGTGTAGTTCATGACAAATTACTGAATAAGATACAAAAATATGGCATTAGAGGAAAATTTTTAAATGTCATTGAATCTTATCTGTCAAATCGTAAACAATGCACAGAAATATATTATCAAGAGCAATGCATGACAAAAGTTACAAGGTCTAACTACGAATTAGTAAGGATTGGTGTGCCTCAAGGATCTGTACTCGGGCCACTCCTGTTTTTATTATATGTAAATGATCTTCCTAAATCCTCAGAATACAAAATAATATCATACGCAGATGACACATCAGTTATTTTTACTAATAAAAATATAAACGGTTTGGAGAATTTAATAACTAAAAAAACACAGGATATATATGATTACTTACAAACTAATAACTTAAAGGTAAATATACAAAAGACTAATATGATCAGGTTCCAGCATCAAAACAACAGGTCTAGTCAAAAACTAAATGTAAAAATACATGATGAAACCATTGAACAAATAGAGAAAATAAAATTTTTAGGAGTAATTATAGATGAAAACATGTCTTTCAAACATCACATTGATCATGTAAGTAATAAAATTAGTTCTTATTTATATCTTTTAAGACGCCTAAAAGAGTTCCTAGATATAGAGCATTTAAAGTCAGTTTATTATGGATTAATTTACACACATTTACAATATGGGATTGAAATCTGGGGTAGCACATGTAAGGTAAACATTAACAGGTTATTAATAATACAAAAAAAGTGTATAAGATGTATTTATAATCTAAACAACAGAGAATCCTGTAGACAAACCTTTATAGAAGCCAATATATTAACTGTTATATCGTTATTTGTATATAAAGTAATCATGTTTGTAGTAAGTAAATCACACTCTGTATATATTAAAGACAGTCATATGTATAATACTAGATTGCTAAATAATTACTATAGAGATAATATTAGTAAACGAGCCACAGAAAAGGATCCCCTTACTATGGGCAGAATACTTTATAACAGGTTACCAAGTGATATTAAAGCTCTAAGAGGCAATAAATTTCAAAAAAGACTAAAAATGTACCTAATACAGAAGTGCCTATATAGTATTGATGAAATGTAAATATTTTATGATTCTTGACGATGCTTGAAACTTGTATGAGTCTATAAGCAAATAAATTGAAATTGAAATTGAAAATTCTCTCCAATATTTCTGTGTAGTGGGTCCAACAGGTAGGACTTCACAGGTTAAAAGATGTTCTTCAGTCATTTCCTCTTCTTTGTTGCACAGAGGACAATTTGGGCTTGTATAAATTCCTATTCTGTGTAAGTGTTTGGCCAAATAATCATGTTCCGTAAGTAATCTAAAATTTGCTACTGCAGCTTTACATGGGATTTCTGGATTTTTAATTAAAATGTTCCATTTTTTATCCTTGGCTTTGTTAGATATTGATTGGTTTTGTTTGTTTTTATATTTGCTTTTGATTAATCTTTTTATGGATGTAAAGGGTAAGTTTTTACTTTTGTTCTGAATTAAATTTGCACTTTTTTGGCAAGAAAATCAGCTGATTCATTTCCAGCAATTCCACAATGTGCAGGTATCCACTGTAATATAATTCTTTTCTGTAGTTTTTGAAGTTGTTGGATCATTATGTGATATTCTTTAATTTGAATTGACCTCATTTTATATGAACTTATTGTACATAATGCTGCTTTAAAATCAGAAAGTATGATAGCATTTTTGAATTTATCTGTTGTATATAAAGGTGTTGGAGTGAAATATGAATAGCCGCTACTTCTGCATCATAATTTGTTGTGTGGTATCCTGCTGGATGATAGAATGAGGACAGTGCACACTTAATTCCTGCTCCTGAGTTGTTGTCCAAGTTAGATCCATCTGTGTAGATATTTAACCATTCTTCAGGTGGGTATCTATTGTTCACAGTTTCCAATGCTAGTGCTTTTAGTACAGGTTTGGAAGTTTCAGATTTTGTAACTATTTGTTCTAAATATAAGTGAATATTAATTGGTTCAAAAGTCAGTGGGTTTTCTTTGATTAAAAGGTTTTCTTTAGAATTAGGAAGATTATGCTACTTAAAACATTTCTAGTGTTAAATGTATAGACCAGACACTTCGGTTTTCTTTCTAGTATTAGTTTGGATAAATTACAGGAAGAATGAAGTCACAATCAAAAGATGGAAGCACTTACCCAGTGGTGTCATTGAGGGGAAATAGGGTGGTTGCCTTTCCCCCTCCTAGTTAACCTTCACAGGTGACGTAATGGATATTGGGGTGTGGAAGAGCGTGCGGAAGATTCAGTGGCAGATTGTTAAAATATTTACTCATATTTTTATGTGCATAATGTATATTGAATACCATTGTTAATTATACTGTTGTAGCTACATGTTAATAATTATTAGTTCATAATTAAAGTGGGGTTCTTATTCTTCTTAGCCATTAATTTGTCAATGTCTGGCTCTGTAATGGAACCTGTTGACTGTGCCCTGCTTACTTGAATTTGTTTTAAAACTCAAAGGTGTGTAGACATACCGCAATAGCCAATGACAGTCAGCTGTTACCCTGGCCCACCGCACAGCTAAGCAAAAAGTTGGAGAAGGGGAAAAGGTGGAGAGTCACCCTCAGTGACCCTCGATTACACCTCTGCACTTACCTCTAACCAATCATGTGCAGCTCTGACTTTGCCATCAATGGCATTCTGTGCCTTCTTCATAACTGTGAGGTTATCTGCATCCCATTCTTCTTCATCATAAGTTGTCAGCTGCAACACTCTTATTATTTCATTCAGCTCGTCTGTCATTCGCTGTGCTAAGTAATTTCTGTTTTCTGCTGCTTCCTCTGCACCTTTCCCACCTGTTGAGCATATTCACATCTCAAACTATGTACCAAATTACTTTGTGCCAAGTACTTCATTTTAATTCACCAGCCAGTAGCATAATAACACTCCTAAATTAATAATGTGACAAGTTTTATGAATGACCACATTGGTAAGAGAGAGAAAGCAATACCTTGAGCTATAATGTGGATGAAGATCTTCATACTACAGATGAGAATAGGTGCTAAGGTCTTGACTTGATCCAAGCACCGAACCAAGATCTCTCTGTGCACTTGATGAGTCAACTCCTTTTCACGAGCTCCAACCTCCCTGGACACCTGTCAAACACTTCTTCATATTAGTTCATGCTCTAAATATTATATGAGAAATCCTAAGAAAACAATCTTTCCTTTCATGTCATAACCACTTACTACTTAGGTTATTGTTTGTTAATGCTCTGGATCTTGAACTTCATTCAATTCTCTGTGTACATCCCAATAATAAGATGTTAACACTTATTACTTAGATGTTATTTATAAATGAAGTATCTAAAACAGCTGAGCATGTTAATAAAACCTTTTTAAAAAAAAATTTATTGTTCCATGTAAATAATGTTCCAGCCTTTAACTCCAATGGTCATATCGGCGGTCGTTCTCCTTTGGAATATATCGAAGATGTTAACTGATATTCGTTGGGTTTTAATCACTAGATCACACACACATTCATTCATACATCCAGACTCTGGGGAAGATGAGGAATTATCTTAGTCGGAGAAAAATCCCCACCCCACTCCGGGAATCGAACCCGGGACCATAGTACGGCAGGCAGGTGTTCTACCAACTGAGCTATGGGGCCAGCCTTTTTAAAATATTGTGGCGAACCCGATTGACATAAGACGGCTTGACACACAAAAGGAACGGATAGATTTCACATAGATAACGAACGTGTGTAAACAGATAGCGCCAATAAGCAAGAGATGGATAGTTTATCAGAGGTGAAAGACTTGCCGGCACCTATATAGCTACATTCTAGAACATTCGTGTTTTATCTGGTGACATTTTAGAGTAAAGTCGAGAACAATCTAGAATGATCGATTAGGTGTATAAAAAGAAGCCATGACTAGTGGTGAGTCAGTTAGTTGTGAAACAGAGTAAGCGGAGAGACAGCTGGAAGTGTTATTGTAACGAGAGCTAATCTGCTGTCACTGTTGTTATTGTCATCGACATTAGAAGATTGTGTGATGTAATGTTGTTACATGAGAATTGGACAGTGTATTGCTACGGAAATAAAGGAAAATTTTAATTTCTGCAACTCGGTCTTTTAATTCTACGAACCCACAAAGCTACAATTGGTGTCAACATTCAAAAATACTTATTACACTATACAAATAAAACTATTTGCTACAAAAACTTCGCTAGTCTCAAGAAAATGATGTAAATTTTTATTAATTGATGAGATCAATTTCGTAAACCCTTGTTTACATCTTCAGCCATCAAACAACTTCGTTGTCAACATTACTATAGTTAGAGGTCACTACATTTTTGACAGTATTACCAAAATCTGAAAATGAAATAGATTTAAAAACAGAATCGACTGCCGGTATTTAAAAATTCATTATGCAATGTTTATTTTTTAAAATAAATATTTTTCCCAAACATTTAAATCTATTGTGACATTTAATTGTTTTAATAATTTAACTTCAGGATTTATTTCATGGTTAAATGACCAAAAATGATCCGCTACGGCCGATTTATAGGTCACTGCATTTTTGACAGTATTACCAAAATCTGAAAATGAAATAAATTTAAAAACAGAATCAACTGCCGGTATTTCAAAATTCATTACACAATGTTTATATTTTAAAATAAATAATTTTCCCCAAACTATTAAATCTATTGGGACATTTAATTGTTTTAATAATTTAACTTCAGGATTTATTTCATGGTTAAATGACCAAAACTGATCTGCTATGGCCGATTTATCAGTTTGTTTATACTTAATGTTACGAAAATGTTCTTTTGTTCTGGTTTCTAAATTACGTTTTGTCTTTCTAATATAAACTTTATTACAATCTAAACAATTCAATTGATAAATACCAGATTTTTTATTATTAGGAATTTTATCTTTTTTAGAGAAATGTGATAAATTTTTAATTCTATATTTATTTTGAGGAACTAAAGTTATACCAAACTCTTAAATTTTTGAAAATGTTTATTAACCCAAAGACGGTAAGTAACTTTTTAAAATTATAATCATCTTTTATTTTTTTAAGAGTAGAAATATCATTAACAGTTTTTTTTTATATTTAAATTTTTCAATTTTTTTTGTATAAAGTCTTTATTAAAACTAGTAATTAAAGCAGTATTAATAATATGTTATGTTCTTTATTAAATTCATCTTAATGCAAAAACTTTTTAAAGAGTTTGGTATAACTTTAGTTCCTCAAAATAAATAAGGTATTAAAATTAATACAATTTTGAGTCGAACTAATACTCAATGCTCCATTTATTGCTAGTATTTACCTAGAACGTGTTTCGTTAGGATCTTCCTAACATCATCAGCTGTTGTCGACTCACAATGATGTTAGGAAGATCCTAACGAAACACGTTCTAGGTAAATACTAGCAATAAATGGAGCATTGAGTATTAGTTCGACTCAAAATTGTATTAATTTTGTGCTTCATTGTATCATAGTCCTTAAACAACGGAAGGTATTAAAAATTTACATTTCTCTAAATAAGATAAAATTGCTAATAATGAAAATCTGGTATTTATCAATTTAATTGTTTAGATTCTGATGAGGTTTATATTGGAAAGACGAAACGTAATTTAGAAACCAGAAGGAAAGAATATTTTTGTAACATTAAGTATAAAGAAACTGATAAATCGGCCATAGCAGATCATTTTTGGTCATTTAACTATGAAAAAAATCCAAAAGTTAAATTATTAAAACAATTAAATGGTCCGATAGATTTAATGTTTTGGGAAAAGATATTTATTTTAAAAAACAAACACTGTGTAATGAAATTCCTTTCTTGGAGGTGTTGAAAACAGTGTTATGATAAATTAACTTTAAAGAGAGTCGATTAAAGACACTAGACAACACTTACTTTTAAATTTTTCCGGAACATGTTTCTGAGGCTTTGCCTCTAACATCGGCCGGCTCTCGACTCGAGTCAAGAGCCGGCCGATGATAGAGGCAAAGCCTTAGAAACATGTTCCGGAAAAATTTAAAAGTAAGTGTTGTCTAGTGTCTTTAATCGACTCTCTTTAAAGTTAATTGTGTAATGAATTTTGAAATACCGGCAGTCGATTCTGTTTTTAAATTTGTTTCATTATCAGATTTTGGTAATACTGGCAAAAACGTAATGACCTCTAGCAATAGTAACATTGACAACAAAGTTGTTTGATGGCTGAAGATGTAAACAAGGGTTTATGAAATCGATGTCATCAGTTAATACGAAAAATGTACATCATTTTCTTAAGATAAGTGAAGTTCTTGTTGCAAATAATTATATTTGTGTAGTATTTGTTGTTTCACTGTAACTAGCTTTATTTTTTATGTATTTATTACACTTATTCAAAAACACTTAATAAATTCATTAAGTTTTAAAGGTCATATTTTTGTCTTTTGGTCATATTTAAGTTATTTTTTAGGTCATAAATGATTGCATATTTTCCATTTTTTATGTCATAGAAATCTGCCCCTTACTTAACTGATGTATAAGTGCTTTAGCACCAAACTCTAGTTATAATTAGTAGCAATGTACAAATCCAAAGTAGCTCTCTGCTACAGACAATGAATTTTACCTTACTAAGACAAGGTGACAAATCCTTGAGGAACTGCACAAGATCCTCCATTGTCTCGATCACCTCGGCTACTGCTAAATAGTCCAGCACTCGCTTGCACTCCCTAATGATCTTACGTACTTCAGACTCATCAAAACACAGAAGTAGGGCTGAGGTACCTTGCAATATACCACGAGATCCATCAATCAGCTTCTTTCTGTTGGCAAATATCACAAAGTATCATTTTTAAAACATCTGTCAGTTTGAAGGCACAAATTTTATAATGAATTTTAAACTAACTTTACAAACATCTGGAGACTTGAAACTTTAAACATAAGACTTGAAACTTTCATGGCAATGATCACTAATTAAGGCTTCTTGGGTTACCAGGCCTGTTAAATTGATGAAGTTGCTTGAGCTTTCAGCCATTTTAACTCTGTGGCCTTCTTCAGGAAAGTGAAGATCTGTTAAGCTTGTAGTACTTTTTACAAGAAACCATATTGTGTCTTGAACTATGGGGGACATTGTATGTTAGTAGGATAATTAACACCTGGTAGGCGAAAGGAGATCTCATATACAATGAGGTCTATACCTTTTGTGGTGACTTACTATATTGCAAGTACAGTTGAAGCCCGAAATATCACGGTTCGAAATACCGTGGATTCAGATTCAATGTAGGCGAAGTATGTCCCCCAAAGAATAAAACCGTACTTTTTAAATTTACTTGTATTCATTTTTTTACTTTTGAAAGTTGAGTTTACAAAAGTCTTCAAAGAGCGGCTCTGCAGTACAATTTTCGCCCTCATCACACCCCTAGCATTGACCTTGGCCACTTTATTGCCGTAACAGGACATGCAAACAATAGGTTTTCTGTAACAGCTAAAACATCTATATATGGGGGAAAGATAAAACATTATTTCAGTCTGAATCACCCTTTTGAGTGTAAAGTCACATGTTGAAAATACCAAAAATGTCGCAGAAGAATAAAACGTATTTAGTAAGCAATAAATTAAAAATAATTGCTTGAATAAAGAACGGGGAAACTAAAGCTAGTTTATTGTGAGTGTGGCATACCTGAAGGAACAATTAGGAGATGGACAAAAGAGGAAGATAAACTTGGAAACGTTGTGAACACAGTGGACAGTGAAATAGGATTGCAAAGAAAGAAAAAACTAAATTGGCTAAAGACAGTGATCTCGATGAGCGCTTATACAGTGGTTCTCAATAAAACAAAGTGAAGGAGTACCACCACTATCTGGACCTGTCATCAGAGCCCAAGCTGTGAAGTTCCATAAAGATTTGCACGGAACCAATGATTTTAATGCATCTGATGGTTGGTTTTCACGGTGGAAATCTCAACATGGTATCAGTCAAACCAGCATTGAGAGAGAGGCTCGCTCTTGTGACAGTGAATCTGCGCAACGCTTTCCTTAAGACGTACATAGTGGAAAGGGCAATCGATTACAGGACTGGAATACAGCTCCAGCATTACTGGTAATTGTATTTAAAAGTGCTGCAATATTAGAAAAATTAGTATATGTTAGACTAAAAGCTTTTTTGGAAAAAAATAAAATATTAAATGATTGCCAACATGGTTTTAGAAAAAATTTATCAACAATTACAGCTGTAACCACATTAGTAAATGAAATAGCACTAAATTTAGATTTACAAAAAAATACTGCTGCAATAATGTGTGACATTTCGAAGGCTTTTGACTGCGTAAGCCATCAAATTCTTTTAAAAAAACTTGAATATTATAATATAAAAGATCAAAACTTAAAGTGGTTTCATTCATACCTGTCCAATCGCAAACAAAGTGTAATTAGTAAATGTAGCACTGGAATTTATAAATCAAAATGGAGAGAAAATACCAGTGGTGTACCGCAAGGCTCTGTGCTGGGTCCTCTGCTTTATATACTTTACACTAACGATTTACCTCAAAGTATAAATGGGTATCCAATATTGTATGCAGATGACACATCAGTTATTTTACAAAATATAAGTCATAATAGTTTGCAAACTGATATAAGCAATGCATTAAATAACTTAGACAAATGGTTCACTGATAATGGTATGAGCTTAAATAAAACAAAAACTAGTATTATACAATTTAAAACTGCTGCTAATGCTAATCTGAAACAAGATAATGTAGACAATAATAATAGTTCTACAATAAAGGGTTATAGTAAGATATTAGGAATGCACATAGATGAATGCTTAAAATGGAATATCCATATTGAACATATAACCAAAAAATTGAATTCGGCCTGCTATAACATGTTATGCCTGACAAATATGATGAATATAGAAACAAAAAAAATTGTATATTACAGCTATTTTCATTCGATCTTGGCCTATGGTATAATATTGTGGGGAAATGCATCGGGATGGAAAACTGTTTTTAAAATTCAAAAAAAGGTAATACGTATAATGTTACATGCTAACTTTAAAGATTCATGCAAACCACTATTCAAAAAATTAAAAATTCTAACAATGCCCTCAGTATATATTTTAGAGTTATCCACCTATGTATATAAAAATTATGAGAAATTTATCCAAAAACAAAATCGTCATCATTACGGCACTCGGAAAGAGTCCAGCATAAAATACCCCATGCATAGATTAACATTATATGAAAAAACACCCCATTATATGGGTATAAAAATATACAATAAATTACCTCAACGACTCAAAGAAATAAAAACTCTGAAACTATTTAATAAAAGTGTAAAAGATCTGTTATTACATAAGACATATTACTCCATACAGGAATTCATGGATGACACAATATCATAACTACTTGTAATTGATAATTATTTATTTATATATTATTTGTTATTTATTATTATTTAATATTATTATTTATTATTATTACTTGTAATTGATAATTTATGTACATATACATTAGAATTAGTTTTTCTTTTTCTTTCTTTTAAATTTCTTTTATGTATAACTTGACGACTCACCAGTTTACCAGCTAGGCTGACAATGTAAACGTTATGTGACAATAAAGATTCTATTCTATTCTATATTACATACCTTTTAATGTACCTATCTACTGTAATTTACTATTACGGAATGTTTCCTTACACCTGAAAACACAATCAAAGGAAAATGCAAACATGAAAAAATCGAGGGTTATTGTGCTAGGAGACTCGATGGTAAAATATGTCAGCAATGAGTGTAGGAAAATGGGTCATGAGGTGCAGTGCTTCCCGGGAATAGGCGCCGAAGAACTGAAACGTAAAACGGAGATGCTCAAACTAAATGAGGTGAAACCAGATATAGTGGCAATTCATGTTGGGACAAACGATCTACGCAGGGGGATAAATGCGACGTAATTATGGGTGATGTTATGGATTTGGTGAAACAAGTAAAAGAAGATAGCCCATCACCAAAGGTAATCGTCAGTGGTGTGTTATATAGAAGAGACATGAATTGGAGGCGTGTGGATCACCTTAACAAACAACTAGACTGGATGTGCTCCGTTCGAAACTGCGTGATGCTAGATGGGAACTGCTGGATAAAGAATGAAGATCTTGCAAGGAATGGTCTCCACTTGAACAGGAGAGGATCAGTTAAGTTTGGTAAGCTACTTTGTGATGTTATTGCCAGTTGTGAACAAAATGTATCAAAAAACTAGAATTTGCTAAAAGGAGCCAGGCTGATTGTTTAAATGATTTTAAGGTGGGGGATTATAAAGTAAAAGATTCAGACAAAAATTATATGGTATCTGTAACACAAAATAATGAAAACAATTACTTAAGCGTGCTGCATCAAAATGTGCAGTATTTAGCAAACAAAATTGAACAATTTAATATAATTATAAATCAAGTAGGCCCTATATTTGTAGTTATTACAGAACATGGACTAAAGGAAAACCAAATTGAGCATTATAAATTAGACAATTTTGTTTTACAAAATAGTTATAGTAGAAGTAAATTTAAAGGTGGGGGTGTTGCAATATATGCTCATGAAAAATACAAAGAAATTGTGCAAATATACAACTTAAATAAATATTGCATAGAAAAGGATTTTGAAATTGCTGGGGTTAAAATTAATACTGAAGAGGGTAACATATTACTTTTTGGAGTATACAGATCGCCAAGTGGTGAAATTTCAAATTTTTTCAAAGGATTAGAAACAGTGTTGACAAAATACTCAGTTTATAGTAACAAAATTGTAATAATAGGTGATATAAATATTAACTCTATCAATGGAAATAACGTGTATACAACACTTACAGAGTTATTAAATATGTTTAATATTAAAATGCATATTAAAATACCGACTAGGGTTACTTTGACATCAGCTACCGCTATAGATCAAATTGCCACAAATATAGATAGTAAAAGAATAAAAGTAGAAGTATTTGACAGCTTTATTTCTGATCATAAGGCACAGATAATGAAAATTCAAAAAATTATTGTTAGAAGTGATAATACTGTAAAAGCAAGAACAAGGAAAACTAATTCATATAATAATATAAATGTGTTCAAAAAGTTGCTAAAACATGAATCATGGGTTGAAGTACATGATACTGACTGTGTCAATGAAAAATGGGAGAAGTTTTATCTCATATTTAATAAACACTTTGATACTTCGTGTCCAAAACGGGTTATGAATAAATGCAAAAAAGAAAGTAATAAATTAATCCTTATCCCCAGTGTAATTAAGATTAGGGAATCAATGAAGGACATGTATATATTTTATAAGCAGTATGGTAATAGATTGTATTATGATAGATATCAAAATTACAAAAAAGAGTATCAAGCTGCTCTCAAAAGTTAAAGGTCGGAAAATATTAAATATAAGGTAGCTACTGCAAAAAATACAAGTAAGGCTTTATGGGATGTAGTAAATGCTAGTAAGAAAAACTGTAAAAATTCAGAGAACATTGTAATTAATCATCAGAACAAAAGGGTTGATAATCCAGTAAGCATTGGTAATATATTTAACGAATACTTCATATATGTAGCAGTGCCTAAGGGAAATAAAGCAGTTAAAATGGATAAGAATGAGGGAATAAGGCATATTGGTAGCACAGTGTTTCTATATCCTGTTACTGAGACAGAATTAATCAAAATTATTACTCAATTAAAATCTAAAAACTCGAGCGGGTGGGATGAAGTTTCATCAAAAATCCTGAAACAATGCAAGGAAGAATTAGTTAACTTCCTAGTAAATCTAATAAATACCTCTATAGGGGAAGGAATTTTTCCGAACTGTTTAAAAAAGAGGGTTGTTAAACCATTACACAAAAGGGTGATGTTACTAATGTGAGTAATTATAGACCAATTACTTGAACATCTACTTTTGCTAAACTACTGGAAAAAGTTATTTTAAAGAAGATTTTAAGTTTTTTGGACAAACACAACATTTTATCCAATTCCCAGCATGGTTTTCGAAAAGGTTAATCTACAATTACTGCTGCAGTAGAATTTATAGACAAATTAATTAACAAAATGGAAAATTACAATCAAGTAATGGGGATTTTTCTTGATTTATCAAAGGCCTTCGATAGTGTTGATCACCAAGTCTTGTTACGAAAATTGGAACATTATGGTATAAGGGGGACTGCAGGTAAATTAATTAACACATACTTACAAGGCCGGGTACAAAGTACAGAAATAATATGTAAACTAAACCAAATAGAAACAAAATATGAATCCTCATTAGCAACCGTTAAATATGGAGTCCCACAGGGATCTGTGCTTGGGCCTTTACTATTTACCTGTGATTAATAATGTTAAAACTGTATCATATGCTGATGACACATCTATAATTTGTTGGGGAAAAGATCTAGACAACTTAACTAATAATATACACTCAGGTACAGATGTAATACTTAAATTTCTTGCTAATAACAACCTAGTTAATAATTCAAACAAGACAAGCATAATATATTTTAAAATTAGTAATTGCATGTACAACAATATGAAAATTAAAATTGGAAATGAAGAAATAGATACAACAGATGATCACTTATTTCTAGGATTGAATATTGATAAAAACTTATCATGGACAAAACATGCAAATTATATATGCAATAAAATAAGTAAGGGTATCTATCTATTAAGTTACGTGGCACACTATTTGGATAAACCTAATTTAAAGTTGATTTATTATGGAATAATTCATCCTCATTTGAATTATGGTATTGAATTATGGGGTACAACGTCTAAAGAGAATTTGAAACGATTACTGGTATTACAGAAGAGGTGTGTAAGGATGGTTTGTTCATTAAAATCAAGGGATTCATGTAGAGAAATTTTAAAAAAAGAAAGAATTCTTACAGTGGTTACATTATATATTTTTAGAGTTATTTTACTAGTTAGGAGAACTACAAATATAAGGAGTAATAGCAATATACATAAATATGACACAAGAACTAAAGAGAATATGTATAGGGAAGCAAAGAGTAAGAAATTTTTTGATAAAAATCCATTTGTAATTGGAAGAACTTTATACAATAAGCTGCCAGCCACAATTAAGCAATCAACTGGTTCCTAGTTTAATAAATGTTTAAAAAATTACTTAATTGAGAGGGCCTTTTATGACATAGATGAATATCTGCAATTGTGATTTGTAATTTCAACGAGTATAATCTTTAAAATATATTTCTGAAATCAGTAAATAAGTACATATTTATGAATTATTATTATTATTGTTACTATTATTATTTATGTTCATTCAGTATATAACAAATAAGAAAATACTAATACAGTTTATTACATCTTCTGTTTCATATTACTGAGATCTTCACCTTATGACCAATGGACAGGAAGAACTGTGAGACCCTCCTCAAAGAAAGGGAAAACCGAAGATTTTTTTTTCTACCATGAAGACGGCTAAATTAATTATTAATCTCTGTATATGCGTTGTAAAATTTGTAAATCTTGATGTATGTAACTAAATATTGTAATATGTAAACTTTTTGGACGAAACTTGAAACATGTATTTCATATTTATAAGTGAATAAACCATTATTATTATTATTATTATTATTATTATTATTATTATTATTATTATTATTATTATTATTATTATTACCTCTCTGGGTTCGACTTTAGAAACATCTAATTAAGCTCACATTTTGATATACTGCGGAATCGTTATAATGCAGAGGTAAACATGTCCCCCAACAACCATGTCATTTTAGGTTTCTACTGTATTTAAGTCCTAGGCTTCATACTGCACACCATTATTAGGTTAACTGATGGAAATTAATTGTTCTACAAGAGCAATGTGTAGGATAAGGTTTTTCGAAAGGAAGAATCACACTGAAAAATTCAATGCCACAAAAATTGTCAAGCTAGGGCAAGGCAGCATCAAAGAGGTCGAAGTATGTATGTATTTATTCACTGCAATTGGGTACTACCCGGTGGCAGAGTTAAGAATACAGATCAAATTACAAATACTAGATTTACCACAATAACACAATAAACAATACAAACATGATATTATTTTACTTTAGTCACTTAAAACATATCTAATTACTTCTCTATTTACATGTTATATACCATTATACTTCAAAAGTTAAACTATAAACCATCTAGTTTTTTTCTAAATTTCTTCAGCGACAGGGGACAGCCCTGAAAGACTGCTAAAGGCAATTCATTCCATTCTTCAATGGTTCTATAAACAAAAGAAAATTTTCCTACGTCGGTTCTGTATCTTCTACCCTTAATTTTATACCTATGATAGTTTCGTCCATAATAATCCGGATTATCTAACCTTACACTAACGTCCACCCATGCCTTTACTCCAGCATTAGCTTTGAATAATGCTACCAACCTATGTTTTTTATGCCTAATTCTTAATTCCTCCCATTTAGTCTCATCTCCTTTTATAGGCCCAAAATACTTGCCTCTTTTTATGAATTTTATTGCCCTCTTCTGTATTTTTTCTAATGGATCGATTTGGTTAGCTCTATACGGGTCCCAGCATGCTACTCCATATCCCATAACCGGCTGCACTAAGGCCTTGTAGGCAATTTCCCTGGACCTAGCGCTCCCCTTTTTCAATATTCTCATTACGAAATGTAATGCCTTCCACGCATTCCTAGATGTGGAATTTACTTGTTCGTCCCATCCAGCATTACTTGCCAGGTACACTCCCAAGTATTTGCAGCTGTCCACCTGTGGAATTTGCACCCCTCCCATGTGATAGTTAACAATAATTTTGCCCTTAGTTCTACTAAAAACAATGGACTTACTTTTCTTGGCATTAATTGACATTTTGTTAGCCACAGCCCAATTACAGATTTCATTTAAATCATCCTGAAGAGCGGTTTCATGCACTGTATTCCGAATTTTATTATAAATGATACAATCGTCTGCAAACAACCTTATCTGGCAGTTAATATTAACAGCAATGTCATTAACAAAAACGAGAAACAGTAAAGGTCCTAGTACTGAGCCTTGCGGCACACCCGAACTTACGGTTCCACTATCGGACAGCTCTTTACCTACTTTAACTTTTTGCATTCTCCCTTTCAAAAATGTTTAACCCATAATACTACGCGTTTGTCAATTCCTGTATTAGCTAGCTTACAAGTAAGTAAGCTATGTGGCACTACATCAAAAGCTTTAGAAAAGTCCATTACCACTGCATCAGTTCTTCCCCCTGCATCTACCTCATCTGCCAAATCTTGAAATGATGTAATTTGACTTTCGCACGAATACCCAGGTCTAAATCCATGTTGCGCTTCATTAAACCACTTTTTATTTTCTAACTCCTCTCGTATATATTCTGCAATTAAATGCTCCATTAATTTACATACTACTGAAGTTAGACTAACTGGCCGATAATTATTTATTTCAGTTTTATTACCCCCTTTATAAATCGGAATTATAATAGCTGTTTTCCAGTCTTCCGGTAAGGCACAGTTGTTAATTGACATGTTGAACAAGAGCATAAGATAGGGAATCATGGCTTCACCCCCAAGCTTTAATATTTCAGTAGGTATATTATCTGGTCCCCTTGATTTTCGGTTTTGCAGCATCTTAATCCTTTAGCGTAATTTGGGCGCCATTATTTGAAAAATCGTTTCTCCACTCTCCCCAATTTCCTGTTCGGAACTATCGTCGGATTTAAGAAAAACCGATACAAAATGCGAATTTAATATATTAGCTTTGTCCCTATCACTTAATACATCTATCCCATTAACGTTAAAATCTGGTATGCTCTCTTTATTTCCCCTGAGTCTTTTTACATAATTGTAAAATGATCTCCAACAATTATTTGTCCTGTTAAAAACGTTATCTAAGAATCATTCCTGCGCTTGCAACTTTTCGTCTTGTAATTGTTTAGCTAATTCTTTAAATTTATTAAGATGCCATTCTGATATCTTCCTTTTATTATAAGCGTGCCTAGTCTTTCTTTTAAGTGCCCTAATACATTTTGTATAAAATTCTGGATCCGCTTTATGTTTAATAGCTTTAAAAGGTACGTATTCTCTAATTGTTTCCAGGATAAGTGTTTTGAAATTAAACCATGCTTCATTTACACTAGTGGCAGATTTTACAAATAACCCATATTTTTCCCGGAGAATGTTTGGATAGCCTCCCCGTTTGCCCTATGGAAATCCCAACTAATTACTTCTTCCGTTTCAAACCGGTTTGTCTGCCCTTTCCAGTTTAGGTCTAATTGCACACACTGATGGTCACTTATACCTGGCAAGACATCGCATGCAGAAAACAATGACTCAGGTTTGTATAAAAATACGTCCAGTAATGCTGATTGTCGAGTAACAGTTTTCACGACTTGAAATAGCCCCTGCTCCCAAACCAGAAAGTTAACGAGCTTTTGAGCTTCACCTCCTATTAACTGTACGTCCCAGTTTACATTTGGCAGATTTAGATCCCCCGCTAATATAACATTTTTTTCCCCTTCGGAAGAGATTTTCTCCACTAGTCTTAAACGGTAACCTTACTATAACAAACATATGCTTTCTCTTTGAAATATGATTTCAAACTTCGAGGTATTGTTAAAATTATATCAAACCATTCCTTAAAATTGCCACTAACTTCCATTTATGTTCAACATCTTCTCGGGAAACAAGCCAGGTGAAAAGACGATTAGAAACAGCAACGGTACAATGGGGCATGCTTATACACACCGATCTCTATTTGAACGCTTATAGTTTTCATCATAAGTTTCAACGACTGGGAGTTCTCAATACACTTGACACAGAGCTTTGTCTATCTCTGATCCCAACCACTTGAAACAAGAATTATAGCAGCTGAGACACACTTTCCGTCAATACGGCTATTCCGAATATGACGTTGAAGCCTCGATCACCAAAGCTAGGAAAGGGAAACCTGTAATACAGCAAGCGTCAGATAAGTCTACCGCTACAGCCTGCATCCCATTTACCGGCAAACTATCCGGCAGAATTAGCAGCCTTGATCACCAAAGCTAGGAAAGGGACACCTGTAATACAGCAAACGTCAGATAAGTCTACCGCTACAGCCTGTATCCCGTTTACCGGCAATCTATCCGGCAGAATCAGCAGCCTCTATCACCAAAGCTAGGAAAGGGAAACCTGTAATACAGCAAGCGTCAGATAAGTCTACCGCTACAGCCTGCATCCCGTTTACCGGCAATCTATCCGGCAGAATCAGTAGCCTCGATCACCAAAGCTAGGAAAGGGAAACCTGTAATACAGCAAACGTCAGATAAGCCTACCGCTACAGCCTGCATCCCGTTTACTGGCAATCTATCCGGCAGAATCAGTAGCCTCGATCACCAAAGTTAGGAAAGGGAAACCTGGAATACAGCAAGCGTCAGATAAGTCTACTGCTACAGCCTGCATCCCGTTTACTGGCAACTTATCCGGCAGAATCAGTAGAATTCTCGCCAAATACATCAGGACCATCCACAAGGCACCTCCGAAGATTAAACATTTGTTGAGACCAGTGAAAGACAAACTGGACTTCCAAGTTCCGGGAGTGTCCAAAAAGGGGAGCACACCATCCTCTTCTGTTTACAATGTAAATTTTATAGCTGGATTTTGTATATTCAAAAGTTTAAGACCATCCTGTATGAGTTTTCTAGGTACTATTGCATACTATAGGTACTATTTTTGGACATCAAGATCAAAAAAATGAACAACAAACTCACTTTTGGTATTTACAGGAAACCGACACACACAGATAATTACATTAAGAACAACAGTTTCAACCCAAAACAACACCAACATGCCATTTTCAACAGTTTAATCTTTCGGATGATCAACTTTCCACTAAACAGAGAAGATTATCAAGAAGAATACTTACACATAAAAAAAGTAGCTATGTCCAACGGTTTCAACCCAATTTTAGTAGACAAAACAGTTAACAGACTCAACAAAGCTAAGAAAATAAAAGAAACCACCACCCTAGAACCTACAGGAGAAAAAGAGAAAATTTTTTTTAAAAAATTCACCTTCCACCCATCAGCCTATAACAAATTCCAAAAAATCTTCTCAAAACACAACATAACTCTTGCACCTCAAAATAGGTTTAATATCAGAAATTTGTTAAAAGGCCCTCCCAAAAATTCAATCACTACCAAAGAAAAACCAGGAATCTATGAGATCAAATGTGAAACTTGACCTAAAATTTATATAGGAAAAACAAAAAGAAATATTAACATCAGAACTAAAGAACATATGAGAAACATTAAAAATGGTGAAACAGAAAAATCAACAGTGGCTTTTCATTTTTTGAATACTAGACATGACATCAATTTGGAAACATCTCTAATAAAATACGTTAATCACCCCATAGACCTTTCCGTATGGGAAAAAATCTTCATTAACAAAAATCATCATAGAGTCATGAATTTTGAAACTCCACCACCGGACATCTTTGACAAGTACATCACGCCATCTATTGACAATACGGAGAAAGAAGAAAACACTACAACTTGCACTAGTCGAGTATCAGCTGAGGATAGGAGCAAGAGCTCTTGAAACATGTCCTGTGAATAAACAGTGTGAGTGAAGCAATGTGTCAATATATTCTCAATTCAATTTTGTATTAATTTGTGCTTCACTGTCCCTACGCTTCTTTCAAGTTTGCACTCTGGAATTACCTTATATAACAAGCTACCCGATAATATTAAACTCGCCACCTCAGAAACTGCATTTAAGCACAAGGTGAAACATCTGCTATTGCAACATTATTTTTACTCGGTTGATGAGTTTGTAAATACTTTTCTGTGAACCCCTTCTGGGTGTGTAATTTATTATACTTGTATATACTTATTTTAGTTGTATTCATGTTTATTAATTTTGATGATACCAAACATTTTCTTGTAATTCCCAAGGTTGACAATAAATCTAATCTAAAGTCAGACTGAAAAATTCAATGTCATAGCTGGGAGGTGCATCGTTCAAATCCAACTATGACACTGAATTTTTTATCAATCCAAATCTTAGCTTATACACTGCTAGTGTGAAAGATAAATTAATTTCTATCAATTAACCTCATAATAATAGCTGAACTATGAAGTCTGGGACTTAAGCACTTACAACAGAGTAAACAGTCGCAAATGGTGCATATCTGATTGTGTTTAAGAGAACTCCTAGAGAACTCTACAAGTCAGTTGGAGAATTTAATGTCATACTGGCATGTTGGCCATGGTAGCTCAATGGTTAAGAGCAACCAGATGGAGACTGAGAGATCCGCAATTCAAATCTCGGCTATAACATTGAACTTTTCAGTCTATCTATCAAGCCCTTGTATATCTCCTAAGTTTTAGTTTTAGTTTCTTCTAATATCTGTATATATATCAAAATATCCAGCAACTTTAATTGTATATAATTGACGACTTGCCTGTTTTCAACAATGCTTGTAAAACATGAGGTGATAATAAAGTATTATTATTATTATTATTATTATTATTATTATTATTATTATTATTATTATTATTATTATTATTATTATTATTATTATTATTATTATTATTATTATTATTATTTGCCATAAAACTGTCTTAACCATATGGTGTCTTTATAAGAAATGATACAGCTGTTTTTGTAAAAATGACAATGCTTAGAAAAATATTCCAGGTAAAGGGTAGTCTGTGTTGGATAGATTTCTTGAAACTCTATCACATCCTTGGAAGATGCCAAACTTTTTACCAATCTTCATATTGACTGTTTTTTGAGAATGCTTTTCCCCTACTTACTATAAATGTGTTGCAGAGATATCTTATTACTGGAATCTGCTGCTTACCTTGCAGGTCCACTGTATGGATCCACTTTGAGCATTGACGAAGCTTCCTCCAGTAATCGTGATGCACCTTCAACTCGTACCAGTGCTGCAGGCATATCTTGTTTCAGGATGGGATCCTCACTCGAGTTAATGGTTTCACGTCCAACCTGTACCATAGCATAATTATTTAAATTCATAAGAAAATTGGATTCAATCAAAGAAATTTGACACCTACTTACTACAAATGATACATGTGATGTGTGGTTAGGAAGATAAGGCATGTCAACAGGATTCTGGGAAGATAAACCTTAAGATATTCATAAGTAAAATACATGTCAGCAAAAAAAATTTTACATTCAGAGCTGCAGAACAGAACTTTTTAAAATGCAGTAAATTAATAAAGGAATAAAATGATTTAACAGATTACCAGGAACATAAAACAAATACACAATACTGTATTTTTAAAAATACATAAAATCTAAAACACACTTTTTATTCAGTAAAGAAAATATACAAGTTTAACTTGAAATATTTTAATTAATTAGTTTGAAATTACCTAAATGAATGTTGAAAGTACTTTTTGCTCACACAAGGCATACCTCAGTGGTTCATGCACCAACCACAGAAAGAGGAGTAACATTTCAGCTTCACGTTCTCACAGCTTTGTACACAGTGTTCATTTTTATTATTTCCCGCCCTCCTATTAAGCAAGAATGACATCATAGTTGACTAGTGAGTATCTTGAAATCATAGTGCCCTCTACGGAGAAGAAGCAGTAATTTTTGCAGAACTGTAAGCAAATTAAAGTGCTTTGGTAACTAATACAACTAGCTTCCCCTGGATATGAGCACAAAGCACCACATCTTCATGGCTACTTTTGTACCTGCATTAAAATTGCTGCGACATGTAAATATAATTTAAACTGCTGCATAGAGGAGTATATGTAACGCTGTCCAGCATTCATACAAGTCCCTCGGAGCATAATATTGTCAAAAGTGTCTAGGTACCGTCAAACTGACATACTTTTGTTTGCAACATAAATGTCTTACGTTTCATCAGTATACAATATTTTTTTTCATTCTCATGCTTAATTAAAATGTCTATTAATATTGGTATCCTTATGTCTTTTAAAACCAATAGGTACATCAAATACTTCCAAGATACAGGATCAGTTACTCGCATAAAGAGAGACACTGGACGCTATAAAGTGACTGGTCCCAATCTAGAAGCAATAAAAAATGTTATGACAGAAAGGCCACAAGCATATCTTCTCACAATACAAACAGTGTTTAAGGGGAAGTGAGAAAGGAAATATAAGAAAATGGACACATAAGACTATGTGCTAGAGATATTTTCTTGTTTAGCCTTGGATAAGAGCTTTGTACATATTGTAATACTAATTTATTTTTAATTCCTAGAACATGTTCTGCTAAAATACAGTTTACTATGGAAGTGGAATAGGATGAAACTCTTCCATTCCTGGACATTCTTGTTTCAAGAAACAGCAATGGTACACTGGGGCATGCCTACACACACTGATCTCTATCTGAACGCTCATAGTTTCCATCATAAATCTCAACGACTGGGAGTTCTCAATACATTGGCCCACAGAGCTTTTATCTATCTTTGATCCCAGCCACTTAAAACAGGAATTACAGCACCTGAGACTCACTTTCCGCCAAAACCGCTACTCCGAATATGACGCTGAAGCCTAAGTCACCAAAGCTAGGAAAGGGAAACCTGTAATACAGCAAGCGTCAGATAAGTCTACCGCTACAGCCTGCATCCCGTTTACAGGCAATCTATCCGGCAGAATCAGCAGAATTCTCACCAAATACATCAGGACCAGCCACAAGGCAACTCCAAAGATTAAGCATCTGTTGAGACCAGTGAAAGACAAACTGGACTTCCAAGTTCCAGGAGTGTAACGCATTCCCTGTGAATGTGGGACACCGTATATAGGACAAACTGGAAGGACCATCGCTACTAGAATAATCGAACATGAACGGAGCATTCCTTTAATGCAACCTGAGAAGTATGGACTGACAGAGCATTGTTTTCATGTGTTCATTGACTTATCATTTCATATATTCTTTATGGTATACTTTTATAGCTGCATAATTAGCTTTGCAGTGCACTGCATTGCAGTATATAGTTTTTTAAAAAGTTATTGTATCTACGCACCAGACGAAATTACACACCTTTATATTACACAGCCAGACCCACCTCTCTAATAGTGTATTTACCTGCCAGTAGAGGGAGGCTTCAAAGCTGCTGTCAGCACATCAAATATGATCACAAGCCACCAGGGGAATTGTACATAAACTCACTCTATCAGCAATGCTATTGATGACGTCAAATTTTGCGCGGTAAAATCACAGATAAAAATCAACACTGTATATCTGCAATACGAGGAGAATTCGAAAATGATTTACAACTGTGTTGCTTCAAACATACCACTCAATCCATGAGCACGTCTTCTTGTAAAACGATAACCTGATACTATTACATCACGCACACGCTAGATGGTATTTGTGATCACTGTATATAGTGAAAGGTCAGTGCTTGTTTGTTATCAGGTACAGAAATCCATGGACAACGATGGGCTGCATGGTTTTTATGGAAAGAAGGAATCAAAGCACTAGATATTTAAACAAATTTGTGACCAAGCAGCTCCTACATGGAAAATCGGCCCAAGAAATTTCGTTCTGCTCCATCTGCAGGTGTGCAGATGATCTCCGTCTTTTGGGACACTTGTGGTATACTGCTAATGGACTGACTTCCACAAAGTACGACTGTCAATAGCGGTATACTGTGATGCCTTACATGTTTTAGATGGAGGATTCAGCAATGGCAAAAGGTAAAGTGATCCCAAAGAGTGCTTCTCCAGCATGGCAATGCTCGGCCCCACACCAGCAACGTTGGCATCACTGGGGTTCATTGTTGTGCCACACCTATTCACTGGATCTCGCTCCATCTGATTATGCTCTATTCAACATTATGAAGAATGTACTGCGAGGGGACAGATTCAGCAACAACAAAGAATTGCAGGCAGCTGTGTATGAGTGGGTGCATAGTGTCCCCAAACAATGGTTCTGTGGCGCAATAATAAAGTTGCGATGTATTGGTGTCAATGGAGAGTATATTGAGATATCCCATATACATTGATTCATATATATTAATAAATAAGGTACAAAAAACTACTATTGTAAATCATTTCTGAATGCCCCTTGTAATAAGCACATACCTTATTATATACGAGCGGGGACCCAAAAGAAACTGGATTACTGTCATAAAAACTTTACTGATGAACCATTTTACAAAATACTCACCTTCAAAATACTCTGCATTACATGCGATGCACTTGTCAAGTCTCTTTTCGCACTGTTGGAAGCATGTTTGGAACTCTTCAAGTTTTATATTGTCCAGTGCCCTTTGCGCAGCTGTTTTTACCGCCCCCACATTGTCATAATGCTCCCCTTTTAGCGTTTTTTTTCATTCGTGGAAATAGGAAAAAGTTGCACAGGGCAAGGTCTGGCAAATATGGAGCGTGGGGGACGACAGACCACCCCTGAGATGCCAAATAGTGGGTCACTCATAAGGCCGTGTGTGCTGGAGCGTTGTCGTAATGCAGAAACCAGTCCCCTGATTGCCAAAGTTCCGGGCGTTTCCTACTCACATCCTCTTGCAGACGCCTTAAAACATCCAAGTAAATGTGCTGGTTAACAGTCTGGCCAGGGGGCACAAATTCCCGATGAACAATTCCACGAACATCAAAAAAGACAATGATCATCGTCTTGCCTTGCTTTTTTTGGTCTGGGAGAGTTGGGAGTCCTCCACTGGCTTGACGCTTGCTTGGTTTCTGGGTCATACCAGTAACACCAACTCTCATCCTCTGTAATGACTGTTCAAGAAGTTTGGATCACGTGCAATCTCTGTTTTCAAGTCCTGACACACATTCATGCGGATGGTTTTGTGCTCCTTTGTGAGAAGGTGCGGAACAAATTTAGCAGCAACACGTCTCATATGCAAATCCTGCCTCAAAATCTGCTGGCACGAGCTACAACTGATTCCTGTCGCTGCTGAAATTTGGTCGATCGTTTGGCGACGATCCTCGTTGATATTTTGGAGGACCTTTTCAATGTTCGCCTCATTTCGCAATGTTGAAGGGCATCCAGAATGAGCTTGGTCTTCAACAGACATCTCACTACGTTTAAAGCACCCAAACCACTCGAAAACCTGTGTGACTCATAGCGTCCTCCTGGAAAGCTTCTTGAAGCATTTGGTGTGTCTCCGTTGCAGTTTTTTTAAGCAGGAAACAAAATTTCACACACACACTCTTTGTTCTTTTAAAGTTGCCATAACGGCTTCGCAGAGGTAACCCGCCAACAGTCACAGAAACACAATACCACACTTGCACGTTCAACTCACTGACGCTGTCTGCACCGCAGTTTCATGAAGGTCTCTACTAACACCATCTAGCGTGAGAACCCTGCACTACGTCTATGAGTGGCAGCACCCTCGGAGTCCAGTTTCTTTTGGGTCCGCCCCTCGTATTGGAAAAGTTGTCCCCTATGCACATATTTCTAGCATCTTCTCAGGAAATTAACTTCCAAATCGAAGTTTAATATCCAAAATTACTTGCCTGGTATTTCCTTAAATCTCTTTCAATATATGGGGATCCATATAGATAAATCACTAACAGTCAAATCAGGGGACCTATTTTAAAAAATGTCCTGAGTTAAGAGTCATTTACAGTATAGGGAGTAGCAGTGCCTTGGAGAACTACGACTACCATTCAACATCAATCAGTTTCACTGACTTTCCTGTATCTCTCTTCATTTACTGTTTGCTCACTCTAAGGGTAATTAATTCCAGCAAGTTACTAAGTTTATTAGTTTTACAAGGTAATCTATGAACAAATGTGTTTAAAGAATAAAAAAGTTTAGTAAATTGTTAAAATCTAGTTGCTTTTCAAAATAAACAAATGAAAAACTTAATTTTTGTGCCAATTTATTTTGAACAATAAACCTGAAATTCTCAAAGCAATATAAGAAAAAAGATCTATTTCATATTTAAGCAAGCTTAAAAAAGTTTCTTTTGCCCATTTTTTAAAATTTTTTCTTTTATTTGACACATGCTGTTTCCCAAAAACACTTGTCAATGAGTAATTCTGTTAAAAGCTGTTTGTTTATAATCATAGTTATACCCAGTGTTCTTGACTACTGTATTACCTCATTGTTTAAAACAGACAAAGCTAATACTTCTGTATTCAAGTCAAATGGTGAATAGATAAGATAAGGAGTTAATCAGATACCAATTGGAAGATATGAACAGAGCAATTTATGCTCAAAGTTAAAGAGCAACTTAAGAAACCAAATTTTCTTTAAAAATGTGTAGGAATTTTGGAAGTAATGAGAGAACAGAAGGTTGACAAATATCAAAGAGAAGCTGCTGCATAGTTTAAGCTGGGGATTTTGGGATAGAAATTAGATTTTGATATTTATAAGAAGTCTACTCATATTGATAATTACATAAAAAATAGAAGTTTTATCCCCTTTTCACATAAATTTGCTGTTTTCAATACTTTGATTTATAGATTAATAAATATACCCCTGAATAAAGAGGAATTTAATAAAGAATATAAACATATTATTAATATTGCTTTAATTAATGGTTTTAATAAAGATTTTATACATAAAAAATTGAAAAATTTAAATATCAAAAAACTGTTAAAGACATTTCTACCCTTAAAAAAATAAAAGACAATTATAATATTAAAAATTTTACTTACCATCCTTGGGTTAATAAACATTTTCAAAAACATTTTAAATAGTGTGGTATAACTTTAGTTCCTCAAAATAAATATAATATTAAAAATTTACTACATTTCTCTAAAAAAGATAAAATTCCTAATAATAAAGAATCTGGTATTTATCAATTTAATTGTTTAGATTGTGATCAGGTTTATACTGGAAGAACCAAACGTAATTTGAAAACCAGAACGAAAGAACATTTTGGTAACATTAAGTATAAACTGATAAATCGGCCGTAGCAGATCATTTTTGGTCATTTAACCATGAAATAAATCCAGAAGTAAATTATTAAAACAATTAAATGGTCCGATAGATATAACGGTTAGGGAAAAGACTTTTATTTAAAAATTAAACATCGCATAATGAATTTTGAAATACCTGCAGTTGATTTTATCCATGGCGACGATGATGCAAGCAAGGGTTTGTGAAATCGATCTCAACTAATAAGAAAAACTGACATCACTTTCTTAAGATAAGTGAAGATTTTTGTTACAAATAGTTATATTTTTGTAAATATTACGTATGTAACAAAAATTTATTAATATGAGTTGAGAGAGTGAAGCTGAAGAGATAACCTGAGAAAGAGGGCAAGCAAATAATGATATAGCAGATAATAGAAACTTAATAGGAGAGTGGATGCAGGATAAGATTAGTGAAAAGGTAAGAAGGAAACATTCATTAATTAATATTGGAAAATGGAGGAGGGTTACTATACATGTATAAACAGGGTTTAGTGGACCATAAGTATTCCAAATAGAGCAATTACGACTAATTTTTAATACAAGATGGTGATGTGGCTAGCATCACTATCTCTAGTTAGATTATTACCTATTGCAGCTCCTTACAACACAAACAACTTCAGTCCTAGATTCACTGCACCCTCCATAGTGGAGGGTACCGACTCCTTCAGCTGTTGTGTAAGTGCTGTGTAGTTCTGACATTACTAGAAGTAAATCGGATTGGGGTAGTCTCAAAGAGGTGGTGGTTCTCAACACTCATGGATTCTGGGTATGTCTGGCTAGTTTGGCCGCCCAGAGGTGCATCTACTTCCATCCCAAATTGGAGGGTTTCTTAGACTCCAGGGGCCTTATTCATAGACAGACTTGGTCCGGACCAAGTTGCTACTTCAAGTGGAATAACGGTGGACCACTGATTTTCTTATTCATAAACCTGGATTGGCAATAGTCCGGGGATCAAACACATTGGTCCGGCTCAAATTTTGGTCCGCCTCCGAGAGGTAGATTAAAGGTGGACTATCTTTGCAATATGGACGACAACGAAGTCATGACTGTAGCTGTAGCACATAGAATTCGTGAAATAAGACAACGGAGGAAAACTTATCTAACAAGAATAGAAATTATTGTGAAGTATGACGACCTAAACTTCAAAAGCAGATACAGTTTTAGTAAAGCGGATGCCAGAAAGTTGATAGAAATGATTCGTCCTAACCTGTACATCAGGGACGATAACCAAGGACTGAGTATCTCAATTGACATTCCAATCCTAACAGCACTTCGGTATTATACAAGAGGAGGATATCAAGACAACACTTCTGACCTGCATCAGTAAGTCGTATTATCAGCAAACTCGTTATAAATTTCCCTCCATGCCTCCTCCTTTCTCATATTTGTATTCGTCGACACGGATTTATTTTCTATAATGTTCATTTTGTTTTGGACTAGAGAATACATTGGTCTTCTTCTGACCAATTGATACCACACTTCTTATTATTATCCATATTCACAGCACACCAAACTTTGTTACTGAACTTCAAACAGCAGCAGCAACCGTAAGAATGATTAAGAAACAGCTGTGAAACTACCACAGAGATTTATAAACTTGTAGGTACACTGTGGTTTTCGATAGTCAACATGAAAAATTCAATGCCATGGCCAGGATTTGAACCACGGATCTCCTGGTTCCCATCCAGTTGCTCTTACCCACTAACCACTAGGGGCTCTCGCATTCGAGATACACCATTTGTGGCGACTTACTATCCTAAGTACTTGAGTCCCAGGCTTCATCATTTAACTCTTTTCCTGGACGGAAACCAGGGGATCCGTGGTTCAAATCTCGACCATAGCATTGAATTTTTCATGCTGACTCTATCTATCAAAAACCTTAGCCTATATATGGCTATTGTGAAGAAATGATTAATTTCCATCAATTAAATAAAACCTTGTGGTTTGTTTAGCACTCCGTGGAACTTGTGCATTCGCAGAAGAACCTTTCTACGTCGTGTAACATTTAATCCATGCTGGTTCTTGGCTTTACTTGGTCCGAGGCTTTTTACCGTCTATGAATAGCAAAAAGTTAGACCGCCTTTGGTCCGGACCAAGTTAGTCGGAAGATAGTCTAGACCAAAGTGATAACTATGAATACAGCCCCAGGTGTTGGCCTACTGGAAAGAGTCCCGGAGATAGCCTCAAGCTCTTCCAGATATTAGAGGCAGACTTCCCCCTTCAGACTTCCAGGTAGACCTCACTAACCTTATCTTACTGCACAATGGTAGTTTGTACAAAGATAATGTAATAATGCATTTCAACCTTAAACTGGGTGTTACAATAACTGAACAGGTATTTGGTTGAAAAACAAATCTCATTTATGTACCTGTATATATTTCGGAAAGTGCAATTCTTCTGCAATCATCTTAAATTAATTTTCTTAACATTTATTAAGTCATGCATTTATTTTGTATGGCTGTTTTCATTTATTTCTTCCATTTAAAGCATCTTTAGCATCTCAAGAACACACAAACACATTCAACTACTCCAATGACCAATTCTTTCCCATTTTGATGTACTTTATAAATTAAGAAAAAAAAAAAAAACACATATGCACACGCACACACACAAAACAATAAAAATGCTAATTCAGAGGAAGACAGCTTCGAGAGTTGTGACGTACTGCAGTCGGGAGCATGGCTTGTAATGCGTGTGACGTCAGGCAAGAGCCGTGTAGTACCAAGTTACCTATATAAATGGCACTGTGAGTACAGTTCAGTCAGGTGTAGCGCACTCGATGACAACAATGTAGCTGCCACATACAAAATGGAACTGTTAAATTTACCATGTGATGATTATTGAAGGACAAATATACACACAAGAAAGACTTGGCTGATTTTTACAGGAATGTCCCTCAAACCAGATTTCCGAGGTTGTATTCACTTGCCGCACGGACATTGTGTATGTTTGGCTCGACATATGTTATGAAATTAGCTAAGTCCAAACCCCGAAGTACCTTGTGGTATCACAATCTAACATGCAGCCTTTGATTACAAATTTCCCAGACATTACGTCCTGACATGGATAAACTAGTTAAAGAAAAACAAAACAAAGTGTTGGAAAATGTACACGTAATTCTGTTCTGCATGGTTCTCCTCTAATTTGCAGAGAAAATTACTTTGTGTTATTTTATTTACTTTATAACATGCCTGAGCTTCAGATAAACTACGAGTTGAAGCTTTATATATTTTCTCATAGCACAGAGCTAAAATGTAATTGTTTATAAACTGTGACCAATTGTGTAATTAAAGCAGTCAGCATTAATATTACAACACCCAAAATGAAGTTTTACATATTATTAATAGCCGATACGTTTCCTGTCTTTCCTATGCTGTCGGAACCCCAACACATCAAACTATTTCCTTCCTCTTGGGCAGCAGAAATCAGCGCGGTGACGTGACATGCTAACCTGCCTTTCGTTCGGTGGCATATTTGGTGGTCAGAGCTGATGACACACCGCCACTACCTGTCTTCCCCTGTGTTAACTTGTTTAAGATATGGTATTATCAATTGTATTATGCTACTGTGGCTGTTTTAAATAAACTTGATATACCTTGACAAGATTTGTGACAGCTCTGCTAACAGCCATAACTGGCCGCTCCAAATCTGGCATAGCATTGCCATCTTCAGCTTCTTCATGAAGAATCACTAACCGTGACACCTGAAACAGAAACCACAATAGTTATGACTAGGGCCCGGAAGTTGCTGACCTAAAAATAAGCTATAAAATGCCCTTAAAATATAAAAAAATGCACATAAAATGTAAAAAAATGACCTAACAAAAATTAACAATTTCTTCATAATAATAAATTAATAACTGTCACAGACAAATAAGGAATATTTAGTTTGAATAACCACATTTTAATATTAGGGGCTTTATCTTTGAAATACATAGTTCGGGTTGGTGCTTTTGAAAATGTTTTCTTTACTGTGGAAATTAGTGTATCTACTTCTGGAAATGTTGATGTGACCTGTTCCGCCATGATGAATTTGATGAAAAGCATGGGCCAAACACGTAACATGCACCATCTTACTATAAAATAATTGGATTGATTTTGCCACCTTTAACATATAAGGCACCGCGTCTGTTAGGAAGAGGAGCAAGTTGTCATGCTGTATGCCACTAGGCCACAATAAACACATGGATTTATTGAACATTTTGCATATCTGACAGTGGTTAACAGCTTCCATAACCTCTGAGGTCAGAAGAAACATTTGTCTGGCACTAGTAGCTTCTAGTGTACCACTGGCCACATAACGCCTCTCTGAATCGGTTGTCTCATCAACTGATACATACTTATTTTTTTCCATTCACACATTCACCTATTCTGTTTAATGTGTCTTCATAACATTTTTTTAGGTAACTTTTACGCAAAGTTGATTCATTTGGAATTGTATGATCAGTGAGACGTTCAAGAAAATCTCGTAATTTGGAATTAATTTTCCTAGCAGAATATTTGCACTAACAAACACTTCACATAATTCTTTAGAAAAGGAAGGGGACTTGTTACTTGACGTCGAAACCTTTTTTTTTTAACAGAGATGCTTGTCTTTTTTTTCGCATTTTGAAGAGCTCAAAAATGTTTTGTGATGCAACCCACACGTATTGCATGATGTAATTGGCAATTCCTCGAATTGATGCATCATAATTTCACCAGCAATGTTACGACGCTGACCTGTGTTAATTACATGTTTACCACACTTACAAAGTTACTATTGCATATAAAATATATAAATGAACCTTTTAATCACACATTATTTTAAAAAACCCCAAAAAGCCCATGGGTCAGGGTCAGATCTGCCACAGGATTGGAACCCAGGCCTCCCGAATGCGGGCTAAGATGAAAATGCCCTATAAATTCGTGAAAAAGAAAGAAAATGACAGAAAAATGCATTTAGATGTTAAAAAATGAGTATTATAAACATGTGGACAAAATGATTTTTTTTTTTTAATTTACGTCCTCCAATGTTAAGTCATATTGGGCGATGAATGAAATGGGTGAAGTGAAGCTCAAATGAATGAATCTGGGGTCCATAGAGCTTAGAGTTACTTGACATTCGTCTATCAGGATAAGGGAAAACTCCAGAAAAACCTTATCCAGGTAAGTCACCCTAACCGAGATTCGAACTCGGAACCTCTTGAACGCAGGGCAGACACCCTACCATCTACGCTACTGAGGCAGGAGCAAAAATACATTTTGATCACCTATAAAAACCTCATATATCTAACATATTTGTTCCAGAATGCACTTAATTTCCAATAAGCATCGTCTATGGATTACCCAGAAAAAAGATGACTTTTCATTAAAATGCGGGCCCTAGTTATTACATTTCTTTATTTTTGAACATTTCCTCAACATGGAAGTACAACATGCAGAACAACTTTAAGGGCACTGGGAGATTGATGGGCTTCAAAAAATTGATTTTTTGTTTTTGGTGTTAAAAAATTATATAATTCTTCAGCATTTAAATGACGTATATAACATAGGGTTTCAGCTGGTATTAAAGCCATTTAATCCATCAATTTAAAGATGGCGGTGCAATGACACGCCCACTTTCTGATCATCTGCATACACATTTCACTCAGCATACTTCCAAAGCTTGAAATTTCTGAACTAACCCACTTAGAAACATGTGTTAAATTTCATCATTCTGCTTCCGGCTGCTGCACTCGTTTATTTCTCTATGGTCAGCTTCTGGCTTCTTTAGCACCCAAAACCCAAATTAAAGTTTTCATCATATAATATGGGAAAGAATTCCAAAAACTGTGCATGTTGGGCCAAAAGCTTTAAAAATTGGTGTATATGATAGTGTTATTTGTTATAATGATGGGTGCAGTAGTAGACATAAAGTAATGACAAAAATGGGTATAAAGATTGGTGAAAATATGAGGGCAGCATGTCTAAAAAAAGATGTGCGTCGACTCTCAGAGGCAAAAAGAACAGCTCAGTTGCTTGAAAGTAGAGCTTAAAGTAAGAAAATAAACAGAAACCCTAAACCCTAACTGAGCAGGAATAGGGAGCAGGCAGGTTCTAAGAGTATGTATAATTTAAAAAGAATGGTGCTTAATCTTTGATCGTGGTTTCCCAAAACCTTGATTTTTCACACTTTAGGCGCATGTTTCTCAAAAACTATACAAGATATTGATACAAAATTTTTAGTGCTTATTTGTTAATGTTCCTTGAAACATTAATCTAACTTTTATATTCATATGATTTATAAAATGCAGGGAAAATAAAATTCAGCCTTTAAAAATCTTTTTTTTAACACACCTAAATAATTTTTCATGTGCATAGCATAAACTATGTAAGCTTTTTATTTAGTTTAGATTATAAAACTGTGTCTTATGTTATTTAGGGAAAAGATTGGTGCATATAGCTTCAAATTCCTACAAGGAACCTAGACCTGAAGTATACGGTGTAATACCTTTTTACAGGATACACAGAGCGTCTTATGTCCCTTTTGCAAGGAACTGTATGAACTTATTGTAAATATTACACAGTTGTTAAATGCACACATCCTTATACTATAATCATACCAAATTTCAATTTCTTGCAATGTTTAGTTTTTTGTATATTTATATTTCAATATTGTTAAAAAAAACTAGCCCTGTCTGGGTAAAAATAACCTCCGAGTGTCATTAAGGCACAAAATGTGTGCATTCTTTTATGTATGCAAAAATCAAATGAAATTTATGTCCACAAGAAGTCTATTGATCATAACAAGGGCAATGGAATTACTGTCACCAATCACATTGTTTCGTTGGTGCCGCAAACTGCAGCCGGCGTGTGGAGAAACAAAGAGAGAAAGAGACAGAATCATGTCTGGATTCTTCTTTCTTTCTCTTGCCACCGCAAAAGGCCTTGAAATGTCGATGGCTTTCTACAGCAATGGCTGGAGGCATAAAAGCCTGCAAGTGTTAGAGCGCAATCAGTTGCTAGGAAGTTGAGTTGAGTGTGTTATGCCGCAGGGGGCGAGCGAGTCAACCTTGAAGACTATTGTATATATCACGGCATTTTTATGCTGCAAGGGCTGCACAAAGTTTCTGTTTACTGCAATAAATTTCTGCAAACAAGACTTAACTCTACGAACCCACAAAGTCACATTTGTTGTCAGGAGTGAAACATGACGATGAAAGCTACATTGACAAAAATCTTACTCAAGCTGAAAGAAAAAAGAACAGCGAATGACATTCCGCTGCGAAGACGAAAGCGGCGAACGACAGCCTGGACACGGAAATAAAAGCGGGAAATATTAACTCACTGCGAAGATGATCTAAATGAAGGCCGAATTAGCCACAGAAATGAAGACTCCGGGCGAGGCCCTCATCGCCAATTCGACACAGTGGCCAAGCACAAGTGGTCGGTAGAAGAGGTCCAGAGGTAGTCCTAGTCGGGCGGGGCTTCTCACCGTCCGGGTGTCTTTATGCCGCAGTACCTAGCCGCTTAAGAAGCCGCACTGCTAATAGCCAGCCTCCAGGGACGGGCCGCAGAAGTGCTGAACGCGGTTCAGACAGCGGCGGCGCCCAAACATACCTGGGAGGACCTGGAAAACCGGTTTGGAAACCAACGCTTAGCCGCAGCCTACCGCCGCCAACTGAAATCTAGGACGCAGCAGCTAGGAGAGACGCGGCAGGAATTCGTCATGGCAATCGAACAGCTAGCCACCAAAGCCTCGGTTGACCTCCCACCCGAATTCGTATCCCGAGAAGCCGCCTACACCTTCGTCGAGCGGGTACGAGACGTCGGCCACTACAAGACCATCCAGGAGGCACTAACGGCCGCATTGAGGATGGAGGCGGCCAAGGTGACGTCTACCCCGACTTCGAAAACAAGGAGTATCCGCTACAATGGAGAGCGAAGACCAGTCGAGGGACGCCGGCGAAGACCAAGTAGCGTGTGTGGGGGTGTAGCCAGCCGGTACACCTGGAGAGAGACTCCCCACAGCAGGAAGAACAGCCGGAAAACGAGAAAGGGCCGGCGTGGCGAGGGGCACGTCGGCGCCATCACCAACATCCCCTTGAGTGACATTGCGTGCCGTCAGCAGACGTTTGGATGACAGCCTCATCGCGGACGGTTGGGTGAAAAGGAGACCGTGCTGCGTGCTTGTGGACACCGGGGCAGCCGTGACTCTCATCAGACCTGACGTAGCCAAGGGTTTGCCGTCGAGAAAACCCAGCCGACCATACCAGCTAGTTACGGCATCGGGCAACACCTTGCCTGTGGAGAGGGAGGCCCTGCTGCAGCTGACCTCGGGGCGGAGTGCCGTGCGTCTGTGTGTGTTCGTCTTGGTGTCTGAGGAGCTGATACTGGGATTGGATGCCCTCAAGAGCCACGAGGCGACGGTCGAAGTCGGCAGGAAGCTTCTGCGGCTCAATGGAGAAGAGGTGATACCGGCACCCCAAAGAACACCTTGGAATCTACAGGGTCATTCTGCGAGAAGACGTGGTTGTCCCCGCGAGATGCACTGGATTTCGAAGTCAAGAACATATGGGAAAATATGCTAAAAGTTTCAAGTGGTTGTTAATAAAATTGATTAAAAAATTACGTATATTATAACTAGTAGTAGAGCTTTGGTAACGTAGATGGTAGCGTGTCTGCCTCACGTTCAAGAGGTCCCGAGTTCGAATCTCGGTCAGGGTTGAGTTACCTGGATAAGGTTTTTCCAGGGTTTTCGCTTATCCTGAAAGACGAATGTCAGTAACTCTAAGCTCTACGGACCCTGGGCCCATTTGATCATTTCACCCATTTCATTCATCGTCCGATATGACTTAACGTTGGAGGACTTAAATTAAAAAAAAAAAAGAAGTACCTGATGGTGGTCGTGGACTACTTCACCATGTGGCCTCCCGAACCAGGAGGCAAAGACAGTCACAGACTGCCTCGTGGAGCAACTGTTCTGCCGTTTTGGCACTAGAAAGGCTTGGGGTTAACAAGAGCCGCACATCACCTCTACATCCACAGTCGGACGGCATGGTCGAGGGCTACATCAAGACCTTAGAGAAACACCTGAGGAAGGTCGTGGCCAGCCATTGCGTTTAATCTGATCGCTAATCTAGAAAGTGATTGACATTTCGTACGGAGATAGAGGCGACGTTGCCGCTTATTGCTGTCACGTGGAGAGCGCGATAGCATTACGCGTGCGAAGGTGATTCAGTTGCGACTGCAATGGGTATTTTATTATTATTGTTATTATATTATTATTTATAATACTGTACACAGAGACAATAGAAAAGTCCTGGATCTACGTGCAAACGCTAGAACATGCAAGAACACATCAATGTAAAGATCATCGTAACAAAAGAGGCATACCTGTGACATTTTGATGCTTATTGAAGTGGGAAAATGCCACTTACATAATTTTTCCCGGGAGTTTCTAATTTATACCCCAATGTCTAAAAATGTCTAACTTTCTTTCTCAATCTTAACCTTAATGCGCTTACTGATACCTACAGCACGGGAAGTCCTATCAAGCACATTAGAGAATGGAATACTAGACTCCCCTTTCAATTTCTCCTCATCGAAGTTTCTCTCACAGAGCATATTATTTCCCGTATATGTCCTTTAATTGGAACACCTTTACCAAATATAGTTTTATTTGGTTCCTGAGCACGTTCAGGTTTCTGCTTGTCACTATATTTTGACATAATTAAACATTCATTAAACACAATTGCAAATGATCACAACACGCGCTTAGATACACCGACTCAGGCGCACGTAAACCAAGGCAAATTGCCACAAATAAAATGCAAAGTAACTTGCCAGTACAGGATCTCTAACTGTGAGGGCATTCTGTTTATGCAGCGTTATCAGAAGAGAAACAAACATCAAGGTATTATGATTACTGCAGCGTTTGCGTAACTCGCTCGCCCGCAAGACACGCTAAGCACGTGTTAGAAAATCGGCAACCAAGGTTTAGCGTCTAACGTTGTCATGGAAACGTCTCGACTCTAATTGGTCCCTCTAATCGTTGCTATGACAACCGTTATGACGTACTCATCCCCTTCCATTTATTCAGACCGTTATTCCATGTGGTTACTAACTGTCAATCACATTCTAGTTTGGCGACCAGTATATTTAGGACCTTCCTAACATCAGCTGATGTCTACTAGTGGATGTTTGGCGAATCCCTAACGCTTCCAAGGAATTTACCAAAACAACATCCATTAGTTGACATCAGCCGATGATTTTAGGAAGGTCCTAATGAAATTGTTCTAGGTAAACACTAGCAAGAAATGAAGCACAGAGTACTAGTTCGACTCAAAATTATATTAATTTTGTATTCTTTGGAAAAGGTGTGTAGCTCTGGGATGGTATGCAAATTTTCTGAATAAGTTTCATTGCTGGTTGGGGAAAGAGTGGTTACTTGTTTGCATCTTTGTTGTATTTTGAATTTATCAATCTTCTTTTTGATCAATTCAGCACTGAGTCCATTGTATTCTGCAATATGAACTAATTGATTGTACTCTTTGATGTATTCCATCTTGTTTAAGGAGACTAACCAGCCTGTAAGTTAAACTGTTGGTAACAGCATGCGTGTGCTGTATCCATCTGATTTTATGACATTTTCTGTGTACGTTTCTTTCCTATATATGCCAAATTTTAGTTTTATATTTCCCTTTTTTTAATTTAATTTACATTCTCCGACATTAAGTCATATCGGACGATGAATGAAATGGGTGAAATGATGCTCAAATGAGTCCGAGGTCCATGGAGCTTAGAGTTACCAGACATTCGTCTTTCAGAATAAGGGGAAAACCCAGAAAAAACTTTATCCAGGTAACTCTCCCTAACCGAGATTCGAACTTGGGACCTCTTGAACGTGAGACAGATAATTTATATGATTTCTGATTAGTTGAAAGTCTTAGAAAGGGATTTCGTTGTTTTTCTCTTATTCTATGGACAATTTTACTGCAGGATTCTGAAAATTAAGTATTCTTAACACATCATCCATCAGTTTCTCATTTACTATCGCCCAGATGTCACCCACATATCTATACATGTGGATATATAAAGCATCAAGTAGTTTGACTCAAAATTACATTAAATTTTTTTATATTTTCAAAGTCAAAAAATTAGAGCACTACAAAAACTTCTTTCTTGCTGGAAATCATAGCCCATTCCCTTTATTAATATTGATTAAGAATGCTCCAAATGTTACTTCTTAAAACCTTGCCCAACTGACAAAACACTCAGCGTTCAAGAGGTCCCGAGAGCGAATCTCGGTCAGGGTGAGTTACCTGGATAAGGTTTTTTTCCAGGTTTTTCACTTATCCTAAAAGACAAATGTCAGGTAACTCTAAGCTCCATGGACCCTGGGCCCATTTGAGCATCATTTCACCCATTCCATTCATCGTCTGATATGACTTAAAAAGTTAAAAGGACGTAAGTTACACAAAAAAAAAACCACTCAGTATTACACAAATATAACTACTTGTAACAAAAACTTCACTTATCTTAAGATAAGTTTTTCGTTCTAATTGAGATCGATTTCACAAACAAATTGCTTGCATCTTCAGTCCATCAACACACTTCGTAGTCAAGGATTCCAGTTACCATGTTATTATGTTTTTTCAGTATTACCAAAATCTGAAAACAAAATAAACCTAAAAACAGAATAAACTGCTGGTATTTCAGAATTCATTATACAATTTTAGTTAATTGATGGAAATTATTCATTTCTTCACACTAGCCATATATAGGCTAAGGTTTTTGATAGATAGAGTCAACATGAAAAATGCAATGCCATGGCCGGGATTTGAACCATGGATCTCCTGGTTTCCATCCAGTCGCTCTTAACCTTTGAGCTACCATGGCCAACGTGTCGCCCTGACATTAAATTCTCCAGTTGACTCGTATATTTCCCCGGTAGACCACTAGGGGCTCTCGCACCCAAGATACACCGTTTGTGGTGACTTACTATCATAAGTAATTAAGTCCCAGGCTTCATCATTTAACTCTTATTATTTTAGTTAATTGATGGATCAATTAACTAAATGGATCTAAATGGACTTGATGGATCCGTGGTTCAAATCCCGGCCATGGCATTGAATTTTTCATGTTGACTATATCTTCATTACATAATGTTTATTTTTTAAATTAAATATCTTTTCCCAAACCATTAAATCTGTCGGACCATTTAATTGTTTTAATAATTTAACTTCAGGAATTTTATTCATGGTTAAATAACCAAAAATAAATCTGGTAATTATCAATTTAATTGTGATCAGGTTTATATTGGAAAGACCAAACGTAATTTGGAAACCAGAATGTAAGAACATTTTCGTAACATACTGATAAATTGACCGTAGCAGATCATTTTTGGTCATTTAACCATTAAATAAATCCTGAAGTTAAATTATTAAAACAATTAAATGGTCCAATAGATTTAATGGTTTGGGAAAAGAGATTTATTTTAAAAAATAAACATCGTGTAATGAATTTTGAAATACAGGCAGTCGATTCTGATTTTAGGTTTGTTTCGCTTTCAGATTTTGGTAATACTGAAAAACCATAATAACATGGTAACCGGAATCCTTGACAACGAAGTGTGTTGATTGATGATGCAAGCAATTTCTTTGTGAAATCGATCTCAATTAAAAAGAAAAATTGACATCATTTTCTTAAGATAAGTGAAGTTTTTGTTACAAATAGTTATATTTGTATAATATTCATTGCTTCACTGTAGCTAGCTTCATTTTCTACGTACTCAGTATTGTCTCATGAATGGCTAATGTATACGCCATGTAAATACTCTTGTTATGACACATGCACATGTTTTCGTAAACTTAAGAATTACATGTCACCTCAGCAAAATCATCTGACCCATGCACCTTTCTTATTTAGAAGTCCTTTTATAAATAAAATATTGTGTCAAGACAGGAAAAAGTTGTGCACATAAGAACGAGACTGCTATTTTAAGTGAAATTCCATTGTTTCGTTGATCATTGGCTTTTAGCTACAGTAACATTTTAGTTATGCTCTGCTGTTGCTCAGTAATGACAGCCCTTTTATAACTGTAACTGCTCCCTTCCTCTTTTTGTAAAAAACATCCCTTGAGTACACTTGGCAGCTCAAGGTTCTTAATCTTTGCTGCTTAGTGTCCTCAATCCTTCTAAGCTTTGCAGCTTAGAGCTGGCAGTGTCTGTAGGCATCTGTGTATTAGTGCAATTCATGCACTGACCTACCACAATTATCAACAAAACAACATATGTGCAATGTATATACTGCTCCCTTCAAGTTCTCCGACTACTACAGACTAGTCTGCAAGAAACTACAGCAGCCACAGGCAAACTTGCTTGCCGCAGTGCATGTGTTTCACACGATTTGTCTTCTGTAGCAGTGGTGGTCTGTACTTCAGTGTTAGTTTGATATGGAAGGGCACTCATTAAAGTGAAGGGCACCCACGCCGACATTATTTCAATCCCGAATGGGAAACTGAGTACTTCTTCATGGAATGTAGCGGTGGTGCTATTTGTTTAATTTGCCAGAAGAAAATTGCAAGTGCTGAAACGATTTAATCTTTAGTGATATTTTAATACATTGCATGCTAATGATTATTCGGCAATAGAAAAAGAAGAACGCTCTACAGAGATACAAAAGCACATAGAAAAGATCACATCGCAGGGAAATGGGAATGTCAGAATGGTAGAAACCTCAGTTTATGTGAGTTACGAAATAGCACTAGAAATTGTCAGATCCTCTAGTAGTTTTTCTGATGGTCCACTTTATTAAATGACGTTTGCTTATAGCTGCAAGTAAAATCACCCTGTCAGTGTTCACAGTTCGAGAGTGTCAATCTGTCACCTCATACTATTTCACGCACAATTCAAGATCTGGCAGACAACATTTACGTACAACTTATTGAAAGAGCAAGAGAATTTTTTTCATTCTCTATTGCCATTGATGAGAGTACTGACTTATCAAGTATGGCTTAATTATGTATTTTTATTCGGTGGAGTAAATGAACATTTGGAAGTTGTGGAAGAAATGCTAGATCTG
This sequence comes from Mantis religiosa, assembly GCA_030765055.1. Taxonomy (NCBI): domain Eukaryota; kingdom Metazoa; phylum Arthropoda; class Insecta; order Mantodea; family Mantidae; genus Mantis; species Mantis religiosa. Next base: position 147,539,349 of record CM060958.1, on the reverse strand, counting down.
GTGCCAATAAAAGGCTCAACAACAGGAATCAACTTGAAATGTGACAATGAGTTAGCTGACAACTACAGAAACAGAGGAAGTTTGCTAGATTTCTACAGATTTCTTAAATCAAGATTCCATCGATTACACAGGTGTGCGGCATCTGACTGCAATGTTTGGTTCGACCTATGTATGTGAATTATTTTCAGCTATGAAACACATTAGAAACCCTCAGACAGCCAACATCAATGATCATAACTTAAAGTGAGCATTAAGGGTCCAGAGTTGTGTTTCATTGTCTCCAAATGTGACGAATATTGTGAAAACCAAAACATGTCAGAAGCCAAGAGAGTCTACTGAAAACTGTATGTATAAAATTTTTAACTAAAAGGTGTATATTCGCTTAATATGAAATATTGTGTAATATTATCACTGTATAGTAAATATTATTTTGTTATTTTATATTTTTCAATTGTTTCGGAATCAAAATTGTGCTAATTTCCACAAAGTACTGTTTTGTTCCTATAGTTAAAAATATTGCTTTTATATGCCATCATTTGGTTGTATAGGATTGAAGGGTATAATAATCTTACTGGTATTGAGTTGTTTTATCTATAATTTAATATCAAGTACCAGAGGGATATTAAACCACGTATTATATAGTTTCTGGCTTGTTCCTTCATTAACTACTCTGTTCTTAATTATTTAATGGTAAGGCAAGTACAGGTTTCAGAATGCCACTGCGCGAGGTAGTGATGGCATATCTCCCTAGCACTCGCCAGCAATGACAAGGCACGCCGGCACCGTGCGAAGTGTATAGGTACACCGTGCACGACTGTTGGCAGAGCCTGAACTACAGTTTTCACATATAGATCTCCATTACTACAAAACCTACTGACTCCTGTGCAGATAACTCCCAATTTTACTGTGAAATTCATATACAAATAAACTTAGACAATATAAGTTGCATAATTACAACTGTAGGCTTGAAGAAACAAACTGACTGACCGACCAAGGTGCTGGCTGGCTGTATAAAGCCAGAAGATTTTTGCTGTGTGCCCAGCCTTTAAGTGTTTTACCGTGGGTACAGTTTTTTTTCCCCAGGATATTGTCGGATGGGCTGTGGGTTTTTAGGAACAGTTTGTTTCGAGGTAACATGATTTTTATGTACCTTGGGTTGTAGGAATGCGTGCAAAACCTTATGCACCTTGGTGTTCTATTTTTAAATTTTCTTTAGGTTGAGAAACAGCCGAACAGCTTAGAAGAATTATGTGGAGCTCAGCTTTAGGATTAGCTTCTGGGTTATCTCGGGTGCCTGCAAGCCATGCAGGGTATAGTTGCACTGCTTGAACAGTTACCATGGATTTATCTTTGGTAATAGATACCTCTCAAATAACACACTGATTACTCCATGTGGAGTGAACATGTCATTTGCGATTCCTGCAAATTCCATAGGCTGAAGTAATGCGTTCATTGGTGTTTAGCACGCGATCGGGAGGCGTGTCAGTACCCCTCTCACTCTTACAGGAGTAATCAGCGCATTATCTGAGAGGTTTCTGTTAACAAAGATAAATCCATGGTAACCGTTCCACCAGCACGCTTACCCGGAACAGCCTGAATCGGCGTCTAGTGGGGTAATGAGCTAACAAGGTCGCTTCTATGTCTGGGTAAAGTAGTGTAAAATTTTGATGCCTGACGCCTAATTATATCCTCCACATAAGGAAGAACTGAGGCTTCGTGCAGCAACCTGGTAGGAAAAGAGCGAACCACAGAATAGATGGACCATAATCCTCTATTCTATGAACGTTGAAGCAATGCCAGCCAGCTGTCTGCAGCCATGCCCCAGATCTCGCAAAAATATAGCACCACCGGAATTACCAGCGCTCGGAAGAGGTGCAACTGTAGGCCAACCGGCATTAAGCTCGACCCCAGCATCGGATACAGGGAAGCAATTACTCCCTGCACCCTGAAGAAACAAATGAGGAGAGGGGGTGATAATACAGTGACACCCTGCATCATTTCGGATTCCTCCCCACATTTCTTTATGCATCTTATTCACAGCTGCCAATACATGAGTATTTCTGAGTTAGCATACCTGAAAGATGTCTTAAAAAAAAAAGAGTAAAGGAATTGCAACCCAAAGCATTGCAAATCTGGCAAATTTTGATAGAGTCAACATGAAATATTCAATGCCACAGCTGCGATTTGAACCACGGATCTCCTAGTTTCCATCCAGTCACTCTAACCCATTGAGCTACCATGGCCAACTTGCCGTCATGACATTAAATTCTTCAATTGACTTGTATGTTACACACGAGAGCCCCTAGTGATTTACCAGGGAAATATACGAGTCAAATGGGGAATTTAATGTCATGATGGCAAGTTGGCCATAGTAGCTCAATGGGTTAAAGCGACTGGACGGAAACCAGGAGATCCATGGTTCAAATCCCAGCTATGGCATTGAACTTTTCATGTTGACTCTATCAAACACCTTAGCCTGTAGGTATATGGATAGTGTAAAGAAATTAATTTCTTTCACTTAACTGGCAAATTTTGTTTATCATCCTCGATACTCAGTAGCAAGTAGTTCATTATGATTATCCAATAAACTAAAACATTCTAAAAAGCAAAGCCATGTGAGAATTAGGCTTTCCATGTGACAACATTGATTCCATGCTACAAAAATAAAATATTAATATCATTTTCACCTCCTTTGCTTGTTTGAAGTATGCAACTTTAATCAAAATAGGGGATAAAATGATAAATTAGCAACAGAAAGCCAAACAGAATCTTTATTTCTTGTTAGAATATAAACAATACTTTAACATGGTTGTTGATTCCACTTGTGCTACGGTGTTCACAACAAGTTTTCAATGGAATATTTCAAAGTGTTATTTTCAATTACAACAGGCTATATTATTTGAATAAACAGTGCTAAAATTAACCTTGTGATGTTTTCTGGGTATATGCTGGAGCTTCAGCAAATTCTGCCTTTTAATTCGTAAGTTATGGTCATTTATGTGATGCAAGTACTTTTCCCAAACATGCATATGATACATTATTATTCGTTTTACATACTACTTTAAATAATAAACTGATTAATTTCATTACGGCTTGTAAATTTATACTAGTTACAGATTTCAAAACAACCTGCGAAATCGTCTTAGACTTTTCAAAAATGTTAAATGAATTACTACGAACACGAGTTTTGATTTTCATCGTTCTAAGAGCTTTTATGAAGTTATAAAATCGTATGGGCTGCAAATTTATCAAATGAAGTAATTCTGCTACAAGAAATCTTGCGTTTGTCTTGGCAGAGCATTTGCTAACAGGGATAACTACTGTAACATTGAAGGGTGTGGCACACATTTCGAAACACCCTCCGCCAGAACTTCCTAACTTTAGCAATTTAGTTCAGGAAATCTCTGAAATCACTAGTCCTGGCTAAATATGGTAGTGCAGTAAGAATGACGTCACATATCTTGGCGGTTTCTTACTCACATTATGACGTATCTCATCACGTGATCTGAACGCCAACTTGGTTTGTCAAAATACACGGCAGTCACGCCCATTTCAAGATACTCATTTAAGTCAATCATACATTAATTCACTTCTAACAAATGCATTAAAAGTATATATTAAGCTGTTCAATATTCATCGTTTTTGGTTATAAACCCAATAATACAACGAGACACCTTTCCCTGTCAAATAAAAGAAAAGTGCCACAAAATGAATAAATCCCAAAATGACAATTTTAAAATACCTGTTGTGCCACCGGTTCCAAAATACTCTCTATCGTTTTCGTATGGAAGACAGGCATCCTGTAGAAATTGTATTCTCGCAAAAATTGTTTACAAAGGTCTTCACCAATGCAGTTAATTTACACAAACACACACAAAAACACCAATTAACAAAAACACAACCTTAACCCAACGTCTGTAAATAAGAAAACTAAAATAGCCTTAGTTACGTTGTTAACCACAAGCGCTGAGGTCGTTTCTAGCAGCATAGCCAACAAGCAACCAGAAATATACCTTACTTCCTTATCTTAATATTAGCAATAGTAAAGAGTGAGTAAGGGGTTGATTATTCAATCGTATTACTTTGCCTTTCCGCTTCTCCAGCTTAGGAATCACCATTATATCTAAAGCATAATGAACCTAATGTTCAAATACACATACAAATTGTTTACATTTACCTAAAATTCTGTCGAAAATGTTTATGAAACAAAAGAAATGCGTATAATTCAAGTATAATTTAAAAGCAGCCTAAAGAAGTGATTTTACAGTGTTATTATGACTAAACGTTGGAGGTCGTAATTAGAAAAATATGTAGTTTACAAAGAAGCTCATAAAATAGCAACCGATTGGTCGTTATTCCACCAGAGCCTGGTATTCATTATTGAGATTGGGTTTTGCAGCACGCTGTCGTTTTCGACATCCCGTTGTCTAATGGTTCACGAAACACTCCTTCATTTCGCTAAGAAGCCTTCATCTGCGGCATCGACCATTATCTTTACGTCCATTCCGAAGAAAGCATGCTAAATATTTTAACGCCCAACAAAATCCATCGTCCTTTACCAGGATTAAATCGCGGAAGACATCATTATTGACCTAACAGTAAGAATAGAACCTCATCAACGACTCGTACTAAATTATTCAAAACAAAAATAATGCGTTGTACTTACACAACTTTTTGCACTCTTCTACAATCTATTTTCATAGACACTCATTCCTCTACATGAAAATAAGACGATTTTATTCTAGACAAGACACAAAGGAATATTGGAATACAGTAGTGTTTAAGATATATTCAAATGTTTCAAAGCTGCTTCCTCTGTCATAACATCATATCTTTTAACTGCATTCTCTTTGGATGTCCAAGAGATAAAAAAAGAAAGAATAACGTTTTCGTGTTGGTAAAATTATTAATCTTTTTGTAACTTTAAACAAATAACAAGGAATATCTCAAAAATCCATTACGGCAAAAAATAATTTTGATATAAATTGTGTTTTTTTTTATCAAAATCTACATTTTTATAGAAATATTTTGTATATCTCTTACAGTTTATCAGTTATACAAAAATCATTCAGTATAAAGAGAACTTCTGAGTACATTCACAGAAAATTCAAGATATACATTTGTTGTGTAGTAATATCTTGTCTATCTCTTACAGTTTACCAGTTATAGAAAAGTTATTTATTTAGAATGAGGAGGACATATCTCCGTGTTTCATCTTCGGAAGATAGTAGTTTGATATCTAAATTATTTCGGGTTTCTGAGTTATCGTGTTCACAGGCACGAACACAAACACACAATAACGAGTTATTTTATGTGCATGCCTCAAAATGTGTATTTTCAGGAAGCTTTGGGTATTTACCTCTGGGTGACTACTTACTATCTAGATAGCAAGAGTAATCAAGCAATTAGCTCTCTCATCAAAACTGACACATCATGCTCTTCAAGAACCAGCAGAGCAACATGTGAAAGAAGAAGAACGCCGCAACACGGAAGCAGAGCCAGGCAGTGAAGCCTCCTTCACCGGGGCTCTCGGGCGTCGTCTCCCGCCTCGCTGCAGGTACCGGCTGACGAGAGGGAGCCTCCTGCGGAGCTGCCGGGGAAGTTTTGGGCAGCTAGGCCCACTTCCCCCGCCACGCAAAACGTCCGCACAAGCCAAGACAACCGCCGCCTTACCTGGCAGCTGAGTCGCCCAACTCTACTCGGCCAGCTACAGACGCAGTACCGCAGGAACCACCACAGCTATACCATGCTGATACACAGCCATCGCCTCCAGCACCGCAACTTCCACCTACCGCCACCACTCAACCGCTGAGAGAAGTCTACACTACCCACGCAGCAGTAATCGGCGGAGCCCTACGGGAACTCCCTGCGAGGCTTTTACACACCGCCGCATCGCAGAAGTGGCCCTCAGTCCTGAGCGCCAAGCGCATAACTTCAAGAAGGGGCCTGACCACATGTGTACGCCTGCAGTTTGCAGATCCTCACGATCGCGATGCTGCCTTGACGTCAGGCCTGCCCATAATGGGGTAGCGCCTGTAGGTAGAGGCCAGCAGACTGCAACGCCATATCCCGTGCATGCACTGCTGCGCCTATGGGCACAGCGCAGACGCGTGCACCGCGCCGCCACGGTATCATTACTGTGGCTCTCCTACTCCAACAGCAGCTTGCAGGGCCAAAGATCTCCGTCGCCGCCGCAGGTACTGCACCACATGTAATATCCTCGGCCATTTCACAGGGCAGACGCAGTGCCCTGCATACCCTCGCGGAATCTCAACGGGACTAACACCCCGGAGCGCAGCTACCAGCGAGGCTGCAGGATGGGAGAGAGCCCTTGGTTGCCTCCGGCAGGATCTACACCAAGTAGCCAGCAGATTCCACACCCTGGAGGAACTCCTCAGTACAATCACCGCCACCAGCCTACGAACTCCAGCAGAAGAAGTTCAGGACCTCCACTCAGAGGTCCTTAACTTAAACTAGCGCAGGGGCAACCTGGAGGAACCCGTTACAACCGCTGCTCAACAACAGAATTCTAACCACGGCACCCTCATCGACCTCCAAGACAAACTGACACCTACACACAGACTAATAACGGACGGACTTACTCCAATGGACTAACTCTCCTCTTCAGTAATCCAACTACAGCAGACAGCAAAGAGCATCAACTCCCAACTTCAACGCACCTAACACTTAGCCAGCGAACAGAAGGAACTACTTGCCTCACTACAGCGCAAGATGCTCCGAGTGGAGGCTCACCTAACCGACACACTACCCTGCCAGCCAATGGACTCTCCCACAGTCAACAGTAGACTTGATCAGCTCCACTGCCAACTTGCAGAAATGGACAACAGCCTACACGCACGAATCAATGACCTGAAATCTGCAGAGCAAATCATCGCCGACTACAACGCACAAAACACCAAGAGGATCCAGGCTCACTTCCCTAACATCTGGAGACCACTTCGCCTACAATCGCACACCTCATGATGCCTCAACAACACTCCCCCTGACAGTAACTGCCGGAAATTATGCTCTCCACTGCAATTATTACATTTACAATAAAGACTTCAATTTCCACTCCTCACCTTTGAACACCTTCCTTCACTTTCACCTTTACTCCCCACGCGAATCGATCAGGACCTTTTCGTCACGGTCGTGCCTGGCAACATTCTTCACCCACCTGCCGTTATAGACGGCCGGCTCTGCACCTTTACCTTTACTCACGGGAGTGCTCAATGCGGGATCCCAGAAAGCCACTCAAAATGCCTTCCTTAATTTTTTACTTTATCCTTTAGTAGTTAGATAAAAAAATCAAGAAGTGTTTAACGTTCTGCAACATTAAGTCATACCGAACGATTAATGAAATGTTGAAATGAGTAGATAGTACATAGAGCTTAGAGTAACCTCATATTCTTTCGTTCCAGATGAGGGAAAACAACCAAGCTCGGGGCTTGTCACACAGGCTACCGGGGCGACGTCACGGATTATGGTGCACCAAAGTGTTCAGAATAATATGACAACATTCCGTCCATCATGGCCTCTGTTGTATAAAAAGTAAAATAAACATGATCTAATGGAAGATGTTAATGACGGGACATTGAAGAACACAAGTACCATAAACCAGGCGAGAACTGCGTGTGTAGCCTACGTGATATGAGATGTAATAGATATATTCAAGTGTTAAGAATAGAAGAGAATCTACAGAGCATTATGGCAGACTGCGAAGAGTTGTGGACTTTCATATTTGTGTGCAACTCCTCTTTAATAATAATGCCGGGACAGCGCGAAAGGCTCTCCCGATTCCAGAAATTACGATGGGACACCTAGGCACCAGCCCTATCGAAGTGCAATGATAGAGCATCAGCCACAGATTACCATACATAAGTTCTGTTATTAATCTGCTCAGTGCTGTCTCTATTAGATGTTCACGTTATAAAAGCTGATTCGTAAACTTTTGTTTGACAGTCCAAGAATTAACATATTTCCAAAGTGTATATACCTCCATATAAGACACATCACAGCCCATATCTACTGTAATTATAATAGTATCTATGAATTCATTATAATTTTAAAACTAATGGAACATACATCGAGGAAAAACGAATTACAATTGTAATACTTTATAATATTACCTATGCTGCCATCTCTGTATTTAGTCTAAAAGCTCAGTAGCAAGAGAACCCTGTGCTTGTGCTTGGTAGCAACGAGTAAACAACTTTTCAAAAGATTAGTTTGTAAATGTTGTTACAGAATTATCAATTTGCATCGAATCGCATTTCCAGTTTTGTATAATTCTATAATACTGCGTGGTGAACAATACTTAATCGTTTTTGTGCATTTGACTATGTTATTTACGCAAATTAGTGTTATTTTGTATAAATGACCTTTGTTGGCTCAGCGCCATAGTTTTAGTGAATATAAGTGAAACTTTAGCATCCCCTAATAATTAAAATATCGTGTGAAGTGTGATTGGTGTGCCCTTATGCAGGAAGGGGCAGCGTGCACGTATACATCCCTGCAGTAGGATATTGTATTGGGCCAAATTATTGGACGGTATTTACTGCCAGTTTTGTGCTCTCTTTACTACATCATGTCCTCGTGTAGCATGGACTTCACACCAACCTCCCCTTCAGACGAAGATGTTCGCACAGCAGCTCTGTCCTACTACATTAACGGTGGTAACAGCAGCTGTTGCATGGATCGGACACTTATAGTTGATCCAAAGTCCTCACCGCCATCTTCACTATCACCCTATCATTGGAGGTAATGAACACCGCCCTCTGGGTGCCTCCACCTGAGAAATGGGTCCGGTCATCACTTGGTGGGGTGAGGTTACCCCGAAGGCCAAGGTTGCCATGTGGGGAGTGTTAGTAACTAACTAACTAGTTGATCCAAAGTTTCCCCTGCATCCTGATCATGTAACCATTCTTCAACTGGAGATGGCAGCCCGGTTGCAGTATGTTCAGTTTGCTGAGCAACATATCCCTCAACTCCTTGCAACGGGCTCTGAGGGTAACAACTCCCAAGTTGCATCACAAGAATTTCATAAAATGGATCTGCACCGTGCTCGTATGGAGGTCATCACTACGTACCTCACCAAGCACGAACATTCAACATCTGAATGGCAATAAGTCCCCACAAAGAGGAGACATCAACCACTTGATTGCAACGACACCACTGATCACACATCTACGTCAAATAAATTCTCTTCCCTTGCAATTGTAGCCTCCCCCTCAGTCGCAGCAGCCCCTCCTAGCACCGCTCCAATTAAATGTCCCCTCAGTGGTACAAATATCTTGCCCACTTCAGTGACAAACGCTGACTCTGCTCCTTCAGACACCCCTATCCCCAGGGTGGCGAAAGCCCCTCCCATCTTCCTTCGTCAGCCAGAAGACGGCAGAAAACTGCACACCTTCGCTGGGTATGACAAAACTATTACCCTCCGTAACATGTGCAACACAGCTGCCATTATACCTGAGGATCCCACAGCACATCGTGAAGTCCGTCGCTGGTTAGAGGATAATCAAATCCCGTTTATCGCTACTCTCCTACCTGAAGAAAAGCGGCTTCACGTAACCATCAAGGATCTCCCTCAATATATCACTGAGGATGAGGTCAAGGACGAACTCCTTAGTCGAGGACTTCCCATAATCAGTGTCAACCGGCTCCGCGCTATCCGCGTATCCACTCCAGGCCCTGTTCCACACTTCAGAGAACCTTTAGAGAAATCCAGTGAGGCCGCAAAAATATACAAGGTGAACAGGATGTTCTCTGCTGCCGTCACCGTCGAGGCATACAAACCGCCTTTTCGACCTCAACAGTTTTTAAACTGCCAGCAGTTTTTCCATGGGGCGGAAGCCTGCAGACTGCCATCTGTTGTTCTCACTGTGGGCAAACAGGCCATCTTCGCAATGCTTGTAGCAAGCTCACCATTAGTAAACCCAGCTGTGCTAACTGTGGAGCTGAACACTCATGTCGATACGCCAAATATCCTGTTTGGCAGGAAGCACGATATGAACTGGAAAGCACCAAGAAGGGAGCCCGAAGGTTTCCAATTCATGCTCCTCCCCGTGTACCCAACCCCAATGGGCTAAGGTTAAGGAGGCTTTTTAGGTGCTCGTTTCCCAGATCCACAATGCAATTCCCATCCTACGCAGCAGCCGTCAAGAACGCTTCTGTGTCACCCCCTATCCAACCGCAAGAAAGTCAGCTCTTCTACTCACCGTGCAACACCACCACCAACCGCATCTCGTGTTTCCACCCCTCCCAGTTCTCCTCAACTACAATTATCCAGTACTATTGAACATCGCCTCAAACAGCAAAGGAGTGTAGCAGTTATGAAACGACCTTAAAAGGCAATGGAAACATCATTCCAATGTTTCTTAATACCTTCTTGTTCACCTACCCTGAAATCGCTAAGTGTTTCTCAAACACAGAGGAACATGTACAAATCTGAAACTTCAATTTGTAATTAATCAATTCTCATTAATAATGGCTGTTCAGGTTTTTATTGTTAAAAAATAACATTAGAAATTTCATGAAGAGGGGTGTTTGATGTATCGACTTGTGCAAATACGAACAAGAATTCTTTGTGGTGTACTACGCGTTTTGGATACATAAATACTCTATGGAACCAAGTGGTCTTGCTCTAAATATTTTCCGTAGATCATAAGCGTGCTTACAAATTGGAACAATTTTGCCGGTTGGTTTTCAGTGATATTGTGTTTGCTGTCTTGAGGAAGTACAACGTGCACGTTTTGTTTATAAGCAATAATATAATTTGTGCCTTAACTGTGTATAGTTCCATTTCAGATTGTACTTCGTAAACCGTAAACCTGTGTGTGTAATGTTGTTAATATAGACTTAATCTACATTTAGGGATATATTGGAGCTTTTATCAACTTAACCTTACAAAAGCAGTGTGGTGGTTGAATATACTACCATGATGGATATTCGGCCAAATCATACCATCTATATCAACAACTTAAATGAGAAGATAAAAAAGGAAGGTAAGATAATGAATTAACCTTTAAATAAGCTTCACATGAAATAAATACTTTATTGTTCCCAGATGTATGGTTTGCCGGTATAATACGTAATGTGGTTATAGTAATGCAAAAACAAATTTATTCGTCTGTAATTTGAGTATTTGAGGTGCATAATTCCTTCCTTCTACGTTTTTTCAAATTTTATTATGGGAAATAAAAGAAAATGTACATTTAGTTATGATTCGAATATATTCGACAAAGTTACTGCCATACTCTTTACTTGATTTGTTATATATTAATTTATCTAAAATCGTTAATTATTAATCAAGTACACCATAAAACAAAGCATAAATGGTAATGGAATTAACACTTGGTTACAGCAACCATATATAAGTAAAGTATCTTATACTAAAAGTGCAGAATGAGTGCGAACGGATATCGTTGGCTCGGGTTGCCAACTTCCAGAGCATGCTACCGCGGAAAATACTAACATTATGCAAGACAACCAGCGATACTGTAACACCCGACGTAAGGATCAGTACAACATTGTCAGAGTTATTATTATCATTATTACATATTATTATTATTATTATTATTATTATTATTATACTTATTTCAAAACTTAAAGGAATCTAGCACACAGTTTTGGAATAGTCAACATTACCTAAGCAAACCAGCGTTAATGTAACACCCAAATAAACTGACATAAAGATTGGTGGATCATTGCGAGAGTTATTATCATCATTATATATTCTGATATTCTCACTATTATTATCATAATTATTTAACAAGTTAAACGAATTTAGCACAAATTTTTGGAATAGTCAACATTATGAAAGTAAACCAGCGATACTATAATACCCAAATAAACTGACGTAAAGATCAGTGGATCATTGCCAGAGTTTTTTTATTAATTATTATATTTATATAATTATAATAATAAACAAAGCTTACTACGCACTATTCCCACTATCGCTAGTTTATAATAAGAAAAAGAAAATGTGGCAACGTTCCTCTGTATTTGCATATATACAGTATCGCTAGTTTATAGTAAGAAAAAGAAAATGTGTTGGTAACGCTCCACTGTTTTCGCCTATATTGGAGCGCCTCAGTTGGCAACAAGTTGCTTTCATGACGCCATTCCATACCAACATAACCGTACGCACTCATTCTACACTTTTACCTAAATTTCTTGTATTCCAAATAGATGAAGAGCTTAGTTGGAGAAAACAAATAAGATTCGTGCTGCCAAAGCTTAGCTCCGCTTGCTTTGTATTAAGGCTGCTTAACCAAAACACCTTAAAAGAGCATATTTTACTATTTTCACTCCCTGTTACGATATCAAATTATCTTCTGGGGTAATTGAGCATACAGCAGGTAAGTTTTTATATTACAAACAAGGGCCATACACATTATTTGGTGTGGAACTTGTAGACCCGTATTTAAAACCAAAAGAAGAGAATATATTGCTGGAGAATATATATATATTCTCTGTAGCTGTGACAGTTAAGTTTAATAAGTTTACAAAAACGTTGCTCACAGTATGAGGAATGCAGGTGATCTACATGGACCAGAAAATATCTTAAAACTGTTCCAGAAAGGATGTTACTTCTAAAATGGAATTTGCTTGTAGCAAGGGAATTTGGGAATACAGTAGACTTTTTCTACACCTTTTGTGTACAGGTAGACCACAAACAAACTGTGGTCGGTTTGTGCATGCGGAGGAGAGCCTTCTCCCCTTCACGCCATCCAAGCATCATCTGACTTCCACCCCTCCCTTCCTGCATGTGACAGCGCAAACCACTCCAAATACGTGTATTTTAATACTGTTTGGATTTTCAAAGTTAACAGAAAATAATTAACTCAGACATGACCTCACAATCGATCAACAAATAGAATCATATTTTCTTGAAACCCTGAGGAACAACGCAGTGATTCGGCAGAAAATGCAAGGAGTGAATGTAACAGTGAATGAAACATGACCAGTGCAGCCCGCATGATGGAGGAGAGGCAATCTAAAATGACGGTAGAGGGGGAAAGCTGATTTGTTGACAATAATTTCATCACTTGCCTACCTCGGTAGCATAGACGGTAGCATGTCTGCCTCACGTTCAAGAGGTTCAAAGTTCGAATCTTGGTCAGGGTGAGTTACCTGGATAAGGTTTTTTCCCAGGGTTTTCCCTTATTGTAATAGACGAATGTCTGATAACTCTTAAGTTCCAGAGACCTTGGGCTCATTTGAGCATCATTTCACTCATCATCCAATAAGACAAAGTTGGAGGATGTAAATTATAAAAACAAAATTCATCAACTGCATTTTCTATTACATTGTTTCACTTCCAGCTCTTGGACCTTCTTGCAATCTGTCGTGGTTACGAAAGATAATGCTCCTATAATAAGTTTCCACAGATTTGTGGCCGATATATCACCAGTAACGTTGTGTCTTCTGAAAACTTTCTTTATTTTTACCCACATCAGTTTAATTACATCCAGATCACAGTTATATGGAGTTAGACGAGTGATAGTGTGTCTCCTTTCGAGAGCCATAACATACACAACATATGTTTGTTGTAAACTGGTTTGCTAATTAACCTCGAAATTGCTCAGAACGAAATATGGCGCACGTGTGACAGCTTAGCATATTAGCCACTAGATGTCAAGAGTGTGTAGTGCATTTCATATTTCAGAGTTCTCATCTGTGTTTATGGAGTTAGACGAAACCTACCGAACGAGGACTTAGAGCCTGAGCGTTCAAGTGATTGTGCACATACAGAATCACAATATAGCACACAATTTGTTAGCCCTTTTTTTGTGGAGTGATCCATTTTCAAGATATTCCTTATTTGAATGACAGAGTCGACATGAAAAATTCAATGCCACAGCCAGGATTTGAACCAGAGATCTACCGGTTTCTGTCCAGTCTCTTATCCATTGAGCTACCATTGTTAAATTAAATTCTCCAATCGACGCATATTTCCCTGATAAACCACAAGGGGCTCTCGCATTCAAGATACACTGTTTGTGGCGACTTACTTTATCATTTAACTTAAATATTTTTTATTTGTTTGAATTTTGTGATATTTATACTTTTCTCAGATGGAAAGTCATTAATGGTTTATCTCTTGGACTTACAAAGAGAAAGGAATCTTAAAATCATCTCACGACAACCAGCTGTTTAATACATTTGACTCTCAGTTAAAGTTTACTGTATTCTCTTTTAACGCAAGATAAACATGTTGATTTATATGAAGTAGATAGATGAATAAGTGTTGTAGAAGTAGTTTGTATAAGAGTAGAGAAAGTTATGTGATGCACCTCATGTCATCACATGTTCTCCTTATACGTATACATCAGTGTGTTTTATTTTACCATTATTTGCTTGTGTATTACAGAGTTGAAGAAATCCCTGTATGCCATCTTCTCACAGTTTGGACAGATTTTGGATATAGTGGCATTGAAGACCATGAAGATGAGAGGCCAGGCCTTCGTCATATTCAAGGAAATTGGCAGTGCGACAAATGCTCTTCGCTCCATGCAAGGATTTCCATTCTACGACAAGCCAATGGCAAGTTTATTATTGTTTTATTACCACGAGAGTATTCAAATATATTTGATTGATATATGTGTTAAAATAATGAGATGAGTGTCTGTACAAGGTCCAGCAGAAATAGATTAATGCAGGTTCTAGTGGAACTGGATTACTTTATAAGGTTTAAAGATGAAGTACTGCTTTCACCAGCTGATGTTAAAAGAGGAGAAATGGAAATATTAAGTGAAATTATTTTGTTGTGGGAAAGTATTGCTCATTTTTAATCAGATTCTTTTATAAACTTTTAAAGTATTCTCCCTCAAACAAAATACAATGGTTTCACTTTTGAAACGTTCCTTGAAGCCCCTTTTGGATAGTCTGTTTAGTATAGACAAAATTGTATGGTTTAACTCATAATTATAGTTGAAATGACAATCCTTGTAGCAAATAGCTACAAAGTGTTTGTGTAAACCACAAAATTATAGTAAATAAACTACAGCAATATGGTATAAAAGACACTAACTTGGAGTGCTTCAAATTGTATTAAGAGGGCCACAAACAGAAAATTATATTAGAGGGCAATACAAGTCTTATACATAGGAAAAACGAGGTTCCCAAAGTTCTGTACTGGGCCCAGTACTTTACCCTAATGATCTACTTACTGTTACTGCACAACCAGTATTTTACGCTGATGACATCTCCTTCATGGCGATGATTATTAAGTCGAGCTTCTCGGGTTACCAGCCGTGTGATATTTATAAAGTTGCTTGAGCTTTTGGCCATGTTTAGTCTATGGCTGAGCATCCAGTCCAATGTGGTATACATATCTACGGACATAGGGGTGGGCCTAAATTGGGTGTCCAATGGGGAACCAGTGTTCTACTGTTGGTTCAGCAGAGAGTTGCTGGCCATATTAAAACTATTTCCTCTAGCTCTCAGAGCTTCCGTCCATGATATACTCAGACCTAGGCTGTTGTCTCTATTAAAATTGTTTGGTTGTGATTTAACCTCTATAGCTTCTTTTAAAGTCTGTCGTAATATCAGTCACTATGGTGTAAGACTGTGGCCTCATCAAATAAGATTCTGTGGTCATTATCTAAGTTGTGCTGGGTCACAGCTGATTCCGGTTGAAGTACTCTCAGGTTGCGTTTATGTTCTGCACATCTCTCCTCTATGGTGCAGCCTGTCTGTTCTATATAGATCTTCCTACATTGGATTGGAATTTTATATACACTGATAGTGTAACTGATCTCATATATTGCCTCAGCTTCCTCGGTGGTAGGAATCTGTTTAAAATCCATGCAAGTTTGTTTGACACTGCTGTAAAATGGAATAAAGGCATTTCCCTTGAATTTCTGTCTCTCTTCTGTCTTTGGGTTTCTTATTCAAAACTTTCCGGTGTGCATGGTAAATGTCGTTGCTCTTGTATCCGTTCTTTTTGAACGTATTTATCAGATGGCTTATTTCTTGAGGTCTGTGTTCTTCTTCGTCTGTACACTGACAATTTAGAAATAAACATTGACCAGGCATAAAACAGTTTGAAGCATAATTGACATACAATGGATTGAAATTAAATACAACTGAAACAGAAATCTTGCAATTCAAAACAAAAACTTGCTAACTTCAGCTATTACAAAAGAAGCAAAACTCTTAAGTCTGTTTGTAGATGAACACCTAAAATGGACTAGCCAACTAAATGAAAAGAAATTAAATATTGCCTGTTTTAACATGTCCTACCTGACTCAAATAAATTTAGAAACAAGGAAAATCATATTGTCACCCTGGCGGTAGACTCGCGAAGCCGATGAATAAATGATGGCCGGTGGAGATTCGGGAAACTTCAGGGCCGATCGTTACCGGAAGCGACAGACAGTTGAGTGTAGTGTTTGAAAAATAAACAGTTTTGAGGTGATCTAGCAATTTGTAATGGTAAACGGTGTATTGCTAGGAAAATAAAGTGTAGTTTTTTTGCGTTTGTAACCTCATCTTGTTATTTCACGAACCCACAAAGTCACAACTGGTATCAGAAGTGGAACATACGGCAATGGAAGCTGCATTGGCAAAGATTTTAGAGAAAATGGAAGAAATGAAGACGGCAAATGAAAACCTCGCTGCAAAAACAGAAGCGGCAAATAACAATCTGGCCCCGGAAATAACAGCGAAGACGGAAGCGGCAAATAACAACCTGGCCGCGGAAATAACAGCGAAGACGGAAGCGGCAAATAACAACCTGGCCGCGGAAATAACAGCGAAGACGGAAGCGGCAAATAACTTGGCCACGACAAATACCGCAAAGATGGCCGAACTGACCACAGAAATGAGGGCAGCGAACGACAGCCTGGCTACGGAGATGAAAGCGGCAAACGAGGCCCTTGCCATGAAGTTTGAAGAACAGTTGGCCGGCGTGAGGGATAACGTGACGGAGCTGGGCAAGCGGATGGGCCAAGTGGACGAGCGCGTCGAGGACCTGGCGAGCCGCGTTGACGACCTGGAGGGAAAGGCCGACAAAAGCGTCAAGTTCCTGAACGCCATAGTAGAGGACGTCGTCGGCAGGAAACTGAAGGATTTGAAGGCCGACGCGCCGGGACGCGACACATCTGCGCGCGTCAAACCGCCGAAATATGACGGCGCGTCAACATTTGAGGTCTTCCGCCGCCAGTTCGACACAGTGACCAAGCACAACAGATGGTCACCGGAGGAGGAGGCCACACAGCTAATAGCCAGCCTCCAGGGACGGGCCGCGGAAGTCCTAAACACGGTGCAGACAAGGACATCTGGGAGGCCCTGGAGAATCGTTTCCGGAACCACCGCTTAGCCGCAGCGTACCGCAGCCAACTAAAGGCAAGGTCACAGCAGCCGGGGGAGACGCTGCAGGAGTTCGCCATAGCGATTGAGCAGCTGGCTAGCAAGGCCTTGGTTGACCTGCCACTGGAGTTCGTATCCCGGGAAGCCGCCTACAATTTTGTCGACGGGGTACGGGACACGGAGATTCGTCAGCGCCTAATGCTCGGCGATTATAAAACCATCCACGAGGCGCTGACAGCGGCATTAAGGATGGAGGCGGCCAAGGTAGCATCTATCCCGACGTCGAGAACGAGTAGTGTCCGATACGCCGGAGACAGAAGACCAGCTGTGGGACACCGGCGAGCACCTAGTGGCCTGTGCTGGGGGTGTGGACAGCCCGGGCACCTGCAGAGAGACTGCCCACACCAGGAAGGGCAGCGGGAAGAACGAGTAAGGCCCGGCGTGGAGAGGGACACGTCGGCGCCATTACCACCATCCCCTCGAGTGACAATCCGCGCCGTCAGCCGGTGGATGGATGACCTCATCGCGAACGGTTGGATAAGAGGAAAGCCGTGCCGCGTGCTGGTGGACACCGGGGTGGCCGTGACCATCATCAGACCTGACGTGGCGAAGGGTTTGCCGACGAGGAAGCCGAGCCGACCATACGAGCTTGTGACGGCATCGGGCGACACCATGCCTGTGGAGAAGGAGGCCCTGCTGGAGCTGACCTTGGGACGGAGTGCCGTGCGTCTGTGGGTGTTCGTCGCGAAGGTGGCTGAGGAGGTGATTCTGGGACTGGATGCCCTCAGGAGCCACGAGGCGACGGTCGACGTCGGCAGGAAGGTCCTGAGGCTCAACGGAGAAGAGGTTATACTCCGTCAACCAGAAGAGCGCCTTGGAATTTGCAGGGTCATCTTGAACGAAGACGTGGTTGTCCCCGCGAGGAGCGAGGTGATGGTGACGGCGCGACCGGAAGGCCAGACAGCACGTTGGGTCCAGAGGCAGCAGGAGTACGACTTCACCTCGGAAAATCGCAGAGGGAAGAGTCACGGTAACGCGGACGCTATGTCCCGAAGACCCTGTCCAGAAGAGTGCAGCCAATGCACGAGAGTGGAGGGGAAGGAGCGTGCCGCAGCAGTTCGAGTAGTCACGGCAGTGCCTGCGGATGGCTGGGATAGCGCAGGCCTGAGGAGGGAGCAGCTGGCGGACGCAGACTTGGGGCCACTCTTGAGGGATGTGGAGAACCTGGTGGACCACCTCCACGACATGCAAGAGATGGCTCGCCAGAACATCCAGAAGGCGAGCGACCGCATGAAAACAAGATACGACAGGCAAGCCAACAGCCAAGGGTTCCAGCAAGGTGACCTGGTCTGGTTGTACCGCCCGACCCGGACCAAGGGACGCTGCCCGAAGCTTCAGCAGCCATGGCAAGGACCGTACCGTGTGGTGAAGAGGATTAACGACGTGGTCTACCGCATTCAGAAGGTGCCCCGAGGAAAGATGTTGGTGGTACACCTGGATCGCCTGGTGCGCTACGAAGGCGCTGTTCGGGACGACCAGCCTTGAGGAGGGAGCAGTGTCACCCTGGCGGTAGATTCGCGAAGCCGATGAATAAATGATGGCCGGTGGAGATTCGGGAAACTTCGGGGCCGATCGTTCCCGGAAGCGACAGACAGTTGAGTGTAGTGTTTGAAAAATAAACAGTTTTGAGGTGATCTAGCAATTTGTAATGGTAAACGGTGTATTGCTAATAAAATAAAGTGTAGTTTTTTGCGTTTGTAACCTCGTCTTGTTATTTCACGAACCCACAAAGTCACAATATATTATAATTATTTACATTCAGTACTGCCAATTGAGGCTTTCAATTTCCTGTAAATGGCAATGCAGTAGCAAAAGATGTTCATCTAGTGACAAGAATAAACAAAGAGAGTCAATAAAGAAGCTGAAGATGTAATGGATTGATTGCAAAACATTTTCTTTTGATGTATTTACTTGTCCTTTTGAATTTATATTTCAAAAAGAAATAAGTGAAGTTTTTATTCATTCTTTCACACTAGCTGTAGCCTAAGGTTTGGATTGAATTCAGTGCCATAGATGGGATTTGAACCATGGATCTCCCAGTCTCTGTCCGGTAGCTCAATGGTTAAGAACAACTGGATGGAGAGTGGGAGATCCATGGTTCAAATCCCAGCTATAGCATTGAATTTTTCAGTCTGACTTAACCTATTTATTGTAATGTTAGAATAATGTGTTAATTGAATTTGAACAATAAATCTATTTTTGAAACTAATGAGTCGGTAATTCAAACACAATCATCACTTATTATCCTTACTTGGACATGTTTCAGAGAACGTTTTGTCCCCATCCTCAGCAGTTATCTGACTGGTTGGATCCGTGTTCCTGTAACCTAATAAGTAAACTTCTTTTGGTTTTTCCTATGTAGAACTTAATGCAATCTGATGCATGAAATACAAACAAATAGAAAAATCAGCAATAGCTCACCATTTCTGGTCTACCAATCATGAAATTGTACCAAATATAAAACTATTAAAACCAGCCAGTAATGCAGCCGAACTCGATGTTTGGGAAAAATTGCTAATTATAAAAAACAAACAGTATACTTTAAATTTCGAATTGCCACGTGAAAACTCTCTTTGGAAGTTCATCTCACAGACAACAGATTCCGCCACAGACAACCAGCTCACTTCAAGAAACCACGGATCCAACCAGTCGGATAACTGCTGATGTTGGGGACAAACCATTCTCTGAAACATGTCCAAGTAAGGATAATAAGTGATGTTTGTGTTTGAATTACCGACTCATTACTTTCAAATTTTAATGCATCATTGTTTCTAACCTTTTGCTTCAAATAATAAATCTATTGCTTATTTTATGTGCTCTTCCAGAGAATTCAGTACTCAAAGACAGACTCAGATGTGATAGCAAAAATGAAAGGAACATTTGCTGAACGACCAAAGAAGATAAAACGTATGCCAGCTGTAATAGAAGATGTGGCAGTAGACTCAAAGAAGTCCAAGAGGAAGGCTGCCAAAGAGCAAGCACGGCAGCTGAATCCAACACCAATGGTCCAGAATGTAGCGCCCGTGGGAGGTTATGGAGGAAGTGCTCCATCCCTACAGCAAGGTAAGTTAAAAGGTCAAAACTTGGGAAATCAATGCTTCACAAGAATTTGTGTTAGTAAAGGAAACAATTGAGGAGCTTTCATTCAAAACTGAACATATCCACCGAAAACCAAAAATGGTTAAGATTTTGGTTGTAATATGAGGATGCTTTTATTTTCTACCAAAACTGAACAGTTAATGTATAAATATGTATTTAAAGTTCCATTTTTACATCAGAACTTAATATGTCCATTACATTGTAGTCCAATGTTCATTTTGTTGTCAAAAGTGAACTTGTTCAATATAATTTACCATACAGTCAATGTTTTGTTTTCATAACTGAACATGTCCACTTCCAGAATTTTTCTCTTTGTCAAGTGCTTCCTTTCTCAGAAGTTTTTGAAACTTCCGTAATGACATTCTACCCCTAACTAATGAGTTTTTTTTTTTTTTTTTTTTTTTTTTTTTTTTTTTTTTTTTTTTTTTTGTGCTGTTAGTCGGTCAGTTTGCGGCAATTAGTTCTTGTGTGTGCATTAGGTTTTAGTAAAAAAAAATGAAATGAAATGTGCAGTGTTAAATGCCCGCTTTTACTACATACGGCACCGCAGGCGATGACACTGATGAAACATGAGATGAAGATAGAGCACCAGTGGAATGAGATGGTGGGGAAACCGGAGATCCTGGAGAAAACCCGCCCCAGTGCCGTGGCTGCCTTGGTGAGAGCAAGCTGTCTAACCACTGAGCCACAGCACTGCCAGGTTTTAGTGGCAGTGCAGATATTCTTTATGCATCAGGTACTTGTTGTGCTGAAAGAAAGTTAATTTTAAACAGCGCAATGGAAGTAATACCCGATGAAATTAATTGTGGTACTAGGAAAAGAGGAAGACCGAAATCGGAAACCAAATTGAGAAGCCAAAGAAAAAATATGCTGATTCAGAGCCTAGAATAACCAAACTCAGCCGTCTGCAGAGTCCATGATCTCAGAACACTAATATGTTGCTTTCTTGAGAAATTCCTCAAGTATAATACCTGCCCCTGCTCCCTGCACTTTAATGTATAGAACAGTAAAGCAATCAATGAATAGTAAATAAAAGAGAATTTTAGTTTTCACTAGCAAGACATTTTTTTAACAAAACTGGATGTGTCCATAATTTTTTATCAAAAGTTAACATGTTCAAATATAATTATTAATTTTTAGATGAGTCGTATTTATTACACATCTGCTTCACTTTCGTACCTATTTTGAGGACATGTTTCGCAAATCATCGTTTGCATCTACGGCTCTTATGCGACTAAAGCTTGATCCAGCGGTGTGGGTAGCGGTTAGTCGTATAAGAGCTGTAGATGCAAACGATGATTTGCGAAACATGTCCTCAAAATAGGTACGAAAGTGAAGCAGATGTGTAATAAATACGACTCATCTAAAAATTAATAATTTTTCGTTTCACTGTGGTGTTCCAATACAGTTAAATCTTGATGTTCAAATATTTTTAGCCATTACTTTGAAAAGTAAAAGTACTATATATGTGGTTTTTAAGCATACGATTAAGAAGTATAAACTTGAAAGAAGCGTAGGGACAGTGAAGCACAAATTAGTACAAAAGTGAATCGAGAATATATTGACACATTGCTTCACTCACACTACACATTACTGAAGTGTGAGTGAAGCAATGTGTCAATATATTCTCGATTCACTTTTATACGATTAAGAATTCTTAAAGCTCCATGTACAGCCTTAAACCAAAGAAAAAGAAAAATTTATAGTATGGATATAAGTTTTTTCCATTTCCTGATTATTTCCAAGTGATGAACATGTTCAATTTTAAAAAAAGCTCCTCAATTGTCCATTATCATCTACTTTTGGTTAAGTTCTCAAATCTCATCCAGATCAATAGTGTACTTAACAGTCAATAGATTTACTGACATGTAAAAGAACTCATGCAGCAAGAAATTCCAGTATGTTGGTGGCACTGATTGATTTTCCTAATTGACTGCATTGTTAACAAACAAAATAATAAATGAATTATCTGACAATGTTATCTAATTATCGTATCTGACAGTGTCGTGAATTTATTGTAAGTTTAATCAGCAAATAAATGAAATAGTGAGTTTAGTAAATCACATAAATGTAACTTGAGGCTTTTTCCTGTTTGACTTTTTATTTCCATAACTGTATTATGTTACAGGTAATCCTCTGGTGTCATCTGCTGTTCCGGAGCAACCACCAAACCAGATCCTGTTCTTGACTAACTTACCAGATGAAACAAGTGAAATGATGCTGTCAATGTTGTTCAACCAGTGAGTATCCTGTAGTAGTCTTATTGTTTCTTTCTTTAGTAACGTCACAGAGGAATAACTGTTTCTCATTCTTACTTTAATTGCTTTTGAGTTCTGTTACAATTCATGAGAATTAGATATACATGAGGGTGAGACAAATGAAAACCTCAAATTTGTAAAAACAAATCAAAATTTTGCGCCATTATCCTGTAAGTTGGTAAGCGTGCTACAAACAGTATGCAGAATGGCCCGTAGGTGGCACCATAGAGCAGATGCACACATACCGTCGCTGTATCAGTATAAAGATGGCTGCCTCGCTTGCGACTTGCACCAGGAAAGAACAGCGTTCTGTTATTCGGTTTTTGCGTAGTGAAGGTAAGAAAAATATTGAAATTCATTGGCGAATGAAGGTTCAGTACAGTGATGCATGTTTGTCACAGCAGCAACTTTACGAATGTAGTAGGAAGGTCGCAAATGGTGTGACTTCAGTGGAAGATGCTCCACGTTCAGGTCAGGCACAACAAGTTGTAACTCCACAGAACAATGCAGCAGTTGAAGCCATAGTGAAGAAAAACCGCCGAGTGACACTGAATGACATTGCAACATGTTTACAGATTAGTCATGGGTCAGCACACCACTTTGTGTATGATGTGCTCCAGTTTCACAAAATGTCTGCAAGATGGGTGCCACGGTAGCTGACTCATGAAATGAGAGAACGACGTGTTGGTGCGCTTTGAATGGGAAGGTGATGGCTTCCCTGCAAGAATCATTACTGATGATGAAACCTGGGTTTACTTCCACCAACCGGAAACGAAAAGAGCGAGCAAGGAATGGCGCCATCCCTCATCACCAAAACCAAAGAAGTGTCGAACAGAACCATCAGCAGGGAAGGTTATGCTGACTCACTTTTGGGACGAAAAAGGTGTCATTTTGGAGCATTACATGCCTAGAGGTCCCACTGTCATCAGTGCATCATACACAGATCTTCTAAAAATCATCTGCGGCCTGCAATCAAATAAAAGTGACATGGATTGCTGTCAGCAGGTGTCCTTTTGCAACATGACAATGCAAGGCCCCACACTGCCCGTACAACAGTTGTAACAATCACAGACCTGCATTATGAGTGTCCTCCTCATCCACCATACTCACCAGACCTTGCCCCAAGTGATTTCCATATGTTTGGACCACCCAAAGACACAATGGGAGGAAAGAAGTTCCATTCTGATGAAGAGGTACACCACGCGGTGCATGAGTGGTTGTGCAGACTACCAAAAGAATTTTTTTCTAAAGGCAATTATGCACTTTGTAAGTGCTGTAGGAGTTGCATTGAGCGTGGGGGAGATTATGTTGAAAAGTGATTCAGCTTTGTACCACTTCTGCACAATAAATAATATTTAAAAAATATTTAAGGTTTTCATTGGATTCACCCTTGTAGGTGTGAATGACAAGCACTGTAGCTTTATGAGCGTGATTCAAATATAAGCAGTAATTTTGTATATACATTTACTGATTAATCATATACACAAGTGGCATCTTTTTGAATGCCCCTTCAACATTGTTCACGCATCCCTATACGGAGGCTAGAAGAGTCCCTTCCTGCTCGGAACTGTTTGCACATTGAGTGCAAAATTGTAAAATCAGCCCAGCAAGACAAAAACATAAATAATAACAAAGTGTTGAAGGTGAAATGAAGTAATGCTAGTTTATTAAATTTTAGATGAGTCGCATTTTTTACACATCTGCTTCACTTTCGTACATTCGCTTCACTGTGGTGTTCCAATACAGTTGAATCTCGATATATTGAAGTGACGTTAAGTCAAGAGGAACACGCGAAAGTTAGATCCAACCAACTTTAAAGTACGAAAGTGAAGCAGATGTGTTAAAAAATGCGACTCATCTAAAATTTAATAATTTTTCGCTTCACTGTGGTGTTCCAATACAGTTGAATCTCGATATATTGAAGTGACGTTAAGTCAAGAGGAACACGCGAAAGTTAGATCCAACCAACTTTAAAGTACGAAAGTGAAGCAGATGTGTTAAAAAATGCGACTCATCTAAAATTTAATAATTTTTCGCTTCACTGTGGTGTTCCAATACAGTTGAATCTCGATATAATGCTAGTTTGTTTTGTCTGTAACAGGTTCCCTGGTTTCAAGGAGGTGAGGTTGGTACCCAATCGTCACGATATTGCATTTGTTGAGTTTGAGAACGAGTTGCAGTCTGCTGCAGCGAAAGATGCCCTACAGAGCTTCAAGATTACACCAACGCATGCAATGAAGATCTCATTTGCTAAGAAATAAAGTAGAGTTAAATATATCGACATGTAAAGTTTAAACATTTCACATTTAGTGCTCACTCATTTTTACTTCTGTGAGTTTCATGGACATTCTAATACAGACTTTTTATTGAATTGTGTGTTTAAGTAAGAGTTTATATTGCAGTGTAAATGAAGTGCTATTCCTTATAAAAATTACTTAGGAAAAGAATTACAGAGTTGGTTAATGTTGTGCCAGAAACAGAGTTCTTAACTCTTACCAGTAGATATGGACAACCAAGTTAACTACCATTGAGTTGACCTTTTGTAACAATGAACCCAAGGTCACAGGTTCAAACCTAGCCCAAACTCCATGTCAGCAAATTTACTGACATGTAAAAAGTTCTGCTGACATGATTCTGGCAATGAACCACCCACTGGTCTCACGCTGGAAGAGTACTGTAAGAGAAAATTTAATGCTGATTAACTATTGTCTTCCATGTGACCACTGCCTGAAAGGCTGCAGGAACAGCGAATGACTCCTTCACAAATAATTTTTCTAAATTGGATACTTCAAGTAGAAAGCTGCAAAGTGTCAAATTTATGTACAGCCGTTATAACAAAAAATTGTCATTCCTTTAAATCCTTTTTTTTCATATGTAATAAGTTCATTGAGGAATGAGATTCCAAGATAGCTGATTGAATATTTCTAGTATGTTTCCCCTTTATTCAAGGACTTTCACCTTGTGGATCCTTTCTATCTCCATGTAATTCTCTTTTACTGATACACTTTCTACATTTGATGAATTGTATGTGACGGTGACAGCTTTTGAAATTTTCAGACTTTTTATGGAGATTATTTCATCTGCCACAGCTTGAATGTACAAAGTGGTACAAACTTGTCGATGTTATGTGATTGTACAGTAAAACCTCTCTAAAACAAAACGTCATCGTTCTGCCATTTATTTTCCGTTAACACAGGTTTTCGTCTTAGAGGTTTGTGTTTCAGTACAAAGAAATTATGAAATACTCGCACAGGTTTACAGTGAAGGAATAATATAGAATGAAGTGTAAATGATAATAGGCTCACATGTATTATGTACAATAATTGTAGTTTATCACATAGTTTCTCTGTCTGTTTTCAGTTTTCCCTTTCCAATCTGCAACTGTCTGCATATCAACATCATTTGCTTCACCACACACAACATTCAAAACAATGTTATGTCGATTACACAAATATAACTATTTGTAACAAACACTTCACTTATCTTAAGAAAATCATGCCATTTTTAGTTTTTTAACCATGAAATAAATCCTGAAGTTAAATTATTAAAATAATTAACTGGTCCTATAGATTTAATGGTTTGGGGAAAGATATTTATTTTAAAAAATAAACATTGCATAATGAATTAACTTTAAAGAGAGTCGATTAAAGACACTAGACAACACTTACTTTTAAATTTTTCCGGAACTAGTTTCAGAGGCTTTGCCTCTATCATCGGCCGGCTCTCGACTGATTCTCGTTGGTGTAGCTGACGATACCTTGTCACAGGTCTCCTCTGGTGGCGGCTCAAGGAACTTGCTGAACAAATCCTTCTGGGGGATGTCGAAATTGAATACTTTGTTCCTATTTTTTGAAATGAAGATTTGTTCCCATGTGGATAGTTCTTGTTTTCCTGATGTATGTTTCAGTAGTTTTGGTTCTGGATTTATGTTGTGGTTTTTTTCCCAAAAATGTGTGGCAACTGCTGATTTTTCTAATTGTTTATATTTTATGTTTCTAAAGTGTTCCTTTGCTCTTGTTTCTAAATTTCTTTTTGTTTTTCCAATATTTAATTTAAAAGTAAGTGTTGTCTAGTGTCTTTAATCGACTCTCTTTAAAGTTAATTTATCATAACAACACTGTTTTCAACACTTCCAAGAAAGTAATTGCATAATGAATTTTGAAATACCGGCAGTCAATTCTGTTTATAGGTTTGTTTTGTTTTCAGATTTTGGTAATACTGAAAAAACCTAGTAACATAGTAAGCTGTATCCTTGACGACGAAGTGTGTTTACTGACGATGCAGACAAATGTTCGTGAAATCGATCTCAATTAATAAGAAAAAATGACATCATTTTCTTAAGATAAGTGAACTTTTTGTTACAGATAGCTATATTTGTGTAATATTTATTGCTTCACTGTAGCTAGCTTCATTTTCTACGTAATGTTATATCAGTGTTTGAAACTCTCAAGTCATCCATTGGAATTCCTGAAATTGTCTTTGCTGTGGTTAAATCTTGAGTCTGAAGCAATGATCCAGAAATGGGAATTCCTTTAGCACGTGCACTAACAAACCACTCGAACACAGCACGATTTAACTCGTCATGCTCTCTAGCTTTTGTGATGCATTTGATGTCCTGCTGTTCTCTTTAATCATTCGTCTTTAACTTTTTTTTTTTTTTTTTTTTTTCAAAATCTCATAAATCTGAGTTTTCTACAAGTTAATGCTTTAGCTGGAGTTTGTTCTTTTCATGTTCTTCAATAGCCTTAACTTTTTCCTCCAGTGATAATGTTCTTATGTTTGAAACATATTTTACAGAATTTGTGTACATAAACTATGTTTTTAAAAATCTCCAAAGTGCACAGTTTTCTTCCACTCGTACCTGATCACTTGTAACAACTAAACTGAGAATGAACACACTACAGAACATATCGAGATTCAACTGTATTGGAACACCACAGTGAAGCGAAAAATTATTAAATTTTAGATGAGTCGCGTTTTTTACACATCTGCTTCACTTTCGTACCTATTTTGAGGACATGTTTCGCAAATCTTCGCTTGCATCTACGGCTCTTGTGCGACAAGAGCCGTAGATGCAAGCGAAGATTTGCGAAACATGTCCTCAAAATAGGTACGAAAGTGAAGCAGATGTGTAAAAAACGCGACTCATCTAAAATTTAATACACTACAGAACAGTTGTACCCTTACCATGTGTGTTGGAAGAGAGTTGAGAGAGCTAATAGTTTGTTTTCCCTTTTGCTCCAAGGATCACAGTTTGTGACTTTATGCTTCATGGAACTTCGGTACAAGACAATTGCCCTCAACATTATTGCAGTTAAATACTTAACATTGTGTTACAGAAATATAAATATTTGTAACAAAAACTTCACTTATCTTAAGAAAATGGTGTTAACGTTGTAACCCATTAGACACAAAGTAATCTGTTTTAATCAGGATACTTACGCAAATGCTCCCACAAAAATATTTCCATTTCGCATTAGGCAGTTTCCCAGCTTAGAGTATAATTTTACATGGGAAATACCTTCATTCTGAAATTTATTTTCCATTTTTCTAGGTTTCCAGCATATAAGGGGTCCATTTACGCAGGTTTTACAGTATGTGACATAATATTATGCAATATTTACAAACATACCTTATAATTTGAATACACAAAACAGGAGAGAGTGACAGTCTATGCATAAAGTTATCATGGCAATTAATGGCACATTGCACCGTTCTTATGAAATCATAAGGGTGCTTAGCACTATTGCCATCTATTGTCTTCACAAAAGTTAAAGACATATGGAGGCGGGCCGTACTGATGACTACAACAAATCCTAAGCTTGCCCCTCCTACCAGCACTGCAGAATGTGGTTCACGTGCCTCAACTGAGAACATTATATTAATTAATTATGCTCGGATAAATATTTGAAAATTATGGATGCCAATCCTATAATAAGAAAGAATTTTATTTTCTGATCATGACCATACAAAAATCCTGTCTCTAGGATACATATACCACGAATGATGCAAGTTTTATTTTCACATGGTTATGGTTACACCCAACATCCATCCATTCAACTCAGATAAACCTGAAAACAACACCATTCTTTCCTCATAACATTTATCTCAAGCGTAAATAAATAATGCACCTACAATTACAACAGAAGTCACACATTACACAGAAAATGAAGCTAGTTACAGTGGAGTAATAAATATTATACCAATAAAAATATTTAGTAATTATTTTTATTTGTATAAGAAGTCACACAGTTTGAAAAAGAGTTAATTTTCAGAATAGAGGTGTCGTTTTGTTAAAGTAAATGGTATCGTTAAGTCATGTGTTGAACTCGAGCAGAAATATTGTTAATATTACATTAAATTATTATTATTGTGACTTTGTGGGTTCATGAAATTAGAAGTCCAGGTTACAAACACCAAAGATTGCACTTTATTTCCATAGAAGCACTTTGTACACAGCAGTCCAGAATTACGTCACATTCACAAGGTCATCGACCACAAACACACAGCTGTTTACGTACGCAAGTTCAATTACTGACTGACTGACTCTGTGACGGCGGGCTGCCTTTTTATAGATTACTCACATTCCAGAAATTTCTCAAACAATCGAGATGCGGCTAGAACAAAGAACTAGAACTCTCGAGAAATCCGTCTCTTTCCCTCTGCTGTTTCGGCGAGCTTTTATCTACACACTAACTGCCCATCCCTTTGAATGTGTCAACTCGATCAACAATGGGCTTGCGACATTATACACATATGTTTTTTTCCAGTTTTTGTGATCCGAGTGTGTGAACATGTCCCTCAAAGCTGGGACAAGTAATTTTTCGATCAACAAATGTGAAGTGATTCATTCTCAGGGCAGAAAAATTATATTTAATATGAACAAATTTTTACGAAAGCTCTCCAATGCAGGATATAGGGCAACTGTAGATTTTTCAAAAACCCAGCAATTAACATTGTGGTGTATCTAGTGTGCACACAGTGTCACGAATTTGTAGTGAAGGAGCTTCATCCTTAGAAAAAGGGAGCGTACCTGTGTTTCAATCTTCGGGAAAGATCCATGAAGTCGGAAAGCAAGTTACTGAATTGGAAACCGTGCTTGCTGTTCCACTGCTGTGACGTGTGTCAAGGTAAGATCTTAATATCTCAGGAATGTTTATTGTGTTGTTTAATTACAGGAAAAATAGCCAAAACCTTGGCTGGTGCGTAAAACTGCTCTTATGTACACGGAACCTCTGTAGGTGCAGAACAGCGCTCCGCTTGAGCATTGACCAGCATTCATATGTCTTTAACTTTTGCGAGTGGTGTTTCTAACCACTTGAAAATCTCAACAGATTTATTCCTTTTCATGTAATGCTCCCCAGTATACCACCTTTCACATTTTACATGAATGTAGCACTTTGCACCTTTCTAATGTTAAGTATCCAATTATAGAAAATGCAAAATGATGCATACCCATGGGACCAATGTAGCTAGAGTTGCATGTAGACCTTTATCTTAGAAATAGCATAATAAAAGATGAAATATAAACAAGAACATTTGAAGATCTAAATGGTAACAGTTCAGTTTAAAGTTTTAACATTTTTCTAGTTACACATTTTTACTTTCTGTACTACATATATTAAATAATGCACTTCATCAAACTTCGTGTTTTGTGACCAACGGCTAAAAGAAATATTTTCAGAAAATGGTTCATTTGTGTGTGCTTTATTTTTTTATTTTTTTATCTCTTAGACGTACAAAGAAAACTGTAATATAATTTCAATATTTTAAGAAATTTGTAATAAGTTATTTTATTTTTAATAATTTGCTCCATGTTGAGTTGTGTTTCATTGTGACCACTTTGTAATATACAACAGTTTGATAAAGAACTTGTAACTTCTTTCCCCGAACATAAAATACTCATCTCCTGGACATGGTCGTCGTTTGATGACTTTTGTTTCTCATAAATTAGTGAAATGTTAACATATTGGAGTGTTATAAGGATTATCATTCAACTTCAAAACACAAATAATATTTAAAAAAGAAGTCTTTCCACAACCTTCAGAACACGTCTTTCTTGTTCAGATAGAAAATCTCTAATAACGTTTCCCACATGTTGATTCTGTCCCTCCAGGTAACCATTCTATATCATTAGAAAGGCATGGAAGTTTGGCCAAAAAAAAAAAAAAAAAACAATACAACAGCTTAATAGTGACGCTACCTGCTTCTCGTAAACATAGGGGAGGGGGTACGAAGAAATATATAAAAGTTGCTCAGTTCTATGTGACATATATAGGTTTTACTGGCAAAAGAGCAGTGTAAAAATGCTACAGAATGAGTGGATTAGGCAGTGACAGCAACAAAGCTGCGTGCCTCACACTATCAAAGTTTGCAGGTAGGCGACACATCGTGTTGTGTGCTGTAACTGTTTGTAAACATACTGACATACTCCATGGTAGCTTGCTACTATTAAGAATTTCTTTGGCTTATGAAACTGCAATAAAGAAGTTATTTCTTAGTTATTTGTGTATGGTTGCTTAACGTGTTGCAACATTTTGATGACAGTCGATGATGACAAATAAGCTGGTGGACATATGCAACTTATACTACCTTTTAGAGGGAAGTTAATGTTCTTGAGATTGAAAATGGAAGCATTAAATGATAAAAAGAATAGAGAACAATATTATCGCGAACCCGATCGTGATAAGGCGGCTTGTGCACACAAAGAAAACAGAAGGCAGATAAAGTTTCATGGTAATAAGGAGCTTGCACAAGCAATTAACGATAGCGCCGATAAACAAGAGACGGATAGTTTATCACAGAGGTGAAAGACTTGCCGGCACCGATATAGTTATATTCTAGAACATTCGTGTTTTATCTGGTGACATTTTAGAGAAAATTCGATAACAGTCTGAAATTCAGAATTTGTGTATAAAAAGAAGCCATGGCTAGTGATGAGTCAGTAGTGAAGCAGTTGTTGTGACACGAGAGACAACTGGAAGTGTTATTGTAACGAGAGCTAATGATGTAATCTGCTGTCACGGTTATTGTCATCGACCTTGGTATACTGATGGTGTACGTAATGTAATGCTGCTGTAACCTATAAGAGTATTTCTACGAAAATAAAGGAGATTTTTAATTTCTGCAACTCGGCCTTTTAATTCTACGAACCCAAAAGTCACAACTGGTGTCAGGAGTGCGACATGGAGGCTACATTGGAGAAGATGGCGGAAATGAAAGCAGCGAATGACAACCTCGCTGCAAAAACAGAAGCGGCAAATAACAACCTGGCCGCAGAGCTGAAACAAATAAAGACAGCCAACGATAACCTTACCGAGAAGATGGAAACGACAAACAGCCTGACCGCGAAGATGAAAGCGGCAAACGAGGCCCTCGCCGTAAAGTTCGAAGAGCAGCTGACCGGCGTGAGAGATGACGTCACAGAGCTCGGCAAGCGGATGGGTCAAGTGGACGAGTGCGTCGAGATCTGGCGAGCCGCCTTGACGAGCTGGAGGGAAAAGGCTGACAGCAACACAAAAGTCCCTGAACGCCATGGTGGAGGACGTCGTCGGCAGGAGGTCAAACGATTTAAAGGTCGACGCGAGACATTTGTGCGCGTCAAACATCCTAAATACGACGGCGCGACAACTTACGAAGTCTTCCGCCGCCAGTTCGACGCAGTGGCCAAGCACAACAAATGGTCACCAGAGGAAGAGGCCACACAGTTAATAGCCAGCCTCCAGGGGCGGGCCGCGGAATTCCTGAAGGTCGGCCAGACAGTGGCGGCGCCCAAGGACATGTGGGAGGCCCGAAGAATCGTTTTGGAAACCACCGCTTAGCCGCAGCGTACCGCAGCCAGCTAAAGGCAAGGTCACAGCAGCCAGGGGAGACGCTGCAGGAGTTCGCCCTGGCAGTTGAGCAACTGGCTAGCAAGGCCCTAGTCGACCTCCCACCAGAGTTCGTATCCCGGGAAGCTGCCTACACATTCGTAGATGGGGTACGAGACACGGAGATTCGTCAGCGCCTAATGCTCGGCGATTATAAAACCATCCACGAGGCGCTAACGGCCACATTAAGGATGGAGGCGGCCAAGGTAACAACTGTCCCGACGTCGAGAACGAGGAGCGTCCGCTACACCGGGAACAGAAGACCAGCCCAGGGACGCCGGCGAAGACCTAGTGGCGTGTGCTGCAGGTGCGGCCAGCCGGGACACACGGAGAGAGACAGCCGATACCAGGAAGAGGAGCCGGAAGAACGAGTCAGGCCCGTCGTGGAGAGGAGAACGTCGGCGTTATCACCACCATCCCCTCGAGTGACTGCTCGCCGTCAGCCGGCGTATAGATGACAGCCTCATCGCGGACGGTTGGGTGAGAGGGAAGCCGTGCCGCGTGCTGGTGGACACCGCGGCAGCCGTGACCATCATCAGACCTGACGTGGCGAAGGGTTTGCCGACGAGGAAGCCGAGCCGACCATACCAGCTAGTGACGGCATCGGGCGACACCTTGCTTTTGGAGAAGGAGGCCCTGCTAAAGTTGACCTTGGGATGGAGTGCCGTACGTCTGTGGGTGTTCGTCGTGAAGGTGGCTGAGGAGGTGATGCTGGGATTGGATGCCCTCAAGAGCCACGAGGCGACGGTCGACGTCGGCAGGAAGGTCCTGCGGCTCAATGGAGAAGAGGTGATACTCCGGCAACCCGATGAGCGCCTTGGAATCTGCAGGGTCATCTTGAAGGAAGACGTGGGGGTCCCCGCGAGAAGCGAGGTGGTGTTGACGGCGCGACTAGAAGGACAGCGAATGAAGAACATTGTTGCCGTGCCGAGAGGTGACAGTGAGGTTGCTTAACCTAGCGGACATCGATCACGACGTCCAGACCGGAACGGAGATGCGGACGTGCGAGCACGTAGTCATCGTGACAGCGATCGACAAAACACAGGAGCCGGTGCCAACGCAACACCTGGGGCCCCGGCTGGAAGGCTTACTGTAGATGGCGGCCGATCACCTGGCCGCAGAACAGCTCGAGAAGGTTCGACAACTGCTCAGACGATACCAGCGCGTCTTCAGCCAAGGCAGAGAAGTACTACTGCGTCACCCGGTGAGAGTTATTGGCGGTAGTAAAGGCCTTGGAGCACTTCCACAAGTACCTGTACGGTCAGCCATTCCACCTGAGGACTGACCATTCTGCCCTAACCTGGCTATTGAGCTTTAGGAATCTGGAAGGCCAGACAGCACGTGGGTCTAGAGGCTGCAGGAGTACGACTTCACCTCTGAACATCGTAGAGGGAAGTGCCACGGTAATGTAGACGCCTTGTCTCGAAGACCCTGCCCAGAGGAGTGCGGCCAATGCACAAGAGTTGAAGAGATGGAGCGTGCCGCAGCAGTCCGAGTGGTCACAGCAGTGCCTGCAGATGGCTCGGATAGCGCAGGCCTGAGGAGGGAGCAGCTGGCGGATGCAGACTTGGGGCCACTCTTGAGAGAAGTGGAGGCAGGGACGAGACCAACCTGGGAGGTCATCGCAACGAGGAGCGCCACCTACAAGTCATACTGGCCCCAATGGGAATCATTGAAGACAAGAGAGGGCGTGCTGTTCCGGGTATGGGACAGTTGGCACTTCCCCGAAGTAAGGTCCCGGAGGTCTTGGGGGAAGTGAACGCCGGTACTTCAGGAGGACACCTGGGAGCAAACCGAACAATCGACAAACTTCAACAGCCGTGGCAAGCACTGTAACGGGTGTGAAGAGGACTAACGACGTGGTCTACCGCATCCAGAAGGTGCCCCGGGGGAAGATGTTGGTGGTACATCTGAATCGTCTGGCCCGCTACGATGGAGCTGTTCGGGACGACCAGCCTTGAGGAGGGAGCAGTGTTGCAAACTCGATCGTGATAAGGCGGCTTGCGCACACAAAGAAAACAGACGGCGGATAAAGTTTCATGGTAATAAGGAGCTTGCACAAGCAATTAACGATAGCGCCGATAAACAAGAGACTTATATATCGAGATTTAACTGTATTGGAACACCACAGTGAAGCGAAAAATTAGTCGCATAAGAGCCGTAGATGCAAACGATGATTTGCGAAACATGTCCTCAAAATAGGTACGAAAGTGAAGCAGATGTGTAATAAGAGACGTATAGTTTATCACAGAGGTGAAAGACTTGCCGGCACCGATGTAGTTACACTCTAGAACATTCGTGTTTTATCTGGAGACATTTTAGAGCAAATTCGATAACAGTCTGGAATTCAGAATTTGTGTATAAAAAGAAGCCATGGCTAGTGATGAGTCAGTTGTGAAGCAGTTGTTGTGACACGAGAGACAACTGGAAGTGTTATTGTAACGAGAGCTAATGATGTAATCTGCTGTCACGGTTATTGTGATCGACCTTGGTAGACTGATGGTATACGTAAATTATGCTGCTGTAACCTATAAGAGTACTTCTACAAAAATAAAGGTGATTTTTAATTTCTGCAACTCGGCCTTTTAATTCTACGAACCCACAAAGTCACAATATCAAAGAAAAATTAACCGAAACTAAATGCCTTATGCAATGAGATAAGCATTTTATTTCACTGTGTTTAATAATACTAAATAAAGCATTTGTAACTGAAAAGGAAGCTCTTGATTTAAAAACAAAAACAAGTAAAACCTACAAATAAGTACCAACCTTTTAGAACTATTTGATATTGAACACTATCTACACTTAGTTGTAGAAGTTACAAAAGCTAAAACTCTTCATGTGTCCTGAAAAAAATGACACTAGAAATGATTTTAAGATATCCTATCAATGAATGGCTAAATGTTTACACTGACGGTTCCAGCTTAGCAAATAATGGTCAGCTCATGTGAATATGATATGATTTGATCGCTTAGCAAAGCTTGGTCAAGGATTGTGAGTAACGCTGGGCATTCACTTTTGTCCCGTGCTGCTGGAAGTGTATCAGAAAAGGGCCATCTTGGTAAAGAAGAACGTCTGCATTACCTTTCCTGCACTTGTGTGGATGCCTTGGCTTATTTAAGTGGTGGTGACCCTGAATGTTTCCAATGGAGACTTTGTCGTTTTGATTCTGGTTCGAAGTGATGACACCATGACTCATCTCCAGCCACCACTCGTGCCAGGAACTCATTCCCTTCCCTAGCATAGCGCTGAAGATGACCAAGACAGTGGGCCATTCGACATGCTTCCTGGTGTGGTTGAAGACTGTGGGGCACCCATTAGGCACACACTCTGCGCAAGAGCAGTTGTTCCTTCATGATGGTGTGAATGCTCAAACTGACCTTGGCAGCTATGGCTTTCACTGTCACTCAGTGGTCCTGGGTAATAAGTGCATCAACCAGCTGGATGATGTCATCGGTAATGCAGTGTGGTGCTCCAGACCATGCATCATCGGCTAACGACACCTGTCCTCCCCTGAAGTGCTTGTGCCATGCCTTTACCCTTGCAAGGGACATGCAGATTTCACCATAACCTTGTGACATTTGTCAATTTGTATGTCTGTTCACCCTACTCTTTCCCCTGTCAGAAATCAAACAACACAAATCATTCTTTTATCTCTTGAACATACAAAGAGAACAGAATTTCAAAGACGTCACCTAGACAACCAGCTTTAAAACATTTGACTATCACTTAAAGTCTACTGTATTCCCATATTCCCTGGTACCTTCATTTTTTTTAACTCTTGGACATACAAAGAGAACGAAATTTCAAAGACGTCACCTAGACAACCAGTTTTAAAACATTTGACTATCACTTAAAGTCTACTGTATTCCCTTGTACCTTCATTTTTTATCTCTTGGACATACAAAGAGCAGAATTTCAAAGACGTCACCTAGACAACCAGTTTTAAAACATTTGACTATCACTTAAAGTCTACTGTATTCCCATGTTCCCTTGTACCTTCATTTTTTATCTCTTGGACATACAAATAGAACGGAATTTCAAAGACGTCACCTAGACAACCAGTTTTAAAACATTTGACTATCACTTAAAGGCTACTGTATTCCCATGTTCCCTTGTACCTTCATTTTTTACCTCTTGGACATACAAAGAGAACGGAATTTCAAAGACGTCACCTAGACAACCAGTTTTAAAACATTTGACTATCACTTACAGTCAACTGTATTCCCTTATTCCCTTGTACCTTCATTTTTTTATCTCTTGGACATACAAAGAGAACGAAATTTCAAAGACGTCACCTAGAAAACCAGTTTTAAAACATTTGACTATCACTTAAAGTCAACTGTATTCCCTTATTCCCTTGTACCTTCATTTTTTTTATCTCTTGGACATACAAAGAGAATGAAATTTCAAAGACATCACCTAGACAACCAGTTTTAAAACATTTGACTATCACTTACAGTCAACTGTATTCCCTTATTCCCTTGTACCTTCATTTTTTTATCTCTTGGACATACAAAGAGAACGTAATTTCAAAGACGTCACCTAGACAACCAGTTTTAAAACATTTGACTATCACTTAAAGTCTACTGTATTCCCTTGTACCTTCATTTTTTATCTCTTGGACATACAAAGAGCAGAATTTCAAAGACGTCACCTAGACAACCAGTTTTAAAACATTTGACTATCACTTAAAGTCTACTGTATTCCCATGTTCCCTTGTACCTTCATTTTTTATCTCTTGGACATACAAATAGAACGGAATTTCAAAGACGTCACCTAGACAACCAGTTTTAAAACATTTGACTATCACTTAAAGGCTACTGTATTCCCATGTTCCCTTGTACCTTCATTTTTTACCTCTTGGACATACAAAGAGAACGGAATTTCAAAGACGTCACCTAGACAACCAGTTTTAAAACATTTGACTATCACTTACAGTCAACTGTATTCCCTTATTCCCTTGTACCTTCATTTTTTTATCTCTTGGACATACAAAGAGAACGAAATTTCAAAGACGTCACCTAGAAAACCAGTTTTAAAACATTTGACTATCACTTAAAGTCAACTGTATTCCCTTATTCCCTTGTACCTTCATTTTTTTTATCTCTTGGACATACAAAGAGAATGAAATTTCAAAGACATCACCTAGACAACCAGTTTTAAAACATTTGACTATCACTTACAGTCAACTGTATTCCCTTATTCCCTTGTACCTTCATTTTTTTATCTCTTGGACATACAAAGAGAACGTAATTTCAAAGACGTCACCTAGACAACCAGTTTTAAAACATTTGACTATCACTTAAAGTCTACTGTATTCCCTTGTACCTTCATTTTTTATCTCTTGGACATACAAAGAGCAGAATTTCAAAGACGTCACCTAGACAACCAGTTTTAAAACATTTGACTATCACTTAAAGTCTACTGTATTCCCATGTTCCCTTGTACCTTCATTTTTTATCTCTTGGACATACAAATAGAACGGAATTTCAAAGACGTCACCTAGACAACCAGTTTTAAAACATTTGACTATCACTTAAAGGCTACTGTATTCCCATGTTCCCTTGTACCTTCCTTTTTCACCTCTTGGACATACAAAGAGAACGGAATTTCAAAGACGTCACCTAGACAACCAGTTTTAAAACATTTGACTATCACTTACAGTCAACTGTATTCCCATATTCCCTTGTACCTTCATTTTTTACCTCTTGGACATACAAAGAGAACGGAATTTCAAAGACGTCACCTAGACAACCAGTTTTAAAACATTTGACTATCACTTAAAGTCTACTGTACTCCTATATTTCCTAGTACCTACAAGAAAATTAACAATAATATGAAGTAGATAGATAAATAAACTTGAATGTGATCTCAAATTTAGATTTCCTTGTGGTCTATTGAGAAATGAGATTCAGTTGAATTTAATGTCATACCAGCATGTTGCCATGGTAGAGCAGAATGAGTGTAAGAATAGTTTGTACAGGGGTGGGCAGATAAAACTGGCCCGTCTCTTCTCATAGGATTTGGTAAGAAATTGTTTAGGGTATTGTTTTCTTTCTTGAAATATAATTATGTTAAATGTAGTGTCTATATTATATTTATTCTATATTTTGTTTCATTGTTGTTCTCCATTGTTGCTTCTAAACTGTTCAGATGGGAGCATTCTGGTTGCTGTTGTAAAAAGTCAGACATTTTAAATGTATGAAGGAGTTAACATGAAAAACTCAATGCCATGGCCAGGATTTGAACCACAGATCTCCTGGTTTTGCCGTCATGACACTAAATTCTTTATTTGACTCGTATATTTCCCCGTTAAACCACTAGGGGCTCTTGTATTTGAGATACACCATTTGTGGCGACTTACTATTGTAAGTACTTGAGTCCCAGGCTTCATCATTTAACTCTTATTATTTTAGTTAAGTGATGCAAATTAATCATTTCTCCACACTAGCCGTACGTAGGCAAAGGTTTTTGATGGATAGAGTCAAAATGAAAAATTCAATGCCACGGCCGGGATTTGAACCACAGATCTCCTGGTTTCCATCCAGTTGCTCTTATCCATTGAGTTACCATGGCCAACTTGCCATCATTACACTAAATTCTCCATTTGACTCTTATATTTTCCCGGTAAACCACTAGGAGCTCTCACACTTGAGATACACTGTTTGTGGTGACTTTCTATCGTAAGTACTTGAGTCCGAGGCTTTATCATTTAACTCTTATTATTTTAGTTAATTGATGGCTTCATTGTAGAGGCACACATAAAAACCAGTTTTATCAAGGTAACACAGCAATTATTCAGAGACAAATATCTGCTTCACTCAGTACCAGCAAGAAGCAGTATTCAGGATTTATGCAAAAATGTATGACTGGATCCAATAAAAGTGCAACAAGGAACACAACACCTATCAGCTTATGGCGCAAATTAATGAAATGATGATTAGGAGTCCTCCCAAAGTCTACCACAAGATTAGCTCAACAGGTTCATGCAAGTAGAGAACTTGCAGACTACCATACCAAGTGACAGCTTATAACAACTGAAGGAGCCTGATAGATTTAAATGTATAAATTTTTGCCGCTGGTTGTTCCCCCCTAACGTTCATCAATTGGGATATGTTAACTCCCAGAACAACAGTAATAATAATAAATAGATGTTTAAATCTGTGCCAAGTACTCAAAGAGGAACATCTCACCATCTAGTACAAGTGGCTTAC
The DNA here is from genome assembly GCA_030765055.1 of Mantis religiosa. Classification (NCBI taxonomy): domain Eukaryota; kingdom Metazoa; phylum Arthropoda; class Insecta; order Mantodea; family Mantidae; genus Mantis; species Mantis religiosa. The sequence goes on along the minus strand of CM060958.1, from coordinate 147,499,527 downwards.
TAGGTGAGCACTTCATTCATTAGGAAGTCAGAAGCAGCTGTGAAGGATCATCACAGTTTAAAACAATTGACTGTGAAGTGAGCTCAGTGATGAAACGTTATGCCAGCATTTGTGTCCATTGCTACTTGGGTAAGCTTTATGAGTAACAACAAACTCGAGATCTTTTAGTTAATTGATGGAAATGAATCATTTCTTCACACTAGTCGTATATAGGCTAAGGTTCAAATCCTGGCCATGGCATTGAATTTTCCATGTTGACTCTATCCATCAAAAACTCAAGAATTGTTCTTATTCCATCATTTGTTTACAAACATCTGTAGAAATTCCTTGATGGAGAACTTTTGGAAACTAAAACAGGAAGTGCAGATATCATTGTTTACAATAACTCATTTCCTGTTACAACAAGTGACTGAAAATGTAGAGAAGTACTATTACATAATGCATAATAACATGGTAGAAAATAATGCTTTGTTATTTTTAATAGATTATTATTGGTATTTACTTTAAAAACATATCTTGTAGTATCATCACAAAACCAATCAATCAGGGTCATGAGTCCCTTGTCAGTAGGTCTACTTAGCCTCTGTAAGAACTGCTGTAAGATGAAATACCACAACTGATATGATCCAGCCGGTTGACAGCATTGTCAAAGTATATATTTATTTTCCAAAAGTGTACAAACAATATTATGTTAATGCAGGGGCAGAGCTCCCCTTTTTGAGAACAAGACATCAACATGTTTTATACCTATGAACTCATATCCCTGGTTCAGCATGTAATGGACCACTCCATCCCGACCTTCAGGAACATGATCAAATTCCACCGACATTGTCTGCAAAAACAAAACACCATTTAGTACATTATAGATATTAAGATTTTAGTAGAATATGCTTTCAAACAGCCCCCTCTCCTGAATACAGCCTCTTTCCTCCTGGGAGGGAATGTTATTAATTAATAATAGTACTAGTATTTTAATCTGATATTTGAATTATACATAAGTACTAAGTGGGTATAGGTTGATGACATCATCAATGATTGTCCCCTTCTTAACTTTGTCATCATCTTGTTCACTGTGCTGCATGAACTTTTTAAACAAGCACATTGAGCGAATGTCCTGAATTGTCAATGTGGCCCTTAAGGTAAAAGAATTGTTGGATTTATTATCAGCAACTTACTTAAAACAATGCACATTTGCAATAATAGCATCAATATTTTTAAGTTCTAATATCAAGCACAGTTCTTTACAACCATTATTAAGTTCTTCAAATGTTTTAAAACATTTAGTTTTAACACTTTCACAGCCTTGCCAGTACACTTTATTCATTTTCATTAATCATACTTTTCACAAAATATATCCTTGTACACAGTGTTCATTTTTATTTGTTATTTCCCACTCTCCATTAGAGCATGATGTCATAGTTGATTGGTGAAGAAGCAGTAATGTTTGCAGAACACTGAGTGTGATTGTTCTGATAGCTAATACAACCAGCCTCCCCTTTCACCCCTCTTACAGTAATCTTGATTAACATTCTAGTACATATGTATAAATAGCATGTTTCTACTCTAAGGTTTGCACCATGGATATGAACACCGAGCACCGCGTCTTCATGGTTGAGTGCTACTTTCGTACCGTCATTAAAATTGGTGTGACATATAAATATAATTTAAATCTCTGCATAGAGGAGTTTAAGCAGCGCTATCCAGGATTCAGACAAGTCCCTCAGAGCATAATGTCAAAAGTGTCCAGGTAACGTCAAATTGACATACTTTTGTTTGCAACATAAATGTCTTACGTTTTATCAGTATACGATATAAATTGTCATTCTCACGCTTAATTAAAATGTCTTTATTAATGTTGGTATCCTTATGTCTTTTATAACCAATAGATACATCAAACATTTCCAAGATACAGGATCAGTTACTCGCAAAATGAGAAACACTGGATGTTATAAAATGACTGGTCCCAATCTAAAAGCAATAAATGCAATAAATATTACGAGGGCTATCCAGAAAGTAGATTACGTTTTCGTCTGTTTCCGCTAGGGGCGGGGCTAGCGCGGCCATCTTGGGGTCAGAGCGTTGCGCAGCTCAATCGGCATCTAGCCGTGCTAGTGAGAGGTTCGTGCTGTGCTCCGTTCGGATACTGTGACGGTTTGAAATGTCTGCGTTAATTGAAAATCCCGCGAGGTACGTGCAGTAATAAGGTTTCTGACTGTAAACCGATAGAAATCTATCGGCAGCTTTGTGAAGTGTATGGGGACAACATTATCACTGAAGGTGGAGTGGGTCATCAGATTTAAAAATGGCCGAACCAATGTTCACGACGAAGATCGAAGTGGGAGACCCAGCATAGTGACTGCCGAACTTGTCGAAAAAGTCGATGCTAAAGTCCGTGAAAATCGAAGGTTCACAATAACGGAACTTTCTTTGAGTTTTCCACAAATTTCGCGAAGTTTGTTGCACGAAATCATCAGCGAAAAGCTTGGTTACCACAAGTTTTGTGCAAGATGGATTCCAAAAATCTTGACAGAGGACCACAAAAATCAGCGAATGGCTGCAGCGTTGAACTTTTTGGACGTTTACCATAAGGATGGTGACTCTTTACTCGATCGCATCGTTACTGGTGACGAAACATGGGTGAAACACGTGAACTGTGAAACGAAATTGCAATCAATGCAGTGGGGGCACACAAGTTCTCCCCAAAAACCCAAGAAATGCATGCAAACAATGTCGGCAAGGAAGATGATGGCGACTGTTTTTTGGGACAGAAAAGGTGTGATTTTGGTGGACTTCCTGGAAAGAGGCACTACAATAAACTCTCAAAGGTATTGCCAAACTCTCCAAAAACTCAGAAGAGCCATTCAAAACAAGCGCAGAGGAATGTTGAGCTCTAAGATCTTGTTGATTCACGACAACGCCCGGCCCCACACGGCAAATGTCACTCGTGAAGTTCTTGAATCTTTTAAGTGGGAGTTGTTTCCTCATCCGCCGTACAGTCCCGACCTGGCACCGAGCGACTTCCACCTATTCCCAGCAATGAAGAAGTGGCTGGCTATGCAGCGTTTTGATGACGACGCACAGCTGCAAGAAGTGGTTGAAGGCGCAGGCGGCCGAATTTTTCGACGAAGGAATTTCCAAGCTCGTACATCGCTATGATAAATGCCTTAATTTGAATGGTGACTATGTCGAAAAGTAGTAATTGAGTGTGGCTTTCATCTGTATATAATAAAATTTGTTTCCTATACTTTGTTTACTTTTTATTCCAAAACGTAATCTTCTTTCTGGATAGCCCTCGTATAAATATATAATATAAATAATCTGTTTCTCGCCCACCTCCATGGAGTAAGGTAGCGTTGTGTGCCTCACACTCAAGAGGTTGCGAGTTTGAATCTCGCTAAGGATGAGTTATCTGGATAAGGTTCAGTTATTGTGTCTATTCACCAGACAAATTTATGCAGGCATGACACAGCTCTAAAATAGTATATTTACCTGCCGGTAGCGGGAGACCTCAAAGCTGCTGCCAACACATCAAATATGATCTCAAGCCGCTAGGGAATCATATGTAAACTTGCTCCATCAGCGACGCTATGGAAGACTCAAATTTTGTGCGTTAAATCACAGATAAAAATGAACACCATGTATTTTTCATAGTTTGTTTCTTGTTTTCCATGAATAGCACAGTTTCAACTTCTGATGCATTCATCTGTTATTTCTTTTATTTTATTTAAAGTTTTATTTTCTTCACTATAATCAGTGTATTTGCAAAGACAGTTGAGTTCCAGAAAGAAGTACAAGAAGTGAAATGATAGTCCAGAAATGTCTCCTACCAAACTAGCCCAATCCACACATCCTTGTATATATGTTCACCTATATCATAACATGAAGTGGTGTACCAGCATATTAACAACTTTGGATATTTGGAAAAACTATTTGTAGTTAGTTTTTAACGCTTCATCGCTTACATTTTTATATTACTGAGGGTCTAGTTTAGGAAGCTTTGCATCCATTTTTATTAATGTCTGCTCTTTTCTCTCTGATAGTGGAACTATGAACTTTATCACCCAGTTGATAATTTGATAAAGTAAGTAATTTATTCACCATAGAAATTGATACAACTGTTGGTTTCATCAAGAAAGAAAAAAACAACAAAATTATATATGTATAGTATTTACCAGAAACTACATACAAACAGTATTTAGAGTAAGTTTTGTAATGTACCCTTGTGGATACATCTGTTTATTCATACATTATTTACAATCAATTTAATCCATTTAAAATGAGTCTAAATTTATCACATTAGGAGGAAATGCTCACTAATACCTCATTTATAGAGTAGTATTTGTGCTTCATTAGGATAGTTTGGATTTTCTTTCTATATTGATGCGTATTGCATTCAGTTAACCCCTACTTAGTTTGTTGATGCTCTATGGATTTTAAATTGTTTGAAGTTCTTTGACTAGCAAGTTCTTGTAAAGTGACTGTGGTATTACCTGTTCTTATTGTGACTTTGTGGGTTCATGAAATGAAAAGTCCAATTGCACCACTTAAAAATGTTCTTTATTTCCACCGACTTACAGTTAAACACTTGCCAAGTACACAGAATTACGTAATGCAACAAGTACGATTCACCAGTTCATCCGTTACAATTCCACTGTACGCTCACAATTACGTAAATTCTTCTGTTGCACAGTCTTCTCGTTCACTAACACGGCGCTACTTCGCTGCTTGCCAAACACTGACTAACTGACTCAATTCACACACTGCAGCCCTTTTTATAGGAATACCACCGTATTCTAAAAGTCTCTGGATTAGATGAAACAACCCGCACGTTCGAGAACCTAAGGGGAGGGTAAAGAGACGGCTCAGTGGGCCGCAATCTCTCTCCTAATCATACCTTCAGTTAGTGACTTAAATTAATGGGTGGGTGTGTCCGAACGCCTCCGTCTCCTGCTGCCGCTGCCAGTCGGGTCTATAGGGAGTTCTGACGTTTGGGTGACACTGCTCCCTCCTCAAAGCTGGTCGTCCCGAACAACACCATCGTAGCGTGCCAGGCGATCCAGGTGCACCACCAACGTCTTCCCTCGGGGAATCTTCTGGATGCGGTACACCACGTCGTTAATCCTCTTCACCACCCGGTACGGCACTTGCCATGGCTGCTGAAGCTTCGGGCAGCGTCCCTTGGTCCGCATAGGACGGTACAACCAGACCAGGTCACCTTGCTGGAAACCTTGGCTGTTGGCATGCCTGTCAACCTCATCTTCATGCGGTCGCTCGCCTTCTGGATGTTCTGGCGAGCCATCTCGTGCATGTCGTGGAGATGGTCCACCAAGTTCTCCAAATACTCGGTCGCTGGCTGTTTCCCTTCCGGAGGGCTTCCAAAAGCCAGGTCACAAGGGAGGCGTAACTCTCGGCCGAACATTAAGCTGGCTGGCGTCATCCCAGTTGTGTCGTGTGTAGACGAGCGGTAGGCCAGCAAGAATAGTGGCACTTTGACGTCCCAGTCTCGCTGATGGCTGGCCACGACCTTCCTCAGGTGTTCCTCTAGGGTCTTGATGTATCTTTCGACCATGCCATCCGACTGGGGATGTAGAGGCGTCGTGCGGGTCTTGTTCACCCCAAGCCTTTGTACTGCCTCCTACATTAGGTTGGACTCAAAGTTGGTACCCTGGTCACTGTGTAGCTCTAACGGCTCTCCAAATCGACAGAACACTTGCTCCACGAGGCAGTCTGTGATTTTCTTTGCCTCTTGGTTTGGGATGGCATACACCTCCGGCCACTTGGTGAAGTAGTCCATGACCATCATTAGGTACTTGTTACCTCGGTCGGAAACTGGGAACGGTCCAGCAATGTCAACGGCGATCCGTTCGAATGGCGCTCCAACGTTGTACTGCTGCATGCGACCCCGGCTCCTAGTCTGGGGGCCAGGACTCGCCGCGCACACGTGACACTGACGGCACCATCTCTCAGCATCTGCTCGGAGTCTCAGCCAGTAGTAGCGCTGCCGTAGTTTGTCAATCGTTCGGTTCGCTCCCAGGTGTCCTCCCAAAGTACCGGCGTGCACTTCCTCCAAGACTTCCGGGACCTTACTCCGGGGAAGTACCAACTGTTCTCTCTGCTTCTTCCCATCGGGTGACTCCCATACCCGGAACAGCACGCCCTCTCTGGTCTTCAACGAGTCCCATTGGGCCCAGTACGACTTGTAGGTGAGGCTCCTCGGTGCGATGTCCTCCCAGGTTGGTCTCGTCCCTGCCTCTACTTTCCTCGAGAGTGGCCCCAAGTCTGCGTCCGCCAGCTGCTCCCTCCTCAGGCCTGCGCTATCCCAGCCATCCGCAGGCACTGCCGTGACCACTCGGACTGCTGCGGCACGCTTCTTCTCCTCCACTCTTGTGCACTGGCCGCACTCTTCTGGACAGGGTCTTCGGGACATGGCGTCTGCGTTACCGTGGCTGTTCCCTCTACGATGTTCCGAGGTGAAGTCGTACTCCTGCAGCCTCTGGACCCAACGTGCTGTCTGGCCTTCCAGGTTCTTAAAGCTCAATAGCCAGGTTAGGGTGGAATGGTCAGTCCGCAGGTGGAATGGCTGACCGTACAGGTACTTGTGGAAGTGCTCCAAGGTCTTTACTACCGCCAATAATTCTCGTCGGGTGACGCAGTAGTTCTTCTCTGCCTTGGATAGCGTCTTGCTGTAGTAGGCTATCACCCGCTCATGGCCGTCCTGGATCTGCGATAGGACACCTCCAATGCAATGGTCGCTGGCGTCGGTGTCCACAATGAAGGCGCCACCCGGTTGTGGGAAACCCAAAATTGGAGCACTGCACAGGGTCTCCTTTAGGTGCTGGAAAGCGTTTTCGGCGTCCTCTGTCCATGCATAAGGCCGGTGTTCTTCTGTCAGGCGGGTGAAGGGTTTTGCGATGTTGGAGAACCCCTTTATGAAGCGGCGGTAATAACTGGACAGCCCCAGGAAACTGCGCAACTCTTATCCTTTGGGCGAGGCCAATCTCTCACAGCCTGTGTCTTCTCCGGGTCTGTGGCCACTCCGGTTGCTGAGACTATGTGGCCTAAGTAGTTAACTTCCTTGCGGAAGAGCTGGCACTTCTTCGCGTTCAGCTTCAAGTTGGTCGCCTGCAGTCTCTGTAGCACCTTACTCAGATCCTGGAGATGGTCTTCAAAAGTCTTACCGACGATGATGATGTCGTCCGGGTATAGCAGGCAGGCGTCGTAAGTCAGCCCTCTCATCACTGACTCCATGAGGCGTTGGAAGGTAGCTGGTGCGTTGCAGAGGCCAAAGGGCATAACCGTCAACTGCCAGAGCCCTTGGCCTGTCGAGAATGCGGTCTTCTCCTTGTCTTTTGGGTCTAGAGCTACCTGCCAGTAGCCCGACTTCAGGTCCAGGGTCGAGAACCACTGTGCACCAGCTAGCGTGTCCAGGGTGTTGTCAATCCGGGGTAAGGGAAAAGAGTCCTTCCGGGTGACAGCGTTCAGCTTTCTGTAGTCTACGCAGAAGCGCAGCTCGCCGTTCTTCTTCGTCACCAAGACTACAGGGGAACACCAAGGACCTTCCGACACTTCAATCACTCCCCTGGATCTCATGTCCTCCAGCATTTCTCGTACCGACCCTTGCTTCGTCAGCGGAACGCGTCTATGTGGTTGCCGAATAGGCCAGGCGTCCCCGGTGTCGATGCGGTGAAGCACTTTGTCCGTGCGTCCGTAGTCACTATCACCTTGGCTGAAGACGCGCTGGTATCGTCTTAGCAGTAGTCGAACTTTCTCCAGTTGCTCTGCGGTGAGGTGGTCGGCCGCCCTCTCCAGTAAGCCTTCTAGCCGGGGCCCCAAGTGTTGCGTTGGCACCGGCTCCTCCATCTTGTCGATTGCTGTTACGCTTACCACGGGCTCGCACGTTCCCAACTCCGTCCCGGCTGGACGTCGTGATCGGTGTCCGTTGGATTTAGCAGTCTCACTGGCACCTCCTCTCGGCACGGCAGCAGTGCCCTGGCTACACATAGTCCGTGCACAGGTGTCTTCTGGTCCAGCATCATGTTCCTGGTTCTCTGGCCTTCCAGTCGCGGCGTCACCACCACCTCGCTCCTCGCGGGGACAACCACGTCTACGTCCAAGACGACCCTGCAAATTCCAAGGCACTCTTCTGGTTGACGGAGTATAACCTCTTCTCCGTTGAGCCGCAGGACCTTCTTGCCGACGTCGACCGTCGCCTCATGGCTCCTGAGGGCATCCAGTCCCAGAATCACCTCCTCAGCCATCTTCGCGACTAACACCCACAGACGCACGGCACTCCGTCCCAATGTCAGCTACAGCAGGGCCTCCTTCTCCACAGAAAAGGTGTCGCCCGATGCCGTGACAAGCTGGTATGGTCAACGCGGCTTCCTTGTCGGCAAACCCTTCGCCACGTCAGGTCTGATGATGGTCACGGCCGCCCCGGTGTCCACCAGCACGCGGCACGGCTTTCCTCTTACCCAACCGTCCGCGATGAGGCTGTCATCCATACGCCGGCTGACGGCGCGCAGTGTCACTCGAGGGGATGGTGGTAATGTCGCCGACGTGCCCCTCTCCACGACGGCTCTTACTCGTTCTTCCGGCAGCTCTTCCTGGTGTGGGCAGTCTCTCTGCAGGTGTCCGGGCTGTCCACACCCCCAACACAGGCCACTAGGTGTTCGCCGGCGTCACACAGATGGTCTTCTGTCTCCGGCGTAGCGGACACTCCTCGTTCTCGACGTCGGGATAGCTGTTACTTTGGCCGCCTCCACCCTGCCGTCAGCGCCTCGTGGATGGTTTTATAATCGCCGAGCATTAGGCGCTGACGAATCTCCGTGTCCCGTACCCCGTCGACAAAATTGTAGGCGGCTTCCCGGGATACGAACTCCAGTGGCAGGTCAACCAAGGCCTTGCTAGCCAGCTGCTCAATCGCTATGGCGAACTCCTGCAGCGTCTCCCCTGGCTGCTGTGACCTTGCCTTCAGCTGGGTGCGGTACGCTGCGGCTAAGCGGTGGTTCCCAAACCGATTCTCCAGGGCCTCCCAGATGTCCTTGGGCGCCGTCGTTGTCTGCACCGCGTTTAGGACTTCCGCGGCCCGTCCCTGGAGGCTGGCTATTAACTGTGTGGCCTCCTCCTCCGGTGACCATCTGTTGTGCATGGCCACTGTGTCGAACTGGCGGCGGAAGACCTCAAATGTTGACGCGCCGTCATATTTCGGAGGTTTGACGCGCGCCGATGTTGTGTCGCGTCCCGGTGCGTCGGCCTTCAAATCCTTCAACCTCCTGCCGACGACGTCCTCCACCATCGCGCTCAGGGACTTGACACTGCTGTCGGCCCTTCCTTCCAGGTTGTTAACGTGGTTAGCAAGGTCTTCGAAGTCTTCCACCACGGCGTTCAGGGTCTTGGCGTTATTGTCGGCCTTTTCCTCTAAATCATTAAGGCGGTCGTCTACTTGACCCATCCGCTTGCCCAGCTTCGCGACGTCATCCCTCATGCCGGCCAACTGTTCCTCAAATTTGGCGGCGAGTCCCTCGTTCGCCTTCTTCATTTCCGTGGCCAGACTGTCGTTCGCTGCCCTCATTTCTGTGGTCAATTCGGTCTTTATTTCTTCCATCTTCTCGGTGATGTTGTCGTTGGCCGTCTTCATTTGTTTCAACTCGGCGGTGATGTTGTCGTTGGCCGTCTTCATTTGTTTCAACTCGGCGGTGATGTTGTCGTTGGCCGTCTTCATTTGTTTCAGTTTCGCGGCCAGGCTGTTATTTGCCGCTTCCGTTTTTGTTGTTAACTCGTTCATCTTCGCCAAAAGCATTTCAAATGCCGATTCCATGGCCGTAATGTTCGGTGATGTTATCATCCCACTTCTGACACCAGTGTGACTTTGTGGGTTCATGCAATGAAAAGTCCAATTACACCACTCAAAAATGTTCTTTATTTCCACCGACTTACAGTTAAACACTTGCCAAGTACACAGAATTACGTAATGCACACAAGTACGATTCACCAGTTCGTCCGTTACAATTCCACTGTACGCTCACAATTACGCAAATTCTTCTGTTGCACAGTCTTCTCGTTCACTAACACGGCGCTACTTCGCTGCTTGCCAAACACTGACTGACTGACTTCACTCACTGCAGCCCTTTTTATAGGAATACCACCGTCTTCTAGAAGTCTCTGGATTAGACGAAACAACCCGCACGTTCGAGAACCTAAGGGGAGGGTAAAGAGACGGCTCAGTGGGCCGCAATCTCTCTCCTAATCATACCTTCAGTTAGTGACTTAAATTAATGGGTGGGTGTGTCCGAACGCCTCCGTCTCCTGCTGCCGCTGCCAGTCGGATCTATAGGGAGTTCTGACGTTTGGGTGACACTATGTATAAAACAAACTGTTTCTAAGACATGGTAGAGGTTCATTTTGGTAACAAACACATTTCCATCTGCTATTAATTATTCAGTGGAACCTCACTTATACGTTTTTCAAGGGAGACTACTAAAATAATGTATAAATGAGAAAACGTGTAAGTCATTCTCTCTTCTGGTATGGAAATGCATATTAATTACATAAATAAAATTAGTACTGCGCACTTCACATGGCTTTAAAAAAATGTTCTATTTTTTGTCTGCTTTTTGGATTTTTCTGTACAGTCACACACTAGTTGTTTATAAGCACTATTGGCCTCTCCACAAATTCTCCGGCCACTTATGTCATATCTTTTCTTAAACTTTTGGAGCCAGCCAATAGAAGCTCTCAAGTCATCTGTCAAATTCTAGTGCCTTCTCTTGTAACATTTTTCCATTGATGGGAACGTTTTCCTCATGATGATTGAACCAGACTATAAGACAATTTTATAAATCAGCAAAATGCTCTGTTTATATTCTCTTTACATTTTGATACGTTCCATATATCCTCTTCATTTTTTATTATGCTTTTCAGTGTCGAGTAAGGTAGGCCCAAAAGCTCAGCAATATTTTTCTACGTTTCTTTAGGACTGTTTTTAACCTCATCCAGAATTTCCAGGCAGAATTTCTCTAATTCTTTCCTGAATGTACTCATATTAACAATATTTTTAAATAGGTAGGGAGCTCATTATACAAGTCATGTGTTGCAGCAGTTGTTTGGGTTTTATATATTTCTAATCTGTGTAAGTGAAGTGTTTGTTTTACCTACAATTTGTCTGCTATATAACTTCATATATGTATAGAGAGTACATTGTCTACAACAATCTAATTGCTTCAATCCCAGAATTAATCTTACTGCAGGAATACTCTGTTATTACAATGTCCCCATATATTACTTCCACCAAATTGTTTAATTTGTTTATTGCAAGTAATCCTGAGCTCAGCTTATCACAGATATGATCTCACATCGAATGTTTGTCCTAAAAAAATTAGCATTGTCAACTTCATTTACTTCTCTGTTTTCAATAACCATCTTACTGTTGGTTGTAGATCTATTTTGTAATGTTTGAAATTGGATGTAATTTGTCTTATTTAACTTTATGTGCAAATTATTGGCCCTAAAATATTGTATATAACAATTTTGCTTCATTTTTTTTTAATTATCTGCAATATTTTTCACACTTGGTGTTATTTTCTAGTTTCCCACTAACATTTTAAGGTTCTTATATAAATCCTCTTCTAATTTGCAGTAATTGTTGCTACACCCTGAACCTACCCTAATGTTGAGTTGTTTGAATGGAATTGTTCTTAAGACATCCAACTCATTGCCCTCGACATCCAGGCTAAAGTAGTCGACAGTGGTGTGGTTCAGTGCAAGCAGAAGTGAGTAGAGAGGTAGACACTGCACATCCACATAGTGACGCCCTCTGTGACCTGCTGCAAACTTGGAGATCTTCCCCCAACCGTAGTCTGCCTGCTTGAAGGAGACCTGAACATCCACACAGAGAAAACATTACTTTTGTACTCTACTTAATTATTTTTATTACTTATTTTCTAATGGGTAGAATAGAACTCAAGCAATAGTCAAACTTTTAGGAGCTAGTTTCAATGTGATAGCTTGCATCTCCATGCATTACAATTATTAAGAACTTCCCACTTGAGAAACGTAAAAAAAAAATAAGTAGTATAAAATTTAAGCAAATATCTTGGAAATGGTTTACTTCACAAAATTGCGTGTTTTATCGAGATGTATGTCGATAGAAATTAATTCTTACATAGAAAATGAAGCTAGCTACAGTGAAGCAATGAATATTATACAAATATAAATATTTGTAACAAAAACTTCACTTATCTTAAGAAAATTGTGTTAATTCTTCTTTCTAATTGAGATCGATTTCACAAACAAATTGCTTGCATCTTCAGTCCATCAACACACTTCGTAGTCAAGGATTCTGGTTATCATGTTATTATGTTTTTTTCAGTATTGCCAAAATCTGAAAACAAAACAAACCTAAAAGCAGAATCAACTGCCGGTATTTCAAAATTCATTATGCAATGTTAATTTTTTAAAATAAATATCTTTTCCCAAACCATTAAATCCATTGGACCATTTAATTGTTTTAATAATTTAACTTCTGGATTTATTTCATGGTTAAATGACCACAGGTAATCAGAATCCTTGATGAAGAAGAGTGTTGATGGAGTTAAGATACAAGCAATTTGTTTGTGAAATCAATATCAATTAGAAAGAAGAATTAACATCATTTTCTTAAGATAAGTGAAGTTTTTGTTACAAATTGTTGTATTTGTGTAATAATAAATTAATTCTTCTTCCACCACATTAGCTATGTGTACAGCAAAGTTTGGATAGGTGTGCCATACGAGTCAGTTGTGATGCTGGCACATTGCCATGGTAGCTAAACTGGACAGAGACTGGGAGATCTGTGTTCAAATCCTGGCTATGCCTGACACTGCTTACTCCAAGAGCTACATTTATTGTATATCTGTTACGGTTTACCAGTTACAACAGAGGTCACCACCGATTTTGTGCTAGAGCAAATGATGTAGCACTGTGCACTACCACGCGTGCCATGCGACTTCAGTTTGAGACAGCAGTGTTGTCTCGTCTCTTGCGGTTTATTTTTGTAAGCATAATGTCGGTTGGAGAATGTAATGTGACACGTAGGACATCTACTCCTACATTTATGCATTGCACATTGCACGTGATGCAATTAGAGCCAATTTTCCAAATATTTGCTGAGCCTTACTCTACAGATGTTGATAATATTCCATCTGAATTGCAACTTGAACTTATCGATTTGCAATGTAATCATCAAATAAAAAATAAATTCCAAAATAGAATTAGTTTGAATGATTTCTATTCACATTTTCCAAGAAATACATTTTCTCGACTACATAGTAATGCCACTCGTATTCGCTGTATTTTCGGATACTCATATACATGCGAACAATTTTTTCGCTAATGAAATTAAGTAAAAACCGCTGCAGAATTCAATTGTTGGATCAGAACTTAAAATGTCAACTTAGACTAGCTGCTGCACAAACATTGATACCTAATTTTGAAAAACTAGTGTGTCAAAAGAGACAACAAAAATCCAGAAAACTAGGATCCACTTCTGAGTAATATGTTGTGCTTATTGGCTGTTATTTAATACTGCTGTATTGTAAGTAGATTTTCAATTATTTTCATTTTAATGAAAGAAAGAATTAAAACAATTTATATAATAATTATATCCTTCATATTACAATTCGATTATTATTGTTGCACAGTCAACTATTTATTTAAATTGCAAGATCGGCATTGCGCCACTGCTCTGAAGTCTACGGAGTGCACGGTAGACTATTCCGGTATGCAACAAGCAAACTTGCACGACCTACTGTGCACACTGTGCATTGAGATGGTGGCCACTGAGTTATAAAAAAGTCATTCAGAATGTAGAGGACTTCTGAGGACATTCACATATGGTATTTTAAACAAAGTTTTTAGAAACATTGTTAAAACATAAATTTTTTTAAAAAATGTTTCATGTAAAAGGTAGTCTGGGGTGAGGGATTTTCTTCAAAATGCTTCTGTCGCATTCTGCAAGATGCTCAATTTAAATACCAAGTTTTTTTATTTAACTGACTTCTCGTTTTTGAACAGGACAGGACACAGAGTAAGTAATCCATGGCGTGACAGCGGGCCAGAGCTGGCCAACCTAACTACCAGCAAGGCAGAGGTTTGCAATCAACCAATACAAGAAAGAGATGTGGTCAGCATCAGAAAGGGGGCTTTCTAGACGAGGGTTCGCATGATGTTGAGTGGGCATCGGTCCTATACCTGTAGTCCCACATGCATTCTGTGGCAGTGAACCAAAGCCCACCATACCATGAAACCAGTAAACAGCAAGGTCATCTCATATGCAGATGATACATCTATAATATGTTGGAGTGAAGGAGAAGAAAGCTTAGAAGAAAAAACAACAAATGCAATTGGCGAAATATCTCGGTACTTTCTAAACAATGGACTAAAGTTAAATATAGGAAAAACAAAATTTATGACATTTCAAAGCGATGATCTAAATATAAACATTAACAATATACCTTTGGAACGGGTAAGAAACTTTAAATTTTTGGGCGTTCACATAGAAGATACTCTAACCTGCAGTACAAACGTAGACATGGATTGTAATAAAATGAACTCGGGACTCTACCTATTACGACAACTAGCAAAATATGGGAATATCAATACTCTTAAAACTGCGTATTATGGCATTATCTTCCCACACTTTACATATGGTATTGAAATTTGGGGGGCAACAAGTAAAACCAATATGGACAGACTATTTAAAGTACAAAAGAAATGCATACGAACCATGTACAACCTTCGTTTTCAACAAACATGTCGGGATACATTTAAATCACAAAACATCCTAACAGTAGTATCACTCTATGTATTCAAAACCATTATACTTGTAAAAGACCGAAAGCAACATAACATCCTCAATAAAGATTGCCATACATATGATACGAGGAGAGCAACTGATTACCATAGGGTGAGCACGAATAAAACTCAAACTAATAAAGATCCATTTAAAATAGGAGCCATATTGTATAATAAATTGCCATCTGCAATTAAGAATACTTCTGACTCAAAATTTAAACTGGTCTTAAAATCATACCTAATTCAAAAATGTTTGTATAGTATAAATGAACTGTAATATATATGTATGTAGTATAAATGAGTTGTATACCTAAGTATACAATAAGGTTTGTACGTAATTTAGGCATTTTGATCTTTTTAAATAACTTATACTTTTGTAAACAACTCTATATTTTGTAAATAACTTATGTATTTTGATCATTTTGTATTTTGACTGTATAGAGATAATTGACAGTGTCAGATGCTCTTGTAAGAGTCTATTGGCCGCAAATAAATTAAATTAAATTAAATGGTACTGGACACTCATACACGACCTTTCTTTAGAATCACAGAACCTCAAAACATATCTTTCTGGCAACATTTTTAGGTGGAACACAATATTTCCGCTTAATAACTAGATACAGAAACAAAAAATACAGGGAGTCTATAAATGAATGTCGGGGCTTTAACTCTTTATAATATTTATTACATTAAACTTAGTTATAAATTATATGTCAAATGAAAAAGCAACTCAAACAGTTTTGTTTGTTGGCACTAGTGCGCATGGGCATACAATGTTTTTGCCGCAATCCACTAGACAGTGGTAGTAGCAAAGATGGTGACTAGTAAAGAGAAAGCGTTTTGTGTTCTGCAGTTTGTAAAGACTGAATCTGTAGTTACTGTACAACGTGCATTCTGCATTAAGTTTGGTTGTGATCCTCCTAGTAATGATAACATTCGTAGATGATATCATCAGTTTGAAGATACCGGCCGCCTTTGTAAAGGGAAGAGCACGGGACGACCAAGAGTAAGTGAAGAGACTGTTGAGCAAGTGAGAGAGTCACACTCGTAGCCCAAAGAAATCAGTCCGGAAGGCTAGCTGTGAATTACAAGTTCCTGTGTCGACTATTTGGAAAGTTGTAAGAAAACACCTTACCGTTTACAGTTATTAAAGGCTCTAAAGCCGACAGACCACAGATTATGTGCCAACTATGCAAATGACATGTTGTTTCATGATGATGACAATTTTATGGATCATGCTGTCTTCTGTGCGCATCTGGGGCTCAGAAAATCCTCACAAGATGGTACAAATGCAACGAGATTCCCCTAAAGTGAATGCTTTTTGTGCCGTATCCTGGTGTAAAAGTTTATGGGCCTTTCTTTTTTGATGAACCTACTGTAACTGGCACTTCTTACCTTGATACACTCTAGCAATGGCTTTTCCCTCAGTTGGAAGAAAATGAGCTAAAGAACTTCATTTTCCAGCAAGATGGTGCGCCACCTCCGTGGCATAACAAAGTATGCGGTTGGTTGAACGTCACTGTACCCGTGCGCTGGATAGGCCGCAAGGGTCCCAATGACAGGGCTTGCTATGCATGGCCTCTACGTTCTCCTGACCTAACACCATGGACTTCATCAAGGATCGTGTGTACGTGCCTCCGCTACCAGCTGACCTCCCTGAATTGAGAAACCGGATTGAAGCAGCTGTTGCTACAATTACTGAATACACACTTATCAACGTTTGGGAAGAACTCGGCTATAGACTTGATGTGTGCCGTGTGACAAAGGGTAGTCACATTGAACATTTACAAGGTTCTTGGTAAAACTGTTTGAGTTGCTTCTTCATTTGATATATCATTTATAACTGTAAGTTTAATGTAATAAATATTATAAAGAGTTAAAACCCCGATATTCATTTATATACACCCTGTATATATCTCCCCTTTTTAAAGCTACTCTTCTTTCCCTTTCCTCTCTAAAACTAAAACTAAACATGTCTCTCCCTCTCCTCTAAACTTTCCACTTCCTCTTTAACCTACCCTCCCCATCAAACCTTCACTCCATCCTCTAAAAGTATCCTTTTTTTCTGCCCTCTTACCTCTCTGTCCTTGCTCTATATATTCCCTCTCCTCTCTAAATATACCCTTGCCTTCCCCTCATATAAACCCTCCCCCTCACCCCTTATGTGTAACTTCCTTACCACATGAGAATAATTATGAAGACTAAGGCATGACTGGGACAACCAAGCTTTCCTCTTCTTCTCCACCATCTTGGCGTAGTTTTCAGGGTCTGGTTCCACCAGTAGGCCAGTCCAGTTGAAGTACCTCTCAAACATTAGGGTATTACTCAGGGATTCACCATTTAGTGCTCCAGCCTCCACAAAGAAGCCAAATTTCTTTATTAAAATGAAATAAAATAATCTTTCAAATATGTTGCACAATTTATTTCTAAGCCAAATGTTCTGCTAGAAATTATTTTATAAGACTAGAAAACTTAAGGAATAATATATATAGAAACATTATTAAATAAAATGATGGACAGCTATTGTAGGAAAGTGCAAAGATATAAACAAACAGTTACAGACACATGGGTAACAAGACCCAAAATAAGATATGTATATCAACACTCTTCATATGGCAACTACGGCCTTCAGGGTAACCTCGCCCCACCACGTGATGACCAGACCCATTTCTCAGGGCTGTGTCCATTACCTCCAATGATAGGTGACGGTGAGGTGAGTGGACCTACCTGCCCAATGTGGTTCGGAGTGGACTCCGAACCACATTGGGCATAGCAGACACTTCACATGTACTAGACAGAGGTGAAGGCGCAGATATAGCCAACTTAAAATCGACACCCCAGAGCCGGGAATTGAAATCAGACCCTCAGCACAAGAGTTGTGAACGAAACCACTGCACTACCCTGGCGCCACAAAATAAAATATAGAGCACATCAATAAAATACTTTGTACACTACCATTTATGAGGTTGCAATTTTCAAAAAATATTTAACTTATATTTTACTTAAGAAACGATGTAAGGTGATCTCATGTCTCAGCCTGTGACTTCAGTATTTACAAATTGTAATTTGGAGTTGATGTTTCCTCATGGTCTACTGGAAAAAATGTCATGCAGGCATGTTGCCATGGAAGCTCAGTGACAGAGCAACCACATGTAGAGTGGAAAATCTGTTGTTCAAATCTCGGCTGTGACATGAATTTTTCTAAGTATTGAAAGCAGAAGCATTATTAACAGTGAAGTATTCTTCATTTTTGAGTTTGATTTATGAGTCACTATGTTTACACTCAAACTTCACTTACTTGTTGTTGTATAATTGAAACGTTTTCAAGATCAGCTGAGGATGAGATCGAATGATCTTGAAAATGTTTCGATTATACAACAACAAGTAAGTGAAGTTGAGTGTAAACATACTGACTCATAAATCAAACTCAAAAATGAATTTTTCTGTTGTGGTTCTAACCTTCTAGATTTAGTAAGGAGGGGATTTGGCACCAAAACTTGTAGTGACATCCCCAGAAGGAAGGATGAGGCGAGAGGAGACAGAGGGCAGTCGACCCAAGGATTGACGACAGTGCCAAGACTCCGCCGACACTTCTACTCTAAAGAGACCACCAGATGAGAGATGATGTGAAATGATAATGGAGATGAAATGAAGAGACAGGAAATTTGGGGGACGAATTAACCTACCCAGCATCGCCTGGTGACCCGGGAAAACCCCAAAAACAAACCCATGGGTCAAGTAAGTCATGGGCTGTTCCACTTAGTACCCACATAGAGTTTGTATTGTTTACTGCCTTTATAAATGGAAAACATAGGTTTTATTTGACATGTAGATATCTGTAATATGTGCTATTACATTTATAATTTGAATTGTTATAAATAAAAGCATTGTTAACAGTGAAGATGCAAGATGGCAGCCGGCAAAGTTATGACGCAAAGTGTGCTCCGCAAAATTCAACAAAACATTGATAATCCTACGGATAATGGTAATGAAAGGTGTAATTTCGGAATCGTGATGGACTCGAATGTTAACGGAAATAAAGATGGAAAAAACAACAAAAGTGTCGCAGTGGAAAAGCAAGCCAAAAATGGGAACCACGCTTCGCACCATGGAGCACATGATGAAATGGAAGTCGTGGCATCGCTACACAAAGTCATTGAAATCCTATACATGGATCTTCACAGGGCAAGAGAAAATATCAAAGAATTATGAACTGAAAATCAACACCTGAGCCAGAAATTGAATTCAATGGGAATAGAGATGCAGGAGAGAGATAAGGTGATTAAAGCAAACAATGATAACCTCAAGAAGCTAAAAAATGAGAGGACGGCACTACAGTTGCAGATTCAAGAATTTCAGTACTCGCAGAAACCTAAACAGCAACAAGAAGAAGAAATATAAAAATTATTTGTGGTTGGTTTATTGACACTCGTCACTTACTTTTTCATATATTTATGAGAGACTAGTTTCAAAGGCCCTGGTCTAGTCTCTCATAAATATATGAAAAAGTAAGTGACGAGTGTCAATAAACCAACCACAAATAATTTTTATATTAATTTTCACGTCACTGTTACTAAATTCCTCCAAACACACATCAAGAAGAAGAAAACTTCATCTTTTCTGAGCGCTTGCTCAGAAGACGTGAACGAGGAATTGACCTAACCTATACAGAAGTCGTAAGGAACGGGCCTAATAGAATACGGCAAAACAATGCCCAGTCAACTCAAAAGAGCTGTAATGATATTGCCATTAGAAGAAGTGGACGATAGCAAAAACCTAGAACACGGAGAAATGAAGCAGGTGGAGGTAAATGCCACGGTAGCAGATGCTCCCAGGAAGGATAAATACCGGTGGAAATGTGAGGATTACAAGAAAAAATACATGGGTAAGAAACTTCTACTTATAGGAGACTCCATCATCAAAAACGTAAAGGAATCAAGAACTAGAACAGAAGTTAGAAGAAGGATAAGAATGGACCAGTTAACAAACCTTCTCCTCCATGGTAAATTCGAAGCTGCAAAGGAACAAAATGAAGAGGACTATAGTGCAATAATGCTACATGTGGGAACAAACTCTGCGCGCAGTGTTATTCCAGAATTACTACAGAATGACACAAAAAAACCTGATACGTGCTACAAGAATGCAGTTTCCCACAGCCAGAGTGTTTGTAAATGGTATATTGTACAGAAGGAGTGTTAGTGACTCATATATTGACAGAGTAAACAGTGCTATTCATGAGGTGTGTGATAAAGAAAAGGTGATATATGTGAACCCAAATAAATTTTGTGATAATTTATGCCTAGGTAGAGACGGCCTGCATGTTAACAGGAAAGGTACATATGTTCTCAGTAAAATGGTATGTAATATAGTGGATTTGTTGTAGGAAAACTCGAGAAGCAAGTAGAAGGTGAAACAAATTTTGAAAAAATTAATAGGGCATATCCAACTGTTCAACCAAGCCAAAATGATTTTAGTTTCAAATACCATAGTAAAGATGGTGCAACAACAGATAGCTCTTATAATGTAGGGATTAACATATTTCACCAAAACATACAAAGTGCTAGAAACAAAAAAATTAATTTAGAAATTCTCTTAAATGATATGTTAAAGGACATACACATTGTAGCATTAACAGAGCATTGGCTCAAACAGGAGGAAATAGAAATGTTTAAACTGGAAGGATATACCTTAGTCAGCTCCTATTGTAGAAAACAAAAAACTAACGGGGGTTCTTGCATGTTCATAAAAGATGGGATCAAAGTAAACGAACTTGGGAAATTTGATTATCTGGCATGTGAAGAATTTTTTGAGATCAGTATGATAGAGCTGGTTGAACATAAAACTGTAATAATTTGTATATATCGGAATCCCAGTAGCAATGTTCAGCAATTTTTAGAAAGTTTAGAACCTTTACTAGAGAATTTGTGCAAAAGACAAACTAATGTAGTAATAATAGGGGATATTAATATTGACTATCTGAGTAGTAACCCAGAAAGAGTAAATTTGGATAATTTAATATTCACTTATGGCATGCAAGCTGTAGTGAACTTGCCCACTAGGGTAACAAATACATCTAAATCAGCAATAGACCAGCTGATCATTAATAAACGTGCTACTCCATATAATTTTGAAAATATTGACACTATATTATAGATCACTATGGTCAAATATTTGTTATATATAACCAAAGGAACCTCAAAACAAATACAGTGTGACACATATCAGTATAAGCAATGCTTAGGGAAGCAGAATATTGATTATTTAAATTATTTGCTATCTAGAGAGGAATGGGAAAATGTTTATTCTAAAGTAAATGTAGATGCAGCCTTTCTAGAATTTGTCAGTATTCTTAAGTTTCGTGTAAGTATTGCGTGTCCTTGGAGAAAATTTAAAACAAATGAGCATAAGCAGCAAAATTGGATGACCAAAGGTATTCTAATATCTAGTAAAAGGTTAAGATTTCTAAATAAAATCTCAAAGGAAAATAAAGTATCAGAAACGTTTACACAGTACTTATTGAATTATAAAAGAATCTATAATAAGGTTATTAGAAAAGCAAAGAAACTGTACAATGATAAACAATTAGCAAATTCAGTAAATAAATCTAAGGCTGCCTGGAAAATTATAAAACAGGAAACCAAAGTAAAAGCCACGCGAGATGACTACAAACTCCAGAAAGAAGGCAAAATTATAGATGATCCTCGGATGGTTGCAGAGGTTTTTAGTCAGTATTATACTGGGGTACCAAAATTGAGTCAAAAGCAACGGAAGGTAAAATAATAAGTAATAAAACATATCCGCCTATCTTTCTTGCACCCACAACAGAAGATGAACTTCACACCATAATAAAAAGCATGAAAAATAAAAGCTCTACTGACTTGGATGGTTTTTCAAATTTCTTGGTAAAACAATGCTCTGCCCACTTAGTAAAACCATTAGTGCACTTAATAAATTTATCATTGAGTGGAGGTAGGTTCCCAGACTGCTTTAAGATGGCAAAAATTAAGCCAATGTATAAAAAGGGATCAAAATTGGAAGTTCAAAATTTTAGACCCATCTCACTGCTATCGATCTTTTCCAAAATATTAGAAAGAGTGGTTTATTGGATTGTGCAACTTTATTTCAAAATTTAATGTAATTTCTGATCGGCAGCATGGCTTTCGAAAAGGAAAGTCCATTAATACTACACTGATACAGTTTATAGACGAAGTGCACCAAAAGCTTGACAATTCAGAAAAATGTATTGGAATACTCCTCGACCTGTCTAAAGCTTTCGATTTAGTTGATCATGGAATACTATTAAAGAAATTATCTCATTACAGAATTAGGGGAACTGCAAATAACTGGCTTGTCTCTTACTTGAGAGAGCGAAGGCAAATAATAGAAATAGAGTTTGTTGATAAAACTACAAAGGAAATAAAAACTATAAAATCAAAAGCTGCTAGCATAAACTGTGGAGTTCCACAGGGTTCAGTTTTAGGGCCACTGCTATTTATTTTGTATATTAATGATTTGGCACTTTATTCACAAAATTCTTTAAAACGCTCCTTATTTGCAGATGATACGAGCCTCTTGATATCAGGTCAAAATGAGGACGAACTCAAAGAGAATGTAATAAATAATTTGAAAGAAGTATCAACTTGGTTTCAAAATAACAAATTAGTTATAAATAAGGATAAGAGTCATAATAAAATCAATAAGGCAGTTAATTTACCTGAAATTATAATGGATGAAAATGAAATTAAATATACAGCAAAGACAAAATTTTTAGGAGTTTGGATGGACGACAGTCTAAATTGGAATACACATATTGAAAATCTAATGAAGAAATTAAGTAGCATTTGTTTCCAAATATCAATTTTGAAGTACAGCGTAAATTTGAATACATTAAGAATAGCCTATTTTGCAAATTTTCAATCATTAATTTCTTATGGTATAACAGTATGGGGAAATAGTAGTAGCATTATCAAAGTATTTAGAATCCAAAAAAGGGTAATTAGAATTATGATGAATTTAAAGATAACAGATAGTTGTAAGCGATGGTTCAAAAAATTAGGCATATTGTCATTACCAAGCATTTACCTTTTAGAAATAATAGTACAGGTTAAAACAAACTTAGATAAATTTCAAAAAAGCAATGATATTCATGACCATAACACGAGAAATAGTTCAAACTTACATGTCACCTATCATAAAAAGAAAATGTATGAGCACAGTTTTAAATTCAACGGAATTCATATCTACAATAAACTGCCAACTGAAATAAAAAACATTGAGTCCTTCACAAAGTTTAAAAACACATCAAAGAAGTATTTGTTACAAAAGTGTTACTACTCAGTAGTAGAGTATTTAAATAACAAAGGGTAGGAATAAAATAAATGTAAATTTTAATTATTAATTTGATTATTATGCTTAACAACTTATTGTAATTCTTGTTTTTTGTTACTATTTTTTGTGTAGTTAGTAATTTGACAATTCCACATCATGTTAGTTAGTTAGTTAGTTTTTATTCATCCTTTTGATCATATTACATGATATAGGACACGTCGTTGTATGATATACGGATGCAATAAATGAATATGAATATGAATATGAAGCTAATTTCATGCATAAAGACTAAAATTGAGTCATACCTTTTAAAACTTGTAACTTCACTCACGTCCTTTTACAAAATCAGGAACTTTTCAAAACTGTTGCAGTCTCATCATCAGTTGATTAGCGACTCATCACAGTTGCTTGTTGTGACAGTATAAAATTTGGAATGTACAGAAGACCCACTCACACAGATAACTACATAAAACGCAACAGTTTCAATCCTCTGTCACTTAAATTAGCTGCTCTTAGAAGTTTGATCCATAGACTGAACAGCATACCTTTAGATCAAAAACAATATAATGAGGAATTTACATATATTTTAAATACAGAACAAAAAAATAGTTTTAATCCAAACTCAACCAAAAAATGATCAATCGGGACTACAAGCAAAAGAAATTAAAACAGATCACTGCTCTTCAAAACATAAATAAAAACTGGAAATACAAAAAATCACTTTCCACCCTTGGGCATTTCTGAAGTTTGAACAAATATTTAAAGATTATGGCGTCAAACTAGCACCACAAAACAGATTCACACTCAAGAAATTGTTAAATAATCACAATTTCACCAGAACAAAAATCAGGCATATGTAGGATAAATTGTGAAGACTGTGACATATTTTATATTGGTTTGACAAAGAGAAATTTAAAAACTAGATTAACAGAACACCTTAGGAACATAAAATATAAACAAACAGAATAATCGGCAGTTGCTTTTCATTTCTGAAATGATAACCACCACATCGGAGAGGAGATCAAACTACTAAAACCATTGTCAACAAAACTTGAACTTACAACATGGGAAAACATTTTTGTTATTAAAAACATTCCACATATTCTAAATGTTGATGTGCCATCAATGAGTGGTCTACTGAACTTATGTAAAGAATCTTCCGAGAGAGGGAGCAAATTACAAGAGATCCAGACAACAACCAACTGTAATGAGTCGCTAATCAGCTGAGGATGGAACTGTAACAGTCTCAAAAACATTCCTGATTTTGTAAAAGGATGTGAGTGAAGTTACAAGTTTTAAAAGGTATGACTCAATTTTAGTCTTTATATATATTTGTTGAGAAAGTAAACACTTTGAAAATGTTGCATATTTAGGATAGCTTGGGGTATGGGAAGATTTTCTTGAAAATATTTGTGTAAACATCCTTAAAATATCTTGAACATAAATGAAAGTTTAGTATTTCTAGACTGTTCAGGGAGGTCATCTTGACATCAGTACTTCCTTGCATTCTAAGTATGTAGTAGAGAAGGTAAGAAGGAAATGAAAGATATTAACATAATTACACAATGTTAGAGCTGTGATATCCAGGTAACACAGACCTGATCATTCAAAAGGTCTCGTATAATGTCTGGTTGTTTTGCCTGAGAAGGATCTATGACTTGTGGATGTTCCAGGTTGTATGGGACACTGCGAGGTGATGGCGGTCTCAGGAACTTTGCTCTTATAGCAGCCAGCAGTCGTGGGTCGTCCATTTTCACTTCTGGACCATTCAGCTCCCCTGTCAACATACTTCCACAATATGAATCTGCCTGTTACAAAAATGGCAAAATTACTGTGATAGTTGCCAAGTATCACCCTCATTTGTTTGTGACAATTGCATATTAACATATTCAACAACAAACATTAAACTGTGATTAAATGAAAAGTTTAGCCCCAATAGAAATGCAAATGGAGTTAAATTCAACATTAAATATGCATTTGAATAAACAATAAGAGAGCATATGTTAGGCATTTACATACAAATCTCCTGATTCTAAGTTTCTGTGACCATTCACAAATTATTTATTTGCAAAATAAGTACAGTTCTGCAAATACATTTATAGCTTTATGAAATAAGAACAGTGAAGCCATTCATGAAACTGCTCCATGCCAATGCCCAAACTAAAGTCCCTGGTCATGTAAACGAATGTGTTGATCAGCAGTGTCTAAATAAATGTAAAAACTATTAAACTTGAACCAAGCTGTGCAAGATTAAAGTCTATGAAACATCAAAGAATATATGCTCAATTAAATTAATTCATATAAAATACAGCACTGTTTAATGATGGACTATTATGTTAAATTAACTAGCATTTGGCTGCAAGTTTCTAACAGAACTGTACTTCCGTTGTATTAGTTCAACTCAAAATTGTATTAGCACTGTACTTGTCCAAACAAATGCTCCATCCAATTTTTGGCAGACAATAGAAATATTTGTGCTCATGGTATCTTAAATTGCACACAAATGTAACTTACAACAAAGCTTTATTTGAGAATGTGCAAATGGCACATTTGTTCTTGTGACCCTACATTGTTGATGAGGACATCCTGAAATATCTATTATTGACAGTAATTGACAATACCATACTCAAGGATTGCTGAATGAATCTCTCTGATGTGCCACATTCAACATTTCTAAAGAAGGTTTAAATTTGTTTAAATATAATTTTGGGTGATTTTCTGCAATGTTTCATAACATTAAATTAAAGATGGATACATCACAATATGCCAGGGACTAAGGACTGACAACAGGTTTTATCTGTAGCTATAGTCATTATATCAAAGTTATCACTCTTTCTTCCTATTACTCAAATTACATGGCTATGTAATACATTTAAATGAATAAAATGAAAATAATAAAAGAAACAGAATTACTTGTATGGCGATACAACTAGGAAAATCATTGGTTACAAATGTCATTGGCTACCACAACAAACTTCTTACAACACTCTCTTACATACAACATGCTGTTCCTTTCTTTTTTTTTTTTATTGCATTATGCATATTCAGTTCATTCATACTCTCACCCATAAACATTTAATAAATTTCATTTCATTTTATTTCATCCTTATGCTCAATTTACATAGGATACGTCACAATACATTATATACATTACATTTTGCAATATCCATGACACACACACTATATTTAGTACTGTGCTTGAATTCATCAATGCTGTAGAATGCATTTTCTATTGAAAGTTTTTTTAATGCTTTTAAGCACATCTTTCTTTGTTGTATATCTTTTATTTCTTTTGGTAATGTGTTATAAAGTTCTTTTCCTGTTGTGTGTTTGGAGGAATTTAGTAACAGTGACGTCAAAATTAATATAAAAATTATTTGTGGTTGGTTTATTGACACTCGTCACTTACTTTTTCATATATTTATGAAAAAGGCCAGGGCCTTTGAAACTAGTCTCTCATAAATATATGAAAAAGTAAGTGACGAGTGTCAATAAACCAACCACAAATAATTTTTATATTCTTTTCCTGTATTTTCAATTGAAAGATTATTTAATGTTCCCCTGAGTGCAGTTCTATAATAATCATGCTTATTTCTTACATTATGTTATGGATATTACTATTTTTGGCTATTTGTTCATTTTGTAGCACATGCTTTATGCTTTCATATATATATACAGGATGTTACAAAAAGGTACGGCCAAACCTTCAGGAAACATTCCTCACACACAGAGAAAGAAAATATGCTATGCGGACATGTGCCCGGAAACACTTATTTTCCATCTTAGAGCTCATTTTATTACTTCTCTTCAAATCACATTAATCATGGAATGGAAACACACAACAACAGAACGTACCAGCGTGACTTCAAACACTTTATTACAGGAAATGTTCAAAATGTCCTCCGTTAGCGAGGTTACATGCATCCATCCTCCGTCGCATGGAATCCCTGATGCGCTGATGCAGCCCTGGAGAATGGCGTATTGTATCACAGCCGTCCACAATACGAGCACAAAGAGTCTCTACATTTGGTACCTGGGTTGTGTAGACAAGAGCTTTCAAATGCCCCCATAAATGAAAGTCAAGAGGGTTGAGGTCAGAAGAGCGTGGAGGCCATGGAATTGGTCCGCCTCTACCAATCTATTGGTCACCGAATCTGTTGTTGAGAAGCGTACAAACACTTCGACTGAAATGTGCAGGAGCTCCATCGTCCATGAACCACAATGGGGTATTTTGACAATTGTCTGCACGAATGATTTCAATTTACATTTTAAGAGAAATACTAAAATGAGCTCTAACATGGAAATTTAGCATTTCCGGTCACATGTCCACATAACATATTTTCTTTCTTTGTATGTGAGGAATGTTTCCTGAAAGTTTGGCCGTACCTTTTTGTAACATTCTGTACATGGGACAGTTAGAATGTATTTTTTCTCTGCAAGTGTGTTTTCTATCTAATTTCCCAATTAATCTAATTGCCTTCTTTTGTAATTTAAATATTTTTAATATCTCCTTAGCGGCAATATTTCTCCATAGAGTTACTCCATATTTTATATGTTAATACATGAAAGCATAAAAAAAATAATAAAAAAAAAAAATTAAAAAAAAATCTGCATTACTATTGTCCTGGCATCTGGGATCTATACCAGGACATAGTTCCACTGATTTTATTTTTTGTTTCCTTTGTACTTTATTTGTCTTCTTTTAATACATTGATATCGCAGATTTCCTAACCTACATCTAACTATATAATTAACTAACCTAATAGCCACTGGTGGCTTAACAATTTTATATATTACTCTATCCTAAGATGGCAGTTCTATACTAACTCAATACAATCTAACTAATTAATTACAGTCTACAGTATAATAGTCACTTTATTATTATTTTATAACTGCCAATCCCTAACTCTACTCTATATATGAATACAAAATCGGTATCCATACCTCTCCTGCTCGACAATAGTAACTCTTTACTTTAATCGCCTAATTCTAAGGAACTTAGCCGATGTCATCTTCATCTTCCTCTGGTGAGCTCCACCTGGTCACTATCTCTTGGGGTCGACCTCTCCTTCTCTCTGCCCAGTCCTGTCATCCTGTTGTGGTCCAGTATTGCCTCCTTCTATTCCTCGGGATCTCCTCCGTCTCGTCCTCTTCGGCCATCAAACCTCTGTCCTGGTCATCAACATCCTGCATCCTCTGTTGTTGAACTCGTATCCTTACAGATCTCCTTACTATTTCTATTTGTTGTTGCTGTTGGTGTTGCTGCCGTTCCCTTCGGTCCGGTTTCCTATATTCCTCCATAACTATTTTGGATACCTTTCCAACCATTTTGTTCATCGTGTTTAAATCCTCTTCACTTCTTATGATGTTCCAAATCATTTTTCCAGCTAATGTTTCACGATCTTCTTGTAATATTTCTCTATATTTTTCGCACTCGAAGATTACATGTTCTGGTGTTCCTTCCACTCCACAAATTTCACACGTACTGCTAGCCTTACTACCTATCTTCCTAAAATATGTGTCAAATGGTCCATGCCCAGTGATATATTGTACAGTTTCCTTTGTTGGGTTGATCTTCAACTTTAAACGTTCTTTTATACTGGGAAAGATGTCTCGCACTCTTCTTCCTTCCTTCGTATTGTTCCATTCCTCTTGCCATTCTCCTATCAGTAGTTCCCATGCTTCTCTCTTTGTATGACAAGGTCTCCCAAGTATTTTCATTACTTTGTCTTGATTCCCTTTCCTTATCCAGTAAAGTGCTCCTCTCCATCTTACTGTTAAATCCATTGGCCATATGGCTAAAATTACTAATAATGCCATTGACGGTGTTGTTCGTATTAGTTCCATACATCTGACTATAGACTGTCTTTGCGTACTCCTTAAATTCTGAATATTTTTAACCAAATATGCCCTGTGAGCCCATACACTTGCTCCATAACCTATAATTCCTGTTAAACTCGCCGTATGATATGATTTTGTTGCATCCAAAGGAATTCTGAATTTATATTGTGTTATTGTAGCCAATTTCATCATCACATTTCCTCCTTTTCTTCTCACTATTCCTATGTGCTTGTGAAAATTTGATTTTTCATCCATATTTATTCCTAGATATCTAAATACCATTTCTCTTTTTATGCTCGTTCCTCCTATCTTTATTACCGGATTCCTTTCCAAATTACCTTTAATTATCATGTAAGCAGATTTTTGTGGTGCTATCTGTAGTTTAACACTCTTACACCAATCCTCCAAGGTATCCATTATTCGTGCTTTACTTTCTATTTCTCTTCGGTTATTTCCCTCTATCATTATCATAAGATCGTCTGCATATGCTAGTACTTCCAGGATGTCTTGATGTTGCGTCAGCTTTTCCAAAATGGGTTCCGTCATTATATCCCAAAATAGGGGGCCTAAAATAGATCCTTGGGGACATCCTTTAGTAATTCTTTTCGTTACCATCCCATTTTCACCTATTAGGTTGACCCTTCTCTCTTTACAGTAATCCTGCAAACTGTTATACAGGCACTTAGGATAATCCTTTTCCCTCAATATCCTAAACAGTTCTGGCACCAAAGGTTGTCAAAAGCACCAGATATATCGACAAAAATAGATATTACATACTTCCGCTCACTTGTGGACACTACATCTATGGTTCGATTTATAGCGTCTTCTGTAGATTTTACCTTGCGAAATCCATATTGTTTGTCCGTGTCGCCTATCATTAACCTGTATTCACGGATCCTCTTGTATATTAACTTTTCTTGGACTTTTCCTAACGTGTTCAGAAGACAGATGGGCCTATATGATTTCGGATCCGTTTGTGCCTTTTCTTTTCCTTTTTTAAGTATGACTACGTTTGCCTCTTTCCACATGTAAGGGATTCTTTCTTCTATTAGACACTAATTTAGGAGTTCACATACAAAAGGTGCTATGAGTTGTTCTAACTGCTGCAAAACCTCTGCCTGTATTCCATCCGGTCCAGGGGCTTTTCCTTTTCGTAACTCCCTTATCGCAGCTGACTTCTTGCACGTCGAAAGGGTAAATCACCCTGTTATTATTATAATATTGGGCCATTTGATGCCTTTTCTCTAGATGTTCTTCCCCTTCGTTATCGACCTTATCGTCCGGCAAGAGTCTTTCTAAGAGATAGTTCGCAGATTCTGTCCAGTTCGTGGTATAGGTACCATCCTCTTTGGCCAGTGTTGATAACGCTTCAGGCGCTGTTATTCTGTCCATGACTAATTTGTATGGTACTCCCCACTCGTTGTTTTTGATACCTTCTTCTGCCAATTTATCCCATGAGTCATTTCTGGTTTCTTTTAACTTATTTTTGTAACGTTGTTTTAAGTCCAAATATATAGCCAGGTTATATTCCTGTTCGTTCGCAGTTCTACTTCTTTGGTAGACTCGCCTTGCTTTTCTAACTTTTGTTCTAAGTTGTTGTAGTTGATCAGTCCATATGGCTCCGCTTTGTATTCTAGATTTATTTTTCACGAGCCCTTTGTCCATCGCATACTGTATGTTTGCCATTAAACTCCTTGATTTCACATCAATGTTCATATTGTTTATATTTGTTGGTATGACAAAATTTTGTTTTACTTTTTCCTAATTTGCGTCTTTTATTCTGTATTTGTTCCTACCACGTTGTGTCGTTGGATATTGTGTCCCTTCAAAGTCTATGTCGAAAAATATAAGATTGTGGTCGCTTGAGGTAATCTGTTGTGTTACAGCCCACTTTTTAATTTATTTCTTATATATCCCTTGACGAGTGTCACATCGATGTTTTCACTGGCATCAGTTCTATTTATGAACGTGTATGGATTGTTCGGCTGGTTCAGCACTTGTAAGTTATATGTTGCTATCATCTCCTCTAATTTTTCCCCTTTCGCGTCCGGATTTTTGCTGTACCACCATTCCGATTTCGCATTTGCGTCCATAGTAACAATGATAGCTGCCTCTGGGTATGCCAATAATACTTTTTCAGTTTTGTTAATGTGTACATCTATTTCATCCATAAATTGATAATATTGATTGCATAACACAAAGTCCAATCCTTTATACTCCACCTGTATGCAGTAAACATGTTCATCACTGAACTGTGAAATCTTTGTTACGTGGATGTTCCTATTATTTATGACTATCATCGCTTTTGGATTATCGCCGTCATATATTTTAGTTGACATAGCCGCCATATGTAAGGGTTTCCCCCTGTAAGTATATGGTTCCTGTATACATACCACGTCAAGCGCCAATTCGTCTATTACTTTACGAATTTCTATCATCACTGTCTTGGATCTCTGTGCATTAATTTGACCTATCCTTAGGTTATATAGTCCCCTTTCATCTTTATTCCTTATGTTCACCATGATGTTCTTTTAGTACTACACTTTTCCACGTATTTATTAAGCATCCACTTTATCGCAATTATTACCTTGGGCTTAAGATTCAAGGGATTCACTATATACCCTAGTCTTTTAAATGTGTTTTTCATTGCCCTAACTATCCCCCTCTTTTCATTGAAAATACTTTTACTGCATATCCTCTTTTCTTTTACCTTTCTTTTCTTACTGTCCATAATCGGTTTTTTCGATTAATCTCTCAAACTGAATTTTGTATATAGGGCATTCCTTTCCACCTTTGTATGGAGGGTCTTCTTTGAATGTTCCTTCTGGGAATTTCTGTTTCCTATACTTTTTCCTTTCCAAGCATGGTACACAAATCGCTACATGAAAGCATAATACACCTACTTCAGTGTTTTATTATGCATGGTATTTTTGACCTGTCTTAGTATTGTGACTTCGTGGGTTCGTAGAATTAAAAGGCCGAGTTGCAGAAATTAAAAATCTCCTTTATTTCCGTAGAAATACACTGTTCAATTCTCACGTAACAACATTACATCACATAAGAACACAATCTTCCAAGGTCGATGACAAAAACAAACAGTGACAGCTGATTACATTAGCTCTCGTTACAACAACACTCTTGTTACACAACTACAACTCTGCTTACTCACGCTGTTTACAACTGTCACATCACTAGCTATGGCTTCTTTTTATACACTTATTCATGATTACCAGATTGATCTGTCAATCACTAGATGTTTCTGGAAAACAAGGCATCTAATGACGTAATCCAAATATTCTATCACATTCTAGAAGTGTAACTTAATCTATGCCGGCGAGTCCTTTACCTCAGTTATCTTGCTTGCCGGCGTTTGTTTACTCTAAATGCGCTATCATTAACTGCTTAGCAAGGCTCATTATTACCATGAAACTATATCCGACGACTGTTTTCTTATTTGTGCTGAAACTTTTATGCCTGTTGCCGTGATACTGCTCCCTCCTCAAGGCTGGTCGTCCCAAACAGCTCCATCGTAGCAGGGCAGGCGATCCAGGTGTACCACCAGCATCTTCCCTCGGGACACCTTCTGGATGCGGTAGACCACATCGTTAATCCTCTTCACCACCCGGTATGGTCCTTGCCATGGTTGCTGTAGTTTCGGGCATCGTCCCTTAGTCCGGGTAGGACGGTATAACCAGACTAGATCACCCTGCTGGAACCCTTGGCTGTTGGCTTGCCTGTCATATGAGGTCTTCATGCGGTCGCTCACCTTCTGGATGTTCTGACAAGCCATCTCATGCTTGTCGTGGAGATGGTCCATCAGGTTCTCCACATGCTCGGTTGCTGGCTGTTTTGCATCCGGGGGCTTCCAAAAGCCAGATCACAGGGGAGGCGTAAATCTCGGCCGAAAATTAAATTGGCTGGCGTCATTCCAGTGGTGTCGTGTGTTGACGAGCGGTAGGCCAGTAAGAACAGTGGCACCTTGACGTCCCAGTCTCGCTGTTGGCTGGCCATGACCTTCCTCAGGTGTTCTTCTAGGGTCTTGATGTATCTCTCGACCATGCCATCCGACTGTGGATGTAGCGGTATGGTGCGGGTCTTGTTTACCCCAAGCCTTTCTAGTGCCTCCTTCTACAGGTTGGATTCAAAATTGGTGCCCTGGTCGCTGTGGAGCTCTAATGGCACCCCAAATCGGCAGAACACTTGCTCCACAAGGCAGTCGGTGATTGTCTTCACCTCCTGGTTCGGACCTCCGGCCACTTGGTGAAGTAGTCCACGACCACCATCAGGTACTTGTTGCCTCGGTCGGACACGGGAAAAGGTCAGCTATGTCGAAGGCGATCCTTTCGAATGGCGCTCCGACGTTGTACAGCTGCATGCGACCCCGGCTCCTAGTCTAGGGGCCGCTACTCGCCGCGCACACATGACATTGACGGCACCATCTCTCAGCGTCTGCTCGGAGCCTCAGCCAGTAGTAGCGCTGTCGGAGTTTGTCGATCGTTCGCTTTGCTCCAAGTTGTCCTCCTGAAGTACCGCCGTACACTTCCTCCAAGACTTCCAGGACACTACTTCGGGGAAGTACCAACTGCTCCCTCTGCGACTTCCCATCAGGTGATTCCCATACCCGGAACAGCACGTCCTCTCTGGTCTTCAACGAGTCCTACAGGGCCCAGTACGACTTGTAGGTGGCGCTCCTCGGTGCGATGTCCTCCCAGGTTGGTCTTGTCCCTGCCTCCACATCTCTCAAGAGTGGCCCCAAGTTTGCGTCCGCCAGCTGCTCCCTCCTCAGGCTTGCGCTATCGCAGCCATCCGCAGGCACTGCTGTGACTACTCGGACTGCTGCGGCACGCTCCTTCTCTTCCACTCTTGTGCATTGGCCCCACTCCTCTGGGCAGGGTCTTGGAGACATGGCGTCTGCGTTACCGTGGCTCTTCCCTCTACGATGTTCAGAGGTGAAGTCGTACTCCTGCAGCCTCTGGACACAACGTGCTGTCTGGCATTCCAGATTCCTAAAGCTCAATAGCCAAATTAAGGCGGAATGGTCAGTCCTCAGGTGGAATGGCCGTACAGGTACTTGTGGAAGTGCTCCAAGGTCTTTACTCCACCAGTAACTCTCGCCGGGTGACGCAGTAGTTCTCTGCCTTGGATAGCGTCTTGCTGTAGTAGGCTATCACCCACTCGTGGCCGTCGTGAACTTGCGATAGGACGCCTCCAATGTAATGGTCGCTGGCGCCGGTGTCCACAATTAAAGCACCGCCTGGTTGTGGCAATCCCAAAATAGGAGTGCTACACAGTGTCTTCTTCAGGTGCTGGAAAGCATGTTCAGCGTCCTCCGTCCTCACATAGGGTCGTTGTTCCTCTGTCAGGCGGGTAAGGGGTTTGGCGATGTTGGAGAACCCCTTTGTGAAACGGCGCAAATAACTGCACAGCCCCAGGAAACTGCGCAACTTTCGCTTATCCTTTGGCCGAGGCCAATCTCTCACAGCCTGGGTTTTCTCCGGGTCTGTGGCCACTCCGGTTGGTGAGACTATTTGGCCCAAGTAGTTAACTTTTTTGCGGAAGAGCTGGCACTTCTTTGCGCTCAGCTTCAAGTTGGTTGCCTGCAGTCTCTGTAACAACTTGCTCAGGTTGTCAAGGTGGTCTTCGAACGTCTTGCCGACGATGATGATGTCGTCCAAGTATAGCAGGCATGTGTCACATGTCAATCCTCTCATTGCTGATTCCATGAGGCGTTGAAATGTGGCTGGTGCATTGCAGAGGCCAAAGGGCATAACTGTGTACTGTCAAAGCCCTTGGCCTGTCGAGAATGCAGTCTTTTCCTTGTCTCTCGGGTCTAGAGCCACCTGCCAGTAACCCGACTTCAGGTCCAGGGTCGAGAACCATTGTGCACCAGCTAGCGTGTCCAGAGTGTCATCAATCCGGGGTAGGGGGAAACAGTCCTCCCGAGTGACAGCGTTCAGCTTCCTGTAGTCCACGCAGAAGCGTAGCTCGCCGTTCTTCTTCGTCACCAGAACATCTGGAGAACACCAAGGGCTGTCAGACTCTTCAATCACTCCCCTGGTTTTCATGTCATCTACCATATCCCGTACCGCCGCTTGTTTTGCCAACGGAACGCGTCTAGGTGGTTGCCGAATAGGCCGGCGTTTCCGGTGTCGATGCGGTGAAGCACTTTATCCGTGCGGCCGTAAACACTGTCGCCTTGGCTGAAGACGCGCGGGTATTGCCTCAGTAGTTGTCGAACTTTCTCCAGCTGTTCTGCCGTCAGATGGTCGGCCGCCCTCTCCAGTAAGTCTTCCAGCCGGGGCCCCAGGTGTTGCGTCGGCATCTATCTGACAGTTTGAGTAGCCTCACTAGTACCTCCTCTCGGCACTGCAATAATGTCCTGCCTACACAGAGTCCGTGCACAGGCGTCATCTGGTCCAGCATCATGTTCTTCGTCAGCTGGCCTTCCAGTCGTGCCGTCACCACCAGCTCGCTTCCCGTTGGGACCACCACGTCTTCCTTCAAGATGACCCTGCAGATTCCAAGGCGCTCTTCGGGTTGCCGAAGTATCACTTCTTCTCCATTAAGCCGCAGGACCTTCCTGCCGACGTCGACCGTCGCCTCGTGGCTCCTGCGGGCATCCAATCCCAGTATCACCTCCTCAGCCACCTTCGCGACGAACACCCACAGATACGGCACTCCGTCCCAAGGCCAACTTCAGTAGGGCCTCCTTCTCCACAGGCAAGGTGTCGCCCGATGCCGTCACTAGCTGGTATGGCCGGCTCAGCTTCCTCGTCGGCAAACCCCTGGCCACGTCAGGTCTGATTATGGTCACAGCTGCCCCGGTGTCTAGAGCACGCGGCACGGCTTCCCTCTCACCCAGCCGTCCGCGATAAGGCTGTCATCCATACGCCGGCTGACGACACGCAGTGGTACTCGAAGCGATGGTGGTGATGGCGCCGACGTGCCCCTCTCCACGCCGGGCCTTATTCGTTCTTCCGGCTGCTCTTCCTGGTGTGGGCAGTTTCTCTCCAGGTTTCCGGGCTGCCACACCTCCAACACAGGCCACTGGATCTTCGTCGGCGTCACTCGCCTGGTCTTCTGTCTCCTGTATAGCGGACACTCCTCGTTCTCGACGTTGACATAGCTGTCACCTTGGCCGCCTCAATCCTTAATGCTGCCGTTAGCGCCTCGTGGATGGTTTTGTAATCGCCGAGCATTAGGTGCTGACGAATCTCCGTGTCCCGTACCCCGTCAACGAATGTGTAGGCAGCTTCCCGGGATACGAACTCTGGTGGGAGGTCGACTAGGGCCTTGCTAGCCAGTTGTTCAACTGCCAGGGCGAACTCCTGCAGCGTCTCCCCTGGCTGCTGTGACCTTGCCTTTAGCTGGCTGCGGTACGCTGCGGCTAAGCGGTGGTTTCCAAAACGATTCTTCAGGGCCTCCCAGATGTCCTTGGGCGCCACCGTTGTCTGCACCGCGTTCAGGACTTCCGCGGCCCGTCCCTGGAGGCTGGCTATTAACTGTGTGGTCTCCTCCTCTGGTGACCATTTATTGTGCTTGGCCACTGCGTCGAACTGGCGGGGGAAGACTTCGAAAGTTGTCGCGCCGTCGTATTTAGGAGGTTTGACGCGCGCAGATGTGTCGCGTCCCGGCGCGTCGACTTTAAAACCCTCCAACCTCCTGCCGACTTCGTCCTCCACCATGGCCTTTCCCTCCAGCTCGTTTACTCGGCTCGCCAGGTCTTCGATGCACTCGTCCACTTGACCCATCCGCTTGCCCAGCTCCGTAA
Organism: Mantis religiosa; assembly: GCA_030765055.1. Classification (NCBI taxonomy): domain Eukaryota; kingdom Metazoa; phylum Arthropoda; class Insecta; order Mantodea; family Mantidae; genus Mantis; species Mantis religiosa. The sequence continues at coordinate 147,462,758 of CM060958.1, read as the reverse complement.
CGTCATCCCTCACGCCGGTCAACTGCTCTTCAAACTTTGCTGCGAGGGCCTCGTTTGCTGCTTTCATCTCCGTGGTCAATTCGGTCATCTTCTCGGTGAAGCTGTCGTTAGCCGTCTTCATTTGTTTCAACCGTGCGGACAGGTTGTTATTTTCCGCTTCTGTTTTTGCAGCGAGGTTGTCATTCGCCGTTTTCATTTCCGGTGTGAGTTCGGCTTTCATTTCCATCATCTTCTCCAGAATCTTTTCCAATGCAGCCTCCATGGTGATAATATCCCGCTTCCTGACACCAGTTGTGACTTCGTGGGTTCATAGAATTAAAAGGCCGAGTTGCAGAAATTAAAAATCTCCTTTATTTCCGTAGAAATACACTGTTCAATTCTCACGTACCAACATTACATCACATAAGAACACAATCTTCCAAGGTCGATGACAATAACAAACCGTGACAGCTGATTACATTAGCTCTCGTTACAACAACACTATTGTACACAACTACAACTCTGTACAAAAGTGAATCGAGAATATATTGACACATTGCTTCACTCGTAAAGCAGAAGCAATGTGTCAATATATTCTGGATTCACTTTTGTACTAATTTGTGCTTCACTGTCCCTACGCTTCTTTCAAGTTTATACTTTGAACTACAACTCTGCTTACTCACGCTGTTTACAACTGTCACATCACTAGCTATGGCTTCTTTTTATACACTTATTCATGATTACCAGATTGATCTGTCAATCACTAGATGTTTCTGGAAAACAAGGTATCTAATGACGTATCCAAATATTCTATCACATTCTAGAAGCGTAACTTAATCTATGCCGGCGAGTCCTTTACCTCAGTTATCTTGCTTGCCGGCGCTTGTTTACAATCGCCGCGCTATCATTAACTGGTTAGCAAGGCCCATTATTACCATGAAACTATATCCGCCGACTGTTTTCTTATTTGTGCCGAAACTTTTATGCCTGTTGCCATGACAATATATACAAACCTTTATTTATCTTTTTCACTATGTAGATTATATGTGGATGCCAATTTAGATATTTATCTATAATAGTCCCTAAAAAATTTGTTACTAATTCCTCAGGAATAGTTTCCCCATCTATTTTGAGTTCAATATGATCTGTGTGTTGTTCTTTGAGTTCGAAGTTTATCCAGGCAGTCTTTTTTATGTTTAATACTAAATGTAAATTCAAAAAGTATTCCTTTAGTACTTTTAGAATGTGGTTTGCTTTATTTTCTGCACCTTTGATAGTATGATCCCTAATTATTATTGTTGTATCATCTGCATATCCAATTGCTGTCCCCCCATTTCTTGCTACAGCTTCAAACATATCATTTATATATACTAGAAACAAAAACAGACCTAGTTTTGAGCCTTGCGGAACTCCATGTTTGAAGATTCAAATTTTGATGGGATTTTTTGTATCCTACCCTTATTTTTGTGGTTTATTTCCACACAGTGCTGTGTGTTTTCTAAATATGCTGCAACTTTGCTGCCACTGAAGATGTCTGCCGCAGCCACAGACGAAACGTCTGGGAAGATGAAAAAGGAGCCTAGTAGACCACGGCTCACAAGCCCGGTTAATACTTTATTTTATATTTACTGAATTTTGTTTGCATCAAAATTTGTTCACTTTTAATGGTGAACTTTTTCAACAAACTTCTGGCTTAGCAATGGGTAATCCTCTTTCACCTTTTCTTGCTGATCTTTTTATGAGATTTTTCGAAATGCAAATCACTAAAGCATTCCCTTTAATTTTTAAAGTTTGGTATAGATATGTTGATAATATTTCTGCCATTGTTCCTGATTAGCACATAAATGATGCTTTAAAATTACTAAATTTGCAAAATAAAGCTATAAAATTCACATTAGAGACTAAAAGTAATGGATTTATTGCCTTTCTAGATCTTAATATAGTACGAAATAATAATAAATTAAACTTTGGTAAATTAACTTTAAAGAGAGTCGATTAAAGACACTAGACAACACTTACTTTTAAATTTTTCCGGAACTAGTTTCAGAGGCTTTGCCTCTATCATCGGCCGGCTCTCGACTGATTCTCGTTGGTGTAGCTGACGATACCTTGTCACAGGTCTCCTCTGGTGGCGGCTCAAGGAACTTGCTGAACAAATCCTTCTGGGGGATGTCGAAATTGAATACTTTGTTCCTATTTTTTGAAATGAAGATTTGTTCCCATGTGGATAGTTCTTGTTTTCCTGATGTATGTTTCAGTAGTTTTGGTTCTGGATTTATGTTGTGGTTTTTTTCCCAAAAATGTGTGGCAACTGCTGATTTTTCTAATTGTTTATATTTTATGTTTCTAAAGTGTTCCTTTGCTCTTGTTTCTAAATTTCTTTTTGTTTTTCCAATATAAATTTGACTACAGTTATTGCATTCAATTTGATATATACCAGATTTTTTGTTTGATGGAATAGCATCTTTGATTATTAAATTTTAGATGAGTCGCGTTTTTTACACATCTGCTTCACTTTCGTACCTATTTTGAGGACATGTTTCGCAAATCTTCGCTTGCATCTACGGCTCTTGTGCGACTTGATGTTTGAGCAAACTAGGTTTTTTAAGGAGAAATGGTTGACTGGAGAAATGGTTCTCCTTAAAAAACCTAATTTGCTCAAACATCAAAGATGCTATTCCATCAAACAAAAAATCTGGTATATATCAAATTGAATGCAATGACTGTAGTCAAATTTATATTGGAAAAACAAAAAGAAATTTAGAAACAAGAGCAAAGGAACACTTTAGAAACATAAAATATAAACAATTAGAAAAATCAGCAGTTGCCACACATTTTTGGGAAAAAAACCACAACATAAATCCAGAACCAAAACTACTGAAACATACATCAGGAAAACAAGAACTATCCACATGGGAACAAATCTTAATTTCAAAAAATAGGAACAAAGTATTCAATTTCGACATCCCCCAGAAGGATTTGTTCAGCAAGTTCCTTGAGCCGCCACCAGAGGAGACCTGTGACAAGGTATCGTCAGCTACACCAACGAGAATCAGTCGAGAGCCGGCCAATGATAGAGGCAAAGCCTCTGAAACTAGTTCCGGAAAAATTTAAAAGTAAGTGTTGTCTAGTGTCTTTAATCGACTCTCTTTAAAGTTAATTTATCATAACAACACTGTTTTCAACACTTCCAAGAAAGTAATTGTAAACTTTGGTATTTATAGGAAGTCTACTCATATTGATAATTACATAAAAAATAGAAGTTTTAACCCTTTTTCACACAAATTTGCTGTTTTCAATAGTTTGATTTATAGATTAATAAATATATCCCTGAATAAAGGGGAATTTAATAAATAATATAAACATATTATTAATACTGCTTCAGTTAATGGTTTTAATAAAGACTTTAAAAATAAAAGACTTGAAAAATCCAAATAACTAAAAACTGTTAATGATATTTCTACCCTTAAAAAAATAAAAGAAGATAACAATTTAAAAAAATTTACTTACCATCCTTGGGTTTAACATTTTCAAAATTTTTTTTAAAGAGTTTGGTATAACTTTAGTTCCTCAAAATAAATATAGCATTAAAAATTTATTGCACTTCTCTAAACAACATAAAATTCCTAACAATAAAAAATGTGGTATATATCAATTTAATTGTTTCGATTGTGATAAGTTTATATTGGAAAGACAAAACATAATTTGGAAACCAGAATGAAAGAACATTTTCATAACATTAAGTATGAACAGATTGATAAATCGGCCGATTCAGATCATTTTTGGTCATTTAACCATGAACTAAATTCAGAAGTTAAATTATTAAAACAATTAAATTGTCCGATAGATTTAATGGTTTGGGAAAAGATATTAATTTTAAAAACAAACATCACATAATGAATTTTGAAATACCGGCAGTCGATTCTGTTTTCAAATTTGTTTCATTTTCAGATTTTGGTAATACTAACAAGAACATATTTGTAACATCTAGCATTTGTAACGATGACGACAGCTTTGTTTGTGGTTCCGGTTGACAATGTGGAAGAACTTCCATGAAATCGTGATCCCAAACAATTTATAAGAAAAGTGTCATCATTTCTTATAAGATAAGTGAAGTTTTTAAGTTACAAATTATTATATTTGTATATATTTGTTTGCTTCACTGTTAATAGCTTCATATATTACACATTTATTAAATGCCATGTTATTTGATCAAGTTGTTTTAAGCACCAATCTTACCTAGATCAGATAATTTATAGTCAGGTGGTGCTTCTATGTAATCTTCAGAACGGCGTTTATTGAGCTTGGTGTTTCTCAAGCTCTGCTGCAGCACAATCACTACTCCACAGAAAATAACCAGAAATACCAGAAATAGAATGTTTACTCGTCCAGCCATCTTATGTTATACCTGCCAAAAGTGAAACATGCTGAGTCAGAAAGAGCATTAGTTTGCTGAGGGAACAGTCTTGTTCTGAAGTGTGGCCATATTAAGCAGAACTGCTTGCCCTGCACTGCACTCATAATTGCCAACTAATCAGTTAACATGAATTGTATTGTATTGTATTTATTTCATCCTTTGGAACATAATACATACGTTATAGGACATGTCAGTTCAAGATACAAAGATAAATATAAAAAGTTACATAAGACTAAAAACTGTAACAGATACAGGATCCAACAAAAGTCTAAAATAGAAAAAGAAAATAAATACAAACTATACAAAGACCATAGAGAAATGCTATATAAAAGTAATTGTTCACAAATGTGGAGTTTACTCTACTTCATGATTTAATTTATTTTGTCCTTTTGATTGATATCAGACACATCATAGTATAAAAATTACATTAATGTCCACTGTCATTATTTACAATCACTTAAAACTAATTAACATTTAAAAACTCATTTACAGAATAAAACGAATGTTGCAGTAAAAGGAGTTTTACTCCCTTTTTAAAATGTATAAGGCTCTTCATTTGTTTAATATTTTCTGGTAGCCTGATGTATAATCTTATACCTTTATTGCTAGCACTAGACATGAAGATTTCCGTTCTACAACTTTGAATGTGAAAGTCATCTTTCTGACGTGTATTGTATTTGTTAATATCAGCATTTTTGTAATTTTGTATTTGTAGTTTATTTTGTTTTACATGGATCACTAATTCCAAAATATACATACATGCTAGAAGTAATATTTGATGTTTTTTGAATAACGGCCTGCAAGATGCTCTGTTATCCACCCCACTTAGTATCCTTATCGCTCTTTTTTGAAGTTTAAAGACTCTATCTGCCTTTTCCCCCCAGAACACTATCCCATATTGTAATTGACTGTGAAAGTAACCATAATATATATTTCTCAATGCTGCTAAATTTATTATGCTTTTTAAGTGATTAAGCAAATAACAAATGGAACTCAATTTATTTATTAAATGTTGAATATATGTGGTCCATTTCGTGTTCTCATTCATATGTAATCCCAAAAGTTTTGTTTCATTATTGTAGCTAATGGTTGTTTTATCAAATACTATTGGGGGTTTGACCACATTTCTATTTTGGCAAGTGTAGAATGAAATGGCAATAGTCTTATCCTTATTTATAATTAGTTCATTACAAAGACACTAGGCTTCTGCAGACGATTTATTTTGGATGTATATATCCTTACTTTAACTACGGGATCGAAATATGGGGTACAGCTGCAAAATGTCACATGGACATGTTACTAATTCTATAAAAGAAATGTATTAGATTGATTTATAGCCTAAAAGGGAGGGAATCATGCAGAGAAACATTTAAAACTGAAAATATGTTCACAGTCTATTCTCTGTATATATACAGAACTATATTATTCATAACCGATAGACTTACATTAGTACGAAACAACCAAATTCACGACTATAGTACAAGAAATGGTGATAACTATCACATGTATAATATTAACAGGTGTGTCACTGAAAAGGACATTAATATCAGAGGGATCAAACTGTATAATAAACTACCTAGTGAGATAAAAATTTTGACGAATGGCTCAAAACCAAAATTTAAAAGTAAATTAAAACAATATTTGTTAAATAAATGTATATACAGCCTAGATGAATTGTAAATTATATATGTAAAAATTTGGTACTAGCATACAAATGTCATATTGTTAAATAATTTGTATAGAAATGACGTGTCCAAAATCAATGTACATCTGATAAACTGGATCAATAAACTATCAATCTATCAATCAATCAGTCTGAAACCATGTGTGCAGTTCACATAGAGTATCATTGAGTTTGGTCTGTATGCTTTCTTGATTGTCTCCTTCGTTAGGATGTTAGTGTCATCTGCAAATAAAATAACATCTGTGGAATTAATGGCAATTGGCAAATCATTTATGTACAATGAAAATAACAAGGGGCCCAGGACTGATGCTTGTGGAACTCCTCGCCTAACTTCTCTCACTTTGGACTGAACTGTATTTAATTTTCCTTTATTTTCAAACTGAAGTTCTACAAACTATTTTCTATTGCCTAAATAGGATTTAACCCAATTATTCATAATGACCCTAAAACCATATTTATTTAATTTCCTGAGTAGTATTTCATGATCTAAAATATTGTATGCTTTCGTTAAGTCTAAAAATAATCCCACAACTACTAATTTTTTATCAATAGCTTCTTGAATTTTATTTATTAAACTCTCCATTGCTGTTATGGTAGATCTGTTTTTTTCTAAATCCGTTTTGGGCCTCTGAAAGAATATTGTATTTTGAGATGAATGATATTCTATGATGACCAGTTTTTCAAATATTTTAGAAAATTATGATACGATTGTTATTGGTCTCTTTTATTCTTCTCCCCTTTTTCATAAAGTGGCTTAATTTTTTATACTTTTAACTTATCTGGAAATACACCCGATTGCAATGATGCATTATAGAGACTGACTAGTGGCTTAGATATTTGATGTATAACTTTTTTAATGATAACATCTGGTACTTCATCAACTCCAGATGAATATTTGGCCTTCATACCCTTGACTACACCTTTTAATTTCAATTCCGTAACAGGCAATATAAAAATTGATTGACTGCATTGCTTTATGTTGTCACCATTCTCCTGACAACCTATATGGTTAATATTTTGAGCTACTAAGTTTTCTGCAATGTCTGTGAAATAAGCATTGAAGGATCACATCATCTTGTATGATGGCGGCGGTACAAGCCGATACTGAAAGTGATATCTCGGTTTTTACTGATTTTAATCAAATAACTGATCTTTTCAATGACAAATCACGTACAAATCCAACACTCAACACCGGCCACAGCAATGGAAATGAAGGTTCTAATTTTGTGAACAATATAGGCGTGAAGAATAAGAATGATTGCTGTAGAAAATCACGTGAAAATGTGGCGTCACTTCACCATATAATCGAAATAATTAACAGAGATTTGAAGGAAGCACGATGTGAAATAGAACGCCTAATGGAAGAAAATAAACAACTGAAGCAAAATTACGTAGGTAGCAGTAAGAATAGAAGAGAGAATGAAGAAAACACGCCCGTGAATAATAACCTAAGTGCAAGGGATGTAAAGGTTAGTCGAAATATTAACAAAGTGGTGAAAAGGAATGAACTGTACACTGAGAACAGAAGCATGCAGAATACCAACGAAGGAATCGACTCAAACAACAGCTGTGATGTCCTGAAAGAAGCTGGAATGGAAGATGAGACCGGCGTTTTAGAAACAAAGAGATACTACGCAGCGAGGGAGTATGATGATCGAAGCACACCGGTATCTGGGACAAAGAATTTCAATGCAGCGAGGGAATTCGAAGATGGAAGTGTGTCGATATTTAGACCAGATGAAACAATGTACGATAAAAAAACGGCAATTGTGATCGGTGATTCGCTAGTGAGGTATACTGACAAATTTATAGACGAAGAAGCTACAGTGTATTGCTATCCTGGTGCAAAAATTCAACACCTGAAGCGAGAACTTTTAGAGAATAAAGACGACCCTGATGTTATAATAATTCATGCAGGAACAAATAATATCATTACAGCAAAGGATCCAAATGAGATTATGGAGGAAATGGAACAGCTTGTGGAAGTGATTAATGAACTATTCCCTCGAGTAAAAGTGTGTATCAGTGGTGTGTTGAGACGTCGGGACGAAGACCCCCGATACATTGATGCAATAAATTCTGTGTTAGAATGGGTGTGTGAACAAAAGAACTGTATATTTATTGACGGAAACTCATGGATCACAGATAGGGATCTTGGGAGAGATGGACTTCACTTAAATAGAAGGGGTTCACTAATTATTGGTAAATTGTTTAATAGATACATTGCATGCTGCAAACCAAAAAACTCATATTAAATGGTAGTTGTGATCTTATAAAGTTAAGAGCAATATCTAATATTAATAATAATTTTGGCAGAGTAAAATATAAAGCAATTAAGGATTCCAAACAAATAAGAAATTATAACAAATTAAATGATGACTGCAGAATGTATTGTCATGCAAAATATGAGTCAAGTATTAGCAAAATAACAGACATAAATGACTTGAGTATAGTGTATCATAATGTACAGTCCCTTGGCAATAAGCTTCTTGAAATTGAAATTTTCTTAAACTCAATGGAAAATATTCAGGTATGTTGTTTTACAGAACATTGGATTAAAAAAACCTGCATTAGCCTAGATTCGCATATCTTTTCAAACTTTATAGTTGCAGACTTGTTCTGTAGAGAAAACTACACACATGGGGGTACCATGATTGCAGTAAAAAAAGGAATCAAATATAAGAGGTATTTAAAAACCAATATGCTAAATGAAGAACTGATATTTGAACACTCTATAATTGATATACAGGAACTAAAATTATTTATTGTATGTATCTATCGCTCTCCAAATGGGTGTTATGCTACTTTCCTAGATAAACTTGAGAGTTTGATTAATACACTCCAAAAACACTCTCGACAAATCTTTATATGTGGAGACTTTAATGTTGACTTCTTAAAAGACAACCCATCAGTACATAAATTAAAAAACTTACTAGCATTGTTCAATCTCTCAAATGTAATTAGTAACCCCACAAGATTAACTTTACAGTCAAATATGGCAATTGATGTTATAATTCTAGACAAATCTATCATTACTGTCAAGCTGGAGAATATTAACACTGGTTACTCAGATCATAATGCTATTGTATCCAATTTAACAAACTTTAGGACTAATAATGCTAAAATAACTCCCCAAACATGTTATAAAAGGGTATTTTCTACTGCAAATATTCAATATTTCAATACGCTCTTAAACCTTGAAGACTGGACTGATGTCTACAATGAAAAAAGAATAGATGAAAAATTGCAAAAGTTTTTACTGACATTTTTGCATAATTTTAATACAGCTTTTCCTTATACAGTTGTTAAACAGAAGCAAACTAGTAAAAGGAAGAAATGGATAACAAAGGGAATTATTATCTCTAGCAAAAGAAAACGCTATCTAAATCAGTTGAGTAAAGTAAACAAAACTGAAGCATTTATAGAATATCATAAGAAGTATAAGCAAATATATAATAAGGTAATAAAAGCTGCAAAAAAGCAATATATAGATACTTGCATTTCAAATTCGTCGAATAAAAATAAGACTATCTGGAATATAGTAAAAAATGAAAGCACTAACAACATGGTCAGAACTAGAGACAAAATTACTTTAATAGTTGATAATACAAAATTAGATAATCCTGCTGAGGTATCAAATATCCTTAATAAACACTTTATTAGTGTTGCTGATAGAGTACCTTTGACTCATCCCAATATAACAAATACTCCTATCAAATTAATCAGAAACGATAAAAGTGTATTTCTCAAACCAGTAACTTCTGAGGAGATTCTTAAAATAATACATTCAAAAAAGAACACATTCTCTGCTGGATTTGATGATGTACCAGAGTGTATAATCAAATCTTGCAAAGAATATATAGTAGCACCATTAATGGATATATGTAATTGTTCTATATCAACAGGCAAATTTCCTAATGTCTTAAAATTAATAAAAGTTGTACCAGTATTTAAGAAGGGAGATACAAAAAATGTTGATAATTATAGACCTATCTCAGTTCAATCGGGGTTTTCAAAAATCTTGGAAACTGTTATGTTCAACAGGATATCTCCTTTTCTTGAAAAATATGTATTCAGTGATAAACAAAATGGATTTAGGAAAAATAAATCAATTTCTAATGCACTATACTCCTTTATGAAACAAACATTAGAAGGGTTTGATGCAAATAATTATACTATTGGGATTTTTATGGATTTGTCTAAGGCATTTGATCTGGTCGACCATAATATTCTATTACCCAAACTTGAAGCCTATGGTATAAGAGGGGTATCTCATGATTGGTTTGAATCCTACCTTGAGGGTAGAAGACAGTATACTGTAGTTAATAATGAATTAAATGGTCATAATATTAATTCCAATATTGAAATTGTGAGATGTGGGGTTCCACAGGGTTCTATCCTGGGACCACTGCTTTTTCTAGTATATATTAATGACCTTCCACTTAATATTCCCCATGCAGAAACTATTCTATATGCTGACGACACTAATATAATTATCAAAGGCTGCAATAATTCTGAATTGCAACATTATGCTAATACTGTGATGACAAATATGATGCATTGGCTAACTAATAATAAATTACTACTTAATATTAAAAAGACACAAAGTATGCATATTTCACTATCAAATAGAAATGAAGCTAATATAGCTCCTGTAATCGCTTTTGGCAATGAGGTAATACAATATACCAATGAAACAAAATTTTTGGGGGTAATTATTGACAAATTTTTAACCTGGAAGCCGCATATTCAGTATATTACTGCAAAAATTAATAAAGCCCACTACATAATATCAGTGCTAAGGAAAATTTGTAATACACAAACATTAATGCTGATTTACTATTCATATGTGCAGTCTTATCTTGCATATGGTATCTTTATCTGGGGATCAGCTACCGAAATAAAAGATTTATTTGTAACACAAAAGAAAATAATAAGAAGAATGTTTAATCTAAGCAAAAGGACTCATTGTATGAAATATTTTAAGGAAAATAATATACTAACTCTGCCATGTCTGTATATCTTAGAAACCGTATGCTTTATAAACAACAACATACAATATTTTCAAACAAATAACACTATTCATGAACATTATACTAGGAATGGTGCTAAATTACATATACTGGGATCAAGATCAAATAAAAAACTTAACTCAGTACTTCATAAAGGGGTTCACATGTATAACTTAATCTTAAAGAAAATCGAAAACAATGATAAGAAAAGATTCAGAAGAGATGTGAAATCATTTTTAATAAATCAGTGCTTCTATAGTACTCAAGAGTTCTTTGAATATTTTAGGTACCAGATTAAGTAGAGTAAATGATTACATAAGAATAATTTTATGATACTAATGGTTGACAATTCATGTAAGTTTTCTGTATTTGTTGACATTGATACAATTTAATCTGATTATTGCATGTAGAATTAATTCTGTATTTTCTGAATTTCTAGTTTGTATTGTTTGTACTGTATCTTGAAAAAGCAAATATTTCTGTACAGAAATTAAATGCTAAATAAATAAATAAAAATAAAGGACTCTGCAATATCCTCTGGATCTGTGATATTATTATTATTATTATTATTGATATTTAATTCATTAATATTGATTTTTGGGGCAGATTTTCCAGTTTCTTGGTTAACTAAGGCCCGAAGGGCCTTTGTTTTATTGTTAGAGTTTAGTATGAATCTTTCATTTTTCCTTCTTTTAGCTTCAGTTATAATGGTTTTATAGATCTTTCGGTACCTATTGATATACTCTTTGGTCTCATTATTTACTTGTCCATGTTTTTCTAGCCTGGAAAAAAACCGTAGCCTATTGCTAGATGTAATTATTCCCTTTGTTATCCACCCTTTCTTTTTTGTGATTTAAAGCATTTCTTTTCTAAAGGAAAAGCTATATCAAACCAATACAGAAATGTGTTTAGGAAGTTCTCACATTTTAAGTTAACATCAATTTCATCAAAGACATTGTCCCATAAATCCTTTCATGGAAGTGTTGAAAACAGTGTTGTTGTATAAATTAAATTAATCGACTCCCAATTAATTTAACATTATCCCATGTTTCCTTTTCCAATAAAGTATTAAACAGTACAATACTATTTTTACTAAAGTTTCTTTGCACAATTGTAAGAACACATACTATTATAATGCCAGCACACAGAATCAGCCCAGGCCAGATTTGAACAGTACCTAGGGAACAAAGGCTATCAAGTTACACTTAGACCATCTTCACGTATAATTTCTATAAGACAATAACCCTTGTAGACAGATAACCTGCAGTCAGAAAACGGGATCTATTCTTCTAAAACAACAAAAAGTGTTGTACAGCAAAACCTCAACAACATCAGAAAGGTTACAATGAAAATTCTTAGAAAGTTTGCTCAGGAATCAAGAATTTCAGGAACCTTGGCTTGGAATGCTACTACACTACTAAAATTAAAAACTGTAATATAAACAATAATCTATCACTCACATCAATCAATGCACAATCCTGTATTAGCTGAGCATGACAACACTGAGACATATTTTGGGGCTGTGTCAAGATATGTCTGAATAACACTATCCATCCCAACCCTGGAGCCTGTGAACGTCTACAATCTCATTGTTCACATCCAGTTCCCCATCATCCCGAACTCCTCCTACTTTTTGGCTGCTCTTGTGTGGCACCACCACACACCACATAATCGAGCACTTCTGGGCCGCTTGCACCGCAAGCAGTGTCTCGGATGAATCTCAAAGATGGCGACGAGAGGAAAGTCGCTAAAAGATTCGGAACCACCAGGTGCTCCAGCCTTCCCCTTCCGGCTATCTGTAGATCAGGACATTGACTTTTCTGTGTGTCAATAGGTCTCTCCGTGAAGTGGATCGACTTCCGATCATAAGACCTCCCAGCTTGCTGGTCCTGATGGGTTTACTCCCGCCATGCTCCATCACGTTCCCCTCAAAGCTGTGCTTTTCTACTATAGGACTTCAGCACGTTTCGCACCTTATAGCAGTGGAGGGAGGTCCTAGAGATCATCCTGTCAACTAGCACTGCATCAGTCCTCTCGAAATTTCTCTTTACGAAGCTCTCCACTCACACTATACAGTTACTGCACTCATTACTCAAACTCATTACTCTATCATCCTCACGATGGCGGGAAACAAACTGACACGAAGGGCAATAAGAGGCGGAGCCCTGAAGGGTTCTGTCGTATCCTCCATGCTTTTTAGCCGATTTCCACTTTTGGTAAAGCAGGTCAACATAGTTCAATATGCTGACGAAGTGCTGCTCTACACAACGAACATCCATGGGGAACCCTCAATCTCATACAGCAACAAGAATGGTACAGGCATTGGCGGAGGAAAGCCATGCCATTCTCTTTACTAAGTGCCACTTTCCCGCCAACATCCCACATTCACATATCCTAGGAGAAGAATAGAGTGAACAAACCCATTCCCTATCTAGGGGTGAAGTCATCTAATGGTCTGAATTTGGAGAGGGCTACCGCGCTATGCCCTCAGTATTTTCCATGTTAAGGTCCATGGTACTAGTTCCCCCTGTTTATGGTGGCAGGATTCTATCACTGCAATGGCTGAAGAGTAAACGACCTCTTTGGCGTGAGCCTACTGCTTATTGCGTATGTGGAACACGAAATAGCTACCTGGTTGCAACAGATTCTATCGGAGCATTGTCTCTTTGAAATTTAAACCCTAGAGCACACTGCTACAAGCGTCATAACAATCAGGCACATCCGGTGACCAAGCAACATACCAACAGTAGCAAAAGCTGAGCTACAAGGAATGGCTAGAAACCAAAATTGTTAACCCCAAACATTCCTGTGGGATGCCTTCTGCCGCAGTACCTAGCCACTTAGTGCGACTTTATCTAGGCAGTATAGAAGTGTGTCTGGTGTCTCAAGCTATTTTCTTGGGTTAGGTGTGTCAGGCACAGTGGGCCTAGTGAGGTGCCGCCCATCCACAAGGTAACCACACCCGAGGCTGACTGCGCTTTGCTGTGCGCTTAGGTGATATCCTCGTTCAGACTGCTCGCTAATTAGAAGATTAGGAATTGATTAAGTATTTTGGTTTTAGCAGGCCATTTCTCGGCCTGGGGGTTAAAGTGACGGCCCTGTTCACGCAAGGTTGCCTGAGGCGTCTCTCTGCAGCCGGTTCTTCTACGTGTTATGTTATGGATGCACCGACCAAGGGTGTTCACCACTTATATTTAAACACTCATTAGACCCATCCTAACATACGCTGCCCCCATATAGGGACATACAGCCAAGACGTATATTAAGAGATTACAAACAATGCCAAATAAAATACTTCGTACTATCACGAGACTACCAGCACTCACACCGGCACACCAACTCCATGAGGAGTTAAAAATGCACTCCATAGAGCAATTCATTAAAAGACTCAGCAACTTGGAGGAACTTGTGTCTTTGTGAGCAAACATACCAAGTCGAAACAAATCCATCGATTTAATCACTTAAATAAGGAGTTAGATTTTGAAGCAAGTATAGTTGAATTACCTACATATCAGTGTGTGTTAATTTGTATATATCGATCTACTATAGGGGATATCAATTATTTTGTGCAAAGTTTAGAGGAAGTAGTACAAGCCATTGGGTCGAGCAAGAAAATCGTCATAATAGGGGACTTAAATTTTGATTTTGGTAAAAATTAGATAGTCGATTAACAGAGTTACTGACGCTATGTTCCCTTCATCCTACCGTGAGTAAACCAACTAGAGTAACAACACATTCAGCCACAATTTTAGACCAGATTTTAATACCCAATGATTTTACTAATACTGTCATACAAGTTATTGATACAGGTTTTTCTGATCACTATGCATTATCAGCTACCTTAAATGATTATACTACCATAAACAGAAACACTAAACAGCCTTTGTTAAAACAATATAGTAGAAATATAAATAAGCATAGCTTAGCAGATCTAAAGGCCAGACTTGAAACAGAAGATTGGAGCCCTATATATGCAACAAATGATATCAATGTTGTGTATGAATCATTCATAAATAGATTGAAATACCACATGGATATAGTAATGCCAATGAAACTGCGAAAGCTAGGGGAACATAAAAAGAACTGGGTAACAAAGGGTATTTTGAAATCTGGGACAAGGTTAAGATTTTTGAATTCTTTGAGGAAAAGGGGTACTGATCCGGGCTTAGAACAATACTTTAAGAAATATAAAGAGATATATAATAAAGTTTTAATACAAGCAAAAAAGCAGTATAATAGTGAATTTATCAATAATGCTGAGAATAAACAAAAAGCCATGTGGAGTATAACTAAAAAGCATTTAAAGCAAAGTAATGGGATTAAGAACATATCTATTAGATTACCAAATGGTTCACTGCCTGAAGATCCTCAAGTAATAGCCAACGTATTTCAAACTTACTATAGCGAGATGGTGGAGAGATTAGTTGGGAATCAGCCTTGTAATTTAAATATTGAGCACATAAACTCAGTTGGAATGTGTATGTTTCTAACACCGGTGACAGAGGCAGAAATTAATACAACACTGAAATCTCTAAAAAATAAACCAAGTGAAGGACATGATCAGGTACCTATAACAGTGTTCAAATACTGCAGTAGTGTTTTGGATAAAGTACTAAGTTATTTAATTAATAAATCTTTTGAAGCCGGACAATTTCCAGATGTACTTAAAATTGCCAAAGTAAAACCAGTTTTCAAAAAAGGTGATAGAGAAAAAGTCGAAAACTACAGGCCTATATCGATTTTACCAGCCTTATCCAAAATTGTAGAAAAAGCTATGCTAGTAAGATTTAGTTCGTTTTTGGAGAAGCATAATGTAGTTAACCCTGCACAAAATGGGTTCTGTAAAGGAAAATCCACAACATCAGCAATTTTTGAGTTTACAGATCATATATTGGAGGCTATTGACAATGATAATAACTGTACAGGCTTACTAATAGATCTAACCAAGGCATTTGACATGATTCATCATGAAATTCTGTTACAAAAGCTGTACTATTATGGGATAAGGGGAATAGTATGGGATTGGTTCCAATCATATTTAAAAAATCGGAAACAAATGGTGGAAATCACAAATGTCGATGAGCGGAATGTCGTACAAGGAATGTCAAGGCATTTGACATGATTCATCATGAAATTCTGTTACAAAAGCTGTACTATTATGGGATAAGGGGAATAGTATGGGATTGGTTCCAATCATATTTAAAAAATCGGAAACAAATGGTGGAAATCACAAATGTCGATGAGCGGAATGTCGTACGTAATCACTATTCAAAAATGAAAAAAATTAAATATGGAGTTCCCCAGGGATCCATACTAGGACCCGTCCTCTTTTTAATATTCATAAACGACTTCCCAAATTATTTAAATCCAACTCGAGTAACTATGTTTGCTGACGACACAAATGTTATAATAAAGGGAAATGAAAATGCAAAACACATAACCAGTAAAATTGAAACTTGGTTTGCTGAAAACAAATTGATTATTAATACAAACAAATCTTCAGCAATATCATTTCGTCACAAACAAAATAAAAATGTTGACAAACCTGACATCAAGTTGTATGGTGCATGTGTTTCTTATAAGACAGAAGCAAATTTTCTGGGAGTATGGATAGATCAGCATTTAGACTGGGAAGCACACATAAAATATCTAGTAATAAAGTTAAATAAATTCTACTTCTCATTAAGAGTAATAAAAAATGAGTTGTATGCAAGTGACATGAGAACCTTATATTTTGCATATGCAGAAAGTCTAATGAGGTATGGCATTATGTTTTGGGGGGATAGTAAAGACAGTCACTTGGTTTTTAAAGTACAAAAAAGGATTGTTAGATGCCTAATGTCAGGAAAAAAATATGACTCCTGCAGGAACTTCTTTAAGGAGTTGAAAATCTTGACTCTGCCCAGTCTGTATATATACTGTTTGCTATGTTATACAAAACAAAACCTTGAAAATTTCACCACAAATAATCAAATACATCATCATAACACCAGAGGTAAAACAGACTTAAGAACAATAACACATAGAACTACACTTTATTCCAAAGGAGTTAGATATTCAGCAGTCACTCTGTATAATAAACTACCGGCCAATCTGAAAAACATAAATCCATGCGGTGTTTCAAACTATCGTTAAAAGAAATTTTATTAAGTGATTCATATTATGATATAAGTGAATTTCTAGATACACTATAGCTGGCCATATAATTGTATATATTTGTGATGCATTTTAAATGCTGTGTAGTTGTAGAGCCATGCAACTATATATATTTATGAGTTCATGCTTAGATCTTATTAATTACACTTGATGCAAATTATTTTTATTTTATACTTATATTATTTGTATTGTTCTAAATATTTGTATTGACGTATCCAATGTCATTGTATTGACTTAACGGATGAATAAAACTACTTACTTACTCAATTTACTCGAGAATAACAAAAACCACAATCAACTAATACGGGCACTTCGGGAATACACATAACCAGGGCCGTATTGCAAACAAAAAAGTGGGGGGACGTACACCTAAAAAATTTTCCAGATGCTGGGGAACCGATCGGAATTCTGCACTTGTAGATTCGCCTTCCTGCTTTGGTTGTCCTCAGCATGCGTACGACTTTTTATCCTTTCTTTCATGTAATCTTCTGGATTCCATATATGTACTGGAAAATATATGGGGGATGCAAGGGATAGTGATGTGCATTTCATAACCTTTCCTATCCAAATCCCAACTTCAACCTGCCCATGGTGCAACCTGCTTTTACCAATGAGGCCCTGGGGACCGAGCGTTAGCGGTATAACTACATCAGAAATAGAGGAAATGTTATTTCATCTCTTACGCTGGCCTGTCACGGCGTACAAATGCTCCACAATTGGTGCTTGTGAGAAAAGCCGGTGGATTTTAAAACTCCTACCGGCCAAGTCCAATGGACCCATTAACCAAAGACAAGTGTGGCCCTCCAGACATACTGGGGGTTAAAGTGGGTGGATGATGTAACCGCCATTACAAGCAAAAAACTGGTGTCCACTTAAAAAACGGTTACATTTATGCTACTTAAAACATGACAAGTCCTTCAGATAAATTTTCCGGAGGTAAAATAGTCCCCCTTTCGGATCTCCAGGTGGGGACATCTGCAGGACGTCAATTACAGAACACCCTCAAAATTCACCAATGGAATGCAGCAGGACTTTCACAGAGTAAAAAAATGGAACTTCAAAAAGTCATGGTAGAAAAAGAAATAGACGTCTTCATCATTCAAGAAGCCAATGTAACAAATGATCTACTAAAATATTTTGAAATTTCTGAACTTAATATATATGTTCTCCCCAAATCACGCCAAATTGCTAGTGGAATATTTACAGGTGTCAGAACAAACATCTTATCAAAGTTTAAAATTATAAAAGAAATGCAGCAAGAAGATAAAATAGAAATTATCCAAATTAAAATCTGGAAAGGAAATTCACGTTACACCATATATGGAATATGGTTGGTTGGTTGGTTGGTTGGTTGGTTGGTTGGCTGGTTGGTTGGTTGGTTGGTTGGTTGGCTGGTTGGTTGGTTGGTTGCTAATGCTCATGGAGTTGGAGAATTTCCATTTTCCTTCTGGCCTCCCAATAACGTGTGACCAGTTGTGCTGTCAGTTCTTCATCTGTTTTTGTCAGGGCACTACACTGGAGCAGATGATCTCCGTCCACAGTGTGCAGGTCGGGGATTCAAAAATATTAATCCTGTGTAGATGAGCGACCAAACAGTCATGGCCAGTAATCAGTCGGAAGATGGCAACAGTACTAGTTTTTGGGTAGTCTGGGATGGGATTTTTACCTCCTTGTAGAATTTTCCATTGCTTGTTGGTACTTTTTTCTTTGCATTCTTCTTTCCAGAATAAGTTGATTCTATTGTTTATATGTAGTTTTGATGTGTGGAATGAGGTTTTTTGTTGACAGCTTTGTTTTATTTGTGTTCCTTTTTTTGCCAAGGAATCTGCTATTTCATTGCCTGTAATTCCACAGTGGGATGGAATCCACTGGAAGTGTATTTCTTTTTATAGACCTTGTAGTATTCGTAATAAACTGTAAATTTCAAGTATTCTATTGTTACAAAAGTGAATCGAGAAGATATTGACACATTGCTTCACTCACACTGTTTATTCACAGGACATGTTTCAAGAGCTCTTGCACCTATCATCAGCTGATACTCGACTAGTGCAAGTTGTAGTGGTTTCCTCTTTCTCCGTTTTGTCAATAGATGGCGTGATGTACTTGTCAAAGATGTCCGCTGGTGGAGTTTCAAAATTCATGACTCTATGACGATTTGGTTGATGAAGATTTTTTCCCATACGGAAAGGTCTATGGGGTGATTAACATATTTTATTAGCGATGTTTCCAAGTTGATGTCATGTCTAGTATTCAAAAAATGAAAAGCCACTGCTGATTTTTCTGTTTCACCATTTTTAATGTTTCTCATATGTTCTTTAGTTCTGATGTTAATATTTCTTTTTGTTTTTCCTATATAAATTTTAGGGCAAGTTTCACATTTGATCTCATAGATTCCTGGTGTTTCTTTGGTAGTGATTGAATTTTTGGGAGGGCCTTTTAACAAATTTCTGATATTAAACCTATTTTGAGGTGCAAGAGTTATGTTGTGTTTTGAGAAAATTTTTTGGAATTTGTTATAGGCTGATGGGTGGAAGGTGAATTTTTTAAAAAGTTTTTCCTTAATTTCTCCTGTAGGTTCTAGGGTGGTGGTTTCTTTTATTTTCTTAGCTTTGTTGAGTCTGTTAACTGTTTTATCTACTAAATTTGGGTTGAAACCTTTGGATATAGCTACTTTTTTATGTGTAGGTATTCTTCTTGATAATCTTCTCTGTTTAGTGGAAAGTTGATCATCCGAAAGATTAAACTGTTGAAAATGGCATGTTGGTGTTGCTTTGGGTTGAAACTGTTGTTCTTGATGTAATTATCTGTGTGTGTCAGTTTCCTGTAAATACCAAAGGTGAGTTTGTTGTTCATTTTTTTGATCTTGATGTCCAAAAAGGGGAGCACACCATCCTCTTCTGTTTCCAATGTAAATTTTATAGCTGGATTTTGTATATTCAAAATTCTAAGACCATCTTGTATGAGTTTTTTAGGTACTATTGCAAAAATGTCATCAACATAGCGATACCACACTTTGAAATAATTTGGAAAAGTTTTTGTGATATGTGTTTCAAAAGCACTCATAAATAAATCTGCCAAGAGACAATGGGTTGCCCATAGCTAGGCCTGTTTTTTGTTTATAGATCTGTCCATTAAAGCTGAAAAAATTTTGATTGATACAAATTTCTGTAAGTTGTGAAAGTTCTTCTATTTCTTCAGATGTTATTTGTATTGATTCCAGCCATTTTTTGAGAAGTGGAATAAGCTCATTGGTAGGTATACTTGGATATAAAGAAATGACGTCAAAGGAAACTAAAGCATCTGTAGAGTTGATCTTTGTGTCCTTCAGGAGATTTAACAATTCAAACGAGTTTTTGATACTTAAATTTTCAAATTTTGTGAAGGATCTGAAGATATGAACCAGCCATTTTGATAGTTGGTAAGTGGGTGCATCAATGTTATTAATTATTGGTCTGATGGTAATTTCAGGTTTATGTATTTTGGGTAAACCATATATGTATGGTGTTTTTGGATTGTCTATTTTATTGTTCAATTTATCTCTTTTAGTCATGATTTTACTGTTTTTAATTGCTAATTCCACAGATTTGCATGCTTTCTTTAATGGATTGTTTTCTAATTTAACAAATTCTTTTCCGTTTAAGAGGTTGTCCATTTTTTTGCGATAGTCTTCTTCGTCCAGTATTACTATTTTGTTACCCTTGTCTGCTTTTGTGTAGATTACCGGTTTTTCATTTAAATTTTTGATTAATTTTTATATGAATAACTTTTTGAATTTTCATTTTGAATATGATCTAGAGTTTCTATGCACTGTGTTCTGATCATAGATTTTTTATTATCGGGCAAATTATATATTGCTATTTCAATGTCCGCGATATAGTTTTCAATGTTTTTTGTGTAATCTACACATGTTTTTAGGCCTTTGTTTAGAAAATCAATTTCTTTCTCTGTGAAGTTGCATGTGGATAGATTCGTTACGTTGTTAGGTTTTTGACATGAGAGTGATAAATCTTGCTTTTTATGTGGATTTGGTTCTTGCTTCTTTTGAAGATTCATGAATTTTTGTTTCAAAATGGCTGTTTTCTTACGCATTTTCAAATTAAGAATTGACAGCATATTATCTTCTAAGTTAGACCACATGGCTGGGTTTATACATTTCAAAATTTTTAGGTGTAGTTCGTATATTTTTAATTCTGTGGAATGTAACGAATTGTAGTGGTGATTTATTTCCATTTTAATTACACATTTTTCTGCTGCTTTTTGTTGTTTGCTATTATTCTTTTGTTTAACAATTTTCCTGACGAAAATGGGTGTTATATTAAATTTCAAACATTTCTTTAGAAAACGTATGTCCGCAAAAGTATTTCTTTTCTTTTGATTCAGCTTTAGAAAAAGTTTGATGTCTTTTTTCCTACCTTCAGATCCAGTATTGAAAGAGGAAAGCAAGTTAACTATTCGTTGGTCCTCCATCTTGGTTGACGGTTTAAAAAATCACACTATCGAGATTTGAATGCTTCTCAGACTTGTAGGCCTAATCACTCAAAGTATAAACTTGGAAGAAGCGTAGGGACAGTGAAGCACAGTGCTTCACTGTCCCTACGCTACTTCCAAGTTTATACTTTATATTCTATTGTTGTTAGGGTACAGTGAGGATAGGGCTTGAAGTGCTGATTTAGAATCGCTTAGAATCAATGCCTTAGAGAAAGAGTTCACATGGTTGAAGAGTTGTTTCAGCGAGGTGTTGATTGCTTCTAATTCTCCATCATAGTTGGTTGCTAGTGTGCCCAAACAGATTAAAAGTTGAATATTTTACTATGTATTCCTGCTCCAGCATTACTTTCTTTGTCAAATAGGGAGCCGTCTGTGTATATGTGTAGGCATCAGTCTTGTGGATAATAAGTTTCAATTGTTTCTAGAGCTAGCATTTTAAATGTTTCTGCACTTACATCCCTTTTTGACTCTATATTTTGCAGAAGGTTTACTCTGCTATTTATTTTAGGTTGTGATAGAGGGCAGATTGGAAGTGGGAGATGTTCAATTTTGTTTGTGTCTTCAAGGTTGTATTTTCTCTGTATTTTCTCTTATGCTTTCTGCATAAATCCTTCTTGCGTTTTTAAGGTCCTTTCTCTGCTTTTGTAGTTCTTCCAGCGAGTATTAAAGGGGAGCCTTTTTAGTTTTTCATTTAGGAGGAGATTCTGTTTTTCCATTTCATATTTAATTGGTAAGTTATTTGTAGCAATTTGCATTAATTAAAAAATATTTTAAAATTAAAATATTATTAAAGTTGCAGTAATTGGTGTTGATTTGACTGCTCCCATTATTAGTCTGAGTGCTTGGTTCTGTAATGTTTCAAGTTGTGCTAGTTTGCTTTGACTTGCTTTAAGTATCACCTCGCTTCCATAGAGGAGTGCTGGTTTGATGTAACTTTTATAGGTGGTGTTGAGTGTATTGACAGAGGACCCCTATTTGCTGCCAGCTAGTCTTTTGAGTGTTGTATATATGGAATATACAATCCACCAAATAACAATCCTTGTCTGAATATAATAAATATACACCGTAAAACAATTTTGATTGGTGATTTCAATAGTCATTCACCAAAATGGGGATACAAAGACTACAATGCCTGTGGCAAAACTATTGAAGATTTATTAAATTCTAACACTTTAGATCTTATCTACAAGAATGGGGACTGCCCCACATGCCTACACTATAACGACCAGTGCACTAATCCAGACCTAATATTAGTATCTTCAGATTTGAAAGATAAGACAACACGGGAAATCATTGAAGACATAGGATCTGATCATAGAGCAGTCATTGCATCCATAATACTTCATGGCAAACAAAATATTAGCAGGCCAAAGTTGAAATACTCTTGGAATTTTAGAAAAGCAAATTGGACAAAATTTACTGAGGAAACTGAACAAAATCTTTACTTCGCTCAACATGAAGCATCTGTAGATGAACTCATAAAAACAATAACAAATATAATTCTTGAAGCAGCAAAAAAAAAAAAAAAAAAAAAAAAAAAAAAAAAAAAAAAAAAAAAAAATGGATCCCAAGAGGAAAGACTAAAAATTACAAACCCTTTTGGAATACAGAACTATCAAAGTTAAAAGAAGAAAGGGACATAGCAAGGTAAAAAGCAGAATTGTTCAATAACCCAACAGATACTTAGGAATGGCGAAGAAAGGCAGCAAAATGTAAAAAAGAGATTCATATTGCCAAAAAAAAAAAAAAAAAAAAGCTTTCAGTGAATTTATTGAAAAAGCTGATTATAGAAAAGATGCAAAAAAAAAGTATACAGATATATAAGTAAAATTAACTGTCAGAAAGAAACAAGGAAAGAACTATTCAAACTAAATGGGAAATCACATTCTTCAAATTACTCTATTTCTGAAGCCTTTAATAAGTATTACAGCTCTCAGCATAAACTTTCCTCTGAAGCAAAAAGAAAACAAAGGAAGATTAAAAAGGATCTCAAAAAATTTAAAAAGTGCCAGAACAAATAAACGATATATTCAGCAAAGAATTCACCATAAGGGAACTAAATCATGCCATCCATGCATTGAAAGATTAAAAGTCTCCTGGACCAGATAAACTACATGCTGAATTTCTGAAACACCTAGGACCAAAGGGAAGAAAGGTACTACTGAAATTATTTAATATATCATGGACTTCTACTGTACCTACAGAGTGGAAAAAAGCAATAATTATTCCTATTCTAAAATAAGACAAAGCACCCGACTAAATAATTACAGACCAATTTCCTTAACAAGTGTCATTGCAGAAACAGCAGAACGTATGATTTCAGCATGGCTAAATTGGTTCTTAGGAAGTAATAACTTATTAACAACTGCTCAAACAGGATTCAGACAGCACTTACCTACTAAAGAAAATACAATTCAACTATCCCAAGATGTCAAAGAATCTGTCAACAAAAATCAAGATATGCTGTCAGTTTTCATTGATTTTGAAAAAGCATACAATTCAGTATGGAGGCATAAACTACTTGAGAAACTTTCAAAACTAGGTATTCAAGATAACATGTTAAGTTGGATCACTCAGTTTCTCTCTCAACGTTTGTGTGCCACAAAATACAATGGCAGTACATCCAAATTTCGACAAATAAAAATGGGCCTACCACAAGGTACAGTACTGAGTACAACCATGTTCAACATCTACATCAATGATCTTCCCGCAGCTGTATCAAACACAGAAATAAAGACATCACTTTTTGCAGATGACATGATCATGTGGAAATGATGATGATGATGATGGTGATGATGATGATGATGATGATGATGGTGATGATGATGATGATGATGGTGATGATGATGATTATGATGAGGATGATGATGAGGATGATGATGATGATGATGAGGATGATGATGGTGATGATGATGATGAGAATGATGGTGATGATGATGGTGATGATGATGGTGATGATGATGATGATGATGATGAGGATGATGGTGATGATGGTGATGATGGTGGTGATGATGATGATGAGGATGGTGATGATGGTGATGGTGATGATGATGATGATGGTGATGATGATTATGATGAGGATGATGATGAGGATGATGATGATGATGATGAGGATGATGATGGTGATGATGATGAGAATGATGGTGATGATGATGGTGATGGTGATGATGATGATGAGGATGATGATGATGATGGTGATGGTGGTGATGATCATGATGATGATGGTGATGATGATGGTGATGGTGGTGATGATCATGATGATGGTGGTGATGATGATGAGGATGATGATGATGATTATTATGACGAGGATGATGATGAGGATGATGATGATGATCATGATGATGATGGTGGTGATGATGATGATGATGGTGATGATGATGGTGATGATGATGAGGATGAGGATGATGATGATGATGATGGTGATGGTGATGATGGTGATGGTGATGATGGTGATGATGATGATGGTGATGATGATGATGACGATGATGATGAGGATGATGGTGATGATGATGGTGGTGGTGATGATGATGATGATGATGATGATGGTGATGATGGTGATGATGGTGATGATGATGATGGTGGTGATGATGATGATGATGATGATGATGGTGATGATGATGAGGATGGTGATGATGAGGATGATGATGATGATGAGGAGGATGATGGTGATGATGATGATGGTGATGATGATGATGATGAGGATGATGATGATGATGATGGTGATGAGGATGATGGTGATGATGGTGATGATGATGATGATGATGATGGTGATGAGGATGATGAGGATGATGATGAGGATGATGATGATGGTGATGATGATGGTGATGATGATGATGATGAGGATGATGATGATGATGGTGATGATGATGAGGATGATGGTGATGATGGTGATGATGATGATGATGATGGTGATGAGGATGATGAGGATGATGGTGATGATGGTGATGATGATGAGGATGATGATGATGGTGATGATGATGAGGATGATGGTGATGATGGTGATGATGATGATGGTGATGAGGATGATGAGGATGATGATGAGGATGGTGATGATGGTGATGATGATGGTGATGATGATGATGAGGATGATGGTGATGAGGATGATGAGGATGATGGTGATGATGGTGATGATGATGGTGATGATGATGATGATGATGATGGTGATGATGATGGTGATGATGGTGATGATGATGATGATGATGATGATGATGATGGTGATGATGATGGTGATGAGGATGATGAGGATGATGATGAGGATGGTGATGATAGTGATGATGATGGTGATGATGATGGTGATGATGATGGTGATGATGATGGTGATGAGGATGATGAGGATGATGATGAGGATGGTGATGATAGTGATGATGATGAGGATGATGATGATGATGAGGATGATGATGATGATGATGGTGATGATGATGATGAGGATGATGATGATGATGATGAGGAGGAGGAGGAGGATGAGGATGAGGATGAGGATGAGGAGGAGAAGGAGGAGGAGGAGGAGGAGGAGGAGGAGGAGGAGGATGATGATGACGATGATGATGGTTATTATTATTTTTTGCTTTATTCATATCAACAGTATGCTCTGTTACATAGTAATACTACATGCTTTATAGTTACATGTCCTATTTTGAATTAGTAATTGTAAACATTACTAATAATGATAATGATAATAATAATTATAATGTTTACTGTCCATAGACCTGATACAAGTTTCAGACATTGTCAGATTCTACAATACAATGGGTATACATAAATTTGTTCATAGGTTACATTAATATTACAAGATTAAACTAAATTGAATATATACATACATTTGTTAAATAATTATTCATTATAATTCATCTAAACTATATATACATTTCTGAATTAAATATGTTTTCAGTACCTTTCCTTTGTGTTGTTTAACAGTTGTTGGCAGTTTGTTGTATAATATCTGTCCTTTTATTAATGGATCCTAGCTAGTTGATTTGAGATTTACATGCTTCCTGTGGTAGTTATCCCTTCCTCATAAAGTGTGCTGTTACTTGTGCCATTATTTTCCTTCTCAGTTGCAATTACAACTACCTTATATACATACAGTCCAACTACAGTAAGAATCTTATTATCTCTAAATACATTTCTACACGAACCTTAACTCGGAACTATCCAATACATCTAACTTTAGAGGAGCAGGCACTAATACAACATGACAAAATGGTGTGGTTAAAAACAACAAAATGGGAGAAAGAATTACTACAACCAGTCAAGATGAAAACAAAAACAGGTTTCTTACACAAAGTTACGGAATTAAAAGCAGATCTGAATCTTCCTAATTCTAAAGAAAACATTTTAACCAAAGAAAACCCACTGACTTTTGAACCAATTAATATTCAATTAGATTTAGAACAAATAGTTACAAAATCTGAAACTTTCAAACCTGTACTAAAAGCACTAGCATTAGAAACTGTGAACAATAGATACCCACCTGAAGAATGGTTAAATATCTACACAGATGGATCTAACTTGGACAACAACTCAGGAGCAGGAATTAAGTGTGCACTGTTCTCATTCTATCAACCAGCAGGATACCACACAACAAATTTTGATGCAGAAGTAGCGGCTATTCATATTTCACTCCAAAACCTTCTATACAGAATAAATAAATTAAAAAATGCTGTCATACTTTCTGATTCTAAAGCAGCATTATGTGCAATAAGTTCATATAAAATGAGGTCAACCCAAATTAAAGAATGTCACAAAATGATCCAACAACTCCAAAATCTACAGAAAAGAATTATATTACAATGGATACCTGCACATTGTGGAATTGCTGGAAATCAATCAGCTGATTTTCTTACCAAAAAAGTGCAAATTTAATTTAGAACAAATGTAAAAACTTACCCTTTACATCCATAAAAAGATTAATCAAAAGCAAATATAAAAACAAACTAACCCAATCAATATGTAACAAAGCCAAAGATAAAAAGTGGAACTTTTTAACTAAAAATCCAGAAATTATTTCAGAATTCCCATGTAAAGCTGAGGTAGCAAATTTTAGATTACTTACGGAACATGATTATTTGGCCAAACACTTACACAGAATAGGAATTTATACAACTCCAAATTGTCCTCTGTGCAACAAAGAAGAGGAAATGACTGAAGAACATCTTTTAACCTGTGAAGTCCTACTTGCCGGACCCACTACACAGAAATATTGGAGAACAAGAGTGCTAATGGCTTCATTGCCAAAGCCTAGCATCTGGCAACAAAGAAGAGGAATTGACTGAAGAACATCTTTTAACCTGCGAAGCCCTACCTGCCGGACCCACTACACAGAAATATTGGAGAACAAGAGAGCTAATGGCTTCATTGCCAAAGCTTAGAATTGGACAACAAAGAAGAGGAAATGACTGAAGAACATCTAACCTGTGAAGCCCTACCTGCCGGACCCACTACACAGATATATTGGAGAGCAAAAGAGCTAATGGCTTCATTGCCAAAGCCTAGCATTTGACAACAATGAAGAGGAAATGACTGAAGAACATCTAACCGGTGAAGCCCTACCTGCCGGACCCATTACACAGAAATATTGGAGAGCAAGAGTGCTAATGGCTTCATTGCCAAAGCCTAGCATTTGACAACAAAGAAGAGGAAATGACTGAAGAACATCTTCTAACCTGTGAAGCCCTACCTGCCGGACCCACTACACAGAAATATTGGTGAACAAGAGAGCTAATGGCTTCATTGCCAAAGCCTAGAATTGGACAAAAAAGAAGAGGAAATGACTGAAGAGCATCTTTTAACCTGTGAAGCCCTACCTGCCGGACCCACTACATAGAAATATTGGAGAGCAAGAGAGCTAATGGCTTCATTGCCAAAGCCTAGAATTGGACAAAAAAGAAGAGGAAATGACTGAAGAACATCTTCTAACCGATGAAGCCCTACCTGCCGGACCCATTACACAGAAATATTGGAGAGCAAGAGAGCTAATGGCTTCATTGCTAAAGCCTAGAATTGGACAAAAAAGAAGAGGAAATGACTTAAGAACATCTTCTAACCGGTGAAGCCCTACCTGCCGGACCCATTACACAGAAATATTGGAGAGCAAGAGAGCTAATGGCTTCATTGCCAAAGCCTAGCATTTGACAACAAAGAAGAGGAAATGACTGAAGAACATCTTTTAACGTGTGAAGCCCTACCTGCCGGACCCACTTGTTGCACCCACAACAGGTTAAAAAAAGGTAAAGTGAAACCCATCTTTAAAAAAGGTAACAAAGGGGAGGTAGAAATTACAGGCCAATTTCCATAATTTCAACTTTTGCTAAGATCTTTGAACAAATAATGAATAAAAGAGTAACAAGCTTTTTGGAAAAATTTAAAGTAATTAATGACAATCAAAATGGTTTTCGAAAAAATAAATAAACAAGTTCTGCACTGATGAATTTCATTGAACAAGTGTATGAAACACTAGATAGTAAACAACTAGGGATAGGCATTTTTTTAGATCTTACAAAGGCGTTTGACCTGGTTGATCACAAACTTTTATTAGAAAAATTATCCTCATATGGCATAAGGGGGTTAGCTTTAGATTGGTTCAGATCTTATCTGGAGAATAGAGAGCAATCGGTGGAAATAGAGTATTTTGATAGCAAAACGAGTGAAGTTAAAACTCAGATTTCAAGTAGCGCTATAATGAAATATGGGGTCCCTCAAGGTTCGGTGCTTGGACCTCTTTTATTTATAGTGTACATTAATGATTTGGCAGATAATGTAGAAAACAGAACCGATATAAATGTTATACTTTTTGCAGATGATACAAATATCTTTATCAAAGGGGTGAATAAGGAAGGGGCAGATGTACATATTGAAAATAATCTAAAATATATAATGGTTTAGTGAAAATATGTTAATATTGAGTAAGGAGAAAACAGCAGCCCTAAGCTTCTATAATAAAATGAGTGGAAGTCAATTGTATCCAAAATTAATGCTGGGACAAGACCAAATACATTACGTACAAACTATCAAATTTCTGGGACTAATACTAGATGAAAATTTAAATTGGGAAACTCACATAGAGGCATTGACGAAAAAGCTTAGTAAAATGTGTTTCTTAATGAGGGCGATTACAGGCATGTCAAGCTTGAAAGTTCAGAGAATAGTGTACTTTTCATATATACACAGTTTGTTGGCATATGGTATAATTTTTTGGGGAAATTCTAAAGACAGTATAAAAGTATTCAGATACCAAAAGAAAATAATTAGAATCATAGCAGATGTCTCAAGCACAACTAGTTGTAAGCCATACTTCAGTAAATTAGGTATCTTACCACTGCCAAGTATATACATATATGAAACTCTTGTACATATGAAAGCAAGCCTAAGTTTATTCAAAACAAATTCTGAAATTCATATACACAACACTAGAACAAAGAATAATTTATTTGTGAAGTCACACAAAACAAAGATGTATGAAAATAGTTTCACATATGCTGGCTTACATCTTTACAATAAGCTACCTGAATCTATAAAAAAGATTGAATCACAACATCAATTTAAGAAATTGTTATTAAATTTCCTTAGAGCCAATAGCTTCTACAGCGTGGATGAATTTTTAAATTTGTAAATATTTAGTTAGCTACCTTAATTATAAATATTGTACTTAGTTTTTAGTTTTTAGTTCTTAGTTTTTAATTTGACGTGTTCTATAACATGTACATGTTTTAATGGATGAATCAATAAATCAAATCAAATCAAATCACTACACAGAAATATTGGAGAGCAAGAGAGCTAATGGTTTCATTGCCAAAGTCTACATATATGTACTGGAGGTCCGTTAACAGCCATAAACATTATTTGAATATATTTTGAATGTATATATTTTGTATTTTTGCAGTAATTTGAATGTTAAATTAAGAAAGCTAATGAATGAAGAAGTATAAATAACATTATTAGTAATGGGACTGCATCCCGCTTCGAAAAATAGTGGGGGGATGGCATACATCTGCGTTCTCCCTCCACTATGGCCCTGGACACAACACAGGAAAAACAAGCAAGGCCACTGTCTCTTTTTGAAAGAACTATCAATCTCGGGAAGCCAGAGGAAGACAGACAACAATACCTAGACAGCCTCGTTAACTATCCAGATGTTTTACATCGCTGATCTGGGTTAAACACACACACACACACACCTCCCACAGCCCTCAAGTCCTTGCGCCAACCTAAGGCCAAGGCGGGCCCGGGGAAAGAGAGTCCCCCGTGAGTGGCACAGGCTCACACCTACAATTGTATAGGCAGGCTGCCCGTCAAATACGCACTCTCAAATATTGACCGAGTAGATATATGAACTGTGAGAAGGCTCAGACAATTTAACAATGCCAAAAGGCAGATAATATTAACTGACCATTATAGGCAAAGCCAATAATGCAAATGCAAACTATATATATTTTCAGGTATAGATTACTTAGCTTTAAGGTATATTAGCCTAATTTAAGAGCACCAACAGGCATGCAAGTAATACTTGTAGTGAAGATCAAACATATAATCTTAAGACACAAGGCTACGGCATGATAACTTACCCTAATTTTCCTAACAAATAACACCTGGAATCCTACCAAAAACCACCCAAAATAGGCAGCAGATTGGGCTGGGCTCCATGTCAAGCTTGTATCCATGCATCAAAAACCCACTACGCTGAATCACACTGCAAGACAGTCATGATCACTTCCTGGAATGCATGGGTGCTTTAGGCGGTACCGCAGCAGATTGGGCTGGGCTCCATGTCAAGCTTGTATCCGTGCATCAAAAACCCACTACGCTGAATCACACTGCAAGACAGTCATGATCACTTCCTGGAATGCATGGGTGCTTTAGGCGGTACCGCAGCAGATTGGGCTGGGCTCCATGTCAAGCTTGTATCCGTGCATCAAAAACCCACTACGCTGAATCACACTGCAAGACAGTCATGATCACTTCCTGGAATGCATGGGTGCTTTAGGCGGTACCACAGCAGATTGGGCTGGGCTCCATGTCAAGCTTGTATCCGTGCATCAAAAACCCACTACGCTGAATCACACTGCAAGACAGTCATGATCACTTCCTGGAATGCATGGGTGCTTTAGGCGGTACCGCAGCAGATTGGGCTGGGCTCCATGTCAAGCTTGTATCCGTGCATCAAAAACCCACTACGCTGAATCACACTGCAAGACAGTCATGATCACTTCCTGGAATGCATGGGTGCTTTAGGCGGTACCGCAGCAGATTGGGCTGGGCTCCATGTCAAGCTTGTATCCGTGCATCAAAAACCCACTACGCTGAATCACACTGCAAGACAGTCATGATCACTTCCTGGAATGCATGGGTGCTTTAGGCGGTACCGCAGCAGATTGGGCTGGGCTCCATGTCAAGCTTGTATCCGTGCATCAAAAACCCACTACGCTGAATCACACTGCAAGACAGTCATGATCACTTCCTGGAATGCATGGGTGCTTTAGGCGGTACCGCAGCAAATTTCTCTTTCCCAATCCAGTGGAGGTTTTTTAGTGGAGTAGTACCCTTGAGGTGAAGCCCACATACCCCACTGTGCCCTCCAACACAGTGGGGATCCATAGATGGATTTTTCCTCCACTCGAAAAGAAAAAGCTTATTGGTGTGGGGTCTAGCTTATTGTAGAGGGTGCGAGTTCTTTCTCGGCTCATGTCTACAATATGTGGCAGTCCGTAATTGGTATAGAGGATGTGTGACGAGAATCTGTATCCAGTATCATAGATCACTCGTAGCGCTTTGTTCTGAACGATCTGCAGGCTGCCGATCTCCAGACTTGGCATCCGTACAGGATCAGACGCGGAATAATCGTCCGATATAGGTGCAGTTTGAGGTATGTAGGGTACAACTGCCCGAGTGCACATGCCCTCGTCCGGTTTTGGCCTTGACGTGAGAAGCTAGGTGAGCACGCGATCGAGCACGATACCAAGGTAAAGTCGTTTAATTAACGCGTGTGCAGTTTGGCCGCCTCCTTTGACGAACCCTTATAATCGTTTTACAACACCGGCCCTCCTTTTCCCAGTCCTGTTTGCAAGGTTGCAACATTTCTTGATACGTCATGGGTATCGTACAAGGTACAAGGTTTCGTCTAAATAAATCATCTTATGTCCATATCTGCGAAACTACGATTCTACAATTCTACTGGATTCCATAATAACCATTATCTTATTCAAAGTCTGGTATTTGAAACCCAGCTCATTTACGAGGCCGCGCAAAGTGCAGTGCCCATAAGGAAAATCACAAATTTCTTGCAAATGTGCAACCAATTCGTCTAAGGTGGGCACTCTCCCTTTTGCATAGAATCTATACATTTCTCGGCGAATCAAATCGCATGTGAAATTATCGAAACTTTAGAGAAGCGTTTCCTTTTGTTTTCACACTTGATCGGCGTCTTTGGTATTCCTTTCGTCACAATATTTCTGACTGTATCTCTGTAAATACCCAGAATTTATCAGGTCAACTGAAAGTTGGAACTACGACAACTGAGACTCCACGAGTGTCATTTCCAGAAAATCAGTGTTGCTATTGGTCCTCAACGACACTGTTCCATTTCTGAAGTGTGGAGATAGATTTATGACGGTCATTAGTTGGCGGTAGAGTCCGTTTCCTTTGTGTAGCAACTGCCCTCGCGTTGACTAGACAGACTTTATTTGGCGGAGGGAACCTATGGGATTTGCCTTCAAAGCAGCGGTCACTGTGACAGCAGAGCTCTTCCCCGGGCTGATGGCCATCCTTCACCTCTCACTCCAGCGACCAAACTCTTCGGAGCTTGCATTTTAGCGGAGGGAAGCAATAGCTTGTTACGTGCCATTACGAAGATTCGTCCGCGCATTGACACGTAACAGCCTGGGGTTCCATAGGGAAGTCAGACATATAGGTAGCGGACATAGTACACCTCCTTCCGGCACTCCCGCAGCTATAGGTCTGACTGATGACAGCTGTCCTTTCACTGTCGCGGATTTAAGGAAACTGCTTATCAGAACGAGAAAGGGAGAGCACTGGCCTCCTTGACTTTCTACAGCAGGCCTTAGTACCAGGTACTGACGAAGGTTATTTCCCCATCCAGCAGTACCGCGACGATCTTGAGGTTTTCCTGAAAGCCCAGGACCACCCTCTCACCCAGCCTAAGCAACTGCAGGATCGTGGAGTGTCCATGACGAAAATCAAACTGTACGTTCCTAATACGCTTTATACTGTCACGCAAACGGCGAACTTGCGTTGCCGATCGATAATGCGGCCTGGCGGTGGCGGAGAGACGCAAGGGGTGGCTCCTCCTCCTACCGCGCGAAGGTGCACGAAGGTTCCAGAATGATTTCCCCCTCCATAATGAAAGGTTCGAGCGGCTTCGGGGCGATCGATACAAGCGAGGCGAGAGTTAGTTGAGTGGAGTAAGTCGCGGCGGTCGGACGTGTAGCTGAGTCGAGTTAAGTAAGTCGCAGCGGGCGGACGTGTAGTTGAGTTGAGCGGACGTGTAAAGACGAACTGGCAAGATTGAATGGTGTAAATTAAATTGTAATTGTGTAAATTGGAATTGTAATTGGAATAAGGTGGAAATAAAGAGCATTTTGAGTGGTGTAATTGAACTCTTTTTAATTTCACGAACCCACCAAAGTCACAACTGGGGTCAGGAAGCAGGACGATAACATCACCAAACATTACAACCATGGAGGCGGCATTGGAAAAGATTTTGCAGAACATGATGGAAATGAAGTCCGAACTGACATCGGAAATGAAGACGGCGAATGACATCACCGAGAAAATGGACGCGAAGATGAACGAGTTAACAACAAAAACAGAAGCGGCAAATAACAACCTCACCGCCGAGTTGAAACAAATGAAGACGGCCAACGACAACATCACCGCCGAGCTGAAACAAATGAAGACGGCCAACGACAACATCACCGAGAAGATGGAAGCAGCAAACAACAATTTGGCCACGACAATGACCGCAAAGATGGCCCAACTGACCACAGAAATGAGGGCAGCGAACGACAGCCTGGCCACGAAGATGAAAGCGGCAAACGAGGCCCTTGCCGTGAAGTTTGAAGAACAGTTGGCCGGAGTGAGGGATAACGTGACGGAGCTGGGCAAGCGGATGGGCCAAGTGGACGAGCGCGTCGAGGACCTGGCGAGCCGCTTTGACGACCTGGAGGGAAAGGCCGACAGCAGCCTCAAGTCCCTGAACGCCATGGTAGAGGACGTCGTCGGCAGGAAACTGAAGGATTTGATGGCCGATGCGCCGGAACGCGACACAACATCTGCGCGCGTCAAACAGCCGAAATATGACGGCGCGTCAACATTTGAGGTCTTCCGCCGCCAGTTCGACACAGTGGCCAAGCACAACAGATGGTCACCGGAGGAGGCCACACAGTTAATAGCCAGCCTCCTGGGACGGGCCGCGGAAGTCCTAAACGCGGTGCAGACGACGGTGGCGCCCAAGGACATCTGGGAGGCCCTGGAGAACCGTTTCGGGAACCACCGCTTAGCCGCAGCGTACCGCAGCCAACTTAAGGCAAGGTCACAGCAGCCGGGGGAGACAGGCAGGAGTTCGCCATAGCGACTGAGCAGCTGGCTAGCAAGGCCTTGGTTGACCTGCCACTGGAGTTCGTATCCCGGGAAGCCGCCTACAACTTTGTCGACGGGGTACGGGACACGGAGATTCGTCAGCGCCTAATGCTCGGCGATTATAAAACCATCCACGAGGCGCTGACAGCGGCATTAAGGATGGAGGCGGCCAAGGTAGCATCTATCCCGACGTCGAGAACGAGGAGTATCCGTTACGCCGGAGACTGAAGACCAGCTGAGGGACGCCGGCGAACACCTAGTGGCCTGAGTTAGGGATGTGGACAGCTCGGACACCTGCAGAGAGACAGCCCACACCAGGAAGAGCAGCCGGAAAACGAGTAAGGGCCGTCGTGGAGAGGGGCACGTCAGCGCCATCACTAACATCCCCTCGAGTGACACTGCGCACCGTCAGTCGGCGTATGGATGACAGCCTCATCGCGGACGGTTGGGTAAGAGGAAAGCCGTGCCGCGTGCTGGTGGACACTGGGGCAGACGTGACCATCATCAGACCTGACTTGGCGAAGGGTTTGCCGACGAGGAAGCAGAGCCGACCATACCAGCTTGTGACGGCATCGGGCGACACCATGCCTGTGGAGAAGAGGCCCTGCTGGAGCTGACCTTGGGACGGAGAACTGTGCGTCTGTGGGTGCTCGCCGCGAAGGCGGCTGAGGAGGTGATTCTGGGACTAGATGCCCTCAGGAGCCACGAGGCGACGGTCGACGTCGGCAAGAAGATCCTGCGGCTCGAGGGAGAAGAGGTTATACTCCGTCAACCAGAAGAGCGCCCTGGAGTTTGCAGGGTCGTCTTGGACGAAGACGTGGTTGTCCCAGAGAGGAGCGAGGTGGTGGTGACGGCGCGACTGGAAGGCCAGAGAACCAGCAACATGATGCTGGACCAGAAGACGCCTGTACGTGGACTGTGTGTAGCCAGGGCATTGCTGCCGTGCCGAGAGGAGGTGCCAAAGGGACTGCTAAATCCAGCAGACACCGATCACGATGTTCAGGCCGGGACAGAGTTGGGAACGTGCGAGCCCGTGGTAAGCGTAACCGCATTTGGCAAGACGCAGGAGCCGCTGCCGACGCAACAACTGGGACCCCGGCTAGAAGGCTTACTGGAGAGGGCGGCCGACCACCTGACCGCAGAACAACTGGAGAAAGTTCGACAACCGCTGAGCCGATACCAGCGCGTCTTCAGCCAAGGCGATAGTGACTACGGCCGCACGGACAAAGTGCTTCACCGCATCGACACCGGAGATGCCCGGCCTATTCGGCAACCACATAGACGTGCTCCGCTGGCGAAGCAAGGGGCGGTACGAGACATTCTGGAGGACATGAGATCCAGGGGGGTGATTGAAGAGTCTGACAGCCCTTGGTGTTCCCTTGTAATCTTGGTGACGAAGAAGAACGGCGAGCTACGCTACTGCGTGGACTACAGGAAGCTGAACGCTGTCACCCGGAAGGACTGTTTCCCCTTACCCCGGATTGACGACACCCTGGACACGCTAGCTGGTGCGCAGTGGTTCTCGACCCTGGACCTGAAGTCGGGCTACTGGCAGGTAGCTCTAGATCCGAGAGACAAAGAAAAGACCGCATTCTCGACAGGCCAAGGGGTCTGACAGTTCACAGTTATGCCCTTTGGCCTCTGTAACGCACCAGCTACCTTCCAACGCCTCATGGAGTCAGTGATGAGAGACTGACTTACGACACCTGCCTGCTATACCTGGACGACATTATCATCGTCGGTAAAACTTTTGAAGACCATCTAGAGAATCTGAGTAAGGTGCTACACAGATTGCAGGCGACCAACTTGAAGCTGAACGCGAAGAAGTGCCAGCTCTTCCGCAAGGAAGTGAACTTCTTGGGCCACATAGTCTCAGCAACCGGAGCGGCCACAGACCCGGAGAAGACACAGGCTGTGAGAGATTGGCCGCGCCCAAAGGATAAGAAAGAGTTACGCAGTTTCCTGGGGCTGTGCAGTTATTACCGCCGCTTCATAAAGGGGTGCTCCAAAATCGCAAAGCACCTCACCCGCCTGACAGTGGAACACCGGCCTTATGTGAGGACGGAGGATGCTGAAAACGCTTTCCAGCACCTAAAGAAGACGCTGTGCAGTGCTCCAATTTTGGGTTTCCCACAACCGGGTGGCGCCTTCATTGTGGACACCGACGCCAGCGACCATTGCATTGGAGGTGTCCTATCGCAAATCCAGGACGGCCATGAGCGGGTGATAGCCTACTACAGCAAGACGCTCTCCAAGACAGAGAAGAACTACTGCGTCACCCGACGAGAATTATTGGCGGTAGTGAAGACCTTGGAGCACTTCCACAAGTACCTGGACGGTCAGCCATTCCACCTGAGGACTGACCATTCCGCCCTAACCTGGCTATTGAGCTTTAAGAACCTGGAATGCCAGACAGCACGTTGGGTTAAGAGGCTGCCGGAGTACGACTTCACCTCGGAACATCGCAGAGGGAGAGCCACGGTAACGCGGACGCTATGTCCCGAAGACCCTGTCCAGAAGAGTGCGGCCAATGCTCAAGAGTGGAGGAGAAGGAGCGTGCCGCAGCAGTTCTAGTGGCCACGGTAGTGCCTGCGGATGGCTGGGTTAGCGCAGGCCTGAGGAGGGAGCAGCTGGCGGACGCAGACTTGGCACCACTCTTGAGGAAAGTAGAGGCAGGGACGAGACCAACCTGGGCGTACATTGCACCGAGGAGCGCCACCTACAAATCTTATTGGGCCCAATGGGACTCGTTGAAGGCCAGAGAGGGCGTGCTGTTCCGGGTATGGGAATCACCCGATGGGAAGACGCAGAGAGAACAGTTGGTACTTCCCTGGAGTAAGGTCGCGGAAGTCTTGGAAGAAGTGCAGGCCGGTACTTCAGGGAGACCTGGGAGCGAACCGGACGATTGACAAACTACGGCAGCGCTACTACTGGCTGAGGCTCCGAGCAGACACTTAGAGAAGGTGCCGTCAGTATCACGTGTGCGCGGCGAGTCGCGGACCCCAGATTAGGAGCCGGGGTCGCATGCAACAGTACAACGTCGGAGCGCCATTCGAACGGAGCGCCATTCGAACGGAGCGCCGTTGACATTGCTGGACCGTTCCCAATATCCGACCGAGGCAACAAGTACCTGATGGTGGTCGTGGATTACTTCACTAAGTGGTCGGAGGTGTATGCCATCCCGAACCAAGAGGCCAGGACAATCACAGACTGCCTCGTGGAGCAAGTGTTTTGCCGATTTGGGGTGCTATTAGAGCTGCACAGTGATCAAGGCACCAATTTTGAATCCAACCTAATGAAGGAGGCACTAGAGAGACTTGGGTTTAACAAGACCCGCACAACACCTCTACATCCCCAGTCGGATGGCATGGTCGAGAGGTATATCAAAACCTTAGAGGAACACTTGAGGAAGGTCGTGGCCAGCCATCAGTGAGACTGGGACGTCAAGGTGCCACTGTTCTTGCTGGCCTACCGCTCATCAACACACGACACCACGGGGATCACGCCAGCCAGCTTAATGTTCGGCCGAGAGTTACGCCTCCCCTGTGACCTGGCTTTTGGTAGCCCTCCGGGGGTGAAACAGCCAGCGACCGAGAATGTGGAGAACCTGGTGGACCACCTCCACGACATGCACGAGATGGCTCGCCAGAACATCCAGAAGGCGAGCGACCGCATGAAAACCCGATACGACAGGCAACCCAACAGCCAAGGGTTCCAGCAAGGTGACCTGGTCTGGTTGTACCGCCCGACCCGGACCAAGGGACGCTGCCCGAAGCTTCAGCAGCCATGGCAAGGATCGTACCGTGTGGTAAAGAGGATTAACGTCGTGGTCTACCGCATCCAGAAGGTGCCCCGAGGAAAGATGCTGGTGGTACACCTGGACCACCTGGCCCACTACGACGGTGCTGTTCGGGACGACCAGCCTTGAGGAGGGAGCAGTGTGACGCTAACGGCGAACTAGCGTTGCCGATCGATAATACGGACTGGCAGTGGCGGGGAGACGCAAGGGGTGGCCCCTCCTCCTACCGTGCGAAGGTGCACGAAGGTTCAAGAATGATTTCCCCCTCCATAATGAAAGGTTCGAGTGGCTTCGGGGCGATCGATACAAGCGAGGCGAGAGTTATTTGAGTGGAGTAAGTCGCGGCGGGCTGACGTGTAGCTGAGTCGAGTTAAGTAAGTCGTGGCGGGCGGACGTGTAGTTGAGTTGAGCGGACGTGTAAAGACGAACTGGCAAGATTGAATGGTGTAAAGTAAATTGTAATTGGAATAAGGTGGAAATAAAGAACATTTTGAGTGGTGTAATTGAACTCTTTTTAATTTAACGAACCCACCAAAGTCACAATACTATGACACAGCAGAACTTTGACATTCGTTCCTACATAGACTAACTCAGTATTGGCGTAAGGGTGACGGTGTTTTGTTAGTCTCATGTTCGTACTGTAAATCTTGTGCACAGCAGAGGAATTGAGCAAAAGTACTAAAAATACGTTATATAAGCTTATAACTGGAGCTACGAATTTTATGTGCTAAATTTTGATTTAAAAGGTGCAAATTGTGCATTTTAATTTCCACTCAACAAAAACCAATTAGGCGACGTGGCGATTTTGTTCTAAGTTTTTCACACTTTTTGATGTTTTTATATACAACAATGATGTTTAATATAGTTTCTTTACTTTTTAGTGCAGTTTCGTGCTGGAGGGCATTCTTTTAACGTTATTGTTTATTTCCTTACTGCGTATGTAGCCATATTGAAGAATTCAGTGCAGCCAAACTATCCTTGTTTCTTCACTGAACGCAATGCTGCCCAAAGTTTTACTTGTCCCTAAATTACACTAGCAAACTAACACAAAGTAGTACCTAAATAAATTTAACATTAGTGTTAGCGCTGTGACAATTTTTACGTTACATTTGTTAACGTCGATTTTAACATCTGTTGGTAAAATTGGGCACAATTCGCGGCAGTCCGCGAGCTCCTACATTTTACTGATTTGTCCAACCATTTTTCCGATTTTCAACAACATACTGAATGAATCTTAAATATTTGAAGAGCGCACAGCCTTCACTTCTAACAGTACAATAAGTACTTTTGCTGGACAGCAAGCCTACTTTTGTAAAGCAGTAAACCTGTAAAGAAACATGGTCAGTATTTTCCCAAATTGATCTGCGCTAATCGCATCCGCATGTCCTTTTGCACCGGTGTAGGACAGATGTCTATGGCATATTTTCAGAGGTTGGCTACAAGTATTATATATCTTTCTTATGTTGGCTGCAACAGGACTGCAGGTTGTCTGCTTGCGCATGCGTATACGTGCACCGTCGCACAAAAGAAAGTTTCTCCGGCAATTACATAAAATAGCTAAGCGCAAGGAAACAAAATTCACTGTCACAAGTCCAGAAAACTAATAAGCAGATGCTATTTAACAACTCCACTTTTTTCACTGAGGCTGACCTTACGTCACTATGTTGAAAAGGAACGTTCAACGTCAACAGACACAATTGGTGCATTTTTTGTTAGCAGTCTGTAATTAAAATCCTTGTCGCTACAACATCCTCAATATCAGGATTTTTGGCTAAGCTCTGTTTTAGCATCTGCTTTCCAGCCCCTCCAGTGCTGTCTTTACGTCTATCAAAATTGCCCATTACAAATCTTTCTCAGGACACTGCTCCTCCAATCTTGTAACGGCCGTTATCAAAAAAGAGTAGTCATGCACAGAAATAAGTTCATCTTGCGACTATTGCTTCCTTGCTAGTTCTCTGGCTTTTTTTGTTTACTTTGTACGCGTTCACTCTTGTTTTCGGCATTCTGCAAAACTTACTGGCAAATGGCAGACCGCACTTAATTGAAACATTTCTTTCTTCACTCAACAATCGCCCTTCCTTAAACAATAGCTTCGCAAAACTGTGATGCAGTGAGGTGCAAATTAACACTGCACTGAAGTGTAATTGTTGTCGCAGGACTGATACCGGACGTTACCAAGACTTTAAACATAAAAAAAATATATAATTTTGGGAATAAAATGCGGTATAGAAGATTAATGTTTGGAAAAAAGTACAAGACAGTGATGATATTAAGAAAAGGTGCAAAATGGTGCTCGGATTGGAAAAAGATGCAAGAAGGTGCAATCAAAGACTCAAAGGGTTGTGTTCATTTAACGTTTTCTTTTCAACATACGTTTATTTGAGCATTATTATAGAACAAAATTAGGAGGCAGCACCTAAAATTCCTTGCATTGCTTATAACAAGTTTCTTATTTAGTTTTTAAGGAATTTTCTATGTGCAATGTACCTCCAACAATTCCCTATCACAGCATTTGCGTTTATATGAACAAAATGTAATATAAACTTCCCTGATCCTGTGGATTTCGCTTGGCAGTCGTTGTACATGTTTGTTGTCCCATCACGATTATTTGCCTGTATAAGAAATGTCTGGATGGGTGAGTAGGTTAGACAAGGGACAAAATATCTTCAAACAACACTCTTAAAGTACCCGCCTCTGTAGCATGTCTGCCTCAGTTCAAGAGGTTATGAGTTTGAACCGCGGTCACCTTGAGTTATCTGGACAAGCTTTTTTTCCCCTTATTCTGAAAGATTAATATGACGTAACGCTAAACCTATGCAGCCTGGACTTTTTGAACATCATTTCATTTATTGTCCGATATGACTTACATTGGAAAGGAGATCATTATTTTAAAAAGCTCCTGAAGTAATTACTTCCCTCTCTTTCACCTTTATTGCCGTTTTTTATTTAGAACGGAGTATCCCAAGACAGGCTTTCATATTTATTCTAATTCTGGAAAAATATAATTATAATATTTACATTACTTTATTTAATCATTATAGAATTTCTAAGAGTCTTCTAATGAAGGTTATTAAAAGAGGAAACGCTAAAACAAAAATACTAAAAACATCAGGATCGCTTCTTCAAAATGTTTGGTTTAAAAAGAAAAAAAGACACAAAGAAACGATAATTTTTGTGGGTAACTTCATTAAGAATGCACGACACTTCATCTAAAAACAAATACTTAAAATATAGCTGAGTACTTACTAATTCATCCAGAGAGTTGATAACCACTATCCAAACAACTGTAAACAATGACAAACTCTGAACTTCAGTCGGTTACTCCGGTAACTCTATTCTTCATTCCTGTTCACAGCCTTCTCAATTTCTCTTATTTAGTAAGTACAAAACAAATCACAGCGTAAATATAGGGCTCATTCATTTCCAAAAGTCAATATGAATATTCCAAAGACACATTTTCTGGAAACCTTGCAAAGTTTCAGTTAGTCATTGATGAAAGATTACAGTGTCATAACAAAAACATATCAATACTACAAGAATATTTCATGAGGTAAACACGAAAACTGTATTCCGCCGATGATATCGGCCTATGGTATATACAAGGTGAGTTAGGACAACACTGCATAACTCAGGGTTTGTATTTGAGTATGTAGAGAATATATGTATGCATGTTAATGTTTGTTAGCGCACTGGAAGACGTAAGCGTCAGATTATATGAAATTCTATCAAACAGCTTCCTACGCACACTAAATCATTGGATTGGAACATCGCTCTTGTTTTGT
The DNA here is from genome assembly GCA_030765055.1 of Mantis religiosa. Taxonomy (NCBI): domain Eukaryota; kingdom Metazoa; phylum Arthropoda; class Insecta; order Mantodea; family Mantidae; genus Mantis; species Mantis religiosa. The sequence goes on along the minus strand of CM060958.1, from coordinate 147,419,851 downwards.
TTTCTTTGCGTTTTGGAAAATTGATAATTGATTTTGTTTGTGGTTTTATTTTGCACACAAAATTAAGATTTTGCAAAGCAATGGCTGCGGCTGTGTTACTTTACGGTTGTGAAACTTCGATTAAGAAAAGGAAGGCAGAAATGTGAAAGGACAGAATATAAAAATGAAAGTATACGAGAACAACTAGGAATATTTAAATGTTAAGATAGAAGAACACAGGGGAACATGTAGACAACACTTACAACGAATGGATGAACAAGAAAGAGATGGTCATAATTGTGAAGTTGGGACAGGCAAATTGCCTAGGCCATGAAGTGAAGATGTTAATCGCATATTATATACCTACAACATTTTGTGGTTGTTACCAGAGAAAAGCTTCTGTACACAGCGAGTAAAAGCCTGTAATGTTAATGATATCACGTTTATACATTGCTTCTCGTGTAGATGTTCATGCTGAGGTATTCTTTTGTATCAAACTCATGGCGTGCACGTGTATGTATGAACAAGCAATGGTAGTGACAATTTAATGCGAGAGTAAAATCCGCTCCTGTGGGGAAGTAGATCACCGTTGCTTACGAGAAATGTTAAACATAATTGCATAGTTCAATAGAGTAAAGACGAGAAAATGAAGCGTAAAAGCTAGTGTTCGGCTATTGGGTGAAAGAGCTGACTGTCGATTTGCGTTGAGCTTTGTCAATGAGGGAAGGGTGCGGGGACGGGCGGGATGTATGCAGTGGCGTTGCACAAATTTTATTAATTTCTTGTTAATATTTCGCAGCTATTCACCATGATTCCTAATAAGTTAAGAATAAAGAAGCACTTATTAGTAATATTTCGTAATAAACAATATTTAGAGGCCGCCGTAAGGAATGCACGATGATATGTTTTATATGTCAGTTTTACAATAATTATTATTGTCACCCGAACGTCAGAACACCCTATAGAGCGGGCAAGCAGGGGACGGTCAGCGTTCGCTACGCCCCCCTCGCTTGTCTTGTGGCGGCGGCGAGGGGTGGCTGGGAGAAAAAAACATCACTGCGCCGTCTCTTTCTGTTCCACCTGTGTTCTCGAACTTACGGGATATTTCATCTAATCTATAACCTTCCAGATCGGCCAGCTGACCCTATACAAGCAACACCTCGGGCAAGAGGAGTCAGTCAGTTCTTGGCGTAAGAATGCAGTGCTAGTGTACGACGAGAAGACTGTGTGAGTGCATCGGAGGATTGTACGTAATTAGGAGTGCAAGTGAAATTGTAACGGACGAACTGGTGAATCGTAATTGTGTGCATTACGTAATTCTGTGTAATTGGCAAGAGTTTAACTGTAAGGCGATGGAAATAAAGAACAATTTTGAGTGGTGCAATTGGACTTTTCATTTCACGAACCCACAAAGTCACATTATTCTTTAATAACTATCTCTGGACACAAGTTGATATTAGTGGCATAGTTTGCTTATTTCATCCAGTATTTATAACTCTGTACTAAATGGGCAATAACTTAAGAACCAGCACATTCGCGTCACTCAGCAGCCGAAACACTTATTAGTAATATTTCGTAATAAACAATATTTAGAGGCCGCCGTAAGGAATGCAGGATGATAACAATAATAATAATAATAATGATAGTGATGGAGATGATGATAACAAGAACCCTGTTTTAGAAATGAAACTTACATTTTGTTTTTATATATCAGTTTTACAATAATTATTATCCTTTAATAGCGATCTCTGGACAGAAAATTCAGAAAAAATATCATTACATATGTACCAAGTTGATATTAGTGGCATATTTTGCTTATTTCATCCAGTATGTATAACTGTACTAAATGGGCAATAACTTAAGAATGGCAATATAATTAAAGAATGTTTTCATATTCAAAAGAGAAGTAACTGGGATGGGTCTTGGGCACATAAAATGTATGACTTGTTGAAGCAGATAGGTATGGGTCATTCTTGGATAAACGCAGAGTATGGGTATAGAGGCTTCTGGAAAGAGGTTAAGCTAAGATTAGAAGATATTGACAGACAAGACATTTTTGCCAATATAAGTGACAAAAGCTCACTAAGATTATATAGAGAAATAAAAATAACCTGGGGGAGGGAAGGATATATAGATATATGTAGTAAGTTAGGGCGAGAAGGTTTTGCTTGGGCGAGAACAGGAGTGAGAAATTTGAAAGGTACAGGTCAAGAGAGGGAGCTAGATAAATGTCCATTGTGTGGAGAAGAGAATGCAGATTTCCATTGTATATTAAATTGTAGTCAAACAAAGATATGGAGAGAGCAGGCTTGGCTACGAAAATGGGATAGTTTGGGGGTGAAGTAGTAATTAGAAAAATGTTGTCAGTAAAAGGAGAAAAGAACAGGAGAAATATAGTGAATTATTTAGGGAAAGTTAAAGAGAGATGGCTAAGAACAATTAAGAGAAAAATGTAGAGTGAGATAGGTGAAATGGCAGAAAGTGTAAAAAGGAGCAGAGGGCCTCCATTACACAAAAACCTAGGGTTAGGTGTACGGGGGCTGAATTATTATTCAATGGTGGGCAACATGATAACATGATAGGATTTTCAGGATTTAGGAATATATGGCATATTTTAGTATGGATTTTATAATTGTAATCTTGATTTTTTATTTCCATTTGTTGATGTAAAAGGAAATAAATTACTATTACTAAATTACTAAACTTAAGAACCAGCACATTCGCGTCACCCAGCAGCCGAACTCGGGCGCAGCGGGTGGCAAGAAAGTGACGAAGTACCAGCGCATGCGTACTCGCGCACCCCACAGCCGAACTCAGGCACGTCTTTGATGGCAAGAAAATGACTAGTGCTAGCGCATGCGCATTCGCGTCACCCTGCAGCACGTCTCGACTTCAAAGGCAAGAACATGACGAGCATTAGCGCATGCGTACTGGCCACAGTCAGGAGTAACAGGATTTCCTTATTCTAAAATGTGATTTGCTTTCTTAATTGTGCCACCCACACAAAGAGTCATACTGCGTGGTGTGCGGTAATATGCTAACATCCCGTAACCAAGGTCGTTGGTTCAAAACCGGCGCTTCAAAATCCTTAGCTTCCTTTCGGGAGGATTTCCGCAAAACTTTAATATGTACAAGATACTCATGCCACGTAAAATTTTAGGTTTCTCCATTAAAATATTCTGTTTTCTTCCACATTTTCTACACTTGAAGTCAATGGTTTTTAAAACTGTTCTCAAAGATATCCTGACCCAAGCAAAATGTATCCTGTGCTTAACAATCGGATGGAGTTTCTTTGCTTTCTTAATTATTTCCTATATTTTGCAGCATTGGTGAACAACTTCCCTGATAATACACTTATGAAATTCACCCACAAACACTTTTCGATTGCCTTTGTGTATATTTCTTTTACCCTCGGTGTACATAATAAAACAGAATGTTCACTTTGCTCTTGAAGTTGTTTACGTTTCTTTCTAATTATGAAAATGAAATTTTCTCATTTTCCATAATAGTCTGCTGCCCGCGTCTGTAACGTAGGTGGTAGCTTGTCTGCCTCACGCAGAAAAAAATGTGTTCAAAGTATTGTTTTTTCAAGAGGTTCCGAGTTTGAAGCTCAGTCAATGTGGATTATTTGGATAAGGTTACTTCAGGGGTTTTCTCTTATCCTGAAAGATGAATATTTGGAAACTCTAAGCTCTATGTACCCTGTACTCATTTGAACAGCATTTCATTCATCATTTACATATAACATTTACAATATATAATACACTTATATATTATATGTATTCCGCTGTCCCCTTTGTTGCCTGCTTCAGTGGGATATTTAAGGAATATCAAGGTAGCAAATGGCACTGATACCATCTAGCTTAACTTCTGGGTCGCTGGCGCTCTCCACTATCACCAGATAAAGGGGTATGGGTACGGGGCCCCTGATTACAGGGCGGGTTACACCAGTGCTGGTGTTACATTTTGCATCCTTAATTGGATGGGGGAGGGAAAAGACGTTTTGAGGTGGGCGTGTCGCCCTGGACCGAAATGCAGTGCACAGCTAATCTTAAGCTATATACCAACCTGCCCGCGCTGGCTGCAATCTGCGTGACTACAGAGGACCGAACACTTAGGCGTGCCTTTTTATTTTCGCCTAAAAGGCGTTGGCTATGGTTTTGTGGTCGCCATTGCTGGTAATATTTAGCGGACAAGAAGCACAAAGTAACACAGGTTGTGCTGTGTGATAGCTGGTGATGTTTGTTGGCCAATCAGCAGCGTTGTTATAACAGACATTCCGAAGCTCTACTGGCGGAAACAGCAACCAATCACGGCCTCTCCCCACAATAATACTGATATTTTTCAGCAGTTCGAGTGCTCATTGTGAAGTTTAATATCCTTCAAGATGGACGCTCGTGCATTTATGGCTACCGGAAGGGTGAACTTCTCTTCTCTGTGTGCCCATTTTGTGTACTGTTTTACCCCAGAGGAAAGAAGAATAGCTAATCTTCGGGGTATTGATATACTCAAACTATATGGCGTGCTTCCAGAAGGGGCCAATATTGGCGTCCGCGAGTATCCTCGGTGTGGCGGAGTCATGGGGACGGTCACCTCGACAAATAGAGGAATTGGGTGGCGATATATCTGCCCAGATTATCACCGACTTGAGGCAACACGTAACACCTTCTTCCAGCGTGTGCGCCTCAACGGTGAACTAGGTACAGACAGGGTCCTGAAGTTTGCCTGTCTGTGGTTGATGAAGATCCAAAGCCACCTAGAGGTGGCGCATGAAATTGCCATAGCATGGAGTTCCTATTTTAGGGACGTTGCGAACAAAATCGCTTGGCACGACTTCCAAGTCCTTGGTGGCGACGGCGACATCGTCGAGGTCGACGAAATGCATCTATTTAAGCGTAAGTACCATGTGGGATGGCGAGTCATGTGGCGTCATCACTGGCTGGTTGGTGCCATCAGCCGCACCACAAAACGTTTTGGGCTCCTGGTCCCAAATCGCAGCAGAGAAACGCTGGGGCCTATCTTGCAGCTCTACGTGGACCAGGGTAGCCTATTAGTGACCGATGACTGGAGGGGTTATTGGGGCTGCGAGAATTCTTTTAGAGGCCATGGAGTGGTGGTACACCGGCGCAATTGTGTTAGCCCACCCAGAAATATGGATCCCTTGTGGGTTCCAGCTGGCACCTACAACGCCCAGTGCCTCGCCCAGCAATGGATTGGACCCCCTCCAGCTCCGGGATTGGAACCGTTGCGGTACCATACCCAACGGATGGAGAATTCGTGGAAAGGGTTGAAGAAGATTCTGTCTTCCTGCACCAGGATCACCAACGCTCACAGCCGCGTAGGCGAATGGATGTACAGAGAGAATTTTCTCAAAACTATACCCTCTAAAACGCAGTGACTGGAAGGATTCCTGCGGGATATAGCAAGGGCTTATCCAGGTGTGGGAAAAGCACCCATGACCGCTGACATTGACAGCTGTCAGTGTCATGAGTGTCTGTAATAAAATCAACATTTGTCCAAAAATAAGGCCTAAAGAGCCTCTTTCATCGGTCACGCACCAGTAATTAAACGGCCCTTTTTAGGGACATCACAAGGTTTCCGTAGAGTGGGTTGTACTGTTCGCCACAACAAAGAAAGTCCCAGGGGAATGAGGGGAAAGAGGGTGTAGGCACTATTATTATTGTTTATTACGAAATATTACTAATAATTACTAATAATGAAGAATCATTATATTGTTAATTACGAAATATTACTAATAAGTGCTTCTTTATTCTTAACTTATTAGGAATCACGGTGAATAGCTGCGAAATATTACCAAGGAATTAATAAAATTTGTGCAACGCCACTACATACATCCTGCCCGTCCCCGCACCCCTCCCTCATTGACAAAGCTCAACGCAAATCGACAGTCAGCTCTTTCACCCAATAGCCGAACACTTCCCCGTCAACAGTAATATTCTGTCACAACTCAGCATTTCTCAGAAAGTAAGTTTCTCTCGTCTGGATACTTCTTATTAACGCTGTACATTCTGTTGTTAAAGCGGGCGAGAACAAGAAATATAAAAAGTGGAACAATCATAAGCATCTTCAGTGAACACACGCTCGCGTACTTTGATGTAACTAACCGCTGGCTGCTAATACACGTATGTAAACTAACCTCACCTACCATAAATTACAAACTTAAACTTATACTATTTTTTGGTGTAATTTACGTCCTCCGCCGTTAAGTCAAATCGGACGATGAATGGAATGGGTGAAATAATGTTCAAATCAGCCCAGGGTCCATGGAGCTTAGAGTTTACCGAAATTAGTATTTCAGGATAAAGTAAAATCCCGGAAAAACCTTATCCAGATAACTCACCCCGACCGAGATTCAAACTCGGGACCTCTTGAACATGAGGCAGACATGATACCACCACGCTACATATAATGAAACAGAAGCATATTTAAGGAACACGCTCGCTTCCTTCGCGTAATATTGATAGCGGTGTCGTTGTTATAAACAATGAGATTTCATTTGCATCCTTTGGCATGGAAGCTTAGAAGTCATCTCAGCTATTATGACGTTTACTGCCTTTTGTAAAAATGTATTTCACGTTCGAGAACTGCATTACGTTTATGGCGCTGTTTGGGGAAAGAACGTGAGATCATTATAGTGAGTTTTACCCTCATTACGGCCTTTTCCAGAAACAAACGTACTGTTGGGGAATTCAAAGAAATACCAGAACATGAATCTACAACAGTGGTTCTCGATTCTTCATTCACAAACCAGTCTTCCGCGTGCACGTTAAGACGACACCAACTTGATCGACGTTGGGAAAATACTAGAATGGGTTCTCTACTTCACGGATTCCTTTCCTTTATCATATAATTTTACATATTTAGTTGTCAGTATAGTAGTTCCCTTGGATCCGACAACCCTCTCTCTGGTAGCCCACAACACATCACCTCCTTCAACCATTTCACATCATATAGTTTCAACATAAATGCATTAATCAACCATATTGTAAACGGGACACGTTTAACACCGAAGGGCTCCGAAAACTCCTACAGCTATGAGAGTTACAAATTACCAACACCAATTGCAGATGTCTCATCAAAAAAGGCGTAATTGGGACAGATGTAATTGAGATGTAAAGTCCAATTTGCAGAAAATAAAATCCGTTCTTTATTTGCGTAGGAATACACTGTTCAGTTCTCATGTAACTACACTACGTCACATACATACAATCTACAACGTTCTGATAAGCTCTCAACACTCGTGTTACACAACTACTGTTTCAGCTCGTCACTTCCTTAAATACGTCATTCGTAATTCGAGAGATTTCCAGAACAATAAAGAACCCGAAATAATCCAGATGTTACTAGTAATTTCCATTTATCGCACTTTGTTTCGGTAAGTCTTTTACCTCAGCTATCTTCAATTGCAGTCTCTTCGTGTACACTAACCACGCTATTGTTAACTGCTTTGCAAGCCCTTTATTACCCTGACGTACTATCCGCCGTCTGTTTTCTAATTGCGCCGAAACCTTTATGCCCGTTCCGCGACACTGCTCCCTCCTCAAGGCTGGTCGTCCCGAACAGCACTATATTAGCGGGCCAGACGATCCAAGTGTACCACCAACATCTTCCCTCGGGGCACCTTCTGCATGCGGTAGACCATATCGTTAATCCTCTACACCACCCGGTACGGTCCTTGCCACGGCTGCTGAAGCTTCGACAAGCGTTCCTTGGTCCGGGTATGGCGGTACAACCAGACCAGGTCACGTTGCTGGAACCCTTGGCTATTGGCTTGCCTATCGTGTCGGGTCTTGATGCGGTCGCTCGCCTTCTGGATGTTCTGACGAGCCATTTCATGCATGTCGTGCAGATGGTCCCCAGGTTCTCCACATACTAGGTTGCTGGCTGTTTTACGTTCGGGGGGATTCCAAAATCCAGATCACCGGGAAGGCGTAACTCTCGGCCGAAAATTAAGCTGGCTGGCGTCATTCCAGTGTGTCGTGTGTTGACGAGCGATAGGCCAGCAAGAACAGTGGCACCTTGACATCCCACTCTCGCTGATGGCTGGCCACGACTTTCCTTAGGTGCTCTTCTAAGGTCTTGATTTATCTCTCCAACATGCCGTCCGACTGCGGGTGTAGGGGTGTTGTGCGGGTCTTGTTCACCCCAAGTCTTTCTAGTACCTCCTTCATCAGGTTGGATTCAAAATTGGTGCCCTGGTCGCTGTGGAGTTCTAACGGCACCCCAAATCGGCAGAGCACATGCTCCACGAGGCAGTCTGATATTGTCTTTGCCTCCTGGTTCGGGATGGAAAACACCTCCGGCCACTTGGTGAAGTAGTCCACGACCACCATCAGGTACTTGTTGCCTCGGTCGGTCACGGTGAATGCTCGGAGCCTCAGCCAATAGTAGCGCTGCCGAAGTTTGTCGATCGTCCGGTTTTCTCCCAGGTGTCCTCCTGAAGTACCGGCGTGCACTTCCTCCAAGACTTCCGGGACCTTACTTCGGGGAAGTACCAACTGCTCCCTCTGCGTCTTTCCATCAGGCGATTCCCGTACCCGGAATAGCACGCCCTCTCTGATTTTCAGTGAGTTCCATTGGATCCAGTACGACTTATATGTGGCGCTCCTTGGTGCGATGTACTCCCAGGTCGGTATTGTCCCTGCCTCCACTTCTATCAAGAGTGGTTCCAAGTCTGCGTCCGCCAGCTGCTCCCTCCTCAGGCCAGCGCTATCCCAGCCATCCGCAGGCACTCGGACAACTGCGGCACGCTCCTTCTCTTCCACACTTGTACATTGGCCGCACTCCTCTTGGCAGGGTCTTCGGGACACTGCGTCTGCATTGCCCTAGCTCTTCCCTCTACGACGTTCAGAGGTGATGTTGTACCCCTGCAACCTCTGTACTCAGCGTGCTGTCTGGCCTTCCAGGTTTCTAAAGCTCAGTAGCCATGTTAGGGCAGAGTGGTCAGTTCTCGGGTGGAATGACTGACCGTACAGGTATTTCTGAAGGTGCTCCAAGGTCTTTACCACCGCCAGTAACTCTCGTCGGGTGACGCAATAGTCCTTCTCTGCCTTGGACAGCGTCTTGCTGTAGTAGGCTATCACCTGCTCGTGGCCGTCCTGGACTTGGGATAGGACGCCTCCAATGCAATGGTCGCTGGCGTCGGTGTCCACAATGAAGGCGCCGCCTGGTTGTGGAAATCCCAGAATAGGAGCACTGCATAAGGTCTTCAGCTGATGGAAAGCGCCATCGGCGTCACCCGTCCACGCATAAGATCGGTGCTCCTCTGTCAGGCGGGTGGGGGGTTTGGCGATGTTGGAGAACCCCTTTATGAAGCGGCGGTAATATCTGCACAGCCCCAGGAAACTGCGCACCTCTCGCTTATCCTTTGGGTGAGGCCAATCTCCCACAGCCTGTGTTTTCTCCGGGTCTGTGGCCACTCCGGTTGGTGAGACTATTTGGCCCAAGTAGTTAACTTCTTTGCGGAAGAGCTGGCACTTCTTCGCGTTCAGCTGCAGGTTGGTCGCCTGCAGTCTCTGTGGTAGCTTGTTCAGGTTTTCCAGATGATCTTCGAAGGTCTTACCGACGATGATGATGTCCAGGTATAGCAGGCAGACGTCACAAGTCAGTCCTCTCATCACTGACTCCATGAGGCGTTGGAAGATAGCTGGTGCCTTGCAGAGGCCAAAAGGCATAACTGTGAACTGCCAAATCCGTTGGCCTGTCGAGAATGCAGTCTTTTCCTTGTCTCTCGGGTGTAGAACCACCTGCTAGTAATCCGACTTCAGGTCCAGGGTCGAGAAACACTGTGCACCAGCTAGAGTATCCAGAGTGTCGTCAATCCGGGGTAAGGGGAACCAGTCCTTCCGGGTGACAGCGTTCAGCTTCCTGTAGTCCACGCAGAAGCGTAGCTCGCCACTCTTCTTCGTCACCAGGACTACGGGGGAACACCAAGGGCTGTGAGACACTTCGATGACTACCCTGATTTCATGTTATCTAGCATAACCCGTACCGCCGCTTGTTTTGCCAGCGGAACGCGTCTAGGTGGTTGCCGAATAGGCCGGGCGTCTCCAGTGTCGATGCGATGGATCACGCGGTCCGTGCGGCCGTAGTCGCTGTCACCTTGTCACCTTTAGATCTACGTACTAAAAATCTACCAACTGTTCCAGAGGAGCTAAAAGAGTTGATAGAAATGGCATATGATAGAAGAGGGGAAAAGTTTGATTTAGATGAAGTTTATAAGGATTTCGTTTTGAGTTATGGACGGATTGCGTTTGATTCAACCCAAAAATTTCCCCACTGTTATGTCCATATCAGGCATGATAGGATATATAGTGGTACTAAACAAATAACGCAACCGAAAACAGTAACTAAAGTAATTTATAAACCAGTAGACAATAGATTTATTCAACGACAGCCAGAGAGGAAGAATATTTCGACGTGTACCTATAAGACGAAAAGGAATATGACGCCATTATTATATAGTGCCAAACCGAAGACACCAAAATTACAATGTAAACAAGGAATTGTTTTAAGGAAGACAAAAGGTTTGCCAGATAAAAGTGCCTTTTTTAAACAAGAGGGTAAAGAAGGAAAAAGTGGTTATTGGGAAGAATCCCCATATGTTCGAGGATTAAGATTTTGGAAGGAGTCACAAGAAAGTAAAATTAATAATGATTAATATAAATCATATTTTAAAATTTGGACAAATAAATACCCAACGGAGCAAGATTGTCATGTTGGAATTACGTCAGCTTATAGGCGAAATGAAATATGATATCATCTGTATACAGGAACCTTATACTATAGGACAAAAGTTGATCCACATGCCAGTTTCGGCGAGATGTTTAATGATGGGTTTACAACCGATGGCAGCAATAGTAATTTTAAATAAAGAGATTCAAGTCTTAAAAATAACGCAATTCTGTGATGAATGGATAATTTGTGTAGAATTGAAGTATAAGGGAAAAACTTTTATCTTATGTAATCAGTATTTTCAAGATAAGGATGATACAGAAATTCATCTGGAAAAATTAAAGAAGATTATTGATATCTTTAAAAATGAAACAATTTTAATGATAATGGATGCCAATGCAAAGTCCTCGTGGTGGTGGAGTAAGCAGACCGATGATAGGGGAAGGCTGGTACAAGATTTTATTATGGAGCATCAATTAGTAATCCAGAATCAGCCAAATAATCCATTCACCTTTGAGGGCCGAGCGGGTGCAAGTGAAAATATTGATTTAACCTTAACTAAAGGACATATCAATAATAAAGTTTTAAATTGGAAAGTAGGACAAAATATGACGTCCAGTGATCATAATTTAATATATTTTGATCTTAGTGTGACTGGAGAAGGAGATAGAGCCTGTAATTATGGGAATATCACAAGATATATAATAAAGGACGCAGATTGGAACAAATTGAAGCTAGAGTTTAATCATTTAGAATATGATAATGTCAGTATGGATGTGGATAAAAAAGCAAAAGTATTGACGACCAAAATTCAAGAATGTATGCGGAGTACTTTGAAGAAGGTAAAGATTAAACAGGATTATAGTCTTTCATTCTGGAATGAAAATTTGCAGACCCTAAGGAGTAAAGTAAGGAAAGCCAGAAGAATTTATCAACGTAGTCTGATTGCCGATGAAAAGGAAAGAAATCTTCAAATTTATAGGGAGTTGAAGGATAAATATAAGAAGAATATTGAAATATATAGAAATGATTCATGGGATAAATATAAGGAGGATAGCATAAGAAATAACGTATGGGGTGTACCATATAAAATCATAACGGATAAAATAAGGGCACCTGAAGTAATTTCGACTTTGCAAAAAGATGATGGACAATATACAAAAAATTGGATAGAATCTATAAATTTCCTAATGACAAAGTTATTACCTTCGGATGATCTTGGAGGTGAGGAAGAGGAACATCGTCTAAAAAGAGATAAATATAATAGTGTTTATATTAATAATAAAGTCATATATCCTTTCGATGAAATGGAAGTTAGATTAGCTATCCAAAGTTTGAAGAAGAGGAAAGCACCAGGACCTGATGGAATTCCAGTGGAAGTCATCCAAAATCTAGAATATCAAATAGCTCCCTATCTGACTTCCTTATTGAATGAATGTATAATCCAGGGAAGAGTGCCATATTGTTGGAAAGAAGCAGATGTCGTAATCTTGAAAAAAGCAAAGGACAAGGATCCAACAAATCCAAAGTCATATAGACCTATCTGTTTGTTAAATGTTTTAGGAAAATTACAAGAGAAATTGATATATAAAAGGATTATTGAGTATAGAGTGATGATAGGTATGACGGAGAATCAATATGGATTTAGAAAAGGAATTTCAACAGAGGATGCCTTAAATGCTTTAACGACGAATGTAAAAACTTCAGATCAAAAATATGTCGTAGGAATAACAGTTGATATATCTGGCGCCTTTGATAATGTATGGTGGCCCGAATTATTTGATATATTTAAAATCAAAAATTATCCAGCAACCATATTCAACTTATTAAAGGATTATTGTACTAATAGAAGAGTATATATTACGGGAAATGATCGTAAGATTATCAAAGATATCACTAAAGGGTGCCCGCAAGGTTCAATCCTCGGTCCCCTTTTCTGGGATATTTTAATCGAGCCTTTAATTGAAAAATTGTTGTCCATGGTAGAAGTGAAGGACGTGATAGCGTATGCTGATGATGTCGTCGTGTTATTTGAAGCTAACAGTAGAAATGAAATTGAAATAAAAGGACGAAGTATTTTACAGATCTTGGAACAATGGTGCCATACCGTTAAATTACAGGTAGCACCGGCAAAATCGGCGTATCTCATCTTCAAAGGACAGTTGAAAAGAAATCCCATCCTGAAGATAAATGGACAAATAATTAAACGTGAAATCCAGGTTAGATATCTAGGACTACAGGTCGACGAGAAATTAAATTTTGACGAGCATGTGAAAAAAGTATCGGACAAGGTTGGAAATATTATGATGAAAATAGCTACTTTGTCAACTAGAAATTTTAAATTACCGATAGAAGCCATAAGAATATATATCAATAGTATCATGATTGGCATCACCGGTTATGGGGCAGCTATTTGGGCTCATCGCCTTCGATTGCAGAAAAATGTTAAGATCCTCAGAAGTATGCAGAGGCAGTTTTTGCTACGTTCAACCGGAGCAGTTAGAACATCATCGACGATGTCATTATTGATTATATTGGGAATATGGCCTATAGACTATGTTATAAGAAGACGAGGAGCATTATATTGGCTGAAGAAAGATAGACAAGATAAAGTAGAAGAAATTATGGGTAGAAGATGTTATGATAAACGAACTGTGAATCATTTAATTTTGGACGAATGGCAACATGAGTGGAATATTATGGAAGAAAGTAGAAGAGTATATAGTATATTTCCATATGTAAGAGAAAGAATTAAAATGATATATATTTCACCCAAACAAGGACTCATACATTATTTTACGGGACATGGAGCCTTTGGTACATATCTGAAGAGGATAAAAAGGATTGATTTAGATATTTGTAATATATGTGACGTGCAAGATACTCCCGAACATTGTCTGTTTGAATGTGTGAAATATGAAGAGGATATTTATGAACAACGACAACTGATAGCAGGAAAATCAATTTACGAGATAGTTCGGAATATCGATGATTATAAAATTTTAGAGGAAATTGCAAAATTTGTATTTATCAAAGGACATGAAAATTATATTGAATCCAGACAGAGGGAACCCAGAAGAGGAGTACGACAACAACAAAGAGTATCCATCAGCTCAAGAGTGACCAGATCTCAAACAGTAGAGGATCGAGTTTCACAGAGGAGCGAGGAGCAGGAGGAGCAGGAATATCAGGAGCCAAGCACGATCAACCGCAGACGGCACTACTGGGTGTCGTTGGGCAGGATTGGGACGGCTGGCCGGAGAAGGATGGATCGAGAGTTGGAGCTTCCATAAGAAGATTTAATACCGATAGAGACAGGTAGATTTGACATCTGAAACTGATGAACCATCCTTTTCTCCTGATGCATGTAGGAAACTATGTGATTCCGGTTGAGGAAAGGATCGGATACCAGGGACAGGTGTTTAATCAATTAGTATGTAGGAACGGTAATTCTAGTAGATGTTTAGTATCTGTATTATGTATTCAATGTAGTTCCAATTGTTTTGTATATGTAAAGAATTACCGTTGTAGTAATAGTTTAGTTTTGAGTTTTGTAAGTCACTGGTTTCCAGTGACATAGGTTTAGATATAGTTAGTTAGTTAGTTAGCTTAGATTTAGAAATATCTGCAAAATATGTATTGAAATTGATAAAAATAAAGTTGAAAAGAGGAAAAAAAAAAAAAAAGGAAAATAAAATTTGTGGAAGCTATGTCTTGGTTTTGCTTCAAGATGCCAAGACATGGTAAGCAGATTTTATTTTTTATTTTTTTTTTTTTTTTTTTTTTTTTTTTTTTTTTTTGTCACCTTGGCTATCAAATTCAAAGCCGCTGTCGCCTACAGTATCAAATTGTAATAGGAAATATGTAGTTGGAATATCCATTGATATTTCGGGAGCTTTCGATAATTTATGGTGGCTTTATTTCTTCGGCATATTACGCGATAGAAAATATCCCAGTACCATCTATAACCTGTTAAAGGATTATTGTTCGAATAGGGAAGTTTTTATTAAAGGAATAAATTAAGTGATTAGAAAGAAAATTACAAAGGGCTGTCCCCAGGGTTCTATTTTGGGGCCGCTCTTCTGGGATATTCTATCAGAAACGTTGTTGTAGAAATTTGAAAATGATAATATATTAAATATAATTGCATATGCCGATGATATAATATTAATGCTGGAAGGCCAAAGTAGAGATGAATTGGAAAGAAAGGCAAAAGAAATTACCATAATTTTGTCAGATTGGTGTCAACATAGTAAATTGAAAATTGCTCCGGATAAATCCAATTATTTAATTTTCAAAGGAAGTTTAAAAAGAAATCCTGTTATAAAAATAAATAATCAAAGTATACAACGTAAGCAACAAATAAAATATCTGGGTTTAATAATGGATGAGAAATTTAATTTTAGAAAACATGTAGATTATATGACAGAAAAATCGGAAAAGATAATGTTAAAATTGGCAAGATTAACTAATCTAAACTTTTTAATCCCATTAAAAGTAATCCAAATTTATCATAACACCATCGTTGCCTCTATCATTACCTATGCAGTAGCTGCTTGGGCGGAAAGGATGGATGATGTGGCAATCAGGAGATTATTGAGGAGAACACAGCGTAAAATTATTTTACGGCTCACTGGTGCAGTCAGTATGACATCTACCATGGCTCTCCTGGTAACAACAGCAATATGGCCCATTGATTTGTTAATTAGGCTAAGGGGGGCAAAGTATTGGATACGAAATGGAAATTTGGATAAAGTACATCAAATTTGTGGAATAAGAACCGATAAAGTATGGGAGGTAAAAAACTCTCTTATAAAAAAGTGGCAAAGGGAGTGGAATGAAATTCCAGAAGGAAGAAGAACTTTTAATTTGTTTCCAAGTATAAAAGAAAGATTAAGATTAAATTTCATCCAACCAACTAAAGGTTTCATTCATTATATAACTGGTCATGGACCATATAACACATATTGGAAAAAAATTAATAAAACTGAAAATGATTTATGTAATTTATGTAATAAAGTAGGTGATCCCGAGCATGTTATTTTTGAATGTGAAAAATATGGAATTTCGCAGTTAGAGGAAAGATATGTTTTAGGACGATTTTATATTCATGACATATTAAGGGATTCTGAATTAGTAAAAAAGTTACAATTTCTAAGCAATTATATAATTAAAAAAGCTTGGGAGTCAGAAATTATAGAAGTAAGAAGACCTGAAAGATTATCAATTGAAAGACAAGAATTAAGAAGCTCAGATAGAATAAAAGAAAGATTTATAAGAGAAAATTTTACTGCAAATGGATCCTCAAACATAATAATAGAAGAAGAGGAAATCGAACAAATTGGACATGATATAGAAGAGGAAGAGAATCTATTAGATGAGGAATGAGAGTAGTTAAATAGAAAATATTATGTGGTTTCGACCGGCAGATAAGAATGGGCAGAAAGAAGAAGAAGACCAAAGAAACAATTAGTGAATTTTTATATTATTTATATGGACTTAGTGTATATTTGTAAAAATAAATATGAATTATTGAGTTTAGTTTCAGAATTTGGTAAAAGGTATCTTAATAGTTAATATTAAAAGAATGTGTTGTTGTTTAAATCATATTTAATCACCATCTAAATTAGAGTGAGTGAGTGAGTGAGTGAGTGAGCGTGTGGTGTTTGAGATGTAATATATATAAATTTCTTTTTGAATTATATGTTTAATTAAGAAGATTAAAATAAGAAAAGAAAAGAACAAATAAATTTATTATTCTTGTGTTTAATTTAAAAATAGGTGCTGGTTACCAGTACTTCTAAATATTTGCTATAAATTTAGCTGAGATTTTTCTCAGTTTAAATTAGAATTGCTGGCTTCCAGCAATTATCATGAGTAATTCTTTGTAGTTTTGTATAGTTTTTGTTATTTAAATTTATCTTTAATGTTTGGTTAATAATGTTTGTTGTATTATAGGTAGTAGTAGTTTTTGGTTTTGTTTTGTGTTTTATCAGTTTTGTTTTTGTAGTTTTTGTAGTCGTAGAAATCTGAAACAATTATGTACTATTAATAATGTAATTTTTATTAAGAAATAATAAATGTAAAATTTGAATGTGTGCCCCGGTATAGTTTCAAGGAGCCGCGGTATGATATTCAGATTTTATTTTATTTTGTCGCCTTGGCTGAAGACGCGCTGGTATCGCCTCAGCAGTTGTCAAATTTTCTCCAGCTGTTCTGCGGTCAGGTGGTCTGCCGCCCTGTCCAATAAACCTTTCAACCGGGGCCCCAGGTCTTGCATCGGCACCGGCTCCTGTGTCTTGTCGATTGGTGTTACGCTGACCACGGGCTCGCACGTCCACAACTCCGTTCCGGCCTGGACGTCGTGATAGGTGTCTGCCAGGTTGAGCAGCCTCACTGGCACCTCCTCTCTGGACGGCAATAATGTCCTGGCTACACAGAGTCCATGTACAGGCGTCATCTGGTCCAGCATCATGTTCCTGGTTCGCTGACCTTCCAGTCGCGACGTCACCACCACCTCGCTTTTCGCGGGGACCACCACGTTTTCCGTCAAGAAGACCCTGCAGATTCCAAGGCGCTCGTCGGGTTGCCGCAGTATCACCTCTTCTACATCGAGCCGTAGGACCTTCCTGCCGACGTCGACCGTCGCCTCGTGGCTCCTGAGAGCATCCAATCCTAGTATCACCTCCTAAGCCACCTTCGCGACGAACATCCACAGTCATACGGCACTCCTTTCCAAGGTCAACTTCAGCAGGGCCTCCTCCTCCACAGGCAAGGTGTCCCCCGATGCCGTCACAGGCTGGTATGGTCGGCTTGGTTTCCTGGACGGCAAACCCTTGGCCACGTCAGGTCTTCATTTTTTGTAATTTACGTCCTCCAACGTTAAGTCATATCGGACGATGAATGAAATGGGTGAAATGATGCTCAAATGAGTCCAGGGTCCATGGAGCTTAGAGTTACCCGACATTCGTCTATCAGGATAAGGGAAAACCCCGGAAAAACCTTATCCAGGTAACTCACCCTGACCGGACGTCAGGTCTGATGACGGTCACGGCTGCCCCGGTGTCTACGAGTACGCGGCACGGCTTTCCTCTCACCCAGCCGTCCGCGATGAGGCTGTCATCCATACGCCGGCTGACGGTACGCAGTGTCACTCGAGGGGATGGTGATGTCGCCGACGTGCCCCTCACCACTCCGGGCCTTACTCGTTCTTCTGGCTGCTCTTCCTGGTATCGGCTGTCTCTCTCCATGAGACCCCGCAGCACACGCCACTAGGCCTTCGCCGGCGTCTTTCGGCTGGTATTCTGTCTCCGGTGTAGCGGACAGTCCTCGTTCTCGACGTCGGGATCGATGTCACCTTGGCCACCTCCATCTTTAATGCTGCCGTTAGCGCCTCGTGGATTGTTTTGAAGTCACCAAGCATCAGGCGCTGACGAATCTCCGTGTCTCGTACCCCGTCGTCAAAAGTGCAGGCAGCCTGTCGGGATACGAACTCTGGTGGGAGGTCGACTAGGGCTTTGCTGGCCAGCTGCTCAATTGTCAGGGCGAACTCCTGTAGCGTCTCTCCTGGCTGCGGTACGCTGCGGCTAAGCGGTGATTTCCAAAGCGATTCTCCAGGGCCTCCCAGATTTCCTTGGGAGCCGCCGCTGTCTGGACCGCGTTCAGGACCTCTGCGGCCCGTCCCTGGAGGCTGGCTATTAGCTGTGCGGCCTCTTCCTCTGGTGACCACTTGTTGTGTTTGGCCACCGTGTCGAACTGGCGGCGGAAGACTTCGAAAGTTGTCACGCCGTCGCATTTAGGAGGTTTGACGCGCGCAGATGTGTCACGTCCCGGCGCGTCTACCTTTAAGTCCTTCAACCTCCTGCCGACGATGTCCTCTACCATGGCATTCAGGGACTTGGTGTTACTGTCGGCCTTTCCCTCCAGGTCGTTAACGCGGCTCGCCAGGTCTTCGACGCGCTCGCCCAGCTCCGTGACGTCCTCGTTTACGCCGGCCAACTGCTCTTCAAACTTTGCGGCGAGGATCTCATTCACCGCTTTTATTTCCGTGGTCAATTCGGTCATTGTCGCGGCCAAATTGCTATTTGCAGCTTCCGTCTTTGTTGTTAATTCGGCCTTCATTTCTTCCATCTTCTCGGTGATGTCGTTAGCCGTCTTCATTTGTTTCAGCTCTGCGGCGAGGTTGTCATTCGCCGTTTTTATTTGTTTCAGTTCCGCTGCCAGGTTGTTTGCTGTTTCCGTCTTTGCGGCGAGGGCGTCATTTGCCGCCTTCATTTCTTCCATTTTCTGTAGAATTTTTTCTAATGCAGCCTCCATGGTGTTAATATCCCGCTTCCTGACACCAGTTGTGACTTTGAGGGTTCGTAGAATTAAAAGTCCAATTTTCAGAAAATAAAAATCGTACTTTATTTCCGCAGGAATACACTGTTCAATTCTCACGTAACATTACGTCTCATACACACAGTCTACAACGTACTGATCAGTTCCCAACACTCGTGTTACACAACTGTTTCAGATCGTCACTTCCTTAAATACCTCATTCGTAATTCGAGAGATTTCCAGAACAATAAAGAACCCGAAATAATCCAGATGTTACCAGTAATTACCATATATCGCACTTCGTTTCGGTAAATCTTTTACCTCAGCTATCTTGAATTGCAGTCTCTTCGTGTACACTAGCCGCGCTATTGTTAACTGCTTGCATACCCTACTCCATAAATGCAGGAGTACCTCAAGGTAGTGTCTTTGGGCTCCTGCTTTTCCTTGCATATATACACTTCCAACCCTGAGAGGCTGCAACCTCTAGCTATTTGCCTACGATACTGCCGTAACAACATCAAAGCAACATGACATCGCAGTGCAACAGACTCAGTTATTCGCGGATATGCTGATTGCCTGGTTTGTGACCTGGTGGTTAAAACTCAATGCCACTAAGTTCCAAGCCGTCACTTTCACACGGCGAGCACTACAGGATGTACTCAACTTAATTCTAGGTGATGCAAATGTACCCTGGTCTACACAGACAACATACCACGGCATACTTCTAGACATGCGCCTTACATGGAAAGAGCACATAACAGCTGTGGCTAACAAAGTCAGTAGAAGGATGGCCATGTTGTATCCACTTTACAACCCCAAATCACCTATGGCTCTTCGCAATAAGTTACTACTCTACAAGCAAGCACTAAGGCCGGTGTTGACTTACGCCTGCCAAGTCTGATGTGCTGCTGCCAAAACACATCTCTCTAAACTCCAAATCCTCCAAAACCGTTACCTTCGGTCTGCAGTCGCAGCCAACTGGTATATCCCAAATGCCAACATCCATGCAGATCTATCCTTCCCTAAGTTACTGACTATATCCTACAGCTGTCCCACAGTTTCTATTCGAACCTCCCAAACAGCTTCAACAACCTGATCCGAGGACTTGGAGAGTATGATCTCAATCCAGGAGAAACATATAAGAAACCCAGACTTGTGCTAGGACCCCCATATATTCTGACCTCCTATATCTTGCTATACTGTTCTCCATCATTAACTTAATCAACCATTCACATCCTTAACTTAAATACCACCATTAATCCACCGTCATAATATAAATTAAACCCTCAATATGCCAGTAAGGGACCTAGTCCCGGTATGGCAAGAGTCGAAGGACCCTCCTTTGTGGAGGACTCTCCTTCAACGACCTCAAGGCTGTGTGTGTGTCTTTATTACCATGAAATACTATCCGCCGTCTGTTATCTAATTGCGCCAAAAACTTTATGCCCGTTCCGCGACAATGTAATACAAAACTACATAATTAGAGAGTAAATGTAAAATAAAACCAACTAATTAGAGCTTACTGCAAGAAGCACATGTAATAATGATGTGAATGGTAATTAGGACATTAATGTAACATAAAAAGAAGGTAACTGGTCGTCCACTACGATGATACATATTCAAGAGCATTCAATTACTAAGTGATTCGCGCTCATGGCAAAGCCTACAGGCAATCATTAGTACAAAAGTCAAAGATAAATATGTGCAATGTTTAATGCCCACTTACTACATGCGGCACCACAGGCGATGATACTGATGATACATGAAATGAAGATGGAGTACCGCTGGCATGAAATGGCGGAAGAAACTGGAGATTCCAGATAAAACCTGCTCTAGCGGCATGTTACCCACCAAAAATCTCTTTGCACCTGCCTGGAATCGAACCCGCGCCACCTTGGTGAGATCAAAGATAAAGCTGAGTTCAGAGAATGTAATCAAAGCATAGGACAGAGATAGATGAATATAATGTATAAAAGTCCAAAAATAGGCAAAGAGGTACAATTGATATTCCTTTGTTAACAAACCCTTACGATCGCTTGGATATCATCTGTCCAAACATAAGTAACACAGTAAACATCCTCGCTACTGGACCTGCATGTGACTGTACAATAGAAAGAGTAGCCATAGTTCTTTGAGTCATTATTCTCTCTTATTTTAATTATATGGAGCTTCTCTCGCTTTGAAAGTCACGCCTTGCTACTGGACCTACATGTGACTGTGCAATAGAAAGAGTACTAAAGAATAGCCTTAGTTCTTTGAGTCATTATTCTCTCTTATTTTAATGAACATTATTATTTGTAGCTTCCCTCACTTTGAAAGTCATGCCTCGCTACTGGACCTATGTGTGACTGTATAATAGAAAGAGTACTAAAGAGTAGCCTTAGTTGTTTGAGTCATTATTCTCTCTTATTTTAATGAAAATTATTAGTTGTAGCTTCCCTCACTTTGAAAGTCACGCCTTGCTACTGGACCTACGTATGACTGTACAATAGAAAGAGTACTAAAGAGTAGCCTTAGTTCTTTGAGTCATTATTCTCTCTTATTTGATTGAAAATTATTTGGAGCTTCCCTCGCTTTGAAAGTCATGCCTCGCTACTGGACCTACGTGTGACTGTATAATAGAAAGAGTACTAAAGAGCATCCTTAGTTGTTTGAGTCATTATTCTCTCTTATTTTAATGAAAATTATTATTTGTAGCTTCCCTCATTTTGAAAGTCATGCCTCACCACTGCTTAGGTCCATTGGTGTAAATCTAATTTGGGGTTCTAACCTGACAAAAGGAAAAGGTGGATAGTATAGTAGGCATCGTTCACTTCTGGTAAACTATCACCCCTAGATTTATATGGGATGTAACCATATCCCCCTTACGAAACATGGTAGCTGTATTAATATTACATGTTTCAAAAGTAAACGAAAATCTGCAGGCCTTTTCTTAATTATGATGTTGCGCAAAAAAAAAAGTGGATATTGTGTGCCTAGACATACATTTAAGCTCAAAACGGAGTGCTACACTGCTAAGAAAAAGTTTGTGTTTTAATTAGCTCCTTGAGTTTAGTAGAAGAGACATATAGGCACATTGTAGTACATAGGGGAAGAATTGCTATGTTTAGGAGAATGAAATATGGCAGCACATTTAGTGAAACAATGAGCATTCCAATTACTGGAAGTGAAATATTAGCTCTTTTAAAAATAGTGACATAGAATTAAATGTTGGAACAATTGAGATGCAAGTGATAGAAAATTTATTGGACAAGAATGAAAGGTATAGAACAGATAGGAGAGCTGACAGCATTAAAGACATCAGAGTCAAGGTTCAAAGATTAAGGCAACCACAACATTGGCCACAACATTAAACTGTTAAAATCTTTAAGTACACCCATAGAATTGGATATTTGGGAAAAAATATTCATAAACAAAAACCGTGATAAAGTTATAAATTTTGAAATCCCGGCATTAAATGAAGTATTAAAACTTAGTGCCCCTAACACCAGATGGCAGAGTGATCGGAGCTCCGTAGTAGTGGAAGAAGAGGAAGGTTCATTTAGTCACCAAAAAGCTGAGGATGAGATCGAATGATCTTGAAAATGTTTCAATTATACAAGTGAAGTTAGAGTGTAAACATAGTGACTCATTAATCAAACTCAAATATGAAGAATACTTCACTGTTAATAATGCTTCTGCTTTTAATATTTAATCAGTGGAATGACCAAAAGTTAACAAGAAGTTCTGCTATGCTGTTGTATGTCATACTACTACAAACCTGATGTAAACACTTGGGAAGGAAGAGACAGTGGGTCAGAGAAGTTCTGCAAATAAAAGATAGCACCCATTACACATCACTGTCTCTCTTCCCTCTGGAAGTAGTCTGACATACGTTATAACAGCAGATATGGGTATAGGAAGATCAATCTCAGCGGAATTGAGAAGTATTTGGCAACTATAAGGGAGGTAGCTCAAACTGAGATAGGAACAGCGATGTTGCAGATTATCAAGAGAAGAGTTTAAGAGTAGTGGATGGAAAGTAATGCGCTAGGAGAGGTATAAACAATACAGGCTTTTGGAAGCTACAAGATAAAGACATAGAAATATAAACTCTCTTACAAGGAACACGTTTGACCTCAAACGCTCTAACACATGCTTAGAATAACAAACAACTAATAAAACAACAGTGTGCTTCAAAGCTCTGCACTTGTCTAAGCTCTATATCAGAAGTGTTGCTAATTATGTAAGACTGCAATGTGCTGAAGCACAAGTGAAGATACATGAACGTTATTTCATCACCAAACTTCACTCTGTAATTCCTTTCATGGAAGTTTTGGATCTAAAAATAATGAGAAATAAAAACAGAATAAACTTTGGCATTTCCAGAAAACCAACACAGACAGACAACTACATAAAAGCTAATGATCCCACAAACAGGCAATCTTCAATAGTTTAATACTGAGACTGGTCAGCATCTCTCTCACAGCAGAAGAATACAAAACAGAATACAACAAAATTATTGAAATAGCACAAAAAATGACTTTCCCAAAAAAGTGAACTTAGTAAAAAAAGAAGAAGCTAATAAAGGAAACCACAACCCTCTCAGCTACAGAAACTAATATGATTTTCAAAAAATTCACTTACCATCTATGGGCCTTCGATAAATTCAAAAAAGTCTTCAAAAACCAAAACACTCAACTAGCACCAGTCAACCATTACTCCTTAAAAAACCTAATTTGCCCAAACATCAATGATGCCATTCCATCTAACAAAAAATCTGGTATATATCAAATTGAATGCAGTGACTGTAGTCAAATTTATATTGGAAAAACCAAAAGAAATTTAGAAACAAGAGCAAAGGAACACTTTAGGAACATAAAATATAAACAATTACAAAAATCAGCAGTGGCCACGCATTTTTGGGAAAAGAACCACAGCATAAATCCAGAACCAAAACTACCAAAACATACAACAGGAAAATAAAAACTATCCACATGGGAAAAAATCTTCATTTCAAAAAATAGGAACAAAGTATTCAATTTCGACATCCTCCAGAAAGATTTGTTTCCTTGAACCGCCACCAGAGAAGACCTATGACAAAATATCGTCAACTACACCAATGAGGACCAGTCGATGGCAGGTTGAGGATAGAGGCAAAGTCTCTGAAACATGTTCCGGGAAATTTAAAAGACTTTAGCCTATATACGACTAGTATGAAGAAATTATTAATTTCCATTAATTATAAATATTAAAAGCAGAAGCATTATTAACAGCGAAGTATTCTTCATATTTGAGTTTGATTTATGAGTCACTATGTTTACACTCAAACTTCACTTACTTGTTGTTGTATAACTGAAATGTTTTCAAGATCATTCGATCTCATCATGAGATTGAATGATCTTGAAAACGTTGTTGTTGTATAATTGAAACGTTTTCAAGATCATTCAATCTCATCATGAGATCGAATGATCTTGAAAACGTTTCAGTTATACAACAACAAGTAAGTGAAGTTTGAGTGTTTCATCAATTAACTAAAATATTAAAAGTGTTGTTCAGTGTCATTAATCGACTCTTTAAATTTAATTCACTCTGTAATTTACAATTTTCTGCATCAAAGTATAAGTCTATGTTGCAATATGCAGGTTATGTCTTTGACATACCCATATCACCACTTCCAAATGTAATTAACGTGGCTTTTCATACAGACTGTGTGAATATGAACGTGATTTGGAATGTGATAATGTGGCTTTAGTGAAGAGTGAACATTGCTCTGTTACTTTTGTTTTAATCACTTAATAGAAATCCTGTAACTGTACTTTGAAGACTAATGTCACTGTCAATGGTATAGTATATGCATGTTTAATGCTTTACACACAGGGTTTCAGCATTGTTGGTTGAAAATATAATTATATACTGACTCATTGAATTACATATAATTTCCCTCTTGTGGTAGTACAAGGGTAATCCCAAAACTAAGGTGTCCAAAGTGCTGGGGTCGCAAGAAAACTGTTTGTGTTGGTATTGGCCATACTGCTTCTTTCCTGCCCCCTTCCACTCTCTTCAGATGCCACTACACATCTGCTGGGGCTCAGTCTTGGTTTGGCAGCCAGTTGTAATGGAGCTCCCGTTAGCGAGTACTGCCAGGCACGAATTTTGTGCAGTTATTAGTTTTTAAGTGCAAAAGAGGTAAACCAATTGAAATTCGACAGTTGGTGGAAGTGTATGGAGAGTCTTGTATGTATGTCAAAAATGTCCGCAAGTGGTGCAGAGAGTTTGCAGATAGTTGCACAGAAATTCACCACAAGGAAAGATGCAGGAGAGGGAGACCGTCAATTCCAGACAAAACAACTGCACAGGTTGAACAAATCGTCCTTCAAGATCGGCATATCACTTTCGATGAGCTGTGCATTGTTGTTCCTGAGGTTTTTCGAAGCACTACTCACAGGACTTTGACCAAAGAATGTAATTTCGGAAGGTGTGTGCAAGATGGGTCCCAAGAATGCTGACAGAAGATCAAAAAGGCAACGCACTGAAAGTTCCTGCCAATTTCTTCAGTACTATGCTGACAAAAACTTTTGGATTCAATTTTTTGGAGTCAATTCAACTTTTGAATTCAACCTTTTGGATTCAATAGTCACAGGTGATGGAACTTGGGCTTTCTGCTTCACACCGATAAAACAAAAATCTTGTGACTGGCAGCATTCCGGTTCACCCAAGCTACGAAAGTTCAAGAGAACACAAGTCTACCAGTAAAGTAATGGCAACTGTGTTTTGGGTTCGAAAGGGGATATTGTTGGACTTCATGGATCCTGGGACAACAATCAATACTGATAGGTATTGTCAGACATTAAGAAAACTCATATGTGCCCGTCAAACTGTGAATCTCCTGCATCAGTTTGGATGGGAGATCATTATCCACCCTATAGTCTGGACTTAGTGCCCAGTGACTACTACTTTTTTCCCCAAATTGAAAGAACACTTGACTGGAAGGTATTTTAGCGACGACGACGAGGTGAAAGATGAGGTCCAACACTTCTTCAAGAGCATGGCAATAGACAGGTATAACATGGTCATACAAAAACTGTCACAGTACTTACAAAAATGCATCGATCTAAATGCCAATTATGTGGAAAAATAGAAAAATGTTCAAGCTTAAAATCAATATACCATTTGTTGTCATTTGTTTAAAAAAATTGGAGACCTTAGTTTTGGGATTACCCTCGTAATATCTTGCCACTTTGTTTCTCTGTATTAAAACGTCACTGGTGGTAGAATGCAAAGTCTTGCATGGAAATGATACAGACCACTGTTATTTTAATGGCTCTTTGTTATTCTAAGTATGCTTTTGTATGGTTTTGAGTGCTTGAAGTTAAACGTTTCTCTTGTTGGTGCAATAGTGAGTAAGAGCTTTTTGATTTTCTATGTTCAGATAAAAATATCATGAGAAAGAGAAGCACATAGATAAGAGGTGTGAAAACTGGTACTTGGAGATTAAAAGGTTTTAGAAATGATTTACCCAAGTCTCTTATGCGGCAATACAGGATATTGAACATATATTTGTATGGACATATGGACCAAAGTTAGCAGAAAATGTGTTACAAATAGTTTGTTTTGTAAAGAGAGTATGAAATTGGGCCAAATTTTAGCTAATGTTAACAGGAAAAAGAGAATTGGATAATGTAAACAGAAAATACAGTAATGAGCAGATTCTAATATGTTAAAAATGTATGTGCTGAAATTGTAAATAGGATATGGCAAGCAATGAGCCACATCATACACAAATATAGTTTGATTAGTGTTAAAAATGTCTTAATAGTATCCCAGGGCAATACTGCACTTAAGTTTTCTGCTGAGTTGGAAAAGCTCTGATATACAAATGTTCCAATTATGGACTATCTTACCTTCTCAGTACAAACATTACACCCGTCATCTAATTTGGCTCAGATCAGTGTGTGATACATTCACAGCAAAACTGTCTGATCCACTCCCTTAGTATCTGCAAGATATACAGAGAATGGTCACAATACCAGCGGAAAAGTCTGCAAACATCATCGTCAACATCTGAAGAATCACCTGGAGAGGACGCCGATCGGTGATTTTCATCTTTGCCTGTTGCAGTTTCCAATCATTTCGAGAGACTCAATTCGAAGTTACCAGTACGGAAGCTGTCCTCCTCCATTGAGGATGTGGAGCGGGTAGATCCTGTCCTCACTGCCCAAACGACAGTGAGGAAAAGGCACAAAAAACCCGGTGAAAGTGCTAGCCCAGCCCCAAAGAAAAGGAACAAAATGATTCGACCACCACTGGGCAGGTAGCTTTTGTCATGGCAAGTTGATATTGAAAGTAGTAATTTTTATGCCTTTTCGTATTTTATTGGTAATTATAGCTCTTTTATTGTTTTTTTTAACTCATTTGAGCTTATTTATTTTACTTTCATTTTGTTTTGATCTGTTTTTTAAATTAAATTTTGATTAATTTATATGTGGCTATTACCATGAATTATTTTATGTAAGGGCGCTGATGACCAAGCAGTTGAGCGCCCTTGGTCACAATGCACATTTGCGAAGACCAGCTAAGTTTCCTATCCAAGGGAACTTTTGTCATCTGTAAATGGAAGTACATCAGAGCGCGGTATTTGTCTCCTACTCTTGACCTGAGTGACTGAGAAATGAAAACTGTTCTTCAGAACTCCAATCTTGCAGATTGTCTAAAGGTATTGTGAATCACGGCAAATCTAGAGGGAAGAGGGGTCACCCTCACTTCACCAAGCAAAATATTAACAATAAAATACTTGCTGTAACATTAATTTCAAATAACTTTTTAAAAAATGGACACAGATTTACAAATGAATATATAAGCATTACTTTTTTATATTTAGTAATTTATGAAAGGTCATTGGATGGTATCTTACAGTGCCATGTCTGTCTGAAAGACTTGGGACTTCACAATGGTGAAAAAATTATGAAAATAGGTTGACTGGTAGTACATCCAGTGACCTTGTAATACATTGACAGATCAATCAGTAGTATGTAACATGGAGATGTCTGGAAAATAATCTCCAGTGGACTATGGCATAACAGTCCTTTTATAGTACCAACAAGCTTGGATAAAATATCAAATTTAATATCCTGATCACTCACAAGTCACAAAAAGCATGCAATGCTAACTGAACTTTGTTCCCAAAAACATTCCAACTTCAGCCACCTTTAAAAGAATTAACGCGCCGTTAGGCGCACACCTTGGCACACTATTGGTCGCTTAGGGCCTGGGAGACTTGCACTATATTTATGTAGTTATATGCCTGTATTTCTTTTTGTTTTAATTTTTTCTTTTTTCCCCTATTTTTGGCTTTATTTAGGTTAGTTATACATGACATTTATTAGTATAATCATACTAAATACTAGGGGCATTCAAAGATTGGCACTACAACCTTTTCTTGTAGTGAACAAGAAAGTTCATTTATTGAACAAATTCATTCAGGTAACATTACAGGTATTCTCCGCCAATGTCTGTGCACTTTTTTCATTGTTCTGGCAGCTTCAATATTAGCACAGCAAACCATTCTCT
The DNA here is from genome assembly GCA_030765055.1 of Mantis religiosa. Classification (NCBI taxonomy): domain Eukaryota; kingdom Metazoa; phylum Arthropoda; class Insecta; order Mantodea; family Mantidae; genus Mantis; species Mantis religiosa. The sequence continues at coordinate 147,391,309 of CM060958.1, read as the reverse complement.
GGGGGTATCTCGACACCACTGATGGACAATTGCATGAATTCATAATCAGTGGTGAACTTCTTAACCCACATGACCTCTTTCATCGAATCAAATAGGGCATAGTCACTACGAGCCAAATTGGGTGAATATGGAGCAGTGGCAGCAGAGTAAACCCTAGTGTACAAATGATGGCCATGGTCTGGTGACTGCATGTGGTCGTGCATTTTCTTGACTCATTGACAGTGACCAGTTTTGCAAAGAACTCCTCTGGATCTGCATTATACTGTTGCAGCAACTGTTGGCATACCTCCACATGCTTCTGTTAGTGCACATTGGTGAGGGTATATGGCATCCACTGTTCATCATCAAATCTTCATGGGTTATTTGTGATAAACCTGTTGTGTGCACTAATTCATCAAATAAGATTTGCCTGTCATTGACAAGCTGGGTATTGTTTGGTTTGCATGCAGTTGCTGGATGCCCAGTGCTTTTGTGTTTTTCAGCACAGTCAATGCTGTATTTGACTTCGGACACCCAACGAAAGATGGACCTGTGACTTGGTGCAGACTCCCTACATATGGCCACTAAACTCTTGTGGTTGCCTGAAGCAGTCACTCCTTCCCTCCAGAGAAACCACACAGCCCACCTTTGCCTGTGCTTGTCTGTTTCCATATTGTTTCACTGATGTCCACAAGCATATTCACAAGATGGTACATTTGCTGTTCCAGTGCACCATCTATGGGAAGTAGCAACATCATCTGGTGGCAGTAGAAGTACTATTGCCTATCTTAACCCATACATTGAAACGTATTTTAAACTGCTACTCTGCAGGAGTAATTTTGGGAGTGTCAACCATTACTGAACGAACTAAATACATCACTAAAATAAAATATGAATAGAGTATGCATTATAAGTTGTAATTATATAAAGCTAGGAGTCTCCCAGGCTACGTGTGACCAACAGAAGGTTAATAAAGCAATGACAAGTTACAAAGAGCTTCAATGGAATACCTGACCTCTTCTAGCAGTTTTGGTTAAGATTCTGCTAATAGCCTATCTTCTTTTATCCTTTGAATGTTGTTGTTAACTCACTTTCTGCTATGTCACATTCATACAAAGTTTACAATTGATTTTGAACTAACTTCCCAATGAGCTGGGGCCTTAAAACTTCACTCAGAACTGGACGACAATGCAATATAAATCCTTCCAAGAAAATCCCTCCTCCCCAAACTATCCTTTACCTTCATAGAAAACATTTTTAAACTTTACTATGAGCAAGAAACTTGAAACTAAACTGAATGACAATACAATATTAACTACAATTAAAGTGGTTGAACCAATATCTGTCATAAATATGGAAGGATGCCCATAAATAGCATCCGATTTTATATCTTTGCATGTTTCGATACAACAATAAAACATAAATCAATGTACAATGACATATCTTGTCCATTATAGTGGAATCACACTGAATGAGTAAATGAAATGCTGCCACATGTAAATCAATCTGTGAATCAATACCAAATTTGATTTGATACTGTTCAACAAATCACAGCGCTTGGTAGTAACACCACCTATTTTGAAGCCTGGGTACTTGTTCAACTACCCTCGTATTGTATGGTTGGTGCATGGAAAACGACGCAATATGCAGCAACATTGCAAATGTGCAATTATATACAAATCTTACGTCTAATGACAATCTTGTCCTGTCCAATAGTACATTGTGTATATACAGTCTTCCTGCCATAAGCATAATATTTATTTATGCTACTGTAATATCTTGCTTCACAGCTTTGTGACTTTTGTATGTTACACAGAATAAGAAATTTAAAAAAAAGGGTATTAAGGCAATGCATTGGTGAAATTTGATAAAAAAAAAAAGGTGACATAAACTTTGCTTTTTGCATATTTATTACATTTACAGCTTGTACTTTCTTTCTACAAAATTGATTTTGATATAAAACCAAATCTTAAAGCCATAAATGGCTATTTAACATTTGGTAAAGCCCATGCTGAATTTTAAATTGCATTTCTTAGTTGACATGGTTCGACACTTTCACTGCTCAAAATGCTCCTTAAACCACAGTTTATAATTTTTTGTTTTATTTATTTAGAGTCGCTTTAACAACTAGGTAATATCGCGACTATTTTTATAATACAGTGGTATACAATAAATGTTTAAATTTATTAGCCTGAAATTTTCAGCAGAGCTCAAGGAATTATGCATCGGTTGAAAAGAATCTAATCTATCATTCACATAACTCTGTAATTATGCTGGCATATTGTCATTAGCTGAGCTGATGGTAATAATATTGCTAAAATAAGACCTCAAGCTTTCCAGCGACAAATATACTTTGGGAAACAACCAAGGTGAAAAGACAATCTCTCCCATCATCAGGATATTTGTTAAATGTTATAGCCAGAAATGAAACACTAGATATAACACAAATATAAATAAAGACAAAACACTATCAAAATTTGCATTACTGAACAAAAGACTGTTTTGAGTAAATTAAATGCCAGGCCAGGAGATGGCATGAGTATAGAAAATTAATTGGGTCAAAGAAACGTAACTACTTAACTTCATGATCAAGCTGTATAGATCTGTGCTTCTTAAGCCAATTGATTTCCATTTTTGAGGCCGGTTTCCACGAGGAGCTGGACTGAAATCCAACATCACGATTAAGTGTGCTCCTCTCAGAGGAAATGGCCAAAGCCTACTTAATTCTCCGCTCCCAGTAACTGTTGCAGATTGCCAAGATGGTTGTCTCCCGAAAATTGGCTCTATGGTCGTTATCACAACAATGACCTGCCAGTCCAGACTTCTCAGGTTGCATTAAACGAATGCTCTGTTCATGTTCGTTTATTCTGGTAGCAATTGTCCTTCCAGTTTGTCCTATATGCGGTGTCCCACATTCACTGGGAATGTGGTACACTCCCGGAACTTGGAAGTCCAGTTTGTCTTTCACTGGTCTCAACAGATGTTTAACCTTTGGAGGTGGCTTGTGTATGGTCCTGATGATGTATTTGGCTTTCACCTGGCTTACTTGCCGAGAACTTGAGTATAATAACAATGCTGTTATTGCTGCTGCCTGCCGCTAGTGCTAAAGCAAGCCAACCTGTAAGTTAAGAAGCAGTGGAAACCTCTACAGACCAGTCCCATGTGCTCTAGTGAAATTAAACATAAGTTAGTGTCGTATCAACCGTTTTAGTGACAATATATTGAGTTTAGTATAACTTGGTAATGCTATTTTGTCAAAATACTTTGTTAACATTAGTAGAAATGCTTTTATTAGACATTTCTTGTAGCTGTAAGGGGACTATAGTAACCTAGTAGCTTCAAGCATTAGGTGGTTGCTATGTCATGAATTTGAACTTCTATTCTTTTGATCAGTAGAGGAACAATGAAAGATAGAAAGAAAAGAAGAGACTAATGATTTTCAATTTACAAAAAATGAAAGAATCTGAAAATTCAAACCAATAACCAGAAACATCTTGGAAATGGCTAACTTCAAGATTTTGTTTATCTCTTACAGGTTTCTTCACAAAGTTCTAGATTTACATTTTATTTGTAATGACAATATCTTAACTATATGGTATTGTAATCAAAATCATCAGACATGAAAAGACCAAATTTTTTAAAAAAATTTTCCCTGTAGAGCGTATTTTGGGATATGGGGAATTTTCCTGAAAAGGTTTGTATCAATGCTAAACCATCGACTTCCAAGTTTGGTATTTGAGTGACTTTTCATTATCAACTTATGTTGTCAGAGACAAATGGACATGTGCATTAACACATGTGCATGGATTTTTACCCCGAAAAGTCTGTTTTTACATTTAAGGGTCTCTAGATACACACTTCTGGTGATTAGGAATGTATTACTACAGAGGGGATTTGGCAGCAAAACCTGTGGTTTACTGTACCTAAGCCCCAAATGGGCCGTCTCAGTAGCATAGATGATAGCATGTCTGCCTCTCGTTCAAGAGGTCCCAAGTTCAAATCTCAGTCAGGGTGAGTTACCTGGATAAGGTTTATCCCGGGGTTTTCCCTTATTCTTAAAGATGAATATCGGGTCTATGGACCTTGGGCTCATTTGAGCACCCATTTCATTCATCGTGCGATATGACTTGATGTTGGAGGACGTAAACAAAAGGCATCCCTGGGAGAAAGGATGAGGTGAGAGGAGCCACAGGAGTTACAACAGCGCCAAAACACCCACCGACACTTCTACCCTGAAAGATATCACCAGATGACAGATGATGTGAAATAATAATGGAGGAACAGGAAATTCAGGGGGATGTAATTAACCTACCCAGTATTCACCTGGGGACCCAGGAAAACCCCGAAAAAACACATGGATCAGGTAGGGCTGCCACAGAAATCAAACCTGGACCTCCCGAACGTGGACCACAGACAAAACCATCTGAGCCATCCTGCTCGGTTATTTCTGGTGAAATCTCAACTTCAAAATTTTAGGTGAAATGCAACACTTTTCCTGTTAACTTGATATAATGTAGAAAGTAAAAATATACAACACTTTGCCCGAAATTATGTTCCATAGTTCATATTGAAAAAGTTGAAAATACCTTTTCTCCTGAAGTAATTAAAATTAAGAAATGCCTGTACAGCACTTTTATTTTATATTTTGTTTAGAGCTTAAATTAAGAATGTAGGAGCAATATTATTGACCACAAGGTCCAAGGAGCATTCCATATTACATCAAAAAGTGATAAAATATTAATAAACTATCATCTTAACAAGCGCGTTATGCAGTATGCTTTGTAGATGTGGTAATACATTCCAAGTTATCACGAGAAAACTGCATTTTTTGTATTTTCACAGATGCATTGCTTTAACAAAGTGGTAATTCTTCATGTATAAATTTAAATACCAACATAAGAGCATTGGATAAAATCTATCTTTATCAGATCTTCCAACACACTTAAAACACACTAAATGTTGCAAAATGGACATCACCTTCACATTGCAGAGTTACATCTACAAATATCAACAGATTCAAATAATTATTTCTAAATACTGTTTTAATATCACATGATTCAGATTGTCTACTGGAGAACTCTCCAGTTTATAAGCACATTTCAGTGATGAATCTCACATTTGCACCAACTGGATGCTTTCACCAGCTGGTGCTAGCCCTTGGGTACTGCTCCCTTTTTTGAGAAGATGAAATCATTAGCCAGATTGTTGTCATGGACCACCTCTGCATTGAGCTCATAACCCTGGTTCAGCATGTATTGAAGTACTGCATCCTTACCTTCAGGCACATGGATATATTCCACTGACATTGTCTGCAAAAACACAACAACACTTACATAAACAGTGGAAAGGATGGAGGTTAACAATAAGAGTTCAGACTTTACCCACATGGCATGGCAGCATTATCCTGTCACAGTACCACATTCAATGGCTTGTAAGATATGGAACATTTTCAGGTGTAACATGACCCAGATAATCAGCACATTGGTCAGTTTGCCTAATCACATCAAGATATGAATGATCTAAAATTGTGTGACAGAGGCAGAAAGATGTATAAAAGAAACAGAAAGCCATGAATCAAGAAGACACAGAAGTCAATCTGCTCCTACTCCATACATAAGAAGATTCCATATCGTCCCCCAGGGGCCTACTGCGATAGGTACGGGAATTGGCGACCCCAGGGGCTCGAGCCAACCTGACACCCTCAATGTGGGTTCCTCTTAGTAGTGCGTGGAGACCCGTGTCAGTGGAAGGGTTTGTCCTGGTGGCTGAGGGATGTGCATCTGAGCTCGTTTCCATCTTCTTCTGAATTCGGGGAGGGTGCGCATTTCCAATGCACTACTTTGGTTTCTGCTTCGCCTAAACAGGAGGTTGGGGACTAGCCCGCCCCTAATCAATCGGCCAGGACTGGGTACTGTGCCGAACTCCAGGGTGAGTGGGACAGCGAGCCCGCTGTGTGGCCCTGTCATCCCAGTGGGATGGCCCCTTGTCGGGCTCTGTGGTGCATGGGGAGTGCTGGGGGATGAGGCTTGTTCCATTTATTATGGTAAACCGCAATTTCAATAAGAATATGAAGGGTGGAAAGGGAATTTTCGGGATCAATGTGGGGAGGTGGTTGAGTGTGGTCCTCGCCGTTTGGTGACTGAAGGAACGGAAGAAGGCAGGAAATTTTCTGCTGTTAATCCGTTTTTAATACAGAAGGGCCAGGACAATATGGCTGGTGCAGTGCGGTCCTGTACTGGGTCAGGGAGTGGCGCGCTGCTGGTGGAGGTGGTTTTGGCATCCCAGGCGGCTGGGATACAGGGATCCGACATGCTGGGCAGTTGTCCTGTAGGGGTTGAGTTGCATGACACCCTGAATTTCTCGGGCGGTGTTGTGAACACTGGTGCGTTGTGTAACAGAGAGTGCGAGGGGAGGTGGTCCCTACTCGTACCCTGTTCTTGACCTTTGATTGGATGGATCTGCCACAAAGGATAAAGGCGGGATGTGAGGTAGTGGAGGTTGGACCATAGTCTTAACCCTCTGAGATGCTATGGGTGTTGGCAGTTCGGTCACACTGGTGACTTATGTAGAGGAGTGCCTGCATGTGTCGGCTATGGAGACCTCATGCATGAGAATGCATGTACATCGCCTCCTGCATGCGTTGGCTGTGGCGGTGAATATCCATCTGGTTCACGGGAATGCCCCCATTATGTTGAGGAGTGGACTGGCCCTCTGTGGCCAGTTCCCATGCCTGCGGCTGTGGCGGCTGCCCTGTCACTGGAACGGGAGGCTGGTGCTCAGACGTGCGATGTGAACGGGGCAACTGTGTCAGAGAGGGTTCTGGTGCCTGGATTGCAAACAGATACATCGCCGACGGCACGCACAGCTCCATCCACATCACCTGGGGCTGCTCCAGGTGGGAACACCTCAGTGGGGTCGCCTGACAAACCATCGACGTCTGGCAACGGGACAGAATTGCCCGTGATGTACCAGAAGTGGAGTTCAAGACCCACTATGACGGAGCTGCCTTTCTAGGGGAAGGCGCGGGGTCTGATCCTGAGGGGATCAGGGGAGGAAGAGGTCCGGGAGCATCTCCGAGATCATCTCCGGAGTCATCAACTGGAGAGGATTCAAACCGGCGATATTCATCTTCGTCGGTCATGGTCTCCAGTGGGTTCGAGGCTCTCGATATGAACGTTCCAAAAGCAAAGGAGTACTCCTCCACAGGGGATGTGCAGCGGGAGGATTCCTGACCATGCTGCCGGAACGGCGGCAAAGAAAAGGCAGGATAAACCTGCGGAGGCGGTTAGCCCAGCACCAGGGAAAAGGGGCAAATTGATCCGACCACCGCTGAGCTCTGCATAGTGTGTATATTTGTTTGACATCGTATCCCACTGCTGTCACCATGGCTGTCCTACAATGGAGCATGCGAGGATTGGGAGAACATCGATCAGAGCTTGAACATTTGCTCAATGAGTACGGCCCCTTGTTGGTATGGGACTAGGCTGCGACCGTGGGACAATTTTAAGGTCGGATGCTGTACGCCACTGAGGTGTGATGTTGAGGCGGAAGAGTGCATTCCTGCTCACTGGGGCGCTGTGGTGCTCCTCGGGGATGACAAATTTGTGGATCCGATACAGCTGCAATCTGACATCCAATCTGTGGTTGTGGGGATTGGGCTGCCATCAACCGAGTTTTGCATTTGCAATGTATACCTGCCTCCATCTGTTGACCTCTCATTTACTGACCTTGAGGATCTTGTTTCCCGGCTACCAACACCGTTTCTCGTGGTGGGAGACTTGAATGCCCATCACCCATTTTGGGGCTCGGGTCGGGCGTGTTTGAGAGGCAGTCTCATTGCGGAGTTCATGGAGAGCGGTAGCTTGGTTCTCCTGAAAACCGGGAAGCCAACGTTCCTTTCGGACTCCTTTAGCACCCGTTCCCACATTGATTGTTCGTCCCAGTTAGCAGTTTCATTGCAATGGAATGACATATGTGATTTGTATTCCAGTGACTGCTTTCCATGTCTCCTTGGTCTCTTGGCGTATACCTGGATGGCACTTTGACAGTGCCAGCTGGAACCTTTACACCCAGTTGGCTGTCTTTTATTGCAACGAGCGCAATTCTGTGAATGATTTGGTTGATCATCTCACAGGGAGGGTTCTTTCCGCTGCAGAACGGTCTATTCCACATTTGGCTACCCACCCCGGTCAATTTCCTGTCCCATGGTGGACCGACGACTGCCAGAATGCTATTCGTGCTCGTAGACCTGCTCTAGGGGGTGCTCCAGCGGCACCCTGCCCTGGGTGGCCTGATTGAGTGCAAGAGGGCGCATGCAGGGTCTGGCAAATGATTGAAGATGGCAGGGAGACCTCATGGAACGGTTTTGTATAATCTTTTGGCAGACGTGCACCTTCCTCTGTTGTATGGGATGGGTTGGGACGTGTGGCCGGAGGGTCAACCCACTTGCCAATCGCTGGTTTGGGGACGTCTGCGGGAGTTGTTGATCCGTTTGGCGTGGCTAACACCTTCGGCTGTGCTTTCGCTTGGGTGTCCAGCTCCGATAATTGTGCTGCTGAGTTCGTCTCAGTTGGGACTCGGGTAGAATCACAAGGTTTTGTGTTTGGTTCCAGAAACCTTGAAGATTGTAGCCGCCCCTTCACCTTGGCAGAGTTGGAACGCGCTCTTTCATCTTTGCGACTGACGGCACCAGGACCGGACGGATTCCGCGTTCAAATGTTATAACATCTCTCACCTGAAGGTGTTGGTAGGCAGGGTTACAATGTACTCCGCACACCTGGAACGTGCGTGGATGCCTACCACTCTTCTTTCGGGAATTCTTGAAAGACTGCATTTTCCGAGTAAGGTTTGGCTCCGTTTATTCAAATGTTTCTGTTTATGAGAACAGTGTACCGCAGGGATTGGCACTAGGTGTTGCGTTGTTTGCTATTGTGATTAATTCTTTCTCAAAGCGTGTACCTCTGGGGGTCTCGTCATGCCTCTTTGTAGACGACTTTGCCGTCTACTGTACATCTCAGCGCACACCGTTTTTAGAGCGCCGTCTCTCCAAGGCTCCGTTTAGGGGCACAACTGCTACCGTTTGCAGATGAGACGAGGTTCCTTGGATTGATATTTGATAGAACACTTAGTTGGTCATCGCATATAGCACAACTGAAAGCACGATGTGACCGATCTTTGAATATCTTGCGGGTACTAAGTGGAAAATTGTGGGGAGCGGATTGTACAGTGTTATTGTGACTTTATCGCGCACTCATCCGTTCCAAATTAGATTATGGTAGTATCGTTTATGGCTCAGCACGACCATCTGTGCTGAAGAGATTAGACACAGTCCATAATTGTGGCATATGTATAGCAGTTGGAGCATTTCCAACAAGCCCTGTTATAAGCCTGTATGCTGAATCTGCAGAACCTCCTCTGCAGTACGGTGCAATATATTAGACATTTATGGCTGTGGACTTAAGTGCATGCCCACACATCCAACGTTTACGCCATTCTTTAACACCTTAATGGACGCGCGTTATACAAACACTTCTCTTAAACCAAAGCCACCTGGTTTTCGATTCCAGGAGCTCCTTAGAAAGCTTGATACTGAAATGCCCAAGATGTATCCTAAGGGGGGGGGCGGGTTGTGCAGAGCATCTCACGTAGATCTGGGCATGACTAAATACGATAAATCTACCATGTCTATGTCTAGTATCCGCACATGTTTTTTTTAGAATTTTTATCATGTTATGAAGACCATTTTATAATTTTTACTGATGGCTCCAAGAGCTCAAATGATGTTGGTTGTGCTTATGTGTGTGGAACCAAACCGTATACATTCGGATTTCATACTAGCACTTCCATTTATACTGCAGAGCTTTATGCAATATACCGGGCCATTTTACACGTACGGCGACTGCTTAATCCTGAGTGATTCCCTCAGTGCACTTCAAAGCCTACGGCAGCTGTACAACTACCACCCTATTGTGCAGCGTATCCAAGATGCCCTCCACGTTTTACACGCTTCTGGCGTTAGCATGGTGTGTGCATGGATCCCTTGTCACGTAGGCTTGCAGCAGAATGAAACGGTGGATTCAGCAGCCAAGAGGGCTACCATGAAGCCCAGGGTTGCAGTACCATCTGTGATATTGGAAGTTTTAGGGCCGCATTGCAGAGAGCTGTGCAAACCTGTTGGCAGGAAGAGTGGTCTGCTCTCTGCAGCCACAAACTTAGGTCTGTGAAAGAACTTCAGATTCCCTGGGTTACCTACTGTCGTTCATCTCGTCATGAAGAGGTGAGCTTGGCCTGGTTGCACATTGGGCACTGCGTTTATACTAATAGTTTTCTGTTTAGAAGGGAGCCTGCTGCAGTCTGTCCGTTTTTCAACGAAGCGTTTTCTGTCCAACACGTGCTGCTAGAGTGTTTTTGTCTAGCACACATTAGGATGTCTCTGCAGTTGCCAGCCAGCTTTGCAGAAATGATAGCGGATGACAACAAAGTAGTGGAGAAGGTTTTTAGGTACTTTGCTAGGTTAGACTTTAGAATTTAGTGAAGAGAATTTTTTGTAGTTTTTTATTTATATTTTTTTTTACTTTTGTTGTTTGTTTTTTGTTATGTACTTGTATTTTCTGTAAGTTTATTTACACTTGTTTAGATTTTTAGAAACATTTATATCTGGCTTTTGCCATGACTAATTTTTTAAAGGGCGCTGATAACCGCTGCAGTTGAGCACCCTTATACACATATCATCATCATTCCATATCGTATTCAGCAACAGCAAGTTTTTTTTACTGATTAATTATGAAGCTTGTTTTTAAATTTACCTCATGATGTATGAGAGCCAGGAATCAAGATGATCAATGGCTAAATCAATGGATGTTGACATACAAAGCCACATTTCCTATGTGTAAATAAAGATACAAGGGCTGATCAACAAAGACTGAGACTGATTTATACGTATAGGCAGCAGCACTCTTGTATTGGTATGTTGGTAGCAATACTTTATTTTGTAGACCCTATGTGCATTTCGCATACCAGACAGTGGAGGTGACGCTAGAGGAGCAAACAGCACAATCAAATTCTGTTTTCGTTTAAACCATACAGCCACAGAAACTAATGAAAAGCTGAAGCAAGCGTACAGTGAAGATGCACTACCTCATACAACAGTATTTAGGTGGTTCAAGGACTTCAAAGAAGGCCGACTTGTCAGTGTTAAGCAAGGTGGGCCTGGTGTTTCAGCCTCTGCTGTGACTGATGTCAACATCAACACAGCTGCTGTGACTGTCCGAGAGCATCAGCGTATAACATTACATAATCTCAGTGAAGTGTTGAGAATTTCATATGGCAGTATGTTTACAATTATGAACGACTATCTCTATATGACCCGAGTTTGTGCTCATTGGGTGCCACGTCTGTTGACTCCCAAACGAAAGTCTGTGCGAATGGAGACAAGCTGTGAGGTGCTGCGTCTCTTTGCTGATGGAGGGTATGCATTTTTTAAATCGATTATCACTGGTGATGAGTCATAGCTGCATCATGATCCTTAAGGAAAACAAGCCAGCACAGTGTGGAAATCGCCAGGTTTTCCAACACCAAAAATGGCAAAAGTCGTTCCATCTGCAGGGAAAATGATGGTAATCATATTTTTTGACTGTAATGGAATGATTTACCAGCATGCAGCTCCCCCTCACACTACTGTTACAGCAGTATACTGCACGTCAGTATTGGCTACACTGAGGAAGCACATTGCAAAGAAACGACCAGAGCTTTCTCGGACTGGGTGGTGACTTCATCATGAAAATGCATGGCCTCATGTCGCATGCAGTTCCCTCTCACACTACTGTTACAACAGTATACTACACGTCAGTATTGGCTACACTGAGGAAGCACATTGCAAAGAAACGACCAGAGCTTTCTTGGACTGGGTGGCGACTTCATCATGAAAATGCATGGCCTCATGTCGCATGCAGTTCCCTCTCACACTACTGTTACAGCAGTATACTACATGTCAGTATTGGCTACACTGAGGAAACACATTGCAAAGAAACGACCAGAGCTTTCTCGGACTGGGTGGTGACTTCATCATGAAAATGCATGGCCTCATGTCGCATGCAGTTCCCTCTCACACTACTGTTACAGCAGCATACTACATGTCAGTATTTGTATTTGTATTTATTTCATCCTTTGGAACATAATACATATGTTATAGGACACGTCAGTTCAAGATACAAAGATAAATATAAAAAGTTACATAAGACTAAAAACTGTAACAGATACAGGATCCAACAAAAGTCTAAAATAGAAAAAGCAAATAAATATAAACTATATAAAGACCATAGAGAAATGCTATATAAAAGTAATTGTTCACAAATGTGGAGTTAACTCTACTTCATGATTTAATTCAATTTAATTCAATTCATTTTGTCCTTTTGATTGATATCAGACACATCATAGTATAAAAATTACATTAATGGCCACTGTCATTATTTACAATCACTTAAAACTAATAAACATTTAAAAACTCATTTACAAAATAAAATGAATGTTGCAGTAAAAAGAGTTTTACTCCCTTTTTAAAATGTATAAAGTTCTTCATTTGTTTAATATTTTCTGGTAGCCTGTTGTATAATCTTATACCTTTATTGATAGCACTAGACCTGAAGATTTCCGTTCTACAACTTTGAATGTGAAAGTCATCTTTCTGACGTGTATTGTATTTGTGAATATTGGCATTTTTGTAATTTTGTATTTGTAGTTTATTTTGTTTTACATGGATCACTAATTCCAAAATATACATACATGCTAGAGGTAATATTTGATGTTTTTTGAATAATGGCCTGCAAGATGTTCTGTTATCCACCCCACTTAGTATCCTTATCGCTCTTTTTTGAAGTTTAAAGACTATCTGCCTTTTTCCCCCAGAACACTATACCATATTGTAACTGATTGACTAATAAATTTTATGCCTTAAAAAATACCTCCCTTATGCCAGGTAACCTGTAATATCTTTTCCAGCACCAATATGGTTTTCGACCCGGGAAGTCGGCCGAGGATGCATTAAACTATGCAGCAGGTATGGTCTATGCTTCAGATCGCAAATATGTATTAGGCATATCAATAGATATAGATGGAGCATTCGATAACCTATGGTGGCCATCCTTCTTTACTAATTTAATAAAACTAGACTGCCCTGAGTTTTTATATAAATGTATTCTTAACTACTGTGAAAGCAGGCAAATTACATATACTTGGTGCAAATAATAAATTTACAAAAGTTTTAACAAAAGGCTGTCTCCAAGGATCTGTTTGTGGACCCCTCTTCTGGGATAAAGGTTTAGATCCAATTTTATTTAATATTTCTCATGTAGATGTGCATATGGAGTAGTGGCGTATGGCGATGACATCCTTATACTAATACAAGGAGACAGTAGAAGAGAACTAGAGTACTATACTAATAATGTAATGAATGAAACATACATGCAATGTACCAATAGTAAATTAAGCATATCAAAACAAAAATCTAAATATGTACTATTAAAGGGTAAATTACAAAGGTCTACCGCTGTAAAAATTAACAATGTGTCTGTGTATCATGAGAGAGAAAAGTATTAAATTCTTGGGGGTTCAATTTAACGAAAATATGACTTTTAAAACATAAGTAGATGAAACAGTCGCGAAAGCTTTCAAAATTACAAATAAGGTAATTAGATTAACGACAAATAATGGAAAGATCCCATATAGGGTAATTAAAATATATAATAATGCCATTTTAGCAGCGATAGTTGAATATGGTACTAGCTGTTGGGGCGAGAGGATCCTTTTAGAAACAACCAAAAGGAAAATAAATAGCTTGCAGCGGAAGGTCTTAATAAGGATGTCGGGAGCATTTTCCACTACTCCTACAGATGCACTATTAATCATTCTAGGAATTTTACCTTTAGACTTAGAAATTAGGAAAAGAGCTGCACGTTACTGGCTACGTTGGGAAAACCTTGTCAAAGCTTCCAGTATTTTAGGTTGTAATATAGAAGATGAATTAGATCTAAATGATAAAATATAGTAAGTTTGGTGTACCACAAGGTTCTATTTTGGGTCCTATTCTTTTCTTATTGTTTGTAAATGATTTACAGTCAAATATTACAACTAAAACAATAGTTCAATATGCTGATGACACAAATATATTAATTGAAAGCAATGCACTTGAAGAGCTACAAATCTTATTGAGCAGAATGTTCAGTAATATTTCTAAATGGTTCAGCAATAATAATTTAATTGTAAACTTGGATAAGACACATGTAATTCATTTTCGGTTTCTCAGAATAAGTCTCCTGTACAATCACAATTAATATGTAATAATAAAGTAATTAAGTATGTAAATACACTAAATTTCTTGCTCTTTGGATACAGAGTAACCTAAAGTGGGAGACACATGTTGATCATCTAATTAAAAAACTGAGTACAATTTGTTATAATTTCAGACAACTGGTACACATAGTTCACATAAAAACTCTCAGAAGCGTGTATTTGGCGTGTGCTCACTCCATTTTAAAATATGGCATAACATTATGGGGTAACTCACCACATTGTAAATCATTATTCATAATGCAAAAACGGATTCTAAGAATACTTGGAGGAGTTAAATCAACATCTACGTGCAGACCATTATTTAAAAAATTTAAAATCTTACCTCTCCCATGTATTTTCATTTTTGAAATTTTAAAATTTATAAAGACAAATTCAATGAAAGGAAACTGTCACTGTACCTTTAATGACACAGTTCATAATCATAATACTAGACAGAGAATGGATATTCATGTGAATAGAAGTAACACAAGAGCTCATCAAAACAGTGTAATAAACCTATACCTTGTTTCACGTAAGCTTGCCTGGTAATCTCTTAACGGTCACGTGACCTCATCTCCTCTCATTGGCTGCTGTTTGGTAGAGACTGTTTTGCGGTAAAAATTAGTTCATTATTTAACATGGTGATATATCTTTATATGTTGAAAGAGAATTGTCAAATATTTACTTTCATAACTGTTTCAATTAAATATATTACGCAACAGAGTTAATTTATCTGAAATGCATGTTAATTCTTAAACAAAGTAAAGAGGAGGTTCCTTTGCATCTAGGCCTGCCTTTCTGATTACACAAGAGCACGTGCTTTAGCGGTAGTGAATTACATATATTTGTTCATATTTGTTTATATGAGTTTTATCACTGACCTTGTTCTGAACTGGATTAGTCATGTATTGTCATTAGAAGGTGTACTGTGCGCGTTCGAGAGATACGTTATTTTATCCATCGTTTATTGCGCATGTACTTATTATATGTATAATGGCAGAGTCTACCGCCAGTTTTTCGCTGAAGCATCGTAAGGGTAAGCCATTACAAAGCGGTGAAAAAAGAATTGTGTTGCATGTGTTTAATGCACTCACAGAGAAGAATCCGTCTTTGTTAGTGAGGGAAGTCGAACAGTTGTGCTCCGAACTTACAGGTGTGAGTGTTAGGTCCAGAGGAACATCGCGACGTGAAGTTGAGAAAACAGGAAAACTTACCACTCCAGGCAAACGCAGGAATAAAGAAAAGCGCGTGCTCGGAGAATGCGATGAGTTCGTTAAAACTGCTGTACGTCGTCATGTGCATAGTTTTTTCTTTAGAAACGAACTCCCTAACATAAATAAAATTTTGTCTGCTGTAAATGAAACAGCGAAACTGTTACTGCAGAATCAGAATCCGAATCCGAGATGGAGGGGATTACTCCATTACCAGATTCTCCATAACGCGTGAGTTCAGTTTCATTATAAACTTGTATTTTTGCATGCCTTCATATACTTATTTGCACGATTTTAGCTATATCCTGGCATTTGACGTTTACTGCAGTTTTAAATGTGATGGGAAGGCACCGCCTATGGCCTATGGCGCAAAAGCATTAGCCAATTAGGGCGAGGGGGAGGGTTGTTGAACGCGGAGTGATACATTTCAGCCGGGCAAGGTTATATGAAACAGAGAGTAGGAATCACTTTTTTTTAATAAACTGCCTATAGTCAATAAAACCACTTGCAATTTTTCAGCATTTAAAAAGTCAGTTTTGGCATACTTGCTAGACCAATGTTTTTATTCTGTTAGTGAATTTATGGAAAGTTTATAATATTGTTACATTTCTGAATTAATTGTGTATATTATAAAATTCTTGAGATATCTTTATAAAACATTATTTTGTACAAACACTGACTTGTCCTTATTGGATGTGACTTGTTAATTTACAAGTATAGTTAATTGCACTGTAAATTCACAATTTGACGTGTCTTATATCATAGTACTCATGTACAATGCATGATTTACAAGATGAATAAATTATCTATCTATCCATCTATCTATCTACTCTTACTCAACTCATGACAAGACTCTTTCAGGTGTTATACGGCCCTAACCTCAAAGTAAACTTCTAACCCTGTCATATACAATGGCTAACATTACCAGAAGTAGCTGGTATCTCTGCAGCAGATAATTTAATTTCAAGGTTGCATTGACAGTAATCCCTCTGAAAGCCCTGTATGGCCATTTTTGTGATCAATTCTCAAACCTCTGTTGCTAAAACTGAACAATACCTACCCTAATATTAAGATCCTTGAAAGGAATTGTTCTTAAAACTTCCAACTCATTCCCCTCTACATCCAGGCTAAAGTAGTCGACTGTAGTGCGGTTCATTGCAAGCAGAAGTGAGTAGAGAGGCAAACACTGCACATCCACGTAGCCATGCTCTGTGTGACCCGCCGGGAAATGTGATATCTTCCCTATATTAAAGTCTTGTTTGAAGGATACCTGATTATTCAGACAGAGAAAACATATGTCATATTAATATCAACTTCTCAAAACACTATCATTTATTTGTGTATAACCTCTGTAAAATGTTCTTACGGAAGATCAATTTAATTGAGGTAGTTTCATTTACACTTCATTGTAAGTACAAGGAGATACAGGAAAGCAAACTGTTTGGAGGAATTTAGTGACATCCAAATTAATTGATAACTATTTTCAGTCAATTTTTCACACTCCGTCCCTTACTAATGTAATGTGAGTATACTAATGTAAGTGATGGAATGAAAAGAACCATCTAAAAATTGTCATCAATTGATTGTCAAATGTTTAAAAATAAATCACTATATTACAATTACTTTCTTGGAAGTGTTGAAAACAGTGTTGTTATGATAAATTAACTTTAAAGAGAGTCGATTAAAGACACTCTCGACTCTCTTTAAAGTTAAATCACTATATGTTGGTCTTAAAATTCCAGTCTTTCCACTATATTTAAAATATATATATTTGAAGTAGCTGATGACACAAAAACAAAAAGTTATCCAATTTTATGAGGAGAGACCCAAAAGAAACCGAACTCCGTGGGCGCTGCCACTCGTAGACATAGTGCAGGGTTCTCACACTAGATGGTGTTAGTAGAGACCTTCATGAAACAACTGTGCAGATGGCGTCAGTGTAGAGCTGAACATGCAAGTGAGGTATTGTGTTTCTCTGACTATTGGCGGGTTACCTCTGCAAAGTCGTTATGACAACTTTAAAAGAACAAAGAGTGTGTATGAAATTTTGTTTCCTACTTAAAAAAACTGCAACGGAGACACACCAAATGCTTCAGGAAGCTTTCCAGGAGGACGCTATGAGCCACACACAGGTTTTCGAGTGGTTTGGGTGCTTTAAATGTGGTGAGATGTGTGTTGAAGACCAAGCACATTTTGGACGCCCTTCAACATCACGAAATGAGGAGAACATTGAAAAGGTCTGCCAAAAGATCAATGGGATTGTCGCCAAATGATCGACCAAATTTCAGTAGCGACAGGAATCAGTTGGAGCTCGTGACAGCGAATTTTGAGGGAGGATTTGCACATGAGACGTGTTGCTGCTAAATTTGTTCCGCGCCTTCTCACACAGGAGCACAAAACTATCCGCATGAATGTGTGTCAGGACTTGAAAACAGGGATTGCACGTGATCCAAACTTCTTGAACAGTCATTACAGGGGATGAGAGTTGGTGTTACGGGTATGACCCAGAAACCAAGCAAGCGTCAAGCCAGTGGAGGACTCCTAACTCTCCCAGACCAAAAAAAGCAAGGCAACTGAGGTCAAATGTGAAGATGACAATCATTGTCTTTTTTGATGTTCTTTGAATTGTGCATCGGGAATTTGTATCCCCTGGCCAGACTGTTAACCAGCACTTTTACTTGGATGTTTTAAAGTGTCTGCAAGAGGATGTCAGGAGGAAATCCCCGGAACTTTGGCGATCAGGTGACTGGTTTCTGCATCACGACAATGCTCCAGCACACACAGTCTTACGAGTGACCCACTATTTGGCATCTCAGAGGTGATCCGTCGTTCCCCACGCTCCGTATTTGCCGGACCTAGCCCTGTGCGACTTTTTCCTATTTCCACGAATGCAAAAGATGCTAAAAGGGGAGCATTATGACGATGTGGAGGCGGTAAAAACAGCTTCGCAAAGGGCACTGGACAATATCAAATTTGAAGAGTTCCAAACATGCTTCCAAAAGTGGGGAAAGAGACTTGATTAGTGCATCGCATGTAATGGAGAGTATTTTGAAGGTGACTGAAGTAGTTTTGTAAAAAGGTTCATCAATTAAGTCTTTATGACAACAATCCAGTTTCTTTTGGGTCCCCCCTCATAGATAGAGACAACCTGAGAAATTTAATGCAATGGCCGGGATTTGAACCACGGATCTCCACACATTCAGCTCTGGCAACACTGCACCCAGAACCACATGCTACTTCAGTTTTTATCTCTGACTGGTTTTTGAAATAATTGTACACATGATACATAATTTCTCTACTTGCCCATTAAACACCTTACAAAGATGTTGTATCTGCCATTATAGTTCACACTACTTATTTTCTAGCAAAGAAAAGAAAACTTCAAGAAGCAAGTAGAGAACAGCTCTGCTTGTATGCCAACACATGAAGCGCATTGGCTGTTTAAGTCATGTGACACTTTCGAGCTTCTGCACAACTAGTAGACGACCACCTTCCTAACTTAATCCGAGTCTGAAATACCTTTCCCTCTACCTTACATTTCCAAACTTTTTCCACCTGTCTCCCACCCTTACCTAAATCTCATATTCTCTCTCACTTGCTTTTCTAAACATTACTTAACTCCTGTTCATCCTCTCCTACCCGAGTCTTTCCCTTCCCTATCTAAACATCATCTTTACTCCCTTCTCCTTCAATTCTCTGTCTGATCCTTTATCTTCTATCACTCTAACATACCATTCTCTTTTACCCATATCTTGTTTCTCCTCAAATTCTCTATCCTATTTGTAAACTTCCCCTTCTCTCTCCCCCCTGCAAACCAACACTTTTTCTGTAATCATTCTTGTCTCTCTTTGTCCCCTACCTAATATTTTGATCTCCTCTGTAAACCCTCATTATGTACAACATCCTTACCACATGAGGATGCGTATGAACACTAAGGCATGACGGAGACAACCAAGCTTTCCTCTTCTTCTCCACCATCTGGGCAAAGTTAGAAGGATCTGCTTCCACTAGCAGGCCAGTCCAGTTGAGGTATCTCTCCAACACAAGAGTATTACTGCGAGTTTCACCATCTAGTGCTCCAGCTTCCACAAAGAAGCCAAATTTCTATCATTTGAAAACAAATAAGCCAAATGTACTTGTTAATAAAACTGAAAAACTGAGGTTATTAACATTAAGCAAATATAATTCTATTTATTGAATGAGCCTATTAATGTTGCAGAACTTACTTCTAAGCCAAATGTTAAAAGCATTGAACAATTCTAACCATTAATATCTCAAAAAACCTAATAAAAACTTATTTGTAAAAAAACTGTGCTTCAAAGAATCAACATTTTGTGAGTACTGCACTCTCATCTATCACTTAACGTTTATCAATAACATACAAAATAAAGTGCAATTCACTTATGTTTGATTTTTAAAAAATGCTCCATGTAAAGGGTAGTCTGGGGTGTGGTTTGATATTGTCACCACTGCAGTTAGGTCCTATACCTAAGAGCTGGTCTCGCCATTATGTGCCATTCCTTTTGGGGCCTGAACTAGTACCCAAAATACAGTTTTCAGTAAACAGATGCAATTTTTGATAAAGAAAGTATAAATGTTACACAGACCTGATCATGCAAAATATCTCGTATAACTTCGGCCTGCCCCATTGAGGTATCAATGAGTGCTGCCTCTTTCAATTTGTATGGGACATTGCGAGGTGAAGGGGGCCTCAGGAACTTCTCTCTTATAGCAGCTAGCAATCGTGGGTTGTCTGCATTTACTCCTGGACCATTCAGATCTCCTATTAGCAACAAAACAAAAAGTTGAATGCCATGGATTATAGATCATGTGAGTAACTGATTAAATGTACAAGGAGCCGTGGAAGGCATGATAATGTATGTGGAAAAGAAAAGAAATATATAAGATTTAATTTTTAGATGAGTCGTATTTATTACACATCTGCTTCACTTTCATTATTTCGCTTCACTGTGGTGTTCCAATACAGTTAAATCTCGAAGTATATAAGAGTTTGCTAAAGTAGAGGACGACACGCATACAGCCATTTACTCCTTCATATGCTTTAGTTAATTGGAATAAACATTATCCTTTTGCTAATTTTATTGTAGGTACAAGGGAATGCAGTATATTTTAAGTGGCAGTGAAATGTTTTGAAGTGCTGGTTGTTATGTCGTTGCTTTGAAATTGTTCTCTTTGTATGTCCAAGAGATAAAAATAAATTAATACAACTTCCATGTAAGAAAAGTGTACAGTATGTGCAAGATAAGTTGAGCACTGGATTTACGGTGTGGTGCAGGCAGAGAGGAAGAAGCGAGAGCTAACACTCTTGTTTCTGCAGTGTGGTCAACCTTGAAAAACACAGTTCAGCAAAATAGCGTGTAAGATAAGCAAAGATATCACAAATAACGTTTATTTAATTTTCAGTTCAATATAGTGTTAAATACACAAAAGAACAATGTCATATGAATTTATACAGATTGTATGATACAAACGAGTTACTAACTAGACTATTGATAAATTAATCCACTCTATTATAGCCTTAGTCAATTTAAGAACACAGCTATACAGGTTGTGTGATATAAATAGAATACTAACTTGCTTTAATAAATCCATACACACTAATAATAATAATGATAATGATGATAATAATAATAATAATAATAATAATAATAATAATAATAATAATAATAATAATAATAATAATAATAATAATAATAATAATAATAATAATAATAATAATAATATAAAAATTATTTGTGGTTGGTTTATTGACACTCGTCACTTACTTTTTCATATATTTATGAGAGACTAGTTTCAAAGGCCCTGGCCTCCATTTTCAATCTCTTCTCAACTCAAATGGAGGCCAGGGCCTTTGAAACTAGTCTCTTATAAATATATGAAAAAGTAAGTGACGAGTGTCAATAAATCAACCACAAATAATTTTTATATTAATTTTGACGTCACTGTTACTAAATTCCTCCAAACACACATCAATAATAATAATCTTTATAAAAATAAAGTTCTACCTAGTATTAATAAACTCATCCACACTATAATAGGCTTTGTTAATTAGGAAACATTTCAGCATTGATTTAAAATTATCTTTACAATTCTTGATAGTGACTGGTAGTATGTTATAAAATTTTATGCCCATAAAACTAGGTGTCTTCTCATAAAAGTGCAGTCTATGGGTAGGAATCGCTAAGTCGTCTTTATGTCTAGTGCTGTGATTGTGTCTATTAGAGTTGATTTCAAGGTGTACGTTAAATTTCCGAAGGTGCATTATTGTGTGGTATATGTATAAGCTAGGAAGGGTTAGAAGTTTCAATTTTATAAATACTGGACGACAAGATTCGTTATGTTTTAGATTCCCAAGGTGTCTGACGGCTTTTTTCTGCAATACAAAGATTTTGTTAAAATTTACCTTAGTTGTGTTACCCCATACTTCGATCCATATGAGAGGTACGAGTAGATTAAAGAGTAATAGATAATTTTAGCTGTGGGCGTAGGTATATATTTTGTTAGATATTTCAGAATGAATAAAGTTTTACTGATGGTATTGCCAAGTTTATCAATATGCTCAGAGAAGTTTAAAGTACTGTCTAGTGTAACACCTAATAATTTAGTATTCTTGACCATTTTTACTGGTTCATTGTCAATGTTTAAATAGATTAGAAGATCTGTTCTTTTAGCTCCAAATGTAATTAATTCACTTTTATTGGGATTCACAAACATGTTCAGATTATAAAAATAATGCAACAGTTTCATTTAAGGTATTCTGTAGAGTAGTAATATTTCTGTGACAAACTGTTACTGTGGAATCATCTGCATACTGGAATAATTTTGCATTATGGGGTATAAGATGATCAATATCGTGCATGTATAGAATAAACAGAAGAGGTCCTAAAATGGAATCTTGCAGAACTCCATGGCTTAAAGTTTGTGTTTTTGACCTAAATTCACCATTTTCTGTTTTCAGGATTACAAACTGTTTTTGATTTGTCATATATGATTTCATCATTTTAAGCGCAAGGCCCCGGATGCCAAGATCATATAATTTATTCCTTAGTATATTACTATTGACAGAGTCAAAAGCTTTAGTGAGATCTAATAATATGCTAGCCGCGTAGTTACCAGAGTCTATATTGCTTATTATTTCTTCAATGCAACTTGAGATACACTTTGTAGTGGAGCTATTTCTCACAAAACCGTTCTGATGTGTGGGTAAAAGGTCAAATTTTAAGAGATAATTCATAATTCTATTGAAAAGAACACGTTCAAAAACTTTTGATACTGCCGGTAAGATAGAGATGGGTCGGAAGTTATTTATGGCATCTTTCTTTCCTTTTTTAAAAATTGGTATAACTTTTACTATTTTTAGGATATCTGGGAAAATTCCAACTTCTAAACAGGAGTTTATAATATTAGCAATTGGGTCAGCTATTGCCATTCTACATGCTTTTATCAAAGAGATGGGTATGCCATCATTTCCCATACTATTACGGTTTTTTAAATTTTTAATAATGTTTGATATCTCATATTTGCCAGTTGAATGTAGATATATGCTGCGTGAGGATTTGCAGTTGCTTGCTAGTTCCAGAGAGGTATTGATATTGCTTTTGGTGTGATTGAGTTTTAATTTAGTTCCAACGGAGGTAAAATAGTCGTTGAATGTCTCAGCTACCTGTGTAGGTTCTTTTCTTGTTTTATTATCAAAATGAATGGTTATGCTTTCTACAGTGCATGAGTTTTACGTAAATTATTTATTATTTGCCAGCTAGTTTTACACACATTGTCTGATTTTAATATGGTTTTACTTATACTGTTACGTTTTGCATCAATCACTAACTGATCATGTGTTTTACTTTTTTATAGTTATTCGCTTGAAGAGTCTTGTCTGTATTGTAATGTAAAGCATTAAATTTGAGCCATGTGCGTAGATATTTAATTTGTGGAGTAATCCAATTCTCCTGATAAACATGTTTAGGGTTACAATGTTTTACAGATTTGGAGGGACAGTGTATGTTGATGTAATAGTACAAAATATCATTGAGCGACGTAGACATTTACCCACTCTTCCTTCAATAAGACTGTGTTTAGAGAGCATAGATTTAATTCATTAAATGAGTTTATGATTTTTAAATGACTTGTGCACTGTTTGGGGAGCCCTAAATCACCTAATTTTATACATTGAGCTGTGTGGTCTGATAAGCAGGAGTTAAGAATGGTAACATGATAATGTGTTTTGTCAAAGTTAGTGATGATATTGTAAATGGCTGTACTGCACGTACCTGTAATTCTTGTAGGTTCATTGATTGTTACAGTTAAGTTATATTCATTAAAGAGGTATTGAAGTTTCAATTTGTCATTGGAGTTTTGGAGAAAGTCAATATTAATGTCACCCATAATTATGATTTTACTCTTGTGGTTAACTAAAACGGCCTAAAAGGAATGTTACATTATTCAGGAAGATGTTTATGTCACCATTTGGTGGCCTGTACACTCCGATAATATTAATTGTGATATTATACAATGCAATACTGATCCCTGCTAGCTCTATGTGACCCTCAATACATAAGTTCTGGAGATTTAATTTGGCCACGACCTTGGTTAGAATAGGATTAACTAGGATACTGACACCACCCCAGGTTTTGATACTTCGGCAAAAAGCTGACATTAAGCACAGTTTAGGAATCAGGTTAAATAAGGACTCATGCTCTCGCAGTCCATGTTCGGTAAGGATCAGTATGTCGGGTTTCTCTTCTAAGAAAAAACATTCAGTTGGTCAGCTTTGTTTGTGAGCATTTGGATGTTCTGATGAATTAATTTTAAAGGCTTACTCATCACTTGGAAGCCGGAGAAGACATCTAGTTTTTTGAGTGTGAGACTATGGTTTTGTTAACATTGCTTCCTTGTGCTTCTGTTGTGGTTATCTTTACAGAAGCTTCTTTAACTTTAACTAAATATGAAACAACCTTAACTAGAGTGTTACAAAGTAATCTTTTCCCCCGCATATTAAAGTGCATACCATGTCTGGTATGATTTTCAAGTTTAACATTTGCAGTGTTTATCAACTTTACATGTTGGTACTTGCTGATAACAGAGGTTATGTTTGAGTTCACTAAGTTTGTTTGCTTGTTCACCCAAGAATTGGGGTTTTGGTCATGTCTTTGAGGGAGTTTAACGACTATCACGTTTGTATGGTGTAGGTCCTGGATTACACGTTCCATGTTTTCCACTAAGTCACTCACTTCACCGTTTGCAACATCGTTACTGCCGCCAATGAGCACCACAAAATCTTCTTTGTTGAAATGCGAGGATTTCTCATTGATGTTACTCGCCAGTTCTGCAAATCTTGCACCAGGTTTTACAATCGTGCTGGTTTTGGGTATATTTTCATATTTATAATTTAGTTCTTTGGCTAAACCCCTGCCATGACTATCACCTAACAGGAGAATTTGGCCTCGAGACTTCTTTTCCTTTGTACTGTGTTACCATTCTTTGTGTTTCATAGATTTGGTCTTGTGATTTATCTCGTGGTTGATCTCATCGCTGTAATTTTCTAGAGCCGTGTATTTGTTGTGGCTGATGTAGGATGTATATGGGATGCAGGCTTGTACTTTCCTTTGTTGCCTTTTTTTGTCTTGAGACGGTATTCCATTCGTCGTATGCAGCATACTGGTTTGAGGTTAGGTCATCATGTTTGTTTCCTTTTTTTAGTCTGGTAATTTCATCAGGGCTTCTTTTAGGTCCTGCATTATTTCGATGATCTTTTGTAGAGATGCAATGGTGTTATGTTCACTCGTATGCAGTGGCTTATCTTGATGTTGATCCATACTTTCACTCCTGGTCTCGCGCGTGTAAGATGGTTTGCTTTGGTTTTCATTTTCCAAGGGTATATTACATAGGAGAACATTACTTTCACTTGCACCGTTTTTCATCGCACTGATGTTACTCCTGTTTCCAATTTTTTCGTGCATGTTTCCGTTATCACTACAAATTTGTTGTGCCTTACTACGTGTGACCATTTCACAATCCGCCATGTTGAAAACGCTGCATCCTCTGAAAACATTCCTTAGTTTTGCCCACCCCAGCTCAATTGCAATCACATCACAGTTATACGGAGGTAGACAAATAACAATGTGTCCTCTTTCGAGAGCCATAACATCCACAAATGTTCATACAAATATAAATCATTTTCAAGTAAATGCTGATGTACATTACCACCACACTCATAACAAGGATAAACTGGCAATTCGAGTGCACCAAACGAACCTTTATGAAGGAAGCTTTAACTACAAAGTGATAATATTATATAATAAACTTCCAAATTCATTTAAACAATAAGGTTAAGAAATTTTTGCATTTTTTTATAGGGTTAATGAATGTTTAGAACTATAACCATGTAAATGAGCACTGGGAGTATAGTACATTCACAAACCTGTAATATTTATACTATGACGATTCTTGTAGTAAATTAGTCTATGCAAATACTACAAGAAACAATAGAAAAGCTGCTTACTGTGTATATTGTATGTAATCAATTTGACTTTATGTATATGCTGTATTTATACATTTTGACGTGTCTCATAACATGTATATGTTGCCAAGAACAAACTAAAATTCTAATTCTAACATATGTAAACTGGTTAGCTAATTAACCTCGAAACTGATCAAAACGAAATATGGCAAACATGATAAAGCTTAGCGTATTAGCCACTAGATGTCAGTGTATAGCGCATTTCAAATTTCAAAGTTATCTTCTGTGTTTACGGAGTTAAACAAAACTTACCGAATGAGGACTTGGAGCCCAATCGCTCTTATCACGCGCATATAGTAAGTATTGTAAAATTCAGACAAATAACAAGGAAAATGTAAGAAATGATTCACTCCACAAAGAACGCATTTGACATAAATTGTGTGTTTCAACAAAATCTGCAGTTTTTGTGTAGTACCATTTTATCTACCTCTACATTAGTCATTCAGAGAGAAGAGAATGTCTGACGACATTCACAGAAAATTCAACATATACATTTTTTTGTCATGAAAATACTTTCAATTTACAGTATATTAATTGTAATTGCTAAGATACTTTAGAGAAAATCATCTTCTATACCAAGATTGGAGAAAGGTAGAATCACAACTGAAAAATTCATGAACCATGAATCTTCTACTCTATGTGCAAGTGATCCAGTAGATCGCAAGGAAACTTCAATTTGAGATCATATACCCTAACAATTTATAATTGCTAAATACTTAAGTCCCACGTTTTTAAGATTTTAATTATAGTTTCCATTTATAAAGGGCCAATCAGTGATAATTGATTAATACATACAAACCGTGTGGCTGTTCCTTGTCTGACCAAGAACCAGTCTTGGCTTCAGCACACAGACTCCCAAAAAAAGTTAAATGGGCCATTTTTACTTTTGGGCCCTATAAGAGCACAGGTGTGAATGGAATCTACTCGACACTTCTTGGGAGGACTCCCCACACCTGTCTGGCCATAAGTTATGTTTCATACCTAAGTACTTTTTATACCTAAGCAAGGTAGATTGTCTTAAAGATGGGATGTTGGTTATATGCTCATCAATAAGCCCAATGGCCAGGTAAATCCACAGAATCTGTACTTCATCAGACTCCTGGGGGCACTTCCATTTTATGGACACTATTCTCAGCGTAACATGCTGCAGGAAGGAGCAATGAATTGTCAACTAATAATATTAGTTGTCTTAGACATATAGGGTGCCTTTGGGCATCAACAAAAGTGTGGAGAGGAGGAAATCTGTCCAGTATCTCCTTGGAAGGAGGTCATCAGTACCAATGAGATTGTCCCCAAGCAGGGATTTTGTCACGACCATTCAAGTCTGGTTGTAAAAGAGGTACTGAACAGAGTACATGCTCAGGGCAGATGGAGTAGGGATCCTTGTACATTGTTGAGGAGCAATGATGCAAGGAAAAAGAGGCTGCTATAATAGGCTTTACAAGGAGAAGGATGCCTGGCACACAATGATCTATGGACTTTGAGGTTGAGATAGTCAGATGGCTATATGACTTAGTCATAACGTGATGCTGGTTTGGTGATCCACCTCCTCTGTGAAACAATTACCATCAGACAGACTGTGTTGCAGATAATCCTAAGATTGGTAACCTTGCTCCTTTGCATTTGTTTGTGCAATAGATTATGAGGTGAGTGTGGCTGTTAGAGGGATGGTGTTTGATCCTGACTGGACTTCAGGAGATGTGTCCTATTACCCAAATGAGGGGATTTGATTCTACACGTGAGCAGAGAATCAAGAGGTACAATATACCAACATTTTTCTGTATTGGAGCACCGCAGTGAAGCGAAACATATTAAATTATAGATGAGTTGTATTTATTACACATCACTTACGTACCTATATTGAGGACATGTTTCGCATCGTTGGCTCTAATGCGACTAAAGCTTGATCCAGTGGTGTGGGTAGTTCTGGAGTTACTGCTGCCATCTGTTGATTTTGTGATGAACATAAATGTGGGATTTTCTTCTGGCAGGATTTTTAAGTTCATTAGTTGGTTTTTATGTTTTTCTATGTATATTTTCTCCCATATGATGAGTTCACCATGTTTTTGTATGTATTTTAGTAATTTGATGCTATCTTCAATTTCATGATTTTCAGACCAGAAATGAGCTGCTATTGCGGACTTATCAATATTTTTTAATCTTAAGTGCCTGAAGTGTTCTTTCTTTCTAGTGCCTATGTTTCTTTTTGTCCTCCCTATGTAAATTTTTTCACAGTCTTTACACTTAATCTTGTAAATGCCTGACTTTTCTTCTGGTTTTATCTTATCAGTATTATTACTGTGAAGTAGGTTTTTAATGTTGTAATTATTTTTTGGTGCCAATGTTATGTGTTTATTGAATATTTTTTGGAACTTTTTTGTGGCCCAGGGGTGGTAAGTAAATTTAGCAAATCTAATTTATTTTATTGCTGAAAGAGCTGTGATAAGTTTAAATATTTTTTGAAATTTGAATGATTTTTTTTTATCTACAAGGTTTTTCCATATCCATTTTTAATTGCAGTTTTTAAGATTTGATGGTATTCTTTTTTATATTCTTGCTGGCTGAGGGGTAGATTTACTAATCTGTGTGTGAGACTGTTGATGGTGGCATGTTTGTATGGAATTGGGTTGAAACTATTTGCATTGATGTAATTATCTGTGTTGCTTTTCTATGGATACCAAATTCCAGTTTTTCATTTTTTTTTTTTTTTTTTTTTTTTTTTGTGATTTTAAGGTCCAAGAAAGGTAGAGTACAGTACTCTCCAGTTTCTTTTGTGAATTGGATGCTGGGTTCATGAAGGTTAGTAGTTTCAAAGCATCATCTATTTGTTTGTAGTGTACTACTGCAAAGATGTTGTCTACGTATCTGTACCATGTTTTAAAAATATGAGGGAAGGCTTTAGTTAGGTGTTCCGAAAAAGCTCATGTATAAATTGGCCAAAAATGGTGATAGCGGGCTTCCCATAGCTAGTCCTGATAAATATAACATAGGGATTTTTATATTCAGGAATTAATCCTTTTAAATACATTACTCCGGTTTATGGGTGATTTTAATTAATTAGAGCCAACTGAAAAATTCAATGCCACGGCCGGGACTTGAACCACAGATCTCCTGGTTTCCATCCAGTCGCTCTAACCCCTTGAGCTGCCATGGCCAACGTGCTGTCCTGACATTAAATTCTCCAATTCAAATTCCGGCCGTGGCATTGAATTTTTCAGTTGGTTCTAATTAAATAACATAGGGAGCTCATCAAATGGGAGAAAATATACATAGAAAAACATAAAAACCAACTAATGAACTTAAAAATCCTGCCAGAAGAAAATCCCACATTTATGTTCATCACAAAATCAACAGATGGCAGCAGTAACTCCAGAACTACCCACACCACTGGATCAAGCTTTAGTCGCATTAGAGCCAACGATGCGAAACATGTCCTCAATATAGGTACGTAAGTGAAGCTGATGTGTAGGTACAATCTGTTTTTGAAATCTATCTCCATTAGAAAGAAGTATTAACACCAATTTCTTAAGATAAGTGAAGCTTTGTAACAAATATTGTGACTCTGTGGGTTCGTAGAATTAAAAGGCCGATTTGCAGAAATTAAAAATCTCCTTTATTTTCATAGAAATACTCTTATAGATTACAGCAGCATTATGTTACGTACACCATCAGTCTACCAAGGTCGATGACAATAACAAACCGTGACAGCTAATTACATTAGCTTTCATAACAACAACACTCTCGTTAAACAACAACAACTGTCTCACAACCACAACTCTCCTGCTGGCGGGTCACAATCCCTTTTATATCTCCATTCATGATTACCAGAGTGTTCTGTCAATCACTAGAGGTTTCTGGAAAACAAGGCATCTAATTACATAATTCGAACATTCTATCACCTTCGAGAAATGTAACTTAATCGACGCTGGCGAGGCCTTTGC
This sequence comes from Mantis religiosa, assembly GCA_030765055.1. Taxonomy (NCBI): domain Eukaryota; kingdom Metazoa; phylum Arthropoda; class Insecta; order Mantodea; family Mantidae; genus Mantis; species Mantis religiosa. Next base: position 147,361,313 of record CM060958.1, on the reverse strand, counting down.
CTCAGTTATCTTGCTTGCCGGCACTATCTGTTTACACAAGTTCGTTATCTACGTGAAACCTATCCATTATCTATTTGCGCTGAAACGTTTATGCCTCCACATATTTCTGTAATGAGAGGTACAATGTTCTTACAATTAAGGGTCTGGAGTTGTCTTCCTAACAACAGTAGCAGTCATCCACTGCTTGAGCTGAAATTATCGACCCAGTTAAACATCAAATACCCAGCGTATAGAGCATATATGAGCTTATAATATCACAACTACAACCTTAATTACATTAAAGTGACTGGATCATGTGACACCAGTTCAAATTGTATTGTTAAGCGGAAAGATTCCTTCAAAATTCAACATATAAATTTTGCACTATAAAGCATTTAGCTGCCATTCTTTAAAATATTTTCAAATTATTAGAGGTTTTCTAAATTTTACTCTATTTACTGTATCTGATTTCAAATGTAAGCTACATTCATTTTATAGCTTCTACCAAAAACAAAAACTATTGTATGCCTGTCACATTGTAGTTTATTGATATTTATAAATACCCTGCCATGTTATTCTGTGCAAATTCCAAACTTACCTAGTTCAGTTACATTATACTGATACGAGAGAGGTTCTGATTCTACATTATCTTGAGGACTGTGTTCACTATGCAGGATGTTCGAAGTCTCCCTCATGTTTTGTTGCAGCATAAGTATTCCCCCACAGAAAATAACCAACAACAGCAGAAATATCAGCTTCCGTCGTGCAGACATCATCACCATGTCACGACCCAACATTTTATACCTGTCAAACATCATGGGTGTACAATAAATACCTCACAAATAAGCAATTACACAAAATACTCGCTAAACACAACTTTTACATTACATTCCTTATACAAGGTGCATTCAAGTTATAACATTTCCTTTTTGTTTTCAGGACTGGGACCGGATAGGAACTTCTGGTTCTTTTTAAATACACATGGACTCTTTGTGAATGTGTGACAGAGATGGCAGCACTGTACAGTGCATAGAACTCTAGTGGCAGCGACAAGAGTTAGGACTGTTTTTGATACTTAAATTGGCGACATTTTCATTGCAAGAACAGTGTGTAATCATTCACTTTCTCCATTTTCGTGGTGTGATAGTCTACACAAATCTCAGAAAAACCCTGACATCACCAAACATTTTAGTTAATTGATGGAACGCCCGCCTTGGTAGCATAGATGGTAGCGTGTCTGCCTCACGTTCAAGAGATCCCGAGTTCGAATCTCGGTCAGGGTGAGTTACCTGGATAAGGTTTTTCTGGGGTTTTCCCTTATCTTGAAAGACAAATGTCGGGTAACTCTAAGCTCCTTGGACCCCAGGCTCATTTGACCATCATTTCATTCACCATACGATATGACTTAACATTGGAGGCCGTAAATTAAACACAAAAAAAAAAAAAGGAAATTAATAATTTCCTTAGACTAGCCTTATATAGGCTAAGGTTTTTGCTAGATATAGTCAACATGAAAAATTCAATGTCATGGCCAGGATTTGAACCACGGATCTGCTGGTTTCCGTTCAGTTGCTCTTACCCTTTGAGCTTCCATGGCCAACATGCCATCCTGACATTAAATTCTCCATTTGAGTTAAATGATGAAGCCTGGGACTCAAGTACTTACAACACTAAGTTGCCACAAACGGTGTATCTCGAATACGAGAGCCCCTAGTGGTTTATAGGGAAAATATACGAGTCAAAGGAAGAATTTAATGTCATGACGGCAAGTTGGTCATGGTAGCTCAATGGGTAAGCATGACTGGATGGAAACCAGGAGATCCGTGGTTCAAATACTGGCCATGGCATTGAATTTTTCAACTTGACTCTATCACCAAACATTTTTCTGATGATTGTGATACAAACAATTATCACATTTCAGATCGCACAAAGAACTACCCACTTATTGAGCGATCAATGCAGATCCCTTACATGCCCCTCAATTTGCAACTGTTTTTATATGTAAGGTACAAAATTTAATTTAATTTGTGTTTGCAGAAGATCTGCAACAATTACAATGTTCTACAAATATTGTCACCCATGTCAATCTGGGCTATTTAGTTGTTGGGATCCCTGGACTTTAGCCCATATTAACCTTCTATGTCTTTATTATCTCTACCTCTTAATTTCTTTACCCTTCTTAAACTTTTTCCTTTACTTTCTCCACAAACTTCATATCGCCCTAATCTTTTCTTCATTTTTACTGAAAGAGTCTTCACTATGAGTACACTTTTATTCATGCGTAGAAAACTGAAGCTAATAACAGTGAAGAAATACAACAAAATATAATTTGTTACAAACTTTACTTCAATTAGTAAATTCTTCACAGCACGTTTGCAAATACTCTTTGCATCTTCAGTGAATAAGTTTATTCGTGCTATTGTTACAGCCACTAGGCGACAGATTGTTGTATTTATTAGCAAATTTGGAAAGTAAAACAAACTTACTGACAGAACTGTTTGGAGGTATTTCACAATTCATTACGCAATTTGTACGTTCTAAGATAAATATTTTCTCCCAAACCATAAAATCTATCAGATCATTTAATTACTTTAATAATTTTATTTCTGGGTTTATTTCATAGTTAAATGACACAATTAATTTATCTGTCTGTTTATACCTAATATTTCTAAAATGTACATTCATTCTGGTTTCTAAATTATGTTTGGTCTTTCCAATATAAACATTCATATTACGGCACTTCCTAAGCACTTGCACATTTGAAACAAAATGGAGACTTAGTTTACATTTTGCATTTTCTTAATATATAAGAAAGTATCTTAAAACGGGACAAGGATGGGTTCCAGGTTTGACATCTAGTGTCTTAGGTGTATTATTTTTCTTTATATCGCCTTCTTCTGAATTTACTTTACAGGTTAAATATCAAACCCTTTAACCCTTAATTTTCTAATGTGGCAGCAGCTTTATAGATTGAATTCCATACCAAAGTTGTACCTACACTGCTTAGCATATCATGTTTTGTGTGAATCTGACATACGTTTCAACTCAAAACACCAGTTAAGTTGAAACTCTAGTATTATGCTCACATTCAGAAATGCAAACACTGAATTTCAAGGTTATATTTGTTACACATTGGATTTGCATTAATGTACAATTCACCATCTTCTATTGCAGATATCAATATTTACGAAGAACTTGCATTGTATTCTGTGGTACTGGTGTAAACATTAAGAGTCCAAATGCATTTCTAAATTGAATACTAGTTCACAAAATATCCCATGATGCAAAAATGGAGAAAGATATGACGTACAGAAGTTTCTGTATGAATAATATTAATTTAACCTAAGTCGTTTTATGTCTTACAACGTGTCTATTAATCGTAAGCTCGGGGTCACTATATCAGAAGAAGCAGTGATATTACGCACCACGCCCAAACCTAACCTACAATTTCACATTTAACTGCTACCTTCGAAAATAATTTTCAAAACTATTATAGTTAGCTGCACCAACACTATTCTCAGAATAATCACCTTGTTGAAGACTTCACTCAACTCCTGAATTATCCTCCTAAATCTTTCAAAAAGTTTCCAGAATGTGTGTCACTCATTCCGACAGTAGCGTTGAGCACTTGTACTTCTCTTCAGTAATTTCAATATGACAATACATTTTCAAGTACACATTTATATATGAAATTGTTGTCATAAAACTTCGCTTGAGTGTCACTACGAAAAACGAAAGAAATTACGTCAAATACATTTCCTTATTGACATATCTGGTACTGTCATTACTATCTCATGTAGTACTACTACAAGCAGGTGATGATTACACTGTCACGTGGTCACGTTTTCACTAGGCTAACCAAAGAGTTTCTGTGCCAAAGAGTTTCTTGACTTTCTTTACAGACCAAACCTGGACACCGCCTTCCTTATTGTAGCAAAACCAGGCCAGCTTTCTCGTCATACACATGCAAACAAATCGCATAGCATGTCACGCATACATGATATCTTTCATATATGTTTGAACTTTACTAGTAGCTTGAAGATCGATAAATTTTCATCTGCACGGTTATGAAGGTAAAATTGAGCGTGTAGCTAATTCGCAAGGGAGGGAATGTAACCAATTAGAAAGAGAAATATTTGAAAATTATTTTTGTTTGGTAACATAACCACTTGTTCTACTACACATATATTTCCTAAGTATCCATCTTAGACAAATAGTCCGACCGACTTGGATGATGACATCAGAATGAGTGGACATTTCTAATTCTGTCTTCTGTTTCCCTCTTCTTTCCATTGACAAAAAAGGGTAGACTTATCTGACCTGCATTAACATGAAAATAACGTTTCTGCTGAATCTTTGCCTACCTGAGATCGAAAATTGATATTCCTTCTGCTTGATCTCCTGGTTTCCTTCGGCTCTCCTCTGTTCAATTAATGAATGTTAGCCAACAAATTTTGAACTAAAACAGCTGATTGTGCTTCTACATGTTTAATTTCGTTTAGTTATTCACGAGATACTTATAAAGAGAGAACAGGAATGTGCTAGGTTACAGAGGCCATCATTTTGTAGTGTGTCGTTTGGTTTTTCCTGCAAATCTGGGAAGTCGAGGAGCTAAGACGTCTGTCAGTCAGTTAACTCAGACAGGTTGACGCATTTGAAGCTACGCGTCGCAGTGTATGATCTTTTATTTCAGTAAGAGATTGAATAAAACCATAATCGTAACATCGCTACACACGTGGATAAAAAATATCAGTAAATGAGTACATTGCTCTTATTAATAAATTCAGGTTGCTAAACTCAAAAACAAACGAAGGTAGTGGTATAAAATAGAACATATAATAAAAGGTGTGTACACACAGGCTATAACTATTAAATACACTGATATTGCAGCACTGTCCGTAATGTATGTGTAATTAAAGAACAAGACTGTCTACTATGTGGTGTGAGGGCAGCGCGCCTGCCTCGCATTCAAGATGTCTCGAGTTTGAGTTCCTGGTTTATCCTGCGTTTTCCCTTATCCTGAAAGATGAATGTTGGATAACTCTAAGCTTCATGGACTTCAAGCTCATTTGAGCACCATTCCATCCATTTCTTTGCCATCCGATATGACCTGACGATTAAAGGATTGTTAAATTTATATATTGTGGAATTCCTTGCTCTTCCACACTACCCGTTTGTAGAGCAAAGTTTTGGATACACTGTTAAGCTATGAAGGCTGGACTCTGTGGCTGGACTTAATACTTATAACAAGTAAGTTGCTACTAAACGGTATACATCTCATTGTATAGTGGTTTACCAGGGGAAAACGCGAGTCGGGGAATTTAATGTCATGCTCGCATGTTGTCATGGTAGCTCAGTGATTAGGCGCAACTGGGTGGAGACCGGGAAATCCATGTTTCAAATCCTGATCATGGCTTTGAATTTTTCAGTATGCCTGTACCAATCTAAAGATTACAAATAAAACAATTGAAATAGACGTGCCTAGCTGAGCTACAAATTATGTATAATTCATCTCTCCTAGTCTTAGTGAAAACATGAGCTGCAATTGCTAATGTTTACATATATTACAGCTGAACAGTTTCATTCAAATTGCTTTCTGCGCAATAGGAAGAGTAAACAGCAATGTGCATTCTATCTCACTGACCAACACTAGGGAACATGGTTCGTGTACCCGAAACAACACAGGCCAATTCTTAGGCAACATGACTCGCTGATTTCAAAAACGCCTCTTAAAATGCTGTATCAAGTAACTTTTTTGACATTTTCTTATTCTTTTATAAAAACTTACACAAATGGGGCATAATACCAACTCATGTTCATTTACTTTAAAATAGTAGTGATTTTATTATTAAATAATATTTTTATACTTGTAAAGAAAATATCTATTATTCCCACCCGCCTCGGTAGCGTGGTGGTAGCATGTCTGCCTCACTTTCAAGAGGTCCCGAGTTCGAATCTCGGTCATGGTGAGTTACCTGGATAAGGCTTTTTCCGGAGTTTTCCCTTATACTGAAAGACGAATGTCGGGTAACTCTAAGCTCCATGGACCCCGGGTTCATTTCACCCATTCCATTCATCGTCCGATATGACTTAACGTTGGAGGACGTAATTTACAAAAAAAAAAAAACCTATTATTCTAAATAAGTAGAAAAATTTCCATCACGTAAGATATATCAGCTAATTTAATTTGAGTGTCTGCTATAAAAATCGGATTTAAATGGGTATGCCGAGCTGTAATTAAAATTAAATTGACATAAAATTACTGATAAGAAGCTCATAACTTATCATAAACACGTCTTACTTTGTTTTATATACTCGAAAACATTCCTATCTTAAGTATTTATGGATTTATGGCCCTCAGCTCTATAGCCAACGCTGTTTAATCACGCTCTTCTCCATCTATCTTTCATTTCACTGAGTAAATAAATTGATGTGTTTATTCTGAGTACTACATTGGGTGGTCTATTTTTCATTTGTGTTGTCTTGTTTTGGAATTTGTATTCTTCTTTCAGTTCATATTTAGCTGTGAAAGTGTAACGTAATTAGCGGTGCTAAAAAAAAGTTACAGATATGCGTAAGATCAGGCGTACGGAATGTACTGATGATCCCAGTAACTTTTTTATGTATGTTTACCCCTAAATCGCAACGAATAAAAGTATTACTAAACCAGCAAATTCATTATACTTTGATGGTGCCCTAGAAGGTCAACATCAGGATTTTGCTCCCTCCCGTTGTAACTTTGTGGGTTCGAAGAATTAAAAGTCCAATTTGTCGAAATTCTAAATGTTCTTTGTTTGCGTAGAAACACACTGCGTAGCAGCAGAATTACATCACATATCACAATCTACAACACCAAAGTAGATGACAATAACAAACAGCTTACTCAACTTCCACTGTTGCAATACTCTTGTTACATGTCTTTACAACTGTTTACTACTCACGACTGTTTTACAACTGCCCGCTGGCGTGTCACAATCTTTTATATATCTCATTTATAAATTCGAGAGGTTTCTCGTACAAATAAGAAAAAACTTTTCTCTGTCAATCAAGATATCACTAGAACCTTCCAAACGTGAAATCCTATCTGCGCCGGCCAGTGCTTTACCTCAGCTATCTTTATTTGCCGGCTCTTTGTGAACACTAACCGCGCTATCGTTAAATTCTTATGCAAGCCCTTTATTACCGTGAAACACTATCCGCCGTCTGTTATCTATTGCCGCCGAAACTTTTATGCCCGTTGCCGCGACACTGCTCCCTCCTCAAGGCAGGTCGTCCCGAACAGCACCATCGTAACGGGCCAAACGATCCAAGTGTACCACCAACATCTTCCCTCGGGACACCTTCTGGATGCGGTAGACCACTTCGTTAATCCTTTTCACCACTCGGTACGGTCCTTGCCACGGCTGCTGGAGCTTCGGGCAGCGTACCTTGGTCCGGGTAGGGCGGTACAACCAGACCAGGCCACCTTGCTGGAATCCTTTGCTGTTGGCTTGCCTATCGTATCGGGTCTTCCTGGGTTCGCTCGAATTCTGGATGTTCTGAAGAGCCATCTCATGCATGTCGTGGATATGGTCCACCAAGTGCTCCACATACTCGCTGGCTGGTTGTTTTGCTTCCGGGGGGCTTCCAAAAGCCAGATCACAGGGGAGGCGTAATTCTCGGCCGAACATTAAATTGGCTGGCGTCATTCCAGTGGTGTCGTGTGTCGACGAGCGGTAGGCCAGTAAGAACAGTGGCACCTTGATGCTTCAGTCTCACTGTTACGAGCAATAACATCTCCCTGGTAGCTCACTAATCAAATCAGTTACACTTTCAAATACCTATTTATTACCACAAATAACTGCATTACAAACTGTGATTACAAAACACTTGCTTCTACACACCGTCCATGATGGCTCGCAAAACTTCTATCGGCAGAGCAGCCAACCTACACCAGAAAGTTACGAAAAATAATGATTCTGCTCATCAGAGCTGCCACCACTGTTCCTGGTGGCCTCAACATGCCGCCCGCCTAATTTGTGATACAAATTACTAAGAAAAAAAACATACACCAGTATTTTCACACTTGTTCAGGGAACAATGCAATTTTACTAATTGGTCTTTTGTAGGACCCTCTTCTGGTCCTCGCTGTCACTACACGTACTAATCCATCCGCTCCAGGATGGGTAGTCTCGATTACACCAGTTGGCCAAATAAGAGGAGGGACACCGTCCTCCTTCAGAAGAACCAGCTGTCCAACCTGTAAATTGGACTGATCACGGAGCCACTTGGAGCGCTGCTGGAGTTGACTGAGGTAATCTGTGGACCATCGCCTCCATATCTGCTCACGACATCGCTGAACCAGTTGCCATCGGGATAGCCTTGAAGATGGTCCTGAAATACAGACTGGTTCGGGAAAGGATATCAATGGTTCACCCACTAGGAAGTGTCCAGGAGTAAGGAACGCATATTCATCTGGAGTGTTCGGTATTGGTGTGATCGGCCTTGAATTTAGGCATGCCTCTATCTGAGTTAACAGAGTTGTCATCTCTTCAAATGTTAACACGCTGTTTCCTACGACTTTCTTGAGATGCCCTTTATTGACTTTATGCCAGCTTCCCATAGTCCTCCAAAATTTGGAGCATGTGGAGGGATGAAGTGCCATTTCAAGCCTTCCATTGACATGAATTCTGAGATCGCTGATAAATAATCCTTGCTGCGCAAAAACCGTTCCCTCTCATCTAGCTTTCTCTTTGCTCCAGTGAAACATGTTCCGTTATCACTATATATGGCTGCATCGTCCACGTCTTGACATAAACCTCCTTAATGCAGCAATGAATGCTTCTGTGGTAAGATCACTCACAAGCTCAATATGCACAGCCTTTGTGGTCATACATACAAACAGTGCTATGTAGCACTTCTTTTGTGCCCTACTTCTTGGATGTCCATGCTTAATTTGGAGTGGCCCTCCATAGTCCACTCCAGTATGTGAAAATGTCTTGCTTGCCGTGACTCTGGCTGCAGGCAGTTGCCCCATGAGTTGGCTGGCAGCAGCTGCCTTAGTTTAGAAGCATGTAACACACTTGCTGATTATATTTCTGATTACAGATTTTCCATTTGTAATCCATATGCGTTGTCTGAGCGAAGCTAATACCAGTTGCGTTCCTGCATGCAACAGGCGAACGTGTTCATTGCAAATTATCAATTTGGTCACATGGTGCCTTGGTGGCATGATTAGCGGATGCTTCTGTTCAAAAGGTGCATCTGCATTCTCAAGCTTGCCGCCCACCCTCAGCAAATTATCTCCATCCAGATAGGGGTGCAAAGTTAGAAGTTTGCTATGAGAAGATAAGGGCTCAGATTGTTGCAAACTAAATATTTCTGGACCAAATGAGCAACGTTGAACCATGCGAACAATGACCTTGAAGGATCTATTCAACTCATCAGTTGTCAATGACCCTAATTGTCTTGAGGTTTTATGTCTGGTATTGCTCGCAAACCGGCAAACGTAGGCAATTACGCGTTGGAGTTTGTTCCAATTTGAAAAGCGACTGAAGATGGCATCTGTTTCTTCGTTGGTTGAGGTAAAACAATGCTTGACAATTTTTTTCTCTGGAATTTCAGCTTCCTTTCTAGTTACTTTTAAGGATTGTGGCCAAACCAAAGAATCCATGGACAACCAGGTAGGCCCCGCCCAACATAGCGCACTTTCTTTCAAGTAGTGTGGATCGGTTCCTCTAGAGAGCATATCTGCAGGGTTATCTTCGGAGAGCACATGCTTCCAAGCACCCTGTGATGTTAGTTGCTGTATCTCTGCAACTCGATTGGCCACGTATGTCTTCCATGATGCAGGATTCCCGTTGATCCATGCTAGCACAATAGTCGAGTCTGTCCAAAAGTACTGCTCTTGAACATTAAGGTTTAGAGCCCTGTGTACCTTTACCATCAGCTTACTCAACAGAAGAGCGCCACTTAATTCTAATCGAGGTAAAGTCACCTGTTTTAACGGAGCTACTCTGGATTTTGATGAAAGAAGACAAACTGTAATGTTCCCGGTGCTGGTGGTATATCTTAAATACACACAGGCACCATAAGCCTTTTGTGATGCGTCACAAAATCCATGTAATTGTATTTGAATAGTCAAGTCTGGAATGACTCTTCGGGGTACGTTTATGGAGTTTAACTCGGGAAGCTGTTCGCATAGTAGCTTCCATTGTACCGTTAGATTCAGGGGCAAAGGTTGGTCCCAATCTAAGCGGTGCTGCCAAATGGTCTGAATGAAGCACTTGCATCGAACAATAATAGGTCCTAACAGTCCCATCGGATCATATATCGCTGCTACAGCAGATAAAACAGTCCTCTTGGTCCATTTAGGCTGTTCGAGCCTCCTCAGATCTACACCATATTGAAATGTGTCATTATTAGGATGCCAATTCAAACCTAGTATCTTAACAGAGTTATCGTCAAGTGGAAGCCAGTGTGGTTCCTGACCTGCCAATTGAGCTTCAGGAATGTTCTTCAAAAGGTCAGAGCTATTCGAACGCCATTTCCGTATAGGAAATCCTCCACTGCTCAACAATAAAGTTAAATCCTCGTATAGGCAAATTGCTTCTTCAATAGTGTTGGCGCCTGTCAATAAGTCATCAACGTAAAAGTCTTTCTTATCACTTCAGCTGCTTTCGGATGTGTCCTCTCATGGTCAAGTCCTATTTGAGCCAGACACCTAATGGCTAAGTATGGTGCAGCGGCAGTACCGTAAGTCACGGTAGTTAGACGGTAAATTTCCAACGGTTGGTTGGGGTTTCTGCGCCAAACTATCCTTTGGAGATTTCAATCATCTTCATGAACTTGAATCTGCCTGTACATCTTCTCGATGTCAGCTGTAAGTGCATACCTATGATTGCGAAATCGCAGTAAAATTGAAAACAGGTCATCTTGAATTGTTGGGCCAACCATCATTATCTCATTTAATGATACCGAAGATGTAGTTTTAGCTGATGCATTGAAAACTACCCTTACTTTTGTCGTAACACTTGTCTCCTTAACTACGGCATGGTGTGGCATGTAATAACAGCATTGACTGTCATTTGTGGAACACACCCTTTCCATATGCCCAAGCTGAAGGTACTCATCCATGAACTTAACATATTCTCTTTTCAGGTCCCTTTGCTTCTCTAACCTTCTCTCGATGTACCCAAAATTTCTCTTGGCCATTTCAAATGAGTCTCCAAGGTCCTCCTTGCGTCCATGCAAAGGCAACCTTACCTTGAACCTGCCAGATTCATTTCGCGTAAAATGTTCTCGAAAATGTTCTTCACACAAGGTTTCTTCCTTCGAGTACTGCCTATCTGTCAACTCTTCTTGTTCCCAAAATCGTTCCACTTGAGAATGTAGTTGGTCTGTAACATTCAAGAGTGAAGTTACCGTGTTCTTGGGTACTTGCACTGAATTCTGGGGTATGTGTCCAGAAAGAATCCAGCCCAGCTGTGTGTTCTGCAAGGTAGGATGTCCATCTCTGGACAGCTGTCCCGGTTTCAGGATCTCAAAAAACACAGTAGCACCTAGTAACACATCAATTTCACTGGGCTCGTAAAACTTTGGATCAGCGAGAGGAAGATCGGTAGGAAGCTGCCAGTCATTATACTGCACTTTAAATGATGCTATCCAGTACAGAACCCAGTACGTGTCTGTTGTAATCACTGACTCTAGATGATAAATGCAACTGGCACAAGTGAGATGATTCTGATGCCCTTACATTGCTAATTCCATTGATTGAAACAGAATGCTTGTTCAACTGAAGACCCAATCTGTCTACTAGATTGCGGGATATGAAGTTCATCTGCGATGCACTGTCTAGTAGTGCTCGACATTGATAGACATTACCTTTGCTATCCTTAATGTCAACTACAGCTGTAGCTAGCAATACTTCAGCATGCGTGCACCTCCGTTTTACAGAACAATATGGATGGTGTTGTGGTCCATTAGTTGAGGATGACGCAGTGCTATTAGTATTAGAGTCATGCAACAATGTGTGATGAGACTTATTGCATTCTATGCAGTAACCAGATCTACAGTCATTAACTCTGTGGTCATCTCTCAAACAATTATAACACAATCTACATTCTTTCACTAATCGCATGCGTTCACTTACACTTAAGTTTTTAAACCTAGCACATTTATGCAGTAAATGGGAAGACTTGCATAATGGACATGACAAAGTAGTAACAAAGGAGCGTTGTGTTCCCTTTGTATTCAGACTTCGTTTTACATCATCCTGGCTTGTTACCATTTTGTTGGAAGCCACGATTTCTAGAGTTTGACAATTATGCTCCAAAAACTGAATTAAGTCTTTAAGCTTGGGTTGAACATCACCTGCAGTGCGGGTTTCCCACTGCTTTCTCAAGTTGATGCTAATGCGTTCTAAAAGCAAATGGCTGAGTAACATGTCCTGCAGTGGCGTTTATATCTTGAGTGCTTCTACTGCATTTAAGTTACTGCACAGCTGATTTATTAGCAGCCTCAGTTCCTTAGGGGAGTCGTGTTTAGCACTTGGTAAATTAAGCAACTCCTTAATGTGAATATCCGAAATTAACCTGGGGTTGTGATATCTGCTGCGTATGAGTTCCCAAGCGACCTTGAAATTGTCCTGAGTAACAGGCAGGTTTTCTATCAATTGGTGAGGTTCACCAGATAAGCATGACAGAAGGTAATAATAACGCTGAATATCTGTGAGGCTGGAATTATTAATGATAAGAGCGTCAAAAGTATCAAGGAAATGCATAAAATCTGATAAAGCTCCATTGAATTTTGGCAATGAAATGGATGGAAGCTTTAATACACTGCTATTTGTATTGTCGTTGCTCATAGATGGCAGTGATGACTGACATGCTGTATTTAGCACCGTCTCAATTTTAGACTCAGTTTCGAAGCACAACTCTTCAAATGTTTCCCTATCTGCATCGTTAGATTCATCGTTGGGATCTGCTACTTCTAACTGGGTCTGTATTTGGTTATACTCCTCAATTTTGCTCAATAAAGCTCGCTTCCGAACGATGATGTCGTTAATGTTGCCCTCTTGACAGCCGTTTACCAATGAGGCTATTCTTGTCACACAAGACTTTACTGTTGCCCGTTTTTTTACTAAGGCACGTTTCTGATCACTATCCATTGTGACTGTGGGAATGGAAACGAAAAGGAATAATGAACCAGTCTGTACTTACCGGCTGTCGAAGTCCAAGTCCCTTGGTTGCCGAGAACAACGCTAGAAGTCCTTGGTAGTCGCCGTTGTAAACTGCTTTCGCTCGCCGCTGTATAGATTCATAGGTTGGCAATGATTCTGCTTGTGTCGTCTGCTTGGCTCTCTTGCACAGGCGCGAACTGGACGAGAGGCTGCTGCACAAGGCTACTGTGACGGTATGGCCGGCTGGTTCACTGCATGCTTCCAGATTCCAACATGGCTAGGTTAGCGATGCAAACATGCTTGCCACGAATATTTCACACTTCTACTGTCACATCCGGCCCGGAGGACCAAAAAATGTTACGAGCAATAACATCTCCCTGGTAGCTCACTAATCAAATCAGTTACACTTTCAAATACCTATTTATTACCACAAATAACTGCATTACAAACTGTGATTACAAAACACTTGCTTCTACACACCGTCCATGATGCCTCGCAAAACTTCTATCGGCAGAGCAGCCAACCTACACCAGAAAGTTACAAAAAAATAATGATTCTGCTCATTAGAGCTGCCACCACTGTTCCTGGTGGCCTCAACACTCACTAATGGCTGTCCACGACCTTCCTTAAGTGCTCTTCCAATGTATTGAGGTATCTCTGGACCATGCCATCTTACTGGGGATGTAGGAGTGTTGTGCGGGTGTTGTTCACCCCCAAGTCTTTCCAGAGCCTCATTCATCAGGTTGGACTCAAAATTGGTGCCCTGGTCGCTGGGGAGCTCTAACGGCAGCCCAAATCGGCAGAAAACTTGCTCCACGAGGCAGTCTGTGATTGTCTTTGCCTCCTGGTTCGGGATGGCATACACCTCCGGCCACTTAGTGAAGTAGTCCACGGCCACCATCAGGTACTTGTTGCCTCGGTAGGACACTGGAAATGGTCCAGGTATGTCGACGGTGATCCTTTCAAATGGCGCTCCGACGTTGTACTGCTGCCTGCGACCCCGGCTCCTAGTCTGAGGGCCGCGACTCACCGCAAATACGTGACATTGACGGCACCATCTCTCAACGTCTGCTCGGAGCCTCAGCCAGTAGCAGCGCTATCGGAGTTTGTCAATTGTTCCGTTTTCTCCCAGGTGTCCTCCTGAAATATCGGCGTGCACTTGTTCTAAGACTTTCGGGACCTTACTTCGGGGAAGCAACAACTGTTCTCTCTGCGTCTTCCCATCAGGGGATTGACCCGAAACAGCACGCCCTCTCTTGTCTTCAGTGAGTCCCATTGAGCCCAGTACGACTTGTAGGTGGCGCTCCTCGGTGCGATGTCCTCCCAGGTTGGTCTTGTTCCTGCCTCCACTTCTCTCAAGAGTGGTCCTAAGTATGCGTCCACCAGCTGCTCCCTCCTCAGGCGTGCGCTATCCTAGCCATCCGCAGGCACTGCCGTGACCACACTGACAGCTGCGGCACGCTCTTTCTCTTCCACTCTTGTGCATTGGCCGCAGTCCTCTGGGCAGGGTCTTGGGGAAATGGCGTCTGCGTTGCTGTGGCTCTTCATTCTACTATATCAGAGGTGAAGTCGTACTCCTGCAGCCTCTGGACCCAACGTGCTGTCTGGCCTTCCAGGTTTCTAAAGCTCAGTAGCCACGTTAGGGCAGAGTGGTCAGTCCTCAGATGAAATGGCTAACCACACAGGTACTTGTGAAAGTGCTCCAATGACTTTACTACCACCAGTAACCCTAGCTGGGTGACGCAATAGTTCTTCTCTGCCCTGGATAGCGTCTTGCTGCAGTAGGCTATCACCCGCTCGTGGCCGTCCTGGACTTGAGATAGGACGCCTGCAATGCACTGGTCGTTGGCATCGGTGTCCACAATGAACGCGCCGCCTGGTTGTGGAAATCACAGAAAAGGAGCACTGCACAGGGTCTTCTTCAGGTGCTGGAAAGCGCCTTCAGCGTCATCCGCCCACTCATAAGATCGGTGTTCCTCTGCCAGGCGGGTGAGGGATTTGGCGGTGTTGGAGAACCCCTTTATGAAACGGCGGTAATAACTGCACAGCCCCAGAAAACTGCGCAACTCTCGCCTATCCTTTGGCCGAGGCCAATCTCCCACAGTCCGGGTCTTCTCCGGGTCAGTGGCCACTCCGGTTGGTGAGATTATGTGGCCTAAGTAGTTCACTTTCTTGCGGAAGAGCTGGCACTTCTTCGCGTTCAGCTTCAACTTGGTTGCCTGCAGTCTCTGGAATACCTTCTCAGGGTCTCGAGATGGTCTTCGAACGTCTTGCCGACGATGATGATGTCGTCCAAGTATAGAAGGCATGCGTCATATGTCAATCCTCTAATTACTGATTCCATGAGGCGTTAAAATGTGGCTGGTGCATTGCAGAGGCCAAAGGGCATAACTGTGAACTGCCAAAGCCCTTGGCCTGTCGAGAATGCAGTCTTTTTTTTTCTTATCTCTCGGGTCCACAGCCACCTGCCAGTAACCCTAATTCAGGTCAAGGTCGAGAACCACTGTGCACCAGCTAGCGTGTCCAAGGTGTCGTCAATCCGTGATAAGGGGAAGCAGTCCTTCCGGGTGACAGCGATCAGCTTCCTGTAATCCATCCAAAAGCGTAGCTCGCCGTTCTTCTTTGTCACCAGAACTACAGGGGAACACCAAGGGCTCTCAGACTCTTCAGTCACTCCCCTGGATGTCATGTCCTCTAGCATATCCCGTACCGCCGCTTGTTTTGCCAGCGGAACGCGTCTAGGTGGTTGCCGAATAGGCCGGGCGTCGCCGGTGTCGATGCAGTGAAGCACTTTATCGTTGCGGCCGTAGTCACTATCGCCTTGGCTGAAGACGCGCTGGTATCGCCTCAGCAGTTGTCGAAATTTCTCCAACTTTTCTGCGGTCAGGTGGTAGGCCACCCTCTCCAATAAGGCTTCGAGCCGGGGCCCCAAGTGTTGTGTCGGCACCGGCTCCTGTGTCTTGTCGATTGCTGTCACGCTGACCACAGGCTTGTACGTCCCCAACACCGTTCCGGCCTGGATGTCGTTATCAGTATCTGTCAGGTTTAGCAGTCTAACTGACACCTCATCTCGGTGCGGCGACAATGCCCTAGATACACATAGTCCATGCACAGGCATCTTCTCGTACAGCATCATGTTCTTCGTACGCTGGCCTTCCAGTCGCGCCGCCACTACCACCTCGCTTCTTGCGGGGACAACCACGTCTTCCTTCAGGACGACCCTGCAGATTCCAAGGTGCTCTTCGGGTTGCCGGAGTATCACCTCTTCTCCATTGAGCCGCAGTACCTTCCTGCCGGCGTCGGCCGTCGCCTCGTGGCTCCTGAGGGCATCCAATCCTAGTATCACCTCCTCAGCCACCTTCACGACGAACACACACAGGCGCACGTCCCAAGGTCATCTTCAGTATGGCCTTCTTCTCCATAGGCAAGGTGTTACCCGATGCCGTCACAAGCTGGTGTGTTCGGCTCGGATTCCTCGTCGTCAAACCCTTGGCCACGTCAGGTCTGATGGTGGTCACGGCTGCCCCGGTGTGTATGAGCACACGGCACGGCTCCCCTCTCATCCAACCTTCCATACGCCGGCTGACGGCGCGCAGTGTCACTCGAGGGGATGATGATGATGGCGCCAACGTGCCCCTCTCCACGACGGCCCTTACTCGTTTTGCGGCTGCTCTTTCTGGTGTGGGCAGTCTCTCTCCAGGTGTCTCGGCCGTCCACACCCCCAGTACATGCCACTAGATTTCCACCGGCGTCCCTCGATTGGTCTTCAGTTTCCATTGTAGTGGATTCTCCTTGTTCTGGAGGTCGGGGTAGCTGTCACCTTGGCCGCCTCCATACCCAATGCTGCCGTTAGCGCCTCGTGGGTGGTTTTGTTATCGTCGAGCATTAGGCGCTGACGAATCTCCGAGTCTCGTACCCCGTTGACAAATGTGTAGGCAGCCTCTCGGGATACGAACTCTGATGGGAGGTCGACTGGGACTTTGCTGGCCAGCTGCTCAATTGCCAGGGTAAAAGCCTGCAGCGTCTCCCCTGGCTGCTGTGACCTTGATTTCAGCTGGCTGCGGTACGCTGCGGCTAAGCGGTGCTTTCCAAAGAGATTCTCCAGGGCCTCCCAGATGTCCTTGTGCGCCGCTGGTGTCTGGGCCGCGTTCAGAACTTCCGCGGCGCATCCCTGGAGGCTGGTTGTTAACTGTGTGGCCTGTTCCTCTGGTGACCATTTGTTGTGCATGTCCGCTGCGTCGAACTGGCGGCGTAAGACTTCGAAAATTGTCGCGCCGTCCTATTTAGGAGGTTTGACGTGTTGTGTCGCGTCTCGTCACGTCGGCCCTCAAGTCCTTCAACCTCCTGCCGACGATGTCCTCTACCATGGCGTTCAGGGACTTTGTGTTGCTGTTGGCCTTTTTCCCTTTTCATTGAAGCGGTTCGCCAGGTCTTCGTGGCGTTCGTCCACTTGGCCCATCCGTTTGCCCAGCTCCGTCACGTCATCCCTCACGCCGGCCAACTGTTCCTCAGATTTTGCGGCGAGAGCCTCACTCGCCATCTTCATTTCCGTGGCCAGACTGTCGTTCGCTACTCTCATTTCTATGGCTAATTCGGCATTCATTTCTTCCATTTTCTGTACAACCTTTTCTAATACCGCCTCCATTGTGGTAATATCCCATTTCTGACACCAGTTGTGGATTTGTGGGTTCGTAGAATTAAAGGTCCAATTTGCCGAAATTATAAATAAATGTTCTTTGTTTGCGTAGAAACACACTGCGTAGCAGCAGAATTACATCACATATCACAATCTACATCACCAAAGTAGATGACAATAACAAACAGCTTACTCAACTTCCACTGTTGCAATACTCTTGTTACATGTCTTTACTACTGTTTACTACTCACGACTGTTTTACAACTGCCCGCTGGCGTGTCACAATTTCTTAAATATCTCATTTATAAATTCGAGAGGTTTCTCGTACAAATAAGAAAACAACTTTTCTCTGTCAATCAAGAAATAAAATGAAATGTGTAGTGTTTAACGCCCGCTTTCACTACACACGGCACCGCAGGCGGTGACACCGGTCAATCAAGATATCACTAGAACCTTCCAAACGTAAAATCCTATCTGCGCCGGCAAGTGATTTACCTCAGCTATCTTTATTTGCCGGCTCTTTGTGTACACTAGCCGCGCTATCTTTAACTGCTCATGCAAGCCCTTTATTACCGTGAAACACTATCCGCCGTCTGTTATCTATTCACGACGAAACTTTTATGCCCGTTGCTGCGACACTGGTCTTAACCAATCGCTACACGGTATATGTAAAACTTTGCCATTTGCAGTGCCTATGGCGTGAATAGAATAATTTAACCATTTAAATAACTGTTATTTTTGTAATACAAAGATTACAGTTGTTTCTAGAAAAATAAGTCGAAAGTCAAATATCCCAGTGTTCAAATAGCAATAATACCAATTGTTTATCCTCCAAAACCATGGGTTGAAGAATTTTATTTATCAAGTTCAAATTCTAATGTAAGTGACACTCAACATTCCAACATCCTAAATATTGTCGCCAGTCCATTGTTGATCGAGGCGGCAAGGCATTCAAAGGGATGCGCAGTGCCGTGTTTAGATAAAAGCTCGCCGAGACGGCGGGGGGGGGGGGGAAGGAGACGGATTTCTCGAGAGTTCGCCTTTGTTCTAGCCGGGTCTCGATTGTTTGAGAAATTTCTGGAATGTTAGTAAACTATAAAAAGGCAGCCCGCCCGCCAAAGAGAGTTAGTCGGTAATTGAACGCGTGCGGGAAAACAGCTGTGTTTGTTGACCTTGTATGTTATATTGTGTATGTGTACGAAGCGTACTTTAGAGAAACGTTTCCTTTTGTTTTCACACTTGATTGGCGTCTTTGGTATTCCTTTCGTCACAATATTTCTTACTGTATTTCTGTGAATATCCAGAATTTATCATCAGGTTCATTACATGACCCCTTAACAAAATTATTTGTCAGCAAATATTTATATGTGTTCAAAACAAGCGCTTCAATTTGTTTAGAAACAGTTCCCGTTATAACTTTGTTTTTTGAGGCTTTTCCAGTAATATAACTCAGTCCAGTTATTCACACTATTGTCATCAACTTGATTATTTTCACTTGACTGAAAGTTATCTACTACTTCATTTCCATTTACCACTGCATTTCCACGGTCTCCATATCGCGACACACAACGAACTTCTGCATGTAATGAAGCAGATCAACTGGAAGTTGGAACTTTGGCAACTGAGACTCCACGTGGAGTAGACATGTGACTGTCACTTCGAGAAAATCAGGGTTGCTATTGGTCCTCAACGACAGTGTTCCATTTCTGAAGTGTGGAGATAGATTTATGACGGTCATTAGTGGGCGGGAGGGTGAGTTCCCTTTGGGGTGCAAACTGCACTCGCGTTCACTAAACAGACTTTATTACATTCTGTGCATTGTGGTGGTTCAGTCTTGGTGAGTAGATATGAGTGTGTGAGGTCTAGAGTATCCTATCCTCAGACGAGAAATTACAATTTGCCCCGTTCTCTTGAGGAGTGCAATGGGGTATCGAGCTCTTGATTCTTCCACTATTTCAAATATTTTTGATGTGGCATTTTCTAATAACCATTTATGACGCCAGTGTTAATATAGTTTAATTCTTATGTTCCTGATGAGGTCTTGGTGAGGAGTAGCAATCGTTTTATCTGATACAGGTTGCCTCGTAGATTCTTTCTTTCTTTTTGACTGTTTTTGTGTTAAAATTACGAGAAGTAATAAACCACGGTCCGTTAATTTTGTAATAAGTATATAATTGAAAATATTCGCAATAATAATAATAATAATAATAATAATAATAATAATAATAATAATAATAATAATAATAATAATAATAATAATAATAATAATAATAATAATAATAATAATAATAATAATAATAATAATAATAATAATAATAATAATAATAATAATAATAATAATAATAATAATAATAATAATAATAATAATAATAATAATAATAATAATAATAATAATAATAATAATAATAATAATAATAATAATAATAATAATAATAATAATAATAATAATAATAATAATAATAATAATAATAATAATAATAATAATAATAATAATAATAATAATAATAATAATAATAATAATAATAATAATAATAATAATAATAATAATAATAATAATAATAATAATAATAATAATAATAATAAAGCATTATTTTCTATGTTATTTGGCAATAAAATGCCTATTACTTTCGATTTAGCAAATTTGAGTTATCACATCGAATTTTTGTAAATGTTCATAAGAAAATAGGAATACCAAGGGGAAAAAGTTAGTGATACAGCATTTTTAGAGCCACTTTTGGAATTAGCAGACCAGTTTACATAAGAATTGGCGTATTTTGTTTCCTACTGTATGGCCGCTGTATCTCCGGCTCTGACATTTAGTGGCTGCACGAGGTGGAGGGGGAAGGTTACTAGTACCAACATATAATAATGAGTAATTGAAAACATATCGTCAGAATTATCTTTATAATGAGAGTATAGGAATCTATTAGCTTCAAAACATTGAAATACAACTTGTAATTTCATTATCATGCAAGATATTCTTTACAGCATCACTCCATTCAAATATTTCGTTCACACCTTTCACGCACACCAACTGCTTCTGTTGGTGATACTGGGAGTCTGTACATCCGGTGTCGTGGTCAGGAAGCTAAAACTGTCTGCTAGCGCCAATCAGCGTTGTCGCTGGTAGGCGTGGCTCCCGAACCCAACGCCATGTTGCCAGCTTAAATTTGTTTGAGCCACGTGGCCTAATAGAGGCTTGCGCTGGTGAACTTTCTTTGGTATAATTTTCGTGCGTGAACTCCGATGTTTAGTGTTCGTAAGTCCTATTATTATCGCTATTATAATAATATGGCTACTGGCTCGTGAAATATGCAAATACATGAAATATTTAAAATACGCATTGTTCCTCTGCTTGAAATTCCCGCTCAAGAACTGGCAACAGCCTGCTTCCCCCTCTCGAGAAATGTCAGAGCCGCAGATAGAACGGCCGAGGTATAGTGTTACCAACATTGAGCTTGATAATATCATGACTCATTGAGTTAAAGCATTTAGCTTTTTGAATTTTCCTTATGTGTATGTAGTAGCAATTATTTACTGTTTTCCACTTATCTGTCGGTCTGTGTGATGGGTCATTGCAAAGTTTGGGAGAATGGCGTGAGGTATACCCGATCCCCGAAACCAGCTTCCGAAAGAACAATGGCACCCGCCTTTAGGGTAGAACTGAAGAGACACTTACGCCGGAGCACGGTCCACAAGCCCCGGCAACCGTGGAAGACTATGCAGTGTAATCACACCAGGTCACCGATTGCTCAGGAATCTTCTCAATATAACAGTTTCTGAGCATCCTGACAGTTCTTCATGAAGACGTAAGATGGCTTAATAGAGGAAAAACCCCAAAACGGTGTTGAAGTCTTCAGGATGAGATTTTCTTAAATCGTCAACTTTATGGGATACCATGGCTCCTACATTTAGGTTTCTGGCAGATTTCACCCCAAAATTAAATAAGCTATACCTCGAGTTGCAAGGAAAACACCGCAACATTTCAACCATGATCAGTATTGTTACTGTTTTTCGGAGGAAACTAAACATTTAAAAGGAAATTTCCTATCACGCTTTCCAACTTTGAAATTATTCTGGAAACCGTAGATATCGGCGCATGTAATGTTCTATCTTTCGCCCAGCATTCTGAAATGCTAATCAGATAATTTAATAACAGGTTTAGCCATTCTCAATACTTGAGCCAGTGATTACATTTATCAATAAGCCACTCACTTCAGCTGACATTACTCAACTTGCAGTTAGTATATGTTAGAACTTTGGAATTAGAAATGGAGGTTTAAAATCTTCAAGAAGATATTCAAGGTGTTAGGAGTATGATTTCAACAGGGACTTCCTAGCGTTAAGCTGAAACTAAAGTTCCTGTACCATTTTCCTCTAAATCCCATGATTGCAGAAATATAAACAAAACTGATCAAAGGTTTGATTGCGAATATATCATCACACGTTTATAAATTACTTTTGTAATTAGAATAACGAGGTTAAGCTACAAAACATGAGTCATTTAGTCTTTAATGTATGCTACTAAAATGCAGGGGCAGTTCTTCCTTGATGCGTTTGAATCGCCAAGTCACCTACTTCTTTTTGAATAACTTACGTGATTAGGTTTTATGTTCTAGCATTTAATTTTCAATTATAAAAGTTCTCCAAACTATATTTTGTAATGGAGCCGCTCTCTTGGCCCTCGCGTGTCGATAATACAGCTAGCTTACTTCCCGACTAGTGATTCGTTATTAAAAGGCCAAGGTGACCGTAACACTTGGAGTGAGTGAGGAGAGGTTGGAGGGGCAGAATGCATTGCTGGTTACCATGGCTACGGATTCGATTCATAGAATCCGTATATTCCGCACCAACTAGTGTTGCCAACACAATACAGGACCTTCTTCCTACTTTTTCGTTTATTTGAAAAGAAATTTGTTGGTAGAAGTAGTAACCACCTTGAAGCGAGCCCCACATGTCATGTGCTACTGTTTATTATCAGTTTGCATCCTGAGTAAAAATGTAACTTTTTATGTGATCAATGATTATTGTCTGATATGTGAAGTGTTTAATTTTTATATTTAAGGGATTTACAATGAATCCAACACACGACTTGGTGTACTCCTTTCTCCAAACAACCTTTGCCTTATGTAAAAATGATGACAAATGCGACGTGGTAAATGTCTGTAGGCCAACACCAGTGCTATGTTTAGGAAAACTTTGCGGCACACAAGGACATTTAAGTAGACAGGAAATGACATTTCGTGGTCACAATGAAAGCGAGCACTCTCTAAATAAAGGTAATTTAAGGAAACTTTTGGATTCATACTGTTACTTTGTGGGTTCGTAGAATTAAACGTCCAATTTGCAGAAATTAGAGATGTTCTTCATTTATTTACGTAGAAATACACTTTGGTCAACCCTTACAGTAGCAGAATTACGTCACATAAACAATTAGAATCTTCCAGTTCGCCTGCAACATCCACAAACAAAGAGTTCACTTTCAGAACAGTTGCAGGCACACGAATCAGTTTCGATTATCACTCTGTTTACGACTGTCCCTCGGAGAGTCTTGGCTACCTTATATATACCACTACTCATTACTAGACATTTCTGGAATATTCTGTAACAAACAAGAAATCGAATGTTCTGTAGGACGGCACTAGACGAAACATGAACGTTCCAGAGTCTAACTTTATCTGTGTCGGCAAACCTGTTATCTCCGCCCCTTTGTGAGTGTCAGCCGGGCTCGCGACAATATACAGAGGATTGCCCCGCTGTAAAACAAAACCACTATTATAGTATAAAATCAGCTTTTGCAATTGTTATTTTGCGAATTTAGGTTAGCCAATTTTCCGAGTCACCTAATTAATTCACCTAGAACCACGCCTGCTAAAATGATAAGTTTAGTCACAAAATGATATGAAAGGACTAAATTCCTGCATGTCTATTGCAATAAAGTCGCGGGCTTATGCTTGGCAACCCCACAACATTGGCATGTGTGTAGTACGGAAGGTCAGGAGTTAGTTTTATGTAATCCTTTATTCATCCACGTGTTCCATTACATTTGTAATATTACATGTTCTAGTTTACTTTGCTTCCAGATTGATTGTTCATATTAACTGAGGTATTGAAATTATTGTTTTCAGATTGTGTTCACACAGTCACTATAGTTTTTTTTTTTTTTTTTTTTTAGAATTAATTTACTTATTTAGTTATTCGGCACTTTCTAGATTGATTGTGTTGACATATTCACCAAAGCTCCTTAGATATGGTCTCACAAGTGCTGGTTTATGTACTGGCTACTTCCCTCCTTTCTTGTTTATTTGCATCCTTAGTTTTTCCCATTCGTCCTTCCATTTGATGCAGTCATACAGGATGTGATCTCTGTTACAGGTCAGGAGTGTAAACAGTAAAGCTATCTGCCGTGACACTTGACACAACACCGGGTTCTGTCAGTCTAATGCATTCAGAACTATGTATGGCAGACTTAACAAATCAAGAGTATGGTTGTTGCTTATGGCAAAGCCAACTGCAGCACTTTTCCAAACCCAAAAGCCATAGCAAAGAGTCTAATGGAGCACATTTTGAGCATCTACTGTAAATAGACATAATGTGATAAAAATCGTAGCTTCACACGTCACGCAGCGTTTATATTGTTAAAAATATGAAGCTATAATTAATAAATAGCCTCGCTTACGTCATATTCATGTTGTAGTTATTGATAGTTACAAAATTTCCCGTTTAGCTAATATATGGCTTTGGTTTAATTTTATACGATAAACCTGAATGAGGTATTTCCGTAATTAATTGTTGAATTTATTATCTTTGATCAACCTATACTTAGTTTTACGCAGTTTTTAGTTTAGGTCTAGTGAACACCATAGAAGAGCTTAAAACAAAAGCACCGCGCCTCTCGTTACTACTAGTAACAGTTTAGACTTTCACTTGTTGCTTGACCACAAACCAAAACCAAAACATTTAAATCTAAAGTCCTACTTTGTTGCCAGACTGTGGGGATGGTGTATTCAGTAATATTCAATTATCTCCTTTATTTTACAAGAGAGATGAATTTGTTATGGGAATTTATTATTTGTCATATTTGTATCTCCCAGCTGACGAAGTCTACGCACTCATACCTCTAACACTGTATATTTGAGGTTATGTTTATCAAGTTGTGGTAATTTTTGGACCGTGATAGACGAGGATAAATTTCCCATTATTGGTAGTGTTGCTTTGAAAACTTGTCCTTTTCTTTTGGTAGACATATCTTTACAAGCTCACATTTTCGTGTATGAGCTTCATCAAGAATAAGTACCGATCCAGCCTGACAGACTCACACCTAGATGCCCCATTAAGAGTAGCTTGTTTCAACTACACGCTGGACTTTTCTACACTTACAACTAACATGCACGGCCAAATTATACAGCAATTATGTAAGTTAATTATTTGAGATACTTTATATCGATAGTAATGTTAGTAGAAAACGGTGGTTGCGATGGTATGATTAAATATGCCCAAACACAGAAGAAAGTTGGACAGCACTGCTCTAGGTAAATGTAAACTCATTTGTTAACATTTTCTTTGCTGTCTTTATCACCGATCACCGTGTTAGGAGTTGTTCGGGTTCCACTAGCCTGGAAAGTTGGGGCGAGGTACTGATGCTCGATTTCATCATCAACATATGTTAAGACTTACACACGAGTTTAGCAATAGTTAAAACAAAAATTGCATTTCACCAACAAGTGTTAACTTAACACTCGTGTTAAATCTGTTGTTAAACTAACAAACCAAATTTTTGTTGTTAAGTCCTTAACAATTATTAATAGTCAAGGTGGCGGGTATGTCCGCAGCTGTTGATGTCGATTTGCTATATTTAAGACTGTCGAAATGGCATTCGTAATAGAGTACGGCCTGTGAGGAGAAATGGTTTTGAGAAACTATCAGAAGAAAATTTTCTACAGAGGTATAGACTGTCGAAACAAGTTGTTATGTAGGTTACTGCGGAAGTACAAGAGAAGCTAGAACATGCATCGAAAGGAATATGGCGATCTCGTCTGTGTTTCAAGTATTAATAACTTTGCGATTTTATAATTCACTGAATTATGTGGATAATACATTGTCCACCTCCCGTCTTGAAAAGTTCAAGTCACTCGTCACTTGTACTTCGCTCTTCGCTTTAAATTTACGTAATACTGAGTTAGAACATGCATCGAAAGGAATATGCCGATCTCGCCTTTGCTTCAAATATTAATAACTTTGCGATTTTATAACTCACTGAATTATGTGATAATGCACTGTATACCTCCCGTCTTGTAACGTTCAAGTCACTTGTCACTTGTCCTTCGCTCTTCGTTTTAGATTTACGTACTACTCAGTTAGAACGTGCATCGAAAGGAATATGGCGATCTCGCCTTTGCTTCAAATATTAATAACTTTGCGATTTTATAATTAACTGAATTATGTAGATAATGCACTGTCCACTTCCCGTCTTGAAACGTTCAAGTCACTTGTCCTTCTTCGCTCCTCGTTCTCAATTTACGTAATACTGACAAAGTTGGTTCGTTCATGCATTTGAATTAAATTCGTTTCCAATTTTTCTCAAACGTGACATCTATCATTTACATTCACCGCATCCGTCCTCCTATTTTCCACGATATGTTTCTCCATGGATGAGAAATTTGTCTCACGCTTTTTTCTTTTCTTTCTTTTTTTTTTTTTTTTTTTTTTTTTTTTTTTTTGTTTACACGCCATTTTTTCAGCTATGTGCAGACGAAAATGAAAACCAAAGCCCATTGGAGTACGTTCAGAAAATAACACGACTCATCCATAGCCAGTATCTTGGCGTTAACACGTGTTTGTTAACATTTTCAGAAAACTGGTTGGTGAAATGCAGGAAATTTAACAGTTTTGTTAGTGCTGTGACAATTGTTACGTTACATTTGATAACGTCGATTTTAACATCTGTTGGTAAAATCAGGCACTGAGCCTGATAGAGGAACCACGTTTGAGGGGCCAGCTGGGAGTGAGAGAAGTGGATGATAGTATGAGGGTGAAATGAGGTGATGTAACAATTGGTGGAATGATGGCGGGGAAAACCGGAAGACCAGAGAAAACACGTGCCGTGTGGTCGCTTGGGACCGAACCCGGGTCGTCTTGGTGAGAATTGAGCAGTCCAACCACTCTGCCACGTCGCGGCCTATTTTTGAATATTAATTCTTAATTTTAAGTTTCAATAATAAGAAACCACTGGAAAAAAATTGTAACAACTCTGTAGATAAATTATTATTATTGATATTATTATTATTATTATTATTATTATTATTATTATTATTATTATTATTATTATTATTATTATTATTATTATTATTATTATTATTATTATTATTATTATTATTATTATTATTATTATTATTATTATTATTATTATTATTATTATTATTATTATTATTATTATTATTATTATTATTATTATTATTATTATTATTATTATTATTATTATTATTATTATTATTATTATTATTATTATTATTATTATTATTATTATTATTATTATTATTATTATTATTATTATTATTATTATTATTATTATTATTATTATTATTATTACTACTATTATTATTACTATTACTATTACTATTACTATTACTATTACTATTACTATTACTATTACTATTACTATTACTATTACTATTACTATTACTATTACTATTACTATTACTATTACTATTACTATTACTATTACTATTACTATTACTATTACTATTACTATTACTATTACTATTACTATTACTATTACTATTACTATTACTATTACTATTACTATTACTATTACTATTACTATTACTATTACTATTACTATTACTATTACTATTACTATTACTATTACTATTACTATTACTATTACTATTACTATTACTATTACTATTACTATTACTATTACTATTACTATTACTATTACTATTACTATTATTATTACTATTATTATTATTATTATTATTATTATTATTATTATTATTATTATTATTATTATTATTATTATTATTATTATTATTATTATTATTATTATTATTATTATTATTATTATTATTATTATTATTATTATTATTATTATTATTATTATTATTATTATTATTATTATTATTATTATTATTATTATTATTATTATTATTATTATTATTATTATTATTATTATTATTATTATTATTATTATTATTATTATTATTATTATTATTATTATAATTATTATTATTATTATTATTATTATTATTATTATTATTATTATTATTATTATTATTATTATTATTATTATTATTATTATTATTATTATTATTATTATTATTATTATTATTATTATTATTATTATTATTATTATTATTATTACGAAGGCTGTTCAATAAAGAATAAGCATAATTTATGATTATTTGCACTAAAATTCAATCTTATTATATTCTGTTAGCTTAATGTTAAACAAACACGCCGTAGTAGTTTCATTGTTGGTACTCCTGGTTCCCGCCTGTGAGAACCAGGCAAGTTCAGACATGTTCAGTATCGTCTAACGCTGCAATGGAGATAACACTCGAGGAACAATATGCGGCTTTGAAATTCTGCTTTCGTCTCAGCAAAT
This sequence comes from Mantis religiosa, assembly GCA_030765055.1. Taxonomy (NCBI): domain Eukaryota; kingdom Metazoa; phylum Arthropoda; class Insecta; order Mantodea; family Mantidae; genus Mantis; species Mantis religiosa. The sequence goes on along the minus strand of CM060958.1, from coordinate 147,332,933 downwards.
CTTCAGTTGAGGCGTATACAATGTTACAGGAGGCCTATGGAGAGTCTGTTCTTCCCTACAGCACAGCTCGAAAGTGGTTTAAAATGTTTAAAGAGGGAAGACAACCAATTTCAAAGGAAGGTGGACCCGGTGCTCCAGTTACTGCTCTTACGGAAGAAAACATCAACACTGCTGCTGCCATTGTGAGAGAGGATCGACGAATTACCTTAAGATCATTTTCTGAAATACTGAACATTTCATTGGATGCCACCCGCACGTTGGTGACAGAAACATTACACATGAGACGTGTTTGTGCGCGATGGGTTCCAAGACTGTTGATTCCCGAACAAAAGGACATTCGCATGCAGGTCTGCATGCAGTTAGAGTTGATGTTAGAGGAAGATCCGGAGTTTCTTTCAAACGTAATCACTGCTGATGACGATGGGCTACATCATTTTAATCCTGAGAGCAAACAGCAGAGCTCAGTGTGGAAATCTCCTTCATCACCAACCCCCAAAAAGCAAAAGTGATTGCTTCTGCTGGGAAAGTTATGGTCATCTCATTCTTTGATATTCATGGAATGGTTTATCAGCATGTTGTACCTGCACACACATCAGTAACTGGACAATACTACAGGGACGTCATGAAAACATTGTAAGTCCATATCAGGCGCAAAGGACCACATTTCCGAGAAGCAGGCTGGATGCTGCACCACGATAATGCGCGGCCGCATATTGCCAATCTTGCTGAATATTGTCGCCAGGTCATTGTTGATTGGAGGCGGCGCGGGCAACCAGATCAAAGAGACGGCAGCGCAATGCGGAGATAAAAGCTTGCCGAAATGGTGGGCGGGAGGAGACGGATTGCTCGGGAGTTCGCCTTTATTCTAGCCGGGTCTCGATTGTTTGAGAAATTTCTGGAATGTTAGTAAACTATAAAAGGGCAGTCCGCCCACCAAAGAGGGTCAGTCGGTAATTGAAGGCGTGCGGGTAAACAGCTGTGTTTGTTGACCTTGTATGATGTATTGTGCATGTGTACGAAGCGTATTTCTAGGGAAATAAAGTGCAATTTTTGTGTTTGTAACCTGGAATTTTGATTTCACGAACCCACAAAGTCACAATTGGTGTCAGGATTGGGACGACATGGAGGCTGCATTGGAAAAGATTTTGGAGAAGATGATGGAAATGAAGGCCGAACTGACCTCAGAAATGAAAGCAGCAAACGAGGTCCTCGCCGCAAAGTTTAAAGAGCAGTTGGCCGACGTAGAGGAGGACATAACGGAGCTTGGTGAGCGCGTCGAAGACCTGGCGAGCCGCATTAACGACCTGGAGGGAAAGGCCGACAGTAACAACAAGTCCCTGAACGCCATGGTAGATGACATCGTCGGCAGGAAATTGAAGGACTTGAAGGCCGACGCGCCGGGAACGGACACAACATCTGCGCGCGTCTAACCTACTAAATACGACGGCGCGACCACTTTCGAAGTCTTCCGCCGTCAATTCGACACGGTTGCCAAACACAAGTGGTCACCAGAGGAAGAGGCCGCACAGCTAATAGCTAGTCTCCAGGGACGGGCCGCAGAAGTCCTGAACGCGGTCCAGACAGCGGCGGTGCCCAAGGAAGTATGGGAGGCCCTGGAGAATCGCTTTGGAAATCACCGCTTAGCCGCAGCGTACAGCAGCCAGCTGAAGTCAAGGTCACAGCTGCCAGGGGAGACGCTGCAGGAGTTCGCCTGGCAATCGAGCAGCTGGCCAGCGAAGACCTAGTTGACCTACCAGAGTTCGTATACCGAGAGGCTGCCTACACATTTGTCGACGGGGTACGAGACACGGAGATTCGTCAGCGCCTAATGCTCGGCGATTACAAAAACATCCGCGAGGCGCTAACGGCAGCATTATGGATGGAGGCGGCCAAGGTGACAGCTATCTCGACGTCGAGAACGAGGAGTGTCCGCTACACCGGAGACAGAAGACTAGCCGAGGGACGCCGGGAAGACCTAGTGGCCTATGCTGCAGGTTTGGACAACCGGGATACCTGGAGAGACTGCCCACACCAAGAAGAGCAGCCGGAAGAACGAGTAAGGCCCGGTGTGGTGAGAAGCACTTTGGTGGCGACATCACCATCCCCTCGGGTGACGCTACGCACTGTCAGCCGGCATGTGGATGACAGCTTCATCGCGGACGGTTGGGTAAGAGGAAAGCCGTGCCGCGTGCTGGTGGACACTGGGACAGGCGTGATCGTCATCAGACCTGACATAGACCGGGGTTTGCCGACAAGGAAACCAAGCCGACCGTAACAGCTTGTGACAGCATCGGGTGACACCTTGCCTGTGGAGAAGGAGGCCCTGCTGAAGTTGACCATGGGACGGAGTGCTTCAATTGGGACACCCTGTATATTATTGCTTTTAAGTTGCAGACAACATAGGCCCCCTTCATTGTTTTCTTTGTAAAATGAATGCGCCGCGCAAATGTATAGATAACAGGAAGCGTCTGAATTACTATTTGTCTTTATTTTAAAAGGCAATAGTAAGCGCGGTCTAACTGTTTTTGTTTTGTTTTCAGTTTTCATCGCCAACAGCAATATGGCAAAATTGAGTTTCTCTGTAAGCAGTAAATTACAAAGTTACGTTATTTCTTTTGGTTCCGACGTATTTTGTATTGACGGTAAAGTACTCACACACAAAATGTACAAGCCGTCAGTGAACTACTAAAGGAAGTATTTTATATCACAACATATCGGCACAATGCACTTTCTAAGGTTACGTGAAAGAAGTTCTCTTTGTTTCCAACAGTACTTGCAACATCGAGTCGAAAATCCCAATTTGTATTCGACTTGTGTACAAATTTCCCGAGCGTCGGAATCCCGTTGAATGCTCCTAGTAAAGACTTGCTGCTTCGTTAGGACGGTCTGGTGAGACGTTTCAGGAATACAGTAGGATGTACGTCCTGCCGAGAGTTTCTAACTGGTCAATAGCATGGACCCTGTCCTCTACACTGTCGTACGTCCTTGGTCGGTCGCCCTCTGTCTCCCGAGGATGCCCCAATTGGGATCTAGACTGATCGCAGCGCTGAATCTGATCCGTAACATAATTCAGTCCAGTCCAAAACTGTGCCTCTCGTATTTGTCACTATCCTTGCTGCCATCTACAGCTATCGCGTCACTCCCTCCCCCCTCTCTAGTAATTCACTTAGATCGCATTCTAACTTTTCATGTATTTAGTTAATGCTCAAGTTGTGAAGTTATTGGTTAACTATATTCTTTTGTTTTGATATTTATACTCTTTGGTGACAAGGAAGAGAGGAGACATGACTTCCTATGTTTTAAGAACTAAGTGGTTGTCATGGTTGTAATGTTAATTATTATGATAAACAGTTATCTCCTCATTGAAGGGAGATTTACATCTCTCTGTATTTAGAACCCTTGGATACTCGGGTAGCGTAAAGAATATAACTCAAAACAGGTATTTAGTAACAGTCATTCTTCTTCTTGAGTCCCAGTATTTTGAGATCAAGTATAGATAGTTTTTAAGTTATGAACATAGATGTTCCATATTCATGTCCTCTTCCTTGTTACATGACAGACATTTTGGAGATAATAGACCAATTTATATTGTTACAGATATGTTGTACCTACTTTTTCTGGCAAAAGCAAACATGTCAGTTCCAAAGCGTTCCTATGAGTAAGAAATATGATACAATAAGGCACAAAATTAATTATTAATTAATTATTAATCAGTCGCATTATTTGTCAAATTACAGCTTAATGTTACCTTAATATCCCTCCAAAATAAAAAAGAATGTGGACTTACGGTTCGACAATGTACAAACAGAATACAAAAGTGCTTAGCTAAATATAGAGCATTCATATACTGAAATACGCAAACACGCTTCCAAATAACAATTACAAAACACTAAACTAGTATTTCCTTCCAAACATTCTCACACTCCGAAAAAAAATTACGCACTACAAAACCTTAAAAATAAACAAACACGCTAATTAGTCTAAAAACACACAAATGAATTAAAAACCACCTGCACTCACAAAACCATCATTTTCCCATATCACTTAATGTTGAAATATCTCAACTATAAAAAGACAACTTTTCGTACATAAACCAATTACAATCACAACTTCACAAATATAAATATTTGATACAAAGGCTTCACTTATCTTAAGAAATTGGTGTTAATACTTCTTTCTAATGGAGATCGATTTCACAAACAAATTGTTTTCATCATCAGTCAACTCCGTTGTCAAGGAATACCGGTTACCATGTTTTTCTTACGTGTTTTAGTATTACCAACATCTGAAAACGAAACAAACCTAAAAACAGAACAACTGCTGGTAGTTCAAGATTTATTACGCGATTCATTAAATTTAACAATTTAATTGTAATTAAAACAATTCAATTATCCGACAGATTTAATGGTTTGGGAAAATATGTTTATTTAAAAAAAATTAAATTAAACAAAATTAAATAAAATTAAACATTTATTTTAAAATAAATTTTAAAACAGTTTTAAAAGTTTAAAACAGTAACAGATATTTATATTTGTGTAATATTTATAGCTTTACTTTTTACGTAAACATATCACAATGTCTAACAAATGTTCCTACTACTTCAACAAATAACTTTATATAAATGTACATTTTACATATAGCCGCTAACTCAATTAACTATTTCCTTTCCTATCTAAACTTACACACAATTCTACTATAACATTTGATCTTTGAGCCCCGTAGCTCAGTGCTAGGGGCCCCGGATTCCATTCCAGGCTGGAGCTGAGGTTTTTTCATCAACCAAAATGATTCCCCAGAGTGTGATGGTGCGCGTGATCTAATGATTAAAACCCAGCAAATACGGGAACACCTTCGATATGTTCCAAAGGAGAACGCCCGCCGATATGACCATTTATTTACATGAAGAATTAAAAGAAAAAAAGCCTCTCGACCCACACAAAAACCTCAGATATTCTACAACGACTACTCAATTATTACTCCTTTACAATTTTATAAATTTATAAATATAAATAATATATAATAAACATAAACAATCAGCGCTCTCCAAATACCATATTGCACTACATCCTTCGCCCCCAAAAAAACACATACATCTCAGGATTACATAGAAAATGAAGCTAGCTACAGTGAAGCAATGAATATTACACAAAAATAAACTATGTCATTTATCAATTTAATTGTGATCAGGTTTATATTGGAAAGACAAAACGTAATTTGGAAAACAGAGCAAAAGAACATTTTCGTAACATTAAGTACAAACAAACTGATAAATCGGCCATAGCAGATCATTTTTGGTCATTTAACCATGAAATAAATCCTGAAGTTAAATTATTAAAACAATTAAATGGTTCGATAGATTTAATGGTTTGGGAAAATATATTTATTTAAAAAAATAAACATCGTGTAATGAATTTTGAAGTACCGGCAGTTGATTCTGTTTTTAGGTTTGTTTTGTTTTCAGATTTTGGTAATACTGAAAAAAAAAATAATTACATGGTAATCTTGACTACGAATTGTGCTGATGGACTGAAGATGCAAGCAATTTGTGTGTGAAATCGATCTCAATTAAAAAGAAGAATCAACATCATTTTCTAAGATAAGTGAAGTTTTTGTTACAAATAAGTTACATTTGTGTAATATAAATTTCAATTAAATAAAGAATACTAACTTGTTACTGTTAATATTAATAATTATATTTTTTTTCCACCTAACTTACTTATAGCACGTTCAGCTATACACTGCTTACGCAAGTTTTCTACTTTCATACACTGTAACAGTCGTATAGCCATTTGGAATATGTATACCCAAAAGTAGAAATTTGCCGCTTTACGGATTGCTACTAAGGATTGATACTATTTGCTATTTGCATGGCAAGGACCGTACCGGGTGGTAAAGTGGATTAACGACGTGGTCTACCGCATCCAGAAGGTGCCCCGAGGGAAGATGTTGGTGGTACACCAGGAGACGGATTTCTGGAGTGTTCGTCTTTCTTCTAGCGCCGTCTTGATTGTTTGAGAACAAATTGATCGGAATAGTGAGTCAGCATAAAGGGGGCAGCCGCCCGCCACTGGGAGACAGTTAATTTAACTCGTGTGGGCGAACAGCTGTGTGAACATTGTTTGTGGTCGATGACCTTGCAAGTTGTGTATGTGACGTAATTCTGGACTGCTGTGTACGAAGTGTGTTTCTACGGAAATAAAGAGTAAATTTTAATGTGTGTAACTTGGACTTTTAATTTTACGAACCCACAAAGTGACAATATATTACTAGGAAAATAAAACCTAAAGCTCATAAAGATGCTGGTCTGTAAACTAATTTTGATCCATATACTGTTGCAAGTCAACTAAAAATTTTCTCTCCTAGAATGTATTTTGTTAGGAGCTTCCTAACCTCCTCGGATAATGTTGATTGTTGAAATTTGATTTGGTGAACTCCTGGAGACAACAGGAGCATCTCTGTTAGTATCTTGATGAACTTGAAGTTTAGATCCTCTTCAAAGGTGGTGTTGAAATTGAACAGCTTTCCTTCATATTTCTGTATGAGTATCTTTTCGCACGTGGTTAATGTATTTGGTCCCTGAACACTTGTTTTGCCAATGTAAAAGTTGTCACAGCCTTTGCAATTTATCCAGTACACACCTGATTTTTGTTTGCGGGTTTATATTGTGAATTTGTGGGTTCGTGAAATAATAAAACGAGGTTACAAAACACAAAAACCACACTTTATTCTCCTAGCAAATACATTCGTCACCATTAGAGTTTGCTAGCTAACCTTAAACTGTTTACTTTTCCTAACAACTACGCTCAACTGTCTCTCACTTCCGGTAACGATCGGCCATCATTTTTCATCGGCTTCGCGAGCCTACCACCAGGGTGACACTGCTCCCTCCTCAAGGCTGGTCGTCCCGAACAGCGCCTTCGTAGCGGGCCAGGCGATCCAGGTGTACCACCAACATCTTTCCTAGGGGCACCTTCTGGATGCGGTAGACAACGTCGTTAATCCTCCTCATCACACGGTACAGTCCTTGCCATGGCTGCTGAAGCTTCGGGCAGCGTCCCTTGGTCCGGGTCGGGCGGTACAATCAGACCAGGTCACCTTGCTGGAACCCTTGGATGTTGGCTTGCCTGTCGTATCGGGTTCTCATGCGGTCGCTCGCCTTCTGGATGTTCTGGCGAGCGATCTCGTGCATGTCGTGGAGGTGGTCCACCAGGTTCTCCACATACTCGGTCACCGGCTGCTTTGCCTCCGGAGGGCTTCCAAAAGCCAGGTCACAAGGGAGGCGTAACTCTCGACCGAACATTAAGCTGGCTGGCGTCATCCCAGTTGTGTCGTGTGTAGACGAGCGGTAGGCCAGCAAGAAAAGTGGCACCTTGACGTCCCAGTCTCGCTGATGGCTGGCCACGACCTTCCTCAGGTGTTCCTCTAAGGTCTTCATGTATCTTTCGACCATGCTATCCGACTGGGGATGTAGAGGCGTCGTGCGGGTCTTGTTCACCCCAAGCCTTTGTAATGCCTCCTTCATTAGGTTGGACTCAAAGTTGGTACCCTGGTCACTGTGTAGCTCCAACGGCACCCCAAATCGACAGAAAACTTGCTCCACGAGGCAGTCTGTGATTGTCTTTGCCTCTTGGTTTGGAATGGCACACACCTCCGGCCACTTGGTGAAGTAGTCCACGACCACCATTAGGTACTTGTTGCCTCGGCCGGAAACTGGGAACGGTCCAGCAATGTCAACGGCGATCCGTTCGAATGGCGCTCCGACGTTGTACTGCTGCATGCGACCCCGGCTCCTAGTCTGGGGGCCACGACTCGCCGCGCACACGTGACACTGACGGCACCATCTCTCAGCATCTGCTCGGAGTCTCAGCCAGTAGTAGCGCTGCCGAAGCTTGTCGATCGTTCGGTTCGCTCCCAGGTGTCCTCCCGAAGTACCGGCGTGCACTTCTTCTAAGACTTCCGGGACCTTACTCCGGGGAAGTACCAACTGTTCTCTCTGTGTCTTCCCATCGGGTGACTCCCATACCCGGAACAGCACGCCCTCTCTGGTCTTCAACGAGTCCCATTGGGCCAAGTACGACTTGTAGGTGGCGCTCCTCGGTGCGATGTTCTCCCAGGTTGGTCTCGTCCCTGCCTCCACTTCCCTCAAGAGTGGCCCCAAGTCTGCGTCCGCCAGCTGCTCCCTCCTCAGGCCTGCGCTATCCCAGAAATCTGCAGGCACTGCCGTGACTACTCGGACTGCTGCGGCACGCTCCTTCTCCTCCACTCTTGTGCACTGGCCGCACTCTTCTGGACAGGGTCTTCGGGACATGGCGTCAGCGTTACCGTGGCTCTTCCCTCTACGATGTTCCGAGGTGAAGTCGTACTCCTGCAGCCTCTGGACCCAACGTGCTGTCTGGCCTTCCAGGTTCTTAAAGCTCAATAGCCAGGTTAGGGCGGAGTGGTCAGTCCTCAGGTGGTATGGCTGACCGTACAGGTACTTGTGGAAGTGCTCCAAGGTCTTTACTACCGTCAATAATTCTCGTCGGGTGACGCAGTAGTTCTTCTCTGCCTTGGATAGCGTCTTGCTGTAATAGGCTATCACCCGCTCATGGTCGTCCTGGATCTGCGATAGGACACCTCCAATGCAATGGTCGCTGGCGTCGGTGTCCACAATGTAGGCGCCACCCGGTTGTGGAAATCCCAAAATTGGAGCGCTGCACAGGGTCTCCTTTAGGTGCTGGAAAGCGTTTTCTGCGTCCTCCGTCCACACATAAGGCCGGTGTTCCTCTGTCAGGCGGGTGAGGGGTTTTGCGATGTTGGAGAACCCCTTTATGAAGCGCCGGTAATAACTGTACAGCCCCAGGAAACTGCGCAATTCTTTCTTATCCTTTGGGCGAGGCCAATCTCTCACAGCCTGTGCCTTATCCAGGTCTGTGGCCACTCCGGTTGCTGAGACTATGTGGCCTAAGTAGTTCACTTCCTTGCGGAAGAGCTGGCACTTCTTCGCATTCAGCTTCAAGTGGGTCGCCTGCAGTCTCTGTAGCACCTTCAGATTCTTGAGGTGATCTTCAAAAGTCTTCCCGACGATGATGATGATGTCGTCCAGGTATAGCAGGCAGGCGTCGTAAGTAAGGCCTCTCATCACTGACTCCATGAGGCGTTGGAAGGTAGCTGGTGCGTTACAGAGGCCAAAGGGCATAACTGTGAACTGCCAGAGCCCTCGGCCTGTCGAGAATGCGGTCTTCTCTTTGTCTCTCGGATCTAGAGCTACCTGCCAGTAGCCCGACTTCAGGTCCAGGGTCGAGAACCACTGCGCACCAGCTAGCGTGTCCAGGGTGTCGTCAATCCGGGGTAAGGGGAAGCAGTCCTTCCGGATGACAGCGTTCAGCTTCCTGCAGTCCACGCAGAAGCGTAGCTCGCCGTTCTTCTTCTTCTTCACCAAGACTACAGGGGAACACCAAGGGCTGTCAGACTCTTCAATCACCCCCCTGGATCTCATGTCCTCCAGCATGTCTCGTACCACCCCTTGCTTCGCCAGCGGTACGCGTCTAGGTGGTTGCCGAATAGGCCGGGCGTCTCCGGTGTCGATGCGGTGAAGCACTTTGTCCGTGCGGCCGTAGTCACTATCGCCATGGCTGAAGACGCGCTCGTATCGCCTCAGTAGTTGTCGAACTTTCTCCAGCTGTTCTTCGGTCAGGTGGTCGGCCGCCCTTTCCAGTAAGCTTTCTAGCCGGGGCCCCAGGTGTTGCGTCGGCACCGGCTCCTGCGTCTTGTCGATTGCTGTTACGCTTACCACGGGCTCCCAACGCTGTCCCGGCCTGGACGTCGTGATCGGCGTCCGTTGGATTTAGCAGTCTCACCGGCACCTCCTCTCGGCACGGCAGCAATGCCCTGGCTACACACAGTCCGTGTACAGGCGACTTCTGGTCCAGCATCATGTTGCTGGTTCTCTGGCCTTCCAGTCGCGCCGTCACCACCACCTCGCTCCTCGCGGGGACAACCACGTCTTCGTCCAAGACGACCCTGCAAATTCCAAGGCGCTCTTCGGGTTGACGGAGTATAACCTCTTCTCTGTTAAGCCGCAGGACCTTCTTGCCGACGTCAAACGTCGCCTCGTGGCTCCTGAGGGCATCCAGTCCCAGGATCACCTCCTCAGCCACCTTCGCGACGAACACCCACAGACGCACGGCACTCCGTCCCAAGTTGAGCTCCAGCAGGGCCTCCTTCTCCACAGGCATGGTGTCGCCCGATGCCGTCACAAGCTCGTATGGTCGGCTCGGTTTCCTCTTCGGCAAACCCTTCGCCACGTCAGGTCTGATGATGGTCACGGCCGCCCCGGTGTCCACCAGCACGCGGCACGGCTTTCCTCTTACCCAACCGTCCGCGATGAGGCTGTCATCCATACGCCGGCTGACGGCGCGCAGTGTCGCTCGAGGGGGTGGTGGTGATGGAGCCGACGTGCCCCTCTCCACGACGGGCCTTACTCGTTCCTCCGGCTGTTCTTCCTGATGTGGGCAGTCTCTCTGCAGGTGCCCGGGCTGTCCACACCCCCAGCACAGGCCACTAGGTGCTCGCCGGTGTCCCACAGCTGGTCTCCTGTCTCCGGCGTAGCGGACACTCCTCGTTCTCGACGTCGGGATAGATGCTACCTTGGCCGCCTCCATTCTTAATGCCGCTGTCAGCGCCTCGTGGATGGTTTTATATTCGCCGAGCATTAGGCGCTGACGAATCTCCGTGTCCCGTACCCCGTCGACAAAATTGTAGGCAGCTTCCCGGGATACGAACTCCAGTGGCAGGTCAACCAAGGCCTTGCTAGCCAGCTGCTCAATCGCAATGGCTAACTCCTGCAGCCTTTCCCCCGGCTGCTGTGACCTTGCCTTTAGTTGGCTGCGGTACGCTGCGGCTAAGCGGTGGTTCCCGAAACGATTCTCCAGGGCCTCCCAGATGTCCTTGGGCGCCGCCGTTGTCTGCACCGCGGCCCGTCCCTGTAGGCTGGCTATTAACTGTGTGGCCTCCTCCTCCGGTGACCATCTGTTGTGCTTGGCCACTGTGTCGAACTGGCGGCGGAAGACCTCGAATGTTGACGCGCCGTCATATTTCGGAGGTTTGACGCTCGCCGATGTTGTGTCGCGTCCCGGTGCGTCAGCCTTCAAATCCTTCAGTCTCCTGCGGACGACGTCCTCCACCATGGCGTTCAGGGACTTGACGCTGCTGTCGGCCTTTCCCTCCAGGTTGTTTACGCGGTTCGCGAGGTCTTCGACGTCTTCAACCATGGCGTTCAGGGACTTGGCGTTATTGTCGGCCTTTTCCTCTAGGTCACTGAAGCGGTTTGCCAGGTCCTCGACGCGCTCGTACACTTGGCCCATCCGCTTGCCCAGCTCCGTCACGTCATCCCTCACGCCGGCTAACTGTTCCTCAAATTTGGCGGCGAGGATCTCGTTCGCCTCCTTCATTTCCGTGGCCAGACTGTCGTTCTGTGGTCAATTCGGTCTTTATTTCTTTCAAATCTGCGGCCAGGTTGTTATTTGCCGCTTCTGCTTTTGTTGTTAACTCGTTCATCTTCGCGGCCAAGTTGTTATTTGCCGCTTCCGACTTCGCTGTTAATTCGTTCATCTTCTGCAAAAGCATTTCCAATACCGATTCCATGGCCATAATGTACGGTGATGTTGTTGTCCCGCTTCCTGACACCAGTTGTGACTTTGTGGGTTCGTGAAATAATAAAACGAGGTTACGAAACACAAAAACCACACTTTATTCTCCTAGCAAATACATTCGTCACCATTACAGTTTGCTAGCTAACCTTAAACTGTTTATTTTTCCTAACAACTACGCTCAACTGTCTCTCACTTCCGGTAACGATCGGCCATCATTTTTCTTCGGCTTCGCGAGCCTACCACCAGGGTGACAATATTTTGTATTATACCTCGAGAGTTGAAGACTCGATCACCAGAGCTAAGAAAAGGAAACTGTAATACAGCAAACGTCAGATAAGCCCACCGCTACAGCCTACATCCCGTTTACGGGCAACTCATCCGGCAGAATCAGCAGAATTCTCACCAAATACATCATCAGGACCATCCACAAGCTACCTCCGAAGATTAAACATCTGTTGAGACCGATGAAAGATAAACTGGACTTCCAAGTTCCGGGAGTGTACAGTGTACAGTGTGGGACACTGTATATAGGACAAACTGGAAGGACCATCGTTACCAGAATAAACGAACATGAATGGAGCATTCGTTTAATGCAACGTGTGAAGTCTGAACTGGCAGAGCATTGTTTTGATAACGACCATCTTGGCAAAATGCAACAGTTACTGGGAGCGGCGAATTAAGGAGGATTTGGACTTCTCCTCCGAGAGGAGAACGACGTGGTCTACCGCATCCAGAAGCTGCTCCGGGGAAAGATGTTAGTGGAACGATGGTGCTGTTCGGGACGACTATGTTTGAGGAGGGAGCAGTGTCGCCAGGCATTGTTTTGCTGCTCCCGTCCCGTGCGTAGGCGAACGCCGAGAGAGAGATAGAAACAGATAGATGACTGGAAGTTTCGTCTTTTCTGATGCCATCTCGATTATTACCGAGCGTTCCAGCAATTTCTAGAAAAAGTGACTGGAGGTACGAAAGCGCCGCGGTTGAAATGCGGTGTCAGTTGCAATTTAAGAACTGTTAATTGTTTGTACGCAGCTGTATAGTGGACCTTTGAAGTATACCGCAAGTGCATTCTTTTGTTTATTTACGTGTGGTGAAGCAACGAGAGGCTACTCTTTGTATGACAACTCATTTTAGAGCCTGTAAGGGGTGTACAAAGTGTGTTTCTACTGAAATAAAGAGCATTTTGAACTTCTGAAAACTAGACTTTTAATTCTACGAACCCACAGGTCACATTGTTATTGAAAAGGTTCCAAAACATAGTTTTCGGTAGCCAATCTTACATACATAAAAATATATTTTATAATATATTTTTAAATGTATATTTTAAGGCTCTTAACAATTTTAATTAAAAGGTCATGTCATAACAAAAATCACCTTAAGTTACTGTATTTGTAAGTAGAATCGTTAGCACAACGCTAACTTACAATCAGTTTCACTTTCTCTGCAAATACATAGGTGTACAGGTCTTTCTAAGTAATGCTGTCTTTTGTTTTGTCTCTTTTAGACCAACTAGCGCTGCTTATAATTTTTCTGACGCATGTTCCCCTTGTCGACTTTTACACAACTCCAATATTCACTGGTCAACTGCACAAACCCTCTACAGACTCGCCGTCACCGTGACAATGCGCTAAAATATAAATAAAATATAAAACCGATATCTTGAATGTGAACCAAATCTTAGTACACAGGTATGTACATCTTGTTAAAACATGTTAATTGTTAAATAAACGACAATGTTTCTGGAATTAACCATTTTCTAGGCGTTTCTTGTTATTTGTCTGAATTTTCTCACGCGCTAAGTTGTAATTCGTCTTCTTTTGTCCTGGCCAGGCAGAGAATGAAATATGAAAGCGACCAGCTGTTTAAAACATTTGACTATCGCTTAAAGTATATTTTGCTGTCCCATTTAAACTCCGCCTTTAACTCAATGGTGATATCGGCGGCCGTTCTCCTTTGGAACATCTCGAAGGTATTAACTAATATTTTTTAGGTTTTAATCATTAGATGACGCACACATTCGCACTCTCATTCATACTTCCAGGCTCTGGAGAAGTTGAGGAATTATCTTGGTGGAGAAAAATCCCCACCCCACTGCCGGGAGTCGAACCCGGGAAATGTGATAAAATACCCGTAGCACGGTAGACAGGTGCTCTTCCGACTGAGCTACGAGGCCAGCCTAAAGTATAATGTATGGCCTTGCAACTACAAAAAATGTCTAACAAATGAATTTCTTCTAACTCTTACGTTGATTAACAAAAAGTAGACAGAAGATAGGCGTTTTTAAGAATAGTTTGTACAAGAGTGAGTAGAGAAAGTCATGTAAGAGCACCTATAAGATGTACATGTGTAGTAAGCGGAGAAAATATTACATTCCACGTAAAAGCGTACATATACCTATAGAGATTTCATCGGAAATACAACCACTTGGTTAGTGACACGTTTTCCATTTTTTACGTTACGAGATCTAGTTAAATATTTGTCAGATTGAGCTTACCTTGCTGGTTTCATTGCTGCACGCTCTACTTTGTCGGCCGAGTGATTCGTTACTGTTTTACTTTGTAGTTTTCTTTATCCGTTGATATAGTGCAGTTTGAGGTATATTATCGCTCAGTACACTCTCTGTTATTGACTACTTTAAGACATAAATACATATAATTGACCTGCTTCGCAAACGTGGAGCGATTTTATTGCAAAAGGCGGAAGATAAGCAGACGATAAACGGGCTGTTATTGATTAGACAAATTAGCAGAGACTTTCACCAACGACGTTTTTGTATGTGCTACTTTTTTGTGAGCATAACTCTGTTATATGATTACTCAATTAACTACTCTTTAAAAACGCTTCTCTTCTGTTCACCTTAAGTTATTCTGGACAGTTAAGTGATAGTCAAATGTTTTCGTCATTATATGACGTCTTTGAAATGACATTCTCTTTGTATGTCCAAGAAATAAAAAATGAATAACGACTTCTCATTTGAGAAAACTATAAATATTGGGAAATTCAAATAGGAAAGAATATTTTAGAAATGGTACATTTCACAAAACAAAAATATTAGATATAAACTGGGGTTTTAACATGTACATTTGTTATGTAGTAATATTTTGTCTATCTCTTAGAGTTCACCAGTTATACAAAAGTTATTCAAAATGAAAAACATTCCCAGCATTTCATTTATCACAAAGACTTCGTAAACTTATATTTTAATAAACATTGTTAGAGCTGGTTTTAAGAAAACCAAAACATTCGAATACTGTTGTACATAAAAATAATCTGTATGTCACAGCCTTAGAAGATGCTGAACATATATGTAGATACGGAGTACATACACAGGACCTTTTGATAAAATGCTCTGTTTTTAGTTTCTGGGGGCCTCAAAACTATACGTAGAAGTCAAATGTTTTTTGTCTACTTATTTTTGCAGCTATTCTGTTCCGGCTACTTGCTATTTACATAACGCGAATATTCTATTTACGTTTTGTTGTAGCTATAAAGGAAGGTAGCGGTAATGATTTGCTTTTCATCTTTTATTTCCTCAACATGTTTCATTGCAAAGACTGCTGCCAGAATGAACACTTACTGGGCCCTTCACACTTTACAGAGGATAAAATGACAGTCAACTTCGATATGGCATAACCTCAAAAAAAAAAAAAAAAAAAAAAAAAAAAAAACATTATTTGAAATAAATTGCATACCTACTTTAATGACAAATTTTGCTCGTCTACTACGCGTTTGTATGAACACCATAACCAAAAAGGAAAGTCGGTTAAATATTAAACTTGATATTAAAATGGTAAATTTTCCTTTTAATTCTGAATGATTGTTCTATAAGTTTTGTATAAACCGTAAGAGAAAGACCAAATTTTACTACTCGTACATACAAATTAGATCTTAAGACACACTTCATCTATTTTAAATTAATTAATAATTTCCTCGACGTTTCTTGATATTTAAATGTTCCATATTTATACGTTTAATAAACTAATGACCTTAGCAGTTGTCTCTTGGTCTAGCAAATGGAATAGAATGCCAAAGCCTTTAAAAGTTGCATTATGGATGTAGAGTGGAAGTTTCTATTCCAAGATTAAGCGTAACTTGACAAGGACAGACCGGTTTTGTTACTTATTGGTAAAAAGTTGAGGGTGGGGTGACTTCTAAAGTCGTAACCAGTTATCTCTGTCAGTATACATAAGATAGCTTAAGACTGATTGTGAGAGTGCTATACTCTCTTATCTGTCTACGTAGATCTGAAATAATTCCCAGAGCAAACACGTGTAGGCGCAGAAGGTGGCTTCTTAAACAAATCGAACGGAATGGCTCAAGCGGTTTCGTCTGTGGCCTCCATTCGGGAGCTCCGGGTTTGAGTCCCGTGGCCGACCTACCTGACCCATGAGCTTTTTAGGGTTCTTTTCCGGGTCGCCAGGCGAATTCTGGGTACGTTAATTACATCCCCTGAATTTCCTGTCCCTCCATTTCATATCATTTCTCATCTGGTGGTCTTTCTCAGGGTAGAAGTGTCGGCTGTAGTCTCGGTGTTGCATGGCAGGATGATATGCTCCTGGTAAACACTAAAGGGCCATTCACAATGAAAACGCAAACGTTAACGGAAGGCCGCAAACTTACGTTGTAACCATAAACTTAGAAAGGTATTCATAATGAAAACATGGAAACGTAATTACAGCCAATCAGAAATTAGATGATTTAAAATGGCTCCTAATCATGAAGTAACATTCATGCATGTTCCAACAACCGTAGCCAATTTACTCGATGTACTACATTTAAAAAGAAAACGGTCGTCTCGGCGTAGATGGTGAGTTCATCTACTGAATCAAAGAAGAATTTATCGAAGAGATTTTCATAATTTACTTCGTGAAATGGAGATGATGATCCAGTGCAATTCCAAATATACAACATGAGAATATGCACAATTTGATGTCGTATTAAACCCAGCTGGCTAGCTAAAACACGACGAAAAATGTAGTCCAATATAAATATATGCCAACATATTCTCATGGCTAATTTATATATTTAAAAAACCAACATTTAAAACATCCGAAATAAAATACGGAAATTTATTGCAACATTGATATGTATTTCAAATGGGATGATGTTTGTCCTTGAGCACTACTGGTGGTCTACCGGGGAAATATACGAGTCAAATGGAGAATTTAATGTCAGGACGGCACGTTGGCCATGGTAACTCAATAGGTTAGAGCGACTGGATGGAAACCAGGAGATCCGTGGTTCAAATCCCAGCCGTGGCATTGAATTTTTCATGTTGACTCTTATCAAATACACTTCCTATTTGAATTTATTGATGTAAATTAATCATTTCTTCACACTAGCCGTATGCAGGCTAAGGTTTTCGATAAACAGAGTCAACTTGAATTTTTCAGGTTGACTCTAGCTATCGAATACACCTCGTGCTGGTTCGTGTAATGGTGCATCCATCGGCAGAACGTGACTTCTCACACTATATTGTGACTTTGTGGGTTCGTAGAATTAAAAGTCTAGTTTGTAGAAATTCAAAATGCTCTTTATTTCAAGTAAAAATACACGTTGTACAGTCCTGCCAGTAGCATAATTACGTAACGCAAACGCAACCTTCGAGGTCGTCTGCCACACGTCCACACAGCTGCACACTCAATTCACAACTCCATTAACACTGACTAGCAGCTCTCACTGCACAACTGAGCTGCCCGACTAGCCACGACGCTTTTATTTGTTTCTCGAAAGTTGCCGAAACTTCACGACCTTTCACGACAGCAGGCGAAGGTCAGGGAACTGTCCAGACTTCTCTCTGACTCTTTCTCTCTCGGCAAGTAACAATCGCTCATCGGCTCCGTGGGTGTTATCTATCTCTTTCACTTCCCGCCTCTCTCTCTCTCTCTCTCTCTCTCTCTCTCTCTCTCTCTCTCTCTCTCTCTCTCTCTCTCTCTCTCTCTCTCTCTCTCTCTCTCTCTCTCTCTCTCTCTCTCTCTCGGCGTTCACATACTAGCGGGCTGCTACCCGCCACAAAACAATGCCTAGCTACACTATGTTTGCTTATGAATCGTCCGTAATCTCTATTTATTTTAGAGAGTTCAAAGCAGTGTTATTCAGTTGTTCTTCGGTTTAAAAACCAGGGAAAGTGTATCAGCTGGATCAGCTTACAATTGAAATGAGGCTCCGAGCAGAAGCTGAGAGATGGTGCCGTTAATGTCACGTGTGCGCGGCGAGTCGCGGCCCCCAGACTAGAAGCCGGGGTCGCATGCAGCAGTATAACGTCGGAGCGCCATTCGAAAGGATCGCCGTCGACATAGCTGCACCATTCCCAGTGTCCGACCGTGGCAACAAGTACCTGATGGTGGTCGTGGACTACTTCACCAAGTGGCCGGAGGTGTATGCCATTCCGAACCAGGAGGCGAAGACAATCGCGGACTGCCTTGTGGAGCAAGTGTTCTGCCGATTTGGGGTGCCGCTAGAGCTACACAGTGACCAGGGCACCAATTTTGAGTCCAACCTGATGAAGGAGGCACTAGAAAGACTTGGGGTGAACAAGACCCGCACGACACCTCTACATCCCCAGTCAGATGGCTTGGTGAACAGATACATCAAGACCTTAGAAGAGCACCTGAGGAAGGTCGTGGCCAGCCATCAGCGAGACTGGGACATCAAGGTGCCACTGTTCTTGCTGGCCTACCGCTCGTCTACACACGACACAACTGGGATGACGCCAGCCAGCTTAATGTTCGGCCAAGATTTACGTCTCCCTTGTGACCTGGCATTTGGGAGCCCCCCGGAGGCGAAGAAGCCAGCAACCGAGTATGTGCAGAACCTGGTGGACCATCTCCACGACATGCATGAGATGGGTCGTCAGAACATCCAGAAGGCGAGCGACCGCATGAAGACCCGATATGACAGGCAAGCCAACAGCCAAGGGTTCCAACAAGGTGACCTGGTCTGGTTGTATCGCCCTACCCGGACCAAGGGACGCTGCCCGAAACTTCAACAGCCATGGCAAGGACCGTACTGGGTGGTGAAGAGGATTAACGGCGTGGTCTACAGCATCTAGAAGATACCCTGAGGGAAGATGTTGGTGGTACACTTGGATCGTCTGGCCCGCTACGATGGTGCTGTTCGGGACGACCAGCCTTGAGGAGGGAGCAGTGTCGCGAGGCATTGTTCTGCTACTGCCACGAGATGGAGCCAGGCGCGTGGTCAGGACAGAAAGAGGCAGAGACAGGCTCCAGAGCATTCTGCCCATTATTGTTGCCGTGAATATTGGTTTGTTTTAACTTGATTGCTCTCTTTGCACTGCTTACCATAACAACCTGTGGTATAAATAATAAAACAAATCCTGGTGCAACAGCCCTAAGAGGGCCAAGGCCTACCAGCCCGACTGCCAGCTTCACGTACACTTACGAAAAGCAGAGGCGGGTGATCATCCAACCGATACAGGGAAGGGATGTGGTCAGCATCTTAGCATCCTCAGCCAGAACGTTGGTTTTCGTGACCAGGGCCATTTACCTAGCGTAAGCTCCTCACTTTCCTCACGGTACTGAGTGGGCACGGTCCTATACCTGGGGCCTAAAATCTGCAGCCCATGGTTGGGATAGAACCTGGGCCACTTTCTGTGGGCTGGAGACAAGGCATGTTGCCTTAGCCTGCTACGCCACGGCACAGGACAACCACCTGTGGTATACTTGCACTTAATTCTGTTTCATTGATATCCAAGTTTAACTGCCTATCATTATTGTTCTGTTGGTTGGAGGTAAGCCATACTTGTACTAACTACTTAACAATAAATAAATACATTTAAAATTACAAAATATTTATTAAAAGTAATTAATCATGTTCATAATATTAATTACAAATTTTCAGAGAATCTTCCCTTGACATCTGCAGAGAGTGTATCTATTCTCCAAAGTATTTCATCCATTGCATTTTCCAGTTGTTTTGCAGTGGAGGGAGTGAAGATATGATAGTAGTAATAGTTCACTAGAGTACTCATCTCTTCCAGCTTTGAGTCTGCTATCATTTTAGGAGTATTATTTTCTAAACCATAATGGAATAACTCTACAACATCACCTTCTGAAACATTTCTTTGAGGGATTGCCCTTGGAGACGCTAGCTCTTTCGGCTTAAATTCTTCTGGGGCACCAAGTTCTAAAACAATGGATATAAAGATGTTTCTCATGTTTGTTAATCTAGAATGTGTAAAGTAAACTTTAGCAGTGTGCCTCATGAAGTTGAGGCGACTATTTGTAATTGTATGTGTAGATATATTTTTTAACCTCATTGGCTTAGGCCTTGCAATGGGTTCCATATCCCAAGGGTAGCGCAGGGGAGCTGTGCTATATTCTGGGTAACAATGCCCCATCAGATAGGCAACTTCTTCCTTCAAGTAGGTTCCCATGCCGTAGTGAAACTGCAAGGATGTGTAATACGCTCTTGCTATGACATAGCAACATATGATGACTGCTATAAACAAACTCAACAATATCACAATGCATATGAAACAGTAAAGCATCATCATTATAACTCCAACAAATAGACTTTTATGTATAAATAGTTGTATTGGTGGTATATGGAATGTGAATGCAGCTATGATAGCTTGGGCAAATGTCGAGTAATAGTAATCAACATACAGGTACATAAACATACTAAAACCTGCCACTGCAAAAACTCCTAAGGCTATAATGGCAACCGATGATTTGGATGCTCGAAAAAGGCAATATTCACATCTTCTAAAAATTAAATTCCATCGCAAAATCTTCCATAGACGGATGGTAGACATGCATATCAGGAAGCAAAGCAGAAAGTTGATGGTCTTCTGAAAATACAAAGAAAAACATTAGTTAAACATCTGTTAGGCTCTTACAAAGATTTTCTATGAATAGTTGGCTGCAGTAAGGTTCTATACTACTACCAGATGCAAAAACACTGCACTTTACGTCACTCAAACATTTGTACTACCAAAGAATTTTAACAAATAAATTACTATATGCAAAATGGGCTATTATCTGGCAATAAAGTGACATCAGACACTGTCAAACACATCATAATTACAAAGTTTAATTTCAATTTTAACTGTACAGTTCTAAGATATGCAAAAATACAGAATTTCTGTTGACAAAACAAAACAAAACAAAAAATATGTTGCTGGCTGAGCAGACATAAATGTTCTGTTGTACTGACAAAATCATTTGGAATACATAATTATGCTAATTATGCAAGCATATAGCATTTCTTGATCTATGTGTATATAGCAAGTGAAAGTAGCGACATATCCAAAGAAGCTGCTCAAATTAATTTAGAAAGCACTTTCTGTGAAATATTCTCAAGTTTAAATTGATGCACTCACCTGCATTAAGACTATCTCAGTGAAGTCCACGTACTTTCTCTGAGCATTCTCTAGTAGAACACTCATTAAATGTTGTACTTGAATATTTCTCATTATAATTATTACAACTACTGCCAATGCCACAGCTATGATCACCAAGTCCATTAGATTCCATAAGTGTTTCAAGTATTCCATTAAGGACATTGGTAATCCCTTCTCTATGAGAAACACAATCAGAATTAAGATCCACAGAACAATAATCACCAGCACAATCCATTCCAAGGTCACATATGATAAAAGAATCATTGTGTCAACCTGCAATAAGAAAAATGTATTACAAACTAACAAAACCATTCCAAGTACATCAAATTTAATACTTTGGAAATAAACTTTTACAAAACGGAAATAAAACTTCATACAGTGTGTGACATCATCAACAGCAATTTTAAATCGCAACATATTTTTTTCATTTTATTCTGAAAGGTAGTGACATGAACAATATCATGTTTTATAGAAACGATTTGGTTGCTATGGGAATGGTTTCATTGTTATGACAGAGGCACAATTTGCCCTAAACAACGAGGTATAGGAATTCTCAATCAGTTGACCTCAAGTTATCTACAACACAAAGAGTGATCATAAGAGCGCAGATTTGTATGCAAAATGGTCTTTTTATATAGTTAAAATATGCTTAAATTATATATTTTGTATGTCACATTTTTCTAGACACTTTGAGCAGTGGAAATTAATTGTTCTTTCACACTAGCCGTGTGTAGGACGCAAAATGAAGGGGTAGAGCCAGACTGAAAAATTCAATGCCATAGCCGGGATTTGAATCACGGATCTTCTGGTTTCCGTCCAGCCGCTCTAACCATTTGAATTACTATGGCCAACACAAATATGTGAATGAGTTAGGAAGTAATATTTGCAGTGAAGATCATAAGATATTGTTTTGCTTGGTAGGTTTGAAGATGTGCAGCATGCCACACGGAGCAGGTCAAGAAGAAGTCTTCTTTAAATCAATAATTAATTAGAAGCCAAGTAGCCAAACAATCATGCTTGAGTGACACTTTTTCTAAAGGTATTTGTTTAGCTGTGTCTCAACATTCCATTGTAAAAACTGAACATTGAGCAGGTTCAGAGTTTCTTAGAAAAGTACACAAACAAAAGGATCCTGTATGAGTCTACATTATGCAAAAACTATGGACCATGGTGTTTTCAAGATGTAATTTCTAAAATATGGGATACATTGGAATACAAAACAAATTTGGATTTCAATAGATGAAATGCCGGATGCTGCAGGACAGTATGTTGCTGGTTCTATAATGGGTTCAGTGAAAGTGGGTAGCAAATCATTCCTCTTAAACATTCAAGTACTTGGTAAGGTAAATCACAGCACGGATACAAAATTTGTCAATAACTGATTACACAGAAAATGAAGCTAGTTACAGTGGAGTAATAACTATAACACAAATAAAAATGTTTGTTAATTAATGTCCACTTATCTTAAGAAGTTGATGTTAATACTTCCGTCTTCTTTGCAAGATCGATTTCATGAATTGGAAGAAATGATTTGGAAGAGATGGTGTGCATTTTAACTGCAGAGGATCCTACAAATTTGGCAAGCTGTTGTGTGATGCTATAGGTGCAGTGCTACAGGGAAACTAATTTGCTCAGTGGTGGATGTCAAAGTGACAGAGGAAAATAACTCTAGTGTAAAAAAATACAAGACTTTTACTGGATTTAAAAGAATATTAAGCAATAATAATTACAGTGTGAATGCTACTGCAGATGTATCCTTGGCTAAAAATAAAGGTAAAATAACCCTAAATAGTAACTTTAAGATGAGGTGTTTCGACTTTTTCACTTAAATATACAGTACTTAAGTAATAAGCATGTTGCATATGAGTACTTAGCAAACGAAATAAAACCCCAGGTTGCCATATTAACGGAACATGGAATGAATGAATGAATTATGACCAGCTAGAACTTCTAAAGATTTGTAATTATAGGTTAGTGAGTAAGTATGCTAGATCTACATTCAAAAGTGGAGGGGTAGCAATTTTCGCCCAGAATGGATTGGACGTAACTCCCTTAAATATAGAAAAATATTGCTCAGAAAAAGTAATGGAACTGGCAGCTATCAAGGTTTCAACAAAATCAGAAAGTGTATATGTTTTTGGGGTCTATAGATCACCTAGCGCATGCCTGATTCAATTCTTACACATATTGGAAAGCCTCTTAGATATTCAGGAACTAATACAAAAACTATTCTTGCAGGGGATTTCAACATAAATCTGGATCCAATGGACTGTAACTATAATACCTTGATGTCTTAAGGGCAGATTCATATAAATATAGACTAAATAGATCTAGTAATATTTCAAAAACAGCATGGGGTTTCATAAATGAAAGCAGATGGAATAAGATAGCTCCAACAAATATTAACCTTAAATTAGATGGGGAAAACAACGATCCTGTATTAGTTAGTGAACTTTTTTATGAATTCTTTCTAAAAGTAGGTAGAAAATCTTTAACATGCAGGGATAGCATAAATCATGGTATTGGCTCTAAAACAAGGTCATCCTTATTCTTAAGTCCGACATCAGAAAAGGAGATAATAGATATAATATCAGACTTAAAAAATAAATCATCACATGGATGGGATGAAGTAAGCCCCATAAGTTTAAAGCATGGTAAATATGTCATAGCAAAGCCCATTTCGTATCTTATTAACAATTCAATAGAGAAAGGTGAATTTCCTCACTGTCTCAAAACAAGTATAGTGCGGCCCATGTATAAAAAAGGAGATGAACATGATATAAACACTATAGGACCATTACATTAACCTCTGAAATAGCAAAAATATTTTAAAAGGTAATATTAAACAGACTTTTATCATTTCTGAAGAAAAACAACATCATTCAAGGTTTCCAACATGGCTTCAGAAAAGGTCTGTCAACAATTACTGCTGTTGCAGGCTTCTATGAAGTTAGAGAATAATGAAAAGGTCGAGGCCTTATTTTTTGACTTGTCAAAAGCATTTGATTGTGTCAATCATTATATTCTTATTAAAAAATTAGACAATTATGGTATAAGAGGAATACTCAAGAGCTTAATTACATCTTACTTGAAAGGTAGAACACAATACACACAAATTAACTACCAAAATGCAAACTATTACTCCACTTGTAAGACTATAAAATATGGGGTTCCTCAGGGTAGTGTTTTAGGACCAATTCTGTTCATTATGTATATAAATGATTTACCTACTACTCACAATGCAAGTATAATATCTTATGCAGATGATACAACTGCCATCTGCTCTGCTTTAAATAACAAGAATTTAATTCAAGATGAGCTCTCTGGGAGAACGTTTGTTAAATTATTTTGACAAAAACAACCTCAAATGCAACATGGAAAAAACCACATCAATGCAAATTAGCCTGACAAATAAGACTCACTTTAACATCAATCTACAGATAGATAACTCTAGCGTAAAGGATGTAAGTGGCTACAAATTCCTAGGGCTTTATATGGACAATAAATTGACATGGTGTAGTCACATTGATTATCTATGTAAAAAAATTAGTAAATCAATATTTCTAATTATGCATTTTAAGCCAATCGGTGATACCAAACTACTAAAAACTATTTATTATGGTGTTATCTTCCCATACCTATCATATGGAAATTGAAATATGGGGAAGTTGTCCAAGGGTACATCTGGACAGAGTATTCATTCTACAGAAAAGGTGTATTAGGATAATTTTTGACTTAAAAAATACGGATTCTTGTGTAGATATTTTCAAACAAAACAAAATGTTCACACTATACTCACTATATGTGTATAAAGCAATTCTTTTTGTTGTAAGTAAGGTAAATTTGAAGACTGCTGATGTACACAATTATAATACCAGTTGCAACAATGACTATTTTAGAGACTGTACTTCTAAACGATCTACTGGTAGAGATGTTTTTATAATGGGACAGATTTTATTTAATAGACTGTCAACATCAATTAAAGCATTAAATGGTACGAAGCAATTTCAAAACAAATTAAAATACTTTTTAATGGATAATGTTTGTACAAAGTTGATGATCTGTAAATATGTTTTTATACTGTTTATATTTTGCTCTATATACTATAACTGTAAACTTTTAGATTGTAATTGGCAATGTCAGAAACTGCTTTGCAGTCTATTGACAAAATAAATAAAAATATAAAAAAAAAAAAAAAAAATTAACATTTGCTCACATATTCAGTCAACACACTTCGTCGTCAAGGATACCATGTTTTCTCGTATTACCAAAATCTGAAGACGTTTATAAGTGTTTGTGAAAGTCCCTCAATAATAATTAATAAATATACCCCTGAATAAAGAAGAATTTAGTAAAGAATATAAACATATTATTAATACTGCTTTAATTAATGGTTTTAAAAATATTTTAGACAAAAGAAGATTGAACAATTTAAATATCAAAAAGGTATTAATGATATTTCTACTCTTAAAAAAATAAAAGATGATTATAAATTCAAAAAATTTACTTACCATCCTTGGGTTAATAAACATTTTCAAATTTTTTTTAAAGAAGTTGGTATAACTTTAGTTCCTCAAAATAAAAATAGTATTAAAAATTTAATACAATTTTCTAAAAAAGATAAAATTCCTAATAATAAAAAATCTTGTATTTATTAATTTAATTGTTTAGATTGTGATCAGGTTTATATTGGAAAGATAAAACCTGGTTTGGAAACCAGAAAGAAAGAACATTTTCGTAACATTAAATATAAACAAATTGATAAATTGGCCATATCGGATCATTTTTGGTCATTTAACCATGAAATAAATCCCAAAGTTAAATTATTAAAACAATTAAATGTTCCCTTAGATTTAATAGTGTGGGGAAAAATATTGTCACGCAAACAGCGAACTCGCGTTGTCGATCGATAATGCGGACTGTCGGTGGCGGGGAGATACAGGGGTGGCCCCTCCTCCTACCGCGCGAAGGTGCACGAAGGTTCCAGAATGTTTCCCCCCTCCATAACGGAAGATTCGAGAGGCTTAGGGGCGATCGATACAAGCAAGGCGAGAGTTAGTTGAGTGAGTGCGGGCCGGGCCGGGCGGGCGTGTAGTTGAGTTGAGCTTACGTGTAAAGACGAACTGGCAAGATTGTAATTGTGTAAATTGGAATTGTAATTGGAATAAGGTGGAAATAAAGAACATTTTGAGTGGTGTAATTGAACTCTTTTTAATTTCACGAACCCACAAAGCTACAACTGGTGTCAGGAAGCGGGACGATTACATCACCGAACATTACAACCATGGACGCGGCATTGGAAAAGATTTTGCAGAAGATGAACGAGTTAACAACATAAACAGAAGCGGCAAATAACCTGGCCGCGGAGTTGAAACAAATAAAGACCGAATTGACCACAGAAATGAGGGCAGCGAACGACAGCCTGGCCACGGAGATGAAAGCTGCAAACGAGGCCCTTGCCGTGAAGTTTGAAGAACAGTTGGCCGGCGTGAGGGATAACGTGACGGAGCTGGGCAAGCGGATGGGCCAAGTGGACGAGCGCGTCGAGGAACTGGCGAGCCGCGTTGACGACCTGGAGGGAAAGGCCGACAGCAGCGTCAAGTCCCTGAACGCCATGGTAGAGGACGTCGTCGGCAGGAAACTGAAGGATTGGAAGGCCGACGCGCCGGGACGCGACACATCTGCGCGCGTCAAACCGCCGAAATATGACGGCGCGTCAACATGTGAGGTCTTCCGCCGCCAGTTCGACACAGTGGCCAAGCACAACAGATGGTCACCGGAGGAGGAGGCCACACAGCTAATAGCCAGCCTACAGGGACGGGCCGCGGAAGTCCTAAACGCGGTGCAGACAACGGCGGTACCCAAGGACATCTGGGAGACCCTGGAGAATCGTTTCGGGAACCACCGCTTAGCCGCAGCGTACCGCAGCCAACTAAAGGCAAGGTCACAGCAGCCGGGGGAGACGCTGCAGGAGTTCGCCATAGCGATTGAGCAGCTGGCTAGCAAGGCCTTGGTTGACCTGCCACTGGAATTCGTATCCCGGGAAGCCGCCTACAACTTTGTCGACGGGGTACGGGACACGGAGATTCGTCAGCGCCTAATGCTCGGCGATTATAAAACCATCCACGAGGCGCTGACAGCGGCATTAAGGATGGAGGCGGCCAAGTTAGCATCTATCCCGACGTCGAGAACGAGTAGTGTCCGCTACGCCGGAGACAGAAGACCAGCTGAGGGACGCCGGCGAACACCTAGTGGCCTGTGTTGGGGGTGTGGACAGCCCGGGCACCTGCAGAGAGTCTGCCCACACCAGGAAGAGTGGCCGGAAGAACGAGTAAGGCCCGGCGTGGAGAGGGGCACGTCGGCGCCATTACCACCATCCCCTCGAGTAACAATCCGCGCCGTCAGCCGGCGGATGAATGACAACCTCATCGCGGACGGCTGGGTAAGAGGAATGCCGTGCCGCCAGCTGGTGGACACTGGGGCAGCCGTGACCATCCTCAGACCTGACTTGGCGAAGGGTTTGCCGACAAGGAAGCCGAGCCGACCATACGAGCTTGTGACGGCATCGGGCGACACCATGCCTGTGGAGAAGGAAGCCCTGCTGGAGCTGACCTTGGGACGGAGTGCCGTGCGTCTGTGGGTGTTCGTCGCGAAGGTGGCTGAGGAGGTGATTCTGGCACTAGATGCCCTCAGGAGACACAAAGCGACGGTTGACGTCGGCAGGAAGGTCCTGCGGCTCGACGGAGAAGAGATCATACTCCGTCAACCCGAAGAGCGCCTTGGAAACGGTAGGGTCATCTTGAACGAAGACGTGGTTGTCCCCGCGAGGAGCGAGGTGATGGTGACGGCGCGACCGGAAGGCCAGACAGCAGGTTTGGTTCAGAGGCTGCAGGAGTACGACTTCACTTCGGAACATCGCAGAGGGAGGAGTCACGGTAACGCGGACGCTATGTCCCGAAGACCCTGTCCAGAAGAGTGCGGCCAATGCACAAGAGTGGAGGGGCAGGAGCGTGCCGCAGCAGTTCGAGTAGTCACGGCAGTGCCTGCGGATGGCTGGGATGGCGCAGGCCTGAGGAGGGAGCAGCTGGCGGACGCAGACTTGGGGCCACTCTTGAAGGACGTGGAGGCAGGGACGAGACCAACCTGGGCGGACATCGCAGCGAGGAAAGATGCTGGTGGTACACCTCGATCGCCTGGCCCGCTACCATGGCGCTGTTCGGGACGACCAGCCTTGAGGAGGGAGCAGTGTCACGCAAACACCGAACTCGCGTTGCCGATCGATAATGCGGACTGTCGGTGGCGGGGAGACGCAGGGGTGGCCCCTACTCCTACCGCGCGAAGGTGCACGAAGGTTCCAGAATGTTTTCCCCCTCCATAACGGAAGATTCGAGAGCCTTCGGGGCGATCGATACAAGCGAGGCGAGAGTTAGGTGAGTGAGTGTGGGCCGGGCGGACGTGTAGTTGAGTTGAGCTTACGTGTAAAGACGAACTGGCAAGATTGTAATTGTGTAAATTGGAATTGTAATTGGAATAAGGTGGAAATAAAGAACATTTTGAGTGGTGTAATTGAACTCTTTTTAATTTCACGAACCCACAGTCACAATATTTATTTTAAAAAATAAAAATTGTGTAACGAATTTTGACATACTGGCAATTGATTCTGTTTTTAGGTTTGTTTCGTATTCAGAATACTTTCGTTTGGTAATACAAGAAAACATTAAATATCCATTTATACTCTACTAATACACAAACACATAATCATGATACTCGAAGAAAAGAGCAAATAAGTATAATCCCCCATAGCACCAGTTTGTTTGGTAAAAGCTTTATATATACTGGACTTTGCCTTTATAAAAGAGCATATCTGCACTTCCTAAATTTAAATGCTGTGTGAAAAAGTTCCTGTTAGAACATTGTTTTTATAGTATAGGTGAACTTTTGAATATGGTAATACAAGAAAACATTAAATATCCATTTATACTCTACTAATACACAAACACATAATCATGATACTCGAAGAAAAGAGCAAATAAGTATAATCCCCCATAGCACCAGTTTGTTTGGTAAAAGCTTTATATATACTGGACTTTGCCTTTATAAAAGAGCATATCTGCACTTCCTAAATTTAAATGCTGTGTGAAAAAGTTCCTGTTAGAACATTGTTTTTATAGTATAGGTGAACTTTTGAATATGTCAACTACAGATAAATTTTTATTATATTTTACATACAGTTTCTGAATTTTCATTTCTAAACTTGTGTTGTGTATATGTTTATTGTATAATTTTTAGTTATAAGTACTTGACGTGTCCTATATCATGTAATATGATCAAAAGGATGAATAAATACAAATACAAATACATGGTATCCTTGATGATGAAGTGTGTTGACTGACGATGAGGGCAAATGTTCATGAAATCGATCTTACAAAGAAGAAGGAAGTATTAACATCAACTTCTTAAGATAAGTGAACATTAATTAACAAATATTTTTATTTGTGTAATTGTCAATAGCTCCTTAGCTTTCTTGTGGCCAAGTGGACAATGTACTTTAATTTGTCACTGATGGTGCTCTGTATATGTTAAAAGTGGGAACTGGATTGATAGTTCTTTATTCAAAATTAACTCATCTGAGTTTACATTGTGTCTCTGAAACTGTTAGAGCACTTACTTGTCTGCAGTGTTTGTGAAAGTGAATTATTTCCTTACCCCTTGAGCCAGTTTTAACTAGGTGTGCTATGTGTTTACATATTATGTGGAATATTTCAGTAAAGTGAAAACCAGTAATACATTCCTTAAATGTGGAAGATGCAGCTAGCATCTGAAGATTGCCTTGAGGAAAAGATGCAGTATGTTCATAGTCAGTTCTCAAAATTCCCTGAAATTATAACACAGTCAGAGGCCCAAAATAATTCTTTAGATTATTCATTTTCTAGATAAAATTTCAAATATAATGTCTTCAGAAACTCACATTATTGCTAAAATTGCATTTGATAAGCTTAATCAGGAATTAATTAAAAATCCTGGTTATAAAACAATCTGTCAAATTAGCAAAATATTATTAAATTTTAGATGAGTCGCATTTTTTAACACATCTGCTTCACTTTCGTACCTATTTTGAGGACATGTTTCGCAAATCTTCGCTTGCATCTACGGCTCTTGTGCGACTGACGCTAGATCCAGCGGTGTGGGTAATTCTGGGGTTGTTGCTCCATCTGTTGATTTAGTGATGAACTGAAAAGTGGGATTCTCTTCTAGCGGGATTTCAAAGTTCATTAGTTGGTTTTTATGTTTTTCTATGTATATCCTCTCCCATATGACGAGTTCACTATGTTTTTGTACATATTTTAGTAATTCTGTGCTATCTTCAATTTCATGATTTTCAGACCAGAAATGAGCTGCTATTGCGGACTTATCAATATTTTTGTATCTTAAGTGCCTGAAGTGTTCTTTCTTTCTAGTGCCTATGTTCCTTTTTGTCCTTCCTATGTAAATTTTTTCACAGTCTTTACACTTAATTTTGTAAATGCCTGACTTTTCCTCTGGTTTTATCTTATCAGTATTATTACTGTGAAGTAGGTTTTTAATGTTGTAATTGTTTTTTGGTGCCAATGTTATATTGTATTTCTTGAATATTTTTTGGAACTTTTTTGTGGCCCAGGGGTGGTAAGTAAATTTAGCAAATCTAGTTTCTTGTTTTATTGGTGTGAGAGCTGTGATCTGTTTTAATTTCTTTTGAAGTTTGAATAATTTTAGTTTTTTATCTACAAGGTTTTTTCCATATCCATTTTTAATTGCAGTTTTTAAGATTTGATGGTATTCGTTTTGATATTCTTGCTGGCTGAGAGGTAGATTTACTAATCTGTGTGTCAGACTGTTGATGGTTACATGTTTGTGTGGAATTGGGTTGAAACTATTTGCTTTGATGTAATTATCTGTGTGTGTTGCTTTTCTATGAATGCCAAATTCTAGTTTTTCATTGCCTTTTTTGATTTTAAGGTCTAAAAAAGGTAGAGTACAGTCCTCTTCAGTTTCTACTGTGAATTGTATGCTGGGTTCTTGCAGGTTGAGTAGTTTCAAAGCATCATCTATTAGTTTGTAGGGCACTATTGCAAAGATGTCGTCTACGTATCTGTACCATGTTTTAAACATATGAGGGAAGGCTTTAGTAATATGTGTTTCGAAAAAGCTCGAAACACATATTACTAAAGCCTTCCCTCATATGTTTAAAACATGGTACAGATACGTAGACGACATCTTTGCAATAGTGCCCTACAAACTAATAGATGATGCTTTGAAACTACTCAACCTGCAAGAACCCAGCATACAATTCACAGTAGAAACTGAAGAGGACTGTACTCTACCTTTTTTAGACCTTAAAATCAAAAAAGGCAATGAAAAACTAGAATTTGGCATTCATAGAAAAGCAACACACACAGATAATTACATCAAAGCAAATAGTTTCAACCCAATTCCACACAAACATGTAACCATCAACAGTCTGACACACAGATTAGTAAATCTACCTCTCAGCCAGCAAGAATATCAAAACGAATACCATCAAATCTTAAAAACTGCAATTAAAAATGGATATGGAAAAAACCTTGTAGATAAAAAACTAAAATTATTCAAACTTCAAAAGAAATTAAAACAGATCACAGCTCTCACACCAATAAAACAAGAAACTAGATTTGCTAAATTTACTTACCACCCCTGGGCCACAAAAAAGTTCCAAAAAATATTCAAGAAATACAATATAACATTGGCACCAAAAAACAATTACAACATTAAAAACCTACTTCACAGTAATAATACTGATAAGATAAAACCAGAGGAAAAGTCAGGCATTTACAAAATTAAGTGTAAAGACTGTGAAAAAATTTACATAGGAAGGACAAAAAGGAACATAGGCACTAGAAAGAAAGAACACTTCAGGCACTTAAGATACAAAAATATTGATAAGTCCGCAATAGCAGCTCATTTCTGGTCTGAAAATCATGAAATTGAAGATAGCACAGAATTACTAAAATATGTACAAAAACATAGTGAACTCGTCATATGGGAGAGGATATACATAGAAAAACATAAAAACCAACTAATGAACTTTGAAATCCCGCTAGAAGAGAATCCCACTTTTCAGTTCATCACTAAATCAACAGATGGAGCAACAACCCCAGAATTACCCACACCGCTGGATCTAGCGTCAGTCGCACAAGAGCCGTAGATGCAAGCGAAGATTTGCGAAACATGTCCTCAAAATAGGTACGAAAGTGAAGCAGATGTGTTAAAAAATGCGACTCATCTAAAATTTAATAATTTTTCGCTTCACTGTGGTGTTCCAATACAGTTGAATCTCGATATAGCAAAATATTGTCTTTAATAGTGAAAAACCTGTAACAGAAGAAGAAAAACTTCCTGAAGAAGAGTTTTAGTGTTTTTTACATCATGTGATGTAAAAAGCATTTTCTCATTCTATAAAACGTTGTTCACTGACAGACATAGGAGCTTCACATAAGAAAACGTCAGGGCAACTTTTCTTATCTATTACAACAACCATGAATTGGGTAAGATTATGCTCCAAAATATGGCTTCTTTGACTTTTATTAATTTGTTTTTGCATATGTTTGCAATTTTTCATGCATATTTCAGTATTTTATTTGACATACAAATCCAGGCTTTAGTTAATTTTTTGGTACAACTTACACAACTATTGTAATAAATTAAATTCTAAATATTTAATAAGGTGTTCCCATTTACAATCTGACAGTGGCTCAGTCGAGGAAGCATGAAGTCTTTTTCAATCACTGTTGGTGGTTTATCAATCATCATCCAAAACTTTTCAAATATGAGAGAGCGTAGGCTTTCATGGCCGAGGTCAATATAACTGGAAGTCATTTCTGCGCTGTTATGCCGTGGTCTGCTGGAGTTAGAATTTTCAGATGTTTCATCCACAACTGCGGCAAACATCTTCAGTGGTGCTGTCGTAGTTTTCTCAGAGAAGTTCACATGGCATCTGAAGTGAGGGCTGTCTGAGTTGCTTTATTTATTTACTGAGTGACTTCCACTGATTGGTCCAGATGGCAGACGGAGGATGGATATCCCTATCAAGTGGAGAGACATCTCTTGCCACAACAACCAAACCTATATATAACATAACTGTCTTTCAGGGGGGAAAAGAAATAATATGTTGCCATTTGAAATGGTTCTTGATGAGGTCATGCACTATATAATTCTAGATGAAAATTTTGTTTCCTTTTTGTAAACATTTTCCTTCCAAAATATTAAATTTCAGTGTCCAAACATTTTTAATAAAATAGTTAATTTTAGTTTGATTTCAATATTTCCTCCTTATGAAGGACCTCGTACATTGATATGGGTTCATTTGGCTCAAGGCAAAATGCCACATTAGTACAAATATTTAACCTTAAGAAAATGATGAGAATATGACAGAAAATTACTGAATATAATATGTCCTTACACTGTAGGCTGGAGCAAATGTTCCAATATGATCAATTTCTACCCATACAGAGACTAGGTTGAACAAATTCTCATTGACATTGTAGAGGGTAAAGGTGACTGTTATAACACGTGTGTACTGGTCAAACCAATGGTGCTCCTTCAGAAAGTCGAGGATTGTTAGTGAGTTGTTCAGTGTTCGGCCAAGTTCAACAAAGTAGCCAGACATATGCACGTCACCTGAAACAATCATCAAGGTTGATCTTTCATTTTTGTGAGACCTGTTCTAATTTCAATTCCTAAATGAATAAAACACTACAAACATCTAATATGCTGCACTCAAATGCATTTCTCTAGTTATTGTACAAACTATTCTTTTACTTCATGTTAATAAGAGAAATTTTGATTATAGATTTACAAATTTTGTTGTAGCTGTAGACTAAAGAGATAGTCAGATTGCTCATGATGGCTCCATGTTCTTTGCATGACATGAGAAAAAATTAATGTTAACCTGCCAGTTGAAAAAAAGGTAATTGTAAGGGAATCTTGAGTTTTGTTTTTTGAGTGAAGCTTGAAACAAACTGTAAGCTTTCTTAGCTTTAGTTCTTCAGCCTTGTTGCTTTATATCTTTTATTGTTAAAGGTATATTAATGTATATTTCCATTTTACCCTCCTAGTGTGGAGGGACTAGTCACTCCGGGCAATGGATTCAAATTCAACAGAGACCAGACAGCCCAATTACTAGCAGAACAAACCTGGTAATTGACAGCACTGTTAACACTTAGGGCCTGTGATCAGATACTTGTTAAAGAGCACAGGAACTCTACATCGAAGAAAATATTCCAGGATGGAGGATTGTATAAGAGTGAAATGTCAGTGGAATGAACGAAAGGAAAAGTGATTATGATGCAGTTTATGGAATGCATGGCGGGGAATCTGACCAAAAACTGCTTTAAACCACTATAAAACTCACATGCAGTCCCCTGGAATCAAACCAAGGCTGCCAAGGTGAGAGGCAACTGCTCTAAACACTCCATCATGGCGCTGTCCTTGGTGTACTTCTTTAGCATTTAGTAGATAGTAATTTAATACTCTATTCCTAAAAAAGTTTTGTATTGTTCATATTCTCATTCCCATTATTTGAAATTTTGCAAATTAAATTATTTTGCTTCTCATGTTGTCCATTCCAAATTTAATTTCTGTCATCTACTTAATCTTATCCATACCAGTTTTCATTTCACTCTTAATTTCTGTCTTTATTTCCTCTTTCATGTTTTCCATGCTGGATTCTATTGTCAATTCCATCTTGTCCATTCCATATTTCATTTCTTCTATTGCAGAGTTCTCCATCATTATGACTTTCATTTCTTCCTTATCACTGTCCATTTTCAATTCCATTGTCTTCACACTGGATTCCATCTTCAATTCCATCTTGGCCATTTTAGCCAATAAATTTTGAAGCATTTCCCCCATTACAGCATTTGATCCCACTTCTGACACCATTGACAAAATGACAACATGAAGTTGTACTCAACTGTCTTTATTCATTACCAAAACAACACAGCACTAACTTACACTTATTTTTCACTCCCGCAAATACACAGTGCTAATGTTTCTTTATACCTCTCATGCTGCTCGAAACCTCTCAATGCTCACTGCTCACAGATTTCAACATTCACTTTAACACTTAAACTGCTTGCCGACTGACATGTGACTCTCTGACCAAGTCATTTACAACCGGACTAGGCTGGTTTTTGCACTCTGTTTTGTACCCTCAGGTCATGGAAGAAATGTTTCTGGAAACCAAAGTCTGTAGAATAGCCTGAATGAAACATTCTGGAAGTTTATTCTTCTAGATTTCCAGAAATCGAACAGCCTGGAAACAACAGCATGGTATGACAAAGAGGCATGAGGCTGCCAGCAGTTGTCTTTGAATATTCAACCTTGTTGCTCCTGTCAGCAGCATACAACAAAGGTGGTAGACTAGGGTTACTCACACTTAATTCTTTTTCTGTTATTCAAAAATATGTCCTCCAACGTTAAGTCATATCAGATGATGAAGCTGCTATTTATGTTTGGCTCAAACCACACGTTGTTTGTAGATTTTGTGGTGTTGTAAAAAAAAAAAAAAAAAAAAAAAAAAAAAAAAAAAAAAAAAAAAAAAAAAACACACCTTAAAAGAGAGTCGATTAATGACACTAAACAACACTTACTTTTAAATTTTTCCAGAACATGTTTCAGAGGCTTTGCCTCTATCCTCAGCCGGCCATCGACTGGTTCTCATTGGTGTAGTTGACGATATTTTGTCACAGGCCTCCTCTGGTGGTGGTTCAAGGAACTTGCTGAACAAATCTTTCTGGGGGATGTCGAAATTGAATACTTTGTTCCTATTTTTTGAAATGAAGATTTGTTCCCATGTGGATAGTTCTTGTTTTCCTGATGTATGTTTTAGTAGTTTTGGTTCTGGATTTATGTTGTTGAACCGCCACCAGAGGATACCTGTGACAAAATATCGTCAACTACACCAATGAGAACCAGTCGATGGCCGGCTGAGGATAGAGGCAAAGCCTCTGAAACATGTTCTGGAAAAATTTAAAAGTGTTGTTTAGTGTCATTAATCGACTCTCTCTAAAGTTAATTTATCATAACAACACAGTTTTCCACACTTCCAAGAAAGGAATTGCAATAAACAAAATGTTTGTATATTGTGCGAAAGTGTAATTATGGCTGGAAGAAAGACAAAAGAAATACAGCTGGCAATGAGGGGTTAATGTATAATGAAGTTAAGTAAACAGTGACATTTCACTTTTGGAATGAAAACCATAATCTTGATCCAAATCCAAATTTTATTAAAATGTATGATAAACCATACCAAATTCACACAGTGGGAGAACATCTTAAAATGAAATACAAAGACTGATTAATACAATTTGAAATTCTACCAGTTGACAATTTAATAAAGAATTTGCACTGCTAAAGAGAAAACTGCAGGCAGCTATAACCAATGACAGTTGGACCTTTGGTTTTGAAACTGGAAGCAATGGCTCCCAAGACTAGTCCCTCAAAAATTAAAGAATACATGACAAGTGAAAAAACTGAGTACCAAATGTTTATTGATATTTTATTATTAAATATATATGCTGAACTCCACAAAGCTTATCTTTTTATCCTGTTCCAAACTGAATAGCTTTTAGATGTTTTAGAGTCTGTAGTCCTTACCATATTGTTCCCTGTACAGCCAGGGTTCACTGCTCCTGACGTCCCTATATGTGTCTGGATCAAACTTTTGCCAACCAATGCTGTAGTTTGTTCTATCAGAATATTCCTCTCTGCAACGGTTGAACACATGGTGTAGCACTGCTTCTATTTTACATGCACCTGAAATATTACATTCTCTTTTACAGCTTTAAAATTCAACAACTTTTATAATTATTGATAAGATATGTTTTATTTAAAGGGCATGGTTACAGTCACACAACTTCTTTCCTATTATTTATTTTCATGCAGTCTTATGAATAATTTGTGCAAAAGAATGTTTCTTCAAAAAACAGAAGCTAACAACATTGAACTACATAAAGTAGTATATAAATAATTATTTGTCACAAACTTCACTTATCTTTTTAAAAAAATTGATGTAAATATTGTTTCTACCCTTAAAAAAATAAAAGATGATTATAATTTTAAAAAAATTTACTTACCATCCTTGGGCTAATAAGAGGTTTCAAAAATCGTTTAAAGTATTTGGTATCATTTTGTTCCTCAAAATAAATATAATACAAAAAAATTTGCTACATTTTTCTAAAAAAGATAACATTTTTTCAATTTAATTGTTTACATTGCAACCAGGTTTACATTCAAAAAACCTAACGTAATTTAGAAACCAGAATGAATTAATATTTTAGAAATATTAGGTATAAACAAATTGATAAATCAGCCATGTAATTTATCCATTAAATAAATCCAGAAGTTAAATTATTAAAACAATTAAATGGTCAGAAATTGTAAGAAATAGTCATCATTTCTTAAAAGATAAGTGAAGTTTTTAAATTACAAAACAGTTCTGCACACACATTTACAGAGTGTACATAAATGAATATTGGGGTGTTCGCTCTTTATAATATTTATTACATTCAACTTACAGTTATAAATGATATGTCAAATGAAAAAGCAACTCAGTTTTGTTTGTTGGCACCAGTGCACATGTGTGTGCAATATTTCTGCCGCAATTCGCTAGACAGCGGTTGTAGCAAAGATGGCGACTAGTAAACAGGAAGCATTTTGTGTTTTGCAGTTTGCAAAGACCGAATCTGTGGTTACTGTGCAACATGTGTTCTGCATTAATTTCGGTTGTAATCCTGTTAGTGATAATAACATTCATAGATGATATCATCAGTTTGAAGATACTGGCTGCCTTTGTAAAGGAAAGAGCACGGGACGACCAAGAGTAAGTGAAGAGACTGATGAGCAAGTGAGAGAGTCATTCACTGGTAGCCCAAAGAAATCAGTCCGGAAGGCTAGTCATGAATTACAAGTTCCTGTGTCGACTGTTTGGAAAGTTGTAAGAGAACACTTATGGCTACGTCCTTACCGTTTACAGTTATTGCAGGCTCTAAAGCCGACAGACTATGGATTACATGCCAACTTCGCAAACGACATGTTGTTTCATGATGATGATGATTTTATGGATTGTGTCATCTTCAGTGATGAATCAACCTTTCACCGTAATGGACATGTTAACACTCATAATGGGCATATGGGGCTCAGAAAATCCTCACGAGATGGTACAAATGCAACGAGATTCCATTAAAATGAATTTTTTTTTGGTGAACCTACTGTAACTGGCACTTCTTACCTTGATACACTAGAGCAATGGCTCTTCCCTCAGTTGAAAGAAAATGAGCCAGAGATCTACATTTTCCAGCAAGATGGTGTGCCACCCACTTGCATAATGAAGTACGCGATTGGTTGAATGTCACTGTACCCGAGCGCTGGATAGGCCGCAAGGGCCCGAATGACCGGGCTTGCTATGCATGGCCTCCACATTCTCCTGATCTAACGTCATGGGGCTTCATCAAGGATCGTGTGTATGTGCCTCCGCTCCAGCTGACCTCCCTGAATTAAGAAACCGGATTGAAGCAGCTGTTGCTACAATTACTGAATACACACTTTCAACGTTTGGGAAGAACTCGGCTATAGACTTGATGTGTACCGTGTGACAAAGGGTAGTCACATTGAACATTTATAAGGTTCTTGGTAAAACTGTTTGAGTTGCTTTTTCATTTGTCATATCATTTATAACTGTAAGTTGAATGTAATAAATATTATAAAGAGTTAAAACCCCGAAATTCATTTATATACACCCTGTATATAAAATGATTTGAATTACAATTGTAGATGATGAATTGCTTTATATTTAACTTGAAATTTAACTGAAATAAATAAATAAATAAATTTGGCATATTGTTAAAACTTGAGCACACATTCCTGCAAATAAAGGATAAGAGTCACCACAATGCTTTTTTTGTATTTTTTTACAACTGTACCATGTTTTATATAAATGGAATACCTTTCTTTCCCCGCACTTGGTGAAGTATTGCTACTCCCAATAGTTGTGTCTGATACAGGGCTGTTACTCCCTCTTGATTAAAGGGCTCACCATTATAATCCTCTGTCTTGTGTAACGCTGGCATTAATGTTTTGTTCAGGTAACTTAAAAACCTGTAACAAATACATTGTGATTCAATGGAGGTCACAATAATAATATTGTTGCCAGGCATTGATTTGATAAAGATTGCCTGCGTGCAGGCGAATGCAGAGAGAGAGAGAAACAGGAAAAGAAAGAGACAGATAATGCCCAAGCCATGCCCACGCCCACAAGTGCTGAACCCTTGCCAAGAGAGAAAGAGATGGAGATAGTCTGGAATTTCTTGCTGCATCGTGAAAGGCCGTGCAGCTTCGGCAACTTTCGAGAAACAATGGCTCGGGTATAAATAAAGGACAGGGATGAGTCAGTCAGGTGCGAGAGAGAATAATTCATAACCGAATGCGTGTAATGATTTGAAAGTGAATTCTTTTGTTTGTGGACTGTGGCAGACGACCTTGAAGGTTGTATTTTGCAAGGTGACTCCTCCATCATCAGCCTCATCGATGAAGATTAGAGAATGTTGAAGTCCGCGGCTGCTCTCGGAGTTATCCTAAAGCTCATGAATATAGGATCTGTAGCAAGGATCTCTTGATTCAGGGTGTAGTGGGTGGATCAGTGTGGGTATTTGAAAAGAAACACAGTTTTATTCTTTTATGATGATCGGTTATACTTCAATTACAATTGAAATACATTTTGGCTAGACCAACTCTGAATGGTTGGCTTCGCGCTGGCGTGATTGTTTCCCGCATATCATCGCACAACTTTTTAGCTTGCCACTCATACACCAAATCTTTGATGGACTCCATATCTCCCGTGTGCTATCACGCAACTTTTCAGTTTGGCACACAGTGGCCAACTACTTTATTAATGGACGCAGTTTGTTTCGGTGTACCATCACATGTCTTTTGAGTTTGGCCCACAGATGCCAACTAACTTTAATGAACGCGGTTTCTTCCATGTACTATCATGCGACTTTTCAGTTGGGCACCCAGCGGCCAACTACCTTTGGATAGACATTTGTTCCCCCGGGTAGGCAAAACACAGATTTCTTTTCTCCCAGACAGCTTATTATTTTTAATTAGTTGGTTGATAGAACGCATATAGCGTCTCTTTAACAGAAACAACCTCTCTCCCATCTTTCTAGACCTCCCACGATTTCTCCTGTCTAAACTAGGCTTGAAAATAAACACCGGCTGCCACTCTTAATTTATGGCTGCGTCCGTACTAAGGGAAACGAAATGATCTTTATCAGAGTCCGTCACAAACTTGACAATACACACAACATTTTGTTTTACACATATATATTCAGTTAACATTTAATTAATCTTCCCTATATTCCTTTAACAGTTAATCAGCTCGAGGAAGAGAGTCCCGTTTTAATTTATGCATGTTACAAAATCTTGCTGCTGCAAAGGGTTGTACAAAACGTCTTTACTTGAAATAAAAAGCAGTTTGAATTTCTGAAAACTAGACTTCTAATTCTACAAACCCACAAAGTCACAATATTATATTGCATTGAATTTTTCAGTCAGACGGTATCTATCCAAAGCTCAGCCTACACACGGCTAGTGTGGAAGAACAATTAATCTCTATTAATTGACCTAATAGTGGTAACAATGTAATAAATACAGCATAGTAAGTTGCTACAAGATTGTATCTCATTGTAAATAAGAACTCCTAGTGGTTTACCAGGAAAAATATCAGTGAGTTGGAGAATTTAATGTCATGCCGGCTTGTTAGTCATGGTAGTTCATGATTAAGAGCAACTGGATGGAGACCGTGACATTCATGGTTCAAATCCCAGCCATGGCATTGAATTTTTCAGTCCAAATCCATATATCGAAATCTTAGTCTACACATAAAGGGGAAAACAATTATGTATGCTGATGACACCTCCATTTTACTCAATGGGCACAACCTAGAGGAGTTAAAAACCAATTTAAGTGAAACTATAACTCGCCTACAGAAGTGGTTCACGAGTAATGGCCTCAAACTTAACACCTCCAAAACATCAGTTATGCAGTTCAGCACTCAAGGAAAGAATTCTGAGAGGTTTATCACAACTGATGCTATAAATCCTACAGAAAACTCAAAAATTTTGGGTATTTTTTTAAATCAACAATTAAAATGGGATGATCACACCCGTTATTTGTCCAAAAGATTAAACAGTGCATCCTTCAATATGAGCTGCATAACTAAATTAACAAACCTCGAAACAAGAAAAATAGTGTACTTCAGTTACTTCCACTCTTTGATGACATACGGAATAATACTATGGGGGAACTCTACGGGATGGGAAACGATCTTTAAAAGTCAAAAAAAGATAATTCGGATAATGACTCAATCAAGACCAAAAGTTTCATGCAGAAACCTGTTCAAAAACCTGAAGATATTAACCTTACCATCCCAATAGCTGTATGAAATAAATAAATACATCCATTCAAATTTTGATACAATTTATAATTCACAAATGCAACATAATCATGGAACGAGAAATAAAAATAATCTAAAACCACCCATGCACAGATTAGCACTGTATGAAAAAAGCCCACAATATGCAGGAATAAAAATATATAATAAATTACCTGTAAGAATCCGTGAAATGTAAAACCTCAAATGCTTTAATAAAGCAATAAATAACCTACTAATGGACAAAGCCTACTACTCGATTATTGAATATATGGATGATAAAATTGAATTATAATGACATTTTTTGTCATTTTGTAATTCTAATATTCTGACAATATTATTCCAAGGGCATGTCATAATTATAACAATATTTGTATATAGTTGTATTGATATTATTAGTAATTATATTATTTGTATTATTAGTATTTATATTATTAGTGTTATTGTTATTTTGTGTAATTATTATTATTTTAAATTTTCTACTGTTGACGAGTCACCTGTTTACTGAGTTTTTACTCACTATCTGTAAGCGTATGTGACAATAAAGCATCTTATCTTATCTTAAAGCACAGCTAGTGTGGAAAAATGATTAATTTCCATCAATATTCTTCCTTGCTTAAAATTTTAAATGTGATACCCTTCAGGTTGTCCAACATGCACAACATTACATACCATGACAAAATGACAAGACCAAATTGTGCCTTTGTTTGTCACACAGTGGTAAACTACTCAAACATATACACAGAGTAAACACATAAGTCTAAAACCTTAGCCTATATATGGCTAGTGTGAAGAAATGATTAATTTCCATCAATTAACTTAAACATAAGTCTAATGTTTCTCTATGTCTCTGTTGCATGATAAGATAAGATAAGATGCTTTATTGTCAAATACGCTTACAAACAGTGAGTAAAAACTCTGTAAACAGGTGACTCGTCAAGTGGACAAAATTTACGAGGGCTGTTCAATAAAGAATGATCACAATTTTTTTTTGATAACGTACCTTTACTCATCCTCTTAATTTTGATGGTCCTTCTCAAAATAGTCTCTCCTGAATGCGATGCACTTGTCCCAGCGTTTCTGCCAGTCTTCAAAGACATGCTGGAAACCATTTTTTGAGAGATCCTTCAAAATTGCCTCCACAACCTTCACCACTGCTTCTGATGATGGATAATGCCTCCCACGAAGGCGTTTCTTCAAGTTACAGAATAGAAAAAAGTCACAAGGAGCTAAATCCGGACTATAGGGAGGGTAAGGGATGCACTTCACGTTGATTTTTGCAAGATATTCAGCAACAACAATGGCAATATGCCGCCGCGCATTATCGTAGTGAAGCATCCAGCCTGCCTCACGGAAATGTGGTCTTTTGCGACTGATATGGACTTGCAATGTTTTCAGGTCATCCCTGTAGCATTGTCCAGTTACTGATGTGTGTGCAGGTACAACATGCTGATAAAACATTCCATGAATATCAAAGAATGAGATGACCATAACTTTCCCAGCAGAAGCAACCACTTTTGCTTTTTGGGGGGTTGGTGATGAAGGAGGTTTCCACACTGAGCTTTGCTGTTTGTTCTCAGGATCAAAATGATGTAGCCAAGTTTCATCAGCAGTGATTACGTTTGAAAGAAACTCCGGATCTTCCTCTAACATCAACTTTAACTGCGTGTTACCTCCATTGCAGCGGTAGGCGATACTGAACATGTCTGAACTTGCCTGGTTCTCATTGGCAGAAACCAGAAGTACCAACAATGAAACTACTATGGCA
Source organism: Mantis religiosa (assembly GCA_030765055.1). Taxonomy (NCBI): domain Eukaryota; kingdom Metazoa; phylum Arthropoda; class Insecta; order Mantodea; family Mantidae; genus Mantis; species Mantis religiosa. The sequence goes on along the minus strand of CM060958.1, from coordinate 147,289,665 downwards.
TATTTGTTTCACATTAAGCTAACAGAATATAATAAGATTGAATTTTAGTGTGAAAAATTATGACCGTAAAAAAAAATTATGATCATTCTTTATTGAACAGCCCTCGTAAATTAACAATAATTACACAAAATAATAATAATACTAATAATAGAAATAGAAAATGTTACATAAGTGATATGTATATACAAGTATTGTTATAATTATGGCATGCCCTTGGAATAATATTGTCAGTTTTTATTAGAATTTAAAATAATTACAGAATGACAAGAATTTTATTATAATTCAATTTTATCATCCATATATTCAGTAATTGAGTAATACGCTTTGTCCATTCATAGGCTTTATATTGCTTTATTAAAGCACTTGAGGGTTTTCATTTCATGGATTCTTACAGGTAGTTTATTATATACTTTTATTCCTGCATATTGTGGGTACCAACTTGTATTGCTCACACTGCTCTCTGCTTGCTAACTCTGACAACTTATTCACAACTTCAGTACTCACTGGCCAACTCATAACTAGCAAATACTGAGACTGGCCTTTGCATCCCACTTTTATACCTTGCCAATCTTGAAGGAAATGTTCTGGAAACAGAAATCTCTTGGATCAAAGGAATGGAACATTGTCAAAGTCAAATGTTCCACATCTACTGAAAATGAATGTCTGGAAAACATCAAGTCAGTACAACAATGAAGCTCGTACTTCTGGCTTCATAATGTCAGCTAGGGACTGTCCTTGAATAATTCCATGTTTCCCCACTTGGCAGCAAATAACAAAGATGTTGGAATGAATTACTTATACTTAACCCTTTTGTGGTAGGCATTCACTGCCATTGTGACACTACAAAATCAAATAATTATAATAAATAACGTGTATTCTAATGTTAAACTACTATTATTTTAAAAATCTGGAACAATTTATCGAAGCAGACACATATAGCATATAACAGAGAAACTGTTCCTAAAGATCTTTTGAATATCATGTAACAACTGTCAATATGAGTTTCTATTTATACTTCAGATTCATGTAAGAGACCAAAGTGCAGGAAATTTTTATAACATATCCCTAACAATACAAAAATGTATTTATTATGAAGAAATTTTATCAACAAATAGTACTAAAGAAGTAGGTCATGTTGCCTGATAGGAGAAATCCAAAATTATATTGTAAGATGTTACATAGACATAGAAATAAGTTCAGACGAAGATACACGAGGATAGGTTTCAGTCAGGAAGATAGCTGAAGATGAGGTGAATATCCCCAACATTGAATAATGAGTCAAGTAAGTATTTTAAAAAGTGACAGCATTTCTTTTTTGTTCCATTTATTCCTCACCTTTAACTGCAATGGTCAAGTGCGTGCGTGCGTGCGTGCGTGCGTGCGTGCGTGTGTGTGTGTGTGTGTGTGTGTGTGTGTGCGTGTGCGTGTGTGTGTGTGTGTGTGTGTGTGTGTGTGATCTAATGATTAAAACCCATCAAATATGAGTTAACACCTTCAATATGTTCCAAAAGGAGAACTGCAGCCAATATGACTGGTGAAGATGAGGAATTATATAGGCCAGTTGGAAAGAAATTGAAAATGGAGGTGAATGCCTTTGAAACTAGTCTCTCATTGATATGAAAAAGTAAGTGATAAGTATCAATAAACCAACTACAAATAGTTTCTGAGATTAATTTTTACGTCACTGTTACTAAATTCCTCCAAACACATATAACAATAAACCTGTTTGAATAACTGCATTAAGTATGAATGTTTTGAAACTCTTATTACATAAAACCTGAACATCTAGTTTGATTCTTAATGAGTATGGACTATGATACAATGAAGTTATACTTACGCAGAATGGTTTGCGACAGCTAGCAAGTTTGGGAGCTGAATTATAACATCTTGTACAGCTTTAGTGCTGTAAAAGGCCATGTCACTCATTATGGTATACACAATTACACCTAGCAATGTCAAGTAAATCCCAAACAATAAAACATCCTTTGCCAAATGTCCAAGATTCCTTTGAGCATTCAGCCTGTCTCTCAAAAGCTGAAACAAACAGATATCACCCTTAATCCTGTTTCATGAGCATTTTACAACCATTTCATGGAAACCCCGTTGAGTGTCTATGGAAAGAGGAGCAGCAAGGACTGCAGATTGGGAACAAAGCAAGTACTTACCATGAGTTCCTTCAGAGGCATTTGTTTATATGTCTGCTTGAATACGGGAATGCAGGGTGCATTCTTGCAAACAGCTTGAGTCCTGTACCACTTGATATCTGGATGAAGCTGATAGTGCTTTGCCTGAACCTGGAGCATAGATTGTTTCATCTTTAATTACTTATTTAGTATCATTTGAGATGCTAATCATAACACATGATAGACAAGTAACAGGAAAGCAATGACTATTAAAAGGAACAAACATGTATCAAGTATGTAAATGTACTGGAGGGTTGTCAGGCCCCAGCTCAGGGGTAGCCCAACATATACAGGATGTAACAAAAATGAATGTCAAAAATTTGAGAACCCATTTCTTGCAGATAGAAGATAAAAAACTGTTGCATTAACATAGTTCCAGAAATTGTTTATTTCCTTTTTACAGTATTTTTCTATAGCTGAATCCCATACAACACTCAATGATAGAGTAGTGGTAAAACAGGAAATCACAGTACATGTTCAAAATGACCTCCATTAGCTCCAATATATCCATCAACCTGCTGTCACAAGGACTCCCTGAAAGTGCGCTAAGCTAGGATGGCTCAGGTGGTTTTATCTGTGGCCTGCATTCAGGAGGCCTGGGTTTGATTTCTGTGGCCGACCTATCTGACCCATGGGTTTTTGGGAGGATTTCCCAGGTTGCTAGGTGAATGCTGGGAAGGTTAATTACATTCCTCTCCATGTCATCTCCATTATCTCTCATCCGGCAGTCTCTTTCAGGGTAGAAGTGTCGCGAGTGTCTCAGCACTACATGGCAGGATGATATGCTCTGAGGAAACCTACTTCCTCCTCCGGTAGGACAGTGCTGCTGGGAGCATTTTGAGTAGGGGAGTATGTCCATTGTCCTGGCCTGCCGGTAGAGGTCTCTATCTAATTAAAATGCAGGTACCCTGCTCTCTCACTGTCATGGCTACTTGAGATGGCAGCCCTGTCTCCTCTCACCTCATCCTTCCACCTGGGAGTGCCCCACTTGGGGCATAGGTACAATGGATCATGACTGGTATCTATGCCGAATCCATTTCATACTAAATCCTAATTCTAATCCCAGGTGTGTAGAACTTCATATTGTCTGGCAGCCTTCCCCAAAGAGTCTCTACATCTGGAACTGGAATTCCATAAACAAGAGATTTGAAATCTCCTCACAAATAAAAATCTAACAAGTTTAAGTCAGGTGGGCATGGAGACCATAGCATTGGTCCACCTTTTTCTATCCATCTAGCAGGAAACATGGTATTCAGAAATCGATGAACAGAAAGCCTGAAATGAGGAAGAACTTCATCATGCATGAACTGAGTACCAGCATCTAACAAGTGTGCTGTGGCACTGTGACAACGGTGAAATACATCACCTCCATGCAATTTCACCAGATGTCAAAGTGAATGTTTACTACTGTACTATTAGACCACTTTTTTGTTGTGGGTTTATAGCCATAGGACGTAACTATGTAAGCAGAGTTGTAGAAAAGGCACTCTACCATGGAAACAATTTCCAGACCTATGTCCATATAGCATTTTTTTATCTTCTATGTGCAAGAAATATTTTTGCAAAGTTTTGACATACCTTTTTTTGTTAAACTCTGTATTTGTTGTAGTACTTAATAAATCAATAAATTACCAGGAATGCAAATAAAACAGCTGGAGAGAATTTACACAGCCCTAGTACAAGCAAAAATGCACTATGGGGTAGAGATATGGGGTTTGGAGGAGGGGGTGTAAATATGAATGTGATACATAGAAATTATTGCAAATAAGTTTTGGGCTTACCACGAGCTTCGCCAAATGTAGTGGCATAAGCAGAATTGGGAAGACTGGGAACTAGAGGGATAATGGTGGAAAGAGTGGGCGAGAATTAGGAGTTTAGATGAGCAGAATATTTTGCGTCAATGCTTGATAGTACAGGAAAGACTAAATCAGAAAGATTCATGGCTAAATAAGATAAAGGAAATGTTTAAAAATAGGGTTGGGTGTCATGTGGGAAAACAGGGAATTATTGCAAAGTAGATTTTGGAAAGAACTTAGGTTAAGAACGGAAGATATTGAAAGACAAGAAATGTTAGGAAGCTTCAACTTGAAAAGCTCACTGGAAATTTATAGAGAGATGAAAGTGATGTGGAACAGGGAAAAATACATTGATATTTGTGATAAAGTAGCAAGAGAAGGCTTTGCATGGGCCAGAACAGGGGTGGTGGGAAGAGGGAGGGATCTTGTCACCAAAGGGATAAAGAACAGCATTTGCTTTTAGAATGTGAAGAAACTAGGTTTATTTATTTATTCATCCTTTAAAATCAAATCTATACATAGTACCTTGATATAGGATACGTCAGTAAATTTACACTTAATATTACAAAGTTAAACATCACATATACCTAACCTACATTCAATTATAATGTAACATGCTTAGGAAGAAGAGAATGGGCAACGCTACCAAAAGAAATTCAAGCAATGAAGTTAATGAGTGTAAAAACTAAGAAAACTTTAATTGAAATTGGCCAAAGTAAGAGCCAAATGGTTGAGAAGATAAGTAAATATGACGAAAATGAAGATGAAGTTCTTTTAGATAAGTTGCCAATAGGGACCCATTAGCTCGATAACCTCAGAGTTTGAGTCTATTGGGCCCAAGGGTAACCAGCAACTCAGTGTAGTAATAAGAGTGTAAATGTATAATAATTTGTAATTGAAATGGAAATAAAGATTACTTACTTACTTAATAAATCATATATTAAGAAAATCCCCATTACTCAAACTGCCCTTGTTTGTTTTTGTCAAAAATGGCTTTAATGATGGTAGTTACCTTATAAACGTAAGTGAGGATTACAGCTAACACATATACTTTCAACATTTCCCATATAAAAAAACTGGTAATGATAATGATTGTCATCATGACGATCCATCTCCAGCTGCTGATATCTCCATAATGTTCTCCAATTGTACACACCAGCAGTGCACACATCGCAATGATCAGTATGCACAGCAACCTTAAACATATTCATACACAAAACTTTACTTTCTACAACTCTCTTCTTGTAAATACTTCAAGAGCACATTAAATCATCAGCATAGAATGTTGTACAATAAGTAGACCTCAGTTTTTGGACCATTAAAGTCCAATAAAATACATTTTCTCAAACTAAGCAATTAACTTTATGTTAATCAGCAAACTCCAGAAAAAGTGTGAAAATAAAGAGTTTGACTCAGACAATGTGAATAAAAAGGATGGAGAAACGGTTAGGAATCATCAGAAATTCCACAGAAATGAAAATGATACATACTGCAGTTTAATTAATCTAAAGGAGATGAAAAAGAAAACAGTATGCCAGGCATTGCCGAGCACGAGGGAAGGGGAGATGATAACATCGCTGCAGACTTATTGACATTAATAATAATAATAATAATTTTTTATTCACCATAATAAATCTTGTACAAAGATTTAGGATTCGTCAACATTACAAACTAGGTAACATCATATTACAAATTACACAAGTATTTATATCACAAACTGAGATAAGTAATACTATAAAGGGCACTTATTGAATAGGTCATTACAAGCATCACCTCAGAAGTTACACAGGTATTTATTCACAAACATCACTTTAGGAAGCATTGATATGTTGACCATGTTTTAAGTATTCTTCCACTGAATATAGCAACCTTCTCTTAAAAATGTTTTTAGGGCCAGTTTATACCTTTTTTCCGATGTTATACTTTTAATGCCATCGGGTAGTTTGTTATATAATAATACTGCTTTATGTTCGAAGCTATGTGTGAATAAAGTTGTATTGTGCCTTATAATGCGTAGATCTGATTTACTTCTTGTATTATGTGTATGTATCTGTGAAAATAAAGACTTAAAGAAAGCACATCAAGAAATTATAACTTTAAAGGCTGAAAATGATAACCTGAAAGGTCAGATACTAATTATGGATAGGGAAAAGAATTCTTACGTAGAAGCTGTAAAAAGATTGAGGCCGTGCAAAGAAGATAAAATCATCCAAACAACAAATAGGTTTGAGGTATTGAATTTGGTTGATGATGCAGAAGACAAAGCCTGTTCCAATGCAGAATATAGAAGGAAAGATGCAAGGAAGAACCCTTTCAAGTGGACTAAATTCAAGCAAACTACACCAAAAGCAAAGGGACGTAATAAAAGGGAGAAGCATGAAGAATTGGAAAATATGACCACTCACAAAAGTAAGAAGAGGGAGAAGGAAGATACTAGTGAAAAAGTGATAGTGTATGGTGATTTGATAATAAAGCATGTAGTGATAAATAAGCCGGTGGTAAAAGTGAAAGTTTTCAGGGGAATGAAAGCGGAATATCTGCCTAACCTAATGGATAAAAGTGACATGAAAAGTGAGGTTAAAACAGTGGTAATTCATGCCAAAACAAATGACATACTTTATCTTGAGCTTGCAGACTTTTCATGTCTTTTATGCAGATGTACTTTAAATAATATCACAAAAGATCATAAATTGTAGTTTACATAATTGTTTTGACTAGGTTATCCATTGGCTCAACTAAAATATTGTAAGATAATGTCAGTGCTATTAGTTCTGGATTTGCTTTAGCCGTTTGGTACTTAAAGTTGGATGAACACAAAAATAAACAAGTATGAGAACAACAACAAAGGTAACATGATACAATGAAATACAAAAGTGGAGTATAGACAGCGATGTTCAGTTGTTACTTTGACTTGGATCATTCATAGCACTAGATTCCAGGGCTCATGCTGAACTATGTTTGGTAGTTCTTTTGTTATGTATTTATTTATGGATGCTTTTTAACAGCTGTCATTCTTAACCTCCCATTCTATATTGGACGTGAGAGGCCTCCTTATCAGGCTTGAGCTTCTTTTATGTACCATAAATGTACAACATGGGATCACCAGCTCTACTTCCCTTACGAAGGAAGCCATGCTCTCCATTGGATTTGAAGCTGTAACCCTGGGAACCAGAGGCTAGCTCAGTAGTATTGTTACTGTAAACCATTTAATACTTTCTACATTGAAATTTGATGTATACAAAACTGAAAGATAGAAGATTTCTCAGAATGCTACTTGAGTAAGTTTGCACAGTTTCAGTGACTCAAAATGGTGATATAGTTCAGCTCATGTCCATTTTAGCAGGAATGACTATTTTGGAAAATCTGAATACATTTTAATTTTAGATCATCAGTGTTTCTGGATTTCTGAGAATGGATAGTATTTTTAACAAAATGTCACCCAAATAATCATGAAAGGTTACATTGGTCAAGTAGGACTGTGTGTGTCTAGTACACCATCCTACAGTTGTGACAACAGAAACAACTGCAATACTACTTTTCTGCAAATAGTTTATTATGGCTCACTTTTGGACTTGTCCAAGTGTTTACTCTTCTGCTCACTTGTCTTGCTCTTGTCATTCATTTGTTTAAGAAGCCATCAGTAATGGAATGCAAGGAAACCAATTTGTTTAACCAATTGTTTAACTTTTTTTTATAGAATTAGAGCGTTTAAAATACCTATCTGTATTTATTCTGTACTGAAGAAGTCAAAATTCTTTAAGTATTTATGACTAATAAACTTTGAATTTGAATTTATTTGGAAATTCATTAACTTAAAATTTTCATATAATTTATGTTTAGTGACCCATATTGCTGAGAACAGTTTTTCATTGTGCTACCCAATCATAACATGATATCCCTGTATTTAAGACAAGATGATATTTGATAATAAAATAGCAAATATTGTATGGTTTTACTTACTAACCATGCCAAGTATTTGACACAGTGAGAAAACCAATAACGTGGGATACTGCTCCAATAACCATCTATGTCTTCCTTCCTTTTATCCTCGGATGTCTTCCAGGTTCCAGCAATAACTAAAGGATCCATCATAATAAGGTCTAGCAGAATGTATTTCATCCAAGACAGTTTTGTTTTGGTATACTCTGCCCAAGAAATGGCTGCTACTTGAGATGATACATTTTCCTCATCTTTGCTTCCTACGGAAGCTTTGTTTGTTTCGTCTTCGCTTTCTATGGAGCCTTTGTTTGCTTCATCTTCACTTCCAATCTGTAGTGGTGCGCCGTCTGACTCTGTTTCGGTGTCTGTATGATGATGTTTCTTGTGACCACTGTAGTGTTGTGCTAACTTACAAATCCTACATGTTGGACAACGAGGAAATCCATCTTTAGCTCTGTTTCTGGGGAGGAATGAATGTTTATCACAGTACTTCTGGTGGCAAGTACACTGCTCTCTGTCAGCATAAGGACATCCTCTGCTGCTAATATCAGAGGAACATGATGTACTGGAATATTCTTCAGACATACAAGACAGGCAAATGCAACTTGTAGCCAACTCTTCCTGCTCATCAGGCTTCCTCTTTTGTGGCCGTGATTTCCTGCAAATCAAGTGAAACTAACATCAGAGGATAGAGTTGTACCAAAGTATAAAGGGAAAGAAGAGTAAATCAATCAGAGGGCAATGATGCTGAAGATGGGCTTAGGTCGACAATGTGTTGTACCACATAATTTGCATGAGATTGGAAGTGTGTAATCAACAATATACTTGCACAGGTTATATATATATATATATATATATATATATATATATATATATATATATATATATATATATATATATATATAGGTTAAGGAATGTTAATTAAAAAGAGAACACAATTGAAATTGAAACAGTTAAATTTAAAGGGAGTCGATTAATGACACTATACAAAACTTACTTTTAAATTTTTCCGGAACACGTTTCAGAGACTTTGCCTCCATCCTCAACCGGCTATCAACTCATTAATTTTGATGGCTGGTTGAGGATGGAGGCACAGTCTCTGAAAGTCCCGGAAAAATTTAAAAGTGTTGTTTAGTGTCATTAATCGACTCCCTTTAAATTTAATTTATCATAACAACACTTCCAAGAAAGGAATTGAAACAGTTGTTTGTGAGAAGGTGGCTAATGTGAGAGTTTACATTGTGAACTGCAATCAGCTGATACTTTTACTCTAGTCATAGTCCAATTGTTCATACATTTACATTCTAAATAAGATCACTATATTGGGGCTGACCCTGTAGCTCAGTCGGTAGAGCACCTGTCTGCCGTGCTAGAGGTACTGGGTTCAATTCCCACTGTTGTGGTTTCTCTGACCAGGATAATTCCTCATCTTCCCCAGAGTCTGAAAGTATGAATGTGTGTGTGATCTAATGATTAGAAACCCAAAAATTACGAGTTACATCTTTGATATGTTCCAAAGGAGAACGGCTGCCAATATAACCACTACAGTTAAAGGCAGGAACAAAAAAGAAAAAAAAAAAAGAAGAAGCTATATCATAATCCTATACAAAATTAGCCATGTTTATGATTAAGTAACTCTAATTTGTACCATCAGTGATGTAATTAGGGAAAGAATGTAAATGAAACATAAACACTTGCAGTAAGTATTATGAAGTGAAGATATCTTTTTTTTTCTCATTTAGTTTAGGTATTAATTATTAATAGAAATCCACACTTAAAATAACACTGTGATCAGCAGTAATTTGTAACAACTTTTAAAACATACAATAAAGTAACTAAAACACATTTCTGCAGTAAATAGACAACCTTAAAAGGGATAATATATTTCCTAATACATGTTTATAAAACAAATACACAGTTATATAATGGTATTACATGTGAATGTGATTGACAAGTGGTATGCTTTAAACATTTTCTTTTACTCCTATAACTAATGCAAACTACTGATAATTCTAACGTTATCTTAAATGACGATTTCCATTAAAAATTAGCAGGTAAAGCAAATGAGAAAAAACAAATCATTTCATAATACTGTGCAATTGTTTGTCATTCATTTCCATTTCCTCCATAATTACATCACTAACATTACTCCATTACCTGTCATCCTCTCTGCCACCCTCCACAGACATTTAGTGTATTTCTTCATGACTTAGCCCCTAAGCCCATCTTCAGCAACATTATCTACAAAGGAATAAACTAATTACTTATACTAGGCAAAATATATGGAAGAATATTGGCTCACATTTAAGGGATTGATTGGAATAGAATAGAACAGATTTATTTTTATATTTTACTATATAATATTACAAATATAATATACATTTACAAATTTAGTGCGTCTAAGCTTTAAGTCATACTTTATATTATGGAATAAAGTAACTATACCATTTCTTCATTTATTATTCTCTTGTCCCGCTTATCTCTTACATTTTCTAAACATTTTCCCAATATTTTAATGATTTTTTAACCCTTTCAGTCCCAAGAGGCTGTTGAGCACACTTTTGAGCAACTGACTTGATTAGCCATGATCATTACAGCAACACACAGTGGACTGGCCATCCACTCTAAGCTGGAGTCTTGGCAACCGCAGTCAAATGGATTGTGGTAAAGAATGTGGGAGGGCCCAAGTAAAATAACTTATGTGATGACACACTTGGATGTTGACTGGCTATCATTTGACTCAGTTGCATGGATTTTACTTCTTTTCTTAAAAAAAAAAAGAAAAAATACAATGTAAAACCTGAAAAAAAATAATATTTTACAACTCAGATTGTCTCAAATGCATATGTTTAATTGGTTAAGGACAGTATAATAAGAATAGAGCAGAAAAAAACCGTTGCCAGGACTGAAAGGGTTAAAGTTTATTTGTTTTACAATAAAGGTGTGTAAGAGTAATACATAATCTCATATCAAGAGATATGATAGAGGTACATTTATTGAAAACATGAAAACATTGTACCCACTGTACACATATTGTATGATTTTGCTCATTAGTGACAAACGGTTAACCAAAACTAATGATGTGCAATCTTATAATACCAGAAATAAAACTGATTATCATAAAGTTACACATGTTAACAAAGATGCCAATGAGATGGGAATTAAACTATACAATAAATTACAGCAATGTCAAAAGTATTAAATGACACAATATTTAAATACCAACTGTAAAAATCCCTTGTATTCAAATGTCTGCATAATCTTAATGAATTGTAAATAATTGTTTAACTATGATGTATTTTTATAGGATTACAGTATTGAATATACCATGTCATCTTATACGAATATGTATTTGATCTGTGCTGACTAAGTCAACATTCTGTAAGAATCTGCAACTTTGAATTTCAGTTTGTTTTTGCCATTGGGTTTTGATAGATTGTTTTACAGTATTTATTCATTCTATGAATCATGTTTTGTATATGGGATCTATTTATAAGACAAGCCAAGTTATTAATTTACCATTACTATTTAAAACAGTTTACAAGCTAAAAGGCACAACAATAAAGGTGAATATAATATAATATGGAAAAAATTGAAGCTAATAGCAGTGAAGCGGCATAAATATTACAATAAAATGTAATCACTTGTTACTAGCTCCACTTGTCTTTTTCTGCAAACTGTGAAGAATTTATAATTTCTTACAAAGATAAGTTAAGTTTTTAACAAATTATTATATTTTATTGTAATATAAATATAATATAGTTATTTACAAAGCATGCACGAACAATCTATTATGTAAAATCAGTCAAATACTTGTAACCCGCAAGTGTACTGACAATAAACTATTCAATTACTTTATTTAGTATGACTTTATGTCATTGGATATTGTCACAACATACTAGCATGACCTGCCAAGAGATTATGTCACCAGTGCTATCTGTTTTAGTTGCCATCATCACGAAGAACAGTAAGTAGGATTGGTTGGCAGGAGGGGTGTGACATGTTCAGAGATAGTCTCAAGCTGACAAACTGTGTTGTTAAAGACCTTCCTAGATCTTTATATAGCTGGTAGGTATATACAATCAGAGACATTGAGTAACACAGTGTGTTGCTTCAAGCTCTGCGGTAAGGAGTCGGAAGGCTGTGGAATGGGCGGGAAGCAGTCCACAGATCAGTAAGTATAGCTCCAGGTGAAGGATTGCCGAGTTGTGGAAATGGTAGCGAAGCAGGTTACATGTGAATGGAGTTGTGTTCAGAATTGGTGTGTTAGTGGTGAAACTTATGTGTATGTCAGAAGAATTATTGGCAGGACAAAGGGTGTGTGCTACAGACACTTGAAGGAACATTTCAAGAAAGACTGAATGTATATTTGCATTGAGCTAACAAGTTTTGGTAAAAATAAAGAGTTCTTTACGCTGAAATTTTAGAGTATAATCTATAGAAGCTAAAGCATATGCTCTTGAAACTATAAATGTACGAGGGCTATCCAGAAACTAGATTACGTTTTCGTCTGTTTCCGCTAGGGGCGGGGCTAGCGCGGCCATCTTGGGGTCAGAGCGTTGCGCAGCTCAGTCGGCATCTAGCCGTGCTAGTGAGAGGTTCGTGCTGTGCTCCGTTCAGATACTGTGACGGTTTGAAATGTCTGCATTAATTGAAAATCCCGCGAGCTGCGAGGTGCGTGCAGTAATAAGGTTTCTGACTGCAAAAAACTGTAAAGCGATAGAAATCTATCGGCAGCTTTGTGAAGTGTATGGGGACAACATTATCACTGAAGGTGGAGTGCGTCAGTGGGTCATCAGATTTAAAAATGGCCGAACCAATGTTCACGACGAAGATCGAAGTGGGAGACCCAGCATAGTGACTGCCGAACTTGTCGAAAAAGTCAATGCTAAAGTCCGTGAAAATCGAAGGTTCACAATAACGGAACTTTCTTTGAGTTTTCCACAAATTTCGCGAAGTTTGTTGCACGAAATCATCAGCGAAAAGCTTGGTTACCACAAGTATTGTGCAAGATGGATTCCAAAAATCTTGACAGAGGACCACAGAAATCAGCGAATGGCTGCAGCATTGAACTTTTTGGACGTTTACCATAAGGATGGTGACTCTTTACTCGATCGCATCGTTACTGGTGATGAAACATGGGTGAAACACGTGAACTGTGAAACGAAAGGCGCAGGCGGCCGAATTTTTCGACGGAGGAATTTCCAAGCTCGTACATCGCTACGATAAATGCCTTAATTTGAATGGTGACTATGTCGAAAAGTAGTTTTTGAGTGTGGCTTTCATCTGTATATAATAAAATTTGTTTCCTATACTTTGTTTACTTTTTATTCCAAAACGTAATCTACTTTCTGGATAGCCCTCGTAAAGTATTCAGATAATGAATGGACTTGCGTCTATGCAACCAAGAAGATGGAGCAGGAGGTACCTGCTTCTTTCTGTAAGTATGTTGCAAATTATTTTATAAAATTTGATGGTAAAATTGATGTAATTTATACTTCCTTACAAAATTTCTTTGCTTGGACAAATAAGCTTTCCAACACAGCTTTCTTATCAGATTCCAAAGCAGCTATTCAGGCTATTATTTCAAATGACTTCCCTAAAATGGAAAAAATAAACAAAATTCATATGATCAAACATCTCCAACATTTAAATAAGCATACAGTTTTCCAATGTATAACATCTCACTGTGGAATTTCTGGAAATGAGCAAGGAGATGTGTTGGCCAAGAAGGGTTCCAAAATTGCTTAAACAATGAAACAAAATATCTCCTATGAAACAATTAACAGATTTTTCACAACCAATGATGACAAATATCTTACTTCCTCTGAAAAACTTGATTGGAAGGATCTCAAAACTAAACTTAAAACAATTGCAGATCTACATTGTTGCAATGTTCAGGCCAAGATTGTCTGAGTGGACATTTGTTCAAGATTAGATTAGCAACTTCCTCACAGTGTTATTTATGTGGTAACGTTGATCACCTAACTCTATGTGAAATCATAAAAGTCAAGAAGATCTACTCTGTAAATGCTGGGACACATCTCATCAGAAATACATGTTTTGAGGCCCCTTGAATAAAAACAAACATTTTTAGAAATATGTCTTATGTGTATGTATAAACAATTTAACTCAAACATTAAAATTTAAACAAATATAACACTTAAAGTTCAGTACAGTCTCAAACAGTGTTTTGCACAGTAACAGTACAAGTATTGCCTGCTCCACCCACTACCAAACAGCAATGGCGATATAACTCCACAGCAGGCTACATCACTGCTCATATGACAATATTGAGAGTATTGGATGGTGTTTGCAATAACATATATAGGAAACTCTGCCAAAATTAAATACATTTTTAAAAAATACAATCATTACTATACAAATATAATTATTTGTACCAAAACTTCACTTATCTTTAAAGATAATTGATGGAAATTTCAAGAAATTAAATTAAATGTATTTCATTTTCAGAGTTTGGTAGTACTGGCAGGAATGCAGTGACTGTTGACAACAACATGACTGAATGTGATTGAAAATGTAAATGAGTGTTTACGAAATCACAATCACAATTTCTTGAAATTTTCTTCAATTTCTTTAAAGATAAGTGAAGTTTTTGTTACATTGCTTCAACATTTACATAATTACAATGAAGTTGTTTCAGTCTTGAACACTTACCTAAAGAGAATAAGTAGTGGAAGTACTAGAGGAATAACAATGACATTAGTGAGCACTATGACCATTATTTCTGTTGCTATCTCTTGTGCAGAACCTACCACTACTATATGTTCAGCTGCAACATCAATACAAATCACTCATATATTGTAGAACATAAGCACTTTGTCATGTTAAATTAACTTTAAGAGAGTCGATTAATGACACTAAACAACACTTACTTTTAAATTTTTCCGGCAGTTGACGATATTTTGTCACAGGTCTCCTCTGGTGGTGGTTCAAGGAACTTGCTGAACAAATCTTTCTGGGGGATGTCGAAATTGAATACTTTGTTCCTATTTTTTGAAATGAAGATTTGTTCCCATGTGGATAGTTCTTGTTTTCCTGTTGTATGTTTTAGTAGTTTCGGTTCTGGATTTATGTTGTGGTTTTTTTCCCAAAAATGTGTGGCAACTGCTGATTTTTCTAATTGTTTATATTTTATGTTTCTAAAGTGTTCCTTTGCTCTTGTTTCTAGATTTCTTTTGGTTTTTCCAATATAAATTTGACTACAGTCAGAAAAATTTAAAAGTAAGTGTTGTTTAGTGTCATTAATCGACTCTCTTTAAAGTTAATTTATCATAACAACACTGTTTTCAACACTTCCAAGAAAGGAATTACTTTGTCATGTATCAACATTAAATCCATCAAAATACATTCTTGCACACCAGGTACTCTTTTTATTCAGTATAATTATCCTACAAATATATATTCCCCTTAATGAATATATCACCAATTAAATTAATATTTTAAATGTTTTCTTGATACTTATTTCTGTTTTCTATCACTGATGACAGTTATTTTCTGATTTACAGAATGGTTTGATCATCCCTGACCATTCAATGATTTTCCTAAGCTTTTGTCAAAAAGTTCTTTTATGTAATTGAATTCAATAATCTGGTAGTCTGTTTAAATAACAAGTCATTGTTCTGTCTGGTTAATGTTACCACATGTGGTTTTCAGTATATCAGAACAAGTCTGATTTAAACATCAACAAATCAAGTAGCAAGAAATAAAAGAAAGCAGTTTTCTCTAAAAGATATGTTAAAAATCTTAGAAGCTGACAAACGTCTAAAGAAACGATATATAGTAAAGAAATTCCCAATCAGGACATCTACAATTTCAACATGTATAAAGAAGCAAAAGACAATAGAGGATAGTGTTGAGCCAGATTTCAGAACAATGCTACTCATTGTGAACAAATTGACTTAGTTGTTTATGTGTGGCTGTCTATGAATAAGAAGAAAGTGTTATTACTAAAATTAGGCAAATGAGTCAACCTTGTATATACTGTTCTCCACTTACAAGTTTTTTATGAAGACTAGTTTCTGGGGACTTCTCCCCTATCGTCAGCTCTGTGGTAGACTGATGATGCATCCGGTGTCTGCATCTGGCTTGGTGTTGTGCTGCCATCTAACGTCCTGGTAAGTTTGATGACGTCATCTACCGCGGGAATTTCAAAATTCATCAAGAGGTCCTGTTTTTTCGTAATAAATATGTTTTCCCAAATCTGTAGTTCCAGAGGTTTCTTTGCCTGTTTGATCAGTTCTATTTCTTGTTTTATGTTGTGATTCTCAGACCAAAAGTGATGTGATACGGCCGACTTGTCCATTTGTTTGAATTTAATATTTCTGACAATGGCACTCCACTTTCTGAAATACTTCTTTTTATTCTATATAAAGAAAGTGTTATGTTATATATAAGGTTAATGATGACGATGACGACAATGATGATAAATTTAGCCCATAGATATCTCATAAGGGCAAACGCCCCCTATTTACACAGGGACAAACTCATACTTAGGCTCCAAATGTGAGCAACTCCTTGGGAGCTTTGTCGTGTTGTTACTGCTTCTATTGCTATTTTTCCTTTCTTGTAACATTTCCAGTCTACTTGTCCCTCAAGCACTTCTGCACTGCACTCGCTATCGTTGTCTTTCTATCCTGCATGCTACTTGTTGATTCTTGGTTGGTGCCAGCTGTCTCCATACTTCTCTGTTTCTTGCCACTTTTGTCCATTGACTTCCTACTTTGATTCTGAAGTAGTCCGTCCCACATCTCTTCATCCTTCTCTTGGGTCCCACATTGTGGTGCATGTGTCCATTTCTGATGATCCATGTGTGATACGTGTCCATCCCTTTTCCATTTTAGACTTTCTGCTCTTTCTATCATATCACACATTTTTGCTCTACCTCTTAGTTCTTAATTCCTAATTCTGTCCCTTAGTGAACTATTAAGGATTTTACAGCTGTAGCTGTTTTTTCAGTTTTTCTGTCTAGGACCATGTTTGACAACCACAGAGAGGCACTGACATTACATATTTCTGCTTTTGTACTTACTTTAAGTCTCTCGTCTGTGAGCAGGAACTTGAGTGACCAAAATTTATGCCATGTTAGTTCTATTTCACTCTCTGCATTCTTGTTTAGGGAGATGCTTTGTCCTAGCGACTCATACTGCTGCACATAGTCAAGTGCAGATTGATGCATTTGAATAGGATCTTCTGTTCCATTGGGCAATACTTTTGCTTTTGTGGGATTCATTGTGAGTACTACTACAGTGCTAACTTGGTCCAGATCCCTGATCATTTCTTCTAGCGTTTATGCTGACCTTGCTATTAGGGTAATGTCATCCACAAATCTGAGATGTGTCAGGTTTTGATAAACTATAATTATTCCATGTTTGTGTTTCCATTTCATTTTCCTGAATTGATGTTCCAGCACGCTTGTAAATAATGTTGGGGATAGAGGGTCTCCTTGTTTCACACCTCTTTTTATTTGAAACCATTCAGTGTTTCTTACTTTTGCTGAGTTAGTTTGTATATTTTACCTAACAACCTTATGCATTTGATGGGAATACTTTGTTTTAAAGCCTGTAATGCACTTTCATGTGTTATAGTATTGTCATGGCAACAGGCATAAAAGTTTCAGCACAAATAAGAAAACAGTCGGCGGATAAAGTTTCAGATAATGAGCTTGCATAAGTAGATAAACATAGCGCTTGAGATAAAAGACTTACCGAAACAAACAAACTGAGATAAATGGAAAAAATTTCTGGTAATATCTTGATTATATCTTCCGGAAAGATCTTGAATCTAGAATTAGGTATTTAAGCAAGTGATGGCTCGCAAAGTGAGTCAGTTGTGAAACAAGAGTTGTGTGTAAAATGAGAGACAGCTGGAAGTGTTAACGTAACGAGAGCTAAGGATATAATCTGCTGTCACTGTTTGTTATTGTGATCGACCTTGGTAGACTTATGGTGTATGTAACGTAATGCTGCTGTAATCTATAAGAGTATTTCTACGAAAATAAAGGAGATTTTTAATTTCTGCAACTCGGTCTTTTAATTCTACGAACCCACAAAGTCACACTATTAAGTTACTACACATCAATTATGTGATGTTACCAAGTTTGATGCTTTAAATATGAAATTACCGTTGTAGAACTTGGAAACTGTATTGATTACTTTCATATGCATTAACATATTTTATTAAATTTAAAAGCTGCAATTTTGGCTGTTTCAGAGTTGCATAGCAGGGTGATATGCTGTTGGTAAGACTTCTCCTCCGATAGAATGGGTTCCAGTCTCCAAACCCAGTCTGGTGGAACCATTTCTGAACCATAGTAGGGTGAGATACCGGGGAATTTCCAAATGGTAAAGTGGAGGGACCCCGCCTCTATCTCCTCTACCTCATCCTTCTTCCCAGGGATGCCCCACTTGGGGACATAGGTACAATAGATCAAGTTTGGACCTCCGTGCCAAATGCCTCTGTAGCGTAGTCCAGTCCAGTTACAAAACTTCATATCATCAAGAATTGCTCATAGGAGGTTCAAATTATTCTTATTACTGTCAATGTAAAATATCAGCTGACTATAAGTGCTAAGTTTAAAATGAAGACAGACATTTTGTATAAGTATCAAAGATGACTTGCCTGGATTGTTGTACATTGCTATACTTATCAGCATACAGAGCATGATGTAACAAACGCAGACTGCCAAACGTTCACTTCTTGTGTACTTACTCCTGGGATGTCTGGGAACAAATCATGTACACATTAGACACACAAGGTAATACTTTCCACTGCAAATACATGTTTTAAGGTCTCTTGAATGAAAAAAAAAAAGCATTTTTAGAGAAAAGTCTGTGTATGTGTGTGTGAACAGCATAACTGAAACTTGGTATTATTAAACCCCAACACTTGTCTGCATTTTTAAAATTGTCGCACCTCCAGGACTAGCTTCATAGTGCTTTCATTACAGTCTCATCCAGTAAACTATAACTAGACTGCAAACAAAATGCTGTTGCAGGCGTGGCTTACCAACACTGGAGTCCTCTAGCTTTCCCCCTCTACTGTCATTTTAGATTGCCTCTCCTCCATCGTGCAGGCTGCACAGGTCATGTTTCATTCACTCTTTGCATTACCTGCCAAGTCACTGCTTAGTTCCTCGGGGTTGAAAGAAACTATGATTCTATCTATTTGTTGATCGATTGTGAGGTCATGTCTGAGTTAATTATTTTCTGTTAACTTTGAAAATCAAAACAGTATTAAAATACACATGTTTCATGTGGTTTGCACTCTGTCGCATGCAGGAAGGGAGGGATGGGAGTCATGTGATGCTTGGATGGCATAGAAGGGGAGAAGGCTCTCCTCGCACATGCGCACACCGACTGCATTTTGTTTGCAGTCTATCTGTAATTAACTTTCTGGTTATTTCTGATAGGTGACAGATAGTTTGCTATCATGCTGCCATCTACTGGGAGAAAAACAAACTTATTGAGAGAATCTATTGCCAGTATTTCAAAATTCATAACACAATTTTTATTTTTCAAAATCAATATGTTTTCCCAAACCATTAAAACTATCGGTCTATTCAACTGTTTTAATAATTTAACTTCTGGATTTATTTCATGGTTTAATGACCAAAAATGATCTACCAGCGCTGACTTATCAATCTGTTTATATTTAATATTTCTGAAATGTTCCTTTATTCAGTTTCCAAATTACGTTTGGTCTTACCAAAGTAAATCTGATTGCACTCTAAACAGTTAAATTGATAAATGACAGACTATTGATTATCTGAAATGTTACCTTTTTTAGAAAAATGAAGATCTTTTACACTTATTTTGAGGAACCAAAATGTATTTCCAGTGAAATGTCAATATTAAACGTCTAATACAATATTTTCCGTACTAACTATTCAAAGCAGGTCCTAGTGTCTGTAGAAACTGGAACATAACTTCTACTGATAGTACATATGCTTTGGTACCAACATAACAATCAAATAGCAAAATATTTCCCCTTTGATATTTACCTGATTATGTGTAAAAATAACATACTTCTCCATGCCAAGGAATGCAAGTGCAATAACATTAGAGATATTTCATGTATTTAAGATGCAAAAACATTCAGTACTAATGAACCTCTAGAAAACCGGGACATTTAGCATCCCAGGTAAAACTTTTCAGGATACTGGGACAATTGAACAAAAAAGGATAAAACTGGGACGTCTGGGATCCCTATACTCAACGTATCTGACAATGTCATGAATTGATTGTTATTTTACTTGGCAGCTAAATAAATGAAATATAAGAAATTGTATTTAAAGCCATTTACAAGGTTTTTAACTGTACATATATCTGAAGGTAGAATGCCTGGAATTAGTCTATAAATTGCTTACGCAATCTTTTTAAATAAGTTTCATATGTAAATATTTGTTGGAGTGGAGTACATTTTTCATCCAACATTTCAATTATAAAAATAATTTAATGCAAAGCACAGCAATTTAAAAGTAACAGAAAGAAGTGCACAAGAAATACTTCAAACCATACAAGGGAACAACCTGTAACAAAGAGCCCTTGTTGTATTGTTAACATTAAACTCATATGACATATTGACCAGAAACATAAGGACTTGTAAAGAGAGAGAGAAATACTAAAGCAGAATTACAGTAAATAGAACATTGCTCTTTACAAATGATCCAGAGAAGTGCTGTATTAGGTTGCATATAAGCTATTTAGTAACATCTTGCATGATATTAGCTTCTAGTAGTCAGAAAAAGTTAGCTAAATTAATCAGAGAACCAGTTAACAACAGTAAATTTGAAAATAAGGGGAATACACATCAGTGCTAGTAAGCAGCAGTAACATGGCAACATATTTCCCCTCAAAGTAAGTCAAGGGAAGGAGATTTCTTTTTTAATTTGTTTTTTAAATTAATGTCCTCCAATGTTAAGTCATATCAGACAATGAACGAAATGGGAAATATGATGTTCAAATGAGCCCAGGATCCAAAGAGCCTAGAGTTACCCGAAATTCATCTTACATGAAAAAGGAAAACCCCAGAAGAAACCTTATCCAGATAACTCATCCTAACCAAGATTCCAACTTGGAAAATATGCTACAACTTACTGGCCAGGAGATGTTGCCATTGGAATATAGCTATTTTATCATCAAATTGCATCAATTACCTTCGAAGCACACTCAGCCACATATGTTCCTCTCTGAAGCATATATTAAAGTGGTCCTTAAACAGTAACTTTTTGTTTGTTATCTGTAACAATGTGGCAGGTTCCTTTCTACAGAATGTTGTGCCATCTCCAACAAGCACTGAAAGATAACGCTGGATCATAAACACCCACACCTCATCTCTCTGAATATCATGCACCAAAATCTTCTCACAGTACCTGAAAAAATATATCACAACTTCACTATTACACAAATATTTATATTTGTGTAACATTTATTACTTCACTGTAACTAACTTCATTTTCTATGTAATACCAACTTCACTGTTTGGGGATATTGGGTCACATTAACCAAACTTCATGTTTCAGTTTCAGTGGAACTTGGTGCAACATATGCTCATAGAAAAATGAAAACCCACATTTTTTAAATTATTGTAACTTCGTTGCATAGAATTTTGAAAATGGCTAAACAACTACCCATGTTTTAATATACAAAAAGTGTGAAAAGATAGAGTCAGACTGAAAAATTCAATGCCATAGCCGAGATTTGAACCACAGATTTTTTGGTCTCCGTCCAGCCACTCTAACCATTGAGCTACTATGGCCAAAGTGCCGACATGACTGACTCGTGTTTTTCCCACTAAACCACTAGGAGTCTTCATAAACTACCTTAATGATGACTTAGTATGCTGTTGAATTTTTCAGTCTGACTCTGCCTTTCCATACTCTAGCCTACACATGGCCAGTGTGAAAGAACAATTAATTTCCAAACAAAAAGTGTCATAATTTAGCAACCCACATTCTAACTTTGGTGTGCTCAGTTTGAAGTTTCTCAACACACTTCAATTTAGAATGTATAAAGCTTTATCTATAAGAAAGTTATATTCACATCACTTTTGCTAACCATCCTTTAACAAACAATAGGTAAGGAATAGAGAAAGTACAAATAAACAATTAATGTAGAGGAAACAAATTTTGAGAAGTTACATACACATAGCTTCTACAAATTACAATTACAAATTACAATGTATTTACAAGTACAGAAGGTTTACAAATTAATGCATATAAAATTCTAGATTATTTGCATGGCTTAAGCTGGTAATTATTCCTAAGTAACACATTAACATATTTTGTGCCTTGGTGTAGCGGGCTAAGACAGCATGCCTTGGTCCCCGGGTTTGATCTCACCCATGGGGTGCAGATTTTGAGTCCTGGGTATAGGACTGGTGCTCACTCAGCATCATGAGGAAAGTGAGGAGTTTATGCTAGGTAAGCGACCCTGGTCACGGAAAGCAGCCCGCGTTTGATCTCACCCATGGGGTGCAGATTTTCAGTCCTGGGTATAGGACCGGTGCCCACTCAGCATCATGAGGAAAGTGAGTAGTTTATGCTAGGTAAGCGACCCTGGTCACAGAAAGCAGCCCGGGTTTGATCTCACCCATGGGGTGCAGATTTTCAGTCCTGGGTATAGGACCGGTGCTCACTCAGCATCATGAGGAAAGTGAGGAGTTTACGCTAGGTAAGCGGACCTAGCACAAAACCCAACGTTCCTGCTGGGGGATGCCGAGATGCTAGGTTGAATGATCACCCACTTCTACCTAGAGTAAGTGGGCATGAGGCTGGCAGTCAGGTTGGTAGGTCTTGGCACTCTTAGGACTGTCACACCAGAGTTTAAAGCACATTAACATTTAAATTTAAAGGGAGTCGATTAATGACACTAAACAACACTTACTTTTAAATTTTTCCGGAACATATTTGAGACTTTACCCTTATCCTCAACCGGCCATCGACTGGTTCTCATTGGTGTAGTTGACGATATTTTGCCATCGGTCTCCTCTGGTGGCAGTTCAAGGAACTTGCTGAACAAATTTTTCTGGGGGATGTCGAAATTGAATACTTTGTTCCTATTTTTTGAAATGAAGATTTGTTCCCATGTGGATAGTTCTTGTTTTCCTAATGTATGTTTTAGTAGTTTTGGTTCTGGATTTATGTTGTGGTTTTTTTCCCAAAAATGTGTGGCAGCTGCTGATTTTTCTAATTGTTTATATTGTGACTTTGTGGGTTCATGAAATTAAAAGTCCAATTGCACAAACCTAAAATGTTCTTTATTTCCACCGAATTACAGTTGGAACACTTGAAGATTACACAGAATTACGTAATGCACACAATTACAATTCGTCAGTTCATCTGTCACAGGTCCACTGCACGCTCACAATTATGTACAACTCCTCTGATACACGTACACAGTCTTCCAGTGCGTTCGCTCACTCGGCGCTCCTCACGCTGCTCGCCAAGAACTGAACTCTTCTCCGGCCCGGCACGTCGCTTATATAAGACCAACTGACCTATCTAGAAGGTTCTGGGTTAGATGAAATATCCCGACTGTTCCAGACGTCAAAAGGAGGGGAAGGAGGCGGCCAGCGACCAGTGGCACTTTCCTCACTGTCCCCTTCAGTGAACGCCACAAGATAAATGGGTAGGCGTGGCCTGAGTGCTTCCGTCTGGCCCTACTGCCAGCCGATTCTATCGGGAGTTCCGACATTCGGTGATATTCAAATGCAGAAAAACCTAATACTGTGCACAAAATGCCACTGCATGACCAGAAAATTGGTGTTTGGTGTGCAGTGAATGCCTATATTCATTGAGGAAACACTTAACAGACAGAAGTACAGAGATGCAATAATCAAACCATTATTTGAAGCAAAAGGTTAGAAACAGTGATGTAATGAGTTGGTATTCAAACACAACATCACTTAAAATATCCTTACTTGAACAATTGTTTCGGAGACCGGCTCGTCCCCATCATCAGCAACTATCCAACTGGTTGGATCCGTGGTTTCTTGAAGTGAGCTGGTTATTTGAGGTGACATCTGTTGGTTGTGAGATGAACTTCCAAAGAGAGTTTTCAGGCGGCAATTCGAAATTTAACGTATACTGTTTGTTTTTTATAATTAGCAACTTTTCCCAAACATCGAGCTCAGCTGCATTATTGGCTGGCTTTAATAGTTTTATATTTGGTACAATTTCATGATTGGTAGACCAAAAATGGTGGGCTATTGCTGATTTTTCCATTTGTTTGTATTTCACACATCTCATATGTTCCTGTAATCTAATTTGTAAACTTCTTTTGGTTTTTCCTATGTAGAACTTATTACAGTCTGAGCAGTTTATTTTGTATATACCTGATTTCTTGTTTTCAGGTACTGGGTCTTTCAGGTTGTTGCATAATAAGTTTTTTAAACTGAATTTATTTATTGGGGCTAGGGTGATGTTATACTTCTTGAATATCTTGTTGAATTTATGATGTACTTTGGGATGATATGTGAATTTCTTGAACTGTTTCTCGGATAAACTGCTCATCAAAGGTAGTGTCGAAATTAAACAATTTTCTTTCGTATTTCTTTATGAAGATCTTTTCCCACGTGGTTAATGCAGCTGGATGTTGGACACTTTTTAATAAGTGAATTTCTCGTTCTGTATCGTGATTCTCCTTCCAAAAATGGTACGCTACTACCGATTTATCTATTTCTTTGTTGCTGATGTTCCTAAAAGGCTCTTTAAGCCTAATGTTCAAGTTCCTCTTAGTTTTCCCAATGTAAAAGTTGTCACAGCCTTTGCAGTTTATCCGGTACGCACCTGATTTTTTGTCTGTGGGTATCTCCTTTGTATTATGTGATTTCAAAAGATGTTGTACACTAAATTTGTTCTGTGGGGCCAAAGTAATATTATGTTCTTTGAAGACTTTTGGAAAAGGAGTGTAGCTCTGGGATGATATGTAAATTTTCTGTATCAAGTTTCATTGCTGATTGGAGAAAGAGTAGTTACTTGTTTGCATCTTTGTTATCTTTTGAATTTATCAATTTTCTTGTTGATGTAAGGAAGATCCTAACAAAACGCGTTCTTGGTAAATACTAGCAATAAGTGGAGCATTGAGTATTAGTTCGACTCAAAATTATATTAATTTTGTGCTTCTTTGTATCATAGTCCTTACACAATGGAATAATTAAACAATTTTTAAAAATAGGGTCATCAGCAAAGGACTATGGCCACTGGCATCCTCAGAATGATTTAATATGGAGGAACTTAAAAATTAAAGTGTATTGGAACAATGTCTATATGTTGGAAGAACTGAAAGACAATACCAGAAGAGAAATTATTGCAATTTCAGAAGAAGAATTAATGAATGTCAACAGATATATTCTTCAAAGGCATGAGAGATGCATGGCAGCACAATAACATCACTTCCTACAGCTTCTGTGACAAAAGTATGTGATTATTGTAATTATAACTTATATGATTTGATTTGATTTGATTTGATTTATTGATTCATCCATTAAAACATGTACATGTTATAGGACACGTCAAATTAAAAACTAAGAACTAAAAACTAAGTACAATATTTATAATTAAGGTAGTTAACTAAATATTTACAAATTTAAAAATTCATCCACGCTGTAGAAGCTATTGGCTCTAAGGAAGTTTAATAACAATTTCTTAAATTGATGTTGTGATTCTATCTTTTTTATAGATTCTGGTAGCTTATTGTAAAGATGTAAGCCAGCATATGTGAAACTATTTTCATACATCTTTGTTTTGTGTGACTTCACAAATAAATTATTCTTTGTTCTAGTGTTGTGTATATGAATTTCAGAATTTGTTTTGAATAAACCTAGGCTTGCTTTCATATGTACAAGAGTTTCATATATGTATATACTTGGCAGTGGTAAGATACCTAATTTACTGAAGTATGGCTTACAACTAGTTGTGCTTGAGAGATCTGCTATGATTCTAATTATTTTCTTTTGGTATCTGAATACTTTTATACTGTCTTTAGAATTTCCCCCAAAAATTATACCATATGCCAACAAACTGTGTATATATGAAAAGTACACTATTCTCCGAACTTTCAAGCTCGACATGCCTGTAATTGCCCTCATTAAGAAACACATTTTACTAAGTTTTTTCGTCAATGCCTCTATGTGAGTTTCCCAATTTAAATTTTCATCTAGTATTAGTCCCAGAAATTTGATAGTTTGTACGTAATGTATTTGGTCTTGTCCCAGCATTAATTTTGGATACAATTGACTTCCACTCATTTTATTATAGAAGCTTAGGGCTGCTGTTTTCTCCTTACTCAATATTAACATATTGGCACTAAACCATTTTTGAATATATTTTAGATTATTTTCAATATGTACATCTGCCCCTTCCTTATTCACCCCTTTGATAAAAATATTTGTATCATCTGCAAAAAGTGTAACATTTATATCGGTTCTGTTTTCTACATTATCTGCCAAATCATTAATGTACACTATAAATAAAAGAGGTCCAAGCACCGAACCTTGAGGGACCCCATATTTCATTATAGCTAACCCCCTTATGCCATATGAGGATAATTTTTCTAGTAAAAGTTTGTGATTAACCAGGTCAAACGCCTTTGTAAGATCTAAAAAAATGCCTATCCCTAGTTGTTTACTATCTAGTGTTTCATACGCTTGTTCAATGAAATTCATCAGTGCAGAACTTGCTAGAACTTGCAGAACTAAGTGCTAGAATGTAAGTGCCTTTTGCTGCAGCACTAACTGCTTACCAGCCAGTTGGCCACCAGTGAAAAATAAAGCACTGTAGATACTTTAAGAAGTGGATTACTGTACAATGGCTATAAAATTCCATATTATATACTGTCACGAGCATTGTTGCAGCTGGGCACACAAAGGGACAGATAGTGCAGCGCAGAGATAAAACGTTGCCAAAACAGATAAAGAGACAGATAGCTGATGGGAAGGTTCAATTTCTTGTTTGTTACAGAACATTCCAGAAATGTTTAGAAATATCAATGGACATATAAAAGGAAGCCACGGTTAGTTGAGTGGACAGTTGTAATGATAAGAGTTGAGAACCGGAATTGTTATGGTGTGTCTGCAGCTGTGTTTTGAAAGTGAACTCTTTGTTTGTGGTTAACGAACTTGCAGGCTGTATTTGTGTATGTGACATAATTCTGCTACTGTAAGGGTTGACCAAAGTGTATTTCTATGGAAATAAAGAACATTTTGAATTTCTGCAAATTGGACTTTTAATTCTATGAACCCACAAAGTTACAATACTTTTTGTTTTTGGGTTATGCTGAAAAGGTGATCTTTGGATTAAGGAGCCTCAAAAGAAGTATATCAGTGAATCTTGTTGTCAACTTTTGTCTGCTTATTAAAATAAAGAAAGAAAAAATTGGCATATCCTCCTTGGTGCTCAGTTTTTGTTTTGTTTATTTTAATATTACATAACAGTTCACTAGCACAACATTTCAAATGAATTTTGTTATGTCCAATATTTTAATAGTTCTTTATACTGTATGATCAATCAAACATATTCCAGTCTATTTCCAAATCACACTGAAAGTATAAAAGAAATATGTTTGTGTTTCACTTACCATGTGGGGTCATGACCCCAACTGTCATGCCATACAGATACAGAATGCAGATTTCCCAACCACGAAGAAGTATACATAACAAACCAATTATCACTGTTGCGACTCCAAAGATATTGTCTCCTTGCATCAGACAGCAAGTATGTCTGCAATGAAGACAATTTAAATATTTTATTTATTAACAACACTGTCAATTACCAGGGTCATATCATCACCAGAATGTAATCCCACAGGAATTTTGTTACCTACTTGGGGCTGTTGCTTTTAAGTGTATTTAAAACCATTGATCTGGGCCAAGATCAGTGCCACCCAGACTACTACAAACTAGATCAGATAATCACCATGTTATGGGAACAGAGTGTGTGGCCAGGAAATGTCTCACTACTTATGGTAGTTGTTGAACATATTTGTCTCATCCTTGGACAATGCTAAAGTTGAATATCTGGTTTGGTTTTTAAATAATTAGAGCCAACTGAAAAATTCAATGCCATGGCCGGGAGTAATGTATTTGGTGTTATACAAATATAACAATTTGTAACAAAAGCCTCACTTAACTAAAGAAAATGGTGTTAATTCTTCTTTCTAATTGAAATTGATTTCACAAACTCTTGTTCACATCTTCAGTCAAGGAAAACCACAGAAGAAAACAAATTCGTTGTTAAGGAAGTTACTATGTTCTTATGGTTTTTCAGTTTTACTATGTTCTTATGTTTTTTCATAAACAAGATTAAAAAAAAGAAAAAAGAAAATAAGAAGAAAAAACATAAGAACATAGTAATATACTGAAGAAAACAGAAGAACATAGTAATTTCCTTAACAACGAATTTGTTTTCTTCTGTGGTTTTCTTTGACTGAAGATGCGGTCAAGAGTTCGTGAAATCGATATCAATTAGCAAGAAGAATTAATAGCATTTTCTTAAGTTAAGTGAAGCTTTTGTTAAAAATTGTTATATTTGTATAATATTCATTGCTTCACTATAGCTAGCTTCATTTTCTACATAATCTGGTATGGTATTTAATTGAGTTACACACGTAAACCTTTTGCTGTAAGTATGCTCTTTTTTTACAATTCAGGAAAAGTGAAAGGTAGTTATTAAAATTTTTTTTTTTTATTTTAATTTACATACTCCAACATTAGGTCATAATCCATATGAAAGAAATAGGTGAAAGATGCTCACATGAGCTCAGGGTCTATGGAGCACAGACTTAGCCTACATTCGTCCTTCAGCATAAGGGAGAACCCTGGAAAAACGTTATACAGGTAACTCATACTGACCAAGATTCAAACTCAGGACCTCTTGAATGTGTGGCAGACATGCTACCATCTATGCTACCAAGGCAGACAATAGGTATTAGAATAATTATGTTATAATTTAGAAAATAGATTAAAACATATATTTGTTCTGTGATCCTGTTTAAAAATCTGAAAAGAAAATTAAGAAGATTGTTTTTGAAGCAGATCTCACAGGATTGGCTCTAACCCTCAGAGTAAATGAAGAAGACAATGACTGTATACACTCATGAATGCAAAAAGTGATTTGTCTTATTCCTATAACAAATTGTTTACAATTTAGTTCTCTTAGATGGCTGGTGCTTGCTCTGGTTTAAATGTCAAGCTCCAATATGGCAGCAGGGGTAAAGAGTGCAGTCTGCTATGCATACAAATGCTAGCTTTTGTGAAAAAAATTCATAAAAAATGTAATTTTAAAGCAAAATTAAAAGTGTAAAAAGTAAATTTTATCACATTAATTTCTGTTCTTTATCTATTCACTAAAATAATTATCAGATATCAAATAAATTTCCACTGCATGTTTAACTACCACAAGGAGTATTAATTTTGTTATTGTAATTTGAGATGGAATATCACATATTTCTTTTTAAATTCTGCAAATGACATTTAACTTACAAAAATTTACTCAATTACAAATAAAATAATTATAAACACATCTTAATATTACATAGAAAATGAAGCTAGCTACAGTGAAGCAATAAATATTACACAAATAAAAGTATTTGCCACTTACGCTTCACTTATCTTAACAAATTTGTGTTAATACATCTTTTCAAATGGTAATCAATTTCACAAACAAATCAATTTCCATTTGAAAAGACATATCAACACCAATTTGTTAAAATAAGTGAAGCCTAAGGGGCAAATATTTTTATTTGTGTAATATCTTAATATCTATGTTATGTTACATAAAAAATATGCAAGATTTAACTCGCCAATACCAATGACTTTAGTGTGGTCTGCATCAACAATATATGTAGACTCTTCAACTAGGATTGTGATTTTCCAACAACACTATTTTAACATTATATCATGAATATAATTTTGAGTCATTGAACAAGTACTCAATGCTCCATATATTGCTAGTATTTACCTAGAACACATTTTGTTAGGATCTTCCTAACATCATCAGCTGTTGTCGACTAATGGATGTTGGTTTGGTAAACTCATTGGAGGTGATAGGGTGTCTCTGTTGGTATCTTGATGAACTTCAAGTTTGGGTTCTCTTCAAAGGCAGTGTCAAAATTGAACAGTTTTCTTTCATATTTCCTTATGAACATTTTTTCCCACATGGTTAATGCAGCTGGACCTTTGACACTTTTTAATAAGTGGATTTCTTGTTCTATATCTTGATTATCATTCCAAAAATGGTACGCTACCGCCAATTTATTTATTTATTTCTTTATTCCTGATGAATTCAAGTGCTTACAATAGTAAGTTGCCACAAATGGTGTATCCCAGATATGAGAGCCCCTAGTGTTTACCGGGAAATATATATGTGAGTCAATTGGAGAATTTAACATCACAATGACATGTTGGCCATGGTAGCTCGATGGGTAAGAGCAACTGGACAAAAACCAGGAGATCTGTGGTTTAAATCCCAGCCATGGCATTGAATTTTTTATGTCGACTTCATCTATCAAAAACCTTAGCCTATGGCTAGTGTGAAGAAATGATTAATTTCCATCAATTAACTTAAATGAATTAGTAAAATTTGCCTTATGCAATATCCTCACCTTAGTCACTGCTTTTTCTCCAAACATCCGAAATGACACATTGCAGGTGGAAGCAGAATCTGAAACATTGCCAGTGTAAACTCCAATCACGTAAGCATATCTTTCTCCAGGTACATTCTCTTGTAAACTGACCAGCATAACCTGCAACAAAACTGTACATCTTACCTATCAGCTTCAATATTGTACAAATTCTTTTCAAGAATTCTGAAATTGTATTTCTTAATGTTTATTTATCAATAACTTAAATATCTGAGAGCAAATTAGTGAGAGTGATTTAAACACTTAAGCAAATAATACTATGTTAATCACCTGTGATATAAATTTTACCTTATTCCAGTATTTGACAAAACTACAAGGTATGTCCAGAAAGTAAGTTCTGTTTGGTAAATAAAATTAAATTGTGTACAGATACAGAAAAATTATTTTTTGCACAAAATTCTACAACGCTTAAACTATTTTTCCACATAACTGCTGAAATTTTTCAGGCATTTGTCATAGCGAGGCACGAGTTTTTGTATACCTTCTTCATAGACGTTTGCCGCCTGTGTCTTCAACCAGTTGGAAACATTTTCTTTCAGCTCATCGTCATTGTTAAAGTGCTGATCGCCAAGGAAAGATTTGAGATGCAAAAACAGGTGAAAGTCGCTACGAGCGAGGTCAGGGCTGTATGGGGGGTGGTCAAACACGTTCCAGCCAAATCCCTGTAGGATATTTTTCGTCACATTTGCAGTGTGTGGTCGTGCGTTTTCATGAAGAAACACAGCACCTTTTGACATCGCAAATTTGCCGATAAATTTCAATTGGTTTCACTTTCCTAGCATTCAGAAAACGAATCACAGATCTGATTTCACAAGCGGCAGGATTTTCAATCAACACCAACATTGTAAACAAGCACAACAAAGCTTTCGTGGCTGACAGTGATCTCACAACGGCGCACGTATCTTCTCCTTGATAAAGAGCATCCACCATGCATGTGTGGAACTACAATTGCAGCGCTGCAGCAGAGTTAAATTGAAACAGAACTTACTTATTGGATGCCCCTTATATTTTAATATAATGTAAAATATTAATTAGCTATCTTTATTGGAAAATGAAGCTTGATTTGATTTGATTCGTTGATTCATCCATTAAAACATGTACATGTTATAGGACACGTCAAATTAAAAACTAAGTACAATATTTATAATTAAGGTACCTAACTAAATATTTACAAATTTAAAAATTCATCCACGCTGTAGAAGCTATTGGCTCTAAGGAAGTTTAATAACAATTTCTTAAATTGATGTTTTGATTCAATCTTTTTTATAGATTCAGGTAGCTTATTGTAAAGATGTAAGCCAGCATATGTGAAACTATTTTCATACATCTTTGTTTTGTGTGACTTCACAAATAAATTATTCTTTGTTCTAGTGTTGTGTATATGAATTTCAGAATTTGTTTTGAATAAACTTAGGCTTGCTTTCATATGTACAAGAGTTTCATATATGTATATACTTGGCAGAGGTAAGATACCTAATTTACTGAAGTATGGCTTACAACTAGTTGTGGCGCTGGGGCGGGTTTTCCCCGGAACCTCTGGTTTCCCCCACCATCTCATTCCACCGGTGCTCCATCTTCATCTCATGTATCATCAGTGTCACCGCCTGCGGTGCCATATGTAGTAAAAGTGGGCGTTAAACACTACACACACACAACTAGTTGTGCTTGAGAGATCTGCTGTGATTCTAATTATTTTCTTATGGTATCTGAATACTTTTATACTGTCTTTAGAATTTCCCCCCCCAAAAATACCATATGCCAACAAACTGTGTATATATGAAAAGTACACTATTCTCCAAACTTTCAAGCTCAACATGCCTGTAATTGCCCTCATTAAGAAACACATTTTACTAGGTTTTTTTGTCAATGTCTCTATGTGAGTTTCCCAACTTAAATTTTCATCTAGTATTAGTCCCAGAAATTTGATAGTTTTTACATAATGTACTTGTTCTTGTTCCAGCATTAATTTTGGATACAATTGACTTCCACTCATTTTATTATAGAAGCTTAGGGCTGCTGTTTTCTCCTTACTCAATATTGTTACCCAAGCGGCAGACTCACGATGCCGATCAATAAATGAAGGCCGGTGGAGGGAGGGGAGACAGGAGGGGTGCTGCCCGAAGGAGGACAAAGCTTCGAGAATGTCTTTCCCCTCCAGCATACTCGAGAAGACTCGAGAAACTTCGGGCCGCCGATCGATACCAGCGAGGCGACGTGTAGTTGAAGTGAGTGAGTCGTGGCGGGCGGTGTGTAAGGAGCACCCAGAGTGTGCGTGGACAGATGAAATACGAAACTTTATGTAGTGGTGACATTGTAATAAGGTGGAAATAAAGAACATTTTTAGTGGTGTAATTGGACTTTTATTTCACGAACCCACAAAGTCACAATATTAACATATTGGCACTAAACCATTTTTTAATATATTTTAGACTATTTTCAATATGTAAATCTGCTCCTTCCTTATTCATCCCTTTGATAAAAATATTTGTATCATCTGCAAAAAGTGTAACATTTATATCTGTTCTGTTTCCTACATTATCTGCCAAATCATTAATGTACACTATAAATAAGCTGCTTGAAATCTGAGTTTTAACTTCACTCATTTTGCTATCAAAATACTTTATTTCCACTGATTGCTCTCTATTCATAATTTTTCTAGTAGAAGTTTGTGATCAACCAGATCAAACGCCTTTGTAAGATCTAAAAAAATGCCTATTTCTAATTGTTTACTATCCAGTGCTTCATACACTTGTTCAATGAAATTCATCAGTGCAGAACTTGTTGATTTATTTTTTCGAAAACCATTTTGATTGTCATTAATTACTTTAAATTTTTCCAAAGACCTTGTTACTCTTTTATACATTATTTGTTCGAAGATCTTTGCAAAAGTTGAAATTATGGAAATTGGCCAGTAATTTCCTACCTCCCCTTTGTTACCTTTTTTAAAGATGGGTTTCACTTTACCTTTTTTTAACCTGTCGGGGAACGTCCCACTTGAAAGTGAAAGATTTATCAAGTACGTCAGTGGTTCAATTAGGAATAAGGAGCAACGCTTTATGACACAGTTACAGTAACCATCTATTCCTACGTATTTCTTATTCTTCAATTTTTTTATAACATCTTTAACTTCCTCAACTGTTACTGGAATTAAAAACATGCTATGTTCATTTTTCTTTACACTTAATTTTTCCTTCTTTCCTAGAGAATGAGTATTTAACATTTTCTCCGCTACAGTTGAATAAAACTGGTTGAATAATTCCGAAATTTGTTTAGGATCACTTATGTTTTGGCCATTATTTTCTAGGTGGTAATTTTCTTTCAATTTGGGTCCATTTTTTATTTCGTGCTTAATTACTTGCCACATGGATTTAGTTTTATTAACTGCTTTATTTATTGTTTCATCGTTATATAACTTTTTGGCTGCTCTTATAACTTTATCATATATATTTCAATATTTTACGTAATAGGCCTTAAACTCCGGTGTAGTCTTGTTTTCCTTCAAGAATTTGCCCAAGAATTTTAATCTAACACCAGATTTGCGGATTCCTGTTGTGATCCACTTATTATCTAGCTTGTTTATTGCTACTTTAAAAATTGGTTAAACCATCTTTTGATGGTTATCATTAGATTAGTATTTCAGGATGGTTTGATAAGTCTGATTAATTTCCAAGAAAGAATAGAATTTTGCAGCTTCATAGTTGGTAAGCTTGATTATTCAAAGAATCATATAAAGAATTTCAACAATGTTCAATTAGACTTCATTGTTGACAGTTACCTGAATTGTCAACATAATTTATTGCGGTCAATAGACTCTTACAAGAGCATCTGACACTGTCAATTATCTCTATACAGTCAAAATACAAAATGATCAAAATACATAAGTTATTTACAAAATATAGAGTTGTTTACAAAAGTATAAGTTATTTAAAAAGATCAAAATGCCTAACTTACGTACAAACCTTATTGTATACATAGGTATACAACTCATTTATACTACATACATATATATTACAGTTCATTTATACTATACAAACATTTTTGAATTAGGTATGATTTTAAGACCAGTTTAAATTTTGAGTCAGAAGTATTCTTAATTACAGATGGCAATTTATTATACAATATGGCTCCTATTTTAAATGGATCTTTATTAGTTTGAGTTTTATTCGTGCTCACCCTATGGTAATCAGTTGCTCTCCTCGTATCATATGTATGGCAATCTTTATTGAGGATGTTATGTTGTTTTCGGTCTTTTACAAGTATAATGGTTTTGAATACATAGAGTGATACTACTGTTAGGATGTTTTGTGATTTAAATGTATCCCGACATGTTTGTTGAAAACGAAGGTTGCACATGGTTCGTATGCATTTCTTTTGTACTTTTAATAGCCTGTCCATGTCAACTGTGATTGAAAAACTGTGAGAAAACCTTGTTTTTTGCTGTTATTAAACATTTTAATTTGAAGGGTTTGACTACCACACAAATCAAAACAAAATTAAAGGACGGACATAGCTGAGACTGTAGGCAGGGCACAACATCTTACATTTAGGGTTGATGTGGTAGGTGGCTGTTGTAACAAAAACACTTCTTAAGACAATATTTGCCAATAGTTAATCACAATGTGCAAGACTTTTTACACTGATTTGTGACTCTTGATAAAACCTGAATCCATCATTACATATGAGAGTTAAAACAGTACTCAAAACAATGGACAAAGCCTGGTAAAAATGCACCGAAGAAGCAAAGTCCATTTTGTAACGTGGTGCAGTGATGGCCTTTGTTTTTTTGGGGGGGTTCTTAAGGAATAATCCTCATAGATTATTTAGAAAAACTCAAAACCATAACTGTACTCCATTATTTTTCATTGTTGGATCACCTGAAACTTGTGTTGACCAAAAAGAGACTATAACCTCGACACCTCCTCAAAGCAGAGAGTGACATACCTTGTTTCTTGTGTTGTCTAGACAGCATGTAAGTAGTAAAAGTACCAAAGAGAGTAGTAGAATGATTGTGACAAAAGTGCATATGATGTAGCTTGTTGCAAACTGTAACACAATGTCTGTCTCCTTGTACCTATCTTCTGCGGCAGGAACAACAAACATGGAACCCATGAAAGCAGACAAATGGTCACAGGTACAATGTAACATTTCTGGACTCGTACTTGCTCCTGACTGCAAACATAACAAACAAAAAGACAAATCTAATATGTTTGACTACTCTACCTTATACAAACCATTCTTACAAACAATTATTCTACAACCCTATATATGTCATGTTAATCAAAGAAACATTTAAATAAGATTTATTACACAAATATAAATATTTGTAACTATGACTTCAACTTATCTTAAGAAATTGGTGTTAATACTTCTTTCAAATGGAGATCGATTTCACAAACACATCATTTGTATTTTCAGTCCACAAACAAACTCTGTTGTCAAGGATTCTGGTTACCATGTTTCTCTTTTGTTTTTTAGTATTACCAACATCTGAAAATGAAACAAAACTAAAACCAGAATCAACTGCTGGTATTTTAAAATTCATTACGCAATGTTTATTTTTTAAAATAAATATCTTTTCCCAAACTATTAAACCTATCACACCATTTAATTGTTTTAATAATTTAACTTCTGGATTTATTTCATGGTTAAATGACCAAAAATGATCTGCTACGGCCTATACCAACTTCTTTAAAAAAATTTTGAAAATGTTTATTAACCCAAGGATGGTAAGAACATTTTTTAAAATTATAATCGTCTTTTATTTTTTTAAGGGTAGAAATATCATTAACATTTTTTTTTTTATATTTAAATTTTTCAATCTTCTTCTGTCTAAAATCTTTATTAAAACCATTAATTAAAGTAGTATTAATAATATGTTTATATTTATTAAATTCCTTTTTATTCAGGGGTATTTACTAATCTATAAATCAAACTTACAAACAGCAAATTTATGTTATATTGGAGCATACATCGCTCCTGAAATGTGAATTTCTAATCATCTTTTGACCTGGCTTGTTTCTGCTCCCTGGACCTAATCTGCAGTTTGGCTACTTACCTCACATCCTTGTGAAAACCATTTCATTTTAATGCTGTTCCATGAGCGACATCCAACCAGAAGCACTAAAAAACTGTAGGATGTCGTCATAGTTTCATTCCCATACTGTGCTGCTTCCTGGAAAATAAATTTACTTGCAGTTACTATGTTAGTAGATGTGATGAGACAATGTTTGGTTTACAACTTAGGAGGCTTTCTTAAATAACATTAAAACTTGAAATGTTGCTTTGCTTTCTATAATGCAGACTTTTTAAGGAATTTACCAGTGTGATTCATAATAATTCAATGTTTAAGCAGTATATATTTTATGTTCAGTTTATTCTGCAATCAATGTAGACCATATTGGTGTATGATGTTAATATTGATACAGTAACTAGTAATGTAGACCGTAAATTACTACTGCTCTTAAAAATATACTTAAATTAAACATAACTATGAAAACAAACAATGTGAGCAAACCATAACAAAATAAATGGTAAAGCCGTAACTACATGTTACAGCATATGGTTGGAATTAGCTATAACTTGACACTAAGCTGGTTATATCTCCATGCTGCTATGTGGCGGTCCAGAAAGTGCAGTTTCACCATCGAGCAGCAGGGATATACGAGGCGTGTCCGTAAAATAAGGTCTCCAAGGCGTTGGAGCCGTGAGAAACGCTATTACGCGAGATCCGGCAACACTGACATGTAGCTTGGTTTCACCCCTTCAAATCCCCACCACAACGAACCCATTGCAACTATTAGTCTTGGCTGGGCAGCCGTTTGTGATGCTGCTTCCTATCATTTCCGCCGCCAAGTGTGAGTTGCATACAGTGGTCCGTTTGTTGAGTGCCAAGGGCACTACCCCACTGACATTCATTGTCAGTTATGCAAAGTCTATGAGCAACAGTGTATGGACGTCAAAAACGTGTGAAAGTGGGTCAGAGAGTTCAAAGACGGATGTACAAACGTCCATGATGAACAGCGTTCTGATCGGACTTCGGTTTCAGCCAAAACAATTGCAAAAGTGGAGCAAGAAATGCTTAAAGATCGGCGTGTGACAGTTGACGAGCTGAGTGAACTTATTCCTGAAGTCAGTAAGACTACGATTGACAAGATTTTGACCGAACATTTGCATTATCGCAAGGTGTGTGCGAGGTGGGTCCCCAAAATGCTCACTGAAGACCTTACTGCACATGAAACAGCTGATCTCCTGGCCCAGTTCGTATGGTACATCCTCACCCATCCCCCCTACAGTCCAGACTTAGCACCTAGTGATTATCATCTTTTTCCTGAGTTGAAGTCACACCTGGATGGAACACATTTCCAGACCGATGATGATTTGAAAAACGAGGTTGAGCGCTACCTGCGCAACTTGGCAAGAGAGTGCAATGACAAGGGTATACAAAAGCTGCCACAGCCCATGCAAAAGTACGTTGATCGCAATGATGATTACGTTGAAAAATAGCTGTAAGTTCCGCCTTTCCATCAATGTAACATTCATTGATAATAAACATGTTTTCTATATTAAATAAAATTGGAGACCTTATTTTACGGACACGCCTCGTAGACAAACAGAAACTAGAGAGTCTGTGGATACATACCTCAAGAGCATGTTCATTTGGCAGAATTGCAATATAAAAGTAGTCATAGTCTCCTTGTGCAACGCCCTCTACATGAACCAATGGCGCTAGCGTCTGTGAATGTATTTTCATATCTTCCACTGATGGTCTTAGATTTACTCCAATTCCAACCTGAGTACACAAAAGTCAATAAAAAGTCACAGGACTTTCTCTACTCACATTTCTAATTCTTCTATTTACCTTTAGTAAATACAGATACACCAATTACAAATTTTGTTATAGAAATAAGAACACAGTGAACTAAATCCTTTCATGGAAGTGTTGAAAACAGTGTTGTTGTATAAATTAAATTTATTGAGAGTCAATTAATGACACTAAACAACACTTACTTTTAATTATTAATTTTTAGATGAGTCGTATTTATTACACATCTGCTTCACTTTCGTACCTATTTTGAGGACATGTTTCGCAAATCATCGTTTGCATCTTCTGCTCTTATGCGACTAAAGCTTGATCCAGTGGTGAGGACAAAAAGAAACATAGGCACTAGAAAGAAAGAACACTTCAGGCACTTAAGATACAAAAATATTGATAAGTCCGCAATAGCAGCTCATTTCTGGTCTGAAAAACATGAAATTGAAGATAGCACAGAATTACTAAAATACGTACAAAAACATAGTGAACTTGTCATATGGGAGAGAATATACATAGAAAAGCATAAAAACCAACTAATGAACTTTGAAATCCCGCCAGAAGAGAATCCCACATTTAAGTTCATCACTAAATCAACAGATGGCAGCAGCAACTCCAGAATTACCTACACCCACCACACCACTGGTTCAAGCTTTAGTCGCATAACAGCAGAAGATGCAAACGATGATTTGCGAAACATGTCCTCAAAATAGGTACGAAAGTGAAGCAGATGTGTAATAAATACGACTCATCTAAAAATTAATAATTATTTCGCTTCACTGTGGTGTTCCAATACAGTTAAATCTCGACTTACTTTTAAATTTTCCCAGAACTAGTTTCAGAGGCCTTCCCTCTATCATCAGCCGGAGTCGATGTCCGGCTGATGATAGAGGGAAGGCCTCTGAAACTAGTTCCGGGAAAATTTAAAAGTAAGTGTTGTTTAGTGTCATTAATCGACTCTCAATAAATTTAGCAGTGAACTAAGCCTGTTATTGGTTGAAATTTGGTTCCTTTTTGCATGAACACACAAAAAAATATTTATTTGACACAAATTGCATGTTTTAACAAGATCTACATTTGTTATAGTAATATTTTGTCTATCTCTTACAGTTTACTAGTTATACAAAAGTTGTTCAGAATGAAGAGGACTTCTCAAGGTTCTCAGAATATTTAAGATATACATTTTATTTCTGATATAAATATATTATGTGTATTTTAATTAAAATTGTTAGAAACATTTTTAAAAAACTCAAAAGGTTTGAAACTTTTCTCATATTTTGAGTTAGGATGATTTTCTTCATATCACTTACCCCGAAAAATGTGGAATTCAAATACCAATTTTTGTATAGATAGAGCCAGACTGAAAAATTCAATACCATGGCTGGGATTTGAACCATGGATCTCCTGGTCTCCGTCCGGTCACTCTTAACCATTGAGCTGCCATGGCCAACATACCAGTATGACATTAAATTCAACTGACTCGTATATTTCCCAGTAGACCACTAGGGGTTCTCATATGCTATGAGACACGCACCTTTTTGTGGCGACTTACTATGTTGTAAGTACTTAAGTCCCAGGATTTATAGTTACCATTATTAAATTATTTGTTGAAAATTTAAGCATTCTTAAACATTAGCTGTGTTAGGCTATCTAGTGCAGAAGAATGATTAAGCTTCCATCAAGTTTTATATTCAACTAACATTTTGTTTTTGAGTTATGCAGTACCTGCATGCATGCACACACACAGACCCAAAATCTTGACATTGAATTTTTAGGTGCAGTACAATACTTCTTCCTTACTAATTACAAAAAATAAAAATCAATGTCAAAATACAAATGTAAGACTAAGCTTTACCAAGAAAGCTACGAAGCAGTATAATAAAATTTACACATGAACACATTACAATTACATAAAATACTTGCTATAAGTAAAAAAAGTTTTAAAAATTATGATGATACATTCACATGTCTTTCTATGTTTTATTGGATATACAAACTGTACTTGCAAACAAAACTGATTCATCTGGGGTACGACATCCAAAATGTAGTTCTAGAAAACTCTTCAATGTCTAAAAATGACAAATCAGCCATAGCCCACCATTTCTTGTCAAAAAATCATAATATTTCCGAAGACATCAAACTTTTGGTACCAGCAAAAAAGTATTGGGAATTAACAGTTTGGGAAAATATACACATTTTTAAGAATAAAAAGAGAGCCATTAACTTTGAAATACCAATAGTAGATGACGTCATTCAACTCATTGAACAGCGCCAGGAGAGGGAGGCGGTCACCTGAGGAACTAGTCAAACATCAGCTGATGATGAGGACGCTGAATCCTTGAAACATGTCCTAATTTTAAATGTAAGTGGAGCTTAAGTGTCTTTATAGTTCGAGAAGTGGTTTAAAAAGGTTTTATTTGACAATTTATTCTCTCAGACAGGGAGTGTAGTATAAATTACGTAGATTTCTTCTAATTTTCAACTTTCCCTGCTTGTGTACATTTGTCGCAACCCACATGTATGAATTTTTTCAAATGACTAAATTAAATTCTTACTCAGATGCCTATAATAAATATAAAAAACAATACAGGAAAGCGCTGATTAAATTATAGGCAAAACAAATAGAGGAAAAAATAATTAATTCTGATAATATCACAAAAACAGTATGGGATATTATAAACAAGCGACTCAAATCCCAAATAGGAGAACATTCAAATTTAAGTCTGAACAAGGATGGACAAGTAGTACATGACCCCTCTGAAATCTGTAAATTATTTAACAGCTTCTTTCTAAACATTGGTGACAATACTACAGTTGACATAGTTAGTAAAGAAAAAACTATTATAAACAGCATGTACTTGCATGAGACGGATGCTGAAGAAATAGACAAAGTAATTAGTAGCTTTAAAAACCAACAGTCCTCTGGGTGGGATGGCGTATCACCTATAATACTAAAACATTGTAAACAAGAATTGCTGACTATACTGGTGCACTTAATAAATTACTCAATGAACGAGGGCATATTTCCAGAGGTATTAAAGATTAGCGTGGTACGACCAATTCATAAGAAAGGTTCATATGCAGATGTTAACAATTTCAGACCAATAACTCTAACTTCAGTATTCAGCAAAACGTATGAGAAAGTCTTAATAGCTAGAATAAATAGTTTCTTAATTGCTAATAAAATTCTTAATCATTTTCAGCATGGATACAGAAATAAATTATCGACCATCACAGCTATAGCGGAATATATTCACAAATTGTTGGAACTAAAAGATAAACACAAAAACACAGCTGGAATTTACTTAGACCTCTCCAAAGCTTTTGACTCTGTATCCCATGATCATCTCATCTCAAAATTAGAGTACTATGGCTTCAGAGGACAAATTAATAAACTATTAACATCATATCTTAAAAATCGTTTGCAATGTACAGAAATAACTTGGAAAAAAGGGAATGTTATAAGCCACATTAAATCAGAATATAACTTAGTGAAATCTGGTGTACCACAGGGATCAGTACTAGGACCTATACTTTTTTTGATTTATATTAATGACTTACCTGAACCAGTAAACAGCAAGGTCATCTCATATGCAGATGATACATCTATAATATGTTGGAGTGAAGGAGAAGAAAGCTTAGAAGATAAAACAACAAATGCAATTGGCAAAATATCTCGGTACTTTCTAAACAATGGACTAAAGTTAAATATAGGAAAAACAAAATTTATGACATTTCAAAGCGATGATCTAAATATAAACATTAATAATATACCTTTGGAACGGGTAAGAAACTTTAAATTTTTGGGCATTCACATAGAAGATACTCTAACCTACAGTACAAACGTAGACATGGTTTGTAATAAAATGAACTCGGGACTCTACCTATTACGACAACTAGCAAAATATGGGAATATCAATACTCTTAAAACTGCGTATTATGGCATTATCTTCCCACACTTAACATATGGTATTGAAATTTGGGAGGCAACAAGTAAAACCAATATGGACAGGCTATTAAAAGTACAAAAGAAATGCATACAAACCATGTACAACCTTCGTTTTCAACAAACATGTCGGGATACATTTAAATCACTAAACATCCTAGCAGTAGTATCACTCTATGTATTCAAAACCATTATACTTGTAAAAGACCGAAAACAACATAACATCCTCAATAAAGATTGCCATACATATGATACGAGGAGAGCAACTGATTACCATAGGGTGAGCACGAATAAAACTCAAACTAATAAAGATCCATTTAAAATAGGAGCCATATTGTATAATAAATTGCCATCTGTAATTAAGAATACTTCTGACTCAAAATTTAAACTGGTCTTAAAATCATACCTAATTCAAAAATGTTTGTATAGTATAAATGAACTGTAATATATATGTATGTATGTAGTATAAATGAGTTGTATACCTATGTATACAATAAGGTTTGTATGTAAGTTAGGCATTTTGATCTTTTTAAATAACTTATACTTTTGTAAACAACTCTATATTTTGTAAATAACTTATGTATTTTGATCATTTTGTATTTTGACTGTATAGAGATAATTGACAGTGTCAGATGCTCTTGTAAGAGTCTATTGACCGCAATAAACCATTCCATTACATACATGTGCCTTATATTGGCAGATACCCCTGTTTCTTACATCTTACAAATTAACACTTCTAGGTCCATAGAAAAGACATCATCTACAAAACCACATACATTCTGTCTTACTGACAATATTTGGATGGCTTTATTTTAAGCATGATTGAGTGAAACTAACAAAACTGAATGGGACACCAAACTTTCCTCTCTGAAAATCTGTGACAATGAGAATAATGAATAAGTGATTGCCTTTGAACTTACACTGTCACAGCAATATGTACAGTATTGGTAAGAAAGCAACATGTACAGTGTCAACCCACTGATCAAATATTTATTTTATCAAAATTTAACTGTATTGGAACACCACAGTGAAGCGAAATAATTATTAAATTATAAATGAATCGTATTTATTACACAGCAGCTTCACTTACGTACTAGGACATGTTTCGGGAACCATTGTTTGCATCATCGGCTCTCATTAGAGCCAATGATGCAAACAATGGTTTGCGAAACATGTCCTCAATACAGGTACGTAAGTGAAGCCGATGTGTAATAAAAACGACTCCTATATTAATTTTTAGATGAGTCGTACTTTTTACACATCTGCTTCACTTTCGTACCTATTTTGAGGACATGTTTCGCAAATCATCGTTTGCATCTACGGCTCTTATGCCACTAAAGCTTGATCCAGCGGTGTGGTGGGTGTAAGATACAAAAATATTGATAAGTCCGCAATAGCAGCTCATTTCTGGTTTGAAAATCATGAAATTGAAGATAGCACAGAATTACTAAAATACGTACAAAAACATAGTGAACTCGTCATATGGGAGAGGATATACATAGAAAAACATAAAAACCAACTAATTAACTTTGAAATCCCGCCAGAAGATAATCCCACATTTAAGTTCATCACTAAATCAACAGATGGCAGCAGCAACCCCAGAATTACCCACACCCACCACACCGCTGGATCAAGCTTTAGTCGCATAAGAGCCGTAGATGCAAACGATGATTTGCGAAACATGTCCTCAAAATAGGTACGAAAGTGAAGCAGATGTGTAAAAAATACGACTCATCTAAAAATTAATAATTATTTCGCTTCACTGTGGTGTTCCAATACAGTTAAATCTCGACTCATCTATAATTTAATAAATATTCATTTATTTTCTTAGATTAAAAACATATATTAAATAATGTAATAATTTTAATTAATGTGATTTCTTAGAAAAAAGAGATCTGAAAAGGAACTAAAATAAAAGAAAATGGCCCTTAACTTCAGAAACAAAAATTATGATGAAAAAATGTCCAATAAAATTATTTTCTTTATGATTTATAATCAGAGTTTTAAGTTCATGGTTTGAATACTTAAGAGGAGGAGGAATGAGAGGGTGACATATCATCAAACTGTGGGTCCTGATTATAATTAATATTACAGTTGATTATATTAATATTAAGCTAGACCATTAGGCTTACAAAAGCATGTAAAAGTGTTGAACTTCTGCGAGTTAATGGAGTAGAATGACAGCAGCTAGCACTTACTGAGGATAAGACTTCCGAAGTTGTATGTCATGCATTTATACCAACTCAGATGCATTGAATGCCTGATAACATAACCCACACAGCTAAATAATCAGCTTGATAGTAATGTTGATAGATTGTAGTCCATATTTAGCAGTTGTTGTGTAAGTTGTTTGTTTCATTGCTGTGAATTAACCACTGC
Organism: Mantis religiosa; assembly: GCA_030765055.1. Lineage (NCBI taxonomy): Eukaryota > Metazoa > Arthropoda > Insecta > Mantodea > Mantidae > Mantis > Mantis religiosa. Next base: position 147,244,951 of record CM060958.1, on the reverse strand, counting down.
AGAAACGGACTTGTCCGAAAATATTAATCCCAATCAAAATTTGTAAATCTGATAGAGGTGTCCTATAATATAGTCTAAGACACAACTGCCGAAAGTTACGAACAAAGTGAAAAAACAAAACTGGCAGCCTTTAACTAAAATTAAGTGTGCAACTGCACCAAACTTTAACCTAACATTCAAAGAGTGGGATGCTAGGGATAGTGATATGCATTCCATAACCTCTCCTATCCAAATCCCAACCTCAACCTGCCCGTGATGCAACCTGCTTTTACCAATGAGGCCCTGGGGACCGAGCGTTAGCGGTATAACTACATCAGAAATAGAGGAAATGTTATTTCATCTCTTACGCTGGCCTGTCACGGCGTACAAATGTTCCACAATTGGTGCTTGTGAGAAAAGCCGATGGACTTTAAAACTCCTCCCAGCCAGGTCCAATGGACCCATTAACCAAAGACAAGTGTGGCCCTCCAGACATACTGGGGGTTAAAGTGAGTGGATGATGTAACCACCATTACAAGCAAAGAATTGGTGTCCACTTAAAAAACAGTTACATTTATGCTACTTAGAAGAATATTGGAGAGCAAGAGAGCTAATGGCTTCATTGCCAAAGCCTAGCATTTGAAAACAACAACAACAACATATTACAGTTGTAAAGTTACTTGACCAGTTACCTTCAAGTCTTGCGATGGTTCTTGAAAGAGCAACAAAGGCTTTAGACCCTTCTTGGCTTGTACTTTATAAACTTTCATTTTCTCGCTGAGGAGATTCTTATCATTCCTTGAGTTTACTGGCACACTCACATTTCCAGTGACTGTATCTGGTGATGAGAAATTGCCAGCTGTTGCATTGGGTGATGCTGGTTTTAAAAACATGTGTATCTTGTGCTTCCATTTTGAGCTCATTTCTTCACTTGTGTGGCGATTTATCATCTGGACAATGAGTAGTTTTGTATTGGTGTCTCTGCTTTCAGGATCCCATGCAAATGGGTTTCTGTCAATAACTCTTATCTAAAACAAACACATGCAAACTGTGACTAATATATAAGCAGAAATGGAATACAGAAATACAGAAAATATTCTATTAATTTTAATTTTGGATGCAGTTTGTTAGGAATAGAAGTTATAAAACAGTTTTTTAACATAGTAAATGCTCTTTTAGACTATGAAGCTCAAATCATTCTTGATCTAAGAGCTATATTACCATTAGTAATTAAAATATCATAGACTTAAAATTTAAACCTGTACTTAAATCATTTATGATGGAGAAATGCTGGTATAAAATTACACAACTATATTAGATATGTATATATATTACATTCTGATTCACTGATGCAGTGGTTATGGTCCAGACTACTTTCAACCCTTCTAAACACCAAATAATTTACTACCTTAGCTCATCCCTTCTGTATCATATCCCTGGTTATTGCAGTGTGGTTTATACACAGCACTGCTTATTGAGTACAAAAGAAGCTGCCATTTGGACAACACACCATTAACATAAAACATTACCACATCCTACTATGGCACAAAATATCCAAACAATTTCAATAGGAAGAACAGACTTTAAAGCTTAAAGCAACTGGCACCAGTCATCAAAGATAAGAAACATCACATAACAAGTGAGTCACTCTATAGATAAACCAAAGACCCATATCTGGATCCACTCTTCTTGGTAAAAGTATACCAGTACTTCAGATGCAATGCCATTGTCAAGAAAGCAGAATGACATAACAGTCCAGAAATAATTTCTAGTCATAGGTTGATATTAAATCGTATTCTGTCACATAATAAGATACTTCTCTTTCAATTTAGATTCACTTCTCTGTACTTATTTCAAAAATACATATAATAAGTGTTGAATAATACATATTCAATACATTTAATGCAAAATATACTGTGACTATGTAGGTTTGTAGAACTAAAATACTTGTTTGCAGAAATTTAAAATGCTCTTATTGTAGCAGAAAACGTTTTTACACCCCTTGCAACAGCAAAATGATGTGAGATACACAACACAGTAGTCTTCAAGGTCTCTCATTGCTCCACCACATATAAACAAATGAAAGAAATTGCTATGGTACACTCACAATTACTGCACAGCTGAACACACACAACTCAACTAGCAACTCACTGGCTGATATAACACCTGCAGGCTTTTATACCCCAGCCATTGTTCTAGAATGCAGTAGACCATATAATAACAATCACGATGCAGCAGGAAATTCCAAAGTATCTGTCTCTTTCTCTGTGTTTCCCCCTCTCTCTCAGCAAGCATACATATTCAGTTAACTGATGGAAATTAATCATTTCTTCATACTAGCCGTGTATAGCTTAAGGTTTCTGATAGATAGAGTCAACTTGAAAAATTCAATTCCAAGACTGGGATTTGAACCATGAATCTCCTGGTTTCTGTCCAGTCGCTCTTACCCATTGAGCTACCATGGCCAATGTGCCATCCTGATAAGCATGTGACTTATTTACTTACATGTATTTGTACCACATCTGCCTCTGTTTGCATCTGTATAGCGGCTTTCTTGGGTATTATTATACCTTCATCGTTGCCACCACTCAAAAGCTGGTCTGCTAGGAGTGTTGGATGTTCCACCTACAACAGCAAACAACTTGGTATTGGAGCTAATAACATGGAAGGGAACATGCTTCCTAAATAACTTCTGAAAATGTGCAAGTCTTTCTATGAAACTCTCAATCTAACCAGCGACAAATTTACATTATATTTATTTGTAGTAAACTTTTTCAAGTAAAATACAAGGATGATGGTTAAGTATTTGCCACAGGATATTAACTTACAATATTCATTATATAATTTGTACTGGCTTTTTTAATGACCAATTCTGTTTCTTTTTAACTTTATTTAAAAGCTTTATTTTAACTTTATTTGTTTTTAGCACACTATGTCTGGTTTATAATACTGTGAGCTCACCGGTGCATTTTATACTACACCAAAACATATGAGGGTCGGGTGATAACACCCAGGCCTCACAATTAAAAAAAAAATTTAAACAAATTTTTTCATTTTATTTCTCAACATAATCTCCAGAAAAGCTAATATATTTGTCATATTGGTGTTCTAATTTAATTAAACCATCTGTAGTGCGATTTATCATGGTCCATTTCCTCCTTGATTTCTTTAGGTGTTAAGACTTTCAAATGGAAGTATTTAATCACTGCTTGTTTTTGCAAATCCTCCATTTTTGTGAAACCTCTACACTTGTCTTGCTTAAAATGTTGTCATTCAAAAACTAAACAAGCTATTGACTTGTAACTAAGGATAGATGCTAGTCTAGAGTTAAACTATATGATACTATCTGTCAAACAGGCCTAGTGGTGCCATCTCTATGTGCGACCTGGGACTTATAAGCCGACCCTTGTATAATACTGCCCTTAATCTGCTTATCTTCAGTTATTATCCAAAAAACATTACTTATTCTAGACCATGTGTCTTTTATTACTTTCTTCAGGAGTTTTCTAACAAAGAAACCTGCCCTGCCAGATGCTCTAACCTAGTTTAATATACAGATTAATACATATATCCTTATATAAAGAGGAATTTAATAGAGAATATAAGAATTATTAATACTGCTTTAATTAATGGCTTTAATAAAGATTTTATACATAAAGATATTGAAAAATTAAATATCAAAAAATGTAAAAGATGGTTATAAAACAAAATAAAAGATGATTATAATTTTAAAAAAATTACTTGCCATCCTTGGGCTAATAAAAAGTTTCAAAATATTTTGAAAGAATTTGGTATAATTTTGGTTCCTCAAAATAAGTACAACATAAAAAATTAAATTTTTCTAAAGAAGATAACCTTTACCATGAGGGAGATCATTAATCAATCTGAGCCAGTTGTTGGCCACCTCAAACAAATGAGCTTTGAGTTGGTCGCCAGAGGGCCAGAGAAAGAGAGTATGTCCCCGGTGTCATCAATGCCATGCAGAAATGGAACCTAGGTGTTAGGTTGTGGGAAGACTGGAGATTCTGAAGACAGGCTGTCAGAGGCAAGCCCTGGTAAGGGGAGATGCCCATAAAAGGAAGGAAGATAACATTTTAGATAATAAAGACTCTGGTTCCATTGTGTAAGGACTATGATATAATGAAGCACAAAATTTATATAATTTTGAGTCGAATAATACTCAATGCTCCACTTATTGCTAGTATTTACCTGGAACGCGTTTCGTTAGGATCTGAGTCAACAACAGCTGATGATGTTAGGAAGATCCTAACGAAATGCGTTATAGGTAAATACTAGCAATAAGTTTAGATTGTGACCAGGTTTACATTGGAAGGACCAAACGTAATTTAGAACAGTTTAGAAATATTAGGTATAAACAGATTGATAAATCAGCTGTGACATTTAAGCATGAAATAAATCCAGAAGTTAAATTATTAAAGCAATAAAATGGTCTGATAGATTTAATGATTTCGAAAAATACATTTGTTTTAAAAAATATAAATCATGTAATGAATTTTAAAATACCACTTGTGTCTATAAGTTTGTTATACTTTCAGAGTTTGGTAATGAATAAAAAAATAACATATCACCTAGCAGCAGTAACAATAACATCAGGAATAAACAGATTGATTGAAAATGAAAGAATATTTGCAAAACTAGTCTCCTGAATTCTGTGAAGAATTAAGCAATTTATTAAAAAGATAAATGAAGTCAATGGAACAAAGAAGTGTTACCTTAATATAAGTGGTGATATGTGGTGATTGTGAAAGCAATTCTTTCTCTCCAATAGCCATGCTACGCCCTAAAGTATTTGCCATATTTTCTAATGCTGACACCATAAACATGGAAGCTGTTTCATACTGCAACAAATAACACAAATCTCCATCATTACACTGGCCAACAATCAATTTCTTACATGAACAGTTTTGCTGTTTAAGTAATTTTATTTGCTGATTCCAAAAATGAAGTCACACATTTTCCATCATTTGTCACTGTGTTGCAATTTTGAAAATATATTTCCCTTATTATTTAAGATAATTGATGGAAATTAATCATTTCTTCACACTAGCCATATATAGGCTAAGGTTTTGGATTGATAGAATTGAATTTTTCATGTTGACTATATTTCCCTGTTTATTAGCATTTGTGGTATATATCATGTTGATATGAAGGAGTACTGTGCCAACAATTGCTTATAACATTTAGTGATTGTTGTATTGAATTCACGAGTTAAACAAGAACTATGATTATAAGGTAACGTTTGCAGTTGAACAGAAGTTGTCTCGAAAGAAAAAAGCTAATTCTGTACTCACTTCCTTTGCCAGTTGACAGAAATGTGTAGTGCGAAAAATGTTTTCCTTGGATTCAGGGAGTCAAAAAATATGTGAAATCTTAGTATGAAATGTTTGGCTGAAATTAAAAGCTTTCCCTACTGAATGTACATAGTAGAGAAAGTAAAAAACAAAATGGAATTTGGAAACAAGACTGAAGGAATGTTTAAAAATATTACATTGAAGTAATTAAATCAGCCACAGCTTATTAGTTTTGGTCATGTAGTCATAATATCAGGAAAAAAGCTGGTCAAGCATTATTGAGAACTGATAGTGTGGGCAAACATTTGTATTACTAACATTTTGAACAGTCGGATCACATGGTAACAGTCAAGCAATGAGCCTGATGAGAGTCAGCTGAGAATATCTCCTTTTTATTCATAAATATGCCTTTACAATGTTCCAACTTATTGTAGTTAAAGATTCATGAACTACTGAATGTTAATAAAATATTTGAGCACAACATATTGTCGCGAACCCATTGTTGCGACAATGTGCAGCTGGTGCGCACAAAGAGACAGATACTGTAGCGTGGAGATAGAATGGCTAGCCAAAACAGATAAAGATAGACGACTGGAAGGTTTGTCTTGCTAGTGCCATCTTGATTGATAGAGAACATTCCAAAAATGTCTGGAACCATGAATGGACTTATAAAAGGAAGTCGTGGTTAGTTGAGTAACCAGTTGTAATCCGACTGATATCATGTGCCTGCAGCTGTGTTTTGAAAGTGAACTCTAATTTATGTGTGCAGAAGTGACAAGAGATTGTGTTGATTTATGTTACGTCATCTTGCTGCCAAAGGTGTACAAAATGTATTTCTACGGAAATAAAGAAAATTTTGAATTTCTGCAAACTGGACTTTTAATTCTACGAACCCCCAAAGTTACAACACATACATCTGTTCACAACAAATGATGAGCTAAGATGGACAGTTGATCAAATCTTACTTCAATGAGGGTGTTAAGATGTTGGGAAATCATTGCACTAAACATACTAATTTATAAGGTGTCTGCTAGGGAAAAAAATTGTTATTGTAATTTCTAATTTTTTTTTGTGTAATTTACATCCTCCAACGTTAAGTCATATCGGACGATGAATGGAATGGGTGAAAGGATGCTCAAATGAGCCCGGGGTCCATAGAGCTTAGAGTTACCCAACATTCGTCTTTCAGGATAAGGGAAAACCCCAGAAAAACCTTATCCAGGTAACTCACCCTGACCAAGATTCGGGACCTCTTGAACGTGAGGCAGACATGCTACCACCATGCTACCAAGGCGGGCATTAATTTCTAAAGCTTATAATTCTTAAAGCTTATAATTGTGAATATAATGTAAGTTAATTACTTTTCCAAATTATTTCAAAGTGTGGTATCGCTATGTTGACGACATTTTTGCAATAGTACCTAAAAAACTCATACAAGATGGTCTTAAACTTTTGAATATACAAAATCCAGCTATAAAATTTACATTGGAAACAGAAGAGGATGATGTGCTCCCCTTTTTGGACATCAAGATCAAAAAAATGAACAACAAACTCACCTTTGGTATTTACAGGAAACCGACACACACAGATAATTACATCAAGAACAACAGTTTCAACCCAAAACAACACCAACATGCCATTTTCAACAGTTTAATCTTTCGGATGATCAACTTTCCACTAAACAGAGAAGATTATCAAGAAGAATACCTACACATAAAAAAAGTAGCTATATCCAACGGTTTCAACCCAAATTTAGTAGACAAAACAGTTAACAGGCTCAACAAAGCTAAGAAAATAAAAGAAACCACCACCCTAGAACCTACAGGAGAAAAGGAGAAAAAACTTTTTAAAAAATTCACCTTCCACCCATCAGCCTATAACAAATTCCAAAAAATCTTCTCAAAACACAACATAACTCTTGCACCTCAAAATAGGTTTAACATCATAAATTTGTTAAAAGGCCCTCCCAAAAATTCAATCACTACCAAAGAAAAACCAGGAATCTATGAGATCAAATGTGAAACTTGCCCTAAAATTTATATAGGAAAAACAAAAAGAAATATCAACATCAGAACTAAAGAACATATGAGAAACATTAAAAATGGTGAAACAGAAAAATCAGCAGTGGCTTTTCATTTTTTGAATACTAGACATGACATCAATTTGGAAACATCTCTAATAAAATACGTTAATCACCCCATAGACCTTTCCGTATGGGAAAAAATCTTCATTAACAAAAATCGTCATAGTCATGAATTTTGAAACTCCACCACTGGACATCTTTGACAAGTACATCACGCCATCTATTGACAATATGGAGAAAGAAGAAACAACTACAACTTGCACTAGTCGAGTATCAGCTGAGGATAGGAGCAAGAGCTCTTGAAACATGTCCTGTGAATAAACAGTGTGAGTGAAGCAATGTGTCAATATATTCTCGATTCAATTTTTTACTAATTACTATTACTTACACTGTCCTTATACTTTAAGTATTGAGGGTCCAAATCACTATAGTCGCTATAGTTGTTGTTTGGCACCAAACCTAGGGGGCTGACTGCTTCAAAACCTTCTAAAGAAGTCATCATACTAGACATTAGTCCATCTGCAGCTTCTTCCAAAATCCTGTAAGTAGATTAATGACATAGCTTAGTACATCTGCTGATATAAATCTGGATTAATGAAACAAAACAACTATAGGCTGGCCCCATAGCTCAGTTGGCAGAGATACACCATTTGTGGTGACTTACTATCATAAGTACTTGAGTCACAGACTTCATCATTTAACCCTTATTATTTTAGTTAATTGATGGAGATTAATCATTTCTTCACACTAGCCGTATATAGGCTAAGGTTTTAGATAGAATCAACCTGAAAAATTCAATGCCATGGCATTGGATTCAACTACTTACAATAGTAAGTTGCCACAAGCAGTGTATCTTGAAGACAAGAGCCCCTAGTGGTTTACTGGGAAAATATATGAGTCAACTGGAGAATTTAATGTCATGACGGCACATTGGCCATGGTAGCTCAATGGGTTAGAGCAACTGGACGGAAACCATGAGATCTGTGGTTAAAATTCTGGCCATGGCATTCAGATTGGGATTTCATTATGGAGGGGATTCGGTACATAGGCCACCAGGCTGAGCCCATTGTCCCTATGCCCCCAAGTGGGGGCACCCCTGCGAGGTAGGATGAGGCGAAGGAGACAGAGAGCAGCCGACCCAAGGAGCAACGACAGAGCAGAGGGCAGGGTCCCTAAACTTTACTTAGAGAGAGACTTCCCCCGACAGGCCAGGACAATGAACTCACTCCCCCACAGCAAGACGGCAACGAGCTCAGTAGCCAAGCCCTAATGGTACCAATCCAGGCGATCTGAGCCCCAAAGGTCCTTGGCTAGTGGTCCCGAAATGGTCCCAGCAGAGAAGTGGAGACTGGCAACCGACCTACTAGAGGAGGAAGTAGTTTTCCTCAGAACATATCATCCTGCCATGTACCGCCGAGACACTTCTACCCTGAAAGAAACCATGTGAAATAATAATGGAGAAGAAATAGAGGGACAGGAAATTTGGGGTATGTAATTTACCTACCCAGCATTCACCTGGCGACCCGGGAAAACCCCCATAAAAACCCATTCAGGCCACAGACGAAACAGCCTGAGCCATCACGCTCGGTCATGGCATTGAATTTTTCATGTTGACTATGAAAGACCTTAGCCTATATATGGCTAGTGTGAAGAAATGATTAATTTCCATCAATTGACTTAAACAATTGGACTAGTATGTTGACCTAAAGGCTTGTTGGGACTTCTGTAGATTCCTAGTTTGAGAGGTAGTAGATATTCTTTTGGCCTTTGTGCACCAATCCAGTAGGGGTCAAATATTTGTATGGACTTATGCCCAGATGACCTGAGTCAGCGAGTAAATCTTAAGGTCAGCAATTCATGTATAATAGTGCTTGTTAGATGTTAAAGTCATTGTAGTGAATATGTAATGGAAACTGTACAAATAAATATCATATCATACTTAGGTTTGTAGTGACTCACCGTGAAGCATTCTTCAAATCCTGTCTTGTTATATCAGCAGCTTCATCGTATAATTTAGTAGAGACTTTCTGCAGTAACTGAGAGGCAAGCGCAACTGTTTCATGTGATAATGAAGTTACATTTTCTCCTTTCCCAATATCTAGGACACTGTGTAATGCCATCAAAGCTTGAATTGCTTCTCTATAAGACAACAATGGGATCTGTAAACATAACACTGGCATCACATCAGTTTTCTGTACATGTACTAAATTTTCAAAACTAGAGGATATAAATTCAGATATGCATTGTGCATATGTTAACAGAAAAAGGTATATTACAGCATGTATTTGTAAATGCTTTCTTTCTGAGTTATGGCCTTTAATAACTGATATTCATGGCAATGGTGTTCTTCCAACACGTATCTGCCATAGCAGCTCACTCTGAGATGAAGGGTTACAGCATTTGAATGTGTGGCAAGTAGTCAAATCAGACAATATAGGTTATTGTAAGAGGAGGTGGTATGACAAGGCTGTTTGTACCAAGAGAGGTATCCCACCAAATTGGAAGATGTTTAAACATCTCCATTACTAGCACAAAAGTGAATCAAGAAGATATTGACACACTGCTTCACTCACTTCACTTCACTAAGTTGTGCTTCACTGTCTCTACGCTTCTTTCAAGTTTATACTTTGATCTCCATTACTACTTGGTTTGGGGAGAGGACAACAACTCCAAATGTGAAGGAGGAGATTCTGGAATCTACATATATGACTCCTTCTATCAATATAAAAATATTAGCATGCAAGAGCTCTGTCATCAGTGGATTAGCTTACTCAATTGATGTTCCATGCAGCAGTGTACCTTAGCACTATTAATACTCTCCTGAACATGATGGCACACCTGGATTAAAGGTTTTCTGATCAACAGAAAGATAGAAATGGCCCAAATACTCGATCAACATGTTCACCTGATCTGTCCTACTTAAGGGGACATTTAAAAATATTGGTATATTCACTTTTGGTACCCTTCAGAATTAAACTGTGGCAGGTTATGAGATAATACATAATATTCCTGTAATTTGGGTCCATGTTTACCAGCCATAAGTCATAGATGTGAGTCCTGTAGGCACTTTGAACATAATTTGCAGTGAGAAATACATTCCAGTGAATATCACTGTTTTTAAGCCCATAACTCAGAAACCAAATATTTCCAGACTTTTGCTACTAGATATGGAGAATGGATGCCCAAAATTAAGCCCTCTATACTTACTGTATATTACTATTATGACAAGAAAATTTATATATTGTGACTAAAATTACAAGATGAAGTTGCACCAGTCACCAGTGCTAACTTACAATAACTATCAGTTATTTTACAAATACACAGAGTAAGTACATTTATGTCTTAATTAACTTTAAAGAGAGTCGATTAAAGACACTAGACAACACTTACTTTTAAATTTTTCCGGAACATGTTTCTGAGGCTTTGCCTCTATCATCGGACGGCTCTCGACTGGTTCTCGTTGGTGTAGCTGACGATATTTTGTCACAGGTCTCCTCTGGTGACGGTTCAAGGAACTTGCTGAACAAATCTTTCTGGGGGATGTCGAAATTGAATACTTTGTTCCTATTTTTTGAAATGAAGATTTGTTCCCATGTGGATAGTTCTTGTTTTCCTGATGTATGTTTTAGTAGTTTTGGTTCTAGATTTATGTTGTGGTTTTTTTCCCAAAAATGTGTGGCAACTGCTGATTTTTCTAATTGTTTATATTTTATGTTTCTAAAGTGTTCCTTTGCTCTTGTTTCTAAATTTCTTTTGGTTTTTCCAATATAAATTTGACTACAGTCACAGCATTCAATTTGATATATACCAGATTTTTTGTTAGATGGAATGGCATCTTTGATGTTTGAGCAAATTAGGTTTTTTAAGGAGAAATGGTTGACTGGTGCTAGTTGAATGTTTTGTTTTTTGAAGACTTTTTTTGAATTTATCAAAGATCCATGGATGGTAAGTGAATTTTTTGAAAATCATATTAGTTTCTGTAGCTGAGAGGGTTGTGGTTTCCTTTAGTAGCTTCTTCTTTTTTGCTAAGTTCACTTTTTTGTTCACTAATGATTTGGGAAAGTTATTTTTTTGTGCTATTTCAATTATTTTGTTGTATTCTGTTTTGTATTCTTCTGCTGTGAGAAAACATCAGGAAAACAAGAACTATCCACATGGGAACAAATCTTCATTTCAAAAAATAGGAACAAAGTATTCAATTTCGACATCCCCCAGAAAGATTTGTTCAGCAAGTTCCTTGAACCGCCACCAGAGGAGACCTGTGACAAAATATCGTCAGCTACACCAACGAGAACCAGTCGAGAGCCGGCCGATGATAGAGGCAAAGCCTCAGAAACATGTTCCGGAAAAATTTAAAAGTAAGTGTTGTCTAGTGTCTTTAATCGACTCCCTTTAAAGTTAATTTGCATAACAACACTGTTTTCAACACTTCCAAGAAAAGACATTTATGTCTATTGCATGCTCCAACTGGCACTACTTGTAATGTCCTGACACACACAGAATGTTTGCCTTTTACACTGCTCTACTTGCCAACTCTGATATTCATGGTCAGCTCATAGCTAGCAACTGTGCTCCTTTCAGACCGACTCACAACTGACAAACTCGCTTTGCCCCTCCAGTGACTCTGCCAGTCACTGTAAACATGTTTCTGGAAATTGGTCAAAGGAATGAAACGTTGTCAGTCAAATGTTCTAAACCCATTGAAATTGAATGGTTTGGAAAACATGCAGTGCACACAACAAATGGGCTACTTCCAACTTTGTGATCTTAGCTAGTGGCTGACTTGGCTAAAAGCAACAAAGTTGGGAGGCACTCACTGCCATGAGCAGGTTGAAGGTTCAAAGCTGGCAGAGAGCAATGAATTTTTTTTTCAGGCATAAAAACCCTTAGCATGGCATTCTTTGAAATGGAAGCAAAACTGGAGGTTCCCTGTCGTAGATTTATGGCACCTAAAAGAACCTCAAGCGTGATAAAGAGGCCTCTGAGCAAAATTAAGCAGTCTTTGATGCCCTACATAGAAATGAGAAGCTGAGAACTACTGCAGTTACATGGCAGTTAGATATAGAAAACTCAATTTTAATTCACACTCATACACATAAATCTTTTTCTAAATATTGTGTTTTGAAATCAGAGGGCCACATAACATGCATTTATGGTAAATCCCCTACGTAGATGTGTGTAATAAGCTTGGGCAAGGACAGGAGTTAGAAATTTGAATGGTATCAGACATGATTAAGGATAAAGGGAAATGCCCAATGTGTAGAGAAGATGACACAGACTGGCATGGTATACAAAGGTATGGAGGGAGCAAATTTGGAAACTAAAATAGAACAACACTTACTTTTAAATTTTTATGGAACATGTTTCAGAGACTTTGCCTCCACCGTCAACCAGTCTGGTTCTCAGTCGATGGCCGGTTGAGGATGGAGGCAAAGTCTCTGAAACATGTTCCGGAAAAATTTAAAAGTAGTAGTAGTAGTAGTAGTAGTAGTAGTTTTATTCATCCGTTAAGTCAATACAATGACATTGGATACGTCAATACAAATATTTAGAACAATATAAATAATATAAGTATAAAAATAAAAAATAAGTTGCATCAAGTGTAATTAATAAGATCTAAGCTTGAACTCATAAATATATATAGTTGCATGGCTCTACAACTACACAGCATTTAAAATGCATCACAAATATATACAATTATATGGCCAGCTACAGTGTATCTAGAAATTCACTTATATCATAATATGAATCACTTAATAAAATTTCTTTCAACGATAGTTTGAAACACCTCATGGATTTTATGTTTTTCAGATTGGCCGGTAGTTTATTATACAGAGTGTGACTGCTGAATATCTAACTCCTTTGGAATAAAGTGTAGTTCTATGTGTTATTGTTCTTAAGTCTGTTTTACCTCTGGTGTTATGATGATGTATTTGATTATTTGTGGTGAAATTTTCAAGGTTTTGTTTTGTATAACATAGCAAACAGTATATATACAGACTTCACTTATATCATAATATGAATCACTTAATAAAATTTCTTTCAACGATAGTTTGAAACACCTCATGGATTTTATGTTTTTCAGATTGGCCGGTAGTTTATTATACAGAGTGTGACTGCTGAATATCTAACTCCTTTGGAATAAAGTGTAGTTCTATGTGTTATTGTTCTTAAGTCTGTTTTACCTCTGGTGTTATGATGATGTATTTGATTATTTGTGGTGAAATTTTCAAGGTTTTGTTTTGTATAACATAGCAAACAGTATATATACAGACTGGGCAGAGTCAAGATTTTCAACTCCTTAAAGAAGTTCCTGCAGGAGTCATATTTTTTTCCTGACATTAGGCATCTAACAATCCTTTTTTGTACTTTAAAAACCAAGTGACTGTCTTTACTATCCCCCCAAAACATAATGCCATACCTCATTAGACTTTCTGCATATGCAAAATATAAGGTTCTCATGTCACTTGCATACAACTCATTTTTTATTACTCTTAATGAGAAGTAGAATTTATTTAACTTTATTACTAGATATTTTATGTGTGCTTCCCAGTCTAAATGCTGATCTATCCATACTCCCAGAAAATTTGCTTCTGTCTTATAAGAAACACATGCACCATACAACTTGATGTCAGGTTTGCCAACATTTTTATTTTGTTTGTGACGAAATGATATTGCTGAAGATTTGTTTGTATTAATAATCAATTTGTTTTCAGCAAACCAAGTTTCAATTTTACTGGTTATGTGCTTTGCATTTTCATTTCCCTTTATTATAACATTTGTGTCGTCAGCAAACATAGTTACTCGAGTTGGATTTAAATAATTTGGGAAGTCGTTTATGAATATTAAAAAGAGGACGGGTCCTAGTATGGATCCCTGGGGAACTCCATATTTAATTTTTTTAATTTTTGAATAGTGATTACGTATGACATTCCGCTCATCGACATTTGTGATTTCCACTATTTGTTTCCGACTTTTTAAATATGATTGGAACTAAGTGTTATTTAGTGTCATTAATCGACTCCCTTTAAATTTAATTTATTATAACAACACTGTTTTCAACACTTCCAAGAAACGAATTGTAAAAGTAGAAGAGTTTTTGAAAGGGGAAGAGGTATTGCTCATCAGGAAAATATTGTCTGTAAAAGGAGAAAATAATATAATAAGCACAGGAGATTGTTTGGGGTAAGTCAGAGAGAACAGGTTAAGAATGATTAAGGTTGAACAAACTGACTATGTGTATTGAGACTGTAAATTAAACAAGGCAAGCAGGTAGCAAGGGTACATTGGGAGTGAATGGTAATGTATTTATGAAAGTACATGAGCATTTATGAAGAATGATGAAAAATAAATATTCTATTCTAATTTAGCACAGATGGGGACTTCAGTAGCCTGCCTATGGGCTCTTTTGGAGGTAGTCAATGCAAGAGTATACAGTCCGTAACAATTCCAGAAAAAGTAGCAGCAACACTACAGTAGACTGGGAAGCCTGGGGAGGCAAAGGTTCACATAGAGCATCTTTTCTACTTTTGATACAGTGCCAAAGACACCTTTCAACTTAGATCAATTCTGAAAGAACCAAGTGGATGAGGGGATAATTAAGTAGAGAATCAGGACATTTGGAGCATGCAGTGAAACCTTCCATTATTTGTGTAGTGAAGGTAGCCATGAGAATCAAACTGATATTGCTGCCTGAGCCACATCTATACAGACCTCTTGCACTACAAAATAGTGTTCAAATAATTATACTTTGAGAGGAGCATACACAAACATAAGTATGTATGAAAGTAATGAGTCGGTAATTCAAACACAAACATCACTTGTGTTTGAATTACCGACTCATTACTTTCAAATGTTAAATACATCACTGTTTCTAACCTTTCGCTTCAAATAATATGCATGTATTATGATATTTAACTTACCCTAAGCAAGTTTTCCACAAATGTAGATTTTAGTTGACTATCTTTGGCTTCTGCAGCTTTCAGTTGTCCTCTAATTTGAAATGTTATGTTTGGATTTCCACCCAGAGTATTTGTAACTGAGGTAATTAGTCTAAATAATTCTGTGAACAGGAATGCATCATTTTGTCACAATAATACTGATAATACTGATAATGATGATATTTATTTACTTATAAATGTCATACAATGTTTCAAGTTTCGTAAAGTTCTGCACAATTTATAAACAATTCATATGTCTATAAAAGAATTTCAGTCAGCAGTAGCATTTCATCTTTGAAATAAAAATTATGACATTGATCCAAATCCAAAATTATTAAAAGGAGTGAGAAAGCAAAATAAACTAACAACATGGGAGAACATATTCATATGGAAAAATAAGGACAGAGTACTGAACTTTGAAATCCCACCAGTAGATAATTTGATAAAGAAGTTCATAGTTCCACCACCAGAGAGAGGAGAGCATACAACAATGGATGCTAGTTGGAGAGAGGCTGAAAATGGAGGCAAATAGCCTTTGCAACTAGTCCCTCAATAATATAAAAAAAGTAAGTGACGAGTGTCAATAAACCGTCTACAAATAGTTTTTACAATTAATTTTGACATCACTGTTACTAAATTCCTCCAAACACACATAACTATATACTGGCCTTAAATTACACTCTTCCCCTGTGATGAAAGGACAGAATTTTAAAAAATGACAATGTTTAATGTCATCGTTAATTATTTTCTTGTAATGATTTATGCCTTTGTTTTACACTACTACTTACCTGGTGCATGTCCAGTCTCGACATATCTAGACGCCAAATCCAGTATATGTGGTAGCTCCTTATCCAAATCTGTTTGTGGATCTTCAAAAAGATTGTACACCTTAAAACAAAAACATCAAATTCAATCAGTAGACAGTCAATTGCAGGGATTATTTCCTATTTTCCTCAAAATCTAGAGGCATGAATGAGGGATCTAAAAGCAATTAAAATTGAGACCCCTCAGAATGACTATTGCACATGATGACGAGGAATGTTTCAACAAGATAAGCACTGATTAGTGTCAGTAGTGTAGTACACAGTGAGTTTATCAATCTGTACACTCTGATACTTACCACTACACTAACTGCTTTCTCCTTCTTGTATTGGATTTGGTTCTCATCCTCAGTTTGAATTGTCAAGTAGGTTTTGTACCCATCATTTGGATTACCCGGACTCAACATTAGATTTGTGTGATTCGGACTTTTCATGTGTGACAGAAGCATTTCTGTAACATTGACAGGTCAAACCATTTTAATGTTCTTTCTGCATTCTACCAACTATTTCTGACATAAACTGTGCCCTTATTGGTTTTTCATTTTCGTTTGGGTTTTCTTTTGTTCTTATTTTTTAGTTAAGCATTTCCTAACCATGAAAGGGTGAAATCGGTTAAATGAAGCTCAAATGAGCCTAGGAAACATGGAACTTATAAGTTACTTAAGAAAGTAGATGGGGGTTTTATTACTCAAATGCAGATGAAGGCTTACCATTAGAGACTGGACGATAAGCACTTAAAAAGTTCAAAATGGGCAGACAAGTGAGGCACTAAAACAGAGAAAGTACATGCTAAAATCTTCAGAGCTCAAATTCTCAGGAAACAAGCCAGGTGAAAAGACAGTTAGAAATAGACATTTCAGGAGTGTACATCACCCCCATCATCAGGATATTTTAAGAAATGATATAACCAAAAAATAGATATAACACAAATATCAACCAAGACAAAATGGCGGTGGCGGTGTTGGCAGTAAACTAAATGTACAAAAGAGTAATGTGTTTTTCTCAGGTCCAGAAATGGAAAATAAAGTTGGCAAAAGTCCTGTTAGGTTTCACAGTAGGCAGCCAGCACAAAGCATACTGAAGACGGCTCCAGGTCCAACACAGTCTACACTACACAGTACTGTAAGCAATTACTCATGAAGCCCAGCATTTTCCAAAATATTTTGAAGTGGTAAAATTACTTTCAGGAACAAATAGATAGATTCTGATAGAGAAGAATTTGGGTGTTTTCTTGGCCTGCTTATACTTGCAGGAGTGTGCAGGGGTCACAATCAAGGCATAGGGAATTTATGAAGCAAAGAGCATGGCTGACCTATCTTCAATGGTTCTATGGCTATGAAATATCACGCTGTATTTGGTTCAATGATGCACAGCAGTTTTTTTTTTTTTAAATTTACGTCCTCCAATGTTAAGTCATATCGGACAGTGAATGAACAGGTGAAATGATGCTCAAATGAGTCCAAGGTTCATAGAGCTTAGAGTTACCCGACATTCATCTTTCAGGATAAGAGAAAATGCCGGACAAAATCTTATCCAGGTAACTCACCAAGATTCAAACTCAGGACCTCTTAACCATGAGGCAGACATGCTACCATCTACGATACCGAGGCGGACATGAACAGCAGTGGTGACAGAATCGGAGTCTATAAGGTAAAATTTGAACAGTGGGTAAGCACATTACATGATGCATATGAACCATATGAGAATATTACAGCAGATGAACAACTTGTAACTTTTAGGGGCAGGTGTTGCTTTACAACAATACATCTCCTCAAAACACGGAAAGTATGGCATCAAGATATGAGCTGCATGTGACAGCACTAATTACTATGTTACAAACCTGCAGGTGTACACAGAAAAGGGTGAACTTCAGCCCAGAGAAATAAATCAGAGGAAAAGAGAAGTACTAGATTACGCAGAACATTTCTCCACTAGTTGTAGAAATATCACAACATATATAAATAACCCAAATAAATAAATAACCCAACTTTCTATTTGGAGGAGAACTGCTGGCAACATTAAGCAAGAAACTCAAAAGGAAAATAGAAACCTCACAAAACAATTCACTAAGAATAATAACAGGAGCTGTGAAAACAACACCAATTGCCATACTACAGAGCTTCACAAAAATACGGCCATAGAACTGGAACATGAACTAAAGGCAATTACCCTAGCACAAAAACTGCTAGTTAACAAAAATAGACACAAGTGGTATCACACAGCAGATAATATAAGCAATCTAAAAACCCAAACAAGCTTCAGAACATACATCAATAACTCAAAACACAAGAACATAATAACAAATAAAACAACAATAGAGGAAACAAGCCCAACAGAATATATTGACATACTTTATAAGAATGACCTGTTATATACAATACATAAGCAAAACAATTTACCAGATGAAATGAGAGCAATACAAATAGCCACAGAAAATGAAAGATATCCAGAAAAAGAATGGCTCCGAATATATACAGATGGATCCTTTATTAACAAACAAGATGCTGGTGCAGGAGTATACTGCAAACATTTTGCACAGTATCTAACACTAGACGAAACTTCAAACCATTATGATGGAGAACTAACAGCCATAAAAGCAGCACTGCAGAATGTCCTGTACAGACCATACATAAAGCAAAACATAGTTATCTTAACAGATTCAAAATCAGTCATAGATGGGATTGTAAATTATAAAAACAAAACAAGAAACAGAATAGGAAAAGGAATATTTCTAAACTTATCAAAAGCGTTCGACTCAGTTTCTCATGAACTTCTATTAAGTAAACTCAGAAATATGGAATAAGAGGTAAAGTGCACGAACTCATAGCATCATACTTGAAAAATCATCAACAATATATCGAAATATATTGGAATCAAGGGAAAATTAGTCAGGCAGTTAAATCAAACTATGGTGTGGTAAGAACGGGAGTTCTTCAGGGTTCAGTATTGGGTCCCCTATTATTCTTACTCTATGTAAATGACATACAAACCCCAAAAGAATGTAGTTTAAAATCATATGCAGATGACACATCTCTATTGTGCAGACAAAACTTTCAAACAACTAGAAGAAAAGGCCTCCGCATCATTAACCCATGTAGCAAACTATCTGAAATACTCAAAACTGCACATGAATTGTGACAAAACAAAATATATATTATTTGAACTGTGGGACAGCAACGATCAGGATTTAGTCATCAGCACGAATAACACAGTTGTTGAAGAAATATCATCCACAAAATTCTATTGATAAAAAGCTATCATACAACATCCATATAGAAATGCTAAGTAAAAAATTATGTACTAACTTATATTTACTAAGGAAATTATCACCATATCTAGAAAGTGACACACTAAAAATGGTATATTATGGCTTAATTCATTCACATATCACATATGGTATTGAAATATGGGGAGCTACCAGCCAGTTAAACTTAAATAAGATCCTAATTTTGCAGAAAAAAAGTCTAAGGTGCCTCTTCAGCCTGTCAAGTCGCCATTCAGTAAAGGAAATTTTTAGACGACAATGTATACTAACCGTGGTATCATTGTTTGTGTATAAGGTTTTCGTACTTGTTAGGACTAACAGTAAATTCACATCACTAAACAAGGAACATATCGTTATAACACTAGAGGAATAAACAACTATCATAGGGAATATAAAGCAAAAACCTCTAACAACAAAGACCCATACATTGCAGGTATCATTTTGTATAATAAACTTCCTTCATATATTAAATCAGCACAAGGCAATATATTTAAAAATCTCTTGAAAAAATACCTCATAGATAAATGTTTATACAGCCTAAGTGAATTATAATTGTCTTATATTCTTGTTGTAATTATTATACCTATTTCTTATATATAAATCTCTGTAAAGTTTAAGGGAATTAGAATTGTACTATATTATTATTACTCTATACTGATGTAGTTATTATATACTTACTAGTACTAGGAATATGTAAATATTGTAAAAAATGTGTAAATATTAGCTAAAATAACTCTGTATGCAATAGTTGTACTAATTATGTAACACAATAATTGTTAAGGTTAATGTAAACTCCTCAAACAAAGCTAAATACTCATGTACATACAAAATTGAATCGAGAATATATTGACACATTGCTTCACTCACACTGTTTATTCACAGGACATGTTTCAAGAGCTCTTGCTCCTATCCTCAGCTGATACTCGACTAGTGCAAGTTGTAGTGGTTTCTTCTTTCTCCGTATTGTCAATAGATGGCGTGAGTACTTGTCAAAGATGTCCGGTGGTTGACAAGTACATCATGCCATCTATTGACAATACGGAGAAAGAAGAAACCACTACAACTTGCACTAGTCGAGTATCAGCTGAGGATAGGAGCAAGAGCTCTTGAAACATGTCCTGTGAATAAACAGTGTGAGTGAAGCAATGTGTCAATATATTCTTGATTCAATTTTGTATTAATTTGTGCTTCACTGTCCCTACGCTTCTTTCAAGTTTATACTTTGATTCATGTACATACTTTAGAATGTGACAATGTCTAATGCTTGTAACTTACAAGTTTACAGACAATAAAGATTATTATGATATTATTATCAAAGAAATAAGAAGTTTAATTAAAGCTGTCAAATCAAGAAACCATGTCACCCTGCAATGGATTCCAGCCCACGTTGGACTTTTAGGTAATGAACATGCTGACTAAGTAGCAAAAAAAAGGTGCAATTCAAAATATAAAACCCGTAAGACAAACTGAAATTAATAAACAATTACACAACATTAAGCTACATTTGAAAAGACTGCAGAGACTTGATGAAGAAGATAAACTAAAAGACAAGGATTATAAGAACATTGGAGACAAAACTGACATACAAAAACTACCAAGAAAAACTGCAGTGGCCCTATTTAGAATGGAAACTGGCCATGATTGTCTTGCAGAACACCCTTATAAAATACACTGCATACCTACACCCAAATGTACTACTGTAAAGAGGATGTCATCATGAACAAATACCATTTGGACAAATGTAATGGTCTCAAAGTGGGAACCTAAAGGCTTTATATTGGGAAGCTAGGGGGAAATCAACTAATCCCCAGTGCCATTAGTCAACAACAACAACAACAACAACAACAACAACAACAACATAATTTCTTTACAAGTTTGGCTCTTCTTGGAACAATGGTGAATTACGTGTAGAATTTGTTATAGCAAGAGCAAGAACTGCATCAAGCCTCTTTGGATTCCAGGAGTCAGCTACAATAGTCTCCTATTGCCTAAAAAAGGGTAAGATAGTGACACTCCTGTGTACTGTGCATTTGCTGAAGGTGAAGCAGCAAGACCTATTATAGCCCTTGACTATAACACAATTAACAGTAAATCAGGTGTAAACACAATGGACAAATTGGTGAGGATCTACACTATACAACATAAGATAAGAATACAATAATCGCAATAGAGCCGATGATGCAGTCAATGGTTTGCGAAACATATCCTCAATATAGGTGAAGCTGATGTGTAATAAATACAACTCATCTATAATTCAATATATGTTTTGCTTCACTGTGGTGCTCCAATACAGCAATATTTCCATATATGTTAAGAAGATGGCACGAGGTTATCTTTAATAATATTTTGGATATTAATGTTCAAATACTTTCATAATTTTGCTGCAGTTGAATCCTGACTGCAAGAGGAAAACCAACTATAAAAGAAGAGAATTTCTTCTGGAACTGGGGACATCTCTAATACAGAAAAACAGAAGTAGGTACAGCAAAGTTCCTCCTCCTCCAGCTCAAGTGCACAGGGGTGCTTCCTATGTGAATGATCTGTGGATAGAAAGCATGCAGAAAAGTGTAAAAGAGATTTCTCTTTTGTTTGCAAAAATCATTAGTGTTGCTTTGTTTTAAATGTATAAAAATGTTTAATGACGTTTAAGAGAAATGGACAAAAACAATTTGTAAAAGTGCATTACACATAGTTTTCATAATTTTCATTTAGTAATGTTTTCTTTTATATGAGTTCATTACAATAAATGAAATACTACCAACATATCTTGGGGCCATGATGGTACTCAGTGGAAAAAAAGAAAAGAAAAAAAAGTGGAACAAAAATGTCACAATAAGTGAGTCAATGTTACCCAATAATGTATCTTCTTGTCATCTATTATTATTATTATTTACAATTCCTTATAATTGTGTACCTGATTGTGACACGTTGTACACTGTTGTCTGAAAGATGCTATAAGTAAGTGGGAAATTATGCAGTTGTGTAGGATAATCACAGATGAGGTTAAATCTCGTTTTTGCAGAGTAACCTTGAGGTGGTGTGATGGTACACTTGTTGTCAGGAAGTAGATCCACTGGGACATTTGCTTTCAATTTTGTTACTGCCTTTGCTGTTGGATGTCCTGAAACTAAAACACACTATTATGTAACTACAAAACCAAACAATTATAGTTACAAAGAAATACTGTAGACTTTAAGTAATAGTCATATGTTTTGACCATTATCTGATGTATTTGTAAGTAAATTCTCTTTGAATGTCCAAGAGATAAAGGATGAATGACCACTTACCATTTGAGAAAAGTATAAGTTTTGAAAAATTCAGCCAAATAACAAGGAATCTGAGAAATGTTGACTAAATATTAAAAACAAATAAATTTCTGTATAATAATATTTTGTCTATCTCTTACATTTTACTAGTTATATAGAAGTCATTGAGGACGGAGATAACTCCTGAAGACATTCACAGAAAATTTAAGATATACCATTCATTTGGCATAAAATATCTTTAACATATGATATTTTATTTAAAAAATTAAGGACATTTCCAAGAAATAAATTTGGCATTAAATACATTTAAAGAAAAAAAATTCCATACATATCATCCTTTGGCAGATCAAAGATTTATGAAGATAAGAGGATAGGCTGCTAACTTCCAGATCTACATAGAGATGGCGACACTGTGCCAGTTTGATGGATAACAACATATAGTTTAACTCTAGACTATCTTTTATCCATATTTACATGTCAATAGCTTGTTTAGTTTCTGATTGACAGCATTTTAAACAAGACAAGTGTAGAGGTTTCATGAAAATGATTTGGAAAAATGAGCAGTGATTAAATACTTCCATTTGAAAGTCTTAACGTCTAAAGAAATCAAGGAGGAAATGGAAAGTACATTGAAAGACTCTGTTCCTTCATATACAATAATTAAAAGGTTGGTTGTAGAGTTTAAAATGGGACGTACGAGTACTAGTGATGAGCCTCACTCTGTCGCTTCATATACAATAATTAAAAGGTTGGTTGTAGAGTTTAAAATGGGAAGTACGAGTACTAGTGATGAGCCTCGCTCTGTCCCTTCATATACAATAATTAAAAGGTTGGTTGTAGAGTTTAAAATGGGAAGTACGAGTACTAGTGATGAGCCTCGCTCTGGACGTCCTGTGGAAGTCACAACTCCAGACATCATTGAAAAAATTCATTGTTTAGTACTGAAAGACCGCAGTTTGAGATAGCAGAGGATGTAAACATATCAAAAGAATGTGCAGGTAATATTTTGAGTAATGTTTTGGGATTTAACAAGATCTGTGCAAGATGGGTGTCGGTTTGTTGACACCTAATAAAAAGTTGTAAGGAAAACTTTTTGTTAAGAATTTGGAGCTCTACCATAAAAATCCCAGTGAATTTTTGAGATGGCTTATTACCATGGATGAAACTTGGATAAATCACTACACTCCAGAAAGTAAATCACAGTGAAAACAGTAGACTGTGCCAGGTGAACCAACTACAAAAAAGGCAAAGTCAGTTTTGTCAGCTAACAAGGTTATGGCGAGCGTTTTCTGGGCTGCACAGGGAATTATTTTTATTGATTACTTGGAAAAGGGTAAAAGCATCACTGGTGACTACTACACAAGGTTACTGCAATGTTTGAGTAATGAGGTGAAAAGAAAAAGTCCTCATTTGTCAAAGAAAAATTCTTGTTTCTTCACAACAATGCTCCGATACATCGTTCAGTCATTGCAAGGGAAAAATATGCGAATTGAAGTTTGAATTGCTTGATCATCCACCCTATTTGCCAGATCTAGCACCCAGTGATGAACCTCAAAAAATTTGTTGGTGGACAAAGATTTCACAGCAACGAGGAGGACATTGATGCGGTAAACAGCTAATTTGAGGTCAGGTTAAATTGCAATGCAGAGATAATTTAATTAAATTAGAAGACCAATATGACAAATGGAGATTATTGTGAGATCCGGGACTTATCACCGACCCTCATATTCAGCGACGCAGCTGATGATGGGGCTGGGACGGTCCTAAAAACATTGTTGTTTTGATAACTTACATGAGTGAAGTTTCAAGTTTTAAAGTCTTTTACTACCTATATCATTATTTTATCAAACCTTTCATTTTTAAATTCATATGTTCATATGTTCTAAGACCTCTTTGTATTTCTTAGGAAAACTCAGTATTAAATAGTGCAAGGATAAAGTGTTACCTTAGATATGTGGTAAGCGAATTACCTGATACAGTGATGATATATGTTGTATTAGGACGTATAACATTTGGTTTTATAATTAACCTGTCTGTCTCATTGCCATATTCTGTTGTGGCATTGTCAAAATGAAGATCATTGTCCACTGTCCAATGATAATAGCCACTCAAGTCACATAAACATAAACACTTCACTCTAAAGTAAATTATTTCTTCAATGTTTACTGTTTCTGGCTGTCCACAGTTCTTCACACACCTGAAAAATATTATCCAGTTAAATTTTGTCAATTCCTTTTAATATACCACTAGGAATACAACATTTCTGGTCATATGTTTTACAATATAATATTGATGTAATGGTATACTTCCATAGAACTATAGACAAAAAAAGTAAAACTGATAAACAAATTTATAAATTATAATTTATAATTTATAAAAGTGAGTTGGATTAGAAACATTAAAAATCACTAACTAAACAAATAACTGAATATGTTTCAAAGACTAAGGATGTAGTGCTAAAAAAACTTAAAGCAGTAGCTCAAGCAAACCACATCCTGAGCACAGAAATAAAAGACTACATAAAACTAATCAAATTGTGCAGAGAACAGACTTTCTTTTCATTCAACAGCTGTTTCTTTCTGGATTAGGTATGGATAGCCCACTCTTTCCCAATTGGAAGTCATTTTCATCAGCAAACAAGAACTGCAAGACTGCCTGTGTAGCGTATGTACTAGCGTGTCTTCCTCACATTCAAGAGGTTCCAAATTTGAAACACATTCATGGTGAGTTATCTGCATAAGATTTTTTCTTTATTTTCTGTGGGCTTTTCCCTTATCCAGAAAGATGAAGCTCTATGTATGCTGTACTTATATGAACATCATTTCATTCATCGTCTGATATGACTTAAGTTTGGAGGTTTTCTCTTATCCTGAAAGATGAATGTCTGGTAACTCTAAGCTCTATGTATCCTGTACTCATTTGAACGTCATTTCATTCATCGTCCAAAATAACTTAATGTTGGAGGTTTTCTCTTATCCTGAAAGATGAATGTCTGGTAACTCTAAGCTCTATATACCCCGTACTTATATGAACATCATTTCATTCATCGACTGATATGACTTAACGTTGGAGGTTTTCTCTTATCCTGAAAGATGAATGTCTGGTAACTCTAAGCTCTATGTACCCTGTACTTACTTGAACATCATTTCATTCATCGTCCGATATGACTTAACGTTAGAGGTTTTCTCTTATCCTGAAAGATGAATGGTAACTTTAAGCTCTATGTAGCCTGTACTCATTTGAACATCATTTCATTCATCGTCTGATATGACTTAACGTTGGAGGTTATCTCTTATCCTGAAAGGTGAATGTCTGGTAACTCTAAGCTCTATGTATTCTGAAAATCTTAATGCACTAACTATATAGAAGAAGCTGCATGATTGCACATCCAAGAACTTTTTTTTTAAACTGGTTTTTCATTAATGCAGGGTTTGTAAAAAGTGGGTTTAAATAGCATTACACTTAAGGGACTTTAAGCGGAGCTTTCAAAAATTTTGTTAAAAACAGAATTTTGTTAAAAGTAGGTTCATTAAAACAGAATTCTGCTGTACTCTTTTCTTGTATCTTGGATTTCTCGCTCCCTACCTCTCTCTCTCCCCTTCTCCTCCTCTTCCTCCCTCCTCCTCCCTCCTCCTCCCTCCTCCTTCTCCTCGTCCTCCTCCTCCTCCTCCTCCTTCTTCTTCTTCTTCTTCTTCTTCTTCTTCTTCTTCTTCTTCTTCTTCTTCTTCTTCTTCTTCTTCTTCTTCTTCTTCTTCTTCTTCTTCTTCTTCTTCTTCTTCTTCTTCTTCTTCTTCTTCTTCTTCTTCTTCTTCTTCTTCTTCTTCTTCTTCTTCTTCTTCTTCTTCTTCTTCTTCTTCTTCTTCTTCTTCTTCTTCTTCTTCTTCTTCTTCTTCTTCTTCTTCTTCTTCTTCTTCTTCTTCTTCTTCTTCCTCTGTTTGATTTTGTATTTCAAATTTGTATCAAATCTTATATTTGCTTTTGCAACCATCTATGTATGTTGGTGTATTTTTCTTTGCATTTTGAACTGAACATATGTTTGTATGGATGAAATAAAGACAATATAATTTACTAACAATTTTAATATAATCGTTGAACTCTTTATTATTGAGTTATGCTGTCCATACGTAATGCCTTCCTTTGGAAGTGTGTGTGTGTGTGTGTGTGTGTGTGTGTGTGTGTGTGTGTGTGTGTGTGTGTGTGTGTGTGTGTGTGTGTGTGTGTGTGTGTGTGTGTGTGTGCGCTCGCTTATACTGTTACCCAAGCGGTAAACTCACGATGCCGATCAATAAATGAAGGCCGGTGGAGGGAGGGGAGACCACAGGGGTAGCTGAGTCTTCGTTTCCCCCTCCTCCTGCTGCCCGAAGGAGGGCGAAGCTTCCAGAATGTTTTCCCCTCCATAAACGGAAATCTCGAGAAACTTCGGGCCGCCGATCAATAGAAGCGAGGCGACAGTTAGTTGCGTTGAGTGAGTCATGGCGAGAGGAGCATAAGGCGCGCCGAGTGTACTTGGAAAGACGAACTGGCTTAGCTGTAATTGTGTACATTACGAAATTTTAATTGACATTGGAATAAGGTGGAAATAAGGAACATTTTTGAGTGGTGCAATTGAACTTTTTAATTTTGCGAACCCACAAAGTCACAAATGGCGTCAGGAGTGGGATAACGGCCATGGAATCGGCACTGGAAAATATTTTACACAAAATGGAAGAAATGAAGACGGCCAACGACAACATCGCCGAGAAGATGGAAGAAATGAAGGCCGAAATAACAGCGAAGACCGAAGCGGCAAATAACAAACTGGCCGCAGAGCTGAAACAAATAAGGACAGCTAACGATAACCTTATCGAGAAGATGGAAGCCACAAACAACAGCCTGACTGCGAAGATGACCGAATTGACCACGGAGATGAAAGCGGCAAACGAGGCCCTTGCCGTGAAGTTCGAAGAGCAGCTGACCGGCGTGAGAGATGACGTCACAGAGCTCGGCAAGCGGATGGGTCAAGTGGACGAGCGCGTCGAGGATTTGGCAAGCTGCGTTGACGAGCTGGAGGGAAAGGCTGACAGCAACGCAAAGTCCCTGAACGCCATGGTGGAGGACGTCGTCGGCAGGAGGTTAAAGGATTTAAAGGTCGACGCACCGGGACGCGACACAACATCTGCACGCATCAAAGCTCCTAAATATGACGGCGCGTCAACGTTTGAGGTCTTCCGCCGCCAATTCGGCGTAGTGGCCAAGCACAACAGTCACCAGAGGAGGAGGACACACAGTTAATAGCCAGCCTCCAGGGACGGGCCGCGGAAGTCCTAAACGCGGTGCAGACAACGGCGACGCCCAAGGACATCTGGGATGCCCTGGAGAATCGTTTCGGAAACCACCGCTTATTTGCAGCGTACCGCAGCCAGCTAAAGGCAAGGTCACAGCAGTCAGGGGAGACGCTGCAGGAGTTCGCCCTGGCAGTTGAACAACTGGCTAGCAAGGCCCTAGTCGACCTCCCACCAGAGTTCGTATCCCGGGAAGCTGTCTACACATTCGTTGACGGGGTACGAGACACGGAGATTCGTCAGCTCTTAATGCTCGGCGATTATAAAACAATCCATTAAGGATGGAGGCGGCCAAGGTAACAGCTATCCCGTCGTCGAGAACGAGGAGTGTGCGCTACGCCGCAGACAGAAGACCAGCCGAGGGACGCCGGCGAACACCTAGTGGCCTGTGCTGGGAGTGTGGACAGCCCGGGCACCTGCAGAGAGACTGCCCACAACAGGAAGAGCAGCCGGAAGAACGAGTAAGGCCCGGCGTGGAGAGGGGCACGTCGGCACCATCACCACCGTCCCCTCGAGTGACGCTGCGCGTCGTCAGCCGACGGATGGATGACAGCCTCATCGCGGACGGCTGGGTAAGAGGAAAGCCGTGCCGCATGCTGGTGGACACCGGGGCGGCCGTGACCATCATCAGACCTGACGTGGCGAAGGGTTTGCCGACGAGGAAACCGAGCCGACCATACCAGCTTGTGACGGCATCGGGCGACACCATGCCTGTGGAGAAGGAGGCCCTGCTGGAGCTGACCTTGGGACGGAGTGCCGTGCGTCTGTGAGTGTTCGTCGCGAAGGTGGCTGAGGAGGTGATTCTGGGACTGGATGCCCTCAGGAGCCACGAGGCGACGGTCGACGTCGGCAGGAAGGTCCTGCGGCTTAACGGAGAAGAGGTTATACTCCGTCAACCCGAAGAGCGCCTTGGAATCTGCAGGGTCGTCTTGAACGAAGACGTGGTTGTCTCCGCGAGGAGCGAGGTGGTGGTGACGGCGCGACTGGAAGGCCAGAGAACCAGCAACATGATGCTGGACCAGAAGACGCCTGCACGCGGACTGTGTGTAGGCAGGACATTGCTGCCGTGTCGAGGGGAGGTGCCAGTGAGACTGCTAAATCCAACGGACACTGATCACGATGTCCAGGCCGGGACGGGGTTGGGAACGTGCGAGCCCGTGGTGAGCGTAACAGCAATCGACAAGACACAAGAGCCGGTGCCGACGCAACACCTGGGAGCCCGGCTAGAAGGCTTACTGGGGAGGGCGGCCAACCACCTGACCGCAGAACAGCTGGAGAAAGTTCGACAACTGCTGAGACGGTATCAGCGCGTCTTCAGCCAAGGTGATAGTGACTACGGCCGCACGGACAAAGTTCTTCACCGCATCGACACCGGGGATGCCCGGCCTATTCGGCAACCACATAGACGCGTTCCGCTGGCGAAGCAAGGGGCGGTACGAGACATGCTGGAGGACATGAGATCCAGGGGGGTGATTGAAAAGTATGACAGCCCTTGGTGTTCCCCTGTAGTCTTGGTGACGAAGAAGAACGGCGAGCTATGCTTCTGCGTGGACTACAGAAAGCTGAACGCTGTCACCCGGAAGGACTGCTTCCCCTTACCCCGGATTGACGACACCCTGGACACGCTAGCTGGTGCGCAGTGGTTCTCGATACTGGACCTGAAGTCGGGCTACTGGCAGGTAGCTCTAGATCCGAGAGACAAATAGAAGACCGCATTCTCGACAGGCCAAGGGCTCTGGCAGTTCACAGTTATGCCCTTTGGCCTCTGTAACGCACCAGCTACCTTCCAACGCCTCATGGAGTCAGTGATGGGAGGACTGACTTACGACGCCTGCCTGCTATACCTGGACATCATCATCGTCGGTAAAACTTTTGAAGACCATCTCGAGAATCTGAGTAAGGTGCTACAGAGATTGCAGGCGACCAACTTGAAGCTGAACGCGAAGAAGTGCCAGCTCTTCCGCAAGTAGGTGAACTACTTGAGCCACATAGTCTCAGCAACCGGAGTGGCCACAGACCCGGAGAAGACACAGGCTGTGAGAGATTGGCCGCGCCCAAAGGATAAGAAAGATTGCGCAGTTTCCTGGGGCTGTGCAGTTATTACCGACGCTTCATAAAGGGGTTCTCTAACATCGCCAAACCCCTCACCCACCTGACAGAGGAACACCGGCCTTATGTGTGGATGGAGGACGCCGAAGACGTTTTCCAGCACCTAAAGAAGACCCTGTACAGCGCTCCAATTTTGGGATTTCCACAACCAGGTGGAGCCTTCATTGTGGACACCGACGCCAGCGACCATTGCATTGAAGGCGTCCTATCGCAGATCCAGGACGGCCATGAGCGGGTGATAGCCTACTACAACAAGACGCTATCCAAGGCAGAGAAGAACTACTGCGTAACCAGACGAGAGCTACTGGCGGTAGTAAAGACCTTGGAGCACTTCCACAAGTACCTGTGCGGTCAGCTATTCCACTTGAGGACTGACCACTCCTCCCTAATCTGGCTATTGAGCTTTAAGAACCTGGAAGGCCAGACAGCACGTTCGGTTCAGAGGCTGCAGGAGTACGACTTCACCTCGGAACATCGCAGAGGGAAGAGCCACGGTAACGCGGACGCTATGTCCCGAAGACCCTGTCCAGAAGAGTGCGGCCAATGCACAAGAGTGGAGGAGAAGGAGCGTGCCGCAGCAGTTCGAGTAGTCATGGCAGCGCCTGCGGATGGCTGCGATATCGCAGGCCTGAGGAGGGAGCAGCTGGCGGACGCAGACTTGGGGCCACTCTTGAGGGAAGTGGAGGCAGGGACGAGATCAATCTGGGCGCACATCGCACCGAGGAGCGCCACCTACAAGTCGTACTGGGCCCAATGGGACTCGTTGAAGACCAGAGAGGGCGTGTTGTTCTGGGTATGGGAATCACCCGATGGGAAGACGCAGAGAGAACAGTTGGTGCTTCCCCAGAGTAAGGTCCCGGAAGTCTTGGAAGAAGTGCACGCCGGTTCTTTAGGAGGACACCTGGGAGCGAACCGGACGATTGACAAACTACGGCAGCGTTACCACTGGCTGAGGCCCCGAGCAGACGCTGAGAGATGGTGCCGTCAGTGTCACGTGTGCGCGGCGAGTCGCGGCCCCCAGACTAGGAGCCGGGGTCACATGCAACAGTACAACGTCGGAGCGCCATTCGAACGGATCGCCGTTGACATTGCTGGACCGTTCCCAATATCCGACCGAGGCAACAAGTACCTGATGGTGGTCGTGGACTACATCACTAAGTGGCCGGAGGTGTATGCCATCCCGAACCAAGAGGCATGGACAATCACAGACTGCCTCGTGGAGCAAGTGTTTTGCCGATTTGGGGTACCATTAGAGCTGCACAGTGACCAAGGCACCAATTTTGAGTCCAACCTGATGAAGGAGGCACTAGAGAGACTTGGGGTTAACAAGACCCGCACAACACCTCTACATCCCCAGTCGGATGGCATGGTCGAGAGGTACATCAAGACCTTAGGGGAACACTTGAGGAAGGTCGTGGCCAGCCATCAGCGAGACTGGGACGTCAAGGTGCCACTGTTCTTGCTGGCCTACCGCTCGTCAATACACAACACCACGGGGATCACGCCAGCCAGCTTAATGTTCGGCCGAGAGCTACGCCTCCCCTGTGACCTGGCTTCTAGAAGCCCTCCGGGGATGAAACAGCCAGCGACCGAGTATGTGGAGAACCTGGTGGACCACTGCCACGACATGCACGAGATGGCTCGCCAGAACATCCAGAAGGCGAGCGACCGCATGAAAACCCGATAAGACAGGCAAGCCAACAGCCAAGGGTTCCAGCAAGATGACCTGGTCTGGTTGTACCGCCCGACCCGGACCAAGGGACGCTGCCCGAAGCTTCAGCAGCCATGGCAAGGACCGTACCGTGTGGTGAAGAGGATTAATGACATGGTCTACCGCGTCCAGAAGGTGCCCCGAGGAAAGATGTTGGTGGTACACCTGGAATGTCTAGCCCGCTACAATGGTGCTGTTCGGGACGACCAGCCTTGAGAAGGGAGCAGTGTTACCCAAGCGGTAAACTCACGATGCCGATCAATAAATGAAGGCCGTAGGAGGGAGGGGAGACCACAGGGGTAGCTGAGTCTTCGTTTCCCCCTCCTCCTGCTGCCCGAAGGAGGGTGAAGCTTCAAGAATGTTTTTCCCCTCCATAAACGGAAATCTCGAGAAACTTCAGGCCGCCGATCAATACAAGCGAGGCGACAGTTAGTTGCGTTGAGTGAGTCATGGCGAGAGGAGCATAAGGCGCGCCGAGTGTACGTGGAAAGGCGAACTGGCTTAGTTGTAATTGTGTACATTACGAAATTTTAATTGTGACATTGCAGTAAGGTGGAAATAAAGATCATTTTTGAGTGGTGTAATTGAACTTTTTAATTTTACGAACCCACAAAGTCACAATACTCACTCTATTGAGAGAACAGCAGACTTGCCACTGACGACACTGACCGTCTGACTGGCCGAGGATGGGTCAGGAATAATATTGCCTTTGGGATAGTGACCTATGGTTGGTGCATTCTGTAGGTCAACACTCACTGTTACTGTAAAGTTATAAGTGCCCACTTGCAACATGCCCGGCTCCAACATTAAAACACTTCCTGAAATTGAAAGAAACAGAGGAAGCAGTATTTCTCATAGAAGAGTTATATATACTAGCATTACAAGAAAGGAAATGTAGTTGCTCTCTGGCCATAAAATACCTTCTAATTTTAATTTGTAAATTACTCAAATACTAAACAGAATATATAAATAATATACAAATATGCTTGCAAAGAAAGCCTTCACTATTATTAGATTGATTAATTGCATACTAGCCGTGTGCAAGCTATCTATCCTAAGCCTTGACTTTTAACTGTCATGTTGATGTTACTTTTATTATTTTAGTTAATTGATGGAAATTAATTATTTCTTCATACTAGCCATATATACACTAATTGGCATGACAGCAAGCTGGCCATGGTAGCTCAATGGGTTAGAGCGACTGTACAGAAACCAGGAGATCCGTGGTTCAAATCACGGCCATGGCATTGAATTTTTCATGATGAATATCAAAAACTGTAGCCTATATATGGTTAGTATGAAGGAATGATTAATTTCCATCAATTAACTAAAATATGGATGGCAGGGGAGAATATTAGAGTGAGAAGTGGGAGCTGCAAAACCATGGAGTGGAAAGGTTCTGTATAGGGTTGTACATATCAGATCATTAAGTGGCCTGATGTACTGTATATTACTAATACAGGCTATAACTATTTTGTGAAAAAAGGAATGGAGGTTAAAGATAAAGGGGTCTGATGGCGAAGGAGTATTTGTCAAACGGGTTAATCACTTTAAAATTATGACTGAAGAGAACTTAGGCAGTGATAAAGTGTTATGGTGTGTTTTTAAAGCACAACTATGTGTAGGTATTCTTTATAAGCTATCCAATTGTTCCAGGTTTTACAGCCCAAACTTATATGTTAAAATGAGGCAATACATTGATATAGGTAAGAGAAAATCTGCTAATGGATGAACTTAAATGCAAGAATAGGAGAAGAACAAGTAAGAGTCAATTTTAATGATTATACTCAACTAAGATAAAAATATTGTAGCAATGATAAAGTCTATAATAATGTCACATTGGCAATCGTGCTAGTCTGGTGTGGGAAAGTAACACTTGTTCAAGGTCAACTATTGGTTTATGTCTGAAGAAGAAACAAGTTGCATTGAGAAATAAATATGCATTTAAGGAATGCAAGTATATTATCAGTATGCAAAAAGACCTTTTGTAACTAATTCCAGAGGCTACCAATTCCAGAAAGATCTACCACTCCTGGCAGATATATAAAGGCAGTACAAGGCAGACAGTAGTAAGTTGGCTGGTGTAATGTGAGAGCAGTGTGATATGTTCCAAGCTCCATGATAAGTCAGTAAGTGTGGCTCTGGGTGACGGATCACAAAGCGTGTAACTGGCAGCAAAACAGTTTACATGTCATATCAGAATTGTGTTCATAATTGGCATGTAGCTCTGTGTTAGAGATGGACCTGTGTGTGAATCACAAAGATTATAGCAGCACAAATGATGTTTGCTACAAATACTTAAAGGAACATTGTAGAGACATTTTGAAGTATTATTGTAAGTGTGTAAGAGAAAGGCTGATTGTATGTTAGCTTCGAGCTAATGATTTAGTGATGCAGGATATTGCAGACAGAGCTGCAATTACACAAGTTGCATTGCAGTGGGTACCATATTTACTGATGGAAGTTCAACAGTGGTTGTGATATGCATCTTGCCCCAACCACCTTACATAATGGCAATAAACATGGGGTAGGGCATATGGATCAAAACTCAAACATCAGTCTGCAATGTGGCATGCCTCTTCAGCAAGGTGGTACATACAACTGAGGGTCATTGTTGCATATCCTATTATTGTGTGCCACAGGTTTGACATAGTGTTTGGGAGAAGCATCCAGATCTTGTGGACAGTAGAATCATATTGCACAATAACACAACACCACATAAAGGGGAATATGTGCAATGGCATCTGTGTGCTGGAGATAGGAAGAATTGGACTACCCCTGACATCTCATACAAAAGGTAAGGTAACCACTACATGTTAGGCTATTTGCAACACGAGTGGACATTGCCAATGCTGTGACAACAAAACACCTGATTCAAACATGATGCAGCAGATGCTGAAACAGATGGCATTCAATGCTCTCACATCATTGGTTGAGGGCCTGAAACTTGTTAACCAGGCAAAAAGAACACCAGAGGAACATTAAGTTGAAACAAACAGAAAAATCTGCAGTTTCACACCATTTTTGGACAGAAAACCACAACATTGGCCACAACATTAAACTGTTAAAATCTTCAAGTACACCCATAGAATTGAATATTTGGGAAAAAATATTCATAAACAAAAACAGTGATAAAGTTATAAATTTTGAAATCCTGGCATTAAATGAAGTATTAAAACTTAGTGCCCCTAACACCAGATGGCAGAGTGATCGGAGCTCCGTAGTAGTGGAACAAGAGGAATGTTCATTTAGTCACCAAACAGCTGAGGATGAGATCGAATGATCTTGAAAACGTTTCAATTATACAACAAGTAAGTGAAGTTTGAGTGTAAACATAGTGACTCATAAATCAAACTCAAAAATGAAGAATACTTCACTGTTAATAATGCTTCTGCTTTTAATATTTATGTATTTTTCTGTTAAAAAAATATTTCTTTTGAAATCTTGGTATCAAAGTTTTGAGTGGAATACTAACATAATAGAGCATACCCTTATGTTTGTTACTGTGCGTTACCTGTGTAAGTAGATATGGATGTTGGTAACGGAGGACTGCAAGTCCAACAGAATGTGAGATAGTTCATAGCTGTGTCACTAGGTTCATTCTCATCTATAGAGCTTGAAGCATTTATCACAACTGTTTGTTGTACACCCACAGTCTTCTCTGTTCCATCTGCTATCACTGCGCTTATGGCTTTTGGATCAACAGAAAAGTAACACTGAAAATATAAGGGTAGAGGTAAATCAAATCTTCACATTACAGGACATAAAGGAACCCTATATGAAAAAAAAACCACACATTATAATTGTATTAAATTATATAACAAACTCCCCCATTATTTCAAAAAATCACTAATGTAAGAATATTTAGAAAGGAGTTAAAGAAGTCTCTAATACAAAGATGTTTTTACTCTGTAAATGAATACCTGGAAGCTGCACATTAAATATGTGCAATCATGTTTTGTATTTAGTTTTAAATATTCAAGAAGTTTCACGTCCTATTTTAGGTATAAATAGCTGTAAATAGTATCTCCCTATTCTGTTCTATTTGTTCATGTATTTACTGCTAATCTGTACATATCAGTTAATAATTTGTATTTGGTAGTATTGTATTGTTTGAGATGAAACCAATATTTTGTATCAGAAATCTTATGGTGAGTAAATTTGATTTGATTGATTTAGACACTTAGTGCACTGCAGCTAACACTCCCAGGAGAAAGAAGAGAACACAGATAGACAATGGCACCATACTGACAACAACAAGCACCCACGCCATCTGTCTACCATACACCACAAGCTAAAAGATGATAAGGAATAAAGAGAAATTGCATGTGGGTATGAGGGGAAGCCATATACTTTTAATTATCACCTCGTAAAAATAAAGTTAAGTATAGACAGAGTCACACTAAAAAGTTCAAAGCTACAGCCAGGATTGATTGATTGATTAATTAATGTATTTATTTATTTATTTTTATTTGCATCTGTAGACCATGAATTCATGATATAGATTTTGTCATAATTTAACAATATTAACAAATTTACAAATGCATATTTACATTTACAGAGCAGCAGTATACCTGATAAAATAATTGTCTTTTACAAGTAGTATTATGTATTACAGTTGCTTGAGTAAAACTCTTCAATATTGTAAAAACAGTGATCCAATATAAGATTTGTCAATTCACATTTAAAACAATCTACACTAGTAATGCTCTTAAGTGAGTCTGGTAAGACGTTGAATAATTTCAACCCTGTTACAATAAAACTGTCTGCAAATAGTGAAGTATTGTGAGATATCATGCTTAGGTTGAGTCTATTTCAGGTTTTGTAGGAAAGTACATCCGAGTTTGTTTTGAATGAACATTTCTTATGTATAGGCAAGGGGCCTGTTTAAATAGTGTTCTACAACTTGCTTGTCTGGGTACTCTAAAGAGCAATCGTATCGCTTGTTTCTGTAATTTAAATACCCAGATACTATTCCGTGAGCTACCCCAGAATATGATTCCGTAGTTCAAAACTGAGTGGAAATACGAAAAATATATAATTTGTAAGGATTCAAATTTTAAGGTGTTTCTAGTTACTCTTATCATAAACAGTACTTTATTTAATTGTTTTATCAGCTCATCTATATGAGTGTTCCACTTCATGTGTTGGGTAATGGTAATTCCTAGGAATTTAACGCTGCGGGCATATTGCAGTTTTGTACCATCGAATTCAATATCAGGAATCTCAATATTTTTATTCTGTAGGTGGTGGAAACACACTACATTTGTTTTTTTCCTTATTGATTACAAACCTGTTAGCTTCAAACCAGTTGGACAGTTTTTGTATCACACTCTTAGTAACTGTACAGTCATTATTTAATTGACTATACTAGTGTCGTCAGCAAATAACACGACCTCTGCTGTATCAACTTGAGCAAGGAGATCGCTTACATATATAAGAAACAAAATAGGCCCAAGGATGGATCCCTGTGGTATGCCATATTCGTTTGTTAATTTTTCAGATAATTTAACCCCCAATGAGTTTGTACTTTCATTTAGATAGCTAATTTCTACCATTTGCTCTCTGTTCCAATTCAAAGCAGTACCTCTGAAAGTTTATTCAATAAAATACTATGGTCAACGGTGTCAAACGCTTTTGTAAGATCTAAGAAGATACCAATTCCCTTTTTGTATTGATCAAGGCTGGTATATATCAATTTCAAAAATTCCCCTAATGCCGAAGCAGTGGACTTTCCCTCCAAGAAGCCATGCTTCTGTCTACTAATCGTATGTCATCTTTTAAAAAAGGAAAGCAATCTAGCAAGCATAATTTTTTTCTATGATTTTTGAAAATCCTGTTAGCAGAGCAATTGGTCTATAGTTATTTAACTCGTGCTCAGATCCCTTTTTATGTACTGGCTTTACCTTTGCTAATTTTAGCATTTCCGGGAAAACTCCAGTAGTTAGAGATAGATTTGCTATATGGCAAAGGGGTTTGGTTTAAGATTTACAGCATGTTTTGATTAAAGTATCAGGAATTTCATCGAAGCCTTTTGATTTCTTATTTTTCATTTTTTGAATTATTTTTGTTATCTCCTCCTCTGTAGTGGGATATAGGAATATCGATTTTTCTTGGAAAGTTTGGCTGATGCATTCTGACACTTGACCACTATTAGATGAATGAGTGTGTGTCATTTGTTTATAGGAATATCGATTTTTCTTGGAAAGTTTGGCTGATGCATTCTGACACTTGACCACTATTAGATGAATGAGTGTGTGTCATTTGTTTAGCTATGTTCACGAAATAGTTGCTAAACAAATTTGCGACAGTTTCAGCCTCTGTGATGCTTTTACCATTATGGTTAATTGACAATTTCTTAGGTTGTTTGAGATCCTGGCCTGTTTCTTTTTTAATAACTTCCCATACGGCTTTAGATTTATTTGTGGCTAGTTTTAACTGCATATCATTATGTTGCCTTTTGGCAACAGCCAAGACTTTTTTATATATTTTCAAGTATTGCTTACAATAAATCTTTAAACTTACACTGGCATTATTTTCCCTAACCAGATTCCACAGGTGTCTCAACCTTGAAATGTTTATACCCCAGGTAACCCAAGATTTACATTTTTTCGTGATGTTGCATTTCCTTTTTGGTATAGCAACATTTAGATAATATGTAATTGTATTCATAAAATTTTTAAAGGCTATATTCACATTTTTTGTGCTCAGAATATCTTCCCATGACTCCTTCAAAAGCAGCGAATTTGACACATGGATCTCCATGTTTCCGTTCAGTCGGTCTTACCCATTGAGCTACCATGACCAACGTGCTGTTCTAACATTAAATTCTCCATTTGACTCATATTTCCCCGGTAAACCACTAGGGGCTCTCGCATCCGAGATACACCATTTGTGGCGACTTACTATCGTAAGTATTTGAGTCCCAGGCTTCATCATTTAACTCTTATTGTTTTAGTTAACAGATGGAAATTTTTCATTTCTTCACACTAGCTATATATAGGCTAAGGTTTTTGATAGATAGAGTCAAACTAAAAAATTCAATGCCACTGTCGGGACTTGAACGATGGATCTCCTGGTTTCTGTCCAGTCGCTCTTACCCATTTATAATAGCTACTACACAATTATGCATAAGCATGCAATAACAAACAGTCTTACACACAGACTAATCAACATACCCATGGAAAAAGAAGAATATTTCAAAGAACAAAAACCCATACTACACATAGCAGAAGAAAATGGATACAACAAAAGTTTGGTGTTAAAGAAAATTAGAGAAGCTAAACTAAAGAAAACCATTAAGGAAGCAACCACATTTACAAAAGAAAAAGAAAGCAACAGCATATTCAGTGTATCCACATACCACCCAAAAACATTTAATAAATTAAAAAAAAAAAAAAAAAAAAAATTAAGGAACAAAATATCATC
Source organism: Mantis religiosa (assembly GCA_030765055.1). Taxonomy (NCBI): domain Eukaryota; kingdom Metazoa; phylum Arthropoda; class Insecta; order Mantodea; family Mantidae; genus Mantis; species Mantis religiosa. The sequence goes on along the minus strand of CM060958.1, from coordinate 147,205,716 downwards.
TTGGCACCTACTAATAGATACTCAGTTTTAAAATTGCTAAATTCAAAAATAGAAGATAAAATCCCATCAATTAACAGATCCAGAATATAGCAGATAAGTTGTAAGAATTGTGAAAAATGCCACATAGGTTAAACTAAAAGAAACCTAAAAACTAGAGTTAAAGAGCACTTTAGAAAGATGAAAATGAAACAAGAAGAGTTGTTTGGCACTCAGTTGTGTGAGTGATAGCTTCCTCTGCTCAGACCACATTACATGGTACCTGTCACACGACTTCCCACACCTTGAACATTCACATTCATTGTCCAATTGATGGTACTGCTTGTTTCTGCACATCTTGAAATGAAATCCATGGGTTGCGAATCTGGTCATTATGTGACGTAAGTCATACAATGCTTGAGTCCAGTCTCTGAAGACCATTGCATCCTCTTGTAGCTTGGGGTTGAAGGCAATAGATATTTCAGTCTCAGGTCTTCTATGAGTGGCAGTTCTCTGTCAAAGCATACGCAAGATGGGAGCATGTGAATTTGGAGAGATGTAGTGCTCGTTTCCAGTATGTGCTCTTGATTTTCTCTAGTTCGGCCAAATGTTTATGTTTTAGGTGAGGCTATATGTTTTCTAGACTATACGTAACTATTGGTACAATCTTTGCTGAAATATTTTACTGTATGTATTTTTAAAATGCACTACTAGTAGACTTTATATTAATTTGTAACATTTTCAACTATACTGTAATTCATATTCATATTTTTGAAAATATTGCACATAAACTGTATTTTTGACGATGCCATGATTCCAGCTGACTCCTACAGCTAATAAATTATTTGAGGCTGACCCCATAGCTCAGTCGGTAGAGCACCTGTCTACCGTGCTAGGGGTCCTGGGTTCGATTCCCGGCGGTGGGGGTGGGGATTTTTCTACAACCAAGATAATTCCCCATCTTCCCCAGAGTCTGGCAGTATGAATGAGAGTGCGAATGTGTGCATGATCTAATGATTAAAACCCAATTAACAAGAGTTAACACCTTCGACATGTTCCAAAGGAGAACGGCCGCCTATATGACCATTGGAGTTAAAGGTGAGGTATAAATGGAACAAGGGGAAAAAAAAAAAAAAATTACTTGAATCTATCTGAATCTACTAAGTTGGTATAATTGTTAAGTAGTATAATAGAGGCATGTATTTATTTGTAAATATGTGCAAGTTGGTTTTCAACACTTTTGTTTCAAACAACTTTTTCTATGAACAACATTTTCTGAACTAAATAACCTATTTTCTTAGAAAATATGAACATAGTAATTAAATTTTAGGGAGATAAAGGCAAGCTCTAATTGCTGTTGTGGATCTAATGGTTTTAATAACATGATTGATTATGATTTTAAAAAATTATTGGTAATCAATTTTAATCAAAGGATGATACAACTACCTATTGATAAACAAACCTGTTGACCAAAAATAAATGAGTTAATAATAATGATAATGATAATGAAAATGATGATGATGATGATAATAATACTAATACTAATACTAATAATAATAATAATAATAATAATAATAATAATAATAATAATAATAATAATAATAATAATAATAATAATAATAATAATAATAATAATAATAATAATAATAATAATAATAATAATAATAATAACAATAACAATAACAATAACAATAACAATAACAATAACAATAACAATAACAATAACAATAACAATAACAATAACAATAACAATAACAATAATAATAATAATAATAATAATAATAATAATAATAATAATAATAATAATAATAATAATAATAATAATAATAATAATAATAATAATAATAATAATAATAATAATAATAATAATAATAATAATAATAATAATAATAATAATAATAATAATAATAATAATAATAATAATAATAATAATAATAATAATAATAATAATAATAATAATAATAATAATAATAATAATAATAATAATAATAATAATAATAATAATAATAATAATAATAATAATAATAATAATAATAATAATAATAATAATAATAATAATAATAATAATAATAATAATAATAATAATAATAATAATAATAATAATAATAATAATAATAATAATAATAATAATAATAATAATAATAATAATAATAATAATAATAATAATAATAATAATAATAATAATAATAATAATAATAATAATAATAATAATAATAATAATAATAATAATAATAATAATAATAATAATAATAATAATAATAATAATAATAATAATAATAATAATAATAATAATAATAATAATAATAATAATAATAATAATAATAATAATAATAATAATAATAATAATAATAATAATAATAATAATAATAATAATAATAATAATAATAATAATAATAATAATAATAATAATAATAATAATAATAATAATAATAATAATAATAATAATAATAATAATAATAATAATAATTTATTGTCAATAGACTTTGCAGTTTCTGACATTATACATATAAATACATATATAAATACAATTGTTTTTAATTACAAATTAAGGAATAAATTCATGTGGTACAATGATAATTCATTAATACAATACAAACTTTTTGTTAACAAGTACTTGTTCAGAGCACCCTCGAATTGCTTGCCTTTACAAGACCTTAGATGTGCTGGCAATTTTTTGTGAAGCAATAAGCCCATCACATTTGGATCCCTGTCGGAAATATTCTTTTTAAAACTTTGCTTAAAAAAATTGTTCTTGTGCCTAGTGTTATGACTGTGAATATTACAGTATTCGATACAGTAGATCACCATATTCTGTTAAGAAAGTTAAGTTCAGTAGGAATAAGAGGTGTAGCCTATGAATGGTTCAATTCCTACTTAACACACTGTCAACAGGTTGTAGAAATTACAAAAGTAGATGAAAAAACAAATGACTTTCATACCTCACAGTCCCTCAAAAGATCTATAACATATGGTGTTCTGCAAGGATCAATTCTCGGACCAGTACATTTTCTGATAAACATAAATGATCTAGAGTGTTTTATCAAGAATTGTAATTTAACTTCTTTTGCTGATGATACCAGTATTTTTCTAACCGGGCCAAATTTCTGTTCTCTAGATGATAATATAAAACTGGTAACAAATCAACTAATCAAGTGGTTTGAAGCAAATAGATAAGTAATAAATGCAGAAAACTCAGTGGCTATTTCTTTTCAAAATATACATGGTATCCAAAGTAGTGGCCCTAATATAATACTAAATGATAAATATATTGGTTACTCTGAAATCACAAATCTCCTTGGTCTACATCTAGATAAAAATTTGAAGTGGAATATTCACATTAATGAAATTTCTAAAAAACTTAGCAAATTGTGTTTTCCCCTGTTTATACTGTCTAAGGTAATGAACAGAGAAGCACTTTTATCCCTGTACTGTGCATACTTTCACTGTATCATTCCTTATTGTATAATACTATGGGGGAACTGCGAAAAAGCGATTACCATATTTAGATTACAAAAGAGAGCTATACGTACCATACTAAAGGTAAACAAAAGAACTAGTTGCAGAACACTTTTTCAAGAATTAAAAATATTGCCTCTACCTTGCTTGTATATCCAAGAAATAGTAACCTTTGTTAAATTAAATATCCATTTATACTCCTCTAATACACAAACACATAATCATGATACTCGAAGAAAAGAGCAAATAAGTATAATCCCCCATAACACCAGTTTGTTTGGTAAAAGCTTTATATATAATGGACTTTGCCTACCTGAACACCTAAAGAGCATATCTGCACTTCCTAAATTTAAATGCTGTGTGAAAAAGTTCCTGTTAGAACATTGTTTTTATAGTATAGGTGAATTTTTTGAATATGTCAACTACAGATAAATTGTTATTATATTGTACATACAGTTTCTGAATTTTCATTTCTAAACTTGTGTTGTGTATATGTTTATTGTATAATTTTTAGTTATAAGTACTTGACGTGTCCTATATCATGTACCATGATCAAAAGGATGAATAAATACAAATACAAATACTATTTTTAAGATTAAGTTAAGTTAAAAAGACATGCATTTCTATGTTGTAAAACTTTCAGTGTGATGTGGCATAACTCACAGTGCTTTGTTTTGAGCCCTTTTGTCTATCAGAGGGTCTGGCAGCTATCTCGTCCACATACACCTCCAATGCATGTAGACCATACTTTAAACTAAAAGATGGCATTGTAAAACTCGTACCATTTGCTTCAGCTTTGCTGGTGTAAATTTGATTAAGTCCTGAAACATATATAATTGCTTCACTTAGTATATCTGCACTACAGAAACAAAACAAATGTTTTATCAAAGCAGAATTCAGAAAGGCAAATTTCAATTTTCAATTTATTGTCCATGAGATTACAAAATCCAATAGACATATACACAAATAAGCTTTTACAATGAGCACCAATATAAAACTACAAGGAGAGCAACAATACATTACAAATTAATTGATAGAAATTAATCATTCCTCCATACTAGCCGTGAATAGGCTAGTTTTTCTTTAATATTCAATTTTTTTCTACAGAGTAGAAAGCATTTTCTATTAGATACTTTTTAGTTAGAGAGTCAGACTGAAAAATTCAATGCCATAACCAGGATTTGAACTGTGGATCTCCCGGTCTCCGTCCAAATCTTAACCTTCACACTACAGGCACAATAAACCTTACAAGAAATTTCACGACAAGAACAATGGACCAAATGCTCTGGAGCCTCTCTCCTACTCATGCGCCTGCCTCTGGCTTGTGGCAGCAGCACAACAATGCCATACGGTGACAGTATTGACAGTATTAACATAAAGTTAACAAAAGTACAAGCTTCCCTAACATTTGTTTAGAGAACGAATTAATAAGTATTACAGATAAAATTAAACTTCTGAAAGTTTGGGTTGATAGTAATTTTGATAGGGGAATTCATATCACTTTATCAAAAAGATTATGCCACATTTATTCTGCATTATGCACTCTAACATCAACAGTTAATTGAAAAAACTATTTGCAGTCGGTTTTTTGACACTTTGTCATTTACATTTTCATATTATTGAGGGACTAGTTTCGGAAGCCATTGCCTACTGCAATACAGTTCATTAGTGAGCTGATCATAGTCACAACACGTTATGTAGAAAAGGCATGTATACCTACCAGTTGGGTTTGGATATTCTGTCGTCAGTCTATGTAGATGGTAGGAAACAAACAACTCAGAGCTTCCAGAATGTGTTTGTTCACAACCTGGAGTTATGCTGCTTCGGATATTGAGCTTTTTACTCCTTCTTACAGACATTGGATGATGCTTTTCAAGTGAGCTGCAATAAAATAACATTGCTATGTAATATCAACAATCTTCTAATGTCTCCATCTTGACCATAAAAATACAAAATTTAAGTGGAATTCTTTCATTTTATTTCTCAACATACAGTTAACTCTTGATTAACCATGCTAGCAGGTGAAGGGGGGTATACTGTCTTATGTAGTTTGTCAAGGGGAATCTATTGGAAGTTGAGCTTAAATCAGTACAATACTACACAAATGTAATTATTTGTATAGTATTTGTTGCTTCACTGTTACTAGCTTCACTTTTTACGTAATTATATCAGTGCAACTGTTCTGCATGCATTTCTATTACTGAGCAACACAAACACAAGTTTATTTCCTTAAAAATACATCATGCAAATGCTTTCAATCATTGGCAGTGCCTTCCTGACAACATTCAATCATTTGTCAAGGAATGACCTTAATCTCTTCCCAGATTGCAGCTTTCAAGTCATCAATATTGTGGAATTGTCATGAAAAAACTTTGTTCTTGAAATGACCCCAGTGAAAATGTAGGAGCTGAAAGATCAGGTGACCTCACTGGCCATGGGATTGATGTTGCTTTTGTCCAGCACATAATAAGAGTTTACTCGTGTAGAACTAGCCTGTCCACCTATGTTTGGTTCTTGTTACAAGGTCATGTTGGGATTGGAGATTATACAATGCTTCACATAGGAATTGTAGTGGTAAGATTAGAATTGTCGTATACTTAAATAGCTTTTTGCATGATTCTTTTGGATCTTTTTGTGTCATTATCTGGATTACTTTTTTAATTTTAAAAAATGTTTCTCAACATGAAAAGTTTTCCCATAAAATGATTCTGCAAATTTGGTCTGAAGAAGATATACCCTAAATTTGGACTAAATAAAAAATTACTATATTTACAACAAAAGAAGATATAAAATCTTGTTTATTAAATGCTACAAATAAAATTTTGCCACAAAACAAAGAGAACAAAGAACTGAGAACAAAGTATATGAATACTAAGAAGAACTTTGTGAAGAATATTATGGCTGTGGTGGGTATTTTCTTACAAAAGTTACTTATTATATTACACTGTTCCTGCACAGTGACATAGTGTGCTAGGATGTTGTACTTTAGTTCTCTGCCACGGAATCCACACAGGTTTAATTCCACCCTTGGAGTACATTGATTTTAAGTCCCGGGTATAGGCATTTAAGGAGCTACAATAGATGGCAAATCCCAGTCAAGAAAGTCACCTTTCCAACTGGGGTACCAAGATGCTGACCACATCTCCTTCCCATATCAGCTGCATGATGACCCACCTCTACCTTGTGTACGTGGGTATAAGACCAGCAGTCGGGTTGGTAGGCTCTTACAGCATGTATTAAATATTACACTGTGTATTTTACTCCATTTACACCCCAGTAAGATATTTTAAAAAGTCTCTTCATCAACTTTTATTTTAAAGGAGGTTATTCCTTTAAATGTTTTCTTTATGAAGCATTAATTAAGTCAACAGCAAGGACTGAAGGTAATCCAGAGCATTGCTCCATGTTCTCGCAGATAGGTATAGAAGCAGATATTACATATTTGACCAAGGGATAGTCTATTGTACAGTCCTTAGCAAATTTCAGTCCACGTTTGGAGAAAACAGTATTATCACGAGGCAGCAAATACCTACTGTATAGGGACTTAGTCACCACATTCCACCATTCTTGTTGTTTGCCACAAGAGGAGCAAAAAGTTGGAATGTTTAAGGATGATGCAATGAAGCTGGAAGTGTGTCCCCTGTTGCTTACCAATGTTAATGCTTTACAGACCATTCAATTTTGGCAGATCTATTCTATTTTGGCAGAAAATTCAACTTCGACAGTGTTCTATTATTTTGATTCAAGATATTTCAGTTTCCAGAACATTTTTTCCATAACTGGCATCTATGAAAAAGGAGAGAATTTTCATTTGGTTAACAAGCTGAACTACAGTTTTTACTGCATTTACTGGATAGAAACACTGTTTTCCCATTAATGACATGTAACAAACCAATTTCAGTTCCCTGTGCTTTATAACTGCAATGTTGTGAAGGGACATCACAGATACATACCAGCCTATCATGATGACATCTGGAATACACAATTGCGGAGCCATCATTTTAATGGTGAATGTGTGCTCAAACTGCTTAAAGGCACCATTGGACAGTAATACATTTATTTCCCAAACTGGTTTCTCTGGTACCATTGTATTTATTAAAATGTAATTTGTAGGACCTGGAACTAAAGGAGGTTAGATTTAGATTAATGATTTTATCACACATGATGCAGTCTTTATACATTTATCATGTCACTACAATGTTTAACTGTCAATTTAGTTTAGTTTTAGTTTTATTTATCTGCCGTAGGAGTCAACCAGACTCATGGCATTGTCAAAAATACAGTTTATGTACAATAATTTTCAAATATATATATATATATATGAATAACAATATAGATGAAAATATTACAAATTAATATAAAATCTAAAAATTTTTTTACTTATTCACAGGTATTGATGCCAATTAATGCAATGCATTTATTGTCAATAGACTGCAAAGCAGTTTCTGACATTGTCAATTACAATTTCAATTTATATATATAACTTACAATAGTCATGTAAGTTATAGTCATGTTTTTATCAAATCTTGAACACTAAAAATGTAGAACATTTCTTAATAAGTGCCCAACAGAACAAATTCAGTGTACAAAACATTTTGAAACATATAATACAAAAGAAAAACATACAGACAAAAACTGAGGTGTGTACTGGATAACTGCAAAGCATGTGACAACTTTTGCATTAGAAAACTAAAATGAATTTGAACATTAGGCTTAAAAAGCATTTTAGGAACATCAGGAACAAAGAAATAGACAAACTGGCAGTAGCATGCCATTTTTGGAATGAGAATCATGATATAGAACAAGAAATTCATTTATTAAAAAGTGTTCAGGGTCCAACTGTATTAACCAGTGAAAAAAGATATTTATAAAGAAATATGAAGGAGAATTATTCAATTTTGACACTTCCTTTGAAGAGGACCTAAACTTCAAGTTCATCAAGATACCGACAGTAGGAGTTTATTAAATCAAAATTCAACAATCAACATTAGCTGAGGAGGTTAGGAAGGTCCAAACAAAATGTGGTAGGTAAACACTAGCAATATATGGAGCATGGAGTACAAGTCTGTCTTATTATTATTATTATTGTTATTGTTATTGTTGTTGTTGTTATTGTTATTGTTGTTGTTATTGTTGTTATTGTTGTTATTGTTATTATTATTGTTATTTTTATTATTATTATTATTATTATTATTATTATTATTATTATTATTATTATTATTATTATTATTATTATTATTATTATTATTATTATTATTATTATTATTATTATTATTATTATTATTATTATTATTATTATTATTATTATTATTATTATTATTATTATTATTATTATTATTATTATTATTATTATTATTATTATTATTATTATTATTATTATTATTATTATTATTATTATTATTATTATTATTATTATTATTATTATTATTATTATTATTATTATTATTATTATTATTATTATTATTATTATTATTATTATTATTATTATTATTATTATTATTATTATTATTATTATTATTATTATTATTATTATTATTATTATTATTATTATTATTATTATTATTAATTATTATTACTATTACTATGACTATGACTATGACTATGACTATGAAAACATGGGTGAGAAAAGTGAAAAAAAACGCAGTGAAAATTGTGGTGGCTGGTGCAAATGATGTTTATAAAAATGAAGCAAACAGGGCTATAGACGCGCTAAATCAAGTGCTGCAAACAGAGGAAATCAACGAAACCCAAGTAATAGTGGTGAACATTCCAAACAGGTATGATTTAAACTACAATTCTTGCGTTAACAAGGAAATTTGGAAAACAAACAAAAAGGTGAAATTGGTGTGTTCAGTGTTTCCAAATGTAGATGTAGTGGAATTAAGCAACCTAAAACGTGAGTATCATACTAGACATGGCTTACATTTAGATAATAAGGGAAAGAGCTACTTAAGTTCACTCCTCTCAGAAAAAATTAATACCATTGTGGGTAAAAAGCTCTTGTACTTAACTAAGATGGGAGAGTAGATAGTATGCAGTGACAAAATGTAAATTCGTGTTCATCCTATGCCAATAAAATCAGTCCACACAGTAACTCTACCCTTAGAGTATATCACCAAAATACACAGTATGTTTCCAACAAAGCTGAAGTATTAGAAACGGTTTTAGATGACATAAACCCACAGGTTATCATACTTACAGAACATGGCTTAAGGAAGGAGCAAGTACATTTTGTAAAATTTGTAAATTACGATTTAGTTTCCCAATATTGCCGTATAAATTACAGAAGTGGAGGAGTCTTGCTGTTTGCAAGGAAGGATATTATTGTAAATAGGGTAGAGTGGGTAGAAAATGGGAGTGAAGAGATGATTTTTGAAGTAGCTGCTGTTAAACTCAGTACAGAATTAGGGCAAGTACTCATTATTGGCATTTATAGATCCCCTAACTCAAGTGTACATGATTTTCTAATCCATCTAGAAAAAATGCTCTGCAAAATTACATTTAACCAAAATATAATAATCCTCGGTGACTTTAATATAGATGTAGATAATGTAAATCTTAAGGATATCCTCAATAGCTTCAACTTAAAAATTGTTTCTCAGGGCCCCACTAGAATAACAGAGCACTCAATCAGTACAATAGACCACATTATAACGAACCTGAATAACAGTAGATTTTGTACAATAAATAATGAATTTCATGTGTCGGACCATAGGGGTCAAATTATTGATATCTACAATTGTTTCAGCCAAATTAAGGAAAGTGTATATAGGTATGTTAGAGATACGAGAAAACATAACCTAGAAAAACTAAAGGATATTCTGGCAAAAGAGGAATGGACAGAGGTGTACAATGCTAGTGATACACATGAAAAATGGAAGGCTTTCATAAATGCATTTACTCTCCACTTCAATGAAAGTTGCCCTCAGTCCAAAAGAGCACTTAAACATGAAGTAATTAACAAATTAACTCTGCCACTCGAACTTACACATTTAAAAAATAAAATGAAAGCAATGTATGAATTTTTTCAAATGACTAAATTAAATTCTTACTCAGATGCCTATAATAAATATAAAAAACAATACAGGAAAGTGCTGATTAAATTAAAGGCAAAACAAATAGAGGAAAAAATAATTAATTCTGATAATATCACAAAAACAGTATGGGATATTATAAACAAGCGACTCAAATCCCAAATAGGAGAACATTCAAATTTAAGTCTGAACAAGGATGGACAAGTAGTACATGACCCCTCTGAAATCTGTAAATTATTTAACAGCTTCTTTCTAAACATTGGTGACAATACTACAGTTGACATAGGTAGTAAAGAAAAAACTATTATAAACAGCATGTACTTGCATGAGACGGATGCTGAAGAAATAGACAAAGTAATTAGTAGCTTTAAAAACCAACAGTCCTCTGGATGGGATGGCGTATCACCTATAATACTAAAACATTGTAAACAAGAATTGCTGACTATACTGGTGCACTTAATAAATTACTCAATGAACGAGGGCATGTTTCCAGAGGTATTAAAGATTAGCGTGGTACGACCAATTCATAAGAAAGGTTCATATGCAGATGTTAACAATTTCAGACCAATAACTCTAACTTCAGTATTCAGCAAAACGTATGAGAAAGTCTTAATAGCTAGAATAAATAGTTTCTTAATTGCTAATAAAATTCTTAATCATTTTCAGCATGGATACAGAAATAAATTATCGACCATCACAGCTATAGCGGAATATATTCACAAATTGTTGGAACTAAAAGATAAACACAAAAACACAGCTGGAATTTACTTAGACCTCTCCAAAGCTTTTGACTCTGTATCCCATGATCATCTCATCTCAAAATTAGAGTACTATGGCTTCAGAGGACAAATTAATAAACTATTAACATCATATCTTAAAAATCGTTTGCAATGTACAGAAATAACTTGGAAAAAAGGGAATGTTATAAGCCACATTAAATCAGAATATAACTTAGTGAAATCTGGTGTACCACAGGGATCAGTACTAGGACCTATACTTTTTTTGATTTATATTAATGACTTACCTGAACCAGTAAACAGCAAGGTCATCTCATATGCAGATGATACATCTATAATATGTTGGAGTGAAGGAGAAGAAAGCTTAGAAGAAAAAACAACAAATGCAATTGGTGAAATATCTCGGTACTTTCTAAACAATGGACTAAAGTTAAATATAGGAAAAACAAAATTTATGACATTTCAAAGCGATGATCTAAATATAAACATTAATAATATACCTTTGGAACGGGTAAGAAACTTTAAATACATAGAAGATACTCTAACCTACAGTACAAACGTAGACATGGTTTGTAATAAAATGAACTCGGGACTCTACCTATTACGGCAACTAGCAAAATATGGGAATATCAATACTCTTAAAACTGCGTATTATGGCATTATCTTCCCACACTTAACATATGGTATTGAAATTTGGGGGGCAACAAGTAAAACCAATATGGACAGGCTATTAAAAGTACAAAAGAAATGCATACGAACCATGTACAACCTTCGTTTTCAACAAACATGTCGGGATACATTTAAATCACAAAACATCCTAACAGTAGTATCACTCTATGTATTCAAAACCATTATACTTGTAAAAGACCGAAAACAACATAACATCCTCAATAAAGATTGCCATACATATGATACGAGGAGAGCAACTGATTACCATAGGGTGAGCACGAATAAAACTCAAACTAATAAAGATCCATTTAAAATAGGAGCCATATTGTATAATAAATTGCCATCTGTAATTAAGAATACTTCTGACTCAAAATTTAAACTGGTCTTAAAATCATACCTAATTCAAAAATGTTTGTATAGTATAAATAAACTGTAATATATATGTATGTATGTAGTATAAATGAGTTGTATACCTATGTATACAATAAGGTTTGTACGTAAGTTAGGCATTTTGATCTTTTTAAATAACTTATACTTTTGTAAACAACTCTATATTTTGTAAATAACTTATGTATTTTGATCATTTTGTATTTTGACTGTATAGAGATAATTGACAGTGTCAGATGCTCTTGTAAGAGTCTATTGACCGCAATAAATTAAATGACTATGACTATGACTATGACTATGACTATGACTATGACTATGACTATGACTATGACTATGACTATGACTATGACTATGACTATGACTATGACTATGACTATGACTATGACTATGACTATTACTATTACTATTACTATTACTATTACTATTACTATTACTATTACTATTACTATTACTATTACTATTACTATTACTATTACTATTACTATTACTATTACTATTACTATTACTATTACTATTACTATTACTATTATTATTATTATTATTATTATTATTATTATTATTATTATTATTATTATTATTATTATTATTATTATTATTATTATTATTATTATTATTATTATTATTATTATTATTATTATTATTATTATTATTATTATTATTATTATTATTATTATTATTATTATTATTATTATTATTATTATTATTATTATTATTATTATTATTATTATTATTATTATTATTATTATTATTATTATTATTATTATTATTATTATTATTATTATTATTATTATTATTATTATTATTATTATTATTATTATTATTATTATTATTATTATTATTATTATTATTATTATTATTATTATTATTATTATTATTATTATTATTATACTGTACATACAGTTGAATTTTCATTCCAAACTTGTGTTGTATATATGTATATTGTATAATTTTTAGTTATAAGTACTTGACATGTCCTATATCATGTAATATGATCAAAAGGATGAATAAAAACTAACTAACTATAAGTTGATTGTATTTACATTTTCATTAGTGTACTAAGTATACCTAACTTATTAATGGCTGAACAACTAATAATATACATACTTAAAACTTAATTATATTTACATTTCATTTAGCTAAGAATTCCTCTAAAGAGTAAAATACATTTTTAATTAAATAAGTTTGAAGAGCAGTTTTAAATTCTTTATAATTCTCACACTGTTTTATACTAGTAATTAACAGCATGTTAAACAAAATTAATTAATTTATTTTATTAATTATTTAATTAATTTATTTGTTTATTTATTATTTGATGATGATGTGTATATAAGGGGGCTCAGCTACAAGGTCATCAGCAATCTTTAAAAACCAAATCATGCCAATAGTCAGAGATAAATTTAACTATAATCTACAAAAAATCAAAATAAAATGCAAATAAAATAAGCATGCACAATTAGAGGGGAAAAATTATGAGAAACTATAAATAAGAAGTAATAAAATGCCGAAAGGTATAAAAACCGTTTTCTTTATTACACTCTAATAACCTAGCATGAAAAACAATTTTAAAACTACTTGCCACGTAGTGGTTGAATCAATTTACCCCTTTTTTCGGTGTTGGGCCAACACTCTTTTCAGCATATTATGACTTTGTGAGCGTAGAATTAAGAGGCAGAGTTGCAGAAGTTAAAAATCTCCTTTATTTCCGTAGAGATACCCTTTTCAATTCTCACGTAACAACATTACATCACATAATAACACAATCTTCCAAGGTCGATGACAATAACAAGCCGTGACAGCTGATTACATTAGCTCTCATTACAACAACATCTTGTTACACAACTGTCTTTTCAACACAACACTCAGTTGTTCTCTGCTTACTCTGTTTACTACTAACTTTGCGAGCCGTCACGTCCTTAAATACCTAATTCGTAACTCTAGATTGCTCTACAATAAGCCAGAACCCGAACAATCTCTATCAGTCCAGAAATTTCCGGAAGAATAAAGAAACCAAATATTCTATCACATTCCAGAAGCATAACTTAATCTATGCCGGCGAGTCCTTTACCTCAGTTATCTCTGCTTGCCGGCGCTTGTTTACAATAGCCGCGCTATTATTACCTGCTTAGCAAGGCTCATTATTACCATGAAACTTTATCCACCGACTGTTTTTTTATTTGTGCCGAAACTTTTATGCCTGTTGCTGTGACAATATTTATCCTGCCTTCTTTTTTTCCCGACATTCTGGTAGTGAGGGCAGGATCTTCCTGCTCCATATCCTCCACACAGGAGGACCACCTTTCCAACTAAAAATTTCAGTTTAAGAGCCTTGAACTGATCGGAAACTGCAAATGATGATGATTGTCGCCAATCTAAGTTCTCTCCAGATGATTCCTCAGAAGTTGTTCTTGGAGGAAATCAGTGTGGATTTTTACGCTGGCTGGCTGTCTTATTATTTTCTCTAAGGAAGTCAATTCTATCATAAGAGGTCATGAATTTCTTTGGCGATGCATTATATATTACTGGTTCACATGTCATTCTTGAAGTAGATGCTTTTGGGGTTGAGTTGGCTGAAATTTCTTTTTAGGACTGCACTTAGTAGGTGTGCTCACTGTTGTTAGTGCTGGTGTCTGTTGCTTTGGCTTTGGGCGTTTGGCATTAACTCTCTCACCACTCAGAGGCAACCAATCGAGAGATTTAGCTCGAGACCCCAGGATCACCAATCCCATACCTACCGAAGTAGGTCCTGGGGGGATTTATTTGTTTGTTTATTTAGTAATTCATTTATTTGTTTATTTATTCATTCATTCACTCATTCACTCACTTACTCATTTATTTATTTATTCATTTATTTCTTTATTTATTTATTCATTCATTCATTCATTCATTCACTCACTCACTCATTTATTTATTTCTGTTCCTGCCTTCTCTTTGCTGCCGAGTTCCCCATGAGATATGTTGCCATTACATTCTTAAGATAAACACCTTATTGTGGCTAAAGGATTTATCTTCTCAAGAGTTACATCCAAAAGACAAATTTTTGGAAAGTGTTTATGTTTTGCACCATTTCCTGATGATCTAGCTTCAAATAGGATCACTATCTTAAACATGTAAGAAAGTTCAGAAAAACAAGGTCAGTTCAGAACAAACATAGCAATAAAAACTTAAGTACCTATACTTGCTGAACAAAATCTCAGTGGTATGATGGAAAGCTAAGAACATTCTTTTTGAAAACCTCTTAAGTGCTTATCACAAGAAACACCGCAGCACAATAAGTATTAAACTTCAACTCTAAGGAATGACAATAGTGCATGAATAAAAGCTTGCAGATAATGTGCATTGACTCAACTTTTGTAACTAAGTTTTAAACAGTGGATCCTAAATATATTATATTCACAGATTAGTCAAGGTTTCACTTACATGGCTTGATTATAATGCAAAAAAAATTGAGTTGGAATAGTGAAAATCCTGAGGTTGCAGGCAATAATTGGGGAATTGCCATACACTGCGCTGACCAAGTAAGGAAATCCTACAACCTTTGTATGCTGCTTGTTAAATTCAGAGTACATTTGCCAAAGAGAAGTTTCTTATTTCTAGAACAATTCTCATTGCTCGTCCGTTCGTCAGTGAGAGTCGTAGTGCAGTTCACTGTAAGCTGTATTTGTCCTGAGAGTGTCCAACAGTGAATTAAGTACAGCTGTAATGTGCTAGAGATACTCACCATCCAACTTTGGTCGTAAAGGAGTTACAGCATACAGATCAGTAGATTCTACAAGTGGCTTCAGCTCAGCAGAGTCAACTGGTGAGTTGGAAATATTGAATTCCTTCTCATCTATTCTGATATTATAGTTTAGTAAGGAACCCAACTCTCCATCAAATTTCACTAGTAGCAAAAATGGTGTATCATATGTTGGTTCAGGATTAAATAATACTTCAGGTCTTGACATCGTCTTCATCATAGGAGCTAAACAAAACATATGCAATTATCATATATGTACTTAAAAATGATTTTGCAATTTTCTTAATTTAAGCAGTTATCTGAATTACATCCCATTATTGTAATAAATACATCCTGCAAACACTTTAGGGAACTGAAATACCAGTCAAATGACATAAATTTTAATCTTATAAATATATTGTTTCTAAGAAATCACAATGAATAAATCCTGTTGTATTCCATTCACATCCTCTATCGCTTATTAGCTATCCTTACCAAAGTTAGTTGTTTATCTCCTCCATTTTAATTAAGGTAAATCTTTAGCTACATCAGTTTCTGTTATAGATACAAAGGGAACAATGATAGTTATATTTTAATGACTATGTGTTATATCCTGGCCTTTCCATGTAATCACAAGAAACAAAGAAACAAACAGGACTTGAAAAGAATGGTCCTGCACCATACCATGGCAGGCTAGAGCGTTGTGTTGGTTCCCTGCCCTAGCAGGGGGGGGGGGGGGGGGTACACATTTTAAGTCTTGGATATACAAGTTTTTTTTTTTTTTTTTTAAATTATGTCCTCCAACATTTAGTCATATCGGACGATGAATGAAATGGATGAAATGATGCTCAATGCGTCTAGGGTCCATGGAGCTTAGAGTTACCCAACATTCGTCTTTTAGGATAAGGGAAAACCCCGGAAAAACCTTATCCAGGTAACTCACCCTGACCGAGATTCGAACTCGGGACCTCTTGGATATACAAGGGTCATCGTGATAACAGTCAGAGAACTTTTTGAAATCAATTGTTACTGGAGATGAAACTTGGATCCAATACGACACACTGGAAACAAAATGACAATCACAACAATGGAGACATCTTCAAACAACATCAATGCGGCAACATTTTATGAAGAGGGTATTGCAAAGCTTGTCCACAGATGTCTCAATCTTTTTGGTGAGTGTGTTGAAAAGTAACCCTAAGTGTACGAAACTTTTGGTAATAAAATAATTGTTTTGTATGAACTTGTCTTTTATTTATAGCCTATCACAGGTTAAAAAAAATGGCTCTTGTAGATGATAATGATGATGACGATGATTTGTATGTAGGGGCGCTCAACTACTCAGTCATCAGCGCCCTCACAAAAACTAAATCATGCCAATAGCAGGGATAAATTACTCAAAATTAAAAAGAAAAAATCAAAACAAAATGACAATAAAATAAATAAGCCCAAATGAGGAAAAATCCATTAAAAACCAATAATTAATAATAAAATACCAAAAGGCATAAAAAAACCGTTTTTTACCTGCCCAGTGGTGGTCGAATCAATTTGTTCCTTTTCTTAGGGGCTGGGCTAGCATTTCCCGTATGTTTATCGTGCCTTTTTCTCACTGTCATTTTGAAAGTGAGGACAGGATCTTCCAGGTCCACATCCGCAATGGAGGAGGACCGCTTTCCTACTGGTAACTTTGATCTAAGTCTCTCGAAACGATTGGAAACTGCAACTGGAGAACATGAAAGCCGCCAATCTGAGTCCTCTCCGGATGATTTCTCAGATGTCACCGGAGGAGATGGTCATGGAATTTTACACTGGTTTTTCTTGGTACTAGCCTTCTTATTCTCCCTGAGGAGAATACATGAAGTCTTGAACTTTCTGGACGATGCATTATACATTACTGGTAAACATATTCTTGAGAGAGAAGCTTTCTGCGGTTTCTTGGCTGGAACATTCTTCATAGGACTGGACTTGGTAGGTGTGCTGACTGTTGTTCATGCTGGTTTCTGCTGTTTAGGCAATGATCTGGGTGTAATTGTTCTTTTGGATATTACTGCCCCGTTTATGTAGCTAGTTTGTGTTGTGATTTCACGTCTAGGTACTGGCACAGCTGCAACTGCACTGTAACGATCCTAGGGACAGAAGGCTGATGAATACACAAGAGTTTCTGGGCTTCCACGAAGGACACCTTCTCTCTTACCTGGATCTCTTGGATCACCTTTTCCTCCATAAAATGCGGGCATTGTCTGCAATTAGGTGAATGATTTCCACTGCAGTTAACACATTTTGTAGGTGAAGTACATGCACTATCATGCTTAACTTCCCCACAGTCATTGCAAGTAGCAACTCCATTACAAGAATCACTCGTGTGGCCAAAGCACTGGCATTTCTAACACTTCAATATCTTCATACCCTGCCTTAATCCTCTGCAGGAAATCTACCCGATAAAAGGTAAGAAACAGGGTACGAGTGTGCACTAGTTCACCTTGTACTTTGCAGTGAACTCGATACACATTTGTACACCTTCTTCCACCAAGTTTTCCTGAATCTCCTCATTGGACATATCATCCAATGTGGTGGTGTTTACAACACCACGTGAAAAGTTTAGAGTCCTATGCAATTCAGTGCGCACTGGAAAGCTCGCAAGTATATTGGCTTTAAACATTTTTGCAGCCTGTGTCGGTGAAACAGCTGTGAAACAGCTTCGACCAGGAGCATGCCATTGTGAGATTGAGTAAATGATTTTACAGGATCAGCATTATTATCTAGACCCTTCTGAATAATAAATGGGTTCATGGTAGTAAATTTTCGACCTTCCTCAGTTCTAAAAATAACCAAATAGCGAGGACCATAAGACACAGCTATTTCCTCTCCACTTTTCTTATCATTTTTGTCGGTTTTATCAGTTTCCATAGCGACAATATCCTATACCATTGCAAACGTCTCCGATAGCGTGCTCACACCCTGGGCACCACCCTGGCTTAGGTGAGAGTCCTGGCCTGGACCTTGCTCACCTCAGGGTCTCACCTCCCAATGTATAGACAGAGGGACCCAACCGCTTTCAGGAGTGTAACAGCTCATGCAATGGCCCCTCCCTGGTAACGAACACAGTCCTACATGATAACCAGGGCCTGGAAGTTACACATTACCCAGTCACCCCTGCACTTTCCAATCCGCCAACCCGTGCTAGGTTATCCGTCAGACGTATGTTCAGGGAGATTAGGGTCAAACACGGATGTGGACCTTGTTTGGGCGTTTGGCATTAGCTCTCTCACCACTCTGAGGCACACAATTGAGAGATTTGGCTCAGGACCCCAGGATCGCCAATTCCCATATCTACCTCAGTAGGCCCCTGGGGGATGGCCCTTGTAGGACCAGTGTCCACTCAGCATCTCAAGGAAATTGAGGAGCTATACTAAGTAGCTAAACCCTGGTCTAGAAAACAAGCTTTCTAGCTGGGGATGTCATGATGCTGACCACATCTCCTCCCCGTATTGGTTGATCATTCACCTCTGCCTTGCATATGCAGGCTTGAGGCTGGTATTTGGGTTGGCAGGCTGTTATGCCATGGATTACTTGAAAAGAGTGACAAAGCATTGATCAATATGAAACACAAATAAAATATCTCTTGGAAATGGCTTATATCAGTAAAAAGTTATTCAAAATGAATTGTGTGCCTTAAAGAGATTTACAGTTTTGAGAGAATATTTTGACATACAAAGTTTAGACACTTTCACTTATCACTTAATATACATCAGTTTTACAAGATTATGCAACATTTTTTAATAATTTCACATTCAAATTTCAAATAAACTACAAAATCTGGCATTTATCAATAAGTATTTAGACTGCAACTGAGTTTACATTGGAAAAACCAAATATAATTTAGAGACCACAATTAAGGAACATTTTAGAAGTATTAGGTATAAACAGACTGATAAATCAGCTGTGTCATTTAGCCATGAAATAAATCCAGAAGTTATATTATGAAAACAAATACTTGGATATGGTTTGAGAGAATAGAAATTGTGTAGTATCAATTGATTCTATACATAAATTTGTTTTACTTCCAGTATATGTCAATAAGATAGCAAACAGTCCATCACCTAGAAGCAATAGTTAAAACAGGAGCAGAGGATACAATTGAATGAATTGGAAACTAGTCCTGTGAACTGTGAAGAATTTATAGTCTCTTGCAAAGATAAGTGAAGTTTGTAATAAATTATTACATTTTTATTGTATTATTTTAATTGCTTCACTGCTTTTAGCTCCAGTTGTAATTATTGTCAACCACTTCACTGTTTCTTATTTCCATAATGATTTTTCTGCTAACATGCGGACTGATACTGTCCATCATGATAAGTGCAAGTCTGCAGGAACATTATCTGACTATGCTTAACCTTCTTTCTCATGAGAGTTTAAGTTAGTAACACTTCTTTAATTAATGGTTTTGAATAGATTTTATATAAAAAAAAGGATAGAAAAGTTTAAATATGAAAAAATGTAAATGATATTTGTATCCTTAGAAAGGTAAAATATTATAATTTTACAATTTTACTTATCATCCTTGGGCAAATAAATCAAAAATGTTTAAAAAATTTGATATACTGGTGCTTTAACATAAATACAGCATAAAAAAATCCACTACATTTTTCTAAAACAGATAACATTTCAGACAATAAAACATCTGGCTTTATCAATTTAACTGTTTAGATTGCGATCAGATTTACATTGGAAAGATCAAACGTAATTTGGATATGAGAATGAAGGAACATTTCAGAAATATTAAATATAAACAGATTAACAAGCCAGCAGTGACAGAACACCTTTGGTCATTTAACCATGAAATAATTCAAAAGTTTAAAGCAATTGAATGGACTGATAGATTTAATGTTTTGGGAGGAAATATTTATTTTGAAAAATAAAAACTGCATGATGAATTTTGAAATACTGCAAATAGATTTGGTCAATAACTTTATGTAGGCCCCAGTAGAAGGTAGTAAGATAGGAACCATCCGTCACCTACTCGAAGTGACTAAAGAGTTAATCAGTCTAGTGGCTGAGGCTGTGATGAAACTATCACAAAACTGGTCCCAGAGGATTCAACAATTTTAAAAAAGATCTAAGCTTAGGTTAATTAAGACCATAACTTACAGCTATCACAATGCTTATGATTCACTATTTATATAAAATTAGGCTTCTTATTCACATGAGACTAGGTGAAGAATCATGCTTTACTTAATGATGCTTATGATTCACTATTTAAATCAGT
The DNA here is from genome assembly GCA_030765055.1 of Mantis religiosa. Classification (NCBI taxonomy): domain Eukaryota; kingdom Metazoa; phylum Arthropoda; class Insecta; order Mantodea; family Mantidae; genus Mantis; species Mantis religiosa. The sequence goes on along the minus strand of CM060958.1, from coordinate 147,184,476 downwards.
TTAAGTTTGTGATTCATGTGTGGTTAGGTTAGTTTTAGCTTTTCTACATACACATACTCCAAAAAGTATTCGTCTAATCATAGCACATAGAATATAACAAGCAGAATCAGAAAAATATAGATAAGAAATAAACAATAACTATTTCCTTACATCGGTTGATATCTAGATTTAAAAATAAAACACAATTTGGGTTCATATATTGCTTAATTAGTGAAAAGTTTTATGTTATTTAAAATCATGTCCCATTTGATGTCAAACAAGTATTCGTCTAGTAAACAAGATCCCAGGTATGGTGCCTCGCCCTTCACTTTTCTTATGCAGTTGTGTTTCATCGTGACAGTTCCATCTCTGTTTTCAAAGCCTTTGACTGCTATTTAAGTAATATTGGTCGAAAACATCGTGAAACTACAAAAGAAGAGGGAGAAATTTGCATCAGGTTATTTAAAAAAGGAAAATATTTTCAAGAAATTGGAGAAACCATTGGAAGACCTACCAGTACAATAAATACTATTATATGCAGGTTTGATCAGAACTAAACTTACGAAAATCAATCAAGAAGTGGTCATGCTGCAGTTCTATCCGAGATGGAGAAACGACAGTTACTTAGAGAAGTCAAGAAATATCCTAAACTGATTGCTCCAAAACTTGCTACTGCAGTTCAAACACACACAGTCCGTTTCAGCACAAACTATAAGAAACTATGGAAAAATAAGGATCGCATAAGCAACTTTGAAATCCCACCAGTAGATAATCTGACAAAAAGGTTCATAGTTCCACCACCAGAGAGAGAGAGAGAGAGAGCAGACAACAACAGATGCCAGTTGGAAAGAGATTGAAAATGGAGGCGAATGCCTTTGAAACTAGTCTATCATTAATATAAACAAGTGACGAGTATCAATAAACCAACCACAAATAGTTTCTGAGATTAATTTTGACGTTACTGTTACTAAATTCCCCCAAACACATATAAGAAACGTACTTTATGAAGCTGAGTATGGAGGCCAAACAACCCGTAGAAAACCATACATCAGTAAAATGAACAGAAAGAAGCAAGTTGCTTTTGCTAAAGAACATATATACGATAGGTTTGACTTCTGGAAGAAGGTTGTGTTTACTGACGAGAGTCAATTTGAGCTCTTTAAGTCAAAAGGGCGAGTAATTGTGTGGAGAAAAAAGAATTGTGAGCTTGAGGAGAAAAATATAACAGCTTCAGTTAAACATGGAGGCGGTTCAGTACTTGTCTGGGCCTACATGAGTGCAAATGGTGTGCGGGATTTGTGCTTTATTGATGCAATTATGGACCATAAGGTTTATATAAACATCCTAAAAACACATCTTTCCAGAAGTGTGAATGGTTCATTCTGAGGATTATATTATCACACAAGATAATGATCCAAAACACACAGCACTAGATGTGAGGTTATGGCTGTTGTATAATACTCCACGATGGATGTCGACGTCACCGCAATCCCCAGACATGAATCCAATAGAGAATTTGTGGAGTATACTGGACAAAAATATTAAGAATCATCAGATATGTGATATAAAGGATATAAAGAACGCTCTACTAGAGGAATGGCTGGAAACAACACAATCTTTGGTGAAATCCACGCCAAGGAGAATACAAGAGATTATAAAGAGGAATGGAGGACCTACTAAGTACCAACCGTAACATTCTACACCATTTTCAGTATACAGACGAATACTTATTTTGCATCCTATATTGTATATCTTTACTTTTGAATGTTTAACTATGTTTATGTGAATAGATACTATATGTTTCTTTATTGCATTCTCTTTTTCACTAATCAATAAATAGGAGTGTCCCTGCTGTACTTTATTCTGATGATTTTTCACCTTAAACATAAACTAATGCATTAGACGAATACTTTTTGCAGTAACTGTACAAGTTTAGGTTAATTAGATACAAGCAACTTTGTTTGGTGTAAAGCATTATCAAGGGCATTTATGTTAATATAAGCAGGAGACAAACAATGTAGCAGATTGCAGTTCATATGTGCTGTGATGAGGGGATAGCCAAGTTAGCTGTTTGCTATATAAAAAGGGTGGGTTCCACACTTTAGGAGAGCCCAAACAGCACTTCTAGGGTAGTTTTATATCCATTTTTAACAGTCAGCTGCCCAAAAGATCAGTCACTGATAGCTAAGGTAATATAGGTCCTTACCATATTCTCTACACTGTCGACCAACATAGCCAGGGTCACACTTACAGTAAAAAGAACCCCATATAGGCAAGCACTGTGATTGTTCACTGTAACAGTTTGCAGTAGAACAAAAGTCTATCTCAACACAATTTTGTGCAGGGTCCTTATAGAACTGTGCATTGCACTCAGTACACACTTCATTCTGATCAACTCCTGAACATAAACCTTTGTATTTGCAAGTATTTGATGAAGTACATTTTGTTGTCTCACTCTGCACATCTTTAATAGTGAACAAATATATCACAATCACTTCCATCCACATTTCCAAGATTGATCCAAAACATTCACTGATCAATTCTAGAAGGCCATGGGTCTCTCTTTCTTTTCCTTTTTGTTTTAATAAGTTTTCTCAGGCTGAAACTGCATCAGATACTTTATTAAGGATTATTATAGTTTTAATGTTATTGAGAACATTAAAAAGCACATATTATTATGAAAATAATGTTAAAAGAATTTATATTTTCAAATGAAACTTATTTTGTCAGGAGGCCAAGAAATTATGTGTTTGTTAATATGTTGTACTATTTTCAGTTTGGAATAAACAGCATGATAACTTTTGATAAAAGTATTCATGTGTTTAAGGCATTTTCTTCAAAGATACCACCTATATCTTGAATTTCAATGCCATCACTTAGCAACCAGCTCTTAAAAGATATGGCTATTATTTAAAGTCTACTATATTTCCATATTTCCATTGTACCTACAAAGGAAATTTATCCAAAACCATTTCTGCAAGGGTTTATGAAGCAGATATAAGAATAGTTCAATGATGAATGGGTAAGGAAAGTTACATGAATGTAACACATTATTATCATCACCATCATTATTATTACTTTCCCTTTCTCTCTATATAAGTATTAGGTAAAGAAGATATTGCATTGCACCCAAAAATTTGATTCCTAGATTTCACTGAAATTGGACTGGACTATGCTACGGAGGGGATTTGTTACAGAGGTCCAAACTTGGTCTATTGCACCTCAGGAGGAAGGATGAGGTGAGAGCAGAGGGCAGCCGTCCCAGAGAGTCACGACAGTGCAGAGGGCAGAGTCCATATACTTTACCAGTTGGAAACTTCTTGTCAGGTCAATATTGTGACTTTGTGGGTTCGTAGAATTAAAAGTCTTGTTTGTAGAAATTTAAAATGCTCTTTATTACAAGTAAAAACACGCTTTGTACAACCCTGACAAGAGCAGAATATCGTTGCGTGTCTATTGAAGTCGTCCTTTGTGTGCACATGGGTTTTGCAGTTCCGCCCAGTGCTGGAATAATAAGGGAGTAATAGAATGTCAATGAACACAATTGAGTTAGGTGACGGCGCACATGTGGGGCTCAAACTCGTATCTTGGCTTTGATGTAGGCACATGTCGTCGTGATTTGAATGATAACCTTTCAAAATTACCATGTGTCTTATGTAAACACAAATCAAGAAAGCACCGCCAATACTCAAACCCCACTTGTCATGCACACTCGGCACAGAGACGCCAAAAAATTTTACATTTTCCTTTTAAAATTGTGATATATCAAAGCATTTTATTTATACAAGCAAACTAAGAACCCTACAGCTAATTTAGAGAGACTTCAGAGGATATTCCCTGAAAATTCAAGACATACATTTAACTGTGGAAACGTAGAGTCAGACTAAAAAATTCAATGCCATAGCCGGGATTTGAACCATGGATCTTCTGGTTTCCGTCCAGCCGCACTACCATTGTGCTACTGTCTCATGTGTTTATGAGAACTCCTAAGTGGTTTACCGGCAAAATACGAGTCAGTTGGAGAATTTAATGTCATATCGGCACGTTGGCCATAGTAGCACAATGGTAGTGCGACTGGACGGAAACCAGAAGATCCGTGGTTCAAATCCCGGCTATGGCATTGAATTTTTCAGTCTGACTCTACGTTTCCACAATTTAGCCTACACACGGCCAGTGTGAAAGAATAATTAATTTCCATTAATTAACCTAATAGTGATTTACTATATGAAGCCCGGGCCTTAAAGTACTTACAGCATAGTAAGTTGCCATTAAGGTAGTTGTCTCATGTGTTTATGAGAACTCCTAAGTGGTTTACCGGGAAAATACGAGTCAGTTAGAGAATTTAATGTCATATCGGCACGTTGGCCATAGTAGCACAATGGTAGTGCAGCTGGACGGAAACCAGAAGATCCGTGGTTCAAATCCTGGCTATGGCATTGAATTTTTCAGTCTGACTCTACGTTTCCACAATTTAGCCTACACACGGCCAGTGTGAAAGTACAATTAATTTCCATACATTTAATTGTTATGAAAATATGTTAAACATAGCTCATTGAATTTATTATTGAGAAAATAACAATTTTTGAAAATATTTACATTTAAAAGGATAGTTTGCAATGGAGGGGTTTTCTGAAAGCCAGATAATATTGTATTCTGGTTTCCAGCTCATCGTAAAATTAGTTTAAGATTTATTCCATGTAAAGGATCTGTCTATCACAGCGGGAATTCCGTTAGTGTAACCGATTGCTTATTGTGCGTCAAACCTCATGGAGAAGGATCAGATGAAAGTACCTAACAGGCAGCTAGAGCTTATCACATGCGCGGTTGGTCCCTAGATAGATGGACGGAGTTTCCTCAGTCCGACTAAGCTCCAGGTTGCCATAGAGAACTGGCCACTAACCAGCCAGGTCCGGCAAATAAAACAAGCCTCCTGGAAGGGCAGTTGGCCAACCACAGTGCCTCCCCTCAACCGGACACCCTATTTCCAGAGTGCAAACATCACCGTAGAGTAGCCCATTGGCGACTTTGCTGAGTTTTGCTACCTGGAAATATCAGATGGAGAGAACGAAGTTAAAGGAAGTGAAAAGATGGATGGATATAAGGTAGATATCCATCGCAGGATATAGCTAATGATACGGCAAAGCCCCTGAGAAAACCAAGGTCAGGATGGTCGACCATGGTAATCGACCCCATGGGGCATATGCATACCACCGTCGCTCGGTGCATGAATGAGATAGTCTAGATGGGGAATTTTCTTAAAATCTAATTAATATTGCATTGTCATCCAGTTCTGAACTATGTTTAAAGTTCCTGACTCACTCACACCTTGCAAGGCTTTTTGTAACCCAGCCATTGTTTCTAGATTGTCACAGACCATACAATAACAATCATGATGAAGCAGGAAATTCCAGACTATCTCTGTTTCTCTCTCTCTCGGCAAGTGTTCAGCACCTGCGAGCTCTCTGTCTCTTTCTTTTGCATGCTCCCTACACTGGCTTGTCAGTGACAGTATACACCTTACATCCCACCCTACCGTGGTCTGGAAATGACCCACCAGACCAAATTCGGAGACTGTCCTACCAGAAGAGGAAGTTTCACCAGGAGCACCATGCAGCACAAACTCTCACCAACAGCAAGTGTTCAGCGCCTGCGAGCTCTCTGTCTCTTTCTTTTGCATGCTCCCTACACTGGCTTGTCGGTGACAGTATACACCTTACATCCCACCCTACCGTGGTCTGGAAATGACCCACCAGACCAAATTCGGAGACTGTCCTACCAGAAGAGGAAGTTTCACCAGGAGCACCATGCAGCACAAACTCTCACCAACAGCAAGTGTTCAGCGCCTGCGAGCTCTCTGTCTCTTTCTTTTGCATGCTCCCTACACTGGCTTGTCAGTGACAGTATACACCTTACATCCCACCCTACCGTGGTCTGGAAATGACCCACCAGACCAAATTCGGAGACTGTCCTATCAGAAGAGGAAGTTTCACCAGGAGTACCATGCAGCACAAACTCTCACCAACAGCAAGTGTTCGGCGCCTGCGAGCTCTCTGTCTCTTTCTTTTGCATGCTCCCTACACTGGCTTGTCAGTGACAGTATACACCTTACATCCCACCCTACCGTGGTCTGGAAATGACCCACCAGACCAAATTCGGAGACTGTCCTATCAGAAGAGGAAGTTTCACCAGGAGCACCAAGCAGCACAAACTCCCACCAACAGCAAGTGTTCAGCGCCTGCGAGCTCTCTGTCTCTTTCTTTTGCACGCTCCCTACACTGGCTTGTCGGTGACAGTATACACCTTACATCCCACCCTAACATGGTCTGGAAATGGCCCACCAGACGAAATTCGGAGACTGTCCTACCAGAAGAGGAAGTTTCACCAGGAGCACCAAGCAGCACAAACTCTCACCAACAGCAAGTGTTCAGCGCCTGCGAGCTCTCTGTCTCTTTCTTTTGCACGCTCCCTGCACTGGCTTGTCAGTGACAGTATACACCTTACAACCCACCCTACCGTGGTCTGGAAATGGCCCACCAGACCAAATTCGGAGACTGTCCTATCAGAAGAGGAAGTTTCACCAGGAGCACCATGCAGCACAAACTCCCACCAACAGCAAGTGTTCAGCGCCTGCGAGCTCTCTGTCTCTTTCTTTTGCACGCTCCCTGCACTGGCTTGTCGGTGACAGTATACACCTTACATTCCACCCTACCGTGGTCTAGAAATGGCCCACCAGACCAAATTCGGAGACTGTCCTATCAGAAGAGGAAGTTTCACCAGGAGCACCAAGCAGCACAAACTCCCACCAACAGCAAGTGTTCAGCGCCTGCGAGCTCTCTGTCTCTTTCTTTTGCATGCTCCCTACACTGGCTTGTCAGTGACAGTATACACCTTACATCCCACCCTACCGTGGTCTAGAAATGGCCCACCAGACCAAATTCGGAGACTGTCCTATCAGAAGAGGAAGTTTCACCAGGAGCACCAAGCAGCACAAACTCCCACCAACAGCAAGTGTTCAGCGCCTGCGAGCTCTCTGTCTCTTTCTTTTGCATGCTCCCTACACTGGCTTGTCGGTGACAGTATACACCTTACATCCCACCCTAACATGGTCTGGAAATGGCCCACCAGACCAAATTCGGAGACTGTCCTACCAGAAGAGGAAGTTTCACCAGGAGCACCAAGCAGCACAAACTCCCACCAACAGCAAGTGTTCAGCGCCTGCGAGCTCTCTGTCTCTTTCTTTTGCATGCTCCCTACACTGGCTTGTCGGTGACAGTATACACCTTACATCCCACCCTAACATGGTCTGGAAATGGCCCACCAGACCAAATTCGGAGACTGTCCTACCAGAAGAGGAAGTTTCACCAGGAGCACCAAGCAGCACAAACTCCCACCAACAGCAAGTGTTCAGCGCCTGCGAGCTCTCTGTCTCTTTCTTTTGCATGCTCCCTACACTGGCTTGTCGGTGACAGTATACACCTTACATCCCACCCTAACATGGTCTGGAAATGGCCCACCAGACCAAATTCGGAGACTGTCCTACCAGAAGAGGAAGTTTCACCAGGAGCACCAAGCAGCACAAACTCCCACCAACTCTTCTATCCAGAAAGAGATCACCAGATGAGAGATGATGTGAAGTGATAATGGAGATGAAATGGAGGGACAGGAAATTCGGGGAATGTAATAAACCTACCCAGCATTCACCTGGCAACCTGGGAAAACCTGCCATGGGTAAGGTAGGACGGCCACGGGAATTGAACCTGGACCTCCTGAATGCAGGCCACAGACAAAACCACCTGGGCCATCCTGCTCAGTGAAAAAGGAAGAATCTGATAAACATAAACATGAAATTTAAGTATCCATCTTTTCAAGTTATTGAAGAAAACCCCTCAATCCAAACTATTCTTCAACAGAAAAAGTTTTATCATTTTTTATTTTCTCAAAAATGAGTCTAACAGTTCAATCATTAATTGTTGAAATAAACAAAGAAATCTATATGTTGCACTTAGATGTACACTGCATTACACTGAACATTACAAAGTACACTGCATTACAAATGAAAAATTTTTCTGTAATAACATTAAAAATTGGTGATTTCTACCAATTTTGGTGTACAGAATTCAAAAATGCTTTCAGTTTTACCATAATACATCTTGTTTTGGCGATAGGACAATTTTCATGAAAATATAATTGTAAAATATGAAAAAATAGTAAATTCTCACGTGCACTTTTAAAGAAAATAAATAATGACAAGATGGATGTGTACATCGAAATTTAACTGTATTGGAACAACCGGAGTCGCATTAGAGCCAATGATGCAAACAATGGTTTGCGAAACATGTCCTCAAATTAGGTACATAAGTGAAGCTGATGTGTAATAAATACGAATCATCTACAATTTAACAATGGATGGGTAACCTTAACACTTCGCCAAGTAACTCCAGTGTACATGATTGCTGTGTGCAAAACGGCACAGTATATGTATGTCCCAATATCCTTAGCAGCGTTGTTCAACTTCTTTCAGGTCCTGGTGAAACCTTTCATCTTGCTCTTCAATGACAGTAGGAAGAATTCAAGATGTGACTCAACAAAATGGCGCTTCTAATTTCATATTATAATCTGAAAATGTCCATCATATTCCTGAAGCTTCTTTGTTCTGTGGATATTTCACACTGTCAAGCTTCTTAACAACCTCTCTGAATCCACTGCATGCATCCTTTTAAATTTGATTTACAAGGGCTGTTCAATAAAGAATGATCATAATTTTTTATGATCATAATTTTTCGTACTAAAATTCAATCTTATTATATTCTGTTAGCTAAATGTGAAACAAACACGCCATAGTAGTTTCATTGTTGGTACTCCTGGTTCCCGCCTGTGAGAACCAGGCAAGTTCAGACATGTTCAGTATCGCCTACCGCTGCAATGGAGCTAACTGCTGCCATTGTGAGAGAGGATTGACAAATTACCTTAAGATTACTTTCTGAAATACTGAACATTTCATTGGGTGCCACCCAGACGTTGGTGACAGAAACATTACACATGAGACGTGTTTGTACACGATGGATTCCAAGACTGTTGATTCCCGAACAAAAGGACATTTGCATGCAGGTCTGCGTACAGTTAAAGTTGATGTTAGAGGAAGATCCGGAGCTTCTTTCAAACGTAATCACTGCTGATGAAACTGGGCTACATCATTTTGATCCTGAGAGCAAACAGGAAAGCTCAGTGTGGAAATCTCCTTCATCACCAACCCCCAAAAAGCAAAAGTGGTTGCTTCTACTGGGAAAGTTATGGTCATTTCATTCTTTGATATTCATGGAATGGTTTATCAGCATGTTGTACATGCACACACATCAGTAACTAGACAATACTACAGGATGTCCTGAAAACATTGCAAGTCCATATCAGGCACAAAAGACCACATTTCCGTGAAGCAGGCTGGATGCTGCACCACGATGCGCGGCTGCATATTGCCAATGTTGTTGCTGAATATCTTGCAAAAATCAACGTGAAGTGCATCCCTCACCCTCCCTATAATCCGGATTTAGCCTCATGTGAATTTTTGCTATTCCATAACTTGAAGAAACGCCTTTGTGGGAGGCATTATCCATCATCAGAAGCAGTGGTGAAGGCTGCGGAGGCAATTTTGAAGGATCTCTCAAAAAATGGTTTCCAGCATGTCTTTGAAGACTGGCAGAAACGCTGGGACAAGTGCATTGCATTCAGGGGAGACTATTTTGAGAAGGACCATCAAAATTATGAGGATGAGTAAAAATATGTTGTCAAAAAAATTGTGATCATGCTTAACTGAACAGCCGTTGTATAAAGCTTATAAAATTAACATTTTTCTTCAATTTGATATCTCTGGTTCATTCAAATACTCCCTGTCTGAATTTCAGCCTGAGACAATGAGGCGTAAGTGCTGGAAGCAAGATAACCTTTGACAAGTGCTTTCAAATTGCTTCATTGGAATGGAGGGAGTAGAAATTATTTTTGATTCAGTTCTAGGTACTACCTCTCAGGCCATTGGTTAGGTTCCCAATGTTTTTCACTCGCCCTGCTATCGTATTCACAAAGAAAACAAGGGAATTTTGTGATTTCAACCTCTGATTCTATTAACAGACTAACCTTCAAGTCACCACATATTTGTCACATATGGTCGTGGTATTTACAAGTACTTTTTTCAAGAAGCACTTCAGAGTTTCGTAAGAGTTTCTTAAGTTTGCAGAATGTGCAAGCATTATTGAAGTTAACTTGATGCTCTTATGAGGTAACACAACATTAAAGCTTTGTTTGGAAGAATCAATAAAAAATTCCAGTTCCTTGGTTCCCTGCTGAACTGCTGAATAAGATTACACACATCCACACACAACTACAAGCAGAACTTCTTTTGTATAGTGCTTATGGAACAATATTTGATGATTCATAATTCATAAAAATGTAATGATAAAAATGATAATGATAAAAATAATGATAAAAATGTAATGATAAAAAAATGATAACAGATTCTTCTCCTGTAGTCTTGAGTCCAGTAGTTCACATTTTTGTTCTGGGAGGACCAAATTGCTCAGTGAATTAATTAAGATCTTCTGGTGGTGTAGGTATGGGTAATTTGGAACCATGAGGTGTATTTTTTTGTTGCAGACACCAACTTTGTACATGCACAAGTAACAGCTATCATGGTGATTCTCCTGCTCCTCCATATCATCAGTTTACAAATGGCAATGTCTTCCATTTTTCTACATACCAATTACAACTCCAATATTCAGTCATGAAGTGCTTCACTGTCTGCACTATCTGCTTTGACTGTACTGCACCTCTGTGCATGCTCTGTCCAACTCAAATGACTGACTGACTCGTGAACTGCCTCACTGTGCCGACTCCTCACCATGAGCTACACTCAAAGCTTGAAACACGCACATACAAATGTTAAAACTAGTACAACTCACTGTATGTCCATCCGTACTGCTGGCAGATTGTATACAGCCTGAAGATTTTTGCTGTGTTACGTAGAAAATGAAGCTAGCTACAGTGAAGCAACAAATACTACACAAATAAAAATATGTGCTACTTAGGCTTCACTTATCTTAAGAAATTGGTGTTGATACTTCTTTTCAAATGGAAATCGATTTCACAAACAAATCGCTTGCGTCCTCAGTCCACAGATAAACTCCATTGTCAAGAATACTGGTTACCATGCCTTTCTTATGTTTATTTAGTAATACCAACATCTGAAAATGAAACAAACCTAAAAATAAAATCAACTGCTGGTATTTCAAAATTCATTACGCAATCTATCAATTTAACTGTATTGGAACACCACAGTGAAGCGAAATAATTATTAATTTTTAGATGAGTCGTATTTATTACACATCTGCTTCACTTTCGTACCTATTTTGAGGACATGTTTCGCAAATCATCGTTTGCATCTTCGGCTCTTATGCGACTAAAGCTTGATCCAGTGGTGTGGGTAATTCTGGAGTTGTTGCTGCCATCTGTTGATTTAGTGATGAACTTAAATGTGGGATTCTCTGCTGGCGGGATTTCAAAGTTCATTAGTTGGTTTTTATGTTTTTCTATGTATATTCTCTCCCATATGACGAGTTCACTATGTTTTTGTACGTATTTTAGTAATTCGGTGCTATCTTCAATTTCATGATTTTCAGACCAGAAATGAGCTGCCATTGCAGACTTATCAATATTTTTGTATCTTAAGTGCCTGAAGTGTTCTTTCTTTCTAGTGCCTATGTTTCTTTTTGTCCTCCCTATGTAAATTTTTTCACAGTCTTTACACTTAATCTTGTAAATGCCTGATTTTTCCTCTGGTTTTATGTTATCAGTATTATTACTGTGAAGTAGGTTTTTAATGTTGTAATTGTTTTTTGGTGCCAATGTTATATTGTATTTCTTGAATATTTTTTGGAACTTTTTTGTGGCCCAGTGGTGGTAAGTAAATTTAGCAAATCTAATTTCTTGTTTTATTGATGTGAGAGCTGTGATCTGTTTTAATCTCTTTTGAAGTTTGAATGATTTTAGTTTTTTATCTACAAGGTTTTTTCCATATCCATTTTTAATTGCAGTTTCTAAGATTTGATGGTATTCGTTTTGATATTCTTGCTGGCTGAGGGGTAGATTTACTAATCTGTGTGTGAGACTGTTGATGGTGGCATGTTTGTGTGGAATTGGGTTGAAACTATTTGCTTTGATGTAATTATCTGTGTGTGTTGCTCTTCTATGGATACCAAATTCTAGTTTTTCATTGCTTTTTGTGATTTTAAGGTCCAAAAAGGTAGAGTACAGTCCTCTTCAGTTTCCACTGTGAATTGTATGCTGGGTTCTTGCAGGTTGAGTAGTTTCAAAGCATCATCTATTAGTTTGTAGGGCACTATTGCAAAGATGTCATCTACGTATCTGTACCATGTTTTAAAAATATGAGGGAAGGATTTAGTTATATGTGTTTCGAAAAAGCTCATGTATAGATTGGCCAAAAATGGTGATAGCGGGCTTCCCATAGCTAGTCCTGAAATTTGTTTATAATATTTTCCATCTAAAACAAAATAATTTTGATGTATACATATTTCAGTCATTGCCAAATATTCTTCTATTGCATTGGCATCTAGGTTTATAGAATTTAGCCATTTTTTCAGTTGAATCAAATGTTTGTCTAATGGAATGCTAGGGAAGAGGGAGCGGACATCAAAGGATACTAAAGTATCATGAGGTTTTAGTTTAAGATTTTGAATTTTTTCTACCAGGTCTAAAGAGTTTTTTATGCTCAGAGTATGGAATTGTGGAAGGGACTGAAATTTTCTGGACAGCCATTTTGCCAGAAGGTAAGTAGGAGTGTTTATATTATTTACAATGGGTCTCATGGGTATGTTGGGTTTGACACTTTAGTATCCTTCGATGTCCGCTCCCTCTTCCCTAGCAATCCATTAGACAAACTTTTGATTCAACTGAAAATATGGCTAAATTCTATAAACCTAGATGCCAATGCAATAGAAGAATATTTGGCAATGACTGAAATATGTATACATCAAAATTATTTTGTCTTCGATGGAAAATATTATAAACAAATATCAGGACTAGCTATGGGAAGCCCGCTATCACCATTTTTGGCCAATCTATACATGAGCTTTTTCGAAACACATATAACTAAAGCCTTCCCTCATATTTTTAAAACATGGTACAGATACGTAGACGACATCTTTGCAATAGTGCCCTACAAACTAATAGATGATGCTTTGAAACTACTCAACCTGCAAGAACCCAGCATACAATTCACAGTGGAAACTGAAGAGGACTGTACTCTACCTTTTTGGACCTTAAAATCACAAAAAGCAATGAAAAACTAGAATTTGGTATCCACAGAAGAGCAACACACACAGATAATTACATCAAAGCAAATAGTTTCAACCCAATTCCACACAAACATGCAACCATCAACAGTCTAACACACAGATTAGTAAATCTACCCCTCAGCCAGCAAGAATATCAAAACGAATACCATCAAATCTTAAAAACTGCAATTAAAAATGGATATGGAAAAAACCTTGTAGATAAAAAACTAAAATCATTCAAACTTCAAAAGAGATTAAAACAGATCACAGCTCTCACACCAATAAAACAAGAAATTAGATTTGCTAAATTTACTTACCACCACTGGGCCACAAAAAAGTTCCAAAAAATATTCAAGAAATACAATATAACATTGGCACCAAAAAACAATTACAACATTAAAAACCTACTTCACAGTAATAATACTGATAACATAAAACCAGAGGAAAAATCAGGCATTTACAAGATTAAGTGTAAAGACTGTGAAAAAATTTACATAGGGAGGACAAAAAGAAACATAGGCACTAGAAAGAAAGAACACTTCAGGCACTTAAGATACAAAAATATTGATAAGTCTGCAATGGCAGCTCATTTCTGGTCTGAAAATCATGAAATTGAAGATAGCACCGAATTACTAAAATACGTACAAAAACATAGTGAACTCGTCATATGGGAGAGGATATACATAGAAAAACATAAAAACCAACTAATGAACATTGAAATCCCACCAGAAGAGAATCCCACATTTAAGTTCATCACTAAATCAACAGATGGCAGCAACAACTCCTGAATTACCCACACCACTGGATCAAGCTTTAGTCGCAAAAGAGCCGTAGATGCAAACGATGATTTGTGAAACATGTCCTCAAAATAGGTACGAAAGTGAAGCAGATGTGTAATAAATACAACTCATCTAAAAATTAATCATTACGCAATGTTTATTTTTTAAAATAAATATCTTTTCCCACACTATTAAATCTATCGGACCATTTAATTGTTTTAATAATTTCACTTCAGGATTTATTTCATGGTTAAATGACCAAAAATGATCTGCTACGGCTGATTTATCAGTTTGTTTACATTTAATGTTTTGTTTTTATATTTACTAGGCATTCAAGATAACATGTTAAACTGGATCACTCAGTTTCTCTCTCAACGTTTGTGTGCTACAAAATACAATGACAGTACATCCAAATTCCGACAAATAAAAATGGGCCTACCACAAGGTGCAGTACTGAGCACAACCTTGTTCAAAATCTACATCAATGATCTTCCCGCAGCTGTATCAAACACAGAAATAAAGACAGCACTTTTTTCAGATGACATGATCATGTGGACATCTTCCCCACAAATAGAGAAATCCAAAACTTCAATGGAAAAGGCTCTGATACTATTGGAAAAGTAGACTGACAACAATTTGATGAAAATAAATACTGATAAAACAACATTCCAAATATTCAGCTTAAAAAAGAAAATCCCTAAACTAAATCTGCAGTTCAAGAAAACAAACCTGAAACAAACATATGAAACAAAATATTTAGGAACAATTTTTGATCAAAATTATCTTGGAGACATATTGAAGCAGAAGTAAATAAATCAACAACAAAATTTTCAATTTTGAAAAGATTAGCTGGAGTCAAGTGGGGCAGTAATCGGGAAACACTGAACACCACATACAAAACATTCAAGCCAATACTTCTTTATAATGCAGAGGTAATAATTACAGCAAACAGTTCTAACATTAATCACCTAGAAGTATGCCAAAATCAGGCCCTGCGACTAATAACCAGTGCAGCAAATTCAACTCCAATAACGGCAATGCAAGCCTTATCTCGGAACTATCCAATACATCTAACTTTAGAGGAGCAGGCACTAATACAACATGAAAAAATGTTGCGGTTAAAAACAACAAAATGGGAGAAAAGATTACTACAACCAATCAAGATGAAAACACAAACAAGTTTCCTACACAAAGTTACGGAATTAAAAACAGATCTGAGTCTTCCTAATTCTAAAGAAAACATTTTAATCAAAGAAAACCCACTCACTTTTGAACCAATTAATATTCAATTAGATTTAGAACAAATAGTTACAAAATCTGAAACTTCCAAACCTGTACTAAAAGCATTAGCATTAGAAACTATGAACAATAGATACCCACCTGAAGAACGGTTACATATCTACACAGATGGATCTAACTTGGACAACAACTCAGGAGCAGGAATTAAGTGTGCACTGTTCTCATTCTATCAACCAGGAGGATACCACACAACAAATTTTGATGCAGAAGTAACAGCTATTCATATTTCACTCCAACACCTTCTATACAGAAAAGATAAATTAAAAAATGCTGTCATACTTTCTGATTCTAAGTTCATATAAAATGAGGTCAATCCAAATTAAAGAATGTCACAAAATGATCCAACAACTTCAAAAACTACAGAAAATAATTATATTACAATGGATACCTGCACATTGTGGAATTGCTGGAAATGAATCAGCTGATTTTCTTGCCAAAAAAAGGTGCAAATTTAATTCAGAACAAAAGGTAAAGCTTACCCTTTACATCCATAAAAAGATTAATCAAAAGCAAATATAAAAACAAACAAAACCAATCAACATCTAACAAAGCCAAAGATAAAAAATGGAACATTTTAATTAAAAATCCAGAAATTATTACAGAAATCCCACGTAAAGCTGCAGTAGCAAATTTTAGATTACTTACGGAACATGATTATTTGGCCAAACACTTACACAGAATAGGAATTTATACAAGTCCAAATTGTCTTCTGTGCAACAAAGAAGAGGAAATGACTGAAGAACATCTTCTAACCTGTGAAGTCCTACTTGCAGGACCCACTACACAGAAATATTGGAGAGCAAGAGAGCTAATGGCTACATTGTCAAAGCCTAGCATTTGACAACAAAGTAGAGGAAATGACTGAAGAACATCTTCTAACCTTTGAAGTCCTACCTGCCGGACCCACTACACAGAAATATTGGAGAGCAAGAGAGCTAATGGCTTCAATGCCAAAGCCTAGCATTTGACAACAAAGAAGAGGAAATGACCGAAGAACATCTTCTAACCTGTGAAGTCCTACCTGCCGGACCCACTACACAGAAATATTGCAGAGCAAGAGAGCTAATGGCTTCAGTGCCAAAGCCTAGCATTTGACAACAAAGAAGAGGAAATGACTGAAGAACATCTTCTAACCTGTGAAGTCCTACCTGCCGGACACACTACACAGAAATATTGGAGAGCAAGTGAGCTAATGGCTTCATTGCCAAAGCCTAGCATTTGACAACAAAGAAGAGGAAATGACCGAAGAACATCTTCTAACCTGTGAAGTCCTACCTGCCGGACCCACTACACAGAAATATTGGAGAGCAAGAGAGCTAATGGCTTCATTGCCAAAGCCTAGCATTTGACAACAAAGAAGAGGAAATGACCGAAGAACATCTTCTAACCTGTGAAGCCCTACCTGCCGGACCCACTACACAGAAATATTCGAGAGCAAGAGAGCTAATGGCTTCATTGCCAAAGCCTAGCATTTGACAACAAAGAAGAGGAAATGACTGAAGAACATCTTCTAACCGGTGAAGCCCTACCTGCCAGACCCACTACACAGAATTATTGGAGAGCAAGAGAGCTAATGGCTTCATTGCCAAAACCTAGCATTTGACAACAAAGAAGAGGAAATGACTGAAGAACATCTTCTAACCTATGAAGTCCTACCTGCCGGACCCACTACACAGAAATATTGGAGAGCAAGAGAGCTAATGGCTTCATTGCCAAAGCCTAGCATTTGACAACAAAGAAGAGGAAATGACCGAAGAACATCTTCTAACCTGTGAAGTCCTACCTGCCGGACCCACTACACAGAAATATTGGAGAGCAAGAGAGCTAATGGCTTCAGTGCCAAAGCCTAGCATTTGACAACAAAGAACAGGAAATGACTGAAGAACATCTTCTAACCTGTGAAGTCCTACCTGCCGGACCCACTACACAGAAATATTGGAGAGCAAGTGAGCTAATGGCTTCATTGCCAAAGCCTAGCATTTGACAACAAAGAAGAGGAAATGACCGAAGAACATCTTCTAATACAAAATTTGAATCGAGAATATATTGACACATTGCTTCACTCACACTGTTTATTCACAGGACATGTTTCAAGAGCTCTTGCTCCTATCCTCAGCTGATACTCGACTAGTGCAAGTTGTAGTGGTTTCTTCTTTCTCCGTATTGTCAATAGATGGCGTGATGTACTTGTCAAAGATGTCCGGTGGTGGAGTTTCAAAATTCATGACTCTATGACGATTTTTGTTAATGAAGATTTTTTCCCATACGGAAAGGTCTATGGGGTGATTAACGTATTTTATTAGAGATGTTTCCAAATTGATGTCATGTCTAGTATTCAAAAAATGAAAAGCCACTGCTGATTTTTCTGTTTCACCATTTTTAATGTTTCTCATGTGTTCTTTAGTTCTTATGTTAAAATTTCTTTTTGTTTTTCCTATATAAATTTTAGGGCAAGTTTCACATTTGATCTCATAGATAAAAAAAAAAAAAAAAAAAAAAAAAAAAAAAAAATATTAACATCAGAACTAAAGAACATATATTTTAAAAAAATTTGAAAATGTTTATTAACACTAGAATGGTAAAAATATTTAAAAATTTAAATATTTAAAAACTGTTTGCAAAATCGATTTCCATTTGAAAAGAAGTATCAACACCAATTTCTTAAGATAAGTGAAGCCTAAGTAGCAAATATTTTTATTTGTGTAGTTTTTGCTGCGTGCTCATCTGTTACGGGTTTAACCACAGGTAGGGCTTTTGTTTGATATTTATTGGAAGATATGGGGGTTTTAGGATAAATTGGTTTAAGAGGTAGCTTATGTTCCTGGAGATGGAAGGAAGGATGCAAAATCTTATGCAACCTGGTGTTTTGTTTCATACATTTTCATTTGTGTTAAAATTTTGATGCCGAAAAGCTTGGAATGATTATGTGGAGCTCAGCTTTAGCTGCTGTAAGAATTACTTCCGTTGTTATCTTGGGTACCTGGAACAACAAACCAGCATCTATAGTCCAGCAACGCAAAGAAGCTCCCTGTAAGGAATGTGCGTGTTACACAGTGGGACAAGGACAGCGAATGTGTGTGGCAGAGAACGCTTGTTATACAAGGAGCAGAACTGTTAAAAAAACATGCGCCCTATTTACTCTGTTCACTAAAACCGAGAAGATTCATTCAAAAAAGTAGAAGCTGTCAGAATGTTTTTGAATGGTCTGTAACTGAACTGACATGGGGTGTCATAAACCTGTCCAGGGAGGGTGTGGGAACCTTCGCCAATGCTCCTGCGTCTCGTCCCTCAAAGACTTTCTCTCCTGTGTAGTATACTGGAGTCATAATTTCCCAAAGATCTAATTAGGGCGCTTTTATGGGATGGTGTTGCAGCATAAAATTTTGATGCCCGACACCTGATTTCGTCCTCCACATATGGAAGAACCGAGGCTTTGTGAAGCAACCCACAGAATAGATAGACCAAAGTCCTTTATTCTGTGCACGTTGAAGCCATGCTAGCCAGCTGTCTGCGGCCATGCCCAAGATTTCGCAGGCAGGGGAGATGACGTCCATATATGTTTGTTGCCTCCATCACTCGCTGTACAATATTATATGAAATATTATTTGCAATATTTCAGTGATAGAACATAGCTGATGATATATTTGACACTACGATTTTGTCAGTTGAGTAAATCACCTTTTTACAAATTATTCCCATTGTACAGATTGATCACACTAGAAAATTAGATTATCGTACAGTTCCTATAGTAGCAATAGTTAATTTTAGTCTTTTTTCCGTTAGGAAATTAACAGAAGATTGGGCTGTTTAGCCTCATATTCATTGTGAAAAATATTACAATAAATAATTATGTGCCTACGTATTTAATGTATTTATAATCAGTAAGGCTATTTTTATTATGTACCTGTGTTGACTAACCTTTCATATCAGACATACAGCTCTATTTGAGTTTTGTTATTTACTGTACGCCAACTTACTTATATTTCACTCTTCTAATAAACAAGAAACGAACTTAGTGCTGGTCACTACTTTGTGACTGCAGTTGTGTGAGCAGTTAACTACAAGGCATTGGACAAAAGCGATGTCATTTCGCTTAGAGAATAATTTCACTTAGACCTTAATTATTCATTAGCCCTTATTTCAGAAACAAAATTAAAAATTATTCTTCTTTCATACCTATATGTAATCTGTAGGCTAAACTTGGAAAGCGAGAAAAAGTCTACATCAAAACCGAGTATTGAAACACAGAATTTGAATATCTGCACACGCTCATTTGACACTTTTCACAGTGAACCCAAAAGTTTCCGCATCTCTAAACCACCTCACATTTCCCTTGTTTTTACATAGTTTATAATTTGTTTTAATTAATGTCTCCCAATGTTAAGTCGGACGATGAATGAAATGATACTCAAGTGAACCCAAGGTCCGTAGTGCTCAAAGTTATCAGACATTCATATTTCAAGATAACAGAGAAAAGCTTATCCAGATAACTCATCTGCACCCTGATTTGAAAGGCAGCGACATGATCTATGTACCACCAAGGAGTTCACAAAACGTCTACTTTTATCCTTACCTAGTTTTGTAAGTGTATAATATAGAGGTTGCATTTAGCAAGTTATTGTGAAAGGATAATGCCGGGACAGCGAGAACACCATCCTGAATTCCAAAAATTAGTACCATAGTTAGACCTATCAAAGTGCAATGATATGGCCTCTCCCTAACATTTAAGTTTAATGTCCTTCAGGATGCATGTTGGCAATCCAGTCACTCACTGCATCCCGACCAACACACATCCCCGCAGCACCATTTGGCAGCTGTTCAAAAGCTATGGCAGCGCTTCCGTCATCCCAGAATAGGTGCAGTTTACCAGTGGTTCAAATCCCTGGCAAGGTGGCTGCTCCATACCCGTCATAAGGTGGCCTGGGAGAAAACCATTCAGAATATCAAACTCCAGGAAAAGAAACTCTGGTGGATAATAAAGTCCCTCAGAAGGGACAAAACCCAATACCAGCATCCACTGCATGGCACTTGGGGCTTGAATACCACTGCATTCACAGACCATTTGGAAAGCCAATTCGAGCCGAGGGAGGACCACTAGAACAAAGACTTCACCAACCTCATGGAGGAGGCAGTAGAATACCTCTATGAGGGGCCACAGCAGTGCCATGAGCAGATGCAATGCCAAACAGTCACCCCAAAAGCGACTACTGAAATCTGCAAGCTGAAACTCAACAAGTCCCCTGGACATGATGGCATCACTGCACTTATGTTCCAGCACCTTCCCAAAAGGGTAATCATCCATTTGACGCAAATGTGAGTATCTCTAAATAATATACCTATATCACAGCCTTTATGTATTGTATATTATAATGTGCTTTATGAATTTCTAATTATTTGACAATTATTACAAAACGTCACCAAAAACAAATTATATTTGAAATACTGTATATTACCTATTGCTGCCATCTTTGTTTCGTCTCAAAGCTCAGAAGGAAGTAGCTCTATGCTGTAATGGCAGCCAGATAATGTCCAGATTCAGAGTTGCTGGGGAATCTAGAAGTCTGAATGTGTAACTTTAATATAGTAACAAGAGTAGAGGAGGTCATGTAACACATAATCTCTTCTATTCTCTCGAACGTATACAGCCATGGTTCTTGAAATGATTTCTTCTTAAGGAATTAAGGCAGCAATCGCTATATGTAACTGTCTGGTATAAACATATACACAAGGGGGCGGCCTTGTCCACGCCATATTGAGAAAACGATATCTGCTTCCTGTAAACAAAACTGTAGCAACATGAAATAGGAGTAAGTCAACAGCTTAAGGAAGTCTTGTCATACATAAAACAAATGAACACACAACTTTACAGCAGACATTTCACGTTGCTGTTCATTATCTTATACTTTCTTTAAATCTCAATATTTTGGCAATTATCTTATGTATACTGGTGTTTTGTTTCATAAATTATCAGTTGGGTTAAAATTTTGATGCGAAAAAGCTTGGAATGATTATATGGAGATCAGCTTTAGCTGCTAAGGATTAGCTCTGTTATCTTGGGTGTCTGCAAGCCATGTGGGCTAAATTGACATTTAGTGGGGTCATAATCTCCCAAAGATCTAGCTAGGGCACTATTATAGGGTTTGTAACGTAGTGTAGAATTTGATTTCAGGCGTCTAATTTCATCCTCCACATATGGAAGACCCGAGGCTTCGTGAAGCAACCTGATAGGAAAATAGCGACCTAGAATAGATAGACCGAAGTCCTCTATTCTGTGCATGTTGAAGCCATGCCAGCCAGATCTTGCAGGCGTATAGCACAAGCGGATTAGCAGTGCTCAGAAGAGGTGCAACTTCAGGCCGACCAGCAACAAACCCAACCCCAGTACTAGATACAGGGAAGCAATGGCCCCCTGCACCTTTGCCGAGAAGTCCCTGATATGATGGCAGAAAGTTAAATCTCTATCCAATTTAATTCCTAGATAATGGACAGAGTTTGTCCACTCTATCCTTCGGTCTCGTGAGCAAAAGTTGGGGGAAGTCTGGGTAGGGGGTGCTTTGTTTAAAGTATGGCGTGGCTTTTGTTTGGATTAATGGATATTTGCCAGGGCCAGCACGGCTCTTATGTGAGATGGAGATGTCTTGTTTGGTGTTGAAGGCTCTGATAATGGCTTGTCTTTGCAGAATAGCAGCACATCATAGGCATATTGTGTCATTTCAATGTGTGGCTGTTGGAAAATCTGTCATAAAGACTGAACAATGTGAGGGATACTAAAGAACCTTCGGGGACTTCATCTCTCACAGGTTTCAGAGTAGATGTGACTGTGACTTGTAATGTGCGGTGTGGAAGAAAGCTGTACTATTCACTACGACAGGCTGGCATACTGAGGAACAGCCCGAGATGGTTCAGACGTGTACCTACTCTGGACAGGCTTAAGTTCTTGCATCAGCTCTTATATAGCCCTGCTGGCACAGCAAGAAATTTCAGGAACTAGTGACTTCTCGAATTTTGTATTCGAACAGTCTTGAACAGCATCTATGCAGTAACAATATGGTTCATTTCGGCTTTGTGATGTAACCTAACTGCCACTCCAGAAGGCAGCACCTCCAGCCAATAAACCAAAGGGCAGACCAATCCCCTTAATCTCGCTCAACAGCAGACAGCATGTCTTCTGGATACCAACGTGTCATGCATCGACAGGCGCAAGAAGTCATATAATGTGACTGCATATTGTAACAAGGACAAAGAAGAGAAAATCAAAACTGCATTAATAACTACATTTGTAATATACAAAATTATGCACAGTGTAACATTCTGGTGCATTTAAATTATATCATGGGAGTGGTCCATTTGTACAGACTGAACACACTTCAGAAAATTGCAGTCTTATTACCACATATGCAAATGAGAACACCAAAACAATTGATTATGATGGATTATTGAAACAAGAAGCACAGAAATTGACAACTTCTATACGATAATACCGACAATGGCAATAAGACTGGACATTACTGGTTGACATTTCCTCTATCAGATGAGTAAATCACCCTTTAAGAAATTATTCCTGCTATATAGATTGTACTAACAATGTATGTAAGAAATAATGTTCTAATGAGTACAGGGTACACAGAGCTTAGAGTTATCAGACATTCATCTTTCAGGATAAGAGAAAACCTCACAATGGGTTGCATATAGCTTGAACCATCAGGGGCACGATGATGCTTAGGGCATCGGGTGTGGCTCTCTTCTAGTCTGACATTGGTTTAACCGAGGGGTCTTATGATATCTCTCGGGAGCTTTAAACATGGCAAGCGTCCTGACTCCCTCTGGTCGTAACTGCCCCAAATATTCAACAAAGGATTGGGATGGGTTTGGATTTTGTCCTACATTGATCGTGTCCTCTCTCAGATGACATCGACAATTTATGGGATTTGAAAGTAATGATTTGGTAATTCAAACACAAACATCACTCAAAATAGCCTACTTGGACATGTTTCGGAGAAGTAAGGATATTTTGAGTGATTTAAGTTTGAATTTATGAGTCACTATGTTTACACTCAGTCTTCACTTACTTGTTGTGAATCAAAACATTACAGTTACATAAATAAAATAGACCTGGAATTATACAACCATCTAGAACTAACCAAAATTAGGAATACACATTTGGCAAAATTTCGAAATGCAGGTTCACGAAAAATTAAACACATTAATGATTAAGAAAAACGAAAGACTTAAAAATAAATTCAAACTGTTAAAAGAACGGCAACTGGAACACCCTCATCAGCCAAAACACCGGGACTTTAAAGAGCAAGTTAACGTAATAAACCTTTCGCAACAAAAGTTTACAACCGATGAAATTAGATTACTCCAGAAAGGTTTCAATACGTGTGTGAACTTCTCAAATAATAAAGACGATTTTATCGCCGACATAGAAATAGCCACACATAACCTAAAAAAACGAAAACTTAACCAAAGCCAAAATTGAATGTCTGGATATAATAAAGCAGTTATCCCCAATATACAATAATACTAACAACAAAACAATAAGAAATTTAAATAAGAAGCCTGTGGTATACCTAAAAGCCGACAAAGGTAATTCTCTAGTAATTATGGAGACAGAAGACTATATTCAGAGAGTAAACCTTATGTTAGAAAGTCCAGAATATGAAAAAATTCCAAAAAATCCATTATCCAAAAGTATCACCTCTGTTAATAAAGCTTTATCAATTACAAAAACATTAAGTACACCTGAAAAATACAACTTAAAATCGTCCAACCCCACACTACCAAGGTTGTACTGTCTGCCAAAAATCCACAAACAAGACAACAGCATGAGACCCATCATCAATGGCATCAATTCACCTACATACCACATAACAAAATGGTTAGTAAGAAAATTAAAATCATATGACAAATTTCAAAGTTTGGGAATAAAAAACTCCTTGGAATTGATAAACCACCTACAGAAATACAACATCCCGGAAAATCACATACTTGTTTCTTTTGCCGTTAAGGCACTTTTTACAAGCATTCCAGTAGAAAAAATACCTACATTCCTCAAAAAATGGCTAACCCAGACTACAACGGACCCCAGAGAAATAGATGATATTATCAATCTTACAGATTTATGCATAAGGAATAATTACTTCATGTTTAACCAAAAATTCTACAGACAATCAAAAGGTTTAGCAATGGGGAGCCCACTTTCGTCTATTTTAGCAGACCTATACATGAGCTATTTTGAAACACACATAGTAAAGGCCTTCCCACAGATTTATAAATTTTGGCAGAGATATGTTGATGATATTTTTGCTATCATTCCGGAAAAACTTAGAGAAGATTCTCTAAAATTACTAAACCTGCAAGATAATCACATCCAATTTACTATGGAAGTAGAAAGAGACAACACCCTACCCTTTCTGGACCTCAAGATAACTAGAAATCATCATGGTGTAGATTTTGGAATATACAGGAAGCCCACACACATAGATAATTACATAAAGAAAAATGAATACAACCCAGTTTCACATCAACTAGCTGCCTTTAGAAGTCTAATTCACCGGCTATACAACGTCCCACTGAGTAAGGATGAATTTTTGAAAGAACAACACATAAAAGACATAGCGGTATTAAATGGATTCAACCCAGCCATCATAAGGAATATGATGAAGAGGAAAGAAAAACTGAAGATAAGATCAAAAAATACCACTCTCACACCACTTAATAACACAAATTGGCAATATAGAAAATTCACCTACCATCCATGGGCTTTTAGAAAATTTGAATGAATCTTCAAAAGACTAAACTTAAAACTAGCACCCCAAAATAAATACAGTCTGAGGAACCTGCTAAATAAACCACTGAAAAATACAATCCCCAACAATTTGAAATCAGGAATTTATCAGATTAATTGTGAAACCTGTGAAAAAAGCTACATAGGAAAAACTAAGAGAAACATGTTAACCAGGCAAAAAGAACACCAGAGGAACATTAAGTTGAAACAAACTGAAAAATCTGCAGTTTCACACCATTTTTGGACAGAAAACCACAACATTGGCCACAACATTAAACTGTTAAAATCTTTAAGTACACCCATAGAATTGGATATCTGGGAAAAAAATTTCATAACCAAAAACCGTGATAAAGTTATAAATTTTGAAATCCCGGCATTAAATGAAGTATTAAAACTTAGTGCCACTAACACCAGATGGCAGAGTGATCGGAGCTCCGTAGCAGTGGAAGAAGAGGGAGGTTCATTTAGTCACCAAACAGCTGATGATGAGATCGAATGATCTTGAAAACGTTTCAATATACAACAACAAGTAAGTGAAGACTGAGTGTAAACATAGTGACTCATAAATTCAAACTTAAATATGAAGAATACTTCACTGTTAATAATGCTTCTGCTTTTAATATTTATTTTGAGTGATGTTTGTGTTTGAATTGCTGACTCATTACTTTCAAATTTAAATACATAATTTCTAACCTTTTGCTTCATAATAATGTATGGGATGTTCGAATGTTCATGCAGGATATGGGTGGGGAATCTCCAGCCTGTATCATAGATGATTCTGAGTGCCCTGTTCTCAAACGTCTGGAGTCTGACGAAAGTGTAATTAGCCACTCTTCCCCAGATCTCACATGGATGAAATGATTGCCCGATACAGCTGGAGCTTTAGAAGGAGGGGCATGGTAGTGGAGTGGAGTAGAGTGGAGTGACAGCATCTCAACAGAGAACACCAGCCTCCACCAAATAAAAACAGTCATCAACACTACAACTCCATGGGACAGGCAGAAAATCCCACCTAACTGCAATCAATGTTATCCACCATGGTAAAACTACTACGGGACAAAATACAGGAACTTCATATGGAAATGCTTAATCTGGCAACATCACCACTCACACAAACTCAACCCAGACAGAATGGAGCTGAAATTTATAGGCAAGTAGAACAACTCCAGACTTGCCAGTGCATGTTCTGTATAGACCTATATGCCATCCGATATTACAATGAACACCAGTCCACAATCTTCACGACCCCTAAATGACACCAACAAGTGAGCTTACACCACAAAGCACTATGGTGCGCAATCAAACAAGCACTCAAGTGCATAGTCAAACTTTAATAATGATAAACCCCTTTTCTATTCCTAGGTCTACAAGCCTAGTAGAAACTTTACTTCAAATTACACCTGTCCAAATCCTACACAAATCTGTTTATTTCATTTGTAGCACATTACAGACTAATTCATATGTTATAACTTACCTTAAGATCAGCTGCAAACAGAAGTCCAGATAGTCCTTTCTTACTTACCATCAGGCATGTTGACTACAATTTTTTTAAATTTACGTCCTCCAATGTTTAGGTCAGACATTTGTCTTTCAGGATAAGGGAAAACCCCAGAAAAAACCTTATCCAGGTAACTCACCCTGACCGAGATTCGAACTCGGGACCTCTTGAACGTGAGCCAGACATGCTACCATCTATGCTACCGAGGCAGGCTGTTGACTATAAGCATGGTTTTTAAAAGATAATGAACAAAAATGTGTTATGTGCAAAGAGCCAGAAGGAATATCTCGGCATGATAGGGTGAACAGATTGTATATGAGTCAAATTACACAAAGTGCTGACAGATACAAAAAGAATTAAAATCATTATTCACATTATTTCACAAATAACCAAGGAGTTGAGTATATGGGTATGTTAGAGCCATTAAGATTATGTCGCTAAGAAGGGATTTTGTGATGTGTGATTTCACATGTCTGCAAGCTATATGGACATCTGTCACTAGGTGACACATTTTTCTTTTTATTACTAACCTCTAAAAATAAAACAGACTTGACAGGATCGATTGATGGTATGTCAAATCTATTTTTCAAAATAGATACTTTTTTTCCCAAAACATTAAATCTATGGGTCCAGTTAAATAATGCTTTAATAATTTAGCCTCTGGATTTATTTTCTGATTAAACGACCAAAAAATCTGCTACAACTATTAATCAATCTGTTTATATTTAATTTATTTCTAAAATGTTCTTTCATTATAGTTTTTAAATTATGTTTTACCAATGTAAACACACAACTCAAACAATTGAAGTGGATAAATGTCAGATTTTTTATAATTAATGATATATATTTTCTTTTTACAAAAACTTAGCAGATTTTTATAATATTCAATTTCAAGGAACCTCAAAATCCATATATTCCATACTCTTTGAAATTTTTTATAAACATTAGCTCAAGGCTGAAAAGTTTGTTTTTTAACATTATAACTATCTTTTGTTCTTATTTAAAATTTAATTATGCATTAACTAAACCTAAATATTTAATGGTTAAACAAAAATTATTTTGAAAACCAGGGATTATGCACTGAATTTTGATATACGTCCAATCAATTCTTTCAGTAAGTTTTACTTTCAGAGGTTGGTAATGATTAATTATCAAATGTATTACAAAAGTGAATCGGGAAAATATTGACACATTGCTTCACTCACACTGTTTATTCACAGGACATGTTTCAAGAGCTCTTGCTCCTATCATCGAGTATCAGCTGATGACAGGAGCAAGAGCTCTTGAAACATGTCCTGTGAATAAACAGTGTGAGTGAAGCAATGTGTCAATATTTTCTTGATTCACTTTTGTACTAATTTGTGCTTTACGGTCCCTACGCTTCTTTCAAGTTTATACTTTGAGTATCAAATGTATGTTTATTTGCTGTAGTATAAAATGTAAACGATTATACTTCGGCAAGTAATGTTTCATGAAATAGCATTGTTCTCAACATAACTTTTATGAAACAAATTTTAATAGCAAAATAAATGTTGTGCAATTTCATATTGCAATAAAAAGGAAGTTATTAACTTATGAATTTTTGGTTCAAATAGTTGTTAATGTATTTATTTGGAAGGTTCACAAATATATTTGTTTTATTTAGAATTTCATTGACTAAGCCATGAAATTGTAACAAATTTAGAAAAGGTGAATCAAATTTATTATTATTATTTTTAGGTTAACATTGAGAAACTGAGCACTTTGGAGCATTGTAAGACATAGTAATATCGATAAGTCTGCAATAGCAGCTCATTTCTGGTCTGAAAATCATGAAATCGAAGATAGCACCAAATTACTAAAATACGTACAAAAACATAGGAAACTCATCTAGGAGAAAATATACATAGAAAAGCATAAAAACCAACTAATGAACTTACCGCCAGAAGACAACCCCACATTTAAATTCATCACAAAATCAACAGATGGCAGCAGCAACTCCAGAACTACCCACACCACTGGATGTCCTCAAAATAGGAAAGTAAGTGAAGCCGATGTGTAATAAATACGACTCATCTATAATATAATCATTGGAGCTATTGTTCAGAAAGAAGTAGTTCTGTAAAATATGTTATCTAAACGATAGTTGGGGGCGGGGGGGATTTGTAAAAAACTGAAGCTACTGACAGTGAAGCAATCCAAGTATTATGAATAAACTAAACTCTACATATTATCACCTTTAAGAACCCAGTTAAAACAGAATTTGAACAAAAGGCATTACTTATTAGAAACTAAAAAGGCTCCCACATTCAGATAAATCGGCAGAACATCAAATATCTGATTCGTGGATTTTCACCATTGCAACCGCTGAGGTGTGAGACAGTGTGTTGTCTTGGTGAAACGGTATTTTCTTTTTCTGCAAATGTGGCCGTTTTTCCTCCAAGTTCTGCCTTCAGCTTGTCAAGTAATTATGCGTAGTAATAGCTTTTCCTTTCTGAAGATAATCTATTAAAATAACTCCATGACTGCTAAAATTAGGCAAATGAGTCAACCTTGTATATACTTTTCTCCACTTACAAGTTTATGATGAAGACTAGTTTCTGGGAACAATGACACTCCACTTTCTGAAATACTTCTTTTTATTCTATATAACTCCATGACTATCCCAAAAAACAGTTGCCATACTTTCGCATCCGAAAGAAAGGTTTGTTCCACTTTTGCAGTCCACTGTTTGGACTGTAATTTTGTTTCGGGCACATAATGGTGTATTCAAGTTTCATCTACAGTAATTAATTGGCGCCAAAACTCAGATTTATTGTGCCAATAAAGCATTGAAAATGTTCATTCGAACATGTGTTTGGTCTAACGTGAGCAAACCCAGCACCCAACGCGCGGACAGCTTTCTCATGTCTAAATGTTGATTTAATATGTGACAAACACGTTCTTTTGATATGTTCATAGCCTCTGCTATCTCTCTCACTTTAATTTGGCGGTCGTCTATCACCATTTGGTGAACTTTGGCAATATTTTCATCGGTAGTTGCAGTTTTTGGACATCCAAAACGAGTGTCTCCCAAGCTCTTACTGCCACATTTAAATTCAGCTGCCCAAAATTTCACTGTGGTAAATGATGATGCAGAGTCCCCATACACAGAATCCAACTCATCTTTGATTTGCGTAGGCATATTGCCTTTCAAAAACAAATATTTAATGACGACTCGATACTTGATATTGTCCATTTTCATAAAAACATTCACATCACTCACTCAAACGAGTGTTACGTAAACTGAGCATCCAAAATGGCTGAAACTTTGGTGAGTAACTGTCAACAGATGAATGAAATTCACTAGCTTTTTATTTATGAGTGCTGCCATCTTCATGTTGAGGTCGGAAACTTTTCAGACCACCCTTGTACAAGAAGTAGCAAAATTAATAGAAAAATTAGAAATACCAAAAAACAAAGAGAACATAATATATAGTATCAACCGGATTGATAATTTCAGAATTGATTATAATCAATTTCAATAATAACAGAGAAACTCCTCCAGACATGGCTAAGGCTATAAAAATGAACTACCCTTCTGTAAACTGGACAGATGAACATGGAGCTGCATTTGGTGTATTGTGCTACAAACATGCTGGAAGAAATACTACATTTTGATGGTGAAGTTTAAGCTATTTATCTTTCACTCCAAAACAGCCTTATTTGGCTGCAATGATGTAAGAATATTGTTATTTTGTCAGATTCTAAAGCATCAATTCAGGCGGTAGCATCCACATTCTATCCAAAGATGGAAAAACTTCTAGAAATACAAAACTTAATCCAGACCATTAAAAAACTTGGTAAACATATAGTTCTGCAATAGATTCTGCTACAATACGGAGCTCAGGGGAATGAAAGGGCAGATATATGTTAAGGGGGGACGAGGAAATTTAATAATAATAATAATAATAATAATAATAATAATAATAATAATAATAATAAAAATAATAATAATAATAATAATAATAATAATAATAATAATAATAATAATAATAATAATAATAATAATAATAACAATAATTACAAATCTGGACTAACTGAATAAAACTGGTAACCAAAATATGAAAATACTTGTAGAAAATCCACACATGTAAATCTGCTGTTGCCATGATGAGGACATGATTGCCTATTATCTGTTTCAAATGGGAAGGTCATTGTCCTTGAGCGCTAATAGGTGAGCAACCAATCGGAGTCCTGCGGTGTTGTTGTATTACATTCCCCTATGTGGTGTGTGACGAGTGCCAAACTAACCAATCTCTAATAAATACTATTCGCGCTAAGATAGAAATTCAGATTTTGAAAAAACAGATCCATGTGGAAGGAGAGAGTAATGTATTTAACATAACCGTAAAAACCACATATTTTTAGCTCAAATAGTTTTCCTAATACGAACAAATAAAGTAGATACCATTATATTATAACAATACATTGCGACGTAAGCACTGTAATGAATATCATGTACGTGAATATGCGTGTACGTATATTTGAAATTACTCAGAGCTGAAACGTCAACATTTGACATGATGTAATAAAAGAAATATGTAGTTTGAAAAAGTCAAGGTGATTGTTAAATTCGACGAGAGGAAACGATACACTTCTTGCTAGTCTGGCAGAATGTGTCTGGTCACATTATATCTTTGTTTATGAATGGTTCATAATGTCTATTTACTCAAGAGAGTTCAAAGCAGCATTATTCAGTTATTCTTCCATGAAAAAGTGTATCAGCTGGATCAATGAGACACGATCCACCTCCCCCCCCCCCCTTCCCTTACTACTGCTAGAACAATCCAATAGAGTTAATGTGGGCTCAAATTATGTTGCAAACATAACGTTGAACAGCTTATTCACGAAAAAATTGACCAGAAACACAACAAGATTGGGAAAGCTGCGTGAGACATCAGATAAACTACAAGACGACTTTTGGAAAGAAATAGCACGTAATGAGATTTTGGAACCTAACATCATAAATTTGCAGTACTCAGACGATGAAGACAATGGCAATGACGTTATCTCTTAACGTAACATTCACAGCTATACGGATGTACTGCTGGTATTTTCGTTAGATTAGCAAAATAAGTAATTCATAAACTATAAGTAGCTTTAAACTGAATAGTTAAAACATTTGCGTAATATATGAATATCCATGTCGCAATTGTGATTTCAACAACTGCATTATTATAAAACTTGGAAAATTCAGTTTGTGTTCCCTTCATCTAACGCCACGAACACTCACAAGTGTGTGAGAGAGAGAGTGAAATATAAAAAGAGTGGGGATAATGAGATGGCAACGGTGAAGGCTCTAACGCATCTGATTCGCTACAGGCAAGAACCCTTCCCATTTGAAACACATAATAGGAAAACATCTCCATACAATATAAAAATTATTTGTGGTTGGTTTATTGACACTCGTCACTTACTTTTTCATATATTTATGAGAGACTAGTTTCAAAGGCCCTGGCCTCCATTTTCAATCTCTTCCCAACGATTGGAGGCCAGGGCCAGGGCCTTTGAAACTAGTCTCTCATAAATATATGAAAAAGTAAGTGACGAGTGTCAATAAACCAACCACAAATAATTTTTATATTAATTTTGACGTCACTGTTACTAAATTCCTCCAAACACACATCTCCATACAACTTCTCCAAATTGTGTATTGTGCTCTCAAGATATAGAAATGGATGGTACAGCTTTACAAAATTATCAACATATAACTTCTAAGTAGTGGGAAGCCAGAAGGAGAATGACTTCACTGTTTGACTCCAGACATTACCAACATACACACATACATGAGTGAACTACAACACTAAGCAACAAATACTATACAAATATAATAATTTGTAACATAAAACTTCATTTATCTTAAAAGGAAATGATGAAAATTTTCTTATTCATTGATGAGGATCTTGATTTCGTGGAAACTCATTCACATCATCAGCCCAAACAACCTCATTGTCAACGTTACAATCATTAGATGTCACTATTTTAGTTAATTGATGGAGATTAATAATTTCCTCATACTAGCCGTATATAGGCTAAGGTTTTGGATAGATTGAGTCAACATGAAAAATTCAGTGCAATGGCCGGGATTTGAACCACGGATCTCCTGGTTTCCATCCAGTCGCTCTAACCCATTGAGCTACCATGGCCAACGTGTTGTCCTCACATTAAATTCTCCATTTGACTCGTATATTTCCCTGGAAAACCACTATGGGCTCTTGCATCCGAGATACAAATGGTGTATCTTGAATGCAGAAGCCCCTAGTGGTTTACCAGGGAAATATATGAGTCAAATGGAGAATTTAATGTCAGGACGGCACATTGCCCATGGTAGCTCAGTGGTTTAGAGTGACTGGATGGAAACCAGAAGATCCGTGGTTCAAATCCTGGCCATGGCACTGAATTTTTCATGTTGACTCAATCTCTCCATAGGGGAGGGGATCCGTCCCCTTCAGCTGCTGTGGTGCGAGCACTGCAGACGTGGTACCTCTGACGTTACTAGAGGAACCTCGGGCCAAACATTCGAGCCCCTCCCTGAATGGGAGTTGTTCAGATTGAGTTGGACTCTGAGGGAGGCAGTGGTTCCCGACACCCGTGGGACATCAGGTACCTTCGGCCAGGTTTCAGCCACCGGAGGGGGCAGAGGGTTGCCTAAAAAGTCCTGAGTACTAGCCTGCAGAGCTAGTAGAAGGTGTACTAGATCACCAGGCAGCCCCACCGAGGTTATCAGTAGTCTTCCCTGTGGCGCTGACACGCGTAAGTGGTGTCTTGACATTGCTGTCGATGGAGGGGCTTCTTAGACTCAAGGTATTGCCCCAAGGAAAGAACCCCGGAGTTTTCCATAGCTCCCGGGCTGACAGAGGCCGGGGTCTTTGGACTTTCGGGTAGACCTCATTACAACATTTTGTTGACTCAATCTATCAGATGTCACCATGTTTAAAAAATAAGCATTGCGTAATGAATTTTGAAATTCTGGCAGTCAATTCTGTTTTTAAGTTTATTTCATTTTCAGATTTTCATAGTACTAGTAAAAACGTAGTGGCATCTAGTGATCGTAGCGTTGACGACGAGGTTGTTTGAGCTGATGATGTGAATGAGTTTACACGAAATCGCAATCCTCACTCAATTAATAAGAAAATTTCATTGTTTTCTTTTAAGATAAGTGAAGATTTATGTTAGTAATTATTATATTAGTGCATTTTTGAGTTGCGCTATTCTCTCACTCACACACACAAAAGGTGTTACTCAGTGTTATTGCTGGAAGTGTGCCTTTGTTGGTTACTGGTGACAAGCTGAGTAGCACATGACCAGCAAATGTCAGTCACTGCACAAACAATAAGTAAAATAATTACGTACTTCTCTGTTGCATGGTTCTTGTTTAATGCTTCAGTAATGTTTATTATCTGGCATCTGTATGCCAACTGTACAGAAAAAGTGTGCGGATAGCTTTAGGTCTTGCTTCATTAGGAACAAATAGTACAGAAATCATTCAAGTCTTTAAAAACATTGCAATATTTTGAAGATCAAAACAGGCTAATTGAAGGCTGATACCAACACTGAAAACTGCCATGCAATTTAATAAAAACTTAATTTTAATTTGATTACAGCCAGATTTATAAAGCCAATAAGAACACAAAAAATAAATCTCATGAGCACAATGCTAAAGGCTTTATCCGTTAAATAACACTGTAGAAAAAATGTTCTCAGGTGAGCAATTGAGCCAGCAGAAGAGAAATTGAATTATATTTTGAAGGTTTAAATAATCTATAAGTCTCGTTTTTATTCCTAGGGATTTAATCAGATTGCTTTTATGCACCATGTAAATGTCTTCTAGGAACAAATGCAATAAACAGCTTTATGCCAAAATGGATAATAAATTACAAGTCACTTTAACTCTATTTCTGCAAACCACCTTCTAAACAATGTTTTTTCTGGCATTTCATTAAGGTCACTGATTTAAATAAGTCAATAAGATGAATTCCATTTACAGATCTTTCTAAAGAAACTGTGCTTAAAAGAACACAGTTATATTACAGCATTCTAGTACATGATTAACAAGTAAACTTCTCAGTTCAGGTTTTATGCAGATCAAAAAATATTAGGCAGGCTAAAATTAAACAGAAAATGTCTGGTGAAAATTTTGTTGATAAATTTGGGTGCCAAACATGGTATTTCAGGTACTAATACAAAGGCAGATCTTTACTTCAGAGAGGGTGTTTTAGTACAGAGTGGACCAGCTGGAACTCAACTGCATGAAGTTTGTATCGGTGGCTGACGATGGCAGAGGTCAGGAGGTCAGGATGCTGCGCACAGCCTCATCCAATGCCGAATCCCCACCACTTCCCTCTATCGTTCTTTCGCCATGGTGAAAGGAGTTCATCACTAAATGATCACTGGCTTTACTGCTAGCACTATTACGTTTATGTCTAGTCCGCACGATTTGCTCTACAGCACCACTGCACTGTTTAACAATGGAACGTGATTCGTCAACAAACACTCGCGTGTCCTCTCCATCAGGCCCTTCATCCATCGGAACACCCATCTCTGTCGATGGGTTCACTACACCCTGCCCATTGCCTGCTTGCGTACTATGGAGATCAAAACCGTCCTCTGATCGCTGAAGGTTCAATATACTGTCTATAGCACACTGCACTTGAGCATTGATATCATCCTCCTCACTAAGAGGTGAACCACTGCCAGTTTTGTGTCGTTTCTTGCGATGTATCACTGCAGAGCTATCACAGATATCCTTTCGCTTCTCTCCACTAGCTATACCAGTCAGTGCAGACCCTCCGCCCTCGTCGCGAGGACCGCAAGGACCAGACTGGCTGTGAACTCCAGGTGGGGATGAAGTCTCTGGAGGTTCCCCCGTATCTGGCTCAGACTGAGGTTCCGATTTCACTGTCGCTGCAGATGGACTATACACTGCAAGCTCTTTCTGGATTTCTTCCCACTCATCATATTCTCCTGACGCAGGTCGCCCTACAGTTACTTTCATGTCCTCTTCTAACTCTCGTTTTAGGTTGTGGTCCTTCATTACATCCTGTACCATGATGCGTACCTCTTTAAGGCGCTCAGCAGGTGACTCCACTGGTTCCATCTTCACCTCGATGGTTTGAAGTGGTGGCGTGATGGTTGTTGGAACACTTTCTGTGGATACCAATGGTTCCTCTGAAATAAACCATATTCACATGTGTGAGACAGACGTTTATTCTTACAGTTCTTAAAAGGTTTGAGTTTACTAATTCATTTAATCTAAAATATAGAAAAGTAGTTGTGTATCATAAGATGAACCCGCTTAGTGGACTAGAGGTTTGGGGTTCAGGAGTACCAGGTTCATAAGCAACTTAAGAAAGAGTAATATCACCATGAATGTAGTACAATTACTGTGCTACTACGTCTATAGCTAAAAATAAAGTGAGTGTTCTCATATGAGGACACAGGACAGTTGGTTTACAAAGCATTGTCAAACAAACTAAAAATATGCAATGTGGAGCTACCACTTCATTTTCTACCCTATATAGGGAAAGACCTCAGAAATTCATATTTCTGGATGGCTTTGATGAAGTGGTACACAGGACAATAAATAACTTCTGCATAGAAGAAAAACAAACAAGGCTGGATTCAAAACTTAGGTGCAGAATAGATTTTCAAGGCAGCAACTTCATTCTTACAAAAATTCTGTTGTACTATAGGAGAAAAACAAAACATAAAAGAAAAATTCTGGTAGAAAGCAACAAATTACTTAATCTATTAACACTTATGTTCAAATTAACTGGAAAAAAAAAAAAAAAAAAAACTATTTGTAGTCAGTTCACACTAATTCACACACATTTTTATTTTTTGAGGTACTGGTTTCAGGAGCTATTGCTTCCATTTTCAACCTCAAAGGCCTGACTGTCATCGGTTGTCTTGTCTATGGTAATGGAACTATGAACTTCATCAAATTTTTGATTGGTGAGATTTCAAAGTTTACTACTTGGTCCTTATTTTTCCATATTAAGATGTTCTTTCACTGTCAGTTTGTTATAGTTTGTGTCCCAAAAATGAAATGCTACTGCTGACTAGTCTTCCTGGTTTATTTTAATGTTTCTAAAATGTTCCAGATCTACCTATGAAATCATCTGTTGCAATTTTCAAATTAATCACAGGCTATGATTGTCTGGGTGGATATTTGCTAAAGATTAGATTAATGACTTTCCCACAATGTTGTCTATGTGGTAAAGATGACTTAATGGACACTGATCACCTAATTGTATGTGAAATTATCAAAAATAAAGAAGATATAATTTCTAAGTGCTGTGAGACGAGAAGAAGAATGATTTTATTATCAAACTCTGAGCATTAGACTCACACACACTTTTACATTGTCTAATTCCAATTTTACTCACCTTTTACTTGCCGCTCCTCCTCTTTAAGTTTTTCCAATAAGGTGTGCTCCTCAGCCACAAACATGCGGTCAATCATCATCAATTCTGATGTGTTCACCTCTCGCTGTAACATTACACAAACATATGCATTACCTACACAAATATTACAACAGTAACATTTAAACTTGCTGATTAACTCAAGTTTCACACAGCCAATGTCAGTCCCCTTTCTGATTGTGCCATTTCCAATAATATGGCAATGTACACCAACATGAACATTATTATAACCTTAGTACATACATCACTCAAGTATACTTAATAATTTGTCCTAGTTATACTTAAAAAGAGCTGTATCATATATCAGATAGTATTATGCTAGTATATCCATAATGACAATTTACAGAAGTCACTATGGCAGTGAAGTTCAGTTGCATTAATCATCTATTGTTCTAAATATCAAAATTTAACTGTATGGAGCACCACAGTGAAGCGAAATAATTATTAAATTATAGATGAGTCGTATTTATTACACATCAGCTTCACATACATACCTATATTGAGGTCATGATTCGCAAACTATCATTCGCATCATCAGCTCTATTGAGACTAAAGCTTGGTCCAGTGGTGTGGGTAGTTCTGGAGTTGCTGCTGCCATCTGTTGATTTTGTGAGGAATTCCAATGTGGGGTTGTCTTCTGGCGGGATTTCGAAGTTCATTAGTTGGTTTTTATGTTTTTCTATGTATATTCTCTCCCATATGACGAGTTCACTGTTTCTGTACGTATTTTAGTAATTTGGTGCTATCTTCAATTTCATGATTTACAGACCAGAAATGAGCTGCTATTGCGGATTTATCAATATTTTTGTATCTTAAGTGCCTAAAATGTTGTTTCTTTCTAGTGCCTATGTTTCTATTTGTCCTCCCTATGTAAATTTTTTTCACAGTCTTTACACTTAATCTTGTAAATCCCTGACTTTTCTTCTGGTTTTATCTTATCGGTATTATTACTGTTAAGTAGGTTTTTAATAATAATAATAATAATTTATTCACCATTCAGTAATTACAAATAATTACAACAGGCTTCGTTACAAGTAATAGCTACCTTAAATCTAGTAAAAACACTATATATAACTATATTTCAGAAGCATAAAATAACCATGTTTAATATGTCTTCCTTACATTTGTCTACAAACTCTTGTAAGTTATAAAAGGGGTTCTCAGTCTCTCCTTAAACATTTGAGTACGTGATTTGTGTATTCTTACAGGAAGTACATTGAAGAGTTTTATGCCACTTATTTTATAATACTGAGAGGTCTTCTGAAACCTATGGAAGGGCATATCCAGTTTTTTTCATGTTGCATGTATTGTATGTATGTATTTCATTTCTTATGTTATAGTTTTGTGTATTTTCTTTAATATATACCAGCACATCATAAATATATAAATTAACTACTGTAGGAATTTTAGCTGCTATAAACAGTGGCTTACAATGCTCTAATTTCTTTGAATCTGTTAATATTCGAATAGCCTTCTTTTGGAGTTTTAGTACCTCCACTATTTTTGGACTACTACCCCATAGATGTTGTAATTGTTTTTTGGTGCCAATGTTATATTGCATTTCTTGAATATTTTTTGGAAGTTTTTTGTTTCTCAGGGGTGGTAAGTAAATTTAGCAAATCTAATTTCTTGTTTCATTGGTGAAAGAGCTGTGATCTGTTTTAATCTTTTTTGAAGTTTGAATGATTTTAGTTTTTTATCTACAAGGCTATTTCCATATCTACTTTTAATTGCAGTTTTTAAGATTTGATGGTATACTTTTTGATATTCTTGCTGGCGGAGGGGTACATTTACTAATCTGTGTGTGAGACTGTTGATGGTGGCATGTTTGTGTGGAATTGGGTTGAAACTATTTGCTTTGATGTAATTATCTGTGTGTGTTGCTTTTCTATGAATACCAAATTCTAGTTTTTCATTGTTTTTTGTGATTTTAAGGTCCAAAAAAGGTAGAGTACAGTCCTCTTCAGTTTCTACTGTGAATTGTATGCTGGGTTCTTGAAGGTTGAGTAGTTTCAAAGCATCATCTATCTGGATCAAGCTTTAGTCACATTAGAGCCGATGATGCGAATGATGGTTCGCAAAACATGTCCTCAATATAAGTACGTAAGTGAAGCCGATGTGTAATAAATACGACTCATCTACAATTTAATAATCTATTGTTCTATTTAGTTAACTACATCACAAAATATCATAAGCTGTTAGTCTTATTAGTTTATTATGTTCATTAATTGTTATGATGATCATTATGTTTATCTGTTAAACATTTGTAATTTATCCTTTAATTAACATTTAAAATAAATTACACAAAAAAGAGGTTAAAGTAGATTATAAATCAACAATTACATGACCAACTGTAGCATTAGCATAGGACTGATATGTATAGTTTTTGCATTATTTTTACTAAGCGAAGAAATTCAATTCCAAAAATCTTTATTAATAGTTAACTGTATAAAAAATGTCAAAATCAAGAAGAAATTGCTTCTTCTATTTAGATCCAAAAATGTTCCATTCAGGATTATGTACAAGTTGGTAAAGTTTTTCAGTACAAAGTTACAATTGTTAACTTACAATTATAATGTTTATTGAGTACCAGTGTGACTCAAAATTATATTAATTTTGTGCTTCATTGTATCATAGTCCTTACTCATAAGAATATGGTACAACAAATTCATTTATCCAGACTAATAGGACCAAAAGTAATCCAGAAACAAATTATTAAATGAGTATGACCTTTGATGTATGATAAATTCAGATCAATGCAAAAGGACTGTTACATGGTTTAGTTGTGATGTTGTGTGACAATGACCATGGTATTTACTCATAGCCTAAAGCATGTAACTGATGGCAATCTCTGGACTGCGTGAAGTGCCAATATTACAACTGTATGCTCTGTAACCATGATACTATGGACTAACCTCCTCAACAGTTGCTACACTCACTGTCAGATACTGGGAGACGAGAGAGATGATGGCCATAATCCCACAGAGAAATATTCCATTGTATTAATTGATGGAAATTAATCAGTACTTCACACTAGCCGTCTACAGGCTACGGTTTTGGATAGTCAAACTGAAAAATTCAATGACATGGCCGGGGTTTGAACCACGGATCCCCCAGTTTGTCTGGTAATGGGTAAGAGCCACCAGATGTAAACCGGGAGATCCGTGGTTCAAACCCCGGCCATGTCATTGAATTTTTCACTTTGACTCTTCCATTGCATATTTGACTTTCTTTAATTTTTAATTACTTAATTATATTTTACTTGTATATTAATTACTGACATGTGTGTGTTGTCATTGTTGAGGCTAATGTAGATACCAAAAGCTCTACATTAAATAAATAAGTTCATTCTCGAATTTTTCTCAAAAATACGACCCCCTGTTTTAAACAAATTATAGCCGAAAAATCGGGACGGTTTCACAAATCGCAATCTTTGGAAAATAAAAATAAAAATTGTGTTACTGAAGTATAATTTATTTTTTTTATTATAGTTTGACTATTCTAAGTTATACAGACAGAACAATCTTATTATTTAGGAATGCATGGTATTTGACACTGAAGTTCAAACATACATTATATCTGAAAACAAACATGAATAATTATTAATTTTTAGATGAGTCGTATTTATTACACATCTGCTTCACTTTCGTACATTTCGGCAACAAGAAAGAAATAAAACAATATTTGAAACTAATGACAAAAAGAAGGTTAATATCAGCGGACGTAAAATTTATCAACAATTGCCTAAAACAAAACATTTCTCCGAAATTTGTAAGAAAAATAGTAAAATTTAACCACAACAGTAGAGAACAATTAGCTGCTGAAAAAGCCATGTTAAAATCCGAAAAAGCAAATCACTACAGAAAACTAATTAATATAGACCTCTCATTGTACAGCCTACATTTGAAACTGATAAAATTACTAACCTTGCCCGGCTGAAATGTATCACTCCGCGTTCCACAACCCTCCCCCTCGCCCTAATTGGCTAATGCTTTCGCGTCATACGCTATAGGCGGTGCCTTCCCGTCACATTTCGTAATAATTGCCGGAAAATAAATAAAAATCATACAAAAATCATACAAATAAGGATATGAAGGCATGCAAAAATACAAGTTTATAATGAACTGAGCAAATTGAAACAGAATGGCTGAGCAATGAAACTGAAAGAGTTTATAATGAAAGGCCTTTGGCCTTTTCCACTGGAATTTTTTAAACCAGCACACATACCTTTCAAAAATGCTTGTCTTTAAGTCTTAAAAGTCGAGTCACACCATACTTTACTTTTCGTGTGTTCTTCGTGTATATTTAGCGATTTGTATCTCGGTGCAGTGTGGTTGTCAAATAGCGTCTTCGCCACACAGCAATATCACCTCTGTCTTTTAGCACATTTTTCTTGCCTCTTTTTTCATTCACAAATCCCAGCTGTATAAGCAATCTGCTGAAATTTGGTAAATCTGCATCCTCATTTACAGCAGACGAAATGTTACTTATGTTAGGGAGTTCGTTTCTAAAGAAAAACTACACACATGAAGACGCACAACAC
This sequence comes from Mantis religiosa, assembly GCA_030765055.1. Taxonomy (NCBI): domain Eukaryota; kingdom Metazoa; phylum Arthropoda; class Insecta; order Mantodea; family Mantidae; genus Mantis; species Mantis religiosa. The sequence continues at coordinate 147,142,803 of CM060958.1, read as the reverse complement.
TTTTCACGTATTTTCTCCGAGCATGCACTTTTGTTTATTCCTGCTTTTGCCTGGAGTGGTAAGTTTTCCTGTTTCCTCAATTTCATGTCGCGATGTTCCTACGGATCTAACACTCACACCTGTAACTTCGTAGCACAGCTGTTCGACTTCTCTCACTGACAAAGATGGATTCTTCTCTGTGAGTGCATTAAACACATGCAACACAATTCTTTTTTCGCCTGTTTGTAAATAATTATCCTTGCGATACTTAAGCGAAAAACTGGCGGTAGACTCTGCCATTATACATATGTATAATACATGCGCAATAAACGATCAATAAAATAATTTAGCTCCCGCACTTTCGAATGGCGATGCACGACTAATCCAGTTCAAAACAAGGTCAGTGATAAAAGTCTTATAAACAAATGTCACCACTACCGCTAAATCACATGCTATCGTGCCATGTGCTTGAGAGCAAAGGAACCTCCTCTTTACTTTGTTTAAGAATTAACATGCATTTCAGATAAATCAACTCTGTTGCGTAATATATTTAATTAAAACAGTTACGAAAATATAAATTTGACAATTCTCTTCCAACATATAATTATATATCACCATGTTAAATAACGAACTAATTTTTACCGCACGACAGTCATTACCACAACAGCAACCAATGAGAGGTGATTAGGTCACGTGACCGTTAAGAGATACTGGGCAAGCTTACGTGAAACAAGGTATAGGAAACACAGCATGGGACCATTTAGAAACCAAATCATTTGAACATATAAATTATAAAGTCAAAGAGAAAGTTTATCGCCAAAAGAAGAAACTAAAGCATAACCATAATCATTGGCAACCAAAACATAACAAAATTTCAGCAAAGAACACATCCCTAATACGAAAGTGAAGCAGATGTGTAATAAATACGACTCATCTAAAAATTAATAATTATTTCGCTTCACTGTGGTGTTCCAATACAGTTAAATCTCGAAACATGAATAAATCGGGATTTAACTGTATTGGAACACCACAGTGAAGCGAAATAATTATTAATTTAAAGATGAGTCTTATTTATTACACATCAGCTACACTTACGCAAGTGAAGCCGATGTGTAATAAATATGACTCATCTATAAATTAATGAATATGAATAACTTACAATTTATAGTTCAAAATAATTACCATTATTTTAACAATTAAAGAGAATTCTGTTGGTTTTTACATACCTGGAACACAGTTTTTACTCGGAGTCACTGCTGCTTTCATCATATAAGTGCAGTATCAAAGAAATACTGAACAATGGATTTTCTTAGAATTACAGCCTGTCTTAAATTAACGGACCAGGCCTAAGTTTGACTACACATTGTTTTCTTCTATAATTTGCTTGCAAAACTTGGTGGGTCTAATAATCAAGGGGGTTTTATTTTCGAGTAAATATGGTATTTATCAATGAACACCGAAATTTTCATGGTGTAAGGGTAAGGAAACAATCCGGATAAATGAGGATTTTGTGTTGTGGTAAACACATTAAATATTTGGAGAGGAGATAATAATATCAAATACCTTTAGTGCCAGTGACAAGTTTTGCAATTAAATGTTTTTACTCAATCAATAAATTGATAGATTAGCTGCATATCCAGCAAAAAAATGAAGCTAACTTCCCCGATCACTTTATATTTGCACACTTTTTGACAGCTCGTCCACCCCATTATAGAGAGCACAAGCTAATGGAATTAACTAAAAGCTAACTTAACTTAGACAACACTTACTTTTAAATTTTTCCGGAACATGTTTCAGAGGCTTTGCCTCTATCATCGGCCGGCTCTCGAGAGCCGGCCGATGATAGAGGCAAAGCCTCTGAAACATGTTCCGGAAAAATTTAAAAGTAAGTGTTGTCTAGTGTCTTTAATCGACTCTCTTTAAAGTTAATTTATCATAACAACACTGTTTTCAACACTTCCAAGAAAGGAATTAAAAGCTAACTGTAAATATTTTTCCCATTATAGTGCTCTGGTGACATTCTAATTGTTCATTTGTCATCAACACCAGCAACAGTTTCTAAAATAAATGCATGGTAAAGATAGGGCTGTAGTTGACATTAATTGCAGCTGTTACATTGACATCTTAGAGGATGTCAACATTGAGTCTAAAGCATAATACTTAGAGGTCATTGTGTTCTATGTATGCATTTATTTGGGATCATTTTACTGTTCCAGATTCCTTGATTGACTACGTGGTACATCACCAAGCTTTTCTATAAACTCCGGATTAAGGATGAGATGTACAATTATTATTTTTTTTTGGGGGGGGGGGGGGGGGAGGTTCAAAAATGTAAAAGGGTGAAACAGGCAACAAAGACTGATGATGGCGTAACAACCTTATCTCTATAACGTGCAAGGTTTCTCTCATTTAATTTGTAACTCATCACTTAAAGAGTTGGGAGGACATTTTAATGTTGTAATTCTCTTTAATATGTAGTCTTTCATCAATATAAATAATTACCAGGCATATGTTAACTTTGAACAGATTTCTCTGACCTATCAATTTTCTAAACACTTCCCTGGCCTTCCCTAACTTTAAAGGTCACTTGAAACCATGTTTAATGGAAGTGTTTCCAAAAAGCACTTACCATGCTCTCCATTAGCAAAAGATACCGGTACTTGTTCATCATCTGACGAAATTTGTCCAACAGATGACGTGCTGTTGCCTCAAATATTTCATCTGCCTTTTCTAAGTCCTGTTGGGACAGCACCTGCTCATTAAATACATGGTAGCGAATCAAGCGTTTGCAAGCATCTGATGTGCTTTGGAAGGGGGTCTGAGTATCCGGCATACAGGCTCCATTCTGATCCGTCTTCAGTTGCTGCTCTATTCTAAAACACAACAAATAATTTTAAGTTGTCTTGTTAAGAAAACAAAGTGTTTATAAGAAATTTAAAAACACACCTCTAAACCACTACCATTTCTGACCAATAAAACGAAATTCAAATCTTATAGTAACAATGGTAGCAACTATACTCCACCCAGTCCAAGAAAAGCCGTTGCTCTAAACATACGCTGCAGCACACATTTACTGCACTACATGTATTGTAACACATTTCCTAATTTAAAAAATAAAGACAGGGAGTAATGATCGTATTTAAATGATCATTTCATTTAAACGTTACTTAAATAATTACACTCTATTATCATGGTCATGTAGAAACTTGTATTTCTGCTTTGTTTACTGGAGTGAAGCAACAAACTAGTGCAGTATTATGCAGGTTTGGAAGAATTTCATAACAGTGGCGTGCAAATTACTTGATAAAACTATTTTAAATTTAAATTCATGGAATCGATGTCCGGTTGACGATGGAGGCAAAGTCTCTGAAACATGTTCAGGGAAAATTTAAAAGTAAGTGCTGTTTAGTGTAATTAATGGACTCCCTTTAAATTTAATTTATTACAACATTGTTTTCAACACTTCCAAGAAAAGAATTGTAAAACTATTTTAGTTGGATTTTCACACTGCATCACTACTCATTCTGCAGGAGGGAAAAAAAAAAAAAAAAAAAAAAAAAAAAAAAAAAAAAAAAAAAAAAAAAAATCACAATAGTAAAGGAAATCAACGGACAACTCTTTCTTGGACCTTAGTATTGTAAGGAATGACATAAAAATAAAATTTGGATATGTAAAAAACTGAAGCTGCTGACAGTGAAGTAAACTAGGTTATTAATAATAACTAAACACTAGTAACACAACTTCACTTATCTTATTTAATTCCTGGGACCGGTTTCAAAGCAAACATCTGCTTTATCCTCAGCCACTCAGCTTGACACTCCCCCACTTACTGACTGACTGACCTTGACCACTACCGGAGTTTGAAGAATAGTTCCTATCTAACTGCCATCTACCGGGGACAACACAAACTTATTGATGATGTCTATAGGAGGAATATCAAAATTCATTACGCGATCCTTATTTTTCAAAATAAATATCTTCTCCCAAACCATTAAATCTATCGGTTCCTTCAATTGTTTCAATAATTTAACTTCTGGATTTACTTCATGATTATATGTCCAAAAATGATCAGCCACTGCCGATTTCTCGGTCTGTCTATATTTAATATTTCTAAAATGTTATTTCGCTCTGGTTTCTAAATTACGCTTGGTTCTGCCAATATAGATCTTATCGCATTCTAAACAGTTAACTTGATAAATACCAGATTTTTTGTTGTCTGAAATTTTGTCTTTTTTAGAAAACTGTAGCAAATTCTTTATACTGTAATTATTATGAGGTGCTAGTATTATACCCACTTCTTTGAAAATTTTTTGGAACTTTTTATTTGCCCATGGATGATAAGTAAATGTTTTGAAAATGTAATCCTTTTTTACTTTTTTAAAAGTGGAAACATCATTAACATTTTTTTGATATTTAAATTTTTCCATTCTTCTGATTATAAAATCTTTATTAAAGCTGTTAATTAAAGCAGTGTTTACAATATGTTTATATTCCGCATTAAATTCTTCTTCATTTAGAGGTATGTTTATCAATCTGTAAATCAAACTATTAAAAACAGCAAATTTGTGTGACATAGGGTTAAAACTTTTATTTTTGATATAATTATCCGTGTGAGTTGACTTTCTATAGATGCCAAAACTTAATTTATTGTTATTTTTCATTATTTTTAGATCTAGAAAGGGGATGTAGCCATTGTTTTCAATTTCTTAGCTTTATCCTGTGAATTTAGAATATTTAAAGCCTCATCTATATATCTCTCAGGAACTATGGCAAAAATGTCATCTACGTATCTATACCATATTTTAAAAATTGAGGGAAAAGCTTTAGTGACTTCTATTTCAACGGCTTTAATAAAGATTTTATAATCAGAAGAAAGGAAAAATGTAAATATCAAAAAAATGTTAATGATGTTTCCACTCTTAAAAAAGTAAAAAAGGATTACATTTTCAAAAAATTTACTTATCATCCATGGGCAAATAAAAAGTTCCAAAAATTTTTCAAAGAAGTGGGTATAATACTAGCACCTCATAATAATTACAGTATAAAGAATTTGCTACAGTTTTCTAAAAAAGACAAAATTTCAGACAACAAAAAATCTGGTATTTATCACGTTAACTGTTTAGAATGCGATAATATCTATATTGGCAGAACCAAGCGTAATTTAGAAACCAGAGCGAAATAACATTTTAGAAATATTAAATATAGACAGACCGAGAAATCGGCAGTGGCTGATCATTTTTGGTCATATAATCATGAAGTAAATCCAGAAGTTAAATTATTGAAACAATTGAAGGAACCCATAGATTTAATGGTTTGGGAGAAGATATTTATTTTGAAAAATAAGGATCGCGTAATGAATTTTGATATTCCTCCTATAGACATCAATAAGTTTGTGTTGTCCCCGGTAGATGGCAGTTAGATAGGAACTATTCTTCAAACTCCGGTAGTGGTCAAGGTCAGTCAGTCAGTGGGTGGGGGAGTGTCAAGCTGAGTGGCTGAGGATAAAGCAGATGTTTGCTTTGAAACCGGTCCCAGGAATTAAATAAGATAAGTGAAGTTGTGTTACTAGTGTTTAGTTATTGTTAATAATAAAATTTGGAATTTATATAAAGCCAACACAGAACATTACATAAAAAAAATCATAGCTATAACCCAATTACACATAAGCATGCAAAAATAAACAGTCTTACATACAGACTAGTCAAGATAACCATGGAAAAAGCAGAACACTTCAAAGAACAAAAAGCCATACTACAACATAGCAGAAGGAAATGGATGCAACAAAAGTCTGGTAGAAACTCAACAAAGCTAAGCTGAAGAAAACCATAAAGGAAGCAAGAACATTTACTAAAGGGAGGAGGAGGAGGAGTAGGTGGAGGAGGAGGAGAAGAAGAACAGCATATTCAGTGGATTCACGTACCACCGAAAAACATTTAATAAATTCAAAAAGCTCTTTGAAGAACAAAATATCATCTTGGCATTCACAAATAGATACTCAGTATTAACATTGTTAAATTAAAAAAAAAAAAAAATGAAATCCCACTAATCAATGGATCTGGAATATACCAAATAAGTTGTAAGGACTGTGAAAATTTCTACAAAGGGCAAACTAAAAGAATCCTAAAAACCAGAGTCAAACAACATTCTAAAAACATCAAACTGAACCAGGAAGACAAGTCAGCAGTAGCATTTCACTTCTGTAACAAAAGCATGACCTTAACCCAAAACTAAAATTATTAGAAGGGACGATAAACCAAAATAAACTGATATGGGAGAACATCATACTATGGAAAAATAAAAAGCGAGTAACAAACTTTGAAATCCCACCAGTCGATAATTTGATAAAGAAGTTCATAGTTCCACCGGCAGAGAGAAGATAGCAGACAACAATAACAGACAATACTGGGACCTTCAAGGTTGAACATGGAAGAAACACTTCCAAAACTAATCCCTTAAAAAATAAAAATTAGTAATGAGGTTTACAAACCAACAACAAATAGCTTTTTCAATTAATTTGGATGTTGCTGTTACTAAATTCCTTCAAACATGAATAATGGTTGGATTGCATTGTTCTGCATTCACTTTAATATAATCATTGTCAGGGCTTTGTTGGCCCTTTTCAATTGTTGGTATGTTATGGTATAATACCATGTTATATCAATACAAAAACCTGCAGAATATTTGATGAATGTGAACAGATGATCTCTTATTCATCTAGCAACAAAGATGAATGGGCATGCAAAATTTGATTTTGACTTGTTCTCAATCCTTTCAGTCACAATAAGGTTTCATGGTTAAATAGCAGTCGTCACTAATAATGCTGTGTTACTATTTATGCTATTTAAATTGCAACAATTATTTTGGTTATGCAAATGTCCTGCTGTGCTTCAGATTTCCTAAGAAAATAGAAATGCAAATAACATAACTTGAAGTAAAATGTTAGTACACATCACTGTCACACTCTAACTACACCAATTTTAAAAATAATAAGTTTAAACATGTATAGTTTCTTTTAAAGGCAGAATCAGAACTAGAACTCTATGGCATACCAGGATTTGAACCGTGAATCTTTCGCTTTATGTGTGGTTGCTCTACTCACTGAGCTACCACAGCAACATTCCATGGTGATATTAAATTCTCTGATTTGCATTTTCCTGTTAGACTCAAAGAGATCACATATCCTAATGGTAATTCACAATTTGTTAGTACTTAGTCTGGAGCTTTTAAAAGTTTTATTATAGTTTTCCATTTGTAGGGACAATGCCATTGGTTGTTTGAAAACACACAAACTGTGTAAGAGCAAATTACAAATCAGTTGGAAATCAGAGAATTTTTATTATTAGCATTATTATTATCATCTGGCACTTTATTAATTTAACTGTTTAGATTGCAACTGAGTTTGCATATAATGAAATGTAATTTGGAAACCAGAATGAAGCGACATTTTAGAAATATTAGCTATAAACAGATTGATAAATCAGCAGTGGCAGATCATTTTTGGTCATTTAATCATGAAATAAATCTAGAAGTTAAATTATTAAAGCAATTAGATGGAGGCCTAAATTTAATGTTTTGGGAGAAAATATTTATCCTAAAAAATAGAAATTGTGTAATGAATTTTGAAATACTGCTGACTGATTCTGTACATTAATTTATTTTGCTTCCAGTAGACAGCAGTACAATAGCGGACAATCCATCACCTAGCAGCAGTAGCCATAGGAGAATAAACAATGCAGAAGTTATATTGTAAAACTTATTTTTTTTAAAAAAAGATAAATGCAATTGATCACAAATTATATTTTATTATAATTAATTGACAAAATGCAAAATTAATCCTGCTAAAATATATAATATATGTGAAGTTTAGTCACTAATAATTATAGTTTATTAAATTATATTAGCTTCAGTGTTAATATTTTACTTTTTTTTTAAGGTTTTGTTTGTATTTGTATCTGTGAAGATGATAACTCAAAAACGAAAAGTTGGTTAAATACTAAATTTGGTTTGAAAAGGTGAATTGGAATTAACACTGTGAAGTAATACAATAATTAAAACTATACTATGGTCAATTGAGACACTCTGTACTTGTGACTTAATTTTAATTACCAAATTTGGTATTTAAGTTCAACATTTTCCAAAGATGTGACACAAAGGTTTTCAAGAAATTTCCACCATTCTCAACTATCCTAACATGAAAAATTTTTTAAAAATTTTAATGTTCTCAAAAATGCTTAAACCTTTTAGATTAAAATACCACATATTCATAACAAATGAAATGCGTATTTCAAATTTAATGGAAATGTCCTCAGAAGATCTTTTCATTCTAGATGATTTTGTATAACAGGCAAACTGTTACGGCCGTATTCATAGTTATCATTTTGGTCTCGACTATCTTCGGACTAACTTGGTCCAGACCAAAGGCGGTCTAACTTTTTGGTATTCATAGACGATAATAAGCCTCGGACCAAGTAAAGCCGTGGACCAGCACGGAGCAAATGTTACACGACGTAGAAAGGTTCTTCTGCGCATGCGCGAGTCCCATAGAGTGCTAAACAAACGACAGTGTACCTACAAGTTTATAAATCTCTGTGGTAGTTTCACAGCTGTTTCTTAATCATTCTTACGGTTGCTGCTGCTGTTTAAGGTTCGGTAACAAAGTTTGGTGTGTTGTGAATATGGATAATAAGAAGAAGCGTGGTATCAATTGAAGAAGACCAAGGTTTTCTCTAGTTCAAAAAAAGAATGAACATTATAGAAAATCAGTGTTAATGAATACAAATATGAGAAAGGAGGAGGCATGGAGGGAAATTTATCACGAGTTTGCTGATAATGCAGCTTACTGATGCAGGTCAACAGTATTGTCTTGATCTCCTCTTACATAATACCGAAGTGCTGTTAGGATTTGAGTGTCAATTGAGATACTCAGGCCTCGGTTATTGTCCCTGAGTAGGTACAGGTTAGGACAAATCATTTCCATCAGCTTTCTGGCATTTGCTTTACAAAACCTATATCTGCTTTTTAAGTTTAGGTCGTTGTACTTCACAATAGTTTTTATTCTTGGTGGATAAGTATTCCTCTGTCATCTTATTTCACAAATTCTACACACCACAGCTACATTCATCACTTCATTCTCATCCATGTTGCAAAGATAGTCCGCCTTTAATCTACCCCTCGGAGGTGGACCAAAATTTGAGCCGGACCAACATGTTTGGTCCCCAGACTATCGCTAATCCCATTTATGAATAAGAATGGTCTATCGTTAGTCATCGGAAGTAGCAAGTTGGTCTGGACAAAGTCTGATTATGAATACGGCCCCTAGAGACAGCCAAAATCTTAACCTTTTTGAGTTTGATTTATGAGTCACTAACCCTTCGCGAACGGAAACCATATATGGGTGAGCAGCTATAGAGCTATTATAGCCGGCTCTTTATGCTCAAATAATTCAGGTATACTTCCAGCAGATGGCAAGAAATATGCTTTCAAACACTGGTGGTCAGGAATTCCTTTTGTTGTTCTCACCAGGGAAGCAATAAACAGTGTGGTGTTCCTAACTAGTAAGCCCCTCATTTTATTTAGTTTTTTGGCATAATGGCAAGAAAGAAAGGGTTGACACACAAGCCTCTTTGTTCAACAAGAGCAACAGTGATTTGTATAATTTTGAATTTAATGAAATAAGAGTGAAATATGTGAGAATTCATCTGTAAGTGCAAGTGAGTGTGAGAGTGATGCAAGTGACACTGCAGACAACAATGCACCTAGCTGGGCGGAGGTTGATCCTGGCCCTGCATCTGTTATACCAGTGCACAATATCCAGCATGGACCAGTTCTTCCTTCTCGCTTTGATGAGAATACTCCTCCCATAGACTTTATCAGTATATTTTTTTATGACGAAATTCTGCAAATAATTACTGAGAAGACTTGCATTCAAGGGAACAGAAAAAAAGAACAGGCACTGCCTCCAACAAAGAAAACCACGATTGCATCCTGGAATTCTCCAACAATTGACATAAAAGCACTAATAGGTGGTTATCAACATGGGGCTTCAACCTACCTCTGTCATAAACTATTTTTCTACAAATTGGTTAAATTTCCTTTTATTTAGTGATGTATTTTCTTGAGAGGAATTTCTCCTTTTGTTTTGTAATCTCCATTTTGCACATGCAGAGGGAAACAGAAAATTATACAAAGTAAAATTTATTCAAAATGTAATGGAAAAACTATGGCCCAGGTTCATTTATATCTGTCAAGAGCACCATCAGTTTCAAGGGAAGAACAAAATTCAAAGTGTATAATCCAAAAAAATCTACAAAATTTGAAATAAAAGTTTTCTCTTTATCTGATGCTTTCAATGGATATCTATACAATTTCCAACCCTATATGGGAAAATTGAATCAAATTCAAACGTCCTGAAAACTACCCTTGTCATAAAAGACCTGTGTTCTTCCCTCCTAAGGATCCTATAGACCCACCTAAAGGTTTCCATGTTTACATACACAGGAACTATACATCACCTGAATTAGCTGATGAGCTGTGGAAAGTGAATATGGTCTACTGGAACAGTAATGGGCAACAGAAAAAGTATACCATATCAACTAAAGCCAGGTAACAAAGAAAATGAAGAGGGGTGAGATAAAAAGCTTCTGCAATCAGCAAAAGCTTGCATAATGTTGGAAAGACAAAAGAACTGTAACCGTTCTCAGTACCAGTCGCAAGGGCAATAAAAACAAAATAGAAGTGCCTTCAAAATTTCCAAACCAAGCAGCAACATTGAAACCAAACATTATTTTGGACTACACTTGAATCATGGGCAGTGTCAATAGAACTCATAATTATACTGCGCAATATCAGTTCTGCAGGAGAACACACAAGTGGTATAGAAACATGTTTTTTCTGGTTGCTAGAAGTTTCCATTGTGAATTCGTACGTGTTATGTGCAATGTATATGACACACAAAAGTAAACTGCTTCTGTCACACAGAAAAGTTTGCAAGTCTCTCGTGAAATCTCTGGTGGCAGGCACGGCAAAAGTATACTATGTCAAGTAAGGGTTGTATTTCTCAGGGCTAAACAGATTACCACACTTCACGGAGAGAAGAAAACAAGGAAACTGGGCAAATCCTTGTGTGGTATAAGGCCAAAAAACTAAGAAAACAATATATTTTTGCAAGACCTGCATCTCAAAGCCTCCCTTGCATCCAGATGAGTGTTTCAAAATAAAACATACAAAAATTTTAGGGAAAGATTTCACACCTTTGAACATTATAAGATGTTATTCATATATTTCCCAGTGTAAATAATCCTGAGATAAAAGAATCAGTTTCAAAATCGTATATAAATACTAGTTACCCTGCTCCTCACATTTTTATCAAAATTATGAATTATTTAAACTCAAAATGAGACATATTTTAACACATAAGCTTCACTTAGGTAATTGCAAAAACTATTTGTTGTTGGTTTATTGATACTCGTCACTTACTTTTTTATATTAATGAGAGACTAGCCTTTGAAACTAGTCGCTAAATAATATAAAAAAAGTGACGAGTATCAATAAACCAACTACAAATAGTTTTTGCGACTAATTTTGATGTCACTGTTACTACATTCCTCCAAACACAAATATTCACTTAGGTACCTAAGCTTATGAGTTTTGGTGTTCCAAAACAGTAAACATTCTATGTTATGAATTATTTATTAGCATTGGTTTTACAAACATAAATATTACAGATGTTTATTTAACAGTATTTAGCTCCTGAACTATTCCTTTTTTATGTGTGAACACATGTGTATGTTACAACTATACACTTACAGGAAATCAAAACAAAATATTACTAAAACTTTTAGGCAATTAAAAGAAAGAAATTTAGAATGTTTAGTAAGTCTATTAAAACACGAAAGTTGGGAGGATGTATACAATTCTGTCAACATAGATGATAAATGGGATGTATTTTATAAAGTATTTAAAATGCATTATGATATAGCATGTCCTGTGTTAATCAAGAAAGTGAAGAATGGATATACTAAAGTTAATAATCCTAGTTATATTATTGAGCTAAGGGAAAAAGCTAAGGATTGCTATATATTATACAACTCTACCTCTTCAAAAATTTTTAAAGAAAGGTAAAGTGGATATAGGAGGGAGTATCTAAAACAGTTAAAAAATAATAAACAAATATTATAGGCACATTATTCAAACATCCAAAACTGCTTCTAAAACATTGTGGGGAATTGTAAATCAAAATAAGATTTCAACAAATGAAGTAGAAAACTTCCAGTTAGAAATAAATGGGATTATTGAGAAGGATCCACATAAAATCTGTGAGTATATAAATAACTTTTATTTAAATTCAATACAGCAAAATTCAGGAAAAAGCAAAACCATCATTGGAGATGTCAAATCAACAATGTATGTGAAAGTATAAACTTGAAAGAAGCGTAGGGACAGTGAAGCACAAATTAGTACAAAATTGAATCGAGAATATATTGACACATTGCTTCACTCACACTGTTTATTCACAGGACATGTTTCAAGAGCTCTTGCTCCTATCCTCAGCTGATACTCGACTAGTGCAAGTTGTAGTGGTTTCTTCTTTCTCCGTATTATCAATAGATGGCGTGATGTACTTGTCAAAGATGTTCGGTGGTGGAGTTTCAAAATTCATGACTCTATGACGAGTTTTGTTAATGAAGATTTTTTCCCATACGGAAAGGTCTATGGGGTGATTAACATATTTTATTAGAGATGTTTCCAAATTGATGTCATGTCTAGTATTCAGTGGCTTTTCATTTTTTGAATACTAGACATGACATCAATTTGGAAACATCTCTAATAAAATACGTTAATCACCCCATAGACCTTTCCGTATGGGAAAAAATCTTCACTAACAAAAATCGTCATAGAGTCATGAATTTTGAAACTCCACCACCGGACATCTTTGACAAGTACATCACGCCATCTATTGACAATACGGAGAAAGAAGAAACCACTACAACTTACACTAATCGAGTATCAGCTGAGGATAGGAGCAAGAGCTCTTGAAACATGTCCTGTGAATAAACAGTGTGAGTGAAGCAATGTGTCAATATATTCTCGATTCAATTTTGTACTAATGTATGTGAACCCTACAAATGTAAGTGAAATTATTAAAATAATTGGGATTTTGCCTAATAAAAGTACATCAGGCTGGGATGAAATTAGTCCAAAGCTACTAAAATATGGCAAGAATGAAATAGCGAAACCATTGGAACATCTTATCAATTTTTCAATAGAGAAGGCAGTATTTCCAGATTGCTTAAAGACAAGTATTGTAAGGCCTATCTATAAGAAAGGGGAGAAATTAGATGTAAATAATTAATTATAGGCCAATTACTTTAACATCAGAGATTGGGAAAATATATGAGCGAGTTCTCTTAGTCCGGATGCTAGAATTTTTAAATAAGGAAAATATATTTTGCCAGTTTCAGCATGGATTTAAAAAGGGGTTTTCAACTACAACTGCCGTTATTGATTATATCCATCAGGTCATTAGTTTATTAGAACAAAATCAAAAGGTGGGCACACTATTCTTTGACCTCTCAAAGGCTTTTGATAGTGTCAAGCATGATCTCCTTCTAAATAAATTAGAAGCTTATGGAATAAGAGAAATAGCTTATGAAATTTGTAAATCATACTTGATAGACAGAAAGCAGATAACTGAAATCCATGTTAAAAGTAATAAGTGCTTGTCAAAGGTAAAGTCAAAACAGGGAATAGTAAGATATGTGGTACCTCAAGGGTCAGTTTTGGGTCCCTTAATGTTTCTGTTATATGTTAATGACATTAATCATCCCACAAATTCCATGATAACATCATACAAGGATGATACTAATGTAAATTTTTGGGGGGCTTGTAATGTATCTTTAATGGAAAAAATTGTTTTGGGTACCAATGAAATATTAGACTACTTTAAAAGGAACAATCTCATGTGCAATATGCATAAAACAAAATTTATGAAGTATGACCTCTCAAAAAGAGAGCAACTGGAACAGACACTTGTGATTGAGAATAAAAACTGTGATAAAATAGACACACATAAGTTCTTAGGAATATGGATAGCAGTGGGCTAACATGGGTACAACACATAGATAGTGTATGTAACAAAATTAGCAAATCCATTTATCTTTTACATTAGGCAGTGAAGAATTAAAAATGATTTATTATGATGTTATCTATCCTCACCTACATTATGGGATTGAGGTGTGGGGAGGTGAGGCAAAGGTGCATATGAATAAGTTGATGGTTCTACAAAAGAAATGCATCAGAATTATTAGTAATTTAAAATTTGGGGAATCTTGTAGGAATGCTTTTAAGGAACACAACATGCTAACAATTTATTCTTTTAACATATATAGGACTGTACTGTATATACAGAATAAGAAACCTACTAAAAATAATGATATTCATGGGTATAATACAAGAGGTAGCATTGATTACCATAGATATAAGTGTAATAAGCAAATTGTATTTAAGGATATAAATGTTATAGGAACAATTTTGTATAATATATTACCTATAGAAATCAAAACTGTAAGAAAATCTAAATTTAAAACTAGCTTAAAAAATTATTTGATTAAAAAATGTCTGTATTCTCTGGATGAATTGTAAATATGTTGTACTGTTTGTAAATGTAAATATTGAAATTTGACAATGTCTGAAACTTGTATACAGGTCTATAGACAATAAAGTATATTATATTATTATATATATAAAGTATATTATTATATTACTGTGAGATGTGATGCAAAATGGAAAAATGATACTTATGCCATATTTGTGGGAACATTTTTACACAGATTAATAAAACTTCACTCCTGGAAGACAACAATAGTGGAATTCAACAAAGACCAAGGTACAACATGTTTTTTAATACATTTGAGCATGACAGTGTATTTCCATTTGTAGTTTGTAGAGCTGAGTATTTTTATAAAATTAGCTTGCGCTCATAGTCGTAAAACATGTCTGCTCGGGAAGGGTTAATAGTCAAATAATGGAGACCTCATTAAACCACATAATTTGTGTTAAATACTTTTTAAAAAATAAAGATGGTCATTTACAACAAATTCCTTATTTTTGGTCCTATTTCCAAATAAATATACTTTTCTCAAATAGGAAGGTCTTTTTTTATCCTGGTCTTGCAAAGAGAATGGAATGTCAAAACTCTTACAAAGCAACCATATCTTAAAACATCTGACTATAACTTAAAGTCTACTGTATTTCCCATTCTACTTAAAAGGAAATGTGTAACAAAAACATCCCTACAATTAACATGAAGTAGAAGAGGTACTTACAAATCTCCTCGACTGATGGTAGGCCGAACAGGACTTGTAATACTAGCGTGTTTTGGCAAGGCTGAAGAAACTGCTGTACTCGTGGACACAGACGTAGCACACAATGGAGTAGCAGCAGGTTGATGGCTCGGAACAGCTGCGGCTATAGTTACTATGGGCGTAGCTCTGTCAGTAGGCGATACAGGAGCAACGACTGCCACTTTGCAACCTGATGGCAACAGTGTTGGTGTCGTTGTTTGGCTCCCTGTCGATGCACTACTAGACTTAACAATGCCCAAGTTTCCTGCCATGGGTTGCACCTTTGCAGCTACTGATGCTGCTGCAAACATTGGCTGAACCTGTTGCAAATACAATAATGCCACATTAGGGTCACAAGTTTACTTGCCCTAAATTAAAATGAACATAATCATCACCACATTCCAAAAATGTGAACACATGTATTTAAATATTTGGTCTCATTTGAGATCCATACTGTATTCTTATTTAAGATCTGTTTCAAGTGAAACTTCTTTTAGATTGGAAAAGAAATATTAACTGTCATAGCTGGGCATTGAGCTTTCTCTGCTGAAGGTTTGGAGTGGTTAAGATATTGTTAGTTGCCATTGGAACATGTTATCTCAAAATTATTTACTTATTTGTACTACGCTCCTCACAAATAAAAAAGAATACAACGAATATGGTTGTGTTCAGCCCATGCTGTTAGCTTACTATACTCTTTACACAACTTCTACTAGCTGCACGTTAATTTCCCTTAAACTAGACTTTGTTCACCTCTCTTTTGAGTGACCAATTCCATTTCTTTTTAACATTATATAAAATATCTGTAGCTTTCATATAGTCTTTACTGAAAATTTTAATTAAACCATTCTTTCCATCCATGTTGAGCCATTTCTCATTTAGACTTTCTTTTCTCCATAATTCTATTCTTGTATATCAATTATTATGTGCTCTATATCTTCTTTTCTCTCGTTTTTGTGGAAAACCTTTCCTCATCCCTTTCAGTCTCCATACACCCACTACCACTTTGCCTTTAGTTTGTCTACTCTCAGAAGCGTGTATTTTGCGTGTGCTCACTCCATTTTAAAATATGGCATAACATTATGGGGTAACTCACCACATTGTAAATCATTATTCATAATGCAAAACGGATTCTAAGAATACTTGGAGGAGTTAAATCAACATCTACGTGCAGACCATTATTTAAAAAATTTAAAATCTTACCTCTCCCATGTATTTTCATTTTTGAAATTTTAAAATTTACAAAGACACATTTAATGAAAGGAAATGGCCACTGTACCTTTAATGACACAGTTCATAATCATAATACTAGACAGAGAATGGACATTCATGTGAATAGAAGTAACACAAGAGCTCATCAAAACGATGTAATAAACCTAGGAATCACTTCTTTTAATAAACTGCTTATAGCCAATAAAACCACTTGCAATTTTTCAGCATTTAAAAAGTCAGTTTTGGCATACTTGCTAGACCACTGTTTTTATTCTGTTAGTGAATTTATGGAAAGTTTATAATATTGTTACACTTCTGAATTAATTGTGTATATTATAAAATTCTTGAGATATTAAGTTAATTGGGAGTCGATTAATAACACAAAACAACACTCACTTTTAAATTTTCCCGGAACCGGTTTCTGAGGCCTTCCCTCTATCTTCAGCCGGACATCGACTAGTTCTCATTGGTGTAGCTGGCAATATTTTGTCTTCGGTCTCCTCTGGTGGCGGTTCGAGGAACTTGCTGAACAAATCTTTCTGGGGGATGTCGAAATTGAATACTTTGTTCCTATTTTTTGAAATAAAGATTTGTTCCCATGTGGACAGTTCTTCTTTTCCTGTTGTATGTTTTAGTAATTTTGGTTCTGGATTTATGTTGTGGTTTTTTTCCCAAAAATGCGTGGCAACTGCTGATTTTTCTAATTGTTTGTATTTTATGTTCCTAAAGTGTTCCTTTGCTCTTGTTTCTAAATTTGTTTTGGTTTTTCCAATATAAATTTGACTACAGTCATAGCATTCAATTTGATATATACCAGATTTTTTGTTAGATGGAATGGCATCTTTGATGTTTGAGCAAATTAGGTTTTTTAAGGAGTAATGGTTCACTGGAGCTAGTTGAATGTTTTGTTTTCTGAAGACTTTTTTGAATTTATCAAAGGCCCATGGATGGTAAGTGAATTTTTTGAAGATCATTTTAGTTTCTGTAGCTGAGAGGGATGTGGTTTCCTTTAGTAGTTTCTTCTTTTTTGCTAAGTTCACTTTTTTGTCTACTAGTGATTTGGGAAAGTCATTTTTCTGTGCTATTTCAATAATTTTGTTGTATTCTATTTTGTATTCTTCTGCTGTGAGAGGGATGTTGACCAGTCTGTGTGCTAAACTATTAAAGATTGCCTGTTTGTGGGATCTTGGATTGTAGCCATTAGCTTTTATGTAGTTGTCTGTCTGTGTTGGTTTTCTGTAAATGCCAAAGTTTATTCTATTTTTATTTCTGATTACTAAAACATACAACAGGAAAAGAAGAACTGTCCACATGGGAACAAATCTTTATTTCAAAAAATAGGAACAAAGTATTCAATTTCGACATCCCCCAGAAAGATTTGTTCAGCAAGTTCCTCGAACCGCCACCAGAGGAGTTCGAAGACAAAATATTGCCAGCTACACCAATGAGAACTAGTCGATGTCCGGCTGAAGATAGAGGGAAGGCCTCAGAAACCGGTTCCGGGAAAATTTAAAAGTGAGTGTTGTTTTGTGTTATTAATCGACTCCCAATTAACTTAATTTATACAACAACACTGTTTTCAACACTTCCATGAAAGGATTCTTGAGATATCTTTATAAAACATTATTTTGTACAAACACTGACTTGTCCTTATTGGATGTGACTTGTTAATTTACAAGTATAGTTAATTGCACTGTAAATTCACAATTTGACATGTCTTATATCATAGTACTCATGTACAATGTATGATTTACAAGATGAATAAATTATCTATCTATATATTATCCTCTTTCCCATATACTTTTTGTTGTTATGAAAATCTACTAATTCCTTTCCAAAAACCCTTTGAACTGTTTTCTCTCGTTCTCCAAATTTCTCCCAGACCATTGCTTTCCAGGTTATATTGTATGCTATAGCACATCCATTGCCTTTTAACCCTTTTCTTGATATTGTAAGCATTGTCTTAGTAAATTCATTTCATCTAAATTTAAAATTCTAAACCAAAACTTAAGTGCCTTCTCTATGATTATACTTTTCCTTTCTACTTTACCCATTACTAATTGCATAAATTCCTTTGCTGTGGTGTTTGGTAGTGCTAAATATTCTCTACAAAACATATACAACTTCCCATCCATCCTCCAGACCCCAAACTTCACTCCCATGTAACATAATTGCTTCCACTACCATGTTGTTATTTTTTCTAACTACCTGACATTAATATCCAGTGTTCTGTATTTATATCCTGTAACTACAACCAATGCTCCTTTCCCTTTTGCAAGAGCCAACTTCTTCTGTTTCCCCCATTTTCCACCTCCATCCACTTTACCTCTTAAATATGCACAGTGTTCATTTTTATTCATTATTTTCCACCCTCTGATTGAGCAAGAATGACGTCATAGTTGACTGGCGATCCTATCTTGAAATCATAGTGCCCTCTATGGAGAATAAGCAGTAATTTTTACGGAACAGTAAGCAAATCACAACGCTCTTATTGTGGTTGCACTGGTAACTAATATGACCAGGTTCCCCTGGATATGAATACAGCACTGCATTTTTGAATTTGATTTATGAGTCACTATGTTTACACTCAAACTTCACTTACTTGTTGTTGTATAATTGAAACGTTTTCAAGATCAATCGATCTCATCCTCAGCTGTTTGGTGACTAAATGAATCTTCCTCTTCTTCCACTACTACGGAGCTCCGATCACTCTGCCATCTGGTGTTAGGGGCACTAAGTTTTAATACTTCATTTAATGCCGGGATTTCAAAATTTATAACTTTATCACGGTTTTTGGTTATGAATATTTTTTCCCAAATATCCAATTCTATGGGTGTACTTAAAGATTTTAATAGTTTAATGTTGTGGCCAATATTGTGGTTTTCTGTCCAAAAATGGTGTGAAACTGCAGATTTTTCTGTTTGTTTCAACTTAATGTTCCTCTGGTGTTCTTTTTGGAACATTTTGGAACATTAAGTTGAAACAAACAGAAAAATCTGCAGTTTCACACCATTTTTGGACAGAAAACCACAATATTGGCCACAACATTAAACTATTAAAATCTTTAAGTACACCCATAGAATTGGATATTTGGGAAAAAATATTCATAACCAAAAACCGTGATAAAGTTATAAATTTTGAAATCCCGGCATTAAATGAAGTATTAAAACTTAGTGCCCCTAACACGAGATGGCAGAGTGATCGGAGCTCCGTAGTAGTGGAAGAAGAGGAAGGTTCATTTAGTCACCAAACAGCTGAGGATGAGATCGATTGATCTTGAAAACGTTTCAATTATACAACAAGTAAGTGAAGTTTGAGTGTAAACATAGTGACTCATAAATCAAACTCAAATATGAAGAATACTTCACTGTTAATAATGCTTCTGCTTTTAATATTTACAGCACTGCATCTTCATATTTGAATGCTACTTTCGTACCGTCATTAAAATTGGTGCGACATAAATATAATTTAAACCGCAGCATAGAGGAATTTATGCAACGCTATCCAGCATTCACAAGTCCCTCAGGGCATAATTTTGTCAAAAGTGTCCAAGTACCATTAAACTGACACTTTTGTTTGCAACATAAACGTCTTATGTTTTATCACTATACAGTATAAATTTTGCTGTCATTCTCATGTTTAATTAAAATGTCCATTAATGTTTGTATCCTTGTGTCATTTAAAACCAAAAGGTGCAGCAAATATTTCCAAGATACAGGATCACTTACTTGCAAAACCAGAGACACTGGACGCTATAAACTGACTGGTTCCAATCTAGAAGCAATAAATAATGTTATGACAGAAAGGCCTCAGACATACCTTCTTGCAATACTGACAGTGTTTAAGGGGAAGAGAGAAAGGAAATATTTTTCATTCCCAGAACATGTTCTGCTAATTTTCAGGTTTGTAATGAAATCACATTGTGAGGAAACTGTGGGTGATAGAAAAGAATTGAGATCAAATTGAAATATTTCTATTTTATGTGACTGGTTTTTCAATATGCATGAATGTCTACTATAACAGAAAAACAGATGTTCATTGTGAAATACGTGTTCATTGACTTTTCAATTTCATATATTCTTTATGGTATACTATTATGGCTGTATAATTAGCTTTGCAGTGCATTCATTGCAGTATATAGTTATCATACCTACGCACCAAGAAAAATTATGCACCTTTATATTATGCGGGCAGACCCACCTCTCAAACAGTATATTTACATGTCGGTTGAGAGATGCCTCAAAGCTGCTATCAATACTTCAAGTACCATCGCAAGCTGCTAGGGGAATTGTATATAAACTCGCTCCATCAGCAATGCTAATGATGTCAAATTTTGCGCAGTAAAATTAAACACTGTATATAATCTCTAACCACTTTATATTATTGTTTTCCTTTCTTCCACTTTTCAAATTTGCTCAATTTTGCCCCTTTCTTCTTCTTCTTTCTCTACCCCTTATGCCTTTAGGCATCAGGTTAGAAGAGTAGAGACTCAGGATCAGATAGAGTGCCAGGATGGGTGATCAGCCCCATGCCTGACATGAGAGTGAGAGAAGTAGATGACAGAAGGAGGTAAAATGATGGGCGAAAGAAAGTGATAATGGAGCAATTGGTAGAATAATGGCACGAGAAACAGGAGATTTCAGAGAAACCTGCCCCTGCACCACAAATTTCCACATGCAGTCACCTGGGATCAAACCTAGGCCACCTTGGTCAGAGTCAAGCGGTCTAACCACTCGGCCACAGCACAGTCTGTCCTTGCCCCTTTCTTAAGTACTAATATTTGAGTCTTATCCTAGTTTACCCTCAAATTCCATTCACTACAGTATTTATGTATTTGCTGCAAGGAATGTTTTAAGCCTATCTTTGTAGTGGTTCCTAGTACTAAATCATCTGCAAATAATAATCCTGGAATTGCCACATCATTTATTGCTGTCATTATTTTTTATTTATTTCTTATATCATTCTGTGACTATGCCACATACTTTTGCCTCATTTTTAGGCCTTTTCCATTTCTTGTTTGGAACAGTTCAGATTGCAAAAATTATAATTATAATGGGTAAAGTGGATGATTCACAATTAATTAGACAATTCACAATTCTAATTAGATATTAGAAAATAATTTCATAAAATAAATTAATTCATCACTGAATTAAAATTTAAACATTTTTTAAAAATGTTATATACCGTGTTGTTAAAACTGACTAAAAACTATAAGCCCATAGAAATTTAAACCTCATAAGAATCATCCTCAAAATTTTAATTGTGAACTTGTAATAGCTATGAAAATATTTGTAACATTTCAAACACATGCAACAAACAATTATACAAGTATCATTTACCTACGTCACTGTCATGCTGCATCTATTGCTTCAAATCTTACAAGTATTGTTATAGCTGCTAAAAATTCAAATCACAAATTTTCAGCACAATCTGTATGGTGCTATGTTTTTGCCCGTTTCAAAAATGTATATTAAAAAATATATTTTTCATTAAAAAATTAAGAAAAATTGTCTGCCTATTTTTCAAAGGTGAACATGAGCAAACCTAATGTAGACTGTCAATAACCAAAAGGTTTGTCCATCACCTTGGAAGAACAACATCTAACAGCAGTGTGGAAATTCAACAAATATTAGAAAATTCTTCAAGTAAGAAAACAATGTTTTGTATTTTTCTGAAAGATTCAGATTCAACAGAGGACTGCATCTCAGTATTCCAGACAAACCTAATTGGTAGCTGTATCATCATGATTGTAGATATAATAAGTCGGCATGGTTTTCAGTATAAACAGAATTACTAATTATTCTGTTATAATTACTGAATACAAATTTGTTTAATTTTGAATACAATTTCCTGATTATTGAAAGTGATGTATGCCTTCTTTGCACCTTGACCCAGAGATAAAATACTAAGGATCTCATCAGATATGTCTTATCTCATTTCAGCTCTGCTACAAAAATGAAATTAGGACCAATGAGCTCTTAAGAAAAACTACCAAAATGTTACTGGAAAAATAAATAAAATGTTATAAATGTTGCCTTTTTATTTCTGTAACTTTAATTTCTACATCAACTTAGGGCAACATGTTTTTGGAGACTGTCATTTCCACAATCACCCTTGATTTATTACCAGGCTTCCTCCTGTGACTTGTGGAAGTACTGGCACAATGATATCCTTATAAACTTAATAAATTGTATTAATAAACAGTATATGCTCCAATCCTACACTGGTTGCATACATCACTATGGACTTTTAAAATGAAATGTTAACATTTGAATGTTGTATGAAAACAAACACTTACCTTGCTTGGAGAGCAGTAAATCTGCTGTTGCTGTCCAGGGGATAACTTACTGGAAACAGTGATAGGAGACAGTTTGGCATGAGGTGAGTCCAAACATGGCAACCCCGTCTGAGTGCCAACCTGAAAAAGTTTGTACACATTAAAGAAGGGTCTTTGTACAATTTTTAAAGAGGTAGAAATAAGGACATTGTAATTATTGCACAGCATATGCAATTATGAAAGCGAAATACGAGGGGGTGTCGTAAATTTTAATTATCACCACATAGTTTTTATGCTAGAAAGATGAAAATTTTTCAGTGTCACCATTGTTGGTAGCTTCAGTGATTTGAGTCCTTTTGTTTTCTTACAGTGAGTGCCAGAAGGGCCTGAGGTGTAAGAAGGAGAAAATTGAAGCTCATAGTGTGATCAAGTTCCTGCATTTGAAGGGCAAAACTGCCTGAGAAATCCATGATAAGATGACGTCTGTTTATGGTAATGATTGCCCATCCTATGACACTATTGTGAGGTGGAAAAGGAATTTTCAAACTGGTCACATATCCCTGATAGCTGAGCCAAGAGTTGGTAGATCGTCAATGACAGACGATGCTGTGACAGTGAAGAAAGTGGAGTGTTTAATACTGGAAGAGAGACGAGCAACCATCCAAATGATGATGAATGAGACACATCTTAGTTATGGTAGTGTGCGGAAAATTATTCATGACAAACTGCAGATGTCTAAGGTGTTTGCACGGTGGGTTCCACGTTTGCTAACACCTTTCCAAAAGCAAACATGGCGTAACCTTTTAAGACAGATGTTGATGCTGTTGGAACAGGATGAAGATGATTTTTTTTATCATTTGGTAACCATGGATGAATCCTGGATCAGTATGATCCAGAGACAAAAATAATGAGCATGGAATGGAAACATGCCAATTCGTCCCTCCCAAAAAGTCAAAGGTGCAAAAGTCAGCTGGGAAGGTCATGCCTTCAGTTTTCTGGGACTCTCATGGAGTAATCCTTAAAGATTATCTTGCCAAGTGTCAAACCATCACTGGCAGATACTACTGCAATCTTCTGGACAAGTTACGAGCAGCTCTGATTAAGAAACGACGCGGTATGTTCTCCAAAGTTGTTCGTCTTCTGTCTGACAATTCACTAGCTCATTCATCTCAAGTTGCAGTTGACAAAACAAGGGAATGTGGCTTTGAGATCTTACAGCATCCGCCTTATCCGCCTGATCTCGCACCAAGTGACCTTTTCTTGTTTGTGGAAATGAAGAATCTGTTGCGTGGTCGCCGATTTCACAACACAAATTTCATCATTAATGAAGTGGAAGAGCGGATTCTGCAGACTTCTACAATCAACATATTCGGAAGGTCAAGAAATGCTGGGAAAAATGTGTAAATCTGGATGTTGACTATGTAGAGAACTAACAAGCACATATCAACACAAACTCTCTAGCATATTTTTTAGAGGGTATAATTAAAACTTTACAACACTCCCTCATATCACACACACACATGGCGTGACAATGGAGGGGGGGGGTGTCATTGCATAAGAAAACAATTATAACCGTCTTTATTACACAATACATATATAATATCCTTTCACAGCAACAAGAATATATCATATGAGTTTTGTGATAGGTATAATAGGATGTGGTGTAAGTACATGGGAACATAGGTTAAGGGTGAAATCCTGTGCAAATTTAATCCAAAAAACTCAAGAGGCAAATACTACTTCACAGCAGCAGAGCTACAAAAACGACATCTACTTTGGCCCTTAATAGTAGTAGGAATTTGGTCTATTGACTATATCACTATGTCTACACAGCCTGCACTCAACAGGTCCTGAGTTCGAATCTGGGTCAGGGTAAGTTATCTGGATAAGTTTTTTACAGGATTTCCCATCACTGATGTATAAGCAATTCCTAACTGAGGAACAAATAAGGTTTAGGTTTTGTGTCTATTTGTCTTTTGTTTCTGTGGCCGAGCAACTTTGTCAGCAGCAATAAGGAAAATGTGTTTTGAGTTTCTTTTAAGATAGTTCATGTTGTATGCTCATTTAAATCACATAAAACTCAATTATATTTCAGTGAAATTTAATACGTATGACTGTGAATTATGTATAAATAAGATTCTATTAACATGATTCTAAATTATATTTTTCCATGACCTGCAAATATTTATGTATATGAATAGCATACAACTGAGTTATATATAAAGCAGGTTTAACTTTATATCCTCTTATTGAATTACACCAAAATACATACAGAGAATATTGAGATGTCTTAAACAAGTAATTTGAGATAGGAAGCTTATGATGTGTTTCTTCACATTTCAAAGTTACAGATGTAAATTTCTAAAGGGATAGAATGCCAATGAACACAACAATGTTACTAACGTAACATTTTTAGTGTACTCCTCTGCCACAGTGGTTATCAAATTAGCCTTTGATTCAAAGGTTGTCATCATTTATGAATTTGAGTCTCAATCTCCACCTTTTATCTTTTTTCCTTTGAGTAAAACATATTTATGTCTCTACACCTTATTCGAAACTTAAAAAGGCATGTTCCAGAAACTTACATTCGATCAGCATATTTTGCATTTTTTCATAGCATTATTACAATTGGTATATTACTTTGGGGCAACAACTCAAAAGTGTCGAACATACTTTTGTTACAGAAAAAGATAATTCGAATAATGTGCGATGAATCAAAGCTGGCACATTGCAAACCACTGTTCATTAAACTGAAAATAATGACAGTAATAAATGTATATATACACCATACTGTTACATATAAAGAACCGCTTACCAGAGCTACAAAATAGACTGAATGTACACACCTATAATACTAGATCGCGTCAAGATATAGATATTCCATATTGCAGACTGACGACAGCTCAGAAAAGCTTTGAAGTGCTAGGCTCTAAAATGTACAATAAATTACCAATAACACTAAAACATAGTCCCACAACAGCGTTCAAGCAGAAATTGTATGACTGGCTTACTGCCACACCATTTTATTCATTACAGGAGTACTTTGAGATGTACGCACCCTCACTATAACCACTTGTTGACTGATTCATTTATCTATGTTACTCTGCATATGTATATAGTGGGAACTTTTGAGGCACCTGTACAGTACAGATCGTAACTTTGACTTTGTACAATACTGTACCTTCTCTTGTACATTCTCTGAATAATTGAATAGAAACATTCTGTATTGTAATCTTTATGTTATTCTTTGACATTCATTGCTATTAAGCTTAACTTAGTACATACTCTGTACTACAGTGTAATAATTTGTATTGTATCTTCTTGATGTTGTCTATTGCTGTAAAGCTCAATGACAATAAAATTTATTATTATTATTATTATTATTATTATTATTACACGCCTGCAAATTAAAACTTTTTGTTTATTGCCTAGACTAAATAATGTGATTCTATATAATGTTGACGTGCTGAATCAGAATTTTCAATCCATTTATTTCTATCACGTAAGGTTTTCTTGCGAAATCACTATACATATATGTAGAATTAAGTGAAATTGACCACAGACTTTCACATTATACTTTTTTTTATTTTAAATGAAAACAATAAATAATATACAGAACTTATTGAAATTATGTGTATGGTTATTCATACATGTCACTAGAGTTTTTTTTTTGTTCTGTTTAGTCTTATTTACTTTGCTTTATTTTGCCTTATCTCCTTGACTATTGGAATGCATCACACGCATTTTACACCCGTTGCTTCTTAGTTGAGAAAGTTCTCCTGGTCCTTTTCCTTTTATGTTTGTCCTCAGGTATTTCACGCTTAAACATCCAGCAATAGTCAGCAAGCATACTTATGCTCCATTGTCCCTGGTACCTGCGTTCGAACTGCTCCATATCCTTGTGAAATTGCCTTGCTCCTCACTAAGAAATCCTAGATTTTCGGGGAAATAATCTAGATGAGAAAACAGGAAATGAATTTTCACACTCATATTACAACCAAGTTCCTTATATGCTTCAAGCATATTAGCCACAATGTTTCGGTAATTGGGTTCCTTGTAGTTACCAAAAAATTTTGAAACAACTTCACAGAAGGATATCCATGCAGCTTTCTCCTTTTCACCCATGGTGTTTTTGAATGCTGCATCAGACATCAATCTTCTTATATCCGGGCCATTAAATATACCTTCTTTTAATTTTGCTTCAGAGAGAAGTGAGAATTTCTCACATATATACTTGTAGCAGTCTTTTTCCTTATTAAGGCCTTAACAAACTGTTTCATTAAGCCAAGCTTAATGTGGAGAGGTGGCAGCAGAACTTTAGGACTCACAAGGTTCTGGCGCACAACGTTCTTAGAGCCGGCTTCCAAATTTTCTCGAGGTGGCCAGTCTTTCTTGGTCCAGTGATGAACTCGTGCCCTGCTATCCCATAGGCAAAGAAAACATGGGAATTTGGTAAACCCAGATTGTTGGCCCATCAGCATAGTAATAACTTTTAAATCGCCACATACTTGCCAGTTGTGTTCACTGTAATTCACTCGCAATAACATCAGTTGCAAATTTGCATATGATTCTTTGAGGGTCACTGAATAGGCAACAGGCACTGAACCAAAAACGTTTCCGTT
Source organism: Mantis religiosa (assembly GCA_030765055.1). NCBI lineage: Eukaryota > Metazoa > Arthropoda > Insecta > Mantodea > Mantidae > Mantis > Mantis religiosa. The sequence goes on along the minus strand of CM060958.1, from coordinate 147,115,372 downwards.
GTGTAGGAGGACACCCTTTAAACTTCGCTTCGAAGCATCACTGAATAGTCTCCATTCACTGGGGTCATAGTTTGGAAGTCCAAGTTGTAGAATAAGCTCTTTCACATTATTGTAGTATAACAGATAGCCATCTTCGGAGAAACAGGGTTTAAAATCTCTTTCACGTTGTCGGTACCAATAGAATGATGTTTCAGGGCAAAGCAGATTCTTTTCTTTGAGTCTAGAGCCTAACAACTCAGCTAACTCTTTAGAGAGAGCAAGATCCCTCACTAAGTCATTTAATTCACTCTGGTTAAAGCACCCACGTTCTGTAGCACATGATTGTGGTATATAGTCACTATCACTCATCTTAATTTCCCCCACTTCTACATCAGACTTGGATGAAAACTGTTCAAGATTTTGTGGTCGTATAGGGATTGGTACACCAGGCCCATGGGGCACAGGTAAAATGGCTGACCATACAACTGGATACACAATTTGCTTCTTATTTTTAGAATTGTACCCTTTCACATCACACGAACAGAAGTAGTCATCACTATGGTTCATCTGCTCTCTCCAAACCATAGGTATTCCAAAAGATAGCAACGGTCTTCTGCCGTTGACCCAATGACGAAGTTCTTCAATGCATGCTCTACATACCTTGTGTGGTGCCCAAACTTTACTTTGGTCTCCAAGTTTAATTCCAAAGTAGGCGAGATATGCTTTTTTCACAAAATCTGTAATATTACGCCTCTGCTTAGGCAATGTGTATTTCCCACATATATAACAAAAGTGGTCTGGATCATTTATACAAGTGCGATGTGACATGGTAAATACTTTCGTATTGAACTGATAGATCACAACATTCTACTCTGATAAAGCCTGCAACTGATTTTGTTTCCAGATGAAACACAGAGTAAAGAAGTGTGAGAGAGACTACACCGCATGTGTATGTGCTCACAAACATTAGATAAGAGAGTGCATCCATAGAGTAGTTATCTCCCACAAATAAACATACACTAATGGCAAGGCAGCAGGTTAGTGCACTGTAAATTCCCATATCAAATAAGAAACTTCCGGTGCCTTCCGTTATTACTATGAACAATCTTAAAAACATTTTGTTTTCAAATCCTGGCATTATAAAACTACACAGGTTAAAGCATTACACTATATACAATGACGTTATAAGTTCCTACAAACATAAGAAAATTACGCTCTAAGGAAACAAAAAATTGAAAATGTGAAAAAATGGTACGTGATACGAACTTTCTGGCTTTGAATTTGATTTCAGCATGCTAAAAATACCCCAAAAACATTCAAACTTTGGAGGCAGGAATTTCATCGCTGGCTAGTGTTTATTATTATTATTATTATTATTATTATTATTATTATTATTATTATTATTATTATTATTATTATTATGTAGTTTTTGTCTAGGTTTGAAATTCAACCACAGAACTGAGAATAGGGGAGAAGTCCCCAGAAACTAGTCTTCATTAATAAAACTTGTAAGTGGAGAAAAGTATATACAAGATTGACTCATTTGCCTAATTTTAGTAACACTGGCACTTCACTTTCTGAAATACTTCTTTTTATTCTATATTTGAAATTCTTGTTTTTACTCAAACATATTGGTACAATTAATTACAATATTTGTTAACAAATGGTTGAATCCTCCTTAATACATTTATATGCTATACTTCAAACTGGGAGATGGTTTAAAGGATCGAAGAAAGCAGAAAAGTGTAAAAATATTCTAGTTTTGTTTTATAGTAACTGCTTGATATAGCAATCATAATTTTTACGACAATGTTGACTACACTGAAGGAATGATTGTGATACTCTACCCAAATAGCATCACATGCTGCTATAAGTGAGGCAATTAAGTCATCTTGTGAGGTGTTAAGTGCATCATACTCCACAGACTAAAGGTAACTTTAGGATTGATGTCAAAAGCGTGTAATGGACTTCCCTTCCAATCCACCAGACATCATAAACTTGGTTCAAATGCTCTTGAATCAAGAAAGTAATGTTAATGTATTGGCTAATAGAATTGCAGCCTGAGTATACAAATTGCAGCACTTCTTAAAAACAGTAACTACATGACAGTAAACAAATCCATGACCTTCAGAACATCAATGTCTTGCTTTACAAATTGAGCCATAAGAGCAGTTAAAGAAATGCATCTGGAGTAGGCTACAGGATGCAATTAAGTAGCTGTACAACATTCACTGTCGCTTTGTCAAGGAATAGTTTCAGCATTTCAAGACTTCAGAATTCTGACGAGCTGGTGGAAATTGATTTCTATACTGGACAGCAGTTTCAAAGACATTCTAAGCCAATTTTTCATCCTGCTTTACTTTAACACTCACTTTCAGCACATGATAGCCTCAGATCATGCATTGCCACTCTGAAATGAGTAAAGGTTTGATACCTGTACTTGAAGTGGAGATGTTCCCTTCTCACAGCTTGGAGGAACTTGTTTGATGCATGCTGCTGAAATGAGCTTGTTAGGATCTGGCGACGTAGTGCCACACTGGACAGAGATGGAGGCTCTTGTAGTGATTGGTGCTGTTATAGTTGTAGTAACAACAGAACTGCTAGTTACTGTGGGCGACGGCAGCACTTGTTTCTGCGGCGGTGCCAGTGGTATCACCTGGTTCCCCACTTGATGCTGGTACCGTACTGCCACTTGTCCCACAGGCTCTTGAGTAACTGGGCAACTCTGATGTGGGGAGGGGATCTGTATCAAACAACACATGTATTTTTTTTTTCTCCCTTCAAAATAACACATAATCTGCATACAATCTAAAATAATATGCGGAAATTGCTTCCTTTTAAACATTAAAATTTAGCCCTTTGTTGTACTCAGTATGAATCTAAAGAAACAGCTAAGAATGACTAGCAGACATTACAATGAGTCATAATGAGGGATGGCACTTAGTCCCATTTAGCAGCAAGTTTGCATGCATAGATATAACTAGATCAAGAATGTGCAACAGTTAGCTTGTATAGATTGGCACACTATCACAGACTAAAGACAACTGTGCCAACTTTGCCTCCATAAAAATGCTTAGAAACTGCTCAAATTACTACAATAGGTTGATTAAGAAGCTCTATACATTACATTAATAGAAATGACTTTAACAGGGATGAAGGTCTTCAAGTCAGCAAGTCATGGACACCACTCATTAAGCATGTCTTTCTACCACAGAGGAATGAAGCCCTAGCAGACTGATTGGTGCCATCTTTGTGGCACTTATATGGAGAGTAGACAGACCTTATCCATCACTGGCTAAGTATAAATATTGCAATATAAGTAGTCCAGCTGAGGATGGCAGCAGAGTTAGTCATTGGGAAATTACTCAAATTTTATCTGGCTGTTAGTCCGAGAAAATCATTAATTTATTCAATATAATTGTTTTTGTCTAATTTTACCTAAATCACGAGACTTTTATTTAATTCAAGAAGCAGTTGTTTGGCTCAGATTTACTACATTCAATAGTGTATCCTGAAAATTTTGCAATGGCTTGTACCATGAAGCATAAATTATACACATTATACATGAATAATACCAATTGTTAATGTTCCAAGGCAATTTATCTTTTCTGGGCAACAAATAAGACCATAAGACCATATCTATAATATTCCGAGTTTAATGTAAACTTTCTTCTCTGTCTTTCTGTTTTCAAGTTTGGAGTATGTTTCCCTTATTTTATCTATCTCTAATTTTAGAATGAGTATGACTAAAAAGATTAAAACAGAAAATTAATAATTGATAACACTGATCAATGCTCACTTTTAAATGTCCCGGAACATGATTCCTAATTATCAATATGATATTGACTGAATTTATTTGTAGATACTAGCCCTTCTAGTAGATTGCTCTAAGAACTTGTACAATAGGTCCCTCTGTGGGATATTAAAATTAAATACTCTATTCTTATCTGAAGCAAAAGGTTAGAAAGTGATATATATATATATATATATATATATATATATATATATATATATATATATATATATAACATTTGAAAGTAATGAGTTGGTAATTCAAACACAAACATCACTTAAATTATCCTTACTTGCACATGTTTCAGAGAATGGTTTGTCCCCATCGTCAGCAGATATCCGACTAATTGGATCCGCGGTTTCTTGAAGTGAGCTGGTTGTCTGTGGTGGCATCTGATGACTGTGAGATGAACTTCCAAAGAGAGTTTTCAGGCGGCAATTCGAAATTTAAAGTATACTGTTTGTTAACTTTAAAGAGAGTCGATTAATGACACTGAACAGCACTTACTTTTAAATTTTTCCGGAACATGTTTCAGAGGCTTTGCCTCTATCCTCAGCCGGCCATCGACTAGTTCTCATTTTTTTCACTTCTTAAAGACTTGTTAGCCCAATATTGCAATTCCTTTCTTGGAAGTGTTGAAAACAGTGTTGTTATGATAAATTAACTTTAAAGAGAGTCGATTAATGACAATGAACAACACTTACTTTTAAATTTTTCCGGAACATGTTTCAGAGGCAAAGCCTCATTAATCGACTCTCTTTTAAGTTAATTTATCATAACAACACTGTTTTCAACACTTCCAAGAAAGGAATTGCAATACTGTTTGTTTTTTATAATTCACAATTTTTTCCAAACATCTAGTTCGGCTGCATTACTGGCTGGCTTTAATAGTTTTATATTTGGTACAATTTCATGATTGGTAGACCAGAAATGGTGGGCTATTGCTGATTTTTCTATTTGTTTGTATTTCACACATCTCATATGTTCTTGTAATCTAATCTAATGAAGTTTACATATTAGATTACAGGAACATATGAGATGTGTGAAATACAAACAAATAGAAAAATCAGCAATAGCCCACCATTTCTGGTCTACCAATCATGAAATTGTACCAAATATAAAACTATTAAAGCCAGCCAGTAATGCAGCCGAACTTGATGTTTGGGAAAAATTGCTAATTATAAAAAACAAACAGTATACTTTAAATTTCGAATTGCCGCCTGAAAACTCTCTTTGGAAGTTCATCTCACAGTCAACAGATGCCACCACAGACAAGCCAGCTCACTTCAAGAAACCACGGATCCAACCAGTCGGATATCTGCTGACGATGGGGACAAACCGATCTCCGAAACATGTCCAAGTAAGGATAATTTAAGTGATGTTTGTGTTTGAATTACCAACTCATTACTTTCAAATACTCTATTCTTATTCTTCCAGACTATCTCACAAATTGTTATGACAGCAGAAAAACATAAATTCTGTTCCAAAAGAGTATTTTCTGGGCTGAATAATGGATGTTCTTAGTCTGAACTATGATAGCAGATATGTGGCCTGCTAAAAGTGCATCTTGGACATATTTATAATGGTTAAGTTGCGATCAAAATGTATTCTTTATGTTATGCAGATGATGTGACTTTATTATTTATTTGTGGACTTATTTCTATGTAAATTCATATGTTTGAAATTACATATAAATATATTAAAATGATAAAAATTGTAAACTTACACAGCAACTGGAAATTAATTATTCTTTCATACAAGCCATGTGTATGATAAGGTTTAGAAAGGTAGAGTAAGATTGAAAAATTCAATGGCATAGCTGGGATCTGAAACATGGAATTTTTCAGTCTGACTCTATCTTTTCAAACCTTGTCCTAAACACGGCTAGTGTGAAAGAACAGTTTCCATTAATCAATGTTAATAGGACTTAAAGTACTTATGGCATTTGGAATGTTTACCTCATATGTGTACAAGATCTCCTAGTGGTTTACCAGGAAAAATGTATATCAGTTGCAGGAGGTGTCATGCTGGCATGTTGCCATGGTAGCCAATGGTTAGAACTTTGAATAAAGACTGGGAGATCCCAACTATGGCATTGAATTTTTTGATCTGACTATCTTTACATAGCAGTTAAAGAAAAAACCTCAATATTTTAAATGACTATAGAAAGACAGAGTCAAGAATATTTGTTTTCTCAATACCATGTAAATAATAATGTCCTAAGAAAATTTTCAGAGAAGGCATTAGTAGAGTTCACTTTCCATAGCAAAAAGAGCTCATCTTTAGAAAACCAAAAATATTCCGGACATATGCACATCAAAAATTTGTAAGATTTGAAAAATAAGTTATAACTCGGCACGTTTTGATTATTCATTTGAAGTATGTATTTCAAACTGTAATATAAATCACATAAATTTGTCATGGAGTAAGCTCTTAGCATCCTGTAGGTAAAAAGAGAACTTGATCACACTAAATTTAGGAATAAATATGCATTACACAGATAGCAGGGCTCAAATTCAGAATAAAACTGGAAAGTTAAACTTTTGATCCCATGCTTGTATAAATCTATATAAAAAACACTTCAGAATCTATGGCTCTGTCCATGCTTGGTGCTCCATATACACACTGGGAATGGTTCTATATCATCACATTACACAAAGCTATAAAGAGAGGCAATTCAAATAAATATTAGCTACAGTACCATACACAGATATGGACAGTGGACAAAATTATATTTATTTAAGGTGAGTCAGAATTAATTATAACAACATCGCTTTGTTTATTTACTTGACATATTTCAAGAAATAGTTTTTCCTCATCATTAGATGTCCAAAAACAAAGAGATGTTAGTGTCACTAATTCTGACACATTCCAAGCAACATGGAAGCCATTGGATCCTGTCAGCACTGCCTAATCACTTGATAATTATATCAAAGTGAACCCCAAAAAGTGGCTCTTTCATCTTAGGGAAAAGATAACCAGATGACTGGCTTGATCATGGTTCACATACAGACCCTTAAAAATGTGAAGGCAATGTTGATTGATTATAAAGCATACCATGACAATGCTAGGGCAGAGAAGTGCTCCACCACCCTCTAAGCTTTCCGGATTAAAGTCCTTATGACTAAAATCTCATCCCTAAGATGGAGAAACCACTTCATGGCACTTGCTTCTCTCGAGGAAAAGGCTGGTCTCTTTGCACCATCAAGAGATTTAGACAATGTCCAACAACTTCTGCAATGCTGACGACTACTTTGACCATGTACACACACAGTGTATGGAGACATAAAATAGTTGTCAGAACTAAAACGTCACCCCTTGTATTATTAACAAAATGCATAGCAGTATTTCATGAGTTAGGCCTAAAAGACAACAAATTTATCTGAATGTTGTAAATTAATACTAGCTGAGTAAATCTGGACATGTGCTATGATTTAAACTAGAAGTAGAAGGTTAGGTATGCATGTTTTGGGGTCTAACTTCTTATGTACGATAAGCTATTGCATTTATCCGAATACAATGGAATTTCAAATGCCAGAAAAAACCCTTCTTTTTCAAAATTCAATTTTAGAATTTAATCAAATATGATGATGGCACAGGCAGTAGCAACTAAAGCAATGGATAAGATTTTCCAGACAAGTTAGTGTACTTGGAGTCAATCAAATGGCTATCGGTTACTAAAGCTTGAGAGACCTACGTTAGCAATTTCAAAGTAGGTGCTTATTAATCCTGAATTAATAAGGAATAGGGTTTAGTCCTTCAGCATTAAGTCATATCAGACAGTGAATGAAATGGGAGAAATGATGCTCAAATGAGCCCTGGGGTCCAAAGAGCTTTGAGTTATCCAACATTCATCTTTCAGGATAAGGGAAAAGCCTGGAAAAAACCTAATCCAGATAAATCAACCTGACGAACTCAGGACCTCTAGAACATGAGGCAGATATGCTACGATCTACATCTTAGACGCAGGCCACTTCCCTGTTGCATTGACAGCAACACTCCTCTGCTTATATAAAAGCATCTTTCCGCCATGATTTGCAGTTTAGCGCCCTCAATACCCTGGCTACTCTTTGCGACTTAGGGCCCTCAGTACATTTCACTATACTTGTCAATTACATCACATGGAATAGGAAACTTATTCAGAGATGACGTAGTGCCACTGCAGATAGACCCCAAGTATGATAACTTATTGGATTTTTCTTTATTCAACTAAATCTCCTACTTCTATTATATTCCCCAAAAGATCTTTTCTCCAATATGAATGCTTCTAATTCCACTAGGTGCGACAACAGCTAACTTTATGACATGAAACGAAACATACAGAATCTGCTGCATATGTCACAAACTGGCAGCAATCCGCACAATTTCTCCCTATGCTTCACGTATCACCATCCGGCACCCGCAAAATCTGAAACTTACCTTGTACAGCATACTGTTTGGAAAAAACACTGTCTTGTATTTGGATAAATATGGTAATAGCATACCGAATAAAAGTAAAGACATGAAGCTATTAACACTTAAGCAAATATAATTCAATAAATTATAATAATTAGTGACTAAACTTCACTTGTCTTTGACATTAATACATCCATAACTGAGTAACAGAACATGTTTTGCAAATCAATTGTTTGCATCATCAGCCAATTTATTTATCCTGATAAAAAAATGTTTGATGGAAACAATGCATTTGTAAAACCAGTCCTGCTACTCCTGTTACAATATATTTTACTATCAAAGATAAATGAAGTTTAGTGACTAATTATAATTTACTGAAAAATAGCATACCGTTGACTGCTGACGAAGGAGATTGGCAAGATACGTGTTGGTGACATTGTTTTGCACTTCCATAGAAGTCTTTTGCTTCCCTTCCAACACATCAGAGTTCTACAACATAAAAAGAAGAAAGAAAAAAAAAAAAAAGAGGCAAATTAAACATATGTTTTTAAAGTAATAAGATTGTAGTTATACATTAGGTTTATAAGGAAACAAGGATTAAAACACAGCTCCAGATTTGGTTACTGGATGCCAGAAATGGGTTACGAGTTTTAAGTGAAACTTGTACCTTATTCACTTGTTTTTGGCAAATCCATCAGAAATCTGCATTCTTGGACAGAAACATATTGTGTAAACTTACAATTGAGTCAATAATACAAAATAACACTGATGTACCTTTTACCCTGCAAACCTGTTAATTCATCGAAATTTATCGAAATTTAACTGTAATAAATACGACTCATTTATAATTTAATAACAGCTAATTCCTGATAAACACAAAGTGTTAGCAGGTGATATCCAGTGACAGAAATACAAACCTACAAAATTATAGTCAGTCACTGTATTTGAGCACGGAACTGAAAATGAACACGTGGCTAGAGTGCTAATCTAATTAGTATGTCATGACTTTATAATAAAAGAGAAACAATTTAATGGCAGTTCCAATAATTCAAAATGAGTGGCATTGCACTAAAAATAAGTACTACCAACATTGCAACAGAATTACTAGTTTTAAGCCAATCAGTAAATATTGTTTAATGACAAAGTTTGCAAAAAGAGTTCTGTTTTGAAAAAAAAAATCCATCTGGATTAAATATTTTTCCAGTGATGGATATGATTGTGTATTACTGAAAAAATGTGTTGTGTAAACAACAACACCTATATAAGCACTAACCAATTCCAAATAAACATACTCATGGAACGTAATAGTCTCGATGAAAACAAAGATTATGTAACTGCAAGATAATTCTTATGTTGAATTAGGCAATATCACCAAATATACCCATAGAAAACTATGTTGGGGGAGGTATGTCACAGCTAGCTTTCAGGTCAGGAATGCCAATTTCTGACCCACAGTCTTAATCTCCTATTTTTCCCCTCGATCATTGTGCTTTGGAGGAGGTTGGACTTCATAGCAGCACAGTGTTAAGAGAACACAAGACCTTTGCATTAGCACCACTCTTTAGGTAAATATCAATTGCTTGCACTCTCTAAACAGTGTGTTCATTCATACAGTGGAGGTATTTTAGGATGTGGAATATCCTGCTACATGTCCTCCATTTCACATTAGACAATGAATGAAATGGGTGAAATTATGCTCAAATGAACTTGGAGTCCATAGTGCTTAGAGTTACCCGACTTTCATCTTTTAGGATAAGGAAAAACTATGGAAAGAACCTTATCCAGATAACTCACCCTAACAGAGATTGGAACATGAGATGTTTTGAACGTGAGCTCAACAAGTTACAATCTATGATACAGAGGTGAGCGAGGATGACACTTTTATGAAGGATTATCAATGTAATTTGACAAGCAAGGGCTGGTATGGCATGTGGCACATCACAACCGACTCAAGTGACACTTATTGTCTTTGGAAGATTGGAGGACAATTTCATTACAAACAGCAGGATACAGGGAAAGTAGTACCCAGTAATGGCAGACATGGGTGCAGCAGTGATCATGATGTGATGGAGGGCTTGCCATCATCGAAACTGGATCAGACCTAACAAATAACAATAGCATTGGACATCATCTTGCTTATGGAGAAGGAAGCCTTTGGGTTGGAGTGCAGGTATTAGTCACAAAGGTGGCTGAGGAGGTGATACTGTTGGTAGATGTCCTGCTGATGTGATGGTCAACACCAGGTACAAGATGAAGTAATGCTCCGAAGCCCCAATGAACATCCTGGGGCATTGCCCTACTCGGACTAAGGGGCGCTGCCATAAGCTCCAACCAGCAAAGCAAGGACTACACTACAGGGAGGAGAATCAGCAATGAAATGTACCATATCCATAGGTTGACCCACGCAAATATGCTGAAGGTACAAGGCTCATCAAGATGACCAGCCCTGAGGAGGGAGCAATAATGCAATGGCAGGAATGTCTACCACAAAAGAATCAAGTGTGAGTCACCTCTATCAAGAGAAGCAATAAAATGGAACATTCAGTGTCAGTCGCTGATGTCATGAGGTGGAAGTAGCTCTTTTGTTGCATCATACTAGTATTCAAGACTGTTCAATTTTGGCACAACTAGAAGATTCGACTTTGACAACTTTCCATTCCTTTGTTTCAAGAGGAACATTCTTTAGTGATCAGCATGCTATAAAAAGGGAGCTTAAAACTCAGCCAGGAGTTCAGTACAGCTGCTAGTTGACCAGTGAGAAGATGGCCAGAGTTCTGCAGTTAAAAGTGAGTACTGGTCTGTAAGCAGTGAATGTCAAGAAGTTTGAGCAATGTTAAGTTTGTGCATGTAACAGACTTTAATAATAATAATAATAATAATAATAATAATAATAATAATAATAATAATAATAATAATAATAATAATAAACTTTATTCATCACAAACATCTACAAAGTGAGCGTTAGCTCCGTAAACAGGTAACACGTCAATGAAATAACAAATATTATTTACATATATACAGGTGTTTACAACTAAATGTACAATATTTAGGCAAAATGCCTTTACAAAGTGGAGAGAGTACAATTAATGGAAGGAATATTTGACCAACATACTTGCTCTGCATGTATAAAAAAAAAAGTATTTGTAAGTTAGCATTGGGCAAACAACTCTAATGACAGACATTGGTGCAACTCCGTGTTGTCATTTAGTTACAATATCATGTGTGGCAATTATGGGAGGATTTGTAATATTTACTAAGGTCTGGTATTATAAATTAGTTTGACTGGAGATTTAGTTAAAATACACCATAAGTTTAACTGCAGTCACAGTTTTATAACTTTGTCGTGAATAGCTTGTCACTATTGTTGTTTGGTATGAGGAGCAAGAGTAGGGCAATCACCTCGCACTGTTTTTATTGGCTGGTGGGACAGGAGAGGCAAGAAATACCGATGGTTGACATCATGAAAATGTCACAAGGCCATTGGAACTGTGTTGTTACTGCGCAAATACCATTTAATAGGTCCCAGAATGCAGGACAAAAATATTCGGCTTCTGGAATGGTCTAACATGCTCGGCCAGATTACATAAAAGTTTATATAAGTCCTGGAGCAGTAAGTAGTGACAGCAGTGGGTTTGGTACTTAGAGCTTTGAATGAGTGCAGCTCTGTAATAAGGAATTTGCAGGCAATGGAGCAGGAAGCGAATCAATTTTTGTGCAAATATCAGAGTTGCGTTCAGAATCAGCATGCAGCTCCGTGTAAGAGGTGTGTATGTTAAAAGGATTATAAGCAGCACAAAGAGTTTATGCTAAAAAATCATAAAGAAACACTGTAGAGACGTGTCGAAGTGTGGTATTTGTACAAAAGAAAGGCTGCTCATTGTATGTTAGCATTGAGCTAACAACATGGTGAAAATAAAATAGTTTAAAGTGAACTTTGTTCCTTTGTCAAAATATATGTCACAAATTGTTTGTCAAATCTTCCTCAGTTAATCATGGTGAAAATGGAACATATTTTCAAAGATATACATTAGGCAATTAATATTCATAGAATAGAATATTATTATAGAAGACTAGATTAATTATATTACATGGTCCTAGTAGTTATGTATACCTTCCTGTTATTTTAATAGAAATTCCACAATAAATTAGTGCTTTTGTTTTGTAAGTCTGAATCTATTTAAATATTCATTGTAATTCTGAAAGTAAGAAAGTTCTGGGTCCTCCATCTTAAATACAACATTAAACAAAAGACAAGTTCCAGTAAAGTTAAACTAAAGATCAACGTTCATAGTATAAAGAATTAAAACTACAAGTTTAAGCTTAACTGGATTTAAGAATGAAGAAATTGCTTGTATTATGCAACTTAAGATTCTTAATTTGCAGCAGTCTTAGACTAAATAAATAATTTGAATTTGCTCAATTGAATGGAAGAAAGTATACTCACAGAAATTGGCAAGCCAACAGCATGCTGACCAGGTATAGTAGGTACAACTTTTCCTGTTAACAGAATACGCTGCTGCTCTTCATAAAGGCGCTGTAACGTTGCTTGGTCTATAGAAGTTAGAGTCTTCCTTGCTGTTAGTGATTGGATCTGCATTTGTACTGCTTTGAGGTGCTGCAAGCATTAATGCACAAGTGTTCTTAGCTTCCTCAGGCATCAGCACAAATAGGCACATATCATGCAAATGCACCAACAAACTGGGCAGTGAACAGTGTTCACATGATCAGCTTATTTAATGGGTGATTATCACTTAAATCAATAAATTTAAAAAAGAACGGCCACCAATTCCAGACCCTATTGGAGCAAGGGCCTTCCAAATTGTGATATGTAAAATACTTAAACAGGACCTTTATGGGGCACAGGAGGGCAATCTCAGAATTTAAATGGAGTTATGATACTTATACACATTGTGATGCAGCAGCTACGGCCAGGATTTTCAGAAGGTTGTTGTTGTTGAAGTCGGAACTGTAGGCAAGATAAGCCTGCTCAGTGCAAACATGATTGTTAGAGAACTAGAAGTTTCTGAATGTTTCTCCTTGATGTACATTCCAGGACTGTGCAAAAACTTCTGACCATATAAGAGTCTCACAAGGCGAGTGCATTTCCTGCAACTAAAACTGCTGTTCTCCAAGCAAGTAGGTGACAACATGCACTGAGTACTGTAACTGCAATGCATTTGAGAAATCTTGTGTTTGAATCTCGAGAAAGGGAAGTTTGGAAGAAGAGGTTATGTCGAGCATGATATGTTAATGCAACAAAAGTTAAGTGAATGTAAAAACAAATAGAAGTGACACAAGAACTAGCTGACATTAGTGAAGTGATAGTTTTAAAAAGTACACCTAAGTTAAAATATATACATGCATACGTAAACACTAAAGCTAATATATCGAGATTTAACTGTATTGGAACACCACAGTGAAGCGAAATAATTATTAATTTATAGATGAGTCGTATTTATTACACGTCTTCAGCTCTTATGCGACTCTTATTAAAGCTAATAACGGTGAAGTAATGCAAATATTACAATAATTTGTTACAAACTTCACTTATCTTTTCAGAAATTATAAATTTGTCACAGTACTCACAATTTTATTTATTTATTTATTTACATCCTCCAATGTTAAGTCATATTGGATGATGAATGAAATGGGTTAAGTGATGCTCAAATGAGTCCCAGGGTCCATGGAGCTTAGAGTTACCTGATATTTGTCTATCAGGATAACTGAAAACCCTGGAAAAATACCTTATCCAGGTAACTCACCCTAACTGAGATTCAAAATTGGGACCTCTTGAACATGAGGCAGACATGCTGCCATCTATGCTACTGAGGCGGGCTTGCATCCTCAGTGAAAACTAGTCCTGACGCTGTGAGGAATTTACAATTTCTTGAAAAGATAAATGAAATTTACAACAAATAAATATATATTGTAACGCGAGCGCTGGAACACCCTGTGGAAGCAGCTGGGAGCGGAAGACAGGGGAGGTTCGTGTTAGCCACACCTCCTCCTCGTTTGTCTTATAGTGGTGACAGGCGGTGGTCGGAGGAAAAACATCAGTGTGCCGTCTGTTTCTGTACACCTGGTTCTCGAAATTACGGGAATCGTTCATCATCTGCAAATGTCGAGAAGACGGCGAGATGCCTATAAAAGGGCTGCAGCTAGTCAGTCAGTCAGTTGGTTAGTGAGTGTTAGTGAGGAGACAGACGCAGTTCTTGGTGTAAGAGTTAGTCAGTGACGTGTTAATGAACGAGAAGATTGTGCAACGGAAGACTGTACGTAACTGGTATGTGCATCGGAGTTTATGTAATCGCGAGTACAAGTGAAATTGTAACGGACGAACTGGTGAATTGTAATTGTGTGCAGCAAGTAATTTTATGTAATTGGCAAGTGTTGAACTGTAAGTCGGTGGAAATAAAGAACATTTTTGAGTGGTGAAATTGGACTTTTCATTTCACGAACCCACAAAGTCACACTGGTGTCAGGAAGCGGGAAGACAACAGCACCGAACATTACAGCCATGGAATCCGCAGTGGAAATGCTTTTGGCGAAGATGAACGAGTTAATAGCAAAAACAGAAGCGGCAAATAACAGCCTGGCCGCGAAGCTGGAGACTATGAATGACAACCTGGCCGCGGAACTGAAACAAATGAAGACGGCCAAAGACAACATCGCCGGGAAGATGGAAGAAATGAAGGCCGAATTAACAACGGAAATAGAAGCGGCAAATAACAACCTGGCCGCAAAGCTGGGAGAAATGAAGACGGCTAACGATAACCTCATGAAGAAGACGGAAGAAATAAAGGTGGCGAACGAGGTCCTCACCGCAAAGTTTGAAGAACGGTTGGCTGGCGTGAGGGATGACGTCACGAATCCGGGCAAGCGGAAGGGTCAAGTAGACGACCGCCTTAATGATTTAGAGGAAAAGGCCGACAACATCGCAAAACCCCTCACCCGCCTGACGGAGGAAAACCGGCCTTATGTGTGGACGGAGGACGCCGAAGACGCTTTCCAGCACCCGAAGGGACCCTGTGCAGTGCTCCAATTTTGGGTTTCCCACAACCGGGTGGCGCCTTCATTGTGGACACCGACGCCAGCGACCATTGCATTGGAGGTGTCCTATCGCAGATCCAGGACGGCCATGAGCGCACAAGAGTGGAAGAGAAGGAGCGTGCCGCAGCAGTCCAAGTAGTTGTGGCAGTGCCTGCTGAAGGCTGGGATAGCGCAGGCCTGAGGAGGGAGCAGCTGGCGGACGCAGACTTGGGGCCACTCTTGAGGGAAGTGGACGCAGGGACGAGACCAACCTGGGAGGACATCGCACCGAGGAGCGCCACCTACAAGTCGTACTGGGCCCAATGGGACTCGTTGAAGACCAGAGAGGGCGTGCTGTTCCGGGTATGGGAGTCACCCGATGGGAAGGCGCAGAGAGAACAGTTGGTACTTCCCCGGAGCAAGGTCCCGGAAGTCTTGGAGGAAGTGCACGCCGGTACTTCAGGAGGACACCTGGGAGCGAACCGTATGATTCACAAACTACGGCAGCGCTACTTCTCGCTCAGACTCCGGGCAGATGCTGGTGGTACACCTGGACTGCCTCGCACGCTACGATGGGGCTGTTCGGGGCGAACAGCTTTGAGGAGGGAGCAGTGTAACGCGAGCGCTGGAACACCCTGTGGAAGCAGCTGGGAGCAGAAGACAGGGGAGGTTCGTGTTAGCCACACCTCCTCCTCGTTTGTCTTATAGTGGTGACAGGCGGTGGTCGGAGGAAAAACATCAGTGTGCCGTCTGTTTCTGTCCACCTGGTTCTCGAAATTACGGGAATCGTTCATCATCTGGAAACGTCGAGAAGACGGCGAGATGCCTATAAAAGGGCTGCAGCTAGTCAGTCAGTTAGTTGGTTAGTGAGTGTTAGTGAGGAGACAGACGCAGTTCTTGGTGTAAGAGTTAGTCAGTGACGTGTTAATGAACGAGAAGATTGTGCAACGGAAGACTGTACGTAACTGGTATGTGCATCGGAGTTTATGTAATCGCGAGTACAAGCGAAATTGTAACGGACGAACTGGTGAATTGTAATTGTGTGCAGCAAGTAATTTTATGTAATTGGCAAGTGTTGAACTGTAAGTCGGTGGAAATAAAGAACATTTTTGAGTGGTGAAATTGGACTTTTCATTTCATGAACCCACAAAGTCACAGTATTAATATATACATATTTATTTACTTACTTTGATTTATGAAAACCTTTTTTTTTCCTAAGATGAATTGCTAAGCTTTTACACAATGTTCTCATTGTGGTTTCAAAACCACATGAGCTCCCATACTGGTCCTGTATGCAGGCTCATGAGGAGACCTTGGTTCACTATCCCTACATACCACATGAACTTTGTAGATACCAACACACCCCTTCACTTGCTGTGAATATCACCATTCTCAAAACAATGGTAGATTGTAATGGAGTTATATCACTGACTAAATGTTCTACTTCTTAAGCCCAAAGAGCAATGTGTAGACAAATTGTTTTGTATGGTTGATGGGGAAAACATTATCCGTTTACTATGTGTGAAAGTGTTTAATGGTGCAAGAAAATATGGTATTTAACATTATGAAACAGCCCATGCAAGTCACAATGCAACCACAGGTGATTTCATCATTAAATAAAAATAAAAAAGTAAAAACATAAATATCAAATTTCCATTTATCAACAAAACTAAATATATCTATCTATTAATATAAATTGTCGAACTAGTACTCAATGCTCCATTTATTGCTAGTGTTTACCTAGAAAGAGTTTCATTAAGACCCTCCTAACGTCCTCAGCTGTTGTAGTCTTAGTTTATAGTTTTTAATTGTAATCTTAAGCTTAAATCTTGACAAGTCACTAACTTACATGCATTGCTCACTATGTAAGTGTAATGTGACAAATAATGTATTCTATTCTATTGTCACCCGATCGTCGAAGGCACGATAAGACTGGCTGGCAGTAAAGAGGTGTTCAAGCCACGCCTATGCCAATGAGCTAGCACCTGCGGAGGAGAGATGGGGTGGGGAGAGGGGGAACTTTGTATGTGTGTGTTATGTCATTTTGCTATCGGTAGACCTGTGCAAGTGTATTTCTATGGAAATAAAGAGCAATTTTTAGTGGTGTTAACTTGACTTCTAGTTCTACAAATCCACAAAGTCACACTTCATACAGAGGGATGTTTGTTGTCCAAAGTAGACAGCTCTCGACTGTATATGTGTGCATTCCTCCAGTAGTACAATGAGAAAGGATAAAACTTTGGTCCCATGTCACGCCAGAAACAATACCTTGGTGGCATAGTGCTTCACTTATGTACATCAAATTCAAGCAGACAATCTCTGCCCGAAAGAAGATTATAATGTTGACATTCGCTGAGGATGTTAGGAAGGTCCTAACAAAATACTTTCTAGCAATGAATGGAGCATTCAGTACTAGTTTGACTCAAAATTATATTAATTTTGTACTTCACTGTATCATAGTCCTTACTCATAGGATTATCTATCTATATTGAATTTGGAAGCTATTTTATATTCCAACGATACAGCACACATATAGAGGTTAAGAAGAGAAATGTGTATGCTACTGCTAATTCTGTCACAGGTATATTTTGGAATGTTCTACCTAAAAGTCCTAGAACTTATCTGATATTTAATTTACTGTTGGTTGAAAATTATTGTTTATGATACAACAGACTAAAATTTCTTTGATCTTATGAATGCATAGAAGGCCTTTTATATTTAGTCATAACCTGACAGTACAAAGTTTGATTTACTAATCTTGCTCCTTACAAATATATGCCATATGGGAAGTAAGGACAGGATCAGCACTTGAACATGGCTGGTTTGGAGCATTTAATAAACTAATCTGAAGATTGATTTAGTACTCTTTTCTACTACTGTATAATTCAATAAAATATCCTATAACAACTCAATTATGTTTTAATAACAGTTTGCTTATTGACGTAAACCACAATATATATAATAAGGTCATGGTTCTATTTCAAATTCAGAGACTGGTTCTCCTGTAGCCCACGATGATGATATCCTTAAACTTAACAGCAATAGATGCTAAGTAAAATGTCATAATTTGGAAGGCCCCTGGCTGGAGTAAGAATTACAACTATTGACATCACACCAAGGATTTTCTCATTACAACAAACTACCTGGTAACCGGATAATCTTAAATCAAAAAGTTCAAACACAGAGTAAAAAATCATCTCTTAACTCACCTGTTTTACAATATTAATGAATTCAGGACTATTCCATTTTCCTAAATTAATACTTACCCTCATGTAAATAATTTGTAATCATGTTAATTTTCTGTTAAATTGTACATATTAGTTCTATATTAGAGAAATGAAATGAGTTACTTGACGAAGCCTTTGAATTTTGTAATTCTTTTGGTGAATAAATGTTATCTAACCAAATACAGATATTAAATACATTATAACTTTTTAATTTGCCATGCCTTCTAAACATGCGGTGTGAATGTTAAGAACTTGCCCATTTGCTTGTGCTGTACCTTTTGGTTCTGCGGAGTGAGTTGAATTGTCTGCACCTTCTGGTACACCGTGGGACCAGAACCAGAAGTTGAGTTGCCACCAGTCGGAGGAATGGGAACAAGATGAGGAACTGCTACACCTCCCTGTGACATCTGCTGTGGTGTCGGTGTCTGTGTCTGTGAAGCTGCGCAGTGATGTCCTACTGCCACAGTCCTCGTGGTAACAGTCACATGTGGCATGGCTGTCTCCGAGGTACAACTGCCACTCACCACCTTGGAGACAACCGACGTTGGCAATGCAGAAGTTACGACAGTAGGGGCTACATTGCTTCCTGCCTGGCACAGTGTACTTGTAGTGCTCTGGTTAACGGAGCAGATAGAGGTCAGTGGCGGCATAGCAGATACGTGTTGTTGCTGCTGCTGAGGAAAGCTTGATGCTGGCATGTAGCTGGGTGTAGTGTGCCGAAGCACATGCTGTGTACCTTGACATACTGTGTTAGGCTTCATTAAATTTCGCTGTGGTTCCACTTTACTACAATCTGTTCCTGCAGAAAGGTTTGTGGCGGTTACTATAGGAAGGATTTTATTAGTCATGTTCCTAGTTTGTTTGGGAGGCTTCTTCTTTTTGGGGCCTATGACAGTATTTGCATTAGCTAAGAGATGGGGAGCCTGTTGAGGTGATGCTACCAATTTGTTCAGCACTAGATTTGGATGAGCATGAGCTATGGTTTCCAGGATTGAATTCTGAACATTCTGACTGGCGCTGCTTGTAGGGGGAATACCAAGTGAGATGGTCTGTGTTTCTATAGATTGCTGTGATTGTTGTTTTCTTGGTGGGAGTGTATTGCTTGGATTAATAAGACCAATTACAGTTGTGCCTGATGTTCCTGAAGTTGGTGATCCAATGGAAATACTTGAGTTGGAGTCTGAGCTGCAGCGACGTACCACTGGAGCTGATGGTGACCCAACGGTAGTACTGGCATTCACTTGCTGTACCACTACAGATGGCTGTTGTGTGGATGAAGGTACGACTTTAGCAGCAGCTGTCACAGTAGTGCTGTTAAGTGCGACTGCCGTAGGTTTATGCTGATTGTTGAAAGCAATAGCTTCATTGCCACCTATAACTATTGTACCAGTCTGAGGATTAAATGCTAAACCCTGCATCTTATTTAATGCATTTGAAGCAAGCTGCAACTGAGGCATATTTACAATTCCTGTTTGTGCACCCTGTGCAAGTTGCTGTATAAGCTGTGGCGTGGCCAGCACTGACATTCCTCCATGATGAGCAATTAGTAACTGTTCCCCACTAGCACCCAAACTAGAGCCACAAGTAGAAGTTGCTACAGAAGCTGTCATAAGAGGAATTGAACCGCCTGCTGTTGACACTAAACCCTGCAAGTTTTGAAAAGAGTGCAACCCCAAGAATGCAGACCCTGTCGCCTCCGTGCTCACAGACTTAGAAGTAAGAAACTGTTCCGATGGCTTTGTTGGATTCTGTCCCAGCTGCAAGGTCCCTTGTGTGTGGTGAAGAATCTCAGTTTGCGTGGTCTGTGTCATGGCAGAGTTATGTTTTACTTCTTTTGTTTCAGCAATCAAATGATGCCCACAAGTGTGCTGCACAGGTGACTTAGCCTGCTGCACCAACAGGTGGGCACCACCATGACCATCAACCATAACACCTGCAGACGATGTTTTATTGTGCATAGAACCCTCTATTTTGAATCCATGGTTACAGTTCTTTGAGGCCTGCAGTCCTATCATGCTGCTCTCCAGCTTTGCTCCATCTGACGGTCCATAACCAGTCTTTCCCGACAGTGTTCCAAATCGAGTATCTGTTTGCGAAGAGATGTTTGTCCCTATGCTCGCATGTGGCATTGGAGATGGACTTGGTGGAAGTGAGCTGGTAGACCTGCTGCTGGGGGTGTTCGTGCCCGTCGAGATGAGATGGGGAGGCAGCCCTGATTGTGCTGATTGCTAGAAAAAAAGTGTTGCATTCACACGACTTTCTCTACTCACTCTTCTATAAACTATTCTTACATCTTTATCCTTTGATTTGCTTTTTGTTAATAAGATAAACTTTCATTAGAATTTTGTTGCAGACTTAATTCAAAGAGCAAATTATTTCAAAGCCTTTCACTGTGTGAAGGCCTTAAATATGTTCTCTTCGCATGAACACTGAAAAAGAATAAATAGTAATTTGCAGTTAAGAATGTATAAAGCATTTCAAAATTCAAATAAACACGACAAAGTATCTCCACAATGATCAACTACCAAATAAATTTTATTTGATATAAATTGTATGTTTTAACAAGATACACATTTGTTGTGTAGTAATATTTTGTCTATCTCTTACAGTTCATCAGTTATAAGAAAACAATTCAGAATAAAGAGAGCTTCACAGAAAATTCAGGACATATATTTTAGTTATGAAAATATGTTAACCATTTGGTATTTTAAAAAAAATTTCTTGAGCTATTTTTGAAAAAATGAAAAATAATGAAAAATTTTCCATGTAAAATATAGCTTGAGGTTGGGAATTCTGTGTGCACACTACTGAAACTAGGGCTGCAGAGATAATTTCCTTATGCCCGATTTCACCAACAGACGTTAAGACTTAACATGGGTTTAACAATAGTTATGACAAAAATTGCATTTCACCAAGTGTTAGCTTAACACTCGTGATAAATATCTTGTTAAACTAACAAATAAAATTTCTGATGTTAAGTCGTTAACAATTGTAAATAGTCAAGATGACGGGCGTGAAAGCAGCTGTTGTCGAATTACTATATTTAAGACCGTGTAAATGGCATTCATAATAGAGTACGGCCTATCAGGAGAAATTGCTTTGAGGAACTATCAGAAGAAAATTTTCTACAGAGGTGTACTGATGTCGATGTCCGGCTGAAGATAGAGGGAAGGCCTCAGAAACCGGTTCCGGGAAAATTTAAAAGTAAGTGTTGTTTTGTGTCATTAATCGACTCCTAATTAATTTAAGTTCTTGTTTTCCTGATGTATGTTTTAGTAGTTTTGGTTCTGGATTTATGTTGTGATTTTTTCCCCCAAAAATGCGTGACAAACTGCTGATTTTTCTAATTGTTTATATTTTATATTTCTAAAGTGTTCCTTTGCTCTTGTTCCTAAATTTCTTTTGGTTTTTCCAATATAAATTTGACTACAGTCATTGCATTCAATTTGATATATACCAGATTTTTTGTTGGATGGAATGCCATCTTTGATGTTTCAGCAAATTAGGTTTTTTAAGGAGAAATGGTTGACTGATGCTAGTTAAATGTTTTGTTTTATGAAGACTTTTTTGAATTTATCATAGGCCCATGGTTGGTAAGTGAATTTTTTGAAAATCATATTAGTTTCTGTAGCTGAGAGGGTTGTGGTTTCCTTTATTAGCTTCTTCTTTTTTGCCAAGTTCACTTTTTTGTCTACTAATGATTTGGGAAAGTCATTTTTTGTGCTATTTCAATAATTTTGTTGTATTCTGTTTTGTATTCTTCTGCTGTGAGAGGGATGTTGACCAGTCTGTGTGCTCAACTATTGAAGATTGCCTGTTTGTGGGATCTTGAATTGTAGCCATTAGCTTTTATGTAGTTGTCTGTCTGTGTTGGTTTTCTGTAAATGCCGAAGTTTAGTCTGTTTTTATTTCTCATTACTTTTAGATCCAAAAATGGTAAATACTCGTCTTTTTCTATTTCTACAGTGAACTTGATGCTCTTTTCTTGGATATTTAAAAGTTTTAGTGCATCACTGATGTGTTTTTTTTTTTTTTTTTTGGTACTATTGCAAAGATGTCATCTACATATCGTTACCAGAGTTTGAACATCCAAGGGAAAGAATGTTTCAAAGAACAAAAAGCAATACTACACATAGCAAAAGAAAATGGATACAACAAAAGTTTGATGTTGAAGAAAATTAGAAAAGCTAAACTAAAGAAAACCATTAAGGAAGCAACCACATTTACAAAAGAAAAAGAAAGCAACAGCATATTCAGTTCATTCACATATCACCCAAAAACATTTAATAAATTTAAAAAGATCTCCAAGGAACACCTACTAATAGACACTCAATTTTAAAACTGCTAAATTAAAAAACAAAAGATGAAATCCC
Source organism: Mantis religiosa (assembly GCA_030765055.1). Classification (NCBI taxonomy): domain Eukaryota; kingdom Metazoa; phylum Arthropoda; class Insecta; order Mantodea; family Mantidae; genus Mantis; species Mantis religiosa. The sequence goes on along the minus strand of CM060958.1, from coordinate 147,092,576 downwards.
ATCAGTTAACAGATCCGGAATATACCAGATAAGTTGTAAGAATTGTGAAAAATGCTACATAGGTCAAACTAAAAGAAATCTAAAACCCAGAGTCAAAGAGCACTTCAGAAACATCAGATTGAAACAAGAAGATAAGTCAGCAGTAGCATTTCATTTTTGGAATGAAAACCATGTCATTGATCAAAATCCAAAATTATTAAAAGGAGTGATTTTTATTTATTTGTCAATAGACTGCAAAGCAGTTTCTGACATGGCCAATTACAATCTAAAATAAAACTATAAATAGAAGTATTTATAAACAGTGGAGCTTCATCAATCAAAAACACTTTTTAAACCAATTCTCGAACTGTAAAAACACTTAAGCTCCACTTACTTTTTAAATTAGAACATGTTTCAAGGACACCGCGTCCCCATCCTCAGCTGATGTTCTAAGCTGAGGATGGGGACGCGGTGTCCTTGAAACATGTCCTAATTTAAAAAGTAAGTGGAGCTTAAGTGTTTTTACAGTTCGAGAATTGGTTTAAAAAGTGTTTTTGATACAATCTAAAAGTTTACAATTATAGGATATAGAGCAAAATATAAACAGTATAAAAACATATTTTAAGATCAGCAACTTTGTACAAATATTTATCCATTAAAAAGTATTTTAATTTGTTTTGAAATTGCTTCGTACCATTTAATGCTTTAATTGATGTTGGCAGTCTATTAAATAAAATCTGTCCCATTATAAAAACAACTCTATCAGTAGATCCTTTAGAAGTACAGTCTCTAAAATAGTCATTGTTGCGTCTGGTATTATAATTGTGTACATTAGCAGTCTTCAAATTTACCTTACTTACAACAAAAAGAATTGCTTTATATACATATAGTGAGTATAGTGTGAACATTTTGTTTTGTTTGAAAATATCTACACAAGAATCAGTATTTTTTAAGTCAAAAATTATCCTAATACACCTTTTCTGTAGAATGAATACTCTGTCCAGATGTACCCTTGGACAAAAAATAAATTGACAATAATAAACCAAAATAAACTGCCAACATGGGAGAACATATTCATATGGAAAAATAAGGATCGCGTAATGAACTTTGAAATCCCACCAGTAGATAATTTGACAAAGAAGTTCATAGTTACACCACCAGAGAGAGAGCAGACAACAGATGCCAGTTGGAAGGAGATTGAAAATGGAGGTGAATGCCTTTGAAACTAGTCTCTCATTAATATAAACAAGTGACGAGTATTAATAAACCAACTACAAATAGTTTCCGAGATTAATTTTGATGTCACTGTTACTAAATTCCTCCAAACACATATAACATATATCCAAGGGAAACCTTTGGTGATCCTTATTTCTAATGCACTCATGTACAGATTGGCCAGGAAGGGTGATAGGATGGTTGCCCATTGCTAACCCTGAAGTTTGGTGGAAATATTTTGTTTGAAACTGGAAGAAATTTTGTTCTATGCATAATTTGGTTAGTTCAATGTAATCTGAAATTTCAGGTGATGCCATTCCAAGTGATTTGAGCCATTTTTCTATCAACGGTGGGAGTTGATTAACTGGTATGCTGGGAAACTCTTTTAGTTCAGTGTCCTTAATGTGTTCTATAAGTTCATAGGTGTTTTTGATGCTTAGGCTGTCGAATTTTGGAAATGAGTTGAATTTGTTTCTTAGCCACTTTGCAAGTTTGTATGTTGGTGAATTTATACTGCTAACTATAGGTCTCATTGTTATGGATGGTTTGTGTATTTTGGGTAAGCCATAATGTCTAGGTAAGAATGGGTTATCCGGTTTAACTGTATATTTGTTTGGTATTATGCTTGACTTTGCTATTGTTTTTTCAAATGACTGTATGCAAGTTTTTAGAGGAATTTTGTTGATGATTTCATATTCATTGTCAATTAGCATTTCTTCCATTTTTTTGGAAGAAATAAAAAACAGATCCTTTCAGAAGAAAAAACATAATACTATCCATTCTTTGAAACAGAAAAACGTTATATACACAAAGGCAGACAAAGGTAACAAGATAGTCATAATGGAAAAATCAGACTATATTGAAAAAACAATCTTCAATAGTTTAGCACACAGACTGGTCAACATGCCTCTCACAGCAGAAGAATACAGAACAGAATACAACAAAATTATTGAAATAGCACAAAAAATTACTTTCCCAAATCATTAGTAGACAAAAAAGTGAACTTGGCAAAAAAGAAGAAGCTAATAAAGGAAACCACAACCCTCTCAGCTACAGAAACTAATATGATTTTCAAAAAATTCACTTACCATCCATGGGCCTATGATAAATTAAAAAAAGTCTTCAAAAAACAAAACATTCAACTAGCACCAGTCAACCATTTCTCCTTAAAAAACCTAATTTGCTCAAACATCAAAGATGCCATTCCATTTAACAAAAAATCTGGTATATATCAAATTGAATGCAGTGACTGTAGTCAAATTTATATTGGAAAAACTAAAAGAAATTTAGAAACAAGAGCAAAGGAACCAGGCAAAAAGAACACCAGAGGAACATTAAGTTGAAACAAACAGAAAAATCTGCAGTTTCACATCATTTTTTGGACAGAAAACCACAACATTGGCCACAACATTAAACTGTTAAAATCTCTAAGTACACCCATAGAATTGGATATTTGGGGAAAAATATTCATAAACAAAAACCGTGATAAAGTTATAAACTTTGAAATCCCGGCATTAAATGAAGTATTAAAACTTAGTGCCCCTAACACCAGATGGCAGAGTGATCGGAGCTCCGTAGTAGTGGAAGAAGAGAAAGGTTCATTTAGTCACCAAACAGCTGAGGATGAGATCGAATGATCTTGAAAACGTTTCAATTATACAACAAGTGAAGTTTGAGTGTAAACATAGTGACTCATAAATCAAACTCAAAAATAACAATTCTTTCTCCATTGATGAGAAATTTGTTTCACGGCTTTTGTTAATGATTTGTTTTTCCGCCATGTTTTTAACTGTATGTAGACGAAAATGAAAATAAAGTATATCGCAGTTCGTCCAGAAAATAATACGACTCATCCATAGCCTTCTATAGCTGTAATATTTACAAGTTTCTTGGAGTTAACACATGTTTGTTAACATTTTCAGAAAACAGGTTGGTGAAATGCAAGAAATTTAACAGCTTTGTTAGTGCTGTTGCAATTGTTACGTTACATTTGTTAATGTCGATTTTAACATCTGTTGGTGAAATCGGGCATGAATGTTTAATTCCCACGTGTTTCTATGAAATGAAATGTGTAGTGTTTAATGGCCACTTTTACTACATATGACACTGCAGGTATGATACATGAGATGAAGACCAAGGTCCACTTTTATAAATTTAGTTGGAAGTTTAGTTAAACCAAACCAGAAGTATAACTGGAGGTGCAATGTAATAGTTCTGGTACATTAAGAAAAGAAGAAATCACAAATTGTTATATCTTTCTTACATCAGAACTAAAATACTGCTGATAGACCTGCCAACTTAACAATTAGTCATACTTTAAAAGAATGGCCATTTATGATCAAAATTAAATGTTGAAGTCTACTGTTAGAGCAGATGCAAAATTTAATGGCAGCTGAACGTTGACCACTAGCAGCTAAGGGCAATGTAGCTATATGCCAAAGGGCAGGCAGAAGCTATATGCAATAACAAGACAATATGAAAACATTTTCTGGGTATTATTATAGCTGTCAAGTAAACATTAAGAAGCATTTGATAGGATGTTGTGTTAACCAGCACCTCCTGCAAACCACCATTAAATTTTGCATCTGCCATAAATTAATCTGACATGCTGCCATTCACAACAAAAAATAATATTTTCAGTAACAAAACTTGTAGGAATTTAGGGATGTTCATCAATTTGTTTAGCATTTTGTTCATAGTTTAGCATTTTGTTCATACTAAACAGTTTGATGTACACTCTACTTATTACAATTTATTTTCACATAAGTATATTTTATAATTTGTCAAAACTTCTTTTTTAACCTCTTCTTAATAATCATGGCTGTAAGTATACAAAAGGCAATTCCTGTTTACAGAAGCTTGTACTGTATGTTTACATGAAGCGCAATCCCTAACTTGTATGTTTATTAGTACAAAGTGAATCAAGAATATATTGACAAGTTTATACTTTGTATGTTTATGTTTAATTTTCAAGCATGTATTCTTATTTTAATACAGATCCAATAATAGTATACGATTATACAATTTATATCTCATCGTTCGATTCTGTATCCGGTTTTAAATTTGATCTAATAAGGTTAGACTATCTGTTTTGTAAGTCTGAATGCATTTACATATTATTGGCAATTCCAAGTTTATAGGTAATCAAATCTGTGTTGCCAAAGTCTTTCAATTATCAGAATAACAATTCCTCCATACTTCCCTGATATCCACCATCTGACAACACAGCATAAAACAGTAAAATAGCAGAGGAGTTCCAATAAAGTATAACTCAACATTAATGTTACATGTTAAATCTCGATTAATGTTACAGTTTAACTGTTTACACTTTTGTAGAGGCATTGCATCCTAACTGAAGATATATTCTTTTTTGCAACATTTTTCTTTCAAAATTTTAAACTAGACATGTCTGAACATTTTTTAATGAGTTAATTTTAATTTTATTTGAATTATTCCTTGCTAATATAAGACCTTGTATACAAATAAATAAATAAATACATGGATGTTATCTGGAATGGTCTCTGTGAAATCATTAACAAACCAGAGAGAAGTATAATACGGATAACTTCTAAGATTTATTCCCAGTATATAATGTACAATTTTACATAGACTGGTTAGCACATATTTTACATACTTTCATTGACTTGTATTATGGAAAGTATAAGGCTTACATTATTGAAACATATAGCATTAAAAAGAGAAACTCAAGAAGTTCTGATAGAGCCAACATGAAAAATTCAATGCCATGGCCGGCATTTGAACCACGGATCTCCTGGTTTCTGTCCAGTCACTCTTACCCATTGAGCTACCATGGCCAACTTGCCGTCATGACATTAAACTCCCCATTTGACTCGTATATATCCCCGGTAGACCACTAGGGGCTCTCACATTCGAGATATGCCATTTGTGGTGACTTACTATCGTAAGTACTTGAGTCCCAGGCTTCATCATTTAACTCTTATTATTTTGGTTAATTGATGGAAATTAATCATTTCTTCATACTAGCCGTATGTAGGCTAAGGTTTTTTGATAGAGTCAACATGAAAAATTCAATGCCAATGGATAAGAGCAACTGGACGGAAACCAGGAGATCCGTGGTTCAAATCCCGGCCATGTCATTTAATTTTTCATGTTGACTATATCTAATCAGAAACATTAGCTTACACATGACTAGTATGAAGAAATGATTAATTTCCATCAATTAACTAAAATAATAAGAGTTAAATAATGAAGCCCGGGATTCAAGTACTTACAACAGTAATTGCCACAAACGGTGTATCTCGAATGCGAGAGCCCCTAGTGGTTTACCGATGAAATATACAAGTCAAATGGAGAATTTAATGTCATGATGGCAAGTTGGCCATGGTAGCTCAATGGGTAAGAGCGACTGGACGGAAACCAGGAGATCTTTGGTTCAAATCCCAGCCATGGCATTGAATTCTTCGTGTTGACTATCTATCAAAAACCTTACGCTATATACTAGTATGAAGAAATGATTAATTTCCATCAATTAACTAAATCAAGAAGTTTCGTTTAAAATGTTGTGGCTTTATGTTTGGACACCTGTTTGCTGCTAGACAGTAAAAGAAATGGCAGTTACAGGAGCAGAACCTGCACATTATGTTGCTGAATTTCATAGAATAAGGTCAGTAACCATTGTACAAAGATATTTCTGTACACAACATCGTAAAGAACCACCAAGTAAAAAGAAAATTCAAGATTGGTATTCAAGATTTACAACCACAGGAGATCTCTGTGCAAAGAATCCACAGTACGCCCGTCTATCTCAGATGAAAATGTAGAGTGCATAAGAGAAACTGACGTGCAAAGTCCAAGGAAATTGACTGTACAGGTGGGCACACAGCTAGGTTTACTACAGTGTACAGTATGAAAAGTGCTGGGTAAACATCTGAGAATGAAACCATACTGTTTGCAACTGCATCAAACCCTCTCATGAATACACAATAATTGGCACCATGGTAACTGATGGAAGACAAAGACAGGTGTAACAAACTGATTTTCAGTGATGGAGCCATCTTTCCTTTTTGTGGCAAATAAACAGCTACAATATTTGAGTATGAGGAATTCATATAGTATGTACACGATTCACCTAAGGTTAATGTGGTTTGTGTTGTGTTAGGTGACAAAGTTTAGAGAGACCCTTATTTTTTGCTGAAAACACTGCTACTGGTGTATCTTATTTGGACATGCTAACGCAGTAGTTGATATCTCAGTTATTTAAAGATAAAAAAAGGTTCTTATTCCAACAAGATGGGGCTCCACCACATTTTCATATGAGTGCATAATTACCTTAATGAACCACTCTCATAATGACGGATTGGACGAGGCTCAACGACGATCAGTGTCTTCTCCATTGGTCTCCTGATCTTATTCCCCACAATTTTTTTCTTTGGGATTTGTTAAAGATCAAGTTTATGTACCACCCTTGCCGGTGAATCTTTATGAACTGAAGAACTGGATCCGTGAGGCAGTGCCTAGTGTGGCTCCAGTGGGTATGTATGGAGTTGGACTATCGACTGGATATTTGTCATGTGATGCGAGGGAATCACATTGAGCACTTGTAACCGTAACAGGTTCAAAATTTGTTGACTTCTCTTTTTAATGGTAAATGTTTCAATAATGTAATCCTCATACTTTCCAGAAGTCAAGCCAATGAAAACAGGTTTGCAAATTTGTGCTAACTCTGTACAATGTGATACGCAACTTGTTCATGTGTAAATTCATTGTTCATACTGTAATTTAAAGGTTTATAATTTATTATATAAATAGCTATTAAGGTATATAAAACCTTCAGCATTAGTTTTACATTCTTAGAGTAAAAGTAAATAACTTCTTGCTCTTTGTTTCTAAACTCTGGAAAGAATGCTGAAAATTCAATCATATTGTGAGTAGGGTTTTGTAAATGATCAATATCCCTCAATAGTAAAACCTGGATCAATTAATGACACAAAACAGCCACTAGTTTAGTACCATAGGCTGATCTTGGGTGATGAAACTGACCTGGTGGTGGTTCTAGGAACTTGCACAACGATTTGCCCTAAGGAAACTGAAGACAAAGCTTTTATATTTCCATTCTAGAATATGTTCCATTGATATTTCTATAGTTATGGTTCTGAATTTATCTCATGGTTTTTCATCCAAAGGTTGATTTATCTAATGTTTGTGTTTAGTATTTTTAAAATGCTCATTGGACATTGTTTGCTATTTTCTTTTTGTTTTTCTTATATAGGTAGACAGTAAAGGTAAATGACAGAAATAGAAAAGTTTGTAGTAGCAAATGATAAAGAAGCTGTAATAGGGTCCACACATAAACGTCAAGTGGCAAGCAAAAATAGATAACATGGTTGATGAAGGATGACAAGTCACAGATGAGGTACAGTTTGATTCACTTGAGGTAACGAAGTAGGAAATAGTGTGGTAGGGGAACATAGCTCTCTCATCTCACCTCAAACTGAGAGAATAGCTCTTACATTGAGGTAGTTTCATGCACTATTGCTATTGCAGTCCACAATGCATTTCAGTCATCTTAAGTGGCAGCTTCATCTCTTACCGATTCTTCAGTTTCAAACTCCCCACTTGAAGAATCTGTAGAAGAATCATTGCTGTCCTCTCCCAAGTGAATTACTATTTCCAGCCCTGCAACCAATAATCCTTCTTTCTGCACATATTTCTGCTTGTTTTCTTCATATGCCTGCATCAATCATGCCAATCCTGTGCTGAATGATGGCAAATTTATCAGAAGCTAGCTGAATTATGTCCTCCATTCTGAACGGAGCATTTCTGTAAGCCAACCAGATTTTTACTCTGGCCCAAATAAGGTCAACGGGGATCAGTTTAGGATGATACTGTCACAAGTCTGCGAGTAAGCGAATGCTGAAAGAGAGAGCATCAGGGAGTGAAAGAGACAGATAGCGTCCAAGCCATGCCCATGCTTGCACTGGCAGAGAAAGAGCCAGGGAAGTATCTGGATGGTTCTCCCTCTTTCGCCTGCCGCTTTGTAAAAGACCATGATGCTTCGGGAGGTATCGAGAATCTTCGCCAACCAACGGCTCGTGTATAAAAGCAATTGCACTGGACAAGTTCAACAGTATCGGCAGGAGGCCGCTAGAAAGTGGTCAACAGTCAGTGTGTGGACATTAAAATTGAATTGAGTTGCGAGTTGAGTACTGATAACATGTAGTGATTTGGAAGTGAGTTCTTTTGTTTATTTACGTGTGCAGAAGCCACAAGAGACTGTGTTGGTGTATGTTATGTTATCTTGATATCGGAAATGAACGTGTGTTTTTACTTGAAATAAAGAGCAATTTTGAATTTCTGCAACCTGGACTTTTAATTCTACAAACCCACAAAGTCACAATATGGAGGTAGATGCAAAATATTATGATTGTGTTGTTGGAGAAGACTATTTTGCAGAAGGTATGTGTGGGTTTTAAAGGACAGGACTGAGAAGAATAGAGAAGATTTTATGAAGGTGAATGTTGTGGTAAGAGGCATTATTCACTATTACTATACCATTTGGAGACAGATAGCTTCTTCAGCCGTTTCTTACAGTGTGCATAGTTCATGTTGCTATGATAGTCACCACTCTTTAGATGAGACTTAAATCAAACATACATATTAGGGATAAATCCTTGTCGCTTCCAATGTGAATGATTATAAGGCGTCAGCCTTTGGATACTGGTAACATAAGCCCATGGATACTGTCGTCACTACAAACATGTGTTGAGGTATGTGAAGTGTGAAATTAAGTTTCACCCATGTATATAATAGGTCAGCCTTCATTTTGGTATTACTGTATCTTCCTGAGATAATGGATTGCTTCAATCTGATCTCATGATGCTCCATGAAAACTCTTCTGTTGTTTTTAGTCTTCCTCCACTTGAAGCCTAACCTTGGAAGTATTCTTCTTAGAATACACATACTAACTTCAAAGTTTATGGAATCTTTTAACTTGGCATGCATGTTTCTTAATATAGGTCTTTGTTTCTCGGTAATGCACAATTCAAAGTATAAACTTGGAAGAAGCGTAGGGACAGTGAAGCATAAATTAGTACAAAAGTGAATCGAGAAGATATTGACACATTGCTTCACTCACACTGTTTATTCACAGGACATGTTTCAAGAGCTCTTGCTCCTATCATCAGCTGATACTCGATTAGTGTAAGTTGTAGTGGTTTCCTCTTTCTCCGTTTTGTCAATAGATGGCGTGATGTACTTGCCAAAGATGTCCGGTGGTGGAGTTTCAAAATTCATGACTCTATGACGATTTTTGTTGATGAAGATTTTTTCCCATACGGAAAGGTCTATGGGGTGATTAACATATTTTATTAGAAATGTTTCCAAGTTGATGTCATGTCTAGTATTCAAAAAATGAAAAGCCACTCCTGATTTTTCTGTTTCACCATTTTTAATGTTTCTTAGATGTTCTTTAGTTCTGATGTTAATATTTCTTTTTGTTTTTCCTATATAAATTTTAGGGCAAGTTTCACATTTGATCTCATAGATTCCTGGTTTTTCTTTGGTAGTGATTGAATTTTTGGGAGGGCCTTTTAACAAATTTCTGATATTAAACCTATTTTGAGGTGCAAGAGTTATGTTGTGTTTTGAGAAAACTTTTTGGAATTTGTTATAGGCTGATGGGTGGAAGGTGAATTTTTTAAAAAGTTTTTTCTCTTTTTCTTCTGTAGGTTCTAGGGTGGTGGTTTCTTTTATTTTCTTAGCTTTGTTGAGTCTGTTAACTGTTTTGTCTACTAAATTTGGGTTGAAACCGTTGGATATAGCTACTTTTTTTATGTGTAGGTATTCTTCTTGATAATCTTCTCTGTTTAGTGGAAAGTTGATCATCCGAAAGATTAAACTGTTGAAAATGGCATGTTGGTGTTGTTTTGGGTTGAAACTGTTGTTCTTGATGTAATTATCTGTGTGTGTCGGTTTCCTGTAAATACCAAAGGTGATGTGTGTTTGGAGGAATTTAGTAACAGTGACGTCAAAATTAATATAAAAATTATTTGTGGTTGGTTTATTGACACTCGTCACTTACTTTTTCATATATTTATGAGAGACTCCCTTGGGAAGAGATTGAAAATGGAGGCCAGGGCCTTTGAAACTAGTCTCTCATAAATATATGAAAAAGTAAGTGACGAGTGTCAATAAACCAACTCAAGGGAAGAGATTGAAAATGGAGACCAGGGCCTTTGAAACTAGTCTCTCATAAATATATGAAAAAGTAAGTGACGAGTGTCAATAAACCAACCACAAATAATTTTTATATTACCAAAGGTGAGTTTGTTGTTCATTTTTTTGATCTTGATGTCCAAAAAGGGAAGCACACCATCCTCTTCTGTTTCCAATGTAAATTTTATAGCTGGATTTTGTATATTCAAAAGTTTAAGACTATCTTGTATGAGTTTTTTAGGTACTATTGCAAAAATGTCGTCAACATAGCGATACCACACTTTGAAATAATTTGGAAAAGTTTTTGTGATATGTGTTTCAAAAGCACTCATAAATCTGCCAAGAAGGGAGACAATGGGTTGCCCATAGACCTTTCTGTATGGGAAAAAATCTTCATCAACAAAAATCGTCATAGAGTCATGAATTTTGAAACTCCACCACCGGACATCTTTGACAAGTACATCATGCCATCTATTGACAAAACGGAGAAAGAGGAAACCACTACAACTTGCACTAGTCGAGTATCAGCTGATGATAGGAGCAAGAGCTCTTGAAACATGTCCTGTGAATAAACAGTGTGAGTGAAGCAATGTGTCAATATCTTCTCGATTCACTTTTGTACTAATGCACAATTCATTGACTGTTTGGCAAATTATGGCCTCAATGAAGCTCTCTAGGTGGCTTGGTGTGATCTGTTGGGCATATTCTTATGAAGCGTGGAAGCAGAGGTACATTCTCGGTCTATTTATTTGTCTAACACTTCATTCCAACACACCAGTAGCCTCAGCTACCCTTTCCCAACGTTTTTAATATACACCACACCACATTGTGATATTTTGCCATGAAATTAACACAATGCTTACCACTTCACAAGTTTGTGAATGTAGCACCTTTTCTTTCAGTTTGGTTCACCATTAATGACACTGCTGGATATTCATGAACCAAATGTGAAAATAAATAATTAAATATTTCCACAAGTACAGAACAAACACACTCACACACATGCAATTTACAACAGTAATTAATATTATGAAATGTTCAGCCACTCAAATTTTATAACATGGGATGAGCCTAAAGAACTCCAATGTTTATGTTCTTATCAACCTCTATGTATGTTACCAAGTATGTCTTGCAATCAGAACTGACATTTCCTCTCCTAACAAAAGAAGATGAACACGTCCAAACTTCTGCATATTTTTCGACAGCTGTCACCTCATCTGAATCAAACTGTACACAGGAAAGAGTAGGCTTACTAGGGCAACTGTAAAAAAAAGGTGGCTCAAATCGAAAATGGGACAGCAGCAATTCAAGGAATGGTTATTGAAAGAGCAGTGAAATATTGGAATTGAATAATGATGGGCAACCCACTATCACCCTTCCTGGCCGATCTGTACATGAGTGCATTAGAAATAAGGATCACCAAAGGTTTCCCTTGGATGTTCAAACTCTGGCAATGATATGTAGATGACATCTTTGCAATAATACCAAAAAAACACATCAGTGATGCACTAAAACTTTTAAATATCCAAGAAAAAAGCATCAAGTTCACTGTAGAAATAGAAAAAGACGAGTATTTACCATTTTTAGATCTAAAAATAATCAGAAATAAAAACAGAATAAACTTTGGCATTTATAGAAAACCAACACAGACAACTACATAAAAGCTAATGCCTACAACCTGAGATCCCACAAACAAGCAATCTTCAATAGTTTAACCATAGCCCGCTCACATCCCTTAAAGCCTCGGCACTCAGTCGGATTCCTATGTATTTAAGTGACCGAGCGGTGTTTGCCTTTTTTGCCACTTGGAGCTCTCAAAGCTGACTCCTTAGTGGCCTTGCTGACATTTAATTTTGTGGTGACAGTTGAACGAATTTTATGGTCTCAATTAGTATTGAAAGTGAATTTTATATGAAGTGCTGTTGACAACAATCTAAAGTAAGTGAACAAGAAAACTGGGCATAAATAAGAGACAATAAGAAAACTGGGTATAAATAAGAGAGCACAACATGTATGAGCACAACATGTCATTGTTTATTATTATTACTTTTACTGTTGTGCCGTAAATGGTGGCAGTTCATTATCTTAGAAGGTAGATTTTCCATGACAGTTTTATAGTACAAAAATTTACAATATACAGCACTATATTTCAAAGCTCTCCGTTATTCTAAACTCCAGGTCTCTGAACCATACATAGCAATGCTCCAAATGTAAGAATTACGTATTATATTATTTTTATCATCATTATCACCATCATTATAACAGCAGTAGTAGATACTTTATATTTCAGATGGTGTATTGTTGCGTACCCTTCTGTAAAAGTAAGAAAGGAAAAATCAAAAGGGAAATCAGTTTCCATGTATTTCCAATAGAAGAACTACGTAAACAATGGCTAAAAGCTATATCGCGCTCTAATTTCGTGGTAAATGATAAATCTGCTTCAACAGTCATGTGCAGTTTGCATTTTACTGAGGACGACTATAAGCCAGGCTGTAAAATTAAAGTGCTGAAAACAGGAAGTATTCCGGGCATTTTTCCAAACTATCCAGATTATAAATTAGTGAAACAAGCAACACCAAGGCGATAAATTTCAAAAACATGCTTACACACAGAAAGCAGAAAACGGAGACGCAGTTCTAGCAGAGAAAGCGTTAACACTGCTGCTAATGTTAATGCGCTGGATCATGTCACGTACTTATAACTGCGCTGCAATTCAGACTGAGGAAGACAATTTCCAAATTAAAGAGATTGGAACGGGAGAATAACACCTTGAGATGTAAATTATGGGGAGCAAATAAAAGGCACAAAGAATTTGTAAACAAGCAGCAAGCAAATGAAGAAAGATTACTTTATTATGAAACCAATAATTTTCATAAATCAATTCAATTATTGATAAAAGACACCATTGTACACTGCATCACAGCTTCCAGACACAATAATCGTAATATTGGGCGAATAGAACAACATCAAAGGTAATGTGAATTTTCGTCTTATAAGACCTACTAACGTATATTGTTAAACTGCTTTTAACTGTTTACTTAGTTTTTTTTTTTCCTTTTCTTCCTAGACAGCCTCGTTTCATGCAACAGTCCACTTATTATTGGCATATATAGGAGGTTTTATAGTTAAAAAAATAGCGGCCGAATTCTCTTGTGCCACCTGTCTTACTGAAGTGTCTACCGCCAACTGTACAGCATCCCTTGTAAATCTAATGTTCAAAAGGGACGAAAACTCCATGTTCTATTACCCATCTCCAGAGTTTGTTTCTCTTTTGGCAGTTATAGAGAAATTTATAACAATTGCTGTACCTAAGCTACCTAAAGTATGTGTGAGAAAAAGCCTAGAGGAAGACATAATGCCAGCAATGCAATTGTTCTTAACTCGTGTGCAGAGAACTGAAAGCATTCAGAACTGCTAAGTGAACCGATATGAAAACATCATATTCCTATGATATTAAGGTGCATTACTTCTGCAGCGACAACGGAAGTGTTTGAAAAACGTAAATTCCTAAACTGTAAACCACTGCATCGGAAAGTTCTGCATCTGTAATGTCAACACATTGCAGCTGTATGCTCGAACAGGGTTGCAGAGGGATCACCAGCCAGTGCCATACGGTGAGTAGTGGAGAAATCTGTAACTTTTAGTCATAACACTCCAGCTGGCGAGTGCCGAGGCTTAAATGGGTGTGAGCGGGCTATGGTTTAATACAAAGACTGGTCAACATCCCTCTCACAGCAGAAGAATACAAAACAGAATACAAGAAAATTATTGAAATAGCACAAAAAATGACTTTCCCAAATCATTAGTAGGCAAAAAAGTGAACTTAGCTAAAAAGAAGAAGCTAATAAAGGAAACCACAACCCTCTCAGCTACAGAAACTAATATGATCTTTAAAACATGCACTTACCATCCATGAGTCTTTGATAAATTCAAAAAAGTCTTCAAAAAACAAAACATTCAACTAGCACCAGTCAAACATTTCTCCTTAAAAAACCTAATTTGTTCAAACATCAAAGATGCCATTCCATCTAACAAAAAATCTGGTATATATCAAATTGAATGTTGTGACTGTAGTCAAATTTATATTGGAAAAACCAAAAGAAATTTAGAAACAAGAGCAAAGGAACAATTTAGAAACATAAAATATAAACAATTAGAAAAATCAGCAGTTGCCATCCATTTTTGGAAAAAAAACCACAACATAAATCCAGAACCAAAACTACTAAAACATACATCAGGAAAACAACAACTGTCCACATAGGAACAAATCTTCATTTCAAAAAATAGAAACAAAGCATTCAATTTCGACATCCCCCAGAAAGATTTGTTCAGCAAGTTCTTCGTTCCAACTGCCACCAGAGGAGACCTATGACAAAATATCGCCAGCTACACCACTGAAAACCAGTTGATGTTCAGTTGACCATGGAGGCAAAGTCTCTGAAACATGTTCCGGGAAAATTTAAAAGTGTTGTTTAGTGTTATTAATTGACTCCCTTTAAATTTAATTAATTGAACACTGAACCTAAAATAAAGACATTTGTTAAATAGTGCTCAGAATAGCAAGAGAAACATTGAGAATCGGTGGATGGACACACAACCTAACAAGAAATTTGGAATGCAATGATTTAGGAGAGATTTAAGGGAAAGAGAAAGTAATGTAAATGGCTTCTAGGAAGCAGAAAGGAAAACATTCAAGAATGTACTATAGCAGATAAGAACCTTCTCTTTCTGTATTCAAATGAAAATCAATTGGGTGGAAGAAAACAAATAGATATGGCAAATAAACAGAACAAGGAGCTATCATTTGCATAACAGGAGGAAGGAGGTTAAAAGTATTAAGGAATGATATTGCACTGGAGCATTGCTAGCCCTGTTACGTGCAGCCAAACGGACAATTTTCTCTGAATCTTTTTTTTTTTTTTCCTTGAAATTTGTTCAAATTTGGGAGTACCTTCATCAAAGATCAGCTAATAGGCAAAACAGGAGAGTGTCGTTTTGTATCATTAATTAATATTTTGAGCAACATTTCAGTATTTGAAGATATGTACAGTGTGAAGTCTTGGTTCTTACCTGTAAGAGGTGAGACAGTACAACGTGACTGTTATTGCCATTGGAAGCTGCAGCATTACCACCAGCAGTCAGCAGGGCTGAGAGCTGATTTTGCGCTGTAGTCAAACTATGCTGTTGCTGTTGCTGCTGCTGCTGCTGCTGCTGCTGTTGCTGTTGCTGCTGCTGATTGGAGGGTAAAACAGATGGGGATGCTTGTACAGATGCTGAAGAAGTTGCTGTGGTAGCTGTAGCAATATTGTGAAGAATGATGTTGGCCGCCTGTTCAAACAACAATACACATTTAAGTTTGAATTTATGAGTCACTATGTTAAATATGAAGAATACTTCACTGTTAATAATGCTTCTGCTTTTAATATTTAACAGTACACATTACCACCATATACCTTATATTTGTTGTAGGTACACGAATAATAGAGTAGGATAAAGCAAAAGTGGGTCACCGGTTAATAGTTCATGGAATTCCAAGCTCTTTGCTGAACTGTCAGGAAAAACAAGTACCAACTTACGACTTGAAAAATTTGTAGTATCTAAAAATTCAACTAATAATACAAAATATCTTAGAAATAATTATTGGACAAAGCATGTGTATGAAGTAAGTTCTGTTCTTTATCAAGAACTAGAATTTTGGTATAGCATAATTTTGTCTATTTTGTGTCTAACTTGCTTTGTATATAGGACTAATTGATCTAATGAGAATATGTATCATCACACAGGGCATTTAATATAGTCATGAGTGGCCTGTTTTAGAAACCTACATATACACTTTTGGGAACTTCTTGATTTGGACACACATACTATATACTAGGAGGTTTCATATTTCCTCCTAATAATTACAAAAGCATTAAATAGAAAAAAATGACAACAATTTTCTGGACCATTCAAAAGTATTTGATTGCAATGATATTAAAATATTAATCGTAAAATTTGAAAACATGGACATTCCCATTAGGTTGCTAAGATTATATTGGTTACACTACCACTGATATTAATCACTTATGCCCACAATACTAATATATATTTTATTGTATAAGTATGGAAAATGCAAACCATAAACAGTACTTAACATACCATATAACTTATTTAACATATTTAAATATATTCACAGCATTTTTATCTGCTTTAGTTATACAGGAACATGACAGTCATCACATATCCCAGCCAAGGCATCTTGGGAGCATTTACAAAAGAAAAAGAAAGCAACAGCATATTCAGTTCATTCACATATCACCCAAAAACATTTAATAAATTTAAAAAGTTCTTTAAGGAACAAAATATAATCTTGGCACCTACTAATGGACATTCAATTTTAAAATTGCTAAATTCAAAAACAAAAGATGAAATTCCATCCGTTAACAGATCCAGAATATACAAAATAAGTTGTAAAAATTGTGAAAAATGCTACATAGGTCAAACTAAAAGAAATCTAAAAACCAGAGTCAAAGAGTACTTTAGAAACATCAGACTGAAACAAGAAGAAAAGTCAGCAGTAGCATTTCATTTTTGGAATGAAAGCCATGAAATTGATCCAAATAAAAAATTATTAAAAGGAGTAATAAAACAAAATAAACTAACAACATGGGAGAACATATTCATATGGAAAAACAAGGATCATGACATGAACTTTGAAATCCCACCAGAAGATAATTTGAAAAAGAAGTTCATAGTTGCACCATCAGAGAGTGGAGAGCAGACAAAAACAGATGCTAGTTGGAGAGAGGTTGAAAATGGAGGCAATGGGCTTTGAAACTAGTCCCTCAATAATATAAAAAAAAGTAAGTGACGAGTGTCAATAAACCGACTACAAATAGTTTTTACGAGGCATTAAATGTGTTTAACTTTTTCTTTTGTTATGACACCTTGGCTGTGAAAGATGTAATAAAATTGACAACTGGTGTACTGTAAACACTGTTTCTAATGCAAGAATAGAAATGAAACATGTGCAGTATTTACAACGATAAATATCCTGAAAAAGAAAAAGGAAAGGCCATTTGGTGTCTTAGACAAATGTGTGATTTTGTCAAAAGTATCACTGTTTCTAAAGTGTATAATTATTTCTTAAAACTGCCCATTTGGACGGCTCTTTAACTATTTGAAAATCTGAACAGGTGTCATGTCTCTATCTGATGACTGATGTTAACAAAAGTTTTCCTCACAAATTGACATTTCATAAATTTTCTTCACTCATTTCCTAAATTAGTTAATTTAGTATGAGGCACTTATATGTCTTGCTATAACCTTGAATGAGACAAACAGCTGAATACTATTCTCTTATAGCTGCGAGCAACTCTGATGTAACCCGGAATGTTTTTAAGTGCCACTGTAATCCTAGAGGAACAGCAGTAACAATGAAACAGGACTACTGATAAGACTTGAGATACTCAATGAATGTCCATGCATATGTTTTTCTGCCTTTTCCTGATCAACTTTTAAAATTTCTGAGACTGCCAGACTGTAAAAAACCATTATTTTTCTTTTATGTGTTTGAAAATGGAAGAAACCTTCATGTATCTTCAAAACAAATGTACTCTTATGATGTGGGTATATAAAAGAAATCAAGATCTCAAATGAAGCTTCCATTATTGAATCCCATAAACAGAAACAAGCAAAGTAGGTAAGTTAAAGTTAACCCCTTGACATAGCAACAATTTAAATATTTTCTAACCTGTGAATCTGAAGGATGAAAAATAACTCGACCATCCTCCAGCGCAAGCCTGAGAGATGCAGAATTTGCAGCACCTGAAGCTCCCTGGAAAAAAAAAAAAGGAAAAAAAGAAAGAAAGGAAAAGCAAAACACAAGGGGAGAAAGAAACCTTATACATACTAAAAGAAAATCTATCTTCAAAATAACTTTAAACTAAATCCTATTCTTAAATAAAATGGATTACTTCTAAAGATAGCAAAGATAATTTTTCGTAACATTTAAATTCATTCCAAGACTGCAATTTGCTAAGAATTTTTTATGTTTATTGCTCATTTGACACTTTCAAAGTTTTTTTTTTTTGTTAAAAAGCTGTGTTTATGGCATTACAATGTTTTTTTTTTTTTTTTTTTTGTAATTTATGTCCTCCAACGTTAAGTCATATCGGACGATGTATGAAATGGGTGAAATGATGCTCAAATGAGCCCGGGGTCCATAGAGCTTAGAGTTACCTGACATTCGTCTTTCAGGATAAGGGAAAACCCCGGAAAAACCTTATCCAGGTAGCTCACCCTGACCGAGATTCGAACTCGGGACCTCTTGAACGTGAGGCAGACACTCTACCACCACGCTACCGAGGCGGGCATTACAATGTGTTTATAATTCATTATTAAGTAAAATAACAATTTAGTGATATTTGCTTGAATGATTTTCTACTTAAAAACGTTAAGTTTTACGTCTGAAGAGCATTATTTTCTCCACTAATCTAACCTTTGAATTTCTACAGAGCATTTCTTATACTCAGTTGAACAGTGTGGTGAATGTGTGGCTATAAAACTAACCTCACCTGATCACAATGTTGGTTTAACATGGGCCTAATCGAAGAGGTAATTCCTAGCATTCTGATTTTATGTGTGCCTCTACTGGGAAAATAAATAAATTTTACTGTAGAACTCTACTTTATGAACCTGCTTTTAATGAACTTTTTGAAGCCCCACCAAAAGTACCAAAAGTGTACTGTTATTTATATCAGCTTTTTATGAATCTCACATTAACAAAAATATTTTTCTCGGATTTGCGATTGCGCAGCTTCTTCTGCATAGTTCGTGATTAAGATTTTCAGAATACAGCTAATGCTACCTCGAACATAATGGTCACTGCAATACCAAGTGGTTACAGATGCCATTATGTAAAAGCTTGGCACTAAATAAATAAATAATTAAATAAATAAAAACTCATGATTTTTATGTATTTGAATTTGCATTCAGTGTTACAAAGATTCAAAAAATTAATTACTAAGTCACATTTTTGTAAGATACTGTAAATTCACATATATATTGTACACAAATACTTGTACACTATTTGAACAATTAACTGATAATGAGAGTCTACTCAGATATTTTCAACAACATTCTGCCATAGCCCATACTGTCTGTAATTATTTGGAACCTATAATGCCAATTTTTGAGGATAAAACTGTTTCTAAAGGATTATGACCTGCCTATTTCAAATTTCTTACTTTGCAATTATTGTGTGGAATGCTAAAAAACAGGATTTATAGAGAAAAAACTCAAACAGTGAAGATGAACCGAAAAACAATATAAGAGCAGGAATTAGAAGGGTAAGAGAGGAAGAACTTTTGCAAATTTCATCAAAAGATGTCAGAAATTTGTGAATGCTTAAGGACACATCTTAGAGCAACTAGAGAAATAAAGTAATGAGCATTTATGAATGTACTTTCACATACCTGTATGGGTATATGCTGTGGTGGTGAGCGTAGTTGCGCCAGAAGTTGAGACTGCTGTTGCTGCTGTGTGCTCGGTGGTTGTGAAGCAGTAGGACTTGACTGAGTACCCACTTCCAGCTGTCCAGGGGCTGCTGGACTTTGAGGTGTATGCTGCTGCGACGGTGGTGACGGTTGCTGTGAAGGAGGCACTGGTAGCGTTGCTTCATCAGTATCATACATACTCATGTCTTCATCATCCCCAATCCCTGCAACATAAATGTTGTTCTGGTACTGAGATTTGTCTAATATTTTGAATTAAACCTTCAATAGTGTCGCGAATGCATTGTTACAACAAGGTGGCGTGGCGAGGCATTCAAAGAGATGGGCAGTGTAGTGCGGAGATAAAAGCTCACCAAAACGGTTGGGGGGGGGGAGGAGATGGATTTCTCGAGAGTTCATCCTATTCTTCTAGCGCTGTCTTGATTGTTTGAGAACATTCCGGATAGTGAGTAATCTATAAAAAGAGAGCCGTCGTCCACCAGAGTCAGTCAGGTGTTAATTGAACTCAGGTGCGTGAACAGCTGTGTGAGCTGCATTGTGGTCGTTGACTTTGCAAGTTGTATTGTGTATGTGACGTAATTCGGCAACTGTAAAGGTTGACAAAGTGTGTTTCTACGGAAATAAAGAGCAATTTTTTGTATTTGTAACCTGGACTTTTAATTTCACAAACCCACAAAGTCACAATACTTTAAATTTTTAGGTTTTAAATTATTGAAAGTTACTGCATTTAACTTTATGCATGATAAGCAGCATGTCACGGAAGTGTCCCCAAAGAGTTGCTGGACTATGTTGACGACATTTTTGCAATAGTACCTAAAAAACTCATACAAGATATTCTTAAACTTTTGAATATGCAAAATCCAGCTATGAAATTTATATTGGAAACAGAAGAGGATGGTGTGCTCCCCTTTTTGGACATCAAGATCAAAAAAATGAACAACAAACTCACCTTTGGTATTTACAGGAAACCGACACACACAGATAATTACATAAAGAACAACAGTTTCAACCCAAAACAACACCAACATGCCATTTTCAACAGTTTAATCTTTCGGATGATCAACTTTCCACTAAACAGAGAAGATTATCAAGAAGAATACCTACACATAAAAAAAGTAGCTATATCCAATGGTTTCAACCCAAATTTAGTAGACAAAACAGTTAACAGACTCAACAAAGCTAAGAAAATAAAAGAAACCACCACCCTAGAACCTACAGGAGAAAAAGAGAAAAAACTTTTTAAAAAATTCACCTTCCACCCATCAGCCTATAACAAATTCCAAAAAATCTTCTCAAAACACAACATAACTCTTGCACCTCAAAATAGGTTTAATATCAGAAATTTGTTAAAAGGCCCTCCCAAAAATTCAATCACTACCAAAGAAAAACCAGGAATTTATGAGATCAAATGTGAAACTTGCCCTAAAATTTATATAGGAAAAACAAAAAGAAATATTAACATCAGAACTAAAGAACATCTAAGAAACATTAAAAATGGTGAAACAGAAAAATCAGCAGTGGCTTTTCATTTTTTGAATACTAGACATGACATCAACTTGGAAACATCTCTAATAAAATATGTTAATCACCCCATAGACCTTTCTGTGTGGGAAAAAATCTTCATCAACAAAAATCGTCATAGAGTCATGAATTTTGAAACTCCAGCACCGGACATCTTTGGCAAGTACATCACGCCATCTATTGACAAAACGGAGAAAGAGGAAACCACTACAACTTGCACTAGTCGAGTATCAGCTGATGATAAGAGCAAGAGCTCTTGAAACATGTCCTGTGATTAAACAGTGTGAGTGAAGCAATGTGTCAATATCTTCTCGATTCACTTTTGTACTAATTTGTGCTTCACTGTCCCTACGCTTCTTCCAAGTTTATACTTTGATTGACATAAATATTAAAAGCAGAAGCATTAATACAATTTTGAGTCGAACTAATACTCAATGCTCCATTTATTGCTAGTATTTACCTAGAACGCGTTTCGTTAGGATCTTCCTAACATCATCAGCTGTTGTCGACTAATGGATGCTGGTTCAGTGAACTCCTCGGAGGTGATAGGTGCGTCTCTGTCTGTATCTTGATGAACTTGAAATTTGGGTTTTTTTTCAAAGGTAGTATCAAAATTAAACAATTTACTTTCATATTTCTTTATAAAGATTTTTACCCACGTGGTTAATGCAGCTGGACCTTGGACTCTTTTTAGTAAGTGAATTTCTCGTTCTATGTCATGATTTTCCTTCAAAAAATGGTACGCTACCGCTGATTTATCTATTTCTTTATTCCTGATGTTCCTAAAGTGCTCTTTAAGCCTAATGTTCACGTTCCTTTTTGTTTGTCCAATGTAGAATTTGTCACAGTCCTTGCAATTTATCCGGTACACTCCTGATATTTTGCCTGAGATAAATCGGCGGTAGCGTACCATTTTTGGAAGGAAAATTATGACATAGAACGAGAAATTCACTTACTAAAAAGTGTCCAAGGTCCAGCTGCATTAACCATGTGGGAAAAAATCTTTATAAAGAAATATGAAAGTAAATTGTTTAATTTTGATACTACCTTTGAAGAAAACCCAAATTTCAAGTTCATCAAGATACAGACAGAGACGCACCTATCACCTCCGAGGAGTTCACTGAACCAGCATCCATTAGTCGACAACAGCTGATGATGTTAGGAAGATCCTAACGAAACGCGTTCTAGGTAAATACTAGCAATAAATGGAGCATTGAGTATTATTATGGGTGCATTTTAAGCTGGTGATTGACAGTTGAAGGAGTGGGGAAAGAGAGGGGATAGCAGCATTGCCACTTTACCGTCCCTCTCCACGTGCTAGGCAATGAAGGTGATGGTTAGAGGGGAGGTGGAAGTTCGGTTGCAGTCAGTTGCAGTAATGCACACGCACATATTCCTAGAAATTTGCATTCTGCAGTATTAATCGTAAGATTGCCGTAAGACTGTCTACACATATAAGTGAGCAGTTACCTAAATACAGCATACGAAATCTTCGGAATGAACAAAAAACAAATGGTTAGCTACATTTAAGATTTAGAGAAATAAAAGTGCCATATCTGCACAGAATTATGTATTCTAATCCAACGGGAATATGCCGCTTATCTCAGAGTCGCTGCTGTCATTGCTACTGCTTTTCTGATGATCGTCATCGTTGTCACCGCCGCCGCCGTCGTCGTCAGAGCTACTGCAACCTCCCATGGAAATTATGAGTTCTTCTACACTTTCTTCCAAAACGCCTTCGTTTTCCCATGCTGCCACTATAACTTTTTTTGTGTGACAAACTGCAACTTCCCAATTTTTACCACTTATTTTTGCTATTGCTTCTTCTGTTAGTTTTATAACAGATGTTATACTGAAATCTGTATTGTTGCGTGCTACATATCCCTTTATTTGGGCCCAAATCAATTCTATTGCATTAAAATGGCAATGGTAGGGAGGAAGTCTAATAATTTTGTGGCCTTTTTCTGCAGCAATTTCATCAACTATATATTTTGGGAACTGCGGTTTGTTTGCTTTTACCAGTTCAAGCAATTCATACTTTTTTAAATGGCCTTGAACACGCACATTGTTGCGAACAAGCCATTCCAAAATAACACTCTTCCTGGATGCCATTGTTGGAGCTTTGTCTAAAATAACAGAGTGATATTTTGCGTTATCCATGACAATTATGGAACGCCTCTCCAAATTGACTAATAACTGCTCTTTGAACCAGTTAAGAAATTTGGAATGGTTCATTTCTTCATGATAATCTCCTGTTTTCTTAGATTTGAAGAGGAGATAAATCCAAAAGAGTTTCCCACGTGAAGGAGGATTATTCTTTCACCTTTACCTAATGGCACCCGCATTGTTGCTCCCAAGGTATCATCAGTCCAGCCCTTGTTAATGCAATGATTAGCATTCACCCAGGTTTCATCAATCCATACAATATTCTCAAAATCACAAGAAATAATTTCTCGTAGGAACCTACAGCGCCAGGCACATATGTCCGGTTTCTCCAGCAAGATCTTACGTCCATTTAGCTTTTTATAGCGAAATCCTAAAGTTTTAACTATTTTTCGAAGTGAGGTCTTGCCACCTGTAAAAAGATCATTCATTTGTAGAGATGAGTGCAGTTTTGAAAGTGTAGGATATTGCTTCCTGGTATAATACGCATAAATATGGCCGCGAATGGCATCTTGTTGAAATGGATCCAGGTTAGTGACCGGGTTATGTCGCTTCCTCTTCTTCCCTGGAGTTTGTAACCGCGATGTACATGCCTGATTTTCTTCACTAGCGTATTTCTCTTTCCCTACTCTATGGTATTCTTACTTACACCAACAGCAGCTGAGGCTCTGTCCAGCATTTTTGAAACGGGAATTATTGGACCCCCATTGTCTCTTTCATCCTCAAAATATTTTCTTACGGAAGATATAATTTCCCTTGCTTGTCCTTTAATTGGGATTCCGTGCCCAAAAATATTTTTTGTGGTCTTCACAGATAGTTTCTTTCTGTCTGTTTCTGTAGCACAAGTGTTTGCGGTAGCCATGAGTAACAATAATTAGCTAAATATTAAAGTTGCACTGAAACACTAAAGTTGATCACAGAAACACTGAGCTTGATCACTGAAACACACGAATTATATTGCGAAAATGTAAAGCTGTTTACACTCTGTGAAACATTCACTACCTGAAGCAGTACACTCTTAGTTTGGCAGTGATGACAGGGAAAAATACCCTAAGTAAGGGTTGGTCATTAAAGTGTAAAGGTTGGTCATTGACCCAGAAAACGTCATAAGCTATTCCTTGAAACTAAATCCACACCTGTTCCCTTCCAACAACGCATACCATCTCATACTAAAGGGCAACAAACGATGACGGTATTGTGATTCTGCTGATTCATAAGCAAAGCAACAATAGGAGCAGTGTCTGTTTAGTGAAAACCTCAACATGCCGATAGAATAGCGTCATGCATAAAGCACGTGATGTAGTGCGATAGAGTTGGCAACATAGGATAAGCTGCTCGGCTTGCTATGGCAACAGTTTACTTGATTGGTGGATTGCTGGTTGCTAGGCGACGGCAATGACGTGTTTATCTCCTCTCCTTGTTTTCGCAGCTGAACAGCACGTGGAGGGAAAACGCCAATCACCAACTTACAATGTGACTACAATAGTTCGTGATGTGTGTTTGGAGGAATTTAGTAACAGTGACGTCAAAATTAATATAAAAATTATTTGTGGTTGGTTTATTGACACTCGTCACTTACTTTTTCATATATTTATGAGAGACTAGTTTCAAAGGCCCTGGCCTCCATTTTCAATCTCTTCCCAACTAGCATCTGTTGTTATCTGCTCTCTCTGGTGGTGGAACTATGAACTTTTTTGTCAAATTATCTGCTGGCGGGATTTCAAAGTTCATTACGCGATCCTTATTTTTCCAGATGAATATGTTCTCCCATGTTGTCAATCTATTTTGGTTTATCACTCCTTTTAATAATTTTGGATTTGGATCAATGTCATGGTTTTCATTCCAAAAATGAAATGCTACTGCTGACTTGTCTTCTTGTTTCAATCTGATGTTTCTAAAGTGTTCTTTGACTCTGGTTTTTAAATTTCTTTTTGTTTGACCTATGTAGCATTTTTCACAATTCTTGCAATTTATTTGGTATATTCCAGATTTGTTACCTGAAGGAATTTCATCTTTTGTTTTTGAATTTAGTAATTTTAAAATTGAGTATCTATTAGTAGGTGCCAAGATGATATTTTGTTCCTTGAATATCTTTTTAAATTTATTAAATGTTTTTGGATGATATGTGAATGAACTGAATATGCTGTTGCTTTCTTTTTCTTTAATAAATGTGGTTGCTTCCTTAATGGTTTTCTTTAGTTTAGATTTTCTAATTTTCTTCAACACCAAACTTTTGTTGTATCCGTTTTCTTCTGCTATGTGTATTATTGCTTTTTGTTCCTTGAAATATTCTTCTTTTTCCATGGGTATGTTGACTAGTCTGTGTGTAAGGCTGTTTATTATTGCATGTTTATGTGTAATTGGGTTGTGGCTATTATTTTTTATATAATTTTCTGAATGTGTTGGCTTCCTGTAAATTCCAAATTTTATTTTTGTATCATTCCTGATGATATTTAGATCCAAGAAAGGTAGTTGTCCATTGATTTCCTTTTCTATTGTGAATTTGATAGTCCTTTCTTGCAGATTGAGTAATTTTAATGCATCATCTAAATGTTTACTTGGTACAATTGCAAAGATGTCGTCAACATATCTATACCAAACCTTGAAGATCAATGGGAAGGACTTTTTAATTTGTGTTTCAAATGCACTCATAAATAAGTTAGCCAAAAAAGGTGAAAGTGGATTGCCCATTGATAATCCTGATTTCTGCTTGTAGTGTTTTCCATTAAAGCTAAAGAAGTTTTGTTCAATGCATATTTTTGTTAGAGAAATATATTCTTCTGCTTCTATTGCTTCCATATCAATTGTAGCTAGCCATTTTTTTAACACAGTCTGCAATTTTTCTGTTGGTATGCTTGGAAATAAAGATGTGACATCAAATGAAACCAGTCTGTCATTTTTGTCCAAATTTTTATCTTTGATTTTTTCTACTAAATCTAAAGAGTTTCTTAAATTTGCACTTTCAAATTTTGGAAAACTATTAAATTTACTTAGTAACCATTTGGCCAAATTATATGTGGAGGCATTTATGCTACTAGTAATAGGTCTCATGCCTTTCCCTGTTTTATGAATTTTTGGCAGCCCATATACTCTTGGTAATGTTGGATTATCTACTTTAATTTTGTGCAATTCTTTTTTGTTGATTATTTTGCTCTCTTTTAGCGTTTTATTTGTGGTTTCAATGCAGTACTTTAATGGATTAGTTTCTACTTTTTGGTAATTACTGTCTTCTAACAAATCTACCATCCTCTTTGTGTATTCTTCTTTTTCCAGAATTACTAGTTTATTTCCCTTGTCTGCTTTAGTATAAATAACCGGTTTCTTTTTAACAGCTTTTATGATTTGGTTACTAAAATTCCTTTTCTTTTCATTTTTAATCTCTTCTACTATTTTGGAGCATTTGTTTTTTACTGTGTTTTTACTTTCTTCATTAAGTGTTTGTGTAGCAATTTGGATGTCAGCAATGTAATCTTCAATTTGGTTGGAATAATCTACACATGTCTTTAAACCTAGATTCAGCATATTCAGTTCTGTTTTTGTAAAATTTTGGTTTGATAGGTTTACCACATTGTTTAGATGATCTTTTAGGTTATGTTTGTCTTTTTGAATTTACTAAATTCAAAAACAAAAGATGAAATTCCTTCAGGTAACAAATCTGGAATATACCAAATAAATTGCAAGAATTGTGAAAAATGCTACATAGGTCAAACAAAAAGAAATTTAAAAACCAGAGTCAAAGAACACTTTAGAAACATCAGATTGAAACAAGAAGACAAGTCAGCAGTAGCATTTCATTTTTGGAATGAAAACCATGACATTGATCCAAATCCAAAATTACTAAAAGGAGTGATAAACCAAAATAGATTGACAGCATGGGAGAACATATTCATCTGGAAAAATAAGGATCGCGTAATGAACTTTGAAATCCCGCCAGCAGATAATTTGACAAAAAAGTTCATAGTTCCACCACCAGAGAGAGCAGATAACAACAGATGCTAGTTGGGAAGAGATTGAAAATGGAGGCCAGGGCCTTTGAAACTAGTCTCTCATAAATATATGAAAAAGTAAGTGACGAGTGTCAATAAACCAACCACAAATAATTTTTATACAATAGTTCGACTCAAAATTGTATTAATTTTGTTATTCATTGAATCGTAGTCCTTAAACAACGGAATAAAGCAGGAGCATTATTAACAGTAAAGTAGTCTTCATATTTAATTGATTTATGAGTCACTATGTTTACACTCAAACTTCACTTACTTGTTGTTGTATAATTGAAACGTTTTCAAGATCATTCGATCTCATCCTCAGCTGTTTGATGACTAAATGAACCTTCCTCTTCTTCCACTACTACGGAGCTCCGATCACTCTGCCATCTGGTGTTAGGGGCACTAAGTTTTAATACTTCATTTAATGCCAAGATTTCAAAATTTATAACTTTATCACGGTTTTTGTTTATGAATATTTTTTCCCAAATATCCAATTCTATGGGTGTACTTAAAGATTTTAACAGTTTAATGTTGTGGCAAATGTTGTGGTTTTCTGTCCAAAAATGGTGTGAAACACCAGATTTTTCTGTTTGTTTCAACGTAATGTTCCTCTGGTGTTCTTTTTGCCTGGTTAACAAGTTTCTCTTAGTTTTTCCTATGTAGCATTTTTCACAGGTTTCACAATTAATCTGATAAATTTCTGATTTCAAATTGTTGGGAATTGTATTTTTCAGTGGTTTATTTAGCAGGTTCCTCAGACTGAATTTGTTTTGGGGTGCTAGTTTTAAGTTTAGTCTTTTGACGATTCGTTCAAATTTTCTAAAAGCCCATGGATGGTAGGTGAATTTTCTATATTGCCAATTTGTGTTTTTTTAAGTGGTGTGAGAGTGGTACTTTTTGATATTATCTACAGTTTTTCCTTTCTCTTCATCATGTTCCTTATGATGGCTGGGTTGAATCCATTTAATACCGCTATGTCTTTTATGTGTTGTTGTTCTTTCAAAAATTCATCCTTACTCAGTGGGATGTTGTATAGCCGGTGAATTAGACTTCTAAAGGCAGCTAGTTGATGTGAAACTGGGTTGTATTCATTTTTCTTTATGTAATTATCTATGTGTGTGGGCTTCCTGTATATTCCAAAATCTACACCATGACGATTTCTAGTTATCTTGAGGTCCAAAAAGGGTAGGGTGTTGTCTCTTTCTACTTCCATAGTAATTTGGATGTGATTATCTTGCAGGTTTAGTTATTTTAGAGAATCTTCTCTAAGTTTTTCCGGAATGATAGCAAAAACATCATCAACATATCTCTGCCAAAATTTATAAATCTAAAATTTATTAGCTCCCCATAGCTAATCCATTTGATTGTCTGTAGAATTTTTGGTTAAACATGAAGTAATTATTCATTATGCATAAATCTGTAAGATTGATAATGTCAATATAAAAATTATTTGTGGTTGGTTTATTGACACTCGTCACTTACTTTTTCATATATTTATGAGAGACTAGTTTCAAAGGCCCTGGCCTCCATTTTCAATCTCTTCCCAACTAGCATCTGTTGTTATCTGCTCTCTCTGGTGGTGGAACTATGAACTTTTTTGTCAAATTATCTGCTGGCGGGATTTCAAAGTTCATTACGCGATCCTTATTTTTCCAGATGAATATGTTCTCCCATGTTGTCAATCTATTTTGGTTTATCACTCCTTTTAGTAATTTTGGATTTGGATCAATGTCATGGTTTTCATTCCAAAAATGAAATGCTACTGCTGACGTGTCTTCTTGTTTCAATCTGATGTTTCTAAAGTGTTCTTTGACTCTGGTTTTTAAATTTCTTTTTGTTTGGCCTATGTAGCATTTTTCACAATTCTTGCAATTTATTTGGTATATTCCAGATTTGTTACCTGAAGGAATTTCATCTTTTGTTTTTGAATTTAGTAATTTTAAAATTGAGTATCTATTAGTAGGTGCCAAGATGATATTTTGTTCCTTGAATATCTTTTTAAATTTATTAAATGTTTTTGGATGATATGTGAATGAACTGAATATGCTGTTGCTTTCTTTTTCTTTAATAAATGTGGTTGCTTCCTTAATGGTTTTCTTTAGTTTAGATTTTCTAATTTTCTTCAACACCAAACTTTTGTTGTATCCGTTTTCTTCTGCTATGTGTATTATTGCTTTTTGTTCCTTGAAATATTCTTCTTTTTCCATGGGTATGTTGACTAGTCTGTGTGTAAGGCTGTTTATTATTGCATGTTTATGTGTAATTGGGTTGTGGCTATTATTTTTTATATAATTTTCTGAATGTGTTGGCTTCCTGTAAATTCCAAATTTTATTTTTGTATCATTCCTGATGATATTTAGATCCAAGAAAGGTAGTTGTCCATTGATTTCCTTTTCTATTGTGAATTTGATAGTCCTTTCTTGCAGATTGAGTAATTTTAATGCATCATCTAAATGTTTACTTGGTACAATTGCAAAGATGTCGTCAACATATCTATACCAAACCTTGAAGATCAATGGGAAGGACTTTTTAATTTGTGTTTCAAATGCACTCATAAATAAGTTAGCCAAAAAAGGTGAAAGTGGATTGCCCATTGATAATCCTGATTTCTGCTTGTAGTGTTTTCCATTAAAGCTAAAGAAGTTTTGTTCAATGCATATTTTTGTTAGAGAAATATATTCTTCTGCTTCTATTGCTTCCATATCAATTGTAGCTAGCCATTTTTTTAACACAGTCTGCAATTTTTCTGTTGGTATGCTTGGAAATAAAGATGTGACATCAAATGAAACCAGTCTGTCATTTTTGTCCAAATTTATATCTTTGATTTTTTCTACTAAATCTAAAGAGTTTCTTAAATTTGCACTTTCAAATTTTGGAAAACTATTAAATTTACTTAGTAACCATTTGGCCAAATTATATGTGGGGGCATTTATGCTACTAGTAATAGGTCTCATGCCTTTCCCTGTTTTATGAATTTTTGGCAGCCCATATACTCTTGGTAATGTTGGATTATCTACTTTAATTTTGTGCAATTCTTTTTTGTTGATTATTTTGCTCTCTTTTAGCATTTTATTTGTGGTTTCAATGCAGTACTTTAATGGATTAGTTTCTACTTTTTGGTAATTACTGTCTTCTAACAAATCTTCCATCCTCTTTGTGTATTCTTCTTTTTCCAGAATTACTAGTTTATTTCCCTTGTCTGCTTTAGTATAAATAACCGGTTTCTTTTTAAGAGCTTTTATGATTTGGTTACTAAAATCCTTTTTCTTTTCATTTTTAATCTCTTCTACTATTTTGGAGCATTTGTTTTTTACTGTGTTTTTACTTTCTTCATTAAGTGTTTGTGTAGCAATTTGGATGTCAGCAATGTAATCTTCAATTTGGTTGGAATAATCTACACATGTCTTTAAACCTAGATTCAGCATATTCAGTTCTGTTTTTGTAAAATTTTGGTTTGATAGGTTTACCACATTGTTTAGATGATCTTTTAGGTTATGTTTGTTTTTTTGATTTATCTTTTTAAAAGTGCCTGCTTTCTGGCATAAATTTTTTAATTTATTCTTTAACTTTGCTGTTTTTGTCTTCATTTTTCTATTAAGATATGCTAATAAATTGTTTTCAAAATTTTCCCAAAATATACTTCCTAATTGTTTGGTAAGTTTTTGATGCAAATTGTACAATTTTATTTCTAGCGTGTTTTTATTTCTATAGTGTTTATTCTTTTCTACAATTAATACTTTTCTCTCTGCTGCTTTTTGTTGTCTACTATTTTTATCAAATTTTACTACTTTTCTTACGAAATTAGGTACTACTTTTTTCTTTATACATAAATTTATAAATCTTATGTCCGCTGCAATTTTTCTTCTTTTTTCTTGTAATTTCGGAAAATTACAAGAAAATTGTTCTGTTTTTGTAAAATTTTGGTTTGATAGGTTTACCACATTGTTTAGATGATCTTTTAGGTTATGTTTGTCTTTTTGAATTTACTAAATTCAAAAACAAAAGATGAAATTCCTTCAGGTAACAAATCTGGAATATACCAAATAAATTGCAAGAATTGTGAAAAATGCTACATAGGCCAAACAAAAATAAATTTAAAAACCAGAGTCAAAGAACACTTTAGAAACATCAGATTGAAACAAGAAGACAAGTCAGCAGTAGCATTTCATTTTTGGAATGAAAACCATGACATTGATCCAAATCCAAAATTACTAAAGGGAGTGATAAACCAAAATAGATTGACAACATGGGAGAACATATTCATCTGGAAAAATAAGGATCGCGTAATGAACTTTGAAATCCCGCCAGCAGATAATTTGACAAAAAAGTTCATAGTTCCACCACCAGAGAGAGCAGATAACAACAGATGCTAGTTGGGAAGAGATTGAAAATGGAGGCCAGGGCCTTTGAAACTAGTCTCTCATAAATATATGAAAAAGTAAGTGACGAGTGTCAATAAACCAACCACAAATAATTTTTATATTAATTTTGACGTCACTGTTACTAAATTCCTCCAAACACACATTGATAATGTCATCTATTTCACTGGGGTCCGTTGTAGTCTGGGTTAGCCATTTTTTGAGGAATGTAGGTAGTTTTTCTACTGGAATGCTTGTAAAATGTGCCTTAACGTCAAAAGAAACTAGTATGTGATTTTCCGGGATGTTGTACTTCTGTAGGTGATTTATCAATTCTAAGGAGTTTTTTATTCCCAAACTTTGAAATTTGTCATATGATTTTAATTTTCTAACTAACCACTTTGCAATGTGATATGTAGGTGAATTGATGCCATTGATGATGGGTCTCATGCTGTTGTCTTGTTTGTGGATTTTTGGCAGACAGTACAACCTTGGTAGTGTGGGGTTGGAAGATTTTAAGTTGTATTTTTCATATGTACTTAATGTTTTTGTAATTGATAAAGCTATATTAACAGAAGTGATACTTTTGGATAATGGATTTTTTGGAATTATTTCATATTCTGGACTGTCTAACATAAGGTTTACTCTCTGAATATAGTCTTCTGTCTCCATAATTACTAGAGAATTACCTTTGTCAGCTTTTAGGTATACCACAGGCTTCCTATTTAAATTTCTTATTGTTTTGTTGTAAGTTTTATTGTATATTGGGGATAACTGCTTTATTATATCCAGACATTCAATTTTGGCTTTGGTTAAGTTTTCATTTTTTAGGTTATGTGTGGCTATTTCTATGTCGGCGATAAAATCGTAATCTAATCTCATCGGTTGTAAACTTTTGTTGCGATAGGTTTATTACGTTAACTTGTTCTTTAAAATCCCGGTGTTTTGGTTGATGAGGGTGTTCCAGTTGCCGTTCTTTTAACAGTTTGAATTTATTCTTAAGTCTTTCGTTTTTCTTAATCATTAATATGTTTAATTTTTCGTGAACCTGCATTTCGAAATTTTGCCAAATGTGTATTCCTAATTGTTTGATTAGTTCTAGATGTAGGTTGTATAATTCCAGGTCTATTTTATTTATGTAGCTGTAATGTTTCGAAATTTCCTGTTTTATCACATATTTTTCCACCAGTTTTTGTCTTCTGTGATTACTACTGTGTTTGACCGTTTGCAATCAAAAGGATTAGCTATGGGGAGCCCACTTTCGCCTATTTTAGCAGACCTATACATGAGCTATTTTGAAACACACATAGTAAAGGCCTTCCCACAGATTTATAAATTTTGGCAGAGATATGTTGATGATGTTTTTGCTATCATTCCGGAAAAACTTAGAGAAGATTCTCTAAAATTACTAAACCTGCAAGATAATCACATCCAAATTACTATGGAAGTAGAAAGAGACAACACCCTACCCTTTTTGGACCTCAAGATAACTAGAAATCGTCATGGTGTAGATTTTGGAATATACAGGAAGCCCACACACATAGATAATTACATAAAGAAAAATGAATACAACCCAGTTTCACATCAACTAGCTGCCTTTAGAAGTCTAATTCACCGGCTATACAACATCCCACTGAGTAAGGATGAATTTTTGAAAGAACAACAACACATAAAAGACATAGCGGTATTAAATGGATTCAACCCAGCCATCATAAGGAACATGATGAAGAGAAAGGAAAAAACTGAAGATAATATCAAAAAATACCACTCTCACACCACTTAAAAAAACACAAATTGGCAATATAGAAAATTCACCTACCATCCATGGGCTTTTAGAAAATTTGAACGAATCTTCAAAAGACTAAACTTAAAACTAGCACCCCAAAACAAATTCAGTCTGAGGAACCTGCTAAATAAACCACTGAAAAATACAATTCCCAACAATTTGAAATCAGAAATTTATCAGATTAATTGTGAAACCTGTGAAAAAAGCTACATAGGAAAAACTAAGAGAAACTTGTTAACCAGGCAAAAAGAACACCAGAGGAACATTAAGTTGAAACAAACAGAAAAATCTGCAGTTTCACACCATTTTTGGACAGAAAACCACAACATGGCCACAACATTAAACTGTTAAAATCTTTAAGTACACCCATAGAATTGGATATTTGGGAAAAAATATTCATAAACAAAAACCGTGATAAAGTTATAAATTTTGAAATCTCGGCATTAAATGAAGTATTAAAACTTAGTGCCCCTAACACCAGATGGCAGAGTGATCGGAGCTCCGTAGTAGTGGAAGAAGAGGAAGGTTCATTTAGTCATCAAACAGCTGAGGATGAGATCGAATGATCTTGAAAACGTTTCAATTATACAAGTGAAGTTTGAGTGTAAACATAGTGACTCATAAATCAATTAAATATAACATTGACAAATTATAAATCAATGTTTTTATAATTTTTGTGAATATTTTTAGCTTCTGATAATAATAGTAAATACCACTATTCAATTACCCACCTGAGAGTTTCATGATGTTGGCCAGATCTAATTTTGTTTCCTCTTCTTTCTTCTTCTTTTTCTTCTTCTTCTTTGGCTTCTTCTTTTGTTGATTTAAAGTGGGATCTGTTGAGGTCATACAATGGTGCTGCAATACTGTGCCAGAGACATTGTTTCGTTGTACCATTGGAAAGCACTGAGTATTGGTAACACTATCATGCACCGTAGGTTGTGGCCGCGGTGGCAATCCTGTATTTGTCATCTGGTGTTGTTGTTGTTGCTGCTGTTGAGTAGACTGTGTTTGTTGCTGTGAAGCCTGAGTATGAATCTGCAGCAAAATACAAAATTATGCATTAACATGTTTTGGACATGAGAATTTCTCTTCCTTCCTCTCTCTGCAGATACCATGGACATGGCACAACAAAACACAACTTCTAAATAAATATGGACAAACATACTGTATTGCAGAACAGTGAGACTGCTATAGCATCTATCGTCACCTCGCATCCTTTCATTAACCAATAATTATCACCATTGTATACAGTTAATTTTAATGTACTAAATAAATTGTAAATAATGTGTATATACAGTGTCCCAAAATTAGGTTGACACACTTTGTGATGTGTAACCAGATTTCTATGTTGAAGATGGGATGCACATTGACTGTTTCGAAGACCCATGTCGGGAAGCCAGATGTAACAGGATTACTTCGTTGTAGTTTGAATTGTTTCTTGATTATTTTCTCTACTTAAATAAGAGTCATGAGATCTCTCATTTTCAGGTGTAGTTTTGAGTGAAATAAATAAATTTTGGATAACTCCAATTTCATAATATATAATTTAATTGTATAATCTGGATTACATTTTACTCGAACTTTCTTTCCTAGTCAATAATTGCAGGTTAACTCCAGCATATCAATAAATCCTTACTTCCTTAATAAATAGCTTCTGTTAATTACATAACATTTCTCACTCCTGCACGTCCACTCATCACTATCTAAACTTTTTATCTTCCCCACGTCCTCTTTCCACCATCAAGATTACAGAACACATCTTTATGAAGATTATTGATTTTCTGTTACTATCCAAAACTTTTATATTCTCCGCAACATTTTTCCACCATCAAGAAACAAAATTATTGATTTTCTGCCCATAGCAACCATTCATTTATATATATAGTCATAACATGGCCCACTAAGTCAGATCAGAAAACAAGAATTTCCAACTGGATATTCAAATAAAACGTTCCAACTAAAACATACCATTACAGAGCTGAGTGACAACATTACTCGAAGCACTTTTTGTTAAGGCACAATTTTTGCTGAATTTATCCTAGTAAGGCACATAGTCCTAGCAACAAAACATAACACACAAACACTGTTTACAATTAATCAGAATTTTACCATTAATAGCAAATGTTCAATTGCATGCCCACTGAAATGAACACAAATAATGCTCAGCATGCCATATTTTGC
The DNA here is from genome assembly GCA_030765055.1 of Mantis religiosa. Classification (NCBI taxonomy): domain Eukaryota; kingdom Metazoa; phylum Arthropoda; class Insecta; order Mantodea; family Mantidae; genus Mantis; species Mantis religiosa. Next base: position 147,056,692 of record CM060958.1, on the reverse strand, counting down.
TGTACTCTCACAAAGACAGCTGCCATTTCTCTGATGTCAGCTGCGCAAGCTATTTGTGCCACTAGGTCCTCTTCATATTCAATGGGCATTTCTTACATTACAGTCTTTGTGTGTACCCACATTTGGGGAAAGTGTGGTAAGATCCGAATGAGTGCAGGCCAGGCAATTGGTTCACACTGCTTATCAGCAACTGCCATATGTAGCAGTAAGATGATGACATACTTCAACCCCAAAGAGAGCCGGTGCCCCATCATGTTAATAACACATGTCTAGTCTGATATGAAGAGCAATTTTTCCATTGGATCAGGCAAAACTTTATGCAGAAATAGCAAGTAATTGAGAGCATTAAGTTGAGCCGGTAAAATGTATGTTGGTATTCTAAAAATATCCACAGTATTGGCCCATATTTTAACACCAAATCTTATTTGATGTGATCATCAATGAACTTCACAGTCATTTTCAACTTTGTCCAGATACCATTGATAAAATTGCTATTGCAGATGACAATCTTCAGGCCTCATTATGCAGACCTTTTTGAGGTGAAAAGGATGAAATTTTCTGAGTTCCATAGTTCTTTAACCTAATCTCTGTTTCATATAACCTTGCCCCGCTGAAATGTATCACTCCGCGTTCAACTACCTTCCCCCTCACCCTAATTGGCTAATGCTATCGCGCCATAGGCCACAGGCAGTGCCTTCCCATCACATTTAAACGTGCAGTAAACGTCATAATAATTGCTGGGAAGATAAATAAAATCATACAAATAAGGATATGAAGGCATGCAAAAATACAAGTTTATAATGAACTGAGCAAGTTGAAACTGAATGACTGAGCAATGAAACTGAAAGAGTTTATAATGAAAGGCGTTTGGCCTTTTCCACTGGGATTTTTTAAACCAGCACACATACCTTTCAAAAATGCTTGTCTTTCAGTCTTAAAAGGCGTGTCACGCCATACATTACTTTTCATGTGTTCTTCGTGTATATTTTGGATTTGTATCTCGGTACAGTCTGATTGTCCTTAAATAATGCCTTCACCACACAACAATATCGCCTCTGTCTTTTAGCACATTTTTCTTGCCTCTTTTTTCATTCACAAACCCCAGCTGTATAAGCAATCTGCTGAAATTTGGTAAATCTGCATCCTCATTTACAGCAGACGAAATGTTACTTATGTTAGGGAGTTCGTTACTAAAGAAAAAACTATGCACATAATGACGCACAACACTTTTCACGTATTTTCTCCGAGCACGCACTTTTGTTTATTCCTGCTTTTGCCTGGAGTGCTAAGTTTTCCTGTTTTCTCAATTTCACATCGCGATGTTCCTACGGATCTAACACTCACGCCTGTAACTTCAGAGCACAGCTGTTCGACTTCTCTCACTGACAGAGACGGATTCTTCTCTGTGAGTGCATTAAACACATGCACCACAATTATTTTTTCACCTGTTTGTAAAGAATTATCCTTGAGATATTTCAGCGAAAAACTGGCGGTAGACTCTTTCATTATACATATAATAAGTACACGCCCAATAAACGATCAATAAAATAAATTAGGTCTCGCACTGGGCACAATACAATGTCAAATGGCGATAAATGACTAATCCAGTTCAAAACAAGGTCAGTGATAAAAGTCATATAAACAAATGTCACCACTACCGCTAAATCGCGTGCTATCATGCCATGTGCTTGAGAGCAAAGGAACCTCCTCTTTACTTCGTTTAAGAATTAACATGTATTTCAGATAAATCAACTCTGTTGCGTAATATATTTAACTCAAATAGTTACGAAAATATAAATTTGAGAATTCTCTTCCAACATATAAAGATATATCACCATGTTAAATAACGAACTAATTTTTACCGCACAACAGTCATTACCACAACAGCAGCCAATGAGAGGTGATTTGGTCACGTGACTGTTACGAGATACGGGACAAGCTTATGTGAAACAAGGATTAGATGCAATTGTTGAGTGATGGTGCAAGTACTAGTTGCAGGGCTGTTCTCAATGCACCTCATGAGATTATGGTTTTCAGGAGTTCTTAAGAATGTTGCCATCCTTGATATTTTGTTTGTTTATTAAATTAACCTCCTTCATGCTTTTAAAGGTATACATTGATCATTAATTGTCAATACATCACTGAACATTTAAAGCCTTCTTAATTTAACTATCTTCGTTATACCGGCTCTTTATATATGTCATATATATTGTTAAATTTAAGTCTCCATAATCCATCTTCATTCACTGGGCCTAAAATTCTTCTCAAAATCTTTCTTTCAAAAGCACTTTGTAGATTCTCTATTTTATTCGTCATTACCCATAGTTCACAACTGTAGTCGGGGTTGTGGTATTTTATCCCACTCCACATTGAGAAGTCATATGTAGCCGAGATGTTGTTTTTTGGTTCCTGGTTGGGATGATCCTATGTTGCCAAAGTTCAAAGGTGAAGATAGTGGAAGATGGTCTCTTAAATCTGAATGTTTTATTCAGATTTGTTGCTTGGTCCGCAGCGCTGTTCCAATCGGTGCATAAGAACTCTGTAAACTCAGATGTGGTTCTTGAGCGAGGGAATTAACTTTTTAAATAAATTCTGAAATAAATGGATGTTGTTTAATTTTAAAGCTCCAAACTTTTAATTCAATTTAAATGTTTTATAGCAAACTTTACAAAGGAATGGTATTACTTTGTTACAATTTTCAGGAAATTAACTTTAAATACTTTTATAATATTACATCCCGACACTGAACTGTGTTATATAGAATAAAAAGAAGTATTTCAGAAAGTGGAGTGCCATTGTTACTAAACTTAGGCAAGTGAGTCAACCTTGTATATACTTTTCTCCACTTACAAGTTTTTTATGAAGACTAGTTTCTGGGGACTTCTCCCCTATTGTCAGTTCTGTACAGAAACTAGTCTTCATAAAAAACTTGTAAGTGGAGAAAAGTATATACAAGGTTGACTCACTTGCCTAATTTTAGTAACTGAATTGTGTGTCTGTTCTCTTCAACATTCCCAAGTCAAAAGACGCTAATCTTTGCTACCCACTTATCCAAGATTATTGATTTCTTTTTTTTTTTTCCCCTTTTGTCGCTATATTTATGCCATCAGCATAAGCTACTAGTTGTGCTGATTTATATATTACAGTTCCATCTGTATTTATCCTTAATTTCTTTATTACATCTCGTAGACCTTTAGACCTTTACTTGTATATGCCATGTTGGTGAGTTCTTATTGTATTTCCCCTCTGAACACTGAGTTATCCATTGTTACATTGACATATGTCACCAATTTCCTTGATATCTCGAAATTCAACATAATACAGTACAATTTCTCTCTATTTATAGTCATATGCTTGTTTACAGTCTATGAAGAGCTGGTGTATGTCCACTTTAAACTCCTGTAACTTCTCTAAAATTATCTTAACTGTGAATAATTGATCTGTTGTTAAGTTAATTTGTCTAAATCCTGGTTAATATTTGCCAATTATCTGTTCTATGTACTGTTCTAGTCTATCTTTAAGTAACATCATGAACACTTTATGGCAATTACACAATGATATGCCTCTACAATTTGTACATTATAACTTGTCACCTTTATTTTTATATAATGGACATATTAAACTCTGCTTACAATCCTTTGGTATTTCTTCATTTCCCCATGCAATTGCTTAACTATATATTTACCATTCGCTTTGATTAACTCTGATGGCATTCCATCAATTCCAGGTGCTTTATGATTTTTCAACTTGGATATTGCCATGGCAACACAGAATGTATCAGGGCTTTCTGTTTCTTCTTCTCCTCTATTATTTCTCAATATTTGATTTAACTGTTCCATCCTATTATTCATGTCATTTGTGTTTAACAATGAATTAAAATAATCCTTCCATCTTGTTTTAAACTTCATTAAAATTACTTGAAATCTTTCCATCTGAATCTCTCCACAATTTTGTCTTATGTTTAAAACCTTTAAATTTCCTAACCTTCTTTAAACCCTCAAACATTCTACATTACTTGAATGAGTAGAGCCAGACTGAAAAATTCAATGCCATAGCTATGATTTGAACCACAGGTCTCCCAGTCTCTATCAGGTTGCTCTAAACCACTGAGCTACTATGACCAACATGCCGACCTGAAATTAAATTCTCCATATGACTCCTTTGTTTCTCGGTAGACCACTAGGGGTTCTCATATGCTATGAGATATGCACCTTTTGTGGCGACTTACTGTGCTGTAAGTACTTAAGTCCCGGGCTTCATAGTTAAACCATGTTTTTAGGTTAATTGATGGAAATAATCATTTCTTCCACACAGCCATGTGTAGGCTAAGGTTTTAATGAGTAGAGCCAGACTGAAAAATTCAATGCCATAGCCGGAATTTGAACCACAGATCTCCCGGTCTCCGTCCGGTTGCTCTAAAACACTGAGCTACTATGGCCAACATGCTGACCTGACATTTTCCTTTTTTCATCTGAAATTTACACCTAGAAATCCTAACCCTGGTAATAATAAATAGTGTTATACACAGACTAAATGAAATGTGTAGTGTTTAATGCCTGCTTTTACTACATACGGCACCGCAGGCGATGACACTGATGATACATGAGACGAAGATGGAGCACCGGTGGAATGAGATGGCGGGGGAAACTGGAGAGCCTGGAGAAAACCCGCCCCAGCGCTGTGTTGTCCACTACAAATCTCACTTTGCGGTCACCTGGGATCAAACCCGGGCCGCCTTGGTGAGAGCCAAGCAGTCTAACCACTGAGCCATGACGTGGCCTTTATACACAGACTAGTCAACATACCCATGGATAAAGGAAAAAACTGACATACTTCATATAGCAGAAGAAAATGGATGCAACGAAAGTCTGGTATTTAAGAAAAATAAAAAGGCTAAATTAAAGAAAATCATTAAGGAAGCAATCACATTCACTAAAGAAAAAGAAAGCAACAGCATATTCAGTGGATTCACATGTCACCCAAGAACATTTAATAAATTCAAAAGGAACAAAATATCATTTTGGCATTTACAAATAGATACTCAGTATTAAAATTGTTAAATTAAAAAACAAAAGATGAAAGCCCATCAATCAATAGATCTGGAATATACCAAGTAAGTTGTTAAGGATTGTGAAAAATGCTAAATAGGTCAAACTAACAGAAACCTAAAAACCAGAGTCTAAGAGCATTTTAGAAATTGACACAAGAAGTCCGCAGCAGGATTTAACTTTTGGAACAAAAAACCCATGACATTGACCCCAATACAAAACTACTAAAAGGGGTAATAAACCCCAACAAAATAACGTGGGAGAACATCTTAATATAGAAAAATAAGGACAGAGTAATGAGCTCTGAAATCCCACCGGTCGATAATATGATAAGGAAGTTCTTAGTTCCACCACCAGATGACAACAGATGATAGTCGGACCATCGAGGTTGAGAGCAATGGCTTCCGAAACTAGTTCCTCAATAATATAAAAAATATATGACGAAGCGTTAGAAACCAACTACAAATAGTTTTTCCAAATAATAATGGTTACTGGAACTATGATAAACCTAACACCATTCCTGAAGTAACCCTCCATGATCCAAAACCACCCGCAAATTTTCTCTGGGGTAGTAAAGTGCACACGACAAACCCACACATCTCGAAAGAATTAAAACAAATTAGTGGCCAGGAAATAGCCAGCTATTTTTATTTTGAACTCGGCAAAAAATAGTTTCCTAAAGAGGTGCCAAAAATGTGTGGACAAGATCATGACTAGTATCAGCATCTCCTTTAATAAAGTTGGTAAGTCAAACCTTAGAAAGTAATTTTAAAATGTATGGTTCAGTGCACATCATACTACGATAGTGGCAGATGGTCATAAGAATTGATGATGCAGGCAAGAAAATCATTGCATGGCTGGTTCTTAGTTTATTGAATCTTCCAGTATTTAAGCTTGTTTGTTTGTCAGTGTTTCAATGGTATGTGTAAGCAGAGATGATGAGTTTTGTAAATTAAAATTAACAATAAAAACAAATTGCTGTTTTGCATTAAAATGTTATCTTTATATATTATCACCACTTGGTTCACTATGATACTTTAAATTGTAAAATACAACAAAAATTAGGAATAAAATAATATTCTGTTATTTTGCAAATAAAATATGTTTCTGTTAATTTTGGTATTTGTGATACTTTTTAACAAAAAAGTTGAAGTTGAACTGAGATGGGAGGCTTATTAAGTTAGAAATACACCTTGACTGCAGATGCTAAGTGCTCCAAAGATGCCAGTTCATCAATACAGCAGCATACAACATGTAGTGTACAGTAAATGTACAAAAATTACATGTAATATTCATGGGAATTCTATTTGAAGACCTGGTAATACTGTTCATTCTGGTATCGCAATAAGAAACAACTAGTTAACAAACAACTTCATTTTCTCAGCTATACAGACATTTCTAGTCCACATTTTACACTTCCTAACATTAACTAGATTCAAATATGTCCGAAAATATTTGTAATTGTTATCCCATAGCCACAGAATGTGAATAAGATAAATAAATTAACAGGGAAAGTTCAAATTAGAATTCAAATCATTCATTACTGAATGTTCACTCATTTATTGCCCAATGGTTGCTGCTGGTTATCATTAAATGTCATTAGTGATATTGATTGCTGCTGGTCATTAATGAGGTCATTAGCGGTCATTAGTGATACAATCAAATTTTAAATGCCACAAATGTTGCAATCCATTTAAAAGGGACCATGACTGTGATAGACACACAGATAAGCTCTGGTCTATCATAACACTGTATACCATTTACTAGATGTTACTAGTGGTGCTATACATTTTGTTATAGTCCAGTGAAGGAGGACCGTGATCATGGTGAAGGATAGACACTGATAGACTCTGGTCTATCATAACACTGTATACCATTTACTAGAGGTTACTAGTGATGCTATACATTTTGTTACATTCCAGTGAAGGAGGACCGTGATCATGGTGAAGGATAGACACTGATAGACTCTGGTCTATCATAACACTGTATACCATTTACTAGAGGTTACTAGTGGTGCTATACATTTTGTTACAGTCCAGTGAAGGAGGACCGTGATCATGGTGAAGGATAGACACTGATAGACTCTAGTCTATCATAATACTGTATACCATTTACTAGAGGTTACTAGTGGTGCTATACATTTTGTTACAGTCCAGTGAAGGAGGACCATGATCATGGTGAAGGATATACACTGATAGACTCTGGTCTATCATAACACTGTATACCATTTACTAGAGGTCACTAGTGGTGCTATACATTTTCTTATAATCCAGTGAAAGAGGACCATGATCATAATGAAGAATAGACATATAGGTAAGCTCTGAACTATCATAGCATTGTACATTACTACCACAGCACAATGAAGATAATTTAGGAAGAAGCCTTATATTACTATCATAAAAGAATTACACTTTAATCCAACAGAAATCAATGTTTAGACATGACCATTGTAAAAATTTACCCTTTTGAATCAGCTCACAAAAATGTAAAAGAGACATCCATTTCCTCCAAGTCATATTAAGCCTGCAGTGCCATAATCTCTGTGGGCAAGCCATAATAATTTGGCTAGTATACAAACCATATGGAAAACACAGCAAGATTACCTGGTGATTGTTATGTTGGATGATTGGAGTATGTACTGGGGTTCCACTGTTAGCAGTACCAACTGAGATACCATGAGAGCCAATCCCTGAGTTAGGAACACTAATGTTAAGCGTTTGTGGTCTTGCTGCTGTCGGCAGCTGCATTGCTGGAATGATGGACTGTGAAGGCTGATGAGGAGTCGGTGGGCGTTGTTGTGGTTGAGTTGCTGATGCTGGTGTTGCTGTTGGTGCTGGTGCTGATGCTTGAGGTGGTGGTGCTAACGAAGGTGGTGTGGGTCCTAATTGCTGGAAGCTTAGGGTCTGTCCAGAGGGCACTGCAATCAATGTAGGTCCTGCTGGTGTCTGTATCTGCTGTAACTGCATTGGACCCTGGGCAGTGATCAGTCGCAGAACCTGCAGTAAAGCAAACAAAAAAATTGTCAAACACATTTACACTACGATCTTGAGGGATCATTTAAAGGTCCCTTATTGCACAAATATTTGTTTATTTATAAACAACTACTGTCATCCATTAGAGGCCTCTGAGTATGCTATGCCAAATTCGACCTTTGTCTATTGACCAGTACGGGCACTGCACGGCATGTACAAAGATGTATTTTGTGAAGGTATTTGTGTAGTAAAGCATCAGATGGGTTGGCGTTGGTAGTCATCCCTGCTAATGTATAATGATTAATAAAGATGAAGTGACAACAAATTCTTCTTCATGAAGATACTATTGGTGTAGAAGTAGATTGCTGTATTAAACAGTAGCAGTGAATAGAGAACATGACGCTTTTAACCATTTCCTCACTCAATCTACTGAAGTCACCATAAAATCAATTTTACGAACAAGGCACAGCTGATCTGTCATAGGTATATGTGAGATTTTAATGGATACAGAATGTCAATAATATTGTACAAGGGTCATAAAGAAAGTTATGAGGAACAATTTTAAAAAAGTTAATCTTTATTTTAGACAATCCAGAGAATTAATCTAAAAGCTTTTGTCACATTGTCTCCATTTCTCTGTACACTTTTTTCTATTATTCTGCATGTTTGAAATACTCTCACATTAGAACTGTTCCAACTGTCTGCATGCTGCTTACCAAATACCATCCACCGTCTTCTTGCTCCTTAACAAAACTGAAAATATGTTAGTCAAGTCCAAACTGACGAGATGACATGGGAGATTTTCCCCTAAATGTCCTGATATTTTCTACAGTGACATGAGCAGTGTAAGGATGCATATTATCCTGTTGCAAGATGATCTTTTCAGAACATTTATTGCACAATGCAGACAAAGCTTCAAAAGTGTCTAGACATAGCGAGCAGCATTTATGGTTTATCCAAGTTCAAAAAAATTAACTACAATGCAACCTAGAAGACATTGTCCATAACTTTCCATAGAGATTACACTGTCTTTACTCTCCTTTTAGATGGCAAATCAAAGTGGTGCCATTTCATACTTTGACGTTTTGTTTCAGGCTCGTAATGATAAATTTCACTGCCTGCTACAATACTAAAAAAATCAAGACCTTCATCTTTTAATCTCTGAGTTCAGTTTTGGTTGCTGGTTCTTCTCTGAAGTGTGTGGTGTTTTGTCAGAAAATATTAAATCATCTGTTTTTCAATAACCTAAGCTTCCAATCATTTCTTGCACTATGTATGTTCTACTGTGACATGTTCTGTCTTCCTAATGAGCTCATTCCTTGTGTTCTAGCGCTAAGTTTTTCATTGCAAGAATAAGAAGGATACAGCTGATAAAGCAACATTCACATTTTTAAAAAGCAGATCACTAAGTGATGATTTTAAATTTCATCCTCTTTGCATGACCAGCAGAAGAAAATAAACACTAATTTGTCACTTAGAAAAGTAACAAGTACTAGAAAATGGACACCAATGAGAAAGAATGCCTCTAAAAGTATTAACACAAGAAAGTTTATATGACATAAATTGTTTTTTTTAATGAACTCTAAATTTGTTGTGCAGTAAGATTTTGCAGGGGCTATTCGCAGGAAAGATATACATTTCATTTGTTATGCAAATATTTTAATTTAATCAAATCCATTAAGAGCCATTTTTAAGCATATAAAAATGAATGAAAACTTTCAATGTAAAGGAGAATTTGAAGTGAAAATCTTTGTGTTCCATGCTTGAAAGACACTGAACTTGAACACCAAATTTGGTATTAAATTTAATTTTGCTTATGAACATACTCAACAAGGAAATCTGTTGTTGTTTTCAAAAGCTAGACTTTGGCAATGAAGCCATTAGCTCTCTTGCTCTCCAATATTTCTGTGTAAAGGGTCTGGCAGGTAGGACTTCACAGGTTAGAAGATGTTCTTCAGTCATTTCCTCTTCTTTGTTGTCAAATGCTAGGCTTTGGCAATGAAGCCATTAGCTCTCTTGCTCTCCAATATTTCTGTGTAATGGGTCCGGCATGTAAGACTTCACAGGTTAGAAGATGTTCTTCAGTCATTTCCTCTTTTTTGTTGTCAAATGCTAGGCTTTGGCAATGAAGCCATTAGCTCTCTTGCTCTCCAATATTTCTGTGTAGTGGGTCTGGCAGGTAGGGCTTCACAGGTTAGAAGATGCTCCTCAGTCATTTCCTCTTCTTTGTTTTCAAATGCTAGGCTTTGGCAATGAAGTCATTAGCTCTCTTGCTCTCCAATATTTCTGTGTAGTGGATCTGGCAGGTTAAAAGATGTTCTTCAGTCATTTCCTCTTCTTTGTTGTCAAATGCTAGGCTTTGGCAATGAAGCCATTAGCTCTCTTGCTCTCCAATATTTCTGTGTAGTGGATCTGGCAGGTTAAAAGATGTTCTTCAGTCATTTCCTCTTCTTTGTTGCCAAATGCTAGGCTTTGGCAATGAAGCCATTAGCTCTCTTGCTCTCCAATATTTCTGTGTAATGGGTCTGGCAGGTAGGACTCCACAGGTTAGAAGATGTTCTTCAGTCATTTCCTCTTCTTTGTTGTCAAATGCTAGGCTTTGGCAATGAAGCCATTAGCTCTCTTGCTCTCCAATATTTCTGTGTAGTGGGTCTGGCAGGTAGGGCTTCACAGGTTAGAAGATGCTCCTCAGTCATTTCCTCTTCTTTGTTTTCAAATGCTAGGCTTTGGCAATGAAGTCATTAGCTCTCTTGCTCTCCAATATTTCTGTGCAGTGGATCTGGCAGGTTAAAAGATGTTCTTCAGTCATTTCCTCTTCTTTGTTGCCAAATGCTAGGCTTTGGCAATGAAGCCATTAGCTCTCTTGCTCTCCAATATTTCTGTGTAATGGGTCTGGCAGGTAGGGCTTCACAGGTTAGAAGATGTTCTTCAGTCATTTCCTCTTCTTTGTTTTCAAATGCTAGGCTTTGGCAATGAAGTCATTAGCTCTCTTGCTCTCCAATATTTCTGTGCAGTGGATCTGGCAGGTTAAAAGATGTTCTTCAGTCATTTCCTCTTCTTTGTTGCCAAATGCTAGGCTTTGGCAATGAAGCCATTAGCTCTCTTGCTCTCGAATATTTCTGTGTAATGGGTCTGGCAGGTAGGGCTTCACAGGTTAGAAGATGTTCTTCAGTCATTTCCTCTTCTTTGTTGTAAAATGCTAGGCTTTGGCAATGAAGCCATTAGCTCTCCTGCTCTCCAATATTTCAGTGTAGTGGGTCCGGCAGGTAGGGCTTCACAGGTTAGAAGATGTTCTTCAGTCATTTCCTCGTTTTTGTTGTCAAATGCTAGGCTTTGGCAATGAAGCCATTAGCTCTTCTGCTCTCCAATATTTCTGTGTAATGGGTCCAGCAGGTAGGGCTTCACAGGTTAAAAGATTTTCTTCAGTCATTTCCTCTTATTTGTTGTCAAATGCTAGGCTTTGGCAATGAAGCCATTAGCTCTCGTGCTCTCCAATATTTCTGTGTAGTGGGTCTGGCAGGTAGGGCTTCACAGGTTAAAATATGTTCTTCAGTCATTTCCTCTTCTTTGTTGCACAGAGGACAATTTGGACTTGTATAAATTCCTATTCTGTGTAAGTGTTTGGCCAAATAATCATTCTCTGTAAGAAATCTAAAATTTGCTACAGCAGCTTTATGTGGGATTTCTGAAATAATTTCTGGATTTTTAATTAAAATGTTCCATTTTTTATCTTTGGCTTTGTTAGATATTGATTGGTTTTACTTGTTTTTAATTAATCTTTTTATGGATGTAAAGGGTAAGTTTTTACTTTTGTTCTGAATTAAATTTGCACCTTTTTTGGCAAGAAACTCAGCTGATTCATTTCCAGCAATTCCACAATGTGCAGGTATCCACTGTAATATAACTCTTTTCTGTAGTTTTTGAAGTTGTTGGATCATTTTGTGACATTCTTTAATTTGGATTGACCTCATTTTATATGAACTTACTGCACATAATGCTGCTTTAGAATCAGAAAGTATGACAGCATTTTCTAATTTATCTATTCTGTATAGACGGTGTTGGAGTGAAATATGAATAGCCGTTACTTCTGCATCAAAACTTGTATGGTATCCTGCTCCCTGATAGAATGAGAACAGTGCACACTTAATTCCAGCTCCTGAGTTGTTGTCCAAGTTAGATCCATCTGTGTAGATATTTAACCATTCTTCAGGTGGGTATCTATTGTTCACAGTTTCTAATGCTAGTGCTTTTAGTACAGGTTTGGAAGTTTCAGATTTTGTAACTATTTGTTCTAAATGTAATTGAATATTAATTGGTTCAAAAGTGAGTGGGTTTTCTTTGATTAAAATGTTTTCTTTAGAATTAGGAAGACTCAGATCTCTTTTTAATTCCATAACTTTGTGTAGGAAACTTGTTTGCGTTTTCATCTTGTTTTCATTTTGTTGTTTTTAACCACAACATTTTTTCATGTTGTATTAGTGCCTGCTCCTCTAAAGTTAGATGTATTGGATAGTTCCGAGTTAAGGCTTGCATTGCCGTGATTGGAGTTGATTTTGCTGCACTGGTTATTAGTCGCAGGGCCTGACTGGCATATTTCTAGGTGATTTATGTTAGAACTGTTTGCTGCAATTATTACCTCTGCATTATAAAGAAGTATTGGCTTGATGAATGTTTTGTAGGTGGTGTTCAGTGTCTCCCGATTACTGCCCCACTTGACTCCAGCTAACCTTTTCAAAATTGAAAATTTTGTTGTTGATTTGTTTACTACTGCTTCAATATGTCGTCTCCAATATAATTTTGAATAAAAAATTGTTCCTAAATATTTTGTTTCATATGTTTGTTTCAGGTCCGTTTTCTTGAACTGCAGATTTAGTTTAGGGATTTTCTTTTTTAAGCTAAATATTTGGAATGTTGTTTTATCAGTATTTATTTTCATCAAATTGTTGTCAGTCTACTTTTCCAATAGTATCAGAGCCTTTTCCATTGAAGTTTTGGATTTCTGTATTTGTGGGGAAGATGTCCACATGATCATGTCATCTGCAAAAAGTGCTGTCTTTATTTCTGTGTTTGATACAGCTGCGGGAAGATCATTGATGTAGATGTTGAACAAGGTTGTACTCAGCACTGCACCTTGTGGTAGGCCCATTTTTATTTGTCGGAATTTGGATGTACTGTCACTGTATTTTGTAGCACACAAACGTTGAGAGAGAAACTGGGTGATCCAATTTAACATGTTATCTTGAATGCCTAGTTTTGAAAGTTTCTCAAGAAGTTTATGCCTCCATACTGAATCGTATGCTTTTTCAAAATCAATGAAAACTGATTGCGTATCTTGATTTTTGTTGAAAGATTCTTTGACATCTTGGGATAGTTTAACTTATTTTCTTTAGTAGGTAAGTGCTGTCTGATTCCTGATTGAGCAGTTGTTAATATGTTATTACTTTCTAAGAACCAATTTAGCCTTGCTGAAATCATATGTTCTGCTGTTTTTGCAATGACACTTGTTAAGGAAATTGGTCTGTAATTATTTAGTTGGGTGCTTTGTCTTTTTTAAGAATAGGAATAATTATTGTTTTTTTCCACTCTGTTGGTACAGTAGAAGTCCATGATATATTAAATAATTTCAGTAGTACCTTTCTTCCCTTTGATCATAGGTGTTTCAGAAATTCAGCATGTATTTTATCTGGTCCAGGAGACTTTTTATCTTTCAATGCATGGATGGCATGATTTAGTTCCCTTATGGTGAATTCTTGCTGAATATATCATTTATTTGTTCTGGGCACTTTTTAAATTTTTTGAGATCCTTTTTAATCTGCCTTTGTTTTCTTTTTGCTTCAGAGGAAAGTTTGTGCTAAGAGCTGTAATACTTATTAAAGGCTTCAGAAATAGAGTAATTTGAAGTAAGTGAGTGAGTGTGTGGTCTTTTAGGGCCCGTCAACAACAAGGTCATTTGGGCCCGAAGTCAACACTAAAACCTAAAAGCTACACAAATTAAGCTAAAATGTAAAATAAAATAAAAACACTCAACTATTAAAAGTACATAAAATACCCATCCCAAGACTAATAACTTAAAATATCTAAAATTAACAAATATTAAATGCAAGTCAGACTTGTTTATTAAAACTGATTTCGGCAACAAACCGCAGTGCCTTAAACACGGCCACTGGGTCGTCCCCTAAAACACCCAGCAAGTTAGTCCCCAAGCTTACTGACTGGCGAACGCGGGCGCACTGCGGGCACTCGAGCAATACATGCCACACAGTGAGGCGTACTGCACATGGAGCACACACTGGGGCCGGTTCCCCTCTTAACAAATGGCCATGAGTTGCTCGTGTGTGCCCAGTTCTCAGCCAGGTGAGTATCACCTCGGCTCGCCGGTTATCCCTGCAGGAAGTTAGCCAGGGTTGTATGCTCTCCTTTATTGCCCGGAGTTGTGTGCCTTCCAAAGCTGTCCAGGAGTGCTGCCAAGCAGATAGGAGTTGGCGACGGAAAAAACCCGGCTCATCCTGGTATGACACCGTAGTTGTTAAACTCCGGGGCAAACAGCAAGCGGACTTAGCAGCCACGTCTGCCTCCTCGTTCCCGGAAATGCCCACATGGCCTGGGGTCCAAGTAAAAACCAGATGGTATCCGCGACTAAGCATTTGCGAGATCAAGGCCTGAATTTTTAAAACAAGCGTGTGAGCGGCTTGAAGTAAATGTTTTCCCATTTAGTTTGAGTGGTTCTTTCCTTGTTTCTTTCTGACAATTAATTTTACTTATATATTTGTATACTTTTTTTGCATCTTTTCTATAATCAGCTTTTTCAATAAATTCTCGACAGGGAAATCTCAAAAGGTGAATTTCTACCGAAACCTTGCATTTCAATTTTTGGGTGGATTGCTCTACTTACCTGCTGCGTTTGCTGCCTTCCTGCATTGTGTACCAGCTGAGCTGCTGCTGCCGCTGCAGAACTTGAAATGAACATGGGTGCCTGCTGTGGCGTAGGACTCTTTCCTGGTTGTTGCTGTGTCTGTTGCTGCATTGGTTGCCCTTGTTGGCTGCCCTGCACATGGTTGGCAGTTGCAGGAGATGGCCCCTGAGGAGGTTGTGTGCTAGGTGTTGGTGGCCGCAGAATCAACTGCACTCCACCACCAGGATTCTGCTGCACCAACAATGGACCGCCTGGTCCTAAGCCTGGTATCACCTGTTGTCAGATAAGCTTACATAAAGCCATATTATTTGGGACATCTCAATTTATGATTTATGGATGTTTTCGTCAACTTTAATCAACTTTAATCATAACCTGTCAAAGGAGGGCAACAAACCTATCACAAACAGAAACACAGAGATACTTTCAACACGAGAGAGAAAAGAAATTTTCTAAGTCTGAATATTCTCTTATGTGCATGTGTAAGCAAACTGCTGCTTCTCTGCAGCAACATGGAAGGGTGGTCCAGAAAGTAACCATTGTTTGTGCATAGCGCAAGAAGTTGTGGGGGTAGCACCGTCATTTACACATCAGCGTGGGCAGTGCTCAATGTGCTTTTAGCTGTCCAAAGAAGAGCATCGTACTGTCGCACATTTGCTAGATATAACCTCAAAACATGATCGCCACAATAGAAAATCCTGCCAAGTGTGAGGTGCACAGGTTATAGGATTTCTTTTGGCAAAACATCACTCAGCAACCGAAATTCATCATGAACTGTGTGCAATATATGGTCCCAACATAATGAGCAAAGATGTTGTCCATCAATGAGCAGGATTTTTTAAAAGGGAAAGAACAGACATTCATGAAAGAAGCAAGAGTGGTAGGCTTACTCTTGTCAATGAGGACCTGGTGAACAAAGTAGACGGAAAAATGTGTGAGAACTGTCGGTTCATGATAACGGATCTTTCCTATCATTTTCTCGAAATTTCTCAGGAGTCTTTTGCATGGGACAGTAACCAAGCAGCTAGACTATTGTAAGGTTCGTGCTCATTGGGTTCCAACTGCTGACCAACAACTACAAAACCAAAAGAATGAGTTCTGCCATAAATTTTCTTTCTCAGTATGACACAGAAAGAGAAGTATTTTTGAACAAAATTTTTACTGGCGATAAGACTTGGGTGGGCTGCGAAGAAAGTCATGGCTACAGTTTTTTGGGATGCCAAGGACATCTTACTCATTCACTTTCTTCTCGGGCAGCCAGCCAGGTGAAATGATGATTAGATGTCGTTTCAGGAGTGTACATCTCTCCCACCATCACAATATTTATAAAATGTCATAACCACAAATGAAATACTAGATATAACACAACTATAAACAAAGACATAACACTATCAAAATTTGCATTACTGAACAAAAGACTGTTTTCAGTAAATTAAATGCCAGGTCAGGAGATGGCGTGAGTATAGAAAATTGTGTCAAAGAAACGTAACTACTTAACTTGATTATCAAGCTGTATTGATCTTTGCTTCTTAATTTGACGGATTTCCATTTTTAAGGCAGGTTTCCAAGAGGAGCTGAACTGAAATCCAGCATCACGACTAAGCGTACTCCTTTCAGAGGATATCGCCAAAGCCTCCTTAATTCTCTGCTCCCAGTTAACTGTTGCGTTTTGCCAAGATGGTTGTCTCCCAAAAATTGGCTCTATGGTCGTTATCAAAACAATGCTCTGCCAGTCCAGACTTCTCAGGTTACATTAAACAAATGCTACGTTCATGTTCGATTATTCTAGTAGCAATGGTCCTTCCGGTTTGTCCCACATTCACAGGGAATGCGGTACACTCCCGGAACTTGGAAGTCCAGTTTGTCTTTCACTGGCCTCAACAGATGTTTAATCTTCGGAGGTGGCTTGTGGATGGTCCTGATGTTGTATTTGGTGAGAATTCTGCTGATTCTGCCAGATAGATTGCTGGTAAACGGGATGCAGGCTGTAGCGGTAGGCTTATCTGATGCTTGCTGTATTACAGGTTTCCCTATCTTAGCTCTGGTGATCGAGGCTTCAACGTCATATTCGGAGTAGCCATTTTGACGGAAAGTGAGTCTCAGGTGCTGTAATTCTTGTTTTAAGTGGCTGGGATCAGACACAGACACAGCTCTGTGGGTCAGTATATTGAGAACTCCCAGTCGTTAAGACTTATGATGGAAACTATGAGCGTTCACATAGAGATCGGTGTGTGTAGGCTTGCGATATACAGCATGCCCCAGTGTACCGTTGCTGTTTTTTGAAATAAGAATGTCCAGGAATGGAAGAGTTCCATCCTTCTCCACTTCCATGGTAAACTGTATTTGAGGTCGAAGGCTGTTGAGATGCGCAAGAAAGCTAGGCAAAGTGTCTGATCCATGTGGCCAAATTACAAAAGTGTTGTCCACGTATCTATAGAAATGAGATGGTTTAAGTGGAGCTGTGGCAAGTATTTCATGTTCTAGGTGTTCCATATAGAAATTAGCTATAGCTGGTGACAAAAGGGAGCCCATTGCTACTCCGTCTACTTGTTCAAAGAAAGTACCACCAAACAAGAAGAAAGTGGACGTCAGGGTATGTTGGAAGAGCTCTATGATATCAGCCGGAAAATGCTCCTTTAGAAGTTGGATGGCTTCTTGCAGTGGTACTCTTGTAAATAGAGAAACCACGTCAAAGCTGACAAGATCAGAAGGGCCAATGGCAATGTTCCTAAGTGTATGTACAAACTGTGTGGAATTACTCACATGATGTGGGCAATCGCCTACCAGAGGTTGTAATAGATCAGCCAGGTGACGTGCCAGCTGATATGTAGGGCTGCTCCTGGCGTCCACAATGGGGCGTAAAGGAACGTCCGGTTTGTGGATCTTCGGAAGTCCATACATTCTAGGAGGCCTGGAACCTGACGGTGATACCACCTTCTTAATTTCTGAAGTAAGGCAGGATCTTTTAATAAGTTGTAGAGTCCGACGTTCGATGGAAGAGGTAGGATTGTTATCAATCCTGTAGGCCGGATCATCTAAGAGCTGCTTCATTTTCTCTAAGTATTGGGCTGTGGAGAGGATCACAGTGGTATTACCCTTGTCTGCCGGCAAGAAAACCAAGTTTTCATCATTCCGAATTCTCTTAAGCGCTGAACTTTCATCTCGGTTAATATTGGGCCTAGGAAGTATGGTGTGAGTGACAGCGGCGGCCACCGCAGTGTGTATTTCTTTGGCACTATATAACGTAAGTTTCTGAACAGCGGATTCCACCCCACTGATGATATCAGCAACTGGAAGATAACTCGGAGTTGGCGCAAAGTTTAACCCTTTCGACAAAACAGAAGTAGTGGGTTCGTCCAATTCTTGGTTCGTGAGGTTAACTATGATGAGGCTAGAAGGTAGAGGCGGAACAGCATCCTTGGAATGCACCAATATCTGTAGTTATCAGATATATTAATACAACTTTTGTATTTCAACTGGTTTAATTATTTCCAAATGGAGGTTACTTTCTGGGCAACAGTATTAGGTGTAAAATTATGTAACACTCTACTGACAAGATTCAAACAAAAGATACATAACTGGTTGATTGATACACATTACTCATTTCAAATCCACGTCATTGTGACTCGAATGCTATAGAGCTAATATGGGCACAATTCAATGAACGAGGTAGAAAAGATGTACTGGGAAAAAGACGGATTAATTGATATGTTGGACAATTTCATCATAAATTTAGAAGAAAGTGATTCTCCAAAAAATCCCTTATGGATGGTATATCTATACTACCGCCATCTACCAGTAGTCTTTAAAGTGCTGTGCTTATAAGTATTAAAGGGATAGCTATAATATAATCACATAGAAATAGATAAATATTGTGCAGATTGGAGCCTAAATGTGAATAGAGCTAAAATCCAAATTTTTGTTTTTAAAAAAGGTACCAAACTGAGTAAACACGAGAAGTAGCACAAAGAGAAAATAGAATATAAAGTAGCACATGAATGTAATTACCTAGGAATGAAAATTGATACAGGAGGGAAATGGGAGAAGCAAAAGAAATGTGCACTGGCAAAAGGGAAAGCAGCAATGGCAGCTGTAAGAGGATGTTTGTATAAAACATCTGAAATGGAAATGAAATGGTTAGAAAGGGTATAAAATTCGGTAGTTGAGGCACAAATGCTATATGGTATTGAGATATGGGGGCTGGAAAAGGGATGGGAAGTTTTAGATTATGTACACAGGGGGTTTTGTAAGGAAGTTCTAGGGCTGCCAATATCAACAGCAAATGAAGTAGCTCTAATTGAAATGGGGAGAGTTCCAAGAAAAGGGTCAGTTATAGAAAAGGCACTAAAATATTGGTATAGAGTATTGAATTTAGAGTAGGGGAATATATTGAAACAATGCTTGAAGTATCAAGAACTAAGTTTACCAAATAAAGGATGGGTAAGTAATTTATGAAATAATTTAGAAGGTAATGGTGTGGGTGATATTTGGAGAAAGCGAGAAACTAATTATAAAGGTTTTTGGAAGGGAGCTAGAATAAGATTTGAAGACATGGAGATCCAGAAACTGTTTAGTCAATTAGCAGAGAAGAGATCACTTATTTTCTATATTCCATTGAAAGATAGCTGGGGGAGGGAAAGGTTTATAGATAGCACTAGCAGTGAAGAAAGAAAGGGGTTAGCATGGTTAAGAGCAGGGATATGGAGATTAAGAGGTCAAAGAAATGGATACCTGCAAGATGAGTGCCCATTGTGTGGGATTGTAAGGAAACAGAGATGTGGAGGAAAGAATGTCAAATATCAAAAATGAATAGGAGAATCAGCTTAATCAGGTTTTAAACAAAAATTATAAAAACATAGGACAGTTTTTAAGTAAGGTAAAAAAAGTGGATATGGACTGTAAAAAGAGGGAAGAAATTATAGGTGACTATTCCGCAATAACACATATTGTAACACGTCTGTAATTATACTTAATGGACTGTCCTGTGTAGCAGTGGCCTGGGCCAAAACAGAGGGCAGTCCAAAAATTGTGAAAGCTTAGCACCTGAATAAATACTATTATTATTATTATTATTATTATTATTATTATTATTATTATTATTATTATAATCCCATGGAATCGATTGGAATATTGTATGGAAGTAATGTGATGTGGGATTAAGCAGTCATGGGTTACCTATGCGGGCAATAATATAGTAGTATGGACAGGCCTTAGCTATGGTAACAGATGCCTTGTTGCCAGAATTACTGACATACCACAGGGTCATTAAGTGTTACCCTCTGGCCATCAGTTTGCAGTTTCTATACCTTATTTCTACTATTTTCATTTATTTCCTATTTGTATTATTTATTACATTTTATTAGTTGCATGTTTTTATTTAATTATTATTTAATTGTGATTAGTTCCTTGTTAATCATTGCATAATTTGCAAAAATGATTTCTCTAAGAGATCAACAAAGGGTTGAACTTTAAGGACATATGCTTTGATTGGGTATTTCTTAATCATGCATATTAAATGTCCAATGCTCAACTTTGTCTTGTATTGGTAAACTAATGATGCCCTTCATGTATGCATCTTTCAGCATACAAACTATGCACATGCAATTAGTCAGCCTGAGCATCATTTTTCCCTATAAAGTAGGGCTTTGAACATACCAGAAAATATAGTAAGCAACAAGGATTTAGAACCTGCCTGTGTCCAAAGTTAATTTATGAACAGATAGAATCTACCTGAAAAATTCAATGCCATGGCCAAGATTTGATCCATCAATTAACTTATTATGTACTTTTGCTCACGAGCCAATAAAAACTCTTGTCAATACATTATTCTTCCAATTGATTTGCTGAATTCAAAATGTTTTAGAACCAATGAATGAGGTCATGCCGCTGGTGCTAATGTTCATGAACAACATGGTGGTGTATGATTTGGTTTCTGTATGCTTCTCTTACCATCCAATTTGGTTACCTTACTCATATTTAGTTAAGATGAAAAACTAAAAGTGAAACATACATACAATTCCCTACTGCCATATTTTTGTCTTAATCTGAACCTTTTCAAATGATTTCAAAGTGCATGCAAGATGGGTTCATCAGCTTTTCTATTTCCTTATTTTAGTTGTATGCCAACTGCTATTTAATTATGCATTGTTTTCACAAATATAATTACAAACTACTTGTTTTTAGGTGGGATAGTTCATGATTATCATGTGTTAACGCATGTACATGTTTAGAAACATTGGAATTTTGAGTTTGCCCAACTTCCAAATAAAAGTGTGAGATTAGTTTCCTAAATAGTGTTAACAAAAGATTTTTCTCTTAACCAGAAAGTGTGCACTTACCTGATTGAGAAGCAGAGTGCCAGATTGAGCAGTTGGTATCACTGCTGTAGGGTTAGCTTGGCCAATTACAACCTGTGCAGCTGGTGTGGTAGCTTGGTGTTGGGTGTGCAAATCTGATGACAAAAGTAAGCATTAACAAACTATAAAGGCCATCTTACAAACTAAAACAATAAAACAAAAACTCAATACATGACAGAGCATTCATCCCATATACCTCTCTTCTTAACATGCGTAGCTAGGCAATTTATTTGTTATATTAGTAAGAATAATATGCTTCAACTTTCTCTGAGTTTGCTTAAAAATGGTTCTAAATACTTAGGTCATTTAATATTAGTGGCAACAATGTACTTATTTGGTAGGCTCCACAAAATCTTATTGATGAAATATGTGACAGAGAATGGAAAAAGCAAGATTGACTTGAAGGCAAGCACTTCCTTTGG
This sequence comes from Mantis religiosa, assembly GCA_030765055.1. Taxonomy (NCBI): domain Eukaryota; kingdom Metazoa; phylum Arthropoda; class Insecta; order Mantodea; family Mantidae; genus Mantis; species Mantis religiosa. The sequence continues at coordinate 147,034,984 of CM060958.1, read as the reverse complement.
CTTAAAACTTATGATGAAACTGGGTTCAAGAGTAGTGGCATGTGTCTAGCATGCCTTATATCACTGGAATGTGATATATTACAACTACCTTCTCCTACACCATCTATGACCAGCTGTGCTCCTAAATTCTCCCCCTATTGTGTTATGTTCCTCTGTGATTAATTAAATAATGCTATGGATGTGTGTTTGTGTCTAAGCTCAGGAGCTCATAATAATATTATTCTGCTTGTAGCCTCCAAGTAGTTAGATTTTTAAGAGCATAGAACTGTGAGCATCCTATATGAGCTCATGTAATTTTGACCTTTTCACAAAAATGAAATTACCATCTTGTAAATCTTGTAAATGCCTGACTTTCAGCTGAATCAAGTATCAGCTGAGGATAGGAGCAAGAGCTCTTGAAACATGTCCTGTGAATAAACAGTGTGAGTGAAGCAATGTGTCAATATATTCTCGATTCACTTTTGTACTAATTTGTGCTTCACTGTCCCTACGCTTCTTTCAAGTTTATACTTTTAGGTTTTTAATGTTGTAATTGTTTTTTGGTGCCAATGTTATATTTTATTTCTTGAATATTTTTTGGAACTTTTTTGTGGCCCACGGATGGTAAGTAAATTTAGCAAATCTAATTTCTTGTTTCATTGGTGAAAGAGCTGTGATCTGTTTTAATCTTTTTTGAAGCTTGAATGATTTTATTTTTTTATCTACAAAGCTTTTTCCATATCCATGTTTAATTATGAAGTTATATTCAAGAAATACAACATTGGCACCAAAAAACAATTACAATATTCAAGAAATACAAGATTAAGTGTAAAGACTGAAAACATTTACATAGGGAGGACAAAATGAAACATAGGCACTAGAAAGAAAGAACATTTTAGGCACTTAAGATACAAAAATATTGATAAGTCTGCAATAGCAGCTCATTTCTGGTCTGAAAATCATGAAATTGAAGATAGCACCAAATTACTAAAATACGTACAAAAACATAGTGAGCTCGTCATATGGGAAAGAATATACATAGAAAACATAAAAACCAACTAATGAACATTGAAATCCCACCAGAAGACAACCCTACATTTAAATTCATCACAAAATAAACAGATGGCAGCAGCAACTCCAGAACAACCCACACCACTGGATCAAGCTTTAGTCGCATTAGAGTCGATGATGCAAACGATGGTTCGCGAAACATGTCCTTAATATAGGTACGTAAGTGAAGCTGATGTGTAATAAATACGACTCATCTATAATTTAATGTTTTATCCAGTTGATACAAATTCATGAATACATTGTTTTGATTATCTTATGCACTACAAAGGGTGTTCAAATGAATAAGTACGACATGTGTATCAAATTTTTTTCAATCTGAATATACTGCTTTGCACAATGCAGTGAGACCTCTAGCAATGCCTGTAGTGTCCAGTGTGGTTGTGCGAATGCTCGAGTGGCACTGCACATGACACAGAAGTATACAGCTGTATATCATGGCATTCTCATTGCAAACTTCGACAACTGGGGAACAGTGAGATGTTATCAGATTTGCCACTACAGAAGGAGTTCAACTCCTTGCCAAATATTAGCCATACGCAGAGAAAATTGTGTCCGACAAGTAGGTGAGAAATTGCAGTGCTCGTTTTCATTAAGCCCAGGAGTATTTGAGTGATGACAGCATCAAGAAAAGCAAATACAGATTATAGCCAAACTCAATGACAAAGTGAATAAACTGATGAGAAAACATCAGCATGTCTACCCTATGATATGTCACCCTGGAACTTCCAATCTAATATGTTCACTATAAGAAAATCTCAAAGGAAAGCGCTTCAACTTGGACAACAGTGGAGAATTGGCTTTTATCGCAGTCAAAGAATTCTGAGAATAGGGAAACCTTCCCGAGGTCGAAACAGTGGGATAGTTGTGATCAGGCCTCCAGTCAAGGCTATCTCTATGTTTACAGATAAGGAGGCTGAAGAAGATTTTGTTGTTGATGTCACTATCTGATGCTTACATTATTGCTTGTTTAGTACCCAATAAACATAGAGACCCTCTTGTTAGTATTTGCATCATGGAATGCAGCATATCAGTGTGTGTGGCTCACAACTGGTCAATAAATAATTATCTAGTAATTAAGTGAACAAAGAGTCACATCACTAAACAGTTTAGTGTTCAGTATAAAACATTTAGAAAGTGTTGTGTGTCATATGGTATATATATAAAACAAGTGATGAGAAATATAGTCTTTTCCTTTCCAAAGAAACCACAAAGGAGGCAGCAGTGGTTATTCAAAGGGATAATTACGAACAAGGTGTTGCTACTGCAGTATGTATTAACCGCTTCACCGATGGCCATTTAAACCCTTCAGGGGCTGTAAACGGATACCCAATACACAGAACAAGTGTGTGTGTGTGTGTGTGTGTGTGTGTGTGTGTGTGTGTGTGTGTGTGTGTGTGTGTGTGTGTGTGTGTGTGTGTGTGTGTGTGTGTGTGTGTGTGTGTGTGTGTGTGTGTGTGTGTGTGTGTGTGTGTGTGTGTGTGTGTGTGTGTGTGTGTGTGTGTGTGTGTGTGTGTGTGTGTGTGTGTGTGTGTGTGTGTGTGTGTGTGTGTGTGTGTGTGTGTGTGTGTGTGTGTGTGTGTGTGTGTGTGTGTGTGTGTGTGTGTGTGTGTGTGTGTGTGTGTGTGTGTGTGTGTGTGTGTGTGTGTGTGTGTGTGTGTGTGTGTGTGTGTGTGTGTGTGTGTGTGTGTGTGTGTGTGTGTGTGTGTGTGTGTGTGTGTGTGTGTGTGTGTGTGTGTGTGTGTGTGTGTGTGTGTGTGTGTGTGTGTGTGTGTGTGTGTGTGTGTGTGTGTGTGTGTGTGTGTGTGTGTGTGTGTGTGTGTGTGTGTGTGTGTGTGTGTGTGTGTGTGTGTGTGTGTGTGTGTGTGTGTGTGTGTGTGTGTGTGTGTGTGTGTGTGTGTGTGTGTGTGTGTGTGTGTGTGTGTGTGTGTGTGTGTGTGTGTGTGTGTGTGTGTGTGTGTGTGTGTGTGTGTGTGTGTGTGTGTGTGTGTGTGTGTGTGTGTGTGTGTGTGTGTGTGTGTGTGTGTGTGTGTGTGTGTGTGTGTGTGTGTGTGTGTGTGTGTGTGTGTGTGTGTGTGTGTGTGTGTGTGTGTGTGTGTGTGTGTGTGTGTGTGTGTGTGTGTGTGTGTGTGTGTGTGTGTGTGTGTGTGTGTGTGTGTGTGTGTGTGTGTGTGTGTGTGTGTGTGTGTGTGTGTGTGTGTGTGTGTGTGTGTGTGTGTGTGTGTGTGTGTGTGTGTGTGTGTGTGTGTGTGTGTGTGTGTGTGTGTGTGTGTGTGTGTGTGTGTGTGTGTGTGTGTGTGTGTGTGTGTGTGTGTGTGTGTGTGTGTGTGTGTGTGTGTGTGTGTGTGTGTGTGTGTGTGTGTGTGTGTGTGTGTGTGTGTGTGTGTGTGTGTGTGTGTGTGTGTGTGTGTGTGTGTGTGTGTGTGTGTGTGTGTGTGTGTGTGTGTGTGTGTGTGTGTGTGTGTGTGTGTGTGTGTGTGTGTGTGTGTGTGTGTGTGTGTGTGTGTGTGTGTGTGTGTGTGTGTGTGTGTGTGTGTGTGTGTGTGTGTGTGTGTGTGTGTGTGTGTGTGTGTGTGTGTGTGTGTGTGTGTGTGTGTGTGTGTGTGTGTGTGTGTGTGTGTGTGTGTGTGTGTGTGTGTGTGTGTGTGTGTGTGTGTGTGTGTGTGTGTGTGTGTGTGTGTGTGTGTGTGTGTGTGTGTGTGTGTGTGTGTGTGTGTGTGTGTGTGTGTGTGTGTGTGTGTGTGTGTGTGTGTGTGTGTGTGTGTGTGTGTGTGTGTGTGTGTGTGTGTGTGTGTGTGTGTGTGTGTGTGTGTGTGTGTGTGTGTGTGTGTGTGTGTGTGTGTGTGTGTGTGTGTGTGTGTGTGTGTGTGTGTGTGTGTGTGTGTGTGTGTGTGTGTGTGTGTGTGCGTGCGTGCGTGTGTGTGCATTTAATGCTCAGAATTTGATAATAAAATCATTTTTCTTCTTGCTTCCCAATATTTGGAGACTAGATCTTGATTTTGGAGAGTTTCACATACAGTTAGATGATCGAAGTTCATTAAATCGTCTTTACCACATAAACAGCACTGTGGAGAAGTTGTTAATCCAACCTTGAATAAATGTCAATTCAAACAATCGTGGTCTGTGATTAATCTGAACATTGCTATTGGGGTGTAAGGGATAGTGATGCACCTCTTATAGCCTCTCCTATCCAAATCGCATCCTCTTCCTGCCCGTGGTGCACCCTGCTTTAACAGATGAGGCTCTGGGGACCGAGCTACAGCGGTATAACTGTTCCATCAAAATGGAGGAAATGCCATTTATAAATTTACTACTGACCTGTCATGGCAGTAGGAACATCCTTCATCTGGCAAATGAAGGAAAGGCTGGTGATATCATAATGATTTGCCAAGCCTGATCCGGCAGATCTGTAGACCAACAACAGGTGTGTTCCCTCCACAATATGAGGGTTAAGAAGGAACGATTCAACTGCCTACTTATAAAAAAGAGGTGTCCATAAGAAACGGTTGAAACCTGCTCAATAAACTATGTTTATGTCTCTTTCTACAAAACAATCCGGAGTAATAGTCCCCCGTTCGGATCTCCGGGTGGGGACTGTATTTGGAAATTTGAACATACTACAATGGAACGCAACATTTAAATTGTTAAATGCTGTAAAAATGCATCATAAATACAATTCCATATCTTCCGTACTTATTAAGTTATTTAAATGAAACAAAAACTGGTTTAAAACCCATTAAAGGCAGTATATATCTACAGTAACAAAAAAGTAGAGACTACATTAATAAATCGTTGAAATTTCCCTACTTTGTTTCACTGTAGCAAAAGCCATTCTTTGTGCCGAACGCGCCTAATATTTGAATCATTTTGTTTTGTATGTTTACGAACAAATGTATGTAGGTATAGCTATGCAAGCGACTTCTCCGGTTCTAGGTTCTAGCTTTTAGTTTATTTATGCTATACCAAGCGATAATCATATGAGTATATGTTGCGTTACACACACACGCTGGAAAGAAAACTCTATCAGCATCTGCTATTACAGTGTTTCTCAACCAAGGTTTCTAGTAGGCTTATGCATCTGTTTTCGCTCAGTATTTTAGTTATTTATACTCTCTCTGTGTTCAGAGTGATTTCTTATAGCTATCAAGAGCTAATTGAATGGCACATTTGAAATTGTTAAATTTCAATGTTAACCATGGCTTATCCCCATAATGTAGCAAATAAATTAGCTTGCGTATCATGTATACAGGCTTCCGATATTACTGCAGAAAATCTGGAAGATTTGTTGTGCAATTATGAAGGAGATATTTAGGATATAGGTAGCAGTGACGTGTATTGGACTACAGATGGCATGTTAGCTACTCCATTGTTTGGGGAAATGGCGGGTCAAATATGGGTGATGCAGATCAGCTATTACTAGCTATCCCTCTTTATGAAAAACAGTTAAATGATAAAAAAAGTATTTTTATACCACTGGATGTAACCATGCACAATTGTTTAGTAATGTTCAGAGCTGTAAATTCATGCAAGACATTTATCTACCTGTACTTGTGTGTATAAAGAGCTCGTAACCTAAATGAGCATTATAATACTCAGAGGCCACTTTATACTGGGGGGGGGGGGTAAGAAATTTACCACATCACCCCTCATACTTAAGAGAAAACACTTCCCTAAAAGGATACCACCCACAACCAAAAAAGTTGTAACCATTTCGAAAATGTCTAGTGTGTTGTGAAAAAGAAGTTTGCAAGGAAACCAATATTATTTGGTGAGAATCTGCGGATGTGCCCTTGGGTGTTTATCCAGGTTTGGAGGTGTACAATTCAAAAAGAAACCTTTAAGGGTACGTTTACATCCCTTATAGAACTAATTTAAATTTATTATAAAATAGGAAGATTAAAATAATTGGCGTTAAATGAGCATTAAATGCATGTATGTGCAGGACGTCGATACACATCCATATCGGTTTGGGGCATTTTAACTTGGACGTCATATGACGTCCATATTGGTGAAAGAGTTAAACACTTTTTGAACAGCATACAGTAAAAGAATTAACTGCCACACAAAGTTATGGAGGTGTTCTTGTAGTACGCAGAATGATTCCTAAACTTACTGAAGATACATGCACCCTCTGTTTCCTAATCTACCACCCTAACTGACTTCAGAACTAACTACCAAATGCAAGGCTCCAGAAGAAAAAAGAGGGGAAATGTTGGAAAGGAATGCAGCAGCATTTCATAAATGGCTGGAAGATGACAAAATTGTTGATTTTCAGAGCTTTAAAACTAGAATTAGTGACATGAAATTAGAGGGACTATCATCATAAAAGAAAACAATATGATTTTTTTTAATTGATACTGAAGAAATACCAGAACTTGTATAAGCATTGAAAATTAACTCCAATTTTATTATTGAGGTTCTACAGGGTAAAATTATAATACCCAATCATGTAGTGATTGTAACTCCAAAGGACCAGAATAAAGTCGCAGACAGTTCGCAAACTTTACAATTAATGCGAACAAACATAAAATCGGTTACAGTAGGGGTTAAAGGTACCAAGAAAGCTAGAAACAAAGCTGTTATATTAGAGCTTCGATCCGAAGCGGAATGTAAAAGGCTTACTCAAGATAAGGAATCAAATCCAGAACTGAATGTCAAGATACCCGATAAGTTAAATCCCAGGCTTATCATTCACGGTATTGAAGCTGATTTTCCTGAAGATCATTTAATTGAATCTATTAAACAACAAAATCCATGAATCAAACAGTGCCTTCTAGATCCTTCACAATTCATCAAGAAGGTATTTATTAGAAAGACCAGGAAAGGAGATTCACAATATGCCGTGATTGAAACTTCTCCTATCATCTACAAGGCAGTGAAACAAGAGGAGAAACTGTATATTGGATACTGACGGTGTTCAGTGTATTACAATATTCATGTGGTAAGATGTCATAATTGCTCTGGCTTCGGACACGTGGCTGCTAACTGTCAATCACTTAAAAGTTGTTCTTATTGCGCAGAAGAACATGATACTAAAGCATGTCCTAAAATGCACATTGAATGCATTAATTGTAAAAACTTTAATAATAAAATGATAAATAAGAAAACTAATTTTACTGCATCCGATACTAACCAACCTACTAGCTCTTTTGACTGCCCAGCCTATAAAAAGATTGTGGAAATAATAAGATCGAAAACAAATTATGGCTGAACTTCACATATATCAATATAATTTACATAAATCAATACTACCCACTGAAGAGCTAATAACTGTCTCTAATCATTGCTCCAGCACAGATTTTTGCACAAACAACTCAATTATTAAAGTTCTTTGTGTACAAGAACCCAATACAAAAGAAAACAGAATAACGGGATTTAATTTACAACTTTTACAACTGACAACAATAGCCGAAGAATACGTGCTGGCATCATTACTGAATATCAAAATATTATAAAATTAAGCCAACTTTGTTCTTTCGATTGTGTCCTAGTTAATATTGCTATTGGTGGAATGAATATATATGTGTGTTCGATATACTGTGATCCTGACAAGGATATAGAAAATGGTCTTAACTTACTGACTCAAATATGTAATACTGTACAAGGGAATCCGCTAATCATTGCGGGAGACTTTAATTTGAAGCACACTGCTTGGAATAGCCCCTTTACTGATTCCCGTGGAAGAGAAGTGAATGACTTTTGTAGTGTAAACAATCTGTATATTCTAAATGAAGGATATACTCCAACTTTCCAACTTTTTGAAGAGGAAATTCTACAAGCTTTGTTGATATCAGTATGTGTAATTCGCTTATGCTACCATATGTTACTTCATGGAATATAGATGATAATACCCTCTCAGACCATAGCCTTATTACGATAAAACTTAATTTTAATCATACTGTCAACACTAATTTCAACAATAACTCTTTAACACGTTTATATAGAACTAATAATGTGCTTTGGTCACATTTTCATCTTGCAGTTAAGAAAAATATTGACCCTCTATTACATGAACTACCCCACACTCTTGAATGACTTCGTCGATAAGTTAATCAAGTGTATTTCGTTCATCTGTGATTCGCATCTCCCAAAAATAACAACAAAATGCTGTAAAAACCAATGGTGGAACTCTGTGCTTACAATAATGAGGAAACGAGTGTTGGCGAGTCAACGAAGATTCAAACGTGCTAAATGCGAGCTACTGCGAATAAAATAGAAAAGACTTACATTATGCTAAGAGCTGAATATAAAAAAATGATCTTAAATGCAAAATTCACCAGCTGGAAAACATTCTGTACAGAACAAGTCAATCCATGGGGCATTGTGTATAAATATACATGGAATTCAAAAAGCTTAAATAATACTTTAACAACGTTGCAAACTGTAAACGGGTACACTGCTAATGCAATAGAAACTGCAAATGTATTAGCGAGCAAATTTTTCCCAGATGATACTGAAGATGATGACCACCAAAGAAGGATCCGACATGAGGTGGAAACTGAACCTGGTACATCGGATGACTTTCCTTTTACTTATCCTGAGGTGGAACGAATAATATTAAACAAAATGACCGTAAAGCTCCAGGACATGATGCTTTTAGTGCCAATATAATCACACATGTGCATTATGTACATCCAACTCTCATAAGTAACATTTACAATAAATGTCTAGAATTAGGTGTGTTCCCAAATCAGTGGAAAATTTCAGCTGTGAAAATTATACCCAAAACTCATGTAAATAATAAAAAGACTGCTGCTACTTACAGACCAAAAAGCCTGCTACCTCTGCTAGGCAAATGCCTAGAAAAACTTGTAATTGATCGTGTAATGTATCATTTACTAAAACATGGCTCAATTAGTGATCTTCAGTTTGGTTTTATGGCTCAAAAATCAACTGAAATGGCAATATATAAGGTGGTAGACTGGATGAAAAATGTATACCTAAATAAACAATCTGGTGTTTTAGTCTCTTTAGTTGTAACTGGTGCTTTTGATCATGCTTGGTGGTCCAAGATTTTACATCAATTGAAAACTAAAAAATGCCCAAAAAATATTTACAATTTAATCGTGAATTATTTTAGAGATCGCAAATCCTTGCTTACTGCAAGTGGAGAAACTATCACAAAGGAAGTTACACGTGGCTGCCCCCAAGGATCTGCGTGTAGTCCAGGTTTTTGGGTTGTACTGTATGATGATCTGTTACAGCAACAACTGACGTCAGATTGTAGTATTTTTGCTTATGCAGATAATGCTTTACTACTTGTTAAATCAAATGACGCTAAAATCCTTGAAGAAAGAACTAATGAAGCACTTAAAATAATACACTCATGGGGAATTAAAAATAAACTTATGTTTAATCCCTACAAAACCTTGGCGATGATTGTCACCAGAAGAAGAAAAATGGAGCCCATTACTCTTAGCATGAATAACGTCAACTTGAAGGTGGTATCTACGGTAAAATACCTTGGCGTTATACTGGATTGCAAGATAGCACATGATCAAACACAGCACAAACTAATTCGGACCAACAACATTTTAAAGGCAGTTAAATATACACCCCATACCCTGATATGGGTGTGCTCAAATAGTTTTTCTCACCCAGCAGCTTATAGACAGATATGTGATTCCAACTTCTTTACCCCATCCTGATTACCTCAGACAACTTTCTCAAACCCTCAGTCCTGATAGCAATTCATAATCAGTGCATTTAAAATCTTTATCAGAGAAGGTAAACATACTCAATGATCACAGAAAAGTAGTGAATTTGTTGCTGGATGAAATTTATGTAACACCTGCAACTTCTTATAAATGTGGTAAAGACATACAAGAGCCTGCAAAAACATGTAAATCTTTATATCTTTAACTATTTAACAGCACAAAAGATGTGAAGATTGTGCTGTGAACACAGAATGGATTTTGATATTCAAAATTCTGAAGTCAGTCATTATTTAAGGGTAATCAATAGTGCTTCATTTCTGAGGCATATAAACAAGAATTCCTTAAATTAGAAAACAAGAGGAACTTAATTCTACATTTAAGTACAGAGACATGTGATAATAATATTGGTACTGCAACGTTCGTGACTGCAAATTAATAAGTGTTGTTTTGACAAGGAAAATAATAAAATAGCCAACGTCCTTTTAAAAAACTACTATATCATTAAACAAGACAGTTTAATATTAACTACAGGCAAAAAAAAAAGGGGAAATTGCAGATATATTTGCAATTAGAAGGTAAGAAACATGCTCTGTCATTATCAACTATGGAAAGTACGTTTTCCACTAACATACTAACACACAACCTTTTATATGGAAATGCACAAATATAAGTGAATGCATGCTTTTTTCAGTGCAAAAATAAATGTGGTTATTCTGTACAAATTGCTTGGAACGTCGGCACCATGTTGTGACACTCAGGCCTATAACATAGAGACGGCCTTGACTTCAATAATACCCCCATGTCATTTCATATCTTTTCATCGAATACATACTAAACAATACAATGGATAGAGTCAACATGAAAAATTCAATGCCATGGCCGGGATTTGAACCACGGATCTACTGGTTTCCGTCCAGTTGCTCTTAACCTTTGAGCTACCATGGCCAACGTGCCTTCCTGACATTAAATTCTCCAGTTGACTCGTATATTTCCCCGGTAGACCACTAGGGGCTCTCGCATCCGAGATACACCATTTGTGGCGACTTACTATTGTAAGTACTTAAGTCCCAGGCTTCATCATTTAACTCTTATTATTTTAGTTAATTGATGGAATTTATTCATTTCTCCACACTAGCCGTATATAGGCTAAGCTATTTAATGGATAGAGTCAACATGAAAAATTCAATGCCATGGCCGGGATTTGAACCACGGATCTACTGGTTTCCGTCCAGTCGCTCTTAACCATTGAGCTACCATGGCCAACGTGCCTTCCTGACATTAAATTCTCCAGTTGACTCGTATATTTCCCCGGTTTTTCATGTTGACTCTATCCATTAAATAGCTTAGCCTATATACGGCTAGTGTGGAGAAATAAATAAATTCCATCAATTAACTAAAATAAGAGTTAAATGATGAAGCCTGGGACTTAAGTACTTACAATAGTAAGTCGCCACAAATGGTGTATCTCGGATGCGAGAGCCCCTAGTGGTCTACCGGGGAAATATACGAGTCAACTGGAGAATTTAATGTCAGGAAGGCACGTTGGCCATGGTAGCTCAAAGGTTAAGAGCGACTGGATGGAAACCAGTAGATCCGTGGTTCAAATCCCGGCCATGGCATTGAATTTTTCATGTTGACTCTATCCATTAAATAGCTTAGCCTATATACGGCTAGTGTGGAGAAATGAATAAATTCCATCAATTAAACAATACAACTTGCTTAAAATGAATTCATCACTTGCTTTTACAACATTGAACAATAGTTATGTTTTTCAACATATGCTCTTGTTTCATGAGTTCCTGTTCATCTGCAGGATGTACTTTTGCTCAAAAGGAAGCTTGATGGCTGTCTTCAAGACCAAGACTGTACTTAGTCTCAACTGTATTTATTGTTTTGATCACTTCATAAAATATAGAAATATAATCAGTTTGTATTCTTTTGACAAACTCATGAATTCCCTGTATTTACAATGAATAAACTCTTCAATCCTCTTCTAAGTCATGCTTTGGTGACTGCAGCATATAGACATCCTTCCGAAGAATAGCAAGTGTCAGTGGCACATTTTCCATTGTTTCCTGACTTAAATACCTTTCTCCTGTTGTTATACAAGATTTCTCTGTGCTTTCTCTGTTGCTTATTCAAACACTATTTTAGGGCATGGCTCCATATTAAGACTTCGGTCATGATATCTACAGTGCACCATTGTCAATCTTTTCAATAGATCTAGGAGTAATTTTTCACCTTTATAACTACGTATTATGTATTGTGACCTTAAATGCGTACAAAATGTTTCTAGCAAGAATAATTTAACACACTGCATTTTTGTTGCTGCAATTTTTAATGCTGATAAATTGTAATTTTTGAACTTTTGGAAAGCAAATATACACTCTAGGTCTGGTATTATAATCGTAATTTGACTAGAGCTTTAGTTAAACCAAACCAAAAGTCTAACTGAGGCGCCATTTTACAATATTCTGGTTAAGTTAAACAGCAGTACAATGTTGTCAGTATACCTGAAGACTGACAAAACAAAACAATTGCTAATTATCATCTTCTTACGCAAACAAATGCTGTTTGAATATCTGACAGAAGAATTTAATGTTCTCAAATAAAGGCCATTCATGATGAAAATAAAACGTAACATTTTAACTTAAATTAACATGACAAGCTATCATCATTCACTATGAAAAATACTAACATTTAGAATAACAAATTTGATCTCTATGTTTTCTTCTTCCTATACCACATATTGCCGGTGACCTGGCAATTTTTTAAAAAAAAGTTCTGAAAACCATTTATGATGAAAATTAAATGAGCAGTTTAATGTTACATGAACCTCACCATTCACATGAAAATTAACAATGTTTGGACTAACAAAACGTTTAGGTACATTCACCAATTTGCTTAGCAGATTTTTTATGCTAGAACAATCTGATGTATACTAACTAGATCTAATAATTATGATTTATTTTAATATATATCTTATATATTGTTAAATCTTGTTTTTCTATCCACTTCAAATGAATCATGGCCTAAATGGAACATCGTCTTGCAGATATAGAAAAGGCAATTATGTTTATAGATATTTGTACATATAAAAGTGAATCGAGAAGATACTGACACATTGCTTCGTATGGAAAAAAATCTTCATCAACAAAAATCATCATAGAGTCATGAATTTTGAAACTCCACCACCGGACATCTTTGACAAGTACATCACGCCATCTATTGACAAAACGGAGAAAGAGGAAACCACTACAACTTGCACTAGTTGAGTATCAGCTGAGGATAGGAGCAAGAGCTCTTGAAACATGTCCTGTGAATAAACAGTGTGAGTGAAGCAATGTGTCAATATCTTCTCGATTCACTTTTGTATTAATTTGTGCTTCACTGTCCCTACGCTTCTTCCAAGTTTATAATTTGTACACATGTTTATATGATGCATGTATTAATTGCCTTACGTGAGTCCCAGCTCTTATACTTATATATAACTTTTATGTGTGTAATGTTATTTAACTTTTATGTGTGTAATGTAATTTTAATAAAATTCAATAATTAAATTTAAGGCAGTTTATATCTTCCTAATGGATTCTATGTTCACTTTTAAACTTGACCTATTAGGTTAAGAGGGTTCATAAGTCTGAATCTATGCCGTTACATATATGAAAAGCATCAGATTTGTTAAAGAAAGTTTTGGGTCCCCAAGGTCTTTCAATTATCTGAATAGCAGATATGTACCTGATATCTGCCATCTCATAACATTTCCTTAAATTCTAGTTAAATGAAAGACGAATTGTGGTCATGTTAAACTGAAGGTTAACGTTTATAATACAAAGTAAAACTCAAAACTGTATTATTTGAAGCAAAAGGTTAGTAACCGTGATGTATTTAACATTTGAAAGTAATGAGTCGGTAATTCAAACACTAACATCACTTAAATTATCCTTATTTGGACAAGTTTCAGAGAACGGTTTGTCCCCATCATAAGCAGTTATCCGACTGGTTGGATCCGTGGTTTCCTGAAGTGAGCTGGTTGTCTGTGATGGCATCTGGTGACTGTGAGATGAACTTTCAAAGAGTTTTCAGGCAGCAATTTTAAATTTAAAGTATGCTGTTTGTTTTTTATAATTAGCAACTTTTCCCAAACATCAAGTTCGGCTGCATTACTGGCTGGCTTTAATAGTTTTATATTTGGTACAATTTCATGATTGGTAGACCAGAAATGGTGGACTATTGCTGATTTTTCTATTTGTTTGTATTTCACACATCCAAATTAGATTACAGAAACATATGAGATGTGTGAAATACAAACAAATAGAAAAATCACCAACAGCCCATCATTTCTGGTCTACCAATCATGAAATTGTACCAAATATGAAACTATTAAAGCCAGCCAGTAATGCCGAACTCGGTGTTTGGGAAAAGTTGCTAATTATAAAAAACAAACACTATACTTTAAATTTTGAATTGCCACCTGAAAACTCTCTTTGGAAGTTCATTTCACAGTCAACAGATGAGACCACAGACAACCAGCTCACTTCAAGAAACCATGGATCCAACCAGTCAGATAACTGCTGACGATGGGGACAAACCGTTCTCCAAAACATGTCCAAGTAAGGATATTTTGAGTGATGTTTGTGTTTGAATTACTGACTCATTACTTTCAAATCTCAAAACTGTAGTTTAAACTTAATTGTGAGTTTAAATCACCTTTATAATATTGGGTCTTAGATACATAAGCTTGTGTAAACTTGTACAAAAGTGAATCGAGAAGATATTGACACATTGCTTCACTCATACTCTTTATTCACAGGACATGTTTCAAGAGCTCTTGCTCCTATCATCAGCTGATACTCGACTAGTGCAAGTTGTAGTGGTTTCCTCTTTCTCAGTTTTGTCAATAGATGGCATGATGTACTTGTCAAAGATGTCCGGTGGTGGAGTTTCAAAATTCATGACTTTATGACGATTTTTGTTGATGAAGATTTTTTCCCATACGGAAAGGTCTATGGGGTGATTAACATATTTTATTAGAGATGTTTCCAAATTGATGTCATGTCTAGTATTCAAAAAATGAAAAGCCACTGCTGATTTTTCTGTTTCACCATTTTTAATGTTTCTTAGATGTTCTTTAGTTCTGATGTTAATATTTCTTTTTGTTTTTCCTATATAAATTTTAGGGCAAGTTTCACATTTGATCTCATAGATTCCTGGTTTTTCTTTGGTAGTGATTGAATTTTTGGGAGGGCCTTTTAACAAATTTCTGATATTAAACCTATTTTGAGGTGCAAGAGTTATGTTGTGTTTTGAGAAGATTTTTTGGAATTTGTTATAGGCTGATGGGTGGAAGGTGGATTTTTTAAAAAGTTTTTTCTCTTTTTCTCCTGTAGGTTCTAGGGTGGTGGTTTCTTTTATTCTCTTAGCTTTGTTGAGTCTGTTAACTGTTTTGTCTACTAAATTTGGGTTGAAACCGTTGAATATAGCTACTTTTTTTATGTGTAGGTATTCTTCTTGATAATCTTCTCTGTTTAGTGGAAAGTTGATCATCCGAAAGATTAAACTGTTGAAAGTGGCATGTTGGTGTTGTTTTGGGTTGAAACTGTTGTTCTTGATGTAATTATCTGTGTGTGTCGGTTTCCTGTAAATACCAAAGGTGAGTTTGTTGTTCATTTTTTTGATCTTGATGTCCAAAAACGGAAGCACACCATCCTCTTCTGTTTCCAATGTAAATTTTATAGCTGGATTTTGTATATTCAAAAGTTTAAGACTATCTTGTATGAGTTTTTTAGGAACTATTGCAAAAATGTCGTCAACATAGCGATACCACACTTTGAAATAATTTGGAAAAGTTTTGGTGATATGTGTTTCAAAAGCACTCATAAATAAATCTGCCAAGAAGGGAGACAATGGGTTGCCCATAGCTAGGCCTGTTTTTTGTTTATAGATCTGTCCATTAAAGCTGAAAAAATTTTGATTGATACAAATTTCTGTAAGTTGTGAAAGTTCTTCTATTTCTTCAGATGTTATTTGTATTGATTTCAGCCATTTTTTGAGAAGTGGAATAAGCTCATTGGTAGGTATACTTGGATATAAAGAAATGACATCAAAGGAAACTAAAGCATCTGTAGAGTTGATCTTTGTGTCCTTCAGGAGATTTAACAATTCAAACGAGTTTTTGATACTTAAATTTTCAAATTTTGTGAAGAATCTGAAGATATGAACCAGCCATTTTGATAGTTGGTAAGTGGGTGCATCAATGTTATTAATTATTGGTCTGAGGGTAATTTCAGGTTTATGTATTTTGGGTAAACCATATATGTATGGTGTTTTTGGATTGTCTATTTTATTGTTCAATTTATCTCTTTTAGTCATGATTTTACTGTTTTTAATTGCTAATTCCACAGATTTGCATGCTTTCTTTAATGGATTGTTTTCTAATTTAATAAATTCTTTTCCATTTAAAAGGTTGTCCATTTTTTTGTGATAGTCTTCTTCGTCCAGTATTACTATTTTGTTACCCTTGTCTGCTTTTGTGTAGATTACCGGTTTTTCATTTAAATTTTTGATTAATTTTTTATATGAATAACTTTTTGTATTTGCATTTTGAATATGATCTAGAGTTTCTATGCACTGTGTTCTGATCGTAGATTTTTTATTATCGGGCAAATTATATATCGCTATTTCAATGTCCGCGATATAGTTTTCAATGTTTTTTGTGTAATCTACACATGTTTTTAGGCCTTTGTTTAGAAAATAAATTTCTTTCTCTGTGAAGCTGCATGTGGATAGATTCGTTACGTTGTTAGGTTTTTGACATGAGAGTAATAAATCTTGCTTTTTATGTGGATTTGGTTCTTGCTTCTTTTGAAGATTCAAGAATTTTTGTTTCAAAATGGCTGTTTTCTTACGCATTTTCAAATTAAGAATTGACAGCATATTATTTTCTAAGTTAGACCACATGGCCGGGGTCATACATTTTTAAATTTTTAGGTGTAGTTCGTATATTTTTGATTCTGTGGAATGTAACGAATTGTAGTGGTGGTTTATTTCCATTCTAATTACACGTTTTTCTGCTGCTTTTTGTTGTTTGCTATTATTCTTTTGTTTAACAATTTTTCTGATGAAAATGGGTGTAATATTGAATTTCAAACATTTCTTTAGAAAACGTATGTCCGCAAAAGTATTTCTTTTCTTTTGATTCAGCTTTAGAAAAAGTTTGATGTCTTTTTTCCTACCTTCAGATCCAGTATTGAAAGAGGAAAGCAAGTTTACTATTCGTTGGTCCTCCACCTTGGTTGACAGTTTAAAAAAAAAGTCACACTATCAAGATTTGAATGCTTCTCAGACTTGTAGGCCTAATCACTCAATGACAAAACGGAGAAAGAGGAAACCACTACAACTTGCACTAGTCGAGTATCAGCTGATGATAGGAGCAAGAGCTCTTGAAACATGTCCTGTGAATAAACAGTGTGAGTGAAGCAATGTGTCAATATCTTCTCGATTCACTTTTGTACTAATTTGTGCTTCACTGTCCCTACGCTTCTTCCAAGTTTATACTTTGTTTAAACTTATTTTAGGTGCCTAAAACTGTATCTTTAGTGCATATTTTTATAATTTTGAAGTCTATTTTAGGTGCTGACGTCTAGTCATGAGCTTAAATTGATTGTACCATTTTATTTAGTGCCACCATGATGCAGAAGTGCATGCTGTCGTTTTATCTACAATAAACAGCACTATTAATACAAGTAAGCATCTAATGAATGAAAGCCAAAACACCATTCAGTCTTCTACTATAAAAGAAGCTACAATGCTGTATTAAGTATCAGTTAAACCTGAACATTTTCACCCTTTAATTTGGTAGTGTCACTCCAAAATCTAAGAATTTCCTGAAAAAGCTATCTGTAGTCATTTTTTAACATTCCATCAGTTATAGTTTTTGCTTTTTGAGGGACCACTTTCAGAAGCTGTTAAAAACCGACTACAAATAGTTTTTTCAATTAATATAGACCTCAGTTTTATTAAATTCTTCCAAACACACATAATATGGATTTCCTATTTCAGAGTTACCATACCAGTTAAATTTGTGCATGTTGTTCAATGCCATTTTATACATTTTACATAAGGTATAATTTAGTAACAATTAATTTTTTTAAAAAAAAACTCCTACTGTTAGAAAAGAAAAGAATACAAGAATAGAAGAAAGATGAAGACGTACTCTGATGCTGGGTGCTGACACTTGTGCGAGCACTTGACGGTATCTTGGAGTGGCCAGGTGTTGCAGGTTGCCCTGATGGAGGTTTTGGTAGGATCTGTGGGGGCTGCTTTGGTTTGGTGGAGCCTTGTTGAACACCATGCCCCGCTGCAATCACGTGCAATTTTAGTTAATAAATTATCAAAACTGCTTCCATGGCCAGGAAAGTTGAAATCATAATCATCTTTATCTTGGCACTCTTCTCATACTATTTAGTCTTTCTGCAGCAATCATTCAATTTCCGATAATTATTCCAATGTTTTGTGGAACATAAACAAATCTTAGTGTTGCATTCACATGCCTCTCTACTCACTCTTCTAGAAACTATTCTACTTCTTGTTCTACAGACAAACCTTCATTGTTCATTTATATACTTTGTTGTAGGTATAACAAGAATACAGTAAGCTAAGCAATGATCAAATCTTTAAGTCAGTTTCTATGTGTTGGCTTTGAAATTCTGTTTTCTTTGCATGAACCTAAAAGAAAAGAAAGAAAAGTTACCAAATTGTGGTTGAGAAAAATTAAACCAGTAACAAAGAATAAATTGACAATTGTTAATACAACAAAATTGTTTATTTTACTGTGATATACATTTTCTATGCAGTGAGATTTTGCCTATCTGTTAGGCAAAAGTCAGTCAGAATGAAGATGACTTACATTTCATCTGTCACAAAAATAACTTAAACTTAGGGTTTTTTTAATCCAAATCATTTGATCATTTTTCAGAAAATCAAAAACAAGAACACATTTTCCATGTAAAGGGTAGTTATGCGAATGGGAAATTTTGTGAACTTTTTCTTGTATCTTTGGCAGGAGCCGAAACTGACTTATCTTTAAGTTCTCTCATTCATTGACAAACACAGACAGATCTTCTTGTAAAAGTATTTTTTGGAAGAGTTCAGAGGTCTAGAAAACATGTCTTCCTGGTCAAATCTTGAAGTTCCATGAATTTTTGGGTGGAATAAAATAAAAACTGCTTAACAAAATGAGAAAATCAAAGATATGGTGTCGAAACAGCTGTAGCAGTGGCCAAAACTCTCACCTAGGCAGCCTGGGTTCCATACCACATGGGATTTGTGGTGGACAACACAGCGCAGGGGCAGGTTTACTCCGGGATCCACCATGATTCCACCAATTGCACCATTGTCACCTTTCCTATCATCCATAATTAGCACCTAGTGTTCTTAAGCAATGGAGCCAATAAATAAAAAGAGGTATGAATTATTATGTACTTGCATAAACTGGCAGCTTCCCATATGCAACTGAAATGTTTTATTCTATCAATTTGTTTGTAATACCATTTTCATCAAGACCTGAAGGGAGTTCTAGATCTCTTCTACAGTTAACTTAGTGAACCACTGCCATTGCTCAACTTTCTTGTGCATTTGCTTCACATGGATTGAGAGTTAAGGATACAAATTATTTTTATCTGTTATTCCATGTGAGTTTCAATATTCTGACCTTACTTCTTTCTGCATTTTCATAACCTCTAGAAATCTCAATTGTAATGAAACGCCAAAAATCATCTGGCACTTGCAATTGAATTTCAGAAATATTTTCTTCAGTGTTTTCCATCTCAGAACAAAATGTTTAATTGGTGGCAAATGTTTTATTAACTTCACCACTTAATGCTGCTGCTCTAGGTTTTTAACCCTTTCACCGATATGGACGTCATATGACGTCCAAGTTAAAAGGCCCCAAACCGATATGGACGTGTATAGACGTCCTGTGCATACATGCATTTAATGCGTATTTAATGATAATTCTTTTAAACCTTATGTTTTACAGTAAATTTAAATAAATTCTATATGAAGTAAAAGCTTACCTTTAAAAGTTTTTTCTTGAATGGTACACCTCAAAACAGGGATAAACACACAAGGGCACATATCCACATTCATGGCAAATCGTACTAGTTTCCTTTCGGACACCTTTCTTGCGGCACACCCAACATTTTCTAAAGGGACGCGACATTTTTGCTGTGGGTGGTACCCTTTTAGGAAAATGTTTTCCTTCAAGTCTGAGGGGTGCTGGGGTGGTGGATTTTTTACCCCCGGTATGGAAAGGTCTCTGAATTTTATACTGCTCAATTAGACTACGAGCTATTGATATGCGAAAGTCCAGGTACGTCATTGTCTTCCGCGGGTTTAGAGCTCTCCAAATTACTAAACAATTGTATATGGTTATATCCAGCTGGTGTAAAAATACTTTTTATACCATTTGATTGTTTTTCGCAAAGAGGGATATGCGTATAATACCTGATCTACTGGATCCACTCCACCCATATGCATATTATATTCCTGGATAATAATGGGCTTGAAAATTGACATTTTGTTACGAGCTTCAATTTTTCCAGTGTCAATCATCAAAATCTTAGAGCTGCAATTGGATAATGCTGTAACAACCCTCCTGTCTTGCCAAGCAACATAGGTCAAGGGTGGGAGCTGATGCACCTGCATTTCTCCTCTTCTTAGAGCCTTCGTATTCACATCTTTTGGCAAACCAATACGATTTGAGCGTACTGTTCCAATTGCATTTGTTTTTCTTTTGTGTAAGGCCATGAATAATTTAGGGGAACTGTACCAATTATCTAAATATACAGTCCTACCCTGATCAAGTACAGATTCCATCAGGTGCATTACTATGGAACCAGATAACCCCAAATCTTTGTCTCCGGTGTTATCAGTCCCTTGGCCAGCGTATATGCAGCTATTGTAAAGATATCCTGTTTTACTTTTACATACATCAAAACTCTTTATGCCAAATCTGGCCCTCTTTGTTTTGATGTATTGTTTCCAACCTAAACGGCCCTTCCAAAGCATCAGGTTTCATCAACAGTGATCTTTTCACTATGCACATAATTTTCTTTGAATTTTGAAATAATGTAATCAAAAACGGGTCTGATTTTGGATAGTTTATCATTCACATTTTCTGTGCAGGTGAAATGAAGGAAGCGCAAAATGGAAGTAAACCTGTTATTTGACATGCATTTCCCAAAATGGGGTAGCTAGCATGTCATCTGTAGACCAGTACATGTCTAGCGTAGGTTTACAAATAGCACCCATGGGCATAATTAGACCAAGTAGTCTGTACATCTCATTCATTGTTACTTCTATCCACTTCTGCAATCTACTCTTAGGTCCTAAATTGCCTTTAGCAATCAGGTCTTCCTTCACCCTACTCGCACATACATTTGTTTCCGAAACAATGAGAGACAGTAAGACAGTAGTAAAAAATTTTGTGAAAATGTCAATTGGTTGGCTGTCAGAAGTTAGCTGAGTATGCGGTTGTACACCAGAGGTTGTGCTCGTGAACGTATGTCTATTTGTGTTAGAGTTATTTTGACACCTCCATAATGTTGATTCTTCACGAACACCTGTCGGAAATGAGTCATTTTCCTCCTCACTGCTACCTATATCCTCAACACCCCCCACAAAATCTGAAAACTCACCATCAATGTCCAAATCACTGTCTAACAGCAAAAAGTCTTCCACATTTTCTGATGTAATATCAGAAGCCCGCACTCGTCCTACACTAACTAATTGATTTGCTACATTACTAGTTGAAGCCATGATTAGCACTGAGGAAACTATTTCAACTGTCTTTTAGCTAAAGAAATTGCTTGGAACTCTGACGCAGTCTAAATTACTATATGAACTGAGCGAAGAAAAAAGTTACGTCAGCTAACATAAACTTCCGTTGTGCAATTAGAGAGATGCTGACGGAGTTTGCTTTCCAGCGTGTATAATGCAATATAAACAGTTATTATTACGTGTTAGCATAAACTGAAACCTATAAACCTTGAACCCAACACTTCGTTTATTCAGCTAATATACACATATAGTTTGTAAAACAAAAGTACTCAGAATTAGGCACGTTCGACGCAAACAATGCCTTTCTTTACAGTGATACAAATTAATGGAATTTCAACCCTTTATTAATATAGTCTCTATTTTAATGATACCGTAGATGTATAAAGCTTTTAATGGGCTTTAAACCAGTTTTTGTTTCGCTGAAATAACTTAATAAATACGGAAGATAAGAATATTTATTTATGCAGCATTTTTGCAGCATTTAACAATTTAAATGTCTTGTTCTGTTTATTGGGTATCTGTTCCCGGCCGTGCAGGGTTTAAATAGCCATCGGCGAAGCGGTTAATACAATGGATTGCAGATACTTTTGAAAATGTGACGCAACACAGTTTCTAACTAAGAAGGATCACCAATGCACATGTGCAAGCGGACAGATATAATTGAAGTTTACTGCTTCTCATATAGTTGCCAAGATGTACTTCATCTGTAACAATTGTAGCCCACCACTAAAAAAGATCTCCCTATATTTATACAACAATTGTATACTGGTGGATGCAATTACCAACCGCTCTTTTGGAAATTCCTCTCAGTTTTTATTCAGTCATGCAATGGAGAACAACTCACTGTAGTGCAAGAAGCAAAGTTTATATATTCTTGCAGAGAATAACATTTTTAGAAATATCTCTCTATTGGTTTACCTCAATGACAGAGATGCTACTAACACCAAGGAACAAATAGATCTACAATATGTTGTAACAATGAGATAGTTAAACTTAAGTAGGAGCATTTAATGTATATAGCTATTCTGAGACAACTTACACAATTATGCAATTAGTGTAATTTAATGTTGGCTGTATTGCTTTTTTGTTATGAGATGGAGAACTTGGCTGCCCTACATACTTCAGTATGGCTACATGTCCAGTAAGTAAATAATTATCAAGTAAAATGTTTTTCCAACAAGCACTTGTCCAATTAAATTCTAAATACATATTATACCAAAAGAGGTGAAGTCGTACTTTGAAAGAATTTAACACTGACATTGAACTTAGAAAAAAAAAAAAATCTTGCGCCACATGTTACGAAGTCGAACCAAATGAATTACTTGGATATGAAATGAGATTTGGCACAGGGAGCACATAAGATAAAGTTACAGCAAAGACATTACAGATCGGCTGGCCGTTCTCCGGCCCTGACATTTCTTGAGAGGGGGAAGCGCACTGTTGCCAGTTCTTTAGCAGTAATTTCCAGCAGGGGAACATGCATATTTTAAATATTTCATGCATTTGTCATATTATTATAATAGCAATAATAATAGGACTTACAGACAGTAAAAATCGGAATTCACGCATGCAAAACTAGCAAACAAACTTCACCAGCGCAAGCACCAAAAGCAACTGAAGCCATGTGGTCCATACAGTTAAACTGGCAACAAGCTGTTGGCTTTGGAAGCCACGCCTAGCATCAATAATGCTGATTGACACTAGCAAACAGTTTTAATTTCCTAACCAAGACATTGGATGTAGAGACCCCTAGTACTACCAACAGAAGCAGTTAGTGATCGTAAAAGGACGAAAGAAATATTTGAATAGAGTGGCATTGTAATGAGTATCTTGCATGATCATGAAATTGTGAGCTGGATTTCAATGTTTTAAAGCTAATATAGTCTTATATTTTTATTCTAAAGATAACTTTGAGGATATGATTTCAATTACTCATTACTGTATGTTGGTACTATTAACCTTCCCCCTCCACCTCCTGCAATCACAAAAAGTCAGGGCCATACTGTAGGTTTTCTCCATCCTATTGTCAATCACCCTAATAATTACCATTAAGCAACCTCCATAATTAAAATATCAATGGTAATTAAACCAGTCTATGAGCAAGGTGATCAGTGTGTTAGAAGGGAGAACTAGTTTGTTTAGTTATACTAAATTGTACATGGTTTACCATAAATAAATACTTGAAATATTTGAAATATTGGGCTTGACAACATAAGGGTGACCAAGAAACTGCAGAAACCAAAGGTCATGCGTGATGCCCAACGTCAAGCCTCACATGAAAACATCCATGCCATTCAACAGCTTATCAAAGGTGATTGCCAGTGCACTACTGAGCAAATTAGGTCAGAAGTGGGTATCAGCGATAGGAGTGCTAATACCATTTTCCGAAAATGGTGATTGCCAGTGCACTACTGAGCAAATTAGGTCAGAAGTGGGTATCAGCAATAGGAGTGCTAATACCATTTTCAGAAAATGTTTGGGTTTTAATAATAATAGTGCTCGATGGGTTAAGTGAACAACAAAAATAGGTCACATTGCAGATATATGAGAGACTGCTAAATAAATCTATTCTGGCACCAAGGAGAATCTTTGAGGTGCATTGTGCAACATTATTTAAACTTACATTTGGCTCATAAATGAGAAAGCTTACAGCTAATCATGTTTCATCAACTATATGTAAACGTAATCCACAAACTCATGCAGACAATTAACGAACAACAATGCACAAATTTAAGAGGCTAAAGAGGAGTTGTCAGCTATAAGTAATAAAAGGTGTCTAAGGATTAGTATATTCTCTTTAACTCTAGCCTATGCTTGTGCTCTTTGAAACAACCAATATACATTGAAATATTTTGTTTATCCCATTTCTCTGGAACCACTAAGTTTCTAGCCTGCAGACACCTCCATCTCATACGCTGCAACTACTTCTTTTTGGGAGTTAATGACCTCAGTCCATTCTTCACAGAAAGAAATTGCAGGACTTATAAGCATTCTAAATAGCAGTGTGAGCTGATGTAATGTCATGCTATTAAAAGTCCCTTAGTGCTGTCTTGGATACTTGGAAACACCTTTAGTAGGTAAACATTTGCAAACATTTTGCAGTAATGGTTTTCTGATTTTCAAGCACACTTGCAGAGAAGAAGCAACCATTTTCTTTCCCATACTCCTCGACCTTTTCCACTTGAGTACAGATGCCATAACACAAAACATTTCTCTATCATGATTTCGAATCTATGTTGTATACTTTCGTTGTTTTGCATTTGTGAAACATTTAATAACTAGGTAACGTTCAGGAACAACTAACATTGCTACAGAACAGTGTGTCATGTTTTGGTACTGACATTTAGATCAATTATCTAGTTATGGAAGCCAGGGAACAGGTGATTACTGCAATACGGAAGCTTTTATTACAAATAATAATGCTTAACTTCTATTCCCAAAAGTATCCAAAATCCATTACAGTAGGGACGATGGTTCTGTGCCGGTGGAGATTGTGTGCGCACTTGTTTAGAATCAAGTTGCTGAGCCTACAACTCTTGGTCATGCGCAATACTCTGAAATGGCCAGTATCGTGGAGAGGTTCGACCGGGTAACTTCTAACGCTTCGGTGCCATCACGTTAAGATTTTATAGTTTGAGAAATTGTGATTATTAATGGCACTGGTGATCAGCATTTTGAGGTCATATCGGTAGCCTTCCCATTTTGGAGTTGGCGTGCATAAGTGGCGTATTCACTTCCATCCCGTCTTTAGTCCACAGGACCAGATGGGGGGGGGGGGGGCTTTTTATTTTCTTTTGTAATTTACGTCCTCCAACGTCAAGTCATATCGGATGGTGAATGAAATGGGTGGAATGATGCTCAAATGAGCCCAGGGTCCATAGAGCTTAGAGTTATCCAACATTCGTCTTTGAGGATAATGGAAAACCCCGGAAAGAACCTTATCCAAGTAATTCACCCTGACCAAGATTCAAACTCGGGACCTCTTGAACGTGAGGCAGACATGCTACCATCTACGCTACCGAGGTGGGCTTGGAGGGGGGGGGGGCTTGTTAGTCTCTAGGTCTTGCCCTATGGAAAGCCCCACGGAGGTGCCGGGCACCCTTTCGGGACAGCTCGGTAACTCCCTGGTAGAAGGAGGCCAGGGTCCTTGGTCCTACGGGTCCCTGACTAATGGGAGTAGAACCTCTGGTGTTAACATGTCTGTGTATGTGTGTGTGCATTTATATATTTTCTTATTTAGATTAAAATGCCTCCGATTCAAAGCAAACTTGGTGGAAAAACACTTCACAGCCAAACCGCGAAGTTATTAATAATATCAATCTATTCTGAAACGGGAAGCAGTTTCTGGTGATATGCTAATAAAATGCAAGGGAGAATGAGTGCAGTAACAAAAGTATCTGAGAGAAAATTTTGTAAAATAATTAAAGGGGAGAAATGAGGCACAAGTGACCAACTTTGAAACATCTGGAGAGTACATCGTGTACCAGAAACAATCAGTCATTGATGACTTTGATAGGTGTGTAATTTGCCAAACAATTTATAATTTGTATATTCAGGAGAAAACTGTACCCACTGTAAAAATTTGGGACTTCTGAAACATGAAGATTCCATTAACTTTAAAGGGGGAAGCACTAGTTAAAAGACTATCTTATATGGCATAGGTTTCTAGTGAAAGAAAACAAGGAACAACAAGGTCTTGTTATAGTAAAGGTATATGAGAAATAGCAGCGTGTCATATTTATGTGATATAAAAAGGCTTAGTGACAAAGGAAGGTCGGTTATCTATGAAGACGAAACATATCTTCATACGAGAATCAAAAAGGCTTAGTGACAAAGGAAGGTCGATTATCTATGAAGACGAAACATATCTTCATACGAGAATCGGCTAACTCAATTTCATACGCTACAAGCCACAAAGACATCGCCCCAGATTTTTATTTTCCTGTAAATTAAAACATTTGTGAAGGCAAAGATGTGTTGCTTCTCAGTGGATAAGATGAGCAAGTGTTCATATATCTTAAGGTATGCATTTTACTAAAGAGAGTCTGGAAAATATGGCCTTGCTGCATTGTCTATCATGCAAGTGATGTTTGGGCATAGACTCTCGCCAGTGCGCGAAGAAGTAGGTCACCGGCACAGAACTATCGTCGCTACTGTATATCTTTTAACTTCAAGTCATGGGCTGAAGTGAAGAAAATGTATGTAATGCTCCACTTTTGTTATTTTGCTTCCCATACAGTAAATAAAAGACAACTACTCCCTACAGTTAGTTGTAACTTCACTTTTGATGTAAATACTGCAAGTAGGTGCAAGAGGCACAGAATTTTGAAAAGGAAAGCGTGATTTTCTAACATCAGAATTTCTGAGTTTGATTTATTAGTCACTATGTTTATACTCAAACTTCACTTACTTGTTGTTGTATAATTGAAACGTTTTCAAGATCATTCAATCTCATCCTCAGCTGTTTGGTGACTAAATGAACCTTTCTCTTCTTCCACTACTACGGAGCTCCGATCACTCTGCCATCTGGTATTAGGGGCACTAAGTTTTAATACTTCATTTAATGCCAGGTTTTCAAAATTTATAACTTTATCACGGTTTTTTGTTATGAATATTTTTTCCCAAATATCCAATTCTATGGGTGTAGTTAAAGATTTTAACAGTTTAATGTTGTGGCCAATGTTGTGGTTTTCTGTCCAAAAATGGTGTGACACTGTAGATTTTTCTATTTGTTTCAACTTTATGTTTCTCTGGTGTTCTTTTTGCCTGGTTAACAAGTTTCTCTTAGTTGTTCCTATCTAGCTTTTTTCACAGGTTTCACAATTTATCTGACAAATTCCTGATTTCAAATTGTTGGGGATTGAATTTTTTAGTGGTTTATTTAGCAGGTTCCTCAGACTGAATTTGTTTTGGGGTGCTAGTTTTCAGTTTAGTCTTTTCAAGATTCGTTCAAATTTTCTAAAACCCCATGGATGGTAGATGAATTTTCTATATTGTCAATTTGTGTTTTTAAGTGGTGTGAGAGTGGTATTTTTGGATATTATCTTGAGTTTTTCCTTTCTATTCAACATGTTCCTTATGATGGCTGGGTTGAATCCATTTAATACTGTATCTTTTATGTGTTGTTCTTTCAAAAACTCCTTACTTAGTGGGATGTTGTATAGCCAGTGAATTAGACTTCTAAAGGCAGCTAGTTGATGTGAAACTGGGTTGCATTCATTTCTCTTTATGTAATTATCTATGTTTAACCAAAAATTCTACAGACAATCAAAAGGATTAGCTAAACTTAAAACTAGCACCCCAAAACAAATTCAGTCTGAAGAACCTGCTAAATAAACCACTAAAAAATTCAATCCCCAACACTTTGAAATCGGGAATTTATCAGATAAACTGCGAAACCTGTGATAAAAGCTACATAGAAAAAACTAAGAGAAACTTATTAAATTTTAGATGAGTCGTATTTTTTACACATCTGCTTCACTTTCGTACCTATTTTGAGGACATGTTTCGAAAATCATGAAATTGAAGATAGCTCAGAATTACTAAAATACGTACAAAAACATAGTGAACTCGTCATATGGGAGAGGATATACATAGAAAAACATAAAAACCAACTAATGAACTTTGAAATCTCGCTAGAAGAGAATCCCACATTTAAGTTCATCACTAAATCAACAGATGGCAGCAACAACCCCAGAATTACCCACACCGCTGGATCTAGCTTCAGTCGCATAAGAGCCATAGATGCAAACGATGATTTGCGAAACATGTCCTCAAAATAGGTACGAAAGTGAAGCAGATGTGTAAAAAATACGACTCATCTAAAATTTAATAATTTTTCGCTTCACTGTGGTGTTCCAATACAGTTAAATCTCGATATAAGAGAAACTTGTTAACCAGGCAAAAAGAACACCAGAGGAACATAAAGTTGAAACAAACAGAAAAATCTGCAGTGTCACACCATTTTTGGACAGAAAACCACAACATTGGCCACAACATTAAACTGTTAAAATCTTTAAGTACACCCATAGAATTGGATATTTGGGAAAAAAGTATTCATAACCAAAAACCGTGATAAAGTTATAAATTTTGAAATCCTGGCATTAAATGAAGTATTAAAACTTAGTGCCCCTAACACCAGATGGCAAAGGGATCGGAGCACCGTAGTAGTGGAAGAAGAGGAATGTTCATTTAGTCACCAAACAGCTGAGGATGAGATCGAATGATCTTGAAAACGTTTCAATTATACAAGTAAGAGAAGTTTGAGTGTAAACATAGTGACTCATAAATCAAACTCAAAAATGAAGAATACTTCACTGTTAATAATGCTTCTTCTTTCAATATTTATCAGAATTTCTGCTCAATATTGATCAATTCGGGCGGAAAAACATTTACCCTAGGAAAACAGATGGAATTATTCTTAAATAATGCTGGATTTCAAAATGGTCTATCAAGAGATTTTGGAGTTAATCATTAACTGTTAATTTAAATGAACACATTTCTGCTCAAAGTCTCTTTGTTTTCGTTTGAGGAAATGCTGTAAAATGCTAATATGACATCTATTGGTATGTCTATGTGCACCTACTGCTGAACATGGTGGGACAGTTACTGCTGTTCTAACTATCCACAGTTAGCACTCCTCTCAGGTTAGACATAAAAAGCATCTGCTAATTCTCTTTGATAGAGTTATTACTACATCACACCTTCCACAAGAAGTTGCTACTTCACCCATTATTACAATATGAGAAAAAACTCAATCTTTTTAAAATTAAGAACATAAAATAATAAACAAAATGCTAAACAATTTACTTCTTCTAAAATTTGATGCACTTAGTCAGTTTTACAAGTTAATGTTCAACTTATACCAACAGGTTGTTTGCTAACAATATGTTAAAACTAGTAATTATCTGAGTCAACTTTTGTGACAAAAGCTTCAGTTACGCTTACTAAATCTTAAGACACGTTTCAAGAACCATCGCTCTCATCACAGTTTAAACTGCTGATAGACATTACATTGAAATTAAAGTGATATCAATAATTAAGAATAAAGCCAGTCCCAACAAAAATCCTGTTCACATCTTGAAGCAACTCCTTTGGAAACCCATGAACAGAAGCTTTGAATATGCCAAAACTAATGAAAAGTGTTAATATGTAAAATTACAGAATATTAATATTCCACTGATGTTACTCTTACATCTCACATTTTCTCTACAACGCCACTCACAGCTGCTTTCTACAGCCTGTATCCATTTAAAATTCCTTCTCTTGTAGTTTTACCTCTTCTTTCATTAAAAGTGACATTAAAACAGTAACAACTCTACAACAATAGCTTGCTAACATTTGTTAGGGGACACCTCAATAGTTTCATTTATACCCTTGTGTCGAGGGTCCCGTTCACCCCTATTCAACCTTTCTTTTTTGACAAGTTCATATTAAGCATAACCAAGGCCAAATGTAGTTCAGAAACCACAGCAAGAGCTGTAGATCCTCTTATTCCTCTGTCATTTCTGGATGGTTTCTTCTCTTATCCTGAAAAATGAATGTCTGGTGACTCTAAGCTCTATGTACCCTGTACTTATTTGAACATCATTTCATTCATCGTCTGATATGACTCAACGTTGGAGGTTTTCTCTTATACTGAAAGATGAATGTCTGGTAACTCTAAGCTCTATGTACCCTGTACCTATTTGAACATCATTTCATTCATCGTCCGATATGACTCAACGTTGGAGATTTTCTCTTATACTGAAAGATGAATGTCGGGTAACTCTAAGCTCTATGTACCCTGTACCTATTTGAACATCATTTCATTCATCGTCCGATATGACTCAACGTTGGAGGTTTTCTCTTATCCTGAAAGATGAATGTCTGGTAGCTCTAAGCTCTATGTACCCTGTACTCAATAGAACATCATTTCATTCATCGTCCGATATGACTTAACATTGGAAGTATTCTCTTATACTGAAAGATGAATGTCTGGAAGCTCTAAGCTCTATGTACCCTGTACTCATTCGAACATCATTTCATTCATCGTCCGATATGACTTAATGTTGGAAGTTGTCCCTTATACTGAAAGATGAATGTCTGGTAACTAAGCTCTATGTACCCTGTACTTATTTGAACATCATTTCATTCATTGCCCGATATGACTCAAAGTTGGAAGTTTTCCCTTATAAGAAAGATGAATGTGTGGTAACTCTAGGCTCTATGTACCCTGTACTTATTTGAACATCATTTCATTCCTCGTCCGATATGACTTAACGTTGGAAGTTTTCTCTTATACTGAAAGATGAATATCTGGTAACTCTAAGCTCTATGTACCCTGTACTCATTTGAACATCATTTCATTCATCGTCCGATATGACTCAACGCTGGCGGTTTTCTCTTATCCTGAAAGATGAATGTCTGGTAACTCTAAGCTCTATGTACCCTGTACTTATTTGAACATCATTTCATTCATCGTCCAATATGACTTAACGTTGGAGGTCTTCTCTTATCCTGAAAGATGAATGTCAGGTAACTCTAAGCTCTATGTACCCTGTACTTATTTGAACATCATTTCAGTCATCGTCCGATATGACTTAGCGTTGGAGGTTTTCCCTTATCCTGAAAGATGAATGTCTGGTAACTCTAAGCTCTATGTACCCTGTACTTATTTGAACATCATTTCATTCATCGTCCGATATGACTTAACGTTGGAGGTTTTCCCTTATCCTGAAAGATGAATGTCTGGTAACTCTAAGCTCTATGTACCCTGTACTTATTTGAACATCATTTCAGTCATCGTCCGTCTGGAGGTTTTCCCTTATCCTGAAAGATAAATGTCTGGTAACTCTAAGCTCTATGTACCCTGTACTTATTTGAACATCATTTCATACATCGTCCGATATGACTTAACGTTAGAGGTTTTCCCTTATCCTGAAAGGTGAATGTCTGGTAACTCTAAGCTCTATGTACCCTGTGCTTATTTGTACATCATTTAATTCATCTGATATGACTTAACATTGGAAATTAAATGTGTAGTGTTTAACGCCCACTTTTACTACATGTAGCATTGCAGGCAGTGACACTGATGATACATGAGATTAAAACAGAGCCGGTGGAATGTGATGGCAGGGAAACCCGAAGATCCCGCCGCAGCACCATGACGAAGCCTATTGTAATTACCAAATGGGGAATAAATTATTATTATTAATATTATTATTATTATTATTATTATTATTATTATTATTATTATTATATTATTATTATTATTATTATTATTATTGTACACTACAAATATCAGCGGCCTGCCTCCATAGCATAGATGGTGGCGTGTCTGCCTTGCATTCAAGAGGTTCCAAGTTCGAATCTTGGTCAGGGTGAATTACCTGGATAAGACTTTTTCCAGGATTTTCCCTTATCCTTAAAGATTAATGTCAAGTAACTCTTATCTCTACGGACCTCGGGCTCATTTGAACATAATTTCACCCATTCCATTCCGATATGACCTGACTTGGAGGACGTAAATTACAAATAAATATCACTTTGTGGTTGCCTAGGATCAAACCCAAGCTGCCTTGGTGAGAGTCAAGCATCTAACCACTCAGCCACAGAGCAGCCACATTAACATTGGAGGTTTTCCCTTATCCTGAAACATGAATGGCAACTTTAAGCTCTATGTACCCTGTACTCATTTGAACATCATTTATTGTCCGATATGATTTTATGTTGAAAGGTTTTCATTATCCTGAAAAATTAATGCCTGGTAACTCTAAGCTCTGTGAACCCTGGATTCATTTGAATATCATTTTGCCTATCATCCAATACAACTTAAATGTTGGAGGCTTTCCTTTATCCTAATAGATGAATGTCTGGTAACTCTAAGCTCTATGTATTCTGTACTTATTTGCACATCATTTCATTCATCGTCCGATATGATCTTTAACAATGGAAGATGTAAATTAGAAAAAAAGGAAAAAAAACTTAGTAGTGAAGGCCACATATCATACAGGGAGTTAGAGACAAGCTTATGAAAATTTTAACTTGACATAAAGTTTAACTTCAGTTGGTGAAACTGATCCTTACAATAACATTTAACACCACACTCTTACCTGTAGTAATAATCTGCGTGTGAGCGGGAAAAGTGTTTGTCTGCGGTACAGCTGCCTGATGGTGAATTATCTGCACCAGTTGATGGTTACCCTGAAGCATTGCAGCTGACCCAGGGGGCATTACTGGAAATTGTCCTGTGCCAGACAGTGCCAGACCAGCTGTGATTGCCTGTCAATCACATCAATGAGTCAGTGTTTCAATCTACAATAATTTCACTTAACAATTCATAGTCATTGCACTCCTTCAACAGTCACTCTTTTAGGTAAATAAAAAATACTTGTTCCTAAAAGGAAGTCCTACATCTGCTTATATCCAATAAAAAAAGCCAATGCCATTTTTCCAAAATAAGCAATATTTTGTTGATGGCAGAATCACATGAAATATCAGTGATAATGAATTTAAGTAATTTCATTTAAAATCCACTATGCTAAACAACACAACCTTAGAAAACAAAAGTTTCATTAATAAAAATAAGTTTTTGAACTGTGAGGTTAACTGAGGGTTGATTGATGAAGCCTGGAATTTAAGTACCAGTGGATAAGTGGTTTACTGGAAAACAGGAGTCAGTTGGAGAATTTAATGTCTTGCTGGTACCTTACCATGGTAGCATAATGGGTAAGAGTAACTGAGAGATCAGTGGTTCAAATCCTGGATATGAATTTTTCAGTCTGACTCTACCTTTTGGAAACCTTGTTCTATAAATAAATAATAAAAATCTGCAATACCATACCCCGACACCTAATTTCTTAAGCCGGGGTATAAATATTCCAAATCTTTACATTTATTTAACTTTTTATAATTTTACAAAAATAATTCTATAGATAAAATAAAAAACAAAAAAATAAAAATCAATATACGGTAATAATATTACCTTAAAAACAAAACTTATTTTTATCCACATTTTAAAATGTTATCTTTTTTTATATATATATATATATATATATATATATATATATATATATATATATATATATATATATATATATATATAAAACAAGACATATTCATCTACGAGAATATTTAACAAAATAAAACAAAACTACCTAAACTAATATTTTACTGGTATCCAGTAAACAATTAACCGGATAGCCGGTTATTTAAAAACAAGCAAATTCTAAATCTACGTATCTAAAGCCACCGGAATCCTGCAGCAACTTATGTACTGGTAACCAGCACAATCTCTAAATTTCTCCTACTTTAACTAATGCTTCAGCGTATTTTAATTTAACATTAGCATTCTAATATCAAAATACTGCAAATAATAAATAACATATTATATAATTCAAATGAAAAGTTTTATATATAATACATACCATCCATACAATTCAAAATTCATACGAAACAGGTATAAATCCTCAAAAACTCAAAGAATATTATAAATAACCATTATCTTATCTATTAAAATATATGACCACATTGGTAAATATTAAACATCAAAACCCAAAATTTTACAAAAAGATAAACTAAAAAAAAGATGAAAAAAAATCACATATACAATAAAGACTTACATTAAAAAAAATCATCAACCCATATCTCCCTTTATACAAGACATAAATATATATAAAATACTCAAAAAACAAAATATCACTAAATATTAAAATTTACAAAAATTTCAAAATTAATTAAATGATATAATTAAAACAACCAATCCCAACAAACAATTACTTTAAATTTCTTTCAAATATTTAACACAATAATAATAATAATAATAATAATAATAATAATAATAATAATAATAATAATAATGTAATAGCCTTTAAGTATTAATGAAACAACTAAAATTTAGATATGGATATTCACACAAACAAAAAGATAACTTATAAAATCAGAATTAAATTTCAAAATCAATTACTTTCTTCCTCTTCAATACCCACACTATTATTTTCACAAAATATTATTCCAATAATTATCCACCATCACTTGCTCCCTTCTGCTCATTTTATAGTTTGCTAAAAAATTTCCAAAACTTAGCACTCATATAATACGCACACTAATTACCACACTAAGATCACCAAAAACTACTCTCTTCTCTCCACACCAAATCACCAGACAAAATACAATAACTACATCTCCAACTCCACTCCACTGCTACAAATCCACCCCTGGGCTGGTTGGTCGGGATAGCTTCTCCCAATATCGGCTCCGCCATTTTGTAAGTTTACATCGCTTCCAGCCTGGATAACAATGCCAACAAATTCTTCTCTGATTCTTCTTCTCTGGTTTATTCCTCTGCCATGTCTCAATCATCTCCTCTCCATCCTCTTATTTTCCAATAGATATAAAATAATATCTTCTTTGATTGAGAAATAAAACTTCATCTCCTTTCTTGGAAGTGTTGAAAACAGTGTTGTTATGATAATTCATCTGCTTCTTATTGTTCATTATATTATATGATTCATACATTATCAATAATTCTGGTTCGACTTTCTATCCTCTCCGATCTTCTAAGTGCTTTTTCGGGTTGTTTAATGCTTACTACCTCTTCTGTCATTATGACTTTATCTTTTGATAATTCACTAACTTTCATGGCTAAAGTATCAAGATATAAAAAAAGTATAAAGTATAATTCTTTATCTCTCAAGATATAGAATATAGAATATTTGACATCCACTTAAGCGGCTTCTTTCTTCATCTAATTGATGTATATATTTATTACATTCAAAAAGTGCATGTTCTGGAGAATCCATTACGTTGCAATTTTTACAAACATCACTGATACGTTTCTTAATTTTCAACCAATAGGTTCCATATGGGCCATGTCCTGTCAAATAATGAAAGGTTCCTTTCATGGGTTTTATAAAAGTTAAATGCAACCTTTCCTTAATATCGGGAAACAATTCAAACGTACGTCTACCCACAGTTATTTCATTCCATTCTTGCTGCCAATCTCATATAATTTTCTTCTTAATATCTTGCACTGTTCTACATCTTTCTCCCAAAATATCTTGTACTTTATCCAAATTATTTCTTTTTAGCCAAAATGTTGCTCCCCTTAATTTGATTAAGAAATCAATCGGCCATATTCCAGTGGTTACTAATAAGGCCATTGTTGGTGTTGTACAACTCCTGTATGCCTCAATACAATTTTTCGTTGTGAGCCTCGAATCAATTTCCTCATTCTAACATTATTCATCCTGTGGACCCAAACCGCCACTCCATAAGTAATTAACCAGGCAAAAATTGAATAATGATAGGTAATTATGGTTCTTAATGGGATTTTAAATTTTATCTGTAATATCCTTGTTAATTTTAGCATAACGTTTTCTGATTTCTTCCTTATATAATCCAAATGTTTTCTAAAATTTAATTTTTCATCTAAAACAAGGCCTAGATATTTAACTTCTGAATTGCGTTTAATATTTCCATCATTTATCTTAATTATGGGATCTCTTTTTAAATTTCCTTTTAATAACATATAGCCCGACTTCTGTGAAGCAATACATAATTTGGATTTTAGACACCATTGTTCTAATATATGGACTAACCTTGTTCTACATACAGTTAGCATTGAAGAATAATTAATTTCCATTAATTAACCTAATATGAAGCCTGGGACCTAAGTACTTTACAACATAGTAAGTTGCCACAAAAGGTATCTCATTGTATATGAGATCTCCTAGTGACTGACAGGGAAAATAAGAGTCAGTTGGAGAATTTAATGTCATGCTGGCAAGTTGCCATGATAGCTCAGTGGTTAAGAGGTACCGGATGGAGACTGGGAGATTTGTGGATAAAATCCTAGCTATGTCTGAATGTATCCTTCGAAAACTAGACAGTAAATTTACTTTGTTGGAAGTATGCCATAGTTAAAAACTTTGATAAAAGGTAGAGCAGTGGGGATAGATAGGATTCCAGGAGACTTTTATCGCAATAATTTTATTTTTACATGAAAGCCTGTACCTTAATCTACTTTTCTGCATAATTTCCGTGAATATTGAGGCACTTGTCATATCGTGGCACCAGTTTTTGAATACCCTCCTCATAAAATTCAGCCGCCTGACGTGTTAACCACTGTATCACAACTATTTTGACTTCGTTATCGTCTTGAAGACGCTGGCTGTATGGAGGATGATCTAGAGTTTCCCATTGAAAAGATTTGATGAGCTCTTTGATCCAATTAGCCACATGTGGACGGGCATTGTCATGCAGCAAAACGATAGCCTTACTCAACTTGCCACGTCTTTTGTTCTAGATTGCACTGCACAGATTGTTCAATGTCTCACAATAAGACGCTGCATTAATTGTCTCATTACGAGGCAGAAACTCCACTAGCAATACTCCTTTTCTGTCCCAAAAAACTGTGCACATGATTTTCCGGGCAGAAATTGTTTGCTTAAACTTCACTTTTGTGGGTGATGATGAATGTCGCCATTCCATGGATTGTTGTTTCGATTCTGGTGTGAAGTAGGCCATCCATGTTTCGTCACCAGTAACAATTTGATCTAAAAAATCTAAAAAATCTTCACCTTCATTGTGGTACCGCTCAAGGAAAGTCAATGCACTGCCTTGCAAATTCGTCAACATTTTCGGAACCCAACGTGAACACAATTTCCGGTA
The DNA here is from genome assembly GCA_030765055.1 of Mantis religiosa. NCBI lineage: Eukaryota > Metazoa > Arthropoda > Insecta > Mantodea > Mantidae > Mantis > Mantis religiosa. The sequence continues at coordinate 146,997,788 of CM060958.1, read as the reverse complement.
CTTCAAGTTCTCAGCCACAATGCGATACAAAACACTACGAGAATATTGAGGAAAATAGTCGCACAATGATGAAATTGTAAAGCGTCTATTTTCTCTCACCTTTTCGTCCATTTTCTGCAACAAATCTTCCGTAACGTCCGAAGGACGCCCACTCCGTTCTTCATCATGCACATTTGTGCGGCCATCTTTAAATGCTCTCACCCATTTCCTTACCATTCCATCACTCATAATGTTTTGTCCGTAAACTTCACAGATCTCACGATGAATATCGATCGGTTTTACGCCTTTAGCACTAAGAAATCATATAACAGCCCGTACTCCACAATTGGCGGGACTCATGATTGTCGGAGGCATCTTAAACACTTAGTAACCAACGTATACAATGAAGAATCAGACTGTAATGGCGTCAGTGCGCAGACAAGAGATGTAGGTAACCAGCGCGCATGCACGGAACGCCGACCGTAGCACTGTGGCAGTGGAATCACAAAACGGTACTGACTTAAAAAACATGCCTCGTACTATAAAACCAGCACAAAAGAATGGGAAGGGGGGGGGGAACTGACCACATAACTATGAATTTACTAAGAAATATACTTATAGCAAGCAAACCTTTCATATGAAATACACGTATTTGTTCACTTCAGTACATAAGAAAACTATGTGTTGTAACGTGACATTCTCCATGCTTGTACACTTATTGCTCTATCTAATTCAAGATAAACATTATCTTATTATAGTTACAAGGGAATATAGTAGACTAAGTGATAGTCAAATGTTTTAGTCGTTATGTGATGTATACATGACTTTCTCTACTCTTGTACAAACACTTATTGCCCTTAAATTTAAAGGGAGTTGATTAATGACACTAAACAACACTTACTTTTAAATGTTGCCGGAACATATTTCAAAGAAATGAAAATGTTTCAGAGACTTTGCCTCCATCCTCAACCGGCCATCGAATGGTTAAATTTAACTTATTGCTCTATCTACTTCAAGATAAACATTATCTTATTGTAGTTACAAGGGAATACAGTAGACTAAGTGATAGTCAAATGATTTGGTCGTTATGTGATGTATACATGACTTTCTCTACTCTTGTACAAAAACTTATTGCTCTATCTACTCCAAGATAAAACATTATCTTATTGTAGTTACAAGGGAATACAGTAGACTAAGTGATAGTCAAATGATTTGGTCGTTATGTGATGTATACATGACTATCTCTACTCTTATACAAACACTTATCGCTCTTCCGATATGTAAGGACTATGATACAATGAAGCACAAAAGTAATATAATTTTGAGTCGAACTAATACTAATGCTTTACTTATTGCTAGTATTTACCTAGAATGCATTTCGTTGGATCTTCCTAAAATCATCAGCTATGTGTTCCAGGTAAATACTAGCAATAAGTGGAGCATTGAGTATTAATCTCAGAAACTATTTGTAGTTGAAATATGGGCTGAATCTTTCCTGGCGGCGTATATGTTCTAGACGTTCTCGGGCTTCGAGCCAGGTAAGCAGATGTTGAGACATCGATGAACCCGATGTCAAGAGGGCCCTCGCAAAAGCCAAAAGAGCCGGAACACACATTTGTAGCTCCACTGAAAAGCCAACTGCTATAGCCTGCATCCCATATACCGGCAATCTGTCTGGAAAAATCGGCAGAATACTGGCAAGACACAACATAAAAACTATTCACAAACCGCCTGCAAAAATCAGACACTTTATGAGACCGGTCAAAGACAAATTACAACTAAATGTTCCGGGGGTGTACCGCATTCCATGTGAATGTGGAGTGCCGTACATCGGACAAACCGGCAGGACCATAGCTACCAGGATCAAAGAACACGATAGAAGCATCAGACTGATGCAACCTGAAAAGTCTGGGCTGGCGGAACATTGCTTCCAGCAAGACCATAGGGCTAGCATCGGTCTCACCACTATTTTGGCAAAATGCAGTGGCTACTGGGACTGCAGAGTTAAGGAGGCATTGGCTATCTCGGCAGAGGGGGTCACTCTTAACCAAGATGCTGGGCTACAATTTAGTGCAGCATGGAATCCTGCATTAAAACTCGAAAAAGAGAGACTCAGGAAACACAGATCTGGCTTACTGAGCAGCAACCAGAGCAGCAGTGTTTTCTGAGAGGTTGTCATATTCACCAACGCGGGCCTGCTCGCTGATTGGTCCGCGTCATTTTCTTGGCGACCAGTATATATATATGGGTCACCCCAGCCCTAAGTCATTCAACATCCTGAAGATGGGAGAGATGTACACTCCCGAAACGTCGATGTCTCAACATCTGCTTACCTGGCTCGAAGCCCGAGAACGTCTAGAACATACTTGTAGTTGGTTTATTAATACTCGTCACTTACTTGTTTATATTAATGAGAGACTAGTTTCAAAGGCATTTGCCTCCATTTTCAGTCTCTTTCCAACTGGCATCTGTTGTTGTCTGCTCTCACTCTGGTGGTGGAACTATGAACTTCTTTGTCAAAGTATCTACTGGTGGGATTTCAAAGTTCATTACGCGATCCTTATTTTTCCATATGAATATGTTCTCCCATGTTGTCAATTTATTTTGGTTTATCACTCCTTTCAATAATTTTGGATTTGGATCAATGTCATGATTTTCATTCCAAAAATGAAATGCTACTGCTGACTTATCTTCTTGTTTCAATCTGGTGTTTCTAAAGTGCTCTTTGACTCTGTGGTTTTTAGATTTCTTTTAGTGTGACCTATGTAGCAAAAGAAATCTAAAAACCAGAGTCAGAGAGCACTTTAGAAACATCAGATTGAAACAAGAAGATAAGTCAGCAGTAGCATTTCATTTTTGGAATGAAAATCATGCCATTGATCCAAATCCAAAATTATTAAAAGGAGTGATAAACCAAAATAAACTGCCAACATGGGAGAACATATTCATATGGAAAAATAAGGATCGCGTAATGAACTTTGAAATCCCACCAGTAGATAATTTGACAAAGAAATTCATAGTTTCACCACCAGAGAGAGAGCAGACAACAACAGATGCCAGTTGGAAAGAGATTGAAAATGGAGGCAAATGCCTTTGAAACTAGTCTATCATTAATATAAACAAGTGACGAGTATTAATAAACCAACTACAAATAGTTTCTGAGATTAATTTTGACGTCACTGTTCCTAAATTTCTCCAAACACATATAACTAATAGGCTATTGAGTATTAGTTCGACTCAAAATGATATTACTTATTGCTCTATCAACTTCAAGATAAACTTTATCTTATTGTAGTTACAAGGGAATACAGTGATAGTCATGGTTGGTACATGATACTGAAATTCCATTCTCTTTGTATGACCAGGAGAAATATCAAATAAGCTCCTATTGGACAAGAGTAGGATTGATGGAAATTTCAGACAAATAACAAGGAATATATCTGACATACACATGCAATTATTGGATTCTGGAGACCTTAAAATGTGCATTTCCAGTGAAATATCAGCATCATATTTTTGGGTGGACTCCAATACTTTCTCTACATACTGTTGCGGAGATGCGCATAAAAGGTTCAGCCCAGAAAGATAATGGACGGATAGTGTATCACGGAGATAAAGAGCCTGCAGATAAAGATAGCGCAGAGATAAAAGGCTTGCCGGGACTGATAAAGTTAAGAGTCTGGAACGTTTGGGTTTCGTCTACTGACAGAACATTCAATTTCTTGTTTGTTATAGAATATTCCAGAAATATCTAGTGATATCAGTAGAGGTATACATAACAGGTGACACGCCAGCAGAGGGTAGAAAACAGTAGTCGTAAACAGGAGTTTTAACAAGAGTGTTGTAAACAGGGAAGTTGAGTAAGCGCTTTGTTGTGGTCAGCGACCTTGGTAGATTGTAATTGTGTATGTGATGTAATTTTGCTACTATAAGGATCGAACAGAGTGTATTTCTACGGAAATAAAGAACATTTTGAATTTCTGCAACTTGGACTTTTAATTCTACGAATCCACAAAGTCACAATACACTATACATAGTACATAAAATAAAGATAAAATGTTGCCATTTAAAATGTTTGCTGATATCACAGCTGTACAAAATATTACTTCTGTTTTGTAAAATATTGCTACAAAGAAGAATAGGTCAGTCAAATCTGTAACAAACAAGAGAGAATTTGCATGGGCAAGGACAGAGGTAACATTAAGGGAATAAGCAAAAAGGTATAAAGTATAGAAATGCATTGCGTGTGGAACAAAGGAGAATATACAACATTGTAAGGAAGTAAAAGAATAGAGAGATGAGACAATGGACAATATGAATAGGAAAATCACAGCAATAAAAATGTTAAGAAATAAAGAGAAGTTAGATACTCTAGGAGAAATGAACAACGAAGACAAGATAGGAGAGAGCAACTGGAATAACAGGATATAAAGATGTTCAAGGCCAGAGTCCAAAGATATATGATTTGTTTTTTTACAACAAAGGCAAAATATTAAATTTGATGTATACCTGGTGTATTACTGTAGGAGGTTGTGGGGTTGTGGAGCGTATAACAGGACTCGCTGCTGTTCTTGTCTGAGGCGAGGGTGAAGGAGCTGGAGTGAGGGCCCCGCCAGGCGTCTGTTGCTGAGGGGACCTAGTAGGCTGTGATCCACCATTGTTTAGATGCTGCATCAAGTGCTGCGAGTATGGAGATTGCACTGGGGAGGGATTGCTGCTACTTGATGACTGAGTCTGTGATTGCTGAGGGCGTTGCTGTTGCTGAGTTGGCATCACCACAACTGAAGACTGCTGCTGCTGTTGTTGTTGTTGTTGCTGTTGCTGCTGCTGTATGCTAAAGGCATCCTGCATGCAAAATATTACCATTACAACAAACTGTTCAAATCAAGTACTGTCTTTACATTTATTCAGCCTTAACCGTCAGTTAAGGGACAGAATCATCAAGGAAGCCATTCCAAATAAATTACACCCACACAATTACAATAGAGTGAGGGCTTCAGCTAAGCCATGCATGGAAACACCTGCAATTACAGCAACTCTAGTCACCCCTACAGAATACGGACTCTCGAGAGAACACGATAGCAGATAGCAAACATAGCGCGAATCAACCGGCCCAATCACAAATCATTGCCTGCTCACTAGCCAGGGCAGCGCAAGCCCCACCTACCAAATAATTGTATATATAAGAGAGAAGCGTTCAGTCTTTTCATTCAGATCCTGAAGAAGGCCATGGAGTATAGACTGGCTGAAAGCTCGACATTCATAAACCTGACACAGCTGATCATCCGCAAAGCATTTTGAACAACATTCAATGATGAATTTTATATGTAATTTATTAGTGCTTTAACAGGAATAATTTCATTCATTCAAAGTATGCATAATTGTAGCAAACAATATTATCTCTTACACAACTTCTACTACAAAGATAAATAATGTGTTATCAGCAATATTATGCAGAAAACAAACTTGTAAAGCAAAGTACACTACTTTCTAAGATCAATTTTATATTAAATTTAAACCAACTACAAATAGTTTCTGAGATTAAACCTAAACTTTGTTCTATAGACAGCTAGTGTGAAAGACCGATTAGTTTCCAATTCTATCTGAATTTGCTTTTGCAATGCGATAAGTAATCTCAACTGACTAAAGATCAATATAATCAATATAATTTGTATGCAAACATTAAACAATTGTTTATACTGTAACTTCACTTTCTAAACCAGAAGGTAGGTTAGTCAATGGAAAGCCTAAACCCATGGCTCCTCCTTTTACTATTTGCATACATTTCCAATGTCACTGCTTCATGCATTTAGTTCTTAAAAGTATAATGGGTTGGTTAAACACAACTTGACAATGCAAGAGAACAACAAAGTAATATGATACACTGAAATGTACAAGTAAGAATAATGGGCAGAGGAAAACCTTGTTCAGTTGTTACTTTACCAAAGCATAGACCTTCTTGACTGGGGCCATTTGTAGCATTAGATTTCTGGACACAATATAAAGTATATGAGTAGTGCAGAGTGCTTTGGAAAATTATGTAACAGAAGCATTTCTCCAATTACGTAAACTTTGGATAGACATGTAGAAAAAATTTTTGGCAGGAAGTTACCAGGCATTGCTTAAATTAACACTTAGGACTAACACAAAGAACACGGTATAACTCTAACCCTAGTTAACAAGCACTACTTAAGTAACATGCTCGGAACCAAACATAAAGAACATGATAGAACCTAGAGTAATGACTGTACAGGAATGAACATATGGCAAGGCTGTGTGTGACTGGTCTATTGCTAACTACAACATTGTACAATTAAACATGTGGACTGGCTCACTTTTTTAAACCAAAAGGCTAATTCTTTGCATACTTAAATGTTTATCTTGAAAAATAAGAACTGCATGAAGAATTTTCAAGTACTGCCAATTGATTACGTCAATAAATTTGTTGAATGTTCAGTGGTTGGCAATTAAATAAAAAACAATCTGTCACCTAAAGGCAATACAGATAACAGTTTAAGTACTAGAGAACTAGAACCTTCTGAATATTTTGACATCACAAATGTTCTGAAAAGTCCCTAGGACTATGTAAGTGCTCTCATAGTTATGTCAGTACGTATGGTACAGTTAGCCACTGTTTAGGTGTGAGAAAGTCTAGCGAGTGAATTAGCATGTGTGGCCAGAAGTGCTACTACTGCAGAACTAAGGATGTCTCGCATTCAGCTGCCAAGCAAGTGAACCATCCAGAAGAAGTTGTCATGACTGGTATGTTTTGTTATGCCGCTATATCAACACAAAGAAAGTTAAGTGAACATTGCTCAAGAGACTGAAGTGACTGTGAACAATGGATCTAGTTTACATTATTCAAGTGACAAGAGTGAGCTAAGTTAACCATCAGCAAAAATTAAACAAGATTAAGTGAAAGTAAAAATTATGTGAAACAGCAGCTTGATCAATTGGAGAAAGTCACAATATGTACACTTAAAATACAGCCATTCAATAAATGCACATGTGTGTTATCTCAATATTACCTTATAATTAGTATTGGACTGAGATGAAGAAAGGACGAAGCTTGATCCCGGACCAGCGGGCTGAGAACTGGCTGTTACATAATGCTGGGCTGTATAGTTGCTGGAACTGCTAGACTGTTGTGGTGACTGCAGCTGTGTATGATATGGACTGGGTGCAGGTGAAGGGGGATGATGTGAAGGGACGGATGCTGGTGACCTCAGGGGCAATGGACTAGGCGAGGGCGTGGGAGGAGCATGTGGGGCAGGTGAACGTGTTGGCACAGAAAATGGAGAATCGGGACTGGCTACTGCTGCAGCACTGGCAGGTGCAAACACTGCTGTCCCTGAAGGTCCAACTAACACACCTCCCTGGTTGCTACCTGTAAGCAAAACATCACATTTCATAAATACTGTGGCACAAATAATAAATAGCTACAAGGGCAACACTGAAATGTTTTAGAAAATCAAACAAGGATTAGTTTTTAAAAAAATGTAAATGATTTTATGTCTGCCCCAAAATATTCCCCTTTAAAGCAGTGGTGCTACTCTTCCAGGTAAGTGATTCCATTTACATTTTAGCTTTAATTTTTGGAAACAAAAATAAATCACAGGTTGCTAAGTCAGGACTGTCCATATATTGATCTTTAAGCAACTATTACAAAACTTTGTGATAACAGGTATTTGTTAAATTTATTGGGAGTCGATTAATGACACTAAACAACACTTACTTTTAAATTTTCCCGGAACTAGTTTCAGAGGCCTTCCCTCTATCTTCAGCCGGACATCGACTGGTTCTCCTTGGTGTAGCTGGCAATATTTTATCATCAGTCTCCTCTGGTGGCAGTTCGAGGAACTTGCTGAACAAATCTTTCTGGGGGATGTCGAAATTGAATACTTTGTTTCTATTTTTTGAAATAAAGATTTGTTCCCATGTGGACAGTTCTTGTTTTCCTGTTGTATGTTTTAGTAATTTTGGTTCTGGATTTATTTTGTGTTTTTTTTCCCCCAAAAATGCGTGGCAACTGCTGATTTTTCTAATTGTTTGTATTTTATGTTCCTAAAGTGTTCCTTTGCTCTTGTTTCTAAATTTATATTGGAAAAACCAAAAGAAATTTAGAAACAAGAGCAAAGGAACACTTTAGGAACATAAAATACAAACAGTTAGAAAAATCAGCAGTTGCCACGCATTTTTGGGAAAAAAAGAAACACAAAATAAATCCAGAACCAAAATTACTAAAACATACAACAGGAAAACAAGAACTGTCCACATGGGAACAAATCTTTATTTCAAAAAATAGGAACAAAGTATTCAATTTCGACATCCCCCAGAAAGATTTGTTCAGCAAGTTCCTCGAACTGCCACCAGAGGAGACTGATGACAAAATATTGCTAGCTACACCAAGGAGAACCAGTCGATGTCCGGCCTAAGATAGAGGGAAGGCCTCTGAAACTAGTTCCGGGAAAATTTAAAAGTAAGTGTTGTTTAATGTCATTAATTGACTCCCAATAAATTTAATTTACACAACAACACTGTTTTCAACACTTCCATGAAAGGATTTACAGGTATTTGTGTACCAATCACTAGTAACGGTACATCTATCTTAGCAATATGGCTCAATTTTTAAGTGCTGCCTTAGTCTTTGTTTTAGAGATTTTCTACACCAATAAATGTGTTGTTATTAATAACAAAGCTTTCTCATGCTTAGCTGCGGATATAAAATGTTTTGGATTTGTCTTATACCAATGTCTAATGTTGCCTGAATAAATTCATAAGATATCTATTCATCTCCAAGCACTGCCAGAACAGTAACAATATTCTCATCATTATCTAACAGTACTTCTTGGGCATCTATCACTAAGAAATAACCAACCTCTTTTGAATTTGCTGTATGAATTCTCTACTGTTCACTTAGGCTTCTTCACCAAATGCATTTCTAAACTAATATTTACAATGTTTAGGCATTAATGACAATTTAAAATCCTAAAAAGTCATAGCTTGAAAAAGTTCTCTCTCTCTTTTTAAGTCATATCGGACAATGAATGAAATGGGTGAAATGATGCTCAAATGGACCCAGGGTCCATGGAGCTTAGAGTTACCTGACATTAGTCTTTCAGGATAATGAAAAATCCTGGAAAAAACCTTATCCAGGTAACTCACCCTGACCGAGATTCGAACTCGGGACCTCTTGAACATGAGGCAGACATGCTATCATCTACGCTACCGAGGCGGGCAAAAGTTCTCGTCAAATTTATTTTTCAATTAATGCAAATTCTTTAAATGATAACAAACTATAAAAAACTCAAACTTAACACAATCAACTCACAAAACATTAAAAATCAGCTGTCAAATATCAACAAATTTTATTTATTTTAAGAAACATGCCATTTTAATAATACTAAGTGTAACCCTCATTAAACTAACAGACAAATATCATTTTGAGTACCTTGTGCTGCAGCTGCTCCAGCAGGAATGAAGAGATTGCTTGCACTTGGTGCCATCGACACGGATGGCTGTGAGGAGTTAGGTGTTGCTGCAAGAATAGCGCCACCAGTATGGTTGATGGCAATACTGGGCAGCCCTGTGGCAGTGGTGCATATTGGAGCAGAAGCTGAGGAGGCAGGCGTATAGATGAAGCTAGTTGGTGGCTGCGATGTTGTCTGCTGAAATGGTGTCAGCACAAAATGGTGAGTGGTAACACAAGGCGATGAAGATGTGACCACAGTTCCTGATGCTGATGAACCTACCTGCAATGCAAAGCAAGTCCAAAATTTAAATTCCCATAACAGCAGAGTGCTGCCAAAAAATATAGTAGAACCCTGTTTTAACAAGCCTGCTGTTAACAAAATTCCATTTTTAATGAAAATTTGTGGAAGCCCCAATAAAAGTTCCGTAAGTGTAATGTTATGCTTATTGCAAATTCCACATTAAAAAAAAAGCCCAATTTTAGTGAAAACACTTTTATCAGATTTGGGTTACACAGCTTCTTCAATGTAGCTAGTGCATTAAGACTTTCAAAATGCAGTTAATACTACCTCTGCTATTACACAATATTACACCTTTTGGGATGCTTTCAAATTCATAAGCCTTGTGTTGAGCTTTAGTTCACATTACAAAAATTGCAAAAGCTAGCAGCTCTGCAATCATGTTATCAAACCTGTTAACTTGCATATCTCTAACTTCCTAGTTCTGTTAGATTTCCATTCCATTTTAAAGTTCAGTGGGTGGGATGTTAGTGCCTCTTCGTGACAGTGATTATATTTCTTATTTGACTGCTAAACGGAAGAAGCTTACCATATACAACAAGATTAAATAGTTCAAGACATGGCCAAAAAAGACATTTGTTTTAAATTAGCAAAGAAATATGATTTGGCTTTTTCCACTGTATGGGGTACTTAGTAAACAGTTGGCATTTCAGCAGCAGAAGTACCATGCAGATCCATCGCCAGAGAGAGCGGAGAGGAGACAACAACAGACAGTTGGAAAGAGGTTGATAATGGAGGCAATGGCTTCCAAAACTAGTCCCTCAAAAACAAAAAAATGCAAATGATGAAGTATCAAAAAACCAACCACAAATGTTTTCAAGTATAACCAGTCCTTCGATTTCATCAGCATGTAGAAAAAGACAAATGGAAATGCAACAAATAACCTCTGACTACATGCCAACTTACATCAGATGGTGTATATGTGGTAGGCTGTTTACTTTTCACAAAGAGCATAGGTACATCAGGCAAAAAATTTTAAAAAATGATCTTTTTGTTCCCAATGCTGTCAATTGCCAGTTTAATAAGCATCGCCAGTGTGCTGGAATTTTGTCCTGCAGGAGCATCTTTAAAAACCATTGATAATGATAATATGTGTATAAGGGCACTCAACTGCAGCGGTCATCAGCGCCCTTACAAAAAACTAATTCATGGCAATAGCCAGATATAAATTATTCAAAATTTAAAAAACAAGATCAAAACAAAATGACAATAAAATAAATAAGCCCAAATGGATAAAAAAAAACATTAAAACTATAAGTACCAAATAAATACCAAAATGCATAAAAATTACTGCTTTCAATATCAACTTGCCAGGACAAAAGCTACCTGCCCAGTGGTGGTCAAACTTACTTGTTTCTTTTCTTTGGGGCAGGGCTAGGGCTTTCAGCAGGTTTTTCCTGCCTTTTCCTCACTGTCGTTTGGGTAGTGAGAACAGGATCCACCCACTCCACATCGTCAATGGAAGAGGACGGCTTACGCACTGGTGACTTCGAAACCAGTCTCTCGACAGGATCGGAAACTGCGACTGGCGAAGATAAAAGTCGGCGTCCTCTCCAGATGAATCCTCAGATGTTGTGGACGAAGATGTTCGCGGACTTTTGTGCTGGCTAGCTCTCCTTTCACTGGTTTTACTATTTACCTTGAGGAAGTCCGTTCTGTCATAAGATGTCTTAAATTTCCTTGGCGATACATTATATATTACCGGTTCACTTGTTCTTGAAGTAGAAGCTTTCGTCAGTGACTTAGCTAAAACCTGCTTCTTAGGACTGGACTTGGTCGGCGCGCTCACTGCTGTTCGTGCTGGTGTTTGTTGCTTTGGCTGTGATCTTGGTGTAATTAATCTTTCGGATACTAATTCCATGTTTATTTCGCAGGTTTGTGTTGCGATTTCACGTCTAGGTACCAGCTTAGCTGCAACTGCGCTATAAGTAGCGGTCCTAGGTACAGAAGGCTGGCGAATACGCAAGAGTTTCCGGGCTTCCACGAAGGACACCCTCTCTCTTACCCGGATCTCTTGGATCGCCTTCTCCTCCATAAAACGGAGACATTCTCTGGAGTTTGTTGAGTATTTACCACTGCAGTTAACACACTTTGAGGGTGAAGTGCATGCATTGTCATGCTTGACTTCCCCGCAGTCAACGCAAGTGGCAACTCCATTACATGAATCACCTGTGCGCTGGCATTTATAACACCTCAGTGGATTAGGTATATACTGCCTCACTTCAATAGCTTCATACCCTGCCTTAATCCTTTTCGGGAGTTCTACCCGATCAAAGGTAAGAAACAGGGTACGAGTGGGCACTAGTTCACCTCGTTCTTTGCGGTGAACTCGATATACACTTGTCACACCTTGTTCCGCAGAGTTTTCCTGAATCTCCTCATTGGACATACCATCCAATGCGCTGGTGATCACAACACCACGCGATGAGTTCAAAGTCCTATGCAATTCAACGCGCAGTGGATAGCTCGCAAGCATATTGGCTTTCAAGATTTTAGCAGCCTGTGTCAAAGAAACTGCTTCGACCAAGAGCGTGCCATTGCGAGATCTAGTACATGCCTTCACAGAACCAGCAATACTATCTAATCTCAGTTTCATATAACCTTGCCCGGCTGAAATGTATCACTCCGCGTTCAACAACCCTCCCCCTCGCCCTAATTGGCTAATGCTTTCGCGTCATACGCATTAGGCGGTGCCTTCCCGTCACATTTCGTAATAATTGCCGGGAAGATAAATAAAATCATACAAAAATCATACAAATAAGGATATGAAGGCATGCAAAAATACAAGTTTATAATGAACTGAGCAAATTGAAACAGAATGGCTGAGCAATGAAACTGAAAGAGTTTATAATGAAAGGCCTTCGGCCTTTTCCACTGGGATTTTTTAAACCAGCACACATACCTTTCAAAAATGCTTGTCTTTCAGTCTTAAAAGTCGTGTCACACCATACTTTACTTTTCGTGTGTTCTTCGTGTATATTTAGTGATTTGTATCTCGGTGCAGTGTGGTTGTCAAATAGCGTCTTCGCCACACAGCAATATCACCTCTGTCTTTTAGCACATTTTTCTTGCCTCTTTTTTCATTCACAAATCCCAGCTGTATAAGCAATCTGCTGAAATTTGGTAAATCTGCATCCTCATTTACAGCAGACGAAATGTTACTTATGTTAGGGAGTTCGTTTCTAAAGAAAAAACTACACACATGAAGACGCACAACACTTTTCACGTATTTTCTCCGAGCACGCACTTTTGTTTATTCCTGCTTTTGCTTGGAGTGGTAAGTTTTCCTGTTTCCTCAATTTCATGTCGCGATGTTCCTACGGATCTAACAGTCACACCTGTAACTTCAGAGCCCAGCTGTTCGACTTCTCTCACTGACAAAGACGGATTCTTCTCTGTGAGTGCATTAAACACATGCAACACAATTCTTTTTTCGCCTGTTTGTAAATAATTATTCTTGCGATACTTAAGCGAAAAACTGGTGGTAGACTCTGCCATTATAAATATGATACATGCGCAATAAACGATCAATAAAATAATTTAGCTCCCGCACTTTCGAATGGCGATGCATGACTAATCCAGTTCAAAACAAGGTCAGTGATAAAAGTCTTATAAACAAATGTCACCACTACCGCTAAATCACATGCTATCGTGCCATGTGCTTGAGAGCAAAGGAACCTCCTCTTTACTTTGTTTAAGAATTAACATGCATTTCAGATAAATCAACTCTGTTGCGTAATATATTTAATTAAAACAGTTACGAAAATATAAATTTGACAATTCTCTTCCAACATATAATGATATATCACCATGTTAAATAACGAACTAATTTTTACCGCACGACAGTCATTACCACAACAGCAACCAATGAGAGGTGATTAGGTCACGTGACCGTTAAGAGATACTGGGCAAGCTTACGTGAAACAAGGTATAAGCCCTTCTGAATAACGAACGGATTCACGGTACTAAACTTGCGACCTTCCTCAGTTCTATAAATAACTAAATAGCGAGGACCACTACACTCGGCTATTTCCTTTCCACTTTTGCTAATAATTTTGTTAATAGAGGGCTTTACCATAAAAGATGGACTAAGTTTCATCCACCAGTGCTTCCCACCCACCACGGAGCCCAACAAGGGGTCATCCCACTGGGATGACAGGGCTACACAGGGGATACAGCGAGCTCGCCATCCCACTTACCCTGGAGTTCAGTACAATACCTAGTCCTGGCCGATTGATTAGGGGTGGGTTAGTCCCTAACCTCCCGTTTAGGCGAAGCAGAAACCAAAGTAGTGTATTAGAAATGCGCACCCTCCCCGAATTCAGAAGAGCACTGGTACGAGCTCAGATGCGCATCCCTCAACCACCAGGACAAACCTTTCCACCGATACGGGTCTCCACGCACGGCCTACACGTGGGTGGGCCTGTTGACTGTCTCCCTCAACCACGAAGAGGAGCCCACACGAGAGAGACTGTTGGCTCGGGACCCCGGGTGCACCAAACCCGTACCTACCGAAGTAGGCCCCTGGGGAGCTAAAAAACATTGGTATGGCTTGATATGGCTTCAACCACTCAAAGTACAAAATTGAAAGAAGCATAGAGACAGTGAAACACAAAAGTGAATCGAGAAGATATTGACACACTGCTTCACTCACACTGCTTTTTCACAGGACATGTTTCAAGAGCTTTTGCTCTTATCATAAGTTGGAACTCAACTTAAACCACTGCCTAACCAACTGAGCTACCCTCACCAAAATATCATGAAAAGCTGTGGTGAACTGGGCACAACATGTACTTTCAAATTTTTGTCAGCTTTTCAGCTAAGGATCTTTCATTAAATGATGGATTTCAGCAAAAGCCTGCAGCATGTAGTTTATATTGTGTCTTAGGCTCCACATTGATTTCGACAAAAATATCCTTCAGAACAGCAAATAAACTATTTTTTGAGTTTGATTTATGAGTCACTATGTTTACACTCAAACTTCACTTACTTGTATAATTGAAACGTTTTCAAGATCATTCGATCTCATCCTCAGCTGTTTGGTGACTAAATGAACATTCCTCTTCTTCCACTACTACGGAGCTCCGATCACTCTGCCATCTGGTGTTAGGGGCACTAAGTTTAATACTTCATTTACTGCCGGGATTTTAAAATTTATAACTTTATCACGGTTTTTGGTTATGAATATTTTTTCCCAAATATCCAATTCTATGGGTGTATTTAAAGATTTTGTGTGAAACTGCAGATTTTTCTGTTTGTTTCAACTTAATGTTCCTCTGGTGTTCTTTTTGCCTGGTTAACAAGTTTCTCTTAGTTTTTCCTATGTAGCTTTTTTCACAGGTTTCACAATTTATCTGAGAAATTTCTGATTTCAAATTGTTGGGGATTGAATTTTTTAGTGGTTTATTTAGCAGGTCCTCAGACTGAATTTGTTTTGGGGTGCTAGTTTTAAGTTTAGTCTTTTGAAGATTCGTTCAAATTTTCTAAAAGCCCATGGATGGTAGGTGAATTTTCTATATTGCCAATTTGTGTTTTTTAAGTGGTGTGAGAGTGGTATTTTTTGATATTATGAGTTTTTCCTTTCTATTCATCATGTTCCTTATGATGGCTGGGTTGAATCCATTTAATACTGCTATCTATTTCATGTGTTGTTCTTTCAAAAATTCCTCCTTACTCAGTGGGATGTTGTATAGCCTGTGAATTTGACTTCTAAAGGCAGCTAGTTGATGTGAAACTGGGTTGTATTCATTTTTCTTTATGTAATTATCTATGTGTGGGGGCTTCCTGTATATTCCAAAATCTACACCATTAAAGAACACAACACATAAAAGAGATAGCGGTATTAAATGGATTCAACCCAGCCATCATACGGAACATGTTGAATAGAAAGGAAAAATTCAAGATAATATCAAAAAATACCACTCTCACACCACTTAAAAACACAAATTGGCAATACAGAAAATTCACCTACAACCATGGGCTTTTAGAAAAGTTGAACGAATCTTCAAAAGACTAACTTAAAACTAGCACCCCAAAACAAATTCAGTCTGAGGAACCTGCTAAATAAACCACTAAAAAATTCAATCCCCAACAATTTGAAATCAGGAATTTGTCAGATAAATTGTGAAACCTGTGAAAAAAGCTACATAGGAAAAACTAAGAGAAACTTGTTAACCAGGCAAAAAGAACACAAGAGGAACATTAAGTTGAAACAAACAGAAAAATCTGCAGTTTCACACCATTTTTGGACAGAAAACCACAACATTGGCCACAACATTAAACTGTTAAAATCTTTAAGTATACCCATAGAATTGGATATTTGGGAAAAAGTATTCATAACCAAAAACTGTGATAAAGTTATAAATTTTGAAATCCCGGCAGTAAATGAAATATTAAAACTTAGTGCCCCTAACACTAGATGGCAGAGTGATCGGAGCTCCGTAGTAGTGGAAGAAGAGGAATGTTCATTTAGTCACCAAACGGATGAGATCGAATGAACTTGAAAACATTTCAATTATACAAGTGAAGTTTGAGTGTAAACATAGTGACTCATAAATCAAACTCAAAAATGAAGAATACTTCACTGTTAATAATGCTTCTGCTTTTAATATTTATAGCAATAAACTTAATCAACAAAAAACAGAAGAGGGATAGGAAAACATTCGGTGGTAAGAATCTAGCAAAATTGGGCCAGAAGCTCTTTGGAGCATTCTCAGTATAAATGGAAAATCTGATAAAAATATTGTTTAGGCAAAAACAAAATATTGTGAAAATGCTACTACAAAAAAAAAAAAAAAAAACCCATCCCTAGCAGAAGAGGGGGCAAAAAGTGTTTAACTGGACAGAAATGTTAAGATTTTCAGTATACAGTTTCTCAAAGTTTTGGGAAATAAAAATATAAAGTGTGGCATGTAGTACTCACATTTGAGGCTGGATTGCTGTGTGGAGGCAAAGTGAAGGTTACAGCTGTTGCTTGACCTGGATTCTGCTGATGCGATGAGGCAACAGCTCGTCCTTGTCCTATCTGATGGTGCTGCTGCTGTTGCTGCTGGAAATGCTGCAGTTGCTGCAACTGTAAAGTAATCAATGAGTTGTGCTAAGTCAAAGTTATATGTTGCTATGCCTTAAGCTTGGCCAGAGCACTTCCATTATTGATGATACGACATAATTGTTCGACTGTGCAGTTTTCACGGCCAGTATCATTACATACAAAATTACTATCCGGGCTTTGAGCCATGGTCTAGTAGAAATTCTTCTACAAGACATTTCATCCAAAGTATAAAAATTTACAGTGGAAGACAGGATAGCTATATCTGTATACTGAATATGTTCCCCGGGCACTAATAAAGCATATTCTACGACTGCAGATTTTTCTCGTTGTTCCAGACAACCTATCTTCCACTGTCCACTACTATACATGCGTAAGTCACAAAGCCATTGAAATTTTCACACATAAAGATGACTTCAACAGGAAAGAAGAAAGCAGGCTTTTAAATAAAGCATGGCATCCAGCATTAAGAAATACACACAGGAAACCAGATCAGAGACAGATCCAGGATTGTGCACTGTCAGCAATATCAGCCATAAACATTGTAAGCAGCCCCCAACAAAGCCCAGCCCACGCAATAGCTGAGCCAATCATGAAAGAGCAAATCAATCTGGAGTTAGCTCTGCCCATATAGAATGTTTATATAAAGCCTGTGAAACCCAAAGACTTTGTATCAGTTATCACCGAGATCTACAAGAGAAGACTACGGCCATACCACTGAAGATGTTCAACACAGCTTTGAATGAAAGGAGAGCTTACACTGGACCACGGCCCCCATTATTCTTGATAATTATATTATTAATTTTTAGATGAGTCGTATTTACTACACATCTGCTTCACTTTCGTACCTATTCTGAGGACATGTTTCGCAAATCATCGTTTGCATCTTCGGCTCTTATGCGCATAAGAGCCGAAGATGCAAACGATGATTTGCGAAACATGTCCTCAAAATAGGTACGAAAGTGAAGCAGATGTGTAATAAATACGACTCATCTAAAAATTAATAATTATTTCGCTTCACTGTGGTGTTCCAATACAGTTAAATCTCGATATATTGATAATTATAGTTTTTTAAGCACAATACTTGATTTGAGTTTGATTTATGAGTCACTATGTTTACACTCAAACTTCACTTACTTGTTGTTGTATAATTGAAACGTTTTCAAGATCATTCGATCTCATCCTCAGCTGTTTGGTGACTCCAAACAGCTGAGGATGAGTTCGAATGATCTTGAAAACGTTTCAATTATACAAGTGAAGTTTGAGTGTAAACATAGTGACTCATAAATCAAACTCAAATATGAAGAATACTTCACTGTTAATAATACTTCTGCTTTTAATATTTATGACAATACTTGATACTAAAAGTTGTAAAGGCAATAGGTTGACTGAATTACGTTCTTAATAGCAGTTTTCTATGTATAAACACATGCAACCAATTTTGGTTTTGCTCATCATTTTCAAATGTTGTAGCATCATGTTTTAACAATTAACGGAAACTTATGCATTGCTTCCTCAGCAGAGGTTGTGTCAACTTCACTTGGTATACGAATGTAACATACTGTGACTCTGTGGGTTCGTAGATTTAAAAGTCCAATTTGCCGAAATTCTAAATGCTCTTTATTTCCGTACCAATACACTGTTCAATTCTTACGTAACAACATTACCTCACTTACACACAGTCTACCAAAGTCAATGACAATAACAAACAGCTCTTGTTACAAAAACAACACTCTCAGCTGCTTGCCTCACTCTTGTTACACAACTAACTCACTGTTTTACACCTGTCCTGCTGGCGTATCACAATCGCTTATATATCTCATTCATAATTTGAGAGACTTCTTGAGCAAATCAGAAAAACAATCATTCTCTGTCAATCAAGATATCCCTCGAAACTTCCAAACGTGAAATCCTAGCTAAGCCGGCAAGTCCTTTGTGTACGCTAGCCGCGCTGCTTATCAAGCTCTTCATACCGTGAAACATTATCCGCCGTCTCTTATCTATTTGCGCCAAAACTGTTTATGCCTGTTACCACGACAATACTTCATTAAATTTGTTTTACTGTGTGACTTACTAACATTTTACACACTGCTCTGTTATTAGTAGTCCTGTCTACTTCAAAATGAAATATATTTCAAGTGATAAGGGACTTGGACGGATGCAGAATACAGACTAACTTGGAGTTACAGTGCCTATTTGGACAACCAAATATAGTAGTGAAAATTAAACAAGGAAGAATAAGGTGGATTGGCCATGTGCAGAGAATGCCGGAAACCAGTGTAGTTAAGAAGATATTCATAGGAATGCTGGATGGCAGAAGGAGAAGAGGAAGACCCAGGAAAAGGTGGGTAGATGATGTAGAAGATGACTTGAGAAAGTTGGGGGTTAAAGGCTGGAGAAGAAAAGCAGAGGACTGAGTAGAATGGAAGAGAGTGGTTAGGGAGGCCAAGGGCCTATTATCATCATCACTTCAAAACAGTTCCAAACTCCACACGAAGTGTACAGTTGTACGGTACACATGTAAGGTACGGGTGTTTGACCTGTGAAACACAAACTATTGTTTATTATTGACATAGTTTACACAGTTTTCTTATCAGATTCCAAAGCAGCTATTCAGGTTATTTTTTCAACTGACTACCCTAAAAATTAATGAAATTCATAATATAATTAAACATCTCTAATATTTAGATAAACATATAGTTTCCCAATGGATTCCATTGCACTAGGAAATTTCTGGGAATGAGCAAGCAGATATTTTGGCCAAGAAGGATTCCAAAATGGCTCAAACAACAAAACAAAATATCCCCTATGAAACAGTTAAAAGATTAATTAAATAACATTTTTACAACCAATTAAGTAAAATGTCTTACTTCCTCTGAAAAATTTAACTGAAAGAATCTCCAAAATAAAACAATTCCAGATCTACCTAGAAAGTCATCTGTTGCAAAGTTCAGGCCAAGACTGTCTGAGCAGACGTTTGTTCAAGATTGGATTAATGCTGTGCGTTTATGTGGTTAAGATGTCTTAATGTATGTGAAATTCTCAAAAATCATGAACATCTAGTATCTTAACACTGGAAAGCAAGAAGAATGATTTTATTATTAAATTCTGATTGTTAAGACATATACACAAGCAGACGGATGGAAAGAACAAATATTTCCATGCACTGTACTATCTCACATCTTAAGTTCTAATTTGTTTCTGCTGGATTCACAGATTTTGGTCACTGAAGTAGCTAAATGTAATCAGCCATAAGTGGGTCACAAAACCAAACTATAGTTGGTCTCTGGCTTTGGTAACAAATACACCATCAAACGGTTAGAAAAAGTTTATAGCATGGTATGGTAGTGAGTTTATCTGCTGAAACTTCATACTGAATGAAGTATAGTTCTGCCAGTTTCCTCAGTAAATTTTATCCAACTAGCTTTTCCAAAATTCCAAGAGTAGTTTGTTTTTGGTTTGTTATCAGTTTGCTTGTCCTGAAGCATTATGGTTGCAATAACTGCTCTATGATCAGATCCTAAGTTTTTAATGATTTCCCATGTAATCTTAATATTATTAATTTTATACTGCAGATATTAAATAACACATGTGCTTACTTGCTGCTGTGTGAGAACTAATGAACCAGTGCTGGGGTTGATGCCCCCGGAAGGGGCCCCACGTGAGGCCCCAGTGGGGTCCAACAGCCCCTGCTGCAGCGAGTCCACAAGGCTCTCCAGCGTCGTGGTAGTCGTGGTTGCAGTTGCAGTCCGTGATGATGATACTGACACTATCTGCAAAAACATTCAAACAATCCTGTTTCACATTTATTAAAGCTGACAAACACAACAAACATTTTAGCCATGACATTCACAGTTTATGGAACTAAAGATTAAAGAATATTTTTCTGTCATAGTAACAAGAACATACACAACACATATTCAAGTGTGCACAAAACATACTGAAGATTTTAAACAATAGCTTAAATTGTTTAAGTAAATCACTTTTCACATGTCTGTTAATTCAAGGAATGTGATAATATAAAAATTATTTGTGGTTGGTTTATTGACACTCGTCACTTACTTTTTCATATATTTATGAGAGACTAGTTTCAAAGGCCCTGGCCTCCATTTTCAATCTCTTCCCAACTGGCATTTGTTGTTATCTGCTCTCTCTGGTGGTGGAACTATGAACTTTTTTGTCAAATTATCTGCTGGCGGGATTTCAAAGTTCATTACGCGATCCTTATTTTTCCAGATGAATATGTTCTCCCATGTTGTCAATCTATTTTGGTTTATCACTCCTTTTAATAATTTTGGATTTGGATCAATGTCATGGTTTTCATTCCAAAAATGAAATGCTACTGCTGACTTGTCTTCTTGTTTCAATCTGATGTTTCTAAAGTGTTCTTTGACTCTGGTTTTTAAATTTCTTTTTGTTTGACCTATGTAGCATTTTTCACAATTCTTGCAATTTATTTGGTATATTCCAGATTTGTTACCTGAAGGAATTTCATCTTTTGTTTTTGAATTTAGTAATTTTAAAATTGAGTATCTATTAGTAGGTGCCAAGATGATATTTTGTTCCTTGAATATCTTTTTAAATTTATTAAATGTTTTTGGATGATATGTGAATGAACTGAATATGCTGTTGCTTTCTTTTTCTTTAATAAATGTGGTTGCTTCCTTAATGGTTTTCCTTAGTTTAGATTTTCTAATTTTCTTCAACACCAAACTTTTGTTGTATCCGTTTTCTTCTGCTATGTGTATTATTGCTTTTTGTTCCTTGAAATATTCTTCTTTTTCCATGGGTATGTTGACTAGTCTGTGTGTAAGGCTGTTTATTATTGCATGTTTATGTGTAATTGGGTTGTGGCTATTATTTTTTACATAATTTTCTGAATGTGTTGGCTTCCTGTAAATTCCAAATTTTATTTTTGTATCATTCCTGATGATATTTAGATCCAAGAAAGGTAGTTGTCCATTGATTTCCTTTTCTATTGTGAATTTGATAGTCCTTTCTTGCAGATTGAGTAATATGATATGATCATATTCATCTGGAAAAATAAGGATCGCGTAATGAACTTTGAAATCCCGCCAGCAGATAATTTGACAAAAAAGTTCATAGTTCCACCACCAGAGAGAGCAGATAACAACAAATGCCAGTTGGGAAGAGATTGAAAATGGAGGCCAGGGCCTTTGAAACTAGTCTCTCATAAATATATGAAAAAGTAAGTGACGAGTGTCAATAAACCAACCACAAATAATTTTTATATTAATTTTGACGTCACTGTTACTAAATTCCTCCAAACACACATAAAGAATGTGATAATGTTCAACAGCGGAATGCAAGAACCACAGGCATTTCACTTCCTTACACCTTAAATTCCCTCTCTTGTGTATCTCATTAATATAGTAAAAACCTGTGATTATGCTCCCCAGCAACTTTATAATAAGTTACCCCATTTATTACATTTTATCTGTTAAGTCACTCAATGTTCCATATCATACTACAAT
The DNA here is from genome assembly GCA_030765055.1 of Mantis religiosa. Classification (NCBI taxonomy): domain Eukaryota; kingdom Metazoa; phylum Arthropoda; class Insecta; order Mantodea; family Mantidae; genus Mantis; species Mantis religiosa. The sequence goes on along the minus strand of CM060958.1, from coordinate 146,975,496 downwards.
TTTACCATCTTTAATGCTAATCCCACTATTAGTACTGGTAAATAAAAGTACTGTATATAGGTATATACATAATTTTCAAACTGTGCTGTGAGCAACTAGTTTGTATGTCTGTACTGAGTGGTCATCACAGCTCGAGTACTTTTACTGGAAAATCCTTCCAATCAGCTTCATCAATACCTTTTCATGAAAGGAATTTACACTTTTATAAGTAGTCTTTCTCTGAATTTTGTGCAGTTTGTTGCAAGTTGTACTACAGGCACAAAATGGCAAAGCGTAAATGTTTCTATACAGGCGAGATATTACAACTTCTATAGAAGCATGGCACAATTTCACTCTAAATCAAAGGGTTTTCCCAGATCTCTAGAAATTCCCTCATCTAGTCTACAAACTGGACATTGACTTTTTTGCTTCCAATGGTTGAAATGAAATGTGCAGTGTTTAATGCCCGCTTTTACTACATACGGCACCGCAGGCGATGACACTGATGATACATGAGATGAACATGGAGCACTGGTGGAATGAGATGGCGGGGGAAACCAGAGATCCCAGAGAAAACTTGCCCCAGCGCCGTGTTGTCCACCACAGATGTCACTTTGCAGTCGCCTGGGATCGAACCCGGGCCGCCTTGGTGAGAGCCAAGCGATCTAACCACTGAGCCACGGCGCAGTCCAATGGTTGACTCGATAGATTCAAGCAAAGACATAAATAGTGTTTCAGCAAAACAGTGGTGAATAAGAATCAGTTAGCAACAGTGAAGTATGCGAAGGTGCAATAATTCATAGTACGAGTGCACGGCAGTCAGCAATTGAAGAATTATTCATAAGAAATAATTTCTTCTTCAATTTCAAGCATACTCCACATATATTTTAAAAACTAAAAATGATTGTGCTGCATTTCGCAATGTACTGTATGAAAATTACTTTTATATACCTAATAAATCACATCCCAGGTATAATGCTGTACCAATTATTGTGCATTTAAACCACAGTCTCCTGAAGAGTGTAATTTCAGTATTTTACTGTATATGTAAATATTGTGTATATAGAACTTATCTAAGTGATTTTAACTTTATTTACTACACATGATGTATCTTTAAGTAACTTTATTTTAAATGTGTTGTTATAGGAAATAATTCTAATGTTCCAAGTAAAGGCCATTACATAATTACTCTTTAGTCACTTTTCACCAAGGTTGGCAACACCACAACGGTTGGTATACCAGTTTCTGGTTTCTGATGGGAAAGGTTCTTTCAAAAGCATTTCAACAGCCTCAATGTTTTCAAAATTTCTTCTAACTAGGAAATTAGCCATAAATCCAAACAGATGGTAATCTAATCACATGAGATCAGACCAATAGCAAATATGGATTCCTTCCAATTCCTAAATTTTGTTTACTGTTCTTTGAGCTGTATCAGGTCTTGAATTGCCCTGCTATAAGAGAACTTCTATTACCTTTGTCTCAAAAAATAAATAAATAAAAATTTATTCTTAAATGTACACTTTCATGCATGCCACACAAGAATTGCACCCCACAGTTTTAGAACACTCAAAGCTCTGCCAACTTGGACAAGCCAAAAGCCAAAATGTTGCTTACCTCCCCAGCTGCCGCTGCTGCTGCCGCCGCCGCTCTAAGACCAAGAAATGATTCTAGGGCTGTAGGATCACTGCAAGCACAACATATATCACACTTAGCTTTCACACAACTGACTGACTAAATGTCACAATCCTCCTTTACACACACATATGTATACAACATTACAAAAATACATTACCTTTTTATTTTCTCTACCACATACTTAGGTATTTTATTCCACCCACAAATTCCATAGAGAAATTCAATGGAAATACAATTTTGAGATATCCTAAGTAAAAAAGAATAAATAAAATAAAAAAACAAAAAAGAGTTATTTATGAAAAAGTTCCATAAATGTGTGTGTCTTAAAACATAACACAAAAATGAAAAGTTGGTTAAATACCATTCTTGATAGTTAGGTCCAGTACCTTACATGAATGCGATATCTACCCACCCTAAACTATTCTTTAAATGAAACATCTTTTTGAAATTTTGATGTTCTCAAAAATGGCCCTTAGCGGTTTTTATTAAAATACATGTTTAAGATACTTTCATGACAAATGAAATGTATATCTTGAATTTTCTGGGAATGTCCTTAAAAGCTCTCTTCATGATTTCTGTATAACTGTAAAACTGATGCTTTATCAGTTACAGAATGAAGAATGAAGATCTTTAATCCTAGTTCTGTAATGCTGCTGCCATGAACAATTTATAAAACATTCTCTCTATTAAATCTTACATCATACTCAGGTCTTGAAGTTTGAGGCATATAGCTCACAAAATCTTGCTCTGTGCATAGGCCCTGATGAAGCTGTGCTCGATCAGACTTCACTCATTAAATTCTTGAGTCTACAGGTTGATGCAACTGTTAATTGGAAAGCACATATAGGGAGTATGATACCCAAGTTGAGATTGGCTATTTTTGTACTTAGGCCACTGAACTCTCTTTATAGGTATTGATGGCTTCCTTATCTTGCCTCCTGGAGTCAGTTGATGAGATACTGCCACCATCCATTCTGAATACAAGTGTCAATGATATTCTTTGAAGGGTTTGTTGACACAGACATCTAAAGGTTGAAGAATGGACATTAAACCCTCATGGATGAATACAGGATGGACTTCATCCTCTCCTTTAAAGCCTCCACCAGGTGACCTCATAAACTAAGACAAGAAAACACTTCTTTTGTAACAATGCCCCTGGTCGTCTTCCCCAGACTTTCTCCAACCAATCCACCATCAAATCTGCTATCATCCAGCCCTTATCTTGAATTCGCAAGAGAATTCCATGTGGGGTAGTCCCTTTAGTAAGGTGTTCCTTTTAAAGATGGCGTAAGGTAGAAGTTTATTGTCGTATGCTCTAATGCACAACATCACTGTGCATCTTAGCTTCTCCGCTCCAGTTGCCTTCACAAGCACACTTTCTGAACCAATTGGAGCAATGGTAGTGTGTGTGTGTGTGTGTGTGTTGTATGTGTGTGTGTGTGTGTGTGTGTGTGTTGTGTGTGTGTGTTGTGTGTGTGTGTGTGTGGTGTTTTAGGGCCCGTCGACAACAAGGTCATTTGGGCCCGAAGTCAACACTAAAAACTAAAAGCTACAAAAATTAAGCTAAAATGTAAAATAAAAATAAAAACACTCAACTATTAAAAGTACATAAAAACCCATCCAAAGACAACTTAAAACCTATAAAATTAACAAATATAAAATGCAAGTTAGATTTGTTTATTAAAACCGATTTGGGCAACAAACCGCAGTGCCTTAACCACGGCCACTGGGTCGTCCCCTAAAACACCCAGCAAGTTAGTCCCCAAGCCTACTGACTGGCGAACGCGGGCGTACTGCAGGCACTCAAGTAATACGTGCCACACAGTGAGGCGTACAGCACATGGAGCACACACTGGGGCCGGTTCCCCTCATAACAAATGACCATGAGTCGCTCGTGTGTGCCCAATTCTCAGCCGGGTGAGTATCACCTCGGCTCGCCGGTTATCCCTGCAGGAAGTTAGCCAGGGTTGTACGCTCTCCTTTATTGCCCGGAGTTGTGTGCCTTCCAAAGCTGTCCAGGAGTGCTGCCAAGCAGATAGGAGTTGGCGATGGAAAAAACGTTGCACATCCTGGTATGGCACCGTAGTTGTTAAACTCCGGGCCAAACGGCAAGCGGACTTAGCAGCCGCATCCGCCTCCTCGTTCCCGGAAATGCCCACATGGCCTGGGGTCCAAGTAAAAACAAAATTGTAACCACGACTGAGGATTTGCGAGATCTGGGTCTGTATTTTTAAAACAAGGGTGTGAGCGGCAGTGTGCTGTTGCAAGGCCTGAAGAGCACTTAGAGAGTCAGTGCAGACGATAAAAGAGCCAGGAGCTAACTTGCAAATAAAAAAGAGCAAATAGAGGATGGCATACAGCTCTGCGGAGAAAACTGAAGTGGAGTCCAGAAGGCGAAATTTATGAGCCTCACCGTTAATGAACGCGCAACCCGTAGTGCTACCTAACTGAGAATCGTCTGTAAAGACCGGAACATAGGGTAACGGCCCAGTAGTTCGGCAAAAAGTTGTTGGAACACCGAATGTGGAGTAGCGAGTCTAGAGTTGCTTGAAAGGGCGAGATCGAACCGCGCACGATTGAGCTGCCATGCAGGATAAGGGCAGATGGACGATCTCTGCACGCGAGGCATTCGGAGGCCATGCGAATGTAGGAGATCCCGAAATCGTATTCCCATTGAGCGTGTCCGAGAACCAGGGCGCATATAACGGTGGACTAAATCTGTACACAGAACTGGTTTAAAACAAGGATGATTGGGATAACTTGCCAACTTCGGGACGTATGAGCAGAATAACAGCGAGCGACGAATATGGAGTGGAGGTTCGCCTGAGTCTGCATACAGGCAGTCGACTCGACTGGTGCGGAAAGCTCCTGTGGCAAGGCGGATGCCAGTATGATGCACTGTGTCTAAAAGGCGAAGTTTAGAGGCGGTCGTTGCGCCATAAATAAAACTGCCGTAGTCCAGCTTGGACCGAACCAGAGAGCGGTACGGCCTCAACATAATCGTACGATCGCCCCCCCCCCCCAAGAGGCTCCAGATAATACCTTCAGCACCCGAAGAGAACGATCGCAAGAGGCTCGAAGGTGACGAATGTGGTGCTCCCAGTTGAGTTGTCTGTCTAAGTAGAGGCCCAAGAACTTCAGGTGCGAGACAAATGGCAGGGGTGTGCCGTTCAAATGAAGATCAGGAGGCGGGTGAATACCTCGTAGGCGGTGAAAGTGGATACACTGTGACTTCGCAGCTGAAAAACGGAAGCCGGTTTGAAGCGCCCAAGCTGCTAGCTGGGTGATGGTCAGCTGCAGTTGGCGCTCAATGTGATCTATGTTTGCTGACCTATAATAAAACGCGAATGGGCCAGCTCGGCAGCGGTAAAAGGTTGATTGTACGGCTCGGTGCAGTCACTATTAAAATTAAGTGGTACCCGCTCCACCTTTTCCTTAATAGGCATGAAGAGAGCGTCATAGCGGGCAGTTTGGCTAGTAGCAGCAAATGTGGTAGCTAGGGCTTCAGCTATGTCCTGCTCGGTGGTGCACATGGAACCGTTGATGGCAAGGCCGGGAATTACCGTCCGGCGATACTTGCCATACATCCGCCGAACAGCTGACCATACTTGTTGGGTAGAGCTGCGTCGGGAAAGGGAAGACACATAGGCTTCCCAAGATTTACGCTTTGCGTTGCGCAGTATAAAGCGTGCCCTAGCGCGAGAACGTTTGAAGGCGACGAAGTTCCCTTCCGTCGGGTGCCGCTGAAAAACGCGCAAAGCACGTTTGCGTGCTTTGACAGCCAAACTGCATTCCTCAGACCACCACGGTACAGGGATACGACGTGGTGTAGATGAACCTCGAGGAATGCTGGATTCTGCAGCGAGCGGGATCGAGCAAGTAAAATATTCGACCATCGCATCGATGGTGTCGAAACCATCGTCGATGAGGTGTATGAGGGATTGGAATTTTCCCCAGTTAGCTTTGGAAATAATCCAGCGAGGATGTCGAGAAGGTACACATTGGCGGCCAGAAAAATGAATGTTAATGGGGTAATGATCACTGCTAAAGAGGTCGGAAAGTACTGACCACTCAAGTAGTGGTACTAATGACGGACTGCAGAAAGAAAGGTCTAGTACGGAATGTGTACCATAAGCGGATGATAGGAATGTCGGGTCACCAGTATTTAGCAGAAGCAGGTCAGACTTATCGAAGACGTCTACGAGGAGACATCCACGGGCGTCATCAGTGTCTGATCCCCAGAGCGTGTGCTTGGCATTCAAATCTCCCAAAAGGAGTAGTGGTGAGGGGAGCTGAGCCAATAGAGCTAGAAGATCCTGCTCTGGAACTATACTGAGCGGCGGCAGGTACATGTTACAGATGGTAAAACTGATGCTCTGCAGCTGTATCCGAACGGCCACAGCTTGCAATGGTGTGGTGAGAGGAACGTTGGCGGCGGAGATGTTAGGCGCCACTAAGGTAGCAACGCCACCGCTTGCACGCATACCTGGAAGAGAATCGCTTCTAAATGCCGAAAAAGAGTGAAGGTGTAACGAGTGATTGGGATGTAAGTGGGTTTCCTGGAGACAAATAATTGATGGTGACCGTTGAGAAACTAAATGTTGTAGGTCTTGAGCACGAGCTCGAAAACCATTGACATTCCACTGGATTATTTCCATGAATAGTTTTTAACGGGCCGTTTTAACTTTTTTCTTAACTTTGGCTGACTTGGGCCCTACGATTCGAAAGTCGTTAGCCTCCTGTGACTCCGCTGATGTTCGGGAGTCAGAACTCCTACGGCTCGTAGAACGAGACCGGGATCTCATAGGAGAGCGACTTCGCGATCTATGTTGTGGTCGGGATCGGTTTTTCACATTTACTATGGGATGGTTGCTACTCGCTGATGGCTTGGTGGCTGGAGTCGGTACGGTTGAAGAGGAGGTAGTGCTGGTGGATATACAAACAGTCTGAGACGTGGGTTTAACGGCTAGAAAGTCAGTCTGCGTGGATGCGTGGGCGACAGGGACGTGTTGAACAGTAACAGTGGTATTGGCGAGCTGCTAATGCATATCCAGTAGTAGTAGTAGCAGGCTTTAGTTGTTCAAAGCGCCGTCGTGCCTCTGGAAAAGTCAGGCGTTCCTTTACACGTAGCTCCTGAATACTTTTTTCGTCCATGAAGCTAGGGCACTGTCGCGAACTGGAGGGATGACTGCCGCCACAGTTCACGCAACAAGGTGTTCGACTGCAGTTTGGGTCGTCGTGTGTCGGTAGGCCACATTTCTCACAAAGAGCAGGATTGGTACACGTGACCTTAGTATGTCCGAACCGCTGACATTGGAAACAGCGCATGGGGTTCGGGACATACTGGCGGACGCTAGCACGTTCATAGCCGCAATATATGTATTCGGGTAACTTCGTCCCAGCAAAAGTTAGAAAAACCGTACGCAATGGGTACTCCTTGCCATCTTACTTTCGTGTTAGCCGGTACGCCTGACAAACAAGCTGATCAGAGAGGCAACTTACTATTTCTTCATTTGCTAGACCATCTAAGCTGGAGGTGGTGACTACTCCTCTACAGGTGTTAAGCATTTTGTGTGGGGCTACCCGGATAGGGTAGGAACCCAACAAAGCCGCTTTTTGCAACCTGTGAGATTGGTCTGCACTGGTGCTCTCTAATAGTAAGCTACCGTCTCGGAGACGCGTAGCGTTTCTGACCGGGCCGCTGATTTTGTCAAGTTCGAGCTTTATGTAAAACGGACTAACATCTTTGAAAGTTTTCCCATCACAAGCCAATGTCATTACTAGTGGTAGTGTTATGCAGCATATTAAAATACATTGGCATCTGGTCAGCGTTACCAATCTGAGAGAACAAATATATTGCTGTTGTGCTTGTATTATGTAATGATGGAACTCGAGTACCTTATCTGTGTAGTCTCGAGGTAAACGCTGGCACAAAGATGTTCTTCTGCGTAAATTGAGATTTTGCTATCTCATAAAACAAATCACCCAACCAATGCTTGCTCTAAAATCCTTTCTGTCAATATTGAACATGGCAGCTATCTCGCGAGCTTTGTTCTGAATCATTTCGTAAGAGACAGCATAATAATAATTCCGAAGTTTACTGACATAACCAATTACCTATTAGGAATTTCAGGATGTTTTCCTATTTTACGCCCATGGAAAGATTTGGAGCTTGTCTTTGCAGCCTAGAGTTTATCTTTTTATCTCCACCAATACCGTATTGAATTAGGATCAATTGAGAAATGTCTTATTGCAGTTTTCACCCTGTTTGCATTAGCATAAGATAATACATTTAATTTAAATTTTGCCATGTAGTTTGAATATTTCGACATTATGACGACTTGTATTAAACTGACTTAGAAACATGTCTGCAAATTCACATTTCATTTTACGATACATTGTGACAATGGCAATAAAAGTATTTTTGTGGCAAGCATTGTATCTATTGTTGTCCGTAACAAACACTGCTGCATCGATTGCTGTCCATTATCAAGTCATTTGAAGGCTGCTCCAATAAGAAAGAATCAGGAGGGAATTAGGTGATGTTTAATATATCATTTTTAATGATGAAAAATCATAGGGGAAGGAAATATGCGAGGGGGGCTTATGCGATAAATTATGATTATCTTGGGATTTCTTTATTATTTATTGTAAGCTAATATATATTTTGCTTATGTCTTCCAATGTGTATTCAGTTTATAACTGAATATGCTCTTGCCTTAGGCTCAAAATATTTCTGATATATTCATCACTCAGTCTATGTCTACCTTAATACAAAATATATATTATCTTTATAAATACTCTAAAATGCTATAACTGTAGATTAAGTTGACATATTTGGTTTGCCTAAAAAAATAAAGATTAAGGTTTTTAAAAATGTGTTGCTCTTGCACAACTTTCAGTATGACCCTCGTAAAAGCTTGCTACAGATAAAACTCAACCTAAGGATCCAACCAGTCGGATAACTGCTGATGATGGGGATAAAACGTTCTCCGAAACATGTCCAAGTAAGGATAATTTAAGTGATGTTTGTTTTTGAATTACCGACTCATTACTTTCAGATGGAAACTTTGTTTATAATTGTAAATCATAAACACCAGCATTGGAAATAAAAGGAATAGTCCTTAATAGTGTACACAGGACAATGATAGAACTAGTTAAGACAAAGAAAAAGCATCATATTTCATTACTCATGAAATCCAACCATTTTTAAATATATTTAATGGAATTTTTTAGTACACAGTGTGTTTGCAAAGTCCACTGCAAACTCTTACACCTTGTTCAGGCAGTAGAATAAAAAAACTTTTACAGTTAGTGTAACTATTTCTCTTATTTAACAGCAATTAACAAACATGGTATGAACATGATGCAATACGCCAATATGATCACTACAGTCAAACAGGATGTTAAATTCAAATGAATATTTCTTCACAGATGTCAGAAAGTAGGTATGCTTATTTAATGTGCGAGTTAATTACTAAATTTCCTACAGTAAACTTTATGTAGAATATGCTATATATTTTGCCTGTTTTGTTAAGAAACACAATATTTCAGCAGTTTGTAGGTTATATTGCATACTTATCTTACTTAGTTTATTCATTTTACCTTTATTTTGATTTACCAATATATTTTCATATATTGAGTCAGGTTTGAAAATAGGCAAAATTAATGGTACGTCACAAGCAATGCACTTCAATGAATTTCTATCAAATTTGATTATAACCTTCCCTCACTGTATGAAGGTGGCTTTTAAGGAATTTTCCACACTGACTTCAAGTGTGGTAGTTGTACTTAACATTTAATTTAATTTAAATTGTATTCTTTAGCATCTCTTAAAATATCAAAAAATGTAACATTAAAAAAAGGAAAGCAGTTTAAATTATTCAATCATTAATAGTTTTAAAAAGCCAGTTCCAAAAATATTGCTGCAGGTTGACAATCACATTTTACATCAACAATTAGACATTAGAAAACTTAGTTGTCAATAGATTCCATATAAACGGACTTCCAATCAAAAACAATAACGCACAATTGGTGCCCAAGACAGCACTTCAAATTTGCTTTAGAATCCTTACTAGTTAAGAATCTTGGATTTAATGTTATGATCCTGTAGAGAAAAGTAAATCAACTTAAGAGTCTTTCAAACAGAACCTAAACCTACAGAAGTCTACAAATTCACAGTGCTCTAAGTAGATGGTTACTAAAACGGGTCATTAGAAGATACATATGTTACTGCCGATTGGTACACAAATCTCTGGTTACCACATATTTTTAAAAATTTGATGAAAATCATTCAAAAGGAAACAATTTTACATCACAATGCATCATCGCATACCACAAAACTAACAACTGAGTACGGATGCCCCAAAGGTCAGCACCATACAGCTCTGACCTAACATCCTGTGATTACTTTTTGTTTCCAAAAATTAAAGATATAAACCATGGAATCACTTTTTCATCATCAGATGAAGCAGTGGAACATTACATATACTATATGCGCAAAATTTCTTGAGCGTTCGGGTCCCAAGTCCTCATTCGATAGGTTTCGCCTATTTCTGTAAACACAGATGACAACTTTGAAACAGGAAGTGCGCTATACACTGTGACATCTAGTGGCTAATATGCTGAGCTTTCACATGTACGCCATTTCATTTTGAGCAAATTTGAGGTTAAGTATTAGCTAACCAGTTTACAACAAATCTAATAGTAACACGTAAGTTGTAGATGTTATGGCTCTCGAAAGGGGACACACTATTATTCGTCTACCTCCGTATAACTGTAATCTGAATGCAATTGAGCTGGTGTGGGCAAAAATAAAGAATGTTTTCAAAGTACACAATGTTAACGAGAGCCACAAATGTGCAGATGTGCTATAGAAGCGACGGATTGGGAAGGATACTGCAAGAAGGTCCAGGAGCTGGAAATGCAATATTGGAGAAACAATGGTGTAATAGAAAATGCAATTGATGAAATTATTAACACATTAGAGGATACAAGCGACGAAAGTGATGCAGTAGACTTGGAAATCGAAGAATCACAAAGCGAGTGAGTGTTTATAGGTGTCATAATATCTGTTTTCTACTTTTATGTGTTTCATAACAGTAAATACATAAGCATACAACATATCGGATGGAGTTCAATTGTTTGTTGTCACATCTCATACCTTCGGCGCATATCTTTGCTTATCTTACCGCAATATAGTTGAATTGTGTTTTTCTAGGTTGACTACACTGCAGAAACAAGAGCGTGTTAGTTCTTTCTTCTTCCCTTCTGTCCGCACCACACTGTAAATCCAGCGCTCAAGAAAACGTGCGCATATGATAGTTTAGTCTTTAGTGCGGTCGGTTATAGTTTTTGGCATCTACAATGTGGTACTTCCCACACTTTTGTTCACTTAACACATACCTGAAGTCTTTGCTTGGCTCATGCAGCTGAAGAACACTCTGCAAAGTGTAGAATTTATAGCAGAATCACATAAAAAGGAAGCTAAGGAAAAACTACAAAAAGTGGTAAGAAAGATGTGCATTCATTCTGGAACAATGAAAACTCAACTAGAGGAGCAAAACACCAAATCAAGGTTGTAAATGGAAAAAGAAAAGACACATAAAAGTGGAACATTATTAAAACCTGGTTTCTGAAGTGCCTCATCATTGCTTTAAGGGCTCTTTCAAAAATGTATTGATGTTAAAGGGAATATTTTGAAAAACAACAAAATCATTTAAATGTTTTGCAACTAATTGACAATTATCCATCTCACTTGTACAACAGTAATAACACAGGTACAATGTGTCAAATTTAACCCTTTAATGCATGGTGTTGCTGTATGGCAGAGGTGCCATCAAGTGTAGCTGAAGGTGACTCCCCTCCTTTTCCCTTCTTGTTTTTAGCTTTGTGGCGCGGAGGTACAGGGGAACAGCTGACTGTCATTGGCTATTGCGGTACGTCTACACCCGTTTGTGTTTTAAAACAAATACAAGTAAGCAGCAGTCAACATGTCCCATTACAGAGTCCGACATCGACAAATTAATAGCTAATAAGAACTCCACTTAAATTATGAACTAATAATTATTTACATATAGTTATAAAAGTATAATTCACAATGTTATTCAATATACATTATGCACATAAAAATATTAATAAATAGTTAAACAACCTGCCACTGAATTTTCTGCATGCTCTTCCTTACCCCAGTATCTATTACATCACCTATGAAGGTTAACTAGGAGGGGGAAATGGTAACCACCCTGTTTCTCCTCAATGACACCATTGCCGTATGACAACATTAGGTAGTATTCAGCTTGAAAAATGTTTTAGTGCAGTTTTTTTTGTTATTATAATATTGTACTAGCCTTTGTCAGTTATACACACAAAATTCTGAGTCTTTTGAAATGTAAATATTATATTACTTTTACAATTACATTGTAGCCTTAAAGGCAAAGCCCAAGCAACTACAGTCAAATGATACCCCGTCAAAATCCACGTGTGCCATCACACTGATTATTTTATGTGAGCCGTTCCTGTCGTTTATCACAGGCATGTTTGACTGCAGTTGCAGAGATTCGAACTCATTACATTTGGCTAGGAATGGATGGCCAGTCCATTACCTATTGTTTTAATGGCCATGGCTATTCAAATCAATTGCATTGAGGGACTGCAGAAAGTAGTATGAAAGAATTACAGCAAGGGTGGCATAAGTAGCAAAATAATTCATGCATTAAAGAGTTAGATAACCATGCTGAGCATCATAGTAAGTTTATGAATTACACTCTCCTGGACTCAACTTATCACTTCAGCTTGCTTTGCTTACCAGTTTTTCTAACACATAATTTATAAGCATTTGCCCTCAACATCCTAGTCCTTGCTTGTTGAAAATAATCTTGAAAAATGTGATGTATTACGTTCTCTACCCTCCTTCACTTCTTTTCCCCCATTACCTTTTTAGCAAACTCTCCAGGATTCACAGAAGGTGCCTCATCGAGGAGCAGAGGAACACTGGATCCAGGAAAATATCAACGATGGAGGATGAAATATCAGTGGAATGCATGAAAGGAAAGTGAGTATGGAACAGTTTGTGGAAAGAATGGCAGGAGAAAGCACGTTTAGATGACACTTCATTCACCAACAATCCCATATCAGATCCCACAGAACTAAGTATTTGCAGTCTAGATGAGAGATAAGTGGTCTAATTGAACATGAAGCCACCTATATCATTTATTAATGACTATAAAAAAATATTCTTAAAAGAGTTTATTTCTCTATCTACTGCACTTTAATGGAGATGAACCATAACATAAATAGCTACATTACACATTTTTACAAAGGGATCAGTGTTAACAAAACATTACGTAATGTCCTTTAAATTCTATACTCTTTCCATGCAATTGCAACAAACAACTGAATATCGACAGGACTTTGAATGACAAGTGCTTAACTCTTAGAACCTCGTTCACCTGGATTAACTGGGACTAGGGCTGATCTGAGTTAACAAAAATCCTGGTGATGCAGAGAATGACGGAAAACAATTTTAAAAAAAAATGTACAATATCACAAAGTATTTTTAATGGAGTTTAGAAATTACTATCAGCACACTTTCACCTAAAAACATATACACTGTATGTACTGTAATAGCCTATGTATTTGTACTGCACTACAAACTAGTTGGTAGTAAAAAGGGCAATGTGCATCTGCTGTCTCAGTTTAGTGTATCACTTACAAGCAGCGCAATCTCACATCCGCTTTAACATTAGAAGTTTATTTTTCTTGACTCTCAAAATAAAACATCAATTTCTCTATGTTTTTGATAGTTTTCCGTCCAGTCGCTCTTACTCATTGAGCTACCATGGCCAACTTGCCATCATGACATTAAATTCTCCATTTGACTCGTATATTTGCCCGGTAAACCACTAGGGGCTCTTGCATTCGAGATACACCATTTGTGGTGACTTACTATCGTAAGTGCTTGAATCCTAGGCTTCATCATTTAACTCATTATTTTAGTTAATTGATGGAAATTAATCATTTCTTCACACTAGCCATATATAGGCTAAGGTTTTTGATAGTCAACATGAACAATTCAATGCCACAGAATCCAGGAGATCTGTGGTTCAAATCCCGGCCGTGGCATTTAATTTTTTATGTTGAGTCTATCAAAAACCTTAGCCTATATACGGCTAGTATGTAGAAATGATTAATTTCCATCAATTAACTAAAATAATAAGAGTTAAATGATGAAGCCTGGGATTCAAGTACTTACGATAGTAAGTCACCACAAACAGTGTATCTCGAATGCAAGAGCCCCTAGTGGTTTACCGGGCAAATATACGAGTCAAATGGAGAATTTAATATCATGATGGCACGTTGGCCATGGTAGCTTAATGGGTAAGAGCGACTGGATGAAAACCAGGAGATCCGTGGTTCAAATCTTGGCCGTGGCATTGATTTTTTCACGTTGACTCTATCAAAAACCTTAGCCTATATATGACTGGTATGAAAAAATGATTTATTTCCATCAATTCTCTATGTTTGTTACTGCTTGTGTGTGGGTCATAACCACAGCTGGTTCATCAACACTGTCTGAATCTGAATGCTCTTCATTTTCAGTAACACTGCATGATGCAATAATGCCTTCCTCTGTAATCAGTTCATAACTTCCATCATTATCAATGCCTCCATCAATATTTTTAAAAATGTTTATAAAATCTTCTTCCACACTTAATTTTCCTTCTTCTACAATCTTGTTTTCTGGCAAGTCACTCACACCATGACTTTATCAAAGTTTCTCTCCCAACTTGATCCTAAGCAGGTGGGGTGAGTGCAATGAATTCTGAGAATTCTGAGAGTAGCAATTATCTTCTGTAAAAGAAGTCTTCACTTACTACGCTAAACAACATAATTCTGTTTTTCAAAACTGCTCCGGGTTATCTGGACGTCCGGTTTAAAGAGGTTTTACAGTAATTAAAATGCTCCACATTTCAATCTTTGGCTGATTAAATTCTAATTCAGCAAAACTAAATGAATAATTAAGAGACTCACATAGACATTATTAAAATTTTATGACTGCATTATTTTTTATTTAATACTTTCATATCCTGATACTCAAAACTGAAACAAGCCAAAATGAAACAGGCTTATCTTTTCTAGGACGGCTTCATTTGAATATTAACCACTTCAGCAATGGCCATCTAAACCCTGCTAGAGATATACCCAATAAACAGCACAAGACATTTCAATTGTTAAAGGGTTTTACCTCTATAATCGTATCTTCCATATATATTAAATTGCTTTAATAAAACAGAAACTGGTTTAAAGCTCATTACAGACAGCACACAGCTATATATCACCAATTAGACACACTATTAACAAAATGTTGAAATTTCACTATTGTTTCTCTGAAGCAAGTCATTCTGTGCATCAAATGCATTTAATTTGTGAATCAGCTTATTTTCTCTATGTACAAACGATAGTATAACTGGGTAAGCAAACAATTCTGCTGCTCAAGTTTTATGATTCAGTTTATGCTACCATGCAATAATACTTGTATATTATAGAATTTATGTAGCTTGTGTATTTATAGAATTTATGTATTATGTAGCAGTTGTTTTCATTCAGTTATTTATATACTTTGACTGTCTCAGGATTTTCGCTTCCTTTTGATTTTCTTTTGCTATTGGGAGTTAACTGAAAAGTACATTTGAAATTGTTACAGAGCCAACCATGGCTTCAACTAGTAATGTAATTTGCATGGGAAGGGTACAGACTTTTCAAATTACTTCAGAAAATGTGGAGGACCATTTGCTGTATGACAGCGATTTGGATATTGACAGCAAGTTTTCAGTTTCTGTGCGGGGTGTTGAGGATACAAATAGCAGTGATGATGAAATTACTCTCTTCCTTTAGGTGTTCGTGAAATATCAACATTGTAGAGTGGTCAAAATAACTCCAATACAAATAGACATTATCTTTCAATCACATCTTCTATTGTGCAGCCAACCAATTGACATTTTCACAAATTTTTTACTGCTGACTTAGGTTCTCTCATTGTTAAAGAGACAAATGAATATGTGAGGTGAAGGAAGACCTGACCTCAAAAGGGAAAAAAGTAAGATTCAGAAGTGCAGAGAAGAAACATTGAATGAGATTTCAGGCTATCTTGATCTAATTAGGCTCATGGATATTATTTATAAACCTATGTTACACTTATACGTTACATGTTTACAGATGACATGCTAACTATTCCATTTTTTTGGAAAATGCATATCAAATAACAGATTTATTTTCATTTTTGAGGTTCTTCCATTTCACCTGAAGAGAAAATATAGAAGATAAACTGAACATAATCAGACCAATTTTTGACTATATCACTTCAAAATTCAAAGAAAATTACATGCCCATGGAAAAGGACACTGTTGATGAAAACTTGATGCTTAAGAATACATTTAAACGATGAGAGGCAGATTTAGCACAAAACGTTTTGATCTTCGTGAAAGCAAAATAAGATATCCTCACAATTGCCGCTATACACTGGAGACAAAAGCAGCAAAAGCAGCAATGGCAGCCTTAGCATAGCTCCCTTCAGAAGGGAAGTAAAGCCAGTGGTCCTATCACAGATTTATGGCATATAGACAGGAGGATGCCATTATCCAACCTTAAGATTTTGATGACTGACCCTAAAAGCTGCAGTATGTAAGCTATAAAATTTGGCAGTGAGACATACACTGCATTTCCCTGCATGAGCATCCTACTGTTCTAAACTTTGAAAAAGTATTTATTTACTTCTGTTCTAGTCCAGTTCACCCGTGAATATCATTAGGAGTGTTTAAAAGTGTTTAGTTTTGCTTGAAGTGTTTTCAAAAAATTTCAATTGCAATATATAGTATAAAATAAAGTGTTTAGTACAACACATATGTGCTTATATCAATTCGTAAGGAAGTTGAAAGGCAATATTAAACTAAATTTCCTTGCATATGTGCTTCGGGTACAGAGGCCATTTGTTTGCTAGTAAATAAATTCAATAAAAGAAAGGAAGGTAAAAAGGCACGTGCTTACAGAGCAGAAATTAGATAAAATCACCTCAAAAATCTTTTAGGTGACTTGCACAAGAAACTGACATTTTGAATGTTTTACCATCAAAAGCAACATTGAAAGAAAATGTGTGATATGTGAAGTACAGAGTCAACTGCGCATGCAAGAAGGTAAGCACGAAGACAGGCATGCATTCATACATGCACGCAGCATGCACACACAGAGATCGTTTTCAATAATGCTTTTTTCTAATTTAAAAAACTTCAAAATGTGTATTTCCATTGAAATTCTAATCAAATTTTTGGATGGAATGTAATATGCTTAAAGTGGGGACGTACATAAACATTGAAATCTGTATCACTGTGCCAGCAAACACATGTTGAGTCAGCTGTTTATTCCAACCTCCATATCTTTCACTGTAGCAGCAGTGTTAGGAAAGCATTCAATTCATACTTACTAAATAAACTAAATCAACTAATTAAAGAAACTGCTTAAGAAAGGTTATGCAATATAATTTTGTGAGTAAAAACTTACTAATAAAATCATCCATTTGTTCTTAAACACTAAATGGTGTTTCCCATTTCTTTTTAGAGGTTTTTACAGTTCCTGTTTGTTTAATTTCAGTTCTCACATTTGAAATAGTGTTCACAGATATACCAGACATCAGTTTGGTTAAGTTTTTCACAGCCAGGTTTTCATAATGTTGAAAGAAAAGGTTAAACATGCTTAATACAGTAGTCTTTTAACCACTTTCTGGAGACTATGCAATCTTATGTTTCTGTGCGCCACTTGAGGAACTGAGCACTTCGCACGCGAACATGCAATATTAATTGGATGAGTGGAAGAGCATTACTTCACTGCTGTAAACACAATGGGATAAGCACCAAGTACCATGTGACAATAAATGAAAGTAAAATATTTAAGCTAATGTTCAAATGTTTTGAAAGTTGAATTATGTTATGTATTCACCCTTTTCATTAGTTGAATGTATTCAATAAATGGTAATATATACAATGTAGTAACAAACTATTTTAACTCAGGCATCGTTTCGCTTGCTCTAAAAGTTGTGCTACAGCATAACGTTGACATTCGTACACACTTTAAGCTGGAGAGAGTGTAGTATAGAGAGCATTTTAGCTGACAAGATCTCTAACTATGGAATTCAGTTGAATTTTGAAATCAAATTTTTTACTGAAACACAATACTTCCTCTGTGTACTAAAGAGTGGTAAAGCAAGCAAGAGTGTCTAAGTGGACTCACTATGTTAAGTCATATAAGTTAGTTTAATAAAGATGTGACTGACTGAAATAAGTTCCTTATACAAATTATAGGACTTTTCAATAGGAATTATTGGACACACTGTACAAGGGCAACACTGAAAATTTTTAGAATACCAGAGTTCTAGAAACAAATGAAATTCCTCCAAATATCTTGTAAATATATGACAGCTCCTTTCTAATGCTATGTGAGCCAACTGGTGTATAGTATGTTAGTTTGTTCATTAACATCACTTCAAGATTTTTAGTGAATTAGACTAGAAAATATTCCCAGACAATGAGATTATCAATTTTAAATCACCATTACTGTCTAAACAATGTGAAGATCAGCTTAGAAATGCTCTGGCGAAGAAGTCTCATCTAAGGAAACAATCTATAACTGGTAAAATAAACTGAAAAGAGACTGTCTTATTCTTAGTGCTAAATTTCATTAAGGATGTCCAAGAACTGCTCTTACTGATGAAAATATTGCCGCTGTTTGAGCAATGCTTGAAGAAGATTGACATGCAACTTATGAATTTATTGGCCATTGGTTGGAGTAAAATCCAGAACATTTTACATCAACAATTAAATGTGAGAAAACTTGGTTGTAGATGGACTCCACAAAAACTTACTCCTGATCAAGAACAACACAGCAGTGTTTGGTACAGAAAAATCTAAAAAAATTCCATTGCGGCACTTCCAATTTGGTTTGGAATATCATTGTTACTGCTGATGATTGTTGAATTTATTGCTATGATACTGAAAAGAAAAGTCAATTGGCTCCATGTGTCTTTCAAAAAGAACCTAAACTACAAAAATCTGACAAATTCCCTGCTGTTAAAGAGATGGATGATCAAATTGCTACAATAACATTTGAAGTTAAATGCATGTTACTGTTGATTGGTATACAAATATGTGTTAACTACAAATCTTTCAACAAATTTGTGAAAAATTAAAAATGCCCAAAAGAAAAAATATCGGCAAAACTGGCATCTGGATGTCTAAAGGTCAGCATCATGAACTCTTCACCATAAAACACTGACCTTTCATCCTGTGATTTCTTTTTGTTTCCAAAAATTAAAGATAAAATATGTAGAATCTGAGGATAGGGAAGTTCCCAGAAACTAGTCTTCATAAAAAAACTTTTAGGTGAAGAATATCTATACAAGGTTCATTCATTTGCCTAATTCTAATAACTTAGAATCCGTCTCTCGTCATAGGTGGAGCAGTGGAACACTGCTATGAAAATGTGGTTTCGAAGTGGCATCACTGTTTTAAAAATGTACTGACCTGAAGGGGAATATTTTGAAAAACAAAATCATTTAAATCTTTCTAAAGATGTTCAGTGTCGCCCTCGTATAAGACAAGCAAGCATTGTTACTCACTCTATGACATCAAGCAGTTTTTGGGAGCCATCATCCATTTCCAGACACGCCGTCTGTTGCTGAAGAAGTACTGCTATTGCTTTATGGCTGTAATGCGGCCATTGCCACACACGCTGCTCACTGCTTTTGTAGTCTGTTCACGATATCTCTGCAGGAAAGTCACATCACCTTAAAAAGTTTGCTGCATTCCCCCATATGTTGTGCACTTCCTTCATATCCCAAGGCTATTTATTTAACATAATGCTACGAGCAAACCTTCTTATGGAGCAGATAAAAATATAAATTTGTTCCCTTACAAAATGTAATGTTTGTATGCAAAAACTAGTGTTCATGTGAATTGTTAAACCCAAGTGGGATATCAATAAGAGCGGTTAATGCTTGGTTTTATATGAAAATAAATATAATTTTATTTAATTGGAGAATTTAATGTCATGTCGGCATGTTGGCCATAGTAGCCCAGTTGGTCAGAGCAACCACACAGAGAGCGGGAGATCCGTGGTTCAAATCCTGGATGTGGCATTGCATTATTCAATCTGGCTCTACTCCTTCAAACCTTAGCCTAAACACGGCTAGTGTGGAAGAAATGTTTAATTAAAAAGAATTATTGAAGAATATTAAGAAAGAATAATAATAAAGAATAATAAAGAATATATAAAAAGAATTTTTTCCATCAATTAACCTGAAAAATAGTGGTTTAACTATGAATCCTGGGACTTAAGTACTTACTGCATAGTAAGTCGCCGCAAAACGTGCGTGTCTCATATCATATGAGAACTCCTAGTGGTCTACCGGGAAATATACGGGTCAGTTGGAGAATTTAATGTCATGTTGGCCATAGTAGCCCAGTTGGTTAGAGCAACCACATGGAGAGCAGAAGATCCATGGTTCAAATCCTGGCTATTGCATTGAATTTTTCAGTCTGGCTCTACTCATTCAAACCTTAGCCTACACACGCCTAGTGTGGAAGAAATGATTATTTCCATCAAATATAATTTAATTTTGTAATTCCTCAACATATCCCTTGCAGTAATGACATTGCATAAAAAGTGTGTAAACGTTAATTCTACTGAACATCCACACTGCCACATTTTCACACTTGTTACACATGGTTTTCGAAGTCTTTTTGGAATGCTCTGGTGTTTTTCTGATAATCCAGGCACCCCCAACCGTTCACATATGTACGTTGAAATTGAGAAGAGGGGAACTACTGGAAGCCCAAGGACTGTAGTTCCAGGATGGTTTAAGGTGCTCACTGCATGTGGAAAATATATTCAAAGCTGAATATTTAATTAAACACTTATGATTGGGAAAATGACAAGGGCTGCTCAGGTCATTTTTGAAAGAAACATTCCTTCCCTAGCCAGGAACATCAAACCTACTTCCAAATTTTTATGGTATTCATAATGACAAAGAAGATTTATCATCAATTCTGGAGGAAGAATGACATAAACCCAAAATGCTAGCAATTAACAAAGATAATGTTTAGCAACAATACGTACAAACTTCAGCCTCTCATCAGATTTTTTTTTTTTTCTGTGCATTATGTATGAGCTAGCAGATAACACTGATTTACATTTATAACAAATAACCACATTTGGAGATGTGCAGACTTCTCCAAGAAGCTTTGATTATAGTATAAAATTGTATTTCTTCCCATATAAAACCAAACATCACCTACTTTTGTTAATATCCAGATAACTCACCTATAATCACAGATGGGTTATACAATATGCATAAGCACTAGTTTGGCATTACAAACACATTATAAGAAAACAAACTCACACCATCTATCCCATTAAAATATTACTTGTTCTAAAATAGTGATGGACAGCATTAGGCTAATTATAGAAAATTAAAAGTCTTCATTGAAAAGCTAGCCGTTAGCAGTTTTAAACAGAGTTACCAGTCAGTGGTGGTAAAACAGTAAGGTGTATGTAATGCAGTCCAGCAGTCTTGCGAGTATATATGAGAGTGGTCTCAAAAGTATCCGAACTAATAAAGATACAGGACATTTTTTCAGAATTTTTTTTTTTCCAACATAGTCTCCTTGTAACTCTACACACTTCTCCCAGCGATGTTCCCATCTCTGTAACCTGTCCAAATAGTACTCGGCGTTTTTCTCTGCAAAATAATTGTTCACGAAAGTGACTGCCTCTTCATTTGATGAAAATTTTGTTCTCTGAGCGCATTTTCAGATGAGGGAACAAAATGAAGTCGCTTGGGGCTAGATCCATTGAGTAAAGTGGATGGTCAAGCAGTTCAAACTGTAATCCATGGATTTTTGCCATTGAAACCGCTGAGATGTGAGACGGTGCATTATCTTGATGAAACAGGATTTTCTTTTTCTGCAAATGTGGCCGCCTTTCCGCAAGTTCTGCCTTCAGCTTGTCAAGTAATGCTGTGTAGTATGCTCCTGTAATGGCTTTTCCCTTTTTGAAGATAATGGATTAAAATAACTTTGACTATCCCAAAAAAACAATTCGACCTCACTTTCCCAGCTGAAAAAAGAGTTTTTCCATTTTTTGAAGCTGGTTCCCTCTTTGCAGTCCACTGTTTGGACTGCATTTTTATTTTGGGCATATAATGGTGTATCCAAGTTTCATCTACAGTAATTAATCAGCGCCAGAACTTGGATTTATTGTGCCTCAGCTGCGCCACCAGAGCATTGGAAATGTTAATTCGAACACATTTATGGTCTAAGGTGAGCAAATGCAGTACCCAATGCGCGGACAGATTTCAATGTCTAAATGTTGATTTAATATCTGACAAACACATTCTTTTGACATGTTCAAGCCTCTGCAATCTCAGCAGTCATCTAGCACCATTTGCAGGTTTAGGACGTCCTGAACATTCATCGTCTCCCGAGCTGTTAGGGTCACATTTAAATTCAGCTGCCCAAACTTTCACTGTGGTAAATGATGGCGCAGAGTCTCTGTACACAGAATCGAACTCATCTTTGATTTGCGTAAGTGCATTGCCTTTCAAAAACAAATATTTAATGACAGCTCCATACTCGATTTTTGTCCATTTTCATAAAAACTCTCACATCAACTCACTCATACGACTGTTACATAACTGAGCGTCCAAAACTTTGGTGAGTAACTGTCAACAGATGAACAATAAAATTCACTAGCTTTCATTTACAAGTGCTGCCATCTTCATGTTGAGGTCAGAAACTTTTCAGACCACCCTCATATTTGGATGTTCACAAAATGTTAGATTCCGACAGCGCTGAAAACATGAAATAGCATTCACTGTATAACAGTTGTGATTGTGAACAATTACTCAACTGCAACCACTTGCAATAATGATATTGTAATATTTTTTAACAAAAGGAAGGGTTGTTTTTGTGGATATAATTAAATGCAGAGTTTTATGACAAGAACAAAATAATGTGTACATTAAATTGTTGATATAGTACCACTGCTAATCTCCAGCTCTAACATTTTGTGCGACTGAAAGAAGTAGTATTATCACCTTCTGCCATTATTTGTACACAAGTGCTGTTAAATGCAAACAATTCTGAAGAACTAGCTATAATGCCAATAACTATTACAAGGCTAATGCACAAGTGCCTGGACTACAGCAACAGCTACTGACATGTGTTTTGCTTGCAAAAGAACTGGCAGTAGTCAAAATCCAATACAAGGCACATGCGGACAGCATTACAAACCTTGTCTAATTTTAGTTACTTTTGTTTCATGTTTTGTTATGCATATAGCAAAGTCTAAGCAACAAATGGTAAACTTTATTTATTAAAAAATTTACAACAAATCAAACATTACCGTGAATCAAATGAAATGAATCAGAGTATCTTCCATGTGAAAATTCACAGTTAAAGGTGACCATTCTTTCTTTACCCTTATGAAACATCAGGGCCAGAGATACAGCAGCATTACAATAGGATAGAGAAAGAGGAAGAAGTTTTTGTTCATACATGTTACATAGTTCTACCATATATGCTAATACCTAGTGGGCAATGATGTGGAATTGTAGCGGGTAGGGTGACTTCCCAGTTAAAATTGGACATTTTAGGAAAGGTTTTGTAAAAGCTAATGATAGCAAGAATAAAATATAATGATAAACAAATATTTACTCAATTGGGAAATACTGTGTTATAGGGACTTATAAGAGGATCTAAGTGCACTTTAATTTGTATGAAAAATGAAAGAGAGGGGTCAGCTTTGTTTAGATTAAATGTTTGGAAATTACAGGGAGTGAGAAGGTGTGTTTCCTAGGAAATGTGTCCAATTCGTGAAGAGAAAAAAGATAAATTGATGGAGGGAAAGTTTGATTAATAAAACATGCTTAAAGAAGATTTTTGAACATCACAAGCAGAGAGAAAATTGGGGGAGTTTCTATAGAAGGTTTGAGATGGTCAATGTAGCAGTGTATACTGGCCAGGCAAACTTATACCATGTGTAATAAATAACAATTGTACTGTTAGTACGGAAACAGACCCACAAGTTAAGCGACCCTTTTGTCATGTTTCACTGAGTTTAGAATAGTACAGTAGATTTTTAAATGCTTATACATTTGACATCATAATTGTCTATTTACAAGTTCTGGTTTTGCCAAAGGGAACCCCTTCGGAACAAACTGATAATTTATCATGTGAGAGTAATTTAGCATTAACATCACAGTAAACCATATGAAATGAAATGCTGTAACATGTTTACATATTTTGACAAATGAAGTTGTATTGCAATTAAGAATTACAATGGATAAGTTAACTACACTTACAAGATTGCATTAATATATTATTGTTGCCCTGCACCTTCTTCGTATGCTCTTATCTTGTGATCTGTAAGGTCCAGGACATACAGACATGTCCCAGCTTTCATTTAACATACTCCACTCATGTATGACATTCATTTACACTTTTATTTCTTACGTTCAGCCATGTCATAAATTTCATGACACTCAGTAAATACTCATATTTCATTGGCCACAGTCATTAAATCATTGTCAATTCTTTGACACTTAGACCAAGTCCTTATTTGTTTTCAAGACTTTCAAAGCAATTTGACAAGAAAAATTGGAAAGTCTTGTTAAAGTACTAAATCAGATTATGTACAGGAAAGTTAACAGCTTTTTTTTTTATTTTCTTGTTCCATTTATACCCTGCCATTAACTCCAATGGTCATAACGGCAGGCGTTCTCCTTTGGAACATCTCAAAGGTGTTAACTCGTATTTGTTGAGTTTTAATCATTAGATCACGCACACATTCACACCCTCATTCATACTTCCAGACTCTGGGGAAGATGAGGAATTATCTTGGTCAGAGAAAAATCCCCCCACAGCTGGGAATTGAACCTGGGACCCCTAACACGGAAGGCAGGTGCTCTACCAACTGAGCTAAGGCGCCAGCCTTAACAGCTTTTTGTGAAATTATAAATGCTGTTATGATCTGCTGCACATTAAAGGAGTTCGCTAAAGATATAACAGCTTTATCCAAAACACAACTTACTCACAGAGCCCAGATTTGTATGCAAAATGCAGGTTTTAAATAGTCTAAATGTATGCATTAGCAGTATTCATTACCATTCTCACCTTAAGAGGTTATAGTGCAATTTTAAAATCCATATAATTTCATAATTTGGGAAAAACTGATTCTGCATGCACATTTATTAAAATATAATGGGTAATGATATATTTTTCTATTCCTAGCCTAAACAAAATTCTAGTTGGTTCACACATGCAATAGTTTTCTTTATTTTCTTGAAATGATGAATAGTGACAGTAGTTGTGGAATTTTGTTGATGAGCTAATTGTTTACCCATGTTGTACAAAGCTGGCGTTCCCCTTCTTCACAGTGTGATGTCATTTGAGGTATGGTGTAAGATCACACATCTGCCAGATGTGTTTGGTTACATTTAATTACAGTTGCGATCACAGCTCACAAGTAAGAGTATGGAGTGAAAAACATTTTGCTTTGTTATGCCAACAGTAAAATTCTGATGTTAATCTATGTTATGGAAATATATTACAGAGTTTGGGAGTAATAATTTTAATGAGGAGGGATAAGTATTATTTTAAACTGAATCGAGAAGATACTGACACATTGCTTCAATAACACTGTTTTCCACAGGACATGTTTCAAGAGCTGCTGCTCCCATCATCAGCTGAGTCTCAACTAGTGCAAATTGTAGGGCTTTCCTCCTTCTCTGTGCCATTAGTAGATGACATGATGTATTTGTCAAAAATGTTTTTCATTTTAACTTGTGCTTCACTGTCTCTATGCTTCTTTCAATTTTTATACTTTGAAGTATTATTTTGTTTTATCATGTGAACAAAGAATTGCTTCTAACAAAAAGTTCCAAGTAGTACAGCATCTTAACACTGTGAAGAACAAACAAAGTGTAGCCAGAAAATCTGCTTTGCGTCAAAAATTAGTAAGTATGTCATTTAGTGAGCAGGTCAACATTCCTGGAGGTTCACGTGACTCATTTGCCAATGAATTGTGTTGAGCATTTATAAGTGCAAAAATTCCTCTTTGAAAAATAAATAACATCCATCTTAAAAACTTTTTTTAGAACCGCACAATAATAAAATAGTGCCTGACGAATCTACCCTTTGCAAAACGTGTGTGCCCAAATGTTTCAATGAAGTTATTTGAGAAATTCGATGAGAGTTAAAATATGAAAAGATTTGGATTTCAGTGGACAAGACCATAGATGCTGCAGGCCAGTATGTATGTAGTGTAGTAGGTAGTAGTCATTGCAATGAAGTAAAACTTACCTGTTAAATGTTCAAATATTAGAAAGCGTAAACTATTCTACAATGGTGGAATTCTTCAACAATTTCCTAGCCTTTCTGTGATCCTCAGATGTATAAAATATGACAGTGTACTGTTATTTCTTACAGATGCTGCTCCATATATTGTAAAAGCAGCAAATGCATTAAAAGTTCTCTATCCCAAACTAGGTGTTTGTCCTGTTTAGCCCATGGGCTACATCAGCAGCAGATATAGTTTGCAGTATCCAGAAGTTGATCGTCCTGTTTCCAATGTCAAGAAAATTTGCATTAAAGCACCTCCTAGAGATACAATTTTCAGAGAATTGGCCCCAAAGTTAGCATTACTTCCTCAGCCTATTTTAACATGGTGGAGTTCGTGGTTGGAGCCTATATGTGAAAAGAATAGTAGACAGTTTAGATCCAGAATATGCAGTGCCTATTAAGATAATTGAGTGTTTCAACTCAGCTGATATAGAAAATAAATTGCAATATATATGTAGCTTCTTTTCAGTGCTACCAGAAATGATAAAGGAACTGCAGGCTAGGAATAATTCATTACAACAATTCCTTTGATAAGTTGAATGCAGTTCTTGGTAAAAATACAGGCTATAAAACAATTTGTGAAATTGACAAGCAGCTGGCCATGGAGACATCTGTACAAGAAGAATTCGCTAAAAATGCACCGGTGACATCTTGTGATGTACGGAAATCTTTTTCACTCTACAAAACCTCCTTTAGTGAAAAACAAAGCTTCACTGCAGAGAACCTCAGAATGACATTTCTCGTCTATTGCAACAGTAGTATTGCACAATAGGCTGAGTCACTAAAATAACATATTCTTTCATTCTTTCTCAAGCACAACATTTTTAATTTGCATATTGTTTATACATATTTTACAAGTTTTCAATACATATCTGCATGCATATTTTGACATTTGTTTTTGCATACAAATTTGGGCTCTGTTTATTAAGCTCATTTGAGTTCATGCTAGAGGGAAATATCTAGTCAGGGCACTAGAATAAGGAACAATGCATGAAGAAATTATTTCAAATTTTCAACTGTTATCGCAGATGAAATGCTGCAGCAATGGATAACTATACTCTGTTTCATATAACCTTGCCCCGCTGAAATGTATCACTCCGCGTTCAACAACCTTCCCTCTCGCCCTAATTGGCTAATGCTTTCGCGTCATAGGCCATAGGCGGTGCCTTCCCGTTACATTTAAACCTGCAGTAAATGTAATAATTGCCGGGAAGATAAATAAAATCATACAAAAATCATACAAATAAGGATATGAAGACATGCAAAAATACAAGTTTATAATGAACTGAGCAAATTGAAACAGAATGACTGAGCAATGAAACTGAAAGAGTTTATAATGAAAGGCCTTTGGCCTTTTCCACTGGGATTTTTAAACCAGCACACACACCTTTCAAAAATGCTTGTCTTTCAGTCTTAAAAGTCGTGTCACACCATACTTTACTTTTCGTGTGTTCTTCGTGTATATTTTGGATTTGTATCTCGGTACAGTCTGATTGTCCTTAAATAGCGTCTTCGCCACACAGCAATATCGCCTCTGTCTTTTAGCACATTTTTCTTGCCTCTTTTTTCATTCACAAATCCCAGCTGTATAAGCTATCTGCTGAAATTTGGTAAATCTGCATCCTCATTTACAGCAGACGAAATGTTACTTATGTTAGGGAGTTCGTTTCTAAAGAAAAACTACACACATGACGACGCACAACACTTTTCACGTATTTTCTCCGAGCACGCACTTTTGTTTATTCCTGCTTTTGCCTGGAGTGGTAAGTTTTCCTGTTTCCTCAATTTCATGTCGCAATGTTCCTACGGATCTAACACTCACACCTGTAACTTCAGAGCACAGCTGTTCGACTTCTCTCACTGACAAAGACGGATTCTTCTCTGTGAGTGCATTAAACACATGCAACACAGTTCTTTTTTCGCCTGTTTGTAAATAATTATCCTTGCGATACTTCAGCGAAAAACTGGCGGTAGACTCTGTCATTATACATATAAGTACGCGCAATAAACGATCAATAAAATAATTTAGTTCCCGCACTCTCGAATGGTGATGCATGACTAATCCAGTTCAAAACAAGGTCAGTGATAAGTCATATAAACAAATGTCACCACTACCGCTAAATCACGTGCTATCGTGCCATGTGCTTGAGAGCAAAGGAACCTCCTCTTTACTTCGTTTAAGAATTAACATGCATTTCAGATAAATCAACTCTGTTGCATAATATATTTAATTAAAACAGTTACGAAAATATAAATTTGACAATTCTCTTCCAACATATAATGATATATCACCATGTTAAATAACAAACTAATTTTTACCGCAAGACAGTCATTACCACAACAGCAACCAATGAGAGGTGATTAGGTCACGTGACCGTTAAGAGATACTGGGCAAGCTTACGTGAAACAAGGTATAGTGTTCCAGCACAAACTCGTATGTTTCATAAGAACCACTGCATTGGTGTAATAGTGACATTCTTGCCTGAATTTCAAGCTGCATGGTTCACGTTATTACTATTCTAAAACTTTCTTCTAAGCTATTAGGATAAACATAAAACAGTTTTCAAGCTCTAGGCGGAGTTGCTGATGAGACCTTGCCAAGATAAGACGTGTTGTGATGGTGCTTATGCTCGGGAAACATGAGTGTGCTCTAAGCTTGGCCCATTTAATGTCCAATATGGCCTCTTCAGTTTGAAAAACAACAATTACGTACTAAAGAGAAAAAGGAGCTTAATGTGCAAATTTCTCAGTCATCTGTATAATCAACGTTTAGCACAGTGTGCTTCGCAGTTTGCAAAACTAACAACCACTAAAATCTTTTTAAACCACTTGTCAAACTAAAAAAACACTTTAGCTTCACTTACATTTAAAATTAGGACATGATTCGAGGACCACGCATCCGCATCATCAGCTGATGTTTGACTAGTTCCTTGAAACTTGTCCTAATTTTAAATGTAAGTGGAGTTGAAGTGTTTTTAAGTTTGACAAGTGGTTTAAAAAGATTTTATTGATATAGCTCCACTGTTTATAAATACTTCTATTTTATAGTTTTAATAACAAAAACTGCATGTTTTGGTTACATCACCATCTGCTAATAAAATCTCACATTTTCATTCAATATCATAGTTTGTTACATACAAGGCACATCCATAGAATAAGTTTCCCTGGGGCCATGAAGAGAAACAAAACACAATTTAATTGAAAGAGACACAGGAAGTATTAAGCTATTTGTCAATATATTAAGAACTAGAATTCAGACATATGTCATACTGTGAGGCCAGCTTTTGTAAACCTTTGTCAAAAGTCTTGTCACCTGGAATTAGAACCACAGTGTGTCAGTCTGAAAATGCTGAGTCTGACAATAAGAATTTCTTGAGGTTCTGGAATGATGGAGATCATTGGAACTGATATTTATACTGCAGGGCAGATGATCAAACCCTCCTAGCCAAACATTTGCAGAAGCTCTATTGTCCATCAAGACATGTGTAGCCGATTGTTATCACGCAGAAAGACAACACAGCCACTGAACCTAGATGCCGTTTGTTCTGAATGATTTATGATTTCTGTATTTTTTCATAATAACGCTCATAATTCACTGTCTCACTCTGGTCAGGAATTCAATGAGAAAGAATTCACTCTTTCCCAGAACACTGAAACATTGCACTTTCCATGCCAATGCAGTCTGTTTAAATTTGATCTTGTACAGCACCACTGAGACATCAATGCATTGACTGCTACTTGATTTCTGGTATCATGTACAACCCATGTTCCATCACTGCAAAGATCTAAGTTAATAACTCATTGTCGTCTTCATGGTGCCATTGCAGAAATATCAAAACTACCAACATATGCTTTGTTGTGTTCTGGAATTATTGCACAATTACTGGATCAACCAGTACTCCATTTGCCTGTGAAGCAACAATTTGCATAGTGCAATATCGCGCAAGCTCCAAAGGTCATGTAATGGATGTTCTCCCACTGAGCTCATTGTAAGACTTTTGGCAATCTGCTGCAAAATCCTGCGCCATCTGCCTGCTCATGATGCCCATATACTTGACACGGCTGAAAATGAATTTCAATTGATGCTACACTCTGCGCCTCACTTCACATGCAGAATGAGCAACACCTTAGAAGCCTCCACATCATTAGTTCATCATATACATGCACTTTGCACAACATGGTGTGACAGTTATAGGAAACTTACTTTATGAATGCACCTTGTATTTTGTTAATATTGTTGCGAATCCATTATTACGATTGGCAGCATATGCGCTAAAAGGGTTTGGCGTGGAACGATAACAGACATATAGCACAGTGTGAAGATTAAGAGCCTGCAAAAACAGATAAAGATAGCCTGGAGATAAAAGACTTGCCGAAGTTAGACATCTAGAACATTCGTGTTTTATCTGGTGACGTGTTAGAGAACATTCTATAACAGTCTGGAACCATGAATGGTTGTGTATAAAAAGAAGCCATGGCTAGTTTATCAGTCGTAAACAGAGTAGCAGTTGTAAACAGAGCCGTAAACAGAGTCGAAATGAGAGTGTAATTGAAACTGAGCTCTTTGTTGTGGTCAACGACCTTGGTAGATTTTAATTGTGTACGTGATGTAATGCTGCTACTGTAAGGATTGAACAGAGTGTATTTCTACGTAAATAAAGAACATTTTGAATTTCTGCAACTTGGACT
Source organism: Mantis religiosa (assembly GCA_030765055.1). Taxonomy (NCBI): domain Eukaryota; kingdom Metazoa; phylum Arthropoda; class Insecta; order Mantodea; family Mantidae; genus Mantis; species Mantis religiosa. The sequence continues at coordinate 146,944,747 of CM060958.1, read as the reverse complement.
TTTAATTTTACAAACCCATAAAGTCACAATATAGTATTCAAAACTGCTCTGTAAGTATAAAAATTATATAGAGAGTCAACATGAAAAATTCAATGCCATGGCCGGGATTTGAACCACGGATATCCTGGTTTTCATGTTGACTTTCTATTCAAGACCTTAGCCTATATATGGCTAGTGTGAAGAAATGATTAATTTCCATCAATTAACTAAAATAAAAAATATAGTTTTCAATATCTATTGGATAAGTGGCTACGGCCAGCTCCAGCAGATGTCATTATGTATAAGCTTGGCACTAAATAAATAAATAAATAAACAAAAAAATTACTAAAAAAAACTATTTGTAGTTGGTTTTTTGACACTTGGTTACTTATGTGGAAAAACCAACTACAAATAGTTTTTTTAAAATTAATTTTGACCTAATATTACGAAATTCCTCTAATCACACGTAAATAATATAGTATTCATTTTTAAAATAAAAAGTAGAGAATTTGCAAATATTATGTTCAATAATTAATATTTAGTTGTAAACTAAGGTACAATGCGATTTATTCATTAACTAGAATCCAAGTGTATACTAGCTTTGACATTCTGGTCAATAAAGTTTTTATGCCAAAGGACCTCAGTGTGGACTGGGAGAGGTACAGCTAGGATAACTAAAGCAATAAATTCATATTTTAGACAAGCTATGTTCAATAGAGTCAAACAGAAAACTTCAATGCCATAGCCAGGATTTGAACCACGGATCTTCTGGTCTCCATCTGGTTGCTCTTAACCACTGAGTTACCATGGCCATATGCCAGCATGACATTAGATCTTCAAATCAATTCATACTGTAACGGGAGCGCTGGAACACCCTGTGAACCAGCTGGGAACGGAAGGCAGGGGGAGGACCGCGTTAGCCACACCTCCCCCTCGTTTGTCTTATAGTGGTGACAGGGACGACTGGGGAAAGAAACATAATTGTGCGGTCTGTTTCTCTTCCACCTGGTTCCAGAAATTACGGGATCTTTCATCATCTGGAAACGTCTAGAAGACGGCGAGATGCCTATAAAAGGGCTGCAGCTAGTCAGTCTGTGAGTGAGTTGGTTGGTTAGTGTGGAGTGAGGACAGTTCTTGGTGTAAGAAGGCAGTGTTAGTCAGTGACGTGTTAATGAACGAAAGGGTTGTGCAACGGAAGACTGTACAAACTGTGTATGAGTATCGGAGTTTGTGTAATCGCGAGTACAAGGAAGTTGTAACGGACGAACTGGTGAATTGTAATTGTTGCAGCACGTAATTCTGTGTAATTGGCAAGAGTTTAACTGTAAGTCGGTGGAAATAAAGAACATTTTTGAGTGGTGTAATTGGACTTTTCATTTCACGAACCCACAAAGTCACACTGGTGTCAGGAAGCGGGAAGATAACATCACCGAGCATTACAACCATGGACGCGGCATTGGAGAAAATTTTGGAGACGATGATGGAAATGAAAGCGGAACTGAAAGAAATGAAGACGGCCAACGACAACATCGCCGGGAAGATGGAAGAAATGAAGGCCGAACTAATCACGGAAATGAAGGCGGCGAACGAGGCTCTCGCCGCAAAGTTTGAGGAACGTTTGGCCGGCGTGAGGGATGACGTCGCGAACCTGGGCAAACGGAAGGGTCAAGTAGACGACCGCCTTAATGATTTAGAGGAAAAGGCCGACAACATCGCAAAACCCCTCACCCGCCTGACGGAGGAAAACCGGCCTTATGTGTGGACGGAGGACGCCGAAGACGCTTTCCAGCACCCGAAGGGGACCCTGTGCAGTGCTTCAATTTTGGGTTTCCCACAACCGGGTGGCGCCTTCATTGTGGACACCGACGCCAGCGACCATTGCATTGGAGGTGTCCTATCGCAGATCCAGGACGGCCACGAGCGCACAAGAGTGGAAGAGGAGGAGCGTGCCGCAGCAGTCCGAGTAGTTGTGGCAGTGCCTGCTGAAGGCTGGGATAGCGCAGGCCTGAGGAGGGAGCAGCTGGCGGACGCAGACTTGGGACCACTCTTGAGGGAAGTGGACGCAGGGACGAGACCATCCTGGGAGGACATCGCACCGAGGAGCGCCACCTACAAGTCGCACTGGGCCCAATAGGACTCGTTGAAGACCAGAGAGGGCGTGCTGTTCCGGGTATGGGAGTCACCCGATGGGAAGGCGCAGAGAGAACAGTTGGTACTTCCCCGGAGCAAGGTCCTGGAAGTCTTGGAGGAAGAGCACGCCGGTACTTCAGGAGGACACCTGGGAGCGAACCGAATGATTCAAAAACTACGGCAGCGCTACTTCTGGCTCAGACTCCGGGCAGATGCTGGTGGTACACCTGGACCGCCTCGCACGCTACGATGGGGCTGTTCGAGGCGAACAGCTTTGAGGAGGGAGCAGTGTAACGGGAGCGCTGGAACACCCTGTGAACCAGCTGGGAACGGAAGGCAGGGGGAGGACCGCGTTAGCCACACCTCCCCCTCGTTTGTCTTATAGTGGTGACAGGGACGACTGGGGAAAGAAACATAATTGTGCGGTCTGTTTCTCTTCCACCTGGTTCCAGAAATTACGGGATCTTTCATCATCTGGAAACGTCTAGAAGACGGCGAGATGCCTATAAAAGGGCTGCAGCTAGTCAGTCTGTGAGTGAGTTGGTTGGTTAGTGTGGAGTGAGGACAGTTCTTGGTGTAAGAAGGCAGTGTTAGTCAGTGACGTGTTAATGAACGAAAGGGTTGTGCAACGGAAGACTGTACGAACTGTGTATGAGTATCGGAGTTTGTGTAATCGCGAGTACAAGGAAGTTGTAACGGACGAACTGGTGAATTGTAATTGTTGCAGCACGTAATTCTGTGTAATTGGCAAGAGTTTAACTGTAAGTCGGTGGAAATAAAGAACATTTTTGAGTGGTGTAATTGGACTTTTCATTTCACGAACCCACAAAGTCACAATACATTCCCAGGGAACTACTAGCAGTTATATACAATGGGATACACATCTTTTGTAGCAATTTACTAAGCTGTAAGTACTTAAGTCCTAAGGGCCAGGAGATCCGTGATTCAAATCCCAGCTATGGCATTGAATGTTTTAGTCCAACTCCATCTATCCAAACCTTGTTAGTCATACACATGTCTAGTGCGAAAGAACAATTAATTTCCATCAAGCTAGGTTTCATTTATTTCTGGGCATCTTATAACTCCAAGAAAGAGAGAAAAACATTGTTTCTTGCTTTGCCAAGCATTCCAACCAAAACCTCTCTAGTTATTTTAGTTAATTGATGGAAATTAGTCATTTCTTCATACTAGCCATATATAGGCTAAGATTTTGATAGAGTCAACATGAAAAATTCAATGGTACGGCCGGGATTTGAACCACGGATCTCCTGGTTTCCGTCCAGTCGCTCTAACCCATTGAGCTACCATGGCCAACTCGCCATCATGACATTAAATTCTCCATTTGTCTCATACATTTCCCCGGTAGACCACTAGGGGCTCTCGTATTCGAGATAAACCATTTGTGGCGACTTACTATTATAAGTACTTGAGTCCCAGGCTTCATTTAACTCTTATTATTTAAGTTAATTGATGGAAATTGATCATTTCTTCATACTAGCTATCATAATCTCCATTTCTTTGCATACATTTTCCTATCAGTGAGCAAGTTTAAAAATACCCTTACAATAGAACTAGATTTCAGCTGCCCAAGAAAACTTGCACACTGCTTTCCCAACATCCTCCACCGTCTCACAGCATTTGCCTTTTATCCGTTCCTAACAGAACTGAAAAAATGTAGTTGAAGGATTTGTTTATACAGAACTACCTGAGTAAATGCTGCATATCTAGATTTAGCAACATATAGAATTTGCACCTATCACCAATACTTGGTCAGCGATGTCAGGATTAAAATACTTCACAACTTTCTGTCAATTTTCCTCACTATTACACCTCACTTTTTGTTGTACTTAAGCATACACTCCATTAATTATGTTTTACATTTTTATTTTAAAAAAGTGCAAGAATTGCTTCATCAGAGGCTCCAGCAAAAATGTGAATCTAATTTCCCTGACCAAAATATTCTATTTGTTCAATTTTCAACAAGCTCCTCCTTCCTTAGTATTTGTTCAACATGTTCCGTTAAACAATACTTATTATTGGGCCAATATTCAATTGTCAAATACAACTTGGGCCGTGAAGTGCACAATATAAATGATGTACCAATAATAAGCAATTTACCTTCTAGTTTAGACAGACAGTGTGCTAATTATGTGTGGGGGTACCCAAAGACAGAGTTGTGCAAAAGAATATGTTACTCTAAAATCGATTTTTGAAACAAAATACTAAAGAATTATTAAATTTAAAGGGAGTTGATTAATGACATATAATTATGTTGCAAAAGAATAAGATCTACAGTGTCAGGCAGTCCCCTTTCCAACTCTGAAAAGGCTGATGGTGTAAATAAATCAAACTACAATCACAAAAACCTTGGACAACCTTATCTGTATAACATACACAAAAAACAAAGAAACTGAGGACTTTTAGAAAATTAAACAAGGAATAGTTTTAAAACATGTAAATGATTTTATTTATTTTCGAAATATTCCCCTTCAACAACAATATATTTTTTAACGCAATGATGCCATTCTTCCTGAGACATCAAGTTTTTATAATGTTCCACTACTTCACCTGTTGACAAAAAACTGATATCTGCATTTTATCTTTAATTTTTGGAAACAAAAATAAATCACAAGGTGCCAGGTTAGAGCTGTAAGGCGCTGAACTGGACATCCAGATACTCAGCTGTATGCGACAATGCATTATCATTATGTAAAATTATTTTTCATTTTGAATGCTTTTCATGAGTTTTTTAAAAACATTGCAGTAAACAAACACTTGTGTAGCAAAACAGTAATGATTTGTCTAACTTCTAATGCTATAGTAGTAATACAGCCTGTTTCAGAAAAGAAAAATCAAACTATAGTCCGGCCGTTGTATCTCCGGCTCTGACGTTTTGCGATTGCAAGTGGTGGAGGGGCGAGGTTAATAGTACCAACATACAGTAATGAGCAATTGAAAACATATCCTCAAAATTATCTTTAGAACGAAAATATAGGACTATATTAGCTTTAAAACACTGAAATACAACTTACAATTTCATTATCATGCAAGATATTTATTACCTCACCACTCTATTCAAATATTTCGTTCACACCTTTCACACACACTAACAGCATCTGTTGGTAGTACTGGGAATCTCTACATCCGGTGTTGTGGTCAGGAAGTTAAAACTGTCTGCTAGCGCCAATCAGCATTGTCGCTGCTATGCGTGACTCCCGAACCCAACACCATGTTGCCAGGTTAAATTTGTTTGAGCCACGTGGTTTTAGCTGCTTGCGCTGGAAAACTTTCTTTGCTTATGTTTTGCGTGTGTGAATTCCGATTTTTAATGTTCGTAAGTCCTATTATTATCGCTATTATAATAATATGGCTCCTGGTTCGTGTAATATGCAAGTACTGAAATATTTAAAATACGCATTATTCCTCTGCTTGAAATACCCGCTAAAGAACTGGCAACAGCCTGCTTCCCCCTCTCGAGAAATGTCAGAGCCGGAGATAGAACGGCCGAACAATAGCAATCAACCATTTTCTTACCAGCTCTACAATTATGTCGTACTTTTGTAGGTCTAGATTCTGTCCAAAAAACCCACTGACCCAAGTGACTTTTCTTTTCTAGACCTAACAATGAATCCAAGACTCATCATCATCATCATCATCATCATCATCATCATCATCATCATCATCATCATCATCATCATCATAATAATAATAATAATAATAATAATAATAATAATAATAATAATAATAATAATAATAATAATAATAATCCAAACCAAATTTCAAGTATCAACTTAAAATTTTCCCACAGTTTCTCAGCATCAATCAATGCACTGTTATTTCTGAACAGGAGTAAATTTATGTAAAATCCATAGAGAATAAAGCTTTCTAACTGCTGAAGTAAAATATACTGGATTTGACTCAAACCAATGCTGCTCAAATAAATAAAAGGATAAATATTAAAAGCAGAAGCATTATTAACTCAAAAATAAAAGGATTTCTGTCAATCTTCTTCAAGCATTGCTCAAATAATGGCAATCTTTTCATCAGTAAGAGCAGTTCTTGGGTGTCCTTCATAAAATTCATCACTTGCTGGACTCATGAATTCACCAAATGCATTTCTAAGCCAATCTTCACATTGTTTAGATGTTAATGATTTAAAACTGTAAATGGTCCAGGAATGCTCTATTCTTTTTTAAGGATGAACACAACATTTTTAAATGATGATAATTGACAAACTGTTAGAGAAAATCAAACTAAATAGAATCAACTTGCAAAATATTAGAAAGAAGCTGACAAATATATATAAAAAAAAATTTAATTTATTTTTAGAAACATGTCTATCTTTGTATATTTGTATACAGAGCATTTCTATACAAAAGTATCTGCTTCTCTGCATTTAACTTGTAGCCTATCACTACAAGTGTTGTGCGGCAATTTCAAGGAGCAAAAAATTCTGTAATGTAGCCTTTTATCGGTATGATAAAACAATGATAACTGATTGAATTTATGCATATCTCTGACCTTCCTGATTGTCAACAGAAATATGAGGGAGGTTGTAATGATATGTTTCAGTTAGAATTTTTTATATGAATATTATTTTCTGATATGACTTAGTAGGCCATGTAATGACAATATAAAAAAATATATATGTGTGTAATTTTGTGATTGGCCGTAGTAATAATTGTATTACGTAATGCGGTGACATAGCAGTAAATCGACCAATCACAAAATTAATAGAGGAGTAACAATAGTTATGGAAAATCAATAATCTTGAGATAGATATATATTCTTTAGTCTTGTTTCATGGCGATGGAAAAATGTCGCGGTGAATATAAAAGTTTTGTAACTGAAAAACAATAATCGTCAAAAAGTTATTCGGTATTAATAGTAATGAGTGGACGTATAGCAGAGGAATTTTAAGTAATTAATAGAAATTATAATAAATAGAAAATAAGGATTTATCGATGTGTTGGAGGTAATCTACAGTGACTGATTAAGAAAGAAAGTTTGAGTGAATTGTAATCCAGATTATACAATTAAATAATATATTAAGAAATCGGAGTAATATAAAATTTTATTTTTGTCACCAAAAATCCACACCTGAGAACAGATCTCATGACTCTTATTTAATCAAATCTCGACCTGGATCTTCCAAACAGTCAACGTGCATCCTATCTGCTGCGAGTGGAGGAATAACGCCACAAATATGTCGCCCGAACTTGGGGCTCGATTAAGATGGAGAGAGATTAAGCTGGAAAATAACGCCACAAGGTTTAATATTTATTTATATAAGGAATTAAGATGCCACTTTTTTCAAACACAAATTATTTTTTTTTTCAGCATAATCCTCTTTTGGGAATATACACTCTCCCAACATTCTAACAATTTTTAATATCTTCAAAAAATAGGAATTGTCAAGCTCTGCAAAATATGACCGTCTTGATGACGACTACCCATTTTATCTGAATGTTGTTACTGCGAGCCACTTCTTCATACGTCAGTGCAAGATATATAATAATAACCAATGGCGCGACAGCCCTAGAGGGCCAAGGCCTACCAACCCGAATGTCGGCCTCATGCCCACTTATGCACAGCAGAGGTGGACAATCATCCAACCAATATGGGGAGGAGATGTGGTCAGCATCTCGGCATCCCCCAGCCGGAATGTTGGTTTCCGTGACCAGGGCCGCTTCCCCGTAGGGAAGGGGATCCGTCCCCTTCAGGTGCCGTGGTGCGGGCGCTGCGGACCCTTAGCACTCGTGGTACCTCTGACGTTACTAGAGGAACATCAGGCCGAACATTCGAGTCCCTCCCTCTGGGAGTTGTTCGGATTGGGTTGGTCTCGAGGGGGCAGAGGTTCCCGATACCCATAGGTGATCGGATACATTTCCGGATGGGGTCGAGGGAAGTCATCAATATTCCCGGGTACTAGCCTGCAGAGCTAGTAGAAGGTGTGCTAGATCGCCAGGCGGCCTCACTGAGGTCATATCGGTAGCCTTCACCATTTGGTGTTGGCGCACGTAAGTGGCATATCCACTTCCATCCCATCTTGTGTCCTTGGACCAGATGGGGGGGGAGCTTGTTGGTAACCCAGGTCTTGTCCTATGGAAAGCCCCACGGAGGACGCCGGGTGCCCTTTGGGACAGCTCAGATACTCCCTGGTTGAAAGAGGCCCAGGTCTTGGTCCTACGGGTCCAGTACTGATGGGAGTAGAACCTCTGGACTCAACTCAACAACCAGGGCCGCTTAACTAGCGTAAGCTCCTCACTTTCCTCACGATGCTGAGTGGGCACCGGTCCTATACCTGGGACCTAAAATCTGCACCCCATGGGTGGGATCGAACCCGGGCTGACTAAATATGGACAATACACAACAATTCATGCACAACAATAACACTGGATTAATGTGCTGGTATGCAGTTGTGAAACAGCACTTTCTTTTTCACCAAATGAAGCAAGTCTCCTTCAACTTTTTGTCGAATTAGGCCAATAACTCACTGTAGTATCGTCCAGTAACTGATTTTTCTTTTTGTGAGAAGTCAGTGTAACACCCTTCACCTCCCAAAAAGAAGTTGCCATCACATTCCCACAAATAGGACCACAATTGCCTTTCTTAGAGCAGATTCACAGGAAGCAATCCATTGTTTTTAATGTTGCTCGGCTTCTGGAGTATAATGATGAACCCAGGTCTTATCGATGGTGACAACCCAATGTAAAAAATATTCTGATTTTACTCAAATAGCACCAAACAAAACTTCAAAATTGAAAGATACCTGCCTGCTTTTAATGTGAGTGAAAGTGGCACTCTTTAAACCAACAACCTTTCCATCTCAAATTACAAAGCAAAATATGAATTGCCATTCCATTAACATACTTTCCAAATTTTCATTTGACGATCAGCAAGAATCTTATTATGGACTTTTTCAATCTGTTTCTCTGTAACAATAACTGCCCGGCATCCTGGGCATTCCTCATAAAAATGCATGTTCAATCATGTTTAGTCACTGAACCAATATATCTAATTGTTGCCACAGATGGCTAAAGATCCCCATAAACAGCAACCAATTTAGCTTTGGCATCCTTGAATCACTGAACAATACTACACTTTTTCTATTTTAGCAAAAACACATTGAACAACTAGTAATTGAAATGCCTGCCAAATCCACACTAACCTTTGAGTCAACAACAAATTTGTTTCGGCAATGTGTACAATAGACAGTATCCAATGGTAACACCACAGCCTGCCAAGTGAAATAGTCACTTCCGGTGGCGCATCAATGTTCCCAAAAGTCACAGTCTAAAACATACGCTAAGACCACTGCATGTACTCATGTTTTGCTAGAAGACACCAAATACGTCATACATTCAATGTTCAATGTTACCAATACAATTACTCTAATTACTGTGTACTTATTGTAAAAAATAACATTTATTTGCTGTGTGTGAACTCCTTATCATAATATTAGATTATTTTGTACTTTATTTGAGCTCAATGTATGCTGTAAATAAACTACAATTGGTAAACTGTACAGTATGTGAATGAAATGGGGGAATGGTAATTTAAGTTTCAACGGTGGCAAAGAGAAAATAAACCTGAATAAAATGTTCTTTAATTTGTAAAACTCCCAGGATTTAAAAGGCTTGTGAGGGCTTACAAGCAGTAAGAAGGGAGTGAATGTATTTTCACAAAAACCTATTGGTAAGGAAGATGTAAGCATGACAAAAAAAGGGGGGTGGGAATCAATAGTGTCACTAACCTGAATTGTACCTTCATTATATATTCATTTACAGTTATAAAAGTAGCAGTTTATGATAAGCAAAGGATGTTGTAAATGCAAATGCAGTCACCTTCCATGTAATTTTATGAACCTTATTACTCAATTATTGTTGCAGTTATCTTGTTTTTCTCCTTACAGAAATACAATGGCAAAAATCACCAGCATAGAATAATTGGGAGTTGGGTATGTTTCTTGTTTTGGTAATGTGCAGTGACGACCTCCAGCAACATTAATGTTATGCAAATCTTTCTTTCTACTTATACCACAATTTACTGTGGCATAACATCAAATGTTTCTTACAGTCTATGAAATATGTTTTTCAAAATAGTCCTCAGAGTTTTATTTAATTTTCCCAATGAAATGAAACTCCAAATCTGTTACTATATTGTGGTCTATACAAAGTGACTAGTCATATCACTACAAGTATTCCTAACTCCAAACTGTAATATTTTAAAGAGCTGGTTGATAATAAGCAAGTTGTATTATTACAATGCAAAATAACTTTCAAGGCTGTAATTCAACACGTAGTACGGAGTGAAAGTTTTGGAGTTTGTGTGTCTTTTGAGCTTCAAGTTGAGTTGAAGAATGTGGCTCTGAGGGGAAGGAGTCAGCGCCATGAAGCAGTTCATGAATCAGTGCATAGAAATGTGGTACTTTTCAAGCACCATGGTAAGCAATTGACAGAAAGTGGAAAAGTTAGCAAAGCAGTTTAGTGCAAATATTGGAGTTTGCAGCAGAGCTGAAGAAGCGAGCAGTTGTGCGCAACACATGTCCTCAATATAGGTACGTAAATGAAGCTTATGTTCTAAAATATGACTCATGAATTTAATTGGAGTTCTGTTCAGAATCAGCATGTAGTTCCGTTTAAGAGGTGAACATATTACCAACAGCATAAAGGGTGTGTGCCAAAGAGACATAAAGAAATCATGTAAAGACGTGTCGAAAAGGTGTATTTGTGTAAAAGAGAAGCTGATTGTGTATTAGCAATGAGCCAACAATTCTACTGACAAATAAAGCAGTATGAGACAAATTTTCATATTATTATGGGTGGATTATAAGTTGGTGATTGACAGTTGAAGGAGTGGGGAAGGAGAGGGGATAGCACCGTTGCCACTTTACCGTTCCTCTCCACGTGCTAGGCAACGAAGATGGCGGGTAGAGGGGAGGAGGAAGTTCGGCTGCGGTAATGCACATGCACATATTCCTAGAAATTTGCGTACTGCAGTATTAATCATAAGACTGCCGTAAGCCTGTCTACACGTTTAAGTGAGCAGTTACCTAATTACAGCATACGAAATCTTCAGAATGAACAAAAAATAAATGGTTGTATACAGTTAAGATTTAGAGAAGCAAAAGTGCCATACCTGCACAGTTATGCATTCTATTCCAACAGGAATATGCCGCTTATCTCAGAGTCCCTGCTGTCATTGGTACTGCTTTTCTGATCATCGTCGTTGCCGCCGCCGCCGTCGTCAGAGCTACTGCAATCTCCCACGGAAATTATGAGTTCTTCCACTTTCTTCCAAAACGCCTTCCTTTTTCCCATGCTGCTACTATAACTTTTTTGTGTGACAAACAGCATTTTCCCAATTTTTAGCACTTATTTTTGCTATTGCTTCTTCTGTTAGTTTTATAACAGATGTTATAGTGAAATCTGTATTGTTGTGCGCTACATATCTCTTTATTTGGGCCCAAATCAACGCTATTGCATTAAAACGGCAATGGTAGGGAGGAAGTCTAATAATTTTGTGGCCTTTTTCTGCAGCAATTTCATTAACTATATATTTTGGGAACAGCGGTTTACTTTTACCGCTTCAAGCAATTCATACTTTTCTAAATGGTCTTGAACACGCACATATAATTTCCCTTACTTGTCCTTTAATTGGGATTCCGTACCCAAAACATTTTTTGTGGTGTTCACAGATAATTTTTTTCTGTCTGTTTCTGTAGCACAAGTGTTTGTGACAGCCATTATTAACGATAATTAGCTAAATATTAAAGTTACACTAAAACACTGAAGTTGATCACTGAAATATGCAAATTATGTTGCGAAAATGTAAAGCTGTTTGCACCCTGTGAAACATTCACTACTTGAAGCAGTACACTCTTAGTTTGGCAGTGATTACAGGGAGAAATACTCGAAGTACCGTAAGGGTTATTCATGTTCGAACTGAACCGGACAAAGGCGGGTAAGAAGGGTTGGTCATTAAACTGAAAAGGTTGGTCATTAACCCAGAAAACCTCATAACATATTCTTTGAAACTAAATCTGCACCTGTTCCCTTCCAACAACGCATACCGTCTCATACTAAAGGGTAACTAACGATGACGGTATTGTGATACCGCTGATTCATAAGCGAAGCAACAATAGTAGCAGTGTCTGTTTACTGCAAACCTAAACATACCGAGACTAGCGTCATGCATAAAGCACGTGGTGTAGTGTGATAGAGTTCGCAACATAGGATAAGCGTGCCGGGTTGTTATGGCTACAGTTTACTTTTGATTGGTGGATTGTTAGTTGCTAGGCGACCGCAGCTGAATAGCACGTGGAGGCAAAACGCCAATCACCAACTTACGATGCGACAATTATAGTTACAATAAGCAAAATGGGAGAAAATGGGCAATGGCAGCCATGGTGTTCAGATAGACAAATTCAAAATTAGGAGGAAGTCCCATGGAGATGTTATCATGGAAAGACAATGGATCGTTCTTATTTCACTCTTTCCATGTCTCTCCTCTGTAGTGTGATGATAGAGTGGCTGCCTCATGTTCAAGAGGTCCTGTACTCGAATTTCAGTCAGGTGAATTGTATGATGCTTTTTTTTCCTGGAGTTTTCCCTTATCCTGAAAGATTATTGATAACTATAAGCTCTATGTACCCTGGTCTCATTTGAACATCATTTTATTCATCATCCACTATGACTTAACATTGAAAGTTTCCCCTTATCGTTGTACCACTTATCGCAGTGTTAGGGATTCTCATCATTCCTCTATCCCTTTTAAGGTCAGGTCTGAGGAACCAAAGCTTTGGATCTGATACAGAACCAGGATAGGTGTTCAGCCCAATGGCTGGTGTGAAAGTGAAGGAAGTGGATGATATATATAAGGGCGAGATGAATGATATGAAAGATGATGGAGCAATTGGTGGAATGCTGACAGGGGAAATCAGAGAAGCTGGAGAAAACCTGCCCCAGTGCCATGTTGTCCACCATAAATCTCACTTTACAGTTAACTGGGACTAAACCCAGGCTGCCTTGGTGAGAGTCAAACAGTCTAACCACTCAGCTATGGTGTGCCCATATCCTGAAAGATCAATGTCTGGTAATTCTAAGCTCTATGGACCTTGGACACATTTCAACATCATTTCATTCATCATCCAATATGACTTAACGTTGAGGTTTTCCCTAATTCAAAGATGAATGTCTGGTAACTCTAAGCTCTATGCACCCTGTGCTCATTTGAACATCATCCTAGATGTCTTAACATTTGACGATGTCAATTAAAATACAAAATGAGGGAGGAGTGCTGAGAACAGTTTTCCTTTCAGCTGCACTCATCCCCTTACCCACAACTTCTGCACCTACTTCATACCGCTGATATCTGCACTTGTGTGCAGTAGAAAGTTATTAGTATTTATGAACTTCATTACAAAATGAACAAAATATAACGTTTTTCCTTTTAGAAGATGAATTAGTAACTTTATCAAATAAAATTAAATTTCTTGGACAGGGGAATGCATGTTTTAGCAAAGAAATTATGTCAAATATGGTTTGTATATATACCCCTAGATCTTCAGTAAATCTTGACATGCTGAAAATAGCCTACATATTTGTCTGATATAGCATATTGCGGAAAGTCAAGCCATTATATACAATTTTTATAATACAAAACAGGCAGGCAGACTAATTCCAATGTGTAAGGACTATGATACAATGAAGCACAAAAGTAATATAATTTTGAGTTGAACTAATACTCAATGCTCCATATATTGCTAGTATTTACCTAGAACGCATTTTGGTAGGACCTTCCTAACATCAGCTGTTGTCGACTAATAGATGTTGGTTTGGTGAACTTCTTGGAGGTGATTGGGGCATCTCTGTCGGTATCTTGATGAACTTATATGAGCTCATCAAGATACCGACAGACGCCCCTATCACCTCCAAGGAGTTCACCAAACCAACATCCATTAGTTGACAACAGCTTATGATGTTAGGAAGATCCTAACGAAACGTGTTCTAGGTAAACACTAGCAATAAGTGGAGCATTGAGTACTAGTTAGACTCAAAATTATATTAGTTAATGTTAGATCTTTGCAACAGTAAAAGCTGTAGAAGACCTTATTTCAAATTGAAGTTTAACAGCTATATCAATTTATACATATGAAATGCTGGTAATAACTTACAAGAAGTTAAATAGTTTTTACATAATTACAGACATTCATGATCAAATACTGAATATAAATTCCAGTTACATAATTCAGGACATAAAAGTACTCTTTATGAGTTTCTCAGTAAGCAATTGTATAATAAACTCATTCAGTTTTTTAAGAAATCAATAACCTTAAGCTCTGGTTAAAAAGGAATTGAAATAATACAGGCTTGTTTTTATTCAGTGGACCTTTATCTTTAAAGGAGATTGTTTCCAAGTTTTATTATATAATATGTACTACAGTATTACGTTTGTATATGTTGATGTTCATATTTAATTTGAAACCATGTAACTAGTTAAGACACTTTATTATTTTGTCTTCATTATTTGTTACCTGTTGTTAAATTCTGTCTATTTTTATAAGTATCTTTATTCACTATGTAGTTCTCATTCATGACACTTGATTTAAATTACACAGCCAATATTTCTGTACTGAAAATAGAACTGAAATGTCACAACTTAAAACAAGACTGATTACCGCAGTCAACTATAAAGGAATACTGACACCTCCATTGCAATAATACAACAGAAGTTCATGTTTAAATGAAGCTGTTATTAAAATACTATCAGTATTTCCTTCTTTGCTATTTGAAATATGATATATGCAGTGCCAGAACAAACTTTCTTCAAAGGTGTCCTACGATGTTGGTTTACATCAGAGCTCTTTCTTGGGCTGGATGTAGTGTAGTACTTAATAATCTTTTACTTTTTTATCAAGCTATAATGTGTAAAAAACTGTTTACAAATAATGTAGAACTTACCTGTTAAGGAAGGTCTGCTTCTAGAGAATGTGGAGTACTTTTAACCTAACCCATCATAGTTAGTTGCAGAGTTTCATGTGATCAAAATGAACTGCACTCCTGAAACATAAACAGCAACCTTCTTATTTCATAAAACAACTGAAGCTGCTGACAGTGAAGTCACAACACTTAGTGACACACTTCACTTAATCTGGTTAAAATTGTCTAAATCCTCTGGGACTGGTTTTGCAATCTTCACATTGCATCTTCAGCCAGCAGGCTGATCAACCTTTTGGTTACTTCCAGAAGTGATATATAGTTTGACTGCCATCTACTGGGGCCAACACAAACTTAATAACTGAATCTATTGACAGTATAAATGTAATTGTTATATTTCAAAATAAATATTTTCTCCCAAACCATTAAATCTGTTTTAATCATTTAACTTATTCATTTAAATTATTGAAACAACTGAATGGATCACAGGTATAATGGTTTAGGAGAAAATATTTATTTTGAAAAATAAGAATCATGTGATGGATTTTGAAATACCATCACAGATTCCATCAATAAGTTTGTATTAGCCCCAATAGATGACAGCAAGACAGTGAACTATCTGTCAACTTTCGGAAGTAACCAAAAAGTTGTTTGGTCAGCTGGCTGAAGATGCAATGTAAGGATCGTAAAACCAGTCCCAGAGGATTTAGACAATTTTAACCAGATTAAGTGAAGTGTGTCACTAAGTGTTAGCAACCTTCTTACATGTAGAGTAATAACTTGTTAGCTTATTTTGGAAGCTACAATGTAGAACAATACCTTGAAACATTGTTTTAGTTGGTTTGATTTTGGAACATGTTTCAGAAGCAATTGCATCTTGAGCCTTGGTCTGACTGGCAACACTGCAGACACATTAACATTTTTCAGTAGTCACTTTTGGACCCACAAACGTTATAGTTGGCAGTCCAAAAATTGGTTTCTAATGCACTTTTGCAACATTTGAGCTTGAAGGTATCACAGAGGTCTAAATTATTTTCTATTGGATTAATGGGATGTAATAGACTTTCTTTTGCAATAGGTATGTGTAAAAGGTCTCTATGAGAGAGAATAGGCAGCTTTTACTCAATAATTGGTCAGTTAAATATTGAACTTGATTAGATAGAGCCAAACTGAAAAATTCAATGTCATGGCCGGGATTTGAATTGTGGATTTCCTGGCCTCCGACCAGTCACTCTTTAATCACTGAGCTACCATGGCCAACATGCCATCATGACATTAAATTCTCCAAATGACCTATATGTTTTTCCAGTAAACCACTAGGGGTTCTCGTATTCAAGATACACACAGTTTTTGGCAACTTACTATTGTAAGTACTTAGGTCCCAGGCCTCATTGTTAAACCCTTATTATTAATTAGGTAAAAAATGAAGCCAGTAACAGTGAAGCAACAAATACTACACAGACATAATTATTTGTAGCCTTATTAAGTTAATTGATGGAAATTAATCTATTCAAAACCTTAGCCTATACACAGCTAGTGTGGAAGAACGATTAATTTCCATCATTAAACATAGTATTTCAGTTCGACGTCTTCCAAGGATGCGACACAAAAATTTTCAAGAAAATCCTCTCACTCCAGACTGCCCTTTACATGGGGACATAAATTCCAATGTTTTCATTTTCTCAAAAATGTCTCTATTTTAATTAAGATAACTGCAAAATAGGAATGACCATAAGGCGTGGCTAGGTTAGTGTGACGTACGGCTCAACACATGGACCCGCTAGCTTTGTCGAACCCTATGGCTAATTTCTTTGTGCACTCAAATATACTAATTACAGAATTATTTTGTTGTTCTCATGTCATAGATATTTTTTCTGAGGATGACTGTCCAAACACCATGTTTGTAGCACATCTGGTTTTGAAGATTGGAAAAGATAAGACACCTGACTACAAAACAAAAAAAATGGTCTCTGAAGAAAAATAGGCATATGCTGATTCACTTTGTAACTTGCATTAGGTAAAGTGGCGATTTTTTTTAAGAATGCAGGCCTGCTTTTCAACGTTAGTAAATATGTGACATCAAGCCTAGTAGTGACTGCAAGACATCTCATAAGATTTTGCATAAGCAGGCTAGAAATATTATTTTTCATGTGTATTCCCTTTTTCAAACAGAGTCAAAGACATTTTCGAAAGTACAAATTTTTCTCCGAGTTGAGAATAAACGGCACAAGTTTGTCACATGAATGCTCATTCTGCGACAAACATTAAAGAAGGCAAACAGTTCACCAAATTAGGAAAACTTCCCATATTTAGGCATCATGGAAAATATTGAGCAGTTAAAAAACGTAATACCAGACGATTTTAAAAAGTGTTTTATGTAGAACATTTATTATTTATATAACAAAGGTGAATATCTAACTGCCAAAAGGCTGGCCAATTTAATGAGAGAGAAAATGGAATATACAGACTCTGTATTTTCTATGTATAATATTTTGAAATCTCTTGGATTTAAATGTAGGAGAACCAATGATGGTCTCAAATTACTGCTTGAAGAAGCGATATTGTTGCTGCAAGACAAATTTCTGGGCTGATGCAAAACATTAGACGTACAGGTGATTAATGGTGTAAAAATGCTTCATAAATACACATTCATATCTTCCTTATTTATTAAGTATTTTAATGAAACAAAAATTGGTTTAAAGTCCATTACAGGCAGTATATAATTATGGCATCATTAAAGTAGAAACTATATTCACAAATCGTTAAAATGTCACTATTTTGTTTCATTGTAGCAAGCACCATTCTTTCGTCAAATACATTTGAGTAATTTTGTTTTGTGTGCTTATGAACGATAGCTGTGTAGGCGAACTGTTCTATGGTTCAAGGTTTTAAGGTTCAGTTTATGCAATACTGCAATAAACATTGTATATGTTCTCACACACATACTGAAATATTAAGCGAACTTCTCTGTCAGCATCTGTATGTACATCTCAGATCACTTGCTAGTTGGATTCGGTGAGACAAAGACAGACATATCTTCCATCTGTTGCCCACTTGCTGTGGAACTGGTATAGCCAAGAGAGTACGATCACTGTATTGGCTGAACCCATGTTCATTCTTACTTTTTTGGATACTCTAAAATGCAATAGGTTTAAGATATTTTCATGACAAATGGAATATATATATTGAATTTTCTGAGAATATCTTCAGAAGTCCTCTTCATTATGAATGACTTTTGTACAATTGGAACACCATAAGAAATAGACAAAATCTTGCTGCACAAATCTAGCGACAGAAAATTTAAACTTATCATGCAAAAAGTTACACACTCCTTTTTTGGTACTGTATTTCTAAACATTGTTGAGATTAAATACTTACTTTATTCTGCAATAAACTTCAGTACATATCCTATGAAATATACAAAAAAACACTCTCATAAGGCATGTTTTTATACCATCTGTAGTCTTTTTTTTTTTTTTTTTTGTATGCTGTAGGGATATTGTTCAAAGTTTTTGTTCATCAAAATGACCACCTCTGGCCTTGACTGCTTTACGAATTTGGGGCATCCTTGCAGTTAGTGTTTTAACACCTCTGGAGTTATACTACCCCAGGCTTGCAAAAGATACCACAACTCATCCACATTATTAGGGACCATCTGTTTTGCTTTCTGGTCAAGCTTCTCCAAGAGAAGTTCAATTGGAGATAGATCCGGAGATTGTAGTGGCCAGGTCATGGATGTTAGCAATCTCACCTCTTCTTTGCTTTTCATATTGTCACCCGAACGTCGGAACTCCCTATAGAACCGGCAGCAGCAGCAGGAGACGGTAGGCATTCGCCACGCCCCCTCGTTTGTCTTATAGCAGTAACGAGGGGTGGCTGAAAGAAACATCACTGCACCGTCTCTTTCTGTTCCACCTGAGTTCTCGAACTTACGGGATGTTTCATCTAATCCAGAAACTTCCAGATTGGCCAGCTGACCCTATATAAGCAACACGTCAGGCTGGAGGAGAGTCAGTCAGTGCTTGACGAGCTAGTGAACGGACAAGAAGACTGCGTACGTGCGTCGGAGGAGTTTACGTAATCGCAAGTGCAAGTGGAACTTTAACGGACGAACTGGTGAATCGTAATTGTGCGCATTACGTAATTCTGTGTAATTGGCAAGTGTTCAACTGTAAGTCGGCGGAAATAAAGAACATTTTTGACTGGTGCAATTGGACTTTTCATTTCACGAACCCACAAAGTCACAATATAGTTCCTAAATAGCTTTGATGTGTGTTTATAGTATGTTGCAAAACAAAACCATGTCCAGTAACCCATACCAGAGGGCAGAACATGGCTTGACGGAATCTGATGGTACTGTTGTTTTTTTTTTTTTCTCTAAAATACCTTCTACTTTAACTATGTCTCCAACTTTACTGTTCCCAAAACACCCCTATACCATTACACTTCCACCCCATGGTTCACAGTTGGCATGAGGCAAGCTTCAAGCATCCTCTTTGTTCTTTGGTCCACTAAGCTTGTGCTGAAGGGTTAACATTGGTTTCTGCATAGCTACACATCCTAACAATGAAGTTTCAATTAGACTAATAAGAGTTACCTCTGCCATAAGGGTGTTTATTTCATTGCATTTGGATAAAGTTTAACACTGCCTGTTATAGATAGGGTCAACATGAAAAATTCAATGTCATGGCCGGGATTTGAACCACTCTATCAAAAACCTTAGCCTTATATGGCTAGTGTGAAGAAATTATTAATTTCCATCAATTAACTTAAACGGCCTGTTATGTTTGCTTAAAAGTATAATTCTATTGACCTCACCACTGCTGATGGTTTTGCTTGGATGTGCAATACATGGTCAATCAGAATGGGAACACCCTTTCTTCTGTGTTTCAATGCAGAGCAAACATAATCAGAAATGGCCAGTTTAATTGCTACCTTTCTGTTGGACCATCCTGCATCTTTGTAAGCACATGCCATTGCTCTTTTTCTGCAGTCACTTTTACTTTTTTATCCATTCTTATTTATTTGAGGCACTTAATGCCATACTAATATGCTTATTGTGCAGTTGTAGGCAATTACAGAAGTGATCACCTTGACTGTTGAAATTACTCTGATTACTTCACAAGCATTGAGAAGAGCTCTGGGACACATTAATCTAAACATTTCTCCATAACAGAGCAGGGTAAACACAAGCATTTAGTATGTCTGAACCTCTGCACATGGGGTTTAAGACATATAGGCATAAGGCAGCATGTTCATTGCCATAAAAAATAAACTCTGCTAGTTCCGTATACTTAAAGGTGAGAAATACTGTTCTTTGCCATCCTGCTTTTGAATAAGTGAACATACTCTTTGATCAGAGACAATAGCTATTTCATCGTTGGTCAGACCATCCAGACTAGAGGTGACAACTCCTCTACATGAGTTCAGTGATTTGTGTAGAGCTACCAGAATGGGATAGGAGCCCAACAAACTCACTTTTAGCAACTTCTGCATCTGGAGTGCTCGCTTTGATCAATAACATTCTATCTCGAAGGCATGTAGTGTTCTTCACATTGGGTCATTTCATGCTTCATATAAAATGGACTAAATTCTTTATCGTTTTCTCTTTACATGCCAAAGTCATAACCAAAAAAGTATCACTAAGAGTGATTTTGGGCAGATACATTCTCATCCAGACCCACCAGCATCAACCTGCCATCCGGGTCAGGGTAAACCACTCCAGTGGGTAAACCATTCACCGTACATACCCCAGCTTTAAGCCGCTGCTACAGCAATAAGCTTTTAGACTGCACTTTGTGTAAAACACAGACATGGATTCACAGGACTTGTGACTGATTACACCGTGGTTCTATCTGGTCCGTGATACTAACACAATGGATATGACCATCTGAGAATTAACACAAGCCAGACCGTCAAGGAGCTACCTGAAGGGATCCACACCTAAGGATACACATAAGGGCAATGCAAAAGCTCTGCTCAACCTTTGTGCCTGAGACCTATGTAAAGCATATATGTCAGAAGCTGTGCTGAAACCGTAGGAAAAAACCACAGAGATAGAAAAAATCCTTGCTGATGAGATAGGAGTTAATAAACCTAAGACCTCACAAACTAATAATCATAACAACAATTAGAAGAGGAAGCAGGTGATGAGTACTAACAAGACAGTACAATAATATAGCACAGTGATGGAGGCAGGAGTGAAATTGCAGTGAGCAGTTCGAGACACTGCAAGCCCCTGGGGGAATTAGGGAACAGGAGGGTACATGCAGTAGATGGAAAAGTAAGATCACAAGGATGAGAATGGGGTCAATGCATTCAAAAGGAATATGTGGTAGAAATTAAAGTCTACTTTGCAGGCTATATCTTAAGATCTCAGATGGCGGTGTTGCCAAAAGACATCAAGTCCTTTATAGTCGTACTTGAAATTATGTCTTAAAAGCCCACAAATTGTACTTTTCAAAATTCTTTTCTTTTTCTAGACTAGCCTACAACTAAAGTGGCTAAACACATGGTTCCTTTTTGTACCATTTATATGAGTTTGTACATCCACTTCAGGCACCAAACAGAAAAATAGCTATGATGGAAATCTGGAAACTTACAGAAGAATTAAAATTAGACTTAATTTGCATACAGGAACAACCCCATACAAAGTTAGGTACATGCAGATAAATGTAAGAGTAATACCTGAAGGGCAACACACAAAAGCAGCAATTATAATAGCTAACAAAGAACTCCTAGTTGCCAAAATTTCTAAACTATGTGAAGAACACATAATGTGCATAGAAATGACATATAAAGGAGTTAGTAATACTGTTTGCTATCAATATTATCAGTATAAAGACAACATAGATGTACATTTGAAGAAAACAAAAGGTGCTAGATATGCATACAAATGAAAAGATAATTTTGACCATGGATGCCAAAGCAAAATCAACCTTATGAAGAAGCAAAAATCCTTATAATAGAGGGAAACAAACGGAGGAATTAATACATATATACCACTTAATAGTTATAAATGAGCACAATAAAGTATACGCCTTTATAAATTGTGCTGGAGCAAAAGAAAATATAGACATAACCTTAACTAAGGAAAATATATCAAGGGTTACAGAAAATCAAACGTAAGAGATCATAATCTAATCATTTTCAATTATGATGTAATAATGAAGTTGGATATGAATGCATAAGAAAAGAGATAAGATATAACTTTAAAACGGCAGATTGGGAAAAACTGCGGGAAGAATTTGAAGTACCAATTTTCATAATGATAGATGTGAACAAAAAGATAAAAAATTACAACAGAATTCAAGAAGTAATTAGAAAAGTTGTGGCTAAAAATGGAAATGATAACATAGTAAACAGTCTATGGAATGATGAATTATATAAATTATGGAGGAAGACGAGGAAATCAAGAATAATTTACCAAAAATCGGTAGTATACTCAGAAAAGGAAAGGAATTTAAAAATGTATAGGGAAATAAAAGAAAACTATAAAATGGAGTTGGAAAATTTGAGGAAGAATTCATGGGATAACTACGCAGAGGAAAAATTGACTGATAATGTATGGAGTATTCTGTATAAGATCATAATGGAGAAAATACAAGGACCAGAATATATTTCAACCCTGGAAAAAGAAGATGGAGAGAAAACGAAAACATGGAAAGACTAAATTAATTTGTTATTAGAAAAGTTACTACTACGAGATAGGATAGAAGATGAGCAACAAGAACACAAATGTAAAAGATGCCTTTATGAAGAATTCTTGGGAGAAAGACTAGTATATCCATATGACATCACTGAAGTAAATATTGCCATTAGCCAAGGTAAGAAAAATAAATCTCCAGGGCCAGATGGAATAGCAACAGAGATAATTTTAAATCTGACAGATAAATTATCACCAATATTAACCAAGCTATTAAATGAGTGCCTATTTTTAGGAAAAATCCCCCTATAGGAAGCTAAAGTAGTTATTCTTAAGAAAGGGAAAGATAAGAACCTATCACAGGTAAAATCATTTAGGCAGTTTGCTTGCTTAAATACTCTTGGAAAAGTACAGGAATGACTTTTATATAAACACATCCTGAGTTATGATAGGTATGAATGATAAGCAATTTGGTTTCAGAAAAAGCTAATCCAAAGAAGATGCAATAAACTATGCACAAAAAGAATAAATGCAAGCGAATACAAATATCTGATAAAGAGTTTTCTTTGTTATTCAGGGAGCTTTCAATAATTTATGAACTTTTTAATACTATGAGAGATAAGGATTACCCAAGGTGTCTATTTAACAGCATAAAAAATATACTGTGCGGATAGAAGAGTTTATGCCCAAACCACTTCAGGGAAAATAGACAGAGAAATTAATACAGGATGTCCACAGGGTTCTATTTTAGAGCCCTCATTTTGGGATATAATAACAGAACCGATGCTAGAGAAAATTGGGAATATGGAAGAGGTATATGAGATCCTTGCTTGCATCGACGATTTAATGATTATGGCAGGAGCAAAGAATAGATTAGAATTAGAACAGAAATCAAAGCAGATAATTGATGCTCTTGAACAGTCGTATGTCAGAACCGAATTAAAATTAGCCCCACATAAATTGGCATATGTGATGTTTAAGGGAGAAGTCAAACGAGACCCCACTATTAAAATCTATAATGTTAATATAAAAAGACACAAAACCATTTAAATATTTAGGCATAGAATTAGATGGAAAATTACTTCTAAACAGCCATATGAAATATATAAACGAAAAGGCACTAAATATTATGAAATTAGCGTCAATTGTACAAAGGATCTATAGAATACCTTTCACAGCAACAAGGATATATCATATGGGTTTTGTAATAGGTATTATAGGATATGGTGGCAAATACTCGGGCACATAGGTTAAGCGTCAAATTCTGTGCAAATTTAAACCAAAAAACTCAGAGGCAAATATTACTTCACAGCAGCAGAGTTACAAAAACATCTACTTTGGCCCTACTAATAGTTGCAGGAATTTGGCCTATTGACCATATAATTAGATTAAGGTGTGCAACTTACTGGGTTAACGAAGGAACAATTTGGGAATGTTTTTAAAATTATGGGAAAAAGATGCAGTTCTAAGAAAGAAGCAAAAAATTATTTACAATAGAAATGGCAAGAAGAGTGGGATAAAGCACATGTAGGAAGAAGAATACATGATTTCCGGACATTTAAGAGAGGCTAAAACTGGAACATATAAAACTAAGAAAAGGATTTTTTCACTTTGTACGTGGTCCATATATATTTAAAAAGAATAGGAGAGAAGAATTCACATATGTGTGAGCAATGTCACTGTTTAGATTTGCCTGAACATATTTTTGAGTGCAATAAATATAGGAACTAGTACAAGATGGTCGAAGCAAACTTCAAGGAAAATGCTTATGGAACATCTTAAGGGAAGCAGAAGATTACGTACATTTAGAAAATATGTCTCAGATAATATCTGCTAAGGCGTTTCGAGGAAAATATGACCTGCAACAAAAGAGTTCAAGAAATAAATATAGCAACATTTCAACCTATGAGAAAAGATTATTATTTAAGAGGTCATCGGAGTGAAATATTAGGACCAAGAGAAACTGAAGATACAGATTGCCAAATTTGAGAAGACCTATTTAAGATACCAGTTATGGATACCAGAGAGAAGAGCAGAAGCCACCAACAGAAGCAGAATCCCAGGAGAGAGAGGAGGTACATGGGAGTATCAGAACGGACAGACACAACTGATTATGTAGAAGAGGAAAGATGACAACCCGGATATCTGGAACTGACGAACTAGCTCCGTCTAATGATGCCAGTCCCATTAGGAGATGGATACCACAGGAGGAAGCTTTGGATATCAGCTGCAGAAGAGGAAATTTAAAATTGTAGAAAGTCTTTCATATTTTAGTTAAATGATGGAAATTAATCATTTCTCCACACTAGCCGTATATAGGCTAAGGTTTTTGATCGATAGAGTCAACATGAAAAATTCAATGCCATGGCCGGGATTTGAACCACGGATCTCCTGGTTTCCGTCCAGTCGCTCTTAACCTTTGAGTTGGCCATGGTAGCTCAAAGGTTAAGAGCAACTGGATGGAAACCAGGAGATCCGTGGTTCAAATCCCGGCCATGGCATTGAATTTTTCATGTTGACTATCGATCGAAAGTCTTTCATAGTTTGCTATAGTAACTAAAGCTGTAGTAGAAATGTAAATTTGAGCTATATTGTTGGAGTACCTAGAAGTAAAGCAAAAGAAATACTGTTTTTAGATAGATTAGATGAGTACATTTGTAAGTTTACTGGAATCCAGTAATCTATAGGTTTAGTTAGTTCGTTAAGGTAGCAAGTAGATTATATCTGCAAAATTTTTAAATTGTTTTGTGTAATTTGATTTAAAAATGAATAAAGTTAAAAATAAAGTTTGAATAATAAGGCCTGGTATAGATTCCAGAAACTCAGCTATTAGATATGCAGATTTTATTTTGGTCATTCTATAGTGCCTTTGACATAACCTCTCGGATGACATTGCAATACCATATGGTTTGGACAAATTAATCACAGCAAATGCATAAAGTGTGTGTGCATGCATGCATGCATGTGTGTGTGTATGAGAGAGGGAGAGTGAGAGTGAGAGAGAGACAAAGAGTCTTTTAACTTTAACAAAAATTATTTTTCAAACTCACCCCAAGAAGACCAAAAACATTTAAATGGTGATATCATTACAAATGCTGACAACTGTTTTGGAGATATGTTTTATATTATCAACAATATACTTGTTCTCAGTAAGGACCCCCTGCAAAAAACAAAAAAAAAAAACAAGTGTCACTTAAATTCATTCATTCACATCATTGCCAATAGTCCCTCTAAGCTAATCAACTATTGCTTCCTGGTTAATATAAGTGTACATTTACTAGTAAAGAACATGACTGCCTAATGCAGTATTTCTTTATCAAATTGCACATTACTTTTCTTCAGAAACTGACAAATCCTTAGCAAATGTTATCCTTAAAGTAGGTGGATCCATTTTAAATACTTTTATTTATCCCCAAAATAATAATCACAGCCTCCAAATAATACCATTAATGCATTCTATAAACACTTAATTTGGAATATTTTTCATTACTCTCACTTCACAATCAAAAATGACCTTGAGACAAATAAATTGCAGAGGCTGGCCCCATAGCTCAGTCGGTAGAGCACCTGGGGTTCCGGGTTCGATTCCTGGCAGTGGGGGTGGGGATTTTTCTCCAACCAAGATAATTCCTCATCTTCCCCTGAGTCTGGAAGTATGAATGAGAGTGCGAATATGTGCGTGATCTAATGATTAAAACCCAACGAATACAAGTTTAACACCTTCGATATGTTCCAAAGGAGAACGGCCACCAATATGACCATTGCCATTTTAAAGGCCATTGGAGTATAAATGGAACAAAACAAAACAAAACAAAATGTGCAGAGCCTCACTCCTCCTGCAGAGACATGATATATAGATAGCCTAGGATGCACTGAAATCAGATGATGTCTTTTAAAAGGCATTTTTCTCTTTATTCTGTTGACCACTATGAAGCCTGGGGCTTCGCCATAAAAGGTATGCATCTCATTGTATACAAGATCTCCTTCTGGTTTAGTAGGAAAAATACAAGTCATTTGGAGAATTAGTGTCATGCTGGCATGTTGCTATGGTAGATCAATGATTAAGAGCAACTGGACTGGGAGATCTGTGGTTCAAATCCTGGCCATGGTATTGCATTTTTCAGTCTGATTCTACCTGTCCAAACCATGTCCTATACCCAGCTAGTGTATTAGAACTATTTCTATTGATTTTTAACAGTTTATTGTTAAAACAAAGAGGCTACTGTACAACATTATGCAGTCTCATCCATGATTTGGTTTATCAAGACACCTTAACTGATAGCAGATAAGACAACATTAACATTCTTAATGCACATACAACATGACTTATTCCTGAAGAGGACTAGCAATCACCTTTGGAAATATAAGGCAGACATGGTAAACATGGCTTGTACTCACAAGCCTTTCTCTACTCACTCTTACAAACATTTCTTACAAAATCTTATTCTTTTACTAATCCATGTTAACTTGCAGAAATTGGTACAATGGGAATGGACTTTCAATGATAGTCAAAATGATTTAAGAGCAGGTCGCTATGTGATGGCTTAGAAATTCTATTCTCTTTGCATAGGAAGAGATAAAAATGGACCATTTTCAATTTGAGAACAGCACGAGTATTTGAAAAGTCAAACTAGTAATAGGATTTTAGTTAATTGATGGAAATTAATCATTTCTCCACACTAGCTGTATATAGGCTAAGGCTTTTGATGGATAGAGTCAACATGAAAAACATTTCAACATGTGGTTCAAATCCCTGCCATGTTGACCCTATCCATAGTAATAGAATTATCTCAAAAAATGGTTATCTGTTAAAAAATGTAATATAATTGTGCTTTTAATAAGATGTACATCTTTGTGCAATAAGATTCTATCTCCTGGTCTAGCAGTTCTGCAAAAGCGATTCAGCATGAAGAGCACCTCAGATGCTGCTACCATAAATAAGGGTATGGTAGTTCAGGATAGAAAATGTTCTTGAAAATCTTTCTATTGCATCCTTGGAAGATGCTCAACTGAAATACCAAGTTTGGTACCTGTTTCTGAGTTATGTTGTCTACATATAGTTACATACATGAATATGCAGATACAAGTATAAGGACTCTCTTCCCTTCTCTACTATTACACTAGGTAAAGGAAGATTTGCTTTCCTGTCCCAAAGAACAACAGCAAGACTTCACCAGAAATACATTTTTTGAAATTCCCTGAATCCCCACCCCCCAATTTTTTTTTTTTTTTTTTAGAAAAGGGTGTATGTGTGGACAAGACTAAGCTAAGGAGGGTTTTCGCGAGGAGTCACGGCAGTGCTGAGGGCAGGGTCCGTACACTTTATCAATTGGAAAACTTCCCAGCAGGACAGTACAACCGAAGTCCCACCATACTGTGGTCCTGAAACAGCTCCATCAGACCAGTTCAGAGACCAGAGACAGTTTTACCGGAGGAGGAAGTTTTACCAAGAGCATATCATCCCACTGAAACTTCTACTCTGAGACCATCAGATGAGGGATGATAATGGAGATCACATGGAGGGACAGGAAATTTGGGGGATGTAATTAACGTACCCAGCATTCGCCTTGCAACCTGGGAAACCTCAAAAAAAAAAAAAAAAAAAATAATAAACCATGGGTCACGTAGGTCAACCACAGGAATCGAACCTGGACCTCCCAAATGAGAGCCACAGACAAAACTGCCTGAGCCATCACGCTCAGTATGTGTATGTCTGTGTGTGTGAGTGAGTAATCAGTGTAACTGAAAAATGAACAGTTGATAAATAACAAGCTCATATTTAAGCTCATCTTTCACAGATGCTACACAAAAATTTAAAAACAATAATCGCATCATAAACATGAAAAAGATATAGAACATTTTGGTCTACTCAAAAATGGCTCTTGATTAAAATCAATATGTTTAACTTATTTTTGTGGTAAGTGAAATAAATGTTTATCTTGAATTTTCTAGGAATGTCTTGAGAAGTCCTCTTCATTTTCTACGACTTTTGTATAATTGTAAACCATAAAAGATATGGAAAGTCCTACTACATTAAGAAATGTAGATACTGTAAAATCTCTTTATGCAGTTTATCATTTCTGAGGTTCTTTTTTGTTGTTGGTTTGCATTTTCATATACATATACTATTCTGTTCATTTTCTTTTTCTCCTGGTCATATAAATTGAATAACTAAAAAAAAAATAACAAATATTTTATTTGTTAATGAACCTATAAACTGCCAGGCTACTATCAAGCTATGCCAGAATTTTGTTCAACACGGGTTCTTTTATGTGCCAGAAATTCTACTGATCAGAGCGGTTGCTTTTAAATCCACTTAAAAACAATTAGTCTATCCTGCGACCTACGGATCAAATTGTGGATTGGATATATACACACCAACGAACTTTGCAAGTATTTTATTTTGCTTTTGCAGAGAACAATAGAGAAATTGGTAATGATTTGTACAACCTAAACTGAAAGAAAAAAATTCAAATCCACTGCAAAAACTGACACATTTCTGGATCATGAAAAAAAAAAAAAAAATTTAAATCTGCATTTTTATGTCTTATGTCAAAAGTATTCCTACTGGGCTTAGGATGTCCCCTTCTTAAATCCTCCACTTGGTATTGATAGAACATGCTGAATTAAATCCTTCTGTAAATCAAACAACTTTTCTTCAGGAAATTCTTACTATATCATTCTACTTTCATAGAATTAGCTATAGCACTATCTTTTGCTGCAGCAGTGCTACCAAATTAAACTGGGAGTATTGCACTTGTAACTTCCTTTACCTAGAAAAACTATATCTTTCTTTGATGCAGAAATTACTTGCATTCTCCATTCAAAATTTGAAATGGAAAGTGTGATGCAAAAGAACACTTTCATAAATAAGTTTACTTTTACATAAGACAACAACAATCAATTGCTACGGATGCCTCCATTGGGATTGAGATAGCTTTATTTTACTCAGAACTGCTTAGTTGTAGCACAATATTTTTAAAGAGAAACTTCACTTAAGTTTCAACCACTGCTAGCACTAATCTCAATTGTTGTTGCATACTTCATTATGAGACAGAAAAGTGTCTCAAATTGTGAATACACTAATATGAGATAATGTGCCAAAATTACTATTTATTGTAAACTAATAGAAAACAAATTCATCTGATAATAGGTAGTATTATGTATATGCTCCACTCTAGTAGAACCCTGGCCTGTTCATTTCACTGAACCTAAATTCACTGTACAGTAAAACCTCATTAACCCGGATCTCTTTGTCTCATTGCAAAAGGAAATATACATAAACTGGGTAAATAAAGAAGAATGAGTGTGCTCTGTGTAGTTAAGAACTGCTGTTTGGAGGTTAAAAGGTTTTAGAAATTTCATATCCATATGATCAATTTCCCATTTGTGATAATAATGAACATATAGAGCATATTTGTATTTTAATGTAGAAGGACAGACATGTGGAGAAAATAATTTCTATGCAAAAAGTGGCTTAAAATTAGCAGAAAACTTCAAGTAATTTATCTTAAAGAGAGTGAAAATTTAGGTCAACATTTAGACAGAGATGAGAATAAGTGAAATTGGACAGTGAAAAACTAATAAAGTTGTCAAATGCTAGGCTTTGGCAATGAAGCCATTAGCCCTCTTGCTCTCCAATATTTTTGTGTAGTGGATCCGGCATGTTAGAAGCTGTTCTTCAGTCATTTCCTCTTCTTTATTGTCAAATGTTGGGCTTTGGCAATGAAGCCATTAGCCCTCTTGCTCTCCAATATTTCTGTGTAGTGGGTCCGACAGGTAGGACCTCACAGGCTAGAAGATGTTCTTCAGTCATTTCCTCTTCTTTGTTGTCAAATGCCAGGCTTTGGCAATGAAGCCATTAGCTCTCTTGTTCTCCAATATTTCTGTGTCATGGGTCCGGCAGGTAGGACTTCAAAGATTAAAAGATGTTCTTCAGTCATTTCCTCTTCTTCGTTGCACAGAGGACAATTTGGACTTGTATAAATTCCTATTCTGTGTAAGTGTTTGGCCAAATAATCATGTTTCGTAAGTAATCTAAAATTTGCTACTGCAGCTTTACGTGGGATTTCTGGAATAATTTCTGGATTTTTAATTAAAATGTTCCATTTTTTATCTTTGGCTTTGTTAGATATTGATTGGTTTTGTTTGTTTTTATATTTGCTTTGTAAGTTTTTACTTTTGTTCTGAATTAAATTTGCACCTTTTTTGGCAAGAAAATCAGCTGATTCATTTCCAGCAATTCCACAATGTGCAGGTATCCACTTTAATATAATTCTTTTCTGTGGTTTTTGAAGTTGTTGGATCATTTTGTGACATTCTTTAATTTGGATTGACCTCATTTTATATGAACTTACTGCATATAATGCTAATTTAGAATCAGAAAGTATGACAGCATTTTTAAAAGTTAGAAAAGTTACCAGTAGGAGTTAGTGAAATATATATTAAAAGTGTAAGTGTTCAAATGTAAAAAAGATATTATAGTTATGTAGAAAATGAAACTAGCTACAGTGAAGCAATGAATATTATACAAATATAAAAATTTGTAACAAAAGCCTCACTTAACGTAAGAAAATAGTGTTAATTCTTCTTTCTAATTGATATCGATTTCACGAACTCTTGTCTGCATCTTCAGTCAAGGAAAACCACAGAAGAAAAAAAAATCGTAGGTAAGGAACTTACTAAGTTCTTCTTAAGCATTTAATTTAAGCACTTAATTCTTGAGCATTTTCTTAAGTTAAGTGAGGCTTTTGTTACAAATTGTTCAATTAGTATAAGATATTATAGACAATGGACATGAGCTAAAGCCATGTCATATTCTTAACCAAAGTACCTTAAGAATAATAAATTATGTCTATTTTCCTCCTCATTGTAACGTGGAATTAACGTCTGGGATTATTCATCAAGCAAGTGTTTATATTACACACAAGGACCATATGTATCACTAGTGCTAGGCTCTAACATTCCTATAGAATGTTATTTAAACCCAAAATTTTACTGGTGGATATATATTTTCTCCTGAACTATCTTATAACTTTACAGCTAACCTTGTACATGATGAGGCACAGTCCAGTAAATAGTTTAAAATTGTTCCAAACAGGAAATTAGTATTCTGCAATAATCTTCCATTTTATCTAAAACTATTAGGCAGTCGTAATCAACATATCTTATAAACGTCATTCTTATAACTCACTATCCTTACACTATGAAGACATTCTCGATCAACAGTAAATATTCAGATTGCATGTGATTTACACTTATTTGTTATTGTAATGCATGTTCTCATGTTACTCTCAAAATACAAATGTTCATTTTTCTTACATAATGCAAGATACAGCAAAAAGTTGTATTACTGGAGTACGTATATTACTAGTGAAGCATGTTCCATTAATGTAGTATGATTTTTACAGTGTTCCTGAGCCTTGCGAACAAACTTAAAAGCAATTTTACACCAAATTACACATACTGTTATAGTGAAACTTGTAAATTTCTTGGTCTGTTTACAGTGTAGCAAAATATAAACAAAAGCAAATAACTTCTAAACTACAAGCATAAATAGTGTTCAGTTACTTCATATTATTCATTAGATTATACGGAAATTAAAGAAAGAGTTATCTATAGACATGATTTAGCTTTTAATTTGTTTTGAAATTGAGAGTGCACAGCCATAGATTAACTCAGTTTAAAAGCATACTTGATTCCCTAAACGAAACTGTTCATAAGGAACAGAGCAATATATGTAAAATAAGTTCACTACTTGTCTTTTACAAGCCTAAGTCTCTTTAGCATACCAAACAGATATATATTATTAGCTTTAAATGGAAAATTGCTTCTTGCATCAAAATAAGACTGCTTACAGTTTAAAACTAATTTATATAAAAGGACCAAAATGTACCTGTGCAATTTAATATAACCTCAATGTTAGTGTTAAACCAAAACTACATATGCCTGATGTTAAATCTAATTTATTTCCATTGCATTTTCAAACCAGGACGAAATTTGAAAACTGGCCCAACATTAATTAACATGTTTTCTATCCATAAAACAGTTTCGCAAAGTCAAATGCATGGTCGGCCTTAATAACAAAATCAAGTGACAAAAGTCACATAATTACTGAACACCGCTGAACGCAACAGAGTACTACATAATGCAAATAAATATAAACTGACTAATCTGGCAGTCTCCTTGGACTAATTAGAGTACATTAAGTTACCGTAAACTAACCTCAAGTTGTTTTCGTACTAATGCATTTCTCATTCTCTACTTCAAAAACTTCTTAGAACCCTTGTAGTCCGCCTAAAATGAAATTGGTGTCGAGGCAGGGTTTCCTGAAGCACCTCTTTGTCAATGAAATGTAGGCGAGTTGCACGAGAATCTTGATGATGTTTATTGCTTGTTTATCACACAACAAAGTTGCATTTAATTCAGTAATCAAAGGAAACACACGAAACATTGCTTAGATTTACCAACATCGAGGCAACCATTTTTAGTACAGTAAACAAAGCTACCAACGTTACGTTTCCCATTAGTGTCAACAACCACCTCCTTCGATATCGTAAACACTAGATAACATTGTGTCAGAGATTAGGATTGTATTGCTTTTAACTTTGGAAATCACTTGAGATCGCTTTTTTCTGGAAGTAATAGGCGTGTACTGTGATATGACAATTCCTTTGCATATATAGGTTGGTCATTCTGGCGTGGAATGGCAGATCGATATCACGCTTTCGTTCGGATTCACGAGTGGTATTTGCATATTCGTTTAACTTTCGTTATGGTTTTCACCCTGAATTGCACAAATCTGCTGAAGAAAAATAGAAACTTTTGTTATCATGCATATTATTGGCGGTGTCAGCAACCTGATTTAGTGATATAGAGATTCTGAATGAAATACTTAAATACCATTTTATATAAGAATGGCTTAAGAAAAGTTGGCCATAGTAAGAGAATCTAAACAACATATGCTTTGAGTTTTGAGTTTGGCATGGACATAGTGCTCATTGACAACATAAGCATGGTCTGAAATGTTATGGTCTCGACAAGAGAAGGGAAAGTAGGGGAATTCGAAGTTCAGCTGCGTGCGCACAGCCAGGGGATAAATGGAAATAGGTTTAGAAAAAGAAAGCCCAAGAAAAAATAAAAAGCGGAGAAGATTGTATGATAGTTAACAAGAACGCTCCCGTGACGTGACGTAACCAGCGGGAGAGTGGGACAGTCTCTCCGCCCTCCCCCCTTCCCCCTTCTCTGGTACACTCCAGCCTGTTCCAGCCCTTCGAAAAGATCGAACTCAACTCCGAAAACACACGAACGTTGCATGACCGCTGAGCTTCGGGTATCTCTTATTGCCAACAAAACCAAACTGTAGTCAGCCATTGGTGAAACCATGGCGCAAGTTCTCCGCGATTGGGGCGCTGTGAGGATACTACGCTCCTGCGCTGTCCCCACCTTTAGTGATGATGCATGCTACTGGTTGGTTGGCTACCCTCTGGCGCAAATGCATTTCATGTGAATAACGAGTAACACAAAGAAGTTAATTATGACAAGGAAGAAAACATACCAGTGGAGGAGAAAATTATAAACCTAACGTTTTCACTGCAACCACAACTATACAAATAGTAAGACTACATGGTACCAGGCTATTTACATGTTCCAGTTTATCATTAGCATGGGAATCTCGAGCAAAAACTAAATGTCAACAAATAATTTTAAAACGAGTTCGTGTTACACTAACTAATCAACATTTATTTTAAAGTGAGAAAGTTCTAAAACTTTAAGAAGCTCCTGGAAATTAGCAATTACAACAGCTTAGAGAGTTTTCATTGCCTGCTTTCAAGCTCTATTCTGTGTATCTGCAGCTCAGAGGACGATGTTGATTACTAATAGTAAATTGCGATTCAATGGAAAATATGATGCATGACAGTTATTTAGATTCATTCTGTTTACTGTTACCCCGCTGACATGATGCTGCGTTTCGTTCTCCTTTCCCATGACTGGCCTTTGAATGATGTCAAACAAGCCGTGTGCAATACAAGGAAGGAGGATCTCATCCTGAGAGCCAGG
Source organism: Mantis religiosa (assembly GCA_030765055.1). Lineage (NCBI taxonomy): Eukaryota > Metazoa > Arthropoda > Insecta > Mantodea > Mantidae > Mantis > Mantis religiosa. The sequence goes on along the minus strand of CM060958.1, from coordinate 146,909,992 downwards.
TGTACTTCTTGGTAACAGTTTACAAACAATCCGGACTTACTAACTTCGTTATGTAATATATTTAATTTGTACAGTTATAATTTAAACAAGACAATTATCTACCAATAGACTAAGCCAAATGGTCAAGCTAAATAAGCAAGTGCTTTCCATGACAAAACGATAACAGATAATACGAGGTGAGCCGTCACGTGACACGAGGCGTAGTTACATGAACAGGTAGCAACTTTCTTATTCAGCATCGTTTATTAGGACTCCCCTTGCTGACCAACAAAGCTGTAAGGAAGGCCGGTTTCACACCTTCGGAACACCCTTTCGCAAGCCTGGGTTAGATTCTTGAAGGTTGTTCCCAGGAAAATGTTTTGTTGATAACGTTCTGTAGATCAAACACAAATCCACAGCAGATATAGCGAATTCTATAGCACAACAACTTGAATGGTTTCATTAAAACAGGTAAAAAACCGCGGAACTATACTGTGAAAGAATATGGAATGAATATGAATAAAATGATGTTCAAATGAACATAGGGTACATAGAGCTTACAGTTACCAGACATTCATCTTTCAGGATAAGAGTAAACCTCCAACGTTAAGTCATATCGGACAATGAATACAGCGTACAGGGTACCTCCAACGTTAAGTCATATCGGACAATGAATACAGCGTACAGGGTACATAGAGCTTAGAGTTACCATACATTCATCTTTCAGGATAAGAGTAAACCTCTAACGTTAAGTCATATCGGACAATGAATAAAATGATGTTCAAATAAGTATAGGGTACATAGAGCTTAGAGTTACCATACATTCATCTTTCAGGATAAGAGTAAACCTCTAACGTTAAGTCATATCGGACAATGAATAAAATGATGTTCAAATAAGTACAGGGTACATAGAGCTTAGAGTTACCATACATTCATCTTTCAGGATAAGAGTAAACCTCTAACGTTAAGTCATATCGGACAATGAATAAAATGATGTTCAAATAAGTACAGGGTACATAGAGCTTAGAGTTACCAGACATTCATCTTTCAGGAAAAGAGGAAACCTCCAACGTTAAGTCATATCGGACGATGAATGAAATGATGTTCAAATAAGTACAGGGTACATAGAGCTTAGAGTTACCAGACATTCATCTTTCAGGAAAAGAGGAAACCTCCAACGTTAAGTCATATCGGACGATGAATGAAATGATGTTCAAATAAGTACAGGGTACATAGAGCTTAGAGTTACCAGACATTCATCTTTCAGGAAAAGAGGAAACCTCCAACGTTAAGTCATATCGGACGATGAATGAAATGATGTTCAAATAAGTACAGGGTACATAGAGCTTAGAGTTACCAGACATTCATCTTTCAGGAAAAGAGTAAACCTCTAACGTTAAGTCATATCGGACGATGAATGAAATGATGTTCAAATAAGTACAGGGTACATAGAGCTTAGAGTTACCAGACATTCATCTTTCAGGAAAAGAGGAAACCTCCAACGTTAAGTCATATCGGACGATGAATGAAATGATGTTCAAATAAGTACAGGGTACATAGAGCTTAGAGTTACCAGACATTCATCTTTCAGGAAAAGAGTAAACCTCTAACGTTAAGTCATATCGGACGATGAATGAAATGATGTTCAAATAAGTACAGGGTACATAGAGCTTAGAGTTACCAGACATTCATCTTTCAGGATAAGAGTAAACCTCCAACGTTAAGTCATATCAGACGATGAATGAAATGATGTTCAAATAAGTACAGAGTACATAGAGCTTAATCTTTTAATCTTAATCTTTTTTTATAATATCGATATAATCAATAAAACTAGATACTGTCAGTAAGTCATAATTTGTAAATAGCTGACTTTTTTTTCTATGGGAGACAGGTTCCGACAAGAACACGCAATACAGCTGCGCTGAAATAATCGTTGTAAATGACGAGGTACAGGAATTAAGCAGTTGACCTTAAGTGACCTACAACGTAAAAAGTGATCATGAGAGCCGACATTGGATTAAAATGCATGTTCTTTCTTATACAGTTAAAAGTATGCTTAAGTGATACATTTTGTATGTTATGCTTTGTCAGACAATTTCAGCATATTTGTTAATGCATATTCCGAGCGAACATGAATATTTTAAGTGTTAAATGAAAAAGTGTTTATTTTACTTTACTCTTGAAGGTGGCATTAAATTATAATTTTCCCCTTCAGATAATAATATTAACATGTTATATTAAATAAAGTATCTGAAAACTATAAAAGATATATAAAAACAAATCATTTATTTTATGAATGTATTTATGAATGTATGCTGTAGCAAAACTCGGAAAGCCTGGAGCAAACCAAATGAAGTAAATGTATGGTGACGTCTTACAATCAACGTGTTTATTTACATCTGTGGAACAGAGATAATAACCAGACATATTGCAAAATAATATTGCACAATTAAGATCGGCAAGGAACTGCCAAAGGAAATGCCACAATCAGTATGAGGCATGACTTCACATGCTTTGGTGCTTCCCTGTTTTTTTGTCACATATCAACTTCTCGGCTCGAGAATTGATTCAGAGCTCAGTTGCAGTTGATAGTTGACAGTTGGATAGTGTTTGTGCTTTGTTTTGATAAATGAAGCCTATATTCTGCCGTGTTACGTAAATATGTGAATCAGTTTGGAAGCAATATTTTTAGTGACGATGGTACGATACGGTTTTGCTTGGTATGTTAGAAGATTGCTTATGCAAATAAGTTTGAAGTTACGCAGCACATAAATACAGTACTCCATAAGGACCGAGTTAAGAAGTATCCTTTAAATTAACAATTAATGAGAAGTCAAGGAGGTAAACAATCACGTCCAAGGTACGATTTTAGGAAAACTAGTATTTAGCTTTCCTGAGTGCCAACATTCCATATGAAACTGAATAATGTACTTCACAGCAGTGGTGAAGCGGGACTTTCAAAGCGAGGGAAGCTCCAAGTAATAATTTATTGTGACTTTGTGGGTTCGTGAAATAAAAAGTTGAGGTTACAAACACAAAAAACTGCACTTTATTTTCGTAGCAATACACTGTTCACAATTACAATTTGCTAGATAACCTAAAACTGTTCATTTTAAAAACACTTCGCTCAACTGACTGTCGCTTCCGGTAACGATCGGCCCCGAAGTTTCCCGAATCTCCACCGGCCATCATTTATTGATCGGCATCGCGAGTCTGCCGCCAGGGTAACACTGCTCCCTCCTCAAGGCTGGTCGTCCCGAACAGCGCCTTCGTAGCGGGCCAGGCGATCCAGGTGTACCACCTGAAGTACCGGCGTCCACTTCTTCCAAGACTTCCGGAACCTTACTCCGGGGAAGTACCAACTGTTCTCTCTGCGTCTTCCCATCGGGTGATTCCCATACCCGGAACAGCACACCCTCTCTGGTCTTCAACGAGTCCCACTGGGCCCAGTAAGACTTGTAGGTGGTGTTCCTCGGTGCGACGTCCGCCCAGGTTGGTCTCGTCCCTGCCTCCACTTTCCTCAAGAGTGGCCCCAAGTCTGCGTCCGCCAGCTGCTCCCTCCTCAGGCCTGCGTTATCCCAGCCATCCGCAGGCACTGCCGTGACTACTCGAACTGCTGCGGCACGCTCCTTCTCCTCCACTCTTGTGCATTGGTCGCACTCTTCTGGGCAGGGTCTTCGGGACATAGCGTCCGCGTTACCGTGGCTCTTCCCCCTGCGATATTCCGAGGTGAAGTCGTACTCCTGCAGCCTCTGAACCCAGGGTGCCGTCTGGCCTTCCGGTCGCGCCGTCACAATCACCTCGCTCCTCGCGGGGACAACCACGTCTTCGTTCAAGATGACCCTACCGATTCCAAGGCGCTCTTCAGTTTGACGGAATATAACCTCTTCTCCGTTGAGCCGTAGGACCTTCCTGCCGACGTCGACCGTCGCCTCGTGGCTCCTGAGGGCATCCAGTCCCAGAATCACCTCCTCAGCCACCTTCGCGACGAACACCCACAGACGCACGGCACTCCATCCCAAGGTCAGCTCCAGCAGGGCCTCCTTCTCCACAGGCAAGGTGTCGCCCGATGCCATGACAAGCTGGTATGGTCGGCTCGGCTTCCTTGTCGGCAAACCCTTCGCCACGTCAGGTCTGATGATGGTCACGGCCGCCCCGGTGTCAACCAGCACGCGGCACGGCTTTCCTCTTACCCAACCGACCGCGATGAGGCTGTCATCCATACGCCGGCTGACGGCGCGCAGTGTCACTCAAGGGGATGGTGGTGATGGCGCCGACGTGCCCCTCTCCACGACGGCCCTTACTCGTTTTCCGGCTGCTCTTCCTGGCGTGGGCAGTCTCTCTGCAGGTGCCCGGGCTGTCCACACCCCCAACACAGGCCACTAGGTGTTCGCCGGCGTCCCTCAGCTGGTCTTCTGTCTCCGGCGTAGCGGACACTCCTCGTTCTCGATGTCGGGATAGATGCTACCTTGGCCGTCTCCATCCTTAATGCCGCTGTCAGCGCCTCCTGGATGGTTTTATAATCGCCGAGCATTAGGCGCTGACGAATCTCCGTGTCCCGTACCCCGTCGACAAAGTTGTAGGCGTCTTCCCGGGATACGAACTCCAGTGGCAGGTCAACCAAGGCCTTGCTAGCCAGCTGCTCGATCGCTATGTCGAACTCCTGCAGCGTCTCCCCCGGCTGCTGTGACCTTGCCTTTAGTTGGCTGCGGTACGCTGCGGCTAAGCTGTGGTTCCCGAAACGATTCTCCAGGGCCTCCCAGATGTCCTTGGGCGCCGCCGTTGTCTGAACCGCGTTTAGGACTTTCGCGGCCCGTCCCTGGAGGCTGGCTATTAGCTGTGTGGCCTCCTCCTCCGGTGACCATCTGTTGTGCTTGGCCACTGTGTCGAACTGGCGGTGGAAGACCTCAAATGTTGACGCGCCGTCATATTTCGGCGGTTTGACGCGCGCTGATGTCGTGTCGCGTCCCGCCGCGTCGGCCTTCAAATCCTTCTATTTCCTGCCGACGACGTCCTCTACTATGGCGTTCAGGGACTTGACGCTGCTGTCGGCCTTTCCCTCCAGGTCGTCAACGCGGCTCGCCAGGTCCTCGACGCGCTCGTCCACTTGGCCCATCCGCTTGTCCAGCTCCGTCACGTTATCCCTCCCGCCGGCCAACTGTTCTTCAAACTTCACGGCAAGGGCCTCGTTTGCCGCTTTCATCTCCGTGGCCAGGCTGTCGTTCGCTGCCCTCATTTCTGTGGTCAGTTCGGCCATATTTGCGGTCATTGTCGTGGCCAAGTTGTTGTTTGCCGCTTCTGTTTTTGTTGTTAACTCGTTCATCTTCGCTAAAAGCATTTCCAATGCCGATTCCATGGCCGTAATGTTCGGTGATGCTATCGTCCCGCTTCCTGACACCAGTTGTGACTTTGTGGGTTCGTGAAATAAAAAGTCGAGGTTACAAACACAAAAAAAAAACTGCACTTTATTTTCGTGGCAATACACTGTTCACAATTACAATTTGCTAGATAACCTAAAACTGTTTATTTTAAAAACACTTTGCTCAACTGACTGTCGCTTCCGGTAACGATCGGCCCCGAAGTTTCCCGAATCTCCACCGGCCATCATTTATTGATCGGCATAGCGAGTCTGCCACCAGGGTAACATTATATTAAAATAAGAGAGAATAATGGCTCAAACAACTAAGGCTACTCTTTAGTACTCTTTCTATTGTACAGTCACACGTAAGTCCAGTAGCGAGGTGTGACTTTCAAAGTGAGGGAAGCCCCAAATAATAATTTTCATTAAAATAAGGGAGAATAATGACTCAAAGAAATAAGGCTAATTTTCAGTACTCTTTCTATTGTACAGTCACACGTAGGTCCAGTAGCGAGGTGTGACTTTCAATAATTTTCATTAAAATAAGAGAGAATAATGACTCAAAGAACTAGGCTACTCTTCAGTACTCTTTCTACTGTACAGTCACACATAGATCCAGTAGCGAGGTGTGACTTTCAAAGTGAGGGAAGCGCCAAATAATAATTTTCATTAAAATAAGAGAGAATAATGACTCAAAGAACTAGGCTACTCTTCAGTACTCTTTCTATTGTACAGTCACACATAGATCCAGTAGCGAGGTGTGACTTTCAAAGTGAGGGAAGCGCCAAATAATAATTTTCATTAAAATAAGAGAGAATAATGACTCAAAGAACTAAGGCTACTCTTTAGTACTATTTCTATTGTACAGTCACACATAGATCCAGTAGCGAGGTGTGACTTTCAAAGTGAGGGAAGCGCCAAATAATAATTTTCATTAAAATAAGAGAGAATAATGACTCAAAGAACTAAGGCTACTCTTTAGTACTCTTTCTATTGTACAGTCACACGTAAGTCCAGTAGCGAGGCGTGACTTTCAAAGTGAGGAAGGCCCCAAATAATAATTTTCATTAAAATAAGAGAGAATAATGACTCAAAGAACTAAGGCTACTCTTTAGTACTCTCTATTGTACAGTCACGCGTAAGTCCAGTAGCGAGGCGTGACTTTCAAAGCGAGGGAAGCTCCAAATAATAATTTTATAATGCTACACTACAGTTTGGAACTCCATATACACCAGATCCAACAATGCCTTTCATACCAAACTTTTCATTCCCAACATACAACACCGTCTGTCCTTATCTCTATGGCCCAATCACATAACCACACAATTCCTCACAAATCACGGCCGTTTCCAGGCCTATCTTCATAGAATGAAAATAAGAGCCTCCCCATCCTGTAACTGCACTGAAAAACACTCACAGACGGCTCTACATTTGATGACAGAGTGCAGTAATTTCTCAAAAGTACGACCAGACGTTTTATGCTCGGCCCCTTTACCCGTGGTTCTGAAGATTCACTTCAATACAGTTCAAGTATCAGGATTCATCAAGAGCATCTACCGCGCACTTGAATAAATCTGTATAGCACTGTGTAAATAACTATTGTAAATAACCCCGTGATATCCCTTTAGGTAAAACACGGGCTGTAAAATATTGTTCACTTGAATAAATCTGTATAGCATTGTCTAAATAACTATTGTAAATAATCCCGAGATATCCCTTTAGGTAAAACACGGGCTGTAAAATATTGTTTAAATAAAAAAAATAATTGTCATTAAAATAAGAGAGAATAATGACTCAAAGAACTAAGACTACCCTTCAGTACTCTTTCTATTGTACAGTCACACGTAGGTCCAGTAGCGAGACGTGACTTTCAAAGCGAGGGAAGCTCCAAATAATAATTGTCATTAAAATAAGAGAGAATAATGACTCAAAGGACTAAGGCTACTCTTTAGTACTCTTTCTATTGTACAGTCACACGTAAGTCCAGTAGCGAGGTGTGACTTTCAAAGTGAGGGAAGCCCCAAATAATAATTTTCATTAAAATAAGGGAGAATAATGACTCAAAGAAATAAGGCTAATTTTCAGTACTCTTTCTATTGTACAGTCACACGTAGGTCCAGTAGCGAGGTGTGACTTTCAATAATTTTCATTAAAATAAGAGAGAATAATGACTCAAAGAACTAAGGCTACTCTTCAGTACTCTTTCTACTGTACAGTCACACATAGATCCAGTAGCGAGGTGTGACTTTCAAAGTGAGGGAAGCGCCAAATAATAATTTTCATTAAAATAAGAGAGAATAATGACTCAAAGAACTAAGGCTACTCTTTAGTACTCTTTCTATTGTACAGTCACACGTAAGTCCAGCAGCGAGGCGTGACTTTCAAAGTGAGGGAAGCCCCAAATAATAATTTTCATTTAAAAAAAAAAAAAAAAGAGAGAATAATGACTCAAAGAACTAAGGCTACTCTTTAGTACTATTTCTATTGTACAGTCACACGTTAAGTCCAGTAGCGAGGCGTGACTTTCAAAGTGAGGAAAGCCCCAAATAATAATTTTCATTAAAATAAGAGAGAATAATGACTCAAAGAACTAAGGCTACTCTTTAGTACTCTTTCTATTGTACAGTCACACGTAACTCCAGTAGCGAGGCGTGACTTTCAAAGTGAGGAAAGCCCCAAATAATAATTTTCATTAAAATAAGAGAGAATAATGACTCAAAGAACTAAGGCTACTCTTTAGTACTCTCTATTGTACAGTCACGCGTAAGTCCAGTAGCGAGGCGTGACTTTCAAAGCGAGGGAAGCTCCAAATAATAATTTTATAATGCTACACTACAGTTTGGAACTCCATATACACCAGATCCAACAATGCCTTTCATACCAAACTTTTCATTCCCAACATACAACACCGTCTGTCCTTATCTCTATGGCCCAATCACATAACCACACAATTCCTCACAAATCACGGCCGTTTCCAGGCCTATCTTCATAGAATGAAAATAAGAGCCTCCCCATCCTGTAACTGCACTGAAAAACACTCACAGACGGCTCTACATTTGATGACAGAGTGCAGTAATTTCTCAAAAGTACGACCAGACGTTTTATGCTCGGCCCCTTTACCCGTGGTTCTGAAGATTCACTTCAATACAGTTCAAGTATCAGGATTCATCAAGAGCATCTACCGCGCACTTGAATAAATCTGTATAGCACTGTGTAAATAACTATTGTAAATAACCCCGTGATATCCCTTTAGGTAAAACACGGGCTGTAAAATATTGTTCACTTGAATAAATCTGTATAGCATTGTCTAAATAACTATTGTAAATAATCCCGAGATATCCCTTTAGGTAAAACACGGGCTGTAAAATATTGTTTAAATAAAAAAAATAATTGTCATTAAAATAAGAGAGAATAATGACTCAAAGAACTAAGACTACCCTTCAGTACTCTTTCTATTGTACAGTCACACGTAGGTCCAGTAGCGAGACGTGACTTTCAAAGCGAGGGAAGCTCCAAATAATAATTGTCATTAAAATAAGAGAGAATAATGACTCAAAGAACTAAGGCTACTCTTTAGTACTCTTTCTATTGTACAGTCACACGTAGTCCAGTAGCGAGGCGTGACTTTCAAAGCGAGGGAAGCTCCAAATAATAATTGTCATTAAAATAAGAGAGAATAATGACTCAAAGAACTAAGGCTACTCTTTAGTACTCTTTCTATTGTACAGTCACACGTAGGTCCAGTAGCGAGACGTGACTATCAAAGCGAGGAAAGCTCCAAATAATAATTTTCATTAAAATAAGAGAGAATAATGACTCAAAGAACTAAGGCTACTCTTTTGTACTCTTTCTATTGTACAGTCACACGTAGTCCAGTAGCGAGGCGTGACTTTCAAAGCGAGGAAAGCTCCAAATAATAATTTTCATTAAAATAAGAGAGAATAATGACACAAAGAACTAAGGCTACTCTTTAGTACTCTTTCTATTGTACAGTCACACGTAGGTCCAGTAGCGAGGTGTGACTTTCAAAGTGAGGGAAGCGCCAAATAATAATTTTCATTAAAATAAGAGAGAATAATGACACAAAGAACTAAGGCTACTCTTTAGTACTCCTTCTATTGTACAGTCACACGTAGGTCCAGTAACGAGGCTTGACTTTTAAAGCGAGGGAAGCTCTAAATAATAATTGTCATTAAAAGAGAGAATAATGACTCAAAGAACTAAGGCTACTCTTTCTATTGTACAGTCACAGGTAGGCTCTGCTCACACAACAAGCTTCCGCTATCCACTGAGGCGTTTCCTGGCCCAAACCGCGTGAACTGTGAGTCAAATACGGAGAAAATATTTTTGCTAATAACTTTAAACTTCACAACAGTTTCCTATTTGTCACCACTTAATACCAATCTACGTAAAATACAATTGCTAATACTACTGAAGTATACTTGCAGTTGTACTTAAAAGTGTCACATAAAAATAAACGTTTCGTCACACGCTACAGAGACTTCGTATGACAAATCTGTCAGCGCTTTCTCCGAAGAGTCACGATTGCTTCCGGAAACCTACGAAGCATGGTATTCGAGGCTACTAATGCGTAAATACAGAAATACCAAGTATTGAATGAGCTCGCGGAACTCGTCACTCGGAACTAAGCAGCACTGTCCAATTTTCCGCAGCACCGCGGATGTTTGCGAATACATTTTGAAAATGTATCCAGAGCAAATAAACTATTATTTGGCACGAATTCCGTGTTTTTTCTTCTTCGTCTCCTGAAATTCGTGGGGAAGCTGCACTTCACTGCATCAGAGCTTTCAAGATGTAACTTCTAAAATAGGGGATACATTGAAACAAACAAAAAATCTGGATTGCAATAGATGAAACGGGATAGTACTATAGTGAGTTCAATGAAAGCCAACATACAAATAGCTAACAGGTTAAATCGCAGCACGGTTGGAAACTTTTCAAAGACTCGTGTTTCTTGTCGCCATTGATTCTCAGTTCTTTATCTGAAATTAGTAAATTATCAACAATTTAGACTTGGGCGACCATAAAAATCAAATGTATTTTTTAAGAAATGTTTTGCAAAATATGCTAGTTTAATTTTAAGTTATGAGTTGTAGCGTTGTTTATATATATATATATAATTTCATTGCAAAGATAAGGTGAATGCGGCATTTAGGTTGTCTGCTCGTGTTTCTTCTTTGTGTTGTACGTCTTTGGCAGTTACCTGTCGTGTTGTTACAGTTCTCTGCTACAGTTGCTTTTACGGGATGGCATCGAGAAGAAAATTTGTTTTAAACTCCGAACTTCGGTATCGGTATTCTTTCATCAAAACGAGAAACACAGACAGTGACGCATGTAGGCAAATGTTTCTACTGCAAACATGGAAATTCCGAAATAATAAGCCGTCAACTAATGAAACTACATCCATTCTCACATATTCCAGAAATAACAATTGACAGTCGCTCATAACCAGTCGTTTCGATCAGCAGACTGAGAACCTCAATATTCATGTGCAGGAAGCAACTGTGACGGATATGATCAGTCCTTGTGCGATTTCACTTGGATCAAGTGAATGACATCACAGTGTACGTACATTCGTCCAATCATGGGTCTCTCTGTATATGCTTATGTGTGTATGAAGGTGGTTCAGTAAATAATTGTATTTAGAACAAATGGTGTTATAATCATTTGTTACTCGCCAAAGTAAATTGGTAGGTTATTTTGAGTTGGACAGACATTTCAGTTAGTCCGGAAAATGAGAACTGTTCGTGACAATTGGAAATAGACATTGGTTCAACGACATTAGACATGCGGTTTTGATGAACAGTGTTCTCAGTAGTTTGTGAACAAGTCTCTCTGAACGTCGACAGTGACAGAGTTTGGTACTATGGCTGCTCACATTCGACATGACTATGGAGCTCTAAGCAAACTACCAAGGATCGTACGCATTATACCCTGGAACTCAATTAAAACAAAGGGTTCCTTCTTCGTCGAGTGATTGCCATTGATCGGAAACGTGATGTAAAGTCATATTCACTGATATCTTAGAAAGCGATACTACAGTGAGACATTGGCCCAATTTGACCAGACTGGACTGGACCCCGCTCGGAGGGGATTTGGTACAGACTTCCAAATTTGGTCTACTGTACCTATATCCTAAATGGGGGACCCTGGGAGGAAGGGTGAGGCGAGAGAAGACAGAGGGCGGTAGTCCCAAGGAGCAACGACTGTGCAGAGGGCAGGGTCCCTACAATTTACCAGTTGAAAACTCCCCAGCAGGCCAGTACAACTGACATCCCACCTAACTGTGGTCCAGAAACGGCCCACCAGACCGCAGACAGTCCTACCGGAGGAGGAAGTGTTTACCAGGAGCATATCATCCTGACATGCAACGTCGAAACACCCTCCAACACTTCTACCCTGAAAGAGACCACCAGATGAGATGATGTGAAATGAAAGTTACCAGCATTCACCAGGCGACCCGAGAAAATCCCCGAAAACCCCATGAATTTGGCCAGAAGCTGAAGGAATAAGAAACGCACCAGCACATTGATCGCCGCCAAACTGCGTATCAACTACTGTATCTTTGCTATGGGGTGATGTTTGTCCTTGAACGCTTCTAGTCCTGCAATGTTATACTACTTCCACCTTAAGTGAATCCTCTCATTGCTTGGTACGAAGGTGATCTGAAAAGTTCCCGACCTCAACATAAAGATGGCAGCACTCTTAAATAAAAGTTAGTGAATTTTGTTGTTCATGTGTTGACAGTTACTCACCAAAGTTTCAACCATTTTGGACGCTCAGTTGTTATGTAACAGTCGTTTGAGTGAGTTGATGTGTTTTTATGAAAATGGACGAAATCGAGTATCGAGCTGTCATTAAATATTTGTTTTTGAAAGGCAATACGCCTATGCAAATCAAAGATGAGTTGGATTCTGTGTATGGGGACTCTACACCATAATTTACCACAGTGAAATTTTGGGCAGCTGAATTTAAACGTGGCCGTAAGAGGTTGGGAGACGGTCAACGTTCGGGACGTCCAAAAACATCGCCAAAGTTCACCAAATGGTGTTAGACGACCGCCGAATTCAAGTGAGAGATATAGCAGAGGCTATAAAAATGTCAAAAGAACGTGTTTGTCAAATATTAAATCAACATTTACACAAGAGAAAGCTGTCTGCGTATTGGATGCCGCGTTTGCTCACGTTAGACCAAAAACGTGTTCGAATGAACATTTCCAACGCTCTGTTGGCGCTATTTAGGCGCAATAAATCCGAGTTCTGGCAGCGATTAAATACTGTAGATGAAACTTGGATACACCATTATACGCCCGAAACAAAAATACAAATAGTGGACACTGTAGTCCAAACAGTGGACTACAACGGCGGAACAGGCTACAAAAAAAAAAGCAAAAACTGTTTTTTTTCGGCTGGGAAAGTGATGGCGACTGTTTTTTGGGATAGTCATGGAGTCATTTTATCAATTATATTCAAAAAGGAAAAACCATTACAGGAACATACTACGCAGCATTACTTGACAAGCTGAAGGCAGAACTTGCGGGAAAAATAGTCACATTTGCAGAAAAAGAAAATCTTGTTTCACCAAGACAACGCACCGTCTCAAAGGTCAGCGGTTGCAATGGCGAAAATCCACGAATTACGGTTTGAACTGCTTGACTCACCAGATCTAGCCCCAAGGGACTTCTTTTTGTTCCCTCGTCTGAGAATGGCGCACGGGGGACAGAGATTTTTCTCAGATGAAGAGGCTATCACCTTCGTGAACAATTGTTTTGTAGAGAAAAACGTCGAGTACTATTTGGACGGTTACAGAGATGGGAACATCGCTGCGAGAAGTGTTTAGAGTTACAAGGAGACTATGTTGAAAAACGTCGAGTACTATTTGGACGGGTTACAGAGATGAGAACATCGCTGGGAGAAGTGTGTAGAGTTACAAGGAGACTGTGCTGAAAAACGTCGAGTGCTATTTGGACGGGTTATAGAGATGAGAACATCGCTGGGAGAAGTGTGTAGAGTTACAAGGAGACTGTGCTGAAAAACGTCGAGTGCTATTTGGACGGGTTAAGAGATGGGAACATCGCTGGGAGAAGTGTGTAGAGTTACAAGGAGACTATGTTGAAAAACGACGAGTACTATTTGGACGGGTTATAGAGATGGGAACATCGCTGGGAGAAGTGTGTAGAGTTACAAGGAGACTGTGCTGAAAAACGTCGAGTACTATTTGGACGGGTTACAGAGATGGGAGCATCGCTGGAAGAAGTGTGTAGAGGTACAAGGAGACTATGTTGAAAAACGTCAAGTACTATTTGGACGGGTTACAGAGATGGGAGCATCGCTGGGAGAAGTGTGTAGAGTTACATGGAGACTATGTTGAAAAACGCCGAGTACTATTTGAACGGGTTACAGAGATGGGAACATTGCTGGGAGAAGTGTGTAGAGTTAAAAGGAGACTATGTTGAAAAACGCCGAGTACTATTTGGACGGGTTACAGAGATGGGAACATCGCTGGGAGAAGTGTGTAGAGTTACAAGGAGACTGTGCTGAAAAACGTCGAGTGCTATTTGGACGGGTTATAGAGATGAGAACATCGCTGGGAGAAGTGTGTAGAGTTACAAGGAGACTGTGCTGAAAAACGTCGAGTGCTATTTGGACGGGTTAAGAGATGGGAACATCGCTGGGAGAAGTGTGTAGAGTTACAAGGAGACTATGTTGAAAAACGTCGAGTACTATTTGGACGGGTTATAGAGATGGGAACATCGCTGGGAGAAGTGTGTAGAGTTACAAGGAGACTGTGCTGAAAAACGTCGAGTACTATTTGGACGGGTTATAGAGATGGGAACATCGCTGGGAGAAGTGTGTAGAGTTACAAGGAGACTGTGCTGAAAAACGTCGAGTACTATTTGGACGGGTTACAGAGATGGGAGCATCGCTGGAAGAAGTGTGTAGAGGTACAAGGAGACTATGTTGAAAAACGTCAAGTACTATTTGGACGGGTTACAGAGATGGGAGCATCGCTGGGAGAAGTGTGTAGAGTTACATGGAGACTATGTTGAAAAACGCCGAGTACTATTTGAACGGGTTACAGAGATGGGAACATTGCTGGGAGAAGTGCGTAGAGTTAAAAGGAGACTATGTTGAAAAACGCCGAGTACTATTTGGACGGGTTACAGAGATGGGAACATCGCTGGGAGAAGTGTGTAGAGTTACAAGGAGACTGTGCTGAAAAACGTCGAGTGCTATTTGGACGGGTTATAGAGATGAGAACATCGCTGGGAGAAGTGTGTAGAGTTACAAGGAGACTGTGCTGAAAAACGTCGAGTGCTATTTGGACGGGTTAAGAGATGGGAACATCGCTGGGAGAAGTGTGTAGAGTTACAAGGAGACTATGTTGAAAAACGTCGAGTACTATTTGGACGGGTTATAGAGATGGGAACATCGCTGGGAGAAGTGTGTAGAGTTACAAGGAGACTGTGCTGAAAAACGTCGAGTACTATTTGGACGGGTTACAGAGATGGGAGCACCGCTGGAAGAAGTGTGTAGAGGTACAAGGAGACTATGTTGAAAAACGTCAAGTACTATTTGGACGGGCTACAGAGATGGGAGCATCGCTGGGAGAAGTGTGTAGAGTTACATGGAGACTATGTTGAAAAACGCCGAGTACCATTTGAACGGGTTACAGAGATGGGAACATTGCTGGGAGAAGTGTGTAGAGTTAAAAGGAGACTATGTTGAAAAACGCTGAGTACTATTTGGACGGGTTACACAGATGGGAACATCGCTGGGAGAAGTGTGTACAGTTACAAGGAGACTGTGTTGAAAAACGCCGAGTACTATTTGGACGGGTTACAGAGATGGGAACATTGCTGGGAGAAGTGTGTACAGTTACAAGGAGACTATGTTGAAAAACGCCGAGTACTATTTGGACGGGTTACAGAGATGGGAACATCGCTGGGAGAAGTGGGTAGAGTTACAAGGAGACTATGTTGAAAAACGCCGAGTACTATTTGGACGGGTTACAGAGATGGGAACATTGCTGGGAGAAGTGTGTAGAGGTACAAGGAGACTGTGCTGAAAAACGCCGAGTACTATTTGGACGGGATACAGAGATGGGAACATTGCTGGGAGAAGTGTGTACAGTTACAAGGATACTATGTTGAAAAACGCCGAGTACTATTTGGACGGGTTACAGAGA
This sequence comes from Mantis religiosa, assembly GCA_030765055.1. NCBI lineage: Eukaryota > Metazoa > Arthropoda > Insecta > Mantodea > Mantidae > Mantis > Mantis religiosa. Next base: position 146,894,445 of record CM060958.1, on the reverse strand, counting down.
TGGGAACATTGCTGGGAGAAGTGTGTACAGTTACAAGGAGACTATGTTGAAAAACGCCGAGTACTATTTGGACAGGTTACAGAGATGGGAACATCGCTGGGAGAAGTGTGTACAGTTACAAGGAGACTATGTTGAAAAACGCCGAGTACTATTTGGACGGGTTACAGAGATGGGAACATTGCTGGGAGAAGTGTGTACAGTTACAAGGAGACTATGTTGAAAAACGTCGAGTACTATTTGGACGGGTTACAGAGATGGGAGCATCGCTGGGAGAAGTGTGTAGAGTTACAAGGAGACTATGTTGAAAAACGTCGAGTACTGTTTGGACGAGTTATAGAGATGGGAACATCGCTGGGAGAAGTGTGTAGAGTTACAAGGAGACTATGTTGAAAAATGCCGAGTACTATTTGGACGGGTTATAGAGATGGGAACATCGCTGGGAGAAGTGTGTAGAGTTACAAGGAGACTATGTTGAAAAATGCCGAGTACTATTTGGACGGGTTACAGAGATGGGAACATCGCTGGGAGAAGTGTGTAGAGTTACAAGGAGACTATGTTGAAAAACGCCGAGTACTATTTGGACGGGTTACAGAGATGGGAACATCGCTGGGAGAAGTGGGTAGAGTTACAAGGAGACTATGTTGAAAAACGCCGAGTACTATTTGGACGGGTTACAGAGATGGGAGCATCGCTGGGAGAAGTGTGTAGAGTTACAAGGAGACTATTTTGAAAAACGCCGAGTACTATTTGGACGGGTTATAGAGATGGGAACATCGCTGGGAGAAGTGTGTACAGTTACAAGGAGACTATGTTGAAAAACGTCGAGTACTATTTGGACGGGTTACAGAGATGGGAGCATCGCTGGGAGAAGTGTGTAGAGTTACAAGGAGACTAAGTTGAAAAACGCCGAGTACTATTTGGACGGGTTATAGAGATGGGAACATCGCTGGGAGAAATGTGTAGAGTTACAAGGAGACTATGTTGAAAAACGTCGAGTACTATTTGGACGGGTTATAGAGATGAGAGCATCGGTGGGAGAAGTGTGTAGAGTTACAAGGAGACTATGTTGAAAAACGCCGAGTACTATTTGGACGGGTTATAGAGATGGGAACATCGCTGGGAGAAGTGTGTAGCGTTACAAGGAGACTATGTTGAAAAACGCCGAGTACTATTTGGACGGGTTACAGAGATGGGAACATCGCTGGGAGAAGTGTGTACAGTTACAAGGAGACTATGTTGAAAAACGCAGAGTACTATTTGGACGGGTTATAGAGATGGGAACATCGCTGGGAGAAGTGTGTACAGTTACAAGGAGACTATGTTGAAAAACGTCGAGTACTATTTGGACAGGTTACAGAGATGGGAACATCGCTGAGAGAAGTGTGTAGAGTTACAAGGAGACTATGTTGAAAAACGCCGAGTACTATTTGGACGGGTTATAGAGATGGGAACATCGCTGGGAGAAGTGTGTAGAGTTACAAGGAGACTATGTTGAAAAATGCCGAGTACTATTTGGACGGGTTACAGAGATGGGAACATCGCTGGGAGAAGTGGGTAGAGTTACAAGGAGACTATGTTGAAAAACGCCGAGTACTATTTGGACGGGTTACAGAGATGGGAACATCGCTGGGAGAAGTGGGTAGAGTTACAAGGAGACTATGTTGAAAAACGCCGAGTACTATTTGGACGGGTTACAGAGATGGGAGCATCGCTGGGAGAAGTGTGTAGAGTTACAAGGAGACTATGTTGAAAAACGCCGAGTACTATTTGGACGGGTTATAGAGATGGGAACATCGCTGGGAGAAGTGTGTACAGTTACAAGGAGACTATGTTGAAAAACGCCGAGTACTATTTGGACGGGTTATAGAGATGGGAACATCGCTGGGAGAAGTGTGTAGAGTTACAAGGAGACTATGTTGAAAAACGTCGACTACTATTTGGACGGGTTACAGAGATGGGAGCATCGCTGGGAGAAGTGTGTAGAGTTACAAGGAGACTAAGTTGAAAAACGCCGAGTACTATTTGGACGGGTTATAGAGATGGGAACATCGCTGGGAGAAGTGTGTAGCGTTACAAGGAGACTATGTTGAAAAACGCCGAGTACTATTTGGACGGGTTACAGAGATGGGAACATCGCTGGGAGAAGTGTGTACAGTTACAAGGAGACTATGTTGAAAAACGCCGAGTACTATTTGGACGGGTTATAGAGATGAGAGCATCGCTGGGAGAAGTGGGTAGAGTTACAAGGAGACTATGTTGAAAAACGTCGAGTACTATTTGGACGGGTTATAGAGATGAGAGCATCGCTGGGAGAAGTGGGTAGAGTTACAAGGAGACTATGTTGAAAAACGCCGAGTACTATTTGGACGGGTTATAGAGATGGGAACATCGCTGGGAGAAGTGTGTAGCGTTACAAGGAGACTATGTTGAAAAACGCCGAGTACTATTTGGACGGGTTACAGAGATGGGTTACAGAGATGGGAACATCGCTGGGAGAAGTGTGTACAGTTACAAGGAGACTATGTTGAAAAACGCCGAGTACTATTTGGACGGGTTATAGAGATGGGAACATCGCTGGGAGAAGTGTGTACAGTTACAAGGAGACTATGTTGAAAAACGTCGAGTACTATTTGGACAGGTTACAGAGATGGAACATCGCTGGGAGAAGTGTGTAGAGTTACAAGGAGACTATGTTGAAAAATGCCGAGTACTATTTGGACGGGTTATAGAGATGGGAACATCGCTGGGAGAAGTGTGTAGAGTTACAAGGAGACTATGTTGAAAAACGTCGAGTACTATTTGGACGGGTTATAGAGATGAGAGCATCGTTGGGAGGAGTGTCTAGAGTTACAAGGAGACTATGTTGAAAAACGCCGAGTACTATTTGGACGGGTTATAGAGATGGGAGCATCGCTGGGAGAAGTGTGTAGAGTTACAAGGAGACTATGTTGAAAAACGCCGAGTACTATTTGGACGGGTTACAGAGATGGGAACATCGCTGGGAGAAGTGTGTACAGTTACAAGGAGACTATGTTGAAAAACGCCGAGTACTATTTGGACGGGTTATAGAGATGGGAACATCGCTGGGAGAAGTGTGTAGAGTTACAAGGAGACTATGTTGAAAAACACCGAGTGCTATTTGGACGGGTTATAGAGATGGGAACATCGCTGGGAGAAGTGTGTAGAGTTACAAGGAGACTATGTTGAAAAACGCCGAGTACTATTTGGACGGGTTATAGAGATGGGAACATCGCTGGGAGAAGTGTGTAGAGTTACAAGGAGACTATGTTGAAAAACATCGAGTGCTATTTGGACGGGTTATAGAGATGGGAACATCGCTGGGAGAAGTGTGTAGAGTTACAAGGAGACTATGTTGAAAAACGCCGAGTACTATTTGGACGGGTTATAGAGATGGGAACATCGCTGGGAGAAGTGTGTAGAGTTACAAGGAGACTATGTTGAAAAACGCCGAGTACTATTTGGACGGGTTATAGAGATGGGAACATCGCTGGGAGAAGTGTGTACAGTTACAAGGAGACTATGTTGAAAAACGTCGAGTACTATTTGGACAGGTTACAGAGATGGGAACATCGCTGAGAGAAGTGTGTAGAGTTACAAGGAGACTATGTTGAAAAACATCGAGTGCTATTTGGACGGGTTATAGAGATGGGAACATCGCTGGGAGAAGTGTGTACAGTTACAAGGAGACTATGTTGAAAAACGCCGAGTACTATTTGGACGGGTTATAGAGATGGGAACATCGCTGGGATAAGTGTGTAGAGTTACAGGGAGACTATGTTGAAAAATAAAAAGTAAAAATATCTGAAAAAATATCTTGCATCTTTATTAGGTCGGGAACTTTTCTAACCACCTATGTATGTATGCGTGTACATACATACTCAGAATTGAAATGTAAGCTATTGACATGTGCTAAAAGAATTACTTTGAACAAACCAAGGGGTTTGTTAAATTCGAGGTCAAGCAGTTCACTTCATTTTAGCCTGTATATATATATATATATATATATATATATATATATATATATGAGGGTTATTCAATAAAGAATGATCATAATTTTTCGCACTAAAATTCAATCTTATATTCTGCTACCTTGATGTGAAACAAACACGCCGTAGTAGTTTCATTGTTGGTACTCCTGGTTCCCGCTTGTGAGAACCAGGCAAGTTCAGACATGTTTAATATCGCCTACCGCTGCAATTGAGGTAAAATGCAGTTAAAGTTGATGTTAGAGGAAGATCCAGAGTTTCTTTCAAACGTAATCACTGCTGATGAAACTTGGCTACATCATTTTGATCCTGAGAGCAAACAGCAAAGCTCAGTGTAGAAATCTCCTTCGTCACCAACCCTCAAAAAAGCAAATGTGGTTGCTTCTGCTGGGAAAGTTATGGTCATCTCATTCATGGAATGGTTTATCAGCATGTTGTACCTGCACACACATCAGTAACTGGACAATACTACAGGGATGTTCTGAAAACATTGCAGGCCCATATCAGGCGCTAAAGACTACATTTCCGTGAAGCAGGCTGGATGCTGCACCACGATAATGCGCGGCCGCATATTGCCAATGTTGCTGAATATCTTGCAAAAATCAACGTGAAGTGCATCCCTCACCCTCCCTATTGTCCGGATTTAGCCACATGTGACTTTTTTCTATTCCCTAACTTGAAGAAACGTCTTCGTGGGAAGCATTATGCATCATCACAAGCAGTGGTGAAGGCTGCGGGGGCGATTTTGAAGGATCTCTCAAAAATGGTTTCCAGCATGTCTTTGAAGACTGGCAGAAACGCTGGGACAAGTACATTGCATTCAGGGGAGACTATTTTGAGAAGGATCATCAAAATTATGAGGATGAGTAAAGGTACGTTATCAAACAAAATTGTGATCATTCTTTATTGAACAGCCCTCGTACATATAATTTACGTCTACCAACGTAAAGTCATATCGGACGATGAATGGAATGAATGAAATGATGCTCAAATAAGCCCAGAGTCCATAGAGCTTAGATTTACCCAACATTCGTCTTATAGGATAAAATCTTTTCCAGGTAATTCATCATGACCGAGATTCGAACTCGGGATAGCCTGTAGAATGAAGAAAGTGAGTCGCCACTGGATAACTTTTATGATTGTGTATTTATTCCTAAGAGTTCAAATCAGTATTATTCAGTTATTCCGTTTGAAAACCACGAAATTGTATCAGCTGGATCAACTTACAATTGAAATGGGACACGAGGTAATCCGCGATTCCCCTTACCACTTGAATTAGTAAGGATTGAGATAAAACCAAGGATTACAAATAGCAATAATAATTTTAAAGTGACTGAAGTTCAACGACTTATTCACCAAGAAAATGACAAGGTAACACAACAAGACTGGGACATGGAGATAAGCACGCGACGAGATTTTAGAGCACACACAGCTCACACAGTAGAAGTTGCTGCTGGTTACATCTGATCCCGTGCACCAGAAAATCAATAACATGCATTTGGGAACTGGGCGAGGGAAGCACTCTCACAACTCACTTCTAGCGGCGTACATTGTTCCATGTTGTATCATTTGCTAATTATGCTGCGTATTTTATTTTGCCAGTACATTTTATGTTTGTCTAAGTGAAATAGAGAAGATGCGTTCCATTACAAAATTGGTACCCAGATTTCACTGAGATACATTAATACAAAACTGCGTGAACACATCGTCAGTCCGTTAAATATTAAACTTAATAATTACAATCCATTTAACTGTCCTATAACTGGTAAATAATAAGAGTCAGAAGAGTCTTACTAAACAAACATATACAACTTATGTACATATAATACCGTTTATTACTAGATTGGTGGTCTAGAACTACATTTTCAGCGGTACAAAGGGAATATTAGAAACGTTAGATATTTTGTTGAATTATGTGAAGTACAATGTCGGATTGTTGCTAAAAACAAAAACAAATTGCTGCGCGGTCTTATATCAATACCACAATGTTTAACAAATCTGATTCTAAAACCACTGAAAGAAAATGCCCTAAATCACACTAAAAAGTGCCCTCCTCGGTAGCGTGGTGGTAGCATGTCTGCCTCACGTTCAACAGGCCCCGAGTTCGAATCTCGGTCAGGGTGAGTTACCCAAATTAGGTTTTTTTTTCTCCGGGGTTTTCCTTTATCCTGAAAGACGAATATCCTCCTACATGAGCACTCCCAGATCCCGTACACTGTCGATGTCATCCGCGAGAGGGCACGATCAATGTACGACAAAATCCAAAATCACAACCCTTTAATGAACTCCCTTGGCAGGTGACGCTTGCCATCCTTCAAACTACCAAGAGACATCTTGGGGCCCCTTGGTTAACCCAAGAGAAACCCCAGATGTTTCTAGGACCTGATGGCTCAAGCGATATGCAACCCGTAACCAAAACGGAGCAACAACTTTAAATCGTGTCTCCCAAAACGGGGGAACGCCTAAGTGCAGCTGCCTTTTGAGATTAATCAAGGGCATTCCAATCCAAATTTCCCCAAAATTCAAACAAACACCCCAGCAGAACATACAACCACTTTGCTCATTTCGCAGGTAAAGCCGCAAAGCGGCTAGGTACTGCGGCATACAGACACCCGGACGGGGTGAAGCCCCGCCCGACTAGGACTACCTCTGGACCTCGGGCTTATTTGAGCATCATCTCACCCATTCCATTCATCCCGATGAGGACGCAAATTTAAAAACTCACTAAAAAGTAAACATTTTCATGGAATCCTTACGTCTGTTATTGTATAATATTGCTATTTTCAAAGAAGTTGCTGACAAAGCAATTGCTTCATCCTTTGGTTAAATTTAGTGGAATATTGAAAAAAAAAAAAAAAAACTAGCTTCGAATTCACAGAGCATATTGCTTCTAAAAATAAAATGAGTGTTACGTGTTAATCGATTTATCTTAGCAGAAACTGGTCTCTCTCTTAATGGCGATAAATCGAATAGTCATGTTGCTTAAACTTAAAATGGGGAGTTAAATTATTGCTGTACCATCACATGCAGCACAAATTGGCCGGTGGGCATGTTAATCAAACGAGCTTCTACACCGTACAAAAACACTTTTCTAAAGAGGAAACCAAAACCTAGAAAATCTAGGAAGCACAAAAAAAAATTCCATACACACTATAGAGGTGTCGTTGTCATTCCGGGACTGACGTTATGATGGATTTCAAACAATAGACGGTGGGTCACATGAAAGGATATGTTGATTAGAGGAGAATGGATTTGCAACTCTTGTAGGTTTTCCTCGTGTCCCAAAAGACATGAAGTTGCTCTTTTGTTGGACAATACAAGAGTAGATAGGTGTCGTACATTTATCGAATGAAATATGCTTGAAGTTCACCAGAGAATGACAAAGTAGATCAAGTGTATACCGAGCGGGATGGCTCAGGCGGTTTCGTCTGTAGCCCGGGTTCGATTCCCGAGGCCGACCTACCTGACCCATAGGTTTTTCCGGGGTTTTCCCAGGTCACATGGCGAATGCTGGGTAGGTTAATTACATTCCCCGAATTTCCTGTCCCTCCATTTCATCTCCATTATCATTTCACATCATCTCTCATCTGATGGTCTGTTTCAGGGTAGAAGTGTCGGCAGTGCATGGCAGGATGATATGTTATGAGGTAAACTACTTCCTCCTCCGGTAGGTCGGTTGCTGGGGCTATTTCGGGACCTGTGGGGCTCGGCTGCTCGGCTCGTAGGGGAGCGAGTTCGTTGTCCTGGACTGTCGGAGGAAGTGTCTATCCAAGTAAACTGTAGGGACCCTGCCCTCTGTACTGTCGTGCCTCATCCTTCCACTTGGGGGCATAGGAACAATGGGCCCAGCATGGTGGCCTACGTAATGAAATCGCAAATCCAATCCCACACCTTGCAATGTGCAGGGGATTTGCTTCTGTATTTCACAGCAAACATGTGCTATTTTGTTGTAACTACTATGTGTTGTCACCTAAAATATACAGTGCAATGCTGTTGACATTTTAAAGATTAATTCTACAATAGTCAAAACATGTTTAGAAAAAGAATATGAACAATTTTGTAGCTGGAAAAAAGAAATGCGTGTCAATTACGCTTATGGTTGGCATAATTTTCATAGAAGACGATAATGAAAACGTTTATTATTATGGCAAATAATTTGAAGCTGAAATTGTCAGACATGTGACCTTTGTTTGAATGTTGGTGACGAGTTCAGCTTTCTCTTGCATTGTGAAGGCGTTGATGACGTCATTATGCCAATTGCGTCTTTTAATGCTACGGTCATGCAATGTTCAAAATGTTCCTTGCGCTTCTATTTCCCACTGTTGCATATTAGATCTTTAACATCATAATTAAATATTTTAGCTTCGGTATTTATCCAAATTATATTGTTTATATCTTGTCGCGGCGACGGGCGCGGAGAGATAACGGACGGATAGTGTATCACAAAACAAACAAGTTAGATAAAAAAAGAACATTCTAGTGACATCTTGATTGTCTTACAGAATATTGGAGAAATGCCGCGACTCGCTGCCGTGTGAGCGCTTTTGTTTGTGCTACTCTAAGTGTTAACTTGCACTTTTGATTCTACGAACCCACAAAGTCACAATATAATTTCAGCAACATTGTATGCAATCTCTAAAATATAAATAAAAATACGAACGATTCCTTTAAAATATTCTACAGCAAAACTTACTAGATGTGATATTCCTGCAATGTAAAGCCGAAATTTTGTTGCAACATTTTGGAAACTGAGCCTCAAAGAGATTTTTTGTACGACAGTTAAACGTGTTATTTTTACAAAAACTATTTTGAACATTTATTTGATTATTTGGAAAGTAGTTTTATATAATTTAAGCAGCATGTGCTAGAAAAATGAAGCTTATTGGTTAAAAAACTCTCACTGATTGGTCCTCATAAGACAGAAATTAGAAAGTGAACAGAGAACTTTTTGGTGACACTGTTGATTAGTTCCCTCGCGCTGAAACGTTCTAGAAAATATTGATTTACAAATTATTCCTAACTCTTTGTACATTCAACGCAACACTTCACTATATTAAATAAATAAATGCTTACTTGTCCTATTTCCTAATAACACAATAAGTTTGCACGTTACGTATTATACTTTCACAAATATTATTACATTTTAAAATGTTAACCTTTTTATCTACGTTTAAAATTGCCTTTCTCTTTGACACATCTATGAATCTCCACGTTATCTGATAGTAGCCGTTTGCTCGCAGTCTCAAGGTCCCTCTTATATTTCAAATAATACCTCTTTAACTTTGTTCCAAAGTTATTGTTTGATACTAGTTAAAACTTATTAAAATATAACCTACAAACAATCCAATGCGCCTAATTGTTGACATCACTGGAGAATACCTACTGTCCACCAATGCAAGTAAGTCCGTGAAAGGAATGTGCCATCCTTACACAGTGGGACAAAGACAGAGAATGCATGCTACACAAGGAGCAGAACCATTAAAAAACATGCGCCCTATTCACTCTGTACACTAAAACCGAGAAGATTCATTCACAAAAGTAGAAGCCGTCAGAACGTTTTTGAACTGACATGGTGCGTCATAAACTACCGAGGGACGGTGTAGGATCCTCCTCAAACCCCCTGTGGTATACTATACGCTTGTCATCAGACTGCTAACTTGTAAGCCTGAAACGCCTCCTCGTTAGCCATGAGGCTTCTCCGCGTTCGTTGTAGCTAGATGATTTTCAAAGGTGCTGTCAATGACAGGTCAAAGGGTATAACTGTGAACTGCAGAAACTTGGTTTTCTCCCGATTTCACATGCAAGTACAGAAAGAGTATACAGGATGTCGTCAAAGTTCTGTCCTTCTTCACCACACATCGTGATCTGGGAACTGTTCCTGACTATACATATGTCGGATGTCTTTTGTCGGGTGGTACAAGATTCGGCCGTTATTGCTCTCCACTTATCTGAAAACTTAGCATCCAAGACATCGGACCTATTCCGTTTGCGCCGCGGTTAGATGATCGACCACCAGGCTCCAAGGGTATGTCGTACGAAGGCACACTAAAGTCGGTTCGCACTTGCCCGGGTCCCGTTTGGCCTGTATGTCCCGATCGGTGTATCATAGTTTCAGCGTTCCCTGTCACCCACCTCACTTTTCGCGGGACCCACCACGTCCTCTTCAGGCCTACCATGCAGATCCTCGAGTGCTTTGTTATCCGTCATTAGTATGTAAGAGCCGACTACACAGCGTTCCCCAGGGTCCGGTATCTACCTATGCGCATCCGAGGCTGTCATCCATTCGTTTGCAACGTCACTCAGTTGTTTGTTGACAGCTCGTCGGCTTGGTATAGGAACTCCTTCAACACCATTGGAAGTACTCTGTCCACATCCGTGGATCAATCCTTAACATCAGATACTCCTGATATCTTCGAGATGAGCGCGACTTTCATACTCAACTCGGAGTGGGAATTAGTAGCTGAGGGCATACCACAGTTGCTCGGAACCAGAGACCTCGCCGTGGGGTTTCCCTGAGGGAGGCAAAGAGGGAATTAAATTGATTTTATATTTTTCTGCTGTGATCTCAGAGTTCCGTTTTATATACGCAGACCACTTAATTTTGTTCGGATATCTATTTATCAGGCTTGAGGTTCTATAAATATAGAAGGAACCACCGGCTTTACTACCTTTCCGAAGGAAGCAGCGCTTATGATTTTTAAACCCGAAAGGAAATCCATCGCCCCAGTCAGATTTTAACCAGCGACCTCGGGAACAAGAGCCTAGCACGTTATCTCTACGCCACGGAGGACGAGAAGAGCAAATTACGAGCTATGCCACGCCCAAACTCCCACCAACGCTCAACAAGATTAAAGGTTAAGTGAAATGAAGGGACATCTCACACCATCTACAATTAACTCGTATCCCAATCCAACCAGCTGGTAAATACTCTTTGTTACAGAAATTAAAAGACAATTAAATTATAAACCATAATAAAAATAAAAACATTAAGGGTTTGTAAGTCTGGCAATAGATTATGAATGCATTTTGGTTCCAAGTAAAATGACATTAAGTACAAGGCAAGCGGGGCATGAAGAGGGAGAGAGATTTGAACTGTTTATCTGCTCTGGTAGTGGAGCGAGCTATTGCACTTTGCTCGAGCCCATGCCCTAGACGTGAAACACATCTCCGATCAGACTCCCGCTTCCGATTCCCGGGCAACATCTGCCATCGCACGGATCGTCAGGGCCGTCCTGGTAGCGGAACTGCGGTACTGGTGAGGTAGAACGTGGACCACTACCCCACCCACCTCCCACCTCTACAAACCCTAGAAGACACGGCCATCAGTTTGGACCTTGGCGGTTTGGAGGTTTTGGTAATATCCCTGTACCACCCCGCACAACGACTATCTCTCCATCCTAGCCCTTTATCCCAGTGCTATCATGGCCGATGACCTCAATGTCAAACACTAACATTTGCATTGCGGTCGTCAGGTGGATGCAAGAGGCAATGCAATCATTCGCCTATAGATGCAAACCATCAGCTACAAGAATAGGGTCCCTCGCAACCCATACATTGCCCGCGAGGAGAAGGACTGGCTTCACACTTCAACTTTGCAATCACCAAACATTTCCCATTTCATCTCACCCTCAAATCTTTAAATGCAATACATTCAGATCATAATCCGGTGTTGACAAAAATCAACACCGGGGTTTCCAGTCATGACATCTCGTTTCAAAGTCGAGAAGTCGATTGGGAAGGCATTAGGAATTGCCTCCGCATTTCCATCCCGCCAAATCCTAGAATTATAAATGTACCTACCCTGCAGAATTCTCTATTTCATTCTTCACCTCCACCGTGACCGAAGTGCCAAAAATCACAGTCCACGCCCCTGCTCCCCCATGTCCTAATGTCCTTCCCTTGGATATCACTCTCCTCATACTCTACTCTGGGCGGCACGGAGACTACAAGCATCACCGCACGCAATATCGAGCGCTCCTGAGACCTTTACGTCGAGAGGTCGGTGAACGTCTGCATGAGCACAAAATGCAAGCGTGGGAGGGCAACATGACGCGTCGAAGATGGCGACGTGTGGAGGGTTGCTAAAGCCCTCAGAAACTGGAAACATCAATACACCTGCCCAATCCAAGGCACCCAAGGCCTGGCCTATGAACTCCAAGTCAATGCCAGCGCTTTGAACGCACTACGCATCCACGAGAAGACCCCAGGGCATCTTTTCTGAACGTGTCCGTCGGTAGGTGCGTCGTTTCTTATGTCACCCTCCAGAGGATGGTGAAAGATTCCCTACCATCCGACCTAGCGAAGTTCAGCACGTACTTCGGCGTCCAAAAGCATAAAGAGTGGCGGGATCACATGGGCTAACCTCTCATGCTCCCCCATCTTCCCTTCAACGCGGTTCTCTTCGTAACAAGGATATTCAATGTGTCTCACCTTAGGGTACTTTCCACGCGAGTGATATGCATATTGAAGCCTAGCTACCGCTCCATAAGCCTCCTTTCCACCCTCTCGAAAGTCCTCGAGAAGTTGATTCACACCCGCTTGTCGAATACTGGGTGACATTCAAGCTATTGCTCTGTCCTGGTCACTCGACAGTGACGCAATTGCTGCGGGTGGTGGAGACCGCTGTCGTGGGTTTCAAGGAAGGCGCCTTCACGGCCGCGGTGTCTTGGTTGTCGAGAAGGCCTTCTCAACGATATGGCATGCAGGACTCCTCCGCAAATTCATCCACCTGGGGTTACCCACACAGTTTCCTCCGACACCCCACCTTTAAGGTCACGGTCTTCCTTGCTTGGGGAGGGGTGTGGACTCCGGTCTCCGAATCGGCCTCGTGATTGTCGCGGCCACGGTAAGTGGCATCACGACTGTGTTGGATCGCGGGGAATTTCTATCTAGTAAACTGTAGGTCGGTCGCCCTCTGTCTCTCTCACCTCACCCTCCCTCCCAGGGGTGCCCCCATTTGGGGCATTGGTACAAAAGTCCGGCCGAGGTATCGAACCCTCCCCCCCTCCGAACAAGCCAACCCAATCCAATCCAACGGTGATGTTCAGTTGTTTTTTGCGATTCTATATAATTTTAAGGTATGCATTGCTTAAACATTTGACTATCGCTATTCCCATTGTATCTGTTACGAATTGCGTAATGTATTTCTGTAAAAGTTTATCTCAAACACAACAGAACATTGAGGCGTATAGATCTTCAGTGACCAGCGCTGCGTTCGTTTCTTATCTTGTCATTAAAAGAGTTGGCGTACAGTAAATGACGAAACACAAATAGAGCACTTGGGATATGAAAGGTTAGGCAGTTATTTTACACAACACGAATGCAAAGCTGCATAATTACCTTAGTGGTAATAAATACATTAAATATGTACCCACGTAATTATTCTAATATTTTTCAAAGAGTATACAGGAGGCTAAACAGCCGTATCTTTTGCAACTTCCATTACGGAAAAAAAAGAGAGAAGACCAACTAAATTAGTTACTACACTTTTGTGATTAAATAACTAATGCAACTATAGGAAGTGTAAGGTAATTAGTGTGATCATCTGTACAACGGGAATAATTTCTAAAAAGGTTATTTACTCAACTGACAAAGACGTAATGTGATGTCTCGCTGTCACTGTTATCAACCTCGAGCTTCTTGTTTCAGTAATCCATCCCTTTTACCAAGTTTTAGTTATAAAAAACCTCCGATATTAACGGAGGATATTAGTATTAAATAGCTTCTGTAATTACATGAAGTATATGATCATACAACTAATTGTCGAGTGTGATCTGTCTGTAATTGCCGTAATATAAACACACGATTTAAATGTATCACAATATTAGGTATACAAAATTATGTTTACATAATTTTAGGTACTATAGTGCGATCCATATAAACCTGAACCGTTTCAAAAGGCCATAACTTTTGAACCAATAATAGGACACAATACAACTTTGGGAGAATATAATACACAATTGGGTGATTACATTACACTATTTACATATCAGAGAAAAAGTTGGAAGTGTCCTCCACCAGCATCTATACATGTTTGTACTCGTCTCACCATATTCTCTCAAGTTTTACGGAGAGTATCCTCGCCAATGTTACTTATCTTGGTTCGAATGGATTCCTTGAGAACATCAATTGTCTGTGGCCTATTCTTGTACACTCTATTTTTTTTTTTTTTTTTTTTTTTTTTTTAGATGCCCCCACAAGAAAAAGCCCGGTGAGGTTAGGTCAGGGGATCTGAGGGACCATAGGCCTTTTGAGATTATTCCCCTGACTTAACCTCACCGAATGTTTTCTTGTGGGGTTATCCGAAAAAATAGAGCGTACAAGAATATACCACAGGCAATTGATGTTCTCAAGGAATCCATTCCAACCGAAATAAGTAACATTGGCGAGGATACTCTCCGTAAAACTTGAGAGAATATGATGAGACGAGTACAAACATGTATAGATGCTGGTGAAGGACACTTCCAACTTTTTCTCTGAGATGTAAATAGTGTGATGGAATTTTAGTTAATTGATGAAAATTAATCAATTCTCCACACTAGCCGTATATAGGCTAAGGTTTTTGATAGAGTTAACATGAAAAATTCAATGGGATTTGAACCACGGATCTCCTGGTTTCCGTCCAGTCGCTCGTAACCTTTGAGCTACCATGGCCAACCTGCCGTCATGACATTAAACTCTCCATTTGGATTGCACTATATTATTGAATTACTAATGAAACACAACCCCATGTTAGTTTAATAATGATGAATCTGAATGAAGATATAAATAAAAATAACGACATATTCATAGTTTTGGTTCAAATCACGTTATATAAACATACACCCCTCCGCCGACATAGTTACCGAATATAAAACACGTCACGGAAATGAAAGATAAGCAAAAGTTCTACTGACTTTAATGAAATGTACCTGAAGGTTTAAAATGCTGTAGGTAAAATCCCAGACAATTCATCTGAGAAATCACAAACGGATTGTTTCTTCTTGTTACAATATTCAATAACTTTATAAATGATTTCTGGCGCCTGTCACATTATACGCCTCAACAGTGTGCCGTGTATGTGCGATAAGTTCACGTAAAAACTCTTGTTGTTCGTATATTTTCCGGTACGCCTCCTCGCTTTGCCATGTATAAATAGTAAAATATTGCGTACCCTGCGTATGTAACATACCAGTGTGACATTACATCCAAGTGTTTTTAGAGTACAAACTAAAATTAAATCAAATCCTAAGCTTCTACGTGAATCAATATCTGCAATAACATTAGTTTCTGTTTCTTTAAACCGTTCAGTTACTCATCTTAATAACTATTTAAATCTAGATTTACCTCTACCTAAACATATAAACAAAACAAATAAACCTATGTAAAAAGTGTGGAAAATGAGCTTCTAGTTAAAATAAATTCTGAATTTCACTAATATGCATTATACAACTTCTTAAGATCTCGCACTTATGATAAACAAATTCCGCAAGTTAGTCATACAAAGCATCATAATCACACTATCGTAAACAAAATTATATTCAATGCTTTAAAATGTTTAACAATATTCGTAGTTTAATTTTGATTTAAAGCATAATTTGTAAAATGGAATACCACACGCTTGATTTCTTTAAGGTGGCAATCCTATTTTTAAATGGCGTTTTGAATTTGTTGACCTTTAGTTTGGTTATGAGTGCTGTATTGAATTTTGTTATTTATGCAGTAAATATCTGGTATCAATGCTCAATTTTGTCTCGTTTTAAGTTTGTAATAAATTCGCAGGCAATGCACATATAGGTTATCTAAATAGACAGCGGTACAAACACATTGCATCCTTTACTTCACATCATTCATAATACATTAGAATGGCAATAAAGGTTATGTGGCTCGCTTAATAAAGTATCATTTGAATATTTACAAACAAGATAAATATCCGCTAATCTGCGTTTAGATCCAGTAGTAAACAGAACTCTTGGGCACCGGAGGACCTCGCCTTGGCCTTGACAAGTGAAATACTTCACAGATAATTTATGCAGTTAACTTTTGCGCATGTAACTTTGTACTTCTGCAGGTATAGCATATCTATTTCTTTTCACCGACATACTCAACACTTGTCAATTTTCAACAAAGGGAAAACATAAGGTCTCGTTTTCGATTACGTTACCGAAAATTAGTCATCGGTTAAAACGAGTTTAATTCCGCTAACTTTGAGCTTGCTTCTGGACTTTTGGCTTGAATTTTTTTTTTTTTTTTTTTTTTTTTCCCCCTTTTTCCTGTATGTGTTTCCACAACAATTCAGTTAAGAAATGCCTCCAGTATTCCCCTCCCTTTAGCGGCCTACTCCCTCGCTTTCAGTAGGGTGCCCCTCCTTCGACCCTTAAACGGGGTCTCTTCCGTGATTGGTTGGTTGAAATCACGACAAGTGCTGGTTCATGGGGAGAGAGAAACGAGCACAGTGAGGATCAGGGTGAGGGAGAGAGAGAGAATTTGAAGATCAAAATAAATCTCACTTATCACCACAAACTTAACTGCGCTTTTTTTCGGAAGCAAGTTGAGGTTATCAATATTTAAACGTACACAATTAACTGGCAGCAATTTCACAAGTGTGTAAAGTAAAGCGAAGAAATTACACGTCTGAACGGAAACTATTTTCGAAGTGAAGCAGGAGACGTGGCCGTTTCCTTATTTAGAAAACCGTTGTTAGGAAGAGCAGAGCCTTCATTTGGAATGTGTTCACAGGAGGGAGAGAGGGAGAGACCGAGGGGTTGTGAGGAGGGTATGGGCAGAGAAGGAGGGGACACAACCAACCAAGACATAAAAACCATACAGAAATCCCTCTCACTCCCCCGGCTTCCCTTCTCCCCACTCCTCTTCCAATACGACACATACACACACACACATACACACACACACATCAGCTGTACGCACGCACCAAATTGCAATCCTAAACAGTTTTACGACAGTTTTTGACACTAGCATTGCAAAGAAAGCCGTAACACAGTCCCGAGAAGCAAGCCCAACAGCTGCACGGGTTGGCCTCAGCCCGTCGCACAGCGATAGCAAAAGTGCAGGATACGGTACGGAAAAATGAATTTCAGCGAGTCACACGTCCCTCCTCAAATGCCTTTTATACATTTTCCTGAAAATCTAGCATGTCTAGCAGTACAGATGCAACTCCTACACTAGCCGTGTTCACAGTGAAAATTTGATCAGCAAAATAATGTTCTGAAAACAGACCACTCACCCGTCATGTAGCGTGCCTATCTTCTACGGGGTTCACACGACGTCATTCCAAGGATTCCAAGGCCCCGATTGGGCGGATGACGTCACTATATTTCCTTTTCACCGGGCGGCCGCAGCTGGCGTTGGAGGTCGTATTGGCAGACGAGCCAGCAGTTCTGTTTAAAGGCACATGTTAGATCAACAGTGTGTCGTGCGAAAGGTAAATAAGTGCAGAAATATTACAGATGTTTGCAAATTGATGCACAGAATAGGAATAGGGTGAAACACGAAAATTAAATAAAATATAGAGATTATATGACGGTAGTTTTGCATGGCTTGGTTTGTAAATAAGTGGTGTATTAAATGTGTAGAAATTTCCGAACATCGAAATTGGCCAGATCAAGTGTTTAATTTTGTTGAAGTGCATAGATCATGTTTTTTTGACAGCAGCAAGTGGAAAGTTCCGAAAGTGAAGTTCGGAGTGATAAGTGTTTTATCAATAAAAGTTGATACGTAGAAAGGCATAGGTTTAATTGTGATGTGAACATGTGGCGGTGAAAATATAGTATGGAACTTCAGGATTAACATTTATTAAGTGACACTGATTTTTAAAATGTGTATTTGTACCTATTATTCCCATCAAGATGGATGATTCGGCAGCAATTTGTAAGCTTTGTCCACTTGAAAATCAGAATAGACAAAAAGAAGCAGCATGTACTACACTGTTTCATTTTATAGGAAAATATACAAGAAAGCTTGCAATCCAATGAACTACAATAATTTTTCCCCACACTTATCTGAAATAGTGTGTATGTTTTATGTTTTAAAATAAGGCGAATATTACAAACAAAACATTAAAATTCCTTTTCAGATGAACATTTTCTAGATATTTTCAAATAGCTTCGAAACTAGAATTAAATGCCTTGCAATTGTTTTGTTTCCACAATTAACTATTTTGTGGAACGAAAAATGCATGAATTACCCAAATTAAAAACAAGGTGCAATGAATTTCCAATGGAGTTACGCAGGGCATATGTAACATGCAGTTTATTCTGTAGATTTTTCAGAGGGAAAAAATAACATTCCAGTGAGGCTATTTTTCATATTTGAACAAGAAGAGAAATAAAATCAATAAGTCGATTATATTTGTGGCATAGCAATTTAGTAGCGACTGTTGCTTAAAATCTTAACTAATTAGAATGCAATATATGCATATAATAAAATGGTAAAACCTGGAATGTAAATGTCTAAAGAAATTAGTAAAAGCAAATACAAAAGTGTAGTTTCCACGCAATCAACTGCCAGAATCATATCAGCTATCGTGTGCCTAAATTTTGTCCTCCACTTTTTACATGGGGCATCACATTTAAAACTCGGTGTGGGCGGACTTGAACCTGTGACCTCGCGATGAACCGCCAAGTAAACTACTGCTGAGGTATCTTATAAATTAAGTACGTACATGTATTTTTACTACGTTTTTTTGTTTTTGAAATCCCATGTAGGCCTAACCTCAAGTCAGTGCCTTCAATCACTGGCAATAACCTTTTAACTTAAGTGAAATTATATAAATATAAAATGAAGCAGCTTCTGTGTTGAAGCAGTTATGTTGCGTTTTAATGTGGCTAAAGTATTCGGTTTCACTTCAGTTCATTTATAGTTATTAGAACACGTTACGGAATTCAGGTTAGATGCACAATAATTGTAAGTTAATAGAGTGTAGTTGGTGTTCTTTGGGGTTTAGCTTCGCATTTCAACTGCTCCACTCCTCATCTTACAATGCATCCCTTGGACATTGAACACTACTTTCATTTACATTATGTATAACATGAACATTTGTAAACCAATAAATGTATACACCCTGTAATGGAAGTGTAGTGTTTAACGCCCGCTTTTACTACATACGGCACCGCAGGCGATACACCCTGTAATTGTGCAATATAGGCATTATAGCTCATTAAGCTCCATCAGTCGTACTGTGTTAGAGGAGATCAGAGTAACTTAAAATTACATAAAAAATACATTTGTCGGTGTACCGAGTTACAAGTTACAAGTAGTACTGTCAGTAATGTCGGATAAGTAATCAAACTTGGCATTTAAATTCAATATCTTCCTAAGATATAACACTCCACATGTAACCTTCACATTGAATGAGTAATATCGGCTAAATACTTAAATTCAACGTGTTCCGAAGATGTGAACCCCAAACTACTTTTTCTGGGAAAATGTTACTTGGGTATTTCATTTGCTCGACAATAGCATGGGAAGTTGTCGCCATTCTTTGTGAAACTAGGAAACCATAAGGTACTAATTACATACCCAATGAGAAAGATTGCTCGTATAAACTATATGCGAAATATTTACTGTTTGATTTAACACGCTTTTCGTATTCTGATGTCATGTAAAAGACTGTCATTGCACGTACACAAATGTGTAATGAACCTTATTTTGTAAACTTGATTCGATTAACATGAAGTACATAGGAAACTAAGCTTTGAATAAGACATGAGGATGTCATGTGAATGTGACACAATACCTTTTTATCATACATTTTTATGGATCTTTTTATCGTAATCAAGCAAATGCAAATAAAGCAGTGAGCAGGAACTTCGGAAGACCATACAGTTGTTGAGTTAGCACATAGGTAGAAATAAAGTGTCAATAAAAGTTACTGCTGCGTATATTTGACCTTTCATATCCATTTTTAAGGTTACAAACATCGTCTTCCTTCAAACCGCCCCCTGCGCTTACAGCATCGTACTATCTCGGCAACCTTCGGTGACCAACGCATGGTTAAGGAAGGAGAGGGGATATACATACATAACCCAATTATATTATTTTGTAAAATAATTTTTGAACCAAAATAGTTCAGTTATTGGTGCATTTGCAGAGATATTGTCAAATTATAAGAAGCACTGTAATGTAAAGCAGGTGGATGTTTCCCGCGACTTCGTTGAATAGCCGGAGAATGGAGATAATTAGCAAATCTGCATCAGCGAGATTTTGTTAAAAGCTAAGTGCAATGGAGGACAAGCACATTCGTTGGGGCTGGTTAACACATACCTATTTAAAACTGTAAGATATAAACAATAAAACGAAATGTATCGCTTTCCAAGGGGAACTGCCATTGATTTGAATATGCATCCCCTATTGAATATTGCATGAAAACGCGCACTGGGATCTGAGTCACCTTGGTTAGAAATATCAGATCGAATCGTTTATTAATATGCGCCAAAGAGCAACTTCTATCTTACTCTTGAGATACGCTCTTCGCCAATCATTCTTTTTTTTTTTTTTTTTTTTTTTTTTTTTTTTTTTTTTGTACAGTCAACTCGTAAAACCTAAATTTGGTTCAAGCCGCTGGAACATGAATTTAAAGGTCGCATGCTTCATTTGGAGATTACCCACCTCATCCTCCTTAAAAGGGAACTAAGATATGGCTTTCTTCAATACTCTGAAATAGTTTTGGGTCCGAGCAATATACGCGTCGGAAACTAGGTACTTAATAGCTTGTGTTGAGCAGAGAAAAAATTGTACTTTACGCTGCTTTATTTTATTTTGTTTCAAGTACAATTTTATAATGTATATTTTAAGATAGTGATTGCCATAAACATTTACATTTTACAGTTTTAGACTATTGGAAAGGCTGGGAAATGTCTCGCATAAAAAAATAGAAATGGTTACACTAGTTCCCTGAGGTTGCGGCTTCAAATCCGGCAGAGGGCATTGGATTTTTCTGATGTAAAATAAATGGGTAATCCCGTGTCGTAGATTTACGGCACGTAACCTCAAAACACTCGCCCGAACTTAACAGTTCGCTCTTTGGTACTTCGCCTGTGTTCATCATAGATTGTATTCAGTACGGAAGATGTACTAGATCCCCTTTAATTATTGTTCACGAAGGTGATGAAAACTAGACTGCTGGAGGGTGCCAACAATGTAAATGTAACGAGGACGGAAGAGCGCGCTAAGGAAGGAGGGGGGGAATGCTTCTTTTTACGATGTTGGCGCATTCTCCCTTCCACTTCTTATTAGTTACCCCGCCCCCTGGGTGTGAGAAAGGAGGTACACCAGGAATACAGAAACATTTTTCATTGAAGACGCGGCTGGTAAATTCAGTTCGAGAGCAGCATGTTTTCCTAGTTCTACATTTATGAACGTGGAGAGAAATTTGACTGCATATTTCCACTAGTATTGAAGTTAATATTTATTTAGTTTCGTTCTTAATGGGGGGGGGGGGGGGGTTATATTCACAAACTTTATCAATTCGTTAACAAACTCTTTGTTAATATAAATAAATACAGAAACTTTTTGTTAATATTTGCTGACAAGTACTATGAGAATACCATGGATTTAAGTGGTAGTCAGATCTTTTATGAGCTAGTCACTATTTGAGTGCTTTGACATACCATTCTGTACGATCAGGAAAGAATAGTATTAAATATTTGAGTATAAATAATATATTTTTAAGATATTTTCGTGACAAATAAAATGTATATGTTGAATTTTCTGGGAATGTCCTCAGAAGTTCTCTTTATTCTAAATGATTTTTGTATAACCGATAACCTGTTAGAGATAGACAAACACACAATTGATGTCATGCAGTTTTTCTGGAGCGAGCTATTTCAGTAATATTCTTTGTTGGTTAGAATTTTTCATAACTACTAATTTATCAAATAAGTTACTTGGTAAATAAGCAGTAAGAGTTGTGAAAAATGCTACATAGGTCAAACTAAAAGGAACCTAAAAACCAGAGTCAACGAGCACTTTAGAAACATCAGATTGAAACAAGAAGTTAGCAGTAGCATTTCATTTTTGGAATGAAAACCTTGACATTGATCCAAATCCAAAATTATTAAAAGGAGTGATAAACCAAACTTGGAAGAACATATTCATATGGTCAAATAAGGATGAGTAACAGGGCCATAGTGGAGGGGGAACGCAGATGTACGCCATCCCACACTATTTTTCGGAGGGGGATGCAGTCCCCTTACTAATATTATTTATACTTTTTTAATTCATTACCTTTCTTAATTTAACATTCAAAATACTGCAAAAATACTTATATATACACATTCAAAATACATTAAAATAATGTTTGACTATTAACGGATCTCCAGTACATATGTGGAACCCAAAAGATTACTAAAAGAATGGATAAAAGGTTGTACGCATGTTGAGGACAAACAAAGCAGGAAGGCATATCTGCAAGTGCAGAATTCTGATCAGTTTTCCAGCAACTAGAAAACTTTTAGGTGTGCATCCCCCACTTTTTTTTTGTTAGGAATATGGCCCTGATGAGTAATGAACTTTGAAATCTCACTAGAAGATAATTTGACAAAGAAGTTAGTAGTTCCACCACCAGAGAGAAGAGAGCAGAGGACAACAGATGCCAGTTGCAAAGAGGTTGAAAATGGAGGCAACAGCCTCCAAAACTAGTCCCTCAATAATATAACAATGTAAGTGACAAAGTGTCAAAAAAGTGACTACAAATAGTTCTTTCAATTAATTTTGACATCACAGTAAGTAAATTTCTCTAATCACACGTAATTATGTTAACCATGTTCGGTATTTAATTTTTGAGTTTTACTGTTTACCCACCAAGTAAACACACAAAAAGTTTTCTGAAAAAATAATAATATATATACAGTAGTTTCTAAAACATACACGTAATTATGTTAACCATGTTCGGTATTTAATTTTTGAGTTTTACTGTATACCCACCAAGTAAACACACAAAAAGTTTTCTGAAAAAAAAAAATAATATATATACAGTAGTTTCTAAAACATGTATTTGTGGTAAAATCTCTGTCATACTGTCATACTTGTTGGTGGAGTACAATACATAATAGAGAAAGTAAAAAAATATAATATATAGATTTCCATCAAGATATACAAGAAGTAAAGATTAGCAAATTGCAGCTCACAACATTTTTGGGAGTGGGCGACGTGGTAGCGCAGTGTTTTCGTTTGCAGCTCACATGCTAAGGGATTGAGTTCAATTCTTGGCTCTGGACAACCTTTAAGTCAGCCCTATCCATGCCTTCACCTCTGTCTAGCACGTGTGAAGTTTCCCCTAAGCCCAACGTGGTTCAGAGTCCACAGTATAAGCTGTAGGTCCTCTTGCCTCATTGTCATCTTCACTATCACACTCATTGGAATAATGGACACTGCCCTCTGGGTACCTCCACCTGAGAAATGGGTCCAGTCATCACGTGGTGGGGGGAGGTTACCCCGAAGGCCAAGGTTGCCATGTGTGGAGTGTTGAAACACACACTTTTTGGGAGTAAAGATTTAACTTGGAAAACCCACCTACATAAATGGCATAAAAAACTAAACAGTCTATATCTGTTGAATCGTTTACAAGTATATTGTATTCAGTTGGAGAATGTAATGTCACGTCGGCATGTTGGTCATGGTAGCTCAAGGGTTAGAGCGGCTGGACAGAGACCAGAAGATCTGTGGTTCAAATCCTGGCTATGGCATTGAATTTTTCAGTCTGACTCTAACTTTCCATACTTTAGCCTACACACGGCCAGTGTGAAAGAACAATTAATTTCCATTAATTGACCCAATAGTGGTTAACTATAAAGCCCGGGCCTTAAAGTGCTTAGACATTGTAAGTAGCCATTAAGGCTGTATTTATGAGAACTCCTAAGTGGTTTACCGAGAAAAACACGAGTCAGTTGGAGAATTTAATGTCACATTAGCACGTTGGCCATAGTAGCTCAATGATTACAGGACAGAGACCAGAAGATCCTTGGTTCAAATCCCGGCTATGGCATTGAACATTTCAGTCTGATTATCTTTCCATACTTTAATGGCCAGTGTGAAAGAACAATTGATTTCCAAAAATATTACCCTTTAATGTCTTAAAGACAATGATATGTCCATTTCCTGCTTTCTTATATCTTAATAGCTTAGTGTTCTTCAAAAAGTATGCATCTGCTCAAACTACAAAAGAAAGTTTACAAAAATAATCAATAAGCACTGATATGTTTAGATAGTAAGAGCTTATTACCAGTGGCATATTCTCCAGGAAAACTGTGCTGAACTATGCTATGGAAAGAATTCAGCATGAAGGTCCGAACTTGTCCTATTGTACTTCAGCCCCCAAGTGGAGTATCCCCGGGATGAGGTGAGAGGAGACAGAGGACAGCTGTCCCAAGGCACCATGACAGTGCAGAGGGTGGGGTCCATACAGCTGACCAGTTGGAAATTTCTCCAGCAGCATCACACTCGTCCTGAAATGGCATACCAGGCTGGCCCGGAGACCAGAAACTGTCCCACCAGAGGAGGAAGTTTTATTAAGAGCATATCATCCTGCCATGTAGCGCTGAGACTCCCACCGACACTTTTGCTCTGAAAGAGACAATTGGATGAGATGATGTGAAATAGTAATGAAAATGAAATGGAGGGATATGAAATTTGGGGGATGTACATTACACGCAAGATAAGTTGAGCGCTGGATTTACGGTGTGGTGCGGGCAGAGGGTAAGAAGCGGGAGCTAATGCTCTTTTGTTTCTGCAGGGTGGTCAACCTTGAAAAACACAGTTCAGCAAAATAATGTGTAAGATAAGCGAATATATCACAAGTAACGTTGCTGACGTTATACGGAGATAGACGAAAAATAATGTGTCCCCTTTTGAAAGCCATAACATCCACAAATGTTCATACAAATATAAATAATTTTCAAGTAAATGCTGATGTACATTACCACCACACTCGTAACAAGGATAAACTGGCAATTCGAGTGCACCAAACGAGCCTTTATGAAGGAAGCTTTAACTATAAAGTGATAATGTTATATAATAAACTTCCAAATTGATTTAAACAAGCTGCATCATAAAAACACTTTATGAATAAGGTTAAGAAATTTTTACATGCACACTGTTTTTATTGGTTAATGAATTTTTAGAACTATAACCATGTAAATGAGCACTGGGAGCATAGTACATTCACAAATCTGTAATATTTACATTATGACATTTCTTGTAGTAAATTAGTCTATGCAAATACCACATGAAACCATAGAAAAAGCTGCTTACTGTGTATATTGTATATAATCAGTTTGACTTTATGTATATACATTTTGACGTGTTCTCATAACATATATATGTTACCAAGGACGAACTAAAATTCTAAATCTAACATAAGATTGTTGTGAACTGTTTAGCTAATTAACCTCGAAATTGATTAAAACAAAATATGGCATACATGATAAAGCTTAGCGTATTAGCCACTAGATGTCAGTGTATAGCGCATTTTAAATTTCAAAGTTGTCATCTATGTTTATGGAGTTAAACAAAACTTACCGAATAAACTTGGAGCCCAATCGCTCTTCTTATCGCGCGCATATAGTAATTAACTTTTCTAGCATTTACCGGGAAACTCTCAGAAAAACCTGTGGGTCAGGTAGGTCAGCCACAGGAATCAAACCCAGGCCTCTTGAATGTGGCCACAGATAAAAGCACCTGAGCCATCTCACTTGATATTCCATGAATACACTTCATGCATTGTAGAAAAATGAAACAGCCTGACCCCATAGCTCTGTCGGTAGAGCGCATGCCTGCTGTGTGAGGGGTCCTGGGTTCAATTCTTCTCAGCTGAGGGTGGGATTTTTCTCCGACCAAGAGTCTGGAAGTATGAATGAGAGTGTGAATGAGTGTGTGATCAAATGATTAAAACCCAATGGAAACGAGTTAACACCTTCAATATGTTCTAAAGGAGAATGGCTGCCGATATGACTATTGCAGTTAAAGGTGTGATATAACTGGGACAAAGGAAACAACCAATATTACTTTATAATTTAAATAGGAGAGGTTAGTCTAGCCTAATATTTGTATAGTTGGTCTTCTTCACTTCAGGGATTAGGCATAGAGAAGCCAACTATTACTTAGCATTCTTTTAATATTTATAAATTCACAAATAAAAGGCCTTAGCAACAAAAAATGAATAAATTCTGTTTAATTTTACAATTTCTCCTAAAGGTCTAAAAACACTGTACTTTGCTAGTTTCTAATCTAGGAATTGATATCTCAATTTTCAATTTACTACGTGGCAGTGTTGAGGCTACTGACCTTCAGTAACAAGTGCTGCATTCACTTGTTAGATTGTTTATTAAAAGAGTGAAATATTATTAACAGTAAGTGACAAAACACAAATAAAGTACTTGGGAGTTGTTCCTAATATGTAAGTTTAGCCAATTAATTATTATATACACAAATATAAGTTACCATTACAACGTTGAGCGAGGTCTATCTGGAGTTCGAAAACTTCCCTCATAATACCTGGGAGCACCTGAGGCTGTCTTCCAGTAGGATAATACCCGGAGTCTAAAAAGCCCCCCTCCTTTCTTGTGGAAGTGAATATGCCACTTAAGCACGTCAACCCATTCTGGAAGACTACTGAAAAACTTCGATAGAGGCACCGGTGATCTAGCACACCATGCTCATTGCTCTGCAGGAAACTAACCAGGACTTTCTAGGTGGTCCTCAACTCTATGTGCCGGCTGAGCCACACAGATGTTCCCAATAATGATGGGTGTCGGGAACCAACTGCCACACCGAGGCCTACCCAGCTCAAACAACTCCCCTTCGGGAGTTTCTCAAATTTTCAACCCATTGTACTTCTAATAATGTCAAAGCATATGATTTCTCATGCCTGCCAATGTATGGCATGAACAAACGGTACATATTCTGGGTAAACCACTATTGTTTTACATTCCTTCTTCTACACTTACATGTTTTGCCATGTAATAAGTGTACTCAATGTTTTTATTAGCTATTTCTTTTTCTATATAGGCTCCCAAAAATGTGGAACCTTATCAACTTCACATTCCAGTAGAATATGTTTTGCAGTTTTCCCAGACACAGACTATATATACAAGGGCTGTTCAATAAAGAATGATCACAATTTTTTTTGACAACATATCTTTACTCATCCTCATAAATTTGATGGTCCTTCTCAAAATAGTCTTCCCTGAATGCAATGTACCTGTCCCAGCGTTTCTGCCAGTCTTCAAAGACATGCTGGAAACCACTTTTTGAGAGATCCTTCAAAATCGCCTCCGCAGCCTTCACCATTGCTTCTGATGGATAATGCCTCCCACGAAGGCGTTTCTTCAAATTAGGGAATAGAAAAAAGTCACATGGAGCTAAATCCGGACTATAGGGAGGGTGAGGGATGTACTTCACGTTGATTTTCGCAAGGTATTCAGCAACAACATTGGCAGTATGTGGCCGCGCATTATCGTGATGCAGCATCCAGCCTGCTTCACGGAAATGTGATCTTTGGACTTGCAATGTTTTTAGGACATCCCTGTAGCATTGTCCAGTTACTGATGTGTGTGCAGGTACAACATGCTGATAAACCATTCCATGAATATCAAAGAATGAGATGACCATACCTTTCCCAGCAGAAGCAACCACTTTTGCTTTTTGGGGGGTTGGTGATGAAGGAATTTCTACACTGAGCTTTGCTGTTTGCCCTCAGGATCAAAATGATGTAGCCAAGTTTCATCAGCAGTGATTACATTTGAAAGAAACTCTGGATCTTCCTCTAACATCAACTTTAACTGCATGCAGACCTGCATGCGAATGTCCTTTTGTTCGGGAATCAACAATCTTGGAACTCATCGCGCACAAACACGTCTCATGTGTAATGTTTGTCACCAACGAGTGGGTGGCACCCAATGAAATGTTCAGTATTTCAGAAAGTGATCTTAAGGTAATTCGTCGATCCTCTCTCACAATGGCAGCTGCAGTTTTGATGTTTTCTTCCGTAAGAGCAGTAACTAGAGCACAGGTCCACCTTCCTTTGAAATTGTCTCCCCTCTTTAAACATTTTAAACCACCTTCGAGCTGTGGTATGGGGAAGAACAGACTCTCCATAGGTCTCCTGTAACATTGTATAGGCCTCAACTGAAGGTTTGTTGAGATGAAAGCAGAATTTCAAAGCCACATATTGTTCCTTGCGTGTTACCTCCATTGCAGCGGTAGGCAATACTGAACATGTCTGAACTTGCCAGGTTCCCACAGATGGGAACCAAGAGTACCAACAATGAAACTACTACGGCATGTTTGTTTCATATTAAGCTAACAGAATATAATAATATTGAATTTTAGTGCGAAAAATTATGACCGTAAAAGAATTATGATCATTCTTTATTGAACAGCCCTTGTATATTTTATTTGAACTAGTCCTTAGTTTTCAGATGTGTTTTGAATTTTTCGTGTCCATTTGTGTCACTAATAACTTATCTAAAGTACAGTGCCTACAGAGTTTTGTCTGTATGGATGACTGTTGGTTAGATGCTGGTCTATTGATTCCAAGTCACAGGTTCAAATCTGATCCAGACCAATTGTTTTCAACAGTGGTGAAATGTGATATGAAGTGCCACTTTCCCGAGAATTTCAGGACAAAAAGAAGAATAGCACAAAATGCATGACAAAGATATTGTATTTGTTCCGAATACATGTTTAAAATTTATTTGCAAACATCCGTGGTGCTGCAGGCAATTCAACAGCTGCTGCTTAATGCTCATGGTACCAGTTGCACAAGCTCATTCAGTAATTAATATTTCTGTAAGTGTATTTTTTCGTTCTATGTGGAACTTTTAAATATAACTAACTATATTTCTGTAGCATTAGCAGTAGTATTTTACGAAGATTTTAGTGGTGACAAATAGGAAATTCTTGTGAAGTTTTAAGTTATTAGCAAGAGTGTATGAATTGCATACTTTCTCCATTTCAAGCTAATAGTTCACGCGGTGTGGGCCAGCTTTTGGAAAAATTGGAATGTCTTAGTGCAGAGGGGAAGCGAGAATATATCTGCTTACAGTGTGAGCAGTCTTACAATAC
This sequence comes from Mantis religiosa, assembly GCA_030765055.1. Taxonomy (NCBI): domain Eukaryota; kingdom Metazoa; phylum Arthropoda; class Insecta; order Mantodea; family Mantidae; genus Mantis; species Mantis religiosa. The sequence goes on along the minus strand of CM060958.1, from coordinate 146,865,379 downwards.
AAGGACCTACATGTGACTGTACAATAGAAAGAGTACTGAAGAGTAGCTTTAGTTATTTGACTCATTATTTCTATTGTACAGTCACATCTAGGTCCAGTAGCGAGGTGTGACTTTCAAAGTGAGGGAAGCTCTAAATAATAATTGTCATTAAAATAAGAGAGAATAACGACTCAAAGAACTATGGCTACTCTTTACTACTCTTTCTATTGTACAGTCACACGTAGGTCCTTCTTGCATTGCAAGACTGCTCACGCTACAAGCTTCCCCTGTCCACTCAGACGTTCCCTGGCTCACACCACATGAACTGTTAGCCTAACATAGAGAAAACATGCAATTCACACACTCTTATTAATAACTCAAAACTCCGCAAGAATTTCCTATTTGTCACTACTAAATACCAATCTGTGTAAAGTATAATTGCTAATGCTATTGAAATATACTTACAGTTGTATTTAAAAGCACCACATAAAGCAAGTAAATAAACTTCTCTTCACACGCTACAGAGGCTTCATATGACAAAATCTGTCAGTGCTTCCTAACTACGAAGAGTTGCAATTGTTCCTGGTAACCTACGTAACATGTTATTCAAGGTTACAAATGCGTAAATACAGTATAGAATGAGCTCGCGGAATTGGTCACTCAAATCTAAGCAGCTGTCGAATTGCCTGCAGCACTGCAGTTGTATTTTGAAAATGTATTCAGAGCAAATAAAATATTGTTTGGTACAAATTTTTTTATTTTCTTTTTCTCCTGAAATTGTTGGGGAAGCTCACTTCGAGCACTTCATTGCACGCTTTGCCAGTGTTTTTCTGTACTAGGAGTTCCGTTGGGTGAGGAATTTACCTTAAATGTGCTCCTATGGCATATCAGTTTGTTCAGAGGTGTTCCTGTAGTTTGGTTTTCAAGATTCTTTTTGTCTTGTCTATGTCCATAATTCTTTGGTCTGCTCAGGAGTGTATGAATTTTTTTGTATTCAAAATTTTCTTTTTGGTATTTGAATGTGTTAGTCTGTTTAATGGTTTTGTGTATGGTGTATAGTGTTGGGACTGAAGCCACTGCCTGAGTATATGTACAACTACACAAAGAGCTTCCCCAAGGACAGTACAAGTACAATGATAAATGATCTGCCATCCAAGAAAACATTCAGTGTACAGTGTATACTATGATGACCCACAATGCTACACAAGAAACATCAAAATCTAAATAATTTGATGAATGCAGCATCCCAAAAATTAGCAATCAAAACTTGAAATGGAGATAAATACCACTACTACTTTCCAGTCATGCAGCAGAATTGGACACATGGGAAAAGATCTTCATTTTGAAACAGAAATGACGGTTAATGAAGTTTGATTTACTGCCACCAAGTACACCCTGTAAGTACATTTTTCCGCAATGTGATGGTTCCATTATAGACAACTTCCACAACAGAAGCAACAACACTGGTCAGTCAGACACGTTCTGAAGATGGGAACACATGTTAACAGAGATTTAAAAATAATAATGTTAGTGTTAACTAGTACCAACTCATCTTAAGCAAATAAAGTTATTTTAATATTTAATAATAATAATAATAATAATAATAATAATAAATATGACAATGCTGACGATAAAAACTTAACAATAATATAAAATAGATGAGACACTGAAAGTCTCGGATCTAATACCACAAAGAGAATGAAAGGAGGTGCCTCGCATGTGTTCCAAAAGAGTTGCAGCACTATAATTCTTGTTAGATTTTGACTTTGAGTGAATGAAATCCAACATCTCATTAACACTTGAACCTAAATGAAAACATACAAAACAATAGAGGAGTGTGAAACAGAAACCGTAGGTTCCTATAGTCTAAAATATTTGGGAATTGATTAAACCACAAGGTTTATTAATAAGCAATTGGGAATAAATAATAGAATTAAAGTCAAACGAAATATTTTAATAGGAATGAAGTGTAAATGAAATAATTATAAGAATAGAGTTGCTTTCAGTTTGAAAGGGCAGACATAGCTGGATGTGCAAATAATAGAACAAAACACAGCTAAAATTTCCTCAACAGCACAGCGCCAGTCAGGAATGCCAAGCTATACAAAAGTGTGCATATGCAGGAAGCAGTCTCGTTATGACACCAAGGGTCAGACACCCCTTGCAGGGTGGAACCGTGACTGCTGCATTGGTGAAGATGAATGGCAATGACCAATATAGTGAAATCAAAATAAACCATCCTGATAAAATGCAGCTTAAACCACGTGATAGGTGTGAAACAGAAGAAATAGAAAAGGGGTGGAAATAGACAAACAAACCTAGGGAAAAAGCTGAGAGAAGGGCGGCAATGAAAGCGACACTGATGTTTACAACGAAGGGGAGCAGAGTGTAATTTTAAAGTATTTGACAGCGAGATGGTAGAGGTGCGGTTAAGTATTATCCAAACGGGAGATTTAAAAGTAAAAGTCAATAGTCAGAAGGATGGACAAGGCGATGAAACGAGAGTGATAGTGAGTGAGGAAAACAGAGCAACACAATGATCAGCATAATTGTGAATAAGGAGTCCGGAAACTGAACTGTGACTTTTCATTGACTGCGAGAACTGCTGCTCACCGATACCTAACACTAAATGAACATTCCCACACCATACCCGCACTCCTTTTACCTCACCCTGACAGTCAAACAATCCATCATGCCATACTGCACCAAAAGGATGCTCAACTAATAATTCCACACCAAGTGTCTGTGAATGAAGTAGTTCCCTGGCTTGATAATTCTTTCTCAGTCATTACCTAATCTTATCATAAGCTCTGTCACAACTTCAAGGAAAAATTTCAGGGCTAAATTAGAAAAAATTTTGAGTTATGATATAATGTTTAATAGAACAGATTCTGATTAAATATTTTACATATCATTTCACTCAAAATCTCACCCTTAGCCTTCATTAAGCCTTCAAACGTTTGACCAGTATCTGTATGGCATATATGACATTTATGTGTAAATCTGGCACTGCTCGTTGCAGGGACTGTTTTAGGCTTTCAAGATCATTGTGTCTTGGTCTCCAAAATGTCCCACAGTTTATAATCCAGAGGATTCAGGTCTGGACTGGATGATGACCAATCTATGTGGCTGATGAACTCTGGGGCTTTGTCTTTGAGCCACTGCTGACACATCCTAGCTTTGTGAGCCATAGTGCTGTTCTTTTGGAATATCCAGTGTTCACCGTTGAACATTATCTGGTTAAGAGGTTTCAAACTTTCTCCAGGACTTCTTCTAGGTACACATTTGCATTGGTTTTTACCCCCTTTTCATAGAAATGGACCTCGGTGGCCCCTTGGTATGAAACTCCCAACCAAACGATCACTGATGCTGGATGATGGCCTGAAAGGACCTGGAGAGAACCTGATGGAATTCTTCACAGCTCCAAGCACACACTCTGTCGCCTGTTGAATTTCTCCAAATTGTGAACATCTTTTGGTGTGAAAAAAGGATTTTGCAATGTTAGTTTTTGGCGTGCTCTCTAAGTAGGTAATGTGAGATTTCCAGTTTAATCTTCTTTAGATGGGTGTTGAGCAGATGTCCTGTGCCCAAAGTCCTAGCTTTTGATTTATTAACCTATAAACACTCATTCTTGACATTTGAAGCTGCTGCACCATTAGTTTTTGTTTCCTAACAAGATTTCTTCTGGATACATTCCCAAACTTTCTTGATCACATCTAGGGTTCGAACTGAGCACGTCCATACAGATGTTCCTTTGTCATCAACACTAGAAAGATGAGTGAATCTTTTAATGGTCCAGTAAACAAATCTGATTGAGATTCCAAGCAGTTTTAACAAACTGGAAATTGCCCTTGCATCCTTCTTGCACTTGTGTAATGCTATAGAGCTACACAATTCTCTTTCACTAGAGCAATACTGAAAACAGAGTGGATAAACATTTCAAGAAAAGATGCTGACACAAGATCAAATTACCCAAATTGCTGCGCAGTTGCATCAGTCAGGACGGGTAAGGGAAAATGCTGATGACAGAGCTTAAAATAAGACTTGGTACATTTACTTACTCCGTTGACCAAAATCAAATCAGAACTTAACAGGCAAGGTAATTCAGCATCTGGAAATATTAGTTATTTTCTTCAATCTGTTAGTTTGTGTTTCATAACTGAAACTGTTGTGGCTTACAGATACAGCACATAACTAATTTACATAAATATTTTAGTACAGTACGCACAAGATAAGAAGAGCGCTGGATTTACGGGGTAGTGCGGGTAGAGGGGAAGAAAAGAGAGCTAACGCTCTTTTGTTTCTGCAGTGTGGTCAACCTTGAAAAACACAGTTCAGCAAAATAGAGCGTAAGATAAGTGAAGATATGCGCCGCAAGTGTGAGATCTGTGGATAAACATTAAATTGAACTCGATCCTATAAGCTGTATATTTATATACTTACTATTTATGAAACATATAAAAACAGTAAACAAATATGACAGCCATAAATACTCACTCATTCTCTTTGTGATTCTTCGATTTCTGGGTCCACTGCATCAGTTTCATCGCTAGTATCCTCTGATCTGTTGATAATTTCATCAATCGCATTTTCAATTACACCATTTCTCCAATATTTCATTTCTAGTTCTTGCAGTATCCTTCCCAATCCATCGCAGTTACAGATGAGAATGCTTCTATAGCAAGTTTCTGCAGATTTGTGGCTGACATATCACCAGTAATGTTGTGCCCTCTGAAAACGTTCTTTATTTTTGCCCACGCCAGTTCAACTGCATTCAGATCACAGTTATACGGAGGTAAACGAATAATAGTGTGTCCACTTTCGAGAGCCATAACATCCACAACATACGTAAGTCTTGCTCCTAGGTTTGTTGGCCTCTATTAAATACCGGTGTAGCTTTGGTAATGGAGGGAAATAGAAAGCTATGTAGAAATATACAAAGGGCTCAGAGCAAGAGAAAAAGAAAGATAAAAGAGTAAGATATAAGAAAAAGGAGGAAGCCAAAAGGGAAAGGATTGAAGGGAAAAGAAGACAGAAAGAAAACCTCACTATTAGTCATTACCTTACACAGATCACAGCCTTACCTGCTTTTTCCTGGTGTTTTTGGAGATTCATTGGGATGAGATGTACAAAACGATTTAATACGCCTGACAGTGCTGACGCTTTTTCCTGTGTAAGCAGCAGCTCGTTCTATTGATTTGCTGAGTAGGAACATTAACTGGTTGTTATCCTTTTCTATATTGAATCTTTTGCTATTATTTTGCGGCCATCACTATGCACGACTGTACGTGCATGTTTCCGAGTCAGAGTTTGTTGCTCGGAAGGTACATATGATGATGAGTTTGGTGTGCCCTCAGCCTTAATTATAAACTGGCTAAGCTGTAGCAATTAACCTCAAACTTGCACAAAACGAATGCACACAGAAAACAAAGAGCACGCGTAAAAGCTTAGCATATTAGTCACTAGATGTCAGAGTGTACTAGTTTAGTGTACTAGTATAGCACATTTCATGTTTCTAAGTTGTCATCTGTGTTTACGGAGTTAGCCGAAACCTACCGAGTGAGGACTTGGGAGACGAACGCTCAAGATAAATTACGCATACTGTAAATAAGGCAACTGGAGGGACGTAAGTTCTCCATGTGAGGACAGACAATTAGTGTTAATATTACATAAGTTCAAGCATGCGCTACAGCGGTGCTAATGTACGTAGTTCAAGGAAACAAAAACAAGATGGCACCACTGGTACCTTGAGTGGACATCAGACTGAAAGTCACCAAATATTAGTTGAAATGCCACGGACAAGCAGCGAACAGGTGTCTAAACTGGTTCATCGCTTCAGGCAGTATCCGGCACATGCTACCGTATTGCATGTATTTACCTACTGTATAGTTATTTTTGTTGCAATAAAGTAAAAATCCTCAATATTCCTCGCTTTGCTTCTTTGACAATCTCTGGTGGTGTTCAAGTTGACCTTTCTGCCAGTGTATTGCAACATCAAGCAGAAGCCTTAGCGAACTTATCTAATTCTCTGACACCCTTTCGGACTGGAATGATGAAACCGGCTTGATCCTTTGAAACCCCTCACCAGAGGAAATGGACCAGAAGCAGTACCATAGAAAAATCCTCCAATACCATGGCATATCAAATGGAACTCATTTAACAGAGAAGGTTTTTGTCTTACAACAGAATGACCCTGAACACACATTAGTATATTGCAATAGTAATTATGTTGAACATAAGCAAGAGTACAAAAATGCTTTAAAAAAATATGTGACCACCTTAATGTGCAGACTGTAATCCCATTGAGTTGTTATAAGTGTGAATTAAAGAAAATCTCATCTGTGGGGTGTTACAAGAACAGGGTACTATGAGACAGAAGTTTGAGTGGAAATTGATCATTCCTCCACATTAGCTGTGTTTGAGCTAAGGTTTTATAGGTAGAGTCAGACTGAAAAATTCAATGCCATTGCCAGGATTTGAACCATGAATCTCCCAGTCTCCATGTGGTTGCTCTTAACCTTCGAGCTACCATTGTCAACACGCCAGCAAAACATTGCATTCTCCAACTGACTCATATTTTTCTTGGTGCTCTGCCAATCCAAACCTTAGCCTACACTTGGCTAGAGTGGAAGAAAACTTACTTTCCATCAATTAACCTAATAGTGGTAACTATGAAGCCTGAGGCTTAAGTACTTACAGCATAGTAAGTCGGCACGAAAGTTGTGTTATCTTATCGCCAGAGCCTCGCACCAGCCGGTCTGACGACATGATCCAGTGAGTGGAGAACGTTGTTTTGGAGGAGCGTCGATTGAGCATTTTCAGATCTTCATGCAGGATTGTGTGCACAGATCCCACGGAAATGCCAATTTTGGAGGCAATGTCTGCAACTGTCTTGGTTTGTTGTTACACGATGTTCCGTCTTCCTTGAACTATCGCACCCAGGAACGTACATTAGACACATCCATGGTACCATCGCCATGTGCCTCACTCAACTGGCGATGAATTTCAATAGATATCACACTACGAAAATGGAGAAGACAAATGATTACACGCTGTTCTTGCAATGAAAGCATTGCCATTTTAAGTATCAAAAACAGTCCTAACACTCGTTGCTGCCACTACAGTTCTATGCACTGTACAGTGCTACCATCTCTGTCACACATTCACAAAGAGTTCATGTGTATTAAAAAAAACAGTTCCTCTCTGGTTCCAGTCCTGAAAAAAAATAGAACTTTGTACCTCATATCATAAACAAAACCAGTTTAGTAGATAAAATGTTAGACTTTGACTCACAAACATGCACAATAAAATGTTCTGCACACTGTAGTGATACTGTACTGGTTTCGTTTGCCACTGTACATCCAACACTCACCCACGTTTGTACACGCTCTGTACAATCCTCCAGCCCACGAAGAGCCTGGGTCTGTCAACCCTGGACAATTTACTACTGACACATCACACATCCCTCAGTCAGAAATTTGGCTAACAAGACCAGTATCTCTGTTATCTACACCCCCAGACCTAGGTGCATTGCATAGCTGAAAACTACATTACAGGACTAGATCCTTCTTGATAGCTAGAGTCAACATGAAAAATTCAATGCCATGGCCTGGATTTGAATGACAGATCTGGTTTCCGTCCAGTCGCTCTGGCCCATTGAGCTACCATGGCCAACATGCCGTCCTGACATTAAATTCTCCATTTGACTCATATTTCCCCGGAAGACCACTAGGGGCTCTTGCATTCGAGATACACTGTTTGTGGTGACTTACTATCATAAGTACTTGAGTCCTATCAGCTGCCATCTCCATTAGCTCCCGTTGCTCTTAAATACCTTCCTTCCTAGTTGACCTTTACAGTCCCAAGGGTATCTCCAAGTTCTTATGCCTTGAATTATCGTTTTCATGTAAGCATTACGTGCATATATAGGAATTCTTTAGCAGCTGGCTTTGTGTGTCTACATATGCCAACAGACTGCATGAGGGATTGTAGAATGATTGTTCCCTTCCTAAAATCTAGTAACAGTTCACAGTTCATTCATTTTCTACTTGGATTTAATACTTAGAAATTTTTGTGCACTATGCATTTGTTTCCATATTGATGAAGCCATGAAAATATTTTTTCATAAATAATAATTTATGCATGTATGTATGAAGCAAACAAAAGTTTAGAACATTAATACATATAAAGTTAATAATTATTACTCTGTAAAGATTGTACACAAGTGAATATTTGTGTTGCCACCCTCCTAACCATGTTCAGGTACAGGGGCAAGGAGGGGGGGGGATTATGGTATCAACACTCCCTTCCAGGAAAATTTAGAAATGTTATTGAATTTACAGCATGGGGTTTTGTCGGTTATGTTGATGAGCTTCTTTGACTAACTAAACCCTACCTAAAGTTCAGCTAACCTCATTCTGTCCCTATAGTCACATACCACACCCACATAACCAACAATACAGTAGTTGTGGTCATCAGAGCATGCCTTCCTGGAGAGCACGTCTCGAAAGCAAACAGAAATGGTTAATACTTATGACCTCTGAACACAAGGTTATACGATACAGCCAGAGTTAAAAGTTCACTTTGGCTGTTAGTTGCCAAGAGAAGTGTGCCACCTACAAAGCAAACACAGTATATGAGAATAACTCACCTTGTTGTAACCTGAAAGCATTAACAAGAAAAAAACACAAGATGGCAGCACATTTCTCTCAATATATATACTGCCCTTGTTTTGTGTGTCAGGCATCACCCAGCCAATGGAGGAATCAAGCAGGACACAGAGTTAACTGGTTCCAGGTCTTGCCCATCCTAGTGCACTTACAGTTAGTACCGCGACCTAACCATGGCAAAGGGGAGGACTAGGTTAGTGACAGTACCCACCCAGCAGGCCCAATTGGCTATCTACTCTATTTCCTAACACATCCTCCGCCACAGCCCCCAAGTCGAATGCAGGATACCAGGGAGATAGTCACCTGTGGCCCCCAGATGTCTTCCTATGAGTAAACAGATCACTCGAGGGGAAGTACATCTTTAAATTTAGTCGCATCAGGCATGTGGAGGTCCTAGAGTGATGCCAGACAATGATACAGCGCCAGTACATGCAAGGAACTGGCGACTCTTCTCCTACCTTTCGATGTCTTCAAGCCCCGGTGAGAAATAACTGTAGAGGACTCTGTAGCAAAGCACAGATCATCTGTTGGTCCAACATTGAAACAATGTTATATTCTCCTACCTTTTAACAGATCACAGTCTTGATAACAAAATCACAGGGAGGCAACATTACAAATAGTTTTATGAGTATTCACTTTAAAAAATGTTATATAACTTATTTTGTCTTTTTTTCCTACTTTAGAATTGTTTGTATTTTTATACATTCAGTTTTAAGCTGATCTTTATTCTGTTATGTAAAACAATAAATAAATAAATAATTGAGTACCTTCCTGACATTGTGATGAATCCTCCTTCATCAGATGTCCTGCTAAAGTAATCTTGTCTCGTTAACACCAAACACAACACTTGAATAAGGTTTAGAATCCTTAAAATATTAATACTCAGTCTTATGTATTTAAATTCAAAAAATAATTTTGGAATTATATCGAAACTACAGCCATTGAATGGTTCTTAATTTGAAGGCAGTGTCAGATGTACAGTAAAACTGAGTATTTATATAGATGTCCCACCAAACTCTGCGACCTGAAATATCTCCAAAATGAAACAAAATATGAAAATTCCAATTGGCCAGGAATGTACGTATGTCAGGGGCTCACACAATGAGAAGGTATGCACAATCTATAAAGGTAAACAAATAATACTTCCAACACCAAGTTGCATTTACTAGTGGCCTATAGCCCTCAGAAACTTAATGATTGTGCATTACATCCGGCATGGAAAATGCACCTACAAATCACCAGTAGAGTTTTGTCTGGTGAAACTGTGTAACTTCCACAGATGTTCGAAGTGCCCTCCATTTGCATCAGTACAATTTTAGAATCTGGTAACAAAAGAGTGTTGCATGGATTGCAGTGTTTTTATAGATATTGCCTCACATGCCAAAGTAATACGATGTTGTATGTCCTCTACTGTCGTTGGTGGTTCTTGATACACTCTATCTTTCACTGTGTACCAGAGAAAGAGGTTTAATGATATCAAGTCTGGGGACCGAGTTGGCCATCGCACAGGACCTCCCCATCCTATCCACCTATTTGAAAACTTTGCATCCACAATGTCTCTGGAAACTTGTGCATAATGTGCGGGATCCATCATGCTGGAGCCACATTGATAGATGTGTTTCCAATCCTGCATCCTCCATGAGGAGTAGAGTGTGTTGCAGAAATGGTGTACATCACTGTCCGTTTATTGTTCCCTGATAAAAATAGGGATTTAAAATATGGTTACCAATGATACCACACCAAACATTGATACTCCACTGTCAATGAGCAGCTGCAGTTTGATCCCAGACTTGACACCATTAAACCTCTTTCTCTGGGACACAGTGAAAGATAGAGTGTATCAAGAACAATGACAGTAGACGATATGCAACATCGTATCACTGTGGCATGTGCGGCAGTATCTGTGAAAGCAGTGCAATCCGTGCAACACTGTCTTGTTATCAGATTCCAAAAGTGTACTGATGCAAACAGAGGGCACTTCGAACATCTGTGGAAGTTACACTGTTTCATCGGACAAGACTCTACTGGTGATTTGTGGGTGCATTTTCCATGCCAGATGTAATGCACAATCATGAACTTTCTGAGGACTATAGGCCACTAGTAAATGTGCTTATAAAAACGGAGCTAAGTGTGTGTTATTTTTTAAATTTACGTCCACCCCAAGGTTTAGTTATATCGGACGGTGTATGAATTGGGTGAAATGATGCTCAAATGAGTCCAGGGTCCTTGGAGCTTAGAGTTACCTGAAATTCGTCCTGAAGGATAAGGGAAAACCCCGGAAAAAACCTTATCTAGGTAACTCACCCTGACCGAGATTCGAACTCGGGACCTCTTGAACGTGAGGCAGCCATGCTACCGTCTACGCTACCGAGGCGGGAGAACTAAGTGTGTTATCACTAATTGTAGCTCTAGTTGTAATTTTGTAGGAATAAAAATACATGTTCCATTAAAAAAAAAACAATTTGGTGTTGGAAATGTTATTTGTTTACATTTATGGATTGTGTATAACTTCTCATTGTGTGAACCTCTGACATAGGTACATTCCTGACCAATTGAAATTTTCATATTATGTTTCATTTTGGAGATACTTGAGGTCACAGAATTTGGCAGGACACCCTGTGTAGCATCAGTTATATGAAGAATTGCTAAGGTGAAAGAAAAATTTGAAAAGATGGAACAAAAATCTTATAGGACATTGAAAAATGAAACATAATTATAAAGAGATACCTCAGAAAATGCTGAAGTTTGAATGCTCCATGACAAGCAAAAATAGCTCTGAGTTACTGTTAAAGTTTTTCTAATATTCATAACAAATTAGTACAAAAATAGAAGTGAACTGTAATATACAGCTTTAGTCTGGAAATTGGTCACAATAACATGGTTTGAACCTAGTACTCTGAAGGTGACAAGCTGTATTTAAGTTTATAATAAAATAATTGAGGTTAGGTGTATAGATGACATTAACTGACCTTGCTTTAAGTTCTGGTTGCTTAGTGGAAAAATGAACAAGAATTTGGTGCAGTTTATTAAATTGAAATATTAATAGAATTGCAAGAAGACAGATATGAGTAAAGAGAGAAAACACAGCTTTAACTGCTTTCAGTGTTTTAACAAAACTGTAGCAAGAAAAGATTGATAAACAATAGTAAAAGATAATAAATATAAAAGTGAGGCAGATGCACTGTTGAATACGAGATCTAATACAAACTGAAATACTTGCACTCGGTAGTAAATGATCTTTTAGACATAGTTTATAAATAAAAAACTGAATGGCATAACATTCACTTCCATTTGATGTTGATCGTTTGGTAAGTCACAGATTATGTAGAAATGAACAATTGACTGTCAGCATCTTGAGGTTTTCTTTCTATTTTTGTAATTTACATCCTCCAACAGTAAGTCATATCGGACGGTAAATGAATTGAGTCAAATGATGCTGAAATGAGTCCAGGGTCCATGGAGGTTAGAGTTACCCGACATTTGTCTTGAAGGATAAGGGAAAATGCCGGACAAAACCTTATCCAGGTAACTCACCCTGACCGAGATTCGAACTCGGGACCTCTTGAATGTGAGGTAGACAAGCTACCATCTATGCTACCAAGGCAGGCTTGAGATTTGATGGTATAGAAACAGACAATGAGGTGACCGTTAGGTTGTAGAAACCTTGAAGGCATTTCCTGAACTTGCAGTAATGTTAACAATGAAAGCAAAGTTTTGGAAATACTTTCTAATATATAAACTGTAAAACATATTATCCAGAGTATTGTTCAAGAGGGACTGAATGAATATTTTATAGATAAGAAACAGTGGACAGCTGGTGGGCAGAGCTAGAGAGAACACTGGTCAAAATAGGGATGCAGGATATTTGGCATGAGAGAAAAAGAAATGTAAAAGGTTTTTGGACAGTTATTAAGAATAGGATAGAGGACACTGACAGACAAGTGACGTGGGGAAATCTGATAAGTAAGAAATCACTAAATGTATACCTGAAAATAGACAGAATGGGAAAGGAAAACATACAGACATATGTGATAGATATGAGAGGGAGGGTTTAGCTTGGTTAAGGACAGGAGCCATATTGAGAGGGCGTTCACCAAAGGAGTGCATTCTATGTGGAAAGAAAATAAGCTTAGAACATTATGTAGTGGAGTGTAAAGAAACTGAAAACTGGAGGAAATGGGATAAGAACTGGGATAATAAAGGGGCTTATGTAGTAACAATAAAAATGCTTACGTTGAAAGGAGAGAAAAGATAAAGGAAGATGGGGAAATTTGCTGACAAAGTCAAAGAGAAATGGAAGACACAATCAGAACATTAGGTCAAGGTCGAATAAGGGCTAGGATAGAGGTAAACGGCCAGGGAGCCAACACCATTATCAGCACGTAGTACAAGCAGTGGACAAATTTGTACCTAGACTAGATAAGAAGCAGTGAAGGAGTGTAGAAAGCCATCATAATCCATAGATATAATAAAAAAATATTCATGAACCAGCTAACACTGCATTACATGTAGTTGATATCGTATGATGAAAGGTGAAATTGAAAATTTGGAAATCTCTTGTACTGTCATTACATTACAAGATGATGCCCTCATTTTTTGTTTGTTACTGAGGAAACATATTCATCTAAAACCAGACAGGTATCACTTAAGTATGCAGTTTGTTGGCATGCCACAAGAACACTGCAATCTCTGCCAAAGAAAGGAGAAATAGAAAACAAATGAAGGGAGCTGAGAAGCTGTGTTTCTAATTAGTCATGATTAGTTTGTTATTAAATACTACTACCACTGCTATATAGAAACCACACGACTCTTAGAAAAAAACAAAATAAAAAAGCAGGGCATGAGAAAAAGCAAAGGAAAGAGGTTAAGATGTATTCTAGTAAATACAGTTTTTGCTCTAAATGGATTAAACAATTTGCTAACTGGACTAGAGAATTGAGGAATTAACAAATGAATGTTGTGGTGCATAGAGGAGAAATGCTATAGCAAATAAGTACATGGGGATGCTGTTATAGCCAACAGAAATACATGTAAAATCATTTTGATCAGGATCACAATTAGTAAAGATTACATGGAAGAAATCAATTTAAAAAAAACTGACTATTGTGACCATAAAATACTGCAAAGACCATTGATGAAGAGTATCAGCAGCCTTGGCATAAAGAATTATGTCATTAGCTTGCAAAAACTGATACAGAGTTTATACATGTGTATGGATCAAATGTTTTGAGTTAGAATTTGTTGATGTTAGAATTGCAAATTTACATAAATGAGGCAAAAATAGTCGCTTCTTGAAAATACAGTGCTACCAATAGCCAAGTATGAAATAAGGAAGTTTTACTGCTAGTAACAAATTATTGTTTGGTGTAGATGCCAGTTAGTAAAGTAATGGAAATACTAAAATGTAAAGAAACAATTTGATATACCCAGCAGCTATAAAATGTGAAAACGTAATTCTTCAGTAACCCAGCATTTACAATTATCAAAGTAGTGCAGCAGCTAAGGATATCTAAACCTTTATAGCTGGAGAGAAGCAAAATATCTTATTTCAGTAAGATAAACCATATAGTACAAGAAAGTAAACTTTCTCCAGCTCAGTACAATCATGGGCAGCTGAAAACAAGTAAAATTTGGCTGAGTTTCAACAAACACATGAACCAATTAAGTTTACAAGGTAATTAAATTGTAACTTAATTACTTCTAAACCTTAAAAAAGTATGATGCCTTTATGATCAAATTAGGTGCCAGGAATATAAAGTCAGCTGAATAATCAATAACACAGCACCTTAAAGATTCTAAACCAAAAAGAATTCACAATAAATTCCTGCCGTGCCTTAAGTTACGTTTCCATTTCGGCGGGATCAGAAAAGTGAACGCGCCTTTCCTTAGTTTGTAAGTGCGCTCTCTGGGATATACCACAAATACGACAAAATAGGGGTCTAAAATATGTATAGCTAGCGATCACTGGACATTTTAAGCGTACTTCTACAGATGGCGTTGAAAAGCACTAATAATATTTTGTTTCTTTACTCGGATTTTTGTATGTAACGTAAAAACAAGCCTTAAAATAAAAAACGATCGGTTTATTAAAGATAAAATTATGTATAGTATTTCTTCTTTACATCGAAATGCCTAGACTTGGCTAAAAAGTATTTGAACGAGAACAACTAAGCAGAGTGAAGTTAAGATCTTCATCTACTAGGAACTGTAATATAAAATTCCAGACAATACTCATATGTTCCTCCACTTACACGAAGTGTAGCTATTATAATGAATATCCAGTCTTATTTTAACACCAAAATAAGCGGTAAAATAGGGTTATATTCCACTTTAAAGATAATATAAACAAAAAATAAGTCAACCAACTGGCTAAAACATTAAGTCAACGTAAACTTTGCTTTGGGGAGCTAAGATGCAACATTTGTTGTACAAATATGTTGCAATATTCCCTTATTAATATAACTTTTAAAAAATTAACGTCCCCAACGTTAAGTCATATCGGAGGATGAATGAAAAAGGTTCATGCAACTCACCTAGTTTCCAAAAATGAAGTCCAAGCGCCGATGTTTCTTCATAGTATAAACAGAATTGCTACTTCCTTTCGCTTTTTGCTCAATTTTTTGATCGGGTATTGGTCGCTCTCACATTTTAACCCTTTCTTCTAATGCTCGCCTTGAAAAGTCCTTTATAGGTGTTCATTATTTATTGCTTAAAGTTTTCGCATTGTTAAATTACTCATAAACTGGATAAACTGGATTTCTAACACGTTTCACACTCATACAAAAAATAAAGAAACTGATATCTGCCACTAAATAAAGTTACACAAAGAAATACTTCAATACAAAGGGAACCACGTGTAATTTTTACTGGGAATTCCTGTTACGGTCCCATGAAGGGAGTATCGTGCCAACATAATATGTGCATCATAAACTATCTGTCCTGCGATTTAATAACTATTAGGTATTTTTTAAGTAAGTAGGATGGAATTAGCTTCTAGAACTAAAATTTAAAGCAATGTTAGATTGTTACATCATTTTCAATGAATATTCAAGTTCAACAGCTATAATTATGAGTTTTGGTGGCCCAGCTTCACCGTGCAGCGAATGATAGTATAGCTCAGAGGTCGCTGAAAACAGAAACTCGAGTGCAACGCCTGTGTGCACCGCTAGTGTGAAAATATTCAGGAAGCGTTTAATTTAGAAATATTTCCAGTCTAATTCTCGAGTAGGTTATGATTTTGAAGTTGGAAAGGCAACTTTAGGGTTACCGATTATTCCCGCAAGCTATTTGCAGAAGCGGTGGCAATTTAAGCGGTATTCATTAGGTTGATAGTTCCCATGAGATCTAATCAGGGCGCTCTAATCGTGAGGCAAACTAGCGTGGAATTTTGCGGCCCGGCGACTAATGACATCTTCTATATAATGGAGAGATGAGGCTTCCTGAAGGTATCTCACGGGAAAGCACCGGTATACAGAATAGTGTCACCCAATTATCAGAAGGCACGACCAACTGACAGCTGAGTGGGGGACAGGAGGCATTCAGCACGCCTACCCATTTATCTTGTGGCACTAACTGAGGGGATGGTGAGGAAAGTATCACGGGCACTGTACTGTCTCTTTCCCCTCCCCCTGACGTCTGAGGCCGCGTCGTAGCTCAGTAGTTAGACCGCTTGGCTCTCACCTAGGCGGCCCGGGTTCGATCCCAGGCGACCGCAAAGTGAGATTTGTGGTGAACAACACGGTGCTGGGGCGGGTTTTCTCCAGGATCTCCGGTTTCCCCCACCATCTCATTCCACCGGTGTTCCATCTTCATCTCATGTATCATCAGTGTCATCGCCTGCGGTGCCGTATGTAGTAAACGCGGGCGTTAAACACTACACATTTCCCCTGAGGTCTGGAACAGTCGGGATGATGTTAGGAGCCGCAAAGCTTCCAAAAGCAGCGATCTCCCTATATAAGGGCTGCAGTGGACGAGTCAGTTCAGTTCTTGGTGAGCAGCCGTGAAGAGCTCCGTGCTAGCAAACGGACTGGAAGACTGCGTATGTGTATCAGAGGAGTTGTACGTAATAGTGAGTGTGGAGTGGACCTGTGACAGACGAACTGTTGGATTGTAATTGTGTGCGCTACGTAATTCTGTGTAATCGGCAAGTGTTCCAACTGTAATTCGGTGGAAATAAAGAACATTTTGAGTTTGTGCAATTGGACCTTTAATTTCATGAACCCAGAAAGTCACAACTGGTGTCAGGAAGCGGGATATTACCACCATGGAAGCTGCATTGGAAAAGATTTTGGAGAAGATGACGGAAATAAAAGCAGCAAATGACAACTTCGCTGCGAAAACAGAAGCGGCAAATAACAACCTGGCCGCAAAGCTGGAAGAAATGAAGACGGCTAACGATAACCTCACGGAGAAGATGGAAGAAATGAAGGTTGCGAACGAGGCCCTCGCCGCCAAATTTAAGGAACAGTTGGCAAGCGTGAAGGAGGACGTCACGGGGCTCGGCAAGCGGATTGGCCAAGTGGACGAGCGCGTCGAACACCTGGCAAACCGCGTTAATGAAAGGCTGACAGCAGCGTCAAGTCCCTGAACGCCATGGTGGAGGATGTCGGCAGGAAGTTGAAATATTTGAAGGCCGACGCACGGGGACGCAACACAACATCGGCGCGCGTCAAACCTCAAAAATATGACGGCGCGTCAACGTTCGATGTCTTCCGCCGCCAGCTCGATACGGTGGCCAGGCATAACAAGTGGTCACCGGAGGAAGAGGCCGCACAGCTAATAGCCAGCCTCCAGGGACGGGCCGCGGAAGTCCTAAACGCGATCCAGACAGCTGCGGCTCCCAAGGATATCTGGGAGGCCCTGGAGAACCGTTTCGGGAACCACCGCCTTGCCGCAGCATACCGCAGTTAGCTGAAGACAAGGTCGCAACAGCCAGGGGAGACGGTGCAGGAGTTCGCCCTGGCGATTGAGCAGCTGGCTAGCAAGGCCTCGGTTGACCTTCCACCGGAGTTCATATCCCGGGAAGCGGCCTTCGCCTTTGTCGACGGGGTACGAGATACCGAGATACGTCAGTGCCTAATGCTCGGCGACTACGGCAGCATCTCTATAACCATTCAATTTCTCTACTCTATCAGCTTCAATTGTAGCCCTTTGATAGATCTTTCTCATTTTTCTCATTCTTCTAGAAGTTTTCAATGCTTCATTCCAAATGTTATCGGAAAATATCTTATTTCGAAAAGGCGGAACTGATTTTCTGATGGCATAAATTATGGAATTAATTAATCTACCTATATCAGACACACTATAAAATCCATTAAATAAATTGAAGATCTCCTTTAACTGCATCCAATTTGCTTGAGCAGGATTTCTCCTTGCTGAGTTAACTTCGGTAGAAATTTGTGACCTGCTGCCTATGTCATCATTCAAATAAATGACCCTAGAGGTCATACCTTGCCCAACTTTCCCTCCAAATATATTATTAAAACTTTTACTGTTACCAAGGGTCAGATCTATATTTGACGAAGCCCCATGACGATTTTCAAAGGTTGGTGGATTGTTGGGTTGATTAACTATTTCAATATTTAGCTCTGAGATTAGATCTTCCATTTTTTCACCTCTATCATCTCTATAACCATTAAACCACCATGTTGATATAGCATTAGAATCCATTACATGTTTGATTTCCTCATGCTTAAAGTGATTACGTATCGTCCTAACTTTATCAAGATAGGGATCTATTTCATAACTATACTGAAAATAATAATTTACCAAAATAAATTTCCCATTCTCATGTGTAATTTCTAAACAGATGGTATGTGAATCGGAAAATTGCGTTATATTGACTACTTGAAGATTAAAATTAGCAATTACTACTGCAGCCATGGGATTAGCATCTCCAATAATTGCTCTAGCCATTGCAGGAATATATACTAAAGTATTATTTATGGTGTAAGGTTCCTGAATGCAAATTATATCAAAATTAGATTCATTTATTAAATTTCGTATCTCAGCCAGTACTAATTTACTTCTCTGGGTGTTAACTTGGCCAATTTTTAAAATTCTATGAAAATTATGGACTTTAGTCAACATGGAAATGTATGAAATTTATTAGAAGTCAATCATATTTGCTATATGCTGCAAAACAACCTTCGTTGTCCTGATAATATTCCTTTATCATATTGGACATGTTTTGTCCAACCAATTTACTGGAAGATGTACTTTAATTCATATGGTTAGAACTTCTTAACTGGTTTGATGATCTGGAAGATTGAGCCTTATGTTTCTTCTTACTGATGGTTCAGGATGATGAACAAAATTTCTTCTTTGATTCAAAAGCAGTACATTGTACTAGGGATTTAAAAACATTATTCTCGTGCTTTGTGGATGATGATTTGAAGGAATTGGTTTTGAGGGAATACTGTTTATTATTGAATGGCACATTGGTACGGGAATTAATATTTTTGGGTATGATAGGTGTAAAGGATTTAGGATTCATACGAGTGATTGATTTAGCATTTACAACACCATCGATTCTAATATGAACATAACTATGTGGCCATGATATCCTCCCATAACATTTTACAAAATGACTATAAATTTCTTTCAAACCCAGCTCTTCATTTCTCCTTTCAAAAACTGTTATTAATAAACTGAGAAGTTCTTGCGGATCTGTGGTAACATTATGAACCTTTAGTTCCATTCGGTCGATGGCGTCAGGCAATGGGAAAACTATGGATTCACCTTTATCATGTAGCTTTCTTATGACATGCCGTAATGCAGCTAGTGATATTTTAGATTCCTCCAATCTACTCAACTGCATTGCGTTTTCAATTCCATTATAAAAATTTGCTGGAAACTGGGATGAAATGTAAGACTTTTCAACGCCATCTTGGAAAGATATAACACATTCTTTCTCTGTCATATCTATAATAGCATCATAATCAACTGGTATCTTGATAGGATGAGTTGATTCAGCTATTGGATTTTCTGGTTTCTCAAATCTTAATACAGGTTTGGGAATAATTTCATCTACATATCATTTTAAGTTTTGATCCTGTTTAATGATTCGCATATCGCCAAAAATTTTGTCAATCTCTGCTTTGGTGGTAAAGATGGTTTCCCTGATGTTTCCGGTGAGAGATCTGCTGTATTAGAGTGATGATGAAGGAAATCACCAACGGGCGCCTTACAATTAATGGAATCTTCGCTTTTCACAAATTGAATGTCTGTTTGTACTCGCTTATCAAGTAATAACGATTTATTCATTTCCGATAACTTTAATTTATGCTCTATAACTCTCTTAAGATTTCTCTTAATTGTACGGGGAGTATTTCTCTTTTGTTTTTTGTTAGCGTCTTTAACAACACAATTATCCATTAATCGTAATTCGTACGATTTATTGTCCTCTCCCAAAACAATTTATACGTTGGACATTCATTTTTTCCACCTCACTGTTTCTTCCTCAAGTTTAAAGGGATGCATACTGCCGTTTGTTTGCTCTTTGAACAATCTTTTCTATCATGGTCAGCCTCACCACAATGGCCACACACCTGCTGTTTGGTACAGAATTTCACTACATAACCAAAATCTTGACACTTTGCACATTTTGCCACTGATACAAAATCCTTAACATTTACTGACTGGAAACCTATGTATAACCTGCCTTTTCCCAATTTATGTTTTTTTAATTTGGGTTCCACTTCCACCACATGATGGACAGCAGCCCTATCACGTCTACCGGTTTTAAATCTCAAATTAAAGGATATTTTACCTCACTGTTTCTTCCTCAAGTTTAAAGGGATGCATACTGCCGTTTGTTTGCTCTTTGAACAATCTTTTCTATCATGGTCAGCCTCACCACAGTGGCCACACACCTGCTGTTTGGTACAGAATTTCACTACATAACCAAAATCTTGACACTTTGCACATTTTGCCACTGATACAAAATCCTTAACATTTACTGACTGGAAACCTATGTATAACCTGCCTTTTCCCAATTTATGTTTTTTTAATTTGGGTTCCACTTCCACCACATGATGGACAGCAGCCCTATCACGTCTACCGGTTTTAAATCTCAAATTAAAGGATATTTCGAACTCTTCCTTTCCCATATCTTCAAAATTGTGCTTATAAACATCTTATTTGATATCGTTTTCCCTCATTGATGACATTACATCATACATAATGAGAAGGAGATTCCGCTTCTTTGGTTTCTCGATTTTTAAATCATATCCTTTCAAATTATTGCTTGTTATTATTTTATTGACATTCTCTTGTTTCTGTCTCTATTATAACTGTGTTCTTTCCTGCAGGACGAAGATTACTTTTGATTTTCTCCACGGCTGGTTTTAATTGTGTGGCTATAATATTCTGTACTTCTCTTGCATCTCGATTAATTGTGGAAGTAACAAACACGGCATGTATCTTTGTATTTACAGTTCGCTGAAACTGTAGTGACTTCTGTGAAGGTGCTGATGCTGATATTACTTGTGCATACGACATCACAGTTTCCTTTGTTGCTAAACTTTTTTCGTATAACACCTTATACAGCGTTACTTCTGCTGCCAATTTACAATTTTCTATATTAATGGATTCAAAAACCTTCTGAAAACTTGCAATTAAAGCAAGAAATGTCTTCTTCTTATCCACAGTAATCTTTTCACTACCAATTATAAAATTAAATTCTGCTAAGGAAGAATGAAAACCACTGCCCTCGCGCTGATCTTCCATTTTATCTTCTCTTCTTAATTCCCTACGTTTCATAATAGGTGATCTCAAAGTTTTTGATGGTGTAAAGACATCTCTCTCATTATCTCTGCCAACATTATCCTTCCGAGACGCACTGGCCCACGCCACTTTATACAAACAAATAACTTACTTCCTTTCTATTATATCAGCTCAAAAAAAAAAAAGAAAAACAGAAATGAAAATTCTGAACCAGAAGCCCCAAAGTTATACTACTATTTTGAAGTGACGATTGGGGACCCTTAAGGAAGAGCAGCCGGGAAACGAGTAAGGGCCGTTGTGGCGAGGGGCACGTCGGCACCGTCACCACCATCCCATCGAGCGACACTGCGCGCTGTCGTCCGGCGGATGGATGACAGTCTCATCGCGGATGGCTGGGTGAGAGGGAAGCCGTGCCGCGTGCTGGTGGACACAGGGGCAGCCGTAATCATTATCAGACCCGATATAGCTAAGGGTTTGCCATCCAGGAAGCCGAGCCTACCATACTAGTTGACGACGGCATCGGGCGGCACCTTGCCTGTGGAGAAGGAAGTCCTGCTGAAGCTGACCTTGGGACGCAGTGTCGTGAGTCTGTGAGTGTTCGTCGCAAGGTTGGCTGAAGAGGTGATTCTGGGACTGGATGCCCTCAAGAGCACGAGGCGACGGTCGACGTCGGCAGGAAGGTCCTGCGGCTCAACGGAGAAGAGGTTATTCTCCGTCAAGCAGAAGAGCACCTTGGAATCTGCAGGGTCATCTTGATCGAAGACGTGGTTGTGCCCGCGAGGAGCGAGGTGGTGGTGACGGCGCGACTGGAAGGCCAGAGAACCAGCAACATGATGCTGGACCAGAAGACGCCTGTACACGGACTTTGTGTAGCCAGGGCATTGCTGCCATGCCGAGAGGAGGTGCCAGTGAGACTGCTAAATCCAACGGACACCGATCACGATGTCCAGGCCGGGATGCAGTTGGGAACGTGCGAGCCCGTGGTAAGCGAAACAGCAATCGACAAGACACAGGAGCCGGTGCCGACGCAACACATGCGTCCCCGGCTAGAAGGCCTACTGGAGATGGCGGCAGACCACCTGACTGCAGAACAGCTGGAGAAAGTTCAACAACTGCTGAGGCAATACCAGCGCGTCTTCAGCCTAGGCGACAGTGACTACGGCCGCACGGACAAAGTGTTTCACTGTATCGACACCGGGGACGCCCGGCCCATTTGGCAACCACACAGATGCGTTCCGCTGGCAAAGCAAGAGGCGGTACGAGACATGCTGGAGGACATGAGATCCAGGGGAGGGATTGAAGAATCTGACAGCCCTTGGTGTTCCCCTGTAGTCTTGGTGACAAAGAAGAACGGCGAGCTACGCTTCTACGTGGACTACAGGAAGCTGAACGCTGTTACCCTGAAGGACTGTTTCCCATTACCCCGGATTGATGACACCCGGGACACGCTAGCTGGTGCACAGTGGTTCTCGTCCCTGGACCTAAAGTCGGGCTACTGGCAGGTAGCTCTAGACCCGAGAGACAAGGAGAAGACCGCATTCTCGACAGTCCAAGAGCTCTGGCAGTTCACAGTTATGCCCTTTGGTCTCTGACACGCACCAGCTACCTTCCAACGCCTCATGGAGTCAGTGGTGAGAGGACTGACTTACGACGCCTGCTGCTATGTCTGGACGACATCATCATCGTCGGTAAGACTTTTCAAGACCATCTCGAGAATTTGAGTAAGGTGCTACAGGCTAGCAACTTGAAGTTGAACGCGAAAAAGTGCCAACTTTTCCGCAAGGAAGTCAACTACTTGGGGGGGCCGCGCCGTGGCTTAGTGATTAGACCGCTTGGCTCTCACCAAGGCGGCCCGGGTTCGATCACAAAGTGAGATTTGTGGTGGACAGCACGGCGCTGGGGCGGGTTTTCTCCGGGATCTCCGGTTTTCCCCGCCATCTCATTCCACCACTGCTCCATCTTCATCTCATGTGTCATCAGTGTCATCGCCTGCTTTGCCGTGTGTAGTAAAAGCGGGCGTTAAACACTACACACTACCACTACACTACTACAAATAATTGGGCCACATAGTCTCAGCAACCGGAGTGGCCACAGACTCGGAGAAGACACAGGCTGTGAGAGATTGGCCTCGCCCAAGGGATAAGAAAGAGTTACGCAGCTTCCTGGGGCTGTGCAGTTCTTACCGTCGCTTCATAAAGGGGTTATCCAACATCGCCAACCCCTTACCCGCCTGACAAACGAACAACGACCCTATGTGGGGACGGAGGGTGCCGAAGACGCTTTTCAGCGCCTGAAGAGGACACTGTGCAGTACTCTAATTTTGGGATTTCCACAAACAGGCGGCACCTTCATTTTGGACACCGACGCCAGTGACCATTGCATTGGAGGCGTCCTATCTAAGATCCAGGACGGCCATGAGCGGGTGATAGCCTACTACAGCAAGACGCTATCCAAGGCAGAGAAGAACTATTGCGTCACCCGGCGAGAATTATTGGCTTTAGTAAAGACCTTGGAGCACTTCCGCAAGTATCTGTAAGGTCAGCCATTCCACCTGAGGACTGACCATTCTGCCCTAACCTGGCTATTAAGCTTTAAGAACCTGGAAGGCTAGGTAGCACGTTGGGTTCAAAGGCTGCAGGAGTACGACTTCACCTCGGAACTTCGCAGAGGGAAGAGCCACGGTAACGCATACGCTACGTCCCGAAGACCCTGTCCAGAAGAGTGCGGCCAGTGCAAAGAGTGGAAGAGAAGGAGCGTGCCGCAGCAGTCCGAGTAGTCACGGCAGAGTCTGCGGACGGCTGCGATAGCGGAAGCCTGAGGGGGGAGCAGCTGGCGGACGCAGACTTGGGGCCACTCTTGAGGAAGTGGAGGCAGGGACAAGACCGACCTGAGAGGACATCGCACCAAGGAGCGCCACATACAAGTCGTACTGGGCCCAATGGGACTGGCTGAAGATCAGAGAGGGCGTGCTGTTCCGGGTATGGGAATCACCCGATGGGAAGACGCAGAGAGAGCAGTTGGTACTTCCCTGGAGTAAGATCCCAGAAGCCTTGGAGGAAGTGCACGCCGGTACTTCAGGAGGACACCTGGGAGCGAAGCGAAGATTGACAAACTATGGCAGCGCTACTACTGGCTGAGGGTCCGAGCAAACGCTGAGAGATGGGGCCGTCAATATCATGCGTGCGCATCGAGTCGCGGCCCTCAAGCTAAGAGCCGGGGTCGCATGCAGCAGTACAGCGTTGGAGCGCCATTCGAACGGATCGCTGTCGACATAGCTGAACCATTCCCAGTGTACGACCGAGGCAACAAGTACCTAATGGTGGTCGTGGACTATTTCACCAAGTGGCCGGGGGTGTATGCCATCCCGAAGCAAGAGGCAAAGACAATCACAGACTGCCTCGTGGAGCAAGTGTTCTGCCGATTTGGGGTGCCGTTAGAGTTGCAGAGCACCAATTTTGAGTCCAACCTGATGAAGGAGGCACTAGGAAGGCTTGGGGTGTACAAGACCCGCACGACGCCTGTACATCCCCAGTTGGATTGCATGGTCGAAAGATACATCAAGACCTTAGAGGAACACCTGAGGAAGATCGTGGCCAGCAATCAGCGAGACTGGGACGTCAAGGTACCACTGTTCTTGTTGGACTACCGCTCGTCAACACACGACACCACGGGGATGACGCCAGCCAGCTTAATGTTCGGCCGAGAGTTACGCCGCCCCTGTGAATTGGCTTTGGGAAGCCCCCCGGAAACAAAACAGCGAGCGACCGAGTATGTGGAGAACCTGGTGGACCACGTACACGCCATGCACGAGATGGCTCGGCAGAACATCCAGAAGGCGAGCGACCGCATGAAGACCTGACACGACAGGCAAGCCAACAGCCAAAGTGACCTGGTTTGGTTGTACCGCCCTATCCTGACCAAGGGACGCTGCCCGAAGCTTCAGCTGCAATGGTAATGGCCATAACGGTTCGTGAACAGGATTAATGACGTGGTCTACCGCATCCAGAAGGTGCCCCGAGGAAAAGTGTTGGTGGTACACCTGGATCGCCTGCCCCGCTACGATGGTGCTGTTTGGGACGACCAGCTTTGAGAAGGCAACAGTGTCACCCAATTATCATAAGGATGATGATGATGATGATGATGATGATGATGTATAAAAGCGTGCTCAACTAAGGTGGTCATCAGCGCCCTTTAAAGAACTCGTCATGGCAAAAGCCAGATATAAAAATTTCTAAAAGCTATACAAGTGTAAATAAACCTACTAAAGCTACACGTACGTTAAAAAAATCAATCAAAACCTACTAAAATTTTCGTTCATAAATAATAAAGTCTAAACTAGAAAAGAATCTAAAAACCTTCTGCATTACTGTGTTATCGCCCACTAGCATTTCTGCAAAGCTGTCCGGCAGCTGCAGGGACCTCCTAAGGAGTGCTAGGGAAAAACGCTCTAGCAGCACGTGTCGTACAGATAGCGCTTCATTGCAAAACGGACAAAGTGGAGCAGGCTCCTTTTTAAAAAGAAAACTATGAGTAAAAAAGCAGTGCCCAATTCGCAACCGAACCAACTGAGAGCTGAGTGGGGGATAGGAGGTATTCAGGCCACGTCTACTCATTTATCTTGTGGCACTAACTGAGGGGATGGTGAGGAAAGTATCATGGGCACTGTACTGTCTCTTTCTCCCTCCGCTGTCGTCTGGAACAGTCGGGATGATGTTCTCAACCGCGAAGCTTCCAGAAACAGCGATCTCCCTATATAAGGGCTGCAGTGGACCAGTCAGTTAAGGTCTTGGCGAGCAGCCGTGAAAAGCGCCGTGCTAGCGAACGGACTGGAAGACTGCGTACGTGCATCAGAGGAGTTGTACGTAATTGTGAGTGTGGAGTGGACCTGTGACAGGTGAACTGGTGGATTGTAATTGTGTGCGCTACGTAATTCTATGTAATCGGCAAGTGCTCCAACTGTAATTCGGTGGAAATAAAGAACATTATTTCACGAACCCACAAAGTCACAATAGATAGCCCTAACACAACTATTCTGTACGCGTTGAAGTTGTAGCAGTTTGGATCCTGGGGCCATGCCCCAGATCTCGCACGCATAAAGCATGATGGGGAGTGCCAACACCTGAAAAAGACACAACTTTAGTGGAGTTAGCATCCCTGCCCACATCATGGGGTACACAGAAGCCAAAGCCCCGCATGCCCGATATGCTAACTCATAGATGTGACCGCCGAAGGTACACATTTGTGCGAAAATGATGTTCAAATAAGTACAGGGTACATAGAGCTTAGAGTTATCAGACGTTCATCCTTCAGGATAAGGGAAACCCCGGCAAAAACCATATCGCCATGACGGAGGTTAGAATTCGGGACCTCTTGAACGCTATACAGGTGGGTTTACGGCAGTGTGATGTACTAGTCAAGTACTTTGTGTATTTTTTAGGAAGGTAGTGATTTTTGCAGTAGGATAAGCTGACACATTTCAGGATTCAATAGGTTAGACTAATTAGTGTTTCGGAACTCAAATTCAACCACGTGTCTCTGTAGCCAGGATATAATTTGGTCTCTGCTAGAGTAGAATTTGGATGCTTTAAGTTTGATTATTGTGATAAGGGGCGTTATCTATAACCAAGTTGTAAATGAGGTTTTCTTGGATCCCAGTTGTTATCCACTTCTCTGGTAATATCCACGTTTTTGTTGGCCTTAAGTCATATATAGGCATTTTGAACAAAACCCTGTACTCTTCAGCATGCACGATTACCAACTGTCGGCTTTTCGACATCGGCGCAGAGTCCTTGTAACGAAATGTGTAGTGTTTAAGGTTCGCTTTTACTAATATGACACTGATGATAGATGAGATGAAGATGGTGGAATGAGATAGCGGGAGAAACCTGATATCCCGGAGAAAACTCGCTCCACAAATCTTAATTTGCGGTCACTTGGGATCGAACCCGGGCCACCTTGGTGAGAGTCGTGCTGTCTAGCTACTCAGACAGGTCGCGGCCACCTTGTCCATGTGGCTTGTATGTGGTTTGCTAGTAAATTCTTCATCCATATAAACTCCATTACGAATTTCAATACGATATCTTAGAGGAATTCAACTCTAATGCAGATTTTGTTTGTGAATTACCAGTTTCAGGTGGGTTTTCATGCGAGTGTGTGTGCGAGAACTCGTGATACATGCAAGGTGTGTTTTGTTGAATTAATAGTAATGTTAATCGAATGTTGAAAATGAAAATGAACATTCGTTATTCAATTTTTTATTGTTATTTTCAATATTTCAATAAAAGTACGTGTCATATTGTAACACAATTCGATTCATTTTGTGCTTTGAAACTTTATATATACACCCACACTAAATTTCTATGGGATCGTACAATCTTTTGAGTTATATTATTTACGCTACCCGCGTATCCACAGCTTCTAATATAGTGAAATAAATCTCACTTCAGGAGAAGATAATTATTTATTATAATAATTAGTATTACAGCTATTCAGTTCTTAGAACATAGGAAATCATGTTTTCATTCTTACTTGTGAACAAAGTGTATACATATAATAGCAAAACAAAATAATATCGTAAACCAATAACTTCACACAATGCATCAATGTAAGCCATGTATACCCATCAGTCACGATATCTCATAGTAGTTCTGAGGTGGTAAGTGGTAGACAGATTCCTCATACTGTAAATAATAAAAAGGTCAAAGCGAAGGTAGTAGAAAACACAATCAGGATTTTTCATCAAAATGTTCAAAGTTTTAGGAACAAGAAATTATCTTTTGATCTTTTGCTTGACTCAGGCGAAAATATCCCGATGTAATTTGTCTTTCTGAACACTGGATGAGTAGCGAAGAAATGAAGTTCCTAAGTCTTAATAATTACTGTACAAATACTGGTGTAAATACTAGCTGTAAAATTAGTAACAATAGTAAATTCGACCTATCAATCTTCCACCAAAACATCCAAAGCTTAAGGAACAAAAAGTGTAATATTGAAGTACTATTAACATCTGCTTTAAAAAACTCTACAGCAATTTGTTTAACGGAACATTGGTTGGGATAAGATGAAACTGAGTATTTTAATATACCTAACTATGTGCTAGCATCTTCCTCCTGTAGGTCAAACAAGAAAAGTGGTGGATCATGTATATATGTATATGAATCAGTTAAATTTAGGGAGATTGTTATGTTTAAATACTTAAACCAGGAGGAACACTTTGAAGCCAGCATATGAGAACTATTAAACAGCAAACTAATTCTTATTTGTGTGTACCGAAATCCCACAAGCAATACCAAAATTTTCCTTCAAAATTTAGAAATCATTTTAGACTTCTTTAAAAAGAAAAAAAAATCTGTAATTATAGTAGGAGACATGAATATAAACTATTTAACAGAAAACGCAAATAAAAAGCAGCTGCAAAATCTCCTTAATATGTATGGAATGGAAAACGTAGTTAAATCACCAATCCGTGTCCCGAATTCGTCATATTCTGAGATTGACCAAGTAGTGCTGAATATAAATAAGTGGAAATATGAAATTCAGATTTTTGACACAACCCTGTCAGATCATTACGCACAAATGTTAAAATTAGTTGTCCCAGTAGATCAGCATAACCCAAAACAGAATGAAAAAAAAAAAATAAAAAGGTTAGACTTGCTAATGATGACAATCTAAGCTATCTAAATCTATGAAGTAAAGAATCTTGGGAGAGCGTGTACACTGAGCGAAATCTAAACGATGCCATGAATGCATTTTTGGACACATTTGATTTTCACTTTGTAACAGCCATACCAATGGTTAAAGTAGCAATAAACAAGCTAGGTAATAAGTGGATCACAACAGGAATCCGCAAATCTGGTGTTAGATTAAAATTCTTGAGTAAATTCATGAAGGAAAACAAGACTACACCGGAGTTTAAGGCCTATTACGTAAAATTTCGAAATATATGTTCTAAAGTTATAAGAGCAGCCAGAAAGTTACATAACGATGAAACAATAAATAAAACAGTTAATAAAACTAAATCTATATGGCAAGTAATTAAACACGAAATAAAAAATGGACCCACATTGAAAGAAAATTACCACCTAGAAAATAATGGCCAAAAAGTAAGTGATCCTAAACAAATTTTGGAATTATTCAACCACTTTATTCAACTGTAGCGAAGAAAATGTTAAATACTCATTCTCTAGGAAAGAAGGAAAAGTTAAGTGTAAAGAAAAATGAACGTAGCATGTTTTTAATTCCAGTAACAGTTGAGGAAGTTAAAGATGTTATAAACAATTGAAGAATAAGAAACCAATAGGAATAGACGGATACTCTGCGTCATAAAACGTTGCTTCTTATTCCTAATTGAACCACTGACGTACTTGATAAATCTTTCACTTTCAAGTGGGACGTTCCCCGATAGGTTAAAAAGGTAAAGTGAAACCCATCTTTAAAAAAGGTAACACAAGGGAAGTAGAAAATTACAGGCCAATTTCCATAATTTAAACTTTTGCAAAGATCTTCGCACAAATAATGTGTAAAAAGTAACAAGCTTTTTGGAAAAATTTAAAGTAATTAATGACAATCAAAATGGTTTTCGAAAAATAAATCAACAAGTTCTGCACTGATGAATTTCATTGAACAAGTGTATGAAACACTAGATAGTAAACAATTAGGGATAGGCATTTTTTAGATCTTACAAAGGCGTTTGATCTCGTTGATCACAAACTTTTACAAGAAAAATTATCCTTGTATGGCATAAGGGGGTTAGCTTTAGATTGGTTCAGATCTTATCTGGAGAATAGAGAGCAATCAGTGGAAGTAGAGTATTTTGTTAGCGAAACGAGTGAAGTTAAAACTCAGATTTCAAGTAGCGCTATAATGAAATATGGGGTCCCTCAAGGTTCGGTGCTTGGGCCTCTTTTATTTATAGTGTACATTAATGATTTGGCAGATAATGTAGAAAACAGAACAGATATAAATGTTACAATTTTGCAGGTGATACAAATATTTTTATCAAAGGGGTGAATAAGGAAGGGGCAGATGTACATATTGAAAATAGTCTAAAATATATTAAAAATGGTTTAGTGCCAATATGTTAATATTGAGTAAGGAGAAAACAGCAGCCCTAAGCTTCTATAATAAAATGAGTTTAAGTCAATTGTATCCAAAATTAATGCTGGGACAAGACCAATTCTGGGACTAATACTAGATGAAAATTTAAGTTGGGAAACTCACATAGAGACATTGACGAAAAAAACTTAGTAAAATGTGTTTCTTAATGAGGGCAATTACAGGCATGTCGAGCTTGAAAGTTCGGAGAATAGTGTACTTTTCATATATACACATTTTGTTGGCATATGGTATAATTTTTTGGGGAAATTCTAAAGACAGTATAAAAGTATTCAGATACCAAATGAAAATAATTAGAATCATAGCAGATCTCTCAAGCACAACTAGTTGTAAGCCATACTTCAGTAAATTAGATATCTTACCACTGCCAAGTATATACATATATGAAGCTCTTGTACATATGAAAGCAAGCCTAAGTTTATTCAAAACAAATTCTGAAATTCATATACACAACACTAGAACAAAGAATAATTTATTTGTGAAGTCACACAAAACAAAGATGTATGAAAATAGTTTCACATATGCTGGCTTACATCTTTACAATAAGCTACCTGAATCTATAAAAAAGATTGAATCACAACATCAATTTAAGAAATTGTTATTAAACTGCCTTACAGCGTGGATGAATTTTTAAATTTGTAAATATTTAGTTAGCTACCTTAATTATAAATACTGTACTTAGTTTTTAATTTGACGTGTCCTATAACATGTACATGTTTTAATGAAAGAATCAATAAATCAAATCAAATATCACACAAGAAAGATTTCGTTGAACAGTTGTCCTTCTCCGAGGAGGATTCTTCGGCGTTTGGCATTCCAGGACTCTGTCCCTTACAGACTTTATGATGAATTCATAATAGACGGTGAGTTGGTTGTGGGACTTTTGTTATGAAGCATCACAAGTTGTAGATGATTATAGGATACTATTGTGGCTATGATGGGCCTAAGGTGAGTCTGGGACGCTTGTAGGTTTGCCCGAAGTCCATGTCATACTCCCCGAGATCTCGGATAAGTTGTTTGAAGCTGTAGGGAAGATGGGAACAGAATTTTTGTGAGAGGTTGAGGATATATAATTTAATTAGGAGATTATAGGTTTGAGTGGCTGTTTTCATTAGGAATATACCATTCAGCAGCTGTGGCTACTCGAAGGTATCGGTTCGGAAGTATTTGAGGTTTGTAGACGTGAGATTTTGCAGCTATGCTGACAGACAAATGTGAAGGCCGGTCTTATTACTTGTTTGTATAGAAGAGACGTATTCCTTAGAGCCATACGTGATTTTTTGTTGTACAGTGGATAGAGCCTCGCCACACGCTTGGATACACTTGAAGCTTCTGTAATCCATCAGGAATATATGGGTTTTTGAGTTATAAATATAGTGAATATTATGGAGTCATATCCATTGATTCACAACATTTGATGACCCCGACGCGGTTGGATCGTGTGTATTTATTCCTAAAAGAAGGAATTTGAAGTACAATAGCAAGTTGTTATTTCTTGCAAGACGAGAAGGAATAAAATATTATTACAAACTTTAATATCGTTAATTTGGAATAAAATATTATCACTATGGAGAAATTAAAGAAAGGCAGGATACCTGTGAGAACATGTTTCACAAAGCAGATAAACGACATAAAGGGAATTCTCGCGATGAATACGTCTCCCGATATTAATGGTGCACTTAGGTCAAATGTTACTCGTTTAGATCTATCAATGTTGGAGTTTCGTGAATTAGATGACAAAATAATGGATGTACTTTTAGATACCAGTGATGATATGACTGCAATTGTATCAGAGACAGAATCTTCCGAGAAGTACAACCACGAATTTGAAGTTATACGGCCGCAGGTAAATAATGCTTTGATGCCCCATAGATCAGATGGTTTCAGGCGACGTACGTGAACATACCTCATATCGCAATCAGGATAGAAGAAGACCTTATAAACTTCCTGAGACTGAACTTAAGAAACTTAACGGTGATTTACGGGAGTGGTTAAGTTTTTTATGACATTTTCGGAATATATACAAGGACGATAGTTTACACTGTAGTGACAAATGTTAGTATTTACTGCACGTTATGAAAACAGCAACTGAACCTCACGAAATAGTGCTCAGTAGTCCACAGAGGTCAGAAAATTACCCGAAGATCATGTAAGCTCTGCAAGAACGATTTGGAAGAGCGGATCTTCTACTGCAGGTGTACGTAGGAGAATTACTGAAGTTAGTGATCTCAAATGTGACAATAAAGGATAAGCTTCCATTACCCACTTTGTTAATCAAGTTAGTCTCATCTTCGATCCCTTCATAGTTTGAATCTAGCAGACTCAAGTACGTGGCTTCCTTCCATTAGTTGAGGCTAGACTCCCAAAATAGACATTGGAACTTGGCAAAGAAGTAGGTTCTGGAAGCAAAAAGGAAGCAGATATGAATAAACTGGATCTCGACTAGAATAACTCATGGAATTTCTGCGTACTGAAGCCCAAAATGAACAGCGGATTCTATTAGCTCAGTCAGGATTTAGTAATTTGGCTGTGAAATGTAAGACTGAGAAGAGGTTAGGTTCTTCCGGTTGGAGAAGAAACACAATAAAGAACAGATATAGAGACTCATTCCTACTGTTGCTGCACTTCACAACACTTGAGTGTCGTGAATCTTCTGTAGTAAACTTCATGAAGGTGATAAATATTTTTTGCCAGGGAAATGAGTGTAGAAGAATGGAGATGGAAAATGAAAGAAAATGGTCGCTGAAATTTGTGTACAAAACCTAACCATTTAGAAAAGAACTACAAGTCTTCTGTTTACTGTTTACTCTGCGGAAATAAGCACACCTGGTTTATCACGAGCTGAGAAGAGTAAATCGAAGACTGAGGAGGAGACATGACTAACTCAAGTCACATCTGACCTAGCTAAGCACACCTGTATCAAATAACAAGTACATCCATTATTTTGTTAACTAATTCACGGAACTCCAACATTGATACATCTAAACGAGTAAAACTTGACGTGAGTGCATTAATGACTGGAGACGTACTTATCGCAATAATTCCCTTTTGTTATTCTCTTCTTTTTGGAACATGTTCTTACAGGTATCCTGCCTTTCTTCAATTTCTCCACAGTGATAATATTTCATTTAAAATTAATAATGATAACTTCAGTGATAATATGGTATCCCTTATCGTCTTGGAAAAATTACCAACTCGCTATTGTACTTCAAATTTCTTCTCTTCCAGTATAGGAATAACCGCACCCAGTCTAATCACGTCGGGATGAATCAATCGATGACTTCAAAATATTCACTATATTCATTTTATAAACTCAACAACACCCATATCCGTGATAGATTACAGATTACAGATTGTTTTTTTCTTAAACAATACTTATAATACATAACTACTAAAAACAAAAGACACACTACCAAGAAACAAAACACACTCCACAATATAAATACAACTTAACTTATCAACAAGGTGCATATCAGGAAGCACTCCAAGATATTGTGCTTCTTTGCTGCATGGTACTGCTGATGCAGCTAAGTGCTGTACAGGTGCATCTCGTAATGCGACTGCCTGGGACTTGAGGTGCCAAGTTATGAACCAGACGTTGAGCATGTCCGCCTAGCTGTGGACACGTTGTATTGCAGTGAGATTATTTGGTAAACTACTTTAATGAGGTTATAATTCCCGACCTATACATTATATTGAAATCTGATAGCAACAATTGCTCAATACAGGTAACATCTTTCAACAAAATACGTTATAAACAAATACTTAATAGGCTTTAACTGTTTTAACGCTTTTAATTAATAAATTAGTCTTCAATAATCATAAGACTATTTGAAACTTAGTGTACTATCACACAGAAGTAATACAAGAATGCTACTGTCTACTTCCCCCCCCCCCAAAGAATGTAGTAATGGATTTTTTGAGGCCCTTTGAGATCCGTATAAACATTTTGCATAATAGTGCAGGGGCAACTTCATGAGTAGTGTCTCCGTGCCATTGTATTGCTTAAGAAAGTGGAGGAAATACGATTTTAAATTATCTGTAAAATCTAAATCGCATTTTGCTTTCTACAACAGATAAGTAAATGTCTTTAAAATGAAATAAGTAGTGTTTAACGCTCGCTTTACTACATACGGCACCGCAGAAGGGGGAAATGCTTTGCATATAAAAAAATAAGAAAAAAAGCACAAAAGCTGAAGGAAGTCACTACATGTTCTCTCCATAGGAGTCTACTAGGGTAGGTACGAGATTAACAATCCCAGTTTCCAAGACAAATTTGCGAAAAGCTTTGAATTCCTGGGTTTAATAAACCCATAAGATAACGTTCCTAAAATTATTTTAGTTAATAACCTACTGTCTTTCACAAGAAGTACAAGACTATTTAACTAAAACTATAAAGCGAGGAGTTAGTACAATAAGCCTTTAGGTCATAATACTCGGCTCCTCCATAATAAGTCAAGACACTACAAGTTCCTAGTTTGATCATTATTATGTTACTGTTCTACGCTTTCGTGGTATTTGAAACTGTCACGAAATTACGTCTTACTCCAGAATGACAGTCCCTCAATCCGCCAACTTCCACCTGATGATGATGATGATGATGATGATGATGATGATGATGATGATGATGATGATGATGATGATGATGATGATGATGATGATGATGATGATGATTGCAAAGGATTTGTTTACTGCGACCACAGATTAACTACGACAGACACTCTGATTTTGGAATGGACTGCCGTTTTCCTAATTTGATGACAGCACACTGCCATATTTCAGTTTAAATGTAAGTTTAGTATTGTCTAGAGGAATTGCAT
This sequence comes from Mantis religiosa, assembly GCA_030765055.1. NCBI lineage: Eukaryota > Metazoa > Arthropoda > Insecta > Mantodea > Mantidae > Mantis > Mantis religiosa. Next base: position 146,830,071 of record CM060958.1, on the reverse strand, counting down.
GGCACAGGGGTTTAAGTTTTTATAACAATTATTTGCTATGTTTTTTAGTTATTAATTTTCACGTCATACTCTACTAAAACTAAATTTTCTTTTGAGCCAAGGCTGGTGAAACAAATGTACGTGATTTGAATCTTGTATTCAGATACTTGATATGGAATATTAAAAGACGGCTTGTTTTAAAATTGTATCCTTTGCAGCATTTGGTAGGGTAATAAATTTTAGCGTTAAAATGTATTCAGTCCGAAGTTAAAAGGAATGTGGTATTGAAATTTATATCCATGGAATATTCATACAAGGCAACAATGAACATAGAACTTCATTTAAGTTGACTGCAAACTTTAGAAAACAAGTTTCATTGGTTTATTTCTTGAACAAGGTTTGCAGTTTATTTCTCACACTTACATACACATACTCAAAAACGGTATAACAATAATCAAAGTAATAAATAAAAAGGTGAATGCAGTAACGGTTGGGAGTAACAGTAATCAGGCATTTAGTTTACTGCAAACAGTCTTTTGTTCAGTGATGCGAGTATTGGTCACACTGCATCATCTCAGAAAATCAAGATGTTTTAAATGTTATTTGAATGCTCTTGTGTATTGCTTTTACACTTTTTGTTCCACGAATTAAAGTGGACTATTGGACTATCAATAGTTCAAAGAATTTATCTTATCCTCATCTTTACTAAAAGAGAATGACGTTTTCAATATGTTACAAACGAAATTAGGATACGTTGCAGTCTGTCTCTTGTTCAAGGCATAACAATATTTGAGGACTAATGCGAAAATGTCAGGAAGAAACATTGCGGGACATCCCAACATATGAAACACAATTTAGAATACTTGCACGCTGTTGTCACTACCTGCTCTTGAAAGTCCTGCTGAAGCTCGATTGGAATTATATGATTTGCAAAACAATATTGAGCTAAAAGATAAATATAGTCATAGAAAACTCTTAAACCATTTCATATCTTTTCTCCACGAATGCGGTGTTCAGGAAAGCACTTATTGCAACAAGAGGCCTCCGTATTTTAATATGGAAACCATTTCTCGGGGTCGCTTTTAGACGAGGAGAATAATCTGGGAAATTAAAAGTTACTCGTATTCTGGTTGCTCTCAATAATCTGAGCAACTTTTAAAATTATTTTCTACAATGAATTGTTAGGTTGTTATGGAGTGTTTTTCATGAAGCTAGTGTACCCCTTTATTAGTTATTAATGATGTTTATTAGCATAGTAAATATTGGGTTACAAAGCATTGTTGTGACACTATAGCAGTAATGCTCTTTTTATAGAACCGAGTCGTGGGGCTAGAGCCAGTTTACTTAGATATAAAGCTGATGTCAGCCGAAGACGTCTCTTTTAGGTAGTTTAAAAACGCATTTCATGAATGGGATCATTTTAATCTTTCTTCTAGAAAATATTTAAACATAGATTAGGCTGCATAACATTTAATTTCTGTAGAAATGTAGATTAGTTAGTTTGTCACTTTTCTCAACTTTTATTAGCTTACGCTGGTTTGCAGTTCTTAAATGGTTGAATCATTTCTTTCTATTAGCATACATAGGGATAAATACCAAATTGTTACCCCAATATGTCCTCCTTAGTGGTCCGACAACAGGATGTGGGTGTACCATAGAGTAATAACGTACTTCAACTTTGAAGTGAGCGCTTTTGTAGCGGTGCGGAGCGCTGAGCGAAAATGTTGACTTAAAGTAGTGTCGGCCATATCAAAGGGTTTTCATCAAGTTTTGTGATCATAAGAATATAGGTTCAGTAGGCAAAATGCCAATCGAAATGTATTCAATCCCCATGTGAATTTTAGCGCAAAATTGAGCTTGCCAATTGCTAATTTTTAAGCTTCACGAAACAAATTTTGCTAGCAAAATGGTAAGTTAGGAAGACATTACATCGGCCACTAAGACCTTACGGGTAGTGTTTTCGACGATAAATGTCATTTCTCAAGATTAACAAGTCACTCCCAGTTGCTGTATCTATGTGTGATGAAATGAAGCAAATTACAGTTCGGCGCACATTGTTTTGTTTTTGTGTTTCAGAGCTTTTTTGGATTTGGACAAAGTGCGGAAATCGACATCGTCCTCGATGGCACTGAAAATAGAAAAATGGCAGAAATTAAGTCGGAGGATGGAAAAAAAGAACGTCATTTACTTTATTATGATGGAGAAACTGTTTCAGGAAAGGTTCGTTTTCTAAGAGCTTGAAATTATTTGTTGTCACGTGACATTTCAAATGAAGGTTAAAACGGACAAGTACTCATTTTCTGTGGGCTTTGTGACAGAAAAAAATATATTTACAATGCATGCAAAGCAGCAGCTTATAATTTCAATACCTATTCAGTCAGTTTCAGTACTAATAAACATGTTTTGAAAGTCGGTGTCCTTGCAGAAATGTTGTGTGCAATGGCAACCATCACAGCCGGATTAGCTGTCAGAAATTGTCATAATACTTTAGCCTTAAAGAAAAATACCCTTATTTTGTAAGGTTAACCATTTTAAAAGAATGTATAAGGTTTATATTTCGAGTATAGAAGTCGAAAATGCATTAAAATAGCTAGGCGGTGGATAACAAAGTAGTGTATGTGTATGTTTATATATTTTACTATAGTGGAAAAGAGTTAAGCATGTTGCAGAAGTAAAAATACATTGATGGTTCTGAGGTTAAATTTAGTAATTCATAAAATAATGAAAACCAGATATAGAAGATTTTGATAACAAAAGCAAAGCTTTATAAAGATTTAGACTATATAGAAATATTTTAATTCATAAATTTTACTCATGATAGGAAAGTGAATTTTTGTATTTAACAGTTTTAGAAAAAAACTCTCATATCTTTTGTACTTTGAATTTTTTAAACCAATTCAGCTAGGTTAGGTAACATTTCTGGGTGATCATGTTAAGTGGCCAGGGTTAGCCCACATGGCTATTGGAAACACAGATCTGTGAAATCTGCTGTTGTATCAGTATATTCACATAATTACTCCATATAAAACGTTTTGTGATCAGGACATATGCAGTAGATAAACATCAATAACATAATCTAGCAATTGTAGAGTGAAAAAGTTTCTCTTTGCTTTGTGTCATTGTGATTAATTTAAAAAGAAACACAGCAGTCCTTGTGCCTCAGGGCATTACTTCTAAATAGAATGGTATTAAACCTTATTAAAACAACTACAAGAGAAGAAAACCAAAATATGGAACTTTTTCCACCACACACTTATCATTACAGTCTTGGATATTTCTTTGATTGGCAACACTTCAGCCATTTAGGCGACACTTACATCACTCTTATACAGGATAACCAAACTTCCATATCTGTCGCTGAGGTGTAGTATGGCGTCATTACAAATGGCACTGGATATATTTATTTGATATTTATTTGTACAGTTTCCATTACAATTTCAGTACAGTAAATTTAACATTGAACATGCACTAATATACCTCCTGTACAAATACATGAAAATTGCTGACCTAAGATTTACTTGCTGACTCAGGTCCCCTGGCCATAAGCCTTTGGTTTTCTTGAGCAGCTTGGTGTCATTTCTTCTTGACCTTCACTTCTTTTACTCTAGTCCACTTTTCTCTTAAGTTATATAAGAATTCTCTTATACATCTATTTTTCTTTTCTCCCATCCCCGTTAACATACGTAACGCCACTACCTCTTTGCTCACACGGTCCCATTTCTTATCTCATATTTTTCTCTTGCAATTTAACTCCTTACATTCTATCAGGTAATAAACAGTGCTCTCTTCATCTCCACAAAATTCAAGTATTCCTACCTCATTACTTCTCAACCCTTTTAGATCTATTATTCCTTCTCTCATCCATGCTATGTCTTCCAGTTTTGTCACATTGATCTATATATTTTTCCCGACCCCATTCTGTCTTTAATTGCTTATAAAATTTCAAAGATTTCTTTTCTTCTATACTTTCCCATATTTCCTGCCTAATTATGTCTTGTACTCTAGTTCTCACTTCCTTCCAAAAACCGCTATGGTTTGACTCCTCTGCTCTCCTTAGATCTCCCATGCCTATCTTTAATACCATTCTTTCCAATTCCAACCACCAACTATTTGTGTTCTTAATGCTTTTCTGTTGCTTCATACACAGACTGTCACTTTTAAATACTTAAAAAACCAGCGATCTGGATCAGGTTTGGACACCATTTAGGCATGCAGATATCTACATTTCAGATGTTCCACACTTTGCAGGGTTTGCTTTGCTGGATACATTCTGTTTTAAACAAAATACCTTGTATCAGTGAACTGGGATTAATATAGAAAAATTATATTCTTGTTGAGGGATTTCGCAAATAAATGAAGAATGGATTATTAAGCATGAAGAAAAAGCAAATACAATGTTGACTTCTTACAGAACAGTAGTAATATTACAATGAATAATGATTATAATAAATGTTTGCATGTGATAAGTCACATGTGTCCTGGAAGCAGTATGCTTTTCTGCATAGAATCTCAAAACATTTTTCAACTAAATAATAAACATAATCATGAACAGTCAACATGAAAAATTCAATGCCATGCCCGTAATTTGAACCACAGATCTCCTGGTTTCCATCCGGTCACTCTAACCCATTGAGCTACCTGGCCAACTTGCCGTCATGACATTAAATTCTCCATTTGACTCATATTTCCCCGGTAGACCACTAGGGGCTCTTGCATCCGAGATATACCATTTGTGGCGACTTACTATTGTAAGTACTGGAGTCCCAGGCTTCATCATTTTACTCTTAATATTTTAGTTAATTGATGGAAATTAATCATTTCTCCACACTAGCCGTGTATAGGCTAAGGTTGTTGATAGAGTCAACATGAAAAATTCAATGCCATGGCTGGGATTTGAACCACAAATTTCCTGGTTTCCGGCCAGTCGCTCTTAAAATATTGAGTTAAATGATGAAGCCTGAGACTTAAGTACTTATGGTAGTAAGTCGTCACAAACGGTGTATCTCGGATGCGAGAGCCCCTAGTGGTCTACCGGGAAAATATGAGTCAAATGGAGAGTTTAATGTGAGGACGGCACGTTGGCCATGGTAGCTCGATAGGTAAGAGCAACTGGATGGTAACCAGGAGATCCGTGGTTCAAATCCCAGTCATGGCATTGAATTTTTCATGTTGACTCTATCAAAAACCTTAGCATGTATACGGCTAGTGTGAAGAAATGATTAGTTTCCATCAATTAACTAAAATGATAATGAACATTAAATGCTTCCCTTTACCTGAAAATGGTTTTGCTGGTTGCTTGATCCATATGTTCAATTGCTGCTGATAGTCACATTTATCTTATGTGAAATTTTTTTATGTTTACATCAGTGAACATTTTGCACATTCTAAATTTCATGTCATTGCAAAATTATTGCACTTTATTGGATGGCAGGAAGTTTACCCAGTTTCAGGAAGTTGGCAGGTTGGTCTTGCATTAGAACACTTTTCCTTTATACAGTAGTAACATGAAAATCAACTTACTGGTCTATAAGGAATTGTGCATATATCTACTTGCTGCTTTCTAGTGGCCACTGACTTGCTTGTTTGTCCTATGAAAGATAACATCTCAATGGCCTCTTAGGCGTCAAGCAAGTCAATGTGAATTGACCTCTGAACCATTCATATAATGCCTGTGCCTTTTTTGTGTTACTTTATTGTTAATTTAACAATTTTCTCAAGAATAGCTTTCAAACATCCTTGTTACACTGTACCAAAACTTCTCTGACCATTTGGCATTTCCATTTGAATTAATAATACTCCCAACAGTATTTTAAGTACATAGTTCATACAAGAAGCATCAAATAAAAAACTTCTAAGTCCATACTTAAAAGGTTTGACATCTTGTGCAGCTCCAGAACACACAATTTTCTAATTTCCCAGTATATGGCACTTCCTAGCTCCAGCTGTTTCAAAATTTGGAACTATGCAGTTTTTGCCAACCTCTAGTAACATCGGAGGGATTCAGGGTTCAAAGAGGGGGGTGGAGGCATTTGCGTCCAAAGTCTGTAACTGAAATGACAGTGTATTCATAGGTTGAGTGTACTAAACTCCAATGAATCATGTTGGAAATACAGGAAACTTTGATTCTCATTCAGATTGTGCATTATTGATAGTAAAATGGCTATATTTATTGGCATTTCATGATCATTTTGCTATAAAGGAAAACAGAATGGGATGGCAGGTGGGTCCAGCCTGTAGAAAAGACATCAACCCTCCAAATGATAGACACATTTCTGTATCATGAGGGAACAACTGCTCTTGTTAAAGTGTGTGCCCGATGGGTGCCCCCACAGTCTTCAACCACACCAGGAAGCATGTCAAATGGCCCACTGTCTTGGTCATCTGCAGAGTTATGCTAGGGAAGGGAATGAGTTCCTGGCACGAGTGGTGGCTGGAGATGAGTCATGGTGTCATCACTTTGAACCAGAATCAAAACGACAAAGTCTCCAGTGGAAGCATCCAGGGTCACCACCACCAAAAAAAAAAGCCAAGGCCATCCACACAAGTGCAGGAAAGGTTATGCTGACGTTCTTCTTTGATCAAGATGGCCCCCTTCTAATACACTTCCTGCAGCACGGGACAGCAGTAAATGCCCAGCATTACTCGCAATCCTTGACCAATCTTCGCCAAGCGATCAAATCAAAACGACCAGGCAATCTCACCCGTGGGGTTATTCTGCTCCACGACAATGCAAAGCCTCATATGGCCAACACAGTTGCGGCACTCCTGCAGAAATTCAAATGGGAGGTTCTCGGCCACCCTTCATATAGTCCAGACCTTTCTCCGTGTGATTATGCCATTTTTGGTCCCCTTAAAAAGGCTCTGAGGGGCAAACAATTCACCTTGGACGATGATGTCCAGCTGTACATGTGGAACTGGCTCACATTGCAGCCCCGGGACTTTTTAATGAGACAACCATTCGCTGTCTTGTGTCACAGTGGGACAAGTGTCTCTACAGCCAGGGCCAATACTTCTAACATACAGGAACTGGTTTCTGTAATTATGTATCCGGCTCGTTTGTTTTTGAACACACCTTATGTATTAATTAAATGGTTAATTAATATTTTCATAACCAATTATGATAAATGTCGTATTTCATGTGAAAAGCTTGGTTGAAAGGATCTCCAAAATAAACTTAAATAATTCCACACCCTTTGACAACAAAAAAAATGAGCAGTGAAAAAAATGTGAATGGAGTGTCATTGAATGCTTCTGATGTCTTCTGAATCAAACTTTGTTTCTGGTATCTACTCATTCTTTTGCCTAAGGCTGCCATATTTAAAAATATGGAAAATCATCTTTTGCAATGTTCAGGTTAATCACAGTCCATGATTGAGTGGACATTTGTTCAAGATTGAATTAACAGCTTCTTGCAGTACATTTTATGTGGTAAAGATGCCTTATTCTCCATTGGTTTTGCAAGGCCTGGCAGGCTCCAAGCTTTATTTGCTGTAGTTTACGAATGAATGCAACTATGTAATTACCGGACTAGGTCATGTAACATTACATCTTACTCGAATGTTTGCTATGGCAATAATTTAATCTGTTTATTGTAGCTACAAGAATGACAAATCAGCACTTAGGTGTTGGACAGGTCTAGCAGATCCTAGTGCATGTTTTTCTTTGATTGTTATGGAATATTGTTTTGCCAGTGGAAGGGGCTATCAGTACTTTGTCATAAATACCAGACGGTATTCATTGATATTGGACAAACTGGGTGCTGTTAGAGAAATGTTTACAATGCTTGTGAACAACTGTTAGAAGCATTATGCTCTTGGACAAAAGTCACTGTCAATGAATAGTTACCGGCATTTCATGGTCAATGCTGTTTTAGACAAAATATACCATTTAAGGCAAACTAGTATAACATGGCTTACACTCTTCCGAGTAGCAGGTAATGCGGAGGCTAGCCCTTTATAGCCATCAGCTGTTTGACAAAACTGTATAGATGTTGTAAATTAATTATTCTTTCACACTGGCCGTGTGTAGGCTAAATTGTGGAAACGTAGAGTCAGACTGAAAAATTCAATGCCATAGCCGGGATTTGAACCACGGATCTTCTGGTTTCCGTCCAGCCGCACTACCATTGTGCTACTATGGCCAACGTGCCGATATGACATTAAATTCTCCAACTGACTCATATTTTCCCGGTAAACCACTTAGGAGATCTCATAAACACATGAGACAACTACCTTAATGGCGACTTACTACATGTAAGTACTTTAAGGCCCGGGCTTTATAGTTAACCACTATTAGGTTAATTAATGTAAATTAATTATTCTTTCACACTGGCCGTGTGTAGGCTAAATTGTGGAAACGTAGAGTCAGACTGAAAAATTCAATGCCATAGCCGGGATTTGAACCACGGATCTTCTGGTTTCCGTCCAGCCGCACTACCATTGTGCTACTATGGCCAACGTGCCGATATGACATTAAATTCTCCAACTGACTCATATTTTCCCGGTAAACCACTTAGGAGATCTCATAAACACATGAGACAACTACCTTAATGGCGACTTACTACATGTAAGTACTTTAAGGCCCGGGCTTTATAGTTAACCACTATTAGGTTAATTAATGTAAATTAATTATTCTTTCACACTGGCCGTGTGTAGGCTAAATTGTGGAAACGTAGAGTCAGACTGAAAAATTCAATGCCATAGCCGGGATTTGAACCACGGATCTTCTGGTTTCCGTCCAGCCGCACTACCATTGTGCTACTATGGCCAACGTGCCGATATGACATTAAATTCTCCAACTGACTCATATTTTCCCGGTAAACCACTTAGGAGATCTCATAAACACATGAGACAACTACCTTAATGGCGACTTACTACATGTAAGTACTTTAAGGCCCGGGCTTTATAGTTAACCACTATTAGGTTAATTAATGTAAATTAATTATTCTTTCACACTGGCCGTGTGTAGGCTAAATTGTGGAAACGTAGAGTCAGACTGAAAAATTCAATGCCATAGCCGGGATTTGAACCACGGATCTTCTGGTTTCCGTCCAGCCGCACTACCATTGTGCTACTATGGCCAACGTGCCGATATGACATTAAATTCTCCAACTGACTCATATTTTCCCGGTAAACCACTTAGGAGATCTCATAAACACATGAGACAACTACCTTAATGGCGACTTACTACATGTAAGTACTTTAAGGCCCGGGCTTTATAGTTAACCACTATTAGGTTAATTAATGTAAATTAATTATGTTGTTTGTTGCAGGTGCATGTCACACTTAAGAAACCTGGTTCAAAAATGGAACATCAAGGTGTTAAGATAGAGTTTGTAGGACAAATAGAGCTTTACTATGACAGGGGGAACCATCACGAGTTCACCAATCTGGTGAAGGAACTGGCTCGCCCTGGAGATCTGACTCAGAACACATCATACACATTTGAATTTCTCAATGTTGAAAAGCCATTTGAGTCATACACTGGCTCTAATGTTAGACTGAGGTGAGTACATGTTTAAAGTGCAGTCCAAACTTGCCACATATTCACAGGACCTTATGTTTATGACAAGTGAAACATACCTCAAATTTTGCTCGTAAATCCTTTTCATTATGAATGAATTTTCTTTGGTTTGAGCATTATTGTTGTGACAAAACTATATACAAAAAGAGATCTACAGTCAAATGTCAAAATTACAGAGCTATATGAGGGTTGTCTGAAAAGTTTCCGACCTCAACATGAAGATGGCAGCACTTGTAAATAAAAGCTATTAGTTTGTTGTTGATCTGTTGACAGTTACTCACCAAACTTTCAGCCATTTTGGATGCTCAGTTATGTAACAGTCATTTGAGTTGATGTGTTTTTATGAAAATGGACAAAATCGAGTATCGAGCTGTCATTAAATATTTGTTTTTGAAAGGTAATATGCCTACACAAATCAAAGATGAGTTGGATTCTGTGTATGGGGACACTGCACCATCATTTACCACAGTGAAATTTTGGGCAGCTGAATTTAAACGTGGTCGTAAAGAGTTTAGGAGATGAACATTGAGGACGTTCAAAAACTGCAACTACCAATGAAAACATCGCCAAAGTTCATCAAATGGTGCTAGACGACTGCCGAATTAAAGTGAGAGATAGCGGAGGCTAAGAACGTGTTTGTCACATATTAAATCAACATTTAGACATGAGAAAGCTGTCCATGCGTTGGGTGCCGCATTTGCTCATGTTAGACCAAAAACGTGTTTGAATGAACATTTCCAACGCTCTGTTGGCCCACTTTAGGCGTAATAAATCCGAGTTTTGGCGCCGATTAATTACTGTAGATAAAACTTGGATACACCATTATACGCCCGAAACAAAAATACAGTCCAAACAGTGGACTACAAAGGAGGAACTGGCTCCAGAATAAGCAAAAACTGTTATTTCGGCTGGAAAAGTGATGGCAATTGTTTTTTGGGGGTAGTCATGGAAATATTTTAATTGATTATATTCAAAAAGAAAAAAAAAAACATTTACAGGAGCATACTACCCATCATTACTTGACAAGCTGAAGGCAGAACTTGTGGAAAAATGGCCACATGTGCAGAAAAAGAAAATCCTGTTTCACCAAGACAATGCACCATCTCACACCTCAGCGGTTGTAGCAGCAAAAATCCACGAATTACCGTTTGAACTGCTTGACTCACCAGATAGAGATTTTCGTCAAATGAAGAGGCAATCACCTTCGTGAACAATTATTTTGTAGAGAAAAACGCCGAGTACTATTTGGACGTGTTACAGAGATGAGAGCATCGCTGGGAGAAGTGTGTAGAGTTACAAGGAGACTGTTGAAAAATGCCGAGTACTATTTGGACGGGTTACAAAGATGGGAACATCGCTGGAAGAAGTGTGTAGAGTTACAAGGAGACTATGGTGAAAAATGCTGAGTACTATTGGGACGGGTTACAGAGATGGGAGCATTGCTGGGAGAAGTGTGTAGAGTTACAGGGAGACTATGTTGAAGGATAATAAAAAGAAAGTCTTGTATCTTTATTAAGTTGGAAACTTTTCAGAACACCCGTGTACATATCTTGAATTCTTTGGAAATTTTTTGAATTTTCGTAAAAAGATAAGTGAAGTTTGTGACAAATAGTTATACTTTATGTAATAGTGATGTTATTTTTATCTAAAAATTGGCAGACAGAAAAGGCTTTGCACATGGATCCAGTCACCATTTTTGCATCCATAAGAGAGTCCTAATGATTAAAATTTCTCTTATTGTAATACATTGAAAACTATTTCCCTCATCTGATTAATATTTTCGTTAGTTTTGTTGATAGTCACTCTGAAAAATATACATTCCTGATATTGAACCTCTTTAAATACCACTGAAATACTTGGGTTTTGCCCATTATCTTATCCCCATAACCTGCTCTTAGCTTATCATAGACTTGTTTTTCAATTTTATGTGGTTTAAAGCAAAATGTGATCTTTATTCTTTGCTAGACAAAACACGCCTTTATTGCAAGGTCACAAAGTCACATGATCGCATGACATGCACTGCATTTGCAATCAGGGCATTACAGGCGTCAGTTAACGCACTCTTGCAGTTGGCTAGTGTGTATGTTTGCATTTGTCTATGTAAATTACGAGAGTGATCCCAAAAGTAATGTATCCAATTCTTTTAAAAATAATAAGAAATGTTTATTTACAATAAATTGTACATAGTTTTGAAATTTGACCATTGTCTATTTTTCCATATAATTGCCGTTTCAATCAATGCATTTTTGTAAATGGTGTGGCAGCTTTTGTATGCCCATGTCATGGCAGCCCGCTGCCATGCTATTAAAGCGTTGGACCTTATCTTTCACCCCATTGTTGTCACTAAAGCACCTTCCAGCCAAGTGTTCTTCCAATTTGGGGAAGAAGTGACTATTGAATCCAAAGCTTGTCCTAAAATAAAACTGAAGCTTTACTGGTGATGAATCAAGTTCTTCTCAGGAAACAAGCCAGGTGAAAAAACGATTATTTAAAAAAAACACAGCAACGGTACACAGGGGCATGCTGTATACCGCAAGCCTACACACACTGATCTCTATCTGAACGCTCATAGTTTTCATCATAAGTCTCAACGACTGGGAGTTCTCAATACACTGGCCCACAGAGCTTTGTCTATCTCTGATCCCAGCCACTTAAAACAGGAATTACAGCACCTGAGACTCACTTTCCGTCAAAACTGCTACTCCGAATATGACGCTGAAGCCTCGATCACCAAAGCTAGAAAAGGGAAACTTCTAATACAGCAAGCGATAGATAACCTACCGCTACATCCTGCATCCTGTTTACTGGCAATCCATCTGGCAGAATGAGCAGAATTCTCGCCAAATGCATCAGGACCCTCCACAAGTCACCTCCGAAGATTGAACATCTGTTGAGACCAGTGAAAGACAAATTGAACTTCCAAGTTCTGGAAGTGTACCGCATTCCCTGCAAATGTGGGACGCCATATGTATGACAAACCGGAAGGACCATTGCTACCAGAATATACGAACATGAACGGAGCATTCATTTAATGCAACCTGAGAAGTCTGGACTGGCAGAGCCAACTTTCGGGAGACGACCATCTTGACAAAATGCAACAGTTACTGGGAGCGGAGAGTTAAGGAGGCTTTAGCCATTTCCTCCAAGAGGAGCACGCTTAATCGTGATCCTGGATTTCATTTCAGCCCCTCTTGGAAACCGGCCTTAAAAATGGAAATCCGTGAGCTTAAGAAGCAAAGATCAATACAGCTTGATAATCAAGTTAAGTAGCTATGTTTCTTTAACTCAATTAATTTTCTATACTCACACCATCTCCTGACCTGGCATTTAATTTACTGAAAACAGTCTTTTGTTCAGTAATGCAAATTTTGATAGTGTTTTGTCTTTATTTATATGCGTGTTGTATCCAGTGATACATGTGTGGTTATAACATTTAATAAATATCTTGATGATGGGAGAGATTACGCTCCTGAAACAAATTTCTAATCGTCTTTTCACCTGGCCTGCTTCCCGAGAGGAACTTGAATAAAAGCTTGCCCTTCTCATCTGCATAACTTTGAAGAAATAGGTGTTGCCTTTTGTGGTCTTCTGTCAACATTTTTGGGACCCATTCTGCACACACCTTCCGAAATTTCAACACTTCATGCAAACTCTGGTGAATGGTGCTTCTGCAAATCTCAGGAACAATAATGCAGAATTCATTGAGAGTAAGGGCCGATCTCTAAGCATGATCTGTTCAATCCTAGTGATTATATTGTGACTTTGTGGGTTCGTGAAATGAAAAGTCCAATTACACCACTCAACAATGTTCTTTATTTCCACCGACTTACAGTTTAACACTTGCCAATTACACAAAATTACTTGCTGCACACAATTACAATTTACCCGTTCGTCCGTTACAACTTCACTTGTACTCGCGATTACATAAACTCCGATACTCATACACAGTTCGTACAGTCTTCCGTTGCACAATCCTTTCGTTCATTAACACGTCACTGACTAACTCTTACACCAAGAACTGCGACTGTCTTCTCGCTCACACTCACTAACCAACTGATTGACCAACTCAAACCAACAACTGACTGACTAAACCAAAACCAACTCAACTCAACACAACAACTGACTGACTGACTCTGTCTGTCTGTAACCCTCTTTATATCGGAATATCGCCGGTTTCTAGTGACCAGGAGACTGTTCCAGTAAACGAAAGATCGAGAAACAGGTGTAGAGAAAAACAGGCGACCAGTCATGTTTTCCCCTAACCACAAGCCTGTCACCACTACAAGACAAACGAGGAGAAGGTGTGGCTAACGCGGTCCTCCCCCCTGCCTTCCGTTCGCAGCTGGTACAGGGTGCTCCAGCGGTCCCGTTACAATATCTTCAGGAATTGGTGGTCTCAGCTTCTTTCTTTGTCATGAATTTCAGTATGACCACCTGAAAATGCTCTATACCATTTGTGGACATTTTTGACATCCACACATGACTCTCCATACACTTCCGTGAACTGTCAAATTTTGATTGGTTGAACTCAAAAACCAAGTAACTGCAGTAGTGATTAACAGAAGGTCTGTTACAAGTTGCTTCCAAGCCAAGACTTAACGCTCCAGCAGATGTGTGGCAGTTTCTGTAGAGAGTGGATAGAGGATGGAAAAAAGCAATGTGACCAACAGCTACACAAGCAATTTCCCTACAGCCCTAGCAGTTTGTAGACCTTACTTTTGGGATCATCCTCGTATGTTAAGTTTACATCTTAAATATTACTTAATATGTTAATGCTTAATATTTGTTGTGAATGGCCCATGTTACAGATATTTCTTAAGGGTGACAATTGTGAGAAGATTGTCAGATATTGTGAAAGAATTGGATATAGTTGTTCACACGCTCAGCTGCTACCCTGAGATGAACAATAGCATCAAGATGGAAGTGGGCATAGAAGACTGTCTCCACATAGAATTTGAATACAACAAATCTAAGTAAGTTGAATATTTGCAAAATCAGATACGTAATCCTGTAGGGTCTCTTGCATTTGTGTCAACTCTATCAATCCAAAATCTTAGCCTGTACACGGTTAGTGTGAAGAAATGTATAATTTCCATCAATTAACTAAAATAATAAGAGTTAAATGATGAAGCCTGGGACTCAAGTACTTACAATGGTAAGTTGTCACCAACAGTGTATCTTGAATGCAAGAGCTCCTAGTGGTTTACCGGGGAAATATGAGTCTATTGGAGAATTTAATATCATGACAGCAAGTTGTCCATAGTAGCTCAATGGGTAAGAGTGACTGGACGGAAACCAGTAGATCTGTGGTTCAAATCCCTGCCAGGCATTGAATTTTTCATGTCGACTATCAATCCAATACCTTAGCCTGTATATGGCTAGTGTGAAGAAATGAATAATTTCCATCAACTAACTTAAATAAAACAGTGATGGTATTTTATTTTGCAGGTATCACTTGAAGGATGTAATTGTTGGCAAGATATATTTCTTGTTGGTCCGCATCAAGATAAAAAATATGGAAATAGCAATCATTAAACGTGAAACAACTGGTTCTGGTACGTATCTATCTGTAAATGTGTACAACATTGCATGTGTTCAGTAAAAAGTATCAATTTTTATGTGACTATTAATGACTTTTATTAAAATACTATACATGTGAAATAGTGTATCTTGAATTTTCTGAGTGTGTACGCAAATGTCCTCTTCATCCTGGATTTTTGTACAACTGGTAAACCATAAGAGATGGCAACTTACTGCACACAAGATGTATGTATGTTGGTAATGCTCTGGAGTCGACAATGAAGTCATTCTCCTTCAGGCTTCCCAGTACTTAGAAGTTGTATCTTGATAATTGTGTAAAGCTACACAGTTTTGTACATATCCTCTATCTTGAGAGCACAATACACAATTTGGAGAAGCTTGTTTGCTTTAGTTGGACTATTTGTAGCACTAGCCATGCAGAGCTCAAGAAAGAGTGTAAGTAGTATGAGGTGCATTCAAGCTGTGACATGTCTGCATTTTTTTCTAACTAATCGCATGAAAACTTTTCGACATAATCTCCCTGCAGCGATACACATTTTTTGCAAAGTCAACATGATTCCTTGGCTGCTGCGAAATGTTTCTTTAGAGTCTGTTTTGAATACTGGAAAATATCTGATGCAATAGCAGTATGACTGGTGAAGTATCTTTTGTTGTTGGAAATAGCTAAAAGCCATTAGGAGTCAGGTCAGATCAGTAGGGAGCATGAGAAATAACTTCAAAGTTTGCATGAAGAAACTTCTGTCACGTTCACCTGACTTGCTGGTGTGTTTGTCTTGGTGAAAGAGCACACATGCAGCCTTTTCCAGCTGTCCTTGCACAATGCAGGAAGGAGTTTCTTCTTCAAAACATCTTCGTAGGATGCACCTGTCACCATGGTTCCCTTTGGAACACAATGAGTAAGGATTATGCCATTGCTGTCCCAGAGCATGGCCGCCATCAGTTTTTCAGCTCTGGCGCTTACCCAAAATTTGTTTTTTGTGGTGGTGAATCTATGTGCTTCTCAAAGTATAAACTTGAAAGAAGTGTAGGGAAAGTGAAACACAAATCTATTGACAATACGGAGAAAGAGGAAACCACTACAACTTGCACTAATCGAGTACCAGATGAGGATAAGAGCAAAAGCTCTTGAAACATGTCCTGTGAATAAACAGTGTGAGTGAAGCAGGTGTCAATATCTTCTCGATTCACTTTTGTCCTATGTGCTTCTGTTGAGCAGACTGGCACTTTGTTTCTGGATTGAAAAACAGCATCCACATCTCATCCATTGTCACAATTGACAAAAAGAAGGTGCCATTATGCTTTTATCTTGTGTCAACATTGTCTACTTTAGCAACGAGAACATTTAAATTACTGCTAAAGGCCATAAGTTCATACCACATGAGTTTTGTTGTGGAAATAACAGCATATGGAGCTGGGGTATGGGCTGATAGAGTTAATATAAAAAAGAATGTGAAGATGATAAGATCCATACAGAGCACAGAATTATTGAAATGTATTGGAGCCGTTAAGTCCCCACTATTAATTGCAGTGGGGACATGGCCATTGGACTTGATAATCAAACAGCGAGGAGCAGAAAATAATAGGATTTCCGTGATCTACCATAAAGGAAATAAATCAGAGACTTATAGAAGAATGGCAGCAAGAGTGGAACAACATAGAGGAAGGTAGAAGAACGTACAATTTGTTTCCAAATATAAGAGAAAGATTACGCTTAAGACAAACACAGCCAGGAAGAGCAGGTATACAATTTCTAATGGGGCACGGACTATGTCGGATTTATTTCAAAAGAATTGGAAGCTCAGATAGTGATATATGTGACAGCTGCAATATACAGGATACACTAGAACACACATTGTTTGAATGTAAAAAATATAAAGATCTGTTAAAATACCATAGAAGTATGCTACAAGGGAAATATGTATATAATATCGTCAGAGATCCTGGGGACTTTAGAACACTGGAAGAAACGGCCGATCATCTCTATGCAAGTCATGGAGCAATATAAACAACAACAGATAGAAAGACGTGAAAGAGGAGAACCATGGAGAAGGAGAGAGGAACAGGCAGCTGTAGAACCAAGGAGGTCAAAAAGGAATATGCAAAGGGAACCAGAGGATGGAATAAGGTGAGAAAACGAAATGGAAGATCAAGAGGAACAACATATATGTGACTAGGAAATACTACAAAGGATCAACAGGAGACGCCAATACTGGACATCCATATGCAGAATGGGAGCAGGAGCGACAAGCAGATTAGCAGAAGACTCAGAAGAAGAGCGGAGTTAGGAGACATCTGCAATAGAATGTTTACGAAAGAAACCTGAACTGATGGACGAACCCTCTCAAATGATGGTGGAAACACTACAAGTCTAACCGAGAGGAATATCACTACCAATAGTCGGATAGGAAATGGCAGCAAATAAAAGAGAAAGTCTTACGTAGTAGACTTAGGTAGTGAGATAGTTTGAGGAATTGTAAAGCTACTGGTTTCCAGTAGCTAGTGGGACAGGACAATAGTGAATGTAAATGTTAGCAAGTAGGATATATGATATAGGTAAGGTAGCTGGTTTCCAGTAGCAAGTAGGTTAGAATTATTAGGTTAGGATTATTTGGCAAGTTAGATTAGGGAATAACTGCAAAGATAAATGTTGTAAATGGAACTAATAAATAATGCAGGAGGATAAAGAATTAAAATCTGTGAACAGCTTTGTCCTGGTATAGCTTCAAGATGCCAGGGCATATGTTGAGCAGATTTTATTTTTTAATTTTTTTTTTATATTTTTTTTGTGTCAACATTGCCTGGCAGTGTGCCACTTGCGCAGTCATGTGGTCATCTGTCAGCATTCACCTGGAGGACACTTTTCACATTTTCAGGTCATGCAGATCCCATAGATATGCCAACTTTGGAGGCAATCTGTTCTACAGCCATTTGGCAATTCCAAACACATTTCTCTACCTCTTTACTCTGCCTGATTGTCATTACACTGGCTTCTCCTAGGCCGAGATTCTCTTGATTTGGTGTCACATACCCACAAACGCACATAAGACACATCCATGACACCATCACCATATGTCTCACTTAACTGGTGATGAATTTCAATCGGTGTCACACCATGCAAATGGAGAAAACGAATGATTACACATTGATCGTGTAATGAAAATGTTGCCATTTTAAGTATACAAAACAATATTCTCACCATTGCCACAAGAGATTCTATTACAAAATTGAATCGAGAATATATTGACACATTGCTTCACTCACACAGTGTGAGTGAAGCAATGTGTCAATATATTCTCGATTCAATTTTGTACTAGTTTGTGCTTCACTGTCCCTACGCTTCTTTCAAGTTTATACTTTAAGAGATTCTGTGTTCCATACAGTGCTGCCATCTCTGTCACATTCATAAAGAGTGCCAGCATGTTTCTATTTCCAGTTCGGAAGAAAATAGTGGGAGGTGCTAAAACTTGAATGCACCTTGTAGTACTAATTGACATCAGCTCATGTTTCCTTTGTGTAATGATAATCATGGAAGCATAACATGCATTTGTTTGTGTATTTTGCAGGTCCCAACACTTTCACAGAGAATGAAACTATAGCCAAATATGAAATTATGGATGGTGCTCCAGTTCGAGGAGAAAGCATTCCTATCCGCGTTTTCTTGGCAGGCTACGACCTTACGCCAACAATGCGCGATATAAATAAGAAGTTCTCTGTCCGCTATTATCTAAATCTGGTGCTTATGGATGAAGAAGATAGACGATATTTTAAACAGCAGGTGGGTAAGCTGTATTCTTCCAGAGTTATACTTATCTTCTTTGATGGAAGTGTTAAAGGTGAATCAATTAATGACACTAAACAACCTTACTTTTTACATTTCCTGGATCATGTTTCAGAGACTTTTCCTCCATTGTCAACCGGACATTGACAGGTTCTCAGTGGTGTAGCTGGCGATATTTTATCGGTCTCCTCTGGTGACGGTTTGAGGAACTTGTTGAACATATCTTTCTGGGGGATGTCAAAATTAAATACTCTCTTTCTATTTTTTGAAATGAAAATTTGTTCCTGTGTGGACAGTTTTTCTGTTGTGTGTTTAAGAAGTTTTGGTACTGGATTTACGTTGTGATTTTTTGCCCAAAAATGGGTGACTTCTGATTTTTGTAATTCTATTTTTTGTTTCTGAAGTGTTTCTTACACCTTATTTCCAAATTCCTTTTGGTTTTTCCTATATAAACTTGACTAAAGTCACAGCATTCAATTTGGCATATACTAGATTTTTTATTAGGTTGATAATGGAGTAAAGCAGCCTCCGAAACATGTTCTGGAAAATGTAAAAAGTAAGCATTCTTTAGTGTCATTGACTCACCTTTAAATTTAATTTTTTATACTTATGTTTATACAGGTTGTTTCAAAATGACACCAAATGAACATAGCCATTTCGTAGTTTATAACTTAACTAGTCCACATTTTGGTGTCGCAGCTTCAAAATTCTCTTAGGTATAATTTTATGCATCATGAAATATTACATGATTTTGTGATTAGGTAGCTCAGGAACTACTGGTTTGCAGACCTCAAAAGTTATTAGGACGCACCAGCCACGAAAACAAAAGCATTGCTTTAGTTAATTGATGGAAATTAATCATTTCTCCACATTTCTCCATCCAATATCTTAGCCTATATACGGCTAGTGTGGAGAAATGATTAATTTCCATCAATTAACTAAAATAATAAGAGTTAAATGATGAAGCCTGGGTTTAAGTACTTACAATAGTAAGTCGCCACGAACGGTGTATCTCGGATGCGAGAGCCCCTAGTGGTCTACCGGGGAAATATACGAGTCAACTGGAGAATTCAATGTCAGGAAGGCACGTTGGCCATGGTAGCTCAAAGGTTAAGAGCGACTGGACGGAAACCAGTAGATCCGTGGTTCAAATCCCGGCCATGGCATTGAATTTTTCATGTTGACTCTATCCATCCAATATCTTAGCCTATATACGGCTAGTGTGGAGAAATGATTAATTTCCATCAATTAACTAAAATAATAAGAGTTAAATGATGAAGCCTGGGACTTAAGTACTTACAATAGTAAGTCGCCACGAACGGTGTATCTCGGATGCGAGAGCCCCTAGTGGTCTACCGGGGAAATATACGAGTCAACTGGAGAATTCAATGTCAGGAAGGCACGTTGGCCATGGTAGCTCAAAGGTTAAGAGCGACTGGACGGAAACCAGTAGATCCGTGGTTCAAATCCCGGCCATGGCATTGAATTTTTCATGTTGACTCTATCCATCCAAACGCATTGCTCCTTTCTCTTTATCAGTGACCCTAGCCTTGCCTTCAGGTAATGGAGCAAAGGGCAGTTAATTGTGAAAAAGTCGAATAATGATTTGGACAGTTCCAAAGTTGCTCATTTTGCTATGATCTTAATTGTGCATTGCTTTCAAATTTTGGTAGCTCCCTAAATTTTTTGTTTTGCCAGTTGGATAGTTTGTAGCAGGGTGTGTTTATGTTGTTAATGATTGGGCGCTTCTTATTTCCTGTTTTATGAATTTTGGGTACCTAATCCGTATATGTTAGCTACTGTAGGGTTGTCTGGTTTCAAACTCTGTTTTATTTCTTTTGGTGTTATCATTTTATCCTTGATTGTTTCATTTAACTGTTTTACACACATATTTAACCCTTTCACCGATATGGATGTCATATGACGTCCAAGTTAAAAGGCCCCAAACCGATATGGACGTGTATAGACGTCCTGTGCATACATGCATTTAATGGATATTTAATAATTCTTTTAAACCTTATGTTTTACAGTAAATTTAAATAAATTCTATAAGAAGTAAAAGCTTACCTTTAAAAGTTTTTTTCTTGAATGGTATACCTCAAAACAGGGATAAACACACAAGGGCACATCTCCACATTCACGGCAAATCGTACTAGTTTCCTTTCGGACACCTTTCTTGCGGCACACCAGACATTTTCTAAAGGGACGCGACATTTTTGCTGTGGGTGGTACCCTTTTAGGAAAATGTTTTCCTTCAAGTCTGAGGGGTGCTGGGGTGGTGGATTTTTTACCCCCAGTATGGACAGGTCTCTGAATTTTATACTGCTCAATTAGACTGCGAGCTGTTGATATGCAAAAGTCCAGGTACGTCATTGTCTTCCGTGGGTTTAGAGCTCTCCAAATTACTAAACAATTGTATATGGTTATATCCAGCTGGTGTAAAAATACCTTTTTATACCATTTGATTGTTTTTCACAAAGAGGGATATGCGTGTAATACCTGATCTACTAGATCCACTCCACCCATATGCATATTATATTCCTGGATAATATCGGGCTTGAAAATTGACATTTTGTTACGAGGATCAATTTTTCCAGTGTCAGTCATCAAAAACTTAGAGCTGCAATTGGATAAGGCTGTAACAACCCTCCTGTCTTGCCAAGCAACATAGGTCAAGGGTGGGAGCTGATGCACCTGCATTTCTCCTCTTCTTACAGCCTTCGTATTCACATCTTTTGGCAAACCAATACGATTTGAGCGTACTGTTCCAATTGCATTTGTTTTTCTTTTGTATAAGGCCATGAATAATTTAGGGGAACTGTACCAATTATCTAAATATACAGTCCTACCCTGATCAAGTACAGATTCCATCAGGTGCATTACTGTGGAACCAGATAACCCCAAATCTTTGTCTCCAGTTGTATCAGTCCCTTGGCCAGCGTATATGCAGCTATTGTAAAGATATCCTGTTTTACTTTTACATACATCAAAACTCTTTATGCCAAATCTGGCCCTCTTTGTTTTGATGTATTGTTTCTAACCTAAGCAGCCCTTCCAAATCATCAGGCTTTCATCAACAGTGATCTTTTCACTAGGCACATAATTTTCTTTGAATTTTGAAATAATCTAATCAAAAACGGGTCTGATTTTGGAAAGTTTATCATTCACATTTTCTGTGCAGGTGAAATGAAGGAAGCGCAAAATGGAAGTAAACCTGTTATTTGACATGCATTTCCCAAAAAATGGGGTAGCTAGCATGTCATCTGTAGACCAGTACATGTCTTGCATAGGTTTACGAATAACACCCATGAGCATAATTAGACCAAGTAGTCTGTAAATCTCATTCATTGTTACTTCTGTCCACTTCTGCAATCTACTCTTAGGTCCTAAATTGCCTTTAGCAATCAGGTCTTCCTTCACCCTACTCGCATATACATTTGTTTCCGAAACAATGAGAGACAGTAAGTCAGTAGTAAAAAATTTTGTGAAAATGTCAATTGGTTGGCTGTGCTCGTGAACGTATGTCTATTTGTGTTAGAGTTATTTTGACACTTCCATAATGTTGATCCTTCACGAACACCTGTCGGAAATGAGTCATTTTCCTCCTCACTGCTACCTATATCCTCAACACCCCCCTCAAAATCTGAAAACTCGCATCAATGTCCAAATCACTAACAGCAAAAAGTCTTCCACATTTTCCGATGTAATATCAGAAGCCTGCACTCGTCCTACACTAGCTAATTTATTTGCTACATTACTAGTTGAAGCCAGGATTAGCACTGAGGAAACTATTTCAACTGTGTTTTAGCTAAAGAAATTGCTTGGAACTCAGATGCAGTCTAAATTACTATATGAACTGAGCGAAGAAGAAAGTTATGTCAGCTAACATAAACTTTGGTTGTGCAATTAGAGAAATGCTGACGGAGTTTTCTTTCCAGCGTGTATAACGCAATATATACAGTTATTATTACGTGTTAGCATAAACTGAAACCTATAAACCTTGAACCCAACACTTCGCATATTCAGCTGATATACACATATAGTTTGTAAAACAAAAGTACTCAGAATTAGGCGCATTCGATGCAAAGAATGGCTTTCTTTACAGTGATACAAATTAATTTAATATAGTCTCTATTTTAATGATACCGCAGATGTATACTGCTTTTAATGGGCTTTAAACCAGTTTTTGTTTCGCTAAAATAACTTAATAAATACGGAAGATACGAATATTTATTTATCAAGCATTTTTGCACCATTTAACAATTTAAATGTCTTGTTCTGTTTATTGGGTATTCATTCCCGGCCGTGCAGGGTTTAAATGTCCATCGACGAAGCGGTTAAAGGATCAGACTTTGTTTCCTGGAATTCATCACCTGCCAATAAATCTGTCATTCTAGAAATGTAGTGTAGTTTGTCCATGATGACTGTCTTATTTCCTTCGTATGCTTTCATAGAAATATCTTTTTTATTCAGAGATTTAAGTATTTTCAAGTATGGTTTGGGTTTACTGCTTTCCCTTACTGTTTTTTCTAAGATCTTCCCACATTTGCTTCTAATTGCTGATTTCTGCCCAGTATTTAGACCCTCAGTAGCTACTCCAATGTCAACTATATAATCTTATATGTTATTGGAGAAATCTACGCAAGTTTTTAGCCCTTTGTTTAAGTACGCTATTTCCGTGTGTGTGAAAGTTCCATTGGAGAGGTTTATTACTTCATTCTGATTCTGTTGTTTGTAGGCTGCATTTTGTGTTGTTTGCTTTCCCCAAGATTAGACCTCGCATTTTCCTATTTTGTTTACTGAGTTTATATGTGTAAAAGCACAGTTTTCCAAGTTGTCCCAAACGATGTTTCCTAATGCTTTGCAGTTTCAGATGTAATTCATAAAGGTTCAATCTAATTTTGTTAATTTACCGTAGTGTTTTTCCATTGTTTTATGTTCTGATTCATTTTTACGTATTTTCTAATTTTCATGCATAACTTTAGGAACTTGATGTCTAGTGAAATCTTTTTTCTTTGATTCTTAGGTAGCATTTATGTCGTTTTTTGGTTGCTTATGGCACTGTTAAAATATGTATGATGCTGGAAACTAACCTCTACGTCCTCCGTATCGTTAACTTTGTCTGAATTTGCTGTGTGCATTACTGTTATTAGGAAATCACTTTATGGCGAAAGGGAGAGAAAACAAGAAAGAATCTTCAAGCAACGTCACCACAGCTGTCTCACATGATGTCATCAACAAATGCTACAGGTGGGGGTGGTGATAATCAGGATAATTCTGTAGACGGAGAACATCGTGCTTCTACAATCGAGGATATGAAACGGGAGATGAGTGAAGAAGCTGCTCCTGTAGGCAACTGCACTGAAGCACAATATAGCAACAGCAGCCCAGTGCAGCAGTCGGAAGAGACACTGGACGAGTGACAGAAACAGAACGTCTGGGACGATATTTGAGGACTCCCATATTGCACTACCAAAAGAGAGGAAGGAACGGCAGACTCACTGTACAGTGTATCATGTTGTCCTGGTCTTACATAATTGTTGGATTGTTATTTGTAAATATGTGAGACCGTAATCACCCAACTGAAGACGATTCCAATCCCATCTGGAACAGATCTCCCACTGCCTTCCTGTCTAATCTTCCAAGAGGTGAAGTAATGCAATTTTGTTTGTGCATATGTAAATAATTAGCAAATACATAATGTAAAGTGATCATAGCTGTTGATTTTTGAAGTTACTTCAATGGAGATAAGTTATTAAGAACTTAGTTTGGAATATGAGTGAAAGTGTTCTATTTTCCTGAACAAGGGAAAGCCTAAAAGTGGGATTAACTACCATGCCAACACGGTTATGTTTATTATTTGTATGTGTTATGTATAAAGGGATATATAATATATATATAAATATGTACTCACTATGTTTGCTCTTTCAACCATCACGTGTGTGAATGAGTTTCAATTATTACAGTAAAATTTTTATGGAAAACAATATTCTGTTTATAATAAGATATGCTTGAAAAAGGACAGTTTTCTGTTAAATGTAAATAGAATTGAAAAATATCTTGTACATTTCGCAGAACCAAGCAATATAGAAATGATGAAAAGTGAGTGTTACTAAAGTGAAATGGTTATTATTTCAAAAGTTTTTATATGATACTTTTAATCCAAATATAATCTTCCATACCTTAGAGGGAAAACAGCTCTGACTGAGAAATGAAGCTGTGTACACGAGGTACAACTCTGCAGGGTTAGTAGAATGTAATGCCTCCTATTTTTTGTACCCTTAAATAAATTAGTTATGTACAGAATTCCAGTTTCTCAAACCTTCTTGAATCCAGGCTAAATGGTTTCCCAAGTTAACAGGTGGCAGCACTGCATTCTATTATAAAATGGCTGACGTTGATATACATATTATCATTGTGTGGCAGTGTTGTGCTGCTGCCACAAGTCGGAGCTGGGTGCATGGGCAGAGAGAAAGAGAGAGAGGCTCCATTGTTGCTGCGAAATTTCTCGGAAGATCTGCGAGTGGCAGTTTGTTGGTTATTGTAACAGTCGACAATTGAAGAGTACCACAGTGATTTCATTCATTTCATTTCATGCAGCAAAGCACCAATTAAACCTTGAAGACAGCTGATTGTCAATTTCACGTTTTTTTACTGTAGCAAAAGATTTTTAAATTTCTGCAAACCAGATTTCTGAATCTATATAACACATGTAGTAACAATATAAAGCAGTGCTCCTTGTTAGAATTCTTGAATGCAGGAGGTGAAATACCTCTTTGCATTCATGAAAGCCTGAAAAATGCTTATGGGAATGCAAGAATAAATGTTAGTCTGGGTTAGGCGCTGGCACACTGAACCCAGAGTTGCAGGTTCAAACCTGCCCAAACTGATGGTTCTCAAGGGTGCTTAAAAAAAAAAAAAAAAAAAAAAAAAAAAAAAAAAAAAAAAACTGTCAGTAGATTTTATTGGCATGTAAAAGAACTTGGGCAGAATGGCACTGACATTGTCCTGGCAATTGATGGTGTCAGCATTCCCCCCCCCCGGTATCATTGAATAAGAGAATCAGAAGTTGCAATTCCTGCAGTTCCCCCTCTGAGTCAGGGAAGTTTCATTTTCCTTGGGTTCTTAACAGTAGGGCAGTACCTAATCTTTACCGAGTCCCCTTTTTGGGTGATAGTGATATCTCACTAAGATGACTTCACCCTCTCAAGTATCACTGGATTGTGTATTTCATGTGTTGCTATTAGGGAAGTCGTACAATCTACAGCAAATTAAATACTGTAGTTCCAGAAAGGTTTTTCACTTACAACTTAACACTGAGTTACACAATTTTGCCTTTAATCATATTTTAATTCTTCTACACCTGACATACCTTTGTTGAGTTATCACTGTTTCCATCCCATTGTCTTCAATTATAATTCTTTCAATCTTTTCTTTCATAAGTACATCTTTCCCCCAGTAGTACTATTCTGTTTCACATACATGATGACATACTTTTTGCATTTCATTTGTCCAATTTGCTCAAGTGTTTGGCGGCACAACATTTCACCTTTCATTTTAAAGGTTACGTTCTGCAAGCTATCCATTGTTTGACATCTGTCCATATTAATTCTATAAGATTTAGATCTGGATGTTACCGAGGAAGCCTTAAGGTTGCATGGTTATATTCTGACAATATTTGATCAATCTTAAAGTTCTTGACTCGGCTTATTGTCTAGAATTAAATCACACAATTTTCTTTTGGTGCTATTTTCATCAAAGGGAATATAGTGATTTTGTAACAAAGAAAGCATATATCCTAATGAACTTGACATTGGAGGTTTATGTTCTTGTGTATTATGGTAAGAGACATTATTGTCAACACCGAATTAAGGGGTAAATTTGGAATTAACATTGTGCATAACTATTTAACAATTTTCAGTATTCATTTCTTTATGAACACTTAAAATGCGTATAACTGTCACAGTATTTTACAGTCAATTGTACTTGTGGGGAAGGGGCAGACAATTCACATGGCATGTTACATCAAGTACAGGAGAGAAGTTCGCTGAGTGTAAAAGATGGAAGGAAACAAAAGAGAAGGTTGGACCTGGACTTCCTGACTGTTCTATTGGCAAGGATCAGTGTTCTAGAACCATTGCTCTTCAGGCTAGTATCCGGGATTCTTTCACACATCCCCGTCTGTGCAGCCAAGCCAATCAGAAATACCCAAATAGCCATGTGTATCAGGAACCACTACCCTGTTGAGTCCAACCCAGTCAGAACAGTAACATCACAAGTACCTTAAGTGCCAGGGTCCGCAGCACCCACACCACAACAGTGAAGGGGTCAGAACCCCTCCCCAATGGCAAGCACCATTAATTGAGAAATTTGTCAGTGTGAAGAAGCTGAAGTGTAAATGTTGATGAATAAAGAAGTGACAGGCAGAACTGCAACTACTCCCAATCAACATTCATCACTTTTCATATCATTTCTGAAGATTGCCATATAACAAGTGCCTCCATTGGTAAAGGCAGTGCATTAGAGATAATTGAAAAACTTGAGTACTGCACAATGGATACCAAGAATGTTAACCGATCACAATAAAAAGACAAGAACAGTTGCCTTTAATCTTTTGCAGCACTTCATTGGTAAGGAACAGACATTCTTGGCAAAAATTTCTTTGAACCTGAATTGAGGCAGTCAATGTCATATATCCTCAGTGAAAAAATTCAAAATTTGTGAGTGACAGGTAAACTTATGATGACTTGTGGATTGGGATGACCAGGGTATTTTCTACTTGTGCTGCACAGTGAATCTGTCCAGTACACCAGCACACCTTCAAGTTCTGCCATGAAAAGCTGTAGCAGATGTGATTCTTCTGTACGAGATGCAAGAGCATACATGTCTTTACACCACTCTGCAGATTATACAAATTGGGTGGGAAGTCTTGCTCTATAAGCCATATACCCTGGATCTAGCTCCTTCAGGTTTGCACGAAAGGGAGCTAGCTCATTGTGGAATTCACTTTGAAGATGCCTTGTGTGCTAATAGCTAAGGAAGAAATGCTGATATTTACGTATGTCCTTGTTTCCAAACAAACTAAGCAATGGAAAAAGATGGACGTTACGTTGAAGAATTGTAAAATTAAGCCTGAATGTTGTGCTATTATTCTTTGTAATTTTCATTAATTCTATTCAAAATTAAAAGATGAAAAATAGAGGCATTACATTTAGACTAACCTTTGCTGCAACATGCACCATATTGGAGTATATTATAAGGTGTGTTCAAAAAGAAATGAGCTGGAGATATAATTACATTGGCCCTGGCTGTAGAGACACTTGTCCCATTTGACACAAGGCGGTGAGTGGCTGTCTCATAAAAGTCCCGGGGCTGTGATGTGAGCCAGTTCCTGTATGTTAGAAGTATTGGTCCTGGCTGTTGAGACACTTGTCCCATTTGACACAAGGCGGTGAGTGGCTGTCTCATAAAAGTCCCGGGGCTGTGATGTGAGCCAGTTCCTGTATGTTAGAAGTATTGGCCCTGGCTGTTGAGATACTTGTCCCACTGTGACACAGGGCAGTGAATGGCTGTCTCATAAGAGTCCCGGGGCTGTGATGTGAGCCAGTTCCTGTATGTTAGAAGTATTGGTCCTGGCTGTTGAGACACTTGTCCCATTTGACACAAGGTGGTGAAAGGCTGTCTCATAAAAGTCCCGGGGCTGTGATATGAGCTAGTTCCTGTATGTTAGAAGTATTGGCCCCGGCTGTTGAGACACTTGTCCCACTGTGACACAAGGCAGTGAAAGGCTGTCTCATAAAAGTCCCGGAGCTGTGATGTGAGCCAGTTCCTGTATGTTACAAGTTGAGACACTTGTCACAACACAAGGCGGTGAATGGCTGTCTCGTGAAAGTCCCAGGGCTGCAATGTGAGCCAGTTCCGCAAGTATAGCTGGACATCATCCAAGGTGAATTGTTTGCTCCTCAGTTCCTCCACTTGTGTGGATGGCCTTGGCTTTTTTTGGTGGTGGTGACCCTGGATGCTTCCACTGGAGACTCGTTTTGATTGTGGTTTGAAGTGATGACACCATGACTCATCTCCAGCCACCACTCCTGCCAGGAACTCATTCCCTTCCCTAGCATAACGCTGCAGATGACCAAGACATTGGGCCGTTCAACGTGCTTCCTGGTGTGGTTGAAGACTGTGGGGCACCCATTGGGCACACACTTTGCACAAGAGCAGTCGTTCCTTCATGATGGTGTGAACACTTCCGAAGCTCAATCCAACCTTGGCGGCTATGACTTCTGTCACTTGGCTGTCCTAGGTAATGAGTGCATCAACCAGCTGGACGATCGTCATCAGTAATGCAGTGTGGTGCTCCAGACCGAGCATCATCGTCTAACGACATCCCTCCTCCCCTGAAGCGCTTGTGCCATGCCTTGACCCTTACAAGGGACATGCAGTGTTTGCTGTACACTTGTGACATTTGCCAATGAATGTCCATTCCCCCTACTCCTTCCGCTGTCAGAAAACGAACACCTCTTAGCTCTTCTTTTGACACCTCCATTTCACTGTTTACAATGCGAATGGCAGCAGTGGACGATTGATGCATGCTGCTGCTAGCTTTGTATAGTCATGTGATGTGCACACGTCCCTCTAGCGATGGGCTTTGAACTTCCACGCTCTGTTCGAAATAACACTTCGTTACACATGCCACGATATTACCATGCTGTCACTGGTTTGCACATACCAGACTCCGGCTCGTTTCTTTTTGAACACCCCTAACTTATCTTCCTCCCTGTTTCCTTCTCTCCATCTTATTGCAGTTTTCCTTATTTCGCTAAATCCAAGACACTCATCAAACCATTTCTTTTGTTACTTTTTCTTTTTCTTCTTTTTTTTTTTTTTT
This sequence comes from Mantis religiosa, assembly GCA_030765055.1. NCBI lineage: Eukaryota > Metazoa > Arthropoda > Insecta > Mantodea > Mantidae > Mantis > Mantis religiosa. The sequence continues at coordinate 146,800,363 of CM060958.1, read as the reverse complement.
TGTAATTTACGTCCTCCAATGTTAAGTCATATCGGATGATGAATGGAATGGGTGAAATGATGCTCAAATGAGCCCGAACCCGGGGTCCATAGAGCTTAGAATTACCCGACATTCATCTTTCAGGATAAGGGAAAACTCCGGAAAAAACCTTATCCAGGTAACTCACCCTGACCGAGATTCGAACTCGGAACCTCTTGAATGTGAGGCAGACATGCTACCACCATGCTACCGAGGCGGGCTTTCTTTTGTTACTTCTTGTTCTCTGTGTTACTATGAATTTTATTACTCCCATAACAATAACTTGCGTATTTCCATGTTCTCCCTCATAAAGTTAATTCCATGCACACAAACTTTTCCTGTAGTTGAAGCTAACATGTCACAAAACTCTTTATACCCCTATCTTTGAAGCTAAACATTAGTGGCAGTGTCACTCCTAGTTTCTTCATTTATACACTTCTGATTTTCCCATATCAACAAAGGAAAATGTGCATTTGCACTAATCAAATTCATAACCTTAAATATAACTTTGCTCATCACCTCTTTCCAACATACCATATAATCAAGAACACTCTTGCTAACATAACTCGTATATGTGCATTCTTCCGGAGTGTCATTCTTCCAATCCACACTCAAATCATAAAATCATTGTTTTTTTGGTGTCTTCATTGACAGCCTCATCCTCTAGTGCCTCCTCCCATATATAATGAATTCTAATACCAAATTCCCTAATTCGTATCGCTATTGAAGGTAGTTTATCTTTTATATTATCAATTTGAGAAATTTGTGATCGCAAAACTTGGAACCAAGGGGAGGGTTATATGTAATTCGCATTCCCTAATCATAACCTACATTAAACCCTCTTTCACTTGTTTAAAACATACTATTCCCCCGAACACTCTCCCTTTCTTGTTCTCCCTCTTACCACTTTTTCCAATAAACTCAAAACCATCTATCTCTATTTCAACACCTTCCTCCAACCATATTTCCACTAAAGCCAGAATGTCCACTTTCTTCAGTACACCCCTAATGTCAAAATATATCCTCGCAGTTGCACAACCCTCACCCCTCCTGCTAAATTCTATTGAGAACCAGACCAGTATCCAAAGTAATCATCCATCTTGTTTCTTACTTCTAAGCACATGCACATCTGTTTTAACAAGTAGACTTTCACAAAAGTGAATCGAGAAGATATTGATACATTGCTTCACTCACACTGTTTATTCGTAGGACATGTTTCAAGAGCTTTTGCTCTTATCATCAGCTGTTACTCGATTAGTGCAAATTGTAGTGGTTTCCTCTTTCCTTTCCTCTTACAATTTGCACTAGTCGAGTACCAGCTGATGATAGCAGCAAGAGCTCTTGAAACATGTCCTGTGAATAAACAGTGTGAGTGAAGCAATGTGTCAATATCTTCTCGATTCACTTTTGTGTTAATTTGTGCTTCTCTGTCCCTACGCTTCTTTCAAGTTTATACTTTAAGTAGACTTTCACCTTGCTCCCCTCAATAATATAAAAATGTAAGTGACAAAATGTTAAAAATTGACTACAAATAGTTTTTTCAATTAGAGATGCACTTGTTTGGAGGTTTTTTTATTTCTTCTTTTCGTTTTACCCTCTTTAGGGTACATTGAATCAATCATTTCCCTATATATTGTTCTTTTCTTATTTCCGAGTACTTCTTCATTCTAGCTGATCTTTTTTCCCTTTCTTCTGCCAAGATGGGTTTGGGTTTTAATGTAGATTTATCTTTGAACCTTATATTTTCATTTTTAGTTATTACTTTTGCTGTCCCTCAAGTAATGAATTTTCTGTGATTTTTAATTCTGCTAAGTCTTTCTTACGTTTACGGAACAAATCAAAGTTTTGTTTAGTTAATCTGCTAGAGTTCATTCTGAGAAGATGGCCATAAAAATCTATCCTCCTTTTTCGCATAGTATCTGAGTTTTTCAATTTTCTTGATGTATATTATCTTATTATTTTGAAATTTTGGTCCTATGATCTTTCTTAATATTTTCCATTCATTCTTTTAATTATTATTATTATTATTATTATTATTATTTTCTTTTGTGAAAATAATTGTCCTGTGCATCAGTTAAAAATGATGCAAGTTACCTTCAAAGCATTCTACCGAACAAGACCATTGAACTTCTCCAGATTCTTCCAGAAACCACAGGAAAAATTCAAACTTTAGACCTGTTTATCTTTGATCAGTGCAAGGAACTGCACCGTCTCTTGTCATTTTAATGAGAATATTAAATTTTCCATTCCTATGTTACCATTCTTCTCTGTGGTTCTCGTTAGCAACTATATATGCAACAGAATGACCTTCCAAGTTTATTGTACCTGTTACAAGTTTGTGAATGCCTTTATCACCCCATCAATGTGAGCCACTTGTGCTATGCATTTGTTTTAGATAACTGACAAGGTGTGCTCAACAAACACTTGCAAATGGTTGGCTTTAATTTTCGGCCTTGCAGTTGTATGTTACAACTAAGTTTAGATGCATTTTATATACAGCAAGAATGATGCCATAAAGTTTTCAGTTGACACTAAAAAATAAAAAGAGCCCAGGTCCTGATAATATACATCTGAAGCTACTAAAAAATTTAGGACACGAAGCACTTCACACCCTTCTAAAAATTTTCAATAACATTTGGACCACCAGAAATAATATACCAACATTGTGGAAAAAAGCAAAAATAATACCCATCAAGAAGAAAGGAAAACTGGCACAATCGATAGATAGCTACAGACCGATATCATTAACTTCAAACATAGCAAAACTTCTAGAAAGAATGATAGCTACAAGACTGACATTTTACCTGGAAACACAAAACATAATAGTCCCAGAACAAGCCGGGTTTAGGGAAGATAACTCAGCAATACATCAGGTCATAAGACTTACACAAGACATTAAACAAAATTTTAATAAAAATAAGACTTCTCTAACACTATTTGTTGATTTCAAAGGTGCTTTTGACAAAGTATGGCGAGAAATGCTACTTCACAAGATGAAATCATATGGCATATCAGGTCACATGCTAAAATGGTTTCAAGCCTTCTTATCTCAAAGATGGTTTGCAGTGCAGTACAAAACAGCCACATCCAAATGGAAACAAACCCAAGTTGGATTACCCCAAGGATCTGTTACAAGTGATATTCTCTTTAATATATTTATAAACGACCTAGCAGATGCACTGAAGAAACTAGATAACATACAAGTGGTAATGTATGCCGATGACCTAGTAATATGGACCTTGGAAAAGAATATAAGTTCTGGGAAACATTATAAAAAGTTACAAAAAACAATGGAGAATACAAAAATTATTTGTGGTTGGTTTATTGACACTTGTCACTTACTTTTTCATATATTTATGAGAGACTAGTTTCAAAGGCCCTGGCCTCCATTTTCAATCTCTTTCCAACTGGCATCTGTTGTTGTCTGCTCTCTCTCTCTGGTGGTGGAACTATGAACTTTTTTGTCAAATTATCTACTGCGGGATTTCAAAGTTCATTACGTGATCCTTATTTTTCCAGATGAATATGTTCTCCCATGTTGTCAATCTATTTTGGTTTATCACTCCTTTTAATAATTTTGGATTTGGATCAATGTCATGGTTTTCATTCCAAAAATGAAATGCTACTGCTGACTTGTCTTCTTGTTTCAATCTGATGTTTCTAAAGTGTTCTTTGACTCTGGTTTTTAAATTTCTTTTTGTTTGACCTATGTAGCATTTTTCACAATTCTTACAATTTATTTGGTATATTCCAGATTTGTTACCTGAAGGAATTTCATCTTTTGTTTTTGAATTTAGTAATTTTAAAATTGAGTATCTATTAGTAGGTGCCAAGATGATATTTTGTTCCTTGAATATCTTTTTAAATTTATTAAATGTTTTTGGATGATATGTGAATGAACTGAATATGCTGAATATCTTTTTAAATTTATTAAATGTTTTTGGATGATATGTGAATGAACTGAATATGCTGTTCAGTTCATTCACATATCACCCAAAAACATTTAATAAATTTAAAAAGATATTCAAGGAACAAAATATCATCTTGGCACCTACTAATAGATACTCAATTTTAAAATTACTAAATTCAAAAACAAAAGATGAAATTCCTTCAGGTAACAAATCTGGAATATACCAAATAAATTGTAAGAATTGTGAAAAATGCTACATAGGTCAAACAAAAAGAAATTTAAAAACCAGAGTCAAAGAACACTTTAGAAACATCAGATTGAAACAAGAAGACAAGTCAGCAGTAGCATTTCATTTTTGGAATGAAAACCATGACATTGATCCAAATCCAAAATTATTAAAAGGAGTGATAAACCAAAATAGATCGCGTAATGAACTTTGAAATCCCGCCAGTAGATAATTTGACAAAAAAGTTCATAGTTCCACCACCAGAGAGAGAGCAGACAACAACAGATGCCAGTTGGAAAGAGATTGAAAATGGAGGCCAGGGCCTTTGAAACTAGTCTCTCATAAATATATGAAAAAGTAAGTGACAAGTGTCAATAAACCAACCACAAATAATTTTTATATTAATTTTGACGTCACTGTTACTAAATTCCTCCAAACACACATCAATGGAGAATACAATTATAATACTGGAACAATGGACTAACAATAACAATATGGAGATAAACACAGAAAAAATCCAATATCAACTGTTCACAATGCAACACAAAACAGAAAATATATGTATGCAAATCAATAACAAAAATTTACAAGAAGCATCCACAACAACATATCTAGGAATAGAACTAGACCGGAAACTATCAATGAAAGAACATGTAAACAATGTAACAAATAAGATCAACAAAAAGAACATCTTAAAACGCCTAGCAGGAAAAACATGGGCTGGAAATATGGACCTCCTTAATAACACATATAAAACATACATAAAACCCAACTTACTATTTGGAGGAGAACTGCTGGCAACAGTAAGCAAGAAACTCAAAAGGAAAAAAGAAACCTCACAAAACAATTCACTAAGAATAATAACAGGAGCTGTGAAAACAACACCAATTGCCATACTACAGAACTTCACAAAAAATATGGCCATAGAACTGGAACATGAACTAAAGGCAATTACTCTAGCACAAAAACTGCTAGTTAACAAAAATAGACACAAGTGGTATCACACAGCAGATAATATAAGCAATCTAAAAACCCAAACAAGCTGCAGAACATACATCAATAACTCAAAACACAAGAACATAATAACAAATATAACAACAATAGAGGAAACAAGCCCAACAGAATATATTGACATACTTTATAAGAATGACCTGTTATATACAATACTGTAACGGGAGCGCTAGAACACCCTGTGAAAGCAGCTGGCAGCGGAAGGTAGGGGAGGTTCGGTTAGCCACGCCCTCGCCTCGTTTGTCTTATAGTGGTGACAGGGACGACTGTGGAAAGAAACATAATCGTGCGGTCTGTTTCTCCTCCACCTGGTTCCAGAAATTACGTAATCTGGAACATTCTCCTGGTCACTAGAAACCGGCGATATTCCTATATAAAGAAGGTTACAGACGGACGGGGTTTGGTTTTGTTTTAGTCAGTCAGTGAGTTGAGTTGTTGGTCAATCAGTTGGTTAGTGTGTGTGAGTGAGGACAGTTCTTGGTGTAAGAAGGCAATGTTAGTCAGTGACGTGTTAATGTACGAGAAGATTGTGCAACGGAAGACTGTACGTAACTGTGAAGGTGTACCGGAGTTTACGTAACCGCGAGTACAGTGAAATTGTACGGACGAACTGGTAAATTGTAATTGTGTGCAGCAAGTAATTTTGTGTAATTGGCAAGTGTTAAACTGTAAGTCGGTGGAAATAAAGAACATTGTTGAGTGGTGTAATTGGACTTTTTATTTCACGAACCCACAAAGTCACACTGGTGTCAGGAAGCGGGAAGATAACATCACACCGAGCATTACAACCATGGACGCGGCATTGGAGAAAATTTTGGAGACGATGATGGAAATGAAAGCGGAACTGAAAGAAATGAAGACGGCCAACGACAACATCGCCGGGAAGATGGAAGAAATGAAGGCCGAACTAATCACGGAAATGAAGGCGGCGAACGAGGCTCTCGCCGCAAAGTTTGAGGAACGTTTGGCCGGCGTGAGGGATGACGTCGCGAACCTGGGCAAACGGAAGGGTCAAGTAGACGACCGCCTTAATGATTTAGAGGAAAAGGCCGACAACATCGCAAAACCCCTCACCCGCCTGACGGAGGAAAACCGGCCTTATGTGTGGACGGAGGACGCCGAAGACGCTTTCCAGCACCCGAAGGGGACCCTGTGCAGTGCTTCAATTTTGGGTTTCCCACAACCGGGTGGCGCCTTCATTGTGGACACCGACGCCAGCGACCATTGCATTGGAGGTGTCCTATCGCAGATCCAGGACGGCCACGAGCGCACAAGAGTGGAAGAGGAGGAGCGTGCCGCAGCAGTCCGAGTAGTTGTGGCAGTGCCTGCTGAAGGCTGGGATAGCGCAGGCCTGAGGAGGGGGCAGCTGGCGGACGCAGACTTGGGGCCACTCTTGAGGGAAGTGGACGCAGGGACGAGACCGACCTGGGAGGAAATCGCACCGAGGAGCGCCACCTACAAGTCGCACTGGGCCCAATGGGACTCGTTGAAGACCAGAGAGGGCGTGCTGTTCCGGGTATGGGAGTCACCCGATGGGAAGGCGCAGAGAGAACAGTTAGTACTTCCCCGGAGCAAGGTCCCGGAAGTCTTGGAGGAAGTGCACGCCGGTACTTCAGGAGGACACCTGGGAGCGAACCGAATGATTCACAAACTACGGCAGCGCTACTTCTGGCTGAGACTCCGAGCAGATGCTGGTGGTACACCTGGACCGCCTTGCACGCTACGATGGGGCTGTTCGAGGCGAACAGCTTTGAGGAGGGAGCAGTGTAACGGGAGCGCTAGAACACCCTGTGAAAGCAGCTGGCAGCGGAAGGTAGGGGAGGTTCGGTTAGCCACGCCCTCGCCTCGTTTGTCTTATAGTGGTGACAGGGACGACTGTGGAAAGAAACATAATCGTGCGGTCTGTTTCTCCTCCACCTGGTTCCAGAAATTACGTAATCTGGAACATTCTCCTGGTCACTAGAAACCGGCGATATTCCTATATAAAGAAGGTTACAGACGGACGGGGTTTGGTTTTGTTTTAGTCAGTCAGTGAGTTGAGTTGTTGGTCAATCAGTTGGTTAGTGTGTGTGAGTGAGGACAGTTCTTGGTGTAAGAAGGCAATGTTAGTCAGTGACGTGTTAATGTACGAGAAGATTGTGCAACGGAAGACTGTACGTAACTGTGAAGGTGTACCGGAGTTTACGTAACCGCGAGTACAGTGAAATTGTACGGACGAACTGGTAAATTGTAATTGTGTGCAGCAAGTAATTTTGTGTAATTGGCAAGTGTTAAACTGTAAGTCGGTGGAAATAAAGAACATTGTTGAGTGGTGTAATTGGACTTTTTATTTCACGAACCCACAAAGTCACACTGGTGTCAGGAAGCGGGAAGATAACATCACACCGAGCATTACAACCATGGACGCGGCATTGGAGAAAATTTTGGAGACGATGATGGAAATGAAAGCGGAACTGAAAGAAATGAAGACGGCCAACGACAACATCGCCGGGAAGATGGAAGAAATGAAGGCCGAACTAATCACGGAAATGAAGGCGGCGAACGAGGCTCTCGCCGCAAAGTTTGAGGAACGTTTGGCCGGCGTGAGGGATGACGTCGCGAACCTGGGCAAACGGAAGGGTCAAGTAGACGACCGCCTTAATGATTTAGAGGAAAAGGCCGACAACATCGCAAAACCCCTCACCCGCCTGACGGAGGAAAACCGGCCTTATGTGTGGACGGAGGACGCCGAAGACGCTTTCCAGCACCCGAAGGGGACCCTGTGCAGTGCTTCAATTTTGGGTTTCCCACAACCGGGTGGCGCCTTCATTGTGGACACCGACGCCAGCGACCATTGCATTGGAGGTGTCCTATCGCAGATCCAGGACGGCCACGAGCGCACAAGAGTGGAAGAGGAGGAGCGTGCCGCAGCAGTCCGAGTAGTTGTGGCAGTGCCTGCTGAAGGCTGGGATAGCGCAGGCCTGAGGAGGGGGCAGCTGGCGGACGCAGACTTGGGGCCACTCTTGAGGGAAGTGGACGCAGGGACGAGACCGACCTGGGAGGAAATCGCACCGAGGAGCGCCACCTACAAGTCGCACTGGGCCCAATGGGACTCGTTGAAGACCAGAGAGGGCGTGCTGTTCCGGGTATGGGAGTCACCCGATGGGAAGGCGCAGAGAGAACAGTTGGTACTTCCCCGGAGCAAGGTCCCGGAAGTCTTGGAGGAAGTGCACGCCGGTACTTCAGGAGGACACCTGGGAGCGAACCGAATGATTCACAAACTACGGCAGCGCTACTTCTGGCTGAGACTCCGAGCAGATGCTGGTGGTACACCTGGACCGCCTTGCACGCTACGATGGGGCTGTTCGAGGCGAACAGCTTTGAGGAGGGAGCAGTGTAACGGGAGCGCTAGAACACCCTGTGAAAGCAGCTGGCAGCGGAAGGTAGGGGAGGTTCGGTTAGCCACGCCCTCGCCTCGTTTGTCTTATAGTGGTGACAGGGACGACTGGGGAAAGAAACATAATCGTGCGGTCTGTTTCTCCTCCACCTGGTTCCAGAAATTACGTAATCTGGAACATTCTCCTGGTCACTAGAAACCGGCGATATTCCTATATAAAGAAGGTTACAGACGGACGGGGTTTGGTTTTGTTTTAGTCAGTCAGTGAGTTGAGTTGTTGGTCAATCAGTTGGTTAGTGTGTGTGAGTGAGGACAGTTCTTGGTGTAAGAAGGCAATGTTAGTCAGTGACGTGTTAATGTACGAGAAGATTGTGCAACGGAAGACTGTACGTAACTGTGAAGGTGTACCGGAGTTTACGTAATTACGAGTGCAGTGAAATTGTACGGACGAACTGGTAAATTGTAATTGTGTGCAGCAAGTAATTTTGTGTAATTGGCAAGTGTTAAACTGTAAGTCGGTGGAAATAAAGAACATTGTTGAGTGGTGTAATTGGACTTTTTATTTCACGAACCCACAAAGTCACAATACATAAGCAAAACAATTTACCAGATGAAATGAGAGCAATAGCCACAGAAAATGAAAGATATCCAGAAAAAGAATGGCTCCGAATATATACAGATGGATCCTTTATAAACAAACAAGATGCTGGTGCAGGAGTATACTGCAAACATTTTGCACAGTATCTAACACTAGACGAAACTTCAAACCATTATGATGGAGAACTAACAGCCATAAAAGCAGCACTGCAGAATGTCCTGTACAGACCATACATAAAGCAAAACATAGTTATCTTAACAGATTCAAAATCAGCCATAGATGGTATTGTAAATTATAAAAAAAAACAAAACAACAAGAAACATCAAAGAAATAAGTTTAATTAAAGTTGTCGAATCAAGAAACCATGTCACCCTGCAATGGATTCCAGCCCACGTTGGACTTTTAGGTAATGAACATGCTGACCAACTAGCAAAAAAAGGTGCAATTCAAAATATAAAACCCGTAAGACAAACTGAAATTAATAAACAATTACACAACATTAAGCTACATTTTAAAAGACAGCAGAGACTTGATGAAGAAGATAAACTAAAATACAAGGATTATAAGAACATTGGAGACAAAACTGACATACAAAAACTACCAAGAAACACTGCAGTGGCCCTATTTAGAATGGAAACGTGCCATGATTGTCTTGCAGAACGCCTTTATAAAATACACTGCATACCTACACCCAAGTGTACTATCTGTAAAGAGGATGTCATGAACAAACACCATTTGGACAAATGTAATGGTCTGAAAGTGGGAACCTACAGGCTTTATATTGGGAAGCTAGGGGGAAATCAACTAATCCCCAGTGCCATTAGTCAACAACAACAACAACAGTTTTCAGTTGAGTGCATGATAGTTCCAAGTACAGAGGAATTACCAAGTGTGAAATAAACAGACTTACACTAATAGAAGAGTAATCGAAATTCACACATTTGTCCCATGTCTAATGAGCAAGTGTGGCAACTTTATGTTAAAGTGCAGCACCAAAAATGTCAGGTGTGAGAACAGACCTTATGTTTTATGGGAACTTCACATAAGAACTCCCTTTTTTAGGAGGAATTCAAAATATTGTGACTTTGGGGTTTGTAAGATTAAAAGTCCAATTATTTTAGTTAATTGATGGAAATTAATCATTTCTCCACATTAGCCATATATAGGCTAAGATTTTTTATGGATAGAGTCAACATGAAAAATTCAATGCCATGACCGGTATTTGAACCACGGATCTCTTGGTTTCCGTCCAGTCGCTCAAAGGTTAAGAGCGTGAAATCTTCATCCTCCAAGAAATATTTTGAGGTTCAGGAACAGGTGGTAGTTCTGGCAAATAGGGTGAATGTTCAAGCAATTCTAACTTTAATTCACACATTTTTCCCATTGCAATGACTGAACGATGGGCCGGAGCATTGTCGTGAAGAAAAAAGATATTTTTCTATGCCAAATGAAGTCTTTCTTTTCACCTCATCACTCAAACATTGCAGTAAGCTTATGTAGTAGTCACCAATGATACTTTTACCTTATTCCAAGTAATCAATAAAAATAATTCCCTGTACATCCCAGACAACACTTGTCATAACCTTGTTAGCTGACAAAATTGACTTTGTCTTTTTTGGAGTTGGTTCACTTGACAGTCTACTGTTTCGACTGTGATTTACTTTCTGGAGTGTAGTGAGGTATCCAAGTTTCATGGTAATAAGCCATCTCAAAAATTCACTGGGATTTTTACAGTACGGCTCCAAATCTTTCTTGGAAGTGTTGAAAACAGTGTTGTTATGATAAATTAAATTTAAAGGGAGTTGATTAATGTAATGACACTAAACAACACTTTTACATTTTTCCAGAAAAATTTAAGAGTAAGTGTTGTTTAGTGTCATTAATCAACTCCCTTTAAATTTAACAAACAGTTTTTCTTTGCAACTTTTGATCAGGTGTCAACAAACTCGACACAGACCTTGTGAAAGCCAAAAACATTACTTAAAATATTACCTGCACGTTCTTTTGATATGTTTACAGCCTCTGCTATCTCAAACAACTTTAATCTGTGGTCTTCCAAACAATGAATGTTTTCAATGATCTCTGTAGATGTGACTTCCACAGGACGTCCAGAGCGAGGCTCATCACTAGTGCTCGTACATCCCATTTTAAACTCTACAACCAACCTTTTAATTATTGTATATGAAGGGACAGAGCGAGGCTCATCACTAGTACTCGTACGTCCCATTTTAAACTCTACAACCAACCTTTTAATTATTGTATATGAAGGGACAGAGTGAGGCTCATCACTAGTACTCGTACGTCCCATTTTAAACTCTACAACCAACCTTTTAATTATTGTATATGAAGGGACAGAGCGAGGCTCATCACTAGTGCCCGTACGTCCCATTTTAAACTCTACAACCAACCTTTTAATTATTGTATATGAAGGGACAGAGCGAGGCTCATCACTAGTACTCGTACGTCCCATTTTAAACTCTACAACCAACCTTTTAATTATTGTATATGAAGGGACAGAGCGAGGCTCATCACTAGTACTCGTACGTCCCATTTTAAACTCTACAACCAACCTTTTAATTATTGTATATGAAGGGACAGAGCGAGGCTCATCACTAGTACTCGTACGTCCCATTTTAAACTCTACAACCAACCTTTTAATTATTGTATATGAAGGGACAGAGCGAGGCTCATCACTAGTACTCGTACGTCCCATTTTAAACTCTACAACCAACCTTTTAATTATTGTATATGAAGGGACAGAGCGAGGCTCATCACTAGTACTCGTACGTCCCATTTTAAACTCTACAACCAACCTTTTAATTATTGTATATGAAGGGACAGAGTGAGGCTCATCACTAGTGCTCGTACGTCACATTTTAAACTCTACAACCAACCTTTTAATTATTGTATATGAAGGGACAGAGTGAGGCTCATTACTAGTGTTCGTACGTACCATTTTAAACTCTACAACCAACCTTTTAATTATTGTATATGAAGGGACAGAGCGAGACTCATCACTAGTGCTCGTACGTCCCATTTTAAGCTCTACAACCAACCTTTTAATTATTGTGTATGAAGGGACAGAGTGAGGCTCATCACTAGTACTCGTACGTCCCATTTTAAACTCTACAACCAACCTTTTAATTATTGTATATGAAGGGACAGAGTGAGGCTCATCACTAGTGCTCGTACGTCCCATTTTAAACTCTACAACCAACCTTTTAATTATTGTGTATGAAGGGACAGAGCGAGGCTCATCACTAGTACTCGTACGTCCCATTTTAAACTCTACAACCAACCTTTTAATTATTGTATATGAAGGGACAGAGCGAGGCTCATCACTAGTACTTGTACATCCCATTTTAAACTCTACAACCAACCTTTTAATTATTGTATATGAAGGGACAGAGTGAGGCTCATCACTAGTACTCGTACGTCCCATTTTAAACTCTACAACCAACCTTTTAATTATTGTATATGAAGGGACAGAGTGAGGCTCATCACTAGTGCTCGTACGTCCCATTTTAAACTCTACAACCAACCTTTTAATTATTGTATATGAAGGGACAGAGTGAGGCTCATCACTAGTGCTCATACGTACCATTTTAAACTCTACAACCAACCTTTTAATTATTGTATATGAAGGGACAGAGCGAGGCTCATCACTAGTACTCGTATGTCCCATTTTAAACTCTACAACCAACCTTTTAATTATTGTATATGAAGGGACAGAGCGAGGCTCATCACTAGTACTCGTACGTCCCATTTTAAACTCTACAACCAACCTTTTAATTATTGTATATGAAGGGACAGAGTGAGGCTCATCACTAGTACTTGTACGTCCCATTTTAAACTCTACAACCAACCTTTTAATTATTGTATATGAAGGGACAGAGTGAGGCTCATCACTAGTACTCGTACGTCCCATTTTAAACTCTACAACCAACCTTTTAATTATTGTATATGAAGGGACAGAGTGAGGCTCATCACTAGTGCTCGTACGTCCCATTTTAAACTCTACAACCAACCTTTTAATTATTGTATATGAAGGGACAGAGCGAGGCTCATCACTAGTGCTCGTACGTACCATTTTAAACTCTACAACCTGTCCATTGTGTGGAGAAGAGAAGGCAGATTTCCATTGTATATTAAATTGTAGTCAAACAAAGATATGGAGAGAGCAGGCTTGGCTACGTAAATGGGACAGTTTGGGGGGTGAAGTAGTAATTAGAAAAATGTCAGTAAAAGGAGAAAAGAACAGGAGAAATATAGGGAATTATTTAGGGAAAGTTAAAGAGAGATGGCTAAGAACAATTAAGAGAAAAATGTAGAGTGAGATAGGTGAAATGGCAAAAAGTGTAAAAAGGAGCAGAGGGCCTCCTTTACACAAAAACCTAGGGTTAGGTGTATGGGGACTGAATTACTATTCAATGGTGGGCAACATGATAGGATTTTCAGGTTTTAGGAATATATGGCATATTTCAGTATGGATTTTATAATTGTAATCTTGATTTTGTATTTCCATTTGTTGATGTAAAAGGAAATAAATTACTACTACTACAAACTCTACAACCAACCTTTTAATTATTGTACATGAAGGGACAGAGTCTTTCAATGTACTGTCCATTTCCTCCTTGATTTCTTTAAGCATTAATCCTTTCAAATGGAAGTATTTAATCACTGCTCGGTTTTCCAAATCCTCCATTTTCGTGAAACCTCTACACCTGTCTTGTTTAAAATGTTGTCATTCAAAATCTAAACAAGCTATTGACCTGTAACTATGGATACAACAAAGTCTGGAGTATATCTATATGATGCTATCCGTTAAACTGGCTTAGTGGTGCCATCTCTATGTGAGGCCCTGGACTGGCCCATTTGGCAGGAGTGAAAAGGAAGAATAACTACAATCTTTTGTCTGTCTGATAAATAATTTATTTACATATAAAAATGACTTGCTCTATTATCCTTTCTGTACTCCCTCCTTCAGTGAGAAGGACCTGAGACAAACTTATTTGCAGTTACATTACACTTTACTAATTAAGTGAAGTAGAAGTCCTCAGAGTTGATCCCTTTAGGCAAAGTTTTACAGTTTATGTTTAGTTTCATTACAAGTAAAGAACTGAGCAGGCTTACCTTATATTATACTTGACTATGGTTTAATGTAGGCTCACCATGTTGCTCAATGCACTTGTGCTACCAACTTTACAATTACAGGGAGTTTGAGCTCAGTTAAATTAAACGTACATTCTCTGCTGTAAAAGTCTCTCAATTTAACTTGTATTTGAAGCTTATTAAAGCTTTGATTTAAACTGTAAAGCCACACCTCAAGAGGAAGTCTTTGGTGCTCTAATCTCTGATGGGTGCAAGAGTTTAAATGGATTTGTCCATTGTCCAAATTCATTCAGAACACTATTTGTGGTTGGTTTTGTCACACTTTGTCACTTACATTATTTTTTGAGGGACTAGTTTTGGGAGTTGTTGCTTTCATTTTCAACCTTGAAGGCCCAACTGTCGTCTTGTTGCATGCAATCTTCTCTCTGGCAGTGGAACTATGAACTACTTTATCAAATTATTGACTGGTTGAATTTCACTGTTCATTATTCGGTCCTTATTTTTCTATATTGATATGTTCTGCTACATTGCCAGTCTCTTTTACTTTATCACCCCTTTTAGTAATGGATTTGTATCAGTTTTGGTTTTCCAAAAGTAAAATGCTACTGCTGACTTATCTTCTTGTTTCAATTTGATGTTTCTAAAGTGTTCTCTGACACTGGTTTTTCTTTTAGTGTGACCTATGTAGCATTTCTCACAATCTCTACAACTTATTTAATATATTCCAGATCTATTGATTGGTGGGATTTCAACTTTTGTTTTTGAATTTAATGTTCATACTGAGTATCTCTTTATAGGTACCAGGATGATATTTTGTTCCTTAAAGATTTTTTTGAATTTATTAAATATTGGTTGGTATCTAATATTAATCAGTTGCCAATTAAGCCATTCGCTCTTTTGCACTCCAGTACTTTGATGTTATGTTGCAAGGTTGGGCGGCAAAGTAGTTTTTTTTTTAACGTCCTCCAACATTAAGTCATACCGAACGATGAATGGAATGGGTGAAGTGATGCTCAAATGAGCCCAGGGTCCACAGAACTTAGAGTTACCCGACATTTGTCTTTCAGGATAAGGGAAAACCCTGGAAAAAAAAAAAAAAAAAAAACACCTTATCCAGGAAACTCACCCTGACCAAGATTCGAACTTGGAACCTCTGAACATGAGGCACACATGCTACCATCTATACTACTGCAGTGGACAGTAAGTGGTTTCCATCCATATCTTCTTTAAATGTACAGAAAGGAGATCTCACTATACCAATCCTAAATAAATGTTTATTGACACAGTCATGGCCTAATAGAACCATAAATAGAAGTATTTATAAACAGTGGAGCTTCATCAATAAAACCTTTTTAAACCACTTCTTGAGCTATAAAGACACTTTAGTTCCACTTCAGGTGACCGCCTCCTCTCCTGGCGCTGTTCAACAAGTTGAATGACGTCATCTACTATTGGAATTTCAAAGTTCATGGCTCTCTTTTTATTCTTCAAAATGTGTATATTTTCCCAAACTGTTAATTCCCAATACTCTTTTACCGGGACCAAAAGTTTTATGTCTTTGGAAATATGATTTTTTTGACCAAAAATGATGGGCTATGGCTGATTTATCTGTCTGTTTGTATTTTATGCATCTCATGTGTTCTTTCATCCTTGTTTCTAGGTTTCTGTTTGTTTTTCCAATATATATATTTCATGGCAATCTTCACATCTTACACTATAAATTCCGGATAGTTTGTTGGTTGGACTTGTATTTTTGAGCGGATGATTTAGTATATTTCTCATGTTGTATTTGTTATGTGGTACTAGTTGTATACGAAAATGACAGAAAATGTTTTTAAATTTATTAAGAGCCTTAGGATGATATGTGAATTTGCAATATACTTTCTTTGGGTCGTCAGCTTTTAAAGTGTTAATGTCCTTGATGGTTTTCCGTCTTTTATGTTTGTTTATAATTTTTTTTAATAAATTTTGGATCAAAGTCATTCACAATTGCAACATATTTAATGTGATCCACTTCCTTGTTATATTCTTCCATAGTCAATGGGATGTTCACTAACCTATGGTTTAAACTGTGAAATACTGCATATTGGTGTTCTTTTGGGTTGGAGTTATTGTTTTTAATGTAGTTATCCACATGTGTTGATTTTCTATATATGCCAAATTCTAATTTGTCTCCTTTTCTCATAATTTTTAAATCCAAAAACGGTAACCATCCAGAAAAAGATGAAATACCAATAGTAGATGACGTCATTCAACTCATTGAACAACGCCAGGAGAGGGGAGGCGGTCACCTGAAGAACTAGTTGAACATCAGCTGACGATGGGGACGCAGAGTCCTTGAAACATGTCCTAATTTTTAAATGTAAGTGGAGCATAAGTGTTTTTACAGTTCGAGAAATGGTTTAAAAAGGTTTTAGTCATGGCCTGTTACAAGTCTAAAAGTTGCTACAGAGGATTTTCTTGGTAGTGTATTCACTCTAGTGATGCTGTTACATAAATTTTCCCATAGTTTTCCTTTTGTTTGTAATATATTATCTTCTTTAATTTTTGTTATTATACGTTGATGTAATTATTCTTTTGATAGACTGCTAAGTTACTGGCTCAAATTAGTTTCACCTAATTTTACTGCATTTTTTGGTTAGAAAGTCAGCTGTTTCATTACCATGTATTCCGCAATGTGCTGGTATCCACTGAAGACTGCCATTTATGATGCCCAATTTTAAATGGTTATGAAAAAATATATTCTGGAAGTAAAATTGTTCCCCATTTGGATTTCCAGGTAGAGAACTTTTTTCAAGGAAAAGAAGAGAATACACATAAGCAATTAAAAGTTGATTACATGTTTTTGGGTGGTACGTGAATCCACTGAATATACTGTTGCTTTCTTTTTTCTTTGATGAATGTGTTTCCTTTCTTAATGTAAGTGACAAAGTGTGTAAAACCAACTCCAAATAGGTAATGGGAAATTGAATCATTTCATACTAGCCAGTATAGGCTAAGGTTTTGGATAGATAGTCAAACTGAAAAATTCAATGCAATGCCACAGATCTTCTGGTTTCAGTCCAGTTGCTCTAACCCACTGGACAGAAACCAGGAGATATGTGGTTCAAATCTCGGACATGGCATTGAATTTTTCAGTTTGACTCTATGTATAGAAGTAGTGCTATGAATCAAAGATTACATCATCATTTGTCAAGTTTTTTATCTGTAGACAAAACATGTTTTTTCCCTGTGTGATTCCTTCTTGATCAATATGAAGTGAATGAATTTTTCCTCATGGTAACTACATCCAGTACTGTTAAAGATGGCACTTCACACAGTTTTCTCCTGGACCCTTCATTTGACAATACAAAGACTGTGGCTACACAAGACTCCAGATCTTATCAACATTACTGAGTACTTCATCCTCTGTACTTTCTTTGTGAAACATGAAGTAACCCTGAACTTGTGCAGGACTAACTGGTTTTTTACATTCCAGAACAAGTGTTGCAAACTTCTTTGCAGTTTCAGATGATCTCTCCCCTTGATAGAAGCGTAGAAACATCTGCTCTAACTGCCTACTGCTGCAATATCCAATGTACTCCTTCACATCTACTCGTCCAGGCCTTATCAATGCTGGATCCAACCTGAAACACCAAATATCTATGTAAATCTAAGATTGTTTGTCACTACATAAACTGATTCACTAGGAATTAGAAATCTTTTCTCAGTTTGGAGGTTAGGCTCTTCTTTCTAATATGCGACGCAGCAATCTTTGTCTAATTTCTTCACACTTTTTGATGTTTTTATGTAAAACCATTATTTTTAATATAATTTCTTTACTTTAAGTGCAATTTCTTGTTGGAGGGCATTCTTTTAATGTTTTTAATTGTTTGTTTATTTACTTACTGCATAATGTAGCCATACTGAAGAATTCAGTGCAGCCAAACTATGCTTGCTTCTCCACTGAAAGCAATGCTGCCAACAGTCTTACTTGTCCCAAAATTACACTATCTAGCAGACTAAATGTATGAGTTCGCAGACTGTATCGGACTGGTTTGGCTACTGTCACGAAGTGTGCATGATGTCAAATGACACTAACTGTACTGCAAGGGGGAAATTGGCTATCCTGATCACGTTGTTCAAATTGACAAATGCAAAATTGGACGACACAAGTTTCATCGTGGGCGCTGCAATTAGACTGTAGAGCGTATTTACATCCCTCCTGTTGTTGGGGCATATCGTCATCCACATCTCATTCGTCTCCACATCGATCATTCCCAAGATCCAGTTGCCCTCTACGATGTGCCCACGATGAAACATGCGTCATCCTATTTTGCATTTGTCGATGTGCAAAGCAGTGCATGAATAACAAAATTTGACCGAGTGATAACTTAGCCTGCTCAAACCATGTTCCTTTGCACATGGACTGTGTCACCTATTTGGGACATTTCTGCAGAGGTCGGCTAAAAGTTTTACATATCTTTCTCATGTTGGCTGCAACGCGAGAACCGGCTGGTCGTCTGCTTACGCATGTGTATACGTGCACCTTTGGACTTAGAAAATATTCTCGCATCGCACAAAAGAAAGTTCATCCGGAGGTTATATTGCATACAAGACTCCTTATGATTAAACAACACTGCATATATAGGGAAGGGTCGATATCAGTGTTTCTCTATACTGATAACATTTTCCAGGATACTCAGTACCGTCATTTCTACTTCTAATTTCAATACAAAATAGAATGTTGTGAGAACTGTGTAATGCTAATGAAATTAATTAGGTGCACATATTTCATGAGACAAAGTGTTCTTATTTTTAAACTCTACATTCAACATTTACAAACAAAACAGTCCACTTTTTAGTTTTTATCAACAAATACTAGCATTTTCACTCTTTCAAAGTCAAGTGTACTTCTTTTTCTGCCACATCTGAGTCCTGCTGTGCTAATAGCCTTTATCTATTTTAGTTCTGTAAATTTTGTGCTTGTTTTCCAGTAATGCAGTACACTAGAAAGAAGAGGTGACAAATCGTGATTTCTTTTTGGTAACTGTTAACTGACAGTGAATCTGACACACGATTATTTTTCTCGTGGTTCAAATCCCAGCCATGGCATTCAAATTTTGAGTTTGACACTATCTAAACAATATCTTACCTTTCAATATAGTTTGTAGTCATAAAAAGGATTCTGGCTTCTGTAGATGCCACACCATCAAGGCAGTTCAGTAGTCCACTGAAGGTAACTTGGTTCAGACCTTCATATGCAGCTTTTACTGCAAATAAGTTACATCAAAACACAGTGAAAATAAAAAAATGTTCGACATGTTTCATTTCATCACTCTTTTTTATAATCTTCAATTATTCCTCTATTATGTGTTTCAAATGGAAACGTGTTTATCATTGAGCGATACTAGGTGATCAACCAATCGGAGTACTGCAGTGTTGTCGTATTGCATTCCTGCTAAGTGGTGTGTGACGAGCGCCAACCTAATCATCTGTAATAAATACTATTCGCGCTAAGACAAAAATTCAGATTTTGCCAAAACTGATCCATGAGGAAGGAGAGAGTAATGTATTTAACATAACCGTAAAAGCCCCATATTTTTAGCTCAAATAGTTTTCCTAATACAAATAAATGAAGTAGATATCATTATATTATAACAATGCATTGCGACGTAAGCACTGTAATGAATATCATTATTGGTTGACATGTATGCGTGAACGTATATTTGAAATTACTCAGAACTGAAACGTAAACATTTGACATGACGTGATAAAAGAAATATGTACTTTGAATAAGCCAAGGTGTTTATTAAATTCAATGAGAGGAAACAATACACTTCCTGCTAGTCTGGCAGAACGTGTCGGGTCACATTATATCTTTGTTTATGAATGGTTCGTTATCTCTATTTGCTTAGAGTCCAAAGCAGTACTATTCAGTTACTCTTCCATGAAAAAGTGCATCAGCTGGATCAATGAGATACGATCCACCTTCCCCCTTACTACTGCTAGAACAATCCAATTGAGTTAATGTGGGCTAAAATTATGTTGCAAACAGAAATAATATTTTTAAACTGACTGACGTTGAATGACTTAGTTAACGAGGAACACAACAAGACTGGGAAAACTGCGTGAGACATCAGATAACTAATCCTTGTTTCACATAAGCTTGCCCCGTATCTCTTAACGGTCACGTGACCTTATCACCTCTCATTGGCTGCTGTTGTGTATAGACTGTTGTGCGGTAAAAATTAGTTCATTATTTAACATGGTGATATATCTTTATATGTTGGAACAGAATTGTCAAAATTATATTTTCGTGACTGTTTGAATTAAATATATTATGCAACAGAGCTGACTTATCTGAACTGTATGTTAATTCTTAAACGAAGTAAAGAGGAGGTTCTTTGCTCTAAGCCCGCCTTTCACATGGCACAATAGCACGCGCTTCAGTGGTAGTGATGACATATTCGTTTATATGACTTATCAAGACCTTGTTTTGAACTGGATTAGTCATATATCGCCATTCAAAGCTGTGCTGTGCCGAATGCGAGAGCTAAATTATTTTATTGATCGTTTATTGCGCGTGTACTTATATGTATAATGGCAGAGTCTAGTGCCAGCTTTTTGCTGAAGCATCGCAAGGGAAAACCTTTACAAAGCGACGAGAAAAGAACAGCTGTGTTCTGAAGTTACAGGTGTGAGTATTAGATCTGTAGGGACATCGTGACATGAAATTGAGACAACAGGAAAACTTACCACTCCAGGGGCGATATTGCTGTGTGGCGAAGATGTTATTTAAGGACAATCAAACTGTACCGAGATACAAGTCGCAAAATATACAACCTTGACGAGACTTGGGTGAAAGAAGGACACACAAATAGTAAAGTATGGCGTGACACAACTTTTAAGACAGAAAGACAAGCATTTTTGCAAGGTATGTGTACTGGTTTAAAAAAATCCCAGTGGAAAAGGCCGAAGGCCTTTCATTATAAACTTGTTTCAGTTTACTAATATTAGGCAAGTGAAGTCAACCTTGTATATACTTTTCTCCACTTACAAGTTTTTTTATGAAGACTAGTTTCTGGGGACTTCTCCCCTATCGTCAGCTCTGTGGTTGACTGATGATGCATCCGGTGTCTGCATCTGGCTTGGTGTTGTGCTGCCATCTAATGTCCTGGTAAGTTTGATGACGTCATCTACCGCGGGAATTTCAAAATTCATCAAGAGGTCCTGTTTTTTCGTAATAAATATGTTTTCCCAAATCTGTAGTTCCAGATGTTTCTTTGCCTGTTTGATCAGTTCTATTTCTTGTTTTATGTTGTGATTCTCAAACCAAAAGTGATGTGATACGGCCGACTTGTCCATTTGTTTGAATTTAATATTTCTGAAGTGTTCTTTCATTCTTGTTCCTAGATTCCTTTTGGTCTTACCAATGTATATCTTGTCACAATCCTGGCAACTCATTTGGTAAATACCTGATAATTGAGTTTTCGGTGTGCTATTTTTTAGAGGGTAGTTTAGTAAGTTGTGGATGTTGTGTTTGTTTTGAGGGGCTAATTTTATGTTGAAGCTCTTAAATATCTTTTCAAATTTTTTGAAGTATTTTGGATGAAATGTAAATTTTCCATATCTGGTGTTTGGGTTTTCTAGTTTTTTTAACGTAGTAATGTCCTTTAAGTATTTGTTTCTTTTGTGTCTATAGATCAGTTTTTTGATGAAATTTGTGTTATAGTTGTTCAGTTCGGCAACCTGGTGTATGTGAGCGTACTCCTGTTCATATTCTGTTTTTGTTAGCGGAATGTTGATTAATCTGTGAACTAAACTATGGAATACTGCATATTGATGTTGTACTGGGTTGAATGGGTTGCATTTAATGTAATTGTCAACATGTGTTGCTTTTCTGTATATTCCAAATTGTAATCCTGTTGGTGTTCTAATGATTTTCAAATCTAGAAAAGGTAGCCATTCATCCTGCTCTACTTCAATGGTGAAAACTATGGATTTTTCTTGTAGGTTTAGCAACTTTATAGCATCCTCGGTTAGTCTTCTAGGGACTATCGCAAACACATCGTCGACATATCTATGCCAACATTTGAAAATATGTGGAAAGCCAGATGCAGACACCGGATGCATCATCAGTCTACCACAGAGCTGACGATAGGGGAGAAGTCCCCAGAAACTAGTCTTCATAAAAAACTTGTAAGTGGAGAAAAGTATATACAAGGTTGACTCACCTAATTTTAGTAACAATGGCACTCCACTTTCTGAAATACTTCTTTTTATTCTATATATTGTTTCAGTTTCATTGCACATTCATTCAGTTCCAACTGGCTCAGTTTCATTATAAACTTGTAATTTTGCATGCCTTTATATTCTTATTTGTGTGATTTTATCTATCTTCCTGGCAATTTTTATGACGTTTACTGCAGGTTATAAATGTGATGGGATGGCACCGCCTATGGCCTATGGCGCGAAAGCATTAGCCAATTAGGGTGAGGGTGAAGGTTGTTGCACACGGAGTGATACATGACAGTGGGGCAAGGTTATATGAAACAGAGATTTTAAGATGACTTTTGGAAAGAAATATCACGTAATGAGATTTTGGAACCTATCATCATAAATTTGCAGTACTCAGACGTTTAAGACAATGACAATGATGAATTATCTCTTACGTAAGTAACATTCACAGCTATACGGATGTACCACTGGTATTTTCGTTGAATTAGAAAAATAAGCAACTCATAAACTATAATCAACTTTAAACTAAATATTTAAAACATTTGTGTAATATACAAATATTCAAGTTGAAATTGTGATTACAACAACTACATTATTATAAAGCTTTGGAAAATTCAGTTTGCATTCCCTTACATCTAGTGGCACGAGCACTCGCAAGTGTGTGAGAGAGAGGGAAATATAAAAAGAGTGGGGATAACGAGATGGCAACGGTGAAGGCTCTAACACATCTGATTGGTACAGGCGAGAACTCTTGCCATTTGAAACACATATGTACTTGTACCTAATACAGATAAACCTTCCTAAAGTAATACTCAAATATTTTTAAAGTCAATCACTATATGATGGTTTTGAATTTGCATTCTTTGGGAGGGGAGTGGAAGGAAAAGCAATATTCATTTGCAGTTCAGAGAAGTATATTAAAATACAAACCGAAAACAAAATGGTTCAACTGAAAACTGAGTTTTTATTTTATGAATACTCTTCAGTGTTTGCCACAGCAAAGAAAGTGCCAAGGGCATGAGATGCAGAGGGGAAATTGCTGATTAGACACGATTTTGAAACCATGTCTAGCAGTTGTTTATGATTCTCAGGAGAGATCAGTTAGAGCCCATTAAAAAACACCTGACCAACATTTAATTACTTCTACATCTGTAAAGAATACTTTGCAGGTTAACTATAGCCAGTGAACTCTATCTGCATGTATCAAGCCATCCTGTGTTTGCAGAAATGTGTAGCAATACCCAACAAGTGTAAGAAAGGAAAAAAATTGTTCACAGCGAGGCATGGTAAATAATGTCACTTTGTGGCTTCCAAAATTAACTCTTAATATAGTTTTGAGTTGAACTAGTACTCAATGCTCCATTTGTGGCTAGTATTTACCTAGAACACGTTTCATTAGGATCTTCCTGACATCGTCATCAAGATCAGTCTTGTATACAGAAATTTAAAATGCTTTTTATTTCAAGTAAAAAGACGTTTTGTACAACCCTACCAGCAGCAGCATGATGTAACACACACAAATGCAGTCCTGAAGGTCGTTTGCCACACGTCCGCACAGCTGCACACTTGATTAACTACTGCGGTACAGTTCAAATTCCACACAATTCACACACTGCACAACTGCAATTGTCTGGAAACTCAACTCTTTGCTGCTTTTATATCCCAGCCCTAGTTCTAGAAACGTGCTGACTTTTCAAGGCCTCCTGCAGCGCAGCAACTGAACAATCGAACCATCTCTATCTCTTTCTCTGTTTCTGTTTCTTTCTCTCGGCAAGCGTTTAGTGCTGCACGCCACTGTATCTGCCCACGTGTAGCTCTGGCTTTGCATGGCTTCAATGATTTAATGTGATCGGTGACAATAATGAACATTATTAAAATTTGTTATGAATTGCAAAGTAAACAGATGGCTATTTCTCTGTTTGAACTACAGAAAAACCAGCTCATTATATCGGAGTGTCTATATCCTTAATCAAAACAAAATTAGGCATCATATGAAAGACAGAAAAAAAGGTTCTTCATATCCATGGAAACAGTGACCGAGGTCATGTGATCAGGTTATATTTGTACAAAAAAAAGTGCCAACCTGTCCAAAGTTATTGGTAGTATTATGATAAAAACCCACCTTCAATACAAGAATTCAAAGATGTAGTTTCTACTTATATTGCTGAAATAACACTGCAAAATTAACAAAACTGTTCTGCAACTTGCACAATGTGCAGTCTGCTGTGAACCATGACTATGCAACACTAACGCCTGATTTCATCAACAGATATTAAGACTTAACAAAGGTTTAGCAACAGTTATAACAAAAATTACATTTCACCAACAAGTGTTAGCTTAACACTCATGTTAAATCTCTTCTTAAACTATCAAGCCAAATTTCTGTTGTTAAGCGCTTAACAATTGTAAATAGTCAAGATGGCGGGCGTCAACACAGCTGTTGATGTCGATTTGCTATATTTAAGACCGTCTAAATGGTACTCATAATAGAGTACGGCCTATGAGGAGAAATGATTTTGAGGAGCTATCAGAAGAAAATTTTCTACAGAGGTATAGACTGTCCTCTTATTTTCCACAATATCCTTATACTTCATCACCAATTCAATTAACAATTCTTTCAAAGTATAAACTTGAAAGAAGCGTAGGGACAGTGAAGCACAAATTAGTACAAAAGTGAATCGAGAATATATTGACACATTGCTTCACTCACACTGTTTATTCACAGGACATGTTTCAAGAGCTCTTGCTCCTATCCTCAGCTGATACTCGATTAGTGTAAGTTGTAGTGGTTTCTTCTTTCTCCGTATTGTCAATAGATGGCGTGATGTACTTGTCAAAGATGTCCGGTGGTGGAGTTTCGAAATTCATAACTCTATGACGATTTTTGTTAATGAAGATTTTTTCCCATACGGAAAGGTCTATGGGGTGATTAACGTATTTTATTAGAGATGTTTCCAAATTGATGTCCTGTCTAGTATTCAAAAAATGAAAAGCCACTGCTGATTTTTCTGTTTCACCATTTTTAATGTTTCTTAGATGTTCTTTAGTTCTGATGTTAATATTTCTTTTTGTTTTTCCTATATAAATTTTAGGGCAAGTTTCACATTTGATCTCATAGATTCCTGGTTTTTCTTTGGTAGTGATTGAATTTTTGGGAGGGCCTTTTAACAAATTTCTGATATTAAACCTATTTTGAGGTGCAAGAGTTATGTTGTGTTTTGAGAAGATTTTTTGGAATTTGTTATAGGCTGATGGGTGGAAGGTGAATTTTTTAAAAAGTTTTTCTTTTTCTCCTGTAGGTTCTAGGGTGGTGGTTTCTTTTATTTTCTTAGCTTTGTTGAGTCTGTTAACTGTTTTGTCTACTAAATTTGGGTTGAAACCGTTGGATATAGCTACTTTTTTTATGTGTAGGTATTCTTCTTGATAATCTTCTCTGTTTAGTAGAAAGTTGATCATCCGAAAGATTAAACTGTTGAAAATGGCATGTTGGTGTTGTTTTGGGTTGAAACTGTTGTTCTTAATGTAATTACCTGTGTGTGTCAGTTTCCTGTAAATACCAAAAGTGAGTTTGTTGTTCATTTTTTTGATCTTGATGTCCAAAAAGGGGAGCACACCATCCTCTTCTGTTTCCAATGTAAATTTTATAGCTGGATTTTGTATATTCAAAAGTCTAAGAGCTCTTGAAACATGTCCTGTGAATAAACAGTGTGAGTGAAGCAATGTGTCAATATATTCTCGATTCACTTTTGTACTAACAATTCTTTCTCTATCGATGAGCAATTTGTCTCACAGCTTTTGTTTACAATTTTGTTTACCCGCCATTTTTTCTGTTGTGTGCAGACGAAAATGAAAACAAAAGTGCATCGCTGTACATTCAGAAAATAATACAACTCATCCATAGCCTTCTATAGCTGTAATATTTACAAGTCTCTTGGCATTAACACGTGTTTGTTAACGTTTTCAAAAGACAGGTTGGTGAAATGCAAGAAATTTAACAACTTTGTTAGTGCTGTTACAATTGTTATGTTACATTTGTTAACGTCAATTTTAACATCTTGGTGAAATTGAGCATAATGTGCACATAATTTATTGTCATGTAGTGAACTCGCTGTTCTCAGAGACTACAAAATTCTTAAAAATGGAGTTAAAATTAGTTTCATGTAAGTGAAGTATGTGCAACAAATATGCATAACCATCAAGTTAGCATGTTTAACAAACTGAGAACAGGAGCTTGATGAACATTCTGTTTAGTGAGATTATTCTTGTATGGAGTCAACATTTTTAATGTTTTAACAAGTATAGAATAAAAAGAAGTATTTCAGAAAGTGGAGTGCCATTGTTACTAAAATTAGGCAAGTGAGTCAACCTTGTATATACTTTCTCCACTTACAAGTTTTTTATGAAGACTAGTTTTTGGGGACTTCTCCCCTATCGTCAGCTCTGTGGTAGACTGATGATGCATCCGGTGTCTGCATCTGGCTTGGTGTTGTGCTGCCATCTAACGTCCTGGTAAGTTTGATGACGTCATCTACGGTGGGAATTTCAAAATTCATCAAGAGGTCCTGTTTTTTCGTAATAAATATGTTTTCCCAAATCTGTAGTTCCAGAGGTTTCTTTGCCTGTTTGATCAGTTCTATTTCTTGTTTTATGTTGTGATTCTCAGACCAAAAGTGATGTGATACGGCCGACTTGTCCATTTGTTTGAATTTAATATTTCTGAAGTGTTCTTTCATTCTTGTTCCCAGATTCCTTTTGGTCTTACCAATGTATATCTTGTCACAATCCTGGCAACTCATTTGGTAAATGCCTGATAATTGAGTTTTCGGTGTGCTATGTTTTAGAGGGTGGTTTAGTAAGTTGCGGATGTTGTGTTTGTTTTGAGGGGCTGAACAACTATAACACAAATTTCATCAAAAAACTGATCTAGACACAAAAGAAACAAATACTTAAAGGACATTACTACGTTAAAAAAACTAGAAAACCCAAACACCAGATATGGAAAATTTACATTTCATCCAAAATACTTCAAAAATTTGAAAAGATATTTAAGAGCTTCAACATAAAATTAGCCCCTCAAAACAAACACAACATCCGCAACTTACTAAACCACCCTCTAAAACATAGCACACCGAAAACTCAATTAGCAGGCATTTACCAAATGAGTTGCCAGGATTATGACAAGATATACATTGGTAAGACCAAAAGGAATCTGGGAACAAGAATGAAAGAACACTTCAGAAATATTAAATTCAAACAAATGGACAAGTCGGCCGTATCACATCACTTTTGGTCTGAGAATCACAACATAAAACAAGAAATAGAACTGATCAAACAGGCAAAGAAACCTCTGGAACTACAGATTTGGGAAAACATATTTATTACGAAAAAACAGGACCTCTTGATGAATTTTGAAATTCCCGCCGTAGATGGCATCATCAAACTTACCAGGACGTTATATGGCAGCACAACACCAAGCCAGATGCAGACACCGGATGCATCATCAGTCTACCACAGAGCTGACGATAGGGGAGAAGTCCCCAGAAACTAGTCTTCATAAAAAACTTGTAAGTGGAGAAAGTATATACAAGGTTGACTCACTTGCCTAATTTTTTAACAAGTAATTGCAAGGACTGTTAACTTGAGTGTGTCATTATTCCTATTACTTGCTAAGTTCTGTTACATTTCCAGTTGAAATGAGTGAGGCTGTACCTACTCCGGGGAGTCTCCTCTCTGCTGGCGAAAGCTGCATCCACATCTTCAAGGAGAATGATGCTCTGCTGTGGTGCAACACTCAACAGATGGTTAAGTCTGTCATCTGTTAGACCTCTCTCACTCAGGTTCAGCACACATATTCCAAACTCCAGTTCCCCTGCCAACGCAGTGATAAAAGAAGACTTTCCACATCCTGGAGGTCCATGCAATAAATAACCTCGGCGGTACGGAATCCCTGAAAGTAGTTAGGTATGTTATTATTTCCCACAGAGTTAACATAACTACAGAGTCAAGAAAATATTGATTAAGAACTACAGGGCAAATGTGTCAATAAATATTTAGAGCTGGAGAAACTTTCTTTTGTGCGATGCGAGAATATTTTCTAAGTCCAAAGGTGCATGTATACGCATGCGCAAGCAGACGACCAGCCGGTTGTCACATTGCAGCCAACATGAGAAAGATATGTAAAACTTGTAGCCAACCTCTGCAGAAATGCCCCAGACATAGGTGACGCAGTCCGAGTGCAAAGTAACATGGTTTGAGCAAGCGAAGTTATCGCCCTGACAAATTTTGTGACTCATACACTGCTTTGCACATAAACAATCCTACGACACGATAATGGAGTGCTCCATAGGAAATACATGTATGAGCTCTCGGACTGGTTCGGCTACTGCCGCGAAGTGTGCATGATGTCAAATGACACCAAGTATACTGCACGGGGGAAAATTGGCGGTCCCAGTCACGTCGTTCATATTGACGAATGCAAAATAGGACGATGCAAGTTTCATCGTGGGTGCGTCGTAGAGGGCAACTGAATCTTGGGAATGATAAACGTGGAAACAAATGAGGTGTGGATGACGATATGCTGCAACAAGAGGGATGCAAATATGCTCTACAGTCTAATTGCAGCACCCACGATGAAACTTGCATTGTCCTATTTTGCATTCGTGGGACCGCCAATTCCCCCCTTGCAGTATAGTTGGTGTCATGTGACATGCACACTTTGCGGCAGTAGCCGAACCAGTCCGATACAGTTCGTGAGCTCATACATGTATTTCCCACAGAGCACTCAATTATCGTTGTGTCGTAGGATTGTTTATGTGCAAAGCAGTGCATGAGTAACAAAATTTGACCAGGCAACATAGTGTAATTTCGGGCCAACTAAGACTGTTGGTAGCATTGCATTCAGTGGAGAAACAAGCATAGTTTGGCTGCACTGAATTCTTCAATATGGCTACATTATGCAGTAAGTAAATAAATAAATAAACAATAAATAACGTTAAAAGAATGCCCTGCAACACGAAATTGCACTAGAAAGTAAATAAATTATATTAAAAATTATGGTTGTATATAAAAACATCAAAAAGTGTGAAGGAATTAGGAAAAAAATTGCTGCATCGCAAATTAGAAAGAAGAGCCGAGCTTCCAACAGCAAAAACTTTCTTCTCATCATTTTTACTTTTCCTGCTATGTACCGAACAGAGTATAGTATAAAGTTAAGAATGTAATTTAAAGAAATGTGTAATAAATTATGATTACACATACCTCGATCACTATACCATTCAGGATTGGCTATAAACTCCTTAATGTCTTCCAAAATCCTTTCAGCTAATCCTTCATCAAGAACGACAGAATGAAGAGGTCTTCGTTTGCGAGGATGACCAAACTGTCTCCATTCTGATCCCAAAGCAGTGTACATGATGGTCTTTCCCTCATGCTGCTTCAACGCCATCTGTCTAGCTGGACAGAAATAATAAAGTATATGGCCATGAACATACTATGACATCAACTTATCCAAGTTCAAAAAAACCTCTTCAACAGAAAGACAAATTGACAGTAACTTGGCATTTTTGGAGAACCCAACACAACATAAACAGAAATGTGCTAATATTTAAAAACACAACTCACTGCTAAGGAAAACATTTATATTAGCACAAAAATGCATTTTTAATTTTGAAACCTACCAAGCAATATACTTATGTAGAGGTTCATCTGGAACAAGGCACACCACGTAATGAATGTTGGCTAAAATGGGAGCGATTAGTTCTGAAACATGTTTTCCTTATTAAATAAGTGACATGCCAAAATGTGCATAATAATTAATAAAACATAAATAATTGCCTAGAGAAAGAAACATTTGGTGACACGTCTGGGCTTGAAACACAAATCTGTAGCTTTCCATATTATTTAACTGCTTTGCTGATGGCCATTTAAACTCGTCATGGACCAGGAACGGATACCCAATAAACAGAACAAGACATTTAAATTGTTAAATGCTGTAAAAATGCTTCATAAATACATATTTGTATCTTCCATATTTATTAAGTTATTTTAGCAACTCTCCTGACCTGAAATGTGTAGTGTAGTGTTTAACGCCCGCTTTTACTACATACGGCACCGCAGGCGGTGACATTGATGATGCATGAGATGAAGATGGAGCACCGGTGGAATGAGATGGCGGGGGAAACCGGAGGTCCCAGAGAAAACCCGCCCCAACGCCGTGTTGTCCACCACAAATCTCACTTTGCGGTCGCCTGGGATCGAACCCGGGCCGCCTTGGTGAGAGCCAAGCAGTCTAACCACTGAGCCACGGCGTGGCCTCTCCTGACCTGGCATTTAATTTACTGAAAACATTCTTTTGTTTAGTAATGTGAATATTGATAGTGTTTTGTCTTTGTTTATATTTGTGTTATATCCAGTGTTTCATATATGGTTATAACATTTAATAAATATCCTGATGATGGGAGAGATGTATGGTCCCAAAACGTCAATTTCTAATCGTCTTTTAACCTGGCTTGTTTCCCAAGAAGAACTTGAAAAAAGATTTTTATTGTAAAGAACATTCCACATATTTTAAATTTTGACATTGATTTTATGGATGCATCTCTCTGAAAAGCTCAATTAATGAAAAACATTACGTATGTGTACAAACCTTCTTCCAGTATATTAAAATACAGTTGTTTATTGCGTCCGAATGATGTGAGTGTAACAGTCTCCCAAGGTACACCCATATGAAGGTCCAGTGTTTGTTGTTCCCTGGTTCGTTCAACTCTAATCCACGAATGGCCATATCTGTGAACAGTCAAGCATTTATTCTATTACACATTTATTTTATTTATGTAATTTCAGTTAAAGATACAAACATTTTGGGAACTGCAATAAAAAAATGTAATTCTGAGCTGAAAGCTTGCTTCACTCCCAACAGCTTCCTCAGCAGCACTGAAGAGTAACTCTTTGTGATATCGCTGTAACAGCAACAAGGGATGGTAGGTCCGTTGCTCTCCTGTGTCAAATGATCCCAAGTTTCATAATACCAGGAGTACAGTTTGACACAGCAAAGAAAGAAGCAGGGAGGAAATTGCGGTGCCGATACCCTGCCTGGTAATGTTTATGACACTCAGGGTCACTTCAGTTAAAGAGCATTCAAAATCATTGACACCTTCTACTTTTTGTGTATTGAATGGATTCTTTATGTGAAGGACGCATGTTTTCTGAATGGTTCTACTCCTTGTGTAGCATGTACCTATCACACCCATTCACTGTCCTTGTGATACTGTTAGCACATTCCTGTCAGGGACTTTTCCGTTGGCAACCAGTAGCAGTAATTTACCTTCTGCTTGGTTTGGCTATACAACTATTTTGTTAGGAAAGACACCATGCTTTGTGGAGATTAAATGCAAAGGTACCTAATCTAGCCATAAATACTGTTACAACTTGAAAAGTGAACAATGCAAATACCATGCAAAATATTTTTACTTGCTTTTGGTATGTTATACCTAAAAGGCATTCATTACACACAGCACCAATCACTTTTCAAAATGGCCACCTTTTGCACGGATACAGGCTCTGAGTCTTTGTGTTAAGTTAAAAGCTGCTGCATGATTAGTTACAAAAGTTGAGAAAGATTTTACTACTTACAGGAAACTCCTAATCAACACGGGAATGCTATCAATGTCAAGTCTCTTATTTAAGGTTAGGTTTGTACACTAAATCCCCTCTGAAAGACGATAAAATGAATCAATTCACTGTCTCTAAATATGTAACACATTATTTAGTTTTAGTACCTAAAAAAGTGAGTGCCAACGCTCGGTATAAAGTCATATTTCGTCTTGACTTGACCTGTATCCTTCTGCTCAAAACTTGTTTCCACGCTCAAATGTTGCGTTTGTCGTGCACCTTTCTGTGTTATCCATTGCAGTAACCACTGATAACTTTTGTCTCTGCAAGGAACTTCTAATGTAATCATATAATGCCTTCTAAAGAATATTAAAGAGCCTTGCAATGCTTTCCTTAGAATAGCTGCTCCCGCACCTAACCCAAACAATCCGAAACCCGCACCGAAATACGGATTATCTGACAGAGAGGATATTAGATCTAACACCGTCATTACTACGCCATAAACAAAATATAAACATCACGTGCAACGTAGAACACCAACCTTTCAAATACTATTATTTTTATTCTGTTATGTTGTAAACTTGTAAATAAAGGCTACTGCCCACTGCTGCCTATTCATGTCATCCGAAGTCTTGTCCGAAGTGGTAAAGCGGTTTACTGTGATGCGTTCCATATTCACTGGATATGACCACGAGACATGAAGGAGAGGCTTTGTGCCATCACATCATCACATACTCTGCACGTAATACAATTGTAACTCTACCTTCTGTATATTGTAAGATATTACCAAACCCAAATGGCATATAAAGCAGCATTAAACCATTCTCTGCACTTTTACCCCCATTCATTGGCTGCATAAAAAATAAAATAAATCCTGGCGCAACAAAAAGTGTAATAACTTCAATGTTCTCTAACCTAAGGTCTAACCGCTAAGAGATCTGACCTGGCGCCGGTCATGATTAACAAAGGCCAGGTGATATACATAAGGAAAATAACACATGGCTTCGATAACCTCAGACCAGTACACTCTTACACCATATCCACAGCTAGAAACAGCGGTGATTTCATGGTGAAACTGTCATGCTTGAGTGACTACGGAAACTTCGTAGAATACCTCAAGCATACCGGCGTACAATTCTACCTGTTGCCCCACCCCCAAGACAGAACAGATAGACTTGTTATTAAAGGATTGTACGCTGAAATCACCAGCGACGAGGTTAAAGAAGACCTGGCCGACTTAGGGATAGAGGCGTTAAGAGCTGTCCAGATGCGGAAACGCAATTGGCAGCACACTCCCCCTGACAATGTTCCTTATTGATGTGGCAGGGACTCCCGAAATTGAAACCAAAATCTTAAATCTCACTCACTTGGCACACTTTCGAGTTAGGGTAGAGAAAATGAAATGAAATGTGTGGTGTTTAACGTCCGCTTTTACAACATACGGCACAGCAGGCGGTGACACTGATGATACATGAGATGAAGATGGAGCACCGGTGGAATGAGATCGAACCGAAGCAGTGCAGAAAATGCCAGAGTCTGTGGCACCTGCAAAGCGAATGTAGGTACCCAAACTGTCTCTGCGCCAAATGCACAGGGCCACATCCTTCAGGTACGTGCTCCATTCCATCTGCGGAACGGGTATACGTGTTATGCGGCCAGCAGGACCATGGTGAAACTTGGCGCGGTTGCACTGTATACCGCACAGAGTGCACCAAACGTATACCAAGAGTCCGCGCGCAGCCACAGGAACCCCCTCAAAGACAGTTCAAGTTAAAACGTACGCAAAGGCTGCCGCTAGGACGGAAAACGCAGGGTTGCTCATCAGGGACAATAGGGGTCGACAGCGACCAGCCCCGTTAGCCGAGCACCCTGTAGCTGAGGCTCCCCGGCTTGCCACCGAGGAGGACCCAGCAGGTAATGAGCGACGCCCCAATCCTCCACTCCCCCACACACAAAGTCCAACAAAACAGCGCTAGAAGGCCTCACACTTCTGCCAGAAAGTCGTTCGCCTCCCGCGTAAGGGACATAACGGCAACGAAGCAGGCTTGGCAAAACTGCTCAATGTCCTGGGATTGCCCAGAGACTCTATTCCCAAGAATGTTCTTGAGAATAACTTAACCAAGTTCGGGGACATATTACAACAAGGAACAGACATCACACTAACACTACACTGGCTACTTGGACTGTTGACTGACCTTCAAAGCTACACCCATGGCTGAATCAGACACGTTACGAACAATACACTGGAACTGTCAGAGAATACGCCGTAAAAGCAAAGATTTAACGGACTTTCTTTATACCAAGTCTATACAAGTAGCCCTATTAAACGAAACCCATTTAGCGGACGTAGATAAATGTTCAATACCTAACTATACCATTACCGATCGTAATCGCAGGGGAGGGGGACAGCAATAGCTATAAAACGAGCATTAGTCACCATCAGGTACATATACCTCAATTAAACCGCCTAGAAGCGACAGCAGTAAAAATTAACACCTTCAGTACGGAGATTTTATTAATAGCTATATACAACCCACCAGGTGATATCAACACCAAAGATGTCAAAAAATTATGCAGCTGGGACCAAGTGTAACAGCGGCAGGGGACTACAACTGTAAGAACTATTTGTGGCACAGTACAAACACCAACCCTCAAGGGACTAAGCTACTAAATTACATCAACAACGCTAACTTTCTTATTGCGGGGCCCGAAGAGCCCACCCACATACCTCATATTAATCACGTGCCAGATATATTAGACTTAGATATATTAGACTTAGCCATATTAAATAATATACCGTTTTACATCGAATGCACAGTAATGCATGAACTGACATCTGATCACCTACCAGTACTCCTTGAGGTTACACTTCCCTTGAAGTTTAAGAAAGAAGCCCCAACATTAAATTATAATTTAGTCAATTGGGAAGACTTCAATAACGTTTTAGAAAAATACCTACCAGAAAGCGAAATTATTTCACCACAGCAACACGACGAAGTAATATACAAACTCGAATTGGCAATTAAGGTAGCAACAACAATGTGTGTACCGCAAAATTTTAGACCATCGATAAACGCCCAATATCCGTTAGACATAAAAATCTTACATCAGAATAGGAACAGACTAAGACGTAAATGGCAACGAACGCGAAACCCTTTACATCAACAAGACTACCTTGATGCCAGAGCGGCCGTAATGGCCCGAACTAGGTAATTTATATCAACCAATGGAATCAAACACTCGCGAACTTAAATCCGAATTCTAACTCTGTCTGGCGTATAGCTAAATGGCTAAACAGAACAAAAACAAACACACCACCACTCGTACATGACAACACTATCGCAGAAACTTCCCTGGCCAAAGCTGAGGTATTTGCTGCCACACTTGAGAAGGTCTTCTCACCAAACCCGGCTGAGGGTCTAGCGAACCTGCAAGAAATTCAAAACATAGAACAGGAAATAAACGAAACAGATTACACTGTCACACACAACAAAATGCGTAAAACTAATCCAGGTAAAATCGGCTGGATTATCAGACACCTGAAAAACAGATAGGCCCCGGGGCCCGATTAAATACCCAACATCGTTTTAAAAATATCCCACGTAGAGCTCTGGTGCTTCTAGCCAAAATTTACAATTACACAACTGACAGTGGCAGGTTTCCACCGCAATGGAAGGAAGCGAAGTTAGTGATGATTCCAAAACCACATAAAAACTTATCACACACCTCCAGCTACAGGCCAATTAGCCTACTGAATGCTTTCGGTAAAGTACTGGAGAACATAATTCTAAAGAGAATAAATTCCCTTATAATAAAACACAACATACTCACTTCTGAACAATTTGGATTTAGATCCCAACATTCAACAACACAGCAGCTTCTACGCTTTACTGAAGCCATAACTAAAGGTTACAATGCCAACAAATTGACTGGCGCCATCTTCTTAGATATTGGACGCGCCTTTGATAAAGTATGGCATGCGGGCCTAATTTACGAACTCAAATCGTACAATTTCTCTGATTCGACACTTGCCCTCATTAAAGATTATATAAGCGAACGTCGGCTCCGAGTAACTGTGGAGGATTCTCCCTCCTCTCTAAAGCCTATTAAGGCAGGAGTCCCACAAGGGAGTATGCTTGGACCCACCCTCTTTAATTTATACGTAAACGATATGCCAGAACTTACTAGCTCTGAGAATTACATATACGCCGACGATACGGCACTGGTAACTCAGTCTACACAACAGCGGATAATACATCTGTAGTTACAGAATGCCCTAAACGATCTTGAACCCTGGTTCCGAAGATGGAGAATAAAAGTTAACTCCAGAAAGTGCCAATCAATAATTTTCATAAAAAGAATCCAACATAGACATCCCAGGCACAGACAGCCACCTCTCGCGTATCATGGCGAAAGAATCGAATGGAGAGACCAAATTACCTACCTACGGGCCACCATGGACCAAGTCTCACATGCAAAAAGCACATTCAAAACGTCAGGGCGAAAGAAAATTGCCAACTGAACAGACACTACACTTTGATAAATTTAAATAGCCAACTACAACTCAATATGGGCCATACACTATATAAAACATTAATCAGGCCAATACTGACGTACGCAGCCCCTGTTTGGGGATACGCTGCGATAACAGACATTAACAGACTTCAGACACTGCAAAACAGAATAATACGAATTATTGCAAAGGTTCCGCCAGTGGCACCGGCTTATCGATTGCATGAGGAACTAAAGCTCCAATCAATCGAAGAATTTAATAAACTACTCAGTTATAACTTATACGAGGCATGTTTTCTAAGTGAGTACCTTTTTTTGGAATTAAAAAAAAACGTGCATAGATATCGCAATAATTTTATTTTTACATGAAAGCCTGTACCTTAATATACTTTCATACATAATTTCCGTGAATATTGAGGCACTTCTCATAACGTGGCACCAGTTTTTGAATACCCTCCTCATAAAATTCTGCCGCCTGACATGTTAACCATTTTATCACAACTGTTTTGACTTCGTTATCGTCCTGAAGACGCTGACCGCCCAGATGTTTCTTCAAGTGCAGGAACAAATGGTAGTCGTTGGGCGCCAGATTAGGGCTGCATGGAGGATGATCTAGAGTTTCCCATTGAAAAGATTTGATGTGATCTTTGGTCTGATTAGCCACATGTGGACGGACATTGTCATGAAGCAAAACGATACCCTTACTCAACTTGCCACCTCTTTTGTTCTGGATTGCACGGCGCAGATTGTTCAATGTCTCACAAAAATACGCTGCATTGATTGTCTCATTACGAGGCAGAAACTCCACTAGCAATACTCCTTTTCTGTCCCAAAAACTGTGCACATGATTTTCCGGGCAGAAATGGTTTGCGTAAACTTCACTTTTGTGTGTGATGATGAATGTCGCCATTCCATGGATTGTTGTTGATTCTGGTATGACGTAGGCCACCCATGTTTCGTCACCAGTAACAATTTGATCTAAAAATCTTCACTTTCATTGCGGTACCGCTCAAGTAAAGTCAATGCACTGCCTAAACGTTGGGTTTTATGCAAATCCGTCAACATTTTCGGAACCCAACGTGAACACAATTTCCGGTACTTCAAGTTCTCAGTCACAATGCGATACAAAACACTACGAGAATATTGAGGAAAATAGTCGCACAATGATGAAATTGTAAAGCGTCTGTTTTCTCTCACCTTTTCGTCCACTTTCTGCACCAAATCTTCCGTAACGACCGAAGGACGCCCACTCCGTTCTTCATCATGCACATTTGTGTGGCCATTTTAAAATGCTCTCACCCATTTCCTTACCATTCCATCACTCATAATGTTTTGTCCGTAAACTTCACAGATCTCACGATGGATATCGATCGATTTTACGCCTTTAGCACTAAGAAATCGTATAACAGCGCGTACTTCACAATCGGCGGGCTCACGATTGTTGAAGGCATCTTAAACACTCAGTAACCTACGTATACAATGAAGAATCAGACTGTAATGGCGTCAGTGCGTACACAAGAGATATAGGTAACCAGCGCGCATGTGCGGAACGACGACCACAGCGCTGCGGCAGTGGAATTGCAAAACGGTACTGACTTAAAAAACATGCCTCATATGACATAAAAGCAAAAAACAAAAATCCGCTGATTCGCGACTTATGCGCATACAATACGCAACATGACATTCATAAAAGACGGCTGTCATTATTTGACAGAACTCTTGGCATGGGGAACATCCGAGAATACCTAAATAACTTAGTACCACCTTAAACATAACAAGCCATGGCTAAGCTGAATACTACTGACAGACCAGTGGCCCTGAAAGTCACTGCTAGAGGTCGTTCTGGGGACTAGTTAAATTGACCAAGGTGATACTCATGGACACCAGAAGACCACACTTAAATGTACATACATAAATAAAACAATAATCTACCAAGATTAGCTCAAAGGCGTGGCATTATCTGCCAAAATACTTATACATTCAAATTTTCAATCCTGAACAAACAAATATCAAAAAGGTCTTATTTAGATAAGCTACAGTATAATTAAGAAACTATATTCACATTTAATGCATGCACACCAAAATCTAATAACTTGACGCCTGATTCAGAGCCGCTCCTGACCTGATATCTTACCAAACTTATTAAGTACTAACAGTTAATGACACCGTCCTTATGTTCTAGGACCTCACGTGTATCATAGAAGACGGTGCCTGCGTCCGGAGGTACACCAAGAGTACAAAACCAAATCCCACTCCTGAATATCCAAGGTCACAAGTAGGACCTCGGTCATGCTTGTGTCCTGGCACCATTCTCTCACCTGGCCATGGATTTGCCTGGCCATAATGTCCCCTCCCTGAATCCGCAGGTGCAATAGCCGTACTGCTGCACATCCTCTCTAGAATACTCACCGGTGGAGGTATTTTAGTGGGTAGGGCTGACTGTTCACTCCGTCAGAGGAGTCCTACACTCCGATCCCGGGGTTAGTGCATAAATGTATTTTTCCTCCACTCGAAAAAACCTAAGGCCATAAATCTGGTATTATTAAATCAGCAAACTCATGCGTGATGCAATAAACACTCATATTTAAATTTTTTATAAAGTGTGCAATCTAACTTCATGACGTTAATTCAGGACTTTTGTCTTGCTTTGTTTTGTTCGTTTGGTACCATCACTGAGCAGTGCTGTAGGATATTGAACACTTCCGAGTTCTAATCTCACTAATCAGAGTGATGAAAGATGGTCCTACTGCTTCTGCTGAAATTCCTTCACTACCATCCCCACTGTACAAAACTTTGTTAGCAAACTTAATTTATTTTCAGAGAATACTCCATATAACCCTCTGCAGCAGTAGATGATCTCCATCCTTCATGTCATTTCAGTGACAGAACATCGGCACCAGATGGGAGGTCCGAAGCTACACAGTAACGCCAGCGCGCAGCCAGCACCACAAGTAATCTTGCCGGCCCTCGTAGCCACGGTCGTTACAGCGTATGTCTCTAGCGTTCCGCCGCGTAGAGGGTCGCGGGTTCGAGTCCCGCCTTGGGCATGGGTGTTTATGTGTGTCGTGTATATGTGTGAAACCAAAGAAAACATAGTAAAAATAAATGGAAACAATAAATAAACGGTTAAATAGGGAAAATAAAAATATATGTCTATATGCATAGACATATATTAAGAAAATAATGTACGTAAAAGGTAGCAGATACATTTTCTGAAATCTAACATTTATCTTCCATTACATATATTTATTAATATTGTCACGAACCCGATCGCGATAGCGCGGTTTGTGTACACAAGGAGCCTGGAGATAAGGATTATGCTTGTTCGTGTCGTGATTAATTTAATTCGGAGGACCACTTGATTTTAGCGGAAATCAAGGAAACTGAATTTGTGGACTGTACTCGATTGAGCTGTATTCATATCTCTAGATAAATTTATTGCACACGCTACATTTCTGATATGAATAATCATAAAGAAGACAATACATTTAACATTTAGATAAACTAAACAAACGTCTTTTCATTGCAACAACGTTGCACTCAGCCACACCACGAAACACAACACATACCTTCTACATGTCTCAAACATGTCTGACCCTGCAACCGGAACTAGCCTATTTTCATGCGCGCTGGCGAGTCACATGACCAGCTGGCCGCATAACCGGCGCCAAGTGAAATATTCATGAGCCCGACAAACAAATGACGATCATGGCGCAAACATACTGGGGCCCAAAAAACTGAACAGTTTTTTAATTTATAATACACACACTTTGAAAAATATCACTGTTGTTCTTGAACTGGCAGAGGACACAGTTTCACAATGGGACGCCTATATTCACCCTTAGAAGTTCGCACTGTAGCTACCCGCACTAAACCATCACCACCAGGTTGAGTCTCAGTGATGTTCCCAATGCAGAGGAGGTGAATTGTCTTCCATTAGCAGGACCATGGTGTCTGCCTTAAGATTTTCACTGGAACTGGACCACTTTTGCCTCTGCTGGAGTGAATGTAGATAGTCGGTTGACCACCGCCGCCACAGATGTTGTAGACGATCTTGGAGCTGTTGCCATTTCTGTAACTGATTCAGATTTTCAGAACATGGTGATGGTATGGAAGTTAATGGTTCTCCAATGAGGAAATGACCTGGAGAAAGGTAGGAAGTATCAAAAGGATCATCGTAAGGCATAGCAATGGATGGGAGTTCAAGCAAGCCTCAATTTGAATTAGTAATGTGGTTAATTGTTCATAGGTCAGTACTTGTGTACCCATTACTCTACGAAGATGATATTTCATAGATTTCACTGCAGCCTCATGTAATCCTCCAAAGTGGGGTGAGCTGGGTGGTATAAAATGCCATGTGCATTCATTAGATGAAGCGTAGTCTTGTACAATCTCTTGGTGCTTGCGAGATTGCAAAAGTAGTCTAAGTTCTCTAAGTTTGTTGTTAGCACATACAAAATTTGTGCCATTGTCACTTATGATCTCTTTACACAATCCTCGTCTAGCTGTAAACCTTCGTAAGGCAGCAACAAAAGCATCAGAAGTCATGTCTGAAACCAACTCAATGTGAATTGCCTTTGTGGATAAACAGACAAAGATAGCTATGTAGGCCTTCACCTGACTCTTGCTGCGAGGCGAGCCATAACGTAGGAAGAATGGACCAGCGTAATCAACTGCAACTCGTAGGAAGGGTCTCGCTGGAGTCTCTCTATAGGTAGGTAGATTGCCCATTAATTGTTGAGCTCCCTTGGCCTTGAGTTTGAAGCACGGCAAGCACTTGTGTAGGACTGACTTAAGAGTTTCCCTTATTCTCGGTATCCAATACCGTTGTCGAAGAGAAGAGGTAAGTAGCTGATTGGAAGCATGTAAAAGTTTAACATGTTCACTTTCAATAATTAGTTTGGTAAGATGATGCTTAGGAGGTAAGATGAGCTGATATCTTGACTGGAAGGGAGTTTCAGCCTTGTCAATTCTTCCCCCTACTCGGAGTAAATCTCCATTGTCGACAAATGGATGCAAAGATTTCAATGAGCTTTTAGTAGGAACGTTTCCTTTATCATTAAGTTCTGTTAACTCTGTGATATAAGCTGATTGTTGAGCAAGTTTAATGCAGCAGTGCAATGACTGTTGAAGCTCAAGTGCTGAGAGAGGACCTTGCCGTCTCATGTTGCTGTTTCTACAGTTGAATGCAAATCTCAGCATGTATGCTGTCACTCTCTGTAGGCGTAACAATTTTGAAAAACGAGAAATGATATCATCACTTTCTGTAGTGATCATCAAGCATGCAGTAATGCGTTGCTCAGTGGCATCTTGAAGATCTAATCGTTTGGGTTGTTCTGGCC
The DNA here is from genome assembly GCA_030765055.1 of Mantis religiosa. NCBI lineage: Eukaryota > Metazoa > Arthropoda > Insecta > Mantodea > Mantidae > Mantis > Mantis religiosa. The sequence continues at coordinate 146,758,429 of CM060958.1, read as the reverse complement.
AAGATGCAAAGGGTTGTGAGATCCAATCAGGACCTTTCCACCACAAGTCATTTGAGGCAAGAGGTTCAGTTGAAACTCCTCTTGAAATGAGATCTGCTGGATTATTTTGAGTAGCTACATATCGCCAAGCAGCAGTTTCTGATAACTCTTGTATTTGTGAAACTCTGTTGGCTACAAAAGTCTTCCATTTGTGTGGGTTGGATTTAATCCATGCTAGAACAATCATAGAGTCCGTCCATAGATAGTTCTGTGAAGTCTGCAGCTTAAGGTTAGCTACAACCTTGTAAAGTTTAGCGAGTAGTAAAGCATCACAAAGTTCCAGCCGAGGAATGGTTTGTTTCTTTAATGGTGCAACCTTGGATTTGGAGCAAAGAAGTCTGGTTTTCACCTCATTGCAGCTGTTCATAGAACGAAGATAAATACAGGCACCATAAGCCTTTTCTGAGTCATCGCAAAACCCATGTATTTGTATGTCCCTTAATGTACCGGTGAATAGGACGTGTCTTGGAATACGTATAGCATGAATGATGGACAATTTCTCGCAGAAATTTAGCCATTGTTGGATGAGGTGAGATGGTATCAATTCATCCCAACCGAGTTTTTCGAACCAAAGAGATTGTAGAAACATCTTGGCATTTATGACAATAGGACTCACTAGGCCTAAAGGATCAAAAATAGATGATATGACAGAAAGTATGCTTCGTTTGGTGTAGCTAGAATTTAGATTATCCTGAAGAGATGGATTGTCTTGTATCTGGAATTGATCTGTTCCAGGATGCCAGAGGAGACCAAGAGCATGCACATTTTCACTGTTATCCAATGAAACTGGAAGTCGTGTCTCTCTGTGTTCCGGTGGAATGGATTTTAAAATATCTTCATGATTAGCACACCATTTCCTAAGTGGGAATCCACCACTGTCTAACATCTGAAGTAGCTGCCTCTGAATATGTAAAGCTTGCTGTAGATCATTATGACCACATAAGCAATCATCAACGTAGAAGGATTCACGGATAGCTTGAGAAGCTAGTGGATATTTAGCCTCTTCCTCTGAAGCTAGTTGATGCAAAGTCCTTATGGCCAAAAAGGATGCAGGTTTGGTACCATATGTGACTGTAGTACGAGCGTAGTCCTTGATAGGTTCATCTTTGTTTTCTCGCCATACTATTCTTTGAAGATCTTGATCATCAGAATGCATTTTTACTCGCCTGTACATCTTAGAAATGTCAGCTGAGAATGCATAGCGATAAGTTCTGAAGCGTAAAATTATGGAGATAAGGTCATCCTGAATAGTAGGACCTAACTTCAGCACATCATTCAAGGATAGTCCTGAAGATGACTGCGCAGATGCATCAAATACAACTCTGGTGCAAGTAGTAGTAGACAAAGGTTTGAAAACTGCATGATGCGGAAGATAGTAACAAGGTTCGCCTTCCTTTGGTGGTGACACTTGCTTCATGTGCCCCATGGATTCATATTCAGAGAGAAATTGAGTGTAATCTTCTTTAAGTGTGATGGTTTTGAAGACGTCGTTCTAAGTGCATAAAGCGAATGATGGCTTGCTGTCTAGTTTCACCTAAGCAATTTTTGTCCTCCTTGACGGGTAGACGAACTGTAAAGCTACCATCGACATTACGAGTGGTTGTTTTTACATAATATTCTTCACACTCCTTTTCCTCCTTAGTAAGAACATGCTGAGGAAATTCTTCCAAATCCCAGAAAGGTCTTAACTGTGTGTCAAGGTTATCAGTGCTGATGAAGAAATTATGCTGAGGCGAAGACTTAGCCTTGTACTTGTATGATGACCTTGGAATAGGGCCTGATATTATCCAACCGATGGCTGTGCTGGCTAGTATAGGATGTCCTTGTCTCTTTAAGGTTTTCCCATGCAATAACTCGAAGAATAAGGAACTTCCGATTGGGATTTCAACTTCATCAGGAATGTTGAATCTAGGATTTGCTAATGGAATGCTAGAAGGAATATTCCAGTTGCACAAACTGATATGTGTGGAAGGTAGTTTTCCTGTTATACGAGGAAGTACTAGACATTCAATTTTAGTCTTAAAATCATGTACCATAGATTTCAGATTGACCTGAACATGGTGTGTGGCCGTAGAAATGGTGCCATTTATACCATTGATAGTTGTATCAGCTGTCACCTTGTTAAGCTGTAAGCGCTTCGCAAGATCTGCAGTTATGAAATTGGATTGACTGGCAGAGTCGAGGAGTGCTCTACATTGTATGAGATTGCCATATCTGTCTTCCACTTGCACTAGTGCGGTGCCAAGCAAAACCTGCTGTGTGGGTTTTGATTTAAAAGAACAGTAGCTAGATGGAGCGTCAATTGTTCTAGTAGAATCATTTACAGGACTAGATGAAGTTGCACGTGAAGCATTTTCTCTGTTACTATCATGAAGCAACTTGCTGTGAGTGGATGAGCCACAATTGCAGTATGAGGCACGATTACATCTACTTGATATGTGATTAGGAGCAAAGCAATTGGCACAAAGGCGCTTGGATTTAATGAAAGTCCAACGCTTATGCACATTAAGGTTTTTGAAGTCATCACAATTATGTAGCATGTGATTGCACTGACAAAATGGACATACACGATCACTCGTGGATAGGTAAGAGTGTTTACTGTCTCTGCTGTTGGGCTTAGCAGAGTGCAAATCAGTCTTAGGCTTAACTACCGTCTTGTTACATGCAGTGTTAGCAAGCAATTCAAAAGAGTGTGCTCTTGCTTCTAAAAATTGCATAAGATCCTTCAAAGAAGGGAAGTTTTGAGAATCTATTTTACTCTCCCATTCTCTGCGTGTGGTGTCAGACGAATGTTCTAGGAGAAGTTGCATTAAAATGATTTCATGCAAAGGCACTTCAAGTTTTAAAGCTTCAATGGCATTCAAGTTATTTTGAAAATGGTTGAGCAAGGTACGTAGTTCATTTACTGTTTCCTTATGCATTACTGGTAGTGCTAATAATTTTTTTATATGAGCTGTAGCTATTAATCTTGTATTGTTATAGCGTGAGCATATGAGCTCCCATGCTACATCAAAATTTTCACTAGTGACAGGTATGATCTGTATTAGTGAATCTGTATTAGCTTGTCCCTTGAGAGAGGGATGCAGGCTACTGCGTCGTTGCGAATGAAATACTGATAATCCGCTGTGTAGATCCCTATGCCTGGCGTCCTGGGGCCCACTGAATCCATGCAGAAGAAACTGTTGCGATGCACAATAATATCCGCCCGTGAAGGACCAATGTTCGTGTCGTGATTAATTTAATTCGGAGAACCACTTGATTTTAGCAGAAATCAAGGAAACTGACTTTGTGGGCTGTACTCGATAGAGCTGTATTCATATCTCTAGATAAATTTATTGCACACGCTACATTTCTTATATGAATAATCATAAAGAAGACAATACATTTAACATTTAGATAAACTAAAAATGTTTTTTCATAGCAACAACGTTGCACTCAGCCACACCACGAAACACACCACATATCTTCTACAGGTCTCAAACATGTCTGACCCTGCAACCGGAACTAGCCTATTTTCATGCGCGCTGGCGAGTCACATGACCAGCTGCCGCATAACCGGCGCCAAGTGAAATATTCATGCGCCCGACAAACAAATGACGATCATGGCGCAAACAATGCTAGAACAAATAAAGATAGCGCGAGATAAAAGACCTACCGGCACCACGCTTCTGGAAGGTGAGAGAATATTCGATTCCAGTTTGGTCCAGAAATCTCTCGAAATTATCAGTGAGGTATTTAAGGGAGCAACGTCTCGCCGAGGGGTGTGGTAAGCAGTAGTAGTAAACAGTTTTAAAGTCATGTAACAAGAGTGTTTGTTATTGTCATCGACCTTGGAAGATTGTGTTGTGATATGCGACGGAATGCTGCTGCTACGACGTGTATTTCTACGCAAATAAAGAACATTTCGTATTTCGGCAAATTGGACATTTAATGCTACGAACCCACAAAGTCACAATATTTCAGCTAATATCTTAAGTACTAAAATTCAGATTGATATAAATACACATAGTACAAATAGTAATATGCAAAAGAATCTCGGAAATTTAAAAAACACCACGCAAGTGCCTCGTTTTCTCAAAACTTTCCTCCTTCCGTATAAAGTGCTTACCAGGTTTGTATCTCAATATACTATTAATTGGCAACTGCTTGAAAAACGGATACGTATGAAGAATATTGTCACCCTGTCGGTAGACTCGCGAAGCCGATGAAAAATGATGGCCGGTGGAGATTCGGAAAACTTCGGGACCGATCGTTACCGGAAGCGAGACAGTTGAGTGTAGAGTTGGAAAAAATAAACAGTTTTGAGGTTCTAGCAATTTGTAATGGTGAACGGTGTATTGCGAGGAAAATAAAGTGTAGTTTTTGTGTTTTGTAACCTGTGTTGTTATTTCACGAACCCACAAAGTCAGCCTGCCTATGTAAAACCTTACGAGTTGTCTCCCAGTCACTACTAGGTACACTTGTACTAGGCTTGCCAAGCGGTTTATTTACTAATTTTGAAAAGCACGTCTGCGCTCTTTAAAAATCGCTACGTTGCTGAATGAAAGTAACAGAAGGATAAGTTCGAGTCTTCTTTTCTCTTCACCGACCATTACTGATTCCTTTCTTTCTAGTCAGGCGTCTTCTCTTTTTCTAGCAGATGCCCTACAAACATAGGGTTTAGACTCACTCTCAGAACAAAATAGCTCTGTGACATGGAAAAAAATTAATTCTCTAATTAGTATCTTTTGTGCGCGCGAGCAAATAAGCAGCATTTTTCGATAAAGCGAGGGGGTAGTCGATTTATACAAAGATGCACTCACCTCAATGGCGATAGACCAGCCACTCATAGCCCCGCCTTTTGGTTATTCTAATTTAACAATTACTTTACCTTAATTATCTTCAGATTCTACATTCTACTTTGAGAAACACAACTTCACTACTCCAATCGAGATTCTGTCCATATTAGATCAATTTTGCAGTTTGCTAGCAGGGGTTAAATTGCTAATTAGACACGGTTCCGATACCCTGCCTAGCAATTGTTTATGACAATCAGGACTATTCGGTTATTTCCTTCTAATACATTCAACACCTACTTTTGTGAAGAATGCCATCTCCGTTTGAATATATTTTGTAAATTCTATTTGCGTACGTACCGTTATCAGATTGTTTCATTTACATGCCTGATCTACTAAGTATCTACGCTTGGTTCAAGGTAAACATTATATATGGCATGTTGGACATGTCGCTGCCAATGCAAACAACTGCAGTAGTAACAACAAAAGAGTGCGACGGCTTCTGTAGCCACGTCAAGAAAACTGAACAAAAGTACTAGGACGTAATGATACTGTGTCAAATGTGATTATTCAGTCACTTTCGTACACTAATTCTAACTGGCTCTCCACGTAGCTGCAACAAGCCTCAAGCGGCTACGTTATCTCTCTCTCCATAAGAAACGTCAATCACTTTCTAGATTGGCGACCAGTAGATTAGATTAGATTGATTTGCGTTCAGTAGGTTCACTTGTACCCAGAAAAGGCTGTGCACATTGAACATGTCCAGAGGTATAAAGTTTAATAGCTTATATATGTACAAAAGTTAACATAAGACACATATTATAGTAAACACGCAATATGAACAACATTATGGAAAACAAAGCAGGGATAATTATATATGATACAAAATCAAACACTTTTTAATTCAGCTTTCACTTGGCTTATGATAGTACGTCTCAACCTTTTTGCAATGGATACCATTCTTGTTATTTCTTAAATACAGAAATACAGGTATAGAAGTTAATTATAAAACTATTGTATATTCCAAAGTGATCACAACGCAAGACAACTCAACTTGGAGCAAAGCAGAAACAAATTATATTTCACTAGTAAGCAGAAATTTATTCAATTTATAACGCTTTGACTACAGATTAATCTTTTCATTCATTACATCTCAAACCGAATACACACATTCTCATTGATTCTTGTAGTGGGATACAAATATTTACCAACTTTCTTATCTGTTCCAACTTAGATCTGTGGGAAACATTGTGTTTTTACGAAATTTATTTGCTTCTTCAAATGAATAAATACTCTTCACCTTCTCTGGATCCCAGGACATTGCAATATACCCAGTAACGAACAAGCCCACACCCCAGCAAATTCTGCTGCTCGCACTCCAGGAATATGTGTATCTGACGTCAAAACTGCTTTACAATATGGAAACACATTTTCAAATTTACGCATCAAAGCCTCCCGCTTGGTTTCTCTCAGGTAAATACATAGAACTGCAATATCAATCTCGGAACTCCGGCATATTTTTTCTATATTGATTATTGGGGTACAGCCACCTGTGAATATGGTCAATTTGGCAACGCCATTTATCTATTTTTCTACCCCTACTCTGAGTCGTTTTATGCATTTACGTAAGTTACATAGATACAAGTTCATGGAATACATTATCTATACAGACATATTGCATATGCATCTTTTCTCTGAACATTTCACCACAAACGAAAAGCATGCAAATTGTAGCTGTGACAGTAGAGTAGGCCTCATAGCCAAAGAGCTACCACTTTAAATCTAGTTAAATATTCTGTGATCTTAATATCTATTACCTTTCTGACACCCGACGCGGTTACTATGTAGGTCCAGACCATATACAGTGTCCATGATTAAAAGAGTATACACATGCATTCGAAAAAATTAAGGCGGGCAAAACGTATAATTGAAGACTGAAGATTTTGATTTGATGGATTAATTAACTGTGGTTGATCTAATTTTCGATGTTTTGATATTGAGAGTTATGAAAAGGATGCCGAGAACGCGATCTTGCGTTAAACCTATTGGCAATTGTGAATTATCTTTAAGAAGTAAACGTACAGCAATAAGTGGTTCTGTTCATGATGATACTATCAAAATGTTCACATGTGATAGTTTTCCGCTTAAACGTGTAAAGGCGGTTAAATATACAAATAGTTTGATTAAAGCTGGTGCTTTTGATAGAATTGCACGAATGGAGCATATAAGAAATGTGATAGATGAGGATATGGAAAATGACTTGGATACAGTAATAGAGACTGTTATGTATGAAGATTACAAAAGCAAAATGAATAGCTCTTCGACCTACCACCTGTGTCACAGAGAGCCGCAACATTGTTACTCAGTTCATGTGAGTAATTTTTACATTCATTAATAGGTAATATTGTATTGATGTAAATGCTTGAAGGTTACTTCATAAAATGCAAATGTATTACTTTGTATGGAATGGTGATTGCAGATTTGTGCATATGCTTGTATTCATTTTATATTTATCTTTCATGGAATTTTAGCGGGAAATAAAAGAAATATACAGGAATAGAGTAATTTACATTATACTGAATTGTGTATGTGCAAACAGTTGAACTTTGTTTTATAGTTTGTATTTTTGTTTTTAATGGTTTTGGTGTATATTAGGCAACTAATGCCTTCTAGGTGTTATTTCTCCTTTCTTGGCTCCTCTGTGCCTTTTATGTAGCCACGAAACAATTTTTATACCATTTCTCTTTGTACTAAATTATTTAATTCCATTTTTCTCAAAACAACCAAAACTATCTTTGATTATCGGAATCAGCCAACTTGGTACCACTGCTATTACCTTTCCTAATTTCATTATTTATTGAAATTTTTATGATCAAAAACGTTATTAAAAAGGAAACTAATTTCATGTTAAAAGACCTATTGTATCAATTTATTAAAACCACTCATGAACTATTAAAAACAAATTAAGCAATTGAATGACAAAGCAATAATTGTAGTTAAAGCAGATAAAGGTAATACATTGGTTTTAGTGGATATAGGGGACTGTAATACTAAAATAACCCCATTACTATAAAATTATCATTACAAAAAAATTTCAGGGACCCACTACCTAGGTGCTATAATATAGAAAAAAAAATTAAAGAACTGTCTCACACTTCTTCAAGCTGATTTATATGCAATAAGAACATGTACAATAGAATCTTGGTTACCCAGACCAACTGGGACCAGGGCTGATCCAAGTTAACAAAAAGCTGAATTATCCAGAGAATGATAGAAAAATGATAATATTAAGACATGTACATCACCAGAATATTTTTAATGTAATTTAGAAATTACTATTGGCACACTTTCAACAAGAAACCCATACACTGTACTGTAATAGCTTATGTATTTTTACTGTACCACAAACTTGGACTTAAACAAAATTTCTTACAGGACATGTTCTAAAGAAGAGCCAAAATGTGTATAAAATCTTCCACTTATTTTTTCGGCTCTTTAAAACATGTCCCATAAGAAAATTTGTCTAAGTCCAACATCGGAGGCACGCACAAGTGCTGACGGAACCTGCCGAAGTGCCATGTGCTAACGTTAATAGCAGACAGCTTTCAATACTGCCAGCATTGATCCAACAACTCCACTACTTTTTGTTGAATTGCCGGGTCTTCTCTTATCTACATTTTTAAAAGAATCATCTGATACGAGAACGTTAGCAGCATTGATCCAACAACTCCACTACTTTTTGTTGAATTGCCGGGTCTTCTCTTATGTACATTTTTAAAAGAATCATCTGATACGACAATGTTAGAGGACGTAAATCACACAAAAAAATAATAACAATAAAAAATAACAATAAATAAATAAAAAATAAAGCTGTAGTCAATGAACATTTAAACAATACCGGATATTTTTTATCGATGTAGGACGACATTGCACTCCTGGCATAACATTCTCGTTCTTAAGCTTTCGTCATACACAAAGTGCATACACTTTTCGTTGTCTTCGCATAAAGGCGCAAGATCAATAAGACTTATAAAATGAGCAGTTGGTTTCAGATACAACCTCCACCTAATAACTTTCTTTAACTTTGCTGAATGCCAGGGTACCGGTGGAATATTCATTTTCAGATTTTACAGTTAAGCTGCTACCTTCCTAACAATGGCACATGTACTGTACAGCTGTAAAGTTTCAAACATCTGCAAAACAGATGCTTGGGGTGTTGGTCTAAAGGTTGGCATCAGAATTTTACTCCAATAACCGTGTCAGGAGCACTACAAATGCGAGGTTACTTTGGCAGGTTCCGTCAGCCATCGTGCGTGCCTCCAATGTTGGACTTGCACAAAATTTCATACAGCACATGTTGTAAAGAATATCCATTTTTTCTCCTTCAATCTTGTTTTCTGTCAAGCCATACATACCAAGCCACAACGTTTTCCATGGCTTTACCAAAGTTTCTGGCTTAACCTAGTCCCAATCAAGTGGCGCCTGCTGGCAAGAGAGTTTCAGTAATGTACTTACTGAGAATAGCAATTTATTGTCTGTAAAACAAGTCTTCTTTTACTATGCTAAGCAATATAATTTTTTTTTTTTTCAAAATTGGTTCAGGTTAATAAAATTTTACTGTACTAGGCACAGACACAGTCATTACTGGAATTGATTTTGCTTTCAGTTTTAGAGATTTTGTGGTCTGTACAGTTCATCCCGTGTGAAGGGAATATTAAAAGATGCAACATTTTCACATTTAAGGAAGTGCAAAACTTAAAAGCATGTGAAAGAAGGCTTAGATTCCAGCGAATCATATATCAGGCACTGCAGGTACACACCTGAACTGGCAACATTATCTTCATTAATAACATTTGGATAAAACTTGAATGACAAGCTTGTAATTAGATCTACGATGTGACACACAACGACGAATAGAAGAAAGGAATATTGGTGCTCTAGTAGTTGGGGACTCAATGCTTAAATTTGCTGGTGATGTGTGCAAGGAAAAGGGACATAGTGTTCAATGCTTTCCTGGGATTCGAGCTGCTGAGCTACGACATAAAATCGAACACATGGATTTGAAGAAACTGGACCCGGAAGTCATGGTTGTACACGTGGGGACCAACAACATCGCCAGGGGTGTTTATGCCGAAGAAATAATGGGGGATTGTATGGACATAGTACAATATATCCAACGTGAAATTCCATGCACAAAAGTAATCGTAAGCGGTGTATTACGGCGACATGATACTAGTGCAAAACACATATCTAGAATTAACAGTGAGTTGAACTGGTTGTGTAAAGTGAAGAACTGCACATTTGTTGATGGTAACTTTTGGATAAATAACCGACACTTTGGCTGGGATGGAGTTCATTTGAATCGTAGAGGTTCATTTGTGTTTGGAAATCTGCTTAATGAGGTAATATCCTAAGCAAAAAAGGGAAACTAATTTCGAATGGGGTGGATGCTAGTTTACCGTCACAATCAGTGATACCAACAGAAGGATTTCAGCCATTGTCATTTACTGGACAATATGGCAACTTTAGTGATATATTCAGCATCCTACACCTGAATATTCAGTATCTCCGTTCCAAGCTGTTGCCAATGAGTGTATTATTTAAGGATACAAATGCAGATATCTGTGTAATAACGGAACATGGGCTCAGTAGTGATGAAATTTATAACATTGACAACTATAAAATTGCTAATAGATACAGCAGATCTATGCACAAAAGGGGCGGAGTTGTAATTTTTACAAAAAATGACATATGTGCCACCAAACTTAATTTAGAAAACTATTGTATAGAGAAAGTTTTTGAAGTAACAGGGATCAAGGTAAGGACAGATAAGGGAAATGTGTTAATTTTTGGAATATATAGGTCTCCTTCAGGTTCTGCCAAAGATTTTATTTCACATTTGGAAGTTATGTTAAGTAAATTTGTTAAAACATGTACAAAAATTATCTTAGCTGGGGACTTTAATATAAATTTAGATCTCTCTGATACCATCTACATAGCGTTAAAAGAAGTATTTAATTCATACAACATTAGAGATTTAATTAAGGAACCAACAAGAGTAACGGCTAACAGCTCATCTATTATCGACCACATAGCATCTAATATACAAGAAATATCAACTAATGTAGTAAATGTTCATATTTCTGATCATTATGCTCAGCTGGCACACTTTGATATTGCATGTTGTGATAGAATCACTGAAGAAATCATAATCCGCAGAAGCGTAACTGAAGAAAATATAAATAATCTTGTAAATATCCTAACTGCTGAAAATTGGGAAAGCGTTTTTGAAAAAGCTAATGTTAATGATAAATGGAATGAATTTTATAACAAGTTTAGGATTCATTTTGAAGCTACATGTCCACTCAAAAAGCCAGGAAGAAAAATGTTAAACTGCCATTTGAAGTAGTTAAATCCCAAGAAAAAATGAAAAACATGCATGCCCTATATAAAAGCACTCTCTCAGACCATTATAAAAGTAAATACAAAGATGCCAAACAGGAGTATATAAACAGTCTTCTAAATGCAAGGATAGCCACTTATAGAGAACAAATAAATCAGTCAAATAACCCTAGCAAAACAACTTGGAACCTAATTAATGAGTGTAGGGAATACAAAAAGCTGCATCAAAACATAAGCCTAAACATAGATGGGAAATTAATACAAGACCCAACAATCATATGTCAGAAATTTAATGAATTTTTTATAAACGTAGCTTCACATAATAGACTGTCTCCTAATGTATATGCAAACAACGACATCGGCATCAAATCATCAATATTCCTTGAACCAACAACAGAAAACGAAATCACCAACATAATAAACAAACTACCTAAAAAAGCAAGTAGTGGATGGGATGATATTAGTCCAGTTATTTTAAAACAATGTAAAACAGCTATTTTAAAAACCTTTAACACGCCTGATTAACTACTCCATTGAAGTCGGTCAATTTCCTGAAATTTTGAAACTAGGGTTAGTCAAACCAATATTTAAAAAAGGGTATGAACAGGATGTCAGTAACTACAGGCCGATCACCTTAACATCAGAAATAGCTAAGCTTTTTTGAAAGAATTTTATTAGAAAGATTAATTAAGTATTTAAATAAACATAATGTACTACAAGATTTTCAACATGGGTTTAGAAAAGGTTGTTCCACAGTCTCTGCAGTCATACAGTATCTACATGAAATAACAAGTAAGTTAGAATCTAATGATAAGGTAAGCTCAATATTTTTCGACCTGACTAAAGCATTTGACTGTGTTGACCATAGCATCTTATTACACAAACTAAGAAATTATGGGATAAGGGGAATACCTCTAGAATTGTTTTCCAGTTACCTAACTGGCCGGAAGCAATATACAGAAGTAAATCATAAAACGGGAAAAATTGTAAACAAAATTCAATCAAAAATAGAAACAGTAGAATATGGAATACCTCAGGGATCAGTACTAGGGCCTCTGATTTTCATTATATATGTTAATGATATTATTTGTCCACAAAATACAGCTATAATAACTTACGCAGATGACACAACTGCCATATGCTTGAACAAGACATTGGAAGCTCTAAACAAAAATTTAAATCACACTGCTAATACCTTAATCAAATACTTTGAATCCATAAATTTAAAATGTAACATGCTAAAAACTAAAGTAATGTGGCCCAATACATCAAGAAAAACTACCTCCAGTACAGAATTGCAAATAAACACCACCACCATTTAAGAAGTAAAATCATATAGGTTTCTTGGAATAATTGTCAATAAACAGTTAACATGGGCTAAACATATAGATTATATATGTAATACATAAGTAAATCTATATACTTGCTTAGGTATTTTCAAAGCTACAAAGACACTAGGCTTCTGCAGATGATTTATTTTGGATGTATATATCCTTACTTTAACTACGGGATCGAAATATGGGGTACAGCTGCAAAATGTCACATGGACATGTTACTAATTCTACAGAAGAAATGTATTAGATTGATTTATAGCCTAAAAGGAAGGGAATCATGCAGAGAAACATTTAAAACTGAAAATATGTTCACAGTCTATTCTCTGTATGTATACAGAACTATATTATTCATAACCGATAGACTTGCATTAGTACGAAACAGCCAAATTCACCACTATAGTACAAGAAATGGTGATAACTATCACATGTATAATATTAACAGGTGTGTGACTGAAAAGGACATTAATATCAGAGGGATCAAACTGTATAATAAACTACCTAGTGAGATAAAAATTTTGACGAATAGCTCATAACCAAAATTTAAAAGTAAATTAAAACAATATTTGTTAAATAAATGTATATACAGCCTAGATGAATTGTAAATTATATATGTAAAAATTTGGTACTAGCATACAAATGTCATATTGTTAAATAATTTGTATAGAAATGACATGTCCAAAATCAATGTACATCTGGTAAACTGGATCAATAAACTATAAATATCAATCAATGTAAATTTAATTTATGAACATGTCTGTACAAAAATTCTTTCTCTAGAAGAGTTAGAACACAAGCTTTATAGAAGTATTTTTAGAGGTGGTGTGTGACTTTGCTTGGATGTGCATGAGTGACGTCATGGGAATCAATGTTAGGGGTAAGATCTTTGCTTTCACCAGCAGACTGCTGATAAAGCTAGTGGGTTGTACATTGTTTTATTTCAAATGGTTATCATTCAATATTCATTCAACAAAGATAAGCAAGCTTTGTGAATATAAACATAGAGTATACTATGCAAATACAAACCATACATTTTAAAAAGGAATGAGTTAATGTTCAGTTTGTTTTCAGAGTAATGGTGTGTTATTTTCTTATTTTTTTTCATAAAGGGAAAGTGGATTATACAGGCCAGTCTCATTGGCAACTATAGGACTCGTCCACTAAAATCCCTCCAGCATTTTGTTGCAGCTCTGTGGAACCACCCCTCAGCAATACTTCAAAGGCTGCAACCACTTATTTGTCTTATCTTTTTTCATCTTTTTCCTTTGATTTTTTTACTATCTAAGTTGTATTTCATACTTGAGCTGAAATATTATTAATATCTAATTAAACTGGAACAAAAAGCTTTTTTCTATTAACAAATGCCTTTTCATAAGGCTGCGAAAACATATTTGATGTACACAATGTTTAAACAAAGAACTTGTAATCCAAAATATAGAGCAAGTGTAGATTGTTTTAAAAACTCAGGGATTAACTGTGAAAGTTTGAAGTGTAGGAAACACGTAATGCAACTTCATCTGGACATAAAGATGTACTTGTATTTAAATCCACAAGGTTGGAAAACGAGTTACTGGGTTTGGTGAATTTGAGAAAGACATTTCCTGGTTAATAACATGTGTATAAGAATTTAATGTTTTAAGAATATTTATTGTGATGTTTAAGTACAGAAACAGTAGATGGTGCTGTGGCAGACGTGTAAAACATGCTATGATGTACAGAGTTACCAATAGTACACGCTGACTACGTTCAGCAAGAGTGCCCTGCACAAACGTTTGCCTGCATTCATATGCCAGTAATTTTGCACTTTAAATTCTTTTTTATATTGCTAAGTTGAAGAGTTTATTCCACACTGTTATATTTCCAGGGCAAACATCTTGAGATCTGCCATCCATTCCAAAGTACGTTAAATTGCTACTGCAGAATAATGATGTTTGAATGTGCTGCTGAATACTTGAACTCGTTCCTGATAGGACATGAGTACCCAACTCCAGTTATCATCCTACACTTGCTACACTTCATATTGGTAAGCAAATGTATTAAACGTTCTTTTTGTTATATGAACACCATTGCACCATGGTTAATTTGCTGTTTGAGATTTATGGTTATATCTAGTCATTAAAATGTATAATAATCCATTGAGAGGGCATTCTCAAATGGTATCTGCACAGCAATAATATCTTCTTTAGAACATGTCCTGTAAGAAATTCAGAGGTACACACAAGAGCTGACAGAACCTGCCGAAGTGGCATGCGCCGACATCAATAGCAGACAACTTTCAACACTGCCAACATTGATCCAACAACTACACTATTTTTGGTTGCAATGCTGGGACTTCTCTTATCTACATTTAAAAAAGAATCGTCCGATATGACTTAATGTTAGAGGGCGTAAATCACAAAAAGTAAAAAAATAAATCTGTAGTCAATGAACATTTAAGCAATGCTGGGCATTTTTTATTGATATAGGATGGCATCGCACTCCGGCACAACATTCTCATTCTTAACAAACTTTCGTCATACAGAAACTGCTTACACTTTTCCTCATCTTCGCATAAAGGCGCAAGATTATAAAATGAGCCATTGGTTTCAGATAAACTTCCACCTAATAACTTCATTCACTGAATGCCAGGGTCCCTGTGGAATATTCATTTTTAGATTTTACAGCTAAGCTGCTACCTTCCTAACAATAGCTAACAGTGGCACTTGGACTGTGCACCTGTGAAGTTTCGAACATCTGCAAAACAGATGCTTGGGTGTTGGTCTAAAGATTGGCAAGAGAAACTTACGCCAATAACCGTGTCAGAATCACTATAACTGCGAGGTTACTTTAGCAGGTTCCGTCAGTCCTTGTGTGTGCCTCCAATGTTCAACTTAGACAACATTTCTTACAGGACATGTTCTAAAGAATATCCCAACTTATTTCATAGCTAGTGGCTGTCTTTTGAGGGCGTGCCTCTTCCACCCTTTCAGCCAATAGACAACATAGCATGAGCGATTGACTCTCCCACAACAGATGGCAACTGACAGTACATGATATCACAGTATCCCCATGGAATTGTGTGTGTTTTCAGCACACCTGTTTAAAAGAAAAGGAAAAAAATTAAGCTATTAACAGTGAAACAAATATAATTCAAAAAACTATAATTGCTAGCATTTAAACTACACTTATCTTTGATGTTTTATGAAATAATAGACTAGTTTCACAAATATATCATTTGCATCAGTGATTTGGAATGTGATAACATGTGTTTAGTGAGGTGTGAACATTGTTCTGTGCCACTTTGCTTTAAGCACTACATCAAAATCCTACATCTGCTCTTGGAAGTATAAGCACTACCGGATGTTCTATTATAAGTACTTTGAGCAGAGAACTTTGACAGTGCTGATTAAAAATTTAATGAGACTGAATTACATATACTTTCCCGCTTATTTTATTATCTTGTTACCTTGTTTCTCTCTATTAAAACATTATTTAAGGTAGAATGCAATGTTTTGCATGGAAATGACACGGACTACTGCTTTGTTTATGATAGATTGTTATTTTAAGCAATTTTGATGCGATTGTGAGTATTCAAGGTCAAAGGTGGCCTTGTCAGCTACTTCTGCTTTGTGTTCCTGGTTTTGCTTTATGATCTTGTTTTTAAGTTTTTCTGATGTAGACTTTTGTAGTCATTGAACCTAATCTAGTGTATTCCTGTGGGATATTATCTTTTAATTTAGAATTTGATATGTTTTTGATGGAATAACTGTTTTTGGGGCCAAAATAATGTTACATATAAGTTGTAGAATGCTGTTGGGATGTTCATTAGGGATGAGTGTGCTCTTGGCTTTTATGTAGAGTTACCATTTTCTGTAGCTATGTTTATGTACAGTCATATTCCTAAAATAAGACCTAAAGCTTTGCTGGTGACAAATATATTCAACATCTTATCGGGAAACAAGCCAGGTGAAAAGACAATTAGAAATAGACATTCCGGAGTGTACATCTCTCCCATCAGAATATTTATTAGAAATGTTATAAACATTATATAGATATAACACAAAAATCAACAAAGACAAAACACTAGCTATACTTGCGTCACTGAACAAAAGACTGTTTGCAATAAATTAAATGCCAGGTCAGGAGATGACGCAAATATAGAAAACTAATTAGGTCAAAGAAACGTAACTGCTTAATTTGATGATCAAGCTGTATAGATGTGTGCCTCTTAATCCAGCTGATTTCCATCAATCAAAATTTTGTTTGTTTGTAATTTACGTCCTCCAACGTTAAGTCATATTGGAGGATGAATGAAATGGCTGAAATGATCTCAAATGGGTCTGGGATCCATGGAGCTTAGAGTTATCTGACATTCATGTATTAGGATAAGGGAAAACCCCAGAAAAACCTTATCCAGGTAAAGACATGCTACCATCTACACTGCTGAGGCAGGCCCAATCAAATTAAGTAGTTATGTTTGTTTGACCTAATTAGTTTTCTATACTCACACCATCTGACCTGGCATTTGATTTACTGAAAACAGTCTTTTGTTCAGTGATGCAAGTATTGGTAGTGTTTTGTCTCTGCTAATTTTTGTGTTATATCTATTTAGTGTTTATAACATATCTTATAAATATCCTGATGATGGGAGAGATGTACACTCCCGAAATGTCAATTTGCAGTCATCTTTTCACCTGGCTTGTTTTCCAAAAATATCTTGAAAAAATATCTTTGTTCATTAGGTTGTTACCTAATCTGTATGTAAGCGTGTTGTTGTTTTGCTTTATATAGCTATCTGCGTGTGTTTTCTGTATGCCAAATGTTAGGTTTTCATTCTTGATTGTGTTAAAGGACGAAGAAAGGCACTTTTCATGATACTCTGTTTCCATTGTGAAACTTAGAGTTTTCATGAAGGTTTTATACTATTAACCATTTTCAACTGTTTTTCTGGGACTAATACAAACATGTCAACAACAAAGCAATACCAAAGTTTGAAATACTTTACTTGATTCTTTGTTTCTAAAGTGCTTATAAAAAGTTCTGTCATAGCTAAACCGGAACACTTTTCACTGAAATCACTATTGGCGTAGTTGACTCATTGAATCAATAATCACTAATCTCACTGTGATTAAATCCAAGAATCAAGATATGGCTGATTGTTGTTTCAGAATGGTGTTGAAGTTGCAGCTGTAGTGAAGACTGTACATGTACTAACACATTTTATCACTACACATCCACCTTATGAACATGAACTGCAGGAATATTATATTGATCTGTTAACAACAGACTGTGGTCATGTAAGTTTTTATTTTGTTTTACTTAAGTATTAATATTAGAGGTACTATTACAGTGAACTACTTATTTATTGGAGTATTTTTTTGTTATAAGTAGTCACACTTACACTCACCATCACTTTTTAAATGTTGAGAACACAAGTGAAGCTTTTTGAGGGCATTTGTCCTCATTATCCAATAGTTAAGAATGGGGATGACTATCTCTGAAAACATGTCCTTCGTGTTCTCAATTCTCC
Organism: Mantis religiosa; assembly: GCA_030765055.1. NCBI lineage: Eukaryota > Metazoa > Arthropoda > Insecta > Mantodea > Mantidae > Mantis > Mantis religiosa. Next base: position 146,740,373 of record CM060958.1, on the reverse strand, counting down.
TTCCCCCCAAATAAAGCACCTTGTGTTTGTGCATGTGTGCATGTATAATTGTGTTTAGTGTCATATGGATTATTTTCTTCTGTGTTTTAAAGATAGTTTACCAGCCCATGGCATTTTCCTGAAGTATAATGTCATATGTCTTTATGGAATGAAAGTAACTGAAGTACACAATTTGTTCTTGTTTCTAAGTCAGTTATTTTTGCTATGCTTATATTGAAACATGCATTACTTTATTTTTGAGATGTGTATTGGATGTGTTCTTATTTTAATTGCTTAGTTAAATAGATGCCTAACATTCTTTAAGTATGTGCTTTTTATTTGGTTGCTGTGTTGACGACTACATTACTACATGCTTCATGGGTAGCTACATAGTATAGTGATAGTAAACCTGCAAAGGCAGCAGCGGCGGCCACACCTTCTTAGAACTGAATGAAATTGATATTTTTCCTTGACCACACAAACATCAGTATCAATTTACTTTTAATACATAGTTTTATGTATAAAGAGAAGTTTTCTTTTGCTTTACATTACAACACATGCAATTTAATTTTTTATTTTTCTCTTACAAAGGCATTAGTAATAAGAATGGAAGGGAATATTTAATAAGTAAAACAACAATATTATATGTAAGATTTTTTATTTTATAACGTACATTATGAAATAGAAAGCAAAGATTTACAACGTTTGAATCATTTTGTTTACAAAAGTCAATTTACATAGCAAAAATTACATATTCTTTTAACTTACTACATATTGTTAAAGGTAAACGAGTTTGTTATGACCATGTCAAGTTTAAGATTTAGACATTAATAAGAACAAATAATGGTTTAAAACATACACAAAACCTATTGTCTTTTGAGTACATTTTGTCAGTAAATGAATCTTCAGTTTTAAGACCTTTCTGTGTTTGAAAGTTCTATACCTAGTCTTGCTATAAACACTGTTACTAATTTTTGACACATATTGTACATCTGGTTTGGTGCGTAAACAATTGCGTGTGTGCACACCTTAACCCTGAACCATTGTTAGCTTGTCTTTGAAAGAGGAAGTATTTAGCTGCAGGTTTCACCATGGAAAGGGGTGATTATGAAAATTGTGTAGCCGTCATTGCATTGGAAAATCTGCAAGTGACATTTTCAAGATGCTACAAAAGCTGAAAATCAGTCGTATGTTTGTGTACCTCAACATTGAGTGATTCTCTGCAACTAGGACTGTGAAGGATCGGCCAAGAGAGGGTCAACCTCGTAGTGTCAGAACTCCAGCAGCAGAAAAAGTAGTGACAGCTTGTGTTTGGAGAAATCATGTGTGCAAGCAGGCTATCTTGTCCCATAAAATGAACATTTCAAAAAGGACAATGTCCAGGCTTCTGTCAGAGGACCTTGGACTAAGGGCTTATCGCCAACGTAAAGGACATTATTATGACACATGGCTAAAGAAGCTGAGAGTGCTTAAATGTCAATGTCTCCTACAGCATTATGCTTAGAATTGTCATTGGAATATCCTCTTCACTGATGAAAAAGTTTTCATTATTGAGGAGTCTTTTAATGTGCAAAACGACAGGGTATATGCATCATCATCTTGGGAAGCTGCTAATAAGGTTCCTAAAGTTCAGAGGGCCCATCATCCCGTCTCAGTGATGATGTGGTGGGGGGTGAGTTATTCTGGTACCACCGAGTTACATTTTTGCGAAAAGGGAGTTAAAACCAGTGCCAGAGTGTATGAAAGCACTGTTTTGGAGCCTATTGTCAAGAACTTGAGTGGCACATTGTTTCAAAAGCAACCTGGACTTTCCACCACAAGGTCAACACAAGCATGACTTCAGCATCATGTCCCTGACTTCATTTCATCTGAAGATTGGCCCGGTAGCAGTCCGGACCTGAATTCATTGGACTACCGACCTTGGTCACTGCTTAAGGGCATCGTCTGCAAGAGGAGACACCCCACCATTGGAAGTTTAAAGCACTCCTTGTTGTCAGCGGTGGCAGATTTCCCCCTGGATGTCATCTGTTCCACCACAAAGACTCAGAGCCTGTATCCCTACAAACGGTGGCCATTTCAAAAAGTGACTGGTGCTGTGTGTAATGAATGTTTGTAGGTACAACATACTAAAACTAATTAAAATATTTTGCATGGTATTTTCAAGTTGTAACAGTATTTATGGCTAGACTAGGTAGTCTTCTTTTTAACACAAAAGATGACATCATTTATTACTTTCAGTAGGATAGTAATATGCTCTTAAGTTCTGTAGGAAAATCGGTAGGAATTATTTGTTCAGTTGAAAGATTGAACTCATGTGCATTGAACATCATATACATATAATTATCATGTGTATCTGCATGAAGAAAAATTAATTTTGCATTTTCAAATAGATTGTTAGATGCTAAACCTTTTAATGAAGGGATATTTTTAATTGAGATTTTGCAATTGCAAGCTTATGTCTAGTTTTTAACCCCAACCAATTAACTTTGATTTAAAATCACACAGGTATTGGAAAACAAATTGTTTTTAAATGTTCTAAATACTGCATATTTTTTAAAATCAACCTAAAACTTCTAAAGAGAAAATATATGAAATCAATCTAATTGTTTTCCAAGATTACAGGATTCGGATATTCTTTAGAATATGTCCCTCAAAAAATTCCGTGTAAGTCCAACATCGGGAGGCATGTGCGAGAGCCTGCTGAAGAGCCATGCAATTGCAGTGCTGCTCACATGGTTATGGCGTGTGCATCTGTTGCTAACCTCTGCACCAAAATCCTAAGCATCTGCTTTGCACAGCACATGTGGCATTGTTTGCAAGAAAGCAGCCTAACTGTACATACTTGTAAGTAAGACGTTAGATTACTGGCTTTATTTTTCTTTTTTAAATGTAGATAAGGGAACACCTGGCATAGTGTAAATGTTCAGTAACTACTGTGCATAGCTTTTAGAGTGTTGGCAACAAAAATTAGTGTGTTTGTTGGATCTATGTTGGCAGCAGTGAAAGTTGTTTGCTATTGATGTCAGCACATGAGCATTAAGTACTTTTGCAATATAAGAAAACTTTATTTGTGAGGATAATGAATATTTATGCAGATGAATAAATGTAGTAACACACTTATAGTTATTAGTAACATAACTGTCATACTTTTCACATTGTATAGCGGGTAAAATAACCATCTGGCTAAAAAAAACTGACTACAAATAGTTTTTCAGAGAAACTTCCTTTGGGCGATGCGAGAATATTTTCTAAGTCCAAAGGGGTGTATACGCATACACAAGCAGAGAAGTTGCAGGTCCCTGCATTGCAGCCAACACTTGTAGCCAACCTCTGCAAAACCGCCCTAGACATCTGTCCTACACTGGTGCAAAAAGACATGTAGATGCAATTAGCGCAGATCAGTTTTGGAAAATACTGACCATGTTTCCTCTCAGCTTTTATTGCTTTACGTAAGTAGGCTTGCTGTCTAGCACAAGTACCTATTGTACTGCTAGAAGTGAAGGCTGTTTGTTCTGTCCGTTCTTCAAATATTTAAGATTCATTCAGTATGATGTTGAAAATCAGAAAATGGCTCGACAAATCAATAAAATATATGAGCTTGCACACTGTATCAAACTGGTTCGGCTACTGCCACAAAGTGTGCATGATGTCAAATGACACTAATATACTGCAAAGAGGAAAATTGGTGGTCCTGGTCTTGTCGTTCAAATCGGCGAGTGCAAAATAGGACAACGCAAGTTTCATCGTAGGCGCATCATAGAGAGCAGCTGGGTCCTGGGAATGATCAACGTGGAAACGAAAGAGGTGCAGATAACAATATGCCCCAACAATAGAAGGGATGCAAATATGCCCTACAGTCTAAGAGTTCATCAGCACCATTCACACCGATGCCTGGTCGGGGTACCATGTGTTAATGCACAGGGTTGTCCTAGGGTTTGCTGCACACCTCGCAGTAAATCACTCAGTACACCTTGTCAACCCAGTGACAAATGTTCACACAAATAACATAAGAGTCATGCTGACGAGGAATCGGCATCATCTAACAAGGGGCGGCATTCGTAAGGACAGTGTGGATGCTGATATTTCTGAGTATTTGTGGCACAATAACTGCAAAAACTGGTCAGCAGACCCATTTCAAGAATTAATTGAAGACATTAGGCAGGTCTATCCTGTAGTGTAATGATTGCACTTAGTGTTTAGGCTAGGGATAGTTATGTTTAGTGTAACTAGTTAGCTAGTTGGTGAAAATTAGGTACTACTGTGTGTGTTAAATACAATTAGTTAGCTAGGGGGTGCAATTTAGGTACTACTTTGTGTCAGTTTGCTAGATAGTGTAATTTAGGGACAAGTAAGACTGTTGGCAGCATTGCGTTCAGTGGAGAAACAAGGATAGTTTGTTTGCACTGAATTCTTCAATATGGCTACATTACGCAGTAAGTAAATAAACAAACAATATCATTCAAGAATGTCCTCCAAAACGAAATTGCACTAAAAAGTAAAGAAATTATATTAAAATCATGGTTGTATATAAAAACATCAAAAAGTGTGAAGGACTTAGAAAATATCACCGCATTGCATGTTAGAAAGAACAGTCTTTTTTTTTTTTTTCAGTTATACTATAAGTTGACTGGAGACACTTTGTACTTCATATACCACAAATTTTCTTTCAATACGTTTCACCTCCACTTGAAGTGTTTGAATTCATAGGGTGTTACCATCAGAGTCATCTCTAATAGAGATGCTCCCATTGTGGTCACACAAACAGCATTCATTTAAACATCATTAAAAAGGTAAAATAGAAATAATTTTTAATGCTGAAATCTTCTTTCCCACCAGAATATGTTATGGTTTAGGGGATGTGGACGCATAAAAAATTCTCTGCCTAACCTTGATGCCTACAGAATTGTTGGCTCTTCTTTCCAATATGCGACACAACGATTTTGTTCTAATTCCTTCACACTTTTTGATGTTTTTACATACAACCATGATTTTTAATATAATTTCTTTACTTTTTAGTGCTATTTCGTGCTGGAGGGCATTCTTTTTTAATGCTATTAACTGTTTGTTTATTTACTTATTGCGTAATGTAGCCATATTGAATTAAGTGCAGCCAAACTATCCTTGTTTCTCCACTGAATGCAATGGTGCCAACAGTCTTACTTGTCCCAAAATTACACTATCTAGCAAACTAACACAAAATAGTACCTAAGTTGCACTACATAGCTAACTAAACACTAACATGGTTTGAGCAGGCTAAGTTATCGCCCAGTCAAATTTTGTTACTCATGGGTGCTGCTATTAGACTGTAGAGTGTATTTGCATCCCTTCTGTTGTTGGGGCATATCGTCATCTGCACCTCATTCATTTCCACATTGATCATTCCCAGGATCCAGTTGCCCTCTACGATGCGCCCATGATGAAACTTGTGTCATCCTATTTTGCATTTGTTGATTTGAACAATGTGGTCGGGACTGCCAATTTTCCCCCTTGAAGTATACCTGGTGTCATTTGACATGCACACTTTGTGGCAGTAGCCGTACCAGTCCGATACAATCCATGAGCTCATACATGTACTTCCTATGGAGCACTCCATTATTGTCATGTCGTAGGATTGTTTATGAGTAACAAAATTTGACCGGGCGATAACTTAGCCTGCTCAAACCATGTTCCTTTGCACACGGACTGCGTCACCTATGTCTGAGACATTTTTGCAAAGGTTGGCTACAAGTTTTACATATCATTCTCATGTTGGCTGCAATGCGACAACCGGCTGGTCGTCTGCTTGTGCATGCATATATGTGCACCTTTGGACTTAGAAAATATTCTCGTGTCGCATAAAAGAAAGTTTCTTCAAATTATTAATCAAAATATACTTACAGAAATATCTAATGATATGAAAACTCTCTTCCTTAGGAAAAGCTCTTTTCAGTTTATTTCTAGAACCAAACCCATTTTTGTTTACTACAATCTCATCGAACCTCAGCTACTCTGTAACTCATTAGAACAGGTAATTGAGTTTCCCTCGTACATCAGTCACCATAAGTTTGAAAACATACTTTATGTTCCTGTAGAACTTAATCATTTTAAAACTGTAGCAATTGAATTAGTCAATAAGTTTGGTGATTTGGCTCACCTTAGCAGTAGCATTACACCTACCATTGCCGTGTTGCACTTTAAGAAAGTACTGTAATTTTTGTTTTGTTTCAGATGGCCACCATTGTCGAATTTTGCCCCGCTTTTCAAGGATTTTATAATACTAAAGGAGAGCTAATAGTTAAAGTACAGGATACCAATGTGTGGTTAATGAATAATTTCCATAGCATTCCATGGTGTTCAGGTCACATGGTCACGTGGTCCACATACTATTGGAGTCAAATATGGAAATGTTGGATAGACAACATTTAGGATGCTAAACAAAAATTAAATTTCTGGTCACCACCCATTCTTGCCGATGGCATCTTTATGATACTATCAGAGGCTCTAGAAATAACAAGATGGGTTAGTGAAAATTGTTGGGAATTTGATGTATAATTCCTTAAAAAGATTTCCACCGGGTCTAATTTAAATTCCTAGATTAAAAACCTATGCATTCAGTAATGGACTCACAGCTTACTATGTAAACCAGAGTGGAGGGTTCCTATTTACTAGTGCTTCATGATTTAAAGGCAGACACTGCCACTTTAGAAGGTCATGTTTGTCTATTATATAATAGAAATATAAGAATAGAACAGAGATTTAAAACAAAGTTAACACAAGCCATCACTTGCATCATGTACAGCAAGTACAAAAATTCTGTTGAGATAGAAAGTTCTGAGGGTGGACAAGATTACTGAATATGAACACCTTACAGAGAGAACAAACTTTGTGAGAGATTCCAAATTTTGCAGGCATTTTTGTATCAGATATGTTGTAATATACCAATGCATCTGTATTCATAATATAAACCCTCATTACCTACCTGGTTCACATTGGATAGCTGTAACTCAAAATTCTATTTCTTTTACATGGTATTTCAATTTGCATGGCCTCCTTCCTTTTATAAAATCCCTGAACGACTTTATGCCATTTCATTTCAGCGTTAATAACTAACAACTTCAAAGCCTCTACTCCGACATCTGTGACCAGTACGTGTGGCTCTGTACTCTCTACGTCTGCACCAGAGGATACACTATGAATGAGTCCTTAGCATCATTCAAATCTACCGATTGAGATTGCCAGACCAGAGAGATGTTTCATAGCGAGTTTTCAGTCTGGTGGTGCAATAAGGGATAGTGATGTCTACAGGGTATAAAAGTAAGTACCTCAATTATTTTCTGCTTAGTCTCTGTACAAGATTGAAGGAGTACCTGTTGTGGATTATACAACACTAGGGGAAATTACAAAAGAATTAATCACAAAGGAATTAGGCATTTTTGGAAAAGGAATTGTTCAAATCTTTCATTTTGCAAGCCCATATCATTGAACTAAGATGGTAATCGCAAAACTAAGGTCTCCAAAGCACTGGGGTCGCAGGGAAACTGTTTGCGTTGATGCTCATACTGCTTCTTTCCTTCCCCCACTCTCTACAGACACCACTACATATCTGCTGGGCCTCACAATCTTGGCATGGCAGCCAGTTGTAGTGGAGCTCCCATTAGTGACTACTGCCAGGTGCAAAGTTTGCACAGTTATTCGGTTAAACCAATTGAAATTCGACAGTTAGTGGAAGTGTATGGAGAGTCTTGTATGGATGTCAAAAATGTCTGCAAGTGGTGCAGAGAGTTTGTAGATGGTTGCACAGAAATTCACGACGAGGAAAGAAGCGGGAGACGGTCAATTCCCGACGAAACAATAATGAAGGTTGAACAAATCGTGCTTCAGGATCAGCACATTACTCTCGATGAGCTGTGCATTGTTGTTCCTGAGATTTCTTGAAGCGCCATTCACAGGACTTTGAGGAGTTGAAATTTCGGAAGGTGTGTGCAAGATGTGTCCCAAGAATGCTGACAGAACTTCACAAAAGGCAATGTGCTGAAGGTTCCCGCCAATTTCTTCAATGATATGCTGACAAAAAGGACAACCTTTTGGATTCAGTAGTCACAGGTGATGAAACTTGGGCTATCCACTTCACACCTGAGACAAAATAACAATATCGTGAGTGGCGGCATTCCAGTTCACCTTGTGAAAGGTGAGATTCAGCGCTTCTTCAAGAGCTTGGCGGTAGAATGGTATAACATGGGCACACAAAAACTGCTACAGTGTTTACAAAAATGCATTGATTGAAATGGCGCTTATGTGGAAAAATAGAAAAATGTTAAAGCTTAAATTGTATGTACCATTTTTTTAAAGTAAATGTTTATTTAAATTTTAAAAAATTGGAGACCTTAGTTATGGGATCACCCTCGTAGGAAACTAGATGCATTCAACAGAGAAAGCAAAAACAGAATTCATTTTAATGATGATTAAATTTCTTACAGCATATCGAGATTCAACTGTATTGGAACACCACAGTGAAGCGAAAAATTATTAAATTTTAGATGAGTCGCAGATCACAGCTCTCACACCAATAAAACAAGAAACTAGATTTGCTAAATTTACTTACCACCCCTGGGCCACAAAAAAGTTCCAAAAAATATTCAAGAAATACAATATAACATTGGCACCAAAAAACAATTACAACATTAAAAACCTACTTCACAGTAATAATACTGATAAGATAAAACCAGAGGAAAAGTCAGGCATTTACAAAATTAAGTGTAAAGACTGTGAAAAAATTTACATAGGAAGGACAAAAAGGAACATAGGCACTAGAAAGAAAGAACACTTCAGGCACTTAGGATATAAAAATATTGATAAGTCCGCAATAGCAGCTCATTTCTGGTCTGAAAATCATGAAATTGAAGATAGCACAGAATTACTAAAATACGTACAAAAACATAGTGAACTCGTCATATGGGAGAGGATATACATAGAAAAACATAAAAACCAACTAATGAACTTTGAAATCCCGCTAGAAGAGAATCCCACATTTCAGTTCATCACTAAATCAACAGATGGCAGCAACAACCCCAGAATTACCCACACCGCTGGATCTAGCGTCAGTCGCACAAGAGCCGTAGATGCAAACGAAGATTTGCGAAACATGTCCTCAAAATAGGTACGAAAGTGAAGCAGATGTGTAAAAAATGCGACTCATCTAAAATTTAATAATTCTTACAGCATGTTAAAAACTATACTAGAAGAGGTAGTGGCAGGGCACATCTCTCTCTTTGCTTATGATGTGGACAAATGTGAAGTTCTTTCCGCACTTGTGTTTGAACATTTACCAATTTAAAAAAAAATTATTTGGTTGCCCCAGATCAGAAAATATTATCAGTTGCACTGTGGATTTCCTTATTACAAGTTCTCTAGCACTCACTGTGCCTCCAAACACTCACACCATGTTCAACTGGTTAAAACATCATAATCTTAAACAAATGAACACCAGATATCTCAAATAGACATGATGCTTCTTTTGTTTCAGTGGTGTAACAGTTGATGAGATGAGCCCCAGAGGTAAACAAGATCAGAGTGATGCACAGCCAACCTGGGGCGACTCCTTCAGAACCTGTGCTGCATTGCCAGAACTACATTCTCAACAAACATCACTCCAGATACATCAGCCTTGGTTTCTACAAGAAAATAAATTAAGAGGAATGAAATTGGAGTAAGACAAGGAAGAGTCGTCCTTTCATCCTACTCCTTCACAACTGTGTTGAATATCGCTGCAAAGTACAATCTAACACAGTAACAGTGCTTCAGGTAGTATTGCTTTTGTACTTACAAAAGAAAACTTTACGATGGAAATATATTACAAAATAAACTCTTATAGGTAATAATAAAAAAAAGTGAACTTACATGTACATTTTTTTATATATTACCTCCTTTGACCTTTTAATGTAGGGTAAATCACTCCCATCCTGCATTACATCAATAAAAACTAATAGTTTAAGAATAGTTAAGATAAAGACACGTTTTAAAAAAATAAGTTGATACTGTTTGTGTGGTCACGGATAAATATCAGTTTTATTTACATAAGATGTAGCCATGGTGGCAGACCTTGCCATGCTGCCTTTGCAGTTTTACTATCACTTTACTATCTAGCTACCCAAGGAGCACATAGTAATATTGACGTCACCACAGCAACCACAGCTTGTGGTTATGTCATCAAATGGACTCAAGTGCAAGTATTACTACTTATAAACAACTTTCTGAAACCGCAAAGATCTTGTATTACATTTCCACAAGCTTCTCTGATCACTATTGCTTAGTTTTATATCTTCTCTACAAATTACTATATAAGATAATGAATACTTAAAATGTATTTAAATTCAAGATGAGTCGTATTTTAACCTTAAAATGTACTTTTAAAAACTGTAGTTGCTTAATATTTAGACTCATTTTCACAAAGGATAGCATTCTGTTGAGAGATGGAGTGCATACACATTACTGCTGAGCCCAAGGTAATGGATAAATCAGAACTGAGCTTCAAATTGAATAAAGTTTAGTGATTTGTTAAAACTTACTTCAGTTGTCCTTTAGATGTTAAAATGAGGAAGACATTTTTTCGGATACAATTGCATCCATCCTCAGCTGTTTGGTGACTGCCAACAGTCTTTCTGCTGTACATTATTTTCAACTAATTTTGGTTGTCCTCGGGTGTTAGGTTTGCAAAGTTGCTGACTTGGAGGCGGCAGTTCAATAAACTCCTGGTATTTTTGTAGATAAAAATCTTCTCCCAAGTGTCAATATGCAATTTTAAATTAACTGGTTTTAATAATTTGATGTTTTTTCCTATTTTATGGTTTTCTTTGCAGAAATGGTTTTTCTGTGTATTTATATTTGATGCTTCTCTGGTGTTACTTCAGTTTTTAGATTTCTAATGGTTTTCCCTATGCAAAAATTTATCATAGTTTTCACAATTTATTTGATATACTCCAGACTTCAAATTTAAGGGTATGATCTTTTTTTGTGATTTGTTTAGTAAGTTTTTCAAATTGTATGTGGTTTTTTGAAGCAAGTTTTGTATTGTATTAAAGATCTCAAATTTTTTAAAAATGCTACGGTGGTAGGTAAATTTTTTGTATTCCAATTTTTCTCCTGTGTTCTTTTTAATTTAGTCATGTTTTTTCAACATTTTATTTTTTGGGTCATTTTATATCAGTTCCTTTTTAATACAGTCACGTCAGCTCAATGGGTAAGAGCGACTGGATGGAAACCAGGAGATCCGTGTTTCAAATCCCAGCCATGGCATTGAATTTTTCATCTTGACTTTATCCATCAAAAACCTTAGCCTATACACGGCTAGTGTGAAGGAACAATTAATTTCCATCAATTAACTAAAATAATAAGAGTTAAATGATGAAGACTGGGATCCAAGTACTTACGATAGTAAGTCGCCACAAACGATGTATCTCGAATATGAGAGCCCCTAGTGGTCTACTGGGAAAATATATGAGTCATTTGGAGAATTCAGTGTGCTGATGGCATGTTGGCCGTAGTAACTCAATGAGTCTGACAAGTAGTGTCTTCTAAATTTTGTGAATGGCTGATGTAAGTTTTGAAGCCATTTTGTAAAAGATGCATTTTGGAAGGAAAACCATGAAACAGGAAATAACATCAAATTATTAAAACCAGTTAATTTAAAATTTGATATTGATATATACAAATATAACAATTTGTAACTTCACTTATCTTTTAAGAAATGATGATAATTGTCCGAGATTGCGATTTCATGTAAACTTATACATATCCTCAGCCAGAAACAACAAAGCTGTCACCATCGTTACGAACGCTAGATGTTAATATTGTTGCGAGCATTGCTGGTGCCGGGCGCTTGTTTACTTCATATTTTACGTATTTGGATATTGATGTTTGGGAGAAGATTTTTATCTACAAAAATATCGGGAGTTTATTGAATTTTGAATTGCCACTTCCAAGTCTACAACTTCACAAACCTAACACCAGAAGGCAACCAAAATTAGTTGAAAATAATGTACAGCAGTCACCAAACAGCTGAGGATGGAAGCAATGGTGACCGAAATGACTAATTTTAACATTTGAAGGAGACATGAAGTAAGCTTTAACAAGCGAGTAAAATTTATGCAATTTAATATTATGCTTCACTTTTAAAAACATAGCTTCAAAAAAATTAATAATCCTTGAGCTTTGTTTATATTCAATGAAGAATGTGGTGAACCAAAGTGAGTACCTGCCAGTTAACCATGTTGAACATTGATGACCAACCTGGTAAAGTGTTTACCGTGGTAAGCTGAAGGTTCATTTAAGGTTTGATTAACAGAATGTGCTCACGGCTATTGAAATGTTAACTACTTGGAAATCCTTCATTTTCATTTATAATTTTTAAGATGACAGTTTATCAGTACTTTTATTGTTAAATTCTATAAATTATTTTCTATAAATTCTATTCATTATGTCTCAACATCAGTCTTTAAACCTGGGTGTTAGGAGATGTGTGCGCATATTTCACAAGATGGGAGATCCAAATATGACAAATAATAAAGTACCATAACAATTCCACCTATCTTGAAAAATAAAGGAAATAATTGAACATTACTGAATACATTATCTGCACAGTCTGACAACAGAATAGGATCTCAGAGTTTAATATTTTCATTTTGGTTTGCTGTTACACACCTGTTCATACGTGCAACAGTTGAAAATCTAAACTAGGCCAGCACTTGAAACTGAGTTCACCAAGTGTCTGTGTGTTTGCCCACCTCGGTAGTGTGTCTGCCTCACGTTCAAGAGGTCCTGGGTTTGAAACTCGGTCAGGGTAAGTTACCTGAATAAGGTTTTTCTGGGGTTTCCCTTATCCTGAAAGACAAATGTTGCACAACTCTAAGCTGTATGGACATTAGGCTTATTTGAGCATAATTTCACCCATATTCAAGATCTCGGGAAACAAGCCTGGTCAAAAGACAATTAGAAATACAGCAATTATCAGATAGGCTTATCGCTAGCCTACATTCTTTACCGGCAATCTATCCGGCAGAATCAGCAGAAGTCTTGCCAAATACATCAGGACCATCCACAAGCTACCTCCGAAGATTAAACATCTGTTAGATCAGTGAAAGACAAACTGGACTTCCAAGTTCCGGAAGTGTACCGCATTCCCTGTGAATATGGGACACCGTATATAGGACAAATCAGAAGGACCATCACTACTAGAATAAATGAACATGAATGGAGCATTTGTTTAATGCAACCTGAGAAGTCTAGGCTGGCAGAGCATTGTTTTGATAACGACCATAGAGGCAACTTTGAGGAAACGATGCAGTAGCTACTGGGAGCAGAGTTAAGGAGGCTTTGATCATTTCCTCCAAGAGGAGCACACTTAATCATGATGCTGGATTTCAGTTCAGCTCCTCTTGGAAAACGGCCTTAAAAATGGAAATCTGTCAGCTTAAGAAGCACAAATCTATACAGCTTGATCATCAAGTTAAGTAGTTACATTTCTTTGACCTAATTAATTTTCTATACTCACACCATCTACTGACCTGGCATTTAACTTACTACAAACAGTCTTTTGTTCAGTGATGTGAGTATTGGTAGTGTTTTGTCTTTGTTGAGTTTTGTGTTATATCTAATTTGTGGTTATAACATTTCTTAAAATATCCTGATGATGGGAGAGACGTACGCTCCCAAAACGTCTATTTCTAATCGTCTTTTTACCTGGCTTGCTTCCCGAGAACATCTTGAACATATATGTCGCCGGGAAAGCTTCAGGTCTTATTTTATAATGTCACCCATTTCATTCATTGTCCAATATGATTTAAAATTGGACAACGTAAATTTAAATAATGAAATGACCTGTGTGTTTATCAGCTACTGACAGAATGTATTATTGTGTCAAGTGTTGTGGCAGGTAGTTTTACTGTTTACATTCCTGACTTTCCACTCCAACTGCACACACATGCCAATGTTGCAGGGTTGCCAAGTATAAGCCAGCAATTGTGTGTCGTTTCTTTCATATCAATTTTTGACAAACAAATAATTTTAGCAACATATGGCAAAGACACACACAGCTCATTTTTTTCTAGTTCTACCTTGTTAACCTAATTGCAAAAGTAAATTATAAACATGTGATGGCATGTTGTTCCAAAGGATGAAATAAATACAAATATTTGCAATCAAAACAACTGATTAGGTAAGCCATTCCCCTTCACCCCCATGTCAAAGTTTTGCTGTAAATGTTACTGTGTTGTCACATTGATGCACATGTCATGTAAAATGTAGATATTTCTTGTTTTGTTCTCTTCATCATGTGTAATCTAAGTATACTGTGACTTTGTGGGTTCATAGAATTAAAGGCCGAGTTGCAGAAATTAAAAATCTCCTTTATTTCCGTAGAGATACACTGTTCAATTCTCACGTAACAACATTACATCACATACACAACATAATCTACCAAGATCAGTGACAATAACAAACCGTGACAGCTGATTACATTAGCTCTCGTTACAACAACACTCTTGTTACACAACTGTCTTTTCAACACGACACTCTCAGCTGTTCTCTGCTTACTCTGTTTACAACTTGCAACTCCTCTTGTTTCACAACAACTCATCATTTCCTTAAATACCTCATTCATAATCCGAGACTGTTCTGTACAATCACTAGATATTTCTGGAATAAACAAGACATCTAATGACGTAATCCGAATATTCTATCACCTTCCAGATGTGTGAAACGCTATCGGGGTCGGCATGTCACTTATCTCAAGCGCTATGTTTATCTGCTTATGCGAGCTCGTTATCTACATGAAACCTATCCGTCTATTGTCTATTTGCGCCGAAACTTTAATGCCTGTTACCGCGACAATACCTAATTGTTTGGTTATAGTTTAACTCTTAAAAAGCTGGTTTCTTTGTTAGTTATTTAGCTATTTCAATAGCATATTAATATTTCATAGATCATCAGTGTTTTAGTGTTATTATTAGTGTAAGGACATGATGTCCCAAACTACCAGTACCAACAATTTGCTCCCTCAAGAAAAGATATTAAAAAGTAGGACAAGCAAGGGAATTGTGTGTGCTGTGCAAATATTTTGAAGTTAGTTACTGCCATATTTTTGTTATGCCAGTGTACAGCTAAACACTCTAAGCTTTTAAAATCTAATATTTCATACAGAGAAAGTAGACAGTATAAAAATTATCCTATTATTTGTATGTTCAGGAGATTTGTTCAGTAGACTATTATGTTTAGTGCCTAAAAGTATATTAGGTTTTGCTTGCTAATTCTTATTCCCAGCTTTCTAAGAAACACTCCAAGACAATGCTATGCTATGGTGCAACGTCGCATTTTTCGAGTCATGTCCTCCCCAATTGCTCTCCTCCAAACTTGTGGATCTCGTACTGTAGCTCTCCAGTTCCAGATCTTGAGAATATTTGTTGAGCCTTGTTGTACACCATCTTCCCATCTGTTGCGTGGCCTTCCCATCGACCTTCCTCCTCCAATGAACACATTCTGTGGGATTTGATGTTCTTTCATCCTAATTAAGTCTCTTAATTCGAATAGCATGCAACAGGGGTATCTCCCCGTACAGGTAATATAGTTCATTATATCTAATTCTCCATCCCCTTGTACACATATGGGTCCATAAATTCTCCTCAGGATCTTCCTTTTGAAGGAGTTGATCATCTCCATGGCTTTCTTTGTTGGGGTCCACGTTTCACTTCCATACATCACTATGCTACGAATGAGAGTTTTGTATAACTTAAGACCGGTTTATATCTCTACTTCTGAACAGAGGTAATACTGCGAAGTATGCTCTATTGGCGGCTTAGATTTAGCTTAGTTTGTTGTTTGTTAGATCCACCAGCATTCCAAGGCATATTCTGAGGCTTTGCAACAGTGCTTTTTCCAGAGCGAGGTTGTTAGCCTTACTCCAACCCCCAGCAATCCTGGAGGATCAATGATTTCTGTTAGGGTTGTCTCCCTTAGCTGATAGGTCCCCATTTAAGCATCGGGAACTCGCTTGTTCGCCCTTACATGACAGCTGTGTATTTATACCCATTGCCCAGGGGCCACGTCGTGGACGTGTATGCATCGGACTTGGTAGGAATAAATGGCATTTCCTGTGTTTTACTAGTGCACTTTCATCAGCAGAAGGTGCATCCACAGGGCCATATACTACCCCTTCAACCCCCCTCCAAAACAGAAGCATTATGAAAAACAAATTTAAACTCCATTGAACATTTTCAGCATTGCCACAGTTTCATCTGTATATTGCCTTAACAGAGTATTATTCAAAACTGTTTCCATGTGTTGAAAATATAAGTCAAGTAGATCTAGTGCTCTCTTCTGTCTAACCATTGCACTTGCCAGGGCATTCATAAGCTACAACGTCACTTTCCCCGCCAGTACTGCTTCACTGCAGCTTTCAGGATCCTAAAGTAATTTTAGTTCCCCCATAGAACCAGGGACTGCTAGTAACAACATAGCATATGTGGATACTCTTTGGAAATTACACCAGCAATTCAAAAGAAATGTCCAGGAAGGAGTGCATGTGTTGCTTGTCCCCATACAAGTTGGCACTGCTGAAATGTGGTTCCAGATGCCACCACATCCACTGTATACTCTTGACTTGGCTTGTTTGGGGCTATGGAGAAATCTCTGTATGGACACCATTTTGCAGACTTCTACAAACTGCTGTCCTTTGGTGGGTGCGACAGTCTACAGAAAAGGAGAAGTTACTACTTTGTCACCGGCAATCAATGTTCATTAAGTCATCTTTAACATTGTAGGGAAGTCATTAATCTAATCTTGAACAAATGTCCACTCAGACATTCATGTCCCGAACATTGCAACTACTTAGAATTGGAATTGTTTTAAGTCTATTTTGTAGATGCAATTAAGTTTTTCAGAGGAAGTAAGATATTTGTCAAAATTGGTTGTGAAAATGTTAATTAATCCTTTAACTAGATAGAGTCAACATGAAAAATTCAATGCCATGGCCGGGATTTGAACCACGGATCTCCTGGTTTCCGTCCAGTCGCTGTAACCCATTGAGCTACATTGGCCAACGTGCCGTCCTGACATTAAATTCTCCAATTGACTGGTATATTTCCCGGCCATGGCATTGAATTTTTCATGTTGACTCTATCTATCAAAGACCTTAGCTTATATACGGCTAGTGTGAAGAAATGATTAATTTCCATCAATTAACTAAAATCTTTTAACTGTTTAATAGGAGATATTTTGTTTCATTGTTTGAGCAGTTTTGGAATCTGTTAGAAAACTATATGATTATTTAATGTTGGAGATTTTTGATCACGTTATGAATTACATTTATTTTTTTCCATTTTAGGGAAGTCAACTTCAGTCATATCGGACAATGAAATGAGTGAAATGATGCTAAAAAAAGTTATCTATGTGACTCACCATGACTGAGAGTTGAACTCAGGATCTCTTGAATGTGAAGCACACACGCTACCATCTACGCTACCGAGGCAGGCTAGGGAAGTCCTTTGAAATGATAGCCGGAATAGCTGTTTTTTAATTTGATAACAAAACTATGTTGGAAAACTTATTTGTCCTTGCAAATAGATTTTGTAAGGAAGTATAAATTGCATCAGTTTCTCTATCAAAGTTTGTGAAATAATTTCCAACATGCTACAGGTAGCTCCTACTCCGTCTTCTTGGTTGTAAAGGTCGCCATCTGTATAGATGTGTGTCCATTATGTTTATGGTTTCAAGGGCATATGCTTTAGCTTCTATAGATGAGTTTTCTTTCTTTTTAACATCTGCAATTAGATCAAGGATGTACTCTAATTCAGTGATGTTCGGTGGGTTAAGAGGCAAGAGAAGTTCTGGATTAAGGCTTGACGGCTGATCAGCCGTGTCAAATCTAAGAAGATTGAGCTTTCAGCCATTTTACACTCTATGGCCTTCATCAGGAACTGAGTGAACTTCCTGATGAAGGCCATAGTGTAAAATGGCCGAAAGCTCGCTCTTCTTAAATTTGACGCGGCTGATCACCCGTGAAGTTTTAATCAATAATGCTCACTGCGAAAGCTTCAAGTCTTACAAGAGAGGTTCTATTTTGGATGGATAAACTAGTTTATTCCTTAGTTGTTGAACTTTCTGTATTGAGCCTAGTTGAATTTTCAAACTGAAGGTAGATGTGTGGTGTTTTAACTTTAAAGAGAGTCGATTAAAGACACTAGACAACACTTACTTTTAAATTTTTCCGGAACTAGTTTCAGAGGCTTTGCCTCTATCATCGGCCGGCTCTCGACTGATTCTTGTTGGTGTAGCTGACGATACCTTGTCACAGGTCTCCTCTGGTGGCGGCTCAAGGAACTTGCTGAACAAATCCTTCTGGGGGATGTCGAAATTGAATACTTTGTTCCTATTTTTTGAAATGAAGATTTGTTCCCATGTGGATAGTTCTTGTTTTCCTGATGTATGTTTCAGTAGTTTTGGTTCTGGATTTATGTTGTGGTTTTTTTCCCAAAAATGTGTGGCAACTGCTGATTTTTCTAATTGTTTATATTTTATGTTTCTAAAGTGTTCCTTTGCTCTTGTTTCTAAATTTCTTTTTGTTTTTCCAATATAAATTTGACTACAGTCATTGCATTCAATTTGATATATACCAGATTTTTTGTTTGATGGAATAGCATCTTTGATGTTTGAGCAAATTAGGTTTTTTAAGGAGAAATGGTTGACTGGTGCTAGTTGAATATTTTGTTTTTTGAAGACTTTTTTGAATTTATCATAGGCCCATGGATGGTAAGTGAATTTTTTGAAAATCATATTAGTTTCTGTAGATGAGAGAGTTGTGGTTTCCTTTAGTAGCTTCTTCTTTTTTGCTAAGCTCACTTTTTTGTCCACTAATGATTTGGGAAAGTTATTTTTTTGTGCTATTTCAATTATTTTGTTGTATTCTGTTTTGTATTCTTCTGCTGTGAGAGGGATGTTTTCCAGTCTGTGTGCTAAACTATTGAAGATTGCCTGTTTGTGGGATCTTGGGTTGTAGCCATTAGCTTTTATGTAGTTGTCTGTCTGTGTTGGTTTTCTGTAAATGCCAAAGTTTAGTCTGTTTTTATTCCTCATTATTTTTAGATCCAAAAATGGTAAATGCTCGTCTTTTTCTATTTCTACAGTGAATTTGATGCTTTTTTCTTGGATATTTAAAAGTTTTAGTGCATCACTGATGTGTTTTTTTGGTACTATTGCAAAGATGTCATCTACATATCGTTGCCAGAGTTTGAGCATCCAAGGGAAACCTTTGTTGATCCTTATTTCTAATGCACTCATGTACAGATCGGCCAGGAAGGGTGATAGTGGGTTGCCCATTGCTAACCCTGAAGTTTGGTGATAATATTTTGTTTGAAACTGGAAGAAATTTTGTTCTATGCATAATTTGGTTAGTTCAATGTAGTCTGAAATTTCAGATGATGCCATTCCAAGTGATTTGAGCCATTTTTCTATCAACGGTGGGAGTTAACTCTTCATTTCAAAAAATAGGAACAAAGTATTCAATTTCGACATCCCCCAGAAGGATTTGTTCAGCAAGTTCCTTGAGCCGCCACCAGAGGAGACCTGTGACAAGGTATCGTCAGCTACACCAACAAGAATCAGTCGAGAGCCGGCCGATGATAGAGGCAAAGCCTCTGAAACTAGTTCCGGAAAAATTTAAAAGTAAGTGTTGTCTAGTGTCTTTAATCGACTCTCTTTAAAGTTAATTTATCATAACAACACTGTTTTCAACACTTCCAAGAAAGTAAGTGTGGTGTTTTACCCATTTTTTATTTTGTGGAATTCTCAAGAGTTTTTATGTGTTAAAAGGGCTTGCATTTCTAATCTGTCATTATAGGTCTATTACGGGTAAATGTGCATTTTTTTTTTTATTTTTAACTTTCAACTTTATTGCTCTTTATAACAAGTACAATAGTATACACAATTGAAAACTTGTTTAAGATCATAATCCAGTTAAAAATAAATAAAGACAATCAATACAATTACAAGTAATAACAGTTAAAGTACTAAAATAATACATAAAGATGATTGTAATACAAATACATTGATAAAAAGTTACTGTAGGTCAATTATAATATTATCATTCAGAAATTCTTCCACGTCATAGTAAGCTTTGGATTTAAGAAAATTAGTTAATATATAAATATTAAAAGCAGAAGCATTATTAACAGTGAAGTATTCTTCATATTTAAGTTTGATTTATGAGTCACTATGTTTACACTCAAACTTCACTTGTATAATTGAAACGTTTTCAAGATCATTCGATCTCATCCTCACCAAACAGCTGAGGATGAGATTGAATGATCTTGAAAACGTTTCAATTGTACAACAACAAGTACCGTGATATAGTTATAAATTTTGAAATCCCGGCATTAAATGAAGTATTAAAACTTAGTGCCCCTAACACCAGATGGCAGAGTGATCGGAGCTCCGTAGTAGTGGAAGAAGAGGAAGGTTCATTTAGTCACCAAACAGCTGAGGATGAGATCGAATGATCTTGAAAACGTTTCAATTATACAACAACAAGTAAGTGAAGTTTGAGTGAAAACATAGTGACTCATAAATCAAACTTAAATATAGTTAATATATGTTTAAACTTGGGTAATGGAGTAATATTTCTAAAATTTATTGGTAATTTATTAATAATTTACTGCCAATATAATCAATCTTTCTTTCATATAATTTTAATCTATGTGATTGAGTTATCAAGTTCTGTTTTCCTCTAGTGTTGTAGTTATGAATAGCTGAATTTTGAGGCAAAGACCTATTTCGTATATACAATATGGATTTTAATATAAAGATACTGGGAAGGGTTAGTATTGAAAGAGTTTTGAATGCTTCCTTACAAGGACTATACATTGGCAGATTGGCTTTAGATGTTGATCCCCACAGCTCTATGCCATATGTAATAAATGAATGAATGAAAGCGAACTAGACTATCTTGGCAGATTCAGCGATACAAATTTTGATATATTACATAGAACAACAACGGCTGGAGAATAGCTCCAATAATTAACCTAAGTGGGTGCTCAAGTATCATAGAAGGTGAAGATGTTATAGTACACAGTTATCATCGCCTGCCTCGGTAGCGTAGATGGTAGCATGTCTCCCTCACATTCAAGAGGTCCTGAGTTCGAATCTCAGTAAGGGTAAGTTACTTGGATAAGGGTTTTTCCAGGGTTTTCCCTTATCCTGATAGATGAATGTCGAGTAACTCGAAGCTCCATGGACTCCGGGCTCATTTGAGCATCATTTCACCCATTTCATTCATCATCCGATATGACTTAACATTGGAGGACGTAAATTGAAAAACAAAATGAGTTGTCACCGTGCTGTTGGCAGGCTAAGGGACAGCCCGTGGTGTGTAATACATGTACCTGTCCTAGGAGGGACTTAACCACGTATGATGAGAATGTGGGTTTTACAGCATGGCAGGTGAAATTTAGGTTGGTGTAAAGAAGGGAGTTAGCCTAAGCTTTTCAATGGTTGAGAAATCAGGTGCAACTTCCTGTTGTGCACCGCTGGGTGTAAAATTTTGGAAAGAAAATTGTTTGAATTTGGATAATTCAGGCAATTCTTGGGTGGGAATAGTTTTGAGTTGTATATTATTGTTAGGGCAAGCGATGGGGGGAAGCGACCTAAGAGACCTAACCAGGGCGCTCTGGTGGTGAGGTAAACTCTCGTAGAATTTCTTGGCCCGGTATCTAATCACATCCTCCACATAGGGGAGAGATGAGGCTTCATGGAGTAGTCTCATGGGAAAGCGTCTGCATACAGAGCAGATAATCTGAAGACATCTATTCTGTACCCATTATAAGAGCAGTATGTTTGAGTCTGCAGTCATGCCCCAGACTTTACATGCGTAAAGCATGATAGGAAGCACTAAAGCCTTGAAAAGGCATAACTTAAGAGGGATAGGCATTGTGGACCCCATCATCGGGTATAGCGAAGCCGAGGCTCTGCATGCCCGAAGTGATAGGTCCTGGATGTGCTCCCTAAAAGTTAGACACTTGTCCAGCTTGACTCTCAAGTATTTGATGGAATTTGTCCACCCTATCCTTTGCCTATAATAGGTAAATGTGGGAAGATTGTCGGGAAAGCAGTACTTGGTAAACAAGATGGCTTGGCTCTTCTCCATGTTAATGGACAATCACCAGAGCTTGCACCATTCTTGGACGAGGCATAAGTGTCTCTGTATGCGCAAAAAGCAGCATGTCATCAGGAAATTGTGCTATATTAACATGCAGCTCAGTGGCAAGGTCAGCTACATAGATGTTGAAGAGGGTTGGGGATAGTACAGAGCCTTCAGGGACTCCACTTCGGATGGAGTACTCCACAGTACTTAAGATCTGGGTATTATCATAATTTAAGGTAATATTGGATTGTTTCTTTTTTAGGGAAAACAGCTGAAAGTTATGTTCTAGACATTCTCGGGCTTCAAGCCAGGTAAGAAGATGTTGTGACATCGACGTTTCAGAGCATGCATCTCTCCTATCTTCAGGATGCTGAATGACTTAAGGGAGGGGGATGTCACAACATGTTCTTACCTGGCTTGAAGCTCGAGAACATCTAGAACATATATGCCGCCAGAAAAGATTCAGCTCATATTTCAGCTGAAAGTTACTTTTCACAATAAGGTTTCAGAACACCATTGTTTAAGGGTATTCAGAGAATGAACATTTGTCTATAGAATTTAAAACTTTTCTGAGTTCAGTCATTTCCAAATTACTGTTACCTATATGTGACGCAATGTTGATGTCTATCTGGGCAGATCATTTACATAGATACTGAATAGAGTACTGCATCCTGAGGTTAAACCTAGTTGGGGTTTTATAAAGATTCAAAAATGTTGTATGAAAAAGGTAATATGGGATTAGGGTCATTTCTTAAAAATCATCAGCTGCACATGCACAGATATACATTTTTGAGGTTAGGCCATCCTAAATCTCAATAACAAATGCTTGCATTGAATACAGTGCTTCCACATATATAATTGCATGCTACAGATATAAAATGTATTATTTGAAGCAAAAGGTTAGAAACAGTGATGTATTTAACATTTGAAAGTAATGAGTCAGCAATTCAAACACAAACATCACTTAAATTATCCTTACTTGAACATGTATCGGAGAACGGTTTGTCCCCATCGTCAGCAGTTATCCGACTGGTTGGATCTGTGGTTTCTTGAAGTGAGTTGATTGTCTGTGGTGGCATCTGTCTGTGAGATGAACTTCCAAAGAGAGTTTTCAGGCGGCAGTTCAAAATTTAAAGTATACTGTTTGTTTTTAATAGACTGCTCAGACTGCAATAAGTTCTACATAGGAAAAACCAAAAGAAATTTACATATTAGATTACAGGAACATATGAGATGTGTGAAATACAAACAAATATAAAAATCAGCAATAGCCCACCATTTCTGGTCTACCAATCATGAAATTGTACCAAATATAAAAATATTAAATCCAGCCAGTAATGCAGCTGAACTCGATGTTTGGGAAAAGTTGTAAACTCATTGAACATCGCCAAAAGAGGGAGGCGGTCACCTGAAGAACCAGTTGAACATCAGCTGATGATGGGGACTCGGAGACCTTGAAACATGTCCTAATTTCAAAAGTAAGTGGAGCTTAAGTGTTTTTACAGTTCAAGAAGTGTTTTAAAAAAGTTTTTTGAACAAACAGTATACTTTAAATTTCGAATTGCCGCCTGAAAACTCTCTTTGGAAGTTCATCTCACAGACAACAGATGCCACCACAGACAACCAGCTCACTTCAGGAAACCACGGATCCAACCAGTCGGATAACTGCTGACGATGGGGACAAACCATTCTCCGAAACACGTCGAAGTAAAGATAATTTAAGTGATGTTTGTGTTTGAATTGCCAACTCATTAATTTCAAATAAAAGGTATTGTTTATTAATCCCTAAATTATAGTGCTCTACAAAATTTTCAGGAGTTTGCAAACACAAAAAGGAGTGGATTTCTTCAGAATGTAATAAGTCTACTGAAGGAAGTAAATGACAACACAGTCTCGACAGTTAAAGAGGAAAATGCAGAAGGAAGTGACTACAATTACAAAGCTTTGCCTAGAGAAGACAAACTGCAACGGCTGACATGGGTACTTGAGTGGATAGCTCATGTATTTGAAGTAGACTTGATCAATTTTCTAGCAAAGCATCAAGATGATCCATCAGAGTACATGAAGAATGAACCACCTCTTATTGTGGCAGTATTGCAGAAAATAGCAAATGTTAATGATTGCTGCATCATCTGTTTGATTGAAGTGTGGGTCAGAGCAGATGTACTCCAATTACCCCTGTCCTTTCTGCAAAACCTTATGGTAAGTTAACGTGACTTTCTGTACTCTTGTACTTTATGTTAATTAAGGTAAACATTTGCACAAATTATTGCTTGAATGATGTTTGTCCTTGAACGCTATTAGGACAGCAACCGATCAGAATCCTATGGTGTTATCATATTGCATTCCCTATACATGGTATTCATTTTTATTCGTGATTTCCCGCCCTCCAATAGAGCAAGAATGATGTCATAGTTGACTGGTTAGTATCTTGAAATCATAGTGCCCTTTATGGTGAATATACGGTAATGTTTGTGGAACAGTAAGCAAATTACAGCATTCGGAGTGTGGTTGTGCTCATAACTAATACAACCAACCTCCCTTTTCTCCCCTCTTACAGTAATCGTGATTAACATTCTAGTACATAAGTAGCATCTTTCTACTCTAAAGGTTACCATCATGGATATGAACACACAGCACCGCGTCTTCATGGTTGAATGCTACTTTCGTACCAGCATTAAAATTGGTGCGACATATAAATATAAACCGTTGTATAGAGGAGTGTATGCAACGCAATCAGGTATTTAGACAATTCCTCAGAGCTTAATGTTGTCAAAAGCAACCAGGTACCGTCAAATTGTCATATTTTTGTTTGCAACATAAACATCTTACGTTTTATCAGTATATGATATAAATTGGTGGTCATTCTCACGAATTAAAATGTCTTTACTAATGTTGGTATCCTTATGTCTTTTAAAACTAATAGGTGCATCAAACATTTTCAAAATACAGGATCAGTTACTCGCAAAATGAGAGATACTGGACACTATATAGTGACTGGTCCCAATGTAGATGGAATAAATATAATAAATAAATATTACAAATATATAATATAAATAATCTGTTCCTTGCCTGCTTACGTGGTGTGAGGTAGCGTGTGTGCTTCATTCTCAAGAGGTCAGAGTTTGAATCTCGCTAAGGATGAGTTACCTGGATAAGGTTTTTTCCAGGGTTTTCCCTTATCTTACAAAGACAAATGTCAGTTAAATATGAGCTCTAGGGACCCTGAACTCATTTGAGTATCACAACACCCGTTTCATTTATTCATTCATTGTTCAGTATGACGTGCACTGTTGAAAGGACAAAAAAAATTTGTTTCTGTACTAAAATGTTTTGAAACTAATACTGTTATTAATTTGGCATTCCTTTATTAAATTATGTTAAATATCTTCACAGAGAAATACCACGTTGCAAGATATTGTTTGTATTTATCCATCATATAATAGTGTTCATATTCATTAAAATTACAACAGTTATTGTATCTATGCACCAGGCAAAATTATGCAACTTCGTATTATGTGGTCAGGACACACCTCTCAAATAGTTATCGTATCTACCCACCAGGCGAAACTACGCACCTTTATATTACGCGGGCAGACACGGTTATCAAATAATATATTTACCTGCCGGTAGAGGGAGGCCTCAAAGCTGCTGTCAGCACATCTAATATGATTGCAAGCCACCACGGGAATCGTATATAACCTTGCTCCATCAGCAATGCTATTGATGATGTCAAATTTTGCACATAAAATTACAGATAAAAATGAACACTGTAAGTGTGGTGTGACCAAGTGAATCTATCTTTAATACATACTATTGAGGTAAGACAAAACTTCAAATCTTGCAAAAAGTGATCCATAAGGAAGGTAAAGAATGTAATGTGTCTAACATAACCATAAAACTCCATATTTTTAGCTCAAATATTTTTCCTAATATAAATAAATAAAATACCACGTGAGTCACCTGCTCCTATTTATTTTTTAATTTATGCAACATGCTAAGCAACTTATGCCTTTCTTGAATGTCTTCAAAGAATGATCTGCAGAGCAGATTATAGAGGACGGGTAGATAACTCAGTGCATAAGTGTTGTATGGCACAGAAAGCTACAGTAGCAATTTTAGACAAGTTTACAAACTTTTATTCATTAGCTTACATTCACACACACCTTTAAACATGCCCCTGACAGAACAGACTATCACATGCATCAGTTAACAATAGGCAGATGTACACAGTGGGACCAATTGGATTTAAATCTTCAGCCAACATGTGTTTTCGTTATACAGCCATGTCAAAAATTGCTAAGAATTAAATAGATCGTTTTCACTTCTATCACAAATTACAGCACTTGTTAGCTCATGCAGTAATTGTAATGGCAGATACAGTTAATTTATTTGCGTTGAAAGTACCAAAAGAAGTTCAAAACACTGTATGAAGCTGTAAAATGCAAGTAAAGATCCAAGGTGGGTTCTGTTATAACATTATATGTGTTTATAAAATACAATAATGACCATGTTTTCCACTGGCAGATAGATATTGATATTGATTGATATTGATAGTTTATTGATCCAGTTTATCAGATGTACATTGATTTTGGACACGTCATTTCTATACAAATTTAACAATTATGCTAGTACCAAATTCTTACATATATAATTTACAATTCATCTAGGCTGTATATACATTTATTTAACAAATATTGTTTTAATTTACTTTTAAATTTTGGTTTTGAGCTATTCGTCAAAATTTTTATCTCACTAGGTAGTTTATTATACAGTTTGATCCCTCTGATATTAATGTCCTTTTCAGTGACACACCTGTTAATATTATACATGTGATAGTTATCACCATTTCTTGTACTATAGTCGTGAATTTGGTTGTTTCGTACTAATGTAAGTCTATCGGTTATGAATAATATAGTTCTGTATATATACAGAGAATAGACTGTGAACATATTTTTAGTTTTAAATGTTTCTCTGCATGATTCCCTTCCTTTTAGGCTATAAATCAATCTAATACATTTCTTCTGTAGAATTAGTAACATGTCCATGTGACATTTTGCAGCTGTACCCCATATTTCGATCCCGTAGTTAAAGTAAGGATATATACATCCAAAATAAATCATCTGCAGAAGCCTAGTGTCTTTGTAACTTTGAAAATACCTAAGCAAGTATATAGATTTACTAATTTTATTACATATATAATCTATATGTTTACCCCATGTTAACTGTTTATCAACAATTATTCCAAGAAACCTATATGATTTTACTTCTTCAATGGTGGTGGTGTTTATTTGCAATTCTGTATTGGAGGTAGTTTTTCTTGATGTATTGGGCCACATTACTTTAGTTTTTAGCATGTTACATTTTAAATTTACGGATTCAAAGTATTTGATTAGGGTATTAGCAGTGTGATTTAAATTTTTGTTTAGAGCTTCCAATGTCTTGTTCCAGCATATGGCAGTTGTGTCATCTGCGTAAGTTATTATAGCTGTATTTTGTGGACAAATAATATCATTAACATATATAATGAAAAGCAGAGGCCCTAGTACTGTTCCCTGAGGTACTCCATATTTTACTGTTTCTATTTTTGATTGAATTTTGTTTACAATTTTTCCCGTTTTATGATTTACTTCTGTATATTGCTTCCGACCAGTTAGGTAGCTGGAAAACAATTCTAGAGGTAGTCCCCTTATCCCATAATTTCTTAGTTTGTGTAATAAGATGCTATGGTCAACACAGTCAAATGCTTTAGTCAGGTCGAAAAATAGTGAGCTTACCTTATCATTAGATTCTAACTTACTTGTTATTTCATGTATATACTGTATGACTGCAGAGACTGTGGAACAACCTTTTCTAAACCCATGTTGAAAATCTTGTAGTACATTATGTTTATTTAAATACTTAATTAATCTTTCTAATAAAATTCTTTCAAAAAGCTTAGCTATTTCTGATGTTAAGGTGATCGGCCTGTAGTTACTGACATCCTGTTCATCCCCTTTTTTAAATATTGGTTTGACTAATCCTAGTTTCAAAATTTCAGGAAATTGACCAACTTCAATGGAGTAGTTAATCAGGTGTGTTAAAGGTTTTGAAATAGCTGTTTTACATTGTTTTAAAATAACTGGACTAATATCATCCCATCCACTACTTGCTTTTTTAGGTAGTTTGTTTATTATGTTGGTGATTTCATTTTCTGTTGTTGGTTCAAGGAATATTGATGATTTGATGCCGATGTCATTGTTTGCATATACATTAGGAGACAGTCTATTATGTGAAGCTACGTTTATAAAAAATTCATTAAATTTCTGACATATGATTGTTGGGTCTTGTATTAATTTCCCATCTATGTTTAGGCTTATGTTTTGATGCAGCTTTTTGTTTTCCCTACACTCATTAATTAGGTTCCAAGTTGTTCTGCTAGGGTTATTTGACTGATTTATTTGTTCTCTATAAGTGGCTATCCTTGCATTTAGAAGACTGTTTATATACTCCTGTTTGGCATCTTTGTATTTACTTTTATAATGGTCTGAGAGAGTGCTTTTATATAGGGCATGCATGTTTTTCATTTTTTCTTTGGATTTAACTACTTCAAATGGCAGTTTAACTCTTTTCTTCCTGGCTTTATTTACTCTAACTTTTTTGAGTGGACATGTAGCTTCAAAATGAATCCTAAACTTATTATAAAATTCATTCCATTTATCATTAATATTAGTTTTTTCAAAAACGTTTTCCCAATTTTCAGCAGTTAGGATATTTACAAGATTATTTATATTTTCTTCAGTTACGCTTCTGCGGACCATGATTTCTTCAGTGATTCTATCACAACATGCAATATCAAAGTGTGCCAGCTGAGCATAATGATCAGAAATATGAACATTTACTACATTAGTTGATATTTCTTGTATATTAGATGCTATGTGGTCGATAATAGATGAGCTGTTAGCCATTACTCTTGTTGGTTCCTTAATTAAATCTCTAATGTTGTATGAATTAAATACTTCTTTTAATGCTATGTAGATGGTATCAGAGAGATCTAAATTTATATTAAAGTCCCCAGCTAAGATAATTTTTGTACATTTTTTAACAAATTTACTTAACATAACTTCCAAATGTGAAATAAAATCTTTGGCAGAACCTGAAGGAGACCTATATATTCCAAAAATTAACACATGTCCCTTATCTGTCCTTACCTTGATCCCTGTTACTTCAAAAACTTTCTCTATACAATAGTTTTCTAAATTAAGTTTGGTGGCACATATGTCATTTTTTGTAAAAATTACAACTCCGCCCCCTTTGTGCATAGATCTGCTGTATCTATTAGCAAGTTTATAGTTGTCAATGTAATAAATTTCATCACTACTGAGCCCATGTTCCGTTATTACACAGATATCTGCATTTGTATCCTTAAATAATACACTCATTGGCAACAGCTTGGAACGGAGATACTGAATATTCAGGTGTAGGATACTGAATATATCACTAAAGTTGCCGTATTGTCCAGTAAATGACGATGACTGAAATCCTTCTGTTGGTATCACTGATTGAGACGGTAAACTAGCATCCACCCCATTCGAAATTAGTTTCCCTTTTTTGCATAGGATATTACCTCATTAAGCAGATTTCCAAACGCAAATGAACCTCTACGATTCAAATGAACTCCATCCCAGCCAAAGTGTCGGTTATTTATCCAAAAGTTACCATCAACAAATGTGCAGTTCTTCACTTTACACAACCAGTTCAGCTCACTGTTAATCCTAGCTATGCGTTTTGCGCTAGTATCATGTCGCCGTAATACACCACTTAAGATTACTTTTGTGCGTGGAATTTCACGTTGGATATATTGTACTATGTCCATACAATCCCCCATTATTTCTTCGGCATAAACACCCCTGGCGATGTTGTTGGTCCCCACGTGTACAACCATGACTTCCGGGTCCAGTTTCTTCAAATCCATCTGTTCGATTTTATGTCGTAGCTCAGCAGCTCGAATCCCAGGAAAGCATTGAACACTATGTCCCTTTTCCTTGCACACATCACCAGCGAATTTAAGCATTGAGTCCCCAACTACTAGAGCACCAATCTTCCTTTCTTTTATTCGTCGTTGTGTGTCACATCGTAGATCATGCGAAGATTTATCCACAGGATCTGGCATTTCCGCAGCATCAGGGTACAAATTTAGGACGTCGTATCTGTTCCTCCCGATGGTGCTACAGTTTCCTTTACTATTCTTCATCACTCTGGGTTCGTTAAGTAGTCTTTTTTGTTTAAAATTCTTCGAAGCCCGTACTTTGGTA
The DNA here is from genome assembly GCA_030765055.1 of Mantis religiosa. Taxonomy (NCBI): domain Eukaryota; kingdom Metazoa; phylum Arthropoda; class Insecta; order Mantodea; family Mantidae; genus Mantis; species Mantis religiosa. The sequence goes on along the minus strand of CM060958.1, from coordinate 146,709,941 downwards.
AATCCATCTTCTTCTTCTTCACAAGTGTTTAGGTTCCTTTCCGCTATTTCCTTAAACTGAATTAGCTGTTTTTTTAGCTCTTCGTTTTCTGTTCGTAGCTCTATCACTTCACTTTGCACCTTTTTGAAGTCTGCATAAAGCATATCAATGATGTGTTGGAGTGACGCTATCCTTTCGCGATCCTGGCGTTCCTCTGTTTTCCCGCGCAGAGATGGAGCTGCATTTCGGGTTTCTTCATATTTCCGGGTTTTTATGTATGATATTGCCTTACTTTCATCACCACATGATCTACACTCACTTATTGGATTACTAACACAGTTATTTAGTACATTCGCGTAAGTATTACCGTCGAAATCAAGCATTTTTTGCATGCTTCTTGTAACACGATCACTACTGGCCGCCATCTTGTAACTACCTTACATATACATTTATAGTTCCTAGATATACATTTATAGTTCATAGTAGATATTTCATTATGGTCAGTATTGTGCTTGACCCATTCAACCAACTTTCAGACACTTCACAATTGCAAAGTAGCTTTAGCTGTTTGCGCCTGAGTCAGTGCTTGGTAAGAATGAACGCTCCATTATCTAGGTATTCAATATTTGAAACCTTTCAAGTACTGTCGGGGGTTGTCATTTTGAACATTTACTTCGTTTGTTGAAATCCACACTTTGACAATATATTTTTCTGTTTAACCGACAACTGAACACATTTACAACTCTTATATCAGTAGAAGAAATGAAACAAAAGCTGTTAGATTTAATGTGTTGACATGCTGCTAAAAAGTGAAGGCTAACTGCGTAACATGGTTTACAGCAATAGATACAATATACAAAGCTAAGCATGATCTCTAATTATTGGATTGTCATTCTTGTGTCTTTGGCTTACAAGAGAAGCAATAGCAACAATAATTAAATTAGTAACTAAAATACAGACAATAAAGACTAGGGGAAATGTGATGTCGTTTGAAACCTAATCTTTGCATCACCATATTCCAGCAGTTAACCCACTTGAGCAGCTGCTATGTATACTATATCGCTCTTTGGGAAGGCATCCATTTTTGACCTTGCTAGTATTATATGCATGAAAAACCGTCATTTATGTAAGCTTTTTGCAGCTTCTTGGTCCTCATTCAGGGCTGTAAGTATTAGTGCTGAGTGTGTATATAAGTACTGAATACAAGGGCAGAGCTGCAATAATGACTATATAAAAAATAAATAGGGACAGCTGACTCACATGGTAGTATAACAATGCATGCGATGTAAACATTGTAATGAACATCATTAATGGTTGGCATGTATGTATGTATTGTGACTTTGTGGGTTCGTGAAATAATAAAACGAGGTTACGAAACACAAAAACTACACTTTATTCTCCTCGAAATACACTGTTCAACATTACAAAATTGCTAGAACCTTAAAACTGTTTATTTTTCCTAAACTACATTCAACTGTCTCTTGCTACCGGTCATCATTTGTCATTGGCTTTGCGATTCTACCGCCAGGGTGACACTGCTCCCTCCTCAAGGCTGGTCGTCCCGAACAGCGCCTTCGTAGTGGGCCAGGCGATATGGGTGTACCACCAATATCTTTCCTCGGGGCACCTTCTGGATGCGGTAGACCACGTCGTTAATCCTCTTCACCACACTGTACGGTCCTTGCCATGACTGCTGAAGCTTCGGGCAGCGTCCCTTGGTCCGGGTCGGGCGGTACAACCAGACCAGGTCACCTTGCTGGAACCCTTGGCTGTTGGCTTGCCTGTCGTCTCAGGTTTTCATGCGGTCGCTCGCCTTCTGGATGTTCTGGTGAGCCATCTCGTGCATGTCGTGGAGCTGGTCCACCAGGTTCTCCACATCCCTCAAGAGTGGCCCCAAGTCTGCGTCCGCCAGCTGCTCCCTCCTCAGGCCTGCACTATCCCAGCCATCCGCAGGCATTGCCGTGACTACTCGAACTGCTGCGGCACGCTCCTTCTCCTCCACTCTTGTGCATTGGCCGCACTCTTTTGGACAGGGTCTTCGGGACATAGCGTCTGCGTTACCGTGACTCTTCCCTCTGCGATGTTCCGAGGTGAAGTCGTACACCTGCTGCCTCTGAACCCAACGCGCTGTCTGGCCTTCCGGTCGCGCCGTCACCATCACCTCACTCCTCGCGGGGACAACCACGTCTTCGCTCAAGATGACCCTGCAAATTTCAAGGCGCTCTTCTGGTTGACGGAGTATAACCTCTTCTCCGTTGAGCCTCAGGACCTTCCTGCCGACGTCGACCGTCGCCTCGTGGCTCCTGAGGGCATCCAGTCCCAGAATCACGTCCTCAGCCACCTTCGCGACGAACACCCACAGACGCACGGCACTCCGTTCCAAGTTCAGCTCCAGCAGGGCCTCCTTCTCCACAGGCAAGGTGCCGCCCGATGCCAACACAAGCTGGTATGGTCGGCTCGGCTTCCTCGTCGGCAAACCATTCGCCACGTCAGGTCTGATGATGGTCACGGCCGCCCCGGTGTCCACCAGCTCGCGGCACGGCTTTCCTCTTACCCAGCCTTCCGCGATGAGGTTGTCATCCATCCGCCGGCTGACGGCGCGGATTGTCACTCGAGGGGAAGGTGGTAATGGCGCCGACGTACCCCTCTCCACGACGGCCCTTACTCGTTTTCCGGCTGCTCTTCCTGGTGTGGGCAGTCTCTCCGCAGGTGTCCGGGCTGTCCACACCCCCAACACAGGCCACTAGGTGTTCGCCGGCGTCCCTCAGCTGGTCTTCTGTCTCCGGCGTAGCGGACACTCCTCGTTCTCGACGTCGGGATAGATGCTACCTTGGCCGCCTCCATCCTTAATGCCGCTGTCAGCGCCTCGTGGATGTTTTTATAATCGCCGAGCATTAGGCGCTGACGAATCTCCGTGTCCCGTACCCCGTCGACAAAATTGTAGGCGGCTTCCCGGGATACGAACTCCAGTGGCAGGTCAACCAAGGCCTTGCTAGCCAGCTGCTCGATCGCTATGGCAAACTCCTGCAGCGTCTCCCCCGGCTGCTGCGACCTTGCCTTTAGCTGGCTGCGGTATGCTGCGGCTAAGCGGTGGTTGCCGAAGCGATTCTCCAGGGCCTCCCAGATGTCCTTAGGCGCCGCCGTCGTCTGCACCGTGTTTAGGATTTCCGTGGCCCGTCCCTGGAGGCTGGCTATTAACTATGTGGCCTCCTCCTCCGGTGACCATCTGTTGTGCCTGGCCACTGTGTCGAACTGGCGGCGGAAGACTTCAAACGTTGACGCGCCGTCATACTTGGGAGGTTTGACGCGCGCCGATGTTGTGTCGCGTCCCGGTGCTTCAGCCTTCAAAACCTTCAGTCTCCTGTCGACGACGTCCTCCAATATGGCGTTCAGGGACTTGACGCTGTTGTCGGCCTTTCCCTCCAGGTTGTTTACGCGGTTCGCGAGGTCTTCGATGTCTTCAACCATGGCGTTCAGGGACTTGGCGTTATTGTCGGCCTTTTCCTCTAGGTCATTGAAGCGGTTCGCCAGGTCCTCGACGTGCTCGTCCACTTGGCCCATCCGCTTGCCCAGCTCCGTCACGCCATCCCTCACGCCGGCCAACTGTTCCTCAAATTTGGCGGCGAGGACCTCGTTCGCCTCCTTCATTTCCGTGGCCAGACTCGTTCGCTGCCTTCATTTCTGTGGTCAATTCGGTCTTTATTTCTTTCAACTCTGCGGCCAGGTTGTTATTTGCCGCTTCTGTTTTTGTTAACTCGCTCATCTTCGCGGCCAAGTTGTTATTTGCCGCTTCCGACTTCGCTGTTAATTCGTTCATCTTTTGCAAAAGCATTTCCAATACCGATTCCATGGCCATAATCTTCGGTGATGTTGTTGTCCCGCTTCCTGACACCAGTGTGACTTTGTGGGTTCGTGAAATAATAAAACGAGGTTACGAAACACAAAAACTACACTTTATTTTCCTAGCAAATACACTGGTCACATCACAATTTGCTAGCTAACCTAAAACTGTTTATTTTTCAAACTACTCTCAACTGTCTCTCGCTACCGGTCATCATTTGTCATTGGCTTCGCGATTCTACTGCCAGGGTGACAGTATATTTGTAATTACTCAGAGCTGAAATATAAACATTTGACATGACTTGATAAAAGAATTACTTTGAATAAGCCATTGTGTTTGTATAATTCGCGAGGGCAGACAATACATTTCTTCCTATGAATAAGGACTATGATATAATGAAGCACAAAATTAATATAATTTTGAGTCAAACTAGTACTCAATGCTCCATTTATTGCTAGTGTTTACCTAGAATGCATTTCGTTAGGCCTTCCTTACATCCTCAGTTAATGTTGACTATTGAATGTTGGTTTGGTGAACTCCTTGGAGGTGTTAGGGGTGTCTCTGTTGGTATCTTGATGAACTTGAAGTTTGGGTTGTCACAACCTTTAAAGGGAAATTGTAGTCACTTAAAATCAGTAGGTAAATCCATTGGATTCATTGGAATATGCAGGATCAAGATATACTCCCTTGATGATTGTTGCCTTGATGACGTTATTCATTAGGTTTTTCACTGTTAATCTTGTTCCATGCACAGTCATGGTTAGTTAACGTTATGTAGCATGACCACAACTCATCCTACTTCTAATTTTAAATTGAGGTGGGAGCCCAGGCAATTCTAATGATTTTAAAAACTCTGAGATAGTTGACTACGTCATCCTAGTTTATAACTGTGTCAACTGATTTCTACGAAAACAACTCCCCCGGAAGAAACAGACACTCTAGAACACAATTGTGACATACCAACATGACTATTAGCATTATCTGTGTCTCACTGGTCATCAATGTAGGCAGCGCGTGATGTAGCTCTTCGTACATTTGACTGACTTCTACGACCTAAGTCAGATCGTCTTCTCCTTGGAATAGTAAAAACATCTCCACAAACTTCACAAAATCAGAAAGGAATTCAATTAATTTTCTATTAATTCAAATCACATTCACAAATTCACAAACACAAATTATAAAAAAGGTATCCAAGGATTTGCCAATATTTGACAACACCAGTTTGTGATAGATAGTGTCAACATAAAAAATTCAGTGCCACGGCCAGGATTTGAACCACAGATCTTCTGGTTTCTGTCCAGTCACTCTTACCCATTGAGCTACCATGGCCAACTTGCCGTCATGACATTCATGACGAGTCAATTGGAGTATTTAATGTCATGACGGCAAGTTGGCCATGGTAGCTCAATGGGTAAGAGCGACTGAATGGAAACCAGGATATCCATGGTTCAAATCCCAGCTGTGTCATTGAATTATTCATGTTGACTCTATCTATCTTTGAAGACTTTGGCAAGGAGTGGAATATCTTTCTATTTTGTAATGCTGTTGTTAGTCGAAATAAAAGATGGTGCATGTGTTCCGTAAAAGTTTGTGGTCGCACTTTTATATTTAATTAATAACCCAATTGATTATCACTTCAGGTTTATTTTTGCTTAGTTTTAAACCTTTCTAGGACTTAAATATTTCAAAACCAAAATTAGGCAAATCGGTACAGTCATTCTCAAGTTTTTGTGAGAGTAACAAACATCAATTCAGATAGATAGATATTTGGATTACTGCACTGTTAATAGCGTCAGTTTCTTACAAAATATGCTGTATGTATTTTCTTTCTTTCTTTCAGAAAATAATAAAGCTAATAGCAGAAGCAGCTTTCTTATGTGACTTTTCCTTGGGACCTTATCCAAATTTTGGTCCACACTGTGATGCTCTTGCACAACACATAGTTCATGCATTGTCTGGTAAGTTAATAATGTAGAGCAACTACTGAAATTTGAAATTAATTTTGGTTCTTTTTTAAATCTTACCTACAGTCTCGGGGATGCAAATTCTATGTTTTTTTAAAGAATCCTTATTTTTCAATCAACATTAATTTTGTCTCCTTCAAAGTAATCCCTGCTCAGATACAGGGGATAGGCAAACTAATATGAACAGTGGCAGTAAAGGGATAGTTGTGTTTGCATGTCCCCTTTCAAGAGCCGTAACATCCACAGCATACATTGGTTGTAAACTGGTTAGCTAATTAACCTGGAAATTGCTCAAAATGAAATATGACACAACGTGAAAACTTAGCATATTAGCCACTAGATGTCATGTTTCAAAGTTGTCATCTGTGTTTACGGAGTTAGATGTAACCTACTGAATGAGGACTTGGAGTCTGAGCACTCAAGTTATCGTGTGCATATAGTACTCTGTTTACATTCCCAAGGTATTTGACACCAATAAGTTAATTCTAAACTTTAGCCTATACATGGTGGTCTGAAACAACAATTAATTTCCATAAATAAACCTAATAATGCTTTAACTATAAGGCCTGGGACTTCAGTACTTACAGCATAGTAAGTCACCACAAAATGTGCGTATCTACCCTTAGTGGGCTACTGAAAAACATATGATTCAGTTGGAGAATTTAATGTCAAGTCGGCATGTTGCCATGGCAGCTTAATGGTTAAGAGCAACTGTACTTGGTACTTCAAATCCTGGCTGTGACATTGAATTTTTCAATCTGATTCTACCTATGTTAACCCTTTCAGTGCCGCATTATTTTGCTACTTATGCCGGTATTGCTCTATCTCGAAACTGGTTTTCTTGTGGCCTTCTGGGACCGCTTCAAGTTACTGACTTGAATAGCCATGATTGTCATGGCATCACATAGTGCACTGGCCATGCACTCAAAGCCGGAGGTCGCAGGTTGAAATCTTGGCAACCGCAGTCAAATGTACCTGTGGTAAAGGACAAGGAGGGCCCAAGTAAAATAATCGGTGTGGTGACATGCTTGGATGTTGACAGGGTATCATTTGATTGCAATTGCATGGATTTTGCTTCTTTTCTTAAAAAAAAAAAATAAAAACAGTACAATGAAAATTATGACAAAAATATTTTTTTACAATTCAGAACATCTAAAATATATAAGAAAAGGTAGAGACAGACTGAAAAATTCAATGCCATAGCTGTGTTTTGAACCACGGATCTTCTGGTCTCTGTCCAGCCGCTCTAACCATTGAGCTACTATGGCCAACGTGCTGACATGACATTAAATTCTCCAATTGACTTGTGTTTTTCCCGGTAATGTCATGTTGGCACATTGGCCATAGTAGCTCAATGGTTTAGAGCGGCTGGACCGTGACCAGAAGATCCGTGGTTCAAATCCCAGCTATGGCATTGAATTTTTCAGTCTGACTCTATAGTGCGTCCTACACACGGCTAGTGTGAAAGAACAATTCATTTCCATTAAAATATATAAGTTTATTTGGATAATGACAATATAACAAGAATATAGCAGAAAAAAGCATTAAAACCATTACAAATAGGGAAAAAAAAAAGCCTAATGATTGTGGACGCCAGGACTGAAAGGGTTTAAAACTCTGTATTTTCTAAAACATTAAAAATGTTCATACTTCAGAGAGAGAGGTGGGGAGGTTGGAGGGAAGTAAGGGGAAACTATTTTAATTTTATAAAGAACGAATAGAAATAGTAGATTCAATAATCTTATTTTATTTTGAGTTATTTCAACACAGCTCTCACTGATATGTACATAATAAGCGTGAGGTATCACAGTACTGAGCAGTAATACTTTAAAACTTGCAGACCTAAAGACTGAAGATACAGTACAAGCAATACATGCCATAGATCCTCAATGGCTTGGCTTCCGGGTTGCCTACTTGATGACATGCAAAGAAGTGAACTGGATGCCATCTCAAACAATTACCATACAGAATCTGGTGAGTAAGCAGAAAACAAAAATAAAATAAAAGTATTGCTAAGTTTTAACTTGTTTAGTATTATGCATTTCTTGAACAAACATGCAAAATAGCAATTTTGAGAATCTCTAATGGGATAAGAACTGTTTAATTCATTTTGTAATGGAATCCAAAGTGCTTTTATTAAAATTAAGATAAAAACAAGACTTACTATTATTTTTCACATATTGTCATAGTTTGAAAAAAATGGCATTTTGAAAATGAAAGCTCTGTAGTACATGAGGGCCATGGGAACCTGATGATTTTTAAAATAAATAGTGTAAGATTCAAATTAAAATGTTAATTCTGTAACATTGCAATAGGGTATTGAATGCCATTTGAGGTTGTGAACTTATTTTCTATAAGGGGCATTCAAAAAGAAACAAGATGGAGTCTGGTATGTACAAACTGGTGACAGGCTGGTAATATTGTGGCGTGTGAAATGAAATGTTGTTCATAGCCTGCTGCTAGAGGACATGTGTGCACGTCACGTGACTATACAAAGCTATCAGCAGCATGTATCAATCGTTCAATGCTGCCAGTCACATTGCAAACAGTGAAATGGAGACATCAAAAGAAGAGCAAAGAGGGGTTGTTCATTTTCTGACAGCGGAAGGAGTAGGGGGAACGGACATTCATTGACAAATGTCATGACTGTATGTCCCTTGCAAGTGTCAAGGCGTAGCACAAGCGTTTCAGGGGAGGACGGGTGTTGTTAGCTGATGATGCTTAGTCTGGAACACCACACTGTATTACTGATGACATCGTCCAGCTGGTTGATGCACTCATTACCCAGGACCACCGAGTGACAGTGAAAGTCATTGCTGCCAAGGTCAGATTGAACATTCATCATGAAGGAACAACTGCTCTTGCGCAAAGTGTGTGCCCAATGGGTGTCCCACAGTCTTCAACCACACCAGGAAGCATGTCGAATGGCCCACTTTCTTGGTCATCTGCAGCGTTATGCTAGGGAAGGGAACGAGTTCCTGGCACGAGTGGTGGCTGGAGATGAGTCATGGTGTCATCACTTTGAACCACAATCAAAACGACAAAGTCTCCAGTGGAAGCATCCAGGGTCACCACCATAAAAAAAAGCCAGTACGGGACAGCAGTGAATGCCCAGTGTTACTCGCAATCCTTGACCAACGTTCACAAGCAAACAAATCAAAATGACCAGGCAATCTCACCTATGGGGTCATTCTGCTCCACGACAATACAAAGCCTCATATGGCCAACACAGTCGCGGTACTCCTGCAGAAATTCAAATGGAAAGTTCTGACCACCCTCCATACAGTGCAGACCTCTCTCCCTGCAGTTACGCCATTTTTGGTCCCCTTAAAAAAGCTCTGAGGGGCAAACAATTGACCTCGAATGACGTCCTGCTGTACATGCACAACTGGCTCACATCACAGCCCCAGGACTTTTATGAGACAGCCATTTGTACAAGACCTGGTGGTTTCTTCTTCACTGCAGAAGATGTTGCTTGGATATTCTGAATCCATAACTTGGTATTCCTGCTAGAAATGTTGCCATGATATGGGACATTAAAATTATGACAAAATAATTGTTGTGTAATGAAAACAGAGTCTGCATTTTTTAAAAGTTTCCACCAGAAGAGCACAATGTTCAGCATTCTATTGCACCATTTTTACAACAGTGGCAAACAATGGTCTTGCTTGTGATATCTTGTGCATTCATTTATTTGACATATTTACCAACTTATTTAAACTTGAAAATCGGCCGGTTCACATGGTTCTTAAAATATGCATGCACTTAAAATGTGGAAAATATACACAGACAAAAAACAAACATGTACCTATAATCATGCAATTTTATTATTGGCTCATGTATTTTAAGTGTATCAGTTATTGAATTGAATTGCAATAAACAACCACTAGTCTTTCAGTATTTTTTCAGCTTTTAACATACATGAAGCCGCATCTGTGAATAATGCAAGCACCTTGTAATTATAGATAGTCTACATGAAAAATTCAATGCCATGGCCGGGGTTTGAACCACGGATCTCCTGGTTTCCGTCCAGTCGCTCTAACCCATTCAGCTACCATGGCCAACGTGCCGTCCTGACATTAAATTCTCCATTTGATTCGTATATTTCCCCGATAGACCACTAGGGGCTCTCGCATTCGAGATACACCATTTGTGGCGACTTACTAGATGCCAACAGCAACACCCCTGTCACCTCCAAGGAGGTCTCCAAATCACAATTCATTAGTCGACATTAGCTGAGGATGTTAGGAAGGTCCTAACAAAACATGTTCTATGCAGACAGTAGCTATATAAGGTGCTTGGAGTACCTACTAGTTTGACTCAAAATTTTATATATATATTCATTAATTCTTAAAAACCTTTTTACTTAACCTTTGTGTCTGCAATAATTAAACTTTCTCTCTTCTATATCAACTCTTGATGCCATCTCTTGTTGTGTAATTAGTAGTAAATTAATATATTTTTAACATTGTTGTACTTCCAAGAAAATTTAGTAAAGGAATAGGATTTTAAGGCAGCCATATTTTCTTTTTTTCAGATTAATTTATGCTGTTATGTACTTGGTGGTACAGTTATAGAAGATGCAAATGAGGTATGAATGTATTTATATCCAATAATTATAATTGTAAAATTAACTTGCAGTTTTACATAATCTTGGTCACTTGTTTGAGCCTCATATATAGGCTAAGCCAATTCATTGTCTCTTTTACTCTCCTTGCTGCCTGCCAGACAATGTCATTTCAGTTATTTTATAGCAACAGCTCATATGTTTAGAACGATATTAAAGAAATTTTTAGGTTATGTTTACACATAAGTTATTTATTGCATTTTTAAAGGATTGATTTCTAATAAAACTTCAGTACAGCAGAACAATACTAGCAGAAGTTAAAATTGTTGTTCAGAGTTTTTGACATTTGTTTAATCATTTTATGACTTGTTTACAGGAAGAAATAAGACCATCTTTAATGATTCAGGGTAGATCTGAAATAAAGTCTCCAGGAACACAACACATCAGTGAAACAAATGAACTAGGTACTAGGAGCCATACATTACTTACCTTTTCTATTCTGTCTTGAAAAATGGAAGTCAGTAGTATAGGTTGGCAACTCAGATAAATCATGTCTCAATATATTTTGGATGTAATATCTACCTAGCCTTGCCATAAATACTGTTACACATTTCTGACACATACTGTACATCTGGTTTGGCATGTAAACAACTGCGTGTGTGCACACCTTAACCTTGAACCATTGTTAGCTTGTCTTTGAAAGAGGAAGTATTCAGCTCCAGGTTTCACCATGAAATCGGGTGATTATGAAAATTGTGTAGCCGTCATTACGTTGGAAAATCTGCAAATCAGCCGTATGTTTGTGTACCACACCATTGAGTGATTCACAGCAACTGCGACTGTAAAGGATCGGCCGAGTGTGGGTCAGGACTCCAGCAGCATAAAAAGGAGTGGCAGCTCATATTTGGAGAAATCCTGTGCAGAAGCAGGCTATCTTGTCTTGTGAAATGAACATTTCAAAAAGGACAATGTCCAGGCTTCTGTCAGAGGACCTTGGACTAAGGCTTATTGCCGACGTAAAGGACATTATCTTGACACATGCCTAAAGAAGCTGAGAGTACTTAAATGTTGATGTCTCATACAGCATTACACTCGAAATGGTCATCAGAACATTCTCTTCACCGATGAAAATGTTTTCATTATCGAGGAGTCTTTCAATGTGCAAAATGACAGGGTTTATGCATCATCATCTCAGGAAGTCAGTAATAAGTTCAGAGGGCCCATCATCCCTCCTCAGTGATGGTGTGGTGGGAGGTGAGTTATTCTGGTACCACCCAGCTACATTTTTGCAAAAAGGGCATTAAAACCAGCGCCAGAGTGTATGAAAGCACTGTTTTGGAGCCTATTGTCAAGAACTTGAGTGGTACATTGTTTCAAAACCAACCATGGACTTTCCAGCAGGATTCTGCCCCTGCCCACAAAGCCAGGTCAATGCAAGCAGGGCTTCAGTGTCATATCCCTGACTTCGTTTTGCCTGAAGATTGGCCCAGTAGCAGTCCGGACCTGAATCCATTGGACTATCGACTGTGGTCTCTGCGTGAGGGCATCGCCTGTAAGAGGAGACATCCTATCATTGGAAGTTTACAGCATTCCTTGTTGTCAGTAGTGGCAGATTTTCCCCTGGATGTCGTCCATTCCGCCATACATGAGTGGCCACAAAGACTCAGAGTCTGTATCTATGCAAAAGGTGGCTGGTGCTGTGTGTAATGAATGCCTGTAGATACACATACTAAAAGCTAATTAGAATATTTTGCATGGTATTTGCGTTTTCCACTTTTTAAGTTGTAACAGTATTTATGGTTAAACTAGGTAATGAAATTAGCAACTCTCCACGTTCCACAAGTATTTTCTAGTCTCCCTGGGCACAGACATTTTTTTATGTTCTTCATTATTTGCTTCTTTCTTTGCTTAGTTTAATTTGCATTACAGTAAATATTTGTGTAGTATGTTTCATGAGGCTTTCATGGCTGGCATCATGAAGAACAGAGTTATCTGCCAGGCTTGTAGGCCAGGAGACAGCTCTGTTCTTCATTTGTGTAATAATTTTAATTTAACTAATGCTTAAGCTTTTTATTTCAAATTCTTTATGCAATTTGGTGACCTAAATTACACGCACACACTGGCAAACTTAATACATGCTTAAATGAATGGAGCAGATTGTGGCGCAAAACATTAGTTAAAAAGAATGTGAAATAAAAAGCTTCAACAGTAGTTAAAAGACAAATTTCAATACAAGTGTTAGAACCCTTTCCTGAACCAGAAGAATTATAATTATTAGCATAAGTGGTTGATCAAATTATTAAATGATGCCATTGTTTTTAGTTCTCTATAAATAATAAGAAACAGCAATAAACATTGTTATACTTTGAAGGTGACACAAGGTTGAAGACAGCTTGCAGTATGGATGACACTAAGTCTGTGTTAAAGTTGCTGAGACAGGCAGATGTCGATGTCAATGTAGCAGACAGTGATGGTTGGACAGCATTACACGAAGCTGTTGTCAATGGATCTGTACATTGTATCAGAGCACTTTTGAGTCATAAAGGTAATAAGCCATATGCATCACTTTTACATCACTTCTTAGCTTAAGCTTGAAGGAATAGCATATGCTCTATTTAGTATGGTAAACTGTAATCTAATGCAAGAAGTTGATATTTCCCTGTCATAGTTTTACCTCTCAATAAATAATCAATTTCTTAAATATTAAAACCAAAAGTACTATGAATAGTTCAAGGCTCTTCTAATGTTTCCTGTACATGTCACCTATGTTTGCTGTTCTCTGCTTGTGCTGGAATACAGTGACTAACATCAGGCTTTAATATCTATTCATAATGATAGCCATCTTACAAAAGCTTTCTTTCTTTGATTCTTGGCCAATTTCAATTTCTCATATTCTCTCTTTTTTACCATAGTCATGTCCTACGAAAATGTTTGTCCTTCATAACTTTGATGTGTTGCTTAAAATTCTCCATTTAAAATTCATATTGCAAGCTTTACTAAAGCAGGTCTTGGGTTTGGAGCTCTTCTTCCTATTCTGAATGAATCTATTATGAGGTGCGTTCAAGTTATAACACCTCCTAATTTTTTTTTTTTTTTTTTTTTTTTTTTTTTTTTTTTTTTTTCAGGAGTGGGACCAGATAGGAACTTCTGTTTTTTTTTAAAAAATACACTTGGACTCTTATTGAATACATGACAGAAATGGCAGCACTGTACAATGTATAGAACTCTAGTGACGACGAAAGTTAGGACTGTTTTTGATACTTAAAATGGCGACATTTTCATTGCAAGAACAGTGTGTAATCATTCATATAAAAATTATTTGTGGTTGGTTTATTGACACTCGTCACTTACTTTTTCATATATTTATGAGAGACTAGTTTCAAAGGCCCTGGCCTCCATTTTCAATCTCTTCCCAACTGGCAACTGTTGTTATCTGCTCTCTCTGGTGGTGGAACTATGAACTTTTTTGTCAAATTATCTGCTGGCGGGATTTCAAAGTTCATTACGCGATCCTTATTTTTCCAGATGAATATGTTCTCCCATGTTGTCAATCTATTTTGGTTTATCACTCCTTTTAATAATTTTGGATTTGGATCAATGTCATGGTTTTCATTCCAAAAATGAAATGCTACTGCTGACTTGTCTTCTTGTTTCAATCTGATGTTTCTAAAGTGTTCTTTGACTCTGGTTTTTAAATTTCTTTTTGTTTGACCTATGTAGCATTTTTCACAATTCTTGCAATTTATTTGGTATATTCCAGATTTGTTACCTGAAGGAATTTCATCTTTTGTTTTTGAATTTAGTAATTTTAAAATTGAGTATGCCAAGATGATATTTTGTTCCTTGAATATCTTTTTAAATTTATTAAATGTTTTTGGATGATATGTGAATGAACTGAATATGCTGTTGCTTTCTTTTTCTTTAATAAATGTGGTTGTTTCCTTAATGGTTTTCTTTAGTTTAGATTTTCTAATTTTCTTCAACACCAAACTTTTGTTGTATCCGTTTTCTTCCGCTATGTGTATTATTGCTTTTTGTTCCTTGAAATATTCTTCTTTTTCCATGGGTATGTTGACTAGTCTGTGTGTAAGGCTGTTTATTATTGCATGTTTATGCGTAATTGGGTTGTGGCTATTATTTTTTATATAATTTTCTGAATGTGTTGGCTTCCTGTAAATTCCAAATTTTATTTTTGTATCATTCCTGATGATATTTAGATCCAAGAAAGGTAGTTGTCCATTGATTTCCTTTTCTATTGTGAATTTGATAGTCCTTTCTTGCAGATTGAGTAATTTTAATGCATCATCTAAATGTTTACTTGGTACAATTGCAAAGATGTCGTCAACATATCTATACCAAACCTTGAAGATCAATGGGAAGGACTTTTTAATTTGTGTTTCAAATGCACTCATAAATAAGTTAGCCAAAAAAGGTGAAAGTGGATTGCCCATTCAGAAAATTATATAAAAAATAATAGCCACAACCCAATTACGCATAAACATGCAATAATAAACAGCCTTACACACAGACTAGTCAACATACCCATGGAAAAAGAAGAATATTTCAAGGAACAAAAAGCAATAATACACATAGCAGAAGAAAACGGATACAACAAAAGTTTGGTGTTGAAGAAAATTAGAAAATCTAAACTAAAGAAAACCATTAAGGAAACAACCACATTTATTAAAGAAAAAGAAAGCAACAGCATATTCAGTTCATTCACATATCATCCAAAAACATTTAATAAATTTAAAAAGATATTCAAGGAACAAAATATCATCTTGGCACCTACTAATAGATACTCAATTTTAAAATTACTAAATTCAAAAACAAAAGATGAAATTCCTTCAGGTAACAAATCTGGAATATACCAAATAAATTGCAAGAATTGTGAAAAATGCTACATAGGTCAAACAAAAAGAAATTTAAAAACCAGAGTCAAAGAACACTTTAGAAACATCAGATTGAAACAAGAAGACAAGTCAGCAGTAGCATTTCATTTTTGGAATGAAAACCATGACATTGATCCAAATCCAAAATTATTAAAAGGAGTGATAAACCAAAATAGATTGACAACATGGGAGAACATATTCATCTGGAAAAATAAGGATCGCGTAATGAACTTTGAAATCCCGCCAGCAGATAATTTGACAAAAAAGTTCATAGTTCCACCACCAGAGAGAGCAGATAACAACAGTTGCCAGTTGGGAAGAGATTGAAAATGGAGGCCAGGGCCTTTGAAACTAGTCTCTCATAAATATATGAAAAAGTAAGTGACGAGTGTCAATAAACCAACCACAAATAATTTTTATATTAATTTTGACGTCACTGTTACTAAATTCCTCCAAACACACATCAAGTGTAATCATTCGTTTTCTCCATTTTCGTGGTGTGACACCTATTGAAATTCATCGCCAGTTGAGTGAGGCATGTGGTGAGGGTACCAATGGATGTGTCTAGTGCACGTTCCTGGATGTGACAGTTCAATGAAGACAGAACATCGTGTGACAACAAACCAAGACAGTTAAGTGAGGCATGTAGTGATGGTACCATGGTTGTGTCTAATGTACGTTCCTGGGTGTGACAGTTCAATGAAGACAGAACATCGTGTGACAACAAACCAAGACAGTTAAGTGAGGCATGTGGTGATGGTACCATGAATGTGTCTAATGTACGTTCCTGGGTACGACAGTTCAATGAAGACAGAACATCGTGTGACAACAAACCAAGACAGTTAAGTGAGGCATGTGGTGATGGTACCATGAATGTGTCTTTACCTTGTTTCACGTAGGCTTGCCCAGTATCTCTTATCGGTCACATGACCTAATCACCTCTCATTGGTTGCTGTTGTGGTAATGACTGTCGTGCGGTGAAAATTAGTTCGTTATTTAACATGGTGATATATCATTATATGTTGGAAGAGAATTATCAAATTTATATTTTCGTAACTGTTTTAATTAAATATATTACGCAACAGAGTTGATTTATCTGAAATGCATGTTAATTCTTAAACGAAGTAAAGAGGAGGTTCCTTTGCTCTCAAGCACATGTCACGATAGCACGTGATTTAGCGGTAGTGGTGACATTTGTTTATATGACTTTTATCACTGACCTTGTTTTGAACTGGATTAGTCATATCGCCATTCGAGAGTGCGGGAGCTAAATTATTTTATTGATCGTTTATTGCGCATGTACTTATATGTATAATGACAGAGTCTACCGCCAGTTTTTCGCTGAAGTATCGCAAGGATAATTATTTACAAACAGGCGAAAAAAGAATTGTGTTGCATGTGTTTAATGCACTCACAGAGAAGAATCCGTCTTTGTCAGTGAGAGAAGTCGAACAGCTGTGCTCTAAAGTTACAGGTGTGAGTGTTAGATCCGTAGGAACATCGCGACATGAAATTCAGGAAACAGGAAAACTTACCACTCCAGGCAAAAGCAGGAATAAACAAAAGTGCGTGCTCGGAGAAAATACGTGAAAAGTATTGTGCGTCGTCATGTGTGTAGTTTTTCTTTAGAAACGAACTCCCTAACATAAGTAACATTTCGTCTGCTGTAAATGAGGATGCAGATTTACCAAATTTCAGCAGATTGCTTATACAGCTGGGGTTTGTGAATGAAAAAAGAGGCAAGAAAAATGTGCTAAAAGACAGAGGCGATATTGCTGTGTGGCGAAGACACTATTTAAGGATAACCACACTGCACCGAGATACAAATCGCTAAATATACACAAAGAACACACGAAAAGTAAAGTATGGTGTGACACGACTTTTAAGACTGAAAGACAAGCATTTTTGAAAGGTATGTGTGCTGGTTTAAAAAATCCCAGTAGAAAAGGCCAAAGGCCTTTCATTATAAACTTGTTTCAGTTTCATTGCTCAGTCATTCTGTTTCAATTTGCTCAGTTCATTATAAACTTGTATTTTTGCATTCCTTCATATCCTTATTTGTATGATTTTATTTATCTTCCCGGCAATTATTACGACATTTACTGCAGCTTTAAATGTCACGGGAAGGCACCGCCTATGGCCTATGACGCGAAAGCATTAGCTAATTAGGGCGAGGGGGAGGGTTGTTGAATGCGGAGTGATACATTTCAGCGGGGCAAGGTTATATGAAACAGAGTATAGTGTACGTTCTTGGGCGCGATAGTTCAATGAAGACAGAACATCGTGTGGCAACAAACCAAGACAGTTAAGTGAGACATGTGGTGATGGTACCATGGATGTGTCTAATGTATGTTCCTGGGTACGACAGTTCAATGAATACAGAACATCATGTGACAACAAACCAAGACAGTTAAGTGAGTCATGTGGTGATGGTACCATGGATGTGTCTAGTGTACGTTCCTGGGTGTGACAGTTCAATGAAGACAGAACATTGTGTGACAACAAACCAAGACAGTTAAGTGAGGCATGTGGTGATGGTACCATGGATGTGTCTAGTGTACGTTCCTGGGTGTGACAGTTCAATGAAGACAGAACATCGTGTGACAACAAACCAAGACAGTTAAGTGAGACATGTGGTGATGGTACCATGGATGTGTCTAATGTATGTTCCTGGGTACGACAGTTCAATGAATACAGAACATCATGTGACAACAAACCAAGACAGTTAAGTGAGTCATGTGGTGATGGTACCATGGATGTGACTAGTGTACGTTCCTGGGTGTGACAGTTCAATGAAGACAGAACATCGTGTGACAACAAACCAAGACAGTTAAGTGAGGCATGTGGTGATGGTACCATGGATGTGTCTAGTGTACGTTCCTGGGTGTGACAGTTCAATGAAGACAGAACATCGTGTGACAACAAACCAAGACAGTTAAGTGAGTCATGTGGTGATGGTACCATGGATGTGTCTAGTGTACGTTCCTGGGTGTGACAGTTCAATGAAGACAGAACATCGTGTGACAACAAACCAAGACAGTTAAGTGAGGCATGTGGTGATGGTACCATGATTGTGTCTAGTGCACGTTCCTGGGTGTGACAGTTCAATGAAGGCAGAACATTGTGTGACAACAAACCAAGACAGTTGAGTGAGGCATGTGGTGATGGTACCATGGATGTGTCTAGTGTACATTCCTGGGTGTGACAGTTCAATGAAGGCAGAACATCGTGTGACAACAAACCAAGACAGTTGAGTGAGGCATGTGGTGATGGGACCATGGATGTGTCTAGTGTACGTTCCTGGGTGTGACAGTTCAATGAAGGCAGAACATTGTGTGACAACAAACCAAGACAGTTGAGTGAGGTATGTGGTGATGGTACCATGGATGGGTCTAGTGTATGTTCCTGAGTGTGACAGTTCAATGAAGGCAGAACATTGTGTGACAACAAACCAAGACAGTTGAGTGAGGCATGTGGTGATGGTACCATGGATGTGTCTAGTGTACATTCCTGGGTGTGACAGTTCAATGAAGGCAGAACATCGTGTGACAACAAACCAAGACAGTTGAGTGAGGCATGTGGTGATGGGACCATGGATGTGTCTAGTGTACGTTCCTGGGTGTGACAGTTCAATGAAGGCAGAACATTGTGTGACAACAAACCAAGACAGTTGAGTGAGGCATGTGGTGATGGTACCATGGATGTGTCTAGTGTACGTTCCTGAGTGTGACAGTTCAATGAAGACAGAACATCGTGTGACAACAAACCAAGACAGTCACAGCCTCGCATCAGTCGACATGGTCCAGCGAGTGGAGAACATTATTTTGGAGGATCGCCGATTGAACGTTGCAGACATCGCCTCTAAAACTGGCATTTCCATGGGATCTGTGCACACAATCCCGCATGAAGATCTGAAAATGCGAAAAGTGTCTTCCAGGTGGGTGCCAAGAATGCTGACGGATGATCACAAGGCTGCAAGCGTGGCAAATTGTCAGGCGATGTTGATGCGTGATGACAGCATGAATGGAACTTTCTTTCAATCGATTGTGACAATGGATGAGACGTGGATGCCCTTTTTCAACCCTGTAACGAAGCGCCAGTCAGCTCAGTGGAAGCACACAGACTCACTGCCACCAAAAGTATTTTGGGATGAGCGCCAATGTTAACAAAATGAGGGTGGCCATCTTCTGGGACAACAGTGGTGTAATCCTTACGCATTCTAAAGGGCACTACGGTGACAACTGCCTCCTACCAAAATGTTTTGAAGAATAATCTCCTCCCAGCATTACGTGAGAATCATGTTTTTCATCAAGACAATGCACCAGCGCATCAGGCGAATGCGACACAGGAGTTTCTTCGTGACAACTTTGAAGTGGTTGCTCATGCTCCCTACTCACCTGACCTGGCCCCTATCGAGTTTTGGCTGCTTCCACAGTGAAAGACACTCTCCGTGGTGACAGATTCACTAGTCGTGCCGCTATTGCTCGGCAATTTTCCAGTGGTCAACACACAGTCCAAAAGAAGCGTTTGCAGCAGCCATAGAATCATGAAAAATGTGAAAAATGTGTATGGCTAGAGGGAGATTACATTGAGAAGTGACAGTTGTTTCACATTTTTGTTGTGATTACTTTGTTAGAAAAAAATAGGTTTTATCATTTGAATGCACCTCGTATTTCTCAATCTGCCATTTAACTCTTTTTCTTTTTCAAAAATGATAACATTCCTCTTCCTATTGGCTTGTTCTACCTTTTTAGGTATATCATTCTTAAATTCAAATCAAAGCGATTCTCACTTATTTTACTCCCAACATTTTTCTTGTTTTATTTCTTCTATATTCCTGACCAGTTGATTGTCAATTCCTTTTTCCATTTGTTTTATATGCACCAGATCTTCTGTAGTTCCTTTTACTATCGCCATTATATCCTTCATCTGCAGATTGAGCTCCACTCCTACATAATAAGCAAGAACATTAAAATTAGAGCCGCCCAAAATCATACTTCTTTGTTGTTATACTCCATTTATTTCATTCTGCCAAAAATGCTGATTGGGCTTGATAATTCTCTAACAATACATCCACTGCAGAGCTGTTGTATTACTTGTCTGCTCACCAGCAGCTCCTTGTATGCCTGTATAAGAATTTATATATTTGTTGTTTCAGGAACGAAACAAATTAACGTCCATGCCAAGAACATTGAGGGCATTACTCCACTAATGTGTGCAGTAATGGAAAATAAGTTAGAAGTTGCTAAACTGCTGTTGAGATATGGAGGTAAGCACTAGTACTATAACTTGAAAATGGAAACAAAACAGAAAATAGATTACATTGATTATAAAGTGAAAAATCAATTTTGGATATTGCGATGTCATTCCTTTTTAACAGAATAATTGTATTTTTTGCCTGTTTTCAATGCAGTAATGCATTATGCATGTTAGGCAACTACAGAATTGAATAAAAGAATTGAGATGGTGCGTTGTCTTGGTGAAACAGGATTTTCTTTTTCTGCAAATGTGGCCATTTTTCCGCAAGTTCTGCCTTCAGCTTGTCAAGTAATGATGCGTAGTATGCTCCTGTAATGGTTTTAACTTTTTGAAGATAATCAATCAAAATAACTCCATGACTATCCCAAAAAACAATTACCATCACTTTGGAGCTGGTTGCCCCTTTGCAGTCCACTGTTTGGACTGTATTTTTTTTGGGGCGTATAATGGTGTTTCCTAGTTTCATCCACAGTAATTAATCAGCACCATAACTCGGATTTATTGCGCCTAAACTGCGCCAACAGAGCTGTGGAAATGTTCATTCGAATAAGTTTTTGGTCTAACGTGAGCAAATGCGGTACCCAATGCGCGGACAGCTTTCTCATGCCTAAATGTTGATTTAATATGTGACAAACACGTTCTTTTGACATGTTCATAGCCTCTGCTTTCTCTCTCACTTGGCTTTTTTTGGTGGTGGTGATCCTGAATGCTTCCACTGGAGACTTTGTCGTTTTAATTCTGGTTCGTAGTGATGACACCAAAACTAATCTCCAACCACCACTCGTGCCAGGAACTCATTCCCTTCCCTGGCATAATGCTGCAGACCACCAAGACAGTGGGCCATTCGACATGCTTCCTGGTGTGGTTAAAGACTGTGGGGCACCCATTGGACATACATTTTTGCAAGAGCAGTTGTTCCTTCATGATGGTGTGAACACTTCCGATGCTCAATCCGACCTTGGCGGCTATGACTTTCCCTGTCACTCAGCGGTCTTGGTCAGTGAGTGCATCAACCAGCTGGACAATGTCATCGGTAATGCAGTGTGGTGCTCCAGACCGTGCATCATTGGCTAACGACACCCATCCTTCCCTGAAGTGCTTGTGCCACGCCTTGACCCTTGCAAGGGACATGCAGTGATTGCTGTACACTTGTGACATTCATCGATGAATGTCCATTCCCCCAACTCCTTCTGCTGTCAGAAAATGAACAACACCTCTTAGCTCTTCTTTTGATGTCTCCATTTCACTGTTTACAATGTTACTACCAGCGTGGGACAATTGATGCATGCTGCTGATAGCTTTGTATAGTCACATGACGGGCATATGTGCCCTCTAGCAACGGGCTGTGAACTTCCATGCTCTGGTTGGAATTACACTGTTACACATGCCACGATATCTCTATGCTGTCACCGATTTGTGCATACTAGACTCTGGCTTGTTTGTTTTTGAATGCCCCATGTATTATGCAAGTAAGAAAATGTTTTGCTTATACAAAACTGGACCAATTACCAAATTAGCAAAACAGTTAAGTAAAATTAAGTAAGACATATCAAATGCTCATGCTGTGAACTTGTTTCAGGTGTCTCCATTTTATATGACAAGAACTTGCATGGGAAAACAGCCAAAGAGTTAGCCACATCTGCTGATATGCAGAAATTACTGAGTGATTATGCAGAAGAATTTTCATCAGATGTATGTGTCTCACACTTTGCTATTTCTTTGGCAAAGCTGTTGATACCATTTTACATATCTGTTTACAGAATACAACATATCTTTAAACGACAATTTCAGGAGGCAGTAAAATCTTCTCCATTGGTACTTGATCTTGTATCATTTAAAAAAGAAACTGCTAATTTAAAAATACTGAAATACGCTTTGGAAAAGCTACCTTATCTAGCTGACTATGGTTATCTTCTTAACGCTTTGAGTAACTGCAGACCCACACATTAGATTAGGAATGTACGTGAAGTAATATTGTGGCAGTAAGTAGCTCATGTAAGAGGAGGAGTGAGCCAACTATTGTGCTCTTTTCTTCCACTTACTAAGGTACATTAGGATATGTGGGACTTTGTCATGTATCAACATTTGGCTGCTGAGGGGGGAGGGCCTGTTTGACATATAGTCTAGTAAGGGAGCAAAAGAGTGTAATAGGTACTGTTGATGTTCAAGTTATTTATGATAACACTTACAGAAGTTATGTTTTCTTTTTAAATGTTTCTATTTTTGATAAAATAATTAAAATAAACAATGATTTTGTTTAAACATTTGTACATTGATCACTTAACCAAGGGACATGGCTGTGCAGTAACACATGACCTCACATTTGGGAGGTCCTGGGTGACCACCAAGGCTCTCCTCTCCCCCTTTCATGTTACAGGACGCCTTCAGGTCTTGTGTTGGTTGATGACAGAGGCTTGCAATTTGGAACCATTTCTCAACTCTGTCAGATGAAGGCTGGGTTGTGGTCACTGCTAGCACCTCCCATCTGGGTATTTAAGCCAGTAACTCTGTGCATCTCTGCAACTTACATTGTCCTGCGGTTCCTTCATCTTGCTGGATCCAAAGACAGCATATAGAATATTGGAAAAAATCCAGAAACAAAGCCATGGAGAGCTAGGACTTTTAGGACCCCACGTGAGAACACAGTTAACTGTTACGTGATATAATACAACCTACTACGTCATGCGCCAAAATGCTCAGGGCCGTACAAACACTGCACGCCCTGCTGTTAGTGGCGGTGTTTGGAGACAGTGATTTGTTCGCTGACAGTGAAGAACATAAATGTCAGAAGCACATAAATCCACAATGAATGAAGAGTTAGCAAGAGGTGATATTTTCACACAGAAGGGAGAAAATATCCAATATAAGGTATGTTGAAATTAAGGACACTAAACCCAAATGCGAGGCAGCACTGTAACACTAAGAAACATCAAGCAAGGATTTTAGCAAGAACAGAGGTCGAGTAACAATCAGGGCTAAGTGTAACTTCACCATCTCAGTCCAATTTTTTCAGTACTTGTGTAAGATCATGTAGCCGAGGAAATTTGCAGAAGTTACACTGTAGTAAACAGTTTCATTGCAATTGTAAAACAGATATTATTGAAAGCTTCAAGCAGAAAACGTAAATATAAAGAAATGGTGCCTTACCTCCTCAGCTGGTTACAACTTGCTTGGGCACCTGGCTAAATGCCGCTATGTATTTTGCAGAACATTACGACATACTGAAATTCGTAGTGTGTTAGATAATGAGCATAGTTCTGCAGTACGAGCCGCTCAGTCCCTCATTTCAAGCAAATTACATGAAGATTTGCTCTTCATCAGAAACAGTCTTTCAGACCTGTCCAAAACCTTTGTTCAGTTAGAAAAGAGAGGTAATAAAATGCCTCATGCAGTAAGGCTCATGGAAGAACTAGCTCAACAGATAGACTTAGCAGCTGCTAGACCTGTCATGGATCAAATAAAATAATTAAAAAAAAATGAAACTCGTTTGTTAGCACATTTGTATACCCCTAAGGCGGCCGACCTTGTTTAGTACTGGAATTAAACCACGCCCCTCTTCCTATACTCACAGCATGCACACGTACAAGCCTATGTCTACTAATGATGCAACAATCATGTCCTACAAGAAGTACTGCAGTCCTCAAGTTAACTAGGAAGCAGATGAGACTCAAGGTGTGCCTGATTACCAGACATGGGAACTTCCAAAAACACTTGCAAAAAATGGGGCTCTGCCAGAACCCAATATGCAGGATGTGTGGAATAGAAGAGGAAACGGCCTCTCATATTTAATATTCCACTGCAAAGCACTGGAAGTTAAAAGATACAATCAATTTGGAACTTTGGATCCAAAGAAGATTGTATCGAACAACAAACCTAATCCATGGACTGCTCAAACTTATTAGAGTTTGAGGAGAGAATGGCTAGAGGAAACAGGAGAAAACCTTACAAAAAAACCTTAGGTTTCGATGTGGGCAGGTAGGAATTGTATCCTGATAAAGAGGATTCCTCCAAAAGGGAAGGAAAGTGCAGAAATAGAACTGTACTCTGTAGCCAAAATAAGGAACTGCTCAAAGAATAAGTAGAGAGCTGCTACTGCATAGAAAAAGGCTCAAGTTTATAACACTTTTCTCATAACTGCATTTTTTTTAAATCAACAATTAAAATGGGATGATCACATCCGTTATTTGTCCAAAAGATTAAACAGTGCATCCTTCAATATGAGCTGCATAACTAAATTAACAAACCTCGAAACAAGAAAAATAGTGTACTTCAGTTACTTCCACTCTTTGATGACATACGGAATAATACTATGGGGGAACTCTACGGGATGGGAAACGATCTTTAAAAGTCAAAAAAAGATAATTTGGATAATGACTCAATCAAGACCAAAAGTTTCATGCAGAAACCTGTTCAAAAACCTGAAGATATTAACCTTACCATCCCAATACCTGTATGAAATAAATAAATACAT
This sequence comes from Mantis religiosa, assembly GCA_030765055.1. Lineage (NCBI taxonomy): Eukaryota > Metazoa > Arthropoda > Insecta > Mantodea > Mantidae > Mantis > Mantis religiosa. The sequence goes on along the minus strand of CM060958.1, from coordinate 146,684,968 downwards.
CCATTCAAATTTTGATACAATTTATAATTCACAAATGCAACATAATCATGGAACGAGAAATAAAAATAATCTAAAACCACCCATGCACAGATTAGCACTGTATGAAAAAAGCCCACAATATGCAGGAATAAAAATATATAATAAATTTTATTTGAAGCAAAAGGTTAGAAACAGTGATGTATATAACAATTGAAGTAATGAGTTGGTATTCAAACACAACATCACTTAAAATATCCTTACTTGAACAATTGTTTCGGAGACCGGTTTGTCCCCATCATCAGCAACTATCCAACTGGTTGGATCCGTGGTTTCTTGAAGTGAGCTGGTTGTTTGAGGTGACATCTGTTGGTTGTGAGATGAACTTCCAAAGAGAGTTTTCAGGCGGCAATTCGAAATTTAACGTATACTGTTTGTTTTTTATAATTAGCAACTTCTCCCAAACATCGAGCTCAGCTGCATTATTGGCTGGCTTTAATAGTTTTATATTTGGTACAATTTCATGATTGGTAGACCAAAAATGGTGGGCTATTGCTGATTTTTCCATTTGTTTGTATTTCACACATCTCATATGTTCCTGTAATCTAATTTGTAAACTTCTTTTGGTTTTTCCTATGTAGAACTTATTACAGTCTGAGCAGTTTATTTTGTATATACCTGATTTCTTGTTTTCAGGTACTGGGTCTTTCAGGTTGTTGCATAATAAGTTTTTTAAACTGAATTTATTTATTGGGGCTAGGGTGATGTTATACTTCTTGAATATCTTGTTGAATTTATGATGTACTTTGGGATGATATGTGAATTTCTTGAACTGTTTCTCGGATTTTGAATCTGTTAGTTTTGTGGTATCCAATATGTGTTTTTGTTTCTTAAATTTCCAAATTTTCTTTTCTAATAATTTTTTACTGTATCCATTAATTGCAGCTATGCTAATCATTTGGTTATATTCTTTGTTGTATTCATTCTGTTTCAATGGGATGTTGATTAGTCTATGTGCTAAACTGTTCAAAACTGCATGTTTGTGGGGTGTCGGGTTGTAGCTATCGTTCTTGATGTAATTGTCTGTTTGTGTTGGCTTCCGGTAGATGCCAAAAGATATGTTATTTAGTTCATGAATTATCTTCAGATCTAGGAAAGGTAGGTAGCCATCTTTTTCTATCTCTATTGTGAACTTTATTGTTTTATTCTGTATGTTCAGTAGTTTTAAGGAATCTTGTATGAATTTGTGTGGAACAATGGCAAAAATATCATCAACATATCTGTACCAGCATTTGAAGATGTATGGGAAGGATGATGTGATATGTGTTTCAAAGTAGCTCATAAAGAGGTTGGCTAGGAAAGGTGAAAGTGGATTGCCCATTGTTAGGCCTGAGGTCTGTTGATAGAATTGACCGTTGAATGTAAAGAAATTTTGATGTATGCATAAATGAGTAAGTTTTGTGAGATCTTCTATTTCTTCGGTTGAAATGTTAGTCTGTCTGTCTCAAGAATTGGCTCAGACAGACTAACATTTCAACCGAAGAAATAGAAGATCTCACAAAACTTACTCATTTATGCATACATCAAAATTTCTTTACATTCAACGGTCAATTCTATCAACAGACCTCAGGCCTAACAATGGGCAATCCACTTTCACCTTTCCTAGCCAACCTCTTTATGAGCTACTTTGAAACACATATCACATCATCCTTCCCATACATCTTCAAATGCTGGTACAGATATGTTGATGATATTTTTGCCATTGTTCCACACAAATTCATACAAGATTCCTTAAAACTACTGAACATACAGAATAAAACAATAAAGTTCACAATAGAGATAGAAAAAGATGGCTACCTACCTTTCCTAGATCTGAAGATAATTCATGAACTAAATAACATATCTTTTGGCATCTACCGGAAGCCAACACAAACAGACAATTACATCAAGAACGATAGCTACAACCCGACACCCCACAAACATGCAGTTTTGAACAGTTTAGCACATAGACTAATCAACATCCCATTGAAACAGAATGAATACAACAAAGAATATAACCAAATGATTAACATAGCTGCAATTAATGGATACAGTAAAAAATTATTAGAAAAGAAAATTTGGAAATTTAAGAAACAAAAACACATATTGGATACCACAAAACTAACAGATTCAAAATCCGAGAAACAGTTCAAGAAATTCACATATCATCCCAAAGTACATCATAAATTCAACAAGATATTCAAGAAGTATAACATCACCCTAGCCCCAATAAATAAATTCAGTTTAAAAAACTTATTATGCAACAACCTGAAAGACCCAGTACCTGAAAACAAGAAATCAGGTATATACAAAATAAACTGCTCAGACTGTAATAAGTTCTACATAGGAAAAACCAAAAGAAGTTTACAAATTAGATTACAGGAACATATGAGATGTGTGAAATACAAACAAATGGAAAAATCAGCAATAGCCCACCATTTTTGGTCTACCAATCATGAAATTGTACCAAATATAAAACTATTAAAGCCAGCCAATAATGCAGCTGAGCTCGATGTTTGGGAGAAGTTGCTAATTATAAAAAACAAACAGTATACGTTAAATTTCGAATTGCCGCCTGAAAACTCTCTTTGGAAGTTCATCTCACAACCAACAGATGTCACCTCAAACAACCAGCTCACTTCAAGAAACCACGGATCCAACCAGTTGGATAGTTGCTGATGATGGGGACAAACCGGTCTCCGAAACAATTGTTCAAGTAAGGATATTTTAAGTGATGTTGTGTTTGAATACCAACTCATTACTTCAATATAATAAATTACCTGTAAGAATCCGTGAAATGAAAAACCTCAAATGCTTTAATAAAGCAATAAATAACCTACTAATGGACAAAGCCTACTACTCGATTATTGAATATATGGATGATAAAATTGAATTATAATGAAATTTTTTGTCATTTTGTAATTCTAATATTCTGACAATATTATTCCAAGGGCATATCATAATTATAACAATATTTGTATATAGTTGTATTGATATTATTAGTAATTATATTATTTGTATTATTAGTATTTATATTATTAGTGTTATTGTTATTTTGTGTAATTATTATTTTAAATTTTCTACTGTTGACTAGTCACCTGTTTACTGAGTTTTTACTCACTATTTGTAAGCGTATGTGACAATAAAGCATCTTATCTTATCTTATCTTATCATTCCAAGAGTTTTCAGCAACACTTGGCCAAAATGCACTTCTACTTCTCTCCAAACTCAGTTTTTTTTCTCTCCCAAATCTGACATCATGAGTCTTGATACAATTATGTAGAAGTGGGAATAAGAGTGCTACTTGTATTTAAAAAGAATTGCTATATATAATTATATCTGATTGTTGCATTTGTCGTAAATTATGGTCCAATCTTTTGCTGCACCTTTAATGAAAATAAAAAAAAAATACTGATGTTTATTTATTATGATATGTATGTGAATTTTTTATCTTACTGTATTATTTCAATTATGAGAAAATTTACAGCTATCATTTATTAGAAAGCAACACAATGTTTTGCGGCACATAGAATTGCGCTTTTGTAAAATGTTTGCAGTAGCTATCCTCTGTGTGGGTACTTCCAGAGTGCACATGTAACAAAATGGCAACCATTTACATTTTGCAATATATATAAGAAAGTGTTAAATGGGACAGTGGATGAGTCACAAACTAAACAAACCATACTTTCTTATTCTGTTATGCACATTTCATTCTTAAAATCATCTTTTTTTAAGCATTTACATTATACGGCAAGCATCACACTTTTACTAGCAACTTAAATGTCTTTTGAATAGTATAATTTAATCATGAAATCAGGTTAGAGCTTTTTTAAATTTATGTCCTCCAGCACATCATATCAGACGAGAATGTAATGATGTTCAAATAAGTACAGGGTACATAGAGCTTAGAGTTACCAGACATTCATACTTCAGGATAAGAGAAAACCTCCAACGTTAAGTCATATCAGACGAATGAAATGATATTATTTGAAGCAGTGAAGGTTAGAAACAGTGATGTATTTAACATTTGAAAGTAATGAGTCGGTAATTCAAACACAAACATCACTTAAATTATCCTTACTTGGACATGTTTCGGAGAACATTTTGTCCCCATCGTCAGCAGTTATCCGGCTGGTTGGATCCATGGTTTCCTGAAGTGAGCTGGTTGTCTGTGGCGGCATCTGTTGTCTGTGAGATGAACTTCCAAAGAGAGTTTTCAGGCGTTAATTTGAAATTTAAAATATACTGTTTGTTTTTTATAATTAATAATTAGCAAACATCGATTAAGCACAAGATGGCGGCCGGTGGTATGATGACGCGAAGTAGGCAGTTGAAATTTAATGAAAATAATGGTAAATCATCTGATTTAGTGCCGGGAATAGCTGTTAAAGCAAAGTTCAGTGATGTTGTAAGTTGTGGAAATGAAGGGAGAGTGAAGGACTTAATTACATCGGAGAAACAAGCAAGAATTAGGTCCGGGCCGGAACTGAGAAAGGAGAGTGCACGAGAAAAAGAAGTGGCGGCGTCGCTTCATGTGATAATCGACATGTTAAACAAGGATCTGCATGATGCTCAGAAGGAAATATCAAGACTCAGAGAGCTAATCACGACTGGAATGGATAAAGAAGATGCCGACATCCTGAAAATGGAAAATGAACTGCTAAAAAGGGAAAACGCAGTACAAAAGGATACAATTGAAGACCTTCAAATAAAGTTAGCAAATGTGGTTCAAGGATATAATGAAGTGAAAAGCCAGCAAAAAGGGAGGTACCCGGAATTAATCCAGAAAAATTACGTTCAACATCGAAGTGGCAGATATAACGTGAATGTGAAAACCAACATCACGGGAAATGATGTTAACGACGGGAGAACGGAGAAAAAAGCTGTGGTTATCTGTGATTCTATTCTAAAATTTGCGGGACAGCTGTGCTCTGAAAACGGACATGAAGTAAGGATGCTTTCCTGGCATTAAGCTTGAGGAACTGAAACACCAAATAGAAAGACTTAAGCTTGAAGAGAGTAAACCACAAGTGGTAGTTGTGCATGCCGGATCAAATAACATTAAATTAGGGGTGAGTGCTGAGGAAATAATGGGGGATACAATGGACCTCATTGCAGAAATCAAATCAAAAGTGCCTGATGTTAAGTTAATTGTTAGTGGAGTGTTGAGAAGACGAGATTCAACGGTAAAAAGGGTTATTAGAATTAATAAGGAATTAAACTGGTTGTGTTCCACTAGGCAGTGTTCTTTTGTGGATGGAAATTTTTGGATAAATGACAATGAATTTGGTAGGGATGGTGTCCATCTGAACCATAGAGGATCATTCAAATTTGGGAAGTTACTCTGCAGTGTAATTAACTCTGAGCTAAAGGGAAACTAATGAACAGTGTGGTGGATGTTAATTTAGGGTTTGGTAGTAAATGTAATTCAAATGAAGTTAAACTGAATGCGAATGAGATAGGAAAGTCTTATGAATCAGTTAGAAACACTGAAGAAGGGATTACCACAACATTTTCTCTCTCGATTTTCCACCAAAATGTTCAGAGCATTAGAAATAAGAAAACAAATATTGAAGTATTGCTATCACAGTATCCATATGATATAATTTGTCTTACAGAGCATTGGTTAGCAGAAAATGAAATAGCAGGCTTCAGTATTCCAAATTATTGTTTTGCTAGCAATTATTGTAGAAAAAATAAAAGAAATGGGGGTTCGGGAATCTTTGTGTAAAACAATATTAAATTTAAAAACTTGGAAAAATTTAAAAGCTTTGCTTCTGAGGAGCATTTTGAAGCCAGCTTTATTGAATTACCAGATTACAAACTGATAATTATTTGTGTTTACAGAAACCCGAGCAGCGATGTCAAAATATTATATGAGAAATTAGATAATGTGTTGAGATTTAACTGTATTGGAACACCACAGTGAAGCGAAAAATTATTAAATTTTAGATGAGTCGTATTTCTTACGTGAAGCAGATGTGTAAGAAACATTGTCGTAAACATTCCAACAAGAGTAGTAAATGGGACCAACAGTGCTATTGATCAAATAATATTAAATTCACAATTTTGGAAATATAAAGTAGAGGTTTTTGATACAGCCCTATCGGATCATTATGGTCAATTATTGCATTTATTAAACAAAAATATATATGATATAAAAAAGCATCAATCAAAAGAAATTGTGAAATATGTAAAAGTAATAAACAAGGAAACAATAAATTACTTTAATTATTGCTTATCTAAAGAAACACCCCCCAGGGGCCTACTTCGGTAGGTACGGCTTTGGCGAACCCGGGGTCCCGAGCCAACAGTCTCCCTCGTGTGGGCTCCTCTTCGTGGCTGAGGGAGACGGTCAACAGGCCCACCCACGTGTAGGCCGTGCGTGGAGACCCGTGTCGGTGGAAAGGTTAGTCCTGGTGGTTGAGGGATGTGTATCTGAGCTCGTAACAGTTTTTTTTTTTTTCTGAATTCGGGGAGGGTGCGCATTACTAATACACTACTTTGGCTTCTGCTTCGCCTAAACGGGAGGTTAGGGACTAACCCACCCCTAATCAATCGGCCAGGACTAGGTATTGTACCGACCTCCAGGGTGAGTGGGACGGCGAGCTCGCTATATCCCCTGTGTAGCCCTGTCATCCCAGTGGGATGACCCCTTGTTGGGCTCCGTGGTGGGTGGGGAGCACTGGGGGATGAATTTTTTCGCCAACTCTCATGTCAAACCTTAACCAAAAAAATTCAAAAACTTGCAGCAATGGAAAAGAAGTAGCCGAGTCTTGTGGTCCTCGCTACTTGGTAATCAGTCGCACTGAAGAAGGCCAAAAGTTTACTACCGTTAACCCCTTTACCATCCAGAGGGGATTAGACAAAATTGCAGGTCCGGTCAAATCTTGCATACGATCCAGAAATGGCACGCTCCTGGTCGAGGCGCATTCTAACGCCCAGGCGGCATCGTTATTGAAGGCAAGCATGCTAGGGAGTTACCCTATATCCGTTACGCTACATAAGACCCTGAACTCCTCACGTGGAGTGGTAACCACCCGTGCGTTGGACGGTATGTCCAACGAGGAGATTCAGGAGAACCTGAGAGACCAGGGAGTCATAAGTATGTACCGAGTGCAGCGCAGAGAACGTGGGGAATTGTTGCCTACTCGTACCCTGTTCCTTACTTTTGATAGGGTAGATCTTCCTCAAAAGATTAAGGCAGGATACGAGAGTATTGAGGTTAGGCCGTATATACCGAACCCCCTGCGGTGCTACAAATGTCAGCGTTATGGTCACACTAGTCAACTGTGTAACGGATCTCCAGCATGCGTCAACTGTGGTTTGGCTTTACACGAGGGTGAGTGCTCCTCACCCATTAAATGTATAAACTGTGCCGGGGAGCATCCATCTAGCTCCAAAGACTGCCCACGTTTTGTGGAAGAAAAGGCAATACAGGAGATCCGGGTTAAGGAGAAGGTTTCCTTCTCGGACGCCCGGAAGCTCCTGCATACTCGCTTGCCGTCCGTCCCTAGGTCCGGTACTTATAGCTCTGTCTTGGCTAAACCCGTTCCTAGGAAGGAAATTGCAACGCAAACCTGCGGTGCAGGGGAGCCTACCATCTCCGATAGAGTTCTTGTCCCGACACAAGTACGGCAGTCCACTACTCCATCACCAACGTCGGCAAATACATCGCCTAAACGGACGAAGGAAGCTAAAACCTCAGCCCCGTCCCAAGCCAAACCGTCGACCTCTAAATGTAAATATGACAAGCCGGTAATATACGATCCGCCGCCTAAAGAATTTAAGACCAGTTACCAGAGGACAGATTTCCTGAAAGATTCGAGCCGTACCCCCAGGAAGAAGAAAACCTCTAGAGCATCCCGAAGCTCTTCTTCTGAAGAGCTTTCTGGTGATGAATCGGATCGACGACTGTCATCTTCGTCGATCCCTGTGTCCAATAAGTTTGAAGCTCTCGAACCTAAGTTCTCTTTAGGGAAAGGGGCTTCCTCCGCCGAAGAGATGGACCTAGAGGATACCGACCCCAGAACGGCAACAAAAAAGCGCCAGGATAAACCGGCAGAAAAAGGTGTTAGCCCTACGCCTAAGAAAAAGGGTAAGCTGATTCGGCCACCGTTAAAGTCGTCTTAATGTAGACCAATCTTTACAACCTATCTCCATAGTTCCAATGGCTATCCTCCAATGGAACATGCGGGGTTTAAGAACACATCGACCAGAACTGGAACTTTTGCTCAGTAAGCATAACCCCTCTGTGGTATGCTTACAAGAGACTAAGCTACGACCGCAAGACAAGTTTAGAATCCGACGCTACACACCACTGCGGTGTTATATTGACACAGAAGAGGGCATTCCTGCTCACGGGGGCACTATGATGCTCCTCAGGGATGACTTATTTGTAGACCCGGTACAGCTGCAATCTGATATACAATCTGTAGCTGTAAGGATTAAGCTGCCATCAATCGAATTTTCCATTTGCACTGTATATCTCCCGCCATCAGATGACCTCTCGTTAATGGACCTTGAAGATCTGGTTTCCCAACTTTCAACACCATATCTAATAGTGGGAGACTTTAATGCCCATCACCCACTATGGGGCTCAACTCGGGCATGTTCGAGAGGCCACCTCATTGCAAAATTCTTGGAGAGCAATAGCTTGGTTCTCCTGAATTCCGGAGAGCCAACGTTTCTTTCAGACGCCTATAACACCTATTCGCACATCGATTTGGCAGTATGTTCATCCCAGTTAGCAGTTTCATTGCAGTGGAATGTCATCTCTGATTTACATTCCAGCGACCACTTCCCATGTCTTCTTAGTCTCTTAGCACACGATGTGTCTACCTCACGTATCCCTAGATGGCGCTTTGATCGTGCCAACTGGAACCTTTACACCCAGTTGGCTGTCTTTGATTACAACGAGCACGATTCTGTGAATGATCTAGTCGATCACCTCACAGAGAAAATTCTTTCCGCTGCAGAACAGTGTATTCCACGTTCGGCTACCCAACCCGGTCGACTTCCTGTACCATGGTGGAACAACGACTGCCGGAATGCTATTCGTGCCCGTAGACGTGCTCTGCGGGTATTTCAACGACATCCTACCCTAAGTAATCTAATTGAGTACAAGAAAGCGCGTGCACAGTCTAGGCAAATAATTAAGGATAGCAAAAAGATCTCATGGAACAAGTTTGTCTCATCTTTTAACAGATGGACACCTTCCTCTGTTGTATGGGATAGGTTAAGGCGCGTGGCCGGAAAATCAACCCACTTGCCAATCGCTGGTCTGAAAACACCTGCAGGAGTTGTTGTTGATCCGTTCGTTGTGGCTAACACCTTCGGCTGTGCTTTCGCTCAGGTGTCTAGCTCAAGTAATTATGCTCCTGAGTTTATCTCAATTAAGACTCAGGTAGAATCTCAAGGTTTCATGTTTGGTTCCAGAAACCTTGAAGATTATAACCGCCTCTTCACCTTGGCGGAGTTAGAACACGCTCTATCATCATCGCGACTGACAGCGCCAGGACCGGACGGAATCCACGTTCAAATGTTGCAACATCTCTCACCTGAAGGTAAGGCATTCCTGCTCGAGGTCTATAACCGTGTTTGGGTTGATGCCACGTTCCCGGACAAGTGGCGAGAAGCGACTATCATACCTATCTTGAAAGCTGGCAAGGACCGTCACCTCCCTTCCAGCTACCGTCCTATTTCCCTCTCCAGTTGCATCTGCAAGGTGATGGAACGCATGATAAATGGGCGGTTGGTATGGTGGCTGGAAACGCACAACCTACTGAATAACATCCAGTGCGGTTTTCGACGACGCCGTTCAACATTGGATCATCTTGTGTACATGTCGACACAGATTATGAACGGTTTTCTTAAGAACTGTCAAACAGTCGGAATATTTTTTGACCTCGAAAAGGCTTATGATACGTGTTGGCGTGCAGGGTTGCTACGTACTCTGCACACCTGGAATATACGTGGACGCCTACCACTCTTCCTTCAGGAATTCTTGAAAGACCGCGTATTCCGAGTAAGCGTTGGCTCGGTTTTTTCGAACCTTTTCGTTCAGGAGAACGGTGTACCACAGGGATCGGTGCTAAGTGTTACGTTGTTTGCTATTGCGATTAATTCTATCTCGAAATGTGTACCTCCGGGGGTCTCGTCATGCCTATTTGTAGACGACTTTGCCGTCTACTGTACATCTCAGCGCACTTCGTTTATAGAGCGCCGTCTCCAGACCACCTTGGACAACCTTAAGGTTTGGAGTTTAAAGAATGGCTTCCGGTTCTCTGCTGAGAAAACCATCTGTGTTAACTTCTGGCGTCAGCGGAGTCGACTACCTCCAAGGCTCCGGCTAGGCGCTGATCTACTACCTTTTGCAGATGAGACGAGGTTCCTTGGATTGATATTTGATAGAAAACTTAGTTGGTCGTCGCATATAGCACAACTGAAAGCACGATGTGACCGATCTTTAAATATCTTGCGGGTACTAAGTGGAAAATCGTGGGGAGCAGATCGTACAGTGTTATTGCGACTGTATCGCACACTCATCCGTTCCAAATTAGATTATGGTAGTATCGTTTATGGCTCAGCACGACCATATGTACTGAAGAGGTTAGACACAGTCCATAATTGTGGCATACGTATAGCAGTTGGGGCATTTCCAACGAGCCGAATTATAAGCCTGTATGCTGAGTCCGCAGAACCTCCTCTGCAGTACAGGCGCAACATGCTATTAGCAAATTATGGCTGTGGACTTAATTGCATGCCCACACATCCAACGTTCACGCCGTTCTTTAACACCTTCATGGACGTGCGTTATAGGAACACTTCTATAAAGCCAAAGCCACCTGGTTTTCGTTTCCGGGAGCTCCTTAGACGTCTTAATCCCGAAATGCCCAAGATGTATCCTAGGGGGGAGAGGACATACCCTCCTTGGTTGTGCAGAGCGCCCCACGTTGATCTGGGCATGACCACACACGATAAATCTACCATGTCTATGTCTAGTATCCGCACATGCTTTTTAGAATTTTTATCGCGATATCAGGACTATATTAAAATCTACACCGACGGGTCCAAGAATTCAGATGGTGTTGGTTGTGCTTACGTGTGTGGAACCGAACCCTATACATTCGGATTCCACACTAGCACTTCCATTTTTACCGCAGAACTCTATGCAATATACCGGGCCATTTTACACGTACGTCGACGAAAGTTGGGGAACTGCTTAATCCTGAGTGATTCCCTCAGTGCACTTCAAAGCCTACGGCAGCTGTACAACTACCACCCTATTGTGCAGCGGATACAGGATGCGCTCCACGTTTTACACGCTTCTGGCGTGAGCGTGGTGTGTGCATGGATTCCTGGTCACGTAGGCTTGCGGGGGAATGAAATGGCGGATTCGGCAGCCAAAACAGCTACCATGAAGCCCAGGGTTCGACTACCATGTGTGACATCGGAAGAATTTAGGGCGGTATTACGGAGAGCTGTGCTAACCTGCTGGCAGGAAGAGTGGTCCGCTCTCCGCAATAATAAACTTAGATCTATTAAGGAACTTCCGATTCCCTGGGTTACCTCCTGTCGGTCATCCCGTCGCGAGGAGGTGACTTTGGCTCGGTTGCGCATTGGGCATTGTTATTTTAGCCACAGCTTTTTATTGAATAGAACCCCGGTTCCCGTTTGCCCACTGTGCAGTGCTGACCTGACTGTCCGTCACATGCTTTTAGATTGTTATAGCTTGGCACGTCTCCGCAGGTCTCTCCAGCTGCCGGCCAGCTTGGCGGATATCCTCGCGGATGACGAAACGGCAGTGGGCAAAGTTTTAGCATTTGTTTCAGCTGTGGATTTTAGAATTTAACCTCAAGTATCTTTTTGTTGTTGTTGTTTTTTTTTTTAGTATATATATGTGTGTAGTTTTAACAGGTTTATAGATAATATATATTTTTAGAAATCTTTATATCTGGCTTTTGCCATGACTTGTTTTTTTAAAGGGCGCTGATGACCGCCGTAGTTGAGCGCCCCTATTCACATCATCATCATCATCATCTAAAGAAACATGGGATGCAGTATATCAAGAGAACTGTATAAATAAAGCTAGTATCCAATTTTTAAACATTTTTAAATATCATGCAGATGTTGCCTTAATCAAAAAAAAAGGTAAAGGTTAATAAAACAATTAAAAACCAGTGGGTCACCAAAGGTATCCATAAATCAAGCATGAGATTAAAATTCCTGTGTAGATATGCAAAGAATAATAAAGTTTCAGCAGTCTTTCTTGATTATTTACATACTTATAAGAGAACCTATAACAAAGTAATTAGGGCCGCTAAGAAAATGTTTAATAATAAAAAGATTTTGGAATCAGTGAACAAATCAAAGTCAATTTGGGATATAGTTAAAACCGAACAAGAATCCACTCATAAAATAATAACTGACATATGCTTCACAAACGAAAATAAACTAATAACAGATCCTGAAGAAGCAGCTGAATGCTTCAATACGTTTTTCATTGAAATTGCAAATGTTATCCAAAAGCAAATATGTAATAATAATCCTTTCACTGCTCCCTATCCAAGTAAAAAACTTAACTCCAGAATGTATCTAGCACCAACAGACGAAGAAGAAATAGCCTCTGTTATAGCAGGACTAAAAGATAAATAATCCATTGACTCAGATGGGTTCTCAAATCATTTGCTGAAACAGTGTCATCATCTTATTCTAAAACCATTATGTTACTTAGTGAATTTATCATTTAGTTCAGGAATTTTCCCAGATGTTTTTAAAATCTCAAAGGTTAAGCCACTATTCAAAAAAGGTTCGACAGAAATAATGAATAACTATAGACCAATATCTATCTTATCTGTATTTTCAAAAGTGATAGAAAAAATTATGCATAAACGACTAGTTTCCTTTTGCGAAAAGTATAATATCTTAACACAATGTCAGCATGGCTTTCAGAAAGGGAGTTGCACTACCTCAGCATTGACCAAATTCTTAGAGAATGTGTATAGGGCACTAGATAGGAAAGAGTGTCCTGTGGGTATTTTCCTTGATCTCACAAAGACATTTGATCTTGTAGACCATAGCATTCTACTGGATAAGTTGCATGCAGTTGGTATTAGAGGAATATGTTACGAATGGTTCAGATTATATCTGGAACGTAGACGTCAATTTGTACAGCTAGACTATGTAGATAAAAACTTAGGTGTAATTCAAAGTAAAACATCTTCAGAGAAAATAGTACAGCAAGGTGTGCCCCAGGGTTCAATATTGGGCCCATTTTTATTTCTATTATATATTAATGATTTAGGTCTAGGTTTAAATAAAACGGGCGAGAACATCAATTTGACACTCTTTGCCGATGATACCAGCATATTAATGACTGGGAAAACCTCGAATGAGGTATTAGGCTATAATAATACTTTTAATACAAAAATTGTCAATTGGTTTTTAAAAAATAAGCTAAAAATAACTGAAGAAAAATCAATAGCTATAGACTTTCACCACAAACTAAATAACACTGCTCAATTCCCAAGTATATATTTAGGGAATAAATCACTACTCTATGAATAAAATACCAAATTTCTAGGAATATGGTTAGATGAACATTTAAAATGGGAAAAACAAATTCAGCAACTAGAATTGAAACTAAGCAGAATTACATTCGTTATTAAATCAATGAGGGAGTCTGTAAACACAAATGTGTTGAGAATTATTTATTTTGCTTATTTTCATTCTGTAATGTCTTATGGTATACTTAGCTGGGGAAATGCTAAAGATGTATCAAAAATATTTAGACTGCAGAAAAGGGCTATTCGTTATATAGTAAATATTCCTTTCACCACCAGCTGTAAACCATATTTTAAACTACTAAAAATACTTCCATTACCCTGTGTGTATATATATGAAGCTCTAGTTAGGACAAGAATTGTACTTGCTCAATTTGAAACAAATTCGCAGATACATACACATAATACAAGAAGTAAATCAGATCTACGCATTATAAGCCACAATACAACTTTATTCACACATAGCTTCGAACATAAAGCAGTATTATTATATAACAAACTACCTGATGGCATTAAAAGTATAACATCGGAAAAAAGGTTTAAACTGACTGTAAAATCATTTTTAAGAGAAGGTTGCTATTATTCAGTGGAAGAATACTTAAAACATGATCAACATATCAAAGCTTCCTAATGATGTTTGTGAATAAATACCTGTGCAACTTTGGAGGTGATACTTGTAATATTCAGAAAATCTGTAAAAAATATCCTACTAAAAGTATTGTCACAGACAACAGATGAGTTTCTAAGAAGTAAAATTAAACAATAAAGTAAATATTGATATATTTTTTTTTTTTGGTAAAAATTATGTCTCTTACAGCCTAGTTCTTAAAAATGTAATACATTAAACTATTATGTGACCTAAGTTGCCTTATTCTTAATTACTATTTGTATTATTATTCTGTTAATTACTACTGCATTACTTTAATCACTATTGTATTATTTAACTGCTATTGTATTATTTAATTACTATTGTATTATTCATAATTGTATTACTCATAAGAAATGTATTATTCTTATGGGTACAAATTTGACGAAGCCATGGATATTGTATATTCCTAAGGTGAATAAAACTATCTATCTATCGAGTTTGGCTGCATTACTGGCTGGCTTTAATAGTTTTATATTTGGTACAATTTCATGATTGGTAGACCAGAAATGGTGGCTATTGCTGATTTTTCTATTTGTTTGTATTTCACACATCTCATATGTTCCTGTAATTTAATATGTAAACTTCTTTTGGTTTTTCCTATGTAGAACTTATTGCAGTCTGAGCAGTTGATTTTGTATATACCTGATTTCTTGTTTTCAGGTACTGGGTCTTTCAGGTTGTTGCATAATAAGTTTTTTAAACTGAATTTATTTATTGGAGCTAGGGTGATGATGTACTTCTTCAATATCTTGTTGAATTTATGATGTACTCTGGGATGATATGTGAATTTCCTGAACTGTGTCTCGGATTTTGATTCTGTTAATTTTGTGGTATCTGATATGTGTTTCTGTTTCTTGAATTTCCAAATTTTCTTATCTATTAATTGTTTACTGTATCCATTAATTGCAGGTATGTTAATCATGTGGTTATATTCTTTGTTGTATTCATTCTGTTTCAATGGGATGTTGACTAGTCTATGTGCTAAGCTGTTCAAAACTGCATGTTTGTGGGATGTAGGGTTGTAGCTATCGTTCTTCATGTAATTATTGGAAGTGCAGAAAGACATTAGAAATAATTTCCCTTCCAAACAAGTATTCGAGGCCCTCAACTCAAAACCGGTAATATACACAAAAGCGAACAAAGGCAACCAAATAGTTATCCTAAATAGATCAGATTACATCTCTAGAGTAGAAAACATGTTACAAAGCAGTGAATTCACAAAATTGGAAAGTGATCCACTAAAACTCTGTATGAAAGAATTCAAGAGAACCTTAAAACAAGTCCGGATATTATCTGATATACTGAAATCTAAAGTCAAACCAGACCACCCAGTATTACCGAGTATTACCAACTAAAATACTCAAAACTGTCTGAAGCTGCTTCTTCTACGGTAGAGCAAAGAAACTGTTCAAATGTGAACTGAGATTGTTGCCTATTAATACCTTTCTCCCTTCTTGTTTCTTCAGGATGGACAACATAACAGTGACGAATCAGTCTTCAAAGCACTATCCTGAGTTGGTTCGATTGTATTGTACAGCAGTATATTACCAATACCTGTAATGAAAGTACGGTAGCCTGTAGTAAAATACTAAAACTATACTCAATTAAAATGAATATAACTACACAGTTTAAAATACACTATGTGCTTGCATGCGAGTAAAATAACAATGATTTGTGGTGGCAAAGTGTTATCCGCCATTTTCCTATTTTTAACTTATTTAAAGAAAAGCCTGTATTTTTGTAATCAAGAGCCAAATAATAGTCTAATCAAATAAACCTACCTTTAATGTGAATAAAAAATTCTTCACATTGATTCAACTGAAATGATAGACTTCACTAAGAACCACAATCTTCACTATGCTCCCAACTTTAGAACAGCAATTAGTTTATAACCACTTGTTGTTGTTGCTGTTGTTAACTTATTTTTAAGATGCTACTGCCAGCCTATTGAGACAGCTACTGCTTCTGAATATAACGTTGAATCCAGGAAGCTCTGACTTCTGCTGTGTGAATACATATAGGCAGTGTTATCTTACTACAGCTTCATTCTTGTCCTCGTAAATTGGAATAATGCCTTGCATATTGGCTCTGAGTAAGGTATTAGGAGTGATGGGAGCTGGTCCCATAGGGTGAATGCAGGTTATGTCATGTAGTAATTTCAAGGTGTCGGCACATCTTACTGGGCAGGCGAAGAAGAGGTAATTAATATCACCTGTTCTTCCACATTCACATAGGTCGTTATCTCGTCGCCCTATCCATAGGAGGTACATCGGTGTTAATGCCACTTGAAATAGAATTCTGAAATATAATGATAATGCCTTCCTTGTTAAATACGGCGTGTTAATGAAAGTACTCAAGGCGTTACTACCCTGTCCGGCTGAGCAGGTTGTATTTGTTATTGTATGCAATATTCCTCGCTATGTCTGTTGGTGGTATGAGGTATTCGTTTGATACCGGTTTATTGATAGTGGCTTCCCGCACTGCCTCATCCACTCTCTCGTTTCCAAGAATTCCTACATGGCTCGGAATCCATATAAGTTCGATCTCTGTCAGCAGCAGTAAAATTTCCAACAGGTTTCATATAATTATCTCATATATGGGTCGTTTTACCCCCTTCACTGGTCGTTGTAGTGCCGTTAGCAAACTAAGGGAGTCGGAGTGTATAAATACTTTTGTTGATCCGTGACTTTGCACATATTTCAGTGCTCGGTATACAGCTAT
Source organism: Mantis religiosa (assembly GCA_030765055.1). Taxonomy (NCBI): domain Eukaryota; kingdom Metazoa; phylum Arthropoda; class Insecta; order Mantodea; family Mantidae; genus Mantis; species Mantis religiosa. The sequence goes on along the minus strand of CM060958.1, from coordinate 146,668,018 downwards.
GGTTTCTGCCGTATATATCGTTGTATCCGTATGCAGTCGCCATGTCATTTTGTGTCCTGAATTCCATATATAGATACCTGCACTTTTACCTGTTGTCGTTTTTGATCTGTCTGTGAATATGATAACTGGCGACTGTGTAGATAAGACTGGTGATATAAATTCCCGCCATGCCTGTTCGTAATCTGTCATTATTCTCTTAAAATACTGCGTGTCTTCTTTAATGTTGGGTGGCAGTTCGTATGGTGGCTTATGTAATAAGTATATGGGCCACGTTTGTGTCCGGTAGACGTATGTATGAGTTTGAAATGCCACTATACAACATGTCAGTGGACGGTGAAGATGTCCATCTTCTTCCCGTTCCTGTCTCATTAGTTCTGTTAGGCGAGTCAGTTTGGGGAGCAGTATATTCTGCGTGTGTGTAAGCTGATCTGCTGTAAAGCGACATCCGTTTTTCCATGATCTTTCTTGTATGTCATGTTAGGAAACGCCTGGAAGTGAGGAGTTTCGCTGGTCGTTCTGGGATACTGAAAACTATATTATACAATTGGTACAAGAAGGACTCCAGTTGTCGGTGCACACCCTCGGTTGGTGCTGGTGCCATTAATAATCCACCATACTCAAGGCGGGAGTGTATTAAAGGTGGTATTAATTTAAGCATGAGTCGGGGGTGCATGCCCCAATGGTTTGCTGCCATTGCTCGAAATAACAATTTCAATTTCGTCAATTTTGATAGCAATGTATGATAATGTGTTGTGTATTGCTGGTTCTGTTGCAAGTGCATCCCTAGAAATTTGATACTTCGCACAAGCCGAATTATATGATCTTGTATTCTCAGTGTGCATTGTGATGCACGCATTGATTTCTGGAAACATACGCTGTGTGTCTTTTTGAAGTTTATTTGTTTGATATTATACTTGTATATAAAAAAATATACAGTTAAACCAGATAACCCAACCTTACCTAGACTTTATGGCTTACCCAAAATACACCAACCATCCATAACAATGAGACCTATAGTTAGCAGTATAAATTCACCAACATACAAACTTGCAAAGTGGCTAATAAATTCAACTCCTTTCCAAAATTTGACAGCCTAGGCATCAAAAACACCTATGAACTTATAGAACGCATTAAGGATACTGAATAAATGAAGAGGACACACTAGTCTCATTTGACGTTAAATCACTGTTTCCCAGCATACCAGTTAATCAACTCCCAACATTGATAGAAAAATTGCTCAAATCACTTGGAATGGCATCACTTGAAATTTCAGATTACATCGAACTAACCAAATTATGCATAGAACAAAATTTCTTCCAGTTTCAAGCAAAATATTTCCATCAAACTTCTGGTTTAGCAATGGACAACCCCCTATCACCCTTCCTGGCCGATCTGTACATGAGTGCACTAGAAATAAGGATCACCAAAGGTTTCCCATGGATGTTCAAACTCTGGCAAAGATATGTAGATGACATATTTGCCATAGTACCAAAAAAAACACATCAGTGATGCACTAAAACTTTTAAATATTCAAGAAAAAAGCATCAAGTTCACTGTAGAAGTTAAAAAAGACAAGTATTTACCATTTTTAGATCTAAAAATAATCAGAAATAAAAATAGAATAAACTTTGGCATTTACAGAAAACCAACACAGACAGACAACTACATAAAAGCTAATGGCTACAATCCAAGATCCCACAAACAGACAATCTTTAATAGTTTAGCACACAGACTGGTCAACATCCCTTTCACAGCAGAAGAATACAAAATAGAATACAACAAGATTATTGAAATAGCACAGAAAAATGACTTTCCCAAATCACTAGTAAACAAAAAAGTGAACTTAGCAAAAAAGAAGAAACTACTAAAGGAAACCACAACCCTCTCAGCTACAGAAACTAAAATGATCTTCAAAAAATTCACTTACCATCCATGGGCCTTTGATAAATTCAAAAAAGTCTTCAAAAAACAAAATATTCAACTAGCACCAGTGAAACATTACTCCTTAAAAAACCTAATTTGCTCAAATATCAAAGATGCCATTCCATCTAATAACAAATCTGGTATATATCAAATTGAATGCTGTGATTGTAGTCAAATTTATATTGGAAAAGCCAAAAGGAATTTAGAAATAAGAACAAAGGAACACTTTAGGAACATAAAATACAAACAATTAGAAAAATCAGCAGTTGCCACGCATTTTTGGGAAAAGAACCACAACATAAATCCAGAACCAAAATTACTAAAGCATACAACAGGAAAAGAAGAACTGTCCACATGGGAACAAATCTTCATTTCAAAAAATAGGAACAAAGTATTCAATTTCGACATCCCCCAGAAAGATTTGTTCAGCAAGTTGCTCGAACTGCCACCAGAGGAGACTGATGACAAAATATTGCCAGCTACACCAATGAGAACCAGTCGATGTCCGGCTGAGGATAGAGGTAAGGCCTGTGAAACTAGTTCCGGTAAAATTTAAAAGTAAGTGTTGTTTAGTGTCATTAATCGACTCCCAATAAATTTAATTAATACAGTTTTGTCATTTACTTCACAATTTTTACGATGTATGTTCCTGTACCACTTATCCATAAAGATTTTTCTTTAGTAAATTTAAATATTGTCGTATGAGGTACACTACCCTAATTAGATTTGCAACCAGGAACACGGCAAGAACGACCCATTGCGACATATTTCACACTATATGTTTACATATACTGTATAGCTTAATGTTATGTTAAAAACTCACTATAAACTAACTCATTAGTCACTAATTGCTACTTGAATGGGTATTACATTATTTCTGCAAATACACAAACTAAACAAACACTTGGTGGATATAACCAAATATAGCCATAACATAACATGCTGGGCCAAGAGCACCGCCATTTTTCCTACAATCGATTCTCGTATTATGGCCTGAGTATTGGAGTTGGTGCTGGATCAAGCCTTGTGATGTTGACCGACTGTGTTTCTCATGTACGTTGCCAGGGAAGTTTGTCAATGCATATATAGGTTTTCTACGAGTCTACTAATGATCCCCGGAATCCCGTATATTGCTAGACGTTCCGTTAAACGCTGTATGCAGACATGGTCATATGCTGATGACAAATCCAAGAACAGGGCCAGGATCTGTCTTTTGGTCCTGAACGCTATCTGGATATCTGTGGTCAATACGTATATCGGAAAGGCTGTCCCATGCCCCCTACGGAAACCGAACTGAGTTTTCGGCCATAGCTGGTTTCTTTCCATATGAAACGTTAGTCTATCCTGCAAGATTTTTTCAAATAATTTGCATAGTGTAAGCAGCATCCCTATGAATCAATAGTCTGTGGGATATTTATAACCTTTTGTGGTTTATAACAGAATTGGTAGTGGTGCCACTACGTATCCAAGAGTTAGAGCATTGCTACCACCTTGCAGCATTTTCAAACACTATTCTTCATTGTTTATTGTATGGCACACACACACACACACACACACGACTGGACATCGAAGACCTGAATGTCAGACCCTCGGTCTCAAGCCAGATCAGGGATAGGCACTCTACTGGCAGTGGAGTGTTTTGTAAGGAAGGATAATATGCGGCAGAAGATGAGGTTGGAGTTGTATATAAGCCATCTGATGTGTTATTTTATGTGCCTAGAAGCAGCCTTGGACGTTTGTAGCGCTCTCCATGATCGATGTCGTACTCACCTAGACCGCGGATGAGGGAGTTGAAGTTGTGGGAGAGGTTTTGATAGAAGGAACGTGAAAGGGTATGGATGTAATCTGTTACTGTGGGGATACATAGGTCACGTCGGATAACTAGATTGGGGATGTACCAAGGGGAGTCTGTGGCAATGCGGAGGAATCGGGATTGTAGAATTTCAAGGCGGTGTAGGTGAGACTTGGCCCCATATTTCACTGACGTATGTGATGGCTGGGTGGAGTACTTGGTTATACAAGAGCAGTTTTGTAGTCAGAGACATGACTGATCATCGGTTATAGAGAGGGTATAGCATACCCATTCTTTTGTTAACTTTATTAGCCACATATGCAATGTGGTCTCTCCACATCAATTTGATGTCAAGTAGAACACCAAGATACTTAATGTAAGTTTTCCAATGGACGTCCACACCAGCTAGACGAATTGGTGGAAGATCCACTATTCGTCGTCAAGAGAAGGTGATGGCCTGGCTCTTCTGTGGGTGGAAGCGTAGGCGCCAACGTTCGAACCAGGTGGTAAGGAGATCAGCAGGTTGAGCTCTGATGATGTGGAGGTGACAGCTGTATCGTCAGCAGAGATACAGTGAGCAGCGTGGCAGGAATGTTAGGGTGTTGATGTATATTAGGAAGAGAATGGGTGCCAGGACACTACCTTGGGGAACGCCAGCTCTAATGGGATGGGATGAGGATAAGATTCTGCCGTGAGAGACAGCAAAGGTTCTGTCAGTGAGGTATGAGTGAATGAGATGTATTAAGTAGGAAGGGATTTGGTAGGTGAAGAGACGGGAGAGTAAGCCTTCGTGCCATACACTGTCGAATGCTCTGGTGATATCTAGGAGTAGTGGTGAAACGAACTGCTTCCTGTTAAAGGCTGTAAACTTCATCAACGAAGTAATTGGTGTTGAGTGGAATGTTGAGAGCGAACGCCGAATTTCTCCGCTCTGACAATATTGTGTCTATTCAAGGTAGTCCTTAGTCGACTTAGAACAAGTTTTTCCATCAGTTTACTCAGTGTTGGAAGCAAACTGATGGGTCTGTAGCTCTTCTGGGACGTTCCGTCTTTCCCAGATTTGCAGATAGCGATGACCTTTGGGAAGTAGTAAATTTTGAGGATTGCATTAAAGAGAAATGTTAATGCTTTCACCCAAGGGAATGGTAGAACCTTTAGGGCCGCGTTCGCTATGTTGTCAAATCGGGCGATTTGAATGGCCGTAGGCTGGTGATGTGGCATTGCACTTCAGCTACAGAGGTGGAGGGAGGTGATACATCATCATGGGGTTGAGAAAGGTACGCCTGAACTTCCTGAGTGACTGCGCGGATATGATCTACATCCAGGGTATCAGCGGCCTTAAAGGTCATTTCCAAGAAGGTTGCATGTAGTTCAGCTTTTTCCCTTGCAGACTGAGCGACTTCCTGTCCGTGGTGCAGCGGTGGATCTTTGCGAGGGATTTGAAGTAAGGAGTTGTCCTCTACACGAAGAGAGATCTTATTTTCCCAGCACTCGTGAAATTCTTGGAGTTGAAGTTTGACCAACTCCTGAAGTCGGTGAAATTCACGACGATCTGCTGGGCAGCGACTATGTAAAAAGCGTCGGCGCATCCTGTTCTTTTGTTTAATCGTTTCACGGATAGCCTGAGGTAAAGGATCGATATTCAATCTGCTGGGTTTTGATTTTGCGGAAGATTTCATGATAGCAGTAGTCAGTTGGGAGGTGAAAAGATCAACCATGGTGTCTATCTCTTTTGGAGTTTGACATGGCTGCTGCGGGGGATGGATTTGTTCCAATCGTATCGAAAACTCCTCCCAACTGGTCTTTCGTGGAAGTGGGAATCCTCGAGGAGCTTTGTAGTTGGGCTTACCAGGGAAGGATAGGAGGATGGGGTAATGATTTGAAGAAAGAGCAGGAACTGTGAAGAGGGTAAGGTGCTGCCGCACATTGCGGACCAGGGCAAGATCAAGCCAGTCAGGTGGTCTCCTGTCTCCATAGTGAATTGTAAGTTGGTTTGGAGCCCTAGCGGAGATAGCCCTAGACGCTACGAAGTTGTGGAGTGTGCGCCCACGGTGGTTGTTAATGGAGGAGTTCCAGTTGCAGTGCTTGGCATTGAAGTCTCCCGCATCAATCGTGGCAACTGAGGAGCTGAAGAGATGATCCATTTCGGAAGGAAGTAGGGGGCGAGTCGGTGGCGCGTATACTGAGTACAAGTGCAGGGGACCATTGCTGGTGTCGACTTGGATGTCGGTGATCTCGAGATTACTGGTTGCAGGGATAAATAGTTGATGGTGTTGAATGGCATGGTCAATGTATATGGCACCACCTCCTCTGCCGTCGGCTCGATCAGTGCGGTAGGAACACATTCATGGGATGCCACATTTTATATGAGACGATAAATGGGTTTCCTGCACCATTAAGGTATTCACCTTCCGCATGGACAAAAAGTTGGAAACTTCCGCCAATTGTCTGCGGAGACCATTGGCATTCCAGAAGCAGATCTTGAGTCCTGGAAATGTGTATCGTTGGTGTCTAGTAGCCATTGGAAATGCAGAAGGTAAAGACTCTTTGAATGAGTACCATTTCTGGTGACGTTTGTGAAGATCTTGTGAGCAGAGCCTCCATCAGAGCAGCTGCAAATTTAATTTGCAAGTGCGGAGGAATACGATCAGTTACCTCGCTGAAGGCTGCAATGTCCGCAATCCTCTGTCAATACCTGGGAAACGAGCACCGTAAAAAGCCTCCTTATGTAGCCCATGGGGGTTGGGTTCACGGGGAGGAGCATGAACTGGAATCCTTTGGGCTCCCTTCTTGGTGCTTTCCAGTTCTTATCGTGCTTCCTGCCAAACAGGGTATTTGGCGTATCGACATGAATGTTCAGCTCCGCAGTTAGTACATGGTGAGCTTGCTACAAGCATTGCCCACAGTGAGAACAAACAGATGGCAGTCTGCAGGCTTCCGCCCCATGGAAAAACTGCTGGCAGTTTAAATACTGTTGAGGACGAAAATGCGGCTTGTATGCCTCGATGGTGACGGCAGCAGAGAGCATCCGGTTCACCTTGTAGATTTTTTCGGCCTCGCTGGATTTCTCTAAAGCTACTCTGAAGTTTGGAAGAGGGCCTGGAGTGGGTCTGCGGATACTGCGGAGCCGGTTGACACTGATTATGCGTGCTACTTGACCAAGGAGTTCGCCCTTGACCTCATCCTCAGTGATATACTGTGGGAGATCTTTGATGGTTACCTGAAGCCGCTTTTCTTCAGGCAGGAGAGTAGCGATAAACGGGATTTGATTATCCTCTAACCAGCGACGGACTTCACGATGTGCTGTAGGATCTTCAGGTAGAATGGCAACTTGTGTTGCGCATATTACGGAGGGTAATAGTTTTGTCATACCCAGCGAATATGTGCAGTTTTCTGGCTGAAGAAGGAAGATGGGAGGGGGTTTCGCCACACTGGGGATAGGGGTGTCTGAAGGAGTAGAGTCAGCGTTTGTAACTGAAGTGGGCAAGGTCTTTGTACCACTGCGGGGACGTTTAACTGGAGCGGTGCTAGGAGGGGCTTCTACGACTGAGGAGGTGGCTGCAGTTGGAAGGGGAGAGAATTTATTTGACGTAGGTGTGTGCTCAGTGATGCCGTTGCATTGAGGTGGTTGGTGTCTCCTCTTTGTGGGGACCTGTTACCATTCAGATGTTGAATGTTCGTGCTTGGTGAGGTACGTAGTGATGACAAGGATGAAATGAAATGAAATGACCTCCATACGAGCACGGTGCAGATCCATTTTATGAAATTCTTGTGATGCAACTTGGGAGTTGTTACCCTCAGAGCCCGTTGCAAGGAGTTGAGGGATATGTTGCTCAGCAAACTGAACATACTGCAACCGGGCTGCCATCTCCAGTTGAAGAATGGTTACATGGTCAGGATTCAGGGGAAACTTTGGATCAACTATAAGTGCCCGATCCATGAAACAGCTGCTATTCTCACGGTTGATGTAGTAGGACAGAGCTGCTGTGCGAACATCGTCTGAAGGGGAGGTTGTTGTGAAGTCCATGTTACACGAGGACATGATGTACGAAAGAGAGCACAAAACTGACAGTAAATACCGTCCAATAATTTGGCCGAAGCTGGCCCCGTAGCTCAGTCGGTAGGGCACCTGCCTGCCGTGCTAGGGGTTCCGGGTTCGATTCCCGGTGGTGGTGGTGGGGATTTTTCTCCAACCAAGATAATTCCCCATCTTCCCCAGAGTCTGGAAGTATGACTGAGAGTGTGAATGTGTGCGTGATGTAATGATTAAAAACCAAAAAGATAACGAGTTAACACCTGTATGTTCCAAAGGAGAACAGCCGCCGATATGACCATAGTAGTTAAAGGCGGGGTATAAATGGAACAAGCAAAAAAAAAAAAAATGGCCTACTGTAGATATGTATGCGTGCACGCTGGCCCTTCCTGCACAAGGGCACACCAATCACACTTCGCACGATATTTTAGTTAATAGGGAATCCTAAAGTTTCAGTTAGATTCGCTAAAAATACGGCGCTGAGCCAACAAAGATCATTTGCACAAAATAACACTAATTTGCGTGAATAGCACAGTCAAATGCACAAAATCGATGAAATATTGTTCACCATGCACTATTACACTGAAATTATAATGCGATTCGATGCAAATCGATAATTCGGTAACAACATTTGCAAACTAGTCTATTGAAAAGTTGTTTACTCGTTGCTATCACAATGACTACGTGGCAAGTCCATTCCGTACTTGCTAGTTTTTTTTTATTGTATGGCAACACAGATTAATATTAATAATATCGGATATCAGCACAGATGGCAGTCACTGCAGCACACCGCAGTAAACGGTAGCAGTTGAACCCATTCTTGTGATGGAGAATGGCCATTAGGCGGTGGGTGAAATAGCCGAAAATCTGAACATTAGTCATGGTTCTGCAAACATATTCGTAAGCTGCTTTGGTTTCACTACTGCAAACTGCTATATCTTTCATCCTTGGCAATTCACTGCTGCTTATGGGGAACGGTGTGTCGGAAGAATTTCGCATTGGTACTATCGTCGGTCTTAAAGCCTGCAATAAAAGTTAAGGATACTTCATAATGAAAGGTAAACGCAAAAGATTGCGACCAGCTAATTTAATGAGGGCCATTCATAATGACAACGCAAACGTTAACGAAAATTCATTTCGCAGACACGAACGCAAATTATTGCAAACTCCAAGCTTCTGTATTTGCGTTTATGTAGAACGAATAAATCCACTAAGCGAAAACAGTGGAAAATGGCTGCCTTTGACGAAAAAGTTTATTGCATTGTATCATAGCCATGCTTGTTTGTATGACACCGCGGATAAATCTTATAATAATGAAGAATAACATCTGGGCATCAATTGCGCACTTAAAATGGGAACAAATAATAACTGTAGAGTTAGTAACTTCGTGTGTTCTTTGATGTTTATACTTAACCTAAATGTACTCGTTTTCTTCAGTTTTGTTTCCACAACATGTTGCTGTAGAAGAACTAAAATTCGATATTTTATTTCGGGTGTTTTAAATGTTGGCTTTTTAATTATATAAATTAGCCACACGAATATATTTATATTGGCATATATTTATATTAGAGCAAATGTTTGACTACATCTTTTTTCGTCTCGTTTTAGCAGGCCAAATAGGTTTAATACGATATAAAATTGTGCAGGGTTTATTCTGATGTATCGTTGGAATTGCACTGGATCATCTCTCATTTCACGAAAATTATGAAAATCTCTTCGATAAATTCTTCTTTGATTCAAGGTATGAATCCACCATCTACGCTGAGACCACCGTTTTCATTTCAAGCATAGTACACCGAGTAAGTTGGCTACTGTTGTTGGAACATTACTTCCTGATTAGGAGCCGTTTTAAATAATCTAATTTCTGATTGGCTATAATTACGTTTCCGTTTTTCCATTATGAATGCCTTTTGGCTACAACATGTGCGTCCTTCTGTTAATGTTTGCTTTTCATCGTGAATGAACGCAAGGACCAAAGCACAGGACCAAAGGTAAAGTAATAATTTCCCCTAAATTTCCAGTTGCAATGTATGCTGTCAACATTACGAAAATGTTTGTTATACATCTAGGTTAAAATACAGTATATTTCCGGATTATGTAAAACACAATATATCAGTAGTAACACTTGGGAGATGTTCTGAAGCAGGAATACCAAGTTGGAGAGCACAAAGGAAGCAATTCTCCAAACGCCTACACTGATGTACTGTTTACTGTTGCTCAAACTTCCAACAGCTGATAATTTAGTAACAGAATTAAAGCGCACTGAAATGGAGATTTGGGCGTAGAAAACTAAAATATGTAGGATAAAGGTAAATTTCGTATTAGCCAGTAGAAGGAAAACGATCTCTTCAATGCACTTAATGGTTTCCAAAGTAATAAATACTGTCGCGAACCCGATCGTGATAAGGCGGCTTGGCATACAAAGAAACTGATAGGTTTCACGTAGATAACGAGCTTGCATAAGCAGATAAACATAGCACTTGAGATAAAAGACTTTCCGTAACAAACAAACTGAGATAAATGGAAATTTCTGGTAATATCTTGATTATTCGGTTTCTTTATTCTTGTGGAGGTCTCGAATTACGAATTAGGTATTTAAGGACGTGACGGCTCGCAAAGTGAATAGTTGTAAAGCAGAGTGAGTGTGAAACAGTGTTGTGAAATGAGAGACAGCCAGCTGTGTTGTAACGAGGGCTAAGGATGTAATCTGCTGTCACCGTTTCTTATTGTGATCGACCTTGGTAGACTAATGGTATATGTAACGTAATGCTGCTGTAATCTATAAGAGTATTTCTACGAAAATAAAGGAGATTTTTAATTTCTGCAATTCGGCCTTTTAATTCCACAAAGTCACAATACTATAGTTGTTGACAAGATTTTCTTTCGCATATAGACGCCAAAAAGTCTGAATTTCTGTGCAACAAATCTTGAGATATAATAAAAAGGCAGCAGTGTGCTGTACAAAAGCAACTTGAGTATTATGTCAGACCTAAAATTCTAAACGCTGACTCTGCAATATTTTATGGACTAGTCAGAGCAGACTCATTTGCATTCTAATCGGTATATATTCCATTCTAATTTTGTTCGGATGTAAGACTTGGGCGGTAACAGAGTCATATGAAGTGCCAAAATACTTGAATTCCAAGCCCCTAAGTCGTAAAATGTTTCGTATAAACTCAGCTCCAAATGGCTGCATGTGGAGACGGTGGCGCCATTTGGAGGAAGCAATAACTACAATGCATTCAAGCTCGTGAGAGTAAACACACGATACTGCTAGGCACATAAAATAACACATTAGATGGCTTATATATAATTTCAACCTCATCTTCTGCCGTATATTATCCTTCCTTACAAAACACTCCACTGCCAGTAGAGGGCCTAGCCCTGGTCTGGCTTGGGACCGAAGATCTGACATCCAGATCTTCAATGTCCAGTCGTGTGCTTCTTTCTTTTGAGAGTACGCACCGTGAAAAGTAATTTTTGCTGAAATTTGGATAATAACCAATTAATCATAACGGAAAATGCCCAAAATCTTGGAATATTGCTTTAAAAAATTAACCTGGAAAAAAACATATTGAAAAATCAAAGATAAAATAGCAGTCCGTGTTAAGAAATTAAAAAGACTTGCAGGAACTAAATTATATTGTTCAGGGTCTACATTAAACACCATATTTAAGATTAGTCCCTAAGTATTATGGAAAACTACTGTGACATCACCACTTACAACTTCTGTGATATTTGAGCGAACACATAATCAAGCTATTATAAATAGTCTTCTACTCCCATAATAACCTCAAAGTGCAAGCCTTTTTTGACACATGAACAACTCTTGAGACTTACAGACAATAAAAATGGGTAAAACACCACACATCTACCTTCAGTTTAAAAACTCGATTACACTTCATGCAGAAAGTTCAACAACTAAGAAATAAACTAGATTACGTACCCTTCTGAAGCAGAACCTCTCATGCCTCTTAACATCCCACTGAACATCGCTGAACTAAAAGGTTCAGCATAATTCAATATTTTATTACCAAACAATAACAATTATATAAAAGCTAAGCATAATGCAATATGTTGTTACCAATGTACGATACTAGATATGAAATGCAATAGAATAAGAAATAGCAGACAATTTTGACCTTGGGACATCTTTTTATGCAAGCACAAAATCTGAGGAACCTTCCACATTGACAATGATGGTGCTGGGTGGTTAATAACTTTAATGGCTACACAGGCCTCGCAGCGCCATGGCATGCCCTATATAAAATTTTTCAAAAGCTCTGCAGGCAGCAGTTCGCATTCGTCGCGGAGAGCATGTCGGAGGTCTGGAAGTGTCCTCGGTGGGATTTGGCGGGCTGCAACTCGTCTTCCTAGTGCATCCCAGGCATGTTCTATAGGGTTTATAACCGAGGACATTGCTGGATATCTTCCATCTCAAGATAGTCGTCCATCAAATGGGCCCCATGCATACATGCATTATCGCCTTTAAGATGAAGTGTGGATCAACTGTACCTTTGAAAAGTCAGTTCTTCACCTCTTTACCTCTCGGCATTTACAGCACTATCGTCGAAGATCTGCAGATCTGTACGTTCATTGAACATTATGCCTGCCACCACCAGCAAATGGGCGTGTTCCTATGATGCTGGTGGGATGAAATCGGGTTTCACGTTCTCTCCAAATTATTGTGCGACGAGAATTATTGTTCAAACAGAATCTGGACTCATCTGTTTATAGCACGTTCCTCCATTTACTCAAGGTCCAGTGTTGACGTTGCTGACTTCAATATAAACAGGACCATATGTATATTCGAGTTAGTGGGACACACTCTACTGGACATCTGACATAGAGACTGACTTCACGATCCTACGGATTGAACATATGTCCCATAATCCTTGGTTTTCGCGTTATTCCTGTCACAATGAAAGCATGAGTTTAACAGCCTTCGGGGTCCAACCTCAAAACTTCATTTCTCCATACACTCATAGAAAGCTTTGACCTATTGCACTACATACGGTAGACGGTAAAGTGTTACCATGGAGACTCGGTTACGTTTGTCATCAGTCTGTCTTTAATATTCCAAATGTGTACATGTAGTGAGTTAACTGTGCGTGTTTCGTTCCACCATGGGTGGATATTCATTTCGTGAACAGGCAGACATAATTTTATATATGGTCGCGTGAATGGTAATGGACGCGAGGCTGCACGACTCTAACAGATAAGTTTCCAGACCGAAGACAACCAAGTAATCCAACGCTTGTTGCTGTTTATCGTCGCCTTTGTGAAACAGGAACCGTTGCACCACGGACTATTGATCGAAGAAGACAAAGAGCTGCCATACCGGATGCAGAAACGTTTCATCGATGTGTCATGGAAGTCTGCGAAACCATTCGCCACCATCCCGGGGTTTTTGAAAGGGTGCGACATTCCATGATTCGACGAGCACATGCATGCATAGATGGAAGATTAGGACATTTCGAGCATTTATGATTTTTATGTGTTATAAGTGTACCACTGTGTTGAACACTCCCTAATGAGAGGGGAAAAAAAGGATTATGGGACATATGTTCATGTGAACTTTTGTCCTTTTGGTGTGAGGAACCCATACCCGAAGTTTGTAAATGTATTTCTGAAACATTCTATATATACACAGGGGCGCGCTCGTGAAATATTCCCAGGCGATCCCAAAGTGAGATTTGTGATGTACAACACAGTGCTAGGGCGGGTTTTCTCTGGTATCTCCGAGTTTCCTCGCCATGTCATTCCACCGGTGATCCATCTTCATTTCATATGCCCTATGTAGTAAAAGCGCGCGTTAAACCCTATACATCATACACGCATATACTGTAGGTAAATAGCAGCAGGCCATGGCTTCATAAAGCGACTGCAAGATGGGTGCTATTTTTTACACTCTTTCGCATCCACCACACTCACCAGACCTAGTACCAAGGGATTTCCACAAGTTTGGGCCATTCAAAGAGCGATATGTGAAGAAGTAAATTTCGTTCCGAAGAAAAATACATGGCAGGAGTTACTGCGCACACGACCAAATGATGTGTTGTCCACGGAGGAATCGTGCACTTTCTTTTGTTAGAGGAAGTCTGTTGAGCAATAGGCAGCCAGACTATGTCGAAATATGATGTTTTTGTGATCTATCTCCCCCCCCCAAATGGACATTTTCATTACAACCCTTGTATTTAAGAAAGGCACTGCTAACACTTGAGTGATTCGATTGAACTCAAAGCAGCATTCAACCTTCAAAGCTGACCGTTACAAGGCCGAAGTAAGACTTTAAAACGAATATTTTAACGTAGAAAGCGTTTGACCTGGTTGATCACAAACTTTTACTAGAAAAATTATCCTCATATGGCATAAGGGGGTTAGCTTTAGATTGGTTCAGATCTTATCTGGAGAATAGAGAGCAATCGGTGGAAATAGAGTATTTTGATAGCGAAACGAGTGAAGTTAAAACTTAGATTTCAAGTAGCGCTATAATGAAATATGGGGTCCCTCAAGGTTCGGTGCTTGGACCTCTTTTATTTATAGTGTACATTAATGATTTGGAAGATAATGTAGAAAACAGAACCAATATAAATGTTACACTTTTTGCAGATGATACAAATATTTTTATCAAAGGGGTGAATAAGGAAGGGGCAGATGTACATATTGAAAATAATCTAAAATATATTCAAAAATGGCTTAGTGCCAATATGTTAATATTGAGTAAGGAGAAAACATCAGCCCTAAGCTTCTATAATAAAATGAGTGGAAGTCAATTGTATCCAAAATTAATGCTGGGACAAGACCAAATACATTACGTACAAACTATCAAATTTCTGGGCTAATACTAGATGAAAATTTAAATTGGGAAACTCACATAGAGGCATTGACGAAAAAGCTTAGTAAAATGTGTTTCTTAATGAGGGCGATTACAGGCATGTCAAGCTTGAAAGTTCGGAGAATAGTGTACTTTTCATATATACACAGTTTATTGGCATATGGTATAATTTTTGGGGGAAATTCTAAAGACAGTATAAAAGTATTCAGATACCAAAAGAAAATAATTAGAATCATAGCAGATGTCTCAAGCACAACTAGTTGTAAGCCATACTTCAGTAAATTAGGTATCTACCACTGCCAAGTATATACATATATGAAACGCTTGTACATATGAAAGCAAGCCTAAGTTTATTCAAAACAAATTCTGAAATTCATATACACAACACTAGAACAAAGAATAATTTATTTGTGAAGTCACACAAAACAAAGATGTATGAAAATAGTTTCACATATGCTGGCTTACATCTTTACAATAAGCTACCTGAATCTATAAAAAAGATTGAATCACAACATCAATTTAAGAAATTGTTATTAAACTTCCTTAGAGCCAATAGCTTCTACAGCGTGGATGAATTTTTAAATTTGTAAATATTTAGTTAGCTACCTTAATTATAAATATTGTACTTAGTTTTTAATTTGACGTGTCCTATAACATGTACATGTTTTAATGGGTGAATCAATAAATCAAATCAAATCAAATCCAACGATAAGTGATTATCAGTCTTAATTGAGGAGTGTACTGCTCCTGTGACGCGTTTGTGACAGTATCATACCCACAGATCCACAAATCACACCACACAATGATCTCATAAAGCTCATACTTGATTGCCAAACCTGAAAAAAAGAGACATATAAATGCACCTTGACTAACAACTCTTTACCACTCATTGTGTTTAAAAATAATTTATTTTTTAAATTTCAATATTCTCCAACGAATCGCAGCCCAACATACTATTACAGTAACAAAACCTAGTTGGGATTTGCCACTCAGCAATTACTCTATTAACAGTTAACAGCAACCTTCTCTCTGGTCGGTATTTTGAAAAACACTGGGATTAAACTACGGAAGTTGTAACTAAATAACCAGAGAATAACTAAACGAAATTCTGCATTTAATACCAAGTTTAAATAAACGACTGTCATGCTGGGTTTAAGACGATTGTTAACGTCGAATTTTAGACAGCTTACAAAATGTCAAACAAATGAAAAACTAATTACAGTGTGTAAACGGCTGGCATCGCAATATTATCCAATAAACGAGGAAATATTTGGTCTTACGGAGGAGCAAAGACAGGTATTGTAGTAATTTATGGTTTATAATTAATAGATGGTAAGATTGATAACATAGGTTGTTAAGGCGTTTGTTGTATGGGTCATTTTTAATACCTAAAATATATGACGTTGCATTCACGAGTTATATAAGCGTTTAGTGTACATTTTTTCGTGAGCAGAGTACTGCTGTGCCGTGACACTACGTTTACAACCGGCCACATGACTGGCGTAACAGCTGGCAACTAGGACTTTTAGCTAGTTACTTGAATAAAATAGGTAGAGAGTTACAAATTCTGCTTATTTTTACCCAATTCTTTTCAATTCGTTTTAATTGGAAGGTTAATATATGTTGTCAAATTACATTTTTTAATTGTAGCTTGCATTTATTTTATTTACTAGACTAAAGTTATTAAAATGGGATAATATACATTTTCCTTGAACAGAAAGTATTTTAAGATCCTAGCTAACAAGGAAATAAGCATGTTTTGTCACGACAGATCTAACCTCACTTACTAGCCTCCCCTCCAAAGAGGTAGGTTCCACATCAGCTTTGTGATGTAAGAGTTTCCATGCATTGCAGGGCTGGAGAAATGAAGCACATGGTGGGCCAGAGTTGGGGATCATTTGTACAGGGAAAATGCTATGAGCTGCAGTTATTCACATGTCATTTGGCTGATACACTGTATAACATTAATATTCGGTGACCAGTAATAGTAAAGTTTGGTGTTCTGTGGTAATAGTATGTTGTCGTTGTAGATGGCACTTGTGACATTTTATGTGTAATTACTGTTTTTAGTCATGCATAAAGCACATGGACTTTAGCAAACTGCAAAATTATGGAAGCAGGAGTACTTGGAATTAGATGAAACAAGTTGGAAATGAGAGGAAAATAGTGCAAATCAGAAACTTAAACTTATAAGAAAAAAGCCTTACTATAGAAAGTATCCAGTGTTATAGATTGCATTTCTTTATTAGCACCCAAATTTTGCGTCCACCAACGTTGTCATATCGGACGATGAATGAAATGATGTTTAAATGAGTACAGGGTACATAGAGCTTAGAGTTACCAGACATTCATCTTTTAGGATAAGAGAAAACCTCCAATTTTATGTCATATCGGACGATGAATGAAATGATGTTCAAATGAGCACAGGATACATAGAGCTTAGAGTTACCAGACATTCATCTTTCAGGATAAGAGAAAACCTCCAAAAAACCTTATGATCCTGCTTTAGATCTGAACTCGAGACCTCTTGAACGCGAGGCAGATATGCTACCAAAGCAGGCAGTCATCTCTTGTAGCCAAAATATGGCACAAATATACATCATTAACCCCATGGAATAGCCAACAAAAGCATATATGTGTTTGAAGTATATACCAATGGCAGCAAAATGGGAGAAAAAGTTGGTACAACAGAATTAATATTTATAAATGGCATATTGACTCATCAGTTGAAGTTTAAGCTGGATGCTTGATGTTCAAATAACCGGACCAAGCAACTTGTGATTCTAGGAGAACAGAAAAAACTAAGTGAACTGAGATGTCAGTGGTTCATTGATAGACGTGTTGCATTCATTGATGAATCAATGATGAATCAAAAAATTGATGAACAATCATTATCATTGGAATAATATTTTATATATTATTAAATAATATTTTATCAATATAAAACAGCAAATCCATTTATTAAAAAGTGTGCAGGGTTCAACTGCATTAAAAACATTCATAAAGATATATGAAGGAAAACTGTTGAATTTTGACACTATCTTTGAAGAGAACCCAAACTTCAAGTTCATCAAGATATACGAACAGAGATATTCTTCTCTTGGCTGTCCCAAGTCTGGGTGGTATGAGAAGGAAAATGTTGCTGTAAGATGCCCAAGCAGTATGTAAAACGTTGACTGTGACAGCCGCAAGTGTAATGCCATACATTGTGGTTGTTTTAGTCTAAACTCACTGCCCGGTGTACAGGTGTTTAAGATGTCAATGTTTATTTTAATTCAGACATAAATTTTTATAATGCATTTGTTTGCTTGTTTATGGGTAGTTATTAAAACAGGCCTAAGGCTTAGTCGATTTAGTCTGCATTACAATATGTTTGCTAATTTAAACATGTTTTCTGTTACAGCTTCGTCAAACAGTCTTCAATTTTGCACAGAAAGAATTAGCACCTAAAGCAGATGAAATTGACAGAACAAATGGATTTGGAGAGCTCAGGGTACGGTAAGATATAGATGTATTGTTTATATACTGTAACTTAATTTCTTGGAATTACACAATAATTATTTAGTGTCATTAAAACATAAAGTCTGCCTCAGTATAACATAAGAATTGAAATGAGAACATCATGTACATGGGAATTGTGATCCTGACTGCCAACCGAACTGCTAAGCCTAGCAATTGTGTAAGATTAGGTTACTAAGAATAAGCAAATCATCTGGTTTTATTTTCAAAGACAGTAGCAAATGATGTTTATTTTGCAAATTAATTGTTCTTTCTTACTGGCCATATGTAGGCCTAAATTTGGAAAGGTCGAGTCAGACTGAAAAATTCAATGCCATAGCCGGGATTTGAACCACGGATCAATTTGAACTGTCTGGTTGCTCAACTGTTGAGCTAACTGGCCAACGTGCCAGCATGACATTAAATTCTCCAACTGACTTGCATCTTTTTCGGTAAACCACTAGGACCTAACTGTGGTCCAAACTATGAAGCCCACACCACACTGAGTTCTCATTAAGGTGGTTGTCTCGTGTGTATATGAGAACCCCTAGTGCAGGGGAAGACAGATAGTGGCAGAGTGACTTCAGCCGTCAGCTGTAACTGCCAAATATACCTCTGAACAAAAGGAAGGTTAGCGTGTGACGTCACCATGCTGATTTCTGCTGCCCAAGAGGAAGGAAATAGTGTGATGTGTTGCGGTCCCGAAAGCTTAGGAAAGACAAGAACTGTATTGGGTATTAATAATATGTACAACTTACATCTTGGGTGTTGTAATATTAATGCTGACTGCTTTAATTACACAATTGGTCACAGTTTATAAACAATTACATTTTGGCTCTGTGCTATGAGAAAATATATAAAACTTCAACTCGTAGTTTATCTGAAGGACAGGCATGTTGTAAAGTAAATAAAATAAAACATAAAGTATATTTCTCTGCAAATTAGAGGAGACCCATTCAGAACAAAATTACGTGGTTATTTTCCGATACTTTCTGTTTCGTTTTTCTTTAACTAGTTTATCAGTGTCAGGACGTAATGTCTGGGAAATTTGCAATCGAAGGCTACATGTTAGATTGTGATCTAACAAGATACTTCGGGGTTTAAACTTAGCTAATTTCATAAAGAACAAAAATTGTTTGCACACATATGTCGAGGCAAACATACAATGTCTGTGAATACAACCTCGCAAATCTGGTTTGGGGGACGTTCTTGTAAAATTCAGCCAAGTCTTTGTTGTGTGTATATTTGTCCTTCAATAAATCGTCACATTGTAAATTTAACTGTTCTATTAGGTACGTAGCAGCTACAATGTTGTCATGGAGTGCGCTAGACTGACTGAACCCTCAGATTCTGTACTCACAGTGCCATTTATATAGGCAACTTGGTACTACACGTCTCTTGCCTGACGTCACACACTCTGCAAGCCTCGCTCCCGGCTGAAATACGTCACAACTCTCGAAGCTATGTTCCTCTGCCCTACACCTGACTGAACTGTACTCACAGTGCCATTTATATAGGCAACTTGGTACTACACGTCTCTTGCCTGACGTCACATGCTCTGCAAGCCTCGCTCCCAGCTGAAATACGTCACAACTCTCGAAGCTATGTTCCTCTGCCCTACACCTGACTGAACTGTACTCACAGCGCCATTTATATAGGCAACTTGGTACTACACGTCTCTTGCCTGACGTCAGACATTCTGCAAGCCTTGCTCCCGGCTGAAATACGTCACAACTCTCGAAGCTGTCTTCCTTTGCCCTACACCTGACTAAACTGTACTCACAGCGCCATTATATAGGCAACTTGGTACTACACAGCTCTTGCCTGACGTCACACACACTGCAGGCCTCGCTCCTGGCTGAAATACGTCACAACTCTCGAAGCTGTCTTCCTCTGCCCTACACTTGACTGAACCCTCAGATTCTGTACTCACAGTGCCATTATATAGGCAACTTGGTACTACACGGCTCTTGCCTGACGTCACACGCACTGCAGGCCTCGCTCCCGGCTGAAATACGTCACAGCTCTCAAAGCTGTCTTCCTCTGTCCTACACCTGACTGAAACCTCATATTCTGTACTCACAGCGCCATTTATATAGGCAACTTGGTACTACACGGCTCTTGCCTGATGTTACACATTCTGCAGACCTCGCTCCCAGCTCAAATACGTCACAGCTCTCAAAGCTGCTTTCCTCTGCCCTGCACCTGACTGAACTGTACTCACAGCGCCATTTATATAGACAACTTGGTACTACACGACTCTTGCCTGATGTTACACATTCTGCAGGCCTCGCTCCCAGCTCAAATACGTCAGAACTCTCAAAGCTGCTTTCCTCTGCCTTACACCTGACTGAACTGTACTCACAGCGCCATTTATATAGACAACTTGGTACTACACGGCTCTTGCCTGATGTTACACATTCTGCAGGCCTCGCTCCTGGCTGAAATACGTCACAACTCTCAAAACTGTCTTCCTCTGCCCTACACCTGACTGAACTGTACTCACAGCGCCATTTATATAGACAACTTGGTACTACACGGCTCTTGCCTGATGTTACACATTCTGCAGGCCTCGCTCCCGGCTCAAATACGTCACAACTCTCAAAGCTGCTTTCCTCTGCCCTACACCTGACTGAACTGTACTCACAGCGCCATTTATATAGACAACTTGGTACTACACGGCTCTTGCCTGACGTCACACGCAGTGCAGGCCTCGCTCCTGGCTGAAATACGTCACAACTCTCGAAGCTGTCTTCCTCTGCCCTACACCTGACTGAACTGTACTCACAGCACCATTTATATAGACAACTTGGTACTACACGACTCTTGCTTGATGTTACACACTCTGCAGGCCTCGCTCCCAGCTCAAATACGTCACAACTCTCAAAGCTGCTTTCCTCTGCCCTACACCTGACTGAACTGTACTCACAGCGCCATTTATATAGACAACTTGGTATTACACGACTCTTGCCTGATGTTACACAC
Source organism: Mantis religiosa (assembly GCA_030765055.1). Lineage (NCBI taxonomy): Eukaryota > Metazoa > Arthropoda > Insecta > Mantodea > Mantidae > Mantis > Mantis religiosa. Next base: position 146,646,949 of record CM060958.1, on the reverse strand, counting down.
TCTGCAGGCCTCGCTCCCAGCTCAAATACGTCACAACTCTCAAAGCTGCTTTCCTCTGCCCTAGTGGTTTACCGGGAAAAATGCAAGTCAGTTTTAGAATTTAATGTCATGCTGGCTCATTGACCATGGTAGCTCAATGGTTAAGAGCAACTGGATGGAGACCTGAAGATCCGTGGTGTTAGTCCTGGCTGTGGCATTGAATTTTCCAGTCTGACTCTACCTTTCCATATTTCGTCCTACATACAGCTATTGTGAAAGATAAATCAATTTTAATTTACTACTTTTATTGTATGTTATTCGTCACATTGGGTGTCAATTTGTAATGTAATTTGGTTTTGCATTTTATATTTTATGATGATTTGCTCTGTGTTGAGTTTCATTGTGACTACTTTAGAATAAATAATAGTATGATAACGAACTTTAACTTTCTTTTCCCAGCTTCACTTTAGTTGGCAAACGCAAAACTTAAATTCCAGGACATGGTCTTGAATCAATGTTTTTGTTTCTTCATAATAATACTTGTATTGTTTTAAAGATGTTTATTTACTGCACAAATACAATTAATAAATTGTAACATTACAACTTCCCAAGACTTCTTCAAAATGATGTGTTTCTCGATCACGCAGAAAATTTCTTATTATTGATAATATTAGCGAATCTGTCCCCCTGGTAACCATTTTATATCAATTAAACATCAAACCTTCATCGCCAACTCTATGTTTCTTGACTTTCTTTCATTAATAATTATACTTTCATATAATATACAAACATTTTAACACTTTTTTTTAAATTTGAAACATTTCAAAATCTACAAACAACTTTTGGTTTGAGGCCAACTGTAAATAACGGCTTCATCTGTGAAGCACAGAAATATCAAGAAAGAGTTTATTTTTGCATAAGAATCGTATGCACTAACACACTATAACACATTGGCCTTGTACAGACATCGCATCAGCTGATTAGCTGCCATGCAGTGTAGAGGGGACACAAGAACTACTTAGAAACAGCAATTCTGTGTGAATGAGGGCTCTAAACTGGTGCTTTTTATGATATCACAGGGGTTAGTGATTGAATAATACATATAATATCGGTAATATAAAAGAATGGAATCAATTCTAGGAAAAGAACACTGTGTACAAATTGTATTTGATTTTGTGTAATGTTTAGACATTCTGGAAGAAACTTGGAGATATGGGAATGCTGGGCCCAACAGTCTCTACTGAGTATGGAGGTTCTGCAATGGGATACTTGGATCATGTGATTATAGTCGAGGAACTATCACGAGCATGTGCAGCAGTGGCGCTAAGTTATGGTGCTCATTCCAACTTGTGTGTAAACCAGATCTTTAGGAATGGCACTCACGAGCAGAAGACAAAATATTTGCCAAAGGTAAGCAGAGAACCTTGTTATGGAGCCAAGTGGAATGGTTTACTGGTTTGTTGCCTTAGTCTAGCTGCAGTCAGCAGTTTGACATCTCATTTTCTTGTCTCAGGTAACGTCGTGAAGATGCTGGAGTATGTTTGAAGTATTAAGAAGTTCAAATGGGTTCAGTTTTAAACTGTTACTGTCGTTGGTAATAAATACATATTTAAATAAGTTACGCTAAATTCTTCTGCTAATCTTCAAATGAAACTCATGATAGAGAAGTCTAATTTCATTACTTGTACTAAGTTTGTTGAATCTAGCACTGACATTTTTCACAATGTATATGAATTAAAAGTTAAGCATCACAGTTGTTACACTTAGAGCTGGTTTCCCCAGACAATGCTAAATGTTAACAGAATGTTAAACTAATTTAACTCTGAAGTTAATGCAAATTCAGTTTCATAGAATAATGTTAGTTTTAACAAAGTGTTAAAGTCAGTGTTAACATTAATGGATCCCTGTCTTAAAGCATTTAACAAATGTTAAAATTTGAACAATTGCTGCCACTAATAAGCTGTGGACTTTTAATGCCTCTATAGTGTGAGGGTAGTGGTCTGCCTCACATTCAAGAGGTGCTGAGTTCAGGTTCTTGTTCAGGGTGAGTTATCTGGATAAGATTTCTTTTCCCAGGGTTTTTCCCTTATCCTAAATGATGAATGTTGTATATCTCTAAGCTCTATGAGCATCATTTGACCCATTCCATTCATTGTTCGATATCCATGTTGGAGTATGTTAAATTGAAAAAAAAGTCTTGTATTTAGTGGTACTCACTTATTTCCAAATTGTTTATCACAATGTGATTTAGGTTAATTATTATGTGTAATCAAAAATGTGTGTGAAACATCCCAAAGGAAAAATGCTGGAAACTGATGGAAAAACTATTACACTGAAGGTTTGTGAGAAGTATCTGGACTTAGCCATTAAATGCATTATTAATTTGAGATCCAAGTTTCCACTCTCAACTGCATTTGTGTGGAAAAACTGAAAAACTGTTATCTTCAAAGAAAAGGAAACAGGGACAAAATGGCTTGTTTCAAAATGGTGATGTGATGACTTTGTAAGAAACTGTGCATTGTAAAGTGCATTGGTTTTGCTTTGACAATGGACTGCTAGCTATTTGGAATATGCATAGTTGTTAAGTGATTCAACCTTAGCTGACCTCAAAACGCAAAAAAAATGAAATGTTTAGTGTTTAATGCCTGCTTTTACTACATACAGCATTGCAGGCGATGACACTGATGATACATGAGATGAAGATGGAGCACCGGTGGAATGAGATGGCGGGGGAAACCGCAGGTCCCGGAGAAAACCCGCCCCAGCGCCGTGTTGTCCACCACAAATCTCACTTTGCGGTCGCCTGGGATCAAACCTGGGCCGCCTTGGTGAGAGCCAAGCGGTCTAACCACTGAGCCATGGCATGGCCAAAAAATAATGCAATACTTAGTAGCCTTTTAGAGTAAATTGCATTCAACTATGTGATTAATCATTCAGAAATAAACCAGCTAATGCACATTTATGCTAATTAAGTGATGCAGATGATAAAAACGTCTTCAGATATTGTGTATGCTCTGTTCAGGGTGTAATAATACAATTTACGTGCTTTTTGTTTATATCAAGTTCCCTTCTAAAGCCAGGGGAATTATAGGTAATTCATAAACAACTATTCTTGATTCTTATTTTTCTATGGTTGTAGATAAAAGGTAAAACATATTCCTTATTGACACTTATATTTAGGTTGGCTTTGCAGATCTTATATTTTGGTTATTTTGTATTTTTTCTGATTATTCAAATATGCAAATTAAAATACATAAATATAATTAATAACAAATAAGGAAATATAGTAACATAAATGGACATCAAATATGTTGAGACATCATATATCAGGTTTATAGTATCCTTTAATATGCATAATTGACTTCTATTACTGACTGATACTATTCTATCTTATAGGATTAGTCAAACCAATATTTAAAAAAGGGGATGAACAGGATGTCAGTAACTACAGGCCGATCACCTTAACATCAGAAATAGCTAAGCTTTTTGAAAGAATTTTATTAGAAAGATTAATTAAGTATTTAAATAAACATAATGTACTACAAGATTTTCAACATGGGTTTAGAAAAGGTTGTTCCACAGTCTCTGCAGTCATACAGTATATACATGAAATAACAAGTAAGTTAGAATCTAATGATAAGGTAAGCTCACTATTTTTCGACCTGACTAAAGCATTTGACTGTGTTGACCATAGCATCTTATTACACAAACTAAGAAATTATGGGATAAGGGGACTACCTCTAGAATTGTTTTCCAGCTACCTAACTGGTCGGAAGCAATATACAGAAGTAAATCATAAAACGGGAAAAATTGTAAACAAAATTCAATCAAAAATAGAAACAGTAAAATATGGAGTACCTCAGGGAACAGTACTAGGGCCTCTGCTTTTCATTATATATGTTAATGATATTATTTGTCCACAAAATACAGCTATAATAACTTACGCAGATGACACAACTGCCATATGCTGGAACAAGACATTGGAAGCTCTAAACAAAAATTTAAATCACACTGCTAATACCCTAATCAAATACTTTGAATCCGTAAATTTAAAATGTAACATGCTAAAAACTAAAGTAATGTGGCCCAATACATCAAGAAAAACTACCTCCAATACAGAATTGCAAATAAACACCACCACCATTGAAGAAGTAAAATCATATAGGTTTCTTGGAATAATTGTTGATAAACAGTTAACATGGGGTAAACATATAGATTATATATGTAATAAAATTAGTAAATCTATATACTTGCTTAGGTATTTTCAAAGTTACAAAGACACTAGGCTTCTGCAGATGATTTATTTTGGATGTATATATCCTTACTTTAACTACGGGATCGAAATATGGGGTACAGCTGCAAAATGTCACATGGACATGTTACTAATTCTACAGAAGAAATGTATTAGATTGATTTATAGCTTAAAAGGAAGGGAATCTTGCAGAGAAACATTTAAAACTGAAAATATGTTCACAGTCTATTCTCTGTATATATACAGAACTATATTATTCATAACCGATAGACTTACATTAGTACGAAACAGCCAAATTCACGACTATAGTACAAGAAATGGTGATAACTATCACATGTATAATATTAACAGGTGTGTCACTGAAAAGGACATTAATATCAGAGGGATCAAACTGTATAATAAACTACCTAGTGAGATAAAAATTTTGACGAATAGCTCAAAACCAAAATTTAAAAGTAAATTAAAACAATATTTGTTAAATAAATGTATATACAGCCTAGATGAATTGTAAATTATATATGTAAGAATTTGGTACTAGCATAATTGTTAAATTTGTATAGAAATGACGTGTCCAAAATCAATGTACATCTGATAAACTGGATCAATAAACTATCAATATCAATCAATATCAATTTAGATTTATTCACCAAGAAAATTCATACAGAATATAGGCTTCATCAAAAAATGCTAACATAAACATTATCATATTTACATTATACAAAGTTTAAGAAATAACATAAGGTTGCACCATGGTGAAGCACAATTGCATTTGAATATTTTAAACTGATCAGATTTTTATGTATATTATATTTACAATTGAGGTGATTAGAATACTAAAATATAGGAGTACAATGTTGGTTTTGGAGGTTGTCATCAAGCTGCTTCTTTTGCCAAAGTGCATCTCCCAGATGAACAAGACCCATGAAACAAGTTGAGAGGTCAAAAATTAACTGGGATGGCTTACTTACTAATTTGTAATTCTAAATAAGCAAGTAATTTAAGGCAAAGTAGTCAAAATTGGGTATTCATGAATTCATCAACAGAATAAAACATTGTAATAACTATTAGTAGACGGTTTATTGACACTCGTCACTTACGTTTTTATATTATTGAGGGACTAGTTTAAAAGCCCATTGCCTCCATTTTCAACCACTCACCAACTAGCATCTGTTGTCATTTGCTCTCCTCTCTCTGGTGGTGGAACTATGACAACAGATGCTAGTTGGAGAGAGGTTGAAAATGGAGGCCATGGCCTTTGAAACTAGTCCCTCAATAATATAAAAACGTAAGTGACGAGTGTCAATAAACTAACTACTAATAGTTATTACGATTAATTTTGACATAACTGTTACTAAATTCCTCCAAACACACTGAATAAAACATATTTTTAAGAGCAAGTTTTTAGCTTTATTTTTAAATGCTTTGATCTGTGCAACTTTGATAGTTTCAGGGATTTTATTATATAAGTTAACACCTTTATGCTAAACTGAATTAAAACTTCTTGTTAATCTATGTTGTTGGAGATGGATTGATGTTGCTATTCATCTATTGTATGAATGATCTTTTTAAATAACTTATACTTTTGTAAACAACTCTATATTTTGTAAATAACTTATGTATTTTGATCATTTTGTATTTTGACTGTATAGAGATAATTGACAGTGTCAGATGCTCTTGTAAGAGTCTATTGGCCGCAATAAATTATTATTAAATTATTATTATTATTGTTAAGCTTAAAGGTGCTTTTATTTTCTTGTTCTAGGATATAAATGTATAGTAAGGTGGAATTTTTAGATCCAAAAAAAGTGGTTTACTTGGTTCACTTGTTTTATTAATCTTATTATTCTTTTTTGTAGCTATTCTTGTATCCTTTTATTCTTTCAATTGACGTATCCAACGTCATTTAGAATGATCAGAGGATTAATAAATAAATAAAATAAGTCTTTCAGTAAAGTGAGACTACTTCAAGTCTATGAAGGTCTAAATAACCATGTATGTTTGTTGTGATTCCATAGCTGTGCAGTGGGGAGCATATGGGTGCCTTAGCCATGTCAGAGCCTGGGTCAGGATCTGATGTGGTATCCATGAAGTTGAAGGCAGAGAAAAAGAAGGATTATTATGTCCTTAATGGCAATAAGTTTTGGATTACCAATGGTCCTGATGCTGATGTGCTCGTGGTGAGTATACAGATTAGTTTAGAAATCTATTTAAATTCTTCTAAAGATGTTATATAATTTTAGCGAATATGAACTAGTGTGATATATTGCTGTCATACCAAATATTCCAGGAGGCATGCAAAAATAGTTACGTCCTTTATATATGGACAGTTGTGTAATATTTGTTTACTTGTACTAAGTCTAATACCTGGTTATAACCAAGCTACAACTATATATAATGTATCATAAAATAAGGCATCATTTTATATGTACTACATTGAGATATCTGCATTCTAATTTAATATACTACAGGATGGTTCAATAAGTACGCATGTTTGGAATGAAGATGCCAGTTTTCTCAAACACAAACTATTTAAATACGTAAAATATGAAGTCATTAACAGTGAAGCAAATATATACAACTATAACATAACTTACCTTATCAGAAATGGTGGAAGTTTTCTTATTAATTGATTAGAATTGCAATTTCGTGAAAAAGTATTTCACATCATCAGCTTATTATCAAGGTCACTTTCACCAAAGATTATCGTGTTTTTGCCAGTACTACCAAAATATGAAAATGAAACAATTTAAAAACTGAACTTTAACAGTTTTCAGTTTAATAACACTATGTTAAGTGAGCCAGTTACCAACCTTGTTTCCTCTTTTTGTATAAGGTATATGCCAGGACAAATCCCAATGCTGCAAAGCCTCAGCATGGAATATCAGCTTTTATAGTGGAAAAGGAATTCCCAGGATTCAAAACAGGAATAAAATTGGATAAGTTGGGAATGAGAGGTTCCAATACAGCAGAGTTGATTTTTGAAGACTGTAAAGTACCTGCAAAAAACTTATTAGGAGAAGAGAATAAAGGAATTTATGTATTGTTTAGTGGCTTGGATCTGGAACGCCTTGTATTAGCTGCAGGACCTGTTGGGTAAGTTAGCAAAGTCATCTAATGTAATCACTTCTGTTTTAATCATTCACATTTCATAACAAGGACCATTTGAAATTACCCACAAAAAGAGAATATGGTTATGTAAAATGAAGAGTAATGTCAGGAAACACACATTAAAGCCCAGTGGAGTCCAAACCAATCTAAACAACTTTATTACAGGAAGGCCTTGAGATACTTCAGAAATATCACAGGTGCTGAGGTGTGCAGCATGGCAGCTGAACATATCAGGGGAGCACATGCACACAGACCTTCAAGTTCTTCTTCGGAAACAAGCGAGGTGAAAAGACAATTAGAAATTGATATTTCGGGAGTGTACATTGCTCCCATCATCAGATATTTAAAAAAATGTCATAACCACAAATTGTATAACTGGATATAACACAAATATAAACAGAGACAAAACACTATCAATACTCACATCACTGAACAAAAGACTGTTTTCAGTAAAATAAATGCCAGGTCAGGAGGTGGCGTGAGTATAGAAAATTAATTGGGTCAAAGAAACGTAACTACTTAACTTGATGAACAAGCTGTATAGATCTGTGCTTCTTAAGCTGATGGTTTCCAACAGGAGCTTAACTGAAATCCAGCATGACATTTCCCGAGAAGAACTTGAACATATTCATTGCCAGGAAAGCTTCAGGGCTTATTTTACTTTCAGACCTGTTTCTAAAAATGCTTCTTTACGCTTCACAGAGTGTACATGACATCACTAGGTTTAACAAATACAAGCCAAACTGAATGAATTGTAATGTTAATATTTTTATGTTTAAGATTGATGCAGGCAACCTGTGATATTGCATTTGAATATGTTCATCAGAGAAAGCAGTTCAACACAAGGATCGGCGAGTTTCAGCTAATTCAGGTTAGTATGCACCCACAGTATTTACCAGCTATTTCATGCACTTTGTCGTGTCTTAACAAACAGCTTGCAGGGTTCAATCAAGAAGTATTGCACCCAAAAGTTTCACTGCAGACATGTTTTTAGGTTCCCTGAATCCAAAAATAAGACAGTGTACTTTTCTATATCAAAATTTAACTGTATTGGAACACCACAGTGAATCGAAATAATTATTAAATTATAGATGAGTTGTATTTATTACACATCAGCTTCACTTACGTACCTATATTATGGACATGTTTCGCGAACCATCGCTTGCATCATCAGCTCTATTGCAACTAAAGTTTGATCCAGTGGTGTGGGTAGTTATGGAGCTGCTGCTGCTGCCATCTGTTGATTTTGTGATGAATTTAAATGTGGGGTTGTCTTCTGGCGGGATTTCAAAGTTCATTAGTTGGTTTCTATGTTTTTCTATGTATATTCTCTCCCATATGATATGTTTACTATGTTTTTGTACGTATTTTAGTAATTTGGTGCTATCTTCAATTTCGTGATTTTCAGACCAGAAATGAGCTGCTATTGCGGACTTATCAATATTTTTGTATCTTAAGTGTCTAAAATGTTCTTTCTTTCTAGTGCCTATGTTTCTTTTTGTCCTCCCTATGTACTTTTTAATTTACATCCTCCAACTTTAAGTCATATTGGACGATGTCTGGAATGGATGATGTGATGCTCAAATGAGTCCAGGGTCCATAGAGCTGACAGTTACCCAACATTCGCGTTTCAGGATAAGGGAAAACTGGAAAAAACCTTATGCAGGTAACTCACCCTGACCGAGATTTGAACTCGGGACCTCTTGAACGTGAGGCAGACATGCTGCCATCCACGGTCCCTATGTAAATTTTTTCACAGTCTTTACACTTAATCTTGTAAATGCCTGAGTTTTCTTCTGGTTTTATCTTATCAGTATTATTACTGTTAAGTAGGTTTTTAATGTTGTAATTGTTTTTGGTGCCAATGTTATTTTAAGGCAGTTTTGCAATAAATAGTAATAATGATGTATCAATGGATCGTTTCTTTAAAAGTGTTTGTGTTTTGATTTTAATAGTCATCGTCTTTTGAGATTTTGTTATTTATTAGATCTCAAATAAATGTTTATTTGTAATTCATAAACATAACAGCTTCTTAAATTCAGTAACTTTTAAAATTGACTTTAGCACTTATGTCTGGAAATACGGAAGGTTGTTCATGATATATGGTAACAACTTTAGATGTGCACAGTGGTTCCATGAGCGTGCCTATGGAAATGAGCCAACTACAGCAGTTTTAGTAAGGAAGCATGTGGAAGTGTTGACTTGTTCCTGGAAGTTGAAGTGAAGTGTCCATTTTGTCCCAGTCTTCCTGGCAGACTTTCCAGAGCCCATTCACTGTATGTGGTCTTTTATTTCCAACTTCCAGGGGCTCTTTTCAATAACCAAAAGCACAAAATTCCATTGGCAAGTCATTGGGAGATTTGACAGGGATGTCGCTAAATAGGATAGAATGGATTACTATTTCTCTATCCATTTTCTCCAAAAACAGGAAGTAGACATATAGCTTGATGCTTTATCTTAGTGCAGCCAAACCTTAATTACATCTACACCACAAAAAGCAGGGATTTCTGTGCAGAGTTAGGGGTTTAGGAGTTAGTCTGACAATATGCTGAGTTGACTTAGACATTTGTTCTCCACCTGGCAGATAGTTAATTTCCTATTCAAGCTGTATCCAGCTATAATCATAAAACCACTGGGAAAACTTTCCTTAGCTTCCCTATACCAACTTTCAACATTTTTTTTCTTCCCTTGGGTGGTAATATATGCACATGATTTGTTGTAAACATATCTTCATCTATATCGAGATTTAACTGTATTGGAACACCACAGTGAAGCGAAAAATTATTAAATTTTAGATGAGTCATATTTCTTACACATCTGCTTCACTTTCGGACCTATTTTGAGGACATGTTTCGCAAATCTTCGTTTGCATCTACGGCTCTTGTGCGACTGACGCTAGATCCAGCGGTGTGGATCTAGCGTCAGTCGCACAAGAGCCGTAGATGCAAACGAAGATTTGCGAAACATGTCCTCAAAATAGGTCCGAAAGTGAAGCAGATGTGTAAGAAATACGACTCATCTAAAATTTAATATCTTCATCTATTGAATCGAGAATATATTGACACATTGTGTCAATATATTCTCGATTCAATTTTGTACTAATTTGTGCTTCACTGTCCCTACGCTTCTTTCAAGTTTATACTTTGAATATCTTCATCTGATGTGACCACAAACCTCCACTTGAGTCACGCCAGGTAGGGTTCATATAACTTTCTAGTGGCACATTCTGCAATGTGGTAAAAATTCTGATTGATCACAGTTGTCCTGGAAATTCCCAACTTCAATGCAATTGCTCTCTGCATCACCAGATTTGGGCCTGAGTCAAGATTAATGATGACCTTTTGAACTACCTCTGGAGTATGGCTGGTGGTGGATTTGTGTGTTTTTGCCCTCTGGAATAATGTTTCTTCTAGTCTGTCTTTTTTATTTAGCACATTTGAGATGTCTTTCTTGGAAATAGTGAAACCACATCTCTTACATTGTTTAATAATCTCAAAATACAAGTATTTTGCATTGGAAAAGGCATTAACGTACCCCTCCCAGAATGGTTGTATTGTTGGACCCATTGTATTTGACAGGAACGAGGCTGAGACTGCTGTAATGCACTCACTTCCACAGGCATGTTCAATGAGCCACTGTACACATTTAAAGTTATCATAGACTGCAAGTTGTTGATGAGGAATGCAACAAATGAATGATTAATTGAAAAAAGTTTTTGTAGTCAGTTTTTAACACTTTATATAATTGAGGGACTAGTTTCAATGATCGATGAAACCCAACAGGAATACACACTGAATTGTACTTCAATAAAGACCAGGAAGTCAAGCAAATTTAAAACTCTCATACTTAAAAGAAAACAACAGTCAACTCAAAATAAGACCTGAAGCTTTCTTGGCGACGAATACGCTCACTTTCTTCTCGGGCAGCCAGTTTATAAAGGTTTATAGTTGTGTTATATCCAGTGTTTCATTTGTGGTTATAACATTTTATTAATATGCTGATGATGGGAGAGATGTACACTCCTGAAACGTTGATATCTAATCATCTTTTCACCTGGCTGGCTGCCCAAGAAGAAAGTGAGCAGTCAACTCTTTAGAGCTGTTTGAAGTTGAACATTAGTTATAGTTAGCAGTAGATTTTAAAAAAATTTGAAACTTCTCCCTGTATTTTGGAACAAATATCACAAGAAATAATAAATTTAAATTATCCTACTACTGAATGCTACATTATGTACACATACCAAATAATATTGATACTGGTACTGGTGCAGTATGCCCACTCTTTTCTAACAAATTTTGATTTAAGTTGTAATGATCCTGAGAAAAATTCCATGCCATAGCCAGAATTTCAACCATGGATCTTCTGGCTTCCGTCTGGTTGCTCTAAATATTGAGCTACCATGGCCATCATGCCAGCATGACATTGAATTCTCCAACGAGAATGTAAGTCAGTTGTAGAATCACTGCTGTAGATGGATAATCTTTCATAATTCCAATATGTAAAGACTAAGATACAATGAAGCACAAAATTAATATAATTTTGAGTCAAACTAGTACTCAATGCTCCACTTATTACTAATATTTACCTAGAACGCGTTTCATTAGGATCTTCTAAACATCATCATTAGTCGACAACAGCTAAACAACAGATCATTAGAAAGTATCGGAAAAGACATGTATAATACGAGGGCTGTTCAGAAAGTAACCTCCGATCGGTCACAGTGCGGGTAGTGGGGGGAGTAGCGACGCCATCTGTGCATTCATGCACTCAGCATGTCAGTCGGCATCAAGCTGTGGTCGAGTGAATGTCGTATCTGCGCTAGTTTAGTGTTTGTGGCCGTTTGAAATGTGTGCTGCAATAGAAAACCCTGCCAAATGTGAAGTGCGCGCTGTTATAAGGTTTTTAACAGCCAAAGGATATTCTGCAGCAGCTATTCATCGTGACTTCCGGTATCGTTTTTTTGCACGATAATGCCCGTCCTCACTCTGCTCGCAGAACAACAGCCCTTCTTGAGTCCTTCAAGTGGGATGTTGTCAACCATTCACCTTACAGCCCAGATCTGGCGCCAAGCGATTATCACCTCTTCATGCATAGGAAGACATGGCTCGGGTCCCAGCTGTTTGATGACGACGAAGAGCTCAAAGATGCGGTCACAGGCTGGCTGCAGGCACAAGCGGGTGATTTTTATGCAGATGGAATTTCAAAGCTTGTGAACAGATACGATAAGTGCCTCATTCGTTATAGAGACTATGTAGAAAAATAGTGCAAAGATGTAGTTGTAAGATGTATATATTAAAATATTTTTATTTAACTTGGTGAATTTTTTGCATCAACCGGAGGTTACTTTCTGAACGGCCCTCATAGATTGCCAGGTAAAATAAAGAATGCTAAACTGTGTAATATTAAGAATATAAAAAGGTATTTGTCAGAACAAGCTTTTTAGAGTGTGGAAGAGTACAAAACAAAAAATGGAAAATAAACAATGTACATTTTAGTTTCTAAGCAGTGCATACAGTAGACTTTTGAGTGTATTTTTATGTTTTTCTTATAATGTAAAAAGCTGAGAACATTAGAAAAGTCTTAATGAAACGTGTTCTAGGTAAATACTAGTAATAAGTGGAGCATTGAGTATTAGTTTGACTCAAAGTTATATTACTCTTTCATAATCTTATTTTTTAATGAAGTTCAGCTTTTAAATTCTTGAAAGCACCAAAAATCTGTGACAAGAGAAAGAACAATGTCCATAAAAGCCTATGCAAGCACTCAAGACTTTGGTTCACATTTATATTGTTTTTGAGTTGTATAAAATCCATTTTGGAAATTAGATCTCACCACGCTAGAGGTTGTTAACCTTATAGTGTGTAGTGTTACACTGTTTTACTCAAAAAGAAAGCAGCTGGATTTAAGTGGTTGAACCTTAGTTTACTGTATCTGTAAACTTTCATAGTGACATTTATATTATTAGTAAAAAGTTAACATATTCTGTAATTAAATGCCTAGATGTATGGAACAGTTGTACTGATGTTTTGCACTTTCCAGGGTAAGATTGCTGACATGTACACGACTATGAATGCCTGCAGGAGCTACCTCTATAACGTAGCACGTGCTTGTGATGCAGGACATGTGGACAGAAAGGATTGTGCTGGCGTGATTCTTTACTGTGCTGAGAAAGCCACTATACTGGCTCTGGAAGCCATTCAGTGCCTAGGTAAGTCTTTGCATTAACCACATATAAACCTCTGTTATAACAGTTCCTTTTTATATTTACCTGCATTAACCACATATAAACCTCTGTTATAACAATTCCTTTTTATAATATTTACCTGCATATAGTAACAGAATTTTGAAGTCCTGAATTTTATTTCATTTTATTAATACAGCTATATTATATTGCAACCTAATGTAAATAAATGTACATTACATATAGAAACTTAGTTGCATGTCTCTCTGTGTACATAGATGGATCTGTGCATCAGTTTATAGAAGCAAGGATACAGTTGTCTCTCTGGACACACTGTAGAGGTCTTTAGAACTGTATTGTTCCAAGTGTTAAAAACAGGGTTTTAATTTGTCCGTAAGGTTGCAGCACTTGCAAATATTCCTACCCTTAAAGTATAATAATTAGTTACAAACTTCACTTACCTTTTTAAGAAATTGTAAATTCTTCACGGATCAGGACTAGTTTTGCAATTCACTGTTATTAGCTTCAGCTTTTACGTATTAGTCTATGTCTTAATTTGTGTTTGTACTTCAGAAAAACCTGTTTTATTTTTTGTTTTCAAAGCATGTGACATGCAAGTCACTGGTTCAAATGTTCAAACAAGATGGGAGTCAATGGTTTGTAACAATTCTTAGCACTGAAAAAAACTATTTGTTGTCCTTTTTTATAACACTCCCTCATTTACATTTTAATTTTTTGAGGGACCAGTTTTGGAAGCTGTTGCTTCTATTTTCAACCTCCAAGTTCCGACTGTCATCTGTTGCTGTTTGCCTGTCTTTTCTGTGGTGTTGAGACTATGAACTTCTGTATCAAATTATATCAACTGGTGGGATTTCAAAGTTTATTAATCGGTCTTTATACTTCCATATTAAGATGTTCTTCCACGCTATCAGTTTGCTTGATTTATCCCACTTTTGAGGTAAAACCAAAGCTAACTGACAACGTGGGAGAACAACTTAATATATAAAAAGAGAGAGAGAGATGAAGAAATCCAGTGGACCTTACAGTCCGGAATCTTCTAGTGAACAATTCTTACCATGGAAAGATAGAGTCAGACTGAAAAATTCAATGCCTTAGCTAGCATTTTTCCTGGTAAACCAATTAGGAGCTCTCATAAACTCATGAGACAGCTACCTTAAAGGCAACTTACTATGCTGTAAGTACTTTAAGGCCCGGGCTTTGTAGTTAATCACTATTAGGTCAATTAATGGAAATGAATCCATAGAAGATCTGTGGTTCAAATCCCGGCTATAACATTGAATTTTTCAGTCTGACTCTATCTTTCCATAATTTAGCCTACACACGGCCAGTGTGAAAGAACAATTAATTTCCAATTCTTACCATGTTACAGAAAGATGTTGAGGGCAACAAGAAGGGAAAGAAAGAGAGAGAGAGAGAGAGAGAGAGAGAGAGAGAGAGAGAGAGAGAGAGAGAGAGAGAGAGAGAAAGGAGAGATGGGGACATGCATGTATAGAAGAACTGCACTATTTAACCGCTTCACCGATGGCCATTTAAACCATTCAGGGGCCGGAAACGGATACCCAATAAACAGAACAAGACATTTAAATTGTTAAATGCTGTAAAAATGCATCATAAATACAATTTCATATCTTCCGTATTTATTAAGTTATTTAAACGAAACAAAAACTGGTTTAAAACCCATTAAAGGCAGTATACATCTACAGTAACAAAAAAGTAGAGACTACAGTAATAAATCATTCAAATTTCACTTCTTTCACTGTAGCAAAAGCCATTCTTTGTGCCGAACGCGCCTAATATTTGAATCATTTTGTTTTGTGTGTATACGAACGAATGTATGTATGTATGTATAGCTACGCAAGCGACTTCTCCGGTTCAAGGTTTTAGCTTTTAATTTATTTATGCTATACCAAGCGATAATCATACGAGTATATGTTGCGTTACACACACACGCTGTAAAGAAAACTCCCTGTCTGTATCTGTTATAACAGTGTTTCTCAACCAAGGTTTCTGGTAACCTTATGAGCTGTTTTCGGTCTGTATTTTAGTTATTTGTACTCTCTCTGTGTTCAGAGTGATTTCTTATAGCTATCAAGAGCTAAATGAATGGCACATTTGAAATTGTTAAATTTCAATGTTAACCATGGCTTATCCCCATAATGTAGCAAATAAATTACCTTGTTTATGATGTATACAGGCTTCTGATATTACTGTAGAAAATCTGGAAGATTTGTTGTGCGATTATGAAGGAGATGTTTAGGATATAGGTAGCAGTGACGTGTACTGGTCTACAGATGGCATGTTAGCTACTCCATTGTTTGGGGAAATGGCGGGTCAAATATGGGTGATGTGGATCAGCTATTACTAGCTATCTCTCTTTACGAAAAACAGTTAAATGGTAAATTCATGCAAGACATTCACCTACCTGTCCTTGCGCGTATAAAGAGCTCGTAACATAACTGAGTATTATAATACTCAGAGGCCTCTTTATACTGGGGAGTAAGAAAAACACGACATCATCCCTCATACTGGAGAGAAAACACTTTCCTAAAAGGATACCACCCACGACCAAAAAAGTCGCAACCATTTCGAAAATGTGTAGTGTGTTGCGAAAAAGAAGTTCGCAAGGAAACCAATATTATTTGGTGTGAATCTGCAGATGTGCCCTTGGGTGTTTATCTAGGTTTGGAGGTGTACAGTTCAAAAAGAAACCTTTAAGGGTACGTTTACATCCCTTATAGAACTAATTTAAATTTATTGTAAAATAGGAAGATTAAAATAATTGGCATTAAATGAGCATTAAATGCATGTATGCGCAGGACGTCTATACATGTCCATATCGGTTTGGGGCATTTTAACTTGGACGTCATATGACGTCCATATTGGTGAAAGGGTTAATGTATTGTTTTACCTTCAAAAAATGTAGAAAGATAATTTATTTTGGTTTTGCTTTGCAGGAGGAAATGGCTACATAAATGACTATCCAACTGGACGGCTTCTGAGGGATGCCAAACTGTATGAAATTGGTGCAGGAACAAGTGAAATCCGAAGACTTGTGATTGGACGAGCTATTAATGAAGAATACTCATAAGTCTTGGAAAACACCTGAAAGCTTTGTCTCATTGATTCTAATCCAAATTCATTTGAGAAGCACCAGGGAAGATAGCTGCTTCCTGGTCGTTTCAGCTCAGTTTATAAGTGCCAAAATGTAGGAAAATGAAATAATCTATCAACCTGCACTAAGTCTTTTTAACAAAATAGAAGAAATTTTAATTTTTAAGTGATATTAGGCTTGGGTGAAGTATTGGGTTTCTATTTCTAAGGTTTAGCAGCCCAGAATGATGAGCAGATATCTATAACATCTGCTCATGTTGTAAATAAATATATCTGTGTACAAACACAAGTTGAAAAAAGTAATTTTCAACAAAAAATGTTCTTATGTCTCTAGCTTATAGCAAAGAAAGGAATTGCTGTATAGTTTCACACAAATGAGAATGGAGCCAATCAAATTGTCCATAACACTTTGTCTAGATTCAGGAAAAAATTATAAAATGATGAAAGAGTAAAGGGTTGAACAAAAGTATATGGAATATTCCTAATAAACCAAATAATTTGAAATTAAAAAGTTAAAGAGTAGCATGGATTGAATCCCAGGTGACCACATGTGAGATATGTAGTGGACAAAGCAGTGTGTTTCCTTTGGGTACTCCCCTGCCTTCTCACTCCATTGGTGCTCCATCTTCATTTCACCACCTGTGGTGCCACCTGTAGTAAAAGCGGGTTTTAGACACTATAAGAACTAGGGATCATGAGGTGTGATTAATCCATGCATAACGTTACCATATGGTAGAAGCTTGTGTAAACATTAATTGCCTTCTGTACACCTATGAGAATACTTTCAATTTCAGCCATGTTTAAGTTGAAGTGGAGAGAAAAATGGGTTTTGATTAACAGTTTGAAACAGATATGTGAAAATTAATCATAACAAGAAGTCATCAGATGTTTTTTAATGCATATAGAACATCAAGCAATTTGGTAAACATATTTAAATTGTTTCTAACTGCAAACATTAGTCTATTTTGTTATCTGCTGCATTTGTTTAACACTTATGTTTATTTGCCATCATGATGAAATTAGGAGAGAACTAAAGTTTTAAGTATAAATAACTTTAGTAAACAAAATAGAGAAACATGCGGAAGAATAAGATAATAAGTTTTAACTACAAGCCTAAGGGGTGAAGGGGCGCAAACCATTACAAGATGGAGTAAGCAATTTCTAGAAGCCAGTACAGATTGAAAAGTCTAATCCAGAAGTGCCATCTGTCACTGAGGGTGACTCCCCTCCTTTTCCCCTTCAGTTTTTCGCTTAGTGGCATGTGGGTGCAGGGGAACAGCTGACTGTCATTGGCTATTGCAGTACGTCTACACCACTTCGTGTTTTAAAACAAATGCAAGTAAGCAGCAGACAGTCAACATGTGCTGTTACAGAGCCCAACATCAACAAATTACTAGCTAAGAAGAATAAGAACTCCACTTAAATTATGGAATAAAACTATGAATAAATGGTTTAACAACCCACCACTGAATCTTACGCATGCTCTTCCACACCCCAGTATCTATTTCGTCACCTGCGAAGGTTAACTAGGAAAGGTAACCACTCTGTTTCCCCTCAATGACACCACTAGTCTAATCTTTAAGTTCATGATAATTTTCTTTTTTCTGATAAGATGCTGTTTGGGTAATTTTAAGTTGTATAGACCCTGGGCTCATTTGAGTGTGATTTCATTCACCGTCTAATCTACCAGATCAAAGGACACATACCATTTAACATTTTCAAGAAACATTCAAATTAATAGGAACATTTAATACTTTTGTTCTCCCTATATAAAAAGTTCTATATTTAGTCTGATTCATTTGCAGCTAGACATTTTCAAGTGCCTTAAATAAATATTTTAATATTTAAACAAATAGAGGAAAAATATTTGCAAACGGAGTTGTATTATGTGAAAAGAGGTTTTATTTTGTTAGAACTGAGAGGTTAAATCATTATATTTTTAATGTTCTTGTATAGAACACATTGTTGAATTTTACTAAAAGTAATCTGTAACATATTTGTCCCTTAATAGTGCTCTATGGTGTACAGTTGCATCAATAACAGTAACTCCCCTTGGTAGGGATAGTCTTAATTACAGCTGTTAGGTGGCAGTATAGGTATTATATTGCAGGTATGTAAACCGCTGAATTTAATGGAAATTATCCTTAGTTATGTAGTACCATGCAGACTGTTAGTGCTGCATAAGTGTTCCATACTTTAGAATTGTTTATACAACACACTTTCATGGTAAATACAAAACCATATTAGTGCTGGGAAATTAGTTGAAGGCTAATTGGCTTGAAACCAGTAGTTGGCAATACTTCAGTTTAGTGTAATGTCACCCATTTTGATATCCTTACTAGTCCTATGTAATGTACACAAGGAGGTAAAATTTTGCAACTTCTGTCAAAAAGAAAAACAGTGTAATTTCAATTACTAAAGGCTTCATTCAAAAGCTTATGGCCAGGTTAATAAATGATTTTCATTAACAGGAAGATTATCGCCAAATGCCATTCCCAATTTAAAAGCATGTTCATGCTAATGAAATGCAAGAAGGCGGAAAATAATACTATTGTAGTGCACAGAAACACTGATGGGAAGTTAGTTATTTTATCTGAAAATAAATGTCTTTAAATGTCTTTATAATGTCACTGATGGCATTGTCGTGTTGCCACGACAAAAGGGAGCTGGGTGCATGGGCAGGAGAGCTGGATGCGATCCAGACAACGGCAGCGTCCGAGGACATCTGGGAGGCCCTGGAAAACTGGTTTGGAAACCACTGCTTGGCCACAGCCTACCACAGCCAACTAAAATCTAGGACACAGCAGCCAGGGGAGATGCTGCAGGAGTTCACCCCAGCAGTCGAACAGTTGGCCAGCAAAGCCTTGGTCAACATCCCACTCCTGACACCACATGACTGAAAGGGTGACATAGAATCAAAAGTCTGTTTTGTAGAAATTTAGAACACTCTTTATTGCAGTAAAAAGACGTGAAATCGATAATCAGCTGTTTTCAAGGTTGACTCAGTGCTGTGCCGCATGTAAACAAATGAAAGAAATCACTGTGGTACACTTCAAATGTCCATTGTAGCAATAACCATCACACAACTGCCGCTTCTAACACCTCGCCGGTATTTACACCTACAGTCATTGTTTCTAGAATGCCGTAGACCTTCCGAGAACATTCGCGGTGGCAAGAGGAATACAGAAAATTCTGGAGCCTCTCTCTGGCTCTTTCTTTCTCTTGGCAAGCATCCAGCTCTCCTGCCCATGCGCCCAGCTCCCTTTCGTCACAGCAACACAACAATGCCATCAGTGACAACAAAAAGAATAAATATTTGCAAACATAATTTATTAAAACAACATATTTGGAAATAGATTACAAATGAACTGAAATGTTTTTAATTATTATCATTTAACATAGTGTGAAACATTAAGGGTATAGCTGTTCCATTTTCTTTCATGCATTGAAAAGTATAATACAGCAGAATGCAGTTTGTAGTAATTGCTGCATAATTAACCATCAATCTCTGTTTATGATTGTTTTTACATTTTAATAGCAGTGTTTTGTTGAAATTGCTAATGGCCAGGAGAATATTGTGTTAATGTAATGTTTCCCTTAAAACAAATGGCAACTGGCAACCATATCAAGCAAAAGACTGATTATAAGAGTTTTTTTTTTTTTAAAGGGATTTTCAGTCTGTTAGGTTCCCCTTGAAAATTACCTAAAACTTAACACTTTTAGCTTTCTGTACATTTATAATTTTCAGTTTCTTCCTTCATTCTAGACTTAGTCCTTATATTTTAAATATATTTTTAAAACTAACTGCATCTGCTATTTTGTACTGTGAATTTTGCACTGCTGCACACTTGGAGTAAAGAAGGAAAGTTTTGCTTTACAAGTTGGTATCACTGTTTAACATCTGTGTGTTCAAGCCATGTGGTTATTTCTTTGTAGATATTTTAAGAGTTTTCTTTTTTCATTTTTATTTTGAAGAGCTTTTTCTGTGAATGCATTTTCTGATGGCTCATTTTCTCATTCTTTTAGATCTATTTTGAGCATATTAAGGTGGTCAATTATTTTCTTTACAAATAATTGGCAAAATATTAATCAAAGGATGATATAATGTTCGGAAAACAATAGATAAACATAGTGTGTTAAAGATCAGTGAATTTAAAAGTTTTAATCGGATATCTCAAATAGTTTCTGAGAATTTAGCCAATGTGGCAGTAGATGAGTATTTATCTCCCCTTAAAGAATGATTAGCACTATATTAATTTTATATATTGTGTGTTTTAAACCCAATGTTGTATGTTGTATGGATAAATGTATAAGAGAATTACAGATATTTTTGTATATTTCTATGATGGAGGCAGCAAATTACATTGTTATGTTCCTAGAATAATGATGATGATGAGTCTTTATACTTACCTGTTATTTTAGAATCACATTTTCATTATCAGCTTTGCTAGTTCGTTTGTTGGTTAATTGGTAACTTGTTTTAACCTTTCATGTGTATCAGTGTCGCTTGCCATTTAAAATTGGTGATATCACAACCTGTACAGTAATGGCTGAGAATTGTTTATATTATCATAAAATTGTTCTTTCAAAATATTAAATTTGACACTTCCAAGCATTTTTTTAGTTAAATTTTAATTTTATTTGTAAGATAAAACTGCTCTTAACTTGAACCTTGCCATGATTTACTATCAGTTTAATAGAAATGTAACAAAATGTTATCCAAAAGCCTCTTGGTCCATGCTGTTGTTGTATCCTTTGACTTATATCTCAATGTATTTTTATACTTCACATCAAACAATGCTTCCAATTCTTGGTTAAACTTACTTACAGATATAAAGTCTAAGTCTCACAACTCTCTTTTCTTAACATTTGCCTTTCTTTGTTGTTTGTTTGGGATATATATCAGAGACAGTTGTTTCTGTCACAGTCTTGATTCGATGCTATGTTTCCTCTGTGGTTTGTAGATGCCATTTTGGCTGGATTTACTGCACAGTGATATCCCTTTCATTTGGAAGATCAAAGTTTAATAAATTGTGTTTAAATAATTGGTTATATACTTATATTGGAGATGATTACAAATTGTAGCAAAGTTGCTTTACGTACGTGTATGTAATGTCGTCCTGCATTGTGACTGGGGTTGTAGGTTGTATTCAAACCTCCAGGATGACGATGATAAAGCCTCAGGTTGCTAACTTCTCATAGATCCTATCTAGCTCTTCAGTGTATCGATGAATCTAAAATATCTCCGGATCTGCTTCAGTCTGAGCTATGAGAACTCTAATTTTCAGGCGTGGTTGCAAGTGAAAGAATAAGTTTTTTTTGATAAATTTTGAAATAAATCAGTTTAATTTGAATACTCTATAATATTTACATTACAACATTTGATAAATGACTTGCATAATGTAGTTACAATTCTCCGGGAATCTAGTACCAGCTGATGATAAGAGCAAAAGCTCTTGAAACATGTCCTGTGAATAAACAGTGTGAGTGAAACAATGTGTCAATATCTTCTCGATTCACTTTTGTGCTAATTTGTGCTTCACTGTCCCTACGCTTCTTTCAAGTTTATACTTTGATATTTAAACAATTTTGCAACTCTTGGGGCCTAAATCAAAACAACCGTTACAAAGTCATGTACTGTTAATGGACCCTAATTAACACCAGCAGCATGTGAGCAGTTCCTTAACAATGTTATGGTTATATAAGCATAAGTTTCTGAGTAATGGGAAGTTAGATGTTATGTCACTTGAAAGAGAGGTTGGGTGGCCCCAAGCTTCTTGTGTTTATAGCATTCCTTATTATTGAGGATTATTACCTTCATACTTGTATACAGAAAAGAAATTGAACATTTTTTTTTTTTCAAATGAATAGTTCTGGTGACTTACTAAGGGTCTTTAAAAGCTTAGAAATCTCTTTCAGCTGATATATGAACCAAAAACGCTTTACAACATTTGAAAGAGAGGCCTAAACTTTTAAAGGTCCTACAATTTTCTGTTTATTCAGACATAAAAATAAACACAATTTATTAAACTTTGATATCTCTTATTTTAAGGATCTCATTGTGCAATACATCCAGGTAAAACACTGTCTACAAATCGTAGGAGAAGGCAGGGCTGATGATGGAGACAGTCTCTGAAACTTGTTCCAGAAGTTTCTGGTGCAGAAAGTGAAGTTACAGTAACAAAGATGCATGAGTTCACTTTATTAAACTTTAGTATTTTATAGTTACTGAAATCTAGGCAAGTACATTACAACATATAAGCATGTTATTGTAAAATGTATGGTTATTTAGATTTCTCATTCCACTGTAAGAAGTAATAGCTTTAAAAGATCATTGTGCATAGTTTTTAAACAAAGAAATTATAATATTTTTTATAAATATGTATTTTAATGTAGATATGAAATTGTTAATGATGGGAATGTTCTGCCTGATTAGTATATGAACATTTAACTATATGTTATTGTTAACAGACAATTATGTTAAGAGAGTTGTTCACATATTAACCAGAAAGTTTTAAAATGGCTTCCTTGTGATATATACAGTTTCGGAAAGGCACCAAACAAATATAGCCGTTTCATAGTTTATAACTTAACTAGTTCAAATTTCAGTGTTGCAGCTTCAAAATTCTCTTAGGTATTATTTCATGCAGCATTAAATATTACATGATTATGTGATTAGGCAGCACAGGAATCACGGGTGTGCGAACCTCAAAAGTTATTATTAGGATGCACCGGTCACGAAAACAAAAGCATTACTCCTTGCTCTTTATCAGTGACCATAGCCTCGCTTTCAGGTAATGGGGAAAGGGCAGTTACTTGTGAAAAAGTTGACTAATGACTCAGTTCCAGGGTTGCTCATTTTGCTATGATCTTAATTGTACAGTGCTTTCAACTAGTTACTGTAAAATCCACAGCTTTCTTTTAAGTTACAAATGCTTTATTTAGTATTAAACACAGTGAAATAAAATACTTGTCTCATTGCATAAGGCATTTAGTTTTGGCTAACATTACCTACAATTCTGTGATATTTTCTCTCTTCTGTTTATCATTTAATGCTTCCATCCTCAATCTCACTAACATTAACTTCCCTCTAAAAGATTTAAGTTGCATATGTCCATCAGCTCATTTGCCATCATCGACTGTTATAACGGAATGTTGGAATACATTAAACACCCATAAACAGATTACTAAGGAATAGCTTCTTTATTATGGTTTCTTAAGCCAAAGAAATTCTTAATAGTAACAAGCTACCATGAAGTATGTTGGTATGTTTACAAAACAGCTACAGCACCTGTGAACTTCGATAGTGTCAGGCACGCAACATTGTTCCTGTCACTGCCTAATCCACACTCATTCTGCAGCATTTTTTTATGTGGCTCTTTTTGACAACTATCTATATGCATCATAAAGAAGCTCAGCAACTACTTCTATATATTCATTTGGTGTCATTTCGTAACACCCTGTATATGCAATTGGAGTGCCTTATTTTTGTTCATAGTTTCCTTCAATATAAATACACTTTCTCCAATAAATAAAGAAGCTTACGACTTCATGAAAAAAGGAAACAAAGGTCTCAGTAGCTTTTGCACATATACTGTTTGACCACATTAGGTTCATCAAAATTGTCTGCTCGTCCAGCAAACCAAACATATGGTAGCTGATGGAGGATTTTTGGAGTGTTCAAGAGACGAACACTATAATTTAATGAGTTTATTGCAAGTTAAAGCTGTTGTGCTTTAGTAGGTTCAATTGATGCAATAAACAATAGCTTTGCCAATATTTTTTCTGCAGCCAAATGTGTCTCCAATATGTATTAATATTTCCAACATTTCTACTCACCAGTAGTGTAATCTTGGCAAATGCCTTAATATTGTGACTTTGTGGGTTTGTAGAATTAAAAGTCCAGTTGCACAAATTCCAATATACTCTTTATTTCCGTAGAAATACACTTTGGCCAAACCTTACAGTAGCGGTTATGTAACATACACCAATACAATGCTCAAGGTCGTTGACCATAAACAAAAGTTCACTTTCAAAACGACGACTCTCTCATTACGACTCTGACTGTAACTAGCAATCATGGCTCCTTTTTATACCTCACTTGTGATTCCAGACGTCTGTGGAATGTTCTCTATCAATCAAGATGTCACTAGAATTTTCGAGTTATCTAACTTGATCTGTTTCGGCAAGCTCTTTATCCATGATGCACTATCTGTCCCTTATCTCTCTATGCCACACCCTTTGTGTGCCCAGCCCCAACAATTCTCGCGACAATATTATCTTCATTGATGCTGGTTACACGTGATGGCTTTGATTTTCCACTTTATCACTAGAATTTTACAACTTCTGCTCCCATCAAAAACTTTGATATTACTCAAACTATGCTTGCAGTCTCTTTAAAATTTTACTTGATTTAACACCTTTGTTGGTGATAGAAAAAATTATAACACATTGCAGAAATGATGCTGGTACTTGCAGTTTACGCATAGCAACACAGAAATGGCAGACATGAGTGTGAGGGCCATTGGCATGACTACTCCCCATTCTGTCCTAATGCACTGCTCTTGTCACAACATAAGTCATATGAACAAATTTCTGGTTTATATTTGAATGACCTTCATATATACTAGAAACAGAATTGCAAACAATTTACTGTAGCATGCTATAGGATGGTAATCAGCTCCAAAGTCACAGGGTATCCAGGGAAACAGCAAACATCTTGACTTTACCAGTAGAGTGACTGCTTTGTCAGGACAGTACAAATATTTTAAAATAAAGTCAGAATTTTATACCATAAAGTTGTTAAATAAAAGTGGAAAAGAATGTGGACTCAAAAATCATTAGCTTAATTATTTTGTCCTGGTCATTTGTGATATATACATGTCACTTGAAAGGTTAATGTTTGTTGCTAATTTTAAGGCAAGTGCCTTATGTAATAATATACTATTATAAAGGTAGAAAATATGTATGTATGGGTTTTAAAATATTGTGAATATGAAAATGCTGTGTGATGATATTTTTAATATTGATATATGTTGTATATTCTAAAATACAATGCTTTGATTACAACTATTAATTGCCCGATGCTACAAAATTTTTCCTTTCATTGTCATGCACTTTCAAACAACTCCTCTAACATCCAAATGGCTTATACCATTTTGATAAAACTATAATGATAATTTTAATGTATTAAAATGATATGCATCTTCAAATTTCCTTACACTTATTCCTTGTTAAATTTTATGTAAGCAGGTATATTTAAAATGTATGAAGGCAGTTCAATAATAGCAGTTGCTAAGGGAAGTTTGTGTTATCACGTACTGTCATTTGTTACACATAGTCAAAACAAATTTGGAGGATTCATAGGTTAGTTTGGATTTTACAGACATTTTAATAAGTTGTTTGTGTTTTTGCTAAAATGGAAAAAGTGCAGTGATTGGCTTTTTACTTTTAGATGGGAAAAGTTACGAAGATATTGTTTATGGAGACCTTTCCCCTTCTATTACAATGGTTAGATAATGATATAACAAGTTAAAACGTATCGAGATTTAACTGTATTGGAACACCATAGTGAAGCGAAATAATTATTAATTTATAGATGAGTCGTATTTATTACACATCGGCTTCACTTACGTAAGTGAAGCCGATGTGTAATAAATATGACTCATCTATAAATTAAAAGTTTTAACATGATCAAACATCCATTTTTGACAAGGAGTGCCCAGGACGTCCTGCAGATGTGGTTACCAAGGAAGTCATTGAAAAAGTCCACGATATGATTATCGCAGACCATCGAACAAAACTTCGCGAAGTGGCAGAAGCCATAGGTGTATTTACAGGAGGGGCAATTCATATTTTGCACAATAAGTTGGAGATGAGAAAGCTGTTAGTCCAGTGGGTACTGCATTTCTCACAGTGAACAATAAGCGGATGTAGCTTACAACTTCGAAGCTATTTAAGCAAAATCCTGACTTTTTGCATGGAGTTGTCACTGTCAATGAGATCTGGATTCATAATTATATTCTGGAAACTAAGCAACAATCAAAACAATGGGTTGCTTCTGGAGAATCTGCTCCAAAGAAGGCAAAGACGATCTCATCAGCTGGAAAAGTGACAGCAAGGATTTTTTTGGGATGCAAAGCGTGTCATATTCATTGATTCATTGGAAAAAGGAAAAATGATTACTGGAGCATATTACAGCGAGTTATTGACCCAGTTTGACAAGAAGTTGAAGCATATGTTGAAGCAAAAAGTTCTGTTTCACCACGATAATGCCCTAGCAGTTGCTGCAGCCAAACTGCATGAATTGCTGCCATATTCTCCTGTTCCCAAATATGAAGAAATAGCTCGCATGAACAGAATTTACAACAAATGAAGTCTTCATGGAGTCAGAGACGTATTTTGCTATTTTTTGGAGGAGTTAAAAAATGGCAGGAGTGCTGGAAGAAGTATATATCCCCAATAGGGGATTATATTGAAAAATGAATAATTTGTGTTTGAAACTGGCATCTTCATTCCTAACACAGGTACTTACTGACCACCCTTGTAGGTCAGGTATATTTTTAATTTCTGTATCATGTACATGGTAAGTAGACAAAGTATTGCATTCCATCCAAAAATTTAATACCAGCATTTCACGACCAATGAGCAGAAGCGTAGAGACAGTGAAGCACAAGTTGAAATAAAAGTGAATTGAGAAGGTATTGACACATTGCTGCACTTAAACTGTTTTTCACAGGACATGTTTGAAGAGCTGTTGCTCCCATCTTCAGCTGAGTCTCGACTAGTGTAAATTGTAGTGTTTTTCTTTTTCTCCGTGTTGTCAGTAGATGGCTTGACGTATTTGTCAAAGATGTCCGGTGGTGGAGTTTCGAAATTCATGATTCTATGATGATTTTTATTAATGAAGATTTTTCCCATACAGAAAGATCTATGGGATGATTAACATATTTTATGAAAGTTGTCTCCAAGTTAATGTCATGCCTGGTATTCAAAAAATGAAAAGCCACTGCTGATTTTTCTATTTCACTGTTTTTAATGTTTCTTATATGTTCTTTAACTCTGATGTCAATATTTCTTTTTGTTTTTCCTATATAAATTTTAGGGCAAATTTCATACTTGATCTTGTAGATTCCTGGTTTTTGTTTTGCAATAATTGAATTTTTGAGGGGCCTTTTAACAATAGTAGATGCAGGAAATGTTGATCATCTTCTCTCAAACAGGCAGAAGCTCACTTTCCTAAGCTCAGCAGCAGGAATTCTTATAATTATTCACATGAGGTAATCAGTACAAGGATTAGAAGAAGGAAGTTTGCTGCTGACTTGAGTGAATGAATGAGAATAATTTTACAAGAAATGCTGTCAGTTTGAGAGCAGAAGATGAACATTATGAGGACTTTAAAGCATCTCTGAAGGTATAATTTTCTTGGTGACTGTCAGTTATCTCATACAGTGGAGAGAGCCTGCAGAGTGGGTTAGCATATGTTTAGAAGTCTAAGTATAGTCATTCAAAAAGTATACTGTTTTTGAATTTTATTAGAGGGGACTTGACACAGCAACCAGACTTGGTTCATTGTACCTATACCCTCAAGTGGAACTTCCCGGGTGGAAGGATGAGTTGAGAGGAGACGAAGGTGGCCAACCCAAGAATTACAACGGTGCAGCGGGCAAGGTCCCTACACTTTACCAGTTGGAAACTCCCCGGCAGGCCACTACAACTAGCATCCCACTCATTGTGGTCCAGGTCAGTGCAGACTATGTCCTGCCAGAGGAGGAAGTTTTACCAGGATCATATCATCTTGTCATGCAGGGCCAAGACACTTGCTGACACTTCCACTTTGAAAGATACCACCAGATGATAGATGATGTGAAATGATAATGGAGATGAAATAGAGGGACAGGAAATTCGTGAGATGTAATTAACCTACTAGGCACTCACCTAGTGACCCGGGAAAATCCCCCCAAAATCACGGTTCAGGTAGATCAGCCTCGGGAATCAAACCCAGACATTCTAAATACATGCCACAGATGAAACTGCTCGAGCCATCCCACTTGTTTAGAGTAACTTGTTAAATTTTCGTTTGTTGATTGGCAATATTTTGTATTGTTTCCATATTCATAAACATTCCAATTGCAGATTAGATATTTAAATAAATAATGTTTAGAGAAGGGTGGAATGAAGTAAATATATGGTATATGGATATTGTATACTATTCAAAATATATTTTTACTTGGTAAATGTTTACTACAATGTTTATCATTTGCGTATTACACTGAACTCTATTTACCTTTGTCTGCTTATAGACTGTAGTTAGTGATTATATAAGACTGGAAGTATGATTATAAAAAGGAACATAATGGGGAACTCTAAAGGACTTGATACAACAGCGTTAAGTCTTTCTGTTAGCACTGTAGGATAATTTATTTATATTAATTTCTCAAAAAGTTCTAAGTAATTTTTCTAAACAGACAAATTTACATAAAAATGAAAGAAAATAACATTCCTGGCATATTTATTTAGCATTCTTCTGTTCATTCATACCTCCTCAAATCACTGGCATAAGGAATATGTATATCAGTTACTTGACTAGAATTACACTCAGTATATTGTAGAGAATATACAATCCAAGTGAGTACAGCACATAACTGTTGCTATGTCTCTAAACAGGGTTATTTATTTTGTAGCCGAAATGCCATACATACAAACATAATATAGAACATACAGCTGCAGCACATTGTACATTTTGATATAGTTACAAAAGACATTTACAAGTTTCATGTTTTGTTTTCAGAATTCAGATTGTCCCAAAACTTGGTTCATGAGACGCTTGAAGCTCCCGCTCTGCTGGATGGTTTCTTCATAATGAGGAATAGAGTTTGACTGTCAAAAAAGAAAACAATCCATTAAAACATCTGTGCGTTACATTTGCTTAATCGTCTCTACCTACAATTCAAGAAACTATTCTTATAAAATCCTGTTAATTTATCTACTTCACGCACACATTAATGCAAACATACCCATGAATGCACACACAAATTAACATAAATTGTGTATTTTATAAGATCTACATTTCTTAATTTCATTAAGAATAAGATGTTTGTCTTGATTAACATGTAGTAGATAGAGGAATATGAGATGTGGCCAAAAAATAATGGGAATTTTTTGATTTCTTGGCCTTTATACATCCAATTTTAAAAACTTTTGTTTTAATATTGTTGATATAAATTTGTGATGTATAATTGCATTTTAAGCTGTTTTGAATGTTTAGTTTATTTTTGTTTGTTCCATTTATACCTCTGCCTTTAACTGCAATGATCATATCGGTGGCCGTTCTCCTTCGGAAGGTGTTAACTTGTATTCTTAGGATTTTAATGATTAGATTACGCACACATTCACACTCTCATTCATACTTCCAGACCCTGAAGAAGATGAGGAATTATCTTGGTCAGAGAAAAATGCCCACCCCCACCACGGGAATAAAACCCGGAACTGAGCTACTGACTGAGCTACAGGGCCAGCCGCCTGTTAAGTTTATTGTTGACAGTCAAAAATGTGATATACCTATAAACATGTTTTTGAGTGCTCTGCAAACTTTTAGTAAATTTGCATTAAATTTTTTAGAAAAATTGAATAAAGTGCACCACTGTATTGGAAATGTTGACTAGCTTTAGGTGAATCTTCTATGAATAAGATAAGAGTTTATGAGTAATATAAGCATTTCAAAGATGGTCAAGAATACAGTGAAGATGATGACTCTGGATGCCTTCACACTTCAATTACCGATGACAGTGTGGACTGGATTGGACTATGCTATGGAGATTCGGCATGAAGGTCCAAACTTGGTCTATTGTACCTATGTCCCAAGTGGGGCATACCCTGGAAGAAGAATAAGGTGAGATCAGACAGAATGGCTGTCCCAAGAAGCCACGACAGTACAGAGGGCAGAGTCCCTACACTTTACCAGTTGTGAACTCCCCAGCAGACCAGAACAATTGGCATCCCATGGGGGAATCTGTCCCCTTCAGTTTCCGTGGTGCGGGTGCTGCGGACCCTGAGCATTCATGGTACCTCTGACGCTACTAGAGGCACCTCAGGCCGAATATTCCAGACTCTCCTGTGTGGGAACAGTTCAGATGCGGTAGGCCTCAAGGGGGCAGTGGCTCCTGATACCCACAGGAGATCGGGTGCCTCCGGCCAGGCTCCGGCTGCCCGGAGGGGCCAGAGGGTTGCCTAAGAAGGCCTGGGTCTAGCCTGCAGAGCAAGTAGTTGGTGTGCTAGATCACTGGCGGCCCCATCAAGGTTATTCAGTAGTCTTCCCTGTGGGGTTGATGCACGTCAGTGGCATATCCACTACCACCCTGTGGAGTCACAGGGTGGGCATGACCTAACTGTATTGTCCTTCAAACAAACAGACTGTGGAAGACTAATAGGAGAATACAATCTGGTATTAAAATTAGGCACCAGATTACAGAATTAAGCAGCCGAGATGGCTGTTGTGAATCCCATCCAAAAATGGTCCCACTAGACTGGGTTTGGAGATTGGAGACCATCCTATTGGAGGAAGAAGTATTTACCAGGAACATATCATCCTGCCATACAGCGTCGAGATACCCACTGGTGCCCGCCTCGGTAGTGTAGATGGTAGCGTGTCTGCCTCATGTTCAAGAGGTCCCGAATTTGAATCTTAGTCAGGGTGAGTTACCTGGATAATGATTTGTCCGGGGTTTTCCCTTATCCTGAAAGACGAATGTCGGGTAACTCTAAGCTCCATGGACTCCGGATGCATTGAGCATCATTTCACTCATTTCATTCATCGTCTGATATGACTAAATGTTGGAGGACGTAATTTACCAAACAAAAAAAAAAAAAAAAAAAAAAAAAAAACCACTGATACTTCTACCCTGAAAGAGACCACCAGATGAGAGATGACGTGAAATGATAATGAAGATAAAATGGAGGGACAGGAAATGCAGGGGCTGTAATTCACCTACCCAGTATTCACGTAGCGACCCAGGAAAACCTCTGAAAAAACCCTTGGGTCAGGTAGGTCAATCATGGGAATTGAACCTAGACCTCCAGAATGCAGGCCACAGACAAAACCACCTGAGCCATTCCACTTGGCAATCAGTGAAGGAACTGAGGTAGTAGTCCTGGTTACTCCACAAGGAATCATAGGGCTTTGATAAAAGAGCACCATCGATCTCTATTGCCCAAAAAAACTGAAGACATAACAAAAGTGAGTTCCAGGAGTGCTTCCAAGATTAGTAAATGCTCTGTCACAACTGAGAGGGATTACTTTGAAAGGGAGAAGTTGATGTAGGTGAAATAAATAAATATTGTCACCCTACTAGCGTAAGATACGACCGGGGACAGCTCGAAGGGTCCGAGGCGGCCGAGCCACACCCCCCGCCCATTAATCTGTCACTAACTGAGGGGTGATTTGGGGAAATGTCACCTGTCCCTCGACGTTTCTCTCCCCTTCTCCTGTCCTCTGGAACGTTCGGGTGATTTGCGGGAAACCAGAGACTTCTAGAAAAACAGTGACATTCCTATAAAAAGGGTTTCAGAGAGACAGTCAGGAGTCAGTCAGTGTTTGACGTGCTAGCGAAGGAGCGCTGTGTTAATGAACGAGAAGGCTGTGTGAGAGCATCGGAAGATTGTACGTAATTACGAATGCAAGTGAAATTGTCACGGACGAACTGGTGAATCGTAATTGTGTGCATTACGTAATTTTGTGTAATTGACAAGTGTTTAACTGTAAGTCGGTGGAAATAAAGAACATTTTTGAGTGGTGAAATTGGACTTTTCATTTCACGAACCCACAAAGTCACAATATTAGTTAACGGTGAAGAAAATTCCCATTATTTTTCACACCTTGTAAGAATACTTTGTACAGGAGTAGAGGAAGTCATGTGAGTGAACAGTGAATTTTTTAATTCATAATTAATGTTGCGGCAACGGGCATAAAAGTTTCGGCACAAATAAGAAAACAGTCGGTGGATAAAGTTTCATGGTACTAATGAGTCTTGCTAAGCAGTTAATGATAGCACGGCTATTGTAAACAAGCGCCGGCGAGCAGCGATAACTGAGGTAAAGGACTCACCGGCATAGATTAAGTTACGCTTCTAGAATGTGATAGAATATTTGGATTACGTCATTAGATGCCTTGTTTTCCAGAAACATTAGTGATTGACAGAACAGTCTGGTAATCATGAATGTGATATATAAGGGATTGTGACATGCCAGCAGGACAGTTGTAAACAGAGTGAGCTGCAAGTTGTGTAACAAGAGTGTTGTTGTAACGAGAGCTAATGTAATCAGCTGTCACAGTTTGTTATTGTCATCGACCTTGGTAGACTGATGGTGTATGTAACGTAATGCTGCTGTAATCTATAAGAGTATTTCTACGGAAATAAAGGAGATTTTTAATTTCTGCAACTCGGCCTTTTAATTCTAGAACCCACAAAGTCACAATTGGCGTCAGGAAGCGGGACGACGACGACAACACCGAGAAGATGGAATAAATGAAGATCGAATTGACAACGAAGAAGGAAGCTGCAAATAGCAACTTGGGCGCGACGATGACTGCGAAGATGTCCGACACCAGGAAGAGCAGCCGGAGGAACGAGTAAGGATCGGCGTGGTGAGGAGCACGTCGGCGCCATCACCACCATCCCCTTGAGTAACACTGCGCGCCGTCAGCCGACATGTGGATGACAGCCTCGTCGCGGACGGTTGGCTCAGAGGGAAGCCGTGCCGCATACTTGTAGCCACCGGGACAGCCGTGACCATCATCAGACCTGCCGTGGCCAAGGATTTGCCGTCGACGAAACCAAGCCGATCATACCAGCTAGTGACGGCAACGGGCGACACCTTGCCCGTGGAGAGGGAGGCTTTGCTGCAGTTGACCTTGGGATGGAGTGCCGTGCGTCAGTGGGTGTTCGTCGTGGAGGTGGCTGAGGAGGTGATACTGGGACTGGATGCCCTCAGGAGCCACGAGGCGATGGTCGACGATGGCAGGAAGGTCCTGCGGCTCAATGGAGAAGAGGTCATACTCCGGCAACCCGAAGAACGCCTTGGAATCTGCAGGGTCATCTTGAAGGAAGACGTGGGTCCTCGCGACAAAGGAGGTGGTGGTGACGGCGCGACTAGGACAGCAAATGAAGAACATTGTTGCCATGCCGAGAGGTGCCAGTGAGGCTGCTTAACCAGCGGACATCGATCACGACGTCCAGGCGGAGATGGGGACGTGCGAACCTGTGGTCATCGTGACAGCAATCGACAAGACACAGGAGCCGGTGCCAACGCAGCACCTGGGGCCCCGGCTGGAAGGCTTACTGGAGAGGGCGGCCGATCACCTTACAGCAGAACAGCTCGAGAAGGTGCGACAACTGCTTAGATGATACCAGCTTGTCTTCAGCCAATGCAGAGAAGAACTACTGCGTCACCCGGCGAGAATTACTGGTGGTAGTAAAGACCTTGGAGCACTTCCACAAGTACCTGTACGGTCAGTCATTCCACCCGAGGACTAACCACTCTGCCCTAACTGGGCTATTGAGCTTTAGAAACCTGGAAGGCCAGACAGCACGTTGGGTTCAGAGGCTGCAGGAGTACAACTTCGCCTCTGAACATCGTAGAGGGAAGTACCACGGTAACGCAGATGCCATGTCCTGAAGACCCTGCCCAGTGGAGTGCGGCCAGTGCACAAGAGTGGAAGAGAAGGAGCGTGCCGCAGCAGTCCGAGTAGTCACGGCAGTGCCTGCGGATGGCTGGGATAGCGCAGGCCTGAGGAGGGAGCAGCTGGCGGACGCAGACTTGGGGCCATTCTTGAGAGAAGTGGAGGCAGGGACAAGACCAACCTGGGAGGACATTGCACTGAGGAGCGCCACCTATAAGTCGTACTGGCCCCAATGGGACTCGCTGAAGATCAGAGAGGGCGTGCTGTTCCGGGTATGGGTATCGCCTGACGGGAAGACTCAAAGGGAGCAATTGGTACTTCCCCAAAGTAAGGTCCCATAGGTCATTGAGGAAGTGCACGCCGGTACTTCAGGAGGACACCTGGGAACAAATTGAACAATCGACAAACTTCAACAGCCGTGGCAAGGACCATACCGGGTGGTGAAGAGGATTAACGACATGGTGTCCCAAGGAAGATGTTGGTGGTGCACCTGGATCGTCTAGCCCACTACGATGGAGCTGTTCGGGACGACCAGCCTTGAGGAGGGAGCAGTGTCATGGCAACAGGTATAAAAGTTTCGGCACAAATAGGAAACAGTCGGCGGATAAAGTTTCATGGTAATAATGAGCCTTGCTAAGCAGTTAATGATAGTGCGGCTGTTGTAAACAAGTGCCAGCGGTCAGCGAAAACTGAGGTAAATGACTCGCCGGCATTGATTAAGTTACACTTCTAGAATGTGATAGAATATTCGGATTACGTCATTAGATGCCTTGTTTTCTAGAAACATCTAGTGATTGACAGAACAGTCTGGTAATCATGAATGTGATATATAAGGGATTGTGACACGCCAGCAGGACAGTTGTAAACAGAGTGAGCTGCAAGTTGTGTAACAAGAGTGTTGTTGTAACGAGAGCTAATGTAATCAGCTGTCACAGTTTGTTATTGTCATCGACCTTGGTAGACTGATGGTGTACGTAACGTAATGCTGCTGTAATCTATAAGAGTATTTCTACGGAAATAAAGGAGATTTTTAATTTCTGCAACTCGGCCTTTTAATTCTAGAACCCACAAAGTCACAATTGGCGTCAGGAAGCGGGACGACGACGACAACACCGAGAAGATGGAATAAATGAAGATCGAATTGACAACGAAGACGGAAGCTGCAAATAGCAACTTGGGCGCGACGATGACTGCGAAGATGTCCGACACCAGGAAGAGCAGCCGGAGGAACGAGTAAGGATCGGCGTGGTGAGGAGCACGTCGGCGCCATCACCACCATCCCCTTGAGTAACACTGCGCGCCGTCAGCCGACATGTGGATGACAGCCTCGTCGCGGACGGTTGGCTCAGAGGGAAGCCGTGCCGCATACTTGTAGCCACCGGGACAGCCGTGACCATCATCAGACCTGCCGTGGCCAAGGATTTGCCGTCGACGAAACCAAGCCGATCATACCAGCTAGTGACGGCAACGGGCGACACCTTGCCCGTGGAGAGGGAGGCTTTGCTGCAGTTGACCTTGGGATGGAGTGCCGTGCGTCAGTGGGTGTTCGTCGTGGAGGTGGCTGAGGAGGTGATACTGGGACTGGATGCCCTCAGGAGCCACGAGGCGATGGTCGACGATGGCAGGAAGGTCCTGCGGCTCAATGGAGAAGAGGTCATACTCCGGCAACCCGAAGAACGCCTTGGAATCTGCAGGGTCATCTTGAAGGAAGACGTGGGTCCTCGCGACAAAGGAGGTGGTGGTGACGGCGCGACTAGGACAGCAAATGAAGAACATTGTTGCCATGCCGAGAGGTGCCAGTGAGGCTGCTTAACCAGCGGACATCGATCACGACGTCCAGGCGGAGATGGGGACGTGCGAACCTGTGGTCATCGTGACAGCAATCGACAAGACACAGGAGCCGGTGCCAACGCAGCACCTGGGGCCCCGGCTGGAAGGCTTACTGGAGAGGGCGGCCGATCACCTTACAGCAGAACAGCTCGAGAAGGTGCGACAACTGCTTAGATGATACCAGCTTGTCTTCAGCCAATGCAGAGAAGAACTACTGCGTCACCCGGCGAGAATTACTGGTGGTAGTAAAGACCTTGGAGCACTTCCACAAGTACCTGTACGGTCAGTCATTCCACCCGAGGACTAACCACTCTGCCCTAACTGGGCTATTGAGCTTTAGAAACCTGGAAGGCCAGACAGCACGTTGGGTTCAGAGGCTGCAGGAGTACAACTTCGCCTCTGAACATCGTAGAGGGAAGTACCACGGTAACGCAGATGCCATGTCCTGAAGACCCTGCCCAGTGGAGTGCGGCCAGTGCACAAGAGTGGAAGAGAAGGAGCGTGCCGCAGCAGTCCGAGTAGTCACGGCAGTGCCTGCGGATGGCTGGGATAGCGCAGGCCTGAGGAGGGAGCAGCTGGCGGACGCAGACTTGGGGCCATTCTTGAGAGAAGTGGAGGCAGGGACAAGACCAACCTGGGAGGACATTGCACTGAGGAGCGCCACCTATAAGTCGTACTGGCCCCAATGGGACTCGCTGAAGATCAGAGAGGGCGTGCTGTTCCGGGTATGGGTATCGCCTGATGGGAAGACTCAAAGGGAGCAATTGGTACTTCCCCAAAGTAAGGTCCCGGAGGTCATTGAGGAAGTGCACGCCGGTACTTCAGGAGG
Organism: Mantis religiosa; assembly: GCA_030765055.1. NCBI lineage: Eukaryota > Metazoa > Arthropoda > Insecta > Mantodea > Mantidae > Mantis > Mantis religiosa. The sequence continues at coordinate 146,609,961 of CM060958.1, read as the reverse complement.
ACACCTGGGAACAAATTGAACAATCGACAAACTTCAACAGCCGTGGCAAGGACCATACCGGGTGGTGAAGAGGATTAACGACATGGTGTCCCAAGGAAGATGTTGGTGGTGCACCTGGATCGTCTAGCCCACTACGATGGAGCTGTTCGGGACGACCAGCCTTGAGGAGGGAGCAGTGTCATGGCAACAGGTATAAAAGTTTCGGCACAAATAGGAAACAGTCGGCGGATAAAGTTTCATGGTAATAATGAGCCTTGCTAAGCAGTTAATGATAGTGCGGCTGTTGTAAACAAGCGCCAGCGGTCAGCGAAAACTGAGGTAAATGACTCGCCGGCATTGATTAAGTTACACTTCTAGAATGTGATAGAATATTCGGATTACGTCATTAGATGCCTTGTTTTCTAGAAACATCTAGTGATTGACAGAACAGTCTGGTAATCATGAATGTGATATATAAGGGATTGTGACACGCCAGCAGGACAGTTGTAAACAGAGTGAGCTGCAAGTTGTGTAACAAGAGTGTTGTTGTAACGAGAGCTAATGTAATCAGCTGTCACAGTTTGTTATTGTCATCGACCTTGGTAGACTGATGGTGTACGTAACGTAATGCTGCTGTAATCTATAAGAGTATTTCTACGGAAATAAAGGAAATTTTTAATTTCTGCAACTTGGCCTTTTAATTCTACGCCACGAAGTCACATTAATCACTTTTTGATCCAGTAATATAAAATTCTTCTTGGATCATACAGTTTAGCATACAATGTAAATAAATTTCTTTTGGAGGCATTTGATAATTTTAATTAAATTAAGAGAAAACAATTACTTTCGGCTGAACTAGTGCACAACAATTTATAAATCATAATTCCTAAAATTATCCTGAAAATGTCAACTGGTGGAATATAAGTTGTGGCCTAAGGAGTATTTTGAAACATGAAATGTGCTGAATAAAAAGATTTTAGAATAATAAGAGTTTAAAGCTGCTTTAGCTAAATGATACAGGACAATTAAATGGCCTTTTTGGTTCTAAAATTGTTGATATTAAAAACTATGTTGTGTAGCATTAAAAGGTTCCGTTTTTTACTCACTTTCACAGAACATTGTCTTAAAGGAATAGTTATACTCACTGCAATATAGATTAATGAATAAGCCATAAACAAACTATTCAAATAAGTTAAACGTTGATGTACTATAGTAAAACAGAGATCACTACAAAAGTGTAAGAAAGAAGAATTGAAAGTTGTCCAGTTGCTGTTGATACTAGGAACTAATATCATTACCAGGTGACAACCAAGCGGTTTATCCATTTGCCACAATCTAGCCGCTAGCATTCTTGGAAAAGGCTAGTTTTTGTTCCATGTTGTTAAGGTATTGTCCATGGAACCATTAGGCTCAGGGCAAAGAGCTTTTTACTCACATCTACCCCTATAGATTACGTAGAAAATGAAGCTAGCTACAGTGAAGCAATAAATATTACACAAATAAGAATATTTGCCACTTAGGCTTCACTTATCTTAAATTGGTGTTGATACTTCTTTTCAAATCGTTTGCGTCCTCAGTCCACAGATAAACTTCGTTGTTTATCAGCGATTTGTTTGCGAAATCGATTTCCATTTGAAAAGAAGTATCAACACCAATTTGTTAAGAAAAGTGAAGCCTAAGTGGCAAATATTCTTATTTGTGTAATAACTGCCCCTATAGATTTAAATATAGGTAGATAACTAAAGAAAAAGATAACTAGAGGGTAAAAGCTTCTTTTTCTTTCTTTTAAATTGACCAAGGTTAAGGCACGGGAAAGCATGTTTTAATTTGTCAAAATCTCCAAGTGTATATTCTACTTAATGTTTGCAGAACTGTCAAGATGTTAACTGTGGTGCTTCAGTTTTGTGCTCTGGCGTATATTCAGTGCGTGGCTTACTGTTTTGTGTCATGTAACTTCATTTAGAAAATGCTAAAAGAAAAAATGTGTAAGCTATTGTTGAATACAACAATAGATACAGGATTATCCAGTCTAAGCTACAATAATGATTTGGTGTTCTGTCAGATTTGCAGAAATGAGTGAGTACAACACTATAATTATATATTTAATTAAAATTTATGTCATGTAGAATTAATACTTACTCTGTTGTATTTGTACCTTTTATAGGTTATGTGTGGTAAAACGTTTCCAGTAATGATACTGTCATACAAGTTATTGATACAGGTTTTTCTGATCACTATGCATTATCAGCTACCTTAAATGATTATACTACCATAAACAGAAACACTAAACAGCCTTTGTTAAAACAATATAGTAGAAATATAAATAAGCATAGCTTAGCAGATCTAAAGGCCAGACTTGAAACAGAAGATTGGAGCCCTATATATGCAACAAATGATATCAATGTTATGTATGAATCATTCATAAATAGATTGAAATACCACATGGATATAGTAATGCCAATGAAACTGCGAAAGCTAGGGGAACATAAAAAGAACTGGGTAACAAAGGGTATTTTGAAATCTGGGACAAGGTTAAGATTTTTGAATTCTTTAAGGAAAAGGGGTACTGATCCGGGCTTAGAACAATACTTTAAGAAATATAAAGAGATATATAATAAAGTTTTAATACAAGCAAAAAAGCAGTATAATAGTGAATTTATCAATGATGCTGAGAATAAACAAAAAGCCATGTGGAGTATAACTAAAAAGCATTTAAAGCAAAGTAATGGGATTAAGAACATATCTATTAGATTACCAAATGGTTCACTGCCTGAAGATCCTCAAGTAATAGCCAACGTATTTCAAACTTACTATAGCGAGATGGTGGAGAGATTAGTTGGGAATCAGCCTTGTAATTTAAATATTGAGCACATAAACTCAGTTGGAATGTGTATGTTTCTAACACCGGTGACAGAGGCAGAAATTAATACAACACTGAAATCTCTAAAAAATAAACCAAGTGAAGGACATGATCAGGTACCTATAACAGTGTTCAAATACTGCAGTAGTGTTTTGGATAAAGTACTAAGTTATTTAATTAATAAATCTTTTGAAGCCGGACAATTTCCAGATATACTTAAAATTGCCAAAGTAAAACCAGTTTTCAAAAAAGGTGATAGAGAAAAAGTCGAAAACTACAGGCCTATATCGATTTTACCAGCCTTATCCAAAATTGTAGAAAAAGCTATGCTAGTAAGATTTAGTTCGTTTTTGGAGAAGCATAATGTAGTTAACCCTGCACAAAATGGGTTCTGTAAAGGAAAATCCACAACATCAGCAATTTTTGAGTTTACAGATCATATATTGGAGGCTATTGACAATGATAATAACTGTACAGGCTTACTAATAGATCTAACCAAGGCATTCGACATGATTCATCATGAAATTCTGTTACAAAAGCTGTACTATTATGGGATAAGGGGAATAGTATGGGATTGGTTCCAATCATATTTAAAAAATCGGAAACAGATGGTGGAAATCACAAATGTCGATGAGCGGAATGTCGTACGTAATCACTATTCAAAAATGGAAAAAATTAAATATGGAGTTCCCCAGGGATCCATACTAGGACCCGTCCTCTTTTTAATATTCATAAACGACTTCCCAAATTATTTAAATCCAACTCGAGTAACTATGTTTGCTGACGACACAAATGTTATAATAAAGGGAAATGAAAATGCAAAACACATAACCAGTAAAATTGAAACTTGGTTTGCTGAAAACAAATTGATTATTAATACAAACAAATCTTCAGCAATATCATTTCGTCACAAACAAAATAAAAATGTTGACAAACCTGACATCAAGTTGTATGGTGCATGTGTTTCTTATAAGACAGAAGCAAATTTTCTGGGAGTATGGATAGATCAGCATTTAGACTGGGAAGCACACATAAAATATCTAGTAATAAAGTTAAATAAATTCTACTTCTCATTAAGAGTAATAAAAAATGAGTTGTATGCAAGTGACATGAGAACCTTATATTTTGCATATGCAGAAAGTCTAATGAGGTATGGCATTATGTTTTGGGGGGATAGTAAAGACAGTCACTTGGTTTTTAAAGTACAAAAAAGGATTGTTAGATGCCTAATGTCAGGAAAAAAATATGACTCCTGCAGGAACTTCTTTAAGGAATTGAAAATCTTGACTCTGCCCAGTCTGTATATATACTGTTTGCTATGTTATACAAAACAAAACCTTGAAAATTTCACCACAAATAATCAAATACATCATCATAACACCAGAGGTAAAACAGACTTAAGAACAATAACACATAGAACTACACTTTATTCCAAAGGAGTTAGATATTCAGCAGTCACTCTGTATAATAAACTACCGGCCAATCTGAAAAACATAAAATCCATGAGGTGTTTCAAACTATCGTTGAAAGAAATTTTATTAAGTGATTCATATTATGATATAGGTGAATTTCTAGATACACTGTAGCTGGCCATATAATTGTATATATTTGTGATGCATTTTAAATGCTGTGTAGTTGTAGAGCCATGCAACTATATATATTTATGAGTTCATGCTTAGATCTTATTAATTACACTTGATGCAACTTATTTTTTTTTTATTTTTTTTATTTTTATACTTATATTATTTCTATTGTTCTAAATATATGTATTGACGTATCCAATGTCATTGTATTGACTTAACGGATGAATAAAACTACTACTACTACTACTATCACATTAACACCTTTTGATAATGCTTATTTTGGCAAATGTTTGGTGCACATTTGCATACATGTTTTTAGTGCATATATTTCTCAATACTACTGGTCCTCTTTCTGGCTATTCTGTCCGATACAGAGTTTGGCCACTCCTCCCCAGCTATTTACTTGTGTAAAAAAATATTTTGTTAATAACTTAGTCAATTGCTAAGGACATATGTGGCACTGGTGTGCCAGAATTTCATCCTATAGAAGTTCTTTTACATGCCAATAAATCTACTAACACAGGGCTGTCACATGCCTGGGTTTGAAGCATGACTTTTGGATCAGTACATCATTGCCTAACCACCTCAGCCAGATTTGCTGACAGCTAGCCACTAGAAGCCATAACATCACACTAGTTCATTTTCAGCTTTTTTACATCCTCCAACGTTAACTCATATCGGACGATGAATGAAAGGGGTAAAATGATGCTCAAATGAGTCCAGGGTCCATGGAGCTTACAGTTGCCCAACCCCGGAAAAACCTTATCCAGGTAACTTGCCCTGACCGAGATTCGAACTTGGGACCTCTTGAATGTCAGGCAGACATGCTACCATCTACGCTACCGAGGCAGGCATTTTCAGCTTTCTGACTATATATCTATTCATGATGGTGTTTTGAGGACATACTTACAACATTGCTTGGGTATCCAGTGGCTTGTTTCTGAAACATAAAATCATAAATACATAAAAGCATATGAAGTTAGTTACAGTGAAGCAACAAATATAATAATTTGTAACATAAAAGTTCACTTATCTTGTAGGAAATGATGAACATTTTCTTATTAATTGATGAGGATCACAATTTTGTGAAATCTCATTCACATCGTCAGCTCAAACAACATTTTCTTTAAAGATAAGTGAAGTTTTATGTTACAAATTATTATATTTGTATAATAAAAGAATAAATTTATTTCTATAGGCATTCTAGAACTTCCATGTTTCTTAATTTAAATGTACACTGTAGATATAATAAGCATCACTATCATGTGATGTGCAATGTTCCTTTTCCCAATATAAGATATTACTCAAAGATAATAGGCAAGGCTATGTAATGTGCAATCTGGAGATTGCATTTGTTGTGCTCTTCGGCTCCGAGGTGTTTACATCTGAAATTCAGCTGCAAATTTGAGAGTTCCAATGTTTACTGTCCTGTAACCTTGATGTTTTCAATTATATTTCATTTTAAATTTTTTGAAAATATTTTACAGTTTTAGGACATATTTTAGGATAAAAATATAAATAATTTACAGTTTTTTTAGTGAATAAAACTCTTGGCTCTTGCTATTATTTCCTGATAAATGATACCAATGTACATGCAGTGAATGTTGCCCAGACTTGGTAACTCATTGTTACTTTAGAAACTGCTAACACGAAGGTAGGCATAAGTGAGCAACTATTATAACCATTAATGGATACCTGTTACAAGGATCGTTTGATAAGTCTGGTCAATTTCTACGGAGGGATGAAAAAGCTGTGTGCAAGATGGGTGCCGTGATTCCTCACAGTGAAATAAAAGTGTATCCGGATGAATGCTTCTACCGAGTATCTGGCGATGTTTAATTGCAATCTGAAGACTTTTTGCACTGATTTGTGACTGTGGATGAAACTTGGATCCATCATTACACACCAGAGCAGTCAAAACAATGGGCAAAGGCTGGTGAAAGTGCATCAAAGAAGGAAAGGAACATTCTATCAGCTGGTAAGGTAATGACCACTGTTTTTGGAATAATCTCATAGACCACTTAGAAAAAGGGGGAACCATAAATGTAGCCTATTATGATTCATTGTTGGATTGATTACAACATGAGTTGACTGTAAAGAGACCGAGATTGAAACACAAAAAGTGCTCTTTCACCAGGATAATGTACCATCACATACATCAACAATTGCAATGGTGAAAGTGCATCAGTTGGGCTTTGAGTTGGTTCCTCATCTACCTTATTGACCAGAGTTAGCCCCAAATGACTTCTTCCTGTTGCCAAACTTGAAAATTTGGCTTGGTGGTAAGAAATGTTCACCAAATGAAGAAGTGATACTGTCAACGAGTATTTGGCAGACCTTGGCAGAACCTATTTTTCTGATGGGATAAAAAAGCTGGAACATTGCTGAAGTGTATAGCCATCAGTTGAGACTATGTCGAGAAATAAGGTGAGATGTTCATGAGGAAAAAAAAATTATTATTGGTTTTTTACCAGATTATCAAACGACCCCCGCATTTCTGTAACCATTACATGAAGGCAACTTGTTATATTTTCCCTTTAACATTCAGCATTAAAAAAGCGTACTCACTTTTGCTTGCTGTGGAGGTGGAGCCCTCTGGAAAAGGAAACAAAATAAATACTTAGTAAGAAATAGGTGTATGGGGGCTGAATTACTATTCAATGGTGGGCAACATGATAACATGATAGGATTTTCAGGATTTAGGAATATATGGCATATTTCAGTATGGATTTTATAATTGTAATATTGATTTTGTATTTCCATTTGTTGATGTAAAAGGAAATAAATTACTAAAAATTATTATTATTATTATTATTATTATTATTATTATTATTATTATTATTATTATTATTATTATTATTATTATTATTATTATTATTATTATTATTATTATTATTATTATTATTATTATTATAGTAAGAAATATAAGAATTTTATTTTATTTCTAAAGTTAACATTTCTAGAAGTCCTCTAAGTGCATTCCATCAGGGGACTTGGATTATCTGAGAGTGAGAATGATTTACTAAAAGGATTAAAATCTTCTTTCCCATCTTTGTTTTCCTTGAAGAAAAAATGACAAAAGCTACAGATTTCTGTATATGTTTTTTTGTAATTTACGTCCTCCAGCATTAAGTCATATCGGATGATGAATGGAGTGGATGAAATGATGCTCAAAGGAGCCCGGGGTCCTTAGAGCTTTTAGAGTTACCTGACAATCGTCTTTCAGGATAAAGGAAAACCCCAGAAAATCCTTATCCAGGTAACTCACCCTGACCGAGATTCGAACTCGGGACCTCTTGAACGTGAGGCAGACATGGCGGCCATTTCTGTATATGTGTTTTATAAAGTTGTATTAGCCAAACAGAAATATTAAGGAATCTCTAAAACTAGACTACCTAATGGCAGTGTTATATAACTTTACAGTTAACTTCATAATGCCAAGAATATAATACTGTTCTGTATTCTTTCTGCAGCTCATTTGCAATTTTACTTTGTGTAGCTACCTAAGCAATTTTACTTATGTATACATAGGTTAATTACATCCTCTGAATTTCCTCTCCATTATCATTTCTCATCATCTCTCATTGGTGGTCTCTTTCAGGGTAGAAGTTTCGGCAAGTGTCTCTGCACTTTCATGACTCTATGGGTTGGCCGCGCTGTCTCCTCTCACCTCATCCTTCCTCCCAGGGATGCCCCACTTGGGGCTTAGGTACAATAAACAACAGGTTTCAGTATCAAATCTCCTCCATAGTAATCCTAATCCTAATACATCTAGAATGTGCATTATACATAAAGAAAGTACGAGGTGCATTCCAGTTATATCACCTCCCTAATTTTTTTTTCAGGACTGGGACCAGTTAGGAATTTCTGGTTTCTTTAAATACACGTGGACTCTTTGTGAATGTGTGACAGAGATGGCAGCACTGTAAAGTGCATAGAACTCTAGTGGTAGTGACGAGAGTTATAACTGTTTTTGATACTTAAAATGGCGATGTTTACATTGAAAGAACAGCCGGTAATCATTTGTTTTCTCCATTTTCGTGGTGTAACACCTATTGGAATTCATCGCCATTTGAGTGAGACATGTGGTGATGCTACCATGGATGTGTCTAATGTACGTTCCTGGGTGCGACAGTTCAATGAAGGCAGAACATCGTGTAACAACAAACCAAGACAGTTGAGTGAGGCATGTGGTGATGGTACCATAGATGTGTCTAATGTGCATTCCTGGGTGTGACAGTTCAATGAAGACAGAACATCGTGTGACAACAAACCAAGACAGTTAAGTGAGGCATGTGGTGATGGTACCATAGATGTGTCTAGTGTACGTTCCTGGGCGCGATAGTTCAATGAAGACAGAACATCGTGTGACAACAAACCAAGACAGTTAAGTGAGGCATGTGGTGTTGGTACCATGGATGTATCTAATGTATGTTCCTGGGTGGGACAGTTCAATGAAGACAGAACTTCGTGTGACAACAAACCAAGACAGTTAAGTGAAACATGTGGTGATGGTACCATGGATGTGTCTAATGTACGTTCCTGGGTGCGACAGTTCAGTGAAGGCAGAACATCATGTGACAACAAACCAAGACAGTTAAGTGAGGCATGTGGTGATGGGACCATGGATGTGTCTAATGCACGTTCCTGGTTGCGACAGTTTAATGAAGGCAGAACATCGTGTGACAACAAACCAAGACAGTTGAGTGAGGCATGTAGTGATGGTACCATGAATGAGTCTAATGTACGTTCCTGGGTGCGACAGTTCAGTGAAGGCAGAACATCATGTGACAACAAACCAAGACAGTTAAGTGAGGCATGTGGTGATGGTACCATGGATGTGTCTAATGTACGTTCCTGGGTGCGACAGTTCAGTGAGGGCAGAACATCATGTGACAACAAACCAAGACAGTTAAGTGAGACATGTGGTGATGGTACCATGGATGTGTCTAATGTACGTTCCTGGGTGCGACAGTTCAGTGAAGGCAGAACATCGTGTGACAACAAACCAAGACAGTTAAGTGAGACATGTGGTGATGGTACCATGGATGTGTCTAATGTACGTTCCTGGATGTGACAGTTTAATGAAGGCAGAACATCGTGTGATAACAAACCAAGACAGTTATGTGAGGCATGTGGTGATGGTACCATGGATGTGTCTAATGTACGTTCCTGGGTGTGACAGTTCAATGAAGACAGAACATCGCGTGACAACAAACCAAGACAGTTGAGTGAGACATGTGGTGATGGTACCATGGATGTGTCTAATGTACGTTCCTGGGTGCGACAGTTAAATGAAGGCAGAACATCGTGTGACAACAAACCAAGACAGTTGAGTGAGGCATGTAGTGATGGTACCATGGATGTGTCTAATGTGCATTCCTGAGTGTGACAGTTCAATGAAGACAGAACATCGTGTGACAACAAACCAAGACAGTTGAGTGAGACATGTGGTGATGGTACCATGGATGTGTCTAATGTACGTTCCTGGGTGCGACAGTTCAATGAAGACAGAAACTTGCGTGACAACAAACCAAGACAGTTAAGTGAGACATGTGGTAATGGTATCATGGATGTATCCAATGTACGTTCCTGGGTGCAACAGTTCAATGAAGGCAGAACATCGTGTGACAACAAACCAAGACAGTTAAGTGAGACATGTGGTGATGGTACCATGGATGTGTCTAATGTACGTTCCTGGGTGCGACAGTTCAATGAAGACAGAACATTGTGTGACAACAAACCAAGACAGTTGAGTGAGACATGTGGTGATGGTAGCATGGATGTGTCTAATGTACGTTCCTGGGTGCGACAGTTCAATGAAGACAGAAACTTGCGTGACAACAAACCAAGACAGTTAAGTGAGACATGTGGTAATGGTATCATGGATGTGTCTAATGTACGTTCCTGGGTGCAACAGTTCAATGAAGGCAGAACATCGTGTGACAACAAACCAAGACAGTTAAGTGAGACATGTGGTGATGGTACCATGGATGTGTCTAATGTACGTTCCTGGGTGCGACAGTTCAATGAAGACAGAACATTGTGTGACAACAAACCAAGACAGTTAAGCGAGGCATGTGGAGATGGTACCATGGATGTGTCTAATGTACGTTCCTGGGTGCGACAGTTCAATGAAGACAGAACATTGTGTGACAACAAACCAAGACAGTTGAGTGAGACATGTGGTGATGGTACCATGGATGTGTCTAATGTACGTTCCTGGGTGCGACAGTTCAATGAAGACAGAACATCATGTGACAACAAACCAAGACAGTTAAGTGAGACATGTGGTTATGGTACCATGGATGTGTCTAATGTACGTTCCTGGGTGCGACAGTTCAATGAAGGCAGAACATCGTGTGACAACAAACCAAGACAGTTGAGTGAGACATGTGGTGATGGTACCATGGATGTGTCTAATATACGTTCCTGGGTGCAACAGTTCAATGAAGGCAGAACATCGTGTGACAACAAACCAAGACAGTTAAGTGAGACATGTGGTGATGGTACCATGGATGTGTCTAATGTACGTTCCTGGGTGCGTCAGTTTAATGAAGACAGAACATCGTGTGACAACAAACCAAGACAGTTGAGTGAGACATGTGGTGATGGTACCATGGATGTGTCTAATGTACGTTCCTGGGTGCGACAGTTCAATGAAGACAGAACATCGTGTGACAACAAACCAAGACAGTTAAGTGAGGTATGTGGTTATGGTACCATGGATGTGTCTAATGTACGTTCCTGGGTGCGACAGTTCAATGAAGACAGAACATCGTGTGACAACAAACCAAGACAGTTAAGTGAGGCATGTGGTGATGGTACCATGGATGTGTCTAATGTACGTTCCTGGGTGCGACAGTTCAATGAAGACAGAACATTGTGTGACAACAAACCAAGACAGTTAAGTGAGGCATGTATTGCATGTATTCTTAACGAAAATACATGCAATAAGAGCAAAAAAAAAAAAAAAAAAAAAAAAAAATGCACCTGGATGAAAAAGTATATTCCAGCTTCAAAATGTATAATAAACTACCAATTAATATAAAATCAATCAAGAAAATTGAATGTTTTAAATCTAATCTAATGACATACCTGCTCTATCACTGTTTGTACTCTACTGAAGAATTTTTAAATTATCTTAATATTGAGATGTTTGGATATTATATTTTAAGCATTGTACTCAAATATTTCATAATAATTCTGATTTGTATAATTGTTTTCACAATGTAATTGTTGTTGGATTGTAAATAGTACCACAACTTTCAGGTACTCCCTTTTACTTTTTAATCGTTTAATGTTTCAAAAGCTAGATTACTTTATCTGGACATGTTGCATATCATAGCATAACCAAATGCATTGTATGATTGAAGAAATTAATAAATCTATCTATCTACAAAATTAAGTTGTAAACTGGTACTTACAATAAAACAGTTGTCTTACCTTTGCTTGCAAGCTTTTTGTTGGACTGAAGACTTTGGGTTCAACAGGTACTGGCACTTCTTGTATCTGGTCCCCCAGTTCTGATTCTTGAAGTGCTTTAAATGTTTCAGACTTGGCTGGATCAAAGCTCAGCGTTGGTTTCAGGCTGTATGTATATCCATAATGTGTTTGTATGTGTCAGTGCAGGGTATTTCTCGCAGAGTTTGTGGAAAAGCATTGTAATATCAAAGGTAAGGTACGTGGGAGTCGGGAGTGTTTAGTGTTTTTGCCATGGTTTGGGAGTTTGTTGTTGTTGTTGAATTTGAATTTTTTGTTTGAGGAAAGAAAGATCAATGAAAATACTAAGATTAGATATGCAGAAAATGTTCTTTACAGAATAAAATAAATGGAACATTTAAATGTATGGTGCAAATAATAATCATGCAAAAAATGATAATAGTAACAATAATAGAACTACTTTATGACAAAAATATTTTCTTAAACTTTAAATTGAGAATTTATGGCATGCATTATCCATAATTAAATATTCATTACTTTAGTTGGAACCATTTACAGTATCCATAAAGACACACTCAGCACTGGACAAAGCATTATAATAATAATTCATAAGTTCAAAACATGTTTTCAGAAGTATGACAAGTAGTTTAGATTGTATAAAAGAAGAAAAATTGATGTAAGTGTATGTTAAAATTTAAAGTTTTCTTATTTTTCACATAGAGGACAGACAAGAAAAAAGAAATGATAGAATTAGATGAGAAAATTCAAAGCACTGCCATCATTTGAATCACAGGTTTTCCAGTTTCTGTCCAGTTTGTTGTAAGCTTATTGCAATATGCTGGCACAACACTAAATTCTTCAAATGATATCCAGTAAACTACAAGGAGACCTCTTCCCAGAATTGTAGGTCTCAGGTAGAAAAGTTCTTAGCATGAGCTTCCTTTGGAATGGAAGTAAAGGTCATAGATTCACGACACATAAAGAAAACTTAAACCTGATAAATAGACCTTTCAAGCCTAAAATGCAATTGGACACTGAGAGCCACATCTTAGAACGAGGCTACCTGAAACCCAAAGACTTGCCCTTCTAAAACCAGAGAGCGCAACAGCTTCTCTGGGTCTTTCCATAGGCCAAAACCTGGAGTCTAAAAGGTCCCCTTTGCAGGATTGACGTGAATACAGCACTTACACATGTCAACCCATTGAGGAAGATTTATGAATACCTCAGTCAGGCAGCTACTAACTACGCAGGCCTGGGAACTTTTAGGCATCCCACAACTCTGTCATGGCAGCCAGGCCAGCCAGACATACCCAATACCCACTACCCTACCTAGTTCAACACAATCCAAACAACTCCTGTTCAGGAGGGACTCAAATATTCAGCCCGATGTACTTCTTGTTACATCAGAACTTAGAATCACAGTTAACCACGAGGTCTACCTGAAAGTCCAAAGGCTCTGGCCTCTATCTCCTAGGAGTTATAGAAAACTCTGGGGTGCTGTCCTTTGGGGCAATACCTGGAGACTAGAAAGCCCCCCCCACCCATCATCAAGACAGGTGGAAGTAGATACGCCACTTATACACGTCAACCCTGCAGGGAAGACTACCGAAAACCTCGGTGGGACAGCCTGGTGATCTAGCACACCTTCTCCTGGTTCTGCAGTGACAGTGCCCGGGACTTTTTAGGCAACCCTCTGCCCCCTCCAGGCAGCTGAAGCCAGGCTGGAGGTACCCAATCCAAACAACTCCCAACAGGGAGGGGCTTGAATGTTTGACCCAAGGTTCCTCTGGTAACATCACAAGTACCACGAGTGCTAGAGGTGCGCAGCAACCGCCCCTCCAAGCAGCTGAAGCCAGGCTGGAGGTACCCAATCTAAACAACTCCCAACAGGGAGGGGCTTGAATTTTTGGCCCAAGGTTCCTCTGGTAACATTACAAGTACCACGAGTGCTAGGGGTGTGCAGCAACCGCACCCGAAGAGAAGGGATCCCCTCTCCTACAGGGATCTGTAAAGAGTATCCATAAATAAAAAAATAAATGTACTTGTTTTACAAGGAGATTGTACATTAATTTTGAGAAGACATACTCTTAAGGCCACTTACAATGTCATAAGTCCTGGCTTCATGATTTAACCAAGTATTAGATCATTCAATATTAATTGTTCTTTCACACGATGCAAGTCACTTGCATAATTTAATGTAGTGGTGTGCTTACTCATTGGCTGTAGTTATCAATAAAGAAAGAAGGTCTGTGGTTGAAATCTTGGCTGTGGCACTTAATTTTTCAGTCTGATTCTACACTTGGTATGTGTGAAACAACACAGAAAAAAAGGAATTTCAAGAAAGGTGATAAGCGAACAACAGTATGAAAAAATAAGGAAAACAAACAGTGAAGCTATGGTAGGTACTGTAGAAACTCATATACCAGTGCCAATCCAAGTTAACAAAAATCCCGATTATTCAGAGAGGGATAGAAAAATTATAAAAAGACATAAAATATCACAAAAATATTTTAAATGGAGCCATGACAGTGCAGAGGGCTGTGTCCCTACATTTTATAAGTTGGTAACTCCCCATCAGGCCATACTACCATACTGTATGGTAATGGCCGCACCAGACTGGGCTTGGAGACTGGAAACCGTATTACCAGAGGAGGAAGTTTTACCAAGAACATATCATACCATGCAGCGCTGAGACCACCAGATGAGAGATGATGTGAAATGATAATGGAAATGAAATGGAGGGACAGGAACTTTGGGGAACGCAGTTAAGCTACCCAACATTTGTTTGGCGACCCAGCAAAACCTATGGGTCAGGTAGGTTGGCCACAGGAATCGAACCCGGGCCACAGACGAAACCGCCTGAGCCATCCCACTCTATAATTTTACTACTGTTATGGATATGAGTCTGTGCTGCAGTAATTGTGCTATTCTAGGTATCTCCACATTATGGACCAAAATAATTTGATCATTTAATATTTTTTCTATTTTCTCTTTCCAGTGAAAACTTGTCATTTTTTTTCTTCAGAAAGGGCATTAATGATTTTCATCTAAATAGCATATATTTTAAGATATTTACATAATCAAAGTAGGTAGTACATATATTGATTTCTGAAGCCCAAAAGCTACTTACAGGCTAGACTTAGGTCTGAGGTCCTGCAGACCTCTGATACACATCTGTAATATATACAACAGAACAGCTTCTAAAAGGATAGAGGGGTCTTCTTTTAAGTCAGATAAGTAATTCATTAACTTATATTCTCCAGCAGTTTATAACAAGAAATTCAATTTTATTTCAAATACAACAAAAATTTACTATGTGGGTGTGTCATATTTCCAACCAAAGCAATGAATATAAGGAAGTAAATAGCCATAAACTGATATCGATGTATACATCTTAACTCTAAATTATAAGTGACAAGACAAAGTTGTTATTACAGTTATTGTAAAGCTCTCTAATGCAAGTACAGAGGAAAAACAATAAACATTCAAATTTGACTGCATAGGAATGTACAGTAAAAATAAAATTGAATAGAGAAGATATTGACATGGGCACTGGGGTAGCGCAGTGGTTTCATTTGTGGTATAAAACTAATATACTATGTTCTGTCCCCTGAGATTGTAGTTTCAAACATGGTACAATGTGATGGATTGCTTTGGGCATTCTAGCTTCTTTGGAAGGGAAATAAAGCTGGCGATTCCATGTCAAACACTTATGGCACATAAGCTTCTTAGCAAAATTAAGTGATCTTTCATGCCTAATAAAGAATAGGACAAGAGAATTGAATTTTTATTATTTATATTAGGAAAGATTATGTGTCATCTCTGCTCTCTCCATTATTATGGTTAATACAGATTTTACTGTATTGTATTGCTTTTTGACTTCAATAATTGTTCTCTTGCATAACACTACTTGCACTGTTCAGCCATGAATGGTATCAGACAAAAATGCCTGTACTTTGCCAAAGTAACACACTCATTGTTATCTGAGAGTTCAAGATAATATGAAAGATAATGATTGTTTTTCCTCTATCCCTCTTAAATTATTTTATTTGTATTAGGTTACAATAACTTAAAGAAATGTAAACAAGAAAGGTAGAATGCTTCAGGGAAAAGATAAAACACAGATTACTGAAAATAACAGAAAAATATACCATAGTTATTCACATATTTGTTTAGCACATATATCTAGAGCTCAAATATATAATAAGATATACTTTATTTCACCATTTGGATCTTATACAAGATATAACATACAAATCATTCAAGTGAATCTGGGACATTTTTTTTTTCAGGTTTAAATGAATGCCTAAGCTGGAGGTTTTGTATGCATTAGACAGTGGCACCTGTGTCCTTTTACTCATTTCCCATGCTTCTGGGTAGACTGTTATTCAAGATGGCGGACAACAGTGTGAATATCCACATGGAACAGTGTGTTGTATGAAGGTTTTAGTAAACAAGGACATAAAACCTGCTGAAATTTGAGAAGACTTCAGGCTCGGTACAGTGATGAGACACTTAGTCGTAGTAAGACATTTGAATGGTATAAGCACTTCAAAGATGGCTGTAACTCCATCATTGACAGTCCTGGTCGTGGTGGATCACAGCCCATGGTAGTCATTCCCGAGAACATTCAGCATGTGGAGTGGCTGATCCTGGATAATTGTTGCATAATCTGTCGTGAAATTGCAAGGAGGGTGTGTAATCTGTCATTAGGAACAGTGAACACAATAATTCATGATCATTTGTTGTTCTGAAAAGTAACTGCATGCTTGGTCCCAAAGCAGCTGTCTGCTTTTGATAGACACAGAAGGGTTGGAGTCTGTAGAGAACTGAAGCACTGTCAAATCACCGTACTGAGCCTGAAGTCTTGTAAATTTCAGCAGGTTTTATGCTCTCATTCACTAAAAACTTCATCACAACATGCTGTTCCATGTGGACATTCATACTGTAACAGTCATACAAAAGCATAGTAAATGAGCGCCATCTACCAGTAAAAGGACACAAGTGCCACTGTCTACTACAAACAAAACTTCCAGCCAACGAGTCCATTTAAACCTGAAAAAGAATTGTCCTGGATTGACTTGAATGACATTCGTACAAGATATTTGGCTACTTATAAACTAAGTAAAATATTCCAGAAAATTTTAGTTAATTGATGGAAATTAATCATTTCTTCACACTAGCCATATATAGGCTAAGGTCTTTGATAGATAGAGTCAACATGAAAAATTCAATGCCATGGCCGGGATTTGAACCACGGATCTCCTGGTTTTCGTCCAGTCGCTCTAACCCATTGAGCTACCATGGCCAACATGCTGTCCTGACATTAAATTCTCCATTTGACTCATATATTTCCCCAGTAGACTACTAGGGGCTCTTGCATCCGAGATACACTGTTTGTGGCAACTTACTATTGTAATTACTTGTAGCTGTGTATCTCGAATGCGAGAGCCCCTAGTGGTTTACCGGGGAAATATATGAGTCAAATGGAGAATTTAATGCCAGGACGGCATGTTGGCCATGGTAGCTCAATGGGTAAGAGTGTCTGCGGAAACCAGAAGATCCGTGGTTCAATTCCCGGCCATAACATTGAATTTTTCATGTTGACTCTATATATATTCCAGAAATATTTGTAATTATTACAATTAAGGGAAAACAGTATAAAATATTTACAAAATAATGTGATATTAGGAAGCATTTCTGTGGAAGCTGTAATTCACCTGTTCTTCTACTGAACAAAGTATATCTAGAGTCAGTTTATTATATAATGATACTCATTATCTTCAAAACTATGTGTAAATAAAGTTTTATTGAAACTGTTTTTTTATGGAGAGATATTTATCTTATTTAGTTGCATGATGCAAAAGGTTTGACTACTATAGGAACAGATCTCTCTGCACTTGAAGATGAAGATATTTGAAATGTCACAAGGCCTGGAGAGTCAGAGATATACCACCAGCAATAGTAAACACTTCAACTTATCACTGTCAGACAGTAAATGAATATTCAATAATTAGAATTTGTTTTGCTGTGTAAGTTATATATAAAATTGTTAAACAAAACTGTTCCAACAGCAACAAATGAAATTGTTTGTGCTATTAAATCAGACAAACTATAGAATAGAATACTTTATAAAAGTGGGGGGAGAGAAAACGTGTTTTCACTTCAAAATCTTTGTTAATGACACCACAGTTGTATAATAATGACTGAAAATGTGTTTTATATTTCCTTTCAAAATATTAAATTTGATGTGTTTTTAAAGAAAGGCAGGCCAATAAATGCCTGCAGCCAGACTTGATCTATTGTGTGTTCTTTGTTTGAGAAGACTGCCAGTCTCTTAGAAAACATTTTATGAAATCCTTGCAATTGGATGTTTCCTAATTAAAGTATGTAATTAGCTCACATTAAGATTGTGCCATGGCTGAGCAAGGTGGCCCAGGTTCAATTCCAGGCAACTGTAAGTGAGATTTGGTGGACAACACAATCTAGGGGCAGGTTTTCTCTGAGATATCCTATTTCTTCCTCAATCATTCCACCAATTGCACAATTATCATCTTTCCTATCATTCATTTGGGCCTCATCCTGTCACCCACTTCTCTCACTTTCGTACTAGGCATTGGGCTGATCATCCATCCTGGTTCTCTATACAATTCAAAGCTTCAGTTCCTCATCCTGGCCTTAAATGATAGACGAACACCACAATAAGTGGTACTACTAGGGAAAATTAAGGAAGAAGAAGAGCCCACAGTCATGAGACATTGTTTCATTTTCTTATCTACAAACTGGGTCACCCGATTTGCCAATTTTATACAGATCCCCTCTCATACTTAGCATTAATTGAGTTATCTCTTTGATGAGAGCCTTAGAATACTTGTCTCTGGCAAGGACTCTAATTTGCTTTGATAAAGCCATAGAATAGTTCAAGTGTGAGCTCAGGACCAGTAAAATGATCCTTTGCCAAATCGTATATGTCATGGCATCAACATCAGTTCTTTTGAACCACATTAGCTCAGTACATTAGAGCCTCCCTTCACAATCCTTTAAGGATGCTTGACTGTATATTACATATACAACTCAGTATGGCATAAGTTTCCATTTGAAAGATGGCGACATAATGTCTAAGTATCATAACACTCTCGCTGAAGTTTCTTCATTGGTTTTGGACCCAACCATGAACCATATTACTCCCTATTTGGTCCTTATTCCTTCATCCTTTATAATGGGAATGAAATGATTATTTTCCTTTCCTTTGCTTTCCTTGGATTCATTTTGTCTGAATTCATACTCAGTATATCAAATCCAGAATAGGACTAGCATGGAAAACATTTTGGTCATCAAGTTCCTATTCATAGACAAATAATTACAAAAGCAGAAATCCAAATGTAGTCCTTAACAGAAAACTGAAGAAGCAGCTACAGTTGTGTCAAAGGAGAAAGGAGCGTAAAATCCTAAATGTTTCATTAAGGGACAGAATTAGGAATGAAGAATTAAAGTACAACACAAATGCACAATATGGTATAAAGGGCAGAAAGCCTAAAAGGGAAATGGGGAAGACACGTATCATGTATGGATCATCAGAAATGGACAAATTGGACCACAATGTGGCACTCAAGAGAAGGACGAAGATATGTGGGGCAACAAAGAACCAGATAGGCGGACCACTTCAGAACCAATGCAGGAAGTCAGTGGACAAGAATGGCAAAAGTGGAGACAGCTGGCACCAAACAAGAATAAACAAGTACCAAGCGGGACAAAAAGACAATGATAGCAAGTACAGTGCAGAAGTGTTTGGGGGACAAATAAAGTGGAAATGACACGAGAGTGAAAAATAGATATAGAGAAAAGAAGAAGCAGTAACAGCACAACAAAGCTCCCAAGGAGCCTAAGTATAAGCCCATCCCTGTGAAAACAGGAGGCCTTTGCCCTTATGGAATGTCTATGACCTAAATTTATTATTCTATGTTCAAGATTATTGTCCCTTGAAAACTTGTTGTTATTGTTGTTGTTGACTAATGGCACTGGGGATTAGTTGATTTGCATCATTTTCCCCCTAGCTTCCCTTGAAAACTTTATGCTACATTATTTATGCAAGTAAGAACTATTGATAAGAACATGTGGCTATACCGTGATAATTCTTCTGGTACTGCCAAATGGTACACTACTGAAACCAAAGAATTCTAAGAATAATCTCTGTCCACACTTACAAGAAACAACTTAATTTCTATAAAACTTTAAATTTGAAAAGTATCAGGTTTTGTGGCATACGGATGATGAGCTCTTACCATAAAGCTATTTGTTTTAAAAATATATGAACAATATTAATAAGGGATATAATATTAAAACTGAAATAATTTCTCTGCAAATATGTAATTTAACATGCAACTTTTATGTAAACAGAATCACTAAGAAATGACAAAATTATGGAAGAAAACAAAAGATTATCAGAATATATTTAAAAACAGTTTTGCTGTCTCAAAGAATAAA
The DNA here is from genome assembly GCA_030765055.1 of Mantis religiosa. Taxonomy (NCBI): domain Eukaryota; kingdom Metazoa; phylum Arthropoda; class Insecta; order Mantodea; family Mantidae; genus Mantis; species Mantis religiosa. The sequence goes on along the minus strand of CM060958.1, from coordinate 146,589,612 downwards.
GGGGAATGGAACGAAGAAGCAAAACATGTGAGTAAGTATGGTATATATTTTTAAATCTGAAGTGTTATTTATTTTTATTTTTAGTACTTTACAGTGCAGAAATAAAAAGTTTAATAAGCAATTAATATTATTCATTTTTTAGTGAATCCTGCACAACACATGCAGCAAAGGAAACATATGCAGTGACATTGTGCTTTATAAACTATCATTATGTAGAACAAGCATATTGCATTACAAGTAGCGAAACTGTTGTCAGCAGATGCATTACGTTTATATAGATAAGCAAGACATTACTGTAGCATTATGTAAATAAGCCTGATCAAGTAAGTTATCTGGGTGGCACAATGTCATGTTGTAGGTACAGTTCAACTGCACTTAAGTCTTATTCACTTGTACAGTTTTTGCTGATAAACACTAACTTTTTAGTCACCAATCTTTGTCTATTAATAGGTATACTAGTTATAAGGTTTTTGGCTATAGTTTTTTCTCATTAATACACATCACTTTTTTGTGCTCAACATGTACTATGAACTTGTTTAATTATTATATAAGGTGTGTTCAAAAAGAAACGAGCCGGAGACATAATTACAGAAGCCAGTTCCTGTATGCTAGAAGTATTGCCTAGACATGTCCCACTGTGACACAAGGCGGTGAATGGCTGTCTCATAAAAGTCCCGGGGCTGTGATGTGAGCCAGTTCCTGTATGTTAGAAGTATTGGCTAGACAGTCCCACTGTGACACAAGGCGGTGAATGGCTGTCTCATAAAAGTCCCGGGGCTGTGATGTGAGCCAGTTCCTGTATGTTAGAAGTATTGGCTAGACACGTCCCACTGTGACACAAGGCGGTGAATGGCTGTCTCATAAAAGTCCCGGGGCTGTGATGTGAGCCAGTTCCTGTATGTTAGAAGTATTGGCTAGACACGTCCCACTGTGACACAAGGCGGTGAATGGCTGTCTCATAAAAGTCCCGGGGCTGTGCTGTGTGCCAGTTCCTGTATGTTAGAAGTATTGGCTAGACAGTCCCACTGTGACACAAGGCGGTGAATGGCTGTCTCATAAAAGTCCCGGGGCTGTGATGTGAGCCAGTTCCTGTATGTTAGAAGTATTGGCTAGACAGTCCCACTGTGACACAAGGCGGTGAATGGCTGTCTCATAAAAGTCCCGGGGCTGTGATGTGAGCCAGTTCCTGTATGTTAGAAGTATTGGCTAGACAGTCCCACTGTGACACAAGGCGGTGAATGGCTGTCTCATAAAAGTCCCGGGGCTGTGATGTGTGCCAGTTCCTGTATGTTAGAAGTATTGGCTAGACAGTCCCACTGTGACACAATGCGGTGAATGGCTGTCTCATAAAAGTCCCAGAGCTGTGATGTGTGCCAGTTCCTGTATGTTAGAAGTATTGGCTAGACAGTCCCACTGTGACACAAGGCGGTGAATGGCTGTCTCATAAAAGTCCCGGGGCTGTGATGTGAGCCAGTTCCTGTATGTTAGAAGTATTGGCTAGACAGTCCCACTGTGACACAAGGCGGTGAATGGCTGTCTCATAAAAGTCCCGGGGCTGTGATGTGTGCCAGTTCCTGTATGTTAGAAGTATTGGCTAGACAGTCCCACTGTGACACAAGGCGGTGAATGGCTGTCTCATAAAAGTCCCGGGGCTGTGATGTGAGCCAGTTCCTGTATGTTAAAAGTATTGGCCCTGGCTGTTGAGACACCTGTCGCACTGTGACACAAGGCAGTGAATGGCTGTCTCATAAAAGTCCCAGGCCTGCGATGTGAGCCAGTTCTACACATACAGCTGGACATCATTGTCTGAGGTGAATCGTTTTCCCCTCAGAGCCTTTTTAATCGGACCAAAAATGGCATAATCACAGGAAAAGAGGTCTGGTCTGTATGGAGGGTGGCCGAGAACCTCCCATTTGAATTTCTGCAGGAGTACCACGACTGTGTTGGCTGTATGAGGCTTTGCATTGTCTTGGAGCAGAATGACGTTTGCCGTACACTTGTGACATTCATCAATACATGTCCATTCCCCCTACTCCTTCCACTGTCAAAAAACGAACAACTCTGTTTGTTTTTGTTGAAGTTTTGTTGAGCCACACTTGTTTACACTCACCTTCACTTATTATTTTTAAAAATGCTGGAACATTTTCCAGGACATTCGCCCTCTTCCTCAGCAGTTTAGTGACTGACTCTCCCCTTTCTTTTCCTCTTCCTTCACTAAACTGCACCTCTTTGCTCTTCTTTTGACACCTCCGTTTCTCTGTTTGCAATGTTACTGGCAGAATTGGATGATTGATGCATGCTGCTGCTAGCTTTGTATAGTCATGTAACGCGCATGCATGTCCTCTAGCGATGGGCTCTGAACCATGCTCTGGTCGGAACAACACTTCATTACACACGCCATGATATAACTTCCTGTCACCGGTTTGCATATACCAGACTCTGGCTCGTTTCTTTTTGAACGTCCCTTATATATAGAGACCCAATTCTTATGTAATTGTATATACTGACATATTGAAGTAGAAAATGCTCACAGATCAAAGCATGGACATTCCCGTAACAAATTCAGAGAGGAGACTGAACATGTCATACAATGGAAGATGTTTTGTGCCTGTGTCCATGCTGGAGTGAGATGAGAGTTTGGACCTAAGGAGAGAGGACAGCAAGGATAGCTGCAGATTCAAACCTCTACAGTGATAGCTGGTACTCTGAAGACCTGGAAACCAGAGGCCAGGAATGGGGATAATGGTTTGCCCTAGATAATCCTGATTTCTCTTTGTAAACTTTTCCATTGAATACAAAAAAGGACTGTTCGATGTAGATGTTTGCTAATAATGCCTATGATAATCTGGTCTAACTGTAAGAACTGAAGTCATCTCTGCATGTACCCCATGCGTTTATCTCTTGACACACTTGGGAACAAAGACATTACATCAAAAGATATTCAATTGGACCTTCTTATGAGCCTCTTGGAAACTTATATCGCAAAAGCATTCCCACTAATTTTCAAACACTGGTATAGATATTGGAGGACATCTGGATGAAATAAATGAGTAACAGGTAGATGAGGCTTAAGATTACTTAATTTGCAAAATATTGCAAGAAAATTTTCCACGGAAAAAGAGAAAAGCAACAAAATCCCTTTCTTTGACTTGAAACTAATCAGGAAGCATAAAAAATAAAATTTGACATATATAGGAAAGAAACACACACAGAAAATGTCATAAAATCAGATGGATATAACCCAAGACAACACAAGCATGCTGTTATCAACAGTTTAACTTACAGACTGGTTAATTTACCTTTAAACAAGATGGAATATATCAAAAAGTACAATCATATCATTACATTGCAGAATACAATGGATTCAGTGCTGAATTGGTCAAAAAGAAAATTGTTAAATTTAAAAGTCAATAGAGATGCAGACAAATAACTATTTCTCCAACCAGTAATAAAACTTCATACAGAAAATTTACATATCCCAGAGCTATATATCTTTTCCAAAAAGTCTTCAAAGAGCACAATATGACTTTGGCCCCACAGAACAAATTTAATGTACAACACCTTTTGAAATCACATAATACAAAGGAGATACCCACGGACAAAAAATCAGATGTGTACCGGATAAACTGCAAAGGCTGTGACAACCTTTTTATTGGCAAAACAAAAAATAATTGGAACATAAGGCTTAAAGAGCATTTTAGGAACATCAAGAACAAAGAAATAGACAAATCGGTGGTTGCATATCATTTTTGGAATGATAATCATGATATAAAACAAGAAATCTATTTATTAAAAGGTGTCCAACTGCATTAACCATGTGGAAAAAGTATCCATAAAGAAATATGAAGGAAACTGTTCAATTTCGACATTACCTTTGAAGAAAACCCAACTTCAAGTTCATCAAGATACCGACAGAGATGTTCCAATTGCCTCCAATTACCAAATCAAAATTGAACAGTGAACATTACCTGAGGATGCTAGAAAGGTCCTAACGAAATGTATTCTAGGTAAACACTAGCAATAAATGGTACATTGAGTACTAGTTTGACTTAGTATTATGTTAGTTTTGTGCTTCATTGTATCATAGTCCTTACTCATTAGGAACCAAACTTGGTTCACTGTTTCATAACTGGTAAACCACAATGAGAGTTCATCATTTATATCTTCAAGTGGGGAAATTGTCATTCACTTTTTTATGTCCAAATAGTGTAAAAAGAACAGAATTTCAAAGCTGTCATATAGTGACTGACTTAAAAGATTTGACTATCACTGAAACCTACTGTATTCTCCTATTGCCTTTCTATCTATACAGAAATATACAAGGTGTCAGAGGTATGAGTGCGCAGACTTCAACAGCAACTTCCTGGCATTAACCAGAAGCCAAAGTTCCTGTACCATTTTGCTCTAAAGTGCATGGTTGCAGAAATAAAAAACAAAACTGATCAAAGTTTTCATTGCAAATAGGTCATTGCACATTTATCATTTACTTTTGCAATTAAAATAACAAGTACAGCTAAGAAAGATGAATTATTTGATCTTTACTGTATGTTGCTAAAGTGATCTGTTTAACCACCAAATGATATGAAAGGACTGGATTCCTGCATGTCTATTGCAATAAAGTCGTGGACTTACGCTTGGCAACCCCGTAACATTGTCATGCATTTTGAGTGGAAGGTCAGGAAGGTAAACAGTAAAATTAACTGCCGCAACACTTGGTACAACAGCAGGTTCTATCAGTGTTTCAGATGTATCTAATGCATAATGATGACTGTAACATTCATGAAGTCCAGCACTTGGGATAAGTTTCCTAATAAGATTCCAAACCCAATAGTCATAGCAAAGAGTTTAACGTAGCATTTATTATAATTAGACATCTTGTTGATGCTGCCATTATTGACCATTAATACATTTCCTGCTTAGCAAATATGTGGTTTTGATTTAATTTTATACAATATACGTCAATAAAATATTTGTATAATTAACAGTTAAATTTGCCATCTATGGTCATCACTTCATCAGACTCTGTCTTATGTGTAGCTTTTAGTTTAGTTCTTGTGAATATGATTGTTACTAGCAGTAGTTGATAGACACACAGGCACATGGTGAACCAGCTTTCAAGTGCTGGCCTAGTTCAGGTTTTTACCCAATGCAGTTATGAACGCATGCCTGGCCGCAAACCAAATCAAAAACTTTAAGCTCCAAAATCCTACTCTATTGCCAGACTGTGTAGATAATGCATTCAATAATTTGTCCTGCACCGTGGCATAGCAGGCTAAGACAGCATGTGGCAAAGTGGCCCAGGTTTGAACCCACCAATGGGGGGGGTGAAGATTTTAAGTCCCAGGTATAGGACTGGTGACTACTCATCATTGTGAGGAAAGTGAAGAGCTTACACTAGGTAAGTGGCCCTGGTCACGAAAACCAACGTTCCAGCTGGGAGATGCTCAGCACATCCCCTCCCCGTATCAGTTGGATGATTGCCAACCTCTACCTTGCATAAGTGGGCGTGAGGCTGGCAGTCGGGTTGGTAGGCCTTGGCTCTCTTAAGGCTATTGCACTAGGGTTTATTTTATAGTGTGATCCATATAAACCTGAACCAATAATAGGACACATGTGCAACTTTGGGAGAATATAATACACAATTGGGAGATTACATTACACTATTTACATCTCAGAGAAAATGTTGGAAGTGTCCTCCACCAGCATCTATACATGTTTGTACTCGTCTCACCATATTCTCTCAAGTTTTACGGAGATTATATTGAATTGAGAGAAGGTTATTTCCAACAAGATGGAGCAACGTGCCATACATCTAATGACATCAACCATTAATAAGAAACAGTCAAGTACACAACCATAACACAAGAAATAACTTTAACCTCTTTAGATCAAGTACAAGTTTCATGGAAAAGGATGTCAATACAAGAGGGGCAATAGATTACCAGTAGCTTTAAAAAATTTGGTTAACACCTCAAAAACATATTTTAAATATAAGTTAAAAGAGTATTTAATTAATAAATGTTTGTATAATTTAGATGAATTGTAGCCAGTGTATTAAGTGTATGTATATATGTATGTATTAAGTATATGACTTACGCAATGCACAAATATTTTCTTTTGTATTTCTGTTTTCTTTTGTATTTCTGTGTTTTTGACGATTCTATGAATTACTTTGTAATTTTTACAGCAGAAAATAATAAATGGAACTTGTAACCAGTTTCTTTGATAATCGAATAATCTCAAAAGGTCTGTGGTCCCCCCAGATCCCCTGACCTAACCTCGCCGGATGGTTTCTTGTTGGGGTATCCAAAAAATAGAGTGTACAAGAATAGGCCCCGGACAATTGATGTTCTCAAGGAATTCATTCGAACCGAAATAAGTAACATTGGTGAGGATACTCTCCATAAAACTTCAGAGAATATGGTGAGACAAGTACAAACATGTGTAGATGCTGGTGGAGCACACTTCCAACATTTTCTCTGAGATGTAAATAGTGTAATGTAATCTCCCAATTGTGTATTATATTCTACCAAAGTTGCACGTGTGTCCTATTATTGATTCAAAAGTTATGTCATATTGAAATGGTTCAGGTTTAATGGATCGCAATGAATAATGTTCAATTATCTCCTTTACTTTTCAAGATAGATGAAATTGTTATGAGACTTTCTTATTTGTCATATTTGGATCTTCCAGCTCATGAAATCTGCGCACTTATATCCCTAATTACTGTATAATAAAACCATTTACAGAAATATTTATCTTGACTAACATGAAGTAGATGTACTGAGATTTAACTGTATTGGAGCACCACAGTGAAGCGAAATAATTATTAATTTATAGATGAGTCGTATTTGTTACACATCTGCTTCACTTATGTACCTATTTTGAAGACATGTTTCGCAAATCATCGTTTGCATCTTCAGCTCTTATGCGCATAAGAGCCGAAGATGCAAACGATGATTTGCGAAACATGTCCTCAAAATAGGTACGTAAGTGAAGCAGATGTGTAATAAATACGACTCATCTATAAATTAATAATGAGGTAGATAATTTGAATAATTATAAATAAAAGCAAAGTAGATAGTTTGTAGAAGAATGGGTGGAAGACTGATGTAAATGTTTAGTTTCATGCTGATTTATACTATATTAAAGACAGGCGTATATGATCATCAGAAGTGGAGATGAAGTCAATTAGTTATATCCTCATGAATAGATATTCAATGTTATGATAAAGCATTTGACAAAATAAGCGTGCATGAACACTGGAGTTGTTAATTCATCCATTACAGTTTATTGCCGTGCACTTTATTCAATAGTCCAAATGTGTGTTTGATCACAACGTAATGTAGCTACACGTGGAACCATGCAGCTAATTTGTGATCATGCAGCACAACAAAGAATAGCTTGCTTTTTATTTAAATTTGAAATTGTCTACAGCACCAAAGGCAGTGAGTAGAAAAAAGAAAAGTTGGTTCCATTTTCTACTTGCCTCACTTTGACTTGATTTCGTCGGTCGAGAGTAGACGTTCTTGGATTGCTCCTAGGGTATTACAAACGAAAACTCGTTTATTAAAACGTAAATGCAGCAACACGTTATTGTTCAAAGAAAATGAAAAGCGGCAATGGGTACTTAAATACAAACTGTACAACAATTTGCAATACTTACGGTGTGACTCCAGTTTGAGCTTGTATAGTTTGTGCTATGTTCTCGTCAGAATAAAGACCAATTGGAGAGTTGAACTGTTTGTGCACCACCTGTGTACAGAAATAATAACATTATTACAAAAATAACATGCAAGATTGCCAGGGTCTTTCATAACCAAGAAATACTGAAATAAGAACAAAATATCATTTTGGCACCTACAAATAGATACTCAATATTAAAATTGTTAAATTAAAAAACAAAAGATGAAATGCCACCAATCAATAGATCTGGATTATGCCGAATAAGTTGCAAGGGCTGTGAAAAATGCTACATAGGTCAAACTAAAAGAAACCTAAAATCCAGAGTCAAAAAGCACTTTAAAAACATCAAATTGAAACAAGAAGTTAAATCAGCAGTAACATTTCACTTTTGGAGCAAAAACCATAACATTGACTCAAATTGAAAATTATTAAAAGATGTGATAAATCAAAACAAATTGACAATGAATATGGAAAAATAAGGACAGAGTAATGAAGTTTGAAATACCACCAGTAGGTAATTTGACAAAGAAGTTCGTAGTTCCACCACAAGGGAGTGGACTGTAGGCAACAACAACAGATGAAAGTCAGACTTTCACAGTTGAAAATGGAAGAAACAGCTTCTGAAATTAGTCCCTCAAAAATAAAAATGTTACTGACGAATTGTTAAAAACAACTACAAATAGTTTTGTAAATAAACTTTCTATGTGATTTATGAATCATGTTTTAATTTAACTGAATAGCACCATGAAGTAAATACACTTAACAAACTGAAGAAAAAGTAATATATGTTGTTACTGATCACATTTTTTGTGTTAGAGCCGCGACAAGCCAGTGCCAGGTACATGCGCAGGAAAGAAAGAGACAGATAGTGGTGCGCAGAGCTAGACGCTTGCCGAGGGAGAGAAGGAGACAGAGATATCTAGATAGTTCGGTTTTTCTCTCGCTGCATCGCGATTGTTATCGAACGATCAAAATGTTAGAGCGGAGTAAATTGTTGGTTGTGTAATGGTTATTGTAACAGTGGATATTTGAAATGTACTGCAGTGATTTCTTTCATTTGTTTACGTGTGGCAAAGCACCGAGTTGACCTTGAAGACTGCTGTTGTGTATGTCACATCTTTTTACTGCTGCAAGGGTTGTACAAAGTTACAAATTACTGTAATAAAGAGCCTTTTAAATTTCTGCAAATAAAACTTAGTTCTACAAACCCACAAAGACACAATATGTATATTGACAGGATATCAATACTTGATGGTATCCGATTTCCTGCATTTTGAGATAGACCCTTGATACATTTTAAATACTTTTAAATTCTTATGTAACATGCAAAACAATTTGGGAAGTACTCATGTAACATGCAGTGTTAACTGAGTTGTAAATGAAGTTGATTTAGCTGACACGTTTGTACAACAGCCTGGCTTTTTAACCCACTCTCAGCCATTACATTTATCTAGTCTGATCAAAATCTGTGAATCCAGTGGAAACTAATTAGAAGTGGAGGGTTTCTCAATGTGTCATTATATAGACAAAGAAAAGTTCCAATTGAGAATGTCAAAAAGAATTTTGGAATTAGCTTACATTACAAAATAGATTAATGTATTTATACTAAGAAAACTATTATTAAGAACATATTAACACAGGATTAACCTGCTATTCTCATTACTTCTCTCACAAGGGAACTATCACTAAGCACCAAAAATCTGCTGCGGAGTAGAACTGCAATGCCCAAAACTGAAGCCTGAAAAGTGCTGCATGTGAATACTTGCAATTAGCTACTGGACTGGTGGTCCTTACGTATACCATATGTAGACCGCTACCCGCAGGAGTAAACAATACCTCACATTATTGCTGTGTTCCTATGTATTCTGGACTCATTTTCAGATATTTGTAGCTATACTCTGCACATAGGCTCCACATAGAGCAGAGATGTCATCAAACTCTCAAGCAAATACAGCTATGAGCATATTGATAGTTCCTTTGTCAGGATTGGGAGAAGGATGTCAATTCTCATTATGAGTAAATCCTGAATCTCTGAATATCGGAGAGGCTGCTGTCATGATCATCATTTAACCACTTTTTACTTCTTTTTAATACAACTTCCTCTTACAACTAAGCTGAACAAGGAGTAGAATATCTTGGGGAAGAGCATTGTTGCTGTAATTTCTCAATTCAGGTATTGTTTTTTTAATTGTTCCATTTATATCCCGCCTTTAATTGCAGTGGTCATATCGGCGGCCATTCTCCTTTTGGAACACATCAAAGGTGTTAGGTTTTAATCATTAGGTGTTAGGTTTTAATCATTAGATCACGCACACATTCACACTCTCATTCATACTTCCAGACTCTGGGGAAGATTAGGAATTATCTTGGTTGGAGAAAAATCCCCACCCCCACTGCTGGGAATCGAACCCAGGACCCCTAGCATGGCAGGCAGGTGCTCTACTGACTGAGCTACGGGCTTAGATATTGTTATAATTTGTAGTTATTGCTATAAATTCACTTGTCATTGATATCCAACAGAATGGTTTACCTTGTCAAGTGTGAAAAAAGCAGAGTTCTGTAAGGCTTTTAAATGACATCATAGTTCACAACTGAACATAGGAAAAGCTCATTTTTGGTGAATGTACCACTCTCAGGAGGTAACGCCTAGGATCTGTACCTCGGTTTGGTCCCTGATAACTGATCAATCTGGTGACTAGATGATTCCTGGAATGGTTATTTCCCATCCTTTCATTTCCATATCTTCAATCCAGTCTTTCAGAATTCTGAGATAATGCTGCTCCCTGGTGATGACTACACTTAGTAAATGCTGTTCTCAGTTTTGTGGGAGTAGGGAAGTTTGTAGGGTGTGGAAACCTGTCTAGAGAATCATCAAAGTAGTGGTTCATACAATACTTTACTCAACATTCCAAACATGTAGGCACAGTGCTGTATTGTCAGGCTCATGTTATCCTATACCAGTGAACATGTACAGCGTCATAAGATCAGAATACTTGTTCCCTTATCATTTGGACAGATTTGAAGGGTCAGTCTCGTAAATTCTGCAAACAGTCGCAAGGGAACGACTCTAAGTAAAACATCACCAAACAACAACCACTGATTTTGCTGAAGTTGACAGAAATACCACACTCATAGATGGATGTGATAGGCAGTTGTAATTTTATTCACTGGGTCACGACTGAAGCAGAAGGATGAACTCATTTTAATTTGCACTGTAGCAAGTCTCTTTTGTTAGCTACACACTTGAAACTGTGACATTAGAGATTGAGGAGCAAAGGCACACTTAAAAATACACATGATATGTAAGTATATAAGAAAATATTCACACACTTAACTTCTTATTTTCTATATACTTCCATCCAACATTTACCCAACGTAGTGTCAAATATGAAAAGTCTCCTTGTTAACGTCACAGCAGTATCACACAAAATGTAAAAAATGGGAGGACAAGCAAACACAGTTCATCTCATTATTAAGTAAAACAGGGAAAACATTTTAAGGCATCCTCTGGAAGGAAGGGAAGTAACAAACACGTCACTCTGACAAACCTGCTTTCCAGCAGCCGCTTCTTCACCAGCAACTCGTTGTAGGACAGTGTCTGCAACCTGCAGCACAAGAGAAGTAGATGTTTCTTGTGTATACTTCATTTCTGTGCAGCTTTGTTGAGAGTAATAACAATCTCTGTCATTGTTTTTAAATTGTTTAACTTGTATTGAGAATAAAATGTAATAAGCTTGCTGTAGTGTTTGTTTGTACTTTGATTGTTGTTTGTAAAGAAAACAGTGCTTCAGTCTTCATGTTTCATTTGTATAGGCCGTTTAACTTCTTTGGTCTCATTCGTTCTTTGACTTTGCTGCTATTGTTCACTCAAGTGTATGGTTTGTCAATCTTGTTTATTAAACACATTCATACTTCAGACTGTGGGGATTGAGAATCTTTCTGGTTAGTGGTATATCCTGAAACTATTGCAAAGGCATGCAATTATATCCAAATAAATTTATCCCTCCTGAACAAAATCAGAAGATCTTGCACAATGTTTAAAAACCAAAATATCTTTACATAAAATGTACAGTTTAATTGTGTGCACCAAGTTTTTCCATTGTTGTGCACCTTTAACATCTTCAAATTGAGAGTAGCTTTACCTTCAGATACACATAGTCCTTAAATAATAAATAATGCAAATAAAACAAGAATTAGCTCCTATAAGTAAAATCTATGATACAATGAAGCCAAAATTATATAACAATTAATTCATTTCTTTTAAGAAACACACACATAAAATTTAATATTTTGAAAAGAAAAGTTTACAAAAAAGGAATAAAAATCTCCAAACATTAAGTTGCCATCAAGAATACTTTTAAATGGTAAACTTCAATTTCTTTTTTTTCTCAAGGGTAGTTATTATATTTAGTTGCATGAAAGATTTTGTTGCTATGTGAACAGTTTAATGGTGGCTGATATAAAAATGTTCTCCACAATTTACACAGCTAAGGGAGGAGACTCTCTAATTTATTTAATGATTTATTGAAGGCCTAAAGGAACCGAGCTGGACAAAAGCCTAATGTTTGATCCCTCACCTTGACTTGCTGCAGCTTTTAGTAATCACATCTCTAATGAGATCGTTATAAAAAAGTTAAATAAAAACAATCCAAATAATTTGATGTCTCCTTGAAAGAAAAAATAATATATATTCTGGAAGTAAAATAGTCCCCTTTTGGATTTCTGGGTGGGAACCTATTTTTCAAGGAAAATATAATATATTCATAACCAATTAAAAAGTTTAGAATGGAATTTGGGAGGACTATTATAAGCAAAGAAACAAGAATGACTACTGTCTCAATAAACATTTATTCAGGATTGGTATAGTGAGATCTCCTTTCTGTACAGTTAAAGAAGATATGGATGGAGACCACCTACTCCACTGTCCAACATACCAACATAACATCAAAATACTGGAGTAAAAGAGAGTGAATGGCTTCATTGCCAGCTGCTTAACATTAGATACCAATCAAGCAATAACTTTTTGTTTTTAAGTTATATTGTTCACCCATCCACCCCATACGCATGCACGCACATAGTGAATCCTTCAAGTCCAAAAATGCTTGGATCCTTTGAATCCAAAAAAATGTAGTAGAGTAGTGAACGCACCTTCTGCTTCATGAGGACCTCTGCAGTAGTATCATAGTGGGCTGGTGGCTGCCGGAACATTGGGTTCGGATGATGTCTCAGATATGATACAGTTGGAGCTGGATCCTTTTTCACCTTCGCCCCTGGAAGAACCAGCGGCGTGGTGCGGTAAGGCTGCAAACAAATTATAATACAACTTAATCAGTCATTTATCACATTTCCTATTTACATACATTTAAATAATTAACTTTATACACCATTTTTGCTTCACTACTTAGAAAATAGTCCATCCTTGTGGTGCCATAATTTATTGTATCCCTTTCTTAATATGAATGTACGGAAATTTTAGGGTATAAAACACTCAAAACTTTCTCTGGGTCATAGCTGATATTTGAATGTATATACATACTAACAATGAGTTACTAACAACAATACCTGTTCTTGACTTTTACCTTTTCTGCTACACACCAAGATTTCACAGAAGTATATACTTTGAGACTCCTTAATAAAAACAAACATTTTGAGAGAAAGGACTGTGTTAACAACATAACTCAGAGTAGGCTAAATACCAAATCTGATATTTAAGTTCGGTACCTTCTACAGATATGGCACAAAGATTTTCAAGAAACTTTCCTTCCACCCAGATTATCTTTTTCAGGAAAAATTTTCTAAAATGTTGATTTTCTCTAAAATGTCTAATAGTTCTGATTAATTGAAAAAAAGAACTAATTGTAGTCAGTTTTTAACACTTCAGTTACATTTCTATTTTTTGAGGGACTAATTTCGGGAGCTATTGCTTTTATTTTCAACCTCAAAGGTTCGACTATCATCCATTATTGTCATCTGCTCGCTTCTCTCTGGTGGTGGAAGTATGAACTTCCCTGAGTGTAAGAAGAAGATTATTCTCCATCCTCCCTGGAGAATCAAAGTATGGATATGTATTGTACTACAAGCAGAGGTAATTGCATACTAAGCTACAGTCTGATTATTGCATGTCAGAGGAGGGGATGGTAGGGCTCTACAGCTGTGAGGATCCCCAATGTTACCTCAACATTCATCTCAGCACCAACAGCAAGGGTTTCGAAATTGCTACTTTCCCCAGTAGGATGGGCGACTTTGGTTGTACCAGTGTTACCAACCAAATTACATTGAAACTCACTACAGGTTGAGCAAAATTCCTCTACATTCCGCTACAAAAATATATACATAAAAAAACCTTTCTCTTTGAGGTGGCAAGATGACCAAGACAATGGATTAATGGTGATTATGGTGATCCTGTTGTTGTTTAATGAGGGTGTTAATATACTTAATAAATTAATATCTCACTACAAATAAGTGAAGGGGGATCTGCACTGGCTGCCTAAAATGGTTTAAGAGTCATCACTGTCTGAAGATTCTATCACTGTAGCATTTCTTGAAAAATTATACATGGATTTTCCAAATTTATTTACAAGTTCATCAGTTACTGGGTATGAGATACAGCAATTGCCTTTGTTTTGAATGTCAATTTTTTACTCTTAGGAGATCACTCAGAGCGTGAGGCCTGGGTTTGAGGGTTTGAGGTTTAGATTTAATGTCAGCCATCATGGAAAACAATCTTTCCACTTAAGCGTTTCCATGCGACAACACAAGTAATAGTTTAGCAAATTTTGAAATATTCAAGAGGATATACTTCCCTTCAAAACGTATTTGTCCTACTCTGCACCAGAACACAAGGATATTTATAAAAAAAGAAGTTGCGCTGTTCAAACAGTTACCATGGATTTATCTTTGGTAATAGATACGTCTCAGATAACGCACTGATTACTCCACATGGAGTAAACATCTATCTGTCATTTGTGGTTCCTGCGAACTCCATTGGCTGAAGTGATGAGTTCATTGGTGCTTAGCACAGGGCTGGAAGCGCGGCAGTTCCCCTCTCACTCTTACAAGAATGATAATCACTGTGTTATCTGAGAGGTTTCTATTAAGAAAGATAAAGCCATGGTAACCGTTCCAGCAGTACGACGATACTGTTTGATTCAGTTAACTTTTCTATAATATATAATTGCTGACATAAACGCAACGTACTAAATTGTACTATTCACTTGACAAGTCGAAAGTATGATATAAATTGCAATGAAGCCTGAGGCCCAGGTGGTAGCGAGCATTGCATCATGCTACATATGGTTATCGTAGCTTGTATAAACATGTTGATAACTTGACACCTATCGAGTAATATTTTTATACTGTCAGGCCTGGTGCTTGCCATAAATCAATAGATAACGTGAGTTACCATCCCCATAAGAGATTCAACGTGATATCCCTGAGAATAGTTCCATAATATTACGGCATTTGCTTTTAGGATAAGTTTGATTTTAAAAAATTGACAAAAGTAGGCTACATTTTCCCACTTTTTCGTAAATGCTCAAATGTCGCTACGCGTAGCGGAATTCCGCTACGGTTGGCATCACTGGGTTGTACAAGTATAGTACGCAAAGTCCTCACATAGCAGCGCTATATTCGTTTATCAGCGACACTTAAGACCGGACTGAAATGAAATGGAGGGACGGAAAGTTGCGTAAAATAAGATTTCCAACCCAACATTCTTTTAGGGACCAAGAAATTCCGCGAGAAAAACATTTGGTCGATTAGTCACCTGGTACCGAACCTAGGACTGCCGAATGCGAGTCTCCATAGCTAGGTTTGGAAGTATGAGTGGAAATGTAAATACGTATGGTGAATGTAATGTTCATAAAGAAGAGTAATGGAATGGGTGAACATCACTGTCGATTAACAATTGTTCGAAATTAAAGCTAACGATATAAAGCTCATCAAAAGCACAAACAAAACATTGTAAATGGCATAAATATTTATTTACTCTTGTGTCATGCAATATTTAAGTTTGTATAAAGCACGAGCAGAGAGAATATGTAGTGGTGTAGAGTCGGCCTTGGGATAAAAGAACGAAAGTCAGAGAAGATGTAAATCATATATGCAATAAAATACTGCTCACAAATATATTAATATCGAAAGATCTACGTCACGGTTAAGAACGTGAAACAGTTGAAAAACAGCTGCTAAAGCTCAACAAGACCGGCTAGTAAGAACGCGTTAAGAAAGAAGTTTATTTTAAATAAATATAGCCAGAAAGTATTTAATTCCGTAACAGAGCTAAAGTGCTATACGAGTACTGAGAATACAGAAGTTATGAATAGCGCACGTTGTCCAAATGTTTCAAAACAAAACTTCGTGAATTTGCGTCGCGTAAGTAATTTGTGCAACTGTACCTCTGAACTCTGTCGTTACTATTATCAGTGGAAACGATATAACTTTGTGCTAACAAAATATAGGACCTAAAGAAAATAATAATGTAAAGGCGCCGTGAATTACATTACCAGGTAGTGGAGTAAGAAGTAAAACTGGAGTCGGTGGAAGAAGCTCCTGAAAACTACCAAAGTTCCAGATGCACGTAGGTAATTTTCATGTAAATAGATATAATATCATGTTCAATTTTGTTCAACTGTTTGCAGAATTTGGTTGTGTGAACAATTCCTTTTCGGAAAAGGTAAACGCTAACTTTATTCTTGGCGGGTAGTTCTGTATCTGCTAGTAATACAAAGAGTTCCCAACATGTGAAAGAAAAATATAGAGAGAGCGAGCATAGATCGAGCCATCACGGATAAAATAAATGCTCTAACCCAAGGGCGAAAAATTGTTTTAATCTAACAAAAAATCAGACCACTCTATTTGTATTTCACTATTAACAATGTTAATAATTCAGAAATGAAAGAAGTATAACACTAGGGAACACGTTTTTTGTACCCGAAACAAAATAGGCTAATTCTTGTGCAAAATGACTCGCTGATTCCAAAAATGCCTCTGAAAATGCTGAATCACTTAACGTTTTTTAGATATTCTTATTCTTTTATATAAAATTACAGAAATGAGGTATGATACCAACTCATATTGACTTAATTTAAAATAATAGCCATTGACTCTTCTAAATACCGCTTAAAGACAGTGTTGCTTCATAATGGCAATTTACTACCTTCAATACCTTTATTTCATGCCATAGGAATGAAGGAGACATACATTCCATGTCCATCATTTTAGATGCTATTAGTTATCAAAACCATGGCTGGGAAATTTGTAGTGACCTCAAGATAGTTGCATTGCTAACGTGACTGCAGGGAGGTTTCACAAAATATTGCTGTTTTTTTGTGCTTATGGGACAGTAGGGCAACTGACAAGCACTTTATAGTGAAAGAGTGGGGGAAAAGGGAAGACTATACCCCTGGAGCAAGCAATGTTAAGTGTGTGCCTCTAGTAGACCCAAACAAAGTTCTTCTCCCCCAACTTCACATAAAGCTCGGGCTAATGAAGAATTTTGTTAAAGGTTTGGACAAAAGTGGAAGTGCATTTGAGTATTTAAGAAGTATCTTTCCCAAAATAAGTGAATCTAAATTGAAGGAAGGTATATTTGTCGGTCCTCAAATAAGACTACTTCTTAAAGACAGTGTTTTTGAATCAAAGCTTAAACGTGTTGAACTGGCAGCATGGGAATCATTTAAATCAGTGGTGGGAGGCTTCCTGGGCAATAACAAAGAAGAAAATTATGAAACTTTAGTCTCAGAACTATTAAGGAGCTACAAAGAAATGGGTTGCCGTATGTCACTTAAAATCCACGTTTTGCGCTCTTACCTTGATAGTTTCCCTACAAACCTAGGAGCTGTAGTAAGTGATGAGCAAGGTGAGCGTTTTCACCAGCACATTTCTGAGATGGAAAGACGTTACCAGGGTATCGCTGGGATTCAGCCATGTTCGGAGACTATTGTTGGTTCCTCAAACGGGAGAGTCAATATAAAAAAAAATCAACAGTGAAACACTTCTGAGGTAATTCAGGTATTGGTTTTCATTATTATTTTGTGTTTATTTTAATGATAATTAATAATAATTATTATTTTCAATGTTATTTGGCAATAAAATACCTATTATTTTCAATTAATCAAATATGAGTTATCACATCACATTTCTGTAAGTTTTCATAAAAAATTATGAATACCTAAAAAATGTTACGTGATACAGCATTTTTTGAGAGTCATTTTTGCAATCAGCAGGTCAATTTACATCAGAATTTGCCTATTTTGTTTCGGGCATATAAAAATAATTTTCTTTTGTTCTCCAGTGTAATAGTGACTTTGGTTTTTACTGTTGCTTTTCTATCTAACCTCTTTGGAAAGTTTTAAGCAATCGAAGTTGTGACCTGTTTTATGTGTTCGGTATGTTTTAATCCAAGCACAGAACAATTATATTTGTATTTCACTATTAACAACAGTAATAATAACTCCACATAAAATAAGTGTAACATTAAATTTTATATTTTTGCGCAAATTTTTGGAAGCCTATGGACATAAAAGCCAATGACATATCTTAACCTTTCCTTGTAATGTTTTAATCCAAACACAAATCACAGCTTTATATCTTTATTTGAGTGTTAATACCAATAATTATTTTTTATATTTTTTATTTTTCTATTTTTTTAAATTTTTTTAATTTTTAATTTTTTTAATTGTTTAATTTTTTATATTTTTTATTTTATTTTTTTAATTTTTTTATGACGCTTGTTACCACTCCATGTGTAATATGACGTTGCGAACCTCGGGGAAAAAATACGCGAATGTTTAGTGAACCGCGGATTTGTAAAAGCAGAGAGATGAGAGAAGTGGGAAATGAGGGAAAAGTAACGTAAATGAAAAATTTAGGCTCATGTAAAAACTAGATCTAACTGAAGCTACCCTTCCATGACTAAGTTAGTTAGTTACTAACACTCCCCACATGGCAACCTTGGCCTTCGGGGTAACCTCACCCCACCAAGCGATGACCGGACCCATTTCTCAGGTGGAGGCACCCAGAGGGCGGTGTCCATTACCTCCGATGATAGGGTGATAGTGAAGATGGCGGTGAGGTGAGAGGACCTACAGTTTTTACCGTGGACTCCGAACCACGTTGGGCATAGGGGATACTTCACGTGTGCTAGACAGAGGTGAAGGCGTGGATAGGGCCGACTTAAAATCGCCAACCCCAGAGCCGGGAATCGAACTCGGGACCCTTAGAACGGGAGCCGCGAACGAAACCACCGCGCTACCCCGGCGCCCCCCTTCCATGTCTAATAAATGTGTATATATAAACTAAACTGGTACTAACCTAATCCAGCATTGTTTTTTTTCTTTTGTTTCTGCATAAACCTTTGGAGAGTTGTGAGCGATAGCATTTAATGCTTTACGTTAAATGTTACGTACAGCATTTTTGATCTTATTTCAAAGCAGTCCTCAAACGCGTTGTCCAGGAAAATCTCTCAGTAAAGCAGTATTAATCTGTGGTGGTGAGGCGACCTCCGAACTAGGTCACGAGGTATTGTGTGGATGGCAGGGTTGTTTGCTTATTAAAATTTTGCACTTAGGTTGTTAGGCAATGTGTAAATAAACTGGGTCTTAAATAAACTGAGTCTTCTGTTAATGAAATTTGGCAAGTGTTGATTGGGTTAGGGCAGTGTGTGTAAATGAACAGGTTGATAGGGTCCTATGTTATCGAAATTTGGTGCATGTTAGGTTCCCCCCCCCCCTCCAATTTACGTCCTCCAACGTTGTCATGTCGGACGATGATTGAAATCGGTGAAATGATGCTCAACTGAGTCCGGGATCCATGGAGCTTAGAGTTACCCGACATTCATCAATCAGGATAAGGGAAACCCCCGGAAAAACCATATCCAGGTAACTCACCCTAACCGAGATTTGAACTGAGGAACCCTTGAACGTGAGGCAGACACGCTACCA
This sequence comes from Mantis religiosa, assembly GCA_030765055.1. Taxonomy (NCBI): domain Eukaryota; kingdom Metazoa; phylum Arthropoda; class Insecta; order Mantodea; family Mantidae; genus Mantis; species Mantis religiosa. The sequence continues at coordinate 146,569,984 of CM060958.1, read as the reverse complement.
TCTATGCTACGGAGACGAGCTGCATGTTAGGTTAGGTTAGCGTGTGTATTTAGACTTGGTGAAGGGTCCTTTTTTGAAATTTGACACATTTAGGTTAGGTTAGATTAGTGCATATAAATGAACCAAATAACAGGTTTCTGTGTTATTGAAATTTGTCACTTTTTAAAGTTTGGTTAGTGTGTGTACATGAACTGGTTGACAACAGTCCTGTGTTATCGAAATTTGGCATGTATTAGGTTATGTTAGATTAGTGAGTGTAAATAGAAAGGTTGACGGAGTCCTATGTTACCTAGATTCAGCACGTATTAGGTTAGCTTAGATTAGCTTAGATTAGTATGTCTAAATGAACTGGATGACAAGGTCCTGTTTATTGAAAAGTAACCCTACTGTTAGTTGAGTATTTGAGTCCATTCATGATCATGGCTTGTCTAGGATTAGGCAGTATGCACCATAAGATACAGAAGTGTACTATAGTTGAGTATTTGAGTTCATTCATGATCATGGCTTGTCTAGGATTAGGCAGTATGCACCATTAGATACAGAAGTGTACTATAGTTGAGTATTTGAGTTCATTCATGATCATGGCTTGTCTAGGATTAGGCAGTATGCACCATAAGATACAGAAGTGTACTATAGTTGAGTATTTGAGTTCATTCATGATCATGGCTTGTCTAGGATTAGGCAGTATGCACCATAAGATACAGAAGTGTACTATAGTTGAGTATTTGAGTTCATTCATGATCATGGCTTGTCTAGGATAAGCAGTATGCACCATAAGATAGAGAAGTGTACTATAGTTGAGTATTTGAGTTCATTCATGATCATGGCTTGTCTAGGATTAGGCAGTATGCACCATAAGATACAGAAGTGTACTATAGTTGAGTATTTGAGTTCATTCATGATCATGGCTTGTCTAGGATTAGGCAGTATGCACCATAAGATACAGAAGTGTACTATAGTTGAGTATTTGAGTTCATTCATGATCATGGCTTGTCTAGGATTAGGCAGTATGCACCTAAGATACAGAAGTGTACTATAGTTGAGTATTTGAGTTCATTCATGATCATGGCTTGTCTAGGATTAGGCAGTATGCACCATAAGATACAGAAGTGTACTATAGTTGAGTATTTGAGTTCATTCATGATCATGGCTTGTCTAGGATTAGGCAGTTTGCACCATAAGATACAGAAGTGTACTATACTTGAGTCCATTCATGATATGGCTTGTCTAGGATTAGGCAGTATGCACCATAAGATACAGAAGTGTACTATACTTGAGTCCATTCATGATCATGGCTTGTCTAGGATTAGGCAGTATGCACCATAAGATACAGAAGTGTACTATAGTTGAGTATTTGAGTTCATTCATGATTATGGCTTGTCTAGGATTAGGCAGTATGCACCATAAGATACAGAAGTGTACTATAGTTGAGTATTTGAGTTCATTCATGATTATGGCTTGTCTAGGATTAGGCAGTATGCACCATAAGATATAGAAGTGTACTATTTGCTCTGTACGCTGCACATAGAATGTGGTACACTACACGTCATTATCTCACAGTATCGAAATATACGCTGAAGGTGATAAATGTTAAATTAGTAATTTATGTATGATAGAACAAAAGTTAACCGAATTATTTGAGCACCATTTCACATATTTCATTCATTGTGGATTTGCCTAAATGATTAAAGGACGTTAATAAAAAGATTCAAGTTATCGCATAGCATTATCAGAAATGAATGTGAATTAGAAAGTGAATCCTAATGTAAAGAAGTGAGTCCACCATCTTTCTTATTTGCCACAGAGAGGAGGACAGCGTAACGGAACGAACCGGAAGTACGTGTCTCACTATTGTACCGCGCTGATGTTTTCCAGACGATTCGATTTTGGCAGATCTAGAAAATTCGACTTCCACAATGTTCCATTCCTTCGATTCGAGAGACTGGTTTCCAGAACATCTTTTCCGTGACTGGCCGGTATAAAATGGGGCAGTTGACCAGTGTGTACCGGTGTTGTGAATCAGTTTACATGCGTTAGTCAGCCAGCCAGAGCAGGAAAGTTGTCAGTTGGCGAGCAAAACAATGTAAAAGGAGTGTTTGTCTACGAGCAGTAAAGGTCGAGGAGTTTTAAGCAGTGCAACTTGGTCCGTAGAACAGAGACACTGAGAAAAATTAGACCGACCTGCTTGCTGTGTGTGTTTCTCAAACTGAGATTGCTTGTAAGACAGCATTGGGCTATTACAGTAAACAAATTGAGTTTACTACAACTTATTGTTGTCATTTTGTCACTATTGTTGGAAAGGGTAAACAAAACTTATATGCGTTGGGAAGTGTATCCCATAGTTGACGGCTTTAAGCCGCAAAACGGCAAGAGATTTAGGACCATAAGCCCCAAGCGTAGCCGAAGGATGTGAAGCGAAATCCCAAAGCCGAGGGGAAAAACATGGCTTCAAAATATAACTTGCTTACGAGTGAGGTTGAAAAAAGAACTAAAATAAATCGGCATTTTCTCGGGTTTCACTACTACTCATGTGTAGCATGGTAACGTAGAGTCAGACTGAAAAATTCAATGCCATAGCCGGGATTTGAACCACGGATCTTCTAGTCTCCGTCCAGCCACTCTGCTACTATGGCCAACGTGCCGACATGACATTAAATCCCCCAAATGACTCGTGTTTTTCCCGGTAAACCACTAGGAGTTCTCATATATGAGACAACTACCTTAATGGCGACTTACTATGCTGTAAGTACTTTAAGTCCCGGGCTTTATAGTTCGGACCACTATTAGGTCAATTAATGGAAATTAATTGTTCTTTCACACTAGCCGTGTGTAGGCTAAATTATGGAAACGTAGAGTCAGATTCTGACACGGCCAGTGTGAAAGAACAGTTGATTTCCATCATGTATAGTAGTATTCATTACATTTTGCAATTGTGTCCTATATGAAAATTTCTTATAAAGGGACAGTGACTGGGTTTCGAGCTCATAAACAGATCATATCTGCTCTTTTTTGTAGTATTTTGTGCTTATTTCTTTTGTTTAAAGTATCTTGACTTCATTTTTACTTTATTAGGTAAACTAAAAACATTTACAGTTGCAGAAATGGTTTCACATTACACATTTCGTTTTAGATACAAGAAGGATAGAGGAAACCGAATTGTTAACTTGTCAGATGTTTAAAAGAAGGTTGTTATATATGGTATAAAATTCCGTATACTGCGCCATCCTTTGTTTATATGGCGATGTAAACAAAGCCGGCGACTGTGATTGGAGGGAATATTCGCGCTATTTTATTCCCACATGGCAAACAAGTGCACTGTCAACGAACTTCTATGCAACGTTTTGCTTTGTCATTTTCGATGTTTTTGAGTAGCTTATGCGATAGTACTTTTACGTTAACATTAAATTCAATATATTTATCTTTTACACCAAAAAGTGACTTAATACTTACAACAATTACTCATATATTTCTTCACATAACCTCACCTCATTTATAAATTCAAATTTAAGGTACGGGTCTTTCTGCGCAATAACAGTGCTAAATAACTGCATGTAGCCACTTTGACAGTTCCACTGCATGCTACTGAAACAAGAAGAACTTACCGTATCTACTTCTAAACTGATAACGGGCGAATTTCCTAAACGACTTCCACTTCCGAATTTGCCGTTGATAGTTCCTTTGCCACAACAGCATATCTTCACGCTCAACATTTATATTTTTTCTGTTTCTGTTCACAAATTCAAAACCTATGTCGCGAAGATGGTGCGGACGCTCGTTTTGTAAAGCTAGGCAATTCGGGATTATTGTTTACTGCTTGAAACACTCTTGTAATTGTGGTGACTTGCTTCTTTCAAAGAAACTATGAAGCTTGCGACGAATAACACTTTTAATAAACTCATCATATTTACTTCCACAACTGGCTTTTTTTTTCTCTATGTTTTCCTGGGATAGAAAGCCGACACAGCTCTATTTCGAGCCGCACTAATACTTGGCGCAGAAACACCGGTATATTCTGCTGACAAATTAACAACGTTCTCAATTGCTAAGGTTGGGTGTTTTTCACACAACTTGTAAAACACGTTCAATAAAATTTGTTTTTCACCACTTTTTAACGACTTCCCGCTGAGATGTTTTACATATTGCACGGAAGCTGCCATATTTTAAACTGACTCACTTCCTTCCGTTTTTAAGGTGAGCAAGCGCAGCGTGCCCTCTGTTTAATACGTACAAATTACACTTACATTTACAAAATAAAATACTACTTAATTATTGTTTTTCTGTTGAACGTATAATAATGTGAAATTGTTTGTATATTTTGCATTAGATGTAAAGTCCTTAAAATTGATATGCCAACTATATTTTAAATCCTCAGAGACCTACAAGGCTAAATAGCCAATGATGTCGCACACGTACACGTGCTTTTGTTTACATCGTCCCACACACTAACTACGGCCCCGTTATAGTTTCCATAACATCGCAGGAAACAACTGAATAGTAGCAGCATTTTAAAGGCGAAATGTTGAGAAAGTCACACTAATAAAAGCGTGTCTGCCTCACACTCAGAAGGTCCAGAGCTACAATCTCGGTCAGTTGATAAGGTCTTTTTCCCGGGTTTCCCTTACACTGAAATATAAATTTCTGATTAACTCTAAGCTCTATGTACCCTGTACTCATTTGAACATCATTTCATTCATCGTTCGATATGACTTAACGTTGAAGGTTTTCAGGTTTTCCCTTATCCTGAAAGATGAATGTCTGGTAACTCTAAGCTCTATGTACCCTGTACTTATTTGAACATCATTTCATTCATCGTTCGATATGACTTAACGTTGGAGGTTTTCCCTTAACCTGAAAAATGAATGTCTGGTAACTCTAAGCTCTATGTACCCTGTACTTATTTGAACATCATTTCATTCATCGTTCGATATGACTTAACGTTGGAGGTTTACTCTTATCCTGAAAGATGAATGTCTGGTAACTCTAAGCTCTATGTACCCTGTACTTATTTGTACATCATTTCATTCATCGTCCAATATGACTTAATGTTGGAGGTTTTCCCTTATCCTGAAAGATGAATGTCTGGTAACTCTAAGCTCTATGTACCCTGTACTTATTTGAACATCATTTCATTCATCGTTCGATATGACTTAACGTTGGAGGTTTTCTCTTATCCTGAAAGATGAATGTCTGGTAACTCTAAGCTCTATGTACCCTGTACTTATTTGAACATAATTTCATTCATTCATTCATTCATTTATGTTGACAATCGTTCTATCCCTCTTTGTTCATATGGACTTCTCACCGGACTATATATTCCCAAAATAACTCCCCAATCACGTTAATTGGTATTGTCACTTGTTCTGTACTGACAATTTTGTGCCCAAACCGACCTGCTTCTGGGTGGATAGGGATGGAACATGTGCTGTGCTCCAACACAACAGCCGAGGGAAACTTCTATTTATAAATGGAATGACAAGCAAAGCAATGAAACTCTAGGTACTTGTTCTCTCGCAGACAAACTGTGGTGGTGGTCCATCTATAAACTTAAAAGAGTGCGAATAAAAGTCTGACATGTTGCTCTCACATGACGTACATACAAACACTTATTGCTTCATCTACTTCAAGGTAAACATTAGTTTATTACAAATTTTGTTGTAGAAGCAAGAGAATATGCAAATACGCAACACTCTAAGTGATAGTCAAATGTTTGTAACTGCTCACTAAGTAATGCTTTGTAATTACATTCTCTTTGTATGCCAAGGGATAAAAAATGAACAATGACTTTCATTTGAGAAAAGGTTTGGAAAATCGAAACATAAAGCAAGAATGTCTCGGAAATGGTTCACTCTATAAAATATGTATTTGAATAAACGTTTTAACAAGGTGGATATTTGTTGTGTAGTCATATTTCGTCTGTTTCTTACAGTTTACAAGTTATACAAAAGTTATTCAGAATGAAGAGGATTTATGAGAACATTCATAGAGAATTTAACATATACATTTCATTTGTCATGAAAATATCTTAATGATATGGTATTTTAATTAAACTCATTAGAGCCGTTTTCAGGAAATAAAAATAGTGAAAATTGTTATATGTAAAGGGTAGCCCCCTTGAGAACTTTTGTATGACATCCATTGAATTGCATGTAACCAACTTTTCATATTTGATTATGCTGTTCATAGTCACACAAACACACACTACTTTTAAAAATGCTTTTCTAGGGATCACTGGAATCGTATATTTCCAATGAGATCTTGGTATGAATGTTTCCTTGGCTAGAAGGTCTTTATAAACCCCCAGGAATTGCTCTTCATCAATCAGCAGTCTAAGCGTGTTCCATTAAAATATCTTTCTCTCCCTTTCTCGCCTCCCATATGTTTACAATCTCTCCTGGCATTAAGTGAGGGCGCATACAGTGCGCCAATAAGCAGCTGTTTAACGCGTGACTTATTCCACTGCAGCTCATGTTTAAATATTTTGGAAGCAGGATTATGATATTTGTTAAACCCGTTCATTACTTGTATGCATCGCAGTGACGAACTACGATTTCACTATTTCACTTCTCTAAACGTTCTGTTACGATGTAATGTTGACACGGGCCAGATAGAGTTTTTAGTTTGAGACAGATGTAGTAAAGATGTTAAGAGAGTGGTACGTCGTACCAAGCCGGAAAGGGAAATCGTAACTTCTTCAAAAATAAATGGATTTTGTCCAAGATTTTGTCCTGTTTTGAAATGTACAAAATTATTGAAAATGTGTTTGCAACTAATAGAGCGTTCAGCAAAATGGTTTCCGTCACGCCAGTATTTATTCTTGCCGCCTCTGGACTGTTCTGGCGGCAATCCAGAATTTGTTTATGCAATGAGAAGTCGCCACCTGCGCTCAGTCTTCACCCACGCAACAGAGGATTTAACAGCTAAATAGTAGACAAATTTGTCGGAACACTAGGTTTAAACATATCATAAATGTTAATCTTCAGTTTAATGCTATGTTGCGGAATTGCTGGACCTGATCACTTTCAGATGTGGAATCACTGTATGTATTGAACGGTGCTAGCTTTATTAAGTGAAATTCAAAACCAAGGAAGGTAGAAACGATAAAGTAATATATCTTATTAGTTTTTCTATTAAAATAACTATACATACTTAAGAATTAAGGGTGACTATAACAACTATGGACCGTGTAATTCAATCAGTCCATACTCCATGTAAACGTACCGTACAGTCCTAGAACATGTTATACTTCGGCGATGATTAGCTTTAAGTACACACAAAGAGTATTTTGACGAGCAATTTTGATATAGCAGTCAAGTGAATTTGTTCCATAGTTCACCAGAAAATGACTAAAGCATAGGAGAAGGGTCCACAGGGGAGGGGTTACGACCCCTTCAGCTCCTGTGGTGAGAACTTATGTACTTCTGATTAAACTAGAAGTACTTCGGACTGAACCGGAGCTGTTCGGATTGGGTTGGCCTCGACGGGACATGGGCAATTGGGTAGATATGGCTGGCTTGTCCGCCCCGGCTACTGCCTGCAGAGCTAGTAGCATGGTGTACTAGATCACCAGCCTCCCTACCAAGGTTTTCGATAGCCTTCCCGGATGCGTTGACGTATCCACTTCTACCCCAAAGGGGCTCCATTTTAGACACAGGGTATTGGCCCAAGGAAACACCCACGGAGTGCTTCGGCGCTCCCAGATTTTAGAAGGGAAGTCTCTGAGCTTCCATGTAAATCTCCTTCAAACTTGTCCATATACGCTCAAGAGCCTGAAAGTGACAAGGAGAAACCCGATATCACAAACTACTACCGCATTACCGACAGCTAGGTAATGCAAACTGTGCTACATTAACTACCAGATTTAAGCGTTTCCTCTTCTATTGATCTATTTTTGGATTTAGGGCACACCGTGACTTTTGAATGTTCGCAGACGTGCCGCTTCTCTTGTTATACAGGCCAAGGGCAGTTCATTACTGGAAATAACCACCTCCCCCTGCTGGTTGCTGATGGTACCCAAAATTTACTATAGTTACTTTCTCTACTCTTGTACAGACACTTGTTTCTCTATACTTCACGATAAACATTGTCTTATTGTAGGTACAAGAGAATACAGTAGACTTTAAGTATAAAACTGGTTGTCTAGGTGACGTCTTTGTAATTCCGTTCTCTTTGTATGTCCAAGAGATAAAAAATGAAGATACAAGGGAATATGGGAATACAGTAGACTTTAAGTGATAGTCAAATGTTTTAAAACTGGTTGTCTAGGTGACGTCTTTGAAATTCCGTTCTCTTTGTATGTCCAAGAGATAAAATATGAAGGTACAAGGGAATATGAGTGATAGTCAAATGTTTTAAAGCTGTTGTCTAGGTGACGTCTTTGTAATTCCGTTCTCTTTGTATGTCCAAGAGATAAAATGAAGGTACAAGGGAATATGGGAATACAGTAGACTTTAAGTGATAGCCAAATGTTTTATAACTAGTTGTCTAGGTGACGTTTTGTAATTCCGTTCTCTTTGTATGTCCAAGAGATAAAATGAAGGTACAAGGGAATATGGGAATACAGTAGACTTTAAGTGATAGCCAAATGTTTTATAACTAGTTGTCTAGGTGACGTCTTTGTAATTCCGTTCTCTTTGTATGTCCAAGAGATAAAAAATGAAGATACAAGGAAATATGGGAATACAGTACACTTTAAGTGATAGTCAAATGTTTTAAAGCTGTTGTCTAGGTGACGTCTTTGTAATTACGCTCTGTTTGTTTGTTCAAGAGATAAAGATGAATGACGACTTCCTATTTAAGAAAAGCTACGAATATTGCAAAATACAGTCAAATAACAAGGAAAACCATAAATTGTGTGCTTTAACGACACTTACCTTTGTTGTGTAGTGATATTTTCTCTCACACAACTTATCAGTTACACAGAAGTTATTCAGAATAAAGACAACTTCAGTGACTGTTCTCATAAAATTCAAAATGGAAATATTATTTGTCATAAAAATAAGATAAGTATGTAACATTAAAGTCAAAGTTGTTAGTAATTATTAGAAAATAAATATTTTCGATATCTGTCATACTAAGTGTGGAGAAATATACTTGAAAATCTTAGTACATCTTTGCAAGCTTCTGAAATTAAATACATAGTGTCCTATTTATCAGACTTTTCAATTTTCGCTATTCACACACACCCACGCACACATAGATACATACACGTAATGTTTTATAAAAATGTCATTTTTGTGTTGTTCAGGGAGTAATCTCAATATCAAATTTTTGGATGGATGGGGTTTTGTGGCCCATATTTGGGAGGTCGTGACTTTGATTCCCATGGCCGACCTTCTTCCTGCTTTTCTGTTTCAGTGTTGGAGGGTGTCTCGAGGTTGCATGGCAGTCGCTCTACGAGTCTGGTGTCCCTCACTGGGAGATGGGAGTCCTAGGTCAGGGGCATGTGTACAAAACAACTGATGTGGTCATCTGTCTTTTCTAATCTATAAGTTTTTGTGGGATAATACATCAAAACATCTGAAGTACATGACAAAACAACTTCAGTCTACGAAAGCAAATAATCTGATTGCGGTGTGAACTACTTCATAAGAGACTTGTACTTTTTATTTTGATTGGTTTAAAAGATTTTTTGTATGAGTTTTTTAGACGCTCGGATTCGGATTGGTTGTTGTCTGGCTTCTGTATTGAGGTCTGTTTTTAACCCCTTGGGAGTAATGCTAGTAATTCGGTTTTTATTTGTGTTTTGTGTATACTTGCAGTATGACTACGAGGGGGGAAATTAGCACCTGTTCAGTGCTTATGCTCCTGCCCCCCCCCTCTTGAAGTGCAACAGCAGAAGACAGGGTCCCTACAGTTTCAGATTTAAACTCCTCGGTGGCAGTTCGTCCTACTAAACGACCAAAGACTACAGACTTCCCCTGATCCAAAGGGCAGAGGGTATTCTTTTCCCCGCCAACCTAACTCCCTGAAACAGCTAATCTGGATAACAATTGAAGCGAACAGAGAAGTGAAGTGAAATGGAGGATGCAATTATTCTTCCCAATATTCGCTAGGGGCCAGCGATGTAACTCACGATCTCCCGAATACAAGTCGCACACATTACTGCGGCGCCACCTCTGTCGGTTTCATGGACCTAAGACCAGTTTCTAGGATAGATGGCGTGTTTACCTAATCCATATGTTTACCCGGGTTTTAGCAGTACATTTACATAGAGTAGCTTTGGTCAGCTGTTCAGCTTTCTCATTTCGAGCTGTTGCAAGATAAGTCAACCGCTACTACCACATCAGTTTTGATTTTACTTGGTCTGATGACCTTTCACTTTAAGTGCGCTCAACCCTTAATACCGCCCTTGTTAGGGATAACATTGTCATAACAATCCCGATATATATTATCGAAAACTCGAGAACCCAAACAGCGAGGTGAATGAACACCTTTCCTCACAGGTACTTTCTTTGAGCTTCCTGCCGACAAAGGTGGCATTGTTCAGGCTAGACCCTCGGCGCCAGCCAGGTCTCGACCGGTACATGCTACGTGATGATAGAATGGACACCGGGATTTAAGTTACACATTTTTAGACGTGTTTATGAATTAATTAGCTTGACTGTGGGAAAGTGAAAATCGCATAGAATACACGTTTCAGACACGAGAAATTGCTTATAGTAGGGATGACACACAACCTATCAGAAACAAGTAACAGGTCACATGACCTCTAAAGTGTCCAAAGTTTGGCGAAAGGAAGGGGAAATTTGGGCAAGGGCGACGTTTGATCGTCGCTAGGAAAAGAACTCTGTTTCGGCGAGTGAAGGGGGCGACAAGTAAAGAAAATACATCAAAGTCTGTGTTCCCGAATACTCTATTTCGGCGAGTGAAGGGGTCCACAAGTACTGAAAATACATCAAAGTCCGTGTCCGCGAATGCACGAAGTAATGCCCTCGAATTTCCCAAACCAGGCGTACACAGATACATACATAACATCAAGATAACGGTGACGAGTGGAGAGGACTACTTATATAAATAAACTTGACATTCAACGGTCGTGGTGTCTTCTAAATTATAATACCCATACCCTGTCCGGACGCACCCACCCCCTGAAACCCAAAAAGAGATAATTCATGCAGATCTACCCTGATAAAATCCCCGACCTGTTGGAAACCTCCCATTCGTAATCCTCACCCATCACTTATCTTCTCATATGAGGTGTTGAGTACCGGGAGGGCTCAACGAGGTACCTAACGGGCAAGGACCGCCTCACCCTTTCTTTATTGGGATTTGGAAGCACGATAGAATAGACATTCTGCAGAGTAATGTTTAGCCCTTAAGCTCCTGTCCTGTACGATCACACTTCTATCCCACAAAGAGGGATCTAGGAGGGTGGACCCTGAGAAATACCACTATGTGATAAACAGATAAACACCCTCCAAAGTATTCACCCCAAGTTGTACTCTGGACATTTGAAGCGTAGTGAAGTTTTGGTGAGATCCATGTCCCCCATCTCTTAGATATACTTTGGGGGCAGAGAAACATCTGGTGCAATGGATTTAAATGCCAGGGTTCTTGAAGGAGCGTTCACAAATATCTTCTTACTACTAGAAATAAATTTGTCAACATTGTATCAAACAAGCATCGTATCTCTTCTGAAACCCTGCGAAACCGTGTGACTGTTATTTCATTAATGGATATTTGAAGCTAAACCCGTAGAAGTAACACAGGCTAGTGTCTTACAAAGCCGTTTCTTTTGTTTGTCTTTGTTGTAACACGCCAAATTCCATCACAGTTGTTTGCGGAGCTTAAATTGTCTTTGTCCAAGTTGTCGAGGCAGCTGCCAGATCAGATGTGTCTCTACTGGCGCCACCCATGACATAGAGCATCGCTGCTCTATCTACTTTAACTTTTCTCTTACTTGGTATTCGTCATGCTGTACCCTACTGAGGTGGTGGGTCTTCCTGTGTCCAGCCAGGTAATGGGGTTTGGTTGGCGGTATCCGTGCAGGAGGGTATCCTCAGGTCGCCGTTCAGAACTCTCCGTCACCCCTCCCGCCAAGAACCGAGCGGTTTAGTCTGTGACCCGCATTCGGGAGGCCCAGGTTCGATTCCCGTGGCCGAGCTACCTGACCTATGGGTTTTTCCGGGAGTTTCCCCGGGTCGCTAGGCGAATGCTGTGTAGTCTAATTACATCCCCCGAATTTCCTGTCCCTCCATTTCATCTCCATTATCATTTCATATCATCTCTCATCTGGTGGTCTCTTTAAGGGTAGAAGTGTCGGCGGGTGTCTCGGTGGTGCAGGGCACGATGATATGCTCTGAGGAAACCTACTTCCTCCTCCGGTAGGTCGGTTGTCAGCCTCAGCTTCTCTGCTGGGACATTTCGGGACCGTCAGCCTGGGACCATCGCCTGCCGAGGATCATTAGGGCTCGTCCCGCTATACGGCAGCGAGTTCGTTGTCCTGGCATGTCGGGGGAAGTCTTTATCCAAATAAACTGTAGGGACCCTGCCCTCTGTACTGTCGTGGCTCCTCTATCTCCTTCGCCTCATCCTTCCTCTCGGGGGTGTCCCACTTGGGGGCATAGGAACAAAGGGCTCGGCTGCTGGGCTCGTCCCGCTATACGGCAAGGAGTTCGTTGTCCTGGCCTGTCGGGGAAAGTCTTTATCCAAATAAACTGTAGGGACCCTGCCCTCTGTACTGTCGTGGCTCCTCTATCTCCTTCGCCTCATCCTTCCTCTCGGGGGTGTCCCACTTGGGGGCATAGGAACAAAGGGCTCGGCTGCTGGGCTCGTCCCGCTATACGGCAAGGAGTTCGTTGTCCTGGCCTGTCGGGGAAAGTCTTTATCCAAATAAACTGTAGGGACCCTGCCCTCTGTACTGTCGTGGCTCCTCTATCTCCTTCGCCTCATCCTTCCTCTCGGGGGTGTCCCACTTGGGGGCATAGGAACAAAGGGCTCGGCTGCTGGGCTCGTCCCGCTATACGGCAAGGAGTTCGTTGTCCTGGCCTGTCGGGGAAAGTCTTTATCCAAATAAACTGTAGGGACCCTGCCCTCTGTACTGTCGTGGCTCCTCTATCTCCTTCGCCTCATCCTTCCTCTCGGGGGTGTCCCACTTGGGGGCATAGGAACAAAGGGCTCGGCTGCTGGGCTCGTCCCGCTATACGGCAAGGAGTTCGTTGTCCTGGCCTGTCGGGGAAAGTCTTTATCCAAATAAACTGTAGGGACCCTGCCCTCTGTACTGTCGTGGCTCCTCTATCTCCTTCGCCTCATCCTTCCTCTCGGGGGTGTCCCACTTGGGGGCATAGGAACAAAGGGCTCGGCTGCTGGGCTCGTCCCGCTATACGGCAAGGAGTTCGTTGTCCTGGCCTGTCGGGGAAAGTCTTTATCCAAATAAACTGTAGGGACCCTGCCCTCTGTACTGTCGTGGCTCCTCTATCTCCTTCGCCTCATCCTTCCTCTCGGGGGTGTCCCACTTGGGGGCATAGGAACAAAGGGCTCGGCTGCTGGGCTCGTCCCGCTATACGGCAAGGAGTTCGTTGTCCTGGCCTGTCGGGGAAAGTCTTTATCCAAATAAACTGTAGGGACCCTGCCCTCTGTACTGTCGTGGCTCCTCTATCTCCTTCGCCTCATCCTTCCTCTCGGGGGTGTCCCACTTGGGGGCATAGGAACAAAGGGCTCGGCTGCTGGGCTCGTCCCGCTATACGGCAAGGAGTTCGTTGTCCTGGCCTGTCGGGGAAAGTCTTTATCCAAATAAACTGTAGGGACCCTGCCCTCTGTACTGTCGTGGCTCCTCTATCTCCTTCGCCTCATCCTTCCTCTCGGGGGTGTCCCACTTGGGGGCATAGGAACAAAGGGCTCGGCTGCTGGGCTCGTCCCGCTATACGGCAAGGAGTTCGTTGTCCTGGCCTGTCGGGGAAAGTCTTTATCCAAATAAACTGTAGGGACCCTGCCCTCTGTACTGTCGTGGCTCCTCTATCTCCTTCGCCTCATCCTTCCTCTCGGGGGTGTCCCACTTGGGGGCATAGGAACAAAGGGCTCGGCTGCTGGGCTCGTCCCGCTATACGGCAAGGAGTTCGTTGTCCTGGCCTGTCGGGGAAAGTCTTTATCCAAATAAACTGTAGGGACCCTGCCCTCTGTACTGTCGTGGCTCCTCTATCTCCTTCGCCTCATCCTTCCTCTCGGGGGTGTCCCACTTGGGGGCATAGGAACAAAGGGCCCAGCTTGGTGGGCACGTAGGCACGTACCGAATCCCCTCACAGAGGACACGTTAGGACATGTGAGCAAGTATGTTTGTACTTGATATGCTGCTTCCTGTTTGACATTTCTTACATCTAGTATAAGGTAAGCGTTTTCTGACGACAAACGGAACGAGTTACTGGATGTTCTACTGAACCTTTATCTTATACATTTATATAGAAACCTCTGGACACATTTTTTGAGCAAAACTAAACTGTTTATAACTTTTTCATATAAAGAACTCTCTTGATGTGGGCTTTTCTTGATGATCTTCGTGTCGTATTCATGGAAGCAGGTAAGATATACTGTTTTCTAGAAACGCTGCATTCACGGAGTTCCCAAACATGCTTTCTAGTGAAATCTGGGTATGTAAGTACGTGATAGAGCAAGTAATGGTGTGTACACACCCGAGGTAGTGTTGATACCACGTCGTAGTGTAACCCAATTCCAGTTTGCGGACAAGCAGACTTATTATGGCACATGTGGTTTGCCTGACCGTGTTATAAATAGAGAAAAGAAACCGCCTGCTAGTTCACACGGAGCAACAGTGGCACTAGTCGCGTTCTCAACCTGACTACACGTCAAATGCTACACTTTACCAGTTATACATTCCCACAAAATACCTACATTTCATTTGTCATAAACATGTAGTGTTTTTATACAAATCATTTGGACCAATTTTGAGGAGGTCAGAGATTTCGTAAACAATTTACCATGCAAAAGATAGTTTGCGATGGGGGATATTTTTTTTCTCAAAATCTTGGTGTGGTATCCTTGCATTGTCCTGAAATTTCGTATTTAATATTTCTACTTATGTTTTATCAGTTATGCTGTGTGTGTGTGTGTGTGTGTGTGTGTGTGTGTGTGTGTGTGTGTGAGAGAGAGAGAGAGAGAGAGAGAGAGAGAGAGAGAGAGAGAGAGAGAGAGAGAGAGAGTACCTTAACTCAAAAACGAAATATCGGTAAAATACAAAACTTGGCATTTAGGTTGAGCATCAACCAAGTATGTGTCCGCCTCGGTAGCGTAGACGATAGCATGTCTGCCTCACGTCCCGAGTTCGAATCTCGGTCAGGGTGAGTTACCTGGATAAGGTTTTTTCCGGGGGTTTCCCTTATCCTGACAGACGAATGTTGAGTAACTCTAAGCTCAATGGACCCTGTACTCATTTGAGCATCATTTCACCAATTTCTTCATCGTCCGATATGACAACGTTGAAGGACGTAAATTACAAAAAAGAAAAGTATCTTCCACCCTACCCTTTACATTTTTTGAACATTTTGATTTTCTCAAAAGTATCTCTAACAATTTTAATCAAAATATCTTATTTTTAATATGTTTATGAGAAACAAAAGTAAACCTTTTTTTTTTTTACTTAGGTCCTCCAACGTTAAGTCATATCGGACGATGAATGAAAACGGGTGAAATGATGCTGAAATGAGCCCGGGGTCCATGAAGCTTAGAGTTACCTGACATTCGTTTTTCAGGATAAGGGAAAACCCCGGAAGAACCTTATCCAGGTAACTCACACTGACCGAGATTCGAACTCGTGACCTCTTGAACGTGAGGCAGACACGCTACCGAGGCGCGCAGTAGTTTTTTTCTAGTACTTGCACTTGACTCAAATAGAAAGTCTTTATTGATTTGTTATGTCCTGGTCATACAGACAGAATGGAATGTTGAGTCATCACATAGCACCCAACTGTATTCCCTTGTACCTACAAGAAAATTAACAATAAGCTAAAGTTTATCTGAATAACATGATCAATAAGCGTTTGTACAAGAGTAGAGAAAGTCTGAAACGTTCGGTATATGTATTTGTGGCTAAACCTTGACATACAATTTTTGGGTTATATACAATATTCTGCAGCCCTGAGAAGCCTAGAACTGCCGACCTCACACCGACCTACCGCGGCTGAAGTGTGCGATAGTCCATCCTTTAAGTAAAGCCTAGGGTTCCATGTCGTTACACAATCCTGATAAAGAGGACTTCGTACTCGTACGATTGAACACTAGGATCCACAGCGGCCCAGATCGTCCATAAATAAAAACTTATTTTCTCTTTCAAAAACGAAGTGTTAGAGATTTAATTTACTGTTCCTGTAGCTTCTACGCAGAAAATGAGTGGGTAATGTTTAGAAACTAGATCCTTGCAGATGACGGGAGAGTATTGACATCTTTACCTTCTTGTTCTGCTTTCTTCAGAATCGTTCCATGTGCTCTGAGGCTGAGCTTTTAGAGAATGAGGTTACGTAAATTTCAATTTAATGGCACAATGGCAACCAAAGTTCAACAACAGCGTTCCTTTTTAACATAAAACAAATCACATACACTTTCCCCACTCTTGTATAAACACTTACCTATTCCTATAATCTACTTCACGATAAACATTATCTTACTGTAGTTACAAGGGAATACAGCAGACTTTAAGTGATAGTCAAATGTTCTCAACAACTGGTCGTTATGTGACGTCTTTGCTTGGCCAAGAGATTTAAAAAATAAACAAACAAACAAAAAAACAAAAAAGGCAAGATGCTCATATTGTAGAAAAGTGTAAGTATATTGTGACTTAGTGCGTTCGTAAAATTAGAAGTCCAATTTGCAGAAATTCTAAATGTTGTTTATTTCCGTAGAAATACAGTCACGGTAGCAGTATTACATCACATACACAATCACAATGTACCAAGGTCAATGACCCCAACATTACACCTGTTACGTCTGTCCTTACGTAACAGAATTACTACTCCACTGTGTTTATGACTTTTTATACAACCATTCATGAATTCCAGGCTGTTATAGAATGTTCTCTAACACGTCACCAGATAAAACACGAACGTTCAAGAATTTGTAACATTATCTGTGCCGGCATACTCTTTATATCCGTGCTGCCTATCAGTTCCTTTGTGTGCGCAAGCCGCGTTATCGCGATCGGGTTCGCGCCGTGGGTTAGCGAGCTCTGAGCCCGGAATGCATCCCAGATCGATCCCGCGGATTTTAAGTCCCGGGTATAGGACCGGTGCCCACACAGCATCGTGAGGAAATTTTGTTCATATGCCTCTTTACCAGGCCTGAGGTCTACGATACGGGACCAGCAGCTTTACTTCCCTTCCAGAGGAAGCCATGCCCGATGTAAGCAAGTTATCCGTGACCACAGAATACGAACAGTTGACTCTATGACAAGGTTCTTGCCTCGAGTGATAGAAATATCTTGTGTCTATTTCCTTGTCGAGGTTCCCACAGGAAGGATGTGTGAAATGAGAGAATACTAAGGGTAGCCGAGACGATAGTAAAGGACAGGGTCGTTGCCCTCTACAACTGGACCGAGAGAGCTCGCCCTATCCAAAGTATGAGGATTTTTGACTCGACCAGGATGAAAGTCAAAGTAAAATGGAACGACAGGAAATTATCGCCTCGCCGGAAAACCCATGGGTCAGCAAGGTTCACCGCGGGAATAGAGCTCACGTTCTTCCGAATGCGGGCCTGGGCCATATCCCTTGTATGTGGTAATTTGTGGACATTTTGTACCTATATATTTACTTTTTCTTTCTAGTTTTATTTAACTTTGTGGTACTCCTTAAACAAACCTTTGCTGTATCTACGAGGGCTGTTTTTTTTTTCAACCTCCGATCGCTCCATGCCGACGCTACGCGGGCAGCAGAAAGCGGGTATGCGCTGTCGGCGACTGCGCAGCTCTCGCACTACACACTCCGCCATTGTTGACATTCAGTCGTCAGTCGGCGTTGTGCTACAGCCACGTAAACATGGCCGCCATTATTGATGCTCCCGCCAAGTGCGAATTGCGAAGTGTAATTCGTTTTCTACAGGCTGAAGGCCATGGTGCTGCAGAAATCCATCGGAGGATGAGTCGTGTGTATGGCGAAAACTTCATGAGTGATGGTGTTGTTCGTGAATGGTGTCGAAAGTTTAAAGATGGTCGTAATGATGTGCATGATGAAGGGGTTCAAGGACGCAAATCATCCGCCATACAGTTCTGACTTAGCACCCAGTGACTCACCCTTTTCCTCAACTGAAGACGTGGCTTGGTGGGAAGCGATTTCAAACCAATGAGGACCTTCAAACGAACGTCAAGGACTACTTGAATTCACTGGCGGCAACTTTCTTTGAAGAGGGAATTGAAAAGCTTGTCCACAGATATGACAAATGTCTCAATCTCTTCGGTGATTATGTCGAAAAGTAACCATAAGTGTACTATTCTTTTGGTAATAAAAGTATTGTTTTATATGAGCTTGTGTTTTATTTATAGCCTATCGGAGGTTGGAAAAAAACGGCCCTCGTATTACGACTTATAGAAGGTAAACGAAATATTATATTTTACCCAAAAACTGACAAACGAGGTTTCATTAGAAATATATATCCTAAATATCGCTGAATAAATGCTAAGAAAACAACAATATATACGAGGTCTGTTCAAAAAATCGCGAATTTTGAATTTTCGTGGGCTACGTATATTCGATTGTCGATTGTTTTGTGGCCTTATGTTGATACTCATGTCCCTCACTTATGTTGATAAGCTTGGCCATTTTGAATGTTCAGTTAATTGTTGACAGCTATTTTGCCTATTCCAAAACATGGAACAAATAATCTGTATCAAATTTTGTGTGAAAAAAAATTATGTGCACGGATGCATTCCGAATGTTGACGGTGGTATATGGTGAAGCTACCTTGGAGCAAAACAACGTTTATCGGTGTTACAAAAGGTTCTCAGAGGGTCAAGAAGACGTGAACGACGAAATGTGTAGTGTTTAACGCCCGCTTTTACTACATATGGCACCGCAGGCGATGTCAATGATGATACATGAGATGAAGTTGGAGCACAGGTGGAATGAGATGGCGGGGGAAACCGGAGATCCTGGAGAAACCCGCCCCAGCGCCGTGTTGTCCACCACAAGTCTCACTTTTTGGTCGCCTGGGATCGAACCCGGGCCGCCTTGGTGAGAGCCAGTCGGGCTAACCACTGAGCCACGGCGCGGCCTGTGAACGACGAAGAGCTCGTCAACAACAGACGAAAACGCTGAAGAAGTGAAGAAAATAGTATTGGGCAATCGTCAGACCACCATTAGAGAAGTTACTGAGGACCTAAACATATCAACTGACTCGTGCCATTCGATTTTGACCAATGATTTGGGCATGAGATGGGTCGCCGCAAAATTCGTACCAAAATTGCTCATTTTTGACAAAAAACACCATCGGATTAACGTTGCTAAGGAGTTGTTGAACTTTATCCGCGACAGAGGGTCATAACTAGTGACGAATCGTGGGTTTATGGTTATGACGTGGAAACTAAAGCTCATCTGCCACACGAGCCAAGACCGAAAAAAGAGCGAAGTTCGGTCTAACTCTAATATGAAGGGTGGTACATTGTAGGGGTGGTACATCACGAGTTCTTGCCGCAGGGTAGAACGGTCAAAAAGGAATATTGCGTGCAAGTTATGTGCAACTTGAGCGAAGCGATCCACCAGAAACGTCCGGATTTATGGGAAAACAAAAATTGGCTTTTGCTCATGATAACGCCCTTACTCACACATCGTTGCTTGTACGCGAATTTTTGACCAAAAACAACGCACTTATGATGCCGCACCCACCTTGCTCCCCAGACCTGGTCCCCTGTGACGTTTTTTGTTCCTAAAACTGAAGAGGGCCATGAAAGGACGACACTACACCACGATTGAAGAGATAAAGATGGCATCGAAGGTGAAGCTGAACAAGATCACAAAAAAGTGCTTTGAGGATTGGGAAAAAACGTTGGCACAAGTGTATAACATCTGTTGGGGATTTGTTTGAAGGGGACCAAATAGATATTCATGAATAAATACTTTTTGAAAAACGCAAAATTCGCGATACTTTTTGAACAGATCTCGTATTTAGGAAAATGTGGCACGTACTTGTGTGTGAAGAAAAATTCGATTAAATACAAAACTTGGTACTTTAGGCCATCCATGGATGCGACATGCAGATTTGCGAGAAAATTCCCCAGCTCGTTTAAATGGAATATTTTTCATTTTTTTATTTACTCAAAAAGGACTGCAACGATTTTAATTAAAATGCCACATTTAAGTTGTTTTCATGACAAATGAAATACATATCTCGCATTTCTGTGAACGTCCTCAGAAGTTCTCTTTATTTTGAATGATTTATATAACTCATAAGCTGTAGGAGATAGACAAAATATTACTACACAACAAATGTATATATTGTTAAAACATCCAACTCTTAAAGAATTTGGTTACCTCTTAATCCTACTCCAATTGTACCTACAGGAAGATATATCATAAAACCATTTCTGCAAATGTCTGTGTTGAAGTAAAAGTGTTTGTTGTAGAATAGTAGAGAAGGCCATGTGAAGGTCAGTGAAGCCAAAACGATATTCCCGTGCCCTGTCAGCTTGTATAGAAATGAGGAAATACGTACGCGCTGGTCCAAATATAAACAGGAGTAACTAGGATGCTGTGAATATTTATCTCTGGTGATGTAAGACAGAGCCAGCCTCCGTGCTCCGCGGTTTCTCTCAGCCTTTATTAACATCTGTGCCTAGAAAATAGGCTTGGGCAACATGGCAGATTATGTACAATGACAATTGCTATCGCCGCCACTGTCATGGGACCATCGGTGTGGAGTTCTACATAAAATACCAAATTATATGTAATCACCTGACAATAACAAAGTAGGTGCACTTTCCAGTAGAGTTCAACGACACGACATACACTGTTCAGACTTTTGTAAGATGTTCTGTAACCATAAAACACATCGTGAAGAAGAAACAGACCAATGTTATGATTACCCACTATAGTTGTAAACGAGTTGTAAATTTGCAACATAAAATAGACACTGCCATATGTAATTTTAAGCGCAGAACATGCATATTTGTAACTGATCCATTAATTATTCATCCAGATATCCAACAAAGATAACTATGCCAAGAAGTGTGAGCAATGAGGTAGTACGTCACATTGATATCGGTTTGTTTGGACTTGCTGTGGTGTACTTACACTTAACCTGTTAAAACAATCTTTGCAAGTTGTGTATACTTACTGTAAAGAATGGAGTTTAAAAGTAAACCAGGATAAGATACAAATTATAGTGTTTAAAAAGGAGAGAAATTAAGTAAATATGAAAAATTGATGAATGAAAACAAAAAAGAGTATAGGGTTTTTACACTGATGATAATCGTTGAATTATATATTTTCCAGTTAAACACCCATTTTGAAGGTTTACAAATATATTAAATTTACTGATTCCCGCTATTGGAGTGTAAACTGCAAACTTTTATTTAAATACTGTCTTTTGTATAAAGAATATTAATATCTGCTTTAAGAAATTTGTCTATTGCATACGTTATACTTTCGCGCTGGTTTTAATTATTAATGAGTTTGTCATTCATTATTGTTAAACAATTGTTTTTAATTGTTCCATTTATATGCAGCCAGCTTTACCTAGCGGGATAGCGTCTATGGCTCGATTCCTTACATCCCTCCATTTCACCTCAGCTTTGGTTCTGGCTGTTTGTTTCAGGATGTTGGCCTACCGAGGCCTGCAGAAAGGGAAGGGACAATGTCGAACACCCACAATAAAACCACGAACAAAGTGACCAGCCAATTATCAATTCCCTATTCATGTATGCAGTGACACGCGTTTATGTAATTTAGCATTACAATATGTAAAGGCCCAAATGACCTTGTTGTCGACGGGCCCGTAAACAGCACACACTCACTCACTCAATATGTAAAACTAACTAATGCATGTAATGTGTGAGTGGTATTGTTGCTTTGTTGATTTCAACAGTTTTAAAGCAACATGCTTGGAATTACAAAATGAATTGTTCTACTGTTGAACTTTCAAGGAAGCATAGATTGTTTAGGATTTGTTACTTCCGCAAAAGTCAAAACATGTTTACGAAAAGCGTTTTCTAGATAGAGAGAAGGAAATGTAATGGTTACTTGTTGCTGGATAATTATATTATTGTTTACCTAATACCAGGACCAGAATTAGACCAACTGTGCACTTTAGGAATGTGTCGTACGCTTTATTGTGTGAAATACAACTCTGACGTTAGGGAATTAATGTCGTATTACAAACTTCCTCAAGCATCTTTACAATGGCTTATTGAGTCAGGGCATTTAATATGAATTGAAACACTAAAGTGAACATCGCATTAATAAATAATCGTGAATAAGAAAAGTAATGAAATTACGATAGTAAAAATCTTGATAAAAGACCAAGCGAGATGAGCTAGCAACAGGCAATTTATACAACTAGGCTAAGACAAAAGTGTATGTAATGTGTATAAAATATTGTAAATAACAAGTTGTAATAAGTTTTGTTCAACTCAATTCTGATAAAAGTCGTCATCACAACAGGTGCAGGAGTTACACACTACGGTAGGATTAAGATTACTTTAGGATCTTGACAGCTGTGTGAAACACGTGGTGGAGCGATAGTGCTGAAACTTACCTCAATTAAGTTGTTCATATCTAGATCTCTAACATTTGGAAACAGCTTTGAAAGATACTTCGTTAAGAAAATGTATACAGATGAACCTGAGACAACGCCGAAAATGTTCAGCAAAGTTTGAATTACTTTTTCGTAATGCTTCTGCCTTGGAGTGTTTATTAAAAAGCCGGTATTAAGAATATTTTATTTATTAATTTATTTTAACTACGCCAATACAATTGAGTGTGACCGGTGTTCAGCCCTGGCTCTGCGACAGTGATACTCACTTTTACAATAAATCCTTATTTCTAAACAATTATAACAATGCAGGTTCCTCGTAGTTCTGTTCACTGTCCGTAACCACTTTTTTTTTAGCTTGTCCAAGAACTTCCCGATCTTTTTACTATCTTTAACAAACATTTCAACTATAGCTATATTCCTATCTAACTTAAACCATTTTTGTTAATAAACTCCTTCCTCCAAATTTCTGTCGCTTTGCACTCAAAAATATATGTTCTAAGTTCTCATTTCCCCCAAATATGGGACAGTAATTTTGTGGAATACCCTTCCTTATACCTTTTAGTCTCCTTACTCCTGCTCTCACCCATGCAACACTCTCTCCTCTCTCCTCTTTATTTGTCACTTCTATGTACCTTTCCCTTCCCCAAGTCCCCTTCATTGTTATATAAAAAACTGAAGATCTCTTCTCAGCTATTTCACCAAGTATTTTCTGCACTACTATGTCTTCGAATATTTTTCTTGCAGATGTCCAGAAATTGTTTACATTACTTTCTCTTTTTCTCCACTTCTACCCTAATCCACTGCTCTCTAGGTTATTTCTAAGACATTCTACCCATCTCTTGTTCTTTAAACTTTTTTCTTGATAAATTAAACATTGTTTTAACAAATTCCTTTCTTCCGGATTCAATATTCTATACCAGAGTTTCAATACCCTTTCCATCTGTATTTGTGCTACCTGCCTAACAACCCAAGCATTTCTTTACCTCACCTCGTCTATAACTTCCCATCCTCCTTCTGGTCCCCATACTTCTATCCCATATAACAATTTTGCCTCTACCACCATACTACAAACTTTATATCTGGTACTTTGTACTTGCAACTTCTGATGGCTCGTAAAGCTCCTTTTCCTTTTGCAAAGGCAAATTTCTTTTGTTTCTCCTAATTCCCTCTACTGTCTATTTTAATTCCTAAATAAATGCAATCTCTAATAACTCTATACTCTTTTTTGTTTTCATTCATCAATTTTTCATATTTACTTAATTTCTCTCCTATGGTCTGTGTCTTATCCTGGTTTACTTTTAAATTCCATTCTTTACAGTAATCATGCACTACTTTTGCTGCTGTATTTGTTTCATTTAATCGAGATAAGCTGTCACATAAATAGCTTTATTACACATTTCCTTTTGCGTGTAATAGCAATAGAGAAAACTGAAGTGACTGTTAAAATAAGACCTGAAGTTTTCCTGGCGACGAATATGCTCAAGTTGTTCTCGGGAAGCAAGCCAGGTGAAAAGACGATTAGAAATCGACCTTTCGGGAGTGTGCATCTCTCCCATCATCAGGATATTTATTAAACCTTATAACCACAAATGAATCACTGAATATAACACAAATATAAACAAAGACAAAACACTATCAAAATTTGCATTACTGAACAAAAGACTGTTTTGAGTAAATTAAATGCCAGGTCAGGAGATGACGTGAGTATAGACAATTAATTGGGTCAAAGAAACGTAGCTACTTAATTTGATTATCAAGCTGGATTGATCTGTGCTTCTTAAGTCGACTGATTTCCATTTTAAGGCTGGTTTCCCAGAGGAGCTGAACTGAAATCCAGCATCACGATTAAGCGTGCTCCTTTCAGAGGAAATGGCCAAAGCCTCCTTAAATCACTGCTGAATTAAAATGATTTCAGTTCAGTTCCTCTTGGAAACCAGCCTTAAAAATGGAAATCCGTCGACTTAAGAATTACACATCAATACAGCTTGATCAAGTTAAATAGTTATAAATAAATATAATAAATATCCTGATGGTGGGAGAGATGCACACTCCCGAAACGTCTATTTCTAATCGTCTTTCTACCTGGCTTGCTTCCCGAGAACAACTTGAGCATGAAGTGACAATTGTTTGAAAGATGCTTGCTATGCTCTTCACATAACATCACAGAAACAAGTAAATAGTGACATCACCCGAATGGCTGATGCCAAAAAACATGGTTTTTGAAATAAATTTCGTGTTTTAAAGAAGTCTATATTTTATCTTAATAACATTTAGAGTTTTTGTCTGCCAACTTTAACAATTAAACAAAATTATTTACAGTTTCTTCTGAATCAAATGAGTTTCCAACATTAAATATACATATATTTATTTGTCACGTAAATAGCACAAACTTACTGTAATTCTAGATGAATCTGATTTGCGCGGTCAGCTGGACTAAGTGGACGTCATGTGGCGCGGTCGAGGTCTTCTGGAAGGTTCAGTAGCGTCTGAAGCGCTGACCGTGCGTCCGTGGATACGTGCCCAACCTCCATAGGGTACAACCGCAGATAGGATTATGTAGGATGACGTTTGGATTTTAGGTTGGAAGACAAAAATAGGGAGAATGTTGCCAGAACTCACTATACCTAGGGGGAGTGGTTTAATATGTGCAGGTCGCTTGAAGCGGCGTCTTCTGGGATCATAATCCTTTAGAGACCTAAACAGACATCTTTGATAATGTGGTAAATTGGCGTAGACTTTTGCTACCCGCCGCCTAACGTCATCCTCCACGTTTGAAAGAGTTAAGGTTTTATTAAGTAGTAGCCCGCAAAACAATTGGATCTCAGTCCCCCATTCTCTGCCCGTTGTAACCATAAAAACCAGCGACCATGCTCCAGACTTCGCAGGCGTACAGTATGAGAGGGACTATGGTCACTGGAAGAGGTATAACTCAGTAAGGGATACATGAAGCTATTCCCCCTCACCCGCGCAGAGAAGGATAACACTAGGAATTGCAGGTGTTTTATGAACTTGTTAAGTCGCGCACAGAAATGTCCAGATGCAGATGGAGGGCACTTCCAACATTTATTATAAAGGTAAATTCAGGATACTATCATTTATCCACTTTATTCCAATTGAAGTTTGCCTCAAATCAATTCGATAACACAAACCGGTTTAATCTGCCTGACTATGTACGTGTAGAGCTACAGCTGTCTCGCTCTAAGGTATCTGTAAACACGTGTCGAACCTGCCATATACCCGTCACGTATACAAGTAGAGCTACAGCTGCCTAGCACTAAGGTTTCTGTGAACAATTGTCGTGGCTGTCATTTGTCTGACACATATAGACATAGGTGCAGCTGCTTCGCTCTAAGCTATTTGTAAACACGTGCCGAAGCTGACATATACCCGTCACGTATACAACTAGAGCTACAGCTGCCTAGCACTAAGGTTTCTGTGAACAATTGTCGTGGCTGTCATTTGTCTGACACATATAGAGGCACAGATGTAGCTGTCTCTCTCTAAGGTATCTTTAAACACGTGCCGAAGCTGACATATACCCGTCACGTATACAACTAGAGCTACGGCTGCCTAGCACTAAGGTTTCTCTGAACAATTGTCGTGGCTGTCATTTGTCTGACACATATAGAGGCACAGATGTAGCTGTCTCTCTCTAAGGTATCTTTAAACACGTGCCGAAGCTGACATATACCCGTCACGTATACAAGTAGAGCTACAGCTGCCCAGCACTAAGGTTTCTGTGAACAATTGTCGTGGCTGTCATTTGTCTGACACATATAGACATAGGTGCAGCTGCTTCGCTCTAAGCTATTTGTAAACACGTGCCGAAGCTGACATATACCCGCCACGTATACAACTAGAGCTACAGCTGCCTAGCACTAAGGTTTCTGTGAACAATTGTCGTAGCTGTCATTTGTCTGACACATAGAGGCACAGGTGCAGCTGCCTCGCTCTAAGGTATCTGTAAACACGTGTCGAAGCTGACATATACCCGTCACGTATACAAGTAGAGCTACAGCTGCCTAGCACTAAGGTTTCTGTGAACAATTGTCGTGGCTGTCATTTGTCTGACACATATAGACATAGGTGCAGCTGCTTCGCTCTAAGCTATTTGTAAACACGTGCCGAAGCTGACATATACCCGTCACGTATACAACTAGAGCTACAGCTGCCTAGCACTAAGGTTTCTGTGAACAATTGTCGTAGCTGTCATTTGTCTGACACATAGAGGCACAGGTGCAGCTGCCTCGCTCTAAGGTATCTGTAAACACGTGTCGAACCTGCCATATACCCGTCACGTATACAAGTAGAGCTACAGCTGCCTAGCACTAAGGTTTCTGTGAACAATTGTCGTGGCTGTCATTTGTCTGACACATATAGAGGCACAGATGTAGCTGTCTCTCTCTAAGGTATCTGTAAACACGTGCCGAAGCTGACATATACCCGTCACGTATACAAATAGAGCTACAGCTGCCTAGCACTAAGGTTTCTGTGAACAATTGTCGTGGCTGTCATTTGTCTGACACATATAGACATAGGTGCAGCTGCTTTGCTCTAAGCTATTTGTAAACACGTGCCGAAGCTGACATATACCCGTCACGTATACAACTAGAGCTACAGCTGCCTAGCACTAAGGTTTCTGTGAACAATTGTCGTGGCTGTCATTTGTCTGACACATATAGACATAGGTGCAGCTGCTTCGCTCTAAGCTATTTGTAAACACGTGCCGAAGCTGACATATACCCGTCACGTATACAACTAGAGCTACAGCTGCCTAGCACTAAGGTTTCTGTGAACAATTGTCGTGGCTGTCATTTGTCTGACACATATAGAGGCACAGATGTAGCTGTCTCTCTCTAAGGTATCTTTAAACACGTGCCGAAGCTGACATATACCCGTCACGTATACAAGTAGAGCTACAGCTGCCTAGCACTAAGGTTTCTGTGAACAATTGTCGTGGCTGTCATTTGTCTGACACATATAGACATAGGTGCAGCTGCTTCGCTCTAAGCTATTTGTAAACACGTGCCGAAGCTGACATATACCCGTCACGTATACAACTAGAGCTACAGCTGCCTAGCACTAAGGTTTCTGTGAACAATTGTCGTAGCTGTCATTTGTCTGACACATATAGTGGCACAGGTGCAGCTGCCTCGCTCTAAGGTATCTGTAAACACGTGTCGAAGCTGACATATACCTGTCACGTATACAAGTAGAGCTACAGCTGCCTAGCACTAAGGTTTCTGTGAACAATTATCGTAGCTGTCATTTGTCTGACACATAGAGGCACAGGTGCAGCTGCCTCGCTCTAAGGTATCTGTAAACACGTGTCGAAGCTGCCATATACCCGTCACGTATACAAGTAGAGCTACAGCTGCCTAGCACTAAGGTTTCTGTGAACAATTGTCGTGGCTGTCATTTGTCTGACACATATAGACATAGGTGCAGCTGCTTCGCTCTAAGCTATTTGTAAACACGTGTCGAAGCTGACATATACCCGTCACGTATACAACTAGAGCTACAGCTGCCTAGCACTAAGGTTTCTGTGAACAATTGTCGTAGATGTCATTTGTCTGACACATATAGTGGCACAGGTGCAGCTGACTCGCCCTAAGGTATCTGTAAACACGTGTCGAAGCTGACATATACCTGTCACGTATACAAGTAGAGCTACAGCTGCCTAGCACTAAGGTTTCTGTGAACAATTGTCGTAGCTTTCATTTGTTTGACACATGTACCTGTAAACACGTGTCGAAGCTGCCATATACCCGTCACGTATACAACTAGAGCTACAGCTGCCTAGCACTAAGGTTTCTGTGAACAATTGTCGTAGATGTCATTTGTCTGACACATATAGTGGCACAGGTGCAGCTGACTCGCCCTAAGGTATCTGTAAACACGTGTCGAAGCTGACATATACCTGTCACGTATACAAGTAGAGCTACAGCTGCCTAGCACTAAGGTTTCTGTGAACAATTGTCGTAGCTGTCATTTGTCTGACACATAGAGGCACAGATGCAGCTGACTCGCTCTAAGGTATCTGTAAACACGTGTCGAAGCTGACATATACCCGTCACGTATACAACTAGAGCTACAGCTGCCTAGCACTAAGGTTTCTGTGAACAATTGTCGTAGCTGTCATTTGTCTGACACATATATGGGCACAGGTGCAGCTGCCTCGCTCTAAGGTATCTGTAAACACGTGTCGAAGCTGACATATATCCGTCACGTATACAAGTAGAGCTACAGCTGCCTAGCACTAAGGTTTCGGTGAACAATTGTCGTAGCTGTCATTTGTCTGACACATAGAGGCACAGGTGCAGCTGCCTCGCTCTAAGGTATCTGTAAACACGTGTCGAAGCTGCCATATACCCGTCACGTATACAAGTAGAGCTACAGCTGCCTAGCACTAAGGTTTCTGTGAACAACTGTCGTAGCTGTCATTTGTTTGACACATATATGGGCACAGGTGCATCTGCCTCGCTCTAAGGTATCTGTAAACACGTGTCGAAGCTGACATATATCCGTCACGTATACAAGTAGAGCTACAGCTGCCTAGCACTAAGGTTTCTGTGAACAATTGTCGTAGCTGTCATTTTTTGACCCATATATGGGCACAGGTGCATCTGCCTCGGTCTAAGGTATCTGTAAACACGTGTCGAAGCTGACATATATCCGTCACGTATACAAGTAGAGCTACAGCTGCCTAGCACTAAGGTTTCTGTGAACAACTGTCGTAGCTGTCATTTGTTTGACACATATATGGGCACAGGTGCATCTGCCTCGGTCTAAGGTATCTGTAAACACGTGTCGAAGCTGACATATATCCGTCACGTATACAAGTAGAGCTACAGCTGCCTAGCACTAAGGTTTCTGTGAACACGTGTCGAAGCTGACATATATCCGTCACGTATACAAGTAGAGCTACAGCTGCCTCGCTCTAAGGTATCTGTAAACACGTGTCGAAGCTGACATATATCCGTCACGTATACAAGTAGAGCTACAGCTGCCTAGCACTAAGGTTTCTGTGAACAACTGTCGTAGCTGTCATTTGTTTGACACATATATGGGCACAGGTGCAGCTGCCTCGCTCTAAGGTATCTGTAAACACGTGTCGAACCTGCCATATACCCGTCACGTATACAAGTAGAGCTACAGCTGCCTAGCACTAAGGTTTCTGTGAACAATTGTCGTAGCTGTCATTTGTCTGACACATATAGTGGCACAGGTGCAGCTGACTCGCTCTAAGCTATTTGTAAACACGTGTCGAAGCTGCCATATACCCGTCACGTATACAAGTAGAGCTGCAGCTGCCTTGCACTAAGGTTTCTGTGAACAATTGTCGTGGCTGTCATTTGTCTGACACATATAGACATAGGTGCAGCTGCTTCGCTCTAAGCTATTTGTAAACACGTGCCGAAGCTGACATATACCCGTCACGTATACAACTAGAGCTACAGCTGCCTAGCACTAAGGTTTCTGTGAACAATTGTCGTAGCTGTCATTTGTTTGACACATATAGACATAGGTGCAGCTGCTTCGCTCTAAGCTATTTGTAAACACGTGTCGAACCTGCCATATATCCGTCACGTATACAAGTAGAGCTACTGCTGCCTAGCACTAAGGTTTCTGTGAACAATTGTCGTAGCTGTCATTTGTTTAACACATATAGACATAGGTGCAGCTGCTTCGCTCTAAGCTATTTGTAAACACGTGTCGAACCTGCCATATATCCGTCACGTATACAAGTAGAGCTACTGCTGCCTAGCACTAAGGTTTCTGTGAACAATTGTCGTAGCTGTCATTAGTTTGACACATATAGACATAGGTGCAGCTGCTTCGCTCTAAGCTATTTGTAAACACGTGTCGAAGCTGCCATTTATCCGTCACGTATACAGGTAGAGCTTCAGCTGCCTAGCACTAAGGTTTCTGTGAACAATTGTCGTAGCTTTCATTTGTTTGACACATATAGACATAGGTGCAGCTGCTTCGCTCTAAGCTATTTGTAAACACGTGCCGAAGCTGACATATACCCGTCACGTATACAACTAGAGCTACAGCTGCCTAGCACTAAGGTTTCTGTGAACAATTGTCGTAGCTGTCATTTGTTTGACACATATAGACATAGGTGCAGCTGCTTCGCTCTAAGCTATTTGTAAACACGTGTCGAAGCTGCCATATACCCGTCACGTATACAAGTAGAGCTGCAGCTGCCTAGCACTAAGGTTTCGGTGAACAATTGTCGTGGCTGTCATTTGTCTGACACATATAGACATAGGTGCAGCTGCTTCGCTCTAAGCTATTTGTAAACACGTGTCGAAGCTGCCATTTATCCGTCACGTATACAGGTAGAGCTACAGCTGCCTAGCACTAAGGTTTCCTGAAACAATTGTCGTAGCTTTCATTTGTTTGACACATATAGACATAGGTGCAGCTGCTTCGCTCTAAGCTATTTGTAAACACGTGTCGAACCTGCCATATATCCGTCACGTATACAAGTAGAGCTACTGCTGCCTAGCACTAAGGTTTCTGTGAACAATTGTCGTAGCTGTCATTTGTTTGACACATATAGACATAGGTGCAGCTGCTTCGCTCTAAGCTATTTGTAAACACGTGTCGAAGCTGCCATTTATCCGTCACGTATACAGGTAGAGCTACAGCTGCCTAGCACTAAGGTTTCTGTGAACAATTGTCGTAGCTTTCATTTGTTTGACACATATAGACATAGGTGCAGCTGCTTCGCTCTAAGCTATTTGTAAACACGTGCCGAAGCTGACATATACCCGTCACGTATACAACTAGAGCTACAGCTGCCTAGCACTAAGGTTTCTGTGAACAATTGTCGTAGCTGTCATTTGTTTGACACATATAGACATAGGTGCAGCTGCTTCGCTCTAAGCTATTTGTAAACACGTGCCGAAGCTGACATATACCCGTCACGTATACAAGTAGAGCTACAGCTGCCTAGCACTAAGGTTTCTGTGAACAATTGTCGTAGCTGTCATTTGTTTGACACATATAGACATAGGTGCAGCTGCTTCGCTCTAAGCTATTTGTAAACACGTGTCGAACCTGCCATATATCCGTCACGTATACAAGTAGAGCTACAGCTGCCTAGCACTAAGGTTTCTGTGAACAATTGTCGTAGCTGTCATTTGTTTGACACATATAGACATAGGTGCAGCTGCTTCGCTCTAAGCTATTTGTAAACACGTGTCGAAGCTGCCATTTATCCGTCACGTATACAGGTAGAGCTACAGCTGCCTAGCACTAAGGTTTCTGTGAACAATTGTCGTAGCTTTCATTTGTTTGACACATATAGACATAGGTGCAGCTGCTTCGCTCTAAGCTATTTGTAAACACGTGTCGAAGCTGCCATTTATCCGTCACGTATACAGGTAGAGCTACAGCTGCCTAGCACTAAGGTTTCTGTGAACAATTGTCGTAGCTGTCATTTGTTTGACACATATATGGGCACAGGTGCAGCTGCCTCGCTCTAAGGTATCTGTAAACACGTGTCGAAGCTGACATATACCTGTCACGTATACAACTAGAGCTACAGCTGCCTAGCACTAAGGTTTCTGTGAACAATTGTCGTAGCTGTCATTTGTCTGACACATATAGACATAGGTGCAGCTGCTTCGCTCTAAGGTATCTGTAAACACGTGTCGAAGCTGACATATACCCGTCACGTATACAACTAGAGCTACAGCTGCCTAGCACTAAGGTTTCTGTGAACAATTGTCGTAGCTTTCATTTGTTTGACACATGTACCTGTAAACACGTGTCGAAGCTGCCATATATCCGTCACGTATACAGGTAGAGCTACAGCTGCCTAGCACTAAGGTTTCTGTGAACAATTGTCGTAGCTTTCATTTGTTTGACACATATAGACATAGGTGCAGCTGCTTCGCTCTAAGCTATTTGTAAACACGTGTCGAACCTGCCATATATCCATCACGTATACAAGTAGAGCTACAGCTGCCTAGCACTAAGGTTTCTGTGAACAATTGTCGTAGCTGTCATTTGTTTGACACATATAGACATAGGTGCAGCTGCTTCGCTCTAAGCTATTTGTAAACACGTGTCGAAGCTGCCATATATCCGTCACGTATACAGGTAGAGCTACAGCTGCCTAGCACTAAGGTTTCTGTGAACAATTGTCGTAGCTTTCATTTGTTTGACACATGTACCTGTAAACACGTGTCGAAGCTGCCATATATCCGTCACGTATACAGGTAGAGCTACAGCTGCCTAGCACTAAGGTTTCTGAGAACAATTGCCGTAGCTGTCATTTGTCTGACACATATAGAGGCACAGATGTAGCTGTCTCGCTCTAAGGTATCTGTAAACACGTGTCGAACCTGCCATATACCTGTCAGCTATAACAGTGGAGTAGTCTATTTCACCGTTAATTTTGGATAAATTCACCGAAGTTTCGATTTTCGGCTATGGTAGGTTTGAAGATATTTGCGATTCAAGGAAATGTTTGTGCTTCTTAAATAATCAACGATGATTCTTCGAAGAACGAATGCCAAAGTGGAGCAATTTCCTGTTCCAAATACGCTAAAAATAATATGGTACGTCACAAACGTGTGCAGTGAAACTTCTAGCGACACACATCTCTCAAAGAATGAATGGAAGGAATAAAATGAATGGTGTAAACTTAAAACTACAGTTGTTCCAGCCACCGCCGAAATGAGAAACCGAAACGGTATGTTGATGCAGTACGATGTGTACCCGACTGCCCATATACTCCTAGATACTTTCAAAAAAACAAAGAAAAACATGTTTCGAGAAAAAGAAATTAATTTGTGCAATCAAAAACTCGTGCAAACTGTTCTTACTGACGCTTGTTCCACTATTTGATTCATGTTAATCACATAATCATTTGCACAATTTATGATATTGTTAATTTTCTTGTAGGTGCAAGGAAGTTACAGGAATACAATACACTTTAAGTGATAGTCAAATGTTCTTAAAGCTTGCCGCTATGCAAATGATTTGACGTTCCATTCTGTTTGTATACCTAAGACATAAACGAATGACTTCCTATTTCACAAAAGTAGGTATAAGTATTACACAAATAAAAATATTTGCAACAGAATCTCCACTTAACTTGAGTAGTGGATGTCAATTCCTTCTTTTTTATAAAAGATTGATTTCGAAGGCACATCGGCTTTGTCTTCAGTTTATTACACAAACTTGGTTGTTAAGGAAATCTGGGTTACCATTCGGTAACTAAAGCTTTTCCTTTGATATTTAAAACGTGGTATAGATATGTTGATGATATTTTTGCTATTGCTCCTGAAAAACAAATTAATGATGCTTTAAAATTACTAAATTTACAAGATAAAGCTATAAAATTCAAATTGGAAACTGAAATTAATGAATTCCTTCCTTTTGTAGATTTGAAAATAATAAGAAATAATAACAAATTAGATTTTGGTATTTATAGGAAAACTACTCATATTGATAATTACATAAAAAATAAAAGGTTTAATCCTTTTTCACATAAATTTGCTGTTTTTAAAATTTGATTTATAGATTAATAAATATACCCCTGAATAAAGAGGAATTTAATAAAGAATATAAACATATTATCAATACTGCTTTAATTAACGGTCTTAATAAAGATTTTATACAAAAGAAGATTGAACAATTTAAATATCAAAAACTGTTACTGATATTTCTACTCTTAAAAAATGAAAGATAATTATAATTTTAAAAAATTTACTTACCATCCTTGGTTTAATAAACATTTCCAATTTTTTTTAAAGAAGTGGGTATAACTTTAGTTCCTCAAAATAAATATAGTATTAAAAATTTATTGTAATTTTTTGAAAAAGATAAAATTCCTAATAAGAAAAAATCTAGTATTTATGAATTTAATTGTTTAGATCGTGATCAGGTTTGTATTGGAAAGACGAAACGTAGTTTGGAAACCAGAAAGAAAGAACATTTTCGTAACATTAAGTATAAACAAATTGATAAATCGGCCGCAGCAGATCATATTTGGTCACTTAACCATGAAATAAATCCCGAAGTTAAATTATTAAAACAATTAATGGTCCGATAAATTTAATAGTGTGGGGAAAGATATTTATTTTAAGCAATAAACATCGCGTAATGAATTTTGACACACCGGCAATAGATTCTGTTTTTATTTTTGTTTCGTATTCAGATGTTGGTAATGTTGGAAACGTGACATAATAAAAGAAAATAGCATGGTAACCGAGATTTCCTTAGCAACGGAGTTCGGCTAATAAACTGAAGACGAAGGCGATGTGACTTCGAAATCGATCTTTTATAAAGAAGATGGAATTGACATCAACTTCTTAAGTTAAGTGGAGATTCTGTTGCAAATATTTTTATTTGTGTAATATTTATTGCTTCACTGTGACTAGCTTCATTTTCTGTGTGATCAGTAGATATAAGTATTTGAAAATTCAAACCAATAACACCAAATATCCCGAAAATGGTTATCTACACATGAAAAGGTATTTGGCACATATTCCGTATTTTAACAATAGCTGTGGAGTCATATTTTGTCTATCTCTCACAGTTAGCCATTCAGAATGAACGCTTCCGAGGATATTTCCAGAAAGTTCAAAATATAAATTACATTTGTCATCAAAGTATCTCAATTATACGGTACTTTAATCAAAATATTTGGAGCTATTTTTAAGAAAATCAAAATTTTCCAAAAATATTCCATGTGAAGGGTAGTTTGTTTGGGGTAGGAGAATTTACTTAAGATCTTGGTGTCACATCCTTGGAAGAAGCTGAATTTGAAAACCAAATTTGATATTTAACCAATTTTTCGCTTTTGACTTGTGCTCTTCACACCGACAGAGAGAGAAATCGTTTTCTAAAAATACTTCTCTTCCTAATCAGGGAGCCTCAAAACGTGTAAACCTAATGAAATCTCGGGTGGAATGCAATACCTCTGTACGTGCTTTGAAAGTGAAAAATCAGGAGTCCTACATAGTGTTGAATGTTTTTGCAGTATCCTCAAATAATACTAACAACATGTTACGTTCACCTTGATCGTCTATTTATGGTTACGCAAATAATGAATAGAACTTGACACCAAAAAGCCCAAAAGTTTAATATAGGCCGTATCGGTAATCATTTACCATGTTGAACAGAATACAACTATACATTGTACTCAATTTACTAACTCCTACTGTCTCTTTGAAGTGTACAATGTAAATATTATTTATTTTAATTTATATTCTTCTTTAACTTGGTATTTTTCTCACCAGTTTTTAAGTAATTTACCTTAGAATGTTTTATAATTCCACTCTGCTATGTAATTATTATTGAGTCTAATTGTTAAACAGACTATTTTTGTGTTTACAATTAAATAAAAATAGGTCAGTACTGTATTTTGGTCCGCATGGGAAGTAACAAAGCAATAAATCATCGTATTTATAGATAAAGTGAGGAGTTAATACTAAAATGATGGATTTCTCAGTGGTAAACCAATAGTTTTTTGAAGTGGACCAATAACTGTACACATTAATGTGTTAAGTAGTCGCTATTTTATTACATGCAACAATGTAACTACTGACATTAGGAAAGTAATGTACGTATTACAAGCCTTCTTAGGACTCATTCTCAAAGCATGAAATATTGTCATACTAAGGTTAACATCATATTAATACATGATGTTTATGATGATGATAATAATAATAATAATAATAATAATAATAATAATAATAATAATAATAATAATAATAATAATAATAATAATAATAATAATAATAATAATAATAATAATAATAATAATAATAATAATAATAATAATAATAATAATAATAATAATAATAATAATAATAATAATAATAATAAATAATAAATAATAATAATAATAATAATAATAATAATAATAATAATAATAATAATAATAATAATAATAATAATAATAATAATAATAATAATAATAATAATAAATAATAAATAATAATAATAATAATAATAATAATAATAATAATAATAATAATAATAATAATAATAATAATAATAATAATAATAATAATAATAATAATAATAATAATAATAATAATAATAATAATAATAATAATAATAATAATAATAATAATAATAATAATAATAATAATAATAATAATAATAATAATAATAATAATAATAATAATAATAATAATAATAATAATAATAATAATAATAATAATAATAATAATAATAATAATAATAATAATAATAATAATAATAATAATAATAATAATAATAATAATAATAATAATAATAATAATAATAATAATAATAATAATAATAATAATAATAATAATAATAATAATAATAATAATAATAATAATAATAATAATAATAATAATAATAATAATAATAATAATAATAATAATAATAATAATAATAATAATAATAATAATAATAAAGTAATCCACAATAACCAGAATATTGAAATTATTATAGACAAAAACCTGTATAAGTTCCTATGACTATAAAAAACAACAATAGTCCTATAATCTAGAAACGGCTGACACTGAAATTCTAAATAGTAAATAAGATTAATTTATATATTAATAACGTTGGAATGCAATAAAGTTATCTCCGTGATTATTTGTTACATACTGCAGCAATAATGAGCTTTTAAAATCATAACAACATGTGGAACGTTCCACTTAGTACTGTCTCCTCAATTTGATGTCCGTAATATAAGGATATCTGCTAATGAGTTCCCATATTTTTATTTTCTCTACTACATGTAGTAGGTAGAGGAAGCATTGTATCCAACTAAAAGTTCGATAGCAAGATTTCACCAAAAATATGTTTCGATCACCAAATGAATCTTAAAAGAGCATTTTTAGAAAAAAAGATATGTGAATAACATAACTCAGAAGCGAAAATTTGGTTAAATATGAAATTTGGTTTTTAAGTTTCTTCCAAGAATGTAGCACGAAGATTCTCAAAACAATCTCACACCCCAAACAAACAGTTCTTTACATATAATATTTTTGGAAAATTTTGAATTTCACAGAAATTGGTATAAAGATTTTGATTATAGTACCATTTGCTTAAGACTTTTACAAGACATATGAAGTGCATGTGTTGAATTTTCTGTGAATGTCCTTAGAGGTGCTCTTCAATTTGAATGAATTTTGTATAACGGGCATGTGATAGACAAAATATTACCGCACAAAAACGTAGATCTCTTTTTAAGCAAACAATTTAGTATCTTGTTAAAACACATAGCATGTAACAAATATATTTTTTGTGCAGTTTGTGTTAATGATTTGAATTTTCAAATACTTACACTGGATTTCAAGAGACAAATGTCAATGTCATAACCTAGCGACCCACTTTTAAAGCATTTGATTATCATTTAAGGTACACCCTTTTCCCATAGTAACTATAACGTAACACCATTTGTACAAACGTTTATTTTGATAAAAAATAAGTAAATAAGTGTTTGTACAATACATATTAACAAGTAAGGAAACACTCACCCATAACAAGGCAGATTCCTGGTCGTGGTAAGCCTGTTTAGTAGCCATAGCCATCCTCCATGGACAAGAGACAGACCAGCACTGAGCCAGTCGGCCGCAGTCGGCCCCCACCCATCGCCCATATTCATATTACATACTTCCTACCAACCACTCCATTCCGAAATACACCAATCAATTGAACGACGCGACACAATCATTTACCTTTTATATCGACACTTCTAACAATTGTCATTAAAATGTTTAACAATATGTTAACTTTTCGAGAATGTTCTCACACGTTCTCTTCATTCTGAATGACTTTTCTAAAACTGATAAACCGTAACAGATAGACAAATTTTTAGTACATAAAATGAAGATCTTGTTTAAACAAACAATTTACTATGTGAAATACATATTTTTGTGCAGTAAGTCATTTCTGAAACATTCTTTA
Organism: Mantis religiosa; assembly: GCA_030765055.1. Taxonomy (NCBI): domain Eukaryota; kingdom Metazoa; phylum Arthropoda; class Insecta; order Mantodea; family Mantidae; genus Mantis; species Mantis religiosa. The sequence continues at coordinate 146,531,380 of CM060958.1, read as the reverse complement.
TTTGTTTGAATTCTCCAAGATTTATACTTTTCTGAAATAGAGGTCGTTATTCATTTTTATCTCTTGGATATACAAAGAGAATGGAATTTCACATAACGACCAAAACATTTGACTATCACTTAAAGTATACTGTATTTCCTTGTAACTACAATAAGATGTTTATCTTGAAGTAGATAGAGCAATAAGTGTTTGTACAAGAGTAGAGAAAGACATGTATACATAACATTTGACTATCACTTGAAGACTGCTATATTCCCTTGTAACTACAATAAAATAATGTTGATCTTGAAGTAGATAGAGCAATAAGCGTTTGTACAAGAGTAGAGAAAGTCATGTGTACATCACATAACGACCAAAACATTTGACTATCTCTTAAAGTGTACTGTATTTCCTTGTAACTACAATAATATAATGTTTATCTTGAAGTAGATAGAGCAGTGAGTGTTTGTACAAGAGTAGAGAAAGTCATGTATACACCACGTAACGACCAAAACATTTGACTATCACTTGAAGTCTACTGCATTCCCTTGTAAGTACAATAAGATAATGTTTATCTTGAAGTAGATAGAGCAGTGAGTGTTTGTACAAGAGTAGAGAAAGTCATGTATACACCACGTAACGACCAAAACATTTGACTATCACTTGAAGTCTACTGTATTCCCTTGTAACTACAATAAGATAATGTTTTATCTTGGAGTAGATAGAGCAATAAGTGTTTGTACAAGAGTTGAGAATGTATAAGTGATATGTTATGAGAACTGCTGGCAATGTGGTGGATTTGATTTTCCATTCTCATTGCATGGCTAGAACATAAAAATGCGAACAACTGAGTATTTCGAGATTTAACTGTATTGGAACACCACAGTGAAGCGAAAAATTATTAAATTTTAGATGAGTCGTATTTTTTACACATCTGCTTCACTTTCGTACCTATTTGAGAGATTAATTACATTGTCTAGGGATGTGTTCTTTGCTGAAATTTTGTTATGTTTTGGTTGCCAATGATTATGATTATGTTTTAGTTTCTTATTTTGACGATAAACTTTCTCTTTGACTTTATAATTTATATGTTCAAATGATTTGGTTTCTAAGTGATCCCATGCTGTGTTTCCTAGTAATTTTACAAGTTTCAAATGTAGGTTGTACAAAGAGAGGTCTATATTAGTTAGTTTTCTGTAGTGATTTGCTTTTTCGGATTTTAACACGGCTTTTTCAGCAGCTAATTGTTCTATACTGTTGTTGTTAAATTTTACTATTTTTCTTACAAATTTCGGAGAAATGTTTTGTTTTAGGCAATAGGTACGAAAGTGAAGCAGGTGTGTAAAAAATGCGACTCATCTAAAATTTAATAACTGAGTATTTATTCAACAAAGTATTTGAAAATTCGAAACAATAATAATCATAGTGTATAGAGAATGGTTAACTCTAGAGAAAATGTATTTTATATAAATCGCATGTTTTAACGATATGTACATTTGTTGTGCAGTAATATTTTATCTATCTCTTACAGTTTACCAGTTATATAAAAGTCAACGAGAACGAAAAGAACTTCTGAGGATATTCTGAGAAAACTCAAGACATACATTTCATTTGTTTTGAAAATATTTTAAATACATGACATTTAGATCAGAATTGTTAGACAAAAGTTTGAGAGAATAGAAAAGTTTTGTATATTGAATAGTTTGGATTGGTACGATTTGGCGAAAATTTGTGTTGCATCTTTGAGTTATTCTTTTCGCAGACAGCTATATATACATATACATTGGCAGATCTTTATTTTAACATTTGTGTTATCATTCAGGGGTGCTCCAAAGTGTGCATTTCTGGTGAAATCTTGGTATATAATTTTTTTTTAAAGACACTAATTAGTGAAATTGCTATAGGTAAGTAATACATAAAATACAAATAAATTTAACTGTTTTAAACAATAATAAATTTCACTGCTCAACTATGGATGCAGTGAGCGTTCATTTAGGGAAAGACGGCTTACTTAATAAAGGTAGATCTATAACAGACAATACAGTTTTGATTTTCTTCCCCGCGTGTATTACTTTGCTGGCCCCTGACAGCTAGGCAACTACTTTGGCAACCGCGTGTTGCAGGGAGGACTATCTCAGCCTGGACAGATTGGACAGATTGGAATTTTAGACTGATCAGTGAAAAGGCTCAACCATTAGTTTATTGTTTTGTGAGATTCTCTATTAATGTTTTACAGTAAATGCTTTTGTTATTGGAGAGAAAATGAAACGATCTGAACGGAGGGCGTAGTTGCGAATTTCAGACGTTTTCTGATCTTTCTCACATTTCTTTCAAAACGTTTTAGAAGGTTTGTTATGAAGCTGTTATGCTGTTTAACAAGTTAATCACCTTTTAATTTATATATTTTAAGTAAAAATACCAAAAAGAAGTTCAGACAATTTCGGCAACATTTTCCTCGGTTACAGTATTCTAGACATCTTCAGCATTTAAAATGCTTCTTAAGGTGCAAAGTTTCAAGTTATTCCAGCGAATACTTTGGAATTAGTTTTCCTTACGTATGTATGAATGTGTGCGCGTTGACTAAAATTTATTATGCGGTTATTAATACAGTGCCTTATTTTTCACTGGTGGCCGTTCGTGGCATGCTGCAGTCGCAGTAAACACGCTGGTGCCGCATTGAATATTTAAATTTTAGCGCTTAGATTCATCATGCAAATTATAATTAGGATAATTACATACCTTTGTCGCAGAAGGTGTTGGAACTGATATCTTTGTGCTGCCAAATATATCTCACCCCTTCGAAGAAAACTTCTATATAAATGCATTAATTCATCTTCTGAAATTGCAGTAATTTCTCTTGATATTGTTTATCGTTGCGGTTAATTAGGGTCATTAGTAAAAGACTATGGCCACCGCGATCCCCAGATCTTATGGTACCTACGGGATTTTCATTTAAGAGGGAACTTAAAAAATAAAGTGTATCGGAACAACCCGCATACGTTGGAAAACTGAAAGTCAATATCAGAAGAGAAATTACTGCAATTTTAAAATATGAATTAATGTGTGTCAACATAAATTTTCTTTGAAGATACGATACATGCGCACAAGAACACCACTTCTTACAGCTTCTGTGACAAAGGTATGTGATTATTGAAATTACAATTTGCATGATGCACCTATGCGCTAGAATTTCAATATTCAACGCGGAAGCACCGTGCCTACTGCGGTTCAGCATGCCTTCTGCTAATAACCCGTCAGCCGAACGGCCACCAGTGAAAAAATAGGGCACCGTATAAGCCAAATGCGTTACCCTATTAAGTTAACCAAAGTTTGATATAGAACTTTTCAAATCAACAAATTCAAAAGAACAGTTTTTAGCAAACTGGCACTATAATCGAATCTTTATATGCCATTTAATGTATAATTAGAAAATCCACTTCATTTTATACGATTAATTACTTAATTTTGTGTAATATCTACAAAATCTCGCAGGACCATACACATGTATCTCGAACATTGCCTCACAAAGTAACATCTGACAAACGATCATGGCTAATAGTACAATCAAATTTGTTATTCTGCTTTCTAAGCACTTTTGCGTACGATCGAACATTCGGGTCACTCAAAATAAATTATGTTTTTCAGATTAATGCTACGTGCATTCGGTTTAAACAACCTCTAAGCACCTAAGAGGAGCTCTAAAATCATCAAAATACCCAGTAGAGTAGATTTAGGTAGATAAAATAAACTTTCACAAGCGAAACACTTGCATTTATTAATGTGGAAAGCATTTCCACATTCTAAAATAATACATTAATGAGTATTAAAAATTAAGCAGTAACAAAAAGCACAGCTATGAACCCAAGTATATCATTTATAAATTTGTCAATATAAGATTTTACTACACCTCTGTGGTGTGGAGGTAGCGTCTCTGCCTCGCACTTTAAATGCCCTGGATGACAAAGTTTACCGATATCATTAAAGATGAATGTCTGGTAACTCTAAGCTCTATGTACCCTGTACTTATTTGAACATCATTTCATTCATCGTCCGATATGACTTAACGTTGGAGGTTTTCCCTTATCCTGAAAGATGAATGTCTGGTAACTCTAAGCTCTATGTACCCTGTACTTATTTGAACATCATTTCATTCATCGTCCGATATGACTTAAAGTTGGAGGTTTTCCCTTATCCTGAAAGATGAATGTCTGGTAACTCTAAGCTCTATGTACCCTGTACTTATTTGAACATCATTTCATTCATCGTCCGATATGACTTAAAGTTGGAGGTTTTCCCTTATCCTGAAAGATGAATGTCTGGTAACTCTAAGCTCTATGTACCCTGTACTTATTTGAACATCATTTCATTCATCGTCCGATATGACTTAAAGTTGGAGGTTTTCCCTTATCCTGAAAGATGAATGTCTGGTAACTCTAAGCTCTATGTACCCTGTACTTATTTGAACATCATTTCATTCATCGTCCGATATGACTTAACGTTGGAGGTTTACTCTTATCCTGAAAGGTGAATGTCTGGTATCTCTAAGCTCTATGTACCCTGTACTTATTTGAACATCATTTTATTCATCGTCCGATATGACTTAACGTTGGAGGTTTTCTCTTATCCTGAAAGATGAATGTCTGATAACTCTAAGCTCTATGTACCCTGTACTTACTTGAACATCATTTTATTCATCGTCCGATATGACTTAACGTTGGAGGTTTTCTCTTATCCTGAAAGGTGAATGTCTGGTAACTCTAAGCTCTACTTATCCTGTACTCATTTGAACATCATTTCATTCATCGTCCGATACGACTTAACGTTGGAGGTTTTCTCTTATCCTGAAAGATGAATGTCTGGTAACTCTAAGCTCTGTGTATCCTGTACTCATTTGAACATCATTTCATTTATCGCCCGATATGACTTAACGTTGGAGGTTTACTCTTATCATGAAAGAAGAATGTCTGGTAACTCTAAGCTCTATGTATCCTGTGCTCATTTGAACATCATTTCATTCATCGTCCGATACGACTTAACGTTGGAAGTTTTCTCTTATCCTGAAAGATGAATGTCTGGTAACTCTAAGCTCTATGTATCCTGTGCTCATTTGAACATTATTTCATTCATCGTCCGATACGACTTAACGTTGGAGGCTTTCTCTTATCCTGAAAGATGAATGTCTGGTAACTCTAAGCTCTATGTATCCTGTACTTATTTGAACATCATTTCATTCATCGTCCGATATGACTTAACTTTGGAGATTTTCTCTTATCCTGAAAGATGAATGTCTGGTAACTCAAAGCTCTATGTACCCTGTACTTATTTGAACATCATTTCATTCATCGTCCGATATGATTTAACTTTGGAGGTTTACTCTTATCCTGAAAGATGAATGTCTGGTAACGCAAAGCTCTATGTACCCTGTACTTATTTGAACATCATTTCATTCATCGTCCGATATGACTTAACTTTGGAGGTTTACTCTTATCCTGAAAGATGAATGTCTGGTAACTCAAAGCTCTATGTACCCTGTACTTATTTGAACATCATTTCATTCATCGTCCGATATGACTTAACTTTGGAGGTTTACTCTTATCCTGAAAGATGAATGTCTGGTAACTCTAAACTCTATGTACCTGTACTTATTTGAACATCATTTCATTCATCGTCCGATATGACTTAACTTTGGAGATTTTCTCTTATCCTGAAAGATGAATGTCTGGTAACTCAAAGCTCTATGTACCCTGTACTTATTTGTACATCATTTCATTCATCGTCCGATATGATTTAACTTTGGAGGTTTACTCTTATCCTGAAAGATGAATGTCTGGTAACTCTAAACTCTATGTACCTGTACTTATTTGAACATCATTTCATTCATCGTCCGATATGATTTAACTTTGGAGGTTTACTCTTATCCTGAAAGATGAATGTCTGGTAACTCTAAACTCTATGTACCTGTACTTATTTGAACATCATTTCATTCATCGTCCGATATGACTTAACGTTGGAGGTTTACTCTTATCCTGAAAGATGAATGTCTGGTAACTCTAAGCTCTATGTATCCTGTACTTATTTGAACATCATTTCATTCATCGTCCGATATGACTTAACTTTGGAGGTTTTCTCTTATCCTGAAAGATGAATGTCTGGTAACTCTAAGCTCTATGTACCCTGTACTTATTTGAACATCATTTCATTCATCGTCCGATATGACTTAAAGTTGGAGGTTTTCCCTTATCCTGAAAGATGAATGTCTGGTAACTCTAAGCTCTATGTACCCTGTACTTATTTGAACATCATTTCATTCATCGTCCGATATGACTTAACGTTGGAGGTTTTCCCTTATCCTGAAAGATGAATGTCTGGTAACTCTAAGCTCTATGTACCCTGTACTTATTTGAACATCATTTCATTCATCGTCCGATATAACTTAAAGTTGGAGGTTTTCCCTTATCCTGAAAGATGAATGTCTGGTAACTCTAAGCTCTATGTACCCTGTACTTATTTGAACATCATTTCATTCATCGTCCGATATGACTTAAAGTTGGAGGTTTTCCCTTATCCTGAAAGATGAATGTCTGGTAACTCTAAGCTCTATGTACCCTGTACTTATTTGAACATCATTTCATTCATCGTCCGATATGACTTAAAGTTGGAGGTTTTCCCTTATCCTGAAAGATGAATGTCTGGTAACTCTAAGCTCTATGTACCCTGTACTTATTTGAACATCATTTCATTCATCGTCCGATATGACTTAACGTTGGAGGTTTACTCTTATCCTGAAAGGTGAATGTCTGGTATCTCTAAGCTCTATGTACCCTGTACTTATTTGAACATCATTTTATTCATCGTCCGATATGACTTAACGTTGGAGGTTTTCTCTTATCCTGAAAGATGAATGTCTGATAACTCTAAGCTCTATGTACCCTGTACTTACTTGAACATCATTTTATTCATCGTCCGATATGACTTAACGTTGGAGGTTTTCTCTTATCCTGAAAGGTGAATGTCTGGTAACTCTAAGCTCTACTTATCCTGTACTCATTTGAACATCATTTCATTCATCGTCCGATACGACTTAACGTTGGAGGTTTTCTCTTATCCTGAAAGATGAATGTCTGGTAACTCTAAGCTCTGTGTATCCTGTACTCATTTGAACATCATTTCATTTATCGCCCGATATGACTTAACGTTGGAGGTTTACTCTTATCATGAAAGAAGAATGTCTGGTAACTCTAAGCTCTATGTATCCTGTGCTCATTTGAACATCATTTCATTCATCGTCCGATACGACTTAACGTTGGAAGTTTTCTCTTATCCTGAAAGATGAATGTCTGGTAACTCTAAGCTCTATGTATCCTGTACTTATTTGAACATCATTTCATTCATCGTCCGATATGACTTAACTTTGGAGATTTTCTCTTATCCTGAAAGATGAATGTCTGGTAACTCAAAGCTCTATGTACCCTGTACTTATTTGAACATCATTTCATTCATCGTCCGATATGATTTAACTTTGGAGGTTTACTCTTATCCTGAAAGATGAATGTCTGGTAACGCAAAGCTCTATGTACCCTGTACTTATTTGAACATCATTTCATTCATCGTCCGATATGACTTAACTTTGGAGGTTTACTCTTATCCTGAAAGATGAATGTCTGGTAACTCAAAGCTCTATGTACCCTGTACTTATTTGAACATCATTTCATTCATCGTCCGATATGACTTAACTTTGGAGGTTTACTCTTATCCTGAAAGATGAATGTCTGGTAACTCTAAACTCTATGTACCTGTACTTATTTGAACATCATTTCATTCATCGTCCGATATGACTTAACTTTGGAGATTTTCTCTTATCCTGAAAGATGAATGTCTGGTAACTCAAAGCTCTATGTACCCTGTACTTATTTGTACATCATTTCATTCATCGTCCGATATGATTTAACTTTGGAGGTTTACTCTTATCCTGAAAGATGAATGTCTGGTAACTCTAAACTCTATGTACCTGTACTTATTTGAACATCATTTCATTCATCGTCCGATATGATTTAACTTTGGAGGTTTACTCTTATCCTGAAAGATGAATGTCTGGTAACTCTAAACTCTATGTACCTGTACTTATTTGAACATCATTTCATTCATCGTCCGATATGACTTAACGTTGGAGGTTTACTCTTATCCTGAAAGATGAATGTCTGGTAACTCTAAGCTCTATGTATCCTGTACTTATTTGAACATCATTTCATTCATCGTCCGATATGACTTAACTTTGGAGGTTTTCTCTTATCCTGAAAGATGAATGTCTGGTAACTCTAAGCTCTGTGTACCTTGTACATACCAATTTATATACCAATACTGTATGCAAACAGTTTTGCGTTCCAGAAATACAGTGCCATCGACACACAAACGTTACTTTTATGATTCAGGGAAACGCAAATCTAGGTAATCAATTTTTCAATAGTTCCTCTATATAGTTGGTGAAGTAACGGTCAACCAATTACAGCACAGCTGTCAATATGTCGATATTACTGTCAAATATTTTGGAGACGCTTACCAAACAAGAATACAGTACAACCCATTGACATCACAGTATGGGAAGACGTTAGTCACATGTTGAATGAGAATTGTCTGCACGTGTACCACCTTATTCAGATAGAAGAATTAAATATGTCGAACTTTGAGTGAACAAGGACCTTTTGCCGTCGTGTTCTGTCCAATAATTTCCCAACTTGTACCTTATTTACAGATGACTCTGAGTTTCCTTCATATTCATAACTGGGTCTCTGAAAACATTCATGAAGTACAGTCATCTACAGTGCAGTCTACACGTCTGGGCTGCAATCATTCATAAGCATCTGATTGGTCACTATTGCTTTCGTCCGCGTCTGAATGTTGGGAGGTATGTACAGTTTCTAAAAAATGAGTAGTATCATTTAATTGGTACTATGTCTCTGTATGCCATCCAACGAATGCTCCGATGTCTCAGTTGGGCAGTTCGTAATGTCTTGAATGATACATTTTGGCATAAAGGGATTGGTCGAGAGGGATTTATTGTATGGCATGCTCGAACTTTTGATTTGATGTCAATGAATTTCATTGAGGACATGGTATATGTGACTGCTGTACCGTGGATTTGACTAAATACAGAACACTGCAAGAATGTGTACACTATAGTATCGAACACAGGATTAAGTATGAAGTAGGCGTTTCAAGGAATTTTTTGTAATCTCCAGCTTAGTCTTGTAACTCAGTAATAAATACTTGTCAGACCCAAGTTTGTGTATATTTTTCTATTTTGGTGTAAGAGGACATCCTAAAAATATTTACAACAATGAAGATACACCCTGTATTCGTATACTCTAGAGCAAGGAACGTCAAATTTTTGTTGGCCTCCGGTCAAAACACACAGTGTAGCTTTCTGCACACTCAGAGCAAGACCAGATATTTTAGCAAAGCTCTGGCTCATTTCTAATAATGTTTCATTGATTTAAATAGACAAAAGTGCGTTGGTGTCTATCGGAATAAGGAAACGTCGTTATATATCAAACTTGGTGTTTCAACGATGTGACACCAACATTTTCAGGAAAATCCTCTGTTCCAGACTTACTTTAACAGTGAACATTTTTCAAAATTTTTATTTTGTCAAAAATTTCTGATAAGAGGGTCCTTTACGGTGTCGATAACTTTAAAATAACTGGTAAACTGTAAGGGATAGACAAAATCTTACTACGTAAAAGTATAATTTTCGTTAAAACACAATTTTCAGTACTTGTCTAGTTGCTGTGTTAACCATTTTCGATATGTTTCGTATCTTGTTTAAATTTTCAAAGTGTTCTTAAATAAGACATTATCTTTTATTTCTTGAGCGTACAAAGAAAATGGAATGTGAAGGTCATCACTTAATCAACATTCCTCAAAAGATTTGACATCATTTAAGTCGTCAAACACCCATTGTGTGTAACTCTCAATTATTACGAAGTAGTTAAAAGAATTAGCATTTGTACAAAAATGATATGAGAAAGTCGTCATCATGAGCGATTTCATATAAAATGTTATGTTGACCGCTGACGCATTCTGTTGTAGGTAGAACACCAAACCTTCGACTCACAGCATTGTCAAGTTCAAACAAGTGGCGAACTACTTCTTGTGGTTTTACAGATATACAGACTCCCTTTCGTATTTTATTTGCTGTATGAAATATTTTAAACAATGATATTTTAATAGAAATCGTTAGGGACATTTTAGAGAGAAAAAAATTTAAAAAATTTGGTAAATATTCAGTATAAAGGGTAACTTGGAGCTGGGAGATGTTCTTGAAAATATTTGGAAGATATATCAGATTTGGTATTTATAAATAATAATAATATCGCTCAGAAGCTGCTACCGGTTTCTATAAAAGTTTTAGACTGACTTCTGCTGATTTGTACCTACATGTTAAGACGTGTTAACTGTCACATATATTAACACATAGTTCACACATATAAGTGTCGTCCGGGACGTGGAAGGCCTTGTGGTGATATCTGTGTGTCGTCATCGATGTCGTGAAGTGTCTAAGCCAGTCCAGGTTTACCATGGCTTCCGTTACCAAGAATTACGGCCAGATGTCCTCTCCTTTCCTAATTCTCTCGTCTAGCACCTTCTGGGAGGTCTTCTCCTTAGATCGTCGATTAAGAAGGTCTTTCTCGCTAGTACGTATATCAATCTCGATAGAGTGTGCTTCGACACTCCTAGTGTCCTCCTAGGGTGAGGGATTGTTCCACGTCATCTCTAGGCTACATGTAATAGTGTGGAAGAGTGTTACTCTTCCTCGTGTAAATTATAAACAGTTCGTTGTTGTGTGTATTTATAGTTGATATTTATAAAGAGGCTCATTTTTCGTATTAAAAGGCGAGAACATTCTTCAAAACATCTTACGTGCTTCGACAGATGCCTTTCCCTACTCACTCTTTTAAACTGTTCTTAAAAGCGGCCATGCTTTTCATTTCATTCACTTCAATTGCAACAAACTTTTGCAGAAAATGTTTTATTACGTATCTCCTTATAGATACAATGGAAATGTGAAAGTGATAGCCAAATGTTTTACACCAGATCGCTGTGTAATGACATCCAATCCTCTTTGGATGGTCAGGGCCTGGACAAATGAATGACTTCCCATTTGAATTTAAAAATTCAAAGCAATAACAATATCTCTAAACTAGTTATCTCCACGTAGATAAATATATTGTGAACTTTAATGAGATCCACAGTTTTGGTGCAGTAACATTTCTTATATTTTATTAGTTACACAAAAGTCATCCAGAATGAAGGGCACTTCTGAGCACATTTTCCGAAAATTCAATATACTTTTATTTTTGCAGCAAAACTTCTTAAACATATGACATTTTAATAAAAATCGTTATAGTCATTTTTGAGAAAATAAAACATTTGCGAAAATGTTACACGTGTAGTTTGAGAGCGATATTTTCTTAAATGTCTAGTTTCGCATCCTTGGAAAATGCTGAACCGAAATACCACTTTAATTTTTGAGCTTTACTTTCCACGGACAGAGTTTTTCTAAATATTCTTTTTGGATTTAGGGAGTCGGCAGTCCTGTAATTCTGATGAAATTTAGGATGGATGCGATACTCTTTTTAAGCCAAGTAAAAGTGTATAAAACGCGGACATATTAAAGGTGTGGCACTGTGCAAAGAACGCAGGCAGCTGCAGTCTCTGTTGATACAGTTCAAAATCTGCCAGCAGAGATGGCCAGAAATAGCAACTCTGTTGCATCATGCCCTCTCTCAACTGTGCTGCAATCTGCCCAACAAGGTGACACCAATCTTACCTCACTATTTACTCACAATTGTCACGTATCCTCTATTAATGCAGATACAAACTATTTCCTTTTAGCAAATCGTGTAAAGATCAGTTTTAAAAATACTGTTTCTCAAATACTCCCCTTTACCAATCCTTAAAGCAATGATGTCAGTCTTCGTGAAGCACTTTACAAACCAGGTTTCATAATGTCTTACTGCTTCATCTGATTAACCAGAAATTGATTCCTTACGTTTTATCTTTAATGTTTGCAAACAAAAAGAAATCAAAAAGTGCTATCTCGGGACAGTTTGGGATATCCAGATATTCAGTTGTTAGTTTTGTTGTATGTGTTGTCACCATGTAAAGCTATATTTTTCCTTATGGCGTTTTTCACCAACGTTTCCAAAAATTTGCAGTAAACAGACATTCTTATACCAATGGAGAGCAACGATATGTCTATCTTGTAATGTTAAATTAGCAAGCAATATGACAATCATCTTCTTACCAACACTGTGAACTTCTCATACTTCTGCGGACTTCAGGCTCTGTTCGAAGGACATTTCATAACAATAAATCCAGATTGATCACCAGCAACAGTAAATATGATGTGTCGTCTTGGAATTTTCTCCTTAAATGTGTCAAATGTTCAAGTTAAAATAAGCACTATACCACACACTAGATACTGAGACCACATTGTTAGGAAAAACGGGTAGAATTTCTGGTATACATTACCTGAATATTGTACCCAATGTTATACCAAATTAGATGGCTAAACGGTAACGTATGAGACACGTATTCGTATTCAACCGCCCTGATATCCCCTTCACTCCGTTTCCTGTTCATTTTGGGCTTGTAGGTTTCCTTGCTCAAATAAAAGTATTCTCTGTGGGGGACTCCCTTAGTGGGACGCAAATGACTGTCATCCCTCCCTCCTGGAAGTTTGGTAAACGCTAATTAATGAAACGTCAGCTAAACGATGAGTTGACGGGCGCCGTTGTAGTTCCACCATCACTCTTAGATCTAGTTGAGAACTAATGTGTAGGCTGAACTCTACTCTCCATCGCCGACCTACAACTCAGTAATGGTAACATTCACCTCCTTGCACCAATCGTTGGCTGAGTTAAGGTTCAATAGCACTGCGATTCTATCTTGTGATCAAGGTCAAGTTGCGCACAACAAGTGATCCCTGAACTCATCTGAATTTCTCTACTCTTGTACAAATACGTATTGCTCTATCTACTTCACGGCCGCGCCGTGGCTCAGTGGCTAAACCACTTGGCTCTCACCAAGGCGATCCGGGTTCGATCCCAGGCGACCGCAAAGTGAGATTTGTAGTGGACAACACGGCGCTGGGGCGGGTTTTCTCCGGGACCTCCGGTTTCCCCCGGTGCTCCATCTTCATCTCATGTATCATCAGTGTCACCGCCTGCGGTGCCGTATGTATTAAAAGCGGGCGTTAAACACTACACATTTCATTTCATTGCTATCTACTTCAGGATAAACATTATCTATTACCTTATTCCCTTATTGACAAGGGAACGCAGTAGACTTTTATATTTTAAATCTCTTCAAATAGTTTAAATCTGTTCGATATATTGCTGCTTTGAAATGCCGTTCTCTTGTATGACCAAAAGATAACAAAATGAATAATAACTTCCGTTAGAAAAAAAGTATACGTATTGGAGTATTCAAAGACAAGAATATCTCAAATGGTTCACTCTACAAAATATTTTTAAAAAATTGCATATTTTAATGTGATATATATATTTTTACATTTTGCATAAGGAGGCTTGAAATCGTTTATTGAGTAGGTTCATATTGTGAAGGGAACACACCTGTGTCGTTGGTCTAAGGTCAGCCTTTACTTCATTTGCCAGACAAGTCTGCAATAAATGTAAACGACGTTTCCTCCATTTTAGATGGAACAGTTATACGACCGTAACTCCGTCCCCAGAGCCTTATCTGTTACAGCAGGATGCACCGGATTTGGATAGGAGAGGCTCATAGAATTAGGAACGGATGAAAATCAATATTTTTTAAAATTTATATCTAAAGGGTAGCTTGGGATGGGGAATTTTCTTGAAAATCTTCATGTGACATTCTTGGAAGATGCTAAAGTAAAACATTAAGTTTCGCATTTAAAGGGCTCTACTGTTTGCAGGTACACACAAACACGGATGTTTTTCTAAACGTTTTTAGACTCAGAGTGCCTCAAAACATGTATTTCTATGAAATCTCAGGAAATGTTAATATGTGATGTAAGTATATACAGACATAGTTAAAGGAGTTGACTGTATAAAGTGAAGGAAGCTGTGAGGAACAGAAAGGCTCCTTGTCTAGGTATGAGAGTCCTCGAAAAATCAAACTGATGTGAAAGGATAAAGGGACTTGGTATTTTCTAGTAACAAGTGAATATCTGCGGGGCGCCAGGCTGGTTTTAGACTGCTGCTGCACTCTTGTTGCAGCTATTGTGTAACTGTTGGCTCTGTCACTTGGCTGTGTGCTCACTCTGGGTTATTAGCAAAATAAACGTGCATGCGCATTAACCTCTACGTCAAACCTTGGACTTCAGTTATGGATTAGTTCCTCTTCTATCATGCATTTCCTATCATTTCGCTTTACCTCTCATATTTAAGAGAAGTGTTGTATCTTTGGACCTTGTTCTCAAAGGTACTTTCCGTATATAGTGTCATATCCTCTAATAAAACATTATCTGCTATATCATCTTCGTTCAATGATTCAATTGCGCTAAATAGTAGGCGTAAGGTACTCCAGATACTTGAGCACGACACTGCATTGTGCCGAAGGACGTTTGTGGCTGAACACATCCGACCTACGAGGTCCTCACACCAGGACATCCATAGCATACACACAAACAGTCGTCTACCGTTCAAATAAAACCCATGGTTCTTCGAGGATTGAACCTGGTTATTACAGTATTCTGTGCAGTAACATCTATTTTATATTTCGTGACATTCTCGACTGACAGTCAAAACTTTCTTTGTAAACATGTTCTTTTATAACTCCAATGTGTTTTATTAAGTACAAGGACTTTGCACTAAACTTAGGCATGACGTTAGAAGCTGTTTTACAGTATCACAACGAGTTGGCTTTTGTAAAAGAATAATAATTATTAAAATAGGTTAATGTTTTTGAAAGTATCCTCCATATACAAACAAAGTGATAAAGTTATGTAAGATAAATATGTAGAGAAGTAGAACAGCGAACAGGTGTTGCTATTGTGTGGCAAAACTCCAGACAAACGCGCCGCGCCGCGTCGCCCTGTGGGTGGGTAGGTGGGTGGGTGTGAGCGGACCGAAATACCGCACAGCGCGCAATCTGGACACTGCCCAATTGGAGGAGCGGTCCATTCTGCAAGGGAAAGAAAGTCGAGCAATCAAATATCCTCTCTACAATATTCAATGGACATAAGTGTCCAACTTAAGTAATGTCTTAGGTCAGGGTTCATTTCACAGAGAGAAAACAATTGACATTCTGCCAGGAAACCTCAACCGTCTGTCGCCATTCATCACCCATGTTGACTAGACATCTGATACGAGAAACAAAAAGTATCCACAACAAACCCAAAACTTAGTCCTCCAACGATTAAATTAGAAGTTAATTTCATGCATTTGCTTGACGCCTGCGCTGTAGTAACGCTCGATAAACACTGTTCAAAGAACAAGTGTTGCACTTAGATGAGCTTATCTATTTCTGTACAAACTGCTTTTAGACATTTTCTGCCTACTTCATGTTAATCAAGATAACAGTATCGCATTATTAATTTTCTTGTAGGAACAAGGGAATACGCAGACTTTAACTGATAGTCAGATGTTTTAAACAGTGGTTGCTATGTCAAGGCTTTGAAATTCTCTTTATTTTACACATCAAGAGATAAAAAGGTGATTAAAAAACTTCACTGAATGTCATTAAAAAAATAACAAGGATATCTCTGAATTATTTGTGATAGCAAAAAGTATTGTACATACATTTTTTGTGTAGTAATGTTTTCTCTATCTCTTACAGTTTATTAGTTATACAAACGTCATTCAGGATGAAGTGGACTTCTGAAGACATTCACAGACAACTCAACATGTATTTTTCATTTGTTTAAAAATATTTTAAGTATATCGTCTTCGAATCAAAACCGTTAGGACAATTTTTGAGAAAACTTTTACATGTATAGGGTATTTTGGATGTAAGATCTCTTCTCTAGAAGATGATAAACTTTACTAATTTTGGTATTTAACTGAATATTACTTTTCAAATTATGCTGTTCACATATACGAAGAATTTTTCTAATTTTTAATTTTGCATTCAGAAGTCTCAAAATTTGTATTTAATTAAATTTTGGGTGGAATAAATACTTACTCTATTTATTGTGAATATAAGTAGAGAAGTAAAATCCCATTTCGGGTATATGATTTTATTTACAAATCATAACAGAACTCAACTCAAGAACTGAAAATGTAAATCTATTGTACTGAGCACAAACTGCAAATTATTGTTTAAAGGGATTTATGTGTGAATTTTACTGAACCCTAAGTGGAGCGTTATGTCGGTATTAAGAAGTATTATTGTCAATATATTATATATCATCATTAAGAAATAAGGTAAATGTTAACTAAAATTAAGACGGTTTAACACTTTTACGGACATATATAACTTAATATTTTGAAAGGAAAATATTTTCAGATCTTCCGATATTATCGCACAGCAAAGACGTCACCAAGACAACCAGTTTTAAAATATTTGACTATCACTTAAAGTCTACTGTATTCCCATATTCCCTTGTACCTTCACTTTTATCTCTTGGACATACAAAGAGAACGTAATTTCAAAGACGTCACCTAGACAACCAGTTTTAAAACATTTGACTATCACTTAAAGTCGACTGTATTCCCATATTCCCTTGTACCTTCACTTTTATCTCTTGGACATACAAAGAGAACGGAATTACAAAGACGTCACTTAGACAACCAGTTTTAAAACATTTGACTATCACTTAAAGTCTACTGTATTCCCATATTCCCATGTACCTTCACTTTTATCTCTTGGACATGCAAAGAGAACGTAAATTCAAAACGTCACTTCGACAACCAGTTTTAAAACATTTGACTATCACTTAAAGTCTACTGTATTCCCATATTCCCTTGTACCTTCACTTTTATCTCTTGGACATACAAAGAGAACGTAAATTCAAAACGTCACTTCGACAACCAGTTTTAAAACATTTGACTATCACTTAAAGTCTACTGTATTCCCATATTCCCTTGTAACTTCATTTTTTAACTCTTGGACATATAAAGAGAACGGAATTACAAAGACGTCACCTAAAACAGTTTTGAAACATTTGACTATCACTTAAGGTCTACTGTTTTTTATTACTTTTTTACGTTCTCGGACGATAAATGAAATGGGCGAAAATGATGCTCGAATTCGTTTGGGGTCCATGGACCTTAGAGCTACCCATAATTCGTCTTTCAGGATAAGGGAAAACCTCGAAAAAAAACTTATCCAGATATCACACCCTACCCGAGATTCGAACTCGGGACCTCTTGAGCGTGAGACAGACACGTTACCGAGGCGG
Source organism: Mantis religiosa (assembly GCA_030765055.1). NCBI lineage: Eukaryota > Metazoa > Arthropoda > Insecta > Mantodea > Mantidae > Mantis > Mantis religiosa. The sequence continues at coordinate 146,514,012 of CM060958.1, read as the reverse complement.
GCGGTCTACTGTATTCCCTTGTAGCTACAATAATATAATGTTTATCTTGAAGTGGATAGTGGAGTAAATAGTTTGTGCAAGAGTAGAGAAGGTCATGTGAATGCACCATGTTAGATTTGCTGTCGCAATTTCAAAGCTATCATATTTATTTCGATTATCGAACTGTTGATGAAAGAATGACATTTTATAAGAGTAGCTGTTTCTGTAAAGTTACATGAAGTCCACACCAGATGATGATGGCAACATGAGTGCAATCCCCGGTGGTCGTTGCACCCGCTTTGATACAGTGCCAGATGTGACATTAAATAACAGAGCAGTGCGGACCGAAACAAGCTGCCATTTAACATTGATATCAGTACTGAACAGATCACGTCTCCGACTTGCGTGTGTTCTTATTCCCCAAATGTCCTGCCCATTTCACTTTACCTTTCACGGTTCAAAGAGCCTCATTGCATGTGCAACACAACTCAAAAACGAAATATCGCTTTAATACACAATCAGCATCTTTCAAGGATATGTCATAAAGATTTTGATGCAAATGCACTCTCCCCAAACTACTCTTTACAACAAATATACTCCGAAAATGTTGGTCTTCTCAAAACCGGTAGTAATATTTGTATTAAAATACCATATATTTAAGATATCTTCATAATACATAAAATGTATATCTTGAATTATCTGTAATTGTTCTTACTCTGAATGATTTTTGTATAACTGGTAAACTGTAAAAAGAAAAAGATGTAGATCTCTTAGAAACCATACTACATGTCAAATGCCCTTTTTATCTCTTTTTTATGGAATGAATCATTTTCGAGATATCATGTTTATTGACTTCAATGTTCCAGTGGAACATTTCTCATCTGAGAGTCGTTTGTTTTCTTTTTTTTTTTTTCCTTGTGGTCCTACAAACAGCACGGAATTTCATAAACATCATAGAGTGCCGTGACGGACAAATAAGTATAATTTTTGAAGATTCATAAATGTAACACATCAGGTCTTCTCATAATTCATCTATTACATTCGATCTCTGGAAAACTTCTCGTACAAATATTTTCGGTACTGGAGTGAAAATGAGAGTTACCAGACGACAAATAAACTTGCTATTTTTACGCGTGTTAGATATTTGGGGCGTTTTTTTCTGATAACTTCCACGTTATCTTAAATTTCTGAAAGTATGTCTTGCAAATTTAGTATTGTATGTATTAATGTATTAATCGGCTTCTACATTAGATATCTTAAGTAAGAATGTGTACTATTTAAGAAACTCGATGTGTTCTCTCGCAGAACTTTCTCTAAACTTGTACAAATATTCTCACAAACACCTATTCCTCCATCTACTTCATGTTAACGTAAATAAACACTATCTTATTGTTAATTTGCTTACAGTATAAGAAAATACGGTAATACAGTAGATAGAAAATGATAGTCAAATGTTTTAAAACTGGTTGTATAAGTGATGTCTTTGAAATTACGTTCTCTTTGTATGTCAAAGAGATAAAAAAATGAAGCTACACGGGAATATGGGAATACAGTAGACTTTAAGTGATAGTCAAATGTTTTAAAACTGGTTGTCTAGGTGACGTCTTTGAAATTCCGTTCTTTTTGTATGTCCAAGAGATAAAAGATGAAGGTACAGGGGAATATGGGAATACAGTAGACTTTAAGTGATAGTCAAATGTTTTAAAACTGGTTGTCTAGGTGACGTCTTTGAAATTCCGTTCTTTTTGTATGTCCAAGAGATAAAAGTGAAGGTACAAGGGAATATAGGAATACAGTAGACTTTAAGTGATAGTCAAATGTTTTAAAACTGGTTGTCTAGGTGATGTCTTTGTAATTCTGTTCTCTTTGTATGTCCAAGAGATAAAAAATGAAGGTACAAGGGAATATGGGAATACAGTAGACTTTAAGCGATAGTCAAATATTTTAAAACTGATTGTCTAGGTGACGTTTTTGTAATTCCGTTTTTGTATAGTGAAATGAAAATACTGAATACCTGCAGTCACATGACTTTGTCAAATTAGTCCTCTGTCTAATTTATGTTATTCGTGATGAACATTTGCAGAAGTATTATCGCACGGAACTAATCCGGGACGGTGGTGGATCAAGCCAGGGCCAGGGATCTTTAATAAACAGTGCCACTAAATGTTTTTCTTTCGCCTGTTTGCAAGATTTATGCGTGTACAATGAAGTGCATACACTAACCACTGCAAATTTTACAGTGATAGCTATATCACTTGGGTGTAACCGGTAAGGGTGAACCTGTTTCGTAGTCGCCTCTAAACGGCTTCATACCTGCGTTTGATGAATGCTTTACATGAGGGGGAAGTATTTTAAAAAGGACAAAGGTCTTTATGAGTTACGTTTGAAAATACATTGTATGAGCTTTAGTGCCAATCTTCATTGGACATCCGTTGTACATCCCCAGCCAATCAGAATTGATATTACATTTAAGCAATCCTATTAGGAAGCAATGTATCTGAGTTCATGGTTGTTCGATACTGTAGCAGGTTCGGATCGATGTGAAGAACGTGAAAAAAATAGATGTAGGGAAGAGACACACCACTCTAACACTGGGCCAGGTAAGAGTTGGCGGTCACCGGGCACTCAATCCGGGACCTACGAATGCGAGTCTTGAACTACCGTTCAGTACTCACTGATAAACATCTTGTCCCTTCTTCATCCGTTAATCTTAACATTGATCAAATCGTGGGGTAGAAGGATGTCTAAAAACTGAGCCAGTTTCACATGAATGTATATCTAATGACACACTAGTAAAATACACTTATTTTGTAATCTTTGATTGTTTATATCAAGGCAAGTTCTTGTTTTAAGAGCATTCCTTTGTTTGAATTGCTTTCCCTTCTTTACTTCAAGTATACATTGTAATATAGTTCCTTTGTCAATTCCTGCAACTATGGCTGAAATAGATGATCAACATCGTATGTGTCAGATGTTCAACAAGTGCAGTGTGGTGTCGAGGTTACCTATTGCTTACCAGCTTTGTGCTGCGTTTCGTAATTTACATAAAGCATTTGTAAGGCTTCATTTAATTACTATCGTAAGTCATTGAAAAATTATAACAATTTGAATAAGAAAAAGCCCTTCTAATTTTAGTTAATTGATGGAATTAAATCATTTCTCCACACTAGCCGTATATAGGCTAAGGTTTTTGAGAGATAGAGTCAACATGGGGATTCAATTTTTCATGTTGACTCTATCAAAAGCCCTTCTAATTTTACATTCACACGCTTTAACTAATCATTCTTAAATACTTGAAAAATTCTTTCAATAGCTGTCCCACTATTTGAGTCTTTGAAATTCAGTTTCCTTTACATGAACAGGAAAAAGCATATGATGTCTGATGTCTCATTTGAAAAAAGGATAAGTATTTAAAAGTTCAAACCCATAAGAAGGAATATTTTGGAAATACTTCAGTCCACAAATACATTTTGCAGAAATTGTATAGTTAACAAGATTTGCTTTTTATGCAGTTCCATTCTCTGTAAACATTATAAAGAAATCACCCAAAATTAGGATACTTGCAGAGAATTCAACATATACTTTTCATTTGTCATGAAAATGTCTTAAATACGGTGGCTGATTCAAGTTGTGATTCTACTTTGAAATGTGTAACTGTTTTGTGTTCTGTATCTACAAAGAACCAGCTTGAATAAGTTAAATATAGAAATGACATTGTTAGTGCTGTTGTTACCATTCTGAAAAGAATTGCTTTCATATACCCTGAATTGCTTTCATATACTCTTTCAAGTAACAGTTGCATTCGTCAAAGTAGGAATTTCTTCATTTTGTTCTGTCATTTACTTTCTTAAAGAACATTGTCATATTAAAACACTTCAGTGATATAGTCAATACCAGGCCATTCTTGCATATTCTGTCTAATGTTGAGAATTTAATAATAAAAATTCTTCTTCGTGCTTCCCAGTTTTGAGAGACTAGATGTTCTTGATTTTTCAGAACTTCACATACAGTTAAGTGATCAATGTTCATCAAGTCTTCTTTACCACTTAATGGCATTGTGGGGAAGTCATTGAACAAATGCACACTCAATCTTGACCCATGATTAATTTGAACAATGCCACAGATGTATATAATTAAGTTTATTTTCGAGATCCTTCCATTTACGTTTTTAAGAAAAAATAAGTTATTTTTCATAATTGGTTGTGAAAATTCAAGAAATTGAGTACATATATTCAAACATAGAGAAGTCTCTGAAGCTTTCAGAAGTTTGGTCTCTGTTTTGTTTAAACAGAATTATTCTGCCTTGCAACAGGTTTCCTCGTGACGTAATGGAATGACAGCATGTGATCTGTATGACTATTACACTCAGAGCAAACTTTTTCAACACGTTAAAGTGCTGCTGCTGACGTCAAAATTGAAGTCTTAAAGGAATTAACTATTCAGCGTTTACTTTAAGAGCAGTTATCAAGAATGCAATAAAACCAATATCTTAGAATATAAACATTTAAGGAATAAGGCACATCAAAGCTGACTATTGGAAGCAAAACCTTCAACTCTAGGGAAAAACTTGTCAAAAGCAAAGGTTTCAGATATCAATTCATGATAAGGTGATTATATGCAGAGTTGTACATACATATGCAAGTACGTTCCTTTCATCCCATCTAGAGTTGCTGGTTTTATCTACGTATATTTGTTTATATGTTGTAACAAGTACGTTTCTTTTGTAAAATTGCGGCCACGCCGTGGCTCAGTGGTTAGACCGCTTGGCTCTCACCAAGGCGGCCCGGGTTCGATCCCAGGCGACCGCAAAGTGAGATTTGTGGTGGACAACACGGCGCTGGGGCGGGTTTTCTCCGGGATCTCCGGTTTCCCCCGCCATCTCATTCCACCGGTGCTCCATCTTCATCTCATGTATCATCGGTGTCATCGCCTGCGGTGCCGTATGTAGTAAAAGCGGACGTTAAACACTACACATTTCACATTTCATTTTGTAAAAGTGTAATAAATGGATAAAGATAAGTCGAACAAATTTGTTATTTATTTACCAATGTTTTTCATAAGTATATCGCTGTTACCCAATCTTATATTAGATCCCAAAGTTTGAATACCTCTCCTGATAAACTCACTCAAATACGGCTTCTCGCATTATGACATATTAATCAATGAAACAAACCTTATAGTGTCCTGTTTAGAAAATTTAACTTTTTGCAGTAAAAATAAGCAGCCAAAAGACACTTGTGATTTTTCAGCAGTTGTGGGAATTCATAAATAAAATATACAGTAACTATTTAATGAATATGTCTAAGCAATTTCTGAGATGCTTTCATAACACATTTGTGCACAGTTAATGAACATAATGTTCCAAAATTAAAACTATTACAATTAGATTTATTTTGAGGCAACATGATATTTAATTATCCGTAGTAAGTAGAAAAATACGGACATTTAAAAATTATCGTTTAGACCAATTAGACTTTCTAGACTACTAACTCTTGCTGAAACTATTACCCCAAAAGTTTATTCTATCTACTTCATTTTGAGATAGACGTTTGTAATAATGGTTTTATTATTTAATAAGTTCTAGATACAATGGCAATAACAGAATGGTGATCAACTAATCTTTTAAGAGCTAATCACTGTTAACATTAACATTCTACTGTCCTTGCATGTCCTGGAGAAGGGGAATATGGAAATGTTTAACTCCATAAATATGTACTTTACATGAACTGTGAGATTTAATGAGGTCCATCACGCCTTACCAGTTATACAAAAGTAGTTCACAAGCTATTCCTAGAAAATTCAAATTACAGATTTCATTTGTCGTCAATATATGTATTTTATATTATATTGTATTTCGTTAGAACCATTTTTAAGAAAATCACCTTTTTTGAAACTCCTTTCACGTAATAATTTTAAAAGCAATTATTTTCTACTAAGTGCATTATAATTATGTTAGCTAATGTTATATTTAGATAAATATCATATGATTACATTGGTGGTTTGGAAGATGGATGGTTTTATTCTCAGAACAGAAGCACCTTCCGCGGTGAATCAGTAAGTCCCGAACATACACAGCTCTGTAACGAGGGCTGCCGCTACACAAGGTGCAGTAGTTCAAATACACGCAATATTATCCTGTGTAGGCTACATCTGTTAGTATAGTTTTACCTTTTCTCCAGTTGTAATAGACAATATAATACATTACATCCAATCATTCGATACGTTTTAAGAACCATACGTTTGAAAAACAGAATTTTTCAGAAAAACATCCGCGTGTGTGTGTTTGTGTGTGTGTGTGTGTGTGTGTGTGTGTGTGTGTGTGCGCGCGCGCGCGGGTGCGCTTCTGTGAATAGCATAATTAAAAGAGGCCATGCCCTTTATACCTATACTAAACTTGGTACTTGATCCCGGCATACTCTAAGGATGAGAGAAGCAGTGGCGTAGCATGCTTTGTGAACTAGGGTATGCACATTGAAACCTAATTAAATAATAATAATAATAATAATAATAATAATAATAATAATAATAATAATAATAATAATAATAATAATAATAATAATAATAATAATAATAATAATAATAATAATAATAATAATAATAATAATAATAATAATAATAATAATAATAATAATAATAATAATAATAATAATAATAATAATAATAATAATAATAATAATAATAATAATAATAATAATAATAATAATAATAATAATAATAATAATAATAATAATAATAATAATAATAATAATAATAATAATAATAATAATAATAATAATAATAATAATAATAATAATAATAATAATAATAATAATAATAATAATAATAATAATAATAATAATAATAATAATAATAATAATAATAATAATAATAATAATAATAATAATAATAATAATAATAATAATAATAATAATAATAATAATAATAATAATAATAATAATAATAATAATAATAATAATAATAATAATAATAATAATAATAATAATAATAATAATAATAATAATAATAATAATAATAATAATAATAATAATAATAATAATAATAATAATAATAATAATAATAATAATAATAATAATAATAATAATAATAATAATAATAATAATAATAATAATAATAATAATAATAATAATAATAATAATAATAATAATAATAATAATAATAATAATAAATGTTCATCATCCGAGTGAAAGAAAAAAGATAAGATACTTTAGTTTAAACAACAAATATTTCTTCTATGGTTCCTTTGGTTGTCACATATAGGAAGGTAGTCGACATTTGAGTTCTACCTAACATCAGAAGTTTCATCTAATATTAGAGAAACAAAGGAAACCTTAGAAACTTCTTTTGTTATGTTGTTGATCATTACTGTGGCGAAGCAGGAAATCAAATTGTTCTGTGTATCTGTCGAGGTGGCACGAAATACAGTGGACTTTTCCAGGTGGTCTTTGAGAGATGTCATACTCCGTTAGTTTATTTATATATTCAGTGAAATTCCCTCTGATAGATGGTTCAGCACTCTCAATGTGGCTACAAAATGCAAGACCTTGTTTTACCAAAGAGTAGACAGCTCTTATGAAATGTGACAGTATTACTCTGTTTTTTCTACCTTCTATGCTATATTGCTCTATCGATAATTTATATTAATCGCTTAAACAAAATTCTATTCTCCTGAATTTACGGAACATTTTTAGTTCTTTCTCAAAAACAACGTAATTTTAGGAATGTTTGTATTTTTTCTGCTTTATATATGTTCAAATCATCCTATCCTCCTGCGTTCCAAACTGAATTTTCATTAGAAAATAAAAGACATGATCAACAAAACAATTTATTTAGGGTCCTGCACACACAGAGCCATGCTTCACTTTCGTACACTTTATCACTAAAATAACTCAAACAAAGAATGTTTCGGAGGTCCTGTTTGATTGTGTTTTCTTTTTCAGTAAAACGTAAATGATGGAAGTGTCTCACTTTTAGTTGATTGTACAACACTCAGATTCCATGTTCGGTACACTTGATTTACGAGAAATGCAGCGCTCCCTCTGGCCACGCCGTGGCTCAGTGGTTAGACCGCTTGGCTCTCACCAGGGTTCGATCCCAGGCGATCGCAAAGTGAGATTTGTGGTGGACAACACGGCGTTGGGGCGGGTTTTCTCCGGGACCTCCGGTTTCCCCCGCCATCTCATTCCAACGGTGCTCCATCTTCGTCTCATGCATCATCAGTGTCACCGCCTGCGGTGCCATATGTAGTAAAAGCGGGCGTTAAACACTACACATTTCAGCGCTCCCTCGTAGTGACTGGTGCAGATGTACATACACCGACGTTACAGTCATAATAATCGCCCAAAATGCTGCTTGTTGTAGTCTAACATCATCACAAGATGCTAGAAGTACGAAATTAACCTTCACTGCCAGGTAAAATACCGGAAACTTCAATTTAAAACACTTTAATCATAACAAGCAATATGTACCCTTCTGTCCGCGCATCACCTCCTGAGTTTGGCGTACAGCATTCACCCGCTCTGATTTACATGACTGTCGTGATTGTCGTGAACACAGTTTGGTCCTCCATTTAACCCTGCCGTATCTGTGAACACAGTAATGTATGCCCACGATAAGAAGGCTAGAGGGGTATGAAGGACAGAGGAGCTATGTATCTGCTCCAGTAGCAGATCAATTTACTAGGAAATGAGTGTAAGAGAGTGCATATGAGTCACCCATGCTGCCAGATCTAATGTTTGTTGTAGCGATATGTATTATGTATAGGTGAGTTATGTGACACTACGTTCGATCCTTGTTATACTCGGAAGGCGAGCATTCCCCCCGAGGAGACAGCTTGCCTTGTTGCCTTGGGCAATCAGTAATTGTTCAGAACATACCCTTCAGCAAGGATTATGTCAATAAGATTAATGCAGTACGGAAACTAGGGACATTGTTAGGGTATGTAATACATCACCCACATCCATTGACACTACGCTCCTGGTGAGAAAATAATTTAGATAATGTTACACAGAACAACTTTCAGGAAGGTGATTTTCTCAAAAAGGACTCTAACAATGTTAATTAAAGTAGCACATGTTTTAACATATTTTCATGATAAATGAAATGTATAGATATGTTGAATTGTGTGTGAATGTCTTCAGAAGTCCTTTTCATTCTAAATAACTTTTCTGTAACTGGTACACTGTGACAGATAGACAAAATATTGGTACACAACAAATATAGAACTTGTTTAAACATCTAAATTTTCTCAAAAACTTTCTGTGGAGCTAATAATTCCAACATATTCTTTGAATTTTTAAATACTTTGTTTTCTGAAATGGTACTCAATTATTTACTTTATTTTCTCTATACCTACAAGGAAATATGCATTAACCATTTTTCCTAGTATTTATCTTGTTAACACGTACTAGGTGGAAGAATACGAGTTTTTATGGATAGTACATTGAAGAGTGGATAGAAAAAGTCGTGTGAATGTAATAAGCGAATGTTCTGTAGTTATGGTGGGGAGGTTTGGGATTTATTTAATGTACTTGAGGACTACAGCGTAGTAACGCTTCCGACTCGCATTCGGCAGGTCCCAAGTTCAAACTTCTGGATCTTCACACAGAGAAGTAATTCCTTAAAGAAGATGATTGAAGTAGAAAATGTCAATGAGCCTTGTTTATGGTCCAATAACTAAGTTTAATATTTAATACACTCTTGGCACAGTCGCAACATCGTAGTTCCAATTGAATTCAAACTTTATGGAAGTGCACATTGTGCCCATCTTCTATGGTGTCGTGTAGTTACAGACAATCATTATTTCATTTTTATATTAAGATTGGAACTAAGTTCCGAAAATTTCCTGATCACCACATCTACAATGGTCTAGAATGGTCTGTCAAAATATATAGTGATTATAAGTGAGCGTGTCCGCGAGTGAGAAAGTGAGTTTCTGTTACGAAATGAAGTTTGGTTATTTTTTTTACATTCTCGGAGTGACGTCATGATAAAAGTTATGACGAATTGTTAGTACGAAACATTTCGACTCCTCATATAAAGATTAGCTAACGAATACATTTAGTTACGTAGACAAAATGTTGCATTCTACCCAAATATTCAAATATCTAGATGTCATCGGGAATGCTGATTGATGCTTTTGATACGTAAAAAATAGAAAATTGTCCACGTTGTATATGCACAAGACTAAAACGTCTTATATTTTCTCTATTGTTCAAGAAACTGTTCTTACATAAACTTATTATTCTATTACTTCAATAATTTGTGATTTTATCCCTTTACCATACACGCCCTGCTAGCTACAACATAAATACAAAGGAAATGAAGTAAAACCTTGTAACTGAGATAGTACATACATCTATGGAATTACACTAAACGCTATTGAGAATGAAGATCACTTCTGAAGACATTCCCACACAATGAAAAATATGCATTTCATTTGTCATCAGAATATCTTAAACATATGGTGTTTTAATTAAAATCATTTTGAAAACTTTTGCATGTAAAGGGTAGTTTGGGAAGGTTAGATTTTCTTGAAAATCATCATGTCGCATCCTTGGAACACTCTCCAGAGATAGTCACACACAAACACGCGCTGAAGATTTCAAAAAGCTTATTTTCCATGAAGCTTGGCTATTAAATTTGCATTGGTGTGCAATACTTGGTGTGATGCAGGCTGCTTATTCTAACCACTCTTTCGCCGAGTCCATCCTCTGTAGCATATCTACCTCATATCGCCACTTCTAATCTCGACCAGGGTGAGTTATCTGAATAAGAGTCTAAATTCTATAAGCCCTGGGTTATTTAGCATCATTTCACCTATTTCATTCAATGTGCCATATGACTTAACGATGGAGGATGTTAGTTTAAAAACATCTAGATTTTATATGGCATTCATCAGATATATGTCTGAATTTAGAAACTTCTGACTTACAGATAAAAAATATGCAATGAGGAGGGACACCTCGCACAATGTACTCTAGGATAAAGAGATGAAATGAAGGAAGACAAGAGAATACAGACCACAGAGACGCGCGAAGGTTACAATCTTCAAACTTTCGAAACCAGAACACGTCGATCAAGTGGTCCTCTAGTATTCACAGAGAGTACACCATCCTTGAAACAAGAAACTGCACCATTCTGTCCGACACCGTCATACACCGCGAAACCTAGAACTCCTGAAAGGTTAGAAGAAAACGGAAATAGTGAAAGAAAACGTGGTAGATGAGAAACCACTTCAGCATTCCCCTATCAAAGAAAAAAACAATCAGTAGGCGGTCGATGGTAGGGATCTCCCAAATCCAAGCGTCACAAGTTTCCATGGAAGCAGTTCTGACATATAAGTCCAGTATTTTATGCAGCTCAGGTGCACAAGCAAAGTTTTCTAACACTGTTGATCTTCAAATTAGGAGAATCTCTTAAGATGTATGGTTACGGTGGTGATCCACTTAGCACGGTGGAGATGATCATCCAATCGATATTTGGAGGAGTTGCATCGCCCAGCTACATGTTGACTTCTAGACCGAGATAGCTGTCTTTTGTAGCTGCAAATTTTTCTGGCGATGTGGAGAAGGCACTGAAACTTATAACCCTACGGGTGATGAATGGAGTTTCGTGGTCAGGTCACGTTCCTGAAGTTTTGCTAATAAAATATGTTACTACCCTTCATTGGCACGCGAACAAATCGGAGACAGCCTCGAATGAATGAAATGAATGAAGGTAAATGGGTTGAGCCCTTTCGGTCCCTTGCAAGTAGGCCGCATATTGGGCCCATTGTGCCCCTCTTCCTAGAGTGCTTATTCAAGTCCCGTGGCCTCCAAAAAGGTCAGGGTAAGTATTGTATGAGCACTCCTGATATCATCTGGTCTCAGTTTGTCTGAGCCAAGAATAAAGTGTCTAAGTGTAGCAAGTGCTTCACATTCACACAAAATATGTAGAGAAGACTCATCCTCTCTACCACACTTCCTGCATGTGGAGTCTGCACTAAGCTACATCACATGCAGGTGTCTCTTTAGGGTCTTGTGTCCTGTCGTCTGAGCCCAGATTAAAGTGTCTAAGTGTAGCAAGTGCTTCACATTCACACAAAATATGTAGAGAAGACTCATCCTCTCCACCACACTTCCTGCATGTGGAGTCTGCACTAAGCTACATCACATGCAGGTGTCTCTTTAGGGTCTTGTGCCCTGTCGTCTGAGCCCAGATTAAAGTGTCTAAGTGTAGCAAGTACTTCACATTTACACAAAATATGTAGAGAAGACTCATCCTCTCTACCACACTTCCTGCATGTGGAGTCTGCACTAAGCTTCATCACATACGGGTGTCTCTTTAGGGTGCTGTGCCCTGTTAACTGGCCAACAACATTTCTAAGTTGTACCAGATTGAAGGTTAGCAGAATCCTGCTGTTATTCTTGCTAGGTCCCTCGATCATAGATCGACCCTGCATAGCTGTAGTAAGATTACGCCATGAAGTGCCTTGTTGAAGTGATACCCAATGAAGGATCACACATCTGGACTTCTTGGAGTAATACCAAGGACGGGTTCTGAGTCCTCCCTGGTTAGCCTATCAGCTAGTTCATTTCCTCTGATCCCAGCATGGCCAGGAACCCAGCAGAGCTGTACTGGTCGGCGAGAACAGAGAATATTCAAGGTCTCTTGGCATTCACGTACCAACCTGGACCTTGGTGTGGTAGCACACAGTGCCTTCAGGGCAGCCTGGCTGTCACAACAGATACTGATCCGACCATACAGCCAAGGCATCCCGAAGATGGGAGACAGCCTCACTGTACCACATGTTAAACTTCGGTCTAATGGTTTACATATTATTATTGGAACAACATTTCTTATTACATGTTTATCACGTATATTATTTATACATTTTACATCAAATCACCGAGCCTTGATAATCCCCCTCATGCTTGACACCTGTCTGATCTCGGGCATGGCTGATATGGCTACAAAAAGGAGTTTGGGACCGTCTGAAGGAGCTGACAGGTGACATTTCTACCTGCTGTATTGAACATAGGGATCTGTCCCCATAGAGAGACGATGTTAAAATCCGCATGGACAAACCTGGCGCCGAGATGAATCTTCAGCGCACGTTAGGGATCTGAGCTTGGCTCTCTAATTCTGGTTCTCTCCTCTTTTCCTCCACTCCTTCCCTAGGTCTCACCAACAACAGCCTGACTATAGACTCAATGGGAAATCTTTCTCTCGACTTCTATGGGAATCTTTCTCTCGACTTCTAAACGAAATTGTTGCCGGGCTGCCTCAGCATCACGGCCTCATTTCTTGGAGATTATTGATCCAGAAGTAGCCACTTTAGATGGCATTGGTTCCCTGCACACTCAGCGATTCCCTTATAAATTACAAACCAACAAGAGTTGATTGACTTCTAAATTCCACCCCAGAGCCAATAAAGTTCAACAATCGATAAAACTATTACAACCAACTGCATCCTAACAAACACCATCGAGAAACAACATGCCAATCTCTTTCATATCAACTCCTCGTCACCGTTTTCTTGCTATTGGTTAATCGGCCCAAAAATCTTGACTTTAACAGTTAGCCACAAACAAATGGACATTAAAATTAAAACTTGTGTAAGAGATCATTTAGGACGTACCTGATTGTTAATGGCAACTTCTTCCTCCACATGAGATGGTGTCCAGTTCGTTCCTGCAGAGGAGTAACCGAAGGGAGCAGACGCTCCTGTTCCGGGTCCCGTTGAATGGCTGGACATACCATCGGATGTGGGTAGTGGAGGTGGGAACACGATCGGAGATGCTGGACGGGCGGCCTCAGTCTGTTGCAGGCGCATTGTGGTCGAGGATAACGGTCCAGGTGAAGCTACCCTGGCAGGTTGTGGTCCAGGTGCATGTGATCCCATCGGTAATGGCGCGGCAGCTGGAGGTGGCCCTTGTTTCCTGCAAATTCAACACGTTTTGTAACATTCAACATTTCAGGGAAAACCATCTTAATCTACTACATTATACTACTGGTGACGTTTAGATATGAATAAACAATATTTCTGTACCTTAATTTGACTCAGTGTAAATAGGATATTTCTTTATACTCCATATAAATTATTATTTCACGTAGTTCGTTTGGTGTATTGCAATGTAAAGTTAAATTTTGTATTCGATTTTAGTAACCCATTGACCTAAAACATCATTGTTACCTTCCTGACAGCTTCATTATTGCTTCACAGGACCACCCTTTGCAAGCTTAACGCACCCAGTCTCGCCAGTCGCTTGCGATTCCTTGTTATTGAGGAACAGTTTACCTTCATGCTGTTGAATAAAACATCACCAGATAGAGCAAAATCCGTCGAATCTGGTAATGTAATTTTTCAGTTGCTGGATTGGGGTCGTGCGTTGTCGAAGACCACTCTTTTCGATCACTTTCACTATCGCCGTTATGAATCTTGTGTCTAAGTCGTTAAGAGTGTTACAGAACACCCTGCTGTTGACAGATTTTTCTTGTGTGAGCCATTCATTAGCAATATGCCACAAGTTTCCGAAAAGGAGATAGTCTCTTTCCTGAAGGTGGATCTACGTGAAATTCCTTGAGCGGGTGATCCTGGATGTTTTCATTATATGGATTGGCATTTCGTTTCAGGTGTATGAAACTGATATCATAAGTCATCACACTTAAGAAGTTTTTCTTAAATTCTGAATCTCCATTCCTTGTTTCCAATAGTCGATAATAGAGTTGAGTACTGGGTTAATGCCATATAATCCAATGTGTATACACCGTTTTATATCAAAATAAAAGTAAATAATGACGTGTAGGTCTGTCTAGCTATTCAGTTCATCAAAATTATGCGCCTATCAGCCATAATCCACTCAGACACAAGCTCAGTGTTCCTCGGATACCATGCCGTTGGTGTAGGGCCACGAATAATCAACCACTACTCTTCAGTTGACTAATCTAGTTGTAAACAGTCTTTTTCCCCGAGCTTCTTGACAACATATGTACGCAGTTAAAAGTCTGATATTTTGACAGCTTCCCTCCACGAAAACCATGCAGTGCATTTTGTCACCTTCCATCTTGTCCATGACATTCTCTGCTTGACACGAACAAGATCGTCGTTTCCCTATAAAGTCAGTTCGCAACAGCCAATCATACACTAGTATCAGTTAATCGCCGTACAAGAGGATTTGCCCGTAGATTGAACGGTACAACGCTAAGTCATTTCATAACTTGTGAACTAGAATCACAGCCGCACAACACAAGCGTACACACAGCAAAAATGAAGCTTCATAGACCCATAGAATAGACAAAGCTCAAAACAATGAAGTAAGACAGATGAACGTAGGACAATCAAATAAGGCAATAATAGAATACACAAAAGGCAATCAAACTGAACAGCAGAACACGCCCGATACGAGGGTCGGCTGATAGTCCTGGGCCTCACATAGAGATGGTGTCACTAGGCCAGTTTGACGGATAGCATCATACAGTTTGACCCTAGACTAGCTAGTATCCATTCTTACAGATAAATAGCTTGTTTAGTTATTGCACGACAGCGTTCTACCCAAGACAAGTGTAGAAGTTCCATGAAAATGGAGGATTTGGAAAAACGAGCAGTGATTAAACACTTCCATTTGAAAGACTTAGCGTCTAAAGAAATCCAGCAGGAAATGGACAGTACATTGACAGACTCTGTCCCTTCATATACAATAATTAAAAGGTTGGTTGTAGAGTTTAAAATGGGACGTCCGAGTACTAGTGATGAGTCTCGCTCTGTCCCTTCATATACAATAATTAAAAGGTTGCTTGTAGAGTTTAAAATGGGACGTACGAGTACTAGTGATGAGCCTCGCTCTGTCTCTTCATATGCAATAATTAAAAGGTTGGTTGTAGAGTTTAAAATGGGACGTTCGAGTACTAGTGATGAGTCTCGCTCTGTCCCTTCATATACAATAATTAAAAGGTTGGTTGTAGAGTTTAAAATGGGACGTACGAGTACTAGTGATGAGCCTCGCTCTGTCTCTTCATATACAATAATTAAAAGGTTGCTTGTAGAGTTTAAAATGGGACGTACGAGTACTAGTGATGAGCCTCGCTCTGTCCCTTCATATACAATAATTAAAAGGTTGGTTGTAGAGTTTAAAATGGGACGTTCGAGTACTAGTGATGAGTCTCGCTCTGTCCCTTCATATACAATAATTAAAAGGTTTCTTGTAGAGTTTAAAATGGGACGTACGAGTACTAGTGATGAGCCTCGCTCTGTCCCTTCATATACAATAATTAAAAGGTTGGTTGTAGAGTTTAAAATGGGACGTACGAGTACTAGTGATGAGCCTCGCTCTGTCTCTTCATATACAATAATTAAAAGGTTGGTTGTAGAGTTTAAAATGGGACGTACGAGTACTAGTGATGAGCCTCGCTCTGTCTCTTCATATACAATAATTAAAAGGTTGCTTGTAGAGTTTAAAATGGGACGTACGATTACTAGTGATGAGCCTCGCTCTGTCCCTTCATATACAATAATTAAAAGGTTGGTTGTAGAGTTTAAAATGGGACGTTCGAGTACTAGTGATGAGCCTCGCTCTGTCCCTTCATATACAATAATTAAAAGGTTGCTTGTAGAGTTTAAAATGTGACGTATGATTACTAGTGATGAGCCTCGCTCTGTCCCTTCATATACAATAATTAAAAAGTTGGTTGTAGAGTTTAAAATGGGACGTACGAGTACTAGTGATGAGCCTCGCTCTGTCCCTTCATATACAATAATTAAAAGGTTGCTTGTAGAGTTTAAAATGGGACGTACGAGTACTAGTGATGAGCCTCGCTCTGTCTCTTCATATACAATAATTAAAAGGTTGCTTGTAGAGTTTAAAATGGGACGTACGATTACTAGTGATGAGCCTCGCTCTGTCCCTTCATATACAATAATTAAAAGGTTGGTTGTAGAGTTTAAAATGGGACGTTCGAGTACTAGTGATGAGCCTCGCTCTGTCCCTTCATATACAATAATTAAAAGGTTGCTTGTAGAGTTTAAAATGTGACGTATGATTACTAGTGATGAGCCTCGCTCTGTCCCTTCATATACAATAATTAAAAAGTTGGTTGTAGAGTTTAAAATGGGACGTACGAGTACTAGTGATGAGCCTCGCTCTGTCCCTTCATATACAATAATTAAAAGGTTGCTTGTAGAGTTTAAAATGGGACTACGAGTACTAGTGATGAGCCTCGCTCTCTCCCTTCATATACAATAATTAAAAGGTTGGTTGTAGAGTTTAAAATGGGACGTACGAGTACTAGTGATGAGCCTCACTCTGTCCCTTCATATACAATAATTAAAAGGTTGATTGTAGAGTTTAAAATGGGACGTACGAGTACTAGTGATGAGCCTCGCTCTGTACCTCCATATACAATAATTAAAAGGTTGGTTGTAGAGTTTAAAATGGGACGTTCGAGTACTAGTGATGAGCCTCGCTCTGTAACTTCATATACAATAATTAAAAGGTTGGTTATAGAGTTTAAAATGGGACGTACGAGTACTAGTGATGAGCCTCGCTCTGTCCCTTCATATACAATAATTAAAAGGTTGGTTGTAGAGTTTAAAATGTGACGTACGAGCACTAGTGATGAGCCTCGCTATGTCCCTTCATATACAATAATTAAAAGGTTGGTTGTAGAGTTTAAAATGTGACGTACGAGCACTAGTGATGAGCCTCGCTCTGTCCCTTCATATACAATAATTAAAAGGTTGGTTGTAGAGTTTAAAATGGGACGTACGAGTACTAATGATGAGCCTCGCTCTGTCCCTTCATATACAATAATTAAAAGGTTGGTTGTAGAGTTTAAAATGGGACGTACGAGCACTAGTGATGAGCCCTGCTCTGTCCCTTCATATACAATAATTAAAAGGTTGGTTGTAGAGTTTAAAATGGGACGTACGAGCACTAGTGATGAGCCTCGCTCTGTCCCTTCATATACAATAATTAAAAGATTGGTTGTAGAGTTTAAAATAGGACGTACGAGCACTAGTGATGAGCCTCGCTCTGTCCCTTCATATACAATAATTAAAAGATTGGTTGTAGAGTTTAAAATGGGACGTACGAGTACTAGTGATGAGCCTCGCTCTGTCCCTTCATATACAATAATTAAAAGATTGGTTGTAGCGTTTAATATGGGACGTACGAGCAGTAGTGATGAGCCTCGCTCTGTACGTCCTGTGGAAGTCACAACTACACAGATCATTGAAAAAAATCATCGTTTAGTACTGGAAGATCGTAGATTAAAGTTGTTTGAGACAGCACAGGTTGTAAACATATCAAAATAATATGCAGGTAATACACACTTTTTGTGTCGACTTTCTATGCTATTAGTCCCACCTTCGTAGTTGTCAGAAGTTGTAACTACTAAGCCTGCGACTTAACTACTTACAGCATAAGTCATCACAAAAGTTAATTAACTCATTGTATATGACAGCCCCTAGTGGTTTACCAGGAAACATACTAGTCCGTTGGAGAATTTAATGTCAGCTGGCATGTTGGCCATGGTAGCTCAATGGTTAAGAGCAATTGGACGGAGACCGGGATATCCGTGGTTCAAATTCCGGCTATGGCATTGAATTTTTCAATCTGACTCTACCTATCCAAAGATATAAAATGTTCAGAACTTCAAACAAATGGCAAAAAGATCTCAAAAATTGTTTGGAACATAACAAATTTTATTTACCGTACATTGTTTTAGCGAGATGTACATTTTCGTACTCATCCACAATTACAAGGATTTCAGAGACTACTGGCAGATATTTCCATTTGTTAAGGAAAGAGGGAAAGAGGGAACATTTACCGATGTGTTACGAACTCTGAGATGGGTCAATTTTCTTTAACATGTTTGTGTCACTTTCTAAAAGATACTAAACTGCTAAGCTTGGCACTCAATCGAGTTTTCAGTTATACTGGTTCACTGATACAGGAAGGGAATGTAGTAACGTTTAAGTGCAGGACAGAACTCACCTTTGTACCACAAGTTTAATAGTGTTTCCTGCATTCAGAAACAGGTTCTGCGCATCCTCGTGGCGCAGATCCCTCGCATCATATTCCCCAATCTTCTTGACGATGTCGCCTCGGCGTAGTTGTTTATCTGCTGGTGACCCTTCGATCGTCTGAAACAAATGTACACGTCACATCACTTTCTCTCCTTTATTATAAAAACTATGGTTAAGGAAGCTCTACCATGCATTCCGCTCAAACTTATAAACTGCTTCCATGTAATCACGAGAAACAATAGAATATCGACTGGAGTTTAGAAAAATGACGACTAAACAACTGGAATCATTAGTAACGGGTATTTCAGAAAAAAAGTTGCACAAAAAAGTTATTTGAAATGTTCTTTTAAAGAGATTTACATTTGTTGTGCAGTGGGTTTTCGTCTACTGTTTGATACATACCAGACTTGTAACATATCCATACTTGCTTCTGAATGAAGAAAACTTCAAGGACCAGTCTCAGTTATTCAAAGTATGCATTTCATTTGTCATATAAATATCTTAAACATATGGTGGTTTTACAAAACCATTTGGGTATTTTGGATAAAATTCAGATATTCCAAAACGTTTCTACGTATATAAAGTACAGTTTAGAACGGGGGAATGTTCTTGAAAATCTTTGTGTCACATTTTTGGAAGATGTTCAACTTAAATGCCACAGCTGAGTTTTGCTTCTGATGTTTACTGTTGAACTTTTTTGTTAAACTACTTTTGATTTTTTATTCAGGGGAATTCAAATTGTGTATTTGCCGTGGAATCTTGCAATACGTTCTCTATGTTGTATGATGTGCACGATTCCTGGCCCTAGCGACTGCAGCCTCCCTAGGGGACATTGGTTCCTTTGAGCATTGTTAATTCTACCCAATCAGTCCAGGACCCGTAGGATACTCCGGGGCTCTTTCCATAGGACATTACCTGACTTCTTAAAAAGCCCCCCTCCCCCCGTTGACAACAACGTCAAGTCGGGATGGAAGTGCATACGCCACTTACGCGCGTCAACCCCGCAGGAAAGATTACCGAAAAACCTCGGTGGGACCGCCTGGTGATCTAGCACAACTACAAGCTCTGCAGGCTAGTACTCGGGACCTTTTAGGAAACTCCCTACTCCCTCCGGGCGGCCGTAGCCTGGCCGGAGGTACGCAGTTCCCCGTGGGTGTCGGGAACACACTGCCCCCTCGTGTCGCACCCAATCCGAACAACTCCCCAACGGGAGGGGCTCGGCAGTTCGGCCCGCGGTTCCTCTAGTAACGTCAGAGGTACCACGAGTGCTAGGGGTCGGCAACGCCCGCACCACGGTAGCTGAAAGGGACGTATCACCTCCTTCTTTGAGCACTGCCTCCCTCCGCAAAACCTTAAAGAACATCTGACAAATCCAGCCCAGATCGATGGTAGATCTACTGGAAAGTACAACAACTCCTGCCAGTTGATGCTGTCGTTAAAAAACAAAATATTATAATTGATTACACGTCAAGGATAAAGCAGAAATAAGAGAAAGGAAACCCTTACCTATTAACTGGTACAACAAATACCACAATCACTTGAATGCATACAGCGTTCCTGTTGTAAACATGTGGGAGGTGGCTCTTGACTACAACAGTGAAAATCATGGCTGTCTTTATCTTCTCGGAAATTCATGATCTCACATACCAACCAGCTATTTAAAACATTTGAATATCCTTAAAGTCTACTGCATTCCCTTCTACAACAAAATAATGTTTACTTTTATTATCAGGGTGACAAGGTTATCCCTTATCCTGAAAGATGAATGTCTGGTAACTCTAAGCTCTATGTACCCTGTACTTATTTGTACATCATTTCATTCATCGTCCGATATGACTTAACGTTGGAGGTTTTCTCTTATCCTGAAAGATGAATGTCTGATAACTCTAAGCTCTATGTACCCTGTACTTATTTGAAGATCATTCATTCATCGTCCGATATGACTTAACGTTGGAGGTTTTCTCTTATACTGAAAGATGAATGTCTGATAACTCTAAGCTCTATGTACCCTGTACTTATTTGTACATCATTTCATTCATCGTCCGATATGACTTAACCTTGGAGGTTTTCTCTTATACTGAAAGATGAATGTCTGATAACTCTAAGCTCTATGTACCCTGTACTTATTTGAAGATCATTCATTCATCGTCCGATATGACTTAACGTTGGAGGTTTTCTCTTATACTGAAAGATGAATGTCTGATAACTCTAAGCTCTATGTACCCTGTACTTATTTGAAGATCATTCATTCATCGTCCGATATGACTTAACGTTGGAGGTTTTCTCCTATCCTGAAAGATGAATGTCTGATAACTCTAAGCTCTATGTACCCTGTACTTATTTGAAGATCATTCATTCATCGTCCGATATGACTTAACGTTGGAGGTTTTCTCTTATCCTGAAAGATGAATGTCTGATAACTCTAAGCTCTATGTACCCTGTACTTATTTGAAGATCATTCATTCATCGTCCGATATGACTTAACGTTGGAGGTTTTCTCTTATACTGAAAGATGAATGTCTGATAACTCTAAGCTCTATGTACCCTGTACTTATTTGAACATCATTTCATTCATCGTCCGATATGACTTAACCTTGGAGGTTTTCTCTTATCCTGAAAGACGAATGTCTGATAACTCTAAGCTCTATGTACCCTGTACTTATTTGTACATCATTTCATTCATCGTCCGATATGACTTAACGTTGGAGCTTTACTCTTATCCTGAAAGATGAATGTCAGGCAACTCTAAGCTCTATGTACCCTGTACTTATTTGAACATCATTTCATTCATCGTCCGATACGACTTAACGTTGGATGTTTTCTCTTATCCAGAAAGATGAATGTGTGGTAACTCTAAGCTCTATGGGTCCTGAATTCAATCTGTACTCAGTTTGTCGGACCAGAAGATAAAAGGGTAGAAAAGAGAATGAATAGGGATTTCCCACTTGAGAAAATATATGTATTGGAAAATGTAAACAAATA
This sequence comes from Mantis religiosa, assembly GCA_030765055.1. Lineage (NCBI taxonomy): Eukaryota > Metazoa > Arthropoda > Insecta > Mantodea > Mantidae > Mantis > Mantis religiosa. The sequence goes on along the minus strand of CM060958.1, from coordinate 146,492,048 downwards.
ACAAGGAAAATCTTGAAAACTGGCTCACTCATAAATTGTGTGTTTTAACAGTTTACCAGTAATAAGAACCTATAACTTTACGTATATGTAAAGGGTAGTCTGAGCGAAATTTTCTCGAAAATCTTCGTGTCTCATGCTTTTAATGGCCGAAACAGGTCCCTAGTTTAGCATTTATAGTACCTTTGGTTTTGTATTCAGAAAACTGTAATACGTGAAATTTCGTTATGACACTTTTGGATGGAATGCGATACTACAGGCAGTAAAACGGTGACTCATTTTAGCTACAAAGTGTGTAATGGTGAAATTCCTCTTTTTTAAATTCTTGTAATCGTATAGAATGTATCTAAATTAAAAGTAGATGAGAAATGAGTACTAGACGGGCCAAGGGTTTTATTTAAAACAAAATATTGTAATGCTAAACAGTTGACAAAAGGCTGAGTTGGAAAGTGTCCATTGTGACTCAGATTGTAGGGCCAAGATTATTTCTGGACGGTGCCCAATTGAGACTTACACAATTTGAATCACAAAAACTCTTTAGTGATCTGATCTCGCAAGTTCGTGAGGCCTATATTTGCTTACTTGCTTGTTTCTCCTTTGTTTTCGTATGAAGTACCTATACTACGCTAGTACTAGTAATAACACGTGCTTTCACTTTCTGTACTATGTATAGTAAGGCGGCAAGTTATTGTATTCTACCAAGAGTTTGCTCAAATTTTACCGGAAATACACGTGACACTTAGATTCAATTTTTTTAAAGGCCTGTGTGTGAACACATAAATCAAATACGAAAATTCGGTTAAATATCAAACTTGGAATTAAGTTCAGAGTCTTACCTAGATACGACCTGATTTTCAAGAAAACAGCCCCAGCCTGATTTTGATTTTCTCAAAATTGGCTGCAACGCTTTTGATTAAAATGTCACATATTTAACATGACCGTATCAGTTTATGACTAATAATTTGGGATTGTCCTCAGAACTCCCTTTCATTCTGAATCACATTTGTATAACTGATAAACAAAATATTACTGTACAACAAATGTATATAATGTACATAACGTAATCATTAGAACAAAATAACACATTTCTACACTTGTATACGAGGGTGGTCTGAATAGTTTCCGACCTCAACATGAAGACGAGTGGATTTCATTGTGCATCTGTTGACAGTTACTCACCAAAGTTTCAGCCATTTTGGACGCTCAGTTGGCATGTAATAGTCGTTTGAGTGATTTGATGTGAGTGTTTTTACGAAAAATGGACAAAATCGGTATCAAGCTGTCATTAAATATTTGTTTTTGAAAGGCAATACGCCTACGCAAATCAAAGATGAGTTGGATTCTGTGTTTGGGGACTGTGCACCATCATTTACCACAGTGAAATTTTGGGTAAATGAATTTAAACGTGGCCGTAAGAGCTTGGGAGACGATCAACGTTCGGGACGTCCAAAAACGGCAACTACCGATGAAACCATCGCCAAAGTTCACCAAATGGTGCTAGACGACATTCGAATTGAAGTGAGAGAGATAGCAGAGGCTATGAACATGTCAAAAGAACGTGTTTCTCACATATTAAATCAACATTTAGACATGAGAAAGCTGTCCGCGCGTTGAGTGCCACGTTTACTCACGTTAGACCAAAAACGTGTTCGAATGAACATTTCCAACTTTCTGATGGCGCAGTTTAGGCGCAATAAATCCGAGTTTTGGTGCTGATTAATTACTGTAGATGAAACCTGGAAGTACCATTATACGCCCGAAACAAAAATTCAGCCCAAACAGTGGACTGCAAAGAGGGAACCGGCTAAAAAAGAAATTGCTTTTTTCGGCTGGGAAAGTGACGGCGATTGTTTTTTTTTTTTTTTTTTTTTTTTTTGGATAGTGATGGAGTTATTTTAATCGATTTTATTCAAAAAAGAAAAACCATTACAGGAGCATACTACGCATCATTACTCGACAAGCTGAAGGCAGAACTTGTGGAAACACGGCCACATTTTCAGAAAAAGAAAATCCCGTTTCTCCAAGACATCGCACCGTCTCACACCTCAGCGGTTGCAATGGCGAAAATCCACGAATTACGGTTTGAACTGCTTGACCATCCGCCTTACTCACCAGATCTAGCCCCAAGCGATTTCTTTTTGTTACCTCATCTGAAAATTGCGTTCGGAGGACAGAGATTTTCGTCAAATGAAGAGGCAATCACATTCATGAACTATTATTTTGTAGAGAAACACGACGAGTACTATTTGGAGGGGTTACAGAGATGAGAGCTTCGCTGGGAGAAGTGTGTAGAGTTACAAGGAGACTATGTTGAAAAACGCCGAGTACTATTTGGACGGGTTACAGAGATGAGAGCATCGCTGGGAGAAGTGTGTAGAGTTACAAGGAGACTATGTTGAAAAACGTCGAGTACTATTTGGACGGGTTACAGAGATGAGAGCTTCGCTGGGAGAAGTTTGTTGAGTTACAAGAAGACTATGTTGAAAAACGCCGAGTGCTATTTGGACGGGTTACAGAGATGAGAGCTTCGCTGGGAGAAGTGTGTTGAGTTACAAGAAGACTATGTTGAAAAACGCCGAGTGCTATTTGGACGGGTTACAGAGATGAGAGCTTCGCTGGGAGAAGTGTGTTGAGTTACAAGAAGACTATGTTGAAAAACGCCGAGTGCTATTTGGACGGGTTACAGAAGATGGGAGCATCGCTGGGAGAAGTGTGTTGAGTTACAAGAAGACTATGTTGAAAAACGCCGAGTGCTATTTGGACGGGTTACAGAGATGGGAGCATCGCTGGGAGAAGTGTGTTGAGGTACAAGAAGACTATGTTGAAAAACGCCGAGTACTATTTGGACGGGTTATAGAGATGAGAGCATCGCTGGGAGAAGTGTGTAGAGTTACAAGGAGACTATGTTGAAAAACGCCGAGTGCTATTTAGACGTGTTACAGAGATGGGAGCATTGCTAGGAGAAGTGTGTAGAGTTAGAAGGAGACTATGTTGAAAAACGCCGAGTGCTATTTGGACGGGTTACAGAGATGAGAGCTTCGCTGGGAGAAGTGTGTAGAGTTACAAGGAGACTATGTTGAAAAACGCCGAGTGCTATTTGGACGTGTTACAGAGATGGGAGCATTGCTAGGAGAAGTATGTAGAGTTAGAAGGAGACTATGTTGAAAAACGCCGAGTGCTATTTGGACGGGTTACAGAGATGAGAGCTTCGCTGGGAGAAGTGTGTACAGTTACAAGGAGACTATGTTGAAAAATAAAAAATACAAAAGTCTGAAAAAATGTCTTGTGCCTTTATTAGGTCGGAAATTTTTCAGGTCACCTATGTATGTAGTTAAGAGAAGCATATTCCCAAATATTCCTTGTTATTCGTTTGGATGTTCCAATTTTATACTTTTCTGGAGAGTTCCGAGGCTATAAGCACCAAATCTCAAATAAGCACCATATATTGTACACTTTTTAAAAAGGTAATAAATGCAACTAGAGGACTGCATTATAGCAAATTAAGAAGAAGAATATAATAAAAACAGGAGTAGGTAAACACTCCTCACAGAATTACTCAATAACACTGTGTTGACAATCATGAAACTAGCCATCGTCATGACGTTGCGGAAAGTTTGAATAAGTTCTTTCTGGATTTAACAAAAAGAACTAAATATTCATTATTGAAGTAAAGATGCAGTATAAAGTCAATTTGACTACACTTTCTGAAATAATTAAAGTTGTCTACTCTTTTAAAACAAAAAAGTAATTGTTCTAGTTTCCACGAAATTACTGTAAAAATCTGAAGATCATACTCCTCTCAGGTTAGCATCCCCCTTAGCAATTTATGCAAGACTGACATTTTCCCCTGAAAGGATGAAATTCTAAGTTAAAATTCTCTTCAAATCTACTGAAACAGAAAACAGTAATGTTTCAAATTATAGACCTATATCTCTTTTGCCAATTTTTGTAGACGTTCTTGAAACAGTAATGTTCAATAGACTCAGATATAACAACTGAGTTGTAAGTGCTCAGTTAGAATTCAGAAAAAGAATATGGACAAATAATGCGAGGTATAAACCTGCAGGTAACGTGTTGAAAGCCTTAAACGAATAAGACATATGGATGGAATTTTCTGTGACCTAGCAAAGGCTTTTGATTGTACTAATCATTGTATTTTTATAGCAGAACTGGAATTATATGAAATAAAAAGTGAACATTTAAGTTGGTTTGTATCATGTTTGAATGAAAAACAGTGTGTTGAAGCAAATAGTGAAATTTGTTACGAAAAATAAGCTTCAAATCGGAAAATAGTAACATGTGGAGTACCCCAAGGTTCAGTGTTAGAGCCTCTACCATTTATGATTATATAAATGACTTCTCACTTTATATAAAGGACATTATAATTACAGTTCTGTTCGCTGATGACATTAGTGTCCTTCTGGGCAGCAAAAATGAGCTAAACTTTAAATGAGTGTATATTATATTTAAATAGGTGTATAATTAAACTTAATTATCTTTTAAACTGTACGTCATAGCGGTTTAAAGCTAACAAATTATCTGTAAATCTAGATAAAACAAACGTTGTTAAACTGATAATTTATTGAGCGGCACAAACTCGAGTAGAAATTGGGATTAATGATATGCTACCAGAAGAAATTGACTTTCAATTTCTGCATTTTCAAGTAGACAGATATTTAGATTGGAAAGCTCACATAAAGTATATCTTACATAAATTCAGCTTTGCCTGTTATGCACTGGTGAAATAAGTTATATATACAATTGAACTAGTATATTATATAAATTTTAACTCTCAGGAAATATTATTTTGAAGCAACTCAGTGGAACATAACAGAATATTTCTTATAGAAAAGAAATTTATAAGAGCAATTTCTTACACCTATAGCAGACTCTCGTGCAATTATCTTTTTAGAAGATATTAATACTTCCTTGCATGTATATATTCTCGATCCTTAAATATTTTATATTTAACCGACCCTCATGTATTAGAAACAATGAAATAAATACTAGACAAAATTGTAATATTCAACACCCCAGCGCGAAAACTTCTTTCTTCCAAAAAGGCGTGTATTATGAAAATATCAAAGTATTTGACACTCTTCCTAATGATCTTTATGTTTTGAAACATTTGAGGATCACTTAAAGTCTCCTGTATTCCCATATTCCCTCGTACTTTCACTTTTATATCTTGGACATACAAAGAGAACGGAATTTCAAAGACGTCACCTAGACAAACAGTTTTAAAACATTTGACTATCACTTAAAGTCTACTGTATTCCCATATTCCCTTGTACCTTCATTTTTTATCTCTTGGACATACAAAGAGAACGGAATTTCAAAGACGTCACTTAGACAACCAGTTTTAAAACATTTGACTATCACTTAAAGTCTACTGTATTCCCATATTCCATTGTACCTTCGTTTTTTATCTCTTGGACATACAAAGAGAATGGAATTTCAAAGACGTCACCTGACAACCACTTTTAAAACATTTGACTATCACTTAAAGTCTACTGTATTCCCATATTCCATTGTACCTTCGTTTTTTATCTCTTGGACATACAAAGAGAACGGAATTTCAAAGACGTCACCTGACAACCACTTTTAAAACATTTGACTATCACTTAAAGTCTACTGTATTCGCTTGCAACTACAATAAGATAATGTTTAATGTTGAATAGATATAGAAGTAAGTGTTGGTACAAGAGTAGAGAAAGTCGTGTGAGTGTAACATCATATTTCTTTATATCAAATTTTTAGTATATTTGTTATTCTTTATCAAGGATTCTGCTATTCTTGGAGACTAGATGAGGAGAAGCACATAAGATCAGAATGGGTGTAGTGCATACGTCCTTCCCATTCATTAAAACTTAAACCGTAGTACATTAGTTTAATGTCTAAGATGCATGCAGTGTTGTAGTTGTCCAATCGTCCCATGGCAGCAGTGGAAATAAAATAAGTTGCCGACTTGTGTTACTATCAGAGCTTCTCAGAGAAGGCGATGAGGCAGATCTCTAGTATCCACGGAAGTAGCGGTGCTGATGAGAGGCCACGCCGTGGCCGAGGGTGACGGATAACACGTTGTTAGGGCGGGTTTTCTCCGGGGTCTCCGGTTTTCTCCCGCCGTCTCATTCCACCGGTATTTCAATTTCATTTCATGTATTATCAGTGTTACCGGCTGCTGTGCCGCATTTAATAAAAGCAGGCGTTAAACCCTACAAAGAAACAATGCGGTTAATTACCGTGATCATATCAGCGCTGCCGGTGTGCCCCAATGTAGTCCCGCGGGAATTATTGTAATTACAGGACATTGCCGACATGGAGCATATTTAGAAGTCATCGACCTCGGATGGGGTTGAATCAGCGACTTTGGGGCCGATTTTAATACTCAGACAGAGTTGTGCGTTCATATTATAAATGATGAAATAATGACAAAAAATTAAAACGTTATCTTGTAAAAGTATATCGCATTTAGCCTTGAATAATTAATATTCATATTTAAAATTTAGGGTAAGCTAATGTTGCCACCTGTTTCCCGTGAGGTAACATTTCCAGATTTAATCTCTCGTGTGGTGAAGTCGGAGCCTGGGTGGCAAATGCTCTGGTGACGTCAAAGTACCAATTGTATGTACTGAGGGACCCGGGTCAGGTTTGAGTGTAGCACCCTGTTAAAGGCACATTATTCATCTTTCTGAAAGTTTGGTGAGTAATATCCAATAATATTACGGATGCATGAAAAAGCACATTAAGAAGTTGGACAGTAAGAGATTCTGGCACAGTGTAGCAACATTGTTTACTTCTGTCTTGGCACACCTTCCATGAACTTCAAGGATTCCTAACGTTCTTGAAGGTGAAGCAATGACAGTGGCATATCCTCCTCCATATTTATTACAATTTATCAATACTAACACTATGTACTTCATGTAGGTACAAAGGAATAAAGTAGACTTTAAGTAATAGTCAAATGTTTTAAAACTGGTTGTCTAGATGACGTCTTTGAAATTCCATTCTCTTTGTATGTCCAAGATATAAAAAACGAAGGTACAATGGAATATGGGAATACAGTAGACTTTAAGTGATAGTCAAATGTTTTAAAACTGGTTGTCTAGGTGACGTCTTTGTAATTCCATTCTCTTTGTATGTCCAAGAGATAAAAAACGAAGGTACAATGGAATATGGGAATACAGTAGACTTTAAGTGATAGTCAAATGTTTTAAAACTGGTTGTCTAGGTGACGTCTTTGTAATTCCATTCTCTTTGTATGTCCAAGAGATAAAAAATGAAGGTACAAGGGAATATGGGAATACAGTAGACTTTAAGTAATAGTCAAATGTTTTAAAACTGGTTGTATAGATGACGTCTTTGAAATTCCATTCTCTTTGTATGTCCAAGAGATAAAAAACGAAGGTACAATGGAATATGGGAATACAGTAGACTTTAAGTGATAGTCAAATGTTTTAAAACTGGTTGTCTAGGTGACGTCTTTGTAATTCCATTCTCTTTGTATGTCCAAGAGATAAAAAACGAAGGTACAATGGAATATGGGAATACAGTAGACTTTAAGTGATAGTCAAATATTTTAAAACTGGTTGTCTAGGTAACGTCTTTGTAATTCCATTCTCTTTTTATGTCCAAGAGATAAAAAACGAAGGTACAATGGAATATGGGAATACAGTAGACTTTAAGTGATAGTCAAATGTTTTAAAACTGGTTGTCTAGGTGACGTCTTTGTAATTCCATTCTCTTTGTATGTCCAAGAGATAAAAAACGAAGGTACAATGGAATATGGGAATACAGTAGACTTTAAGTGATAGTCAAATGTTTTAAAACTGGTTGTCTAGGTGACGTCTTTGTAATTCCATTCTCTTTGTATGTCCAAGAGATAAAAAATGAAGGTACAAGGGAATATGGGAATACAGTAGACTTTAAGTGATAGTCAAATGTTTTAAAACTGGTTGTCTAGGTGACGTCTTTGAAATTCCGTTCTCTTTGTATGTCCAAGAGATAAAAAATGAAGGTACAAGGGAATATGGGAATAGAGTAGACTTTAAGTGATAGTCAAATGTTTTAAAACTGGTTGTCTAGGTGACGTCTTTGTAATTCCATTCTCTTTGTATGTCCAAGAGATAAAAAACGAAGGTACAATGGAATATGGGAATACAGTAGACTTTAAGTGATAGTCAAATGTTTTAAAACTGGTTGTCTAGGTGACGTCTTTGTAATTCCATTCCCTTTGTATGTCCAAGAGATAAAAAATGAAGGTACAAGGGAATATGGGAATACAGTAGACTTTAAGTGATAGTCAAATGTTTTAAAACTGGTTGTCTAGGTGACGTCTTTGAAATTCCGTTCTCTTTGTATGTCCAAGAGATAAAAAATGAAGGTACAAGGGAATATGGGAATACAGTAGACTTTAAGTGATAGTCAAATGTTCTAAAACTGGTTGTCTAAGTGACTTTTTGTAATTTCGTTCTCCTTGTGTGTCCAAGAAATAAAAATGAAGGTACAAGGGAATATGGGAATAGAGTAGACTTTGAGTGATAGTCAAATGTTTTATAACTGGTTGTCTATGACGTTTCTGTAATTCCGTTCTCTTTGTATGTTCAAGAGATAAAAAATGAACCGCGGTTTCTCATTTGTCAGAAAGTATAAGTATTGGAAAATGTAACAAATAATGGATACCTGGAAAAGAGTTGACAAAATAAATTGGATATTTTAAGAAGTTTTACAGTTTGTGATGTACCAAAAAGTAAAGAGAATATAATATATGGCATTAATCTAGCTGATAATATTAAAATTGATTACAAACTAAATTTAAATAATCAGAATAATAAAAGCGAAGTCTCATCTGGTAGGGCAAAGCTTTTAGCCTTAGAAACATATATACAAATTACGAGCTGGGAAGTATACTACAAATATTGTGGGTGAAATTTTAGCTATTTATCATTCAGATAGTTTGAGTTGACTACATAAATGGATAAATATTTTATTTTATCAGACTCTAAAATAGCAATTAGGGCTATAGCATCTTCTTACCCAAAAGCGAAGAAAAATTTGGAAATGCGATATATATACATATTCAAAAAATTCAAAATTCAAAAAATTTTACATTTAAGGGGTAGTCTAGGTCGGAGGCTTCTTATTGCATTGTTGGAAGATGCTGAACTTTGGTATCTAATATTGACATTTAGTTTTTAACCTGTGCTCTTTACACATGCATGAACCTTATTCTAAGAATGTATTTTTATTTAGGGGATCTCGAAATGCGTGGTGTTGAGTACAGTACCTTCTGTATCTACCATGTAATGGTAAATTCGAAATATTTGCTGGTAATTCTCTATTTTCTATTGTTCATTTAATGAAGATGAAATGTTTACACAAATCGTTACCCTACATATTACATACAATGGAAATGGGGATAAACAACTGAACGTAACCACAAGAAACAGCTGAATATCGACAGAAGTGCTATGTAACAGATGTCTTCAGAAACTATAGAAAAAGATTTCCTTTGCCGGAACCACATCTTAATTATGTGGAAGGCATTTGAATAAAAAAGTTAGAGCCATGTTGGAGAACATGAAAATTGTAATATCGAGTGAGGGCTTACTTAAACATCTTGGGTCTTATCCTTGAAAGAGCTTGGTATTTAAACAAGTTTTCGATTTTGTATAAGACAAAAACTATTTTGGTGTGCGAGTCTCAAATAGGATAGCTGATGTAGTATGTGCGTGATAGACAAATGTATTATATTTCGCATTGAGGTAAAGCCAAAACGTTTGAGGTAAAGTACTGTTTGATGCGAAGGATGCACTCCAAGTGAACAAAAATATGTCTGGCAAGAACGCTAATGTCAGCAGCTGTTTGAATATGTTACTGTCTAGATGCAGTTCAACCACAAAAACCTTAACTTCAATTTCATAAAAACAATTTACATATCTGTCTAATTTAGTAATTCATGGTGGCAGGCTGCTAGGCTGCTACAAGACATTTCTTGATTGTTTTAAGTTATTTCAAGTTTTTTTAAAAATTAAGCTTTGTTTGGAGAAATGACCAATTCAATCTGCATAAATACAAATTTATTTTAAAATTAACATGAAAGTTTTCTAAATTATTCAATCTTAAGGTTTTTTTCCAGGAAGTCTATCAAACGCAAGTATATAAATCTGCTCAGTTCACTACAACATTACGCATGCAGTCACCTTTCATTTAAACCACTTTAAGTAGTTTTCGAATTGTCAAGGTGACGGTTTAAACATTTTACTTTGTGGAAAATGAACTTTAAAACTAAATGTCAAATGGCGGCTATTCAACTGTCTCTTGCATTTTAAATCACTGTAAATATTTAGATAATTCTTTCTGCAGAGTACAGATATTTTGTTCGTCCAACTATGTACATATATTTTTAAAACCCCATGAAAGTAATAAATTCAATAAGTTTAACATGTTTATTTGAAGGCCGATCTAAGCATTATACAAGTAAATTTCAAATACTAAACTTGGCATTTAAGTTGAATATCCTCCAATTATATAACAAGAAAGTTATCCACTGAAAGCTTTCCCTGGAAATCCTTGGTTTCCTCTACACGAAAGCAAATGTTTATTTTTTGTTTTGAAAACCTTGTTCGGAAGTAATTTTGTATAATTAATTATTTCTGATATCATTGGTAAATAATGTGTTATGATACAATCTCATGAACTGTCAAACCACTGACCATTGTTAAACATCTGACTATATATTTAGTTCGTTCTGTGCCTATCTAGAATTATGCTTATTTCCATTTATCTGAAGTAGATGGAAAAAACTTTATGTTCAATGTTATGTCTTTTTCTAGTTTTTTTAGAAAGTATTCTTACAAACACTTATCCCTGTATCTCATGTTAAACGAATTAAACATTTGCAGAAATTGTCAGTCTTCATTGTTTGCGTATGGCCAAGAGATATCATTTGAGCGAAGTATAAGAATTTGAAAAAGAAATATCTTGGAAATTATTCACTCTAAAAAATATACATTTGACATAAATCGGTGCTTTTGTCACACCTACATTTATTGTGTAGTACTATTTTGTCTATATTTTACTATTTACGAGTTATACATCAGTCATTGAGAAGAAAGAGTTCTGGAAATTTAGCATATACATTTAATTTTCATGCAAATATAATAAGCATATGACATTTGAAATGAAATTGTTAGAGCCACTTTAGAGAAAATATACAATTTCAAAAAATATTCAATTAAAAGTGAGGAGGACTTTCTTGAAAATGTTTGTGTCGTAACTTTGGAAAATGCTGAACTTGAACTTGAACTTGAACTTCAGATGCTGAACTTCAGATTTCAAATACAGCATGTTATTCTTCAATGTTTTGGCTGCAAACATAATAGCCACCTTGATGGGAAAGCCTGTATTCCTGTATGGTCTGTGTCGGAGCTAACGTCTTGCTGCATCAATAACGTCCATAACATCAACGTACTGCTTCCCGTGCTGTGCCTCCTTTATTGGGCCAAACAGGATCGAGATCTGGCTGTAGAGTGGATGAGGAAAAACAGTCCACTGAAGTTATATGAGCAGACTTGTGTAAGACCTTACGTCATCATGCAGAATGAGAAGTTCATTTGCATTTTTGTGGCTAAGGATACGCTGAAGTCCTCTTATCAATTCCCTTATACTAGCACAATACACATCAGAGTTGATCGTTTCGCCACGAGGGATGACACTGAACAGGAAAGAGCCTGTTCAGCCTGCTCCTTCAGAGCCCCAGGAAACCATAGTCATGACTTGACCGGCTTTGACATTTTCTTCGAAGGAGAGTTGATGTGGTGCCACTCCATGGATTACCGTTTTGTTTCGGACAGCCTGTGACAATATTTGACAAAAACTAGTCATTCTCAGCTCATAACGAGCAAGCAGTTTCACTCATAAGGACCTTCTGTGATCTTTATGGTCATCAGGCGTCAAGGAAACTGGTGGATTAGTGTGTCAGCACTACCAACATAAATGCCAAGTTGAGCAGCGAGGTGTTCGTTTGTGATCCGTTATTCACCTCGAATAACAGTCTGCACTTTCCAGCATTGCAGGAGTCACAGCTGTATGCGGGAAACAGGCAGGTTTGTTCGACTTTGTGATGATGACAGGCGCATCGCCCAATAAATCACTGTGCTTTTATCCACTGCCAGGTCTCCAGATATTCCGCAAGCGCCTATGAATACGAGGGTCATTTGATAAGTCTGGTAAAAAAACAAAAATATCTTACCTTATTTCTCGACATAGTCTCCATTGATGGCTATCCACTTGGTCTAGCGATGTTTCAGCTTTTTCATCCCATCGGAAAAATAGGTTCCGTCAAGGTCTGCAAAATACTCGTTGGCGGTGACTATCACTTCCTCATTCGATAAAAATGTCTTACAACTAAGGCAAATTTTCAAGTTTTGTAACTGGAAGTCAGTTGGGGCTACGTCTGGTGAATAAGGTGGATGAGCAACCAATTCAAAGCCCAACTCATGCACTTTCGCCACTGGGATTGCTGCTGTATGTGATGGTACATATTCTGGTGAAAGCACTCTTTTGCGTTTCAATCTCGGTATCTTTTTAGTCAACTCATATTGCAAACGATCCAACAATGAAGCATAATAGGCTCCAGTTATAGTTCTGTCTTTCCACAAGTAGTCTATTAGCATTATTCCTTGAGAATCCCCCCCCCCCCCAAAACAGTGGCCATCACCTTACCAACTGACAAAATGGCCCTTGCCTTTGGTGCACTTTCACCAGACTTTGACCATTGTTTTGACTCCGCTGTGTAATGATGCATCCAAGTTTCATCCACGGTCACAAAGTGTCGCAGAAAAACTTGCGGATTGCGATTAAACATTCGGTGGAAGTGTTCTTCAGCATGCGCTTTGGTCGACTGTGAGCAATCGCGACATCTGTTTTGCACACAGCCTTTCCAGTCCACATCGGGCCAGGGCCTACCTCCCGACTGCCTGCCTACGCCCACATACGGTAGAGGTGGGCGATCATCCAACCGGTACAGTGAGGAGATGTGGTCAGCATCTCGGCATCCCCCAGCCGGAAAGTAGGCTTTGACCAGGGCGTAAGCTCCTCACTTTCCTCACGATGCTGAGAGGGTACCGGTCCTCTACCCGGGACTTAAAATCGCACGCTCAGGGGTGGGATGGAATCTGGGCCGCATTCCGTGACAGGGAAGCAAGGCACGGTGCCTTAACCCACTACACCACGGCGCAGGACACGTATACCCTCTAGTACTGAGTAAAGGAACCAACACAACTGCAGTTATTCGTGATCATAATATAAATCCACTTATGTTATATTTCGTTACGCCGTGCGTTTGAGTATTTTATGTATTTGCACTGCATCTAGTCCACTTGAATGTAAACACTTGCCTACCTTTCGCTTTTGACAAGCACTAACTGAGTTCACGACAATCAGACAACAGCGAATTGTTAACGAAATCCTGGAACAACTTCAGTTAATTTCTGAGAAAACGATTCCGTGAATGCGAAAATTTGTTACTTCACAATTGAGCTGAACATCACGTAAATTTACGGAAATAACATGAAGTAAGTACAATATGGTATCAAACATGTTTACTTTATTTAAGTAGTGATACATAAAAGTTGCTTACAATGAGGAAGAGAACGTCCTAAATCTAAGGAATCTTACTCCCTCTATTAGTCTGGAATAACGGCAAGATGCCGTGGTTTGTTGACATAACGACATGATCTTCAAGTACCATCTTTCAAGAACGTAAATGTACACTATTCGCGGGTCAATATCATTCAGGCGTTCTGTGAGTCAAGGTATGAACATGAAATCGGTCAGGGTCGTAGTCGCCATTTTAACCTGTCACTCTCTCACTTCGAAGCTTTCTATGACTATATTAACCCAGTATGACCAAATACAGACTAAATATAATTATCACTAAGCTAGATAGCAACTACAAGGCATTAGAGAATATGTGAGAAAACTTTGAATTATAATTAACAAACAATAAGCCACGCTCTACCAACAGCTCTGGTAGCTCAGTGTCAAAACGTACCTACGCTGTGATAAACGATTCGAGCGATCACAATTCCAACCTCAACATGTCAAAAATATTGTTCCAAACGATTTAGTTTGTTAGACGCAGTAATGGACCAATTTACAGCTGTTTTCTTGTGTAATCAAAGCATGGAAAACCTGGTGTATCGCCTCCAGCTACGATTACACCATGTATTCTTTAATGCAACCAGTGCAAAACACCAGTGTGTGTTATGCTGATTGCTTTCACATAGCTCTATCCTGAACAACCAGATTCTCTTGCATACTTTCTGGTCGACGTTCTTCCTAATCTTTTACCACGATGGCCCATATATGGTCAATGAGGTTCGGATCAGGAGACCTTGGAAACTAGTCCATGCAGATTATTTCTGGATACCTCGTTAATCAATCCTGGGTGATATTTGTGGTATACACGCCACTTTTGTCGTACATATATACATATATACGAGGCATGTTTTTTAAGTCAGTACCGTTTTGCGATTCCGCCGCCACAGCGCTACGATCGGCGCTCCGCGCATGCGAGCTGGTTACCTACATCTCTTGTCTACGCACTGACGCCATTACAGTCCGATTCTTCATTGTATACGTTGGTTACTGAGTGTTTCAGATCCCTCCGACAATCGTGAGTCCCGCCGATTGTGAAGTACGGGCTGTTATACAATTTCTTAGTGTTAAAGGCGTAAGATCGATCAATATTCATCGTGAGATCTGTGAAGTTTACGGACAAAGCAATATGAGTGATGGAATGGTAAGGAAATGGGTGAGAGCATTTAAAGATGGCCGCACAAATGTGTATGATGAAGAACGGAGTGGGCATCCTTCGGTCGTTACGGAAGATTTGGTGCAGAAAGTGAACGAAGAGGTGAGAGAAAACAGACGCTTTACAATTTCATCATTGTGCGACTATTTTCCTCAATATTCTCGTAGTGTTTTGTATCGCATTGTGACAGAGAACTTGAAGTACCGGAAATTGTGTTCACGTTGGGTTTCGAAAATGTTGACGGATTTGCACAAAACCCAACGTTTAGGCAGTGCATTGACTTTCCTTGAGCGGTACCACTATGAAGGTGAAGATTTTTAGACCAAATTGTTACTGGTGACGAAACATGGGTGGCCTACGTCACACCAGAATCGAAACAACAATCCATGGAATGGCGACATTCATCAGCACCCACAAAAGTGAAGTTTAAACAAACAATTTCTGCCCGGAAAATCGTGTGCACAGTTTTTGGGACAGAAAAGGAGTATTGCTAGTGAAGTTTCTACCTCGTAATGAGACAATCAATGCAGCGTCTTATTCTGAGACATTGAACAATCCAGAACAAAAGACATGGCAAGTTGAGTAAGGGTATCGTTTTGCTGCATGACAATGCCCGTCCACATGTGGCTAATCGTACCAAAGATCTAATCAAATCTTTTCAATGGGAAACTCCAGATCATCCTCCATACAACCCTGATCTGGCGCCCAAGAACTACCATTTGTTCCTGCACTTGAAGAAACATCTGGGCGGTCAGCGTCTTCAAGACGATAACGAAGTCAAAATAGTTGTGATACAGTGGTTAACATGTCAGGCGGCAGAATTTTATGAGGAGGATATTCAAAAACTGGTGCCACGTTATTAAAAGTGCCTCGATATTCACGGAAATTATGTAGAAAAGTAGATTAAGGTACAAGCTTTTATGTAAAAATAAAATTATTGCGATATCTATGCACGTCTTTTTTAATTCCAAAACGGCACTGACTTAAAAAACATGCCCCGTATATATAAACTCGAGGGTATCTACCAGGTCATATCCTCGCGGAGTGAAGATTGACCCTCCTCTAACGACCAGGGAGTTACCGAGCTGTCCCCGAAGGGCACCCGGCGCCTCCGTGGGGCTTTCCATAGGGCAAGACCTAGAGACTAACAAGCCGCCCCCTATCTGTTCCAAACACTAAAGACGGGATGGAAGTGGATACGTCACTTATGCGCACCGACCCCAAAATGGGAAGGCTAACGATATGACCTTGGTGGGGCCACCTGGTGATCTAGCACTCCTTTTAGTAGCTATGCTGGCTAGTACGCGGGTATAAATACAGGCAAAGTGTGGTAGTTATTGTGACAGTCGACGCTGCCGCAGTGATTTCTTTCATTTGTTTACGTGCAGCTGAGCACCAAGTCGACCTTGAAGACAGCTGATTGTCAGTTTCAGCACCTTTACTGCAATAAAGAGGGTTCTAATTTTCTGCAAACCAGACTTTTGATTCTACGTAACCCTAGCAGTGACATTTGGTGTCAGAAGCGGGATCACGATGATGTAAGCCCTATTGACAAAGTTCTTAGAAAAGATAAGAGAAATGAAGGCCGAATTAACCGCGTAAATTTGTCGACAACAACCACAGACCGAGCGCTCTGGAACCTCTCTCTGTTTCTTTCTCGCCTGCCCACGCACCCGGCTCCGGTTTGTCGCGGCAGCTCAATAATGCCACACGGTGACAGTATCTAGGTGATCTCGGAGATATTTCTTCCTCTTTGGTCATACTGGGTTAATATAGCCATAGAATGCTTCCAAGTGAGTAAGTGAGTGACAATGACGACTACGACCATGGCCGATTTATTGTTCATACTTCGGACTCACAGAACGCCTGAATGATAGTGACACACGAATAGTGTACATTTACTTCTTTGAAAGATGGCACAAGTGACTTTCAGCCTCTGCAAGTCATAAGGCATTCTCATTAATCTTATTCACTTTATGGCAGTTACTAAAGCCAGTTCACTACCATGATGTCACCATACTTTATTTTAATCTTCATAAAGTGAAGTAAATAATTAAAATACAATTTTGATTCTTTATATTAAATGAAAACGTTTAGTGAAATTACTATTGATAAAAACAACTTCTAAGTAGCAGCAGGTATGCTTTACAGATGTTTGTTATTGAGAAAGTTTGTAAAAGTATACATAACAATTAAGGTAACCGTGAACGACTCCTTTAGCTATATATGGCAATATAGCTAACACAAATTGAGGACTTTGTCTAATAGTTATCACTCGTCTAGGCCGTTTGTACTGGAGAGGTCACTCACGAGAAGATCTTGTGGCAGTCTGCGCTTGAGGCGAGTTTGTTGGCGAATGCGAGCGCCGAGATTGTAGGTAACAGCTCCATGGACCTCCTGGAGATGGAGGTGCCAGCCTTGGCAAGTGCGAGCGCCGAGATTGTAGGTAACAGCTCCAGGGACCTCCTAGAGATGGTAAAAGAAAGGACGTGCCAGCCTTGGCAAGTGCGAGCGCCGAGATTGTAGGTAACAGCTCCAGGGACCTCCTGGAGATGGTAAAAGAAAGGACGTGCCAGCCTTGGCGAGTGCGAGCGCCGAGATTGTAGGTAACATCTCCAAGGACCTCCTAGAGATGGTAAAAGAAAGGACGTGCCAGCCTTGGCAAGTGCGAGTGCCGAGATTGTAGTTAACAGCTCCAGGGACCTCCTGGAGATGGTAAAAGAAAGGACGTGCCAGCCTTGGCAAGTGCGAGTGCCGAGATTGTAGTTAACAGCTCCAGGGACCTCCTGGAGATGGTAAAAGAAAGGACGTGCCAGCCTTGGCAAGTGCGAGCGCCGAGATTGTAGGTAACAGCTCCAAGGACCTCCTAGAGATGGTAAAAGAAAGGACGTGCCAGCCTTGGCAAGTGCGAGCGCCGAGATTGTAGGTAACAGCTCCAAGGACCTCCTAGAGATGGTAAAAGAAAGGACGTGCCAGCCTTGGCGAGTGCGAGCGCCGAGATTGTAGGTAACAGCTCTAGGGACCTCCTAGAGATGGTAAAAGAAAGGACGTGCCAGCCTTGGCGAGTGCGAGCGCCGAGATTGTAGGTAACAGCTCCAAGGACCTCCTAGAGATGGTAAAAGAAAGGACGTGCCAGCGTTGGCGAGTGCGAGCGCCGAGATTGTAGGTAACAGCTCCAGGGACCTCCTAGAGATGGTAAAAGAAAGGACGTGCCAGCCTTGGCGAGTGCGAGCGCCGAGATTGTAGGTAACAGCTCCAAGGACCTCCTAGAGATGGTAAAAGAAAGGACGTGCCAGTGTTGGCGAGTGCGAGCGCCGAGATTGTAGGTAACAGCTCCAGGGACCTGCTGGAGATGGTAAAAGAAAGGACGTGCCAGCCTTGGCAAGTGTGAGCGCCGAGATTGTAGGTAACAGCTCCAGGCACCTCCTGGAGATAGTAAAAGAAAGGACGTGCCAGCCTTGGCAAGTGCGAGTGCCGAGATTGTAGGTAAAAGCTCCAGGGACCTCCTGGAGATGGTAAAAGAAAGGACGTGCCAGCCTTGGCGAGTGCGAACGCCGAGATTGTAGGTAACAGCTCCAAGGACCTCCTAGAGATGGTAAAAGAAAGGACGTGCCAGCCTTGGCAAGTGCGAGCGCCGAGATTGTAGGTAAAAGCTCCAGGGACCTCCTAGAGATGGTAAAAGAAAGGACGTGCCAGCCTTGGCGAGTGCGAACGCCGAGATTGTAGGTAACAGCTCCAAGGACCTCCTGGAGATGGTAAAAGAAAGGACGTGCCAGCCTTGGCAAGTGCGAGCGCCGAGATTGTAGGTAAAAGCTCCAGGGACCTCCTGGAGATGGTAAAAGAAAGGACGTGCCAGCCTTGGCAAGTGCGAGCGCCGAGATTGTAGGTAAAAGATCCAGGGACCTGCTGGAGATGGTAAAAGAAAGGACGTGCCAGCCTTGGCAAGTGCGAGTGCCGAGATTGTAGGTAACAGCTCTAGGGACCTCCTGGAGATGGTAAAAGAAAGGACGTGCCAGCCTTGGCAAGTGCGAGTGCCGAGATTGTAGGTAAAAGCTCCAGGGACCTCCTGGAGATGGTAAAAGAAAGGACGTGCCAGCCTTGGCAAGTGCGAGCGCCGAGATTGTAGGTAAAAGCTCCAGGGACCTCCTGGAGATGGTAAAAGAAAGGTTGTGCCAGCCGGCGGAGGTACTGGTAAACAGGTAGAAGACCAAACTCATGATGGAGTTGTTGGTTTCTGACGAACCATGGAGCATTTGTAGCATCGCATCGCAGGTACTGGTAGGCTTGTGTTAGCCCGAAGATTGTTGCTGTGTGCCCACCCAGGATAGGGTTTAACCACAGAAAGGATTTTCTTTTCGGGATGGTTTAGAATGGCTGTTTTTGTTTGAGGATGATGGATTGATTTCGAGGTAGTTTAGTACTCCTCTAAGAAGGATAGAATGCTTTCCTTTAGCACCCTGGCGTTGAAGGATTTAGTTTGATTTTGAATTGATTTTTGTTAATTTTGAGACCAACAATTCTTGGTAGATTATGAGAGCTCAGCTTTTGCTGCTGCTGGAATTGCTCCGTGGTTACCTCGGATGCCCGCAAGCCATGCGGGGGACCCGGAATAGTCGGCGACGACGTCTGGTTGGATCGTAATCACCAAGCATTTGTAGCTGTACGGAGCACCATGTTTTGTAGTACCTGCAGTCTTACTGGTGCCGCCCCAGACTGGAGCTGCATAGGTAAGAATAGGACAGACTAGAGATGTGTAAACAAGAAAGGAGGATTCATAACTAAGCGAGGTGCGCCTGTTTAGTAAAGGGTACAGTTTTGATAGCCGGGTAGATTAAGTGTCTTTGGTGTCTACTTTGGTGATAATAACTGGTTCGTTGATTAAAAAATCCTGATAGGTTTTAATTCAAACAGGTAATAGTTAAACTAATTGTAGCTTCCTGTACAACCACACACATACAAAACTTGAGTATTACATACGGATTTAGCATGACTCCTTAGCGCGGTGGTAGAGCTCAAGGAGGGGATGCGCTAACCACATCCACTGGAGTGGATAGAGTCATTTGTCTACAGTGATACATTGTCACCTGCGGTATAGAACTCTTTCCCTAAATAGCTATCAACTATAGTATTGCCATGTTGTCAAACAGTCGTACAGAAATATGTGCATATCTTCAACAAGTTTTAAATACATCAAATAAATTAAAACAGCTATGTTTGATTAGAGAGCATGTACTAGATACAGCAAATAGTTTCGTTATATACGCTAATCCGTTAACATTCAATGTTCCAGAATGATTGGTGATCGTTTTCAATGAACACACATATTGCACTCAGTGTGAAATAGAAATTGAGTATTAATGGACGTGGAAACGTAGAGTCAGACTGCAAAATGCAATGCCATAGCCGGGATTTGAACCATGGATCTTCTGGTTTCCGTCCAGCCGCTCTACCATTGAGCTACTATGGCCAACTGTACGAGTCAGTTGGAGAATTTAATGTTATGTTGGCGCGTTGGACATAGTAGCTCAATGGCAGAGCGACTGGACGGAAACCAGAAGATCCGTGGTTCAAATCCCGGCTATGGCATTGGATTTTTCAGTCTGACTCTACGTTTCCACAATTTAGCCTACACACCGCCAGTGTGAAAGAACAATTAATTTCTATTAATGGACGCTCTGTGGCTCTCAGCATACTATTAAGAGATTATAGATTATTTTCTTTTAATATACATCCTGCAATGTTACGTGATTTTCGGCGATAAAGTTCAAATGAGTACAGGGTACATAGAGCTTAGAGTTACCAGACATTCAACTTTCAGGATAAGAGAAAACCTCCAACGTTGTCATATCGGACAATGAATGAAATGATGTCCAAATAAGTACAGGGTACATAGAGCTTAGAGTTACCAGACATTCATCTTTCAGGATAAGAGAAAACCTCCAACGTTAAGTCATATCGGGCGATGAATGAAATGATGTCCAAATAAGTACAGGGTACATAGAGCTTTGAGTTACCAGACATTCATCTTTCAGGATAAGAGAAAACCTCCAACGTTAAGTCATATCGGGCGATGAATGAAATGATGTTCAAATAAGTACAGGGTACATAGAGCTTAGAGCTACCAGACATTCATCTTTGAGGATAAGAGAAAATCCCGATATAAAGACTATATCTAGATGAGTCAGCCGGGCCGAGATTGTAGCTCGGGACCTGTTGAAGGTGAGACAGACAGGCTGCCCACCTACGTTACCGAGGCGAGCGTTTTAGTTTGGAATTATTGGCTTTGAACATGGAACATTTACCTCGTGGTCGTATCACTCGACAGTCCTGTAAGTGCGCCAACTGGTCGTAAGTACATATATGTATACAATGGATATAAGATCGCCACCATGGACTACCATGGTTGCTGTTACTGACCTTGGTGATGATGAGTGGTGCTCCAGCATCAGAGCCACCAACCAGTCGTAGTCCCCATGCTTGCTTGGGGTTATTTCGTTGTAGTGTCACACCAAACTCATGTGCTTTACTCATCGTGAGCTGTAAGTCATGTACAACGTTGGTGCTTGGTGTTACTCTCTTTATTTACTTATTTCTGATCTCAGAAAGTTTGACAAAAGGTAATACAACAGATTTCATAAGCAAAGAATTGTGGAAGCTCGTTTTCATGCTTTGACATTCAAAATGTAATATACTGAAACGAAACTTTTACAAACATCTTACATGTTACATTCACATCATTTTTTCTGCTCAGAGTTCAACTAATTTCTTTTACAAAAGCCTACTCTTGTAATTACTTCATGTTAATAGAGATACGCGTTTCTTGAAATGATTTACTATACAGTTTGCTTCCAAATGACACCGAACGAATATAGCCATTTCGTAGTTTATAACTTAACTAGTCCGAATTTCGGTGTCGCAGCGTCGAAATTTTATTATGTATTATTTTATGCAGCATTAAGTATTACATTATTTTGTGATTAGGCAACGCAGCAACACTGGTGTGGGAACCTCAAAAGCTGTTATTGGGACACACCAGCCATGAAAACAAAAGCAATGCTCCTTGCTCTTTATCAGTGACCCTTGCCTCACTTTCAGGTAATGGGGCAAAGGGCAGTTACTGGTGTAAAAGTCGACTAATGACTAGGACAGTTGCAGAGTTGTACAATACTTTCAACCAGTTACTGTAAATCAACAGCTTCCTTTTAAGTTACAAATGCTTTATTTACATTATTAAACACAGTGAAATAAAATGTTTGTCTCATTGCATAAGCCATTTAGTTTTTGTTGACTTTATCTACAATTCTTTGATATTGTTCTTTGTTCTTTTTATCATTTAATACTTCCATCCTCAGTTTCACTAACATTAACTTCCGTCTAAAAGGATTAAGTTGCATATGTCCACCAGCTGTTATAACGGAATGTTGAAACACGTTAAACATCCATCAACAAATAACTAAAGAATAGTTTCTTGATAACGGTTTCATAATGCTACAGTAGGCGGCACGGTGTCACCTACTTGCGATCTTTGATAGCGTCAGGCACGTGGCGTTGCTCCTGTCACTGCCTAATCCACAGTCATCCTGGAAAGTTTTTATGCGGCTCTATTGGCGGTAAAAGCTGTCTATATGTGTTACATAGAATCTGAGCAACTACTTCTATATATTCGTTTGGTGTCGTTTTGAAACATCCTGTATATTTCCGCATGGGCACAAAAGGAATATTAGAGTACATTAGGCTTTAAGTGAAAGTATTTGAGATACTAAACCAACAAAAAGGAATATATAAGAAATGATTAAATCAATGAAAAATGTATTTGACATTACTTGTATGCTTTAACCAAATGTACATTTGGTGTGTAGTAATATTTTGTCTATCTCTTACAGTTTATCAGTTATACAAAAGTCATTCAGAATAAAGAGAACTTCTGAGGACATTCACAGAAAATTCAAGATATACATTTGTTGTGTAGTAATATTTTGTCTATCTCTTACAGTTTATCAGTTATACAAAAGTCATTCAGAATAAAGAGAACTTCTGAGGACATTCACAGAAAATTCAAGATATACATTTGTTGTGTAGTAATATTTTGTCTATCTCTTACAGTTTATCAGTTATACAAAAGTCATTCAGAATAAAGAGAACTTCTGAGGACATTCACAGAAAATTCAAGATATACATTTGTTGTGTAGTAATATTTTGTCTATCTCTTACAGTTTATCAGTTATACAAAAGTCATTCAGAATAAAGAGAACTTCTGAGTACATTCACAGAAAATTCAAGATATACATTTGTTGTGTAGTAATATTTTGTCTATCTCTTACAGTTTATCAGTTATACAAAAGTCATTCAGAATAAAGAGAACTTCTGAGTACATTCACAGAAAATTCAAGATATACATTTGTTGTGTAGTAATATTTCGTCTATCTCTTACAGTTTATCAGTTATACAAAAGTCATTCAGAATAAAGAGAACTTCTGAGTACATTCACAGAAAATTCAAGATATACATTTGTTGTGTAGTAATATTTCGTCTATCTCTTACAGTTTATCAGTTATACAAAAGTCATTCAGAATAAAGAGAACTTCTGAGCATATTCACAGAAAATTCAAGATATATATTTTGTCATGAAAATACCTTAAACTTCGGTAATTAAATCAATTCTTTAGAGGGCTTTTGGAAAAAATTTAAGTTTTCCAAAATGTTTGCACATTAAGGGCAGTTTGAGATGGGGCAATCTTCTTGAAACTCTTCGAATCGCATTCTTGAACTTAAATAATGTGAGACTTTTGGATTTGTTTTATTTGTTCCATTTATATCCCGACTTTAACTTTAATGGTCATATCGGCGACCGTTCTTCTTTGGAGCATATCGAAGGTGTTGACTCGTATTCTGGGTTTTAATCATTAGATCACGCACACATTCGCACTCTCAATCTTGCAGACTCTGGGAAAGATGAGGAGTTATCTTATGTGCAGAAAAATCCCCACCCCCATCGCCGGAAATCGAACCCGGGACACCTAGCAGGGTAGGCAGGTGCTCTACCGACTGACTTTGGATTTTGTTTTACAGAAGGCGTCTCGAAAGCACATTTCTGGTGAAGTGATCTGTTCAAAGGTTCAAGCTGTTTTTCCGTAATGTTATATGTGTTAGCTGAGCGAGGTCAGGGTGCTTTCTCATCACCGTCATGTCATTTCCTTGTCAACTTTGAGTTGTGTGTGACGTAGGGCGGTCTCCTTTATTGTATATGCAAGTACTTATGTCTAATCCACTCTGAGTGGGGGGACAGTTGATAATATACCAGACAACTGACGTTGAATGTCAGAATGGAATTAATAACAGAATTGCAATAATTGTATCAGATATATTTTTTTAACTTTTATCTTCAGTACTGTTGGTTCCTAAAGATTGCTATGTACCTGTTTGTCTATCTTGTTCTTTAGTTTGGAGTTTATATTTTATAGAGGATATGTGCTAATTTTATGTGCTGTCTATAATTACCTATTTTGCTCTTATTATAAGGGTCTATTATTTTTGTAATGATTAATTTGGTACCTATCATAATTTTGTTGTTTTTGTTATTGGCCACCTCAGTATTACAACTAATATTTAGTACTATAAGTCAATGAACGATTGTTGCCAACAGCCCGAGCAAGTTTCTGATGCCAACATTACTTTCCTAACGTCAGCAGTTACATTGTTACGTATAATACTTACTACTTAACACAATAAAGTGTACGTAAATGGTCACCAATAAACATGTTCAACACATAAATTACTTAAAAACCGATAATAAATGATACATACTAACTGAAGGGTGGAGATTTGAATATATGTTTATAGTTTACACTTCATTAAGGGAATAGTGGCATTTAGTAAATGTAATATGTGGTATCTGGATATTGGTATAGTGTTCAACATTTGCAAATGATTGTGTCTCCTAATTCATATCTGTCTGATGCTAAGCACATCGTGAATACCTTTACGAATTATCTGCCCCACCTGGAACAGATACGAGGTTTAATTTATACTCTCTCACACTCTACCACATATGTATTCCATACATGTGTGTGTGTTTGTGTGCTAAATACCAAACTTGGTGTTTAAGTTCAACATCTTCCAACGATGCCACACGAACTTTTTCAAGAAAATCCTCCCGCCACAGATGGCGCTTTACGTGTAATATTTTTCGAAAATGATAAATTTGCAAAACTGGCTCTAACCATTTTAATTAAAATATCATGTGTTTAAGTTATATTCATGACAAATAAGATCTATGTCTTGATTTTTCTGAAAATTTCTTCAAAAGTTCTCTTCATTCTGAATGA
Organism: Mantis religiosa; assembly: GCA_030765055.1. Taxonomy (NCBI): domain Eukaryota; kingdom Metazoa; phylum Arthropoda; class Insecta; order Mantodea; family Mantidae; genus Mantis; species Mantis religiosa. The sequence continues at coordinate 146,466,908 of CM060958.1, read as the reverse complement.
GTTTTGTACGAATGGTAAATCGAAAAGTTTATTGAAATACTTAGTTTTTCTCTCAAATATGAATTTGAAAGTCATGTGAGTGTAACACATCGGATCTGTTATACTTATCGCGCAGCATCAAGAAGCAGTGATACATGGGCCACGCCCCTTTCCTCACATGGTTACATGTAATTTAGCACGTGTTTAAAACAAACAACTTGACAATATGTCTGTATCTTGGAATTTAGATTTACGACGATAGATACTCCACTACAAACTATTCTTTAAATGCAAAATATTTCTAAATGTTTTATTCTTCTCAACAATGGCTCAAATAATGTTGATTGTAAACCTATATTACAGATATTTTCATGACAATTTAATTGTTTGTATCTTGAATTTGATAACTGGTAAACGTTAAGCAACAAACAAAAACGTTACCACCAAAAAGTGTAGATTCTTTGAAATACATGTGTTATTTGAAATAACATTTTCTGTAACATCAGTTATTTCTGGGACATCCGTAATGAATGGTTCGATATGTCCAACCCTTGACATTTTGTCGATATTCAGTTGTTTCTCGCAATTCCAAGTTATATTAATAGCGTTTATATAGCTTTAGTTAAACATTTGAATATCGCAATTTCTGTAAACACATGAGTAATCTCGTGTGTACCCATCAATAAGCGATAGAGATGCAATACAGTTATTACGCATCGAGAAATAGCGATTCTAATAATACCGATGCACCATGCCACGCCCCTTTTGGCACTGTTTGCCGCACGTGTTTAGTGCTACATTGTCTAGAACAGCTTCTGCAAATTCAGTACATACATTTCACCATAAATACGCGTTTTGAGACTCCTGAGTTTCCTATGGGTGTTTGTGTCATCAGCATAATTAAACAACGAAAAGTTTAAGAAATTCTTCGAACCCATACACATTCATTTGTCATTTTCACTCTCACAAAATCGCCCTAACGATTTTGATGTTCTCAGTTCTCTTTATTCTGAATGACTTTTGTATAACTGTAAACAGTAAAAGATAGACAAAATATTACTACACAACAAATGCATATCTTGTTAAAACACACAATTTATGTCAAATAAACATTCCTATGGAGTCAACCACATCCTCCTAGTTGGTTTACATTTTTAAATACTTATACTTTTCTGAAACGAGACGTCATTATTCCTTTTTCGGTTCTTTGCCGTACAAAAAGAATATAGCCATCACATAGGACCCAGGCTGAAACAATTTAGTTATCGTTTTAAGTTATATAGAAGGAAATGTGTAATGATGCTATATCTATATTATGAATAAGGCGAGTTTAGACACGTAACGCCCCAAGCACCAACGAAAACATGAAAACCTTTACGAATGTTGAAGAATCCAGAAGCAGTTGTCAGCACTGTACACTGTGGTAACTACATCACTCACTCGGTACCTGCAGGGCACTGGCGAAGCAGACGATGTGGCCGACATAGCTCTCGGCTATATTTATCCGCTGGGCAGCCAGCTGCCCCCTGGTCGAGGTCAGGGTGTAGCGCTTCACCCATCTGGTCCTACATCCCTTACATTATCATGTTTCACGATGCCGGAAAAATGGCGCGGGTGGTTGCTCGAAGATCGGGACCCTATAACCTGACTCCAAATGAATTGCCTCATCGGCTGCATGATGATTCCTATCCTCAGGGCAATGGTCAATAATAATCGTTTACAAGGAGAAATTAGAGGAAGAATCACTAACATCACTAACGTCTTTTCGACAATCAATTTGTTGCATAATAACTTACGTCTATTCTAAATTGGTAGCCTTAGAATTAGATTTACGTATACAAGTTTGTACTTTTGGGGAATAGCAGTACGTGTTCAGTCTCCAGTGATGTGATAAAGCTGTGAGGAGATGGTTTACTCTGAGGCGGGTGTTGCTAAGGACCAATGCGGAGACCTGCTCCTTTCTCAGGGGAAGAGCTAGTGTCTCCTATCCTTACCATATGTAACGTTTCTGGAGGCGATTGATTCCAGATCTGTTTCCATTTTGTACTTATCACTCAGGAGAAGTATTTTGTAGTATCCTGATAAGGTACTGTTTGTAAATTAACTTGCTTCTTTAGCAGCTTTGTCCGCTTCATTGCCTTTTATGTCGCAGTGTGAAGGGACCCACATGAAAGTAACAATTTTCTTTTTATTTAGAGCAATGAGATAAAAACTGTGGATATCTTGAAGTAGTTGAAGGTCAGTTGATCGATCTCCGAGACTTTGCAGATAATTTAATGAATCAGAAATTATAAGAAATCTACTCTCACTAGATTGGATTATGTATGTCAAAGCTTGCTTAAGTGCAGAAAGTTCGCAGGAGAATATGAAATAATGATTAGGAAGTTTCAACTGGAGCTTCCTATCCGAGGTAATTACAGCGCATACCGAGCGAAATGGCTCAGGCGGTTTAGTCTGAGGTCCGCATTCGGAAGGGCCGGGTTCGATTCCCGTAGCCGACGTACCTGGCTCATGGGGTTTTTCGGGGGGGGGGGTTTCCCGGGTCACCGGGCGAATGCTGGGTAGGTTAATTACATCCCCCGAATTTCCTGTCCCTCCATTTCATCTCCATTATCATTTCATATCATCTCTCATCTGATGGTCTGTTTCAGGGTAGATGTGTCGGCGGGTGTCTCGGCGGTGCATGGCAGGATGATATGCTCTGAGGTAAACTACTTCCTCCTCCGGTAGGTCAGTTGCTGGTCTCCGCTCCTCTGCTGGGACCATTTCGGGACCGTGAGTATGGTTATTTCTTGAAACAACTGTTTGTAGGTAAATGCGATTTATGATATGCCGTGATGTTCAAATTGAGTTGAATAGTCGGTACTCTCCACCCATATGGGGCTCGGCTGCTGGGGTCGTTGCCATCCTGCAGTAGGGGAGCGGGTTCGTTGTCCTGGCCTGTCGGCGGAACTCTCTATCCAACTAAACTGCCCTCTGTACTGTCGGGGCTCCTCTGTCTCCTTCGCCTCATCCTTCCTCACTTGGGGACATAGGAACAATGGGCCCAGCATGGTGGCGCATCCATTGTCGCTGTCCGTTTTAGAACCATCAGTGTAGATGAACGTATGGTTATATCTTGAAACAACTGTTTGTAGGTAAATGCGATTTGTGATATGTCGTGATGTTCAAATTGAGTTGAATAGTCGATACTCTCCAAGGTGGAAGACAATGAAACTTTCTTTGACATTATAGCAGGAACCTTTATGTCATGTTCTCCAATGCATTTGCTTACGTTAGAGTTAAGTGACATTTTTAGTTTTTGTGAATTTACCATACATTTTTAAGTACATGTCCGCTTCCTTCTGTATACATTTTTCTTTCAGTCCTCATGACAATTTAAATGTTTACCTATGACTTCTTTGGTAAAATATGCCTATCGACAACAAATTCTTTTCTCTATTTAATATTTATGACCAATTTCTAATATTGCTTTTTAAAACCTTTCTTGAATCTTCAATTACATTAAATAAAATGAAGCAAAAATCCTTTCTTTTAATAATTAACAATAATATATGTAAATAAACATTAACAATTCGCCTGAGAGCCTGAGCGTAAGATGTGCCTCAAGGAAAGGTCATGAAGCTACGAGCTATCTCGCATTAATTAAAATGACATGATTGTTACTCTTATACCCATCGAACCAACAAGGAGATACATAATAAAACCATTTCTGCAAATGTATATTCCAAATAACGCGAAGTAGATAAAAGAAAAGGGTTTGTAGGAATAGTTGAGCGACATACGTGAGTTGGAGTTAATCTTGACGAATCAAGACAAAACTGATTAATTTCGGTTTAGAGATTGGCACAACGTGAGCACGTATATCCCAACGCATTAGAAACGTTCCAGTCTATGATGTGACAGGGTTGTACTTATTCGTCCAGTATCAGGGAGCTTCCGTAGAGTATGCGAGAGTTCCTGGGTTCGACCTCCCTATCCCGTCGTCTCTCAGGTCATCTTATAGCTTTACTTCGCCTCCTTCGTTTTATGTTTAAAGCATTTTCCCTTCTATGAGATAAACAAGAATTAGAGAGTCCCATAGCTTGGCGAACAGTAGCTGGAGGCAAATCCGTTCTCCGGTCTCAGGGAGCTGGACCCTGCCCTCTACTGTCGTGTATACCCTTTCACCGGTGACATACACATGTACCCAATACCACGATCTCGTTTGTCTAGCCTAGCCTAGCCAATTTGGCTGCAAGTGGAGCTAAACAACTGGCAACAACATTACAGCTACATAAAAAACCTGAAAAATAATTGTAAACTAGGATCCTTATCCAAAGTAAAGAAATATGTATATTAGTTCACTTATCAAACAAATCACTTTGCACTACAATGACTGTTAATATCACTGAAGGCCACAAAAGTGCTTACGTGTTACCCTCATACAACTTTCTCCACTCACTATCATACAAAAAAAGATACTTCTGTTTCTTGTTAATGCAGTAAAGATGTATATATATACGAATACCATAAGCTAAAGCGATACTCAAAACTGTTCAGTTCCTTAATGACAGTGAAAAAGGGCAGGATAAACCTGTTGAAAAGTGTGCTAGCCCAACACCCAAAAATCGGCAAATTGGTTCGACCAAAGTTTTGTGAAGATAATGGTTTTTTATGTCTTTTGGCCATATTTGTCTTTTAAAATCTTTCTTTGGTTTTCACCTTGATTGAATACGTTCAATTCAATTTAATTTATTTTGTCCTTTTGATTGATATCAGACACGTCATAGTATAAAATTTACATTAATGGCCACTGTCGTTATTTACAATCACTTAAAACTAATTAACAGTTAAAAACTCATTTACAGAATAAAGTGAATGTTACAGTAAAAAGAGTTTTACCCCCTTTTTAAAATGTATAAGGCTCTTCATTTGTTTAATATTTTCTGGTAGCCTGTTGTATAATCTTATACCTTTATTAATAGCACTAGACCTGAAGATTTCCGTTCTACAACTTTGAATGTGAAAGTCATCTTTCTGACGTGTATTGTATTTGTGAATATCGGCATTTTTGTAATTTTGTATTTGTAGTTTATTTTGTTTTACATGGATCACTAATTCCAAAATATACATACATGCTAGAGGTAAAATTTGATGTTTTTTGAATAATGGTCTGCAAGATGTTCTGTTATCCAGCCCACTAGTATCCTTATCGCTCTTTTTTGAAGTTTAAAGACTCTATCTGCCTTTTCCCCCCCAGAACACTATCCCATATTGTAACTGACTGTGAAAGTAACCATAATATATATTTCTCAATGCTGCTAAATTTATTAAGCTTTTCAAACATTTAAGCAAATAACAAATGGAACTCAGTTTATTTATTAAGTGTTGAATATGTGTGGTTCATTTCATGTTCTCATTCATATGTAATCCCAAAAGTTTTGTTTCATTATTGTAGCTAATGGCTGTTTTATCAAATACTATTGGAGGTTCGACCACATTTCTATTTTGGCAAGTATGGAATGAAATGGCAATAGTCTTATCCTTATTTATAATTAGTTCATTTGTCTGAAACCATGTGTGCAGTTTACATAGAGTATCATTGAGTTTGGTCTGTACGCTTTCTTGATTGTTTCCTTTTATTAGATGTTAGTGTCATCTGCAAATAAAATAACATCTGTGGAATTAATGGCAATTGGCATATCCAAAAATAACAATGGGCCCAAGACTGATCCTTGTGGAACTCCTCGCCTAACTTCTCTCACTTTGGACAGAACTGTATTTAATTTTCCTTTATTTTCAAACTGAAGTTCTACAAACTGTTTTCTGTTGCTTAAATAGGATTTAACCCAATTATTCATAACACCCCTTAAACCATATTTATTTAATTTCCTGAGTAGTATTTCATGATCTAAAACGTCGTATGCTTTCGTCAAGTCTAGAAATAAACCCACAACTACTAATTTTTATCAATAGCTTCTTGAATTTTATTTATTAAACTGTCCATTGCTGTTATGGTAGATCTGTGTTTTCTAAACCCGTTTTGGGCCTCTGAAAGATTATTGTATTTTGAGAGAAATGATATCATTCTATTATGAACCAGTTTTTCAAATATTTTAGAAAATGATGATACGATTGATATTGGTCTGTAATTTTCTCGTTTATTCTTCTCCCCTTTTTTATGCAGTGGATTAATTTTTGATTCTTTTAATTTATCTGGAAATACACCCGATTGTAATGATGCATTGTAGAGACTGACTAGTGGCTTAGCTATTGGATGTATAACTTTTTTAATGATCACATTTGGTACTTCATCAACTTCAGATGAATATTTGGCCTTCATACCCTGGACTACACCTTCTAATTCCAATTCTGTAACAGGCAATATAAAAATTGGTTGACTGCATTGCTTTATGTTGTCACCACTCTCCTGACACCCTATATGGTTAATATTCTGAGCTACTAAGTTTTCTGCAATGTCTGTGAAATAAGCATTAAAAGTCTCTGCTATATCCTCTGGATTTGTGACATTATATGTTTATTTTATTTGAACTTTTATTTTTTATAGTCTATAGTAGCATTTATATTTAGCTATTGCCATGATTAGTTTTTAAAGAGCTCTAATGGCCACTTGGTTGAGTGCTGTTACTTTGTGGCTCTCCTAAAACTTGCACCGCAAAGATATCCCATTAACCATCTTGTCAATTATTGGTCAACCTCTTCAACCAGTTACGTGAAAGTGGCAGTATAACACCAAGAAAACGTAACAGAAACAGATGACTGGAGATGTATGAGAAATTAATGTTTTTGCTTCTGTTGGAGTAGATCCACAAATTAGTTCCCGCGCATCGCACGTGGAAGTGGAATGAGTCAGGCAAGTGTACTTTGCATTCTCCATCGATATAGCTCCATCCCTGTCACATCTCTCTCCATCAAGAGCTGCATGGAAATGATTTTGAGACATTAAGACATGATACTCCAAATTCATCATGTATTTTGTTTAGTAATGAAGCAACATTTACTAATCATGGCCAGGTAAACCACAGAAACATGTACTATTGGTCTGTTGACAATCCCCGTTGACTTTGTCAGGTGGAATGTCAGTGTCCATGTAGTTTAAACGTGTGAGGTGGCATAGTGAACCATCCGCTCATAAGTCGTTTTTTCATAGAAGGAACACTAAACTCACACAAGTATCTCAACCTCCTAACAGACCATCTTCCAAAGATGCGAGGCGTTCCTCTGGGGACTGAGGTTCCAGAACGATGGCTCTCCAGCCCATTGTGCATGAATTACTACAGCTAGTCTTCACGAATTTTTTCCAAATCAATGAATTGGACGATGAAGACATGTACCTTGGCCGACCCATTCTCCAGATTTGACTCTGTTAGACTTTTTCTATGGGGGAAGTAGAAAGACACTGTCTACAAGGATATATCAACTACACCAGATGATATGAAACAACGTATGACTGCTGCCTGCTCTGAAATTTCCTCTGAAATGCTAGAACGTGTACAGCAGTCTTAACACAGGAGACTGGAAGCTTGTATTGAAGTTGCAGGTGATCATTTTGAACACAGGCCTTGAAGGGCCAATTATTTGTCAGGATCCACAGAAGCATTGCACTCCCTTTTCTTTATCTGAAGTTTGGCTTACCATATGTAGTACAAGTGTTGGTGTGTAAAAGTTTTAAAATAATATATCTCAAGAACTACTGATACTAGAATACTACGGAACCCACCATTAACATTTTAATCTACCATACTTCTGAACTTCTGCGAACCCGGTCTGGTGGGACGTTTCAGGACCATGTTGGGTGCAATGACGGAGGGTTTTCAACTGGTTAAGTGTAGGGACCCCGCGCTCTACACTATCGTGCTCCTCAGTCGACGGCCCTCTGCCTGCTTCCGTCTAATCCTTACTCTCGAAGTCGCCCCATTTTGGGGCATCGGTACAATAGATCAAGACTGGTCGCACTGCCCAATCCCTTCAGTAAGTTTGTATCCCAACCCCTCATTCTGAATGACTTTTGTGCAACTAGTGTACTGTAAGAGAGAGACAAAAATTACTAAATATAAAATGTCGATCTCGAAATATATTATTTATGTGCAATACATCCATTTGTTATCTTAATATTTCTTCTTATTAGTTTGAATTTTAAAATACTTATAATTTTCTCAAATCGGAAGCAGTTATTCGTCTTTTATTTCCAAGCCGTACTAAGAGAATGGAACGTCAAAGTCATCACATAACGACCATCTGTTTAAAACATTTGACTATCACTTAAAGTCTACTGTATTCCCAAATTACCTTGTACATTCATTTTTTGTCTCTTGGACATACAAAGAGAACGGAATTTCAAAGACGTCACCTAGACAACCAGTTTAAAAACATTTGACTATCACCTGAATTTACTATATTTATATGTCCGATATAACTTAACGTTAGAGCGGACGTAAATGAAAGAAAAAAACTGTATTTATATTTTCCCATTGTAGATGCCTATAGGAAAATTTGTAATAAAACCTTTCTGCAATCGTTTATCATAAAACAAACAGAAGTATGCGCTTTTGTAATACATATTTATCGAAGAAGAATGGGTATAGAAATGTATGTGAATGTCAAAACATAGTATGAGCCGTGTCAAAGTTATTGTATTTTTATTTTGAATACTAACTTTAACGGCAAATAATTCATTGTTTTCTTACTGTTTGTCTATTTATGATAAATAAATATTATTATTGGCAGGTTGAAATGGATACAGTTTCTCCGGACCAAAAATAAATGTTTATATTGTTTACAAATATCTGTACCCGATGAGACAACAATTATCTGTGTTTATGACAAGGTTCGAGGGAAGGGTTTAGAACTAGACCACCTTTATGCCTATTTCCCTGGCAGGTTCGCTAACAGCTACAGATTAAAACTTCCCGGTGACTGCTCTCCCCCTGTAGTCTCACACATTCCTGAAACTGAGGCTTCCCCCAATAAGGAGGACGAGAGCAAATCCCCTGCCGTAGACTTTGAACCCTGGAACAGACAACGAGGGTGAAGGGTGAAGATAGGAAATTCGTGGAATATAGATAATAATCCTTCCTAGGGAAAGGTGAGAAAAGTCGACCACAGCAATCGAACTCTTTGAGAATGAATGAACAGTTGCTGTTTATACTTCAACTAACAATATCCGAGGCAGTTCTTTAAAATGTAATTAAAATAGACATTTTCTGGCAATGTCCTGTAAATTGGCAGCGGGTGGCAAAGTGCTATTTTCTATTGAACTCCACTGGAGTACGGAGATGCAATGAGTGGAATAGAAAGTTTATAACAGACTCTATACACATTGTGACGGGAAGTCGTTGTGTGAAGGTGGATGAAAGAGCTGCGCCATTCCTCATCACCAGCAATGTGCTGCAGTAAGATCAAAACGGCGTGGAGGTCTGCCACTCGTACCAAGAGAAGACGGGATGAAGAAGAGGTGTATCACCAGTACGTGTGACTGTACAAACAACACTTTGTAAGCGCTAGAGAAAATGTACTGAACAACAGGAAGACTGCGTCAAAAATGATAACTTGTCTTCCACTTTTGTTCGTTAAAAGTATTATTAAGGTTTTCATTTGACTGCTGATGTATGGTCACGGTTTAGTACCTAAGGGCCGCTTTCACCAACATGTTTAAAAATACTCTAACTCAGTGTTTACCAACTTTCATTTAAAGGTTTAACTTAGTATTAAAACTTTTGCATTTCATCAAACTTTTACAGTGAATTATTAGTTAACTCTTGTTAACGTCAAAGACAACAGATGGTGGTCACTTGACATCCTCCAACGTTACATCATATTGGACGATAAATGAAATGAGAGAAATGATGTTCAAATAAGTACAGGATACATAGAGCTTAAAGGTACTTGACATTCATCTTGCAGGATAATGGAATATACCGGAAAAAAGTTATTACCCTGACCGAGATTCACACTCGTGACCTCTTTAACGTGGAGCAGACACGTTACAGTAGGGGACTAATCTGTATGACTTCTGAAAGTTCCCCGATGTACCTTATTCTACAGATCGCACGCCCTCAGTGTCAATAACAAATGAGTAGTTAGGTCTATGGCATCCCATTTCCCTGATTGAGGTTGGTCCTGATGTCAAATAAGCAAGCTTCATGTACAGGAATTAATGACTCACCAGTCAAAATAGTTGATTACAGAAATGATAATAAGTATTATCGTGTGTGTAAACCACAACAAACTCTGCACTGGGAGGGCCTAGTAAGCAAATCCCAGAGCATTTATAACAGTTGAATGATGCAAATGAATGTGCTATCACTGATTAAGGATCAAATAAACCAACAAGAAAATGTTTATTGTTCGGATACCTTCCACAACTCCATCTATTACCAATAAATGAAAAGTGCCAATAGTTTAGGTTGCTTTGACAATACACCAACTTAACGTACTTATCTGCTGCACAGCCCCTTTGGGTATTCTGTATTGTTTCAAAAGTTCTTTCTTTGCTAGTTAATGAAGCACGTCCATTGTTCATTACAAATGTTATTCTTAAATACCAAACACAGCTTTGTTACAGCCATTTTCCGGCTTCTAACATTGCTAAACGCTTTTACCCAAATATTAAGTCAACGTCGAGTTAAACTTTTTGTTAGAGCTAAATTTGTACAATGAAACACAATTAGCGTTGACTTTAGTGTTAAATCAGTTTAACATCGAGTTAAAATTTATCATCGGTATTGTACTTTTTGCTTGAAGTACGCCATGTAAATGGACCCCGAAAACAAATGTCTTTTGTTAAATAGAAAAATATTATACACAAGGTTGCAGTTTGTAATATATTTATGAAACCAAGTTATTGGATTGGACTGAATTGCGTTACGGTGGGGATTCGGCACTGCGACCAGTCTTTATCTATTGTACACAGACGTGCAAAATTATTCCGGTGGACGAGGGGGTTGGAATGGCAAGGGGAGCAAATGTCTATGATCGGTTAGGTTAGCCTGGCGAGAGGAAAGGTCAGGTTAACCTACTAGTCAACACTGACAACGTTCCCGTCCAGCGACCACATGAGGCGGGAGAAGATCAATGTAATAACGTATAATCCAAACTTTAAGCAATCTAAACAGCAATAATAATAATGATAATAATAATAATAATAATAATAATAATAATAATAATAATAATAATAATAATAATAATAATAATAATAATAATAATAATAATAATAATAATAATAATAATAATAATAATAATAATAATAATAATAATAATAATAATAATAATAATAATAATAATAATAATAATAATAATAATAATAATAATAATAATAATAATAATAATAATAATAATAATAATAATAATAATAATAATAATAATAATAATAATAATAATAATAATAATAATAATAATAATAATAATAATAATAATAATAATAATAATAATAATAATAATAATAATAATAATAATAATAATAATAATAATAATAATAATAATAATAATAATAATAATAATAATAATAATAATAATAATAATAATAATAATAATAATAATAATAATAATAATAATAATAATAATAATAATAATAATAATAATAATAATAATAATAATAATAATAATAATAATAATAATAATAATAATAATAATAATAATAATAATAATAATAATAATAATAATAATAATAATAATAATAATAATAATAATAATAATAATAATATTGTTTTTTAATTTGGTGAGTATATTAATTTTAGAAATATATCCATATAGCTGTTTCTGAGAACTGTAACAAACGGAATAATTAATGTATTTATATTAACTATCGCTAACCTGTGAAAGGATAAAACTACTACTTTTAGTATCGGAAATGCATTTAAAAAGAAGAAAGAGAGATTAAAATGGTTGAGATGTGTGCGAGAGAGAGGGAGAGAGAAGAAATAACGTCATTAAAAAAAGGACCGAAGTTGATAGTAGAGAGTTATGTAAAACCACCTGCGTTTTATGTGTCAAAACTGTTTTATTTTCCGTTGAGGCTTAAATACCTGTGCACCGAACTCGCTGGTCAGGTATAGGGAAACTCAACTGTCCTGGCGCAACTAACTGATAAGAAATCCGGCTCCCTCACGTAGGTCAGACTTGCACGTATCGGAAAACATTTGCTTGCGTCTGTACCTATCCCACAGGTGGGGCATCACCGGGAGAATGAGGCGACAGGGCAGAGGACAGGACCCTACAATTGATGCGTTGGAAACTCCCCGGCTGCCCAACACCATTAGGCCAGCTCGGAGACCGTCGTGCTGGAGGAGGAAGTGTTTACTACAATACAACACCGAGACTGCCTGACACTTTTGCCCTGAAAGAGACCACCAGATGAGAGATGAAATGAAATGATAATGCAGATAAAATGGAGGGACAGGAATAACCTGGCGACCCGAGAAACCCCGAAAAAATCCACGGGTCAGGTAGGCCGGTCAGGGGACTCGAACACGGACCACCCTAATGTGGGCCAAAGACGAAACCAGCTGAGTCATTGCGCTCGGTTTATATCATTGTTTGTTAGAGCAAACCTGGTTGGCAGTAAATAGAGCTGTACCTACTACATCTGCAGCTCACAGGTCTATCGCTGTCATGTCAAACCTCATGTGGACTTATGACACTCCTGGGACTTGAGTGAGTGCTTCATGCACAAAACAAAGGACATCATGATGTCATACAAGCGCACGTTAACTTTACCACCTTCCAAATGAACAGAACTTCTCAGAACATTCTCATAAAATCCAAGTCATATATTTTAGTTCTCCTAAAACATAATTTTAATATACTATCGTTACAGCCATTTTTGACAAATATTTATATTTTCGAAAAAGTATTCCAGTAAATGGCAGCCTGAGGGTGGAAAATACTCCGAACGTTTGAAAGATGTTCAACTTCCGTTAGAGTCATTCTGCTTAATACACAAACATGCTTGGTGCATTCACTCACTTTCACTACTTCATGTCAGTTGAGGAAGACGTATTTACTTATAGATACAATGGCAATAGAGAATCCAGTTGCTATCTGATTCCTTTGATATTCCATTTCATTTTTATGTCTAGGAGAAAGAAAAACGAATAACGAGTTTCCGTCTAAAAAGATGAGTATTTGATAAAAAACAAGAAATATCTCGGAAACGGCTCACTTTGAAGGGGGGGGGCGGACTATCTCACATATATTGTGTGCTTTAACAAGATGCATGTGTTTTTGTGTATCTCTTACAGGTTATCAATTATCCAGAACGAAAAGACTTCATGATCCTCTTCTAGAAAACTCATAGTATTAACTTTTCCCATGTAAATGTCAAAATCGTTAAAGAAATTTTTGGAAAAAAATAAGCTTATTGAAAATGTTGCACCTGCAGATAAGGGATTTACTTGACAATCTTGACGTCGGATCCTTAAACACGTTTATCCGCCTTTTCATTGTTGAGTCATGTTATTCATTCACGAACATTTTCTATTCAGGAAGCCTCAAAACGTGTATTTTCGACATTGGATTGTTGTTGTTGCACTGCAGCGTGCAATACAAGCTGTGCTTTATATATCACACGTGACAATTAAAGTGATAGAGAAGGTCGAGCGAGGAAGAGGCCATTTCTCGAAGGGAAGTGCGTTATTCCAAGGATGTACTTACATTTTCTTTGCATTGTGGGATCCTCCAGAAGGCAGGCCGCGGCATCGTGATCGTTAACAGTACCAACTCCCAATGAGATCAGACCAGCCGCCGCCGAACGCCGGCCGGCCGGCCGAACACATATCCCTGGGGGTCAAATACTAAGTTTAGCACAACAATACATCCTTACACATTTTTGTAAACACCTCGCCTCTCTTTACAGTGCCTTTGTTCTTCCTGGCCAACAGAGGAACCCAGGCTGGAACACACAATAATAGTAAAATAAATAAATACTTTGTATGCCAATTGTCAGGATTATGTCAGCGTCATCCTCCTATGGCAGTTATTTTAGGAGCTCCAGGAAAGGGTACATCTCAATGTTTAACTATACGTAACAACTATCGATTTGTATCGAGTCCCGCTAACTTGGTATCATTGGGTAGCGCCTAACCTACTGAGCCAACCAGAACAACGACCGCCCCAGTAACCTATCCGCCTCCCGTTCAAGAGTTCCCGAGTTCGAATCTCGGTCAGGGTGAGTTATTTGCATAAGGTTCTTTTCAGTTTTTCCCCCTTTGAAAGATGAATGTCTGGTAACTCTAAGCTCTATGTACCCTGTACTTATTTGAATATCATTTCATTCATCGTCCGATATGACTTATCGTTGGAGGTTTTCTCTTATCCTGAAAGATGAATGTCTGGTAACTCTAAGCTCTATGTACCCTGTACTCATTTTTACATTATTTCATTCATCGTCCGATATGACTTAACGTTGGAGGTTTTCTCTTATCCTGAAAGATGAATGTCTGATAACTCTAAGCTCTATGTACCCTGTACTCATTTGTACATCATTTCATTCATCGTCCGATATGACTTAACGTTGGAGGTTTTCTCTTATCCTGAAAGATGAATGTCTGATAACTCTAAGCTCTATGTACTCTGTACTCATTTGTACATCATTTCATTCATCGTCCGATATGACTTAACGTTGGAGGTTTTCTCTTATCCTGAAAGACGAATGTCTGATAACTCTAAGCTCTATGTACTCTGTACTCATTTGAATATCATTTCATTCATCGTCCGATATGACTTAACGTTGGAGGTTTTCTCTTATCCTGAAAGACGAATGTCTGATAACTCTAAGCTCTATGTACTCTGTACTCATTTGAATATCATTTCATTCATCGTCTGATATGACTTAACGTTGGAGGTTTTCTCTTATCCTGAAAGACGAATGTCTGATAACTCTAAGCTCTATGTACTCTGTACTCATTTGAATATCATTTCATTCATCGTCCGATATGACTTAACGTTGGAGGTTTTCTCTTATTCTGAAAGATGAATGTCTGATAACTCTAAGCTCTATGTACTCTGTACTCATTTGAATATCATTTCATTCATCGTCCGATATGACTTAACGTTGGAGGTTTTCTCTTATTCTGAAAGATGAATGTCTGATAACTCTAAGCTCTATGTACCCTGTACTCATTTGAATATCATTTCATTTATCGTCCGATATGACTTAACGTTGGAGGTTTTCTCTTATCCTGAAAGATGAATGTCTGGTAACTCTAAGCTCTATGCACCCTGTACTTATTTGTACATCATTTCATTCATCGTCCGATATGACTTAACGTTGGAGGTTTTCTCTTATCCTGAAAGATGAATGTCTGGTAACTCTAAGCTCTATCTACCCTGTACTCATTTGTACATTTGTACATTTGTACTCATTTGTACCCTGTACTTATTTGAGCATCATTTCATTCATCGTCCGATATGACTTAACGTTGGAGGTTTTCTCTTATCCTGAAAGATGAATGTCTGGTAACTCTAAGCTCTATCTACCCTGTACTCATTTGTACATTTGTACATTTGTACTCATTTGTACCCTGTACTTATTTGAGCATCATTTCATTTATCGTCCGATATTACTTAACGTTGGAGGTTTTCTCTTATCCTGAAAGATGAATGTCTGATAGCTCTAAGCTCTATGTACCCTGTACTCATTTGAATATCATTTCATTTATCGTCCGATATGACTTAACGTTGGAGGTTTTCTCTTATCCTGAAAGATGAATGTCTGATAACTCTAAGCTCTATCTACCCTGTACTCATTTGAATATCATTTCATTTATCGTCCGATATGACTTAACGTTGGAGGTTTTCTCTTATCCTGAAAGATGAATGTCTGATAACTCTAAGCTCTATGTACCCTGTACTCATTTTTACATTATTTCATTCATCGTCCGATATGACTTAACGTTGGAGGTTTTCTCTTATCCTGAAAGATGAATGTCTGATAACTCTAAGCTCTATGTACCCTGTACTCATTTGTACATCATTTCATTCATCGTCCGATATGACTTAACGTTGGAGGTTTTCTCTTATCCTGAAAGATGAATGTCTGATAACTCTAAGCTCTATGTACTCTGTACTCATTTGTACATCATTTCATTCATCGTCCGATATGACTTAACGTTGGAGGTTTTTTCTTATCCTGAAATATGAATGTCTGATAACTCTAAGCTCTATGTACTCTGTACTTATTTGAACATCATTTCATTCATCGTCTGATATGACTTAACGTTGGAGGTTTTTTCTTATCCTGAAAGATGAATGTCTGGTAACTCTAAGCTCTATGTATCCTGTACTCATTTCTACATCATTTTATTCATAGTCTGATATGATTTAACGTTGGAGGTTTTCTCTTATCCCGAAAGATGAATGTCTGATAACTCTAAGCTCTATGTATCCTGTACTCATTTGTACATCATTTCATTCATCGTCTGATATGACTTAACGTTGGAGGTTTTCTCTTATCCTGAAATATGAATGTCTGATAACTCTAAGCTCTATGTACTCTGTACTTATTTGAACATCATTTCATTCATCGTCTGATATGACTTAACGTTGGAGGTTTTTTCTTATCCTGAAAGATGAATGTCTGGTAACTCTAAGCTCTATCTACCCTGTACTCATTTGTACATCATTTTATTCATCGTCTGATATGACTTAACGTTGGAGGTTTTCTCTTATCCCGAAAGATGAATGTCTGATAACTCTAAGCTCTATGTATCCTGTACTCATTTGTACATCATTTCATTCATCGTCTGATATGACTTAACGTTGGAGGTTTTCTCTTATCCTGAAATATGAATGTCTGATAACTCTAAGCTCTATGTACTCTGTACTTATTTGAACATCATTTCATTCATCGTCTGATATGACTTAACGTTGGAGGTTTTTTCTTATCCTGAAAGATGAATGTCTGGTAACTCTAAGCTCTATCTACCCTGTACTCATTTGTACATCATTTCATTCATCGTCCGATATGACTTAACGTTGGAGGTTTTCTCTTATCCCGAAAGATGAATGTCTGGTAACTCTAAGCTCTATGTACCCTGTACTCATTTGAACATCATTTCATTCATCGTCTGATATGACTTAACGTTGGAGGTTTTCTCTTATCCTGAAAGATGAATGTCTGGTAACTCTAAGCTCTATCTACCCTGTACTTATTTGAACATCATTTCATTCATCGTCTGATATGACTTAACGTTGGAGATTTTTTCTTATCCTGAAAGATGAATGTCTGATAACTCTAAGCTCTATGTATCCTGTACTCATTTCTACATCATTTTATTCATAGTCTGATATGATTTAACGTTGGAGCATGTAGATTAAACAAAATAAGTGGCAAACAATAGTAAATATTTGACTGCTATAATCAGTGATGCCAACTATGTCTTTTTGTTTTTAAAATCAGCCGAACATGAGGTAGGATTTGGATGGCTATGTTGGGGTTTCGGCACCGAAACCTGAGGTTTATTGTACCTAAGCCCCAAGAGGGACTTGCCCGGGAGGAAGGATTAGATGAGAGGAGACGGAGGGCGGCAGTCCGAGGAGCCACACACCGCTGACACTTATACCGGTGAAGAGACCACCAGATGAAAGATGATGTGAAATAATGGAAATGAAATGGAGAAGTAGCAAATTCGGGGGGGGGGGGTTGTAATTAACCTACCCAACATTCACCTGGTGACCTGGGGAACCCTCGGAAAAACCCATGGGTCAGGTAGATCGACCACGGGAATCGAACATAAGCACACTCATTGGTGATCTATGCGAGGATCGCACATACTTCTCACTGTACGAGGGTTGACTGATAAGTCACCGGCCTCACAATAAAAAAATAACTTTTTTACTTTTGTTTCTCAACATAATTTCCAGAAAAGGTAATAACATTGTTATATCGGTGTTCTAATTTAATTAAACGATATCTGTATTGTGATTTACCATGGTCCTCAAAATATCTGTTTACTGCATCAATGACCTCGTTGCTGTGTAATCTTCGTCCTCCAGGACATTTTTTGAGGTTCGGGAACAGGTGGTGGTCACTGTATGCTAGATCTGGCGAATAGGGTGAATGTTCAAGTAAGTCTAACTTTAATTTATACGTTTTCCTCGTTGGAATGACTGAACGATGGGTCGGAGCACTGTCGTGAAGAAACAAGATCTTTTCTTTGACAAATGAAGTCTTTTTCTTTTCACTTCATCACTCAAACGTTGCAGTGACGTTGCGTGGTACTCACCAGTGATACTTTTACCCTTTTCCAAGTAATCAATAAAAATAATTCCTTTTGCATCCCAGAAAACACGCGCTATAACCTTGTTAGCTCGCAAAATTAACTTTGCCTTTTTTGGGTTTGGTTCATCTGGCGCAATCCACTGTTTTGACTGTGATTTACTTCCTGTATTGTAGTGATGTGTCCAAGTTTCATCCATGGTAATAAGTCGTCTCAAACACTCACATAGGCGGCCCGGGTTCGATCCCAGGCGACCGCAAAGTGAGATTTGTGGTGGACAACACGGCGTTGGGGCGGGTTTTCTCCGGGACCTCCGGTTTCCCCCGCCATCTCATTCCACCGGTGCTCCATCTTCATCTCATGCATCATCAGTGTCACCGCCTGCGGTGCCGTATGTAGTAAAAGCGGGCGTTAAACACTACACATTTCAAACACTCACTGGGATTTTTACGGTAGACTCCAAATTCTTAACAGAAACAGTTTTTCTTTACACCTTTTTATCAGGTGTCACAGACCTTGTGAAAGTCCAAAACATTACTTAAAATATTATCTGTGCGTTCTTTTGTTATATTTACAGTCTCTGCTATCTCAAACAACTTCGATCTGCAGTCTTCCAGTACTAAACGATGAATGTTTTCAATGATCTCTGTAGTTGTGACTTCCACAGGACGTCCAGAGCGAGGCTCAGCACTAGTGCTCGTACGTCACATTTTAAACTCCACAACCAACCTTTTAATTATTGTATATGAAAGGACAGAGCGAGGCTCATCACTAGTGCTCGTACGTCCCATTTTAAACTCTACAACCAACCTTTTAATTATTGTATATGAAGGGACAGAGCGAGGCTCATCACTAGTACTCGTACGTCCCATTTTAAACTCTACAACCAACCTTTTAATTATTGTATATGAAGGGACAGAGCGAGGCTCATCACTAGTACTCGTACGTCCCATTTTAAACTCTACAACCAACCTTTTAATTATTGTAAATGAAGGGACAGAGCGAGGCTCATCACTAGTACTCGTACGTCCCATTTTAAACTCTACAACCAACCTTTTAATTATTGTATATGAAGGGACAGAGCGAGGCTCATCACTAGTACTCGTACGTCCCATTTTAAACTCTACAACCAACCTTTTAATTATTGTATATGAAGGGACAGAGCGAGGCTCATCACTAGTACTCGTACGTCCCATTTTAAACTCTACAACCAACCTTTTAATTATTGTATATGAAGGGACAGAGCGAGGCTCATCACTAGTACTCGTACGTCCCATTTTAAACTCTACAACCAACCTTTTAATCATTGTATATGAAGGGACAGAGTCTTTCAATGTACTGTCCATTTCCTGCTGGATTTCTTTAGGTGTTACGCCTTTCAAATGGAAGCATTTAATCACTGCTCGTTTTTCCAAATCCTCAGTTTTCGAGAAACCTCCACACTTGTCTTGTTTAAAATGTTTGTCATTCAAAAACTAAACAAGTTATTGTCCTGTAACTATGGATACAAGCTAGTCTGGAGTTAAGCTATATGATGCTATTCGTCAAACTGGCCCAGTGGCGCCATCTCTATGTGAGGTCCGGGAGTTGTCAGCCGACCCCCGTATATGTTATTGTTTCACAAAATGGGTTCACTCACTCAGATCTAGTGAGGCCCAATGGATGACCTAGTTTGGTTAGAGATTTTCTAGAGTTAAACTATATGATGCTATTCGTCAAACTGGCCCAGTGGCGCCATCTCTATGTGAGGTCCGGGACTTGTCAGCCGAACCTCGTATAATTTATTGTTTCACAAAATGGGTTCACTCACTCAGATCTAGTGAGGCCCAATGGATGACCTAATTTGGTTAGAGATGTTCAGAGCCATCGTTATGAACTGTCACCTACTTGCTGTTAAAACAGATCTAGAATGTTCTAACACTAACCCCGAAACTTTACATTTACTAACGATCACTTGAAACGCCTCAATATGACCTGAGTATGTGCTAGGAGCCACTCTGTTTAGTGAAACAAGAGATACACTTGAGAGCTAAACTTTGCGGGTTAATTTCTTAATTGTTTTATACTACCGTACATGATTCGAGAGGATAGTCCTATACCTCTTTCCTCCGTCCCTGAGCGACATTCAAGCCATCTCTGACCATTAGTTTGGATTTTGTTTTGGACTTTCGACTACCACCACCAACAGTTGCTGATGACAGCTGCTTTGAGCCATGATTGCACCTTCACTTCTGCAGTATCTCTGGGTGTTGAGAAGATTAACAACCTGCTACGTACTCATTACTGGGACTACCAAAATACGAATATTATCATTAATCAACATACTACAGTTTTCACCATTGGGGAAATATATACTCTTAGCCGAAGGCTCTGTGTTATTCCCCATACTTTCCAGTCTTCATTGTGAATTTCCCAACTTAGGGCACGTCAATGTGATCCAATATGCTTTTGTGCTTCTGTATCTGCACAGATAAACACTTTCTTAGAGCTCTCAGCGCTATTTAAAGACAACTCGTCCAGAAGTGGTTTCAGCGTTGGAGCATATCCGTTAACCCTGCCATTTCCCTGGCATAGCGCACACCTCCGAATACTGTTTCACATTCCAATTCAGAATTCGAAGGATTCAGTGGGGAAATTCTATCACCTCTCGGAGTGAAGTTGCATAAGAGCATACTTTGCTTGCAGCACACTTTCGATCAGCTTCGGCGTCCGTCACTACCTTCTTCTTCATGTCCATATACATGGCAAATTGACGAGGAATATCTGCTGGACACTGCTTCTGAACGTGTAGAAATAACTGCATGTAGCTCACAGTTAGTGGGACACATTATCCGTATTGGTGTTGTGCAACTAGGTATTACCGTCGCAGAAGTCTGTACTGCATTATTCCCATATACCTACTACTTCTCTAATGATATGGATTACTATCTGATTTCTCTTGCCATTTCTACACGTGATCAAAATTTAGTTCCTGGATGCACTTCGTAATAGGCTCCGGTGCTTGGGAACTGTTAGGTGCTATTTCTTTAAATATTTGTATCCTTGGAGCTTTCAAAAACATTTCTAGACATTTGATATGAAAGTCATTTTTAAAGTTAGCGTCCACGTGTTCAGCATGTGTCATCATGTGATACCAATTTACGAGGGCGGTTCAATAAATACACAAGTTACGAATGAAGGCGCCAGTTTTCTGAAACGCAAATTATTTATTCAGTCCTCTTTTGGTGATATATACTTCATCCAACGTTCCTACCATTTTAAACCCCCCCCCCCCCAAAAAAAAATTGTCAAGCTTTGCAAAATACGTCTCTGTTTCCATGATGACCTGCTCATTTTATCTAATTTTTTTCCTGCGAGCCATTTCTTCATGTTTTGGAACAGGAAGAAATCGCAGGGAGACATATCAGGAGAACATGAGTAGGGGGGGGTGGCAATTCATGCAGTTTGGCTGCGGCAACTCCGGATGAATGAGCTGGGACATTATCGTAAGAAACAGAAAATCCTTCTTCGCCATATGGGTCCGTGTCTCCTTCAACTTCTTGTCGAATTTGGCAATAACTTCCTGCAGTATGCTACAGTAATCGTTTTCCCTTCTCCAAGAAGTCAACGAACATGACACCCTTCGCATCCCAAAAAATTGTCATCACTTGACCGGCCGATAGAACCGTCTTTGCCTTCTTTGGATCATATTCTCCACACAAACCATTGTTTTTATTGTTGCTTGGTTTCCGGAGTATGAATCCAGCCTCATCGACAGTGACCACTCGACGCAGAAAGTCCTTCGGATTTCGCTTAAACAGCTCTAAACACAGCTTCGAAATTGAAAGCCGTACCCACTTGGCATCCACTGTGAGAAAACTCGACACCCACCACGTCGACAGCTTTCTCTTCTCCAACTTATCATGCAAAATATGAACTGCCGTTCTCGTCGATACACCAATGGCCTCTGCCACTTCGAAAACACTCGTACGACGGTCGGCGACAATCATATCGTGGGCTTTTTCAATGTCTTCCTCGGTAATATCTGCAGGGTCCTTGGACGCTCCTAATCAAAAAGAACGTTCGACCATGCTTATATTCGTTATAACAATATGCTGTTATAGAAGGCAAAGGGTCTCCATAAACAGCATACAATTTCGCTTTTCTCTCCTCGCAAGTATTCCCATCTAAAAGTAAAAAAAGCGACTGGAATTTTTCCATTTTAGCAAAAGCATGTTCAATAACTTATTGAAATGTCTATAGAATGCAAACTAACCTACGGATCAGCACCAAATTTGTTTTGACCAAGTGTAACAAATGACAGTAAACGAGAACACACATTTTCCTTAGCAACATCATATATTTTGAAACAAGGGTAGGTACTTATTAAACTGCCATTGTAGTATGCAGCAGTTGAGTTTCTGCCATGTACAGAACGGCATGTTACCAGAAACAAGACATTTTCTCTTTTGATTCCATGTGTAGGTATATAAGAGAACATATCAAAATGTTGTTCTATTCTTATGTTTACTTTGTCCAATATCTCAGATGTTACTAGCACATTCTTACCTACATGTGAAGGCAATAAAGCTACAAATCTACCAGGATATCTTGTTTTCTCCACTGAAACCCAAAATTCTGGTTTTGTAGCACATTCTTTATCTGATTTAAGTGTATCATCTTAGCAAGGTCTTGTGCAATATTTTAAGGACTAATCTCAGGAAACTTTTTTCATACAATAAACTCCTTAAAATACTTATTTATCTTCTTGGCCTACACCAAGGTACTACATAAATCACAGTAAAATTCTTGTCAAATTTACGCTTTTGATAACATGTTAAAGGTGTCTGTAGGTTACATGATTTAATATTTCCTGTATGCATATTGCTACTGTAGTTTCTTGAGAACTAGCCCATCACCTTTTTTGAATAGTTTACAAAATACATAATTTTTTTTTTCTTTTGATAAGTTTGTTCTGAAGAGAACACTTGGTGCTCCCAAGCTGCAATACAAAGTAATGACTTTTGCTAAACAATAACCTAATAGTACGTTTTAAGTTAATTCTACCCCACAACATGGATAAAGTCATCAACACAATCCCTGCTTCTGTGACCTAATAATGAATCCAGTAAAATAATTTTTGAGAAGAAAATCTTCCAGTCCTAAATTAAGGCACATCCCTGGCCGGGTCTTCCCATTCAGAAAATCCAAATAGTAACAACTTTGGCCACCTGTTTCAGCTATGCTTAACTTTGCTTGCACAGAGGAGGAAAGCTGCAGTGTTTCTTCTTAAACTGTCAGTTTCTAAATACACACAAACATAATCACATTTTCATGCCCTCTGCATCCCACCATTTAGTACTGCACTGCACTCCACTCATGTCTGTGATAGGGGACATGGCAGCCAAGCGTTTGGTTTGGGCTGGAAAGCGTTACTGCACTGCAAAGTTAGCTAGGTACAAAATTTCTTCCTGCAATTAAGAACACAAAAACTAGTGCAAACTCCTTGCATTGTAAATGATCTTACCTGATACTTGCTCTTATGCTACGTTATGTGTCACCCTTCACTGAGAATGGAGACTTCACTCTTTCTTGTTGAACACACACTAGTGAGTAAGGAATAACTATCCAGATAACCGGTTCTACATTCCCAGTCAAATGTTTTTGGCAGTATTTATGGTTCAACTAAGCAAAGGAAAAAAAAAAGTAATTCCTCTGTACACTAATCTGTATCACAATAGTGTATTTCCCTCTATAAGGATTCCACTTTTAAGTAACCAACCTCAGACTCCTGCCACCCAGTTCTCTAGGTGATTGACCTGAAGAATAATTCAGGATACAAAGACAAGACAAACCAAAGAGTGGTATATACTAACTTACATTGTCTGCCTATCGTCCTTGCAAGGAAGGCTTTACATCCCTCAGGACTTACAAGTGTGCATATTGGGTCACAGGCCTGTTAAGGAGTAGGCGGACAATGGATCAAAGAACTGGTATGGGAGACTGGCCCTTATCCTGATATAAATGTAAGGAAAAAGATATTAAATGGAGGTGAAACAGATGAATGCTGAGGTAATACAATAATGGTAGAATGAATGGTGGAGGGAGCTGGGCCAGAGGCCACTTTGTCTACCAGAAATTCCACATGCAATACTCAAGGATCAAACCCAAGGCTACTGTGGTAAGAGGGATGATCTGGATTGTACCTCTTTGTTGCTACAATTGGCACACAAAGAAACACTACACAAATACAACATAATTTGACCTTGTACAGGAAGGAGTGAAGTATTTATTTGTTTTCATACTGAATGACATTTACAACATTTATGAGACCTTTTATTAGCAAGATAAAGACACTCAAAAAGTTATTATGAAGCAAAAGGTTAGAAACAGTGATATATTTAAATTTGAAAGTAATGAGTTGGCAATTCAAACACAAACATCACTCAAAATATCCTTACTTGCAAATGTTTCGGAGAACGGTTTGTCCCCATCATCAGCAGTTATCCGACTGGTTGGATCCGTGGTTTCCTGAAAGCTGGTTGTCTGTGGTGGCATCTGTTGACTGTGAGATGAGCTTCCACAGTTTTCAGGCGGCAATTCAAAATTTAAAGTATGCTGTTTGTTTTTTTATAATTAGTAACTTTTCCCAAACATTGAGTTCAGCTGCATTACTGGCTGGCTTTAATAGTTCTATATTTGGTAAAATTTCATAAATGGTAGACCAGAAATGGTGGGCTATTGCTGATTTTTCTATTTGTTTGTATTTCACACATCCTATATGTTTCTATAGCCTAATTTGTAAACTTCTTTTGGTTTTTCCTATGTAGAACTTATTGCAGTCTGAGCAGCTGATTTTTTATATACCTGATTTTATGTTTTCAGGTACTGGGTCATTCAGGTTGTTGCATAATAAGTTTTTTAAACTGAATTTATTTATTGGGGCTAGGGTGATGTACTTCTTCAATATCTTGTTGAATTTATTATGTACTCTGGGATGAATATATGAATTTCCTGAACTGTGTCTTGGTTTTTGATTCTGTTAATTTTGTAGTATCAATATGTGTTTCTGTTTCTTTTCAATTAATTGTTTACTGTATCAATTAAAATCAGGTATAAGTACTGTACTGTACCCAGTACTGTATCCAAGAAAATCAGGTATATACAAAATCAACTGTTCAGACTGCAATAAGTTTTACATAGGAAAAACGAAAAGAAGTTTACATATTAGAGTATAGGAACATATGAGATGTGTGAAATACAAACCAAATAGAAAAATCAGCAATAGCCCACCATTTCTGGTCTACCAATCATGAAATTGTACCAAATATAAAACTATTAAAGCCAGCCAGTAATGCAGTCAAACTTGATGTTTGGGAGAAGTTACTAATTATAAAAAAAAAAAAAAAAAAAAAACAGCATACAAGTGACGAGTATTAATAAACCAACTACAAATAGTTTTTGAGAGCATACTTTCAATTTCGAATTGCCACCTGAAAACTCTTTGGAAATTCATTTCACAGTCAACAGATGCCACCACAGACAACCAGCTCACTCCAGGAAACCACGGATCCAACCAATCGGATAACTGCTTATGATGGGGACAAACCGTTCTCCGAAACATGTCCAAGTAAGGATATTTTGAGTGATGTTTGTGTTTGAATCACCGACTCATTACTTTCAAACTCAAAAAGTATTTCATGTTTATTTCTGCTTTTATTATATATTTTTTTTTTTTTTTTTGCCTAAATTCAATAAAGCATTGCCATAATGGTACTCTAACATGTAGAGTATAATGGCCACAGTTTAGGGGAGTGAAAATATCCTGTTAATCTAGTGGTTAGAAGAGAGCAGCTCATGCTAGTAGAGGACAGGGTTACATTTGACAGCATAATTAGCTGGACAACTTTTATTGCATATCAAAATAGTACATTAGAAAACAATTACTGTTTAAGAAATAATTCTTGATCATCACAGTCTTGAAGGGAATAGGGTAATTGTTCATTTTGTGGATCCTTTTGTTTGTTGTAGTTGTGATCACTAAATGAAAACTTGGCTGTGCTGTCAGTTTGCATACGTCTTCTTCTGGTGGCTGCTGCGCCACTTTTTTGGGCTTTAAAGCATTTCCCAAGGCACTCTAACGCAGATATAGCAGCAGTCTCTGTTTTGCAATCTTGCAAAAGTGTGAGAGCTCTCGAAACAGCATTATACTGATTAATAGAGTTCTCTTTCTGCCATTTTTCAAAAAGCAGTTTCCATCGATCTTTTAAGGAGGACCAGCTGAGTACTTGACATTCTTGCTCTGTGGTTACCTCAGCATGGTGTGTCGTTATTTCTATTTCTTGTTGCACGTCTGTGTTAGGTAAGATATATATATTGGGGTACACTGAAGAATCTACAAACTCTTCATAATGGTGCAGAGATACTTCTCTCATGTCGTCATTTTGCAGTTGCATTACTACAACTGGAGAGTCATTGTTTGTTTTTTCCTCTCTTGAAGTATATTTGATGATTTCATCAGCACTTGCAGGTTTAATGCTGTGGTTGTGATTGTGCTCTATTGTAATAAGAGTTGGATACTCTCCACGCAATGCATCCTTTGATCTAAAAATTAAAACAATAGCTTCATGAAATAGTTACTAATGATACTGTAGCTTAAAGTATGGTTTTATCTGAGTGCAGCAATGCTACAAGCAAACTAAACTCACTTTGAACATGAGTGGTATAATAGAGCCAACATGAAAAATTTAATGATCTGTGGAGAACTGTGGTTCAAATCCCAGCTGTGGCATTGAATTTTTCATATTGGCTCTATCAATCCAAAACCTTAGCCTATATATGGCTAGTGTGAAGAAATGATTAATTTCCATCAATTAAGTAAAATGTGTGGTATAAATTAAATTAATTAGGAGTCAATTAATAACATAAAACAACACTCACTTTTAAATTTTCCCGGAACCAGTTTCTGAGGCCTTCCCTGTATCTTCAGCCGGACATCGACTTACCAGCTGAAGATAGAGGGAAGGCCTCAGAAACTGGTTCCGGGAAAATTTAAAAGTGAGTGTTGTTTTGTGTCATTAATCAACTCCTAATTAATTTAATTTATACAACAACACTGTTTTCAACACTTCCATGAAAGGATTTGTGTGGTATAAACTTATTTTTTGCACAGCCCTGAAATTTGTAAATAATAATAAAATAATTCTATAATGATTCCATGCTCATATGCATCTAAGAGAAATGGCATCTAGAGCAAGATTAACAGATAAGAATCTAATGCTTACTTTCAGCATTTATGTTACATTGTCAATGAAGCCATTACATGCTATCACACTGTTACCATGAAGTGAAAGGATCTAGCCATAACTGAACAATGTTCCATGCAAAAAGTTCATCATAAAAACTTCCTATACTTTAATTACTGCTCCAGAAAATTCCTTTTAGCAGGTTCCAGAAGTTTCACATTGAATATTAAGACATTAATTTTGCTATTCATAATTTAAAATAT
Source organism: Mantis religiosa (assembly GCA_030765055.1). Lineage (NCBI taxonomy): Eukaryota > Metazoa > Arthropoda > Insecta > Mantodea > Mantidae > Mantis > Mantis religiosa. Next base: position 146,439,224 of record CM060958.1, on the reverse strand, counting down.
TTGATATGATAATATGAGATGTTTCTTCAATGCTACACTTCATCATATCACAACAAATGTTTAATTTAAGCTTAGCATACAAACTTAAAGAAACTGTTGTGCAGGTATTTCTTAATTTCAATTAATTTAAGAGAAATAAAATTGTATAAATGTTACCCAACTTTTAAATTTTTTAATCAACATCTCAAATAAAATCAATGTTTTATTTGTTACAATACTTTCAGGTTTATTTTCACTATAATATGTGACTATCAGGGCTGATTTCACAGCTAACTTTTAATTAAAAGTTTAACTAAATGCTAAACTTTTGTGTTTCATCAAGCTTTTACAGCAAACTGTTAGTTAACTCATGTTGACGTCGAAGACAGCTGTAAACAACAACTTTGAAAAGGTGCTGACCGTTCTTTATGGCTTCTGAATGTACTACAATGCACTTTTGTCTATGTACTCAGCACTGTGGCTCAATAACAAACAACTAATCAGCTCTACACCATGTGGTTTTCAGGTTATTTGAGGTTTGAATCAAATGTCAACCTAATACTACTTGCAGACAAATGAAGGTTCACTGTTTGAAAATTGTTAAATGCAGAGCTCATTACTGTTATCATGAGAGAAAGAGCTTACAAGAATTTCACTAAAGCCTACCTCATTAGTGTAGATGTAGCATGTCTGCCTCACATTCAAGAGGTCCCGAGTTTGAATCTCAGTCAGGGTGAGTTACCTGACTAAGGTTTTTCTGGGGTTTTCCCTTATCCTGAAGGACGAATGTCAGGTAGCTCTAAGCTCTATGGACCCTGGGCCATTTGAGCATCATTTCACCCATTTCATTCATCATCTGATATGACTTAATGTTGGAGGACATAAATTACAATACAAAAAAAAATACACTAAAGAATAATAACACTGTTTAGAGGAAAATCTGCAAGTAGTTTAGTTGAAATCACTTTCTCCAAGACCAAAAACAACTCTGGTTATTTTATGTCAACATAAAATGCACTACCAAAATAGTGAGGTGTGAAGAACATTTACAATGGTTTAAACCTGAATGGTGAACACACGTGTGCAAAAATGTTTTAAAACTGATTAAGGATCAAGCAGACCCCAACAAAAACATTGTATGCTTTGGAAACCTTCCAAATAAAGCCACAAACAGTAGCTTTGGAAATTTCACATTTACATGAAATGAAAAATGTCAGTAAAATAAACTCTCCAAATTCAGTGTTTTTGTTACAAGTATTCTAACCTAACATAGGTATTTGTTCTAAAACTGCTCACAGCCACTTTGGAAAGTCTGTATTACTTTAAGAGTTCCTCTTTTTACAGGTTTTATTATGATTATATCTGTTCTTTAATTAGAAGTGATGCCCCTAAATGTCAAATACAGCAAACTCATATGAACAGCTTCGTTTCCTGCAGCCATTTTGCAACTTTTAACATTTGTTAAATACCTTAACTTATGGATACACTAATGTTAAGTTAACATTGGGTTTAATTTTTTTAAGCCAACATTGTTTTATGAAGCACAATTTCTGCTGACTTTAGTGATAACATTAAGTTAAAATTTAACATTGCTTAATCAAACTGGCCCATAAAGTTAGCAATTTGACATAGAGAATCTCTTTTCCTACTGCATTGTCTCTTCTACTCTTAAGTTTATTCCACATACTGTAATACAAGAACTGTATGTGGAAATTCATGATGTGAGGGACACAAGAAAGAATGGATACAAGAAACCAGGTTTCTCTTGTATGACAAATCATGCATGACACGATATTAATGATTTGGAGAGATCTTCAATTCACTTCTTTCTCTCATACAGCTGAAAACTCAGGTCCACAGACATTGATGAGGTTACTCTAAATGCAATGGGAGGACTATTATTTGTTTAGTACTGCCTTTAGTCACTTGGCATGCACTGGGAAGAAGTTATTTTGAAGCAAATGTTGCATAATTTGCATAATCACAACTGATTTCTGTATAACTAACTGGTTTGGAGAACTTTTTGAAACTAATCATAATATAACTAATGACAAAAAGTGTAAAACCTACCTGACTCGTCGATTTTCAATGGATGATTTTATAGTAACCCTCATAACAGCTTGACAATCTGTATGTTTGTATGAAGTTTTAACCCTCTGGTGACTGTTGGGGTAAGTATTCCGTTCACATCTGTAAGCTGCCTGCAATAAAAAGTTACCAACGTTTCTCTTATTACCTTGATACTCAAGTTCAGCAGCACCTGAGTTAACCATTCAGCTCATTAACTGGAATCATCTTTATTCTGTCATTGGCCTATTTTATATTTTGCAACATATACAAAACATATATGATATAAATCAAAATATATGATGAGACCTGGATGTGCACAGTTTGAACCTCCATGGAACCTGGACCCACACAAGCTTCATTTTACCCTGCTTCATTCATCATCCAGTATGACTTTAAGTTGCAGGATGTTAATTTAAAAAGAAAAACTATTCTTAATTTTATGATTAGTGGTTATTCTAAATATTGTATAATTTTTTTTATCCCAAAATGAACTGGAATCAAGGCTATGAAGAATGTCATAGTAATTTTAAGGGTAAAAGAAAACCATTATATGCATGTGTGGTGAAGCAGCAGGAGACTTTTTGATAAAAGTACAAGGATAAAAATATAATGTAGTGTTAACTTCCTCAATTATAACTTATGCGTAGGGTTTGGAAATGTATCCGTTAATATGCTTGCCCATATAGAAAACTTACCTTATATACAACTGTTATGCCACATCTGGGTCTAGTTAGCTGTACTCTAAGTGCCACTCCTGAAATGTTTTCATACTGCTTCAACCAATTCTGAGTAAATTCCTCTTTATTTTTACATTTACAGCGTAGATTGGCCACATAATTATCTGCAGAACCTTTGAAATTTATTATTTTTGTTTCCGGAGGGAATAAATGCTGAAAGAAAGTGGGTTATATGTTAAATTTTATTTGCCAAGCATCAGTTTTTTAAATAATGTACATGTCTTCATAAATTTACCTTGAAGTCTTGAAAATCGCCACCCATTTAGGTAATACCGCGGTATAGTAATCACTTTAAGTGCTTTTACTGAAAACTTTATATTTTATCCATAGAATTTTGTTGGTCGGAAACATTAACCTCAAATTCTGATTTCAAATAACTGCGCACCTTCAATCAACACTGCTAATGGCACAAGACAATCAAGGCGGTCATTATGTTCCAGCCAACGAAAAAGTGATGTTCTTTTGCATTTAGCGAAAGTTTTTTTTTTTTTTTCATTAAATAAAACATTAGATGTTCTGTCAACTTAAACTAAAATCGGACTGACATTGTAACATTTTAACTTAGTACCTCCGGATAATAGTCGAGGTATGCCCACGGTAATCCAAATTTGCGAACCTCATGGAAGGATGTATCTATAATCATGTGTTCAGTAGTGAAATATTGCCAACTACAACATTTCATTTCATTTCATTGCCGTATGCAACGTTAAATGTTCATTTAAAACTAGTAATTGGTATGTTGTTAATTATGAAATGCATAATCCTATTTATTTTAGTAGGAATAGAATAAAGTATATTAATTCCATATACCATTAAATGATGGTATTTTAGTTTTGTGTTGCAAGCTATTGGATACAATTGGATACAATTGACGCATGTTAAAACAAATGAATGTATCGATAATCGAAGGATAGGCAGACGAGAAGTATTAAAGGAAGGAGTTATTTCTATTAATGGGTGTTTGAATGGTGTTGTAATAACTTAAAGTGAGTAAATATCAGAATTCTAAATAACTTGCGACGGTCTCACTATACTCTTGTGATCTGTGGTTGTGAAATTGTAATTTGTCATACACATATTATCTGTTTAGGTTAGAGGCACACGAAATTGTACATTTTGTTCTTTTTCAAAATTTTTCAAATTTTATTCCAGTGAATATTAAAGATATTACTCACGCACATCATCCAGTTATTTTGAATGTTATAAAGCCAAGCCCGTACACATTGCCTTTTTAGACTTCCAAACAAGAAGAAAGAGTTAAAAGCGATATATTCTGCTTCCATTAATATAGGAATAAGAGAAAACCTACAGTTTTGATTCCATTTACATGGAGGAAGATTTTTCTGTAAAGAAGCGGACAAATAATTTATTGTCCATAGAACGTACACATTACATCAGAGCTGTCACAATCATAACTTTAGTTGAAACAAGCACATTCTACTGCAAGTCTTTTAAACAAAAGTCATATTGCAAAACTTCTGCTTGCTTTACATTAAGAAATTTTAAAAGTTCACTTAACCAAAGTGCCATAAGATCACCCTATTTTGTTTAGATTCACGCCCTGCTGTGATCTGGAGAAATACACCACAGAGCAAACAAATGTTTATACTACAGAAATGAATCATGCATATTATTTGTGTGTAAGGCCCCGCCATTCCTTTAGGCCCTTATTTAAAACTCCGAAAATTCTTTTGCTGTGAATACATATATATTCTCTGTAAGCATCTTACAGGTGATTATAACTGCAGAACAAAACTTGCTATGCATGATCCCATGGTCATTCTTAATTACTCCCTATATAATGGGTGAGTTCTTTAATATCCCATTGAGCAGGTAATTTTTCATTACACGGAGCAGATTGCATGTGATGGTGATTGACATTCTTATTCACCTACTATGATGCATGTTCCAAGGTTGATGATTGAAATGACAGTGATTCACAAATTTTCATTTTTTAATCCATAATGTAAGATTAAAACAAAAGTACCAGTATACTAGTTTTGGTGGGTATGTGCTCAGTGTTCCTGAGCTTTGCTCACAAATAAACCAACTCTTAACAAATTCTTAACAAGCTCTTAACAAATAAACAAACAAATAAAATAGCATACATTCTATTTTAAAAACTCTGTCCATATTGTGCTTAATAGTTCAACTAATAGCAAAAAAATTAGGGTAAACTATTATACCCACAACAGAACTGCAAAGCGATGGGGAGGCATAACAAAAAACTGTAGGTTGGCAGAAGCCATCAGTAGCACCATTGTGACTGTGTCTTGTTCTGACATGCTGCAGTTTTCATACAGAAGAGCAGGTGGGTGCATCAGAGCCTTTTAGAGAAGCAGCAGCTGCTTCTGTTGTCAAAAATGCAGCATTTATAACCAAATTGACCAAATTATGTGTTTTGATGAGATAGACGTTTTTGTTAGTAAGATTTCGTCTACCTCTTATGGTTTATCAATTGCACAAAAGTCATTTAGAATGAGTACTTCAGAGTCTGCTGGAAAATTCAGTACAGTATACTCTTATGCGTGATTGGAGGAATTTAGTAATATTGACATCAAAATTAATCGAAAAAACTATTTGTAGTTGATTTATTGACATTTTGTCACTTACATTTAAAAATTAAGTGACAAAATATCAATAAACGGACTGTAAATAATTTTTTCGACAGTATTCTCTTGATTATTTGGGTTAATGAGATGTAGAAGATGCACAAATAACCAAGAAACCCGTAATTAATGCTTTCAAGGTAAAAGATACCTCTGTAAAAAAAGAAATTACTTTAAAAGTTTATTTTCAAACACATGTTCTTTGTTCAAAGGTTTATTAATCTTCTATGAAAAGGTACTATAGGCTTAAAATAAAAATGAATTGAGAAGATATTGACACATTGCTTCACTTACACTGTTTTTCACAGGACATGTTTCAAGAGCTGTTGCTCCAATCAGCTGATTCTTGACTGGTGCAGGTTGTAGTGGTTTCCTCTTTCTCCGTGTTGTCGGTAGATGGCATGATGTATTTGTCAAAGATGTCCAGTAGTGGAGTTTTGAAGTTCATAATTCTGTGACAATTTTTGTTAATGATGATTTTTTCCTGTACGGAAAGTTAAAGATATGTTACAGATATGAATTTTCAAATAATTATGCTTCTCTTAAATAGAAAGGTATTCATACTTTTATGTTCTGGCCATGGAAAGAGAATGGATAGACAGTGAGCAGAGTAACCTACTGTATTGCTCTTTTTTATGGTACTGATAAGGAAATAAGCAATTTGACAATTGTGCAAATGTTTATCGTGATCAACATGAAATAGAGGAGTAAGTGTTTGTAAGAATATTTGGTGTCAAGAGTAGCACACTACATAATGGAGATTTTTAAACATGCTTATTTTAGATTTAGAGGAGCTCTCAATGCTTGCTGTACTTACTATAGGTAAATAGTAACAAAAGGTATTTAACAACATTGCAATGTACATGATACTTCAGCTGACTTAACACAAATACTTTTTTATTTTTAGGCAATGAACAGAGGTGTTTTTGTGTTACTGCAGAGACTACCAATAAGGCAAGGCCCCAGAAAGCACCTTCTATGTCTTGCTGTTAATCCATACCATGAGGACTACAGATATTATAAAAATTTTGGTCACAGACCTGAATCAACACCTACATTTACAAAATTTTGGCATTTCTTCATTGGAACTCTCTTCATAGGTTCAGCCTTGAACTGGAAAAGGTAATACTTGCTTTTTATTATAATGTAATTGTATGTTTAAAATATCAGGAATGCACACAGGGTAGGAACTGTTAAGAAAAGATGGAGAGACTTTTGAACATGCGAAGCGAGATATGCAGTGGAAAGGTTCATCATTACACAACAACCAATAGCCTCTCACATAGCAGCCAACATGTGCTTCATTTGTAAGAACCATAGCCAACCTCTAAAAACTGCACAATTATGTAGTGTCACTTGGAACTGATTAGCATGTGATCCTGATTGTGTTTTGTTGCTATATATCCAGTGAAGTAGAATTTGTTGTAATCTGTTGGAGATATTTTTGCAGCTAACACTTTTAGAAGCAGCTCCGTAGTTCTGTCAGTTCTGCCTGCTCTGTTAGGGTCTCAGGTTGATGTCTCTGCTGGGTGAGTGAGAATTGTTTTCCATCCAAGTTTATTTCCTATCTCTTGAGTATCTGGAGGTATGTGTGTACCACAGAGCTGCCTGGTAACGAGGAGAAGAGAGTTAACACATATGGTCCATATAGAATAAAAAGAAGTATTTCAGAAAGTGGAGTGCCACTGTTACTAAAATTAGGCAAATAAGTCAACCTTGTATACACTTTTCTCCATTTACAAGTTTTTTAATGAAGACTAGTTTCTGGGAACTTCTTCCCTATCCTCAGTTCTCTGGTTGACTGATGATGCAACCGGTGTCTGCTTCTATCTTTATGTTGTGCTGCCATCTGATACTCTGGTAAGTTTGATGATGTCATCTATGGCGGGAATTTCAAAATTCATCAAGAGGTTCTGTTTCTTCATAATAAATATGTTTTCCCAAATCTGCAATTCTAGAGGTTTCTTTGCCTGTTTGATCAATTTTATGTATTTCTTGCTTTATGTTATGATTATGGCAGACTTGTTTTGGAAAGTTCATTTGTCTAGCCAAATAGATTTTTAAGGAAGTTTAAATTGCATCAATTTCTCCATGAAAGCTTTTAAAATAATTTGCAACATCCTTACAGAAAGAAAAGAATTTACAGGTAGCTTCTGCTCTACCTTCTTGGTTGTAAAGAGAGCCATCTGTATGGATGTTGGTCCATCAATCATCTGGGTATCTTACATTTCTGGTTTCAAGGGGATATGCTTTATTTTCTGTAGAAGAATTTTCTTTATTTTTAAAATGAACAATTAGATCAAAGTTGTTCTCTAATATTCAGTGATGTTTAGTGGGTTGTTACGAGGCAAGTGAGGTTCTATTTCAGAGGGTAATCTAGTTGTTAAACTTTCTATATGAAATAGTTATGTTAAAAGTGAAGCTGGGATGGTCCCGAAAATGTTCCTGTTTTTAATTGACGTGAGTGAAGTTTTAAGTTATAATAACATATGACTCGATAAATCTTTTAATATTTCTGTATGAAGCCTAATTGAGTTTTCAAACTGAAGGCAGAGGGTAGAATTTTATTCATTATTTATTCTCTGGAACTCTCAAGAATTTTTCATATGTTAAAAGGACTTGCATTTCTAAATGTGTCATAATTACTGGAGTTATTAAAAGTACCTTACAGGCATTTATATGTTATAAAACCATTTCTATGAATGCTTATCTCAATTAACATGAAATAGAAGAAGAATATTTTTAAAATTCATTTCTACAAGAGTGAGTAGAAAAGGTCATGTGAGTGGTTAATAATTTTTATTTTTGTTGCAGCATAAAGCACACACTCTTTCCATCAGTGGATGCAGCTTCACAATTGGCAGAAAATGGTGAAAACAAAGCTGTGACACCAGAGGGAAAGAGTGATGAAGACGAAGATGGAGATGGAGGAGAGGATGGAAAGAAGAAAAAGAAGAAGGAAAAAGAAAAGATTGGCTTCCGAGATAGAAAGGTTGGTTAAATGCATAGCAAATAGAACTTTTGCCATGCATCTAACTTTTGTGCTGCATCTGTGAAATATAAATGGAAAACAGATTTCTCATTTAATAAGCAGTGCTCTTAGCTTAAATGCCAATTTTCATCATTGAAAGTAGGTCATGATTATTTGGCTGAGGATACACTAGTGAGAACCTGTCAATATTCCATAACATCTTTGGTTTCATTGCACAATTCTTCTTTATTCCAAAATGCTTTATGGCAAATATGAACATTCCTCTGATAAATAAAAGTAAAATTAAATTAAATTTAAAGGGAGTCAATGACACTAAACAACACTTTTAAATTTTTCCGGAACATGTCTGGCCATCGACTGGTTCTCAGTGGTGTAGCTGGCGATATTTTGTCATACGTCTCCTCTGGTAGCAGTTCGAGGAACTTGCTGAACAAATCTTTCTGGGGGATATTGAAATTGAATACTTTGTTTCTATTTTTTGAAATGAAGATTTGTTCCCATGTGGATAGTTCTTGTTTTCCTGATGTATGTTTTAGTAGTTTTGGTTCTGGATTTATGTTGTGGTTTTTTTCCCAAAAATGCGTGGCAACTGCTGATTTTTCTAATTGTTTATATTTTATGTTTCTAAAGTGTTCCTTTGCTCTTGTTTCTAAGTTTCTTTTGGTTTTTCCAATATAAATTTGACTACAGTCATTGCATTCAATTTGATATATATCAGATTTTTTGTTAGATGGAATGGCATCTTTGATGTTTGAACAAATTAGGTTTTTTAAGGAGAAATGGTTGATTGGTGCTACTTGAATGTTTTGTTTTTTGTAGACTTTCTTGAATTTATCAAAGGCCCATGGATGATAAGTGAATTTTTTGAAAATCATATTAATGTCCGGCCACTCTATCTCCGGCTCTGACAGTTCTCTAGAGGGGGAAGCGTGTTGTTGCCAGTTCTTTAGCGGGAATTTCAAGCAGAGGAACATCTGTATTTTAAATATTTCACGCATTTTCAGATCGTAACGTCGTAAATGTATGTGGTCAATGTGCATATACATGATCCCAGAATAGTTGCATATGGAGACAATATACCATTTACTGGAAAAGAAATAACAAAAGGCTACTTCGCACCAGTGGGAAATTCCTTTCCCATATAATATTGACATACATGTCGCCTTATAGCATCCTTTTGAAAAGCATCAAGTGAAGCTTTAAGGCTGCCTCGTTGCCTTTGCTTTCCCGGTGTACGCAGAACTGCAGACAGCGAACTTAAATCAGCTGGCACTTTTCCTTGGTCACATTCTTCCCACCTTTAAGGCGTCACAAACTCTGTCCAGCACCTTAGTAACAGGTAGTAGAGGTCCACCATTGTCCCGCTCCTTCTCGAAGTACTCACCTAGCCTGAATATAAATTCATGGCTTTGGCTCTTATAATAACCGATTTTTTCTTGAATTCTGAAGAACCAATAGCCATATTACTATAATAGAGGTAATAATAAGACTTACAGACGCTACAAATCGGAATTCACGCACACACAAAAAATTAAACAAACCATCAGCGCAGGATCCAAAAGCAACTAAGAGCCACGTGGTCCACACAAAATTGCAGCGGCAACACGGTGCTGGATTTGCAAGCCACGCCTAGCAGCGACAACACTGATTGGCGCTAGCAGACAGTTTTAACTTCCTAACCACAACACCGGATGTACAGACTCCCAGTACCACCAACAGAAGCAGTTGTGCGTGAAAGGTATGAACGAAGTATTCGAATAGAGTGATGTTCTAAAGAATATCTTGCATGATAATGAAATTAAAAGTTGGATTTCAATGTTTTGAAGCTAATATAGCCCTATACTCTCATTATAAAGATAATTCTGACCATATGTTTTCAATTACTCATTATTATATGTTGGTACTATTAACCTTCCCCCTCCACCTCCTGCAGCCACTAAATGTCAGAGCCGGAGATAGAGCGGCCGGACTGTAGTTTCTGTAGCTGAGAGGGTTGTGGTTTCCTTTATTAGCTTCTTCTTTTTTGCTAAGTTCACTTTTTTGTCTACTAATGATTTGGGAAAGTCATTTTTCTGTGCTATTTCAATAATTTTGTTGTATTCTATTTTGTATTCTTCTGCTGTGAGAGGGATGTTGACCAGTCTGTGTGCTAAACTATTGAAGATTGCCTGTTTGTGGGATCTTGGGTTGTAGCCATTAGCTTTTATGTAGTTGTCTGTCTGTGTTGGTTTTCTGTAAATGCCAAAGTTTATTCTGTTGTTATTTCTCATTATTTTTAGATCCAAAAATGGTAAATACTTGTTTTCTATTTCTACAGTGAACTTGATGTTTTTTCTTGGATATTTAAAAGTTTTAGTGCATCACTGAAGTGTTTTTTTGGTACTATTGCAAAGATGTCCATAGTTAAAACAAATAGTTCTTTAAAACAACTTCTAATGTTAATTTCCATGAAGTGACGTTAAGGTGAAATTGGTTATGAATCCTGTTGGTTATTTGTACACCTTAGCCTCACAAGTATTCATTTTGCGTGAAAAGTTTGTAATCATCTAAAGGTAATGTACTTTGAGTTAAATTGGTAGTGTTTAACCACATGTAATGACAGTCAGTATACATAGGTGTGTTCTGTCACATTGCTGCATTGTGTAGAAGACAGTTTGATCATTGCTACCCTCAGTTAGCTTTCAGATTTGTAATTTCACTTTTTGTGAGAGAGATCTGTGTTTTATTGTACATGTATTGACACAGAACATTTTATGGAAGTTGTGTCATTCAGGTTTCCTAAATGACTCTACAAACCTTGTATGGCTTATCTAATGTGTGGTCCATTATTTTGGACTGCTTTCTTGAGTTACGATTTTGTAGAAATTGTAAAAGGTCTTTCAACAAGAGTGTCTCATCTTTGGACTTAAATAAAACATGTTGTATAAATGATAGAGGTTTGTTTCTTTTTTTATTTTGGAGCATAATTAATGTCATTACATGTGAAAGAGAACATCCGTTAAGTGACTGCCGTGACCTCATTGGGTTGCGCGTATACGGTTGTCCCAATTTTCAATGACAGAAGAACGTAAATTAGGTCTAACTTCACGAATAACCCATGTGATGTTATTCATAAGATCATTTACTCTTTCTGGCTTGTCATACAATACAATGTTTATTAGCCACAGGAATTCATACAGAATTATAGGCATTGTCAATATAGTTAGAGTATTTAACAATATTTACAATTCATCTATGAGGTATTTACAATCTAAAGTTTACAGATAATTTACACAAATTACTATACACACTTGAAAAACATTAAAATACTTGTGTACAATATCAGTTCAACTCAGTTATGAATATTTATGCAGACACTGACTCTAGTATTACACTTAATTTTAATGCTTAGATCAGCTAAAATTCTTCATTGATGAGTCTTCCAATCTCGGACACATGAAACAAGAATTGAAATAGAATACATTAGTATAATTCTGCACAACAAACTGATTAATTTATACTTTACCTGATTTGTATTCTAACTATTCATTTACTGAGTAAAACTGATTTTTTTAAAGAAATTGTGCAGCTCTACCTTAAACTTATTTATAGAGGGTATGTTTTTTAATTGATTTGGCAAGTGGTTGTATAGCTTTAAACCTGTATATTTGACAGAAGTCTCAAATAGTTTTGTTTTATGTATATAAGTGTGTAATTTTTTCTTTATTACGTGTGTTATGGGTGTGTATTTTAGCATTCGTGACATAGTTCGCAGTATTAGTCTTCATGTAAATCAATAACTGTTTCATATATAAACTTGGTAGGGTCAAGATATTCAAATCTCTGAAATGATTTCTGCAGCTTTCCATTTTTGGAATACCAGCCATATGATAGTAGTGAATGAATGTAAGCAAAGTAACAGGTTCTGAGTGCAGTAAATTCTACTCGAGGCTTCAGCTGATGTAAAACAAAACAAACACGGCTCAGCTTCTTTGCTAACTTTTCTATATGTTTGTCCCAACTTAAATTATTGTCTACCCATAGTCCTAAGAATTTAGTTTGATGTTCAAAATTTATCAATCTGGAGCCAATTCTGATGCAAGAGTTTTCTATTTTCCTACAAGCCTTACGCTGAAAATTTAGTGCTATTGTTTTTTCTTCATTTACAAGCAACTTATTGACTTTAAACCAATACATTTACTATAGCTGATGTTATATTTTGCTGAAGGCTATCATCATCCTTTCCTGCACTGAAAATACTTGTATCATCTGCAAAGAGTGTGATTTTAGCATCTAAGTTGTTCATAACACATAATGGGAGATCATTTATATACAGTAAAAATAACAGGGGGCCCAGAATAGATCCTTGCGGAACCCCTGATACTGCTGGTCTGTTTTGTGATAACTCGTTATTGATTTCATTTTGGCCTCTTTCTGTGAAAGTGATCTCAACAACAAGCTCTGTTATTTCAAGGTAGGATTTAAACCAACTGAAGGCTACCCCTCTTACACCTTATTTATGTAGCTTATTTAACAGAATATTGTGATCTACCATGTCAAAAGCTTTGGATAGATCCAAAAATAAACCCATCCCAACTTCTCTTCTGTCCATTACATCATAGATACTTTCAACAAAATTAATCACTGCCAGACTAGAAGATTTCTTACTTTGGAACCCATACTGACTGCTATTAATGATTTTAAATTTGTTGAGGAATGCCATGATCCTCTTGTACATTGCTTTTTCTAATATTTTTGAAAAGGTGTGAAAGTAGAGCTGTTGGTCTATAGTTGTTTGGGTCCTTTTCATCTCCTTTTTTGAATATTGGTTTTATTTTTGCTACCTTTAGTTCCAGGGGGAATGTGCCGCTTTGAAGAGACTTATTTACTATATGACACAGCAGTTTTAAGATAATCTTGCTACACTTTTTAATTAAATAGGTTGAGCTTCCATCAAGGGCATCTGATTTTTTGTTTTTAGCTCCCTAATTACATCAACTAATTCATCATTGCAGACTAGTGCCAGGAATAATGATTTATCATTGCAATGAATGTGGGGTTTATTTTCTACCATCTGTTATGCTGCTTTTCATTTGCACACTTTTTGAGACATCTACAAAGAAATCGTTAAATATGTTGGCTATTTCTCTTGGATGTATTACAGTTTTTCCTTTGTGTTTCAATGTAATATTTGCTTGCAACGGTTTGTGTTAGTTTCCCTTTTTATTATGTCCCACATGGTCTTCTGTTTATTTTCGGATGAGTTTATCTTTCTAGTGTTCTCTAATATTTTTTCTGCCTTTATAACCTTTTTATAGATTGATTTATATTTCTTATAATAGTTTGCCAATTCTTTGGAAGCATTACCATTTCTAATTAAGTTGCCAAAGAATTATAGTTTCTCACTAGAAGTTCTAATGCCCATGGTTACCCATGAGGAATGTTTTTCCCTTACTCTAACTTGAACCAGTGGGAATGCTATATTGTAGTAGTATTTAAAGGTGTTTAAAAATCTAGTGCATGTTATATCTATTGAAGTTTCCTCATAAATGTCTTCCCAAGTTTCTTGCCGTAGCAAATGGTTGAAGTAATCAATATTTTCTGCCTTCTGTAATCTGACCTTTTTGAATGTTGTGCCAGATTTTCTTAAGTTCTTTCTGCTTGGCCAATTGATGGTTATAGATTGTGCAAAATGGTCAGAAAGACAAGTATCAAAAACGTCTATATTTTTAACAAAGTAATTAGATGTAAGACTTGAAGCTTTCACGGCGATGATTATTGATTAAAACTTCTCGGGTTACCAGCCGTGTGATGTTGATGAAATTGTTCGAGCTTTCGGCCATCTTGACTCTGTGGCCTTCTTCAGGATGTGAAGGCCACAGAGTCAAGGTGGCCGAAAGCTCGAACAATTTCATCAACATCACACGGCTGGTAACCCGAGATGTTTTAATCAAAAGTAATTAGATCATTGCTTATGGCTATTTGATCTATGGCAGTTTTTGAACTTTAAGTCACCCTCGTTGGTACATCAATTGTTGGCAGAATGCCATAAATGTTTAATAGAGATATGAACTTCAGTTTATCATTACTTTGTTGTAAAAAATTTATGATAATATCTCCCACTAGAATTATAGTTTTCTTTTGTTTTAGAAAATAGCTCAGAATAGTATCCAGCCTTGCGATTAGAATGTTTGTCACTTGATGGATTTCTATAAATACTTATGATTATCAGCTTATTGTCTACTTCTATGATGCTGGTTGCAAAATGCTCTTCCATGTTTAGTTCCAGAAATGTGGATATAGATTAAGCTTTTAAAGAATTTTTTACTAGAATTAATGAGCCTCCATTTCTTTTGAATGTTCTACTGTAACTCTGTATTAGTGTGAACCCTGGTATTGCGAGTTGATTTAATTCAATGTTCAGTTAGGCATAATATATCTACTAGTTTTAAACTACCATGGATTAAAGCTTCAATTTCAAGGATCTGGTTTCTGATACTTTGGATATTCAGGTGAAAAATCTGCAAAGTTTGACTGTTTTGTGTTCTACCCTCACTTTCTCTTGCGTTTACTAAATTGAGATTTATTGAGTTGCTAAGGGAAGTAGATTTTGAATTGTTATTTATGGTTCCAATGCTTACTTCTGATTTATATATATGCTTTGGCTTTTGGTGGGCAATGACTCTTTTAAGGAGATTACCAAAATTGGCTACACCTTTTCTGTTCAAATGTAGGCCATCCCTACCTAGATCCGCGTCTCCTAACCATGCATTACTATCTACAAATGAGCAGTAAAATTTTTTACATACACAGTCTAAAGTAGAGTTGATCCCATCGATGTAGCGAAGATCCTCATCTCGACGGCATATAATTCCACTGGTACAGAATTTCGCCCTTTGGGAACAGTTCCTTTCAAGTCGAAACAACCTCGGTGAGCTCCCGCATGATGTCCTCAGGTGAACGCGCTGTGCTGATATTATTTGTTCCCGCGTAGATGATTATAACATCTGGATTGTCGGTGTTCTTCGCTAGTTGGTTTCTTATATGCTATAGTTGAGCGCCAGGATAACAGTACTATCTTATATCATTCTCCATATAATTGCACGTGTGGCGCACAATCGAATCTGCTATTATGATGGCTTTTTTTTTTTCTTTCGAATTTGTATACGCATTCGTCATCGTTGCTTTCTGCAGGCACCTCATATACATTGTCTCGACACATTTCATTTCCTTCTTTGTTATCTTTTAAGTCTTGGAGTAATCAGAAATGATTCTGCAGACAGATATCGCTCTTTTCATTTGTCTGTAGCCTTCTTGGTGCCGCTGAGCTTTTGGTTGCACATCTCTATTCATCGTTTTTCTCCACGTGTTCCTCGTTTACCTCTTCTCTTTCATTAACTTTCATACTATGTTCCTTCATCTTCATGCTGATATCTAGTTTTAATTGCTTATTATCCTCTCAAAGCTTTTGGATTGTTTCGTTGGATTCCTGAAGGTCCTTTCTTAAGATTTCTATTATCTTGTGTAGTGACGCTATCTGATTCCGCTGATTATGGCAGTACACTTCATCATTAGATTTCACTTTTCCCTTTGCGTTTCTTTGTTTTCATTTCCTCCTACATTTCTAGTTCCGATTGATTGATCTGAGCACAGAAAGTCATGATCTGGGCCGTTTTTTCCCTGACAACTATGAAAAACTGAGGAACTGCCAAAAGATGAACCACCTGCTGCCGTCATCTTGTCTTGAGATTTAACATAACCCCACAAGAAGTAATCCAACAGCATTAAATCACATGATCTCGGGTGCCATTTAACATGTAATGATAAAACCTCTGAACTTCTCCTTCAAAAGATTGATTGTTTTGAGAGCAACATGACATGTGGCACCATCCTGCTGGAACCAGATACCTCAGAGATCCATACCATCCAATTGAGCCAAAACAGTTCCTTATAAGAGTCTGGTATCTTTCTCCATTGACAGAGCGAACAGATGATCCATTTTGATAATACATTTTCACAATTTCTACGCATTGCTGAATGCTTTAACATTCCATGGCTATTTGTCATTAACAATTGTAAGTACATGAAAAAAAATGACTGCTGTAACTCAATGGTAGCTATCCATGTTAATGATAGGACACTTGTTTCAAGACCCTATACAGTATATGGATCCATACTAGCTGTCGAAGCAAATGTGGAAGAAGTGGTTTCGTAGAATGGATTTCCTCACAATACACAATGTGACTCATCATATGCATATATAGACCATTAAGAATTCTGTGACATTTCTTGTTTGGAAATATTAAATTTCTTTTATTAATGAAACTTTAGACATAATCCTAATGTGAACATGTGAAGACTGTTTTAACTTAGGTGTCACATTCTAATCAAATACAGTAAACTCAGTTTAATGGTCCATTAGAGCCAAAGCGTTTCCATTAAGTCAGAAGTACTTATGCTCATTCACACACTTCTGTTTAAATACAGGTATTTTTACAAGTAGCTACAATAACTTTATATTTTAAATAGTCACAGATTAAAATAATACTTTCTAACACTAATAAATGCAAGTGCTAGGTGCTATAGAAAACAGTGCTCCACATGTTAATGAATGTGTGGTGCACTGGCCAGAACTGATGTATGAAGCTGTGAGTATACACCAGTTTTTACAAATGAACCTGATATTCTGAATGTGTTATGATGGGGGATTTGTTGTTGTGTATGTAAAGCACAAGAGCCCCTGTCTCTTTTCCAAATTACAGTTGCTTTTGCCTTCTAAAAATCTAGTCAAATCTTTTTCCTGAACCGTTTGTTTCTCCCAACTACATTGCCTAAAATAGTCATGTTCAGTCTGTCAAACCCCAAGTTTAAGACACTGTTCATATGTTTAACAGACGGTTAATATTGCCTCGAGCCCATTGTTGATCGAGGCAGCGCCGGTGACTAGTTCAAAGGGACGGGCAGTTTAGTGTGTAGATAAAAGCTCGCCAAAACGGCGGGGTGAAGGAGGATTTCAATTTCAATTTTTCAATTTATTCGTCCTCTATATTTCATACAGAGGATACGTCATTTTACATTATAAGAAAAACGTAAAAATACACCCAAAAGTCTACTATATGCACTGCTTAGAAACTAAAATGTACATTGTTTATTTTCCATTTTTTGCTTTGTACTCTTCCACACTATAAAAAGCTTGTTCTGACAAATACCTTTTTATATTCATAATATTGCATAGTTTAGTATTCTTTATTTTACCTGGCAATCTATTATACCTGTCTTTTCCGATACTTTCTAATGATCTGTTGTTTAGTGTTCCCCTTAGTGTGGTCCTAAAATAGTCAGCTTTATTCCTTACATTACATGAGTGTACATTAGTTCTTTTTACATGTATTCCTTTCTATTACATATTTAATGCTTTCATATATGTATATGCATGGAACAGTTAAAATATTATGCTTCTTAAATATCTGCCTACAGCTAGATCTTCTCTCAACATTTTCAATTATTTGGATAGCTTTCTTTTGTAATCTGAAAATTTTTAACACCTCTTTTGCATTTATATTACCCCATAAAGATATCCCATATTTTATATGTGAATAGATATGTGAATAGGAGACGGATTTCTCAAGAGTTCGGCTTTGTTCTAGCCATCTTGATTGCTTGAGAAATTTCCGGAATGTGAGTAATCTATAAAAAAGGGAGCCTGCCCGCCAAGAGTGAGTCAGTCGGTAATTGAACCCGCGTGCATAAACAGCTGTGTGTTTGAGGTCAATGACCTTGCAAGTTGTTTTGTGTATGTGATGTAATTCTGGACTGTTGGTGTACAGATTGATTTCTGTGGAAATAAAGTGCAATTTTTGGTGTTTATAACCTGAAATTTTTATTTCACGAACCCACAAAGTCACAATATTAATCTGTTATATCGAGGGTTTAATGTATACTTCTTTGCACTGGGAATTGAAGTAGTGTGTTGCAATAGCTACTGTTAGGATACACAGAACTAAACTCTTGTTTTCTTTGGGCTATATATCTAATTTTGTTCTTTATTCTATTTACATAGTCACCCTACAATGTAATGATTTTCTGCAGTCAAATGGCATAAAACTATTTTGTTATGTTCGTTACAGAAGGTCAAATCTTTGTTGCTTATTACACTTCAGCATTTAATTGACATTTGATAGTATTCCTTATTAATGTCTAATTATAATAACATTTATGGAACCCTTTGCTTCATATGCCACCAGTAGTGTCTATAAACTAAACCACTCATTCTGTAGGTTTTGCTTTTGTCCAGCGGGTAAGCATGCAGATAAAGTACATTCACTTCTACTTTAACAATTCTCATTAGACAGGGCTTAATGTTCTCAAGTCATCAGTTGAGCGCAGTGAAATAGGCAGGTAAATAGTTACTATACATTAATGAGCTTTGAAGAAGATAATATATGGTGAGAAAAATAAAAAACAAAGCTACCCTTAACTCACTTTGTCAGTAGAATCATTAGCTTAATGCTAATTTACAATCACTTTCTCTTCTTGCAAGTTCACAGAGTAATCATATCTCTTTATGTAGTACTGTCCTTTGTTTGGTCTCTGTTGAAATGTTTGAAATATATAGTGGCAGCCATAAGGAGTTGGCACAGAATTATTTAAAAAATGATACATTTCATCATTGTTTCTCAAATGGGAAGTTATAAGGTTTCCATTATGTACGAATAAAATGTTTTCTTACATCACTTTTAGTTTTATTGATTGCTCAAATATTCCCGTTTTTTTGTGTCATCCTGTATAATAGTCAGCAAAGTCGTCTATGAATAAGCATGACAAAACTCTGCTAGCATACCTACTTTGTAATAGAATTAATAGCAGTAACAGTGGAACACTTAGTACCGATCACTGAGGTACTCCATTCTCTAGAACAACAAAAAATTTGAAAAACCGAGCCAATCTTTCATGAACTGAAGGAACACTGGTAGGCATCCACATATATTCCAGATGTGCAGGAGCATAGCAACCAACCTGCCAACTCATCATAAGCCTTTTCAAGATCCAAAACTACCCCCAGTTTGACAGTTCTTGATGAATCTGTTCATTATGTGTCTCAACATCATTATTAGTTAGTCTACTGTTGAACAGCATCGTCAGGAAAGGTGGCATCTACTCAAACACAATTATAGACCTCAAATAAGAATGCCTTGCCTTCAGGAGTGAGCTGTTGTACAATTTGTACATGAATACTGTTTGGTCCTGATGTTGATAGTCCTGAAAATGAAAGGGCATGCTCTAACTCTGCCATAGTAAAAAGGCAATTATAGTCTTCAAGATTTCTAGAACAAAAGGAAAAACCTTGAGATGTTACCTAACCTTAATTGGGAGGAACTCAGGTGCATAATTATGTCTGAGAGCGTCCTTCAGAAGTCAAAACACATGGTAAAGTGGTAGTGTGTCTGCCTCACGCTCAAGTGTTCTGAGTTCAAATCTCATTTAGGGTGAGTTATCTGGATAATGCTTTTTCCAGGATTTTCCCTTGTCCTAAAAGATGAATGTCAGTTAATTCTTAAGCTCTACGGACCCTGGGCTCATTTGAGCATTATGTTACCCATTTCATTCATCATCTGATATGACTTAACATTGGAGGATGTAAATAAAATTAAAAAAAAAAAAGGAGCAAGATCAGGGCTTTGTGGGGGATGCTGTAAAAACTGAAATCTCAATCTCTGAATGTCAAGAGTTGCAGCAGCGGTGTGAGGGTATACAATATCATGAAGCAGAAGAGCACCTGTAAACAGAAATTCTCTGCAACATCTCCATATTGCTGGCTTTACCTCATTGTCCAACATGGCACTGTACCAGGCACTGCTCACCTCTTTGCTGATAGTGCTCCAAAATCAGCCAATTCTTATCCCAGAAGAGGTGAAAAGCACCTTTCCATCATAGGGCTGAAACATGAATTTCTTGTTGGCTGGAGAAGACATTCTGAAGACTGTCTTTTGCTTTCTGGTTCATGCCTAGGTTTCATCTCTTCTGATGATATCTGTCAGAAAGTAGGGTCCTTGTGCTTTATATCAAATCAAAAATTATGTGGCCGCTTGAACACGCATCATGTTGTGTTCACCAGTGAGCATCATAAGCACCCCTCGTGCACACAAAAAATGGTACTTGAAAACCTCGGTAATAATGGCATGAGAGGATCTGACATGTATACCCAGTTTCCTGGCTAAAGCTGCTACAGAAATACACTGATCCTCAAAGATCATAGCATCAGCGCATCCCACAATCTCGTAAGTAACGGCCGTGATGGAATGACCAGAGCCTGCTCATCTGTGACTGACGTACATCCACTTTTAAAGGCAACTACCCACTTGTACACTCTTCTCTCATTAATGCAGGTATCTCCATACCTTTCTAACATCATTCTATAAAACTTGTATTACCCTTCGCTGTTCTTTTACAGTACACAGAGCTAGAGATGCTGCCATTTGGTTTCAATTGCCTTTCCTATTCAGCTTGTTATTCTGTCTGTCAGCATTTCTCAAAGCATGCATCTTCAAATGCCTGACATGTTAATAGTATTTAATAGTGTTAGTTTCCTGTTACTTTTTTAATTACCCTTATAGTTCATACCAAGGGAAGGAATTAAATGTAGGTTCATATTTTTCTTGGGGATTAATGTAGTTATTTCTTTGAGCTGCATTTTTTTCTTAATTTTCTTCCCATATGTTCAGTTTCAAATCCATTATGTCAGCAGTGTTTAATATACATTATTATCCTTGTGTTCCTACTTGTTTAATGAAAAGTTTACCAATCTGTACATAGACTATTGATTGTGGTCGAGGACTGAAACTGTTGACTGATATGGTTGTCAGCATGTGTGCCTTTTCTGTAAATTACAAACTATTTTGTCCTTAATCTGGTAAGTTTTAGCTCCAAAAATAGTAGTGAAGTTATCTATCTTAGACAAATTTAATGGCTGATTTCTGAAGATTTAGTAGTTAAAGTGTGTCATCTACACCTTTTCTCATGTATCATAACAAACACATCATCTGATGCTAAATATATGAGGAAACACTTCTGAGAAGTGGCTCTCACTTCAGAAATATCAAATACAAACAGATAAATCAGTCTTAGACAAACACTTCTTGTAAGAAAATTAGAACGTAGAATGAAAAGTTAAACTGCTCATATTGGTACTGGACTTACAGGAAAGAGCATTACGACTGCATCCAGTTTTTAAATTGTTGCTTCACTATAATAATAATAATAATAATAATAATAATAATAATAATAATAATAATAATAATAATAATAATAATAATAATAATAATAATAATAATAATAATAATAATAATAATAATAATAGTAATAGTAATAATAGTAATAGTAATAATAGTAATAGTAATGGTTTATTCACTTATAGACATGAAATACATGTTTCAAGTTTTATCCAAAAGTTTGCATATTACAATATTGTAAATGATTAGTTAGTTACATACATCAAGATTTACAAATTTTACAAAGCATATACAGAGATTAATAATTAATGTAACCGTCTTCATGGTAAAAAAACAATCTTCGGTTTTCCCTTTCTTTGAGGAGGGTCTCGCAGTTCTTACTGTCCATTGGTCATAAGGTGAAGATCTCAGTAATATGAAACAGAAGATGTAATAAACTGTATTAGTATTTTCTTATTTGTTACATACTAAATGAACATAATAATAGTAATAATAAGAATAATAATTAATAAATATGTACTTATTTACTGATTTCAGAAATATATTTTAAAGATTATACTCACTTGTTGAAATTACTAGACAGATTGAGATAAATGTATTACACAGCATTTACAGTTTGATCTCTCATTTATACCCTCATTGAAATATTTAAAAATTACATGTATCAGGAAAAAAAAAAAAGAGCTTTTCAAATCACAATTGCAGATATTCATCTATGTCATAAAAGGCCCTCTCAATTAAGTAATTTTTTAAACATTTATTAAACTTGGAAACAGTTGATTGTTTACTTGTGGCTGGCAGCTTATTGTATAAAGTTTTTCCAATTACAAATAGATTTTTATAAAAAAAATATCTTTCTCTTCACTTCCCTATACATATTGTGACGCAGACGGCGAACTCGCGTTGCTGATCGATAATGCGGACTGGCGGTGGTGGCAGGGGGGACGCAAGGGGTGGCACTTCCTCCTACCGCGCGAAGGTGCTCGAAGGCTCCAGAATGATTTCCCCCTCCATAATGGAAGAATCGGGAGATTTCGGGGCGACCGATACAAGCGAGGCGACAGTTAGTTGAGTGGAGGACGTCGCGGCGTGTGGACGTGTAGTTAGTTGAGTGAGTGACCGTGAGCCGGGCGGACATGTAGTTGAGTTGTGCGGACGGGTAAAGACCAATTGGCAAGGTTGAATGGTGTAAATTAAATTGTAATTGTGTACGTGCATCGGAACGGTAACGGACGAACTGGTAAATTGTAATTGTGTGCATTACGTAATTTTGTGTAATTGGCAAGTGTTCAACTGTAAGTCGGTGAAAATAAAGAACATTTTTGAGTTGTGTAATTGGACTTTTTATTTCACGAACCCACAAAGTCACAATATTCTCTTTAGTTCTTGTGTCATATTTATGTATATTGCTATTACTCCTTATATTTGTAGTTCTCCTAACTAGTAAAATAACTAAAATTATATAATGCAACCACTGTAAGAATTCTTTTTTTTTTTTTTTTAAATTTCTCTACATGAATCCCTTGATTTTAATGAACAAACCATCCTTACACACCTCTTCTGTAATACCAGTAATCGTTTAAAATTCTCTTTAGACGTTGTACCCCATAATTCAATACCATAATTCAAATGAGGATGAATTATTCCATAATAAATCAATTTTAAATTAGGTTTATCCAAATAGTGTGCCACGTAATTTAATAGATAGATACCCTTACTTACTTTATTGCATATATAATTTACATGTTTTGTCCATGTTAAGTTTTTGTCAATATTCAATCCTAGAAATAAGTGATCATCTGTTATATCTATTTCTTCATTTCCAATTTTAATTTTCATATTGTTGCACATATAATTACTAATTTTAAAATATATTATGCTTGTCTTGTTTAAATTATTAACTAGGTTGTTATTAACAAGAAATTTAAGTATTATATTTGTACCCGAGTGTATATTATTAGTTAAGTTGTCTTGATCTTTTCCCCAACAAATTATAGATGTGTCATCAGCATATGATACAGTTTTAACATTATTAATCACAGGTAAATTGTTAGTGTATAATGTAAATAGTAAAGGCCCAAGCACTGATCCCTGTGGGACTCCATATTTAATGGTTGCTAATGAGGATTCATATTTTGTTTCTATTTGGTTTATTTTACATATTATTTCTGTTATTTATATTTATATTATATTTTTTCTTCTATATTATATTATTTCTATATTATTTCTGTATTAATTTGTATTCTATTTTTGACTTTGTCTAGTGCTGTAATAAGCTTAATGACAATAAAATATTATTTATTTATTTATTTATTTGTACTTTGTACCCTTGTAAGTATGTGTTAATTAACACAAAAGTGAATCAAGAAGATATTGACACACTGCTTCACTCACACTGTTTTTTCACAGGACATGTTTCAAGAGCTGTTGCTCTCATCATCAGCTGGTACTCGACTAGTGCAAATTGTGGTGGTTTCCTCCTTCTCCGTATTGTCGATAGATGGCATGATGTACTTGTCAAAGATGTCTGGTGGTAGAGTTTCAAAATTCATGACTATGACGATTGTTGTTAATGAAGATTTTTTCCCATTCGGAAAGGTCTATGGAGTGATTAACATATTTTATTAAAGATGTTTCCAAGTTGATGTCATGTCTAGTATTCAATAAATGAAAAGCCACTGCTGATTTTTCTGTTTGACCATTTTTAATATTTCTTATATGTTCTTTAGTTCTGATGTCAATATTTCTTTTTGTTTTTCCTATATAAATTTTAGGGCAAGTTTCACATTTGATCTCATAGGTTCTTGGTTTTTCTTTGGTAGTAATTGAATTTTTTTTTGGGGGGGGGGGGGCCTTTTAACAAATTTCTGATATTAAACCTATTTTGAGGTGCAAGAATTATGTTGTGTTTTGAGAATATTTTTTGGAATTTATTATAGGTTGATGGATGGAATGTGAATTTTTTAAAAAATATTTCTTTTTTTCTCCTGTAGGTTCTAGGGTGGTGGTTTCCTTTATTTTCTTAGCTTTGTTGAGTCTGTTAACTGTTTTGTCTACTAGATTTGGGTTGAAACCGTTGGACATAGCTACTTTTTTTATGTGTAGGTATTCTTCTTGATAATCTTCTCTGTTTAGTGGTAGTGTGTCAATATCTTCTCGATTCACTTTTGTGCTAAGTTATGCTTCACTGTCTCTACGCTTCTTTCAAGTTTATACTTTGTTTGATGTGTTAATTAATTTACCTGCAGTCCTCCTTATACCATAATGTCCAATTTTCGTAATAAGACTTGGTGATCAACATTATCGAAGGCCTTTGATAAATCAAGAGAAATCCCCATTACTTGATTATCATTTTTCATTTTGTTAATTAATTTGTCTATAAATTTTACCGCAGCAGTAATTGTAGATTAACCTTTTCGAAAACCATGCTGGGAATTAGATAAAATGTTGTGTTTGTCCAAAAAACTTAAAATCCTCTTTAAAATAACTTTTTCCAGTAGTTTAGCAAAAGTAGATGTTAAAGTAATTGGTCTATAATTACTCACATTAGTAACATCACCCTTTTTGTGTAATGGTTTAACAACCCCCTTTTTTAAACAGTTCGGAAAAATTCCTTCCCCATATAGAGGTATTTATTAGATATACTAGGATGTTAACTAATTCTTCCTTGCATTGTTTCAGGATTTTTGATGAAATTTCATCCCACCCGCTCGAGTTTTTAGATTTTAATTGAGTAATAATTTTGATTAATTCTGTCTCAGTAACAGGATTTAGAAACACTGTGCTACCAATATGCTTTATTCCCTCATTCCTATCAATTTTAACCGTTTTATTTCCCTTAGGCACCTCTACATTTATGAATTATTCGTTAAATATATTACCAATGCTTACTGGATTAACAACCCTTTTGTTCTGATAATTAATTACAATGTTCTCTGAAATTTTACAGTTTTTCTTAGCTACTAGTATTTACTACATCCCATATAGCCTTACTTGTATTTTTTGCAGTAGCTACCTTATATTTAATATTTTCCGACCTTAAACTTTTGAGAGCAGCTTCATACTCTTTTTTGTAATTTTTATATCTATCATAATACAATCTATTACCATACTGCTTATAAAATATATACATGTCCTTCATTGATTCCCTAATCTTAATTACACTGGGGAGAAGGATTAATTTATTACTTTCTTTTTTGTATTTATGCACTTTTCACTGTCACTTAATAACCTAGTCCTAACTGCTACTTCACTAATGTGAACTAGTTCAAACTGTCACTTAACTTATGGGAACTTCAGTTAACTTAGTTCAACTTTTACTGCAATGTAATGAAACATGCAGTATGATGTACTGTCTTCTTCCAGATGGTTCAAATACAAGAAGTCAGTAACAGCACTAACAAACTTGCTCAGAGATCAGCACTGTTCATCGCACCATTATCATGCTCAGTAATTCACTCAGTACCCTGGGAAATTTCCACTAAGTTTCAGAACACTCAAGTAAGGAAAGCTTCCAGAAGATTTGAGTTATCTGGCGATAGTACTTAAGGTTAAAGTATAAAAATTGAAAGAAGCATAGAGACAGTGAAGCACAAGTTAAAATAAAAGTGAATTGAGAAGATATTGACACATTGTTTCACTTACACTGTTTATAGACATGTTTCAAGAGCTATTGCTTCACCATCAGCTGAGTCTTGACTATACAAATTGTAGCTTTGTTGATTATTCATTTCTCTTCTACTCTTCCTAAATATTCTCCACTCATTTTAATCGTTTTTGTCCCTGGATCAATCAGCATTTTAATTGCAGTAATTTCCATATATAACTTGTCCTAGTTTGGTTCCCACATTCTCGCTGGCTCTTTGCACATCTGCAGATCTTTCTTCATTATCTTGTCTAAAACCTTTTAAAAACAATGTTCCTTCCTTTTCAAATTTACTGCAGTAATCAACATATTTCGCTTCCCCAAATCTTTTTAACTATATACAATTTCAGAAATATCTTATCTTTAAAATGAGCTCCTTTCCTGTAAAGTATGCGTTTTCAAATTAGCAGTTGAGATATAAACATAAAAGCAAAGAAAATATTAGCAGTATGTATTGCTGATAGTTGCAGGAACTTATGTAAGGAGTATTATGTTTTCAGCAGCTTTCATATTGTGATTTTTTTCCAGATAATTGAGTATGAAAACAGAATTCGTGCTTTTTCAACTCCTGACAAAATTTTCCGGTATTTTGCAACAGTTAAGATGTCGACAGCACATGGTGTAGAGATCTACATGACCCCAGATGACTTCTTGCGCTCTATCACGCCTGGCATGCAGCAGCCTTGGGGTAAGACAGAGAGCGGCTGAAGACCACTAATGCTTGCGGCTAAAAACTAACAGCTCTAAAGCTTTTCAGGCTAACCTTTAACCATTACTTCTTTTTCTTTCTTTCTCCTCCCAGCAGTGAAGAGTTGATTGATGATAAAGCTGGTTCACAATAACGAGAACAGTAATACATAACAAATAGCAAAATAGAAAGTCAGTTTATTTGTTTACAACTAACCAACAATATTTTTACTTTTTCTACCTCATACAATTAGGTAGAGAACTTATTGCATTCCAACCAAAAATGTTGCTACATGTCAAAGCATGGAGACATATCAGAAGGAATGTCAACTAACAGGTGTTTATGCAAGCCTATCATATATGTGTGGTGAGACAGTGTATGTACACTCTGTTCACTGGACAGCAACATGTCATACATCATATATGATGTGATTGAATATTGTGACAAGTGACAAATGGGCAGATGTAATGGTAATTTAAAGTTTGTGTATAATAATTAATTGGCTAGCCCTTCATATCCGACATACAGCTTGTCACTTCCTGTATGCCGGGTTAATAATATCTTGCACTTCTATAAACAAGATAACAAATGAATGCAGTGCTGTGTCACTGAAGGTCAATATACCTCAACATTCTGTCCTGTAGTACTGAATACCAAGATTTTACAGGAAATATATGTTTCATTTTTTTTTTGGGGGGGGGGGACATATTTGAGAAAGGTTTGTATAGTGAGTGAGTGTGTGGTGTTTTAGGGCCCGTCGACAACAAGGTCATTTGGGCCCGAAGTCAACATTAAAACCTAAAAGCTACACTAATCAAGCTAAAAAGGTAAAATAAAATAAAAACACACAACTATTAAAAGTACATAAAAATTCATCGCAGTCCTAATAATTTAAAAGCTCTAAAAATTAATAAATATAAAATACAAGTCAGACTTGTTTATTAAAACCGATTTTAAAAACAAACCGCAGTGCCTTATCCACGGCCACTGGGTCGTCACCTAAAACACCGTGCAAGTTAGGCCCCAAGCCCAAAGACTGGCAAACGCGGGCGCACTGTGGACAATCCAGCAATACATGCCGCACAGTGAGGTGTACTGCACATGGAGCACACACAGGGGCCGGTTCCCCTCTTAACAAATGGCCATGAGTCGCTCGTGTGTGCCCAATTCTCAGACGGGTGAGTATCACCTCGGCTCGCCGGTTATCCCTGCAGGAAGTTAGCCAGGGTTGTACTCCTTTATTGCCCGGAGTTGTGTGCCTTCCAAAGCTGTCCAGGATTGCTGTGTCTGTGTCTTCATGAACAGCACACCTCTAAAACAAAAAATTGGTCAAATATCAAACTTGGTATTCCAGTTTGGTATCTTCCAAGAATGCAACATGAAGCTTTTCATAAAGATCTCCTCACCCTAAACCAGCTTTTATATTCAAAATGTTTTGAACATTTTGATTTTCTGTAAAATACCTCTAACAAATTTGATTAAAACTATATGTTTAAGATACTATCATGAAATTTGAAATGTAGATCTTGAATTTTCTGGGAATGTCTTCAGAAGTCTTCTTCCTTCTAGATGACTTTTGTATAACTGGTAAACTGTAAGAGATGGAGAAAATATTAAAAGTAACAAGGGGTAAGAGTCCCAATGAGGCAACATTTTTGTTTTTGGATTTATAGTGGCAGCTCTTTTGTGTTAATGAAGGCGTCTGATAGTTGCTGTTCAGCTCATGCAGTTTCATTGCTCCTATAATAAACCAGTTTCAATTATGAGGTATGTTGTATTTTTAAACCATTTGATGTAATTTTTTAGCATTCGGGGAAATGTGCTTCCTTGCTCATACGTGATGTGAGAGAAATTAATTTTATGTGGCTTTAAAGTATGGAATATATGCTTCGAATTGCAATGATTGTTAATTAGCTAGTGCACCACATGATGGCAGCACAACTCGGAACATGAAATTTGAGCAGTCAGGGTAAAAGTGCATCTGCACCTTGGGGCAAGAGTCCGGAGCTGTTTGAAAAGTTGAACTATTTAGAAAGCTGTGAGAGCTTAATGCCCCTGACAGATTCAAGTTCAGTGATGTGGATTTTCTGTATTCATAAGTAACAGACCAGAATCTAACTGCTGAGAATGAGCCACAGGAACAAAACGACTAATGACAGAAAGAGCAGCTATCAGCACCATCAACTTCTGGGCACAGTAATTTGATAGTATATTCTCCACGGCATAATGGGAACGCAGAAGCCAACACTTCTTACTACTCCCAGTCCGATCTTGTAACTGTTCCAAAAATGCAAGTGCAGGGGAAAAGAATGTCCAGAAGCAAGAAATCCGTAATTGTCACATTATCACACAAGATGGCTCTTGAAACAGCAAGAACAAAACTTTCTTTCCCTTTAAATAACAAAGTGAAATCTTCCAGTACGAGTAAGATAACTGAAAGCTTCTGGCTTCTAGTGAAACTGCAATGTATCCTGGGTGTAAACTTGCATATGGAGATCCTCCTACTGAAGACTGGATACAGTGTCACTCCTGTAAAGAGTGGTGGCGTGAAGACTCTACAGCTTATGAAGGAGAACACTCTGATATGTATCGAGATTTAACTGTATTGGAACACCACAATGAAGCGAAAAATTATTAAATTTTAGATGAGTCGTATTTCTTACACATCTGCTTCACTTTCGTACCTATTTTGAGGACATGTTTCGCAAATCTTCGTTTGCATCTACAGCTCTTGTGCGACTGACGCTAGATCCAGCGGTGTGGGTAATTCTGGGGTTGTTGCTGCCATCTGTTGATTTAGTGATGAACTGAAATGTGGGATTCTCTTCTAGCAGGATTTCAAAGTTCATTAGTTGGTTCCTATGTTTTTCTATGTATATCCCCTCCCATATGACGAGTTCACTATGTTTTTGTACGTATTTTAGTAATTCTGTGCTATCTTCAATTTCATGATTTTCAGACCAGAAATGAGCTGCTATTGCGGACTTATCAATATTTTTGTATCTTAAGTGCCTGAAGTGTTCTTTCTTTCTAGTGCCTATGTGCCTAAGAAAGAACACTTCAGGCACTTAAGATACAAAAATATTGATAAGTCCGCAATAGCAGCTCATTTCTGGTCTGAAAATCATGAAATTGAAGATAGCACAGAATTACTAAAATACGTACAAAAACATAGTGAACTCGTCATATGGGAGAGGATATACATAGAAAAACATAAAAACCAACTAATGAACTTTGAAATCCCGCTAGAAGAGAATCCCACATTTCAGTTAATCACTAAATCAACAGATGGCAGCAACAACCCCAGAATTACCCACACCGCTGGATCTAGCGTCAGTCGCACAAGAGCCGTAGATGCAAACGAAGATTTGCGAAACATGTCCTCAAAATAGGTACGAAAGTGAAGCAGATGTGTAAGAAATACGACTCATCTAAAATTTAATAACTCTGATATGTGTTGGTTTTCATCCTTCAGTGACAAAAGGTTTCCAGGAATTCAGTGCACTACATAATCTGAAAGGTTTATGTTCTCTTTTTCTTTTCTGTGTAATTTTTTCCACCCCTCATTTAAACCCCGCCTTTAACTGCAGTGGTCATATCAGCGGCCGTTCTCCCTTGGAACATATCCATGCTGTTAACTTGTATACATTGGGTTGCTTGTACTTTGTATTTTAATCATTAGAGCATGCACATATTTGCATTCTCATTCATACTTTCAGACTCTGGCGAAGATGGGGAATCATCTTGGTTGGAGAAAAACCCCCAGCCCCAGCCAGGAATCGAACCTGGGACCCCTTGCATGGTGGCAGGTGCTCTACCGACTGAGCTATAGGGCCAACCTGTATGTGTTTTGTATTGTTTCTACAGGGATGAAAGTGTTCAACAAATCTGATTTATTTAAAGACTAAAGTAAATTAAACAAATTTTAGGTGACAGTGTATTAGTGCCCATTTCCCTTATAAATGAAAACTATAATTTCTGCAAATGTTTATCTGTATCTACTTAAAATAGAAAAATAAGTGTTAAACATCAGCCAATTGACCATGGCCCAAAAGCCCGGATAACACATTTTATTGGACAATTATTAATTGTTGTTTTACATGAGGACTTTTTGCCAAATGTATTTCGAAGCCAATCTTCACTTGTTTAGGTGTTAATTCAAAAATGCTAAAAAATCATAACCCAAAAACGTTCTAGTCAAATTAATTTTTAGGTGTACATGAATGGGCAAATTGAACATTCGTACAGCAATCAACTTGCAAAACATTATAAATTAGTTGTCAGATATAAACAAAACTATTTTAGAAACGTGGCATTCTAAAAATTGTTAATGTTGCTCTCTTATTTTAACCTTCTGTTTACTGTTCTCAGTTATTGTGATGAACCAGTGTCGAAAGCTTTTGCTTCAGGAATAAGGTGTTACTAACATCTGCAACTGACTGCACTTGCACCCATTTTGGTTTTCCCTTCATTTATTGATTCTAGGTTTAAGTGCACTGAAGCTGAGAATCCATTAACAATTATAAGTGCAAATGTTACAGGCAGTTTTCCAGTCCATGGTTTAGTGAAGAGCAGAAATTAGAAGATGACATCCGATATTTGCCACAATGTCTAGTAGATAGTTAGCCGCTAATGCCTGATTTTTTGTGCCAGAAAAAGAAGAAAAAACCAGACTTACTCAAATTGTTATTAGACAAATGCTAAAAAAAAGGAATTGAGGAAAATGGAGTTTAAAATTTAGTATGATAAATAGAAGTAACTGAAGCTATTAACAGCATGGCAAATGTAATTCACTAATTATTATAATTTATTAAGTTTAATGTGGTACTGTATCTAAATCATTCAGAGCCAGTTAAATAGCCATCTGTAGCTGTAAAATACACAATATGTAGAATAAAAATACAAGTTATAAGTATAATTAAAATGCAAAAAGCAAACAAAATTGAAAACATTTATATTTTTAAATTAAATTTAAAGGGAGTCGATTGACACTAAACAACACTTACTTTTAAATTTTCCCGGAACATGTTTCAGAGACTATTTGCCTCCATTGTTAACCGGACATCGCCTGGTTCTCATTGATGTAGCTGGCGATATTTTGTCATAGGTCTCCTCTGGTGGTGGTTCGAGGAACTTGCTGAACAAATCTTTTTGGGGGATGTCGAAATTGAATACTTTGTTCCTATTTTTTGAAATGAAGATTTGTTCCCATGTGGACAGTTCTTGTTTTTCTGATGTATGTTTTAGTTGTTTTGGTTCTGGATTTATGTTGTGGTTTCTTTCCCAGAAATGTGTGGCATTTGTCATTTCAAAAAATAGGAACAAAGCATTCAATTTCGACATCCCCCAGAAAGATTTGTTCAGCAAGTTCCTCGAACTGTCACCAGAGGAGACCTATGACAAAATATCGCCAGCTACACCACTGAGAACCAGTCAATGTCCGGTTGACTATGGAGGCAAAGTCTCTGAAACATATAAAAATTATTTGTGGTTGGTTTATTGACACTCGTCACTTACTTTTTCATATATTTATGAGAGACTAGTTTCAAAGGCCCTGGCCTCCATTTTCAATCTCTTTCCAACTGGCATCTGTTGTTGTCTGCTCTCTCTGGTGGTGGAACTATGAACTTTTTTGTCAAATTATCTACTGGCGGGATTTCAAAGTTCATTACGCGATCCTTATTTTTCCAGATGAATATGTTCTCCCATGTTGTCAATCTATTTTGGTTTATCACTCCTTTTAATAATTTTGGATTTGGATCAATGTCCTGGTTTTCATTCCAAAAATGAAATGCTACTGCTGACTTGTCTTCTTGTTTCAATCTGATGTTTCTAAAGTGTTCTTTGACTCTGGTTTTTAAATTTCTTTTTGTTTGACCTATGTAGCATTTTTCACAATTCTTACAATTCATTTGGTATATTCCAGATTTGTTACCTGAAGGAATTTCATCTTTTGTTTTTGAATTTAGTAATTTTAAAATTGAGTATCTATTAGTAGGTGCCAAGATGTTATTTTGTTCCTTGAATATCTTTTTAAATTTATTAAATGTTTTTGGATGATATGTGAATGAACTGAATATGCTGTTGCTTTCTTTTTCTTTAATAAATGTGGTTGCTTCCTTAATGGTTTTCTTTAGTTTAGATTTTCTAATTTTCTTCAACACCAAACTTTTGTTGTATCCGTTTTCTTCTGCTATGTGTATTATTGCTTTTTGTTCCTTGAAATATTCTTCTTTTTCCATGGGTATGTTGACTAGTCTGTGTGTAAGGCTGTTTATTATTGCATGTTTATGTGTAATTGGGTTGTGGCTATTATTTTTTATATAATTTTCTGAATGTGTTGGCTTCCTGTAAATTCCTTTCTGAATGTGTTGGCTTCCTGTAAAAATAATAGCCACAACCCAATTAAACATAAACATGCAATAATAAACAGCCTTACACACAGACTAGTCAACATACCCATGGAAAAAGAAGAATATTTCAAGGAACAAAAAGCAATAATACACATAGCAGAAGAAAACGGATACAACAAAAGTTTGGTGTTGAAGAAAATTAGAAAATCTAAACTAAAGAAAACCATTAAGGAAGCAACCACATTTATTAAAGAAAAAGAAAGCAACAGCATATTCAGTTCATTCACATATCATCCAAAAACATTTAATAAATTTAAAAAGATATTCAAGGAACAAAATAACATCTTGGCACCTACTAATAGATACTCAATTTTAAAATTACTAAATTCAAAAACAAAAGATGAAATTCCTTCAGGTAACAAATCTGGAATATACCAAATGAATTGTAAGAATTGTGAAAAATGCTACATAGGTCAAACAAAAAGAAATTTAAAAACCAGAGTCAAAGAACACTTTAGAAACATCAGATTGAAACAAGAAGACAAGTCAGCAGTAGCATTTCATTTTTGGAATGAAAACCAGGACATTGATCCAAATCCAAAATTATTAAAAGGAGTGATAAACCAAAATAGATTGACAACATGGGAGAACATATTCATCTGGAAAAATAAGGATCGCGTAATGAACTTTGAAATCCCGCCAGTAGATAATTTGACAAAAAAGTTCATAGTTCCACCACCAGAGAGAGCAGACAACAACAGATGCCAGTTGGAAAGAGATTGAAAATGGAGGCCAGGGCCTTTGAAACTAGTCTCTCATAAATATATGAAAAAGTAAGTGACGAGTGTCAATAAACCAACCACAAATAATTTTTATATTAATTTTGACGTCACTGTTACTAAATTCCTCCAAACACACATCTCTGAAACATGTTCCGGGAAAATTTAAAAGTAAGTGTTGTTTAGTGTCATTAATCGACTCCCTTTAAATTTAATTTATTACAACACTGTTTTCAACACTTCCAAGAAAGGAATTTATATTTTTTACCAAATGTCACCAATACCTTTGCCTTAAGGAGATCTTTTAAAATCCCTCTGTTAATCATAATCACTTTTCATATAAACTCCAAAGGAATTGAACTGGTGTGGTACATCAGGCATTAAAGGATTAACTATTATGTACTCATTAAGTCATTAAGTGTAATGTTCATCTTAGCTGTTACCTTCATGTTTGTGCCTGGCTTCCTAGCAGTGGAGTGTCCTTCATTATGTGTACATTGAACAGTAACGTATAATGTGAGGAATTTAGTAACATTGACATCAAAATTGAGTTTAAAAAGAACTATGTGAAGTTTTTCACACTTAATCACTTATATTTTTATATTATTGAGGGACTTGTTTAGGAAGTGGTTGTGTGCATTATCAACCTCAAAGGTCTGGCTTCCAAAACTCCCTCAATAATATACAAACAACTACAAATAGTTTTTTCAACAGAACAGTATCTTTTAAGTTAATTGATGGAAATTAATCATTCCTTCACACTAGCCATATATAGGCTAAGGTTTTGGATAGATAAAGTCAAACTGCAAAATTCAATGCCATGGTCAGGTATTGAACCACGTATCTGCTGTTTTCCTTCCAATCGCTCTTACTCAATGAGCTAGCATGGCCAACGTGCTGTCATGACATTTGACTCATATTATTTCCTGGTAAACCACTAGGGGCTCTCGTAT
This sequence comes from Mantis religiosa, assembly GCA_030765055.1. Lineage (NCBI taxonomy): Eukaryota > Metazoa > Arthropoda > Insecta > Mantodea > Mantidae > Mantis > Mantis religiosa. The sequence continues at coordinate 146,404,211 of CM060958.1, read as the reverse complement.
TTTACTGGGAAAATGTATGAGTCAATTGGAGAATTTACTGACCTCTGTTGTCCTATGATCTAGGAGTATCATGCTAGCCCCTAGTTCTGAAGTGTGTGTGGGTGTGGGTGTGTGTGTGGTGTTTTAGGGCCCGTCAACAACAAGGTCATTTGGGCCCCTAGTTCTGAAGGTTATGGGTATTAATCTTCATGGACAAAATTTCTAAGCATGATTTCCTTTGAAAGTAAAATTAAGCCATAGTTTTATGTCATTGATTTATGGCAAATAAAAAAGATTTGAAGGCTGATAAAGAGGTCTCTGAGCAAAATTAAGTAATCTTTGATACTCAATATAGAACGGGTGCTGAGAACCACAACAGTTAAAAAGAGTACATAAATAAAACTCCATCTAACAATGTATCCAACGAGTTGCATGCTACTCCTATAATATATTGTGCCAGAACACTATTGCATCAGCAGCACATCAGGTAATTATATTGTAACGAGAGCGCTGGAACACCCTGTGAAAGCAGCTGGCAGCGGAAGGCAGGGGAGGTTCGGTTAGCCACACCTCCTCCTCGTTTGTCTTGTAGTGGTGACAGGCTGTGGTCAGGGAAAAAACATGACTGTGCCGTATGTTTCCTTACACCTGGTTCTCGATCTTTCTGTTACTAGAACAATCCTGTAAACACCAGAAGGCGGGATATTCCGATATAAAGAGGGTTACAGACAGACGGAGTTAGTCAGTTGTTGGTTTGGTCAGTCAGTCAGTTGGTTAGTGTGTGAGTTCTTGGTGTAAGAAGGCAGTGTTAGTCAGTGACGTGTTAATGAACGAAAGGGTTGTGCAACGGAAGACTGTACGAACTGTGTATGTGTATCGGAGTTTGTGTAATCGCGAGTACAAGTGAAGTTGTAACGGACGAACTGGTGAATTGTAATTGTTGCAGCACGTAATTCTGTGTAATTGGCAAGAGTTTAACTGTAAGTCGGTGGAAATAAAGAACATTTTTGAGTGGTGTAATTGGACTTTTTATTCCACGAACCCACAAAGTCACACTGGTGTCAGGAAGCGGGAAGATAACATCACCGAGCATTACAGCCATGGACGCGGCATTGGAGAAAATTTTGGAGACGATGATGGAAATGAAGGCGGAACTGAAAGAAATGAAGACGGCCAACGACAACATCGCCGGGAAGATGGAAGAAATGAAGGCCGAACTAATCTCGGAAATGAAGACGGCAAATGAAAGACTCGCTGCCAAAATAGAAGCGGCAAACAACAACCTCATCGCTGAGTTGAAACAAATGAAGACGGCCAACGACAACATCACCGCGGAGATGGAAGAAATGAAGGCCGAGTTAACCACAGAAATGAGAGCAGCGAACGGCAGTCTGGCCACGGAAATGAAGGCGGCGAACGAGGCTCTCGCCGCAAAGTTTGAGGAACGTTTGGCCGGCGTGAGGGATGACGTCGCGAACCTGGGCAAACGGAAGGGTCAAGTAGACGACCGCCTTAATGATTTAGAGGAAAAGGCCGACAACATCCCAAAACCCCTCACCCGCCTGACGGAGGAAAACCGGCCTTATGTGTGGACGGAGGACGCCGAAGACGCTTTCCAGCAGCCGAAGGGGACCCTGTGCAGTGCTTCAATTTTGGGTTTCCCACAACCGGGTGGCGCCTTCATTGTGGACACCGACGCCAGCGACCATTGCATTGGAGGTGTCCTATCGCAGATCCAGGACGGCCACGAGCGCACAAGAGTGGAAGAGGAGGAGCGTGCCGCAGCAGTCCGAGTAGTTGTGGCAGTGCCTGCTGAAGGCTGGGATAGCGCAGGCCTGAGGAGGGAGCAGCTGGCGGACGCAGACTTGGGGCCACTCTTGAGGGAAGTGGACGCAGGGACGAGACCAACCTGGGAGGACATCGCACCGAGGAGCGCCACCTACAAGTCGTACTGGGCCCAATGGGACTCGTTGAAGACCAGAGAGGGCGTGCTGTTCCGGGTATGGGAGTCACCCGATGGGAAGGCGCAGAGAGGACAGTTGGTACTTCCCCGGAGCAAGGTCCCGGAAGTCTTGGAGGAAGTGCACGCCGGTACTTCAGGAGGACACCTGGGAGCGAACCGAAGGATTCACAAACTACGGCAGTGCTACTTCTGGCTGAGACTCCGAGCAGATGCTGGTGGTACACCTGGACCGCCTCGCACGCTACGATGGGGCTGTTCGGGGCGAACAGCTTTGAGGAGGGAGCAGTGTAACGAGAGCGCTGGAACACCCTGTGAAAGCAGCTGGCAGCGGAAGGCAGGGGAGGTTCGGTTAGCCACACCTCCTCCTCGTTTGTCTTGTAGTGGTGACAGGCTGTGGTCAGGGAAAAAACATGACTGTGCCGTATGTTTCCTTACACCTGGTTCTCGATCTTTCTGTTACTAGAACAATCCTGTAAACACCAGAAGGCGGGATATTCCGATATAAAGAGGGTTACAGACAGACGGAGTTAGTTAGTCAGTTGTTGGTTTGGTCAGTCAGTCAGTTGGTTAGTGTGTGAGTTCTTGGTGTAAGAAGGCAGTGTTAGTCAGTGACGTGTTAATGAACGAAATGGTTGTGCAACGGAAGACTGTACGAACTGTGTATGTGTATCGGAGTTTGTGTAATCGCGAGTACAAGTGAAGTTGTAACGGACGAACTGGTGAATTGTAATTGTTGCAGCACGTAATTCTGTGTAATTGGCAAGAGTTTAACTGTAAGTCGGTGGAAATAAAGAACATTTTTGAGTGGTGTAATTGGACTTTTTATTCCACGAACCCACAAAGTCACAATATCGATCAACTGTTGAAACCAGCAATAGATTTGTTGGTGGTAAATATTTTCACTATGGAAAAATAAATGGCAAGATGGCTCAGTGGTAATGTGTGAGGTTGCTACTGATAGGCAAATGTTGGAATGGTTTCTATCCATTTTCTTCTCATACTTGAGGTGTGTGCTTTGAGGTTATGCAGATGCCGGACATATGGCATGAATTTAAGTGAATTGATAGAAATTATTCCTTCACACTAGCCATATACAGGCTAAGATTATGGATTGATAGAGTACATCCGTGGTTCAAATCCTGGCTGTGGTATTGAATTTTTCATGTTAACTCTATCAATATGGCATTGATTTTTTTCCTGAAGGAAGGAGTACTTGGCGTGGATTGTTTGGTCAACAGGGATTCAGCAGTGTGACAGGTCATCAAATCTGGAACTTGCATGCATCTCTGTTCACTTGATCTCTTCCTGCTATCTAGGTCGCAGTTCATTGTATAACCTATAAATGACTTGTACCTAAAATACTCAAACATTGCTTAATTTCTGCATTTTTTTTTTTTTTCACAGGAGCTTTTTTCAGTTATGCTTCACATAGAGAATTTCATTAATGATTTTCAAATTGCAAAGGTCTTTTTTCTACAGGTTTAGCAAACTAAAATGGTGCACTGATCAGTCTGTTGTTAATTTGATTGTTCTTGTTTCAGGAAGGACTAATATTGAATTTTTTTGTGCATAGGTTGTAAGTGAATCACATGCTAATCCTCCCTTGCTTCTTTAAACTGCATGCATTTGGCTTCTCTAACACTAATGCTAATATGCTTGTAACAGATAATTGAATATGAGAATCGCATTCGCCAGTACTCGACACCAGATAAAGTGTTCCGGTATTTTGCCACACTACAAGTGACACATCCACACCATGGAGGGGGGGAAGCCCATGAAGTTTATATGACACCTGATGATTTTCTACGATCAATGACTCCTGGCATCAAGCAGCCTGATGGTAACTTTATGTACTAATCAGAATTATAGAAATAAATGTTACTCAGAATTGAAAGAAAGTTAAAGAATACTGGAAGAATGTGGTTGGGTTTACTCGGCTAACTTTTTGTGCATGTTTTCTTGCATGTGTGTGGAATAGTTGTAGCATAGAGTAAAATAAATAACAAATGTGTGGTAGAAAATGAATGATTTCTATTCCTGTTAACACAGACAAATTTAACTTTTCACTTGTGCATGGAGCTTTTTTGTGATATTAAAAATGATATGCATATCATTAACATTAATAGTAGTTCACCGGAGGATTTTACATCACCAGACTTTACTTCTTACTCTACTTTTCATTGTATATTAATTCTTTTAGCAAACTTACTTTGCAACACCTCTATAATGCAACCATTTTCTTTTCCTGCAATATTCTGCTAGCAGAGATATATGTAGTTATAACTTTTTGGGGTATATGAATTTACAGCAGCACATGGCCGAGTGGTTAGACCACTCTTTCACCAAAGCAACCTGGGTTAAGTTTCAGGAGACCACATGTGAGGTTGTGGCATCTGGACATTATTGCTCAAATCACTACCTTTCCTTTGATCCATTTCATCATAATTTCATATCAGCTTCTTGCTTACTCTTACTGAATTATGGACTGATTCCCCATTCCCGGTTCTTCACTCTGATTCATTATTTGGCTGCTCCTCAAAAGGCCTCTGACCCCAAAACTCACATTGGGGGATGTATAGAGTTCCAAAACTTTCTAACAACACTGTTTCCCTTTACAGTAACAATTCAAATCTTAATTCCTTTCTTAGATTTGAAACCTAATAGAAAACATACAAAACTTGAATTTGACATACATAGGAAGGAAACACACACAGAAAATGTCTCACGTTCAGGAGGTCCTGAGTTCGAATCTCGGTCAGGGTGTGTTACCTGGATAAGGTTTTTTCCAGGGTTTTCCCTTATCCTGAAAGACAAATGTCGGGTAACTCTAAGCTCTAAGGACCCTGGACTCATTCAAGCATCATTTCACCAATTCCATTCATCGTCCGATATGACTTAACGTTGGAGGACGTAAATTACAAAAACAAACAAACAAACAGAAAATGTCATAAAATCAGATGGATATAAGCCAAGACAACACAAGCATGCTGTTATCAACAGTTTAACTTACAGACTGGTTAATGTACCTTTAATCAAGATGGAATATATCAAAGAGTACAATAATATCATTCACATTGCAGAATACAATGGATTCAGTGCTGAATTGGTAAAAAAGAAAATTGATAAATTCAAAAGACAACAAAGATGCAAACAAATAACTACTCTTTCCCCAATCAGCAATGAAACTTCATACAGAAAATTTACATATCATCACAGAGCTACACACCTTTTCCAAAAAGTCTTCAAAGAGCACAATATTACTTTGGCCCCACAGAACAAATTTAATGTACAACACCTTTTGAAATCACATAATACAAAGGAGATACCCACAGACAAAAAATCAGGTGTGTACCAGATAAACTGCAAAGGCTTTGACAACTTTTACATTGGAAAAACTAAAAGGAACTTGAACATTAGGCTTAAAGAGCATTTTAGGAACATCAGGAACAAAGAAATAGATACATTGGTGATAGCTTACCATTTTTTGGAAGGAGAATCATGATATACAACGAGAAATCCACTTATTAAAAAGTGTCCAAGGTCCAGCTGCATTAACCATGTGGGAAAAAATCTTCATAAAGAAACAAGAAAGAAAATTGTTTAATTTCATCACTACCTTTGAAGAAAACCCAAATTTTAAGTTCATCAAGATACCGACAGAGATGCACCTATCACCTCCGAGGAGTTCACCCATAGCCCGCTCACATTCCTTTAAGCCTTGGCACTCACCAGCTGGAGTGTTATGACTAAAAGTTACAGATTTCAACACTACCCCACCATATGGCGCTGGCTGATGACCCCTCTGCAACCCTGTTCCAACATACAGCTGCAATGTGTTGACATTACAGACCCAAAACTTTCTGATGCAGTGGTTTACAGTTTAGGAATTTACGTTTTTCAAAGACTTCCATTGTCGCAGAAGTAATGCACCTTATTATCACAGGAATATAATGTTTGCATATCAGTTCACTTAGCAGTTCTGAATGCTTTCAGTTTTCTGCACACATGAGTTAAGAACAATATTGCATTGCTGGCATTATGTATTGCTCTAGGCTTTTTCTCACTCATACTTTAGTAGCTTAGGTACAGCAGTTGTTATAAATTTCTCTATGACTGCCAAGAGAGAAACAAACTCTGGAGATGGGTAATAGAAAGTGGAGTTTTCATCCCTTTTAAATATTAGATGCTGTACTCTTGGCGGTAGATACTTTAGTAAGATAGATGGCACAAGAGAATTTGGCTGCTATTTTTTTTAACTATAAAACCTCCTATATATACCAGTGATAAGTGGACTGTTGCATGAAACGAGGCTGTCTAGTAATAAAAGAAAAAAAACTAAGTAAACAGTTAAAAGCAGTTTAACAATATACGTTAGTAGGTCTTATAAGACGGAAATTCACATTACCTTTAATGTTCAGTTTGCCCAATATTACGATTATTGTGTCTGGAAGCTCTGTTGCAGTGTACAATGGTGTCTTTTATCAATAATTGAATTGATTTATGAAAATTATTGGTTTCATAATAAAGTAATATTTCTTCTTTTGCTTGCTGTTTGTTTACAAATTCTTTGTGCCTTTTATTTGCTCCCCATAATTTACATCTCAAGGTGTTATTCTCCCTTTCCAATCTCTTTAATTTGGAAATTATTTCTTCCTCAGTCTGAATTGCAGCGCAGTTATAAGTGTGTGCATCTGTAACATGATCCAGCGCATTAACATCAGCAGCACTGTTAACGCTTTCTCTGCTAGAACTGCATCTCCATTTTCTGCTTTCTGTGTGGAAGCATATTTTTTAAATTTATTGCCTTGGAATACTTCCTGTTTTCAGCAGTTTAATTTTACAGCCTGGCTTATAGTCGTCCTCAGTAAAATGCAAACTGCACACGACTGTTGAATTAGATTTACCATTTACCACAAAATTAGAGCGCGATATAGCTTTTAGCCATTGTTTAGTTCTTCTTCTACTGGAAATTCATGGAATCTGATCCCTTTTGATTTTCCTTTCTTACTTTTACAGAAGGGTATGCAACAATACACCATCTGAAATATAAAGTATTGAGCTCATAATTGCTGCTATGCTGTTTTTTGTAATTATTGCTATGATGATGATAATAATGATGATAAAAATAATAATAAAAATAATATAATATAATGCGTAATTCTTACATTTGGGGCATTGCTATGTATGGTTTGGAGACCTGGACTTTGGAAAAACGGAGAGCTTTGAAATATAGTGCTGTCTATTGTAAATTTTTGTACTATAAAGCTGTCATGGAAAATCTACCTTCTAAGATAATGAACTGCCACCATTTATGGCACAACAGTAAAAGTAATAATAATAAACAATGACATGTTATGCTCATACTTATGATTGGATTGGATTAGTGGGTTTTAGGGCCCGTCGACAACGAGGTCATTCAGGCCTGTCATACTTATCATTACTTATATTATCTCTTATTTATAACCAGTTTTCTTATTGTCTGTTATTTATGCCCAGTTTTCTTGTTTGCTTACTTTAGATTGTTGTCATGAGCACTTCATGTAAAATTCACTTTCAATACTAATTGAGACCATAAAATTGGTTCAACTGTCACCACAAAACTAAATGTCGGCAAGGCCACTGATGGCTACAAGGGGATACTTTAGGGGTCAGCCTTGAGAGCTCCAAGCGGCAAAGAAGGCAAGCACCACTCGGTCACTTAAATGCGTAAGAATCTGACTGAGTGCCAAGGTTTTAAGAGATGTGAGCGGGCTATGGTTCACCAAACCAACATCCATTAGTCGACAACGGCTAATGATGTTAGGAAGATCCTAAAGAAACACGTTCTAGGTAAATACTAGCAATAAGTGGAGCATTGAGTATTAGTTCGACCCAAAATTATATTAATTTTGGGCTTCATTGTATCATAGTCCTTACTCATTGGAATTCAAATCTTGTATATCCATGATACTAATTCCTTTTTTGGATATGTATGTCATTAAATTAATTGATAATGATATGATTTATTAAGATCTAAAACAAATATTGGTGTATCCCTGAGCTGGACCCTGACCCCTTTGATAACAGGACAGCCCTTCAATACAATTACATACTTGATATGTATTTGCCCCTTATAATAGTAATTGCTTTCCATTTACTTTCCCATCCTGCACTAGGTTTTCCTATTTGCCAAATTTTTGTCTAACCCTGCAGATTATTACTACTTGCTTTACCTTCATATTACTACTGTTTTACTGTGTCTGTATTCACTTAACCTCACTTTTCAGTATCACACATGCGTTCTAAAGAAATCTAAAAAACAAAGCCAAAGAGCAGTTAGAAACATCAAAATGAAACAAGAAGAAGTCAACAATAGCATTTCATTTTTGGAACAAAAACCATGACATTGATCCAAATCAAAAATGTTTAAAAGGAGTGATAAACCAAAATAAACTGACAACATGGGAGAAAATACTCATATGGAAAAATTAGAACTGAGTAATGAATTTTGAAATCCCACCAGTAGATAATTTGACAAAGAAGTTCATAGTTCCACTACTAGAGAGAAGAGAGCAGATGACAACAGACGTTTGTTGGAAAGAGGTAGAAGATGGAGGCGACAGTTTCCAAAACTAGTCCCTCAATAATATAAAAATGTGACAAACAGTTGAGGATGAGATCGAATGATCTTGAAAACATTTCAATTATACAACATAGTAAGTGAAGTTGAGTGTAAACATAGTAACTCATAAATCAAACTCAAAAATGAAGAATACTTCACTGTTAATAATGCTTCTGCTTTTAATATTTAAGTGACAGAGTGTCAAGAAACCAGCTACAAATAGTTTTTTCAATTAAGATTCATGTAACTTGCATAGATAAGATGTAGTAGGCCATTTATGGACAGAAAGTCATAACATTGGACAAAATATAAACTTGCTAAGATCACTTACCTCACCCATAAAATTGAATATCTGGGAAAAATTACACTTATTTAAAAATAATTAAAAGTGCTGTAAATTTTGAAATCCAGTCATTAAACAAAGTGTTAAAACTTTGTGCCGCAAACACCAGATTGCAGCAGGATCAGTCATGCCAGGAAGGAGGAACAAAAAAGAAAGAATAAACTTGAAAGAAGCGTAGGGACAGTGAAGCACAAATTAGTATAAAAGTGAATCGAGAATATATTGACACATTGCTTCACTCACACTGTTTATTCACAGGACATGTTTCAAGAGCTCTTGCTCCTATCCTCAGCTGATACTCGACTTGAGTCGAGTATCAGCTGAGGATAGGAGCAAGAGCTCTTGAAACATGTCCTGTGAATAAACAGTGTGAGTGAAGCAATGTGTCAATATATTCTCGATTCACTTTTATACCAAAAAAGAAAGAGCTTCAGTCACCCAGTAGCTAATGATGAGGAGAAGTGCAACTGAACATGCTAACAATAAAAATAAATAACTAGATGGTTACTGGTAACTGTTAAATGTGGTAGTTATAACCATTATCCAAAAACAGTTTGTGTGCCATCGCCATCCAGAGGGCATATTGCATGTTATCTGTAGTAGTTGATGGTAAAGATACTGTGCACCTGTTATAAATATTGTAATGAGTTTGTAAGTTTAAAAGATAAAATTCTCTCTTTGCAGGTCTCGGGCTGGATCAGTACAAACGCTACGATCCAAAGGTACGTTCATTGCCTTTGAACAATAAAACATTAAATATATAAACAGTGATAATATCAGATTATGTATAATAAACTTTTGGATTAAAATCTTGTTTAATTAACTCATAAACATACTTATCTAAACACATATTTCCAATTAGGAATTAGGGAGAATGTAACAAGGAAGGAAAGAAAACACCCTGCTTTTGCAAACATGCCATAGTGTTTCTCTGTTTTCTTTTCATGTTTCTATCACTTAGTATTTGTTATTTCCTCTGGAACATGTTGGTTCAGACCAATGTAAGTTCTTTATTTATTGCCTTACATAATTGGTGAGAAACTTGTTAAGTTTGGATGGAGAAGCTAAAAACCATTAAGGAAATATTAGTGTATGTAACAGGGACTATTTTGTGTATCCAGCCATAGTTCAGTCCTAGTGTCAACACGTCGTTGCTTTCCTCTGTTACTGACTGCAAGCCTAAGAGCATCCTTGAAGTATACGAGGTATGTCCAGAAAGTAAGTTCTGTTTGGTAATAAAATTAAATTGTGCACAGATACAGAAAAATTATTTATTGCACAAAATTCTACAACTCATGAACTACTTTTCCACATAACTGCTGAAATTTTGCAGGCATTTGTCATAGCGAGGCACAAATTTTTGTATACCTTCTTCATAGAAGTTTGCCGCCTGTGTCTTCAACCAGTTGGAAACATTTTCTTTCAGCTCTTTGTCATTGCCAAGGAAAGATTTGAGATGCCAAAACAGATGAAAGTCGCTAGGAGCGAGGTCAGGGCTGTACGGGGGTGGTCAAACACGTCCCAGCCAAATCCCAGTAGGATGTTTTTCGTCGCATTTGCAGTGTGTGCTCGTGCATTGTCGTGAAGAAACAACACCTTTTGACAGCCGATAAATTTCAATTGGTGTCACTTTCCTAGCATTCAGAAAACGAATCACAGATCTGCTTTCACAAGCGGCGGGATTTTCAATCAACACTGACATTGTAAACAAGCACAACAAAGCTTTCGTGGCTGACAGTGATCTCACAACGGCGCACGTATCTTCTCCTTGATACAGAGCGTCTACTACGCATGTGCAGAACTGCGATCGCAGCGCTGCAGTGGAGATAAATTGAAACAGAACTTTCTGGACGCCCCTTGTGGTTTCCACTTCCAATGTGATTACATCATATACATAGATTGCCATTCTTAAACATACAGCAGCTATTAGCTGAAAGTAACATTCAGTTTTACAATTTGATACAATTTGATTGTGTAGTTTGGTGTCTGCTACACTTCAGTGTGCTCACAGTTTAGCACACTGTCATGACAATGCCAGCAATAATTCCATTAGCAAGGAGGTATCTTAACGGGTTAACCCTTAAGAAATGTAGAAAATAATAAATGATTTTGCAAAAAGAAAGGGCTGTGTATATGCACATTATGTGAATTAACTAATGCTAGGAGAAACTTAGTAACAACAGTGTCCAAATTGATTAATATGTATTTCCACACTGTGTCACTTTTTATTTTTGAGGGACTAGTTTTGGAAGCAACTGCTCCTGAAACTACTCCCTCAAAAATTACAAAATGTTTATTAATTACTTTCTGGAGTGTTTAGTTCTCCATTTTGAATAGACAGGGATTAGCGCTAGAATCACATAGGAAGCACCATTAATGACAGACCTCTTGTGGATGGGTACAATGTTTCTGTTGACATCAGCATTAAACTAAGGCTGGATCCAGTATAGGAATAAAAAATTCATCATTTTATTTGTAGCTTTTTTGCTGATATAATTCCATATTTGTTCTGTCAAAGGCTAAGTAGAAAATAAATTTATCTTCAGTTTTCATATAGATGCAGGTGTTCAAAGTAATGGGCTCTTTTTAGGGAGAACAGCTTTTTGTGATCATATTTTACAAGTTACATTGTTATGTTGCACAGAGTGGCAATACAAAATACAACTTAGGAGTAAACAACTTTTTTCAAAAGATTTATTTTTACAGCATTGTATATAACTAGAAGAAACTGTTTGGTAGAGATAATTTCACCATGATACATGTATATATATTCACCAGAATTTCTTTTAATCTTCTTTGCAATGCAATCTCTTTCTTTTGTTCCTGGCATTTTGTAATTCCATTATTAATGGCTATCTCAGACATCTTCTAATGATGTAAACAATAGCATAACTGCAATTTATATTTGTAATGGCTATTTTCTCCTTCAGCAAATAGATTTCAGAATGACTTTCATACATTCATAATTCGAGCTATCATAATGAAAATTTACAGGCATACTAATGTTAACTATGGTCCCTTAGAAAATGCAGTTTCCCTAAAAAGAGCCCATGGTGGTAAAAAGGCTTGTAGAACATTCCATTATGATTATTGGACCTCAGATTTTGAGCTAAATGCCAAATTTTTATGTATATGAATAAACTAAAACTATTTAAATTAATTGATCGGAATTAATCGTTCCTTCACACTAGCCGTGTATAGGCTGAGGTTTTGGATAAATCAAATCAAAATGAAAAATTTAATGCCATAGCCAGGATTTGAACCATGGATCTCCTGGTTTCCATCCAGTTGCTCTTACCCGTTGAGCTACCATGGCTAACGTGCTGTCATGACATGACTCATATTTTCCCAGTAAACCACTAGGGACTCTTGTATTTTACTGGGAAAATACGAGTCAGTTGGAGAATTTAATGTTATGATGGCATGTTGGCCATGGTAGCTCAATGGGTAAGAGCAAATGGATGGAAACCAGAAGATCTGCGGTTCTAATCCTGGACATGGCATTGAATTTTTCAGTTTGATTCTATCTATCCATAACTAAACTAGCTTAATATCTTCACATTGTATAAAATATAAATTTATGGAAAGTGTTTTGCTGTGCTTTGACCTTGAGTCCTATTTTATGGTTTTAGAGCCTAAAAGTGCCCATTTTACCATTACTCTTATTTCATTACATTTTTTCATGGAGTAGTGACAGATAATATTGATTATCATAGGATTGTTTTGACTCAAACACCTTGTAAGTTTGGTTGTAGTATTGAGACATTCTGGGAAAGACTGGTTTGTTTTAGCAGGTAGATTTACTGATCATTGTTCTTCTTTGGTTACTGTAGCACAACAGAGCAAGAAAGGTCAGTGACATATCTTGTCTGTCAAATGCTTCAAGTTACAGTCTGATTTTTAAAAGAAGATACATGACAGCTGTCAAGCAAAGGACATGGAGGGTAAGAGGGGAACGTTGTTGCTTTGGAAAAGTTAACAAAGGTTGCCTGCCACATTAGTTACACCGGTGACTAAGCCTCAGGTCATTTATCACTAGTTGTGTGCGGGAAACAAAGTTTGCTTGAGCATTCAGTTGTATTGTGTATTGTTAGGCCTATTTTGTTAAAACACGTTGTTATAGAAGCAGGACTTAGTGACAGTGGAATTAGAGGTAGACCGAGGGACGTTACATTGTATAGCCAAGCTAGAAAATTTTTCTGTTCTCTTACGGAATTGTTTTAACAGGGAGAGGAGAATTTGCTTCTTCACAATGAACCACCTATTCCTTTCAACCAAGTGAGAAAAAGGACTGCAATTGTCCTTAAAATAAGTGAGGTAACTGTTTCTAGAATATTTAAAGAGAAGCAGCTATAGCCAGGCTCATCACGAATTGTAATTCTTGGGTAACAAAGACTAAGGGAATATCCATAGTTTTGAATTAGATGTCATAAGAAGTCACATCTATGACTATTACACCCAAAAGGAGCATCCTAACACATGCAAGCTTCTTTCTTCTGTTAAAGAAGCACAACTGTTTGAAGGAAACCTTAGCTCTTTAAACAAAGTCCTCCATGATCTGGGATTTGAGTTCAAGAAAGTAAATAACAGAAAACTAATACTCGAAAGATCAGATATTGTAGTGCTAAGGGCTTTGTTTTTAAGAGAAATGCTGAATAGTGTGCATGAAATAGGAGAGGCAAAGTCTCTGAAACATGTTCTGGGAAAATTTAAAAGTTGTTTAGTGTCATTAATCGACTCCCTTTAAATTTAATGAAATAGTGTGTTTGGATGAAACCTGGTAAACACCAGCCATAGTGTGTCAAAGGGTTGGACTGACATATCACTAAAAGTATCACAGAAGGACCTATTGGAAAATAAGCTGCTGTATTATTGCTCATGTCGGTATGTTGCGTGTTGCCTCCTGCTCTTCAGATTGAAGAGACAAAAAAACTGTAAGCCTATCATGAAGACATGGACCATGACCATCAACTCCTGTGGGTTAAAATTCAGACACACTGGTTGTGCTGATATGATCATCTCAATTGACAGAGTCGTTAACAAATTATTTTTAAAATATTTGTGCTTGTGAAGAAGCTACAATGCAGTGAATTTTCATTGAGAACTTAGTTTTATTCTTAAATTAGGCTAATACAGTTAAAATGTGCATGTTTTTGTTGAGGTGAGATGACCTTGAATGCTTGTTTACATGTTTCGAATATTGAAAGGGTAAACAGGGGGATATCCATAACTTGCTATCTGCTTCATGGCAACTTTATGGCGAAACAGATGACCTCGACGTATCTTCTTTTAAAAATCAGACTGTAGTGTCACATTTCTAATAGCCTATCTGTATTCAAATAAAACAGCATTTCTGCATGTTTTCTGTCACGCTTTTCATATCATTATATTACACTGCTATCCTGAAGCAACCTATAGATGAACTTTTGCCCAAAAATTGTTAAAAAATATGTTTTTGGTTTTTGGGTTTTAAGTGTTATAATTTCATTTGTTTCTAGTTCCATTATATATAAAAAGCACAAGTATATTTCTGTGTTCAGTAATTCTCCATTAATGCTGAAAATCTCAAAACTTGAGATTTGCACTACATGGAGCAGTTTGAATATTGAAGATGAAAAAAGTAGAGAAAATGGTATATGTGGTTGGAGGAATTTAGTAACAGTGACGTCAGAATTAATCATAAAAACTATTTGTAGTCGGTTTATTGACACTTGTCACATTTTTATATTATCGAGGGACTAGTTTTGGAAGCCTTTTGCCTCCATTTGAGAGGTTGAAAATGGAGGCAAAAGACTTCCGAAATTATTACCTCAATAATATGAAAAAGTAAATGACGAGTGTCAATAAACTGTGTAGTTTTTACAAAGAGAAAAAGTTGTTTAAAATTGGACTATGAAGAAAAATGCATGCTTACCAACCCTTAGGCTTTTTAATTACTGCTTACATATTAAAGCAATTGTAATTTTATTGATAGTGCAATGGAATATTTATTAATAATACTCAGTGCAAACAATTAGGAAAAGTGCAAAATTAATACTTTGAAATTGTTTACATCCAAAATAATTAATATTTCATAAAGAAGGTGAAGTGAATTTTTATGCGCAATGATGGTATTTGAAGATGCTATGATGATGCACTACGTTGTGGCACCATCTTGAAGCAGGATTATTTGGAATGAAGGTGGATGCAGATTAATTTCTCACCTTTGGTGACAATCTTGAAGAAATGTACAAGTTTCTCCTGCAACTCTGGATAATTAGGCGCATCTGTAATTCTTGAGCGATGAGTACTTTTTCTTTCTCAGGGTTGTGGTAATGGGGCTGAGAAAGTTAATATTGTGACTTTTGAAGAATGAATAATACTTTTCTTTTTCAAAGATGGAAATTTAATTCCTCATTAACATTTTTAAAGTCTTTGATACAATTCCAAATATTATTAATGTAGTCTTTTTTACAACCAGCAGTAGATGCAACGATTAACTATTTCTATAAACTATTGCGCACACACTGCTTATGCATCTTTGATGCACACACAAAATTGTTTCTGCATACACTCCGAGAAAAAAAATACATGTCTCACCCTTAAGATGCTCATAAACAGAAGAACAAAATCTTTTAAAACATTTAACAACTTATATTATGTTTTCATGGGTACACCATTACCTACTTTACATTATTTCTTTATTTTATTACAAATACTAATCTCTTTGACTATTCTTAACAAAATACGAAGTATCTAAAATAACTGCTACAAAGGTAAAGTCAAACATTTTATAATGTTTTAATGGTACAGAAGTTAAATTATCAGACCAGAAATCTGCAACCATTGTTCATAACATTTTTAAGAAGTGCTAAATTTGAACCTACAATTTTAGTAAGTAATTTAATTTCTTAATAATGATTTAACTATGTGCATTAAGTGATTTGTTTTAAGTGATTGCAAATTAGCATTTTATTTGAGAGGATATACTAGTTATTGCCTAAAAATTTAAGTTAACAGGTCAAGAATTGCTAATCTTAGTATTTTGACCAGTGGATTGTCTTGAAGATATTATGACTGTGGTCATTTCCAAGAATGGTCTAATTTTGGTCAAAACACTAGCGTTTTCAAATTGCTCCATCCAACCTCTAAAAGCTTCCCACAATCAGTAGCAGCGTAAATATACTGCAGATGTTAAATATTTAAATCACATACAACAAATGTTAAATTTGACAGCATAACTGCTTGAGCAAAATGCCTGTCTTGATATTTCTTCCAAAGCTAAATCAGCTTGAAATTAGCAAATATTTAAATTTGCTCATGTCATATTAACATAATCATTAATTACCATCTTTGGAGAGAAGCTTTTCTCCATTCTTTTGGTAGAGATAAGCAATCTCTCTGTTTTAGAAATTGAGCACAAGTCTAGTAATAATGAACATGGGAGCCTTAATAGCACATCATAGGAAAGCAGCGCTTGTTTGTGTAAACTTGAGCATTAAAACCTACAATGTATCAAAACCTGTTTCCATCATCACTGTATACCTACCTCAGTAGCATAGATGGTAGTGTGTCTGACTCACGTTTAAGAGGTCCTGAGTTCAAACCTCAATCAGGGTGAGTTGCCAGATAAGGTTTTCTTAAACTACATTGTATGCCTTTTCTGGGCTCGTAGGCTGTGGTCCAGTTGGTTTAACATCCGATGTTTCACCAAAAACTGCATCCGGCATCATCAGGGTTACCAAACTTGTGAGCTCTTGAGTCCAAAGACTGGAGCGCTGTGTTTTCCAATATGCTATATATAGCTGCGCATGGAGGGAGGGCATGGCTGCTATTGGGTGTCTTATCAGCAAGTGGGATGACTGATCCTAGTATAAAAAGAGAGAGCTTCCCATTTCTCCAGTTTTCTTCCCACTCTTTTCAGAGCCGGGATCCATGCTTGGCTTATCTGTTGCCTCTCTTCCATATAATTAAAGGCGTTTTTATGTTTAAAAATTTCTATCGCTTCCCGAGTCAAGCAAACCTGGTAGTGCGCTTGTCCTCGAGAGCAACATCATGTCTCTGTAATTTATGTAAATTATTAATGTATTGCTAATATACTATCCTGCAAGAAATGTGCTTACTAATTATGCACTTTGCTACATACATATATGTATGAGATCTGCATCTTTTATGAGCTTGACAATTATGTCTATTTGGGTGTTAATGTTTCACTTCTCTGCCAACATTGCCTTTCAAAATATCATTACCATTATTAAATTATAGATGAGTCGTATTTATTACACATCGGCTTCACTTACGTAACTATATTGAGGATATGTTTCGTGAACCATCGTTTGCCTCATCGGCTCTAATGCGACTAAAGCTTGATCCGGTGGTGTGGGTAGTTCTGGAGTTGCTGCTGCCATCTATTGATTTTGTGATGAATTTAAATGTGGGGTTGTCTTCTTGCAGGATTTCAAAGTTCATTAGTTGGTTTTTATGTTTTTCTATGTACATTCTCTCCCAAATGACGAGTTCACTATATTTTTGTACGTATTTTAGTAATTCGGTGCTATCTCCAATTTCATTATTTTCGGACCAGAAATGAGCTGCTATTGCGGACTTATCAATATTTTAAGTGCCTAAGAAATATAGGTACTAGAAAGAAAGAACACTTCAGGCACCTAAGATACAAAAGTTTTGATAAGTCCGCAATAGCAGCTCATTTCTGGTCTGAAAATCATGAAATTGAAGATAGCATCAAATTACTAAAATACATACAAAAACATAGTGAACTTGTCATATGGGAAAGAATGTACATAGAAAAACATATAAACCAACTAAGGAACTTTGAAATCCTGCCAGAAGACAACCCCATGTTTAAATTTATCACAAAATCAACAGATGGCAGCAGCAACTCCAGAACTACCCACAACACTGGATCAAGCTTTAGTCACATAAGAGTTGACGATGCGAATGATGGTTCGCGAAACATGTCCTCAATATAGATACTGTGACTTTGTGGGTTCGTGAAATGAAAAGTCCAATTGCACCACTCAAAAATGTTCTTTATTTCCACCGACTTACAGTTAAACACTTGCCAATTACACAGAATTACGTAATGCACACAATTACGATTCACCGGTTCGTCCGTTACAATTCCACTTTGCTCTCGCAATTACGTACAATCCTCCGATGCACGTACACAGTCTTCTCGTCCGTACACTAGCACTGCACTCTTACGCTGCTCGCCAAGAACTGACTCAACTCACTCATAGCAGCCCTTTTTATAGGAATATCACTGTTTTCTAGACGTCTCTCGTTTTCAGTGAATCACCGCGAAGGTTCCAGACGGCAGAGGAAGGGGGAAGAGGCGGCCAGCGACAAGTGAAACTTCCCTAATCATCCCCTCAGTTAGTGAGTGAGATTAATGGATGGGTGTGGGGCGGCCTCTGGTCCCTTACTCAGCTGTCGTTGGTTGTGCTTTCCGATAATTGGGTGACACTGCTCCCTCCTCAAAGCTGGTCGTCCCGAACAGCACCATCGTAGTGGGCTAGATGATCCAGGTGTACCACCAACATCTTCCCTCGGGGAACCTTCTGGATGCGGTAGACCACATCATTAATCCTCTTCACCACCCGGTACGGTCCTTGCCATGGCTGCTGGAGCTTCGGGCAGCGTCCCTTGGTCCGGGTAGGATGGTACAACCAGACCAGGTCACCTTGCTGGAACCCTTGGTTGTTGGCTTGCCTGTCATACCTGGTCTTCATGCGGTCGCTCACCTTCTGGATGTTCTGGCGAGCCATCTCGTGCATGTCGTGGAGATGGTCCACCAAGTTCTCCACATACTCGGTCGCTGGCTGTTTCGCTTCCGGAGGGCTTCCAAAAGCCAGGTCACAAGGGAGGCGTAACTCTCGGCCGAACATTAAGCTGGCTGGCGTCATCCCAGTTGTGTCGTGTGTAGACGAGCGGTAGGCCAGCAAGAACAGTGGCACCAGTGGTCTCGCTGATGGCTGGCCACGACCTTCCTCAAGTGTTCCTCTAAGGTCTTGATGTATCTTTCGACCATGCCATCCGACTGGGGATGTAGAGGCGTCGTGCGGGTCTTGTTCACCCCAAGCCTTTGTAGTGCCTCCTTCATTATGTTGGACTCAAAGTTGGTACCCTGGTCACTGTGCAGCTCTAACGGCGCCCCAAATTGACAGAGCACTTGCTCCACGAGGCAGTCTGTGATTGTCTTTGCCTCTTGGTTTGGAATGGCATACACCTCCGGCCACTTGGTGAAGTAGTCCACGATCACCATTAGGTACTTGTTGCCTCGGTCGGAAACTGGAAACGGTCCCGCAAAGTCAACGGCGATCCGTTCGAATGGCGCTCCGACGTTGTACTGCTACATGCGACCCCGGCTCCTAGTCTGGGGGCCGCGACTCGCCGCGCACACGTGACACTGACGGCACCATCTCTCAGCATCTGCTCGGAGTCTCAGCCAGTAGTAGCGCTGCCGTAGTTTGTCAATCGTTCGGTTCGCTCCCAGGTGTCCTGAAGTACCGGCGTGCACTTCTTCCAAGACTTCCGGGACCTTACTCCGGGGAAGTACCAACTGTTCTCTCTGCGTCTTCCCATCAGGTGATTCCCATACCCGGAACAACACGCCCTCCCTGGTCTTCAACGAGTCCCATTGGGCCCAGTATGACTTGTAGGTGGCGCTCCTAGGTGCGATGTCCTGCCAGGTTGGTCTCGTCCCTGCCTCCACTTCCCTCAAGAGTGGCCCCAAGTCTGCGTCCGCCAGCTGCTCCCTCCTCAGGCCTGCGCTATCCCAGCCGTCCGCAGGCACTGCCACAACTACTCGGACTGCTGTGGCACGCTGCTTCTCTTCCACTCTTGTGCACTGGCCGCATTCTTCTTGACAGGGTCTTCAGGACATGGTGTCTGCGTTACCGTGGCTCTTCCCTCTACGATGTTCCGAGGTGAAGTCGTACTCCTGCAGCCTCTGGACATGGTGCCCATGTTAGATCATTGGGAGATTATGACCCCACTAGATGCCATTCTAGACTGTTCCAATTACCCTGCATGGCTTGCGGGAACCCGAGATAACCCAGGAGCTAATCCTAACAGCAGCTAAAGCTGCGCTCCAGATAGTTCTTCTAAGCTGTTTGGCATCAAAATTTTTCCCAACTTAAACAATATTAAAAACACCAGGGTGCAAGGTATTGCATCCTGTCCTTTCAGCCTGAAGGTACAAAATTGTAACCTCACAAGAATCTTCAATCTCAAAACCCACATCACATCCTAGAAAATTCCGAAATGAAATACCTTACCTGCGGTAAAACCCTTAACGGTTGGGCACGCAGCAAAATCCTTCTGGCTTTATACAGCCAGCCAGCACCTCGGTCGGTCGGTCGGTTGGTACAAGTATATACATCAGAAGTTTTGCTTTCTATATGAATTGTTGCTCTCTTTCTTATTAGTCATATGGTTGTATACATCTGGTTATTGTGAAGCTGCCTCATTGTAGAAACCGAACCTAGGGCTCATAATATAGCATTTATGTTCTATTAGCAATACAGTAAAAATATCTAGGAGCATTGCAGTCTCTAAGCAGGAAAAAGAATGTTTGAAAAAATAACATTTATATATGGAAGTAATTTATTTGAAGAGGAAAGAAATGCAGAATATTTAGTTTTCATTGATTGCATTGGTCTGGACCGACACCATGGCTGTATGTGCTTGAATCTACTTGAAACCAAATGACATTTGAACTAAGGTCCTCTACTTGCAAAACCCATACTTTCACTGTAATTGTTGTTCTAATTTCTGATAACTGTTACTATCTTTTCTTTATTCTTTGTTCTCTGTACTTTTGCAGAATCATGATGAGGTATTTATTGTGAAACTTCTTTTTATATCTACTTTCTGCATGCTGTCGAAGGAATGGCTTAAATAGTTTATTGTTAATGTTTTCTGTAGTTAAATGTTTACTGAGTCTTTAGTCTTTTTTCCTCATATTAGTACTGCTTCTGCTTTTATATGTATTTATTTGTTGCATCAAACTTGAGTAGAAGAGCGTTGCTTAACATTAGGTCTGGCTTTAGATGAACGGTTGGCAGTGGTGCCTTTGTTCCTTTTGGGGTTTCATGCTAAATTTTTGCCATATTTAATTCTTTTAGATTTTGATTGTATACTGATTTTATTTAGCAAGAATCTTAAATTTAGGAATAAGAAAACTGAAACAGAAAAGTTCTTGGTTAGTAAATTAGCTTTTTTACTACTATATTTTTTTTAGTTACTAACAAGTAGCAGTGTATACTTTGTGTGTAATAGTTGGTACAGAAGCTTAATTTAAAACTAGAAGGAAAGAAGGTAATTTTTCCTGAATAGCTATGAAGTATTAACAGCTTTTAATCTATCAAAGTTATGATTGTGTGGTACCATGGTTGAATGGTTAGACTGCTCGCTTGCCTGGATTCTACCCCAGAGGACTGCATAGAGGATTTGTCATAGACGAAGCAACGTCTGGACAGGTTATCACCTCCATTTTACATCATCCCCTTCATCACTCTAACACCAGGTTTAGTGGTTATTGACAGGCATCTGATCTCAGGTGCTCATTTGTGTAAGTCCTTACAAGGAAAGTAAATTGAGAAGTTATCATATAGTTTTGTCTTAAATGTACTTGCCAAATATATAGTATAAACTGAAACATCATACATCCGAGCTACATCAGTAAAACATTAAATTACTTTTATTGTAATAATTCAACATTTTTTGCAAATACTGTGCCAGATGAGTGTATAAATGTATTAAACCCTGACACCTGCAAACTCGTTAATTATTAAATTTTAGATGAGTCGCATTTCTTACACATCTGCTTCACTTTCGTACCTATTTTTAGGACATGTTTCGCAAATCTTCGTTTGCATCTACGGCTCTTGTGCGTCTCGCACAAGAGCCGTAGATGCAAACGAAGATTTGCGAAACATGTCCTAAAAATAGGTACGAAAGTGAAGCAGATGTGTAAGAAATGCGACTCATCTAAAATTTAATAATTTTTCACTTCACTGTGGTGTTCCAATACAGTTGAATCTCGATATATCGTTAGATTATGTTGATTTTTCAGGTACTGAAAGTAAACCATCATCATCACTACTTTTTCCTCTACCTTCTTTTGCATAAATTCTTTGGTTACATCTGCCATTTATATATATTAATATATTGCTGACATACATACCTGAATGGCAGCAGTTTAAATAGACTTAACCATTAAGACAAAATGAAATGGATTGACCATTCATTCAAAGCCAAACATCATGGTTCCATATGCTAGTGTCTGCAGTCAAATGTACTTTTTGTAAAGGATGGGAAGGCCCACATAAAATAACTGGTGTGGTAACACAATGAATGATGGCAGATGTTGCATGTTCTAAAAATCAATAGAATATTACTGAGGTAAATTAATATAATTATAACTTAAATAGCTGCATATACTTCTTTTATTGTTTAAAGCCGGTATAGTACAAAAATGACAATAAAACACTGTTCAAATATTCTAAAACTTAACTTTAACTTGGTTGCTTTTCTTTGTCTCCTGAAAGCAGCACTATAGTTAGACGATTAAGTAGGCTAATCAGGTCACATTTACAGCATTATAGCTTCTGAAAAATAAATCTGAAGGCTTATGCATACATCCTGGAAACTCCAAAAGATTGGGTGGAGACTGGAATGCACTTGAAAGCATTGCAATTCTCCATGAAGGCTATCAGGTATGTATTTGTATTGAAAATCAGCACAAACCGTCGCCAGACCAACACAACTGCTGTATCTGCTATTGTATTAATAGAATGCAAATGAGCATGAAAGGAATAGAGGTGATGAAATGGAATCTACAATTATTCTATAAATCATTCATTGTAAAAGTTAGATAAAAATATTTCTTTTATTTCTATGTATGAGAAGACAATTATTAGTGCAATAGCTTCTACAAGGTTCCCAGGAACCTGGCAAATCAGGGAATTGCAGAGTGGTAGTGAGAAAGGCTTGTGAGAAAACAAGATTTGAAGTTGGATGTGACTACTACTGTTAAACATAGGCTTATGCATTTATAGCTTCTGATAATTAGCAAGTTAAATGTCCCAGCTGGAAAAAAACTATGTATGTTTTCTTAAAGTTTAGGAGTGATATTATTTTATTTGAACAAATGAAATTGTTCAATTTTTCACAATTTTGGGACAAATTTCACAGATGCACTTTTCAAAATTTCCTTCCAACTTTTGAGTTACAAACAATGCAGAGGAACTAAAAAAGGAGGGAAACATTCAGTAATTAGTGGCAACGTTTGAATTAACAAAAAAAGAAAGTATTTTTGGGAGAGTCACATTGTTACTGTGCTCAGAAGTAATCTCCATCAACATGAATTACCTGCCTCCACACAGCATCTTCTATTCATCTTGAAACAAATTGCCTTAATGCTGCTATAATTGCCTGTCTGGTTGTAAAACAAACTCCTCTAAGTAGTATTTCATTTCAAAATCACATATGTTCATATCTGGAGAATATAGAGGATGCTCCCAGCTTCATCTGCAAAATGAATTAACTACAGGAGTAGTTATATAGAATAAAAAGAAGTATTTCAGAAAGTGGAGTGCCATTGTTACTAAAATTAGGCAAGTGAGTCAACCTTGTATATACTTTTCTCCACTTACAAGTTTTTTATGAAGACTAGTTTCTGGGGACTTCTCCCCTATCGTCAGTCAACCACAGAACTGACGATAGGGGAGAAGTCCCCAGAAACTAGTCTTCATAAAAAACGTGCAAGTGGAGAAAAGTATATACAAGGTTGACTCACTTGCCTAATTTTAGTACAGGAGTAGTTGCTTACCACATTGTCATTTGCCAGGATCATATGAGTACCACTGGTTTTCATCGTGCAGGAGTTCTGACATAAGGCTGTCACTTTTAAATACACTTAAAGATCATTGATCTGGGCCAGTTTTGAACCCCCAAACTTAGGAACCACCTAGACTGACAGCTGTATGAGATTGAGTACCGCCATGAAGCACAGCAATATGAGAATCTACAGGCAGCCATAAATGGTGTTCCAGAAAGTAATTGTAATATGTACCCTTCACTAACAAAATCAGGAGCAATTATGAACATGTCTTTATTTATTAACTTTAAAGAGAGTCGATTAAAGACACTAAACAACACTTACTTTTAAATTTTTCCGGAACATGTTTCTGAGACTTTGCCTCTATCATCAGCCGGCTCTCGACTGGTTCTCGTTGGTGTAGCTGACGATATTTTGTCACAGGTCTCCTCTGGTGGCGGTTCAAGGAACTTGCTGAACAAATCTTTCTGGGGGATGGCGAAATTGAATACCCCAGAAAGATTTGTTCAGCAAGTTCCTTGAACCGCCACCAGAGGAGACCTGTGACAAAATATCGTCAGCTACACCAACGAGAACCAGTCGAGAGCCGGCTGATGATAGAGGCAAAGTCTCAGAAACATGTTCCGGAAAAATTTAAAAGTAAGTGTTGTTTAGTGTCTTTAATCGACTCTCTTTAAAGTTAATTTATCATAACAACACTGTTTTCAACACTTCCAAGAAAGGAATTGTCTTTATTTGAAATTGTTTTTGCTAATACTTTGATTGTCTTCAATTTTGGTGATAGCTTTGAACCAGGTTTCATCTAGCAATTCTCCATAGTGTTGCATGTCCATTCTCTGACTCATGTTTTCTTCTTAAGATGATGTGGAATCCAGTTGGACAAATTAAACTCACTACAACTAAAATAAAACTGCATAAAGAAGATATAGACACATTGCTTCACTTACACTTTTTTTCACAGGACATGTTTCAAAAGCTGTCCTTCCCATCATCAGCTGAGTCTCGACTAGTGCAAATTGTAGTGGTTTCCTCTTTCTCTGTATCGTCAATAGATGGCATGAGTGTAATAGTGACCCAGCAAGTTTTCAGAAGTCAGTATAACTGTCGGTATGTCCCATCACATTGAGACATTGTCAAATGGCACAACATGTTCTTGGAAAATGGTCAGAAAATGTCTCATACAGCTATTCAATGATCACTGGTGCAGCTGTGATGGACCCATACCATGGCCTCCTAATAGCCCAGACTTAGCACTTCCAGATTTTTTTGTGTGTGGCTAAATCAGGTCAACAGAGTCCTTTGATCAGAAAGACCAAAGAATATAGCTGATCTGCGGAGGGAAATTACAGCAGCCTTTCAGCAAATCACGCCAGAAATGCTGTAAGCCATGTGGTGCAACATGGTGTGAGGTATGAATTTGGGCCACAGTTGTAACGGTGGTCATGTTGAATGCCAGTATGCTGGACACAAAACTTCTGACTTTCCTACAT
Source organism: Mantis religiosa (assembly GCA_030765055.1). NCBI lineage: Eukaryota > Metazoa > Arthropoda > Insecta > Mantodea > Mantidae > Mantis > Mantis religiosa. The sequence continues at coordinate 146,378,990 of CM060958.1, read as the reverse complement.
AAATGTATACCATTACTTTTCTGATATCTCAAACAGATCATCCTGTACATTAGACTCTCGAAAATCTGAGACTCCATTAAATCCAAACCTCATAAATACCAATTATTTTAGGGCTAATTTTGACCTCATTACCAGTCTGCAGTATTCAGCTAGTTTACACCTGACACATTTATTACATATTTTGTTGAAATGTTGAATGAACTAACTGCAGAGAGTGAAGAGCAAGATTTGATTGGGTGATATAGTGAAAGTTTCACTGTTGGAGGTGCCATTGCACTATGTAGAATAATAATAGCAGAAGCTCCACTATGTTATTGAATCAGAAGACACTAGAATTTGTTAAAAAATCATTCCAAAATGTATATACTGTTATTTCTTTCTGGATGAAACAGACACTCTTCAAACCTTACAGTAAATAACTACCTTGAGTTCCTATTGGTTTCATCATCATCATCATCATCATCATCATCATCATCATCATCATCATCATCATTGGCATGACAGCTCTTTGTGGCCCATAGCCTTCTCTAGAAGCTTTTGCCATTGTTCCCTCACCAAAGCCGTAATTCTCCAATTCCTTATTGCCAGAATTTTTATATCCCTTCTCACATTCTACTCCCATCTCAACTTCAGTCTGCCTGCTTTCCTTGTCCCATCGGAGGTTGCATTAAACATTTTCTTGACTGTCCGATCATCCGCACAGAGAGCATGCCCGATCCATTGCAGTCTCTTGATCTTAATAGCTGTCACAATATCTGGTTCATCAAACAATTTATACAATTCAGAATTGTATCTCTTTCTCCATTTGTTCTGTACCTCTTTATGGCCAAATATGAGGCACAATATCTTCTTCTTAAATATGCTAAGGGCCCTTTCATCTATTTTTGTCAATGGCCATGTTTCCAACGCATACATCAGGCTAGTCTTAATAGAACTTTATACATTAACATTTTAGTATTTTGAGATATTAGTTTAGATGTAAGATGCCTTCTTATTCCACAGAGGCTTTTATTAGTCATAAATATTCTTTTTCTAATTTCAACACTAGTGTTGTTCTTATCATTGATCTCTGTGCCAAGATAGATAAAACTTCCAACTGTCTCAAATTTATACAGTCCAATTTCTACTTTGTTTTCTTGTAACTGGCATATTGTCACGACCTGGCCATGGATGGGATTGGATTAAGGTTGGTTACCATGCAGCTAGGTCGGATCCAGGAGCTTAGCTCAGATGATAATGCATGCTTTCAGGAGAGGTTGGAATTTGGACATTGGCACCAACAGAAATTTGTAATTGGACATTAGCAAACAAATTTAAGAATCTTGGATTTTTCTGATAATTGTTTGTATTTTTCCTTTTCTTTTTTCCTGGCTCTGCCAGGATTTTACTAGAACTGTATTTTTTGTGTAATAGAATTGTGTTGTTTTGTTTCTGTATATTGCATTTGAATAGAGTGTAATAAGGTTACTAATGACAAAGATGGAAAGCAAGGTGTTTTGAAATCATGTTAAATGTTAATTGTTACTCTGTAGCTTCCAAGTAAATCCTTTACAAACTTATGTAAAAGTTATTGTCATGTGTAGGTACTTTTTGAAATTGTTCTGTCTACAGTTTTTTTATCTTTTTTTTTAATTACATTCAGAATAAGTGTAATTAAAGTGAGACATCCTAAACTAAAAGTGCCAAATTTCTTAAAACATTTAATTGAAGGCATATGTGCAGAACAGTCTAATCCTCAATATTTTTGAAACTATAAAAATTTTAGCTTATCTAAAAGGCTTCTAAAATTATTTTGAATCATATTGTGGCAAGTATGTGGGATTTATTTGGTAGGCCTGGCTTGAGGTGCAAGTGTGGTAGCCTTGGACCAGAACGCTAGCTCTCAAGCCTGGAGGCAATAGCATTGGGTCCAGGAGCTAAAGGAGGCACTGAGAGATATTAAAACGGTTGCATCAGTGTAGATTATTCTTGTTAGTTGTAAACTATGGAAGTATAAAGAATGTAGTGTATATTATTTGAAGCAAAAGGTTAGAAATGGTGATGTATTTAACATTTGAAAGTAATGAGTCCGACTCATTACTTTCAAATGTAGTGTATGTTTGCCACTTGTGCATCGTTGTAAACGGTTGAAGTTAGTTCTTCTGTTATAAAAGGGAACAATTGTCCTTGTTATTGAAAGGTGTTATAATTAAAATAACTTCTTGGTTTGAGGTATATTCCTGGTCTTTCTTGGTACACTTTTAACCATGCATGCTTACTGATGCACATCTCCCTGAGTTGCCATAGCCATAAGAGTGGAAAATGCAGACAGTCCCTTTAATTAGTGTGTGGCTGTGATATGATATTTTTCATTTCAGTCTATTATATTAACAATTATTTAAGATCTTTCAGTATGGAATAACAAACAGAACTAAAACAAACTTTTTTTCTAATAAATTTGGTATATAATATTTAATATTTTAAAAGGAAAGTTTAAAAAAAAAATAAACATTTTCAGCTCCTGTTGTACACAATGTGAGGTCATTGACAAAAGTTTTAAATGGCAGCATATTATTTTTGCAAGTTTTATCTTATTTAGTTGTATGAACAATTTGACAAAAGTTTGGTTGCAATTGAAACAGAATTTTGTTTACTTGATGATGTTGAAAAGTTATATGACATAAAGTTAAAAATGAGGATGTTATACCACCGGCAGTGGTTAATGTATATGACTACTCTAAATATTGTACTATGTTTATTATTTAAGTTGGTTTCACTTATTGCTTTTACATATTAAATAATGGATAATTAGAATAATAATCCAGTAAAACATTTTCAGTTACATAAGCAAATTCACATTCTCTTCCTTTCTTGGAAGTGTTGAAAACAGTGTTGTTATGATAAATTAACTTTAAAGAGAGTCGATTAAAGACACTAGACAACACTTACTTTTAAATTTTTCCGGAACATGTTTCAGAGGCTTTGCCTCTATCATCGGCCGGCTCTCGACTGGTTCTCATTGGTGTAGCTGACGATATTTTGTCACAGGTCTCCTCTGGTGGCGGTTCAAGGAACTTGCTGAACAAATCTTTCTGGGGGATGTCGAAATTGAATACTTTGTTCCTATTTTTTGAAATGAAGATTTGTTCCCATGTGGATAGTTCTTGTTTTCCTGATGTATGTTTTAGTAGTTTTGGTTCTGGATTTATGTTGTGGTTTTTTTCCCAAAAATGTGTGGCAACTGCTGATTTTTCTAATTGTTTATATTTTATGTTTCTAAAGTGTTCCTTTGCTCTTGTTTCTAAATTTCTTTTTGTTTTTCCAATATAAATTTGACTACAGTCAATGCATTCAATTTTATATATACCAGATTTTTTGTTAGATGGAATGGCATCTTTGATGTTTGAGCAAATTAGGTTTTTTAAGGAGAAATGGTTGACTGGTGTTAGTTGAATATTTTGTTTTTTGAAGACTTTTTTGAATTTATCATAGGCCCATGGATGGAAAGTGAATTTTTTGAAAATCATATTAGTTTCTGTAGCTGAGAGAGTTGCGGTTTCCTTTAGTAGCTTCTTCTTTTTTGCTAAGCTCACTTTTTTGTCCACTAATGATTTGGGAAAGTTATTTTGTTGTGCTATTTCAATTATTTTGTTGTATTCTGTTTTGTATTCTTCTGCTGTGAGAGGGATGTTCACCAGTCTGTGTGCTAAACTATTGAAGATTGCCTGTTTGTGGGATCTTGGGTTGTAGCCATTAGCTTTTATGTTTTACCATCCATGGGCCTATGATAAATTCAAAAAAGTCTTCAAAAAACAAAATATTCAACTAACACCAGTCAACCATTTCTCCTTAAAAAACCTAATTTGCTCAAACATCAAAGATGCCATTCCATCTAACAAAAAATCTGGTATATATCAAATTGAATGCAATGACTGTAGTCAAATTTATATTGGAAAAACAAAAAGAAATTTAGAAACAAGAGCAAAGGAACACTTTAGAAACATAAAATATAAACAATTAGAAAAATCAGCAGTTGCCACACATTTTTGGGAAAAAAACCACAACATAAATCCAGAACCAAAACTACTAAAACATACATCAGGAAAACAAGAACTATCCACATGGGAACAAATCTTCATTTCAAAAAATAGGAACAAAGTATTCAATTTCGACATCCCCCAGAAAGATTTGTTCAGCAAGTTCCTTGAACCGCCACCAGAGGAGACCTGTGACAAAATATCGTCAGCTACACCAATGAGAACCAGTCGAGAGCCGGCCGATGATAGAGGCAAAGCCTCTGAAACATGTTCCGGAAAAATTTAAAAGTAAGTGTTGTCTAGTGTCTTTAATCGACTCTCTTTAAAGTTAATCACATTCTCTTATTTGTACATATGTGTTCCCTTTGAAAGTGCATACTTGAATTTGGCTTGTATTTTATTCAAGAAAGGCTCTATTGATATCAAGTTTACCTCGGTCAACTTATTTACAACAAAGGATATTTTACTTAATTTTTTTTGAACAGGAATTGTGCACAGATTTTCGCTGCATTTGATTTGTTTTTCAAGAGAATAGATAAAGCATAAAGCTTTGCAGTTATATATTTTATAACAGGGTCGGTTTACTGTTAAAATAATTTACAGGCATATGGTTAATTTCCCCTTCAAAGAGCAGCAAATTATCAATTCTGCAGTTTACACATTTTTGCAACTGCATCTTTAATTTATCTTTAAGGGAGAAAGAATTAAGTTGTAAGTAAACATTTACATCACTAGATTCAGCATAGTGTAATTATTCTGCAGAAAGTCTAAAAAGAACAGAAATTTATCAAATTAATTGTCCAGAATGTGACCAAATTTATATAGTAAATCATATAAGAATATATGAGATGCATCAAATACAAATAGGCAGATATTTATGTCTCTTTTGTACAACCAATCACATCAAACAACTAACCCTGCAGCGCAACAGTCCTTTCTGTGCCACTGCATATCCCACATTTGCTCACCACAGATGTGAGTGGGACATAGTCAAGTAGCTCCTCAGGAACGTAACAGGACCAGGTGACCCAGAAAGAGCAAATCCCCACCCTGGTAATGGGAACTGAGCCCAGTTCTCTTGCATTCATAGATCTGGATACTTTAGAAAAGATTTCAATCTAGAACACAAACACTACTTTTCGATGTGTGTTTGGAGGAATTTAGTAACAGTGACGTCAAAATTAATATAAAAATTATTTGTGGTTGGTTTATTGACACTCGTCACTTATTACCTTTCTCTCTGCTGCTTTTTGTTGTCTACTATTTTTATCAAATTTTACTACTTTTCTTACGAAATTAGGTACTACTAAGTGACGAGTGTCAATAAACCAACCACAAATAATTTTTATATTAATTTTGACGTCACTGTTACTAAATTCCTCCAAACACACATCAAGAATAGGTTAACAAATCTTGAGGAATAACAAAATGGAGTTAAAGTGTGGAACAAGGAACATGGATACCACCAACAAGGTAGGATTTGGACATTTATCAGTTGAAATCAAACAGGATATAAAACTTTTCGGAAAATTACAAGAAAAAAGAAGAAAAATTGCAGCGGACATAAGATTTATAAATTTATGTATCAAGAAAAAAGTAGTACCTAATTTCGTAAGAAAAGTAGTAAAATTTGATAAAAATAGTAGACAACAAAAAGCAGCAGAGAGAAAAGTATAAGTGACGAGTGTCAATAAACCAACCACAAATAATTTTTATACTACTTTTCGATTTAAGTTAATTGATGGAAGTTATTCATTTCTTCACAATAGTGGTATACAGCCTAAGGTATTGCATTGATAGAGTCAACATTAAAAATTCAATGCCACGGCCGGGATTTGAATCATGGATCTACTGGTTTCCATCCAGTCTCTCTTACCCATTGAGTCAATCGGAGAATTTAATGTCATGACGGCAAATTGACCATGCTAGCTCAATGGGTAAGAGCGACTGGAGGGAAACCAGTAGATCCATGGTTCAAATTCCGGCCATGGCATTGAATTTTTCATGTCGACTCTATCACTACTCTTTGAATTTTGAATTGCCACCAAAGGCTGTGGACACTACTGACAATGGGAGCAATTAACTCTTGCAACCAGTTGACATGTTCCATCTTCTAACTCAATTTTTCCATAATATTACATTTGCGTAATTGTTACTATCTTAACAGTTAATGGAAGATATTTTATGCTTATTTTAAAGCCAAACTGTATTTTGAATTTGCAACCCAGTTGTACAATTTTGTTTTTTAATTTAATATTCATAGAAAAAATAAAAGATTAACTGGAATAAATAGCTATATTTCATAAAATGTTAAGTACTATGTGTTATGCTTTTAGTTTTCCATTGTAATATGATGTATGTCCTCTTTTGAATGTTTACTAAATGCATGAAGAGTATTTGTACCCCTCTGATTCTGCAGGCTTTTGATAATAAATTACAAGAGAATGGTGAAAAATAACCAGAATTAGTTTTTTGCTGGAAAATACCGCTCAAACTTTATTGAAATTCTTTCACAAACCTTTAAATAGCTCTCCCTCAGACACTATACAAGGTTCCAGCATTCTGTTTATTGTTCAAAATATCCCTCTAGGCCCTTTTGGATACTCTATTGAGTACACCTGAAGATGCATGGATTAACTCCTCATCATTAGCCCAGAGCTCTTTTTTCACTGTAGAAAATAGAAGTCACATGGTTCTAGGTCTGGTGCATAAGGTGGATGTGGCATCACCTTAATGCTGTGATGAGCAGTGCATTATCACCTTGGGTGCACTACAATGCAAAAAACAAATTCTGGCTCTCTATGATACCCCTTTGAATTTCAACATGTTACTAGTGGTAAGGACATTTTGTGTTTTGGTAAAAATGTAATATAAATTGATAGCAACCTTCTTACCTCTTGCTCTTTAATTTGGCAACAGTGGTAAATTATTCAGTTCAATTTATTCATTATTTAGATTACAGACATAAATTGTATGTTCTAAGAAGATGTACATTTTCGTGTAGTAGTATTTTCTCTATTTCTTACAGTTTATCAGTTATATAAAGGGCATTCAAAAAGAAACAAGCCGGAGTCTGGTATCCGCAAACCTGTGGCAGGATGGTAATATCATGGCGTGAGTAACAAAATGTTGTTCTGACCAGAGCTTGGAATTTCACAGCCCGTCACTATACGGCACGCGTGTATCTCACGTGACTATACAAAGCTATCAACAGCATGCATCAATCGTCCAATGCTGCCAGTCTCATTGCAAACAGGGAAATGGAAGCATCAAAAGAAGAGCAAAGAGGTGTTGTTCGATTTTTGATACCGGGAGGAGTAAGGGGAATGGACATTGATGAATGTCACAATTGTATGGTGAACATTCCATGTCCCTTGCAAGGGTCAAGGCGTGGCACAAGCGATTCAGGGGAGGACGGGTTTAGTTAGCCGATGATGTACGGTCTGGAGCACCACACTACATTATCAATGACATTGTGCAGCTGGTTGATCCAATCATTACCCAGGACCGCCAAGTGACAGTGAAAGCAATAGCCGCCGAGGTTGGATTGAGTGTCAGAAGTACTCGCACCATCATAAAGAAACGACTGTTCTTGTGCAAAGTATGTGCCCAATGGGTGCCGAACAGTCTTCAACCACACCAGGAAGCATGTCAAATGGCCCACTGTCTTGGTCATCTATAGTGCTATGCAAGGGAAGGGAATGAGTTCCTGGCACGAGTGGTGGCTGGAAATATGAGTCTTGGTGTCATCACTTCGAACCAGAATCAAAATGACAAAGTCTACAGGGGGAAAACAAAAACCAAGGCCATCCACACAAGTGCAGGAAAGGTTATGCTGACGCTCTTCTTTGAGCAAGATGTTCCCCTTATACACTTCTAGCAGCACGGGCCAACAGTGAATGCCCAGTGTTACTCGCAATCCTTGACCAACCTTCTCCAAGCTATCAAATCAAAACAACCAGGCAATCTCACCCATGGGGTCATTCTGCTCCAAAACAATGCAAAGCTTTATAAGGCCATAAAGTCGCAGCACTCCTGTAGAAATTCAATTGGGAGGTTCTCAGCCAACCTCCATGCAGTCCAGACCTCTCTCCCTGTGATTACGCCATTTTTGGTCACTGTAAAAAGGCTCTAAGGCGCAAACGATACACCTGATGATAACGTCCAACTGTACGTGCAGAACTGGCTCACATCACAGCCCCGGGACTCTTATGAGACAGCCATTCACTGCCTTGTGTCACAGTGGAACAAATGTCTCAACAGCCAGGACCAATACTTCTAACATACAGGTACTGGCTCACATCACAGCCCCGGGACTTTTATGAGACAGCCATTCACTGCCTTGTGTCAAAGTGGGACAAATGTCTCAACAGCCAGGACCAATACTTCTAACATACAGGAGCTGGCTCACATCACAGCCCCGAAACTTTTTTGAGACAGCCATTCACTGCCTTGTGTCACAGTGGGACAAGTGTCTCGACAGCCAGGACCAAATTTCTAACATACAGTTACTGGCTCACATCACAGTCCCAGGACTTTTATGAGAGAGCCATTCACCGCCTTGTGTCACAGTGGGACAAGTATCTCAACAGCCAGGTGCCTTGTGTCACAGTGGGACAAGTGTCTCAACAGCCAGGACCAATACTTCTAACATACAGGTACTAGCTCACATCGCAGCCCCGGGACTTTTATGAGACAGTCATTCACTGCCTTGTGTCGCAGTGGGACAAGTGTCTCAACAGCCAGGACCAATACTTCTAACATACAGGTACTGGCTCACATCGCAGCCCCGGGACTTTTATGAGACAGTCATTCACTGCCTTGTGTCACATTGGGACAAGTGTCTCAACAGCCAGGACCAATATTTCTAACATACAGTTACTGGCTCACATCACAGTCCCAGGACCTTTATGAGAGAGCCATTCACCGCCTTCTGTCACAGTGAGACAAGTGTCTCAACAGCCAGGACCAATATTTCTAACATACAGTTACTGGCTCACATCACAGTCCCAGGACTTTTATGAGACAGCCCTTCACCGCCTTGTGTCACAGTGGGACAAGTGTCTCAACAGCCAGGACCAATATTTCTAACATACAGGAAATTTGTTAAGTATTTAATAATAATCATTGGGTCCATTTTTGGGTAAATTAAAAATTATGAATTTTTTCCATGTAAAACAGTTTGGTGTACAGAAATTTTCTAGAGACATAGAATTCAAATATTAGGCTTGGTACTAATGTTTGTAGTGACCTGGTTATTTTGGGATCAGAGAATGTCAAAAACTGTAATTGTGATAAAATCTAGTTATCAAACAATACTTGCTCTACTTAATACGGGTAAATAGTAGAGAAACCATGTAGTTAAGTGAACAGTGAACACTAACAAAGCCTTGGTATGACCAGTTGCTGTAAGGAGCAAGGGGTAGGAAGATAGTCCTGCTTCCAGCATGCTGTTATCTGTGCATGTTCTTTGCCTTCTTCAATATCTTGTTATCTAAATATGTGTAACTAATTTTATAAGCATAACAAGTATGGTAAAGGACAGAAGCCATTACTAACAAGGATAATAAAGTATATTTAAACTATAAAGCATGTAAATATTAAAAGCAGAAGCATTATTAACAGTGAAGTATTCTTCATATTTAAGTCTGATTTATGAGTCACTATGTTTACACTCAAACTTCACTTACTTGTTGTTGTATAATTGAAACGTTTTCAAGATCATTCGATCTCATCCTCAGCTGTTTGGTGACTAAATGAACCTTCCTCTTCTTCCACTACTACAGAGCTCCGATCACTCTGCCATCTGGTGTTAGGGGCACTAAGTTTTAATACTTCATTTAATGCCGGGATTTCAAAATTTATAACTTTATTTCGGTTTTTGTTTATGAATATTTTTTCCCAAATATCCAATTCTATGGGTGTACTTAAAGATTTTAACAGGTTAATGTTGTGGCCAATGTGGTTTTCTGTCCATGTTGTGTTTTCTGTCACACCATTTTTGGACAGAAAACCACAACATTGGCCACAACATTAAACTGTTAAAATCTTTAAGTACACCCATAGAATTGGATATTTGGGAAAAAATATTCATAAACAAAAACCGTGATAAAGTTATAAATTTTGAAATACCGGCATTAAATAAAGTATTAAAATTTAGTGCCCCTAACACCAGATGGCAGAGTGAACAGAGCTCCGTAGTAGTGGAAGAAGAGGAAGGTTCATTTAGTCACCAAACAGCTGAGGATGAGATCGAATGATCTTGAAAACATTTCAATTATACAACAAGTAAGTGAAGTTTGAGTGTAAACATAGTGACTCATAAATCAAACTTAAATATAAAGCATGTATTTCCTAACAAGTCACAAAATTTGCTACAGAAATAGTGTTTAAAAAATTCTTATTTCTCCCTACAATGTATGAAGATAATGTTCTAAGCAGTACATATTGGTGCATAGTATTTTATAAGTCAGATATTCTAAATATAAGTATATGAGCATGAACTTAATGGCACTTAAATAAAACATTTGTATAACATGATACTAGTAAATTGTATATTAATTTGCTTTTGCAGTAAATTGGCGAAGACATGCCTTACCTGTATAAAGCTTTAAATAAGAGTCTAGCACTCAGAATATTTGGAGTGAACCAACAATAATCTTGTATATATTTCTTTGATATGTGTTAACCATCCTGATATATTTGGGTTTATGTAAAGATTGCAATCATAATACAAGAAATAACTGAAGTGTTGAGTTATACATCAACTGCCATATGTGTATATTAAAAAATACAGTTCTTCTCTTATTGTTATGACTTCTTTACCTTAATATTATACTCAGAACAATGAACTGAGTTATTTCAAATTGTTGTTAGTTAATAACTTTTTAATATGGTAATAAGAAGCGTTCTAGACCTCACAGTTTATTTGTTAAATTTCCAGAATTTTTAATTTGAGCTTAATAATCAAACTTAAATAATTACACAGGCATGTCTTCATTGCAATTAGTTTAAGATAAATATATATCATTGAACTTCTCAATACGAGCTATGAAAAATGATTTCAACTAAACTACTAAATATTTCTTAATTAATGCAAAACAGTTTTTAAATCTGCAATTCCTAAAGTACTTCTGACAGTCATGAACTATCATTCAAGGAACATTTTGAATTGTGAAAAACGCTGGAAAACATGGTTTGAGAAAAATTAAACTTGAGTTCATTTTTGTACCTAAATGGTTTAAAATCATTATAGCCATTTGTGGCTTTAAAATTGTAGATGTTAAAAGGTCAATTATATAATATAAAACTACAATTAATACATGCAACAATAAAAGTAGAAAAACAAAAAAAAACATTTTCTAATTTTGTACCAAATTTGACCAATGCATTGCCTTAGTGTATTAAGTACCTTCATTAATAACTTTGTAGCTCTAAACAACTTTGGTAGTGTTGCTTCATCTTCTACATGATAGGATCTCATTTCTCATAAAGAAAACAAAAACTGTAATAATTGTTCTTACTCATTAGCCGTATGTAGAACAAGATTGAAAAGGTAATCAATGCCATAGTTGGGTTTTGAACCTTAGATATCTGGCTTACTCTGCCACTGCTGGTACCGCACCAAAGCCTCCAGTTGACTTACATTTTTCCAGGTAAATCACAAGGCATTTTCAAATTCATTTTGAGGTAATTTATGCCAGTGATGATGTACAATTTTGTAAGCACTTGAACCATTATTTGGACTGTCAGAGTTAACAATTGTTCTTTCACGCATCCCATGTGTAGGCTGATGTTGGAAAGGTAGAATCAGTTTGAGTCATCATTGGTTCAAAACCCAGTATGCCAATGAATTTTTTAGTCTTATTGTACATTTCTGAAAGAAAAGCAGTTCATTCCCAGCACAGCATAATGATTTTGTATGTTATAGTGTCAGCACTTTAATAAATTGCGGATATTCTGTTTTTTCCCTTAGAAGGAAATCCCTCACCCAGAAATCCAAATTGGGAGCTATTTTACTTCCAGAATGCTTCTGTTTCCAAGAAAACATTATGATGTCTGAAGTGTTTAAATGTAGTTGTAAACTTACGTCTTTGTGGAGGAATTTAATAATGATGACATTCAAATTAATTGCTGAAACTATTTGTAGTCAGTTTTTCACACTACTTCACATTTTTATTTTTTGGGGACTTTTTTCAGAAACTGTTGCTTCCATTTTCAATCTTGAAGGCCAGACTGTCATGTGTTGTTGCCTACATTCTTCTCTCTTGATGCAACTGTGAACTTCTTTATAAAATTATCAACTGGTGGGATTTCAAAGTTTAATACTTGGTCTTCATATTTCCATATTAAGATGTTCAACCACATTGTTAGTTTGTTATACTATATCACACATGTTAATAGTTATGAATTTGAGTCAAGGTTGTAGTTTTCATTCCAAAAGTACCAACAGAAGATGCGAGTTGTCCAGGTTTACCTAGGCGGGGTGCTTGCTGCCCAGCACCTAGCCGCTTAGTGAGGCTTTATCTGAGCAGTATAAAAGAAAAGTCATGTGTCATCAGGCAGTTGTCTTGGGCTGAGCTATATCTAGGCATATGTGGGTGCAATGTCCACGGAGGGTGTTTGCGCCCATGCTGCATGCCTGTGAGGCATCTGAGCACAGCCGGCTTGACAGGTTAGAGGGAAAGAAACCAGGGTAAAGGTATTGATTATACCAAGCCCATAGGTATTAGGGAAAAGTGGGCCTCCTCAGATTAGGTTGCCCAAAGCATCTTTGGGCAGCCGTTAGCTTGGTTTTTGGCGAGGAACCCTATGGTTGTAACAGCCAAGGGTGTTCACCAGGCTATTGGGTTGGGAGTCTAGCTTGTTTTAGATGGTGCAGTTTCTCTCCCGCACCACATCTACAACATACGGGACTCCGGAATAGGTGTGAAGGATATGGGACGGGAATCTACACCCAGTATTGTAGATAATTCATAGCGCCCTGTTCTGCACACGCTGCAGTCTGCGAATAGTGGTTAGAGCCGCTGATCCCCAGACCGCGCAGCCGTACAGGATCAGGAGCGGGATAATTGCCCAATACAGGCATAGTTTGAATTTGTTGGCATAGGGGATTTCAAAATAGGGTACAACTGTCTTAAGTGGTGCATGCCCTTGTTCAGCTTTGGCCTGGATGTGAGAGGCGTAGGTGAGGCCGCGATCGATAAGGACACCGAAGTATTTGGCAGAGGGAACCCAGGGGATTTGCCTCTGTCTCAACCTCAATGACCAGTCTGGTCACCTGGCTCAGACCATAGCCAGGAGAAGAGCGCAGCTCTTCCCGGGGCTAATGGCCATCCTCCACCTCTCACTGCAGCGGCCGATGGCTTGGAGCTGGCGCTGCAGCGGAGGGAAGCAATAACGTAGGTTTTTGTTATGTGCCATTACGAGGACGTCGTCATACTGGCACGTAACAGTCTGTGGTTCTAAAGGGAAATCAGACATGTAGCCCGCAAAGAGCAGCGGGGACAGAATACTGCCTTCCAGAACTCTGCAGCTATGGGTCTAACTGATGACAGCCATTCTTCCACTCTCACCCTGAAAGTGCGGTCTCAACGGAAACTGCTGATCAGGGCGAGATAGGGAGGAGGTATATTGGCCTCCCTGAGCTTGTACAGTAGGCCTTGGTGCCAGGTGGTGGCAAAGGCTTTTTCTACGTCCAGCAGCACCGCGACTGTCTTGAGGTTTTCCTGGAAACCCAGGGCCATCCTCTCAGCCAGTTGCAATAGCTGCAGGGTCATGGAGTGTCCATGACGAAAACCAAACTGGTGATCGGGTAGGAGTTGCTTTTCCTCAAAGAGAGGGGTCAGGCGGGACAGGAGCAACCGCTCAAAAAGCTTTGAGACGGCTGGGAGAGTGCTTAAGGATTGATAGCTGTAAGGAAAGACCAGATCCTCTCCGGGCTTCAGGATGCACACCACTCTCGCCTCCTTCCAGCTAACTGGAAAGTGGCGGAGGTGGAGGCATGCATTGAAGTTTTGCATCAAGTGGATGACAGCCCTCTTGGAAAGGTATAGGAGCATAAGTGTGCTAATGCCATCATGTCCGGGGGACTTATAGGTTTGAGTTTCCAGATTTCAGTAGCCACCACTCTTGGGGTGACTATTGGGAGATGGATCTCCTCATGGCGCTGCTGTGGCCCCTCATAGAGGTCTTCCACAGTGGCCTCCATGAGGTCAGTGAAGTCTTCATCCTGGGGGGTCCTCCCTTGGCTCAAATTGGCATTCCAAATGGTCTGTGAAAGCAGTGGCTTTCTCTTGGGGCTTGAATGCGAGTCTCCTTCGAGTACCATGCAGCAGATGTTGGTATTGGGTTTTGTCTCTCCTGAGAGACTTTATGATCCACCAGGGGTGTTTCCAAAAGTGAAATGCTACTGCTGAGGTATCTTCCCATTTCAACTCGCTGTATCTAAAATTTCTCTCTTTCTTAGTAGAAAAAATTAAATACTTAAACTGAGACAAAAATGATAGACTGATTTCATTTGATGTCACGTCATTGTTCCCCAGCATTTTAGCAGAATGACAGACATGTTAAAAACATAGCCGACTACAATAGAAATGGAATCAGTAGAAGCAGAAGAATACATCTCATTAACAAACCTATGCACTGAACAAAACTTCTTCTGCTTTAATGGTAAACACAAGCAGTAATTAGGGTTATCTATGGGCATTCCACTTTCACCTTTTTTGGAAAATTTATTTAGGAGTTCCTTTGAAACCCACATAAAAATAGCTTTCCCATGGATTTTCAAGATCCATACAGTAGTTACAAACAGAAACTTAGACGATGGGTATAGACTACTCAAACTGTGGAAAAAACTATAAAATTCACAATACAAATGGAAGTTAATGGACAACTTCTTTCTTGGACCTAAATATCATCAAGAATGACATAAAAATAAAATTTGGAATTCAGAGAGAGCCAACAGAGTGAAAAAATTACATAAAAGATATAGCTTTAACCTGATTACACATAAACATGCAATAAAAGATAATTTTGTTAACAGACCAGTCAACATATCCATGGATAAAGCAGAATACTAAAAGGAACAAAAAGCCATACTACACATAGCAGAAGAAAATGGATACAACAGAAGTCTGGTGTTTAAGAAAATTAAAAGGTTAAGCAAAAGAAAACCAGTACAGAAGCAACCACATTCACTAAAGAAAAAGAAAATAACAGCATACTCGGTTCATTCACATACCATTCAAAAAGATGTTTAAAGGGCAAAATATCATCTTGGCACCTACTAATGGATACTCAGTTTTAAAGTTGTTAAATTCAAAAACAAAAGATGAAATCCCACCAATCATAGATCTGGAATATGCCAAATAAGTTGCAAGAGCTTGAAAAATGTTACATAAGACAAACTAAAAGAAACCTAAAAACCAGAGTCAAAGGACATTTTGGAAACATCAAATTGAAACAGAAAGATAAGTCAGCAGTAGCATTTCACTTTTGGAATGAAAACCACAACCTTGACTCAAATTCATAATTATTAAAAGGTTTATTAATTTATAGATAAGATGTGTAATAAATACGACTCATCTATAAATTAATAATTATTTTGCGTCACTATGGTGTTCCAATACAGTTAAATCTCAATATATTAAAATGTTTGAGAAAGATAAAAAACTGATAATGTGGTTGAACATCTTAATATGGAAATATAAAGACCAAGTATTAAACTTTGAAATCCCACCAGTCAATGATTTAATAAAGAAGTTCATAGTTGCACCAAGAGAGAAAAATGTAGGCAACAACAGATGACAGTTGGGCCTTCGAGGTTGAAAATGGAAGCAACCATTCCTGAAACAAGTCCCCAAAAATAAAATTGTGACTTAGTGTGCATCACCTACAAATAGTTTGTCAAGTAGCTAGTTGTAACTGTTTAGATATGGACACCATGATTGGTGTTGCATCATCCTATAATCCTTCTGGCCCAAGAATGGGCCCTAAAATGAACAATGTCTGTAGTATCATTCCACACTTTGACATTTTGTGAAAACATGGTGAAGCTTTGTCTCTTGTCCCTCAGCAGCATCTCTACTGTTTGTCAGTCTGAATAGCTCAATTGGTTAGGCACCAGACTGTTGATCCTAAGGCCACGGGTTCAAACCTGACCCATATCAGTGATTTTCAAGTGTGCTTAAAAGTGATAGCCCCGTATCAGTGGGTTTATTGGGGTATAAAAGAAATCCTGCAGAATTCTAACAGCACTTATATGAACCTTACAATTGACAGTGTGACAATCATGATCGCAAGATAAACAATAGTACTCTTTTGGTGTCTTGATGCACTTGAAGTTTGGGTTCTCACCCCAATCACCACCAAGAAGTTCTCCCAATCAAAATTTAACAATCAACATCAGCTGAGGATATTAGGAAGGTCCTAACAAAACGCATTCTAGTTAAACACTAGCAATATGGAGCATGGAGTACTAGTTTGACTCAAAATTATATTAATTTTGTGCTTCATTGTATCATAGTCCATACTCATTAAGAATATTGCTTTAACTTTCCTCTATTAAAAAATCCACTACAGATTATTGCATGCCAGTGACAATAAATAAAAGCTGTTTCTAAATTAATTATTATTAAAATACTTATTACTAAAATATAATTCTTCACATTTTTATTATTTAAAAAATAGAATAGGTGTTAATATATGCAATATTAAAGTATTTTTAAATACATGCAACAGTTAAGTATCTTTACTTCATTAGCATATGTGATTTGTTTTCACCGGGACCCTTTCTTAGACTTGATGGCATATAAGTATAGGAAATTATGAATAGGAAAGAATCTTGGTTAGATAATGAGTGACCCAGATACTGTGCTTTCCTGTTATTCTGTAAAGATGAATTGCTGTATGGACTCCACCCTCTTTTGGAAATTGTTTCACATATTCCATTCAGTAATTTAAAGGACACACTGGAAACTTAAACATAAAGAATAGGGCTCTGCTTTACATAATAGGCTCTACACTCTCATTCCTTTAATTTTAGGATATACAATAGAGGGGGATGCAAATGTATTGTTGTGACTACCATCCATCCAGGAATGGATGAAGTTAAGGTGGTCACAGAAACAATGCAGAGCTGAAAACATAGAGAAACAGAAGTTTTCATGATAAATTTTCAGTGGGAAAACAAAATTGGAATAGGGAGAAATATATGGATAGTTCCAACAGAGAGGGAAGTAAGGTTTTCCTGCTGGATGAGAACAAATGGATTAAAATCAAATTTAATGGAAGGCTGCAACATGTGGACATTTACCGCTGTGTAATTGAATGTAAAATGGTTGAAAGGTGGAGGCATAGATTTTAGAATAAGAAATACAATAAATTGTAAGTGGTTTTCTCCAGTGATCAACTACTTTCCAAGTGAGAGGCCTGGGTTCAATGGTACCAGTGTGGACCTGGACTGGGTTACACTGAGCATTGTGAGGTCCCAGGGGTACAACAACCCCCTCATGACACCTATTTTGGGCAGAGGTGGGGGACTTAACTAAACTCATAGAGTTTAGTATGGTTTTATAATAGCAATTAAAATGTTAGAGATATATTAAAAGAGAAATAATTAAAAGGATGGGGAATCCCTAGAAAGAGAGGGATAAATGGGTAACTAGCAAGAGAGAGAGAATATTATAATAATGAAGTCAATTGGTTGTTCAACACCATACATGAGTATAAGAAGCCTATTTTACAAAGTTTTAAACTCTAAAATGTGTAAAACCTTTTTAAACCAATTGTCAAACTATAAAAACACTTTGACTCCACTTACATTTAAAATTAGGACTTGTTTTGAGGAACATGTGTCCTCATCATCAGCTGATGTTCGACTAGTTCTTCAGCTGGCGCTGTTCAACGAGTTGAATGACATCATCCACTATTGGTATTTCAAAGTTCATAGTTCTCTTTTTATTCTTAAACATATGTATATTTTCCCAAACTGTTAATTCCCAATACTTTTTTACCGGTACCAAAAGTTTGATCTCTTTGGAAATATGATTTTTTTGACAGAAATGGTGGGCTATGGCTGATTTATCTGTCTGTATTTTATGCATCTCATGTGTTCTTTCATCCTTGTTTCTAAATTTCTTTTTGTTTTTCCAATATACATTTTATGACAATCCTCACATTTTACACTATAAATCCCTGATAATTTGTTGGCTGGACCTGTGTTTTTGAGCTAATTTTAAATGTAAGTGGAGCTAAAGTATTTTTATAGTTTGACAAGAGGTTTAAAAGATTTTTATTGATGAAGCTTCACCATTCTCTAAATACTTCTATTTTATAATGTTATTCTAAAATGTGTATTATTTATTAAGAATATATTTTATGTAAGAGGAGAAATACATACATTATACTATATGACAGCGTTCTGTACAAATAGGTCATGTGTAGGTCAAGAATAATCTGTGACCAGAGCAATGAATAAGGGAAAACTTCCTTTCTTTCGTTTGTTGATTTTGAAGTGTTTTGATTCACTAAGTGAAACTTATCTCTGGGGAACAATAACAAAATTTGGTATGCCAGAGGAAATCTGTAGAATAATTTATGCTATGTAATAGAGTATAACATGCAATGTTATGCACAAAGGTATGTTGACAGAAAATTTGCAATTACATGTGAATGAATTCTTCCTCTGGTTGTATATTTTATTATCATGAGTGAAAATATGGGGACAACAGGTTGATGGGGATTGAATGATGTCAGGCAGACAGACTTACAGTTCCTTTTTGTCTGCTTTCCTATAATGATATGCAAAGTAAAGTGAGTGCACTAATAATATGTATTTTGTATTTATTTCCAAAAACCAGTTGTACAAAAAAATGTTCTACAATTTTATTTTCTCACAGATTACATAAGTTGCTATTTTATTCCCTAATCTGCCATATGTGTTAACACTGTGATTATGCATGGTGGATCTTAATTCATATTACTTTTCTTTATTTTTCTATACCATTTTTCCCTTGCTTTTCCATACATTCCCCTAGCATTTGTATATCCTCTTCCTTTTGTATGTTCATTATCCTAATTTTTAGAACCTCTATATTAATATTTTCCTTTTTTCTTGTTGTAAAAACTGCTTTCCCCACAGCTTGGTTTCTTCTTATTCTACTATATAATGTAGAACATTGCTCCTCCACATAAAGGATATCTATCCAAGTTCACTCCCCTTAACCTGTGTACATTTAATCTAGTCCAAGCCCAACCTTCTCTTCCTAACCTATTGCATACATCCACATATTTCTCTCTGCCCCAATCTGTTGTTAGTTGACTGTAAAGTACTAAACTTTTCTTACCCCTAAGACTACCAAATAATTCTTGTTTCTCTGTATCCTCCACTTCCTTCGTTACTTCTACCCAGAAACCTCTTGACTGCCTCCTCCCTCTCTTCTCATATGTTACCAATTCCAATGTCCTATAATATTCTTCTTATTCCCTGAACCCAGTTCGTCCCAGCACAAGATTTCTCCTGAATCACAAATCATTTGTTCAGAATATTTTGCTGATCTAGTGATTTTATTCTATACCAGTATTTCATGTACCTTTCTACTATCGTCTGCTTACTGCCACTCTTCCCATCTCCAGCATTGCAGCATTTGGTAATGATGTAGGTAATCCCAAAACCCGTTTACAAAATGATCTATGTATCCCATCAACTGTATATCATCCTTCATCACCTCCCCAAATCCGTGATCCAAAGACCAGTTTTGCTTCAATAAGTTTTTATACACTCTTTCCAGTCAACTAATTTGCATTTCCAATATTTTCTGAAGGCACAACCTTATGACATTCATTGCTACTCTTCCCTTGGACATTCCATCTCCTATTACTACTTAGCCTCACTCCTAAATAATCAGATTTTTCCCTTCCACATGCCACTTTTCCTCCTTCATTTTATATCCCCTTTTAAATACCATTATCTTTGACTTCTCAAAATTAATTCTCAGGTCCCACTTCTTGCAAAATGCATGCACAATCTGAAGAATTCTCGTCAAACCTCCTATTGAAATTGAACCTACCACTAAGTCTTCTGGAAAAAGTAATCCTAGTATTAATAATAATAATAATAATAATAATAATAATAATAATAATAATAATAATAATAATAATAATAATAATAATAATAATAATAATAATAACAATATATTATTATTATTATTATTATTATTATTATTATTATTATTATTATTATTATTATTGTTATTGTTGTTGTTGTTGTTGTTGTTATTGTTGTTGTTGTTATTATTGTTGTTGTTGTTGTTATTATTATTGTTATTATTATTGTTATTATTATTGTTATTATTATTGTTATTATTATTGTTATTATTATTATTATTATTATTATTATTATTATTATTATTGTTATTATTATTGTTATTATTATTATTGTTATTATTATTATTATTGTTATTATGTATATAATTGAAGTGCCCTACAACCCCATAGTTCTCACCCCCCATTTACCACAGTATAGGTGGACAATATGGTCAGATGAGGAGGCCAGCAAGGAGAATGTTCACTTTCTTGGCCAGGATCACAGTTTCTCGTGGTCATACACCCAGGATTGTAATGCTCCTGACACATTCCAGAGCTCCATCCTCTAGCCTGTTGTGTAGAATTAGTATTCTATGAACTAATAAAGATGACATATAAAAACGAATATAAAAAATAAAGAAATGAGACTAAGTAGCAAGAAAACCAACAAGGTACAGCTAATACTGTTCAGTAATTAAAATATCTAGGTAGTATAATTGATAAGGATGGTGGTGCTCTTGAAGATGTTAACATAATAAAGAAAGCAAATGGTGCTTTTGTCTTATAACCAATTTGGGAATCTAACGTTATATACTAAAATTACAATGTTCATTAATTCCTTTCTTGGAAGTGTTGAAAACAGTGTTGTTTTGATAAATTAACTTTAAAGAGAGTCGATTAATGACACTAAACAACACTTACTTTTAAATTTTTCCGGTACATGTTTCAGAGGCTTTGCCTCTATCCTCAGCCAGCCATCGACTAGTTCTCACATGTACCGGAAAAATTTAAAAGTAGGTGTTGTTTAGTGTCATTAATCGACTCTCTTTAAAGTTAATGTTCATTAATATCAAATCACTCTTATGTGGTTATGAAACGTGAAAAATAAGATGATTCAAAGGAAACTACAAACATTTATCAATGTTTAAGAAGAATTATAGTTATAAAATTGCCATTACAATAGAAATAAAAAAAATAAAGTGGAATTGAATAAAGTGGAATTACAACAAAGTGCTAAGAAAAGAGGATAAAGCATTGGAAAGAGTGGTTTTGGATTGGAATCCTCTGGGTAGTAGATGAGGAAAACCAAGAAACACATGGAAGACATTAGCTACTGAAGAAATTACTAAAGAAGGAAAAAAAGTGTACCAGGAGGAATTTTAGTAACAAGTCATGCTAGTAGGTTTTCAAGCACCCTTTATTATTTATTTTACCTGTACATTTTGTACACTTACTACATTGAATATTTTATTAATTCCAAAATTCATGTCATTGCAAAATTATTATGCTTTGCTGGATAAGGGGAAGTTGGCAAGTATGATACAAGCTCATTGTGAGACTTTCTATTACTCTTTTTGTTCTCTGTGCTGATTTTCCACAATAGTGTCTGCTTAGCTCTAAGTAAAAAATATTTGAATATATTGTCAGAGATGAGAAAGTGTGGATTTTGAAGAACCTGAAAGAGATTTCCTAGAAGGAAGGAAGAGAATAAGAAGCCTGTGGTTGCTATAACTCTACAACAAGCGAGTCTTGAAATTTGATGATGATAATAGATGAGACATTTTGACTGATATTTTTCTGCTATTTTGTTTTCAGCTCATCCATTTTATTATGTGGGAGAAAGTTTGGTTTATATTGTGCTAATAATGAACATTTCTGTTTATCGTCACAGAATGTGCACATGAAGTTGGAACTTGCGCTGGATGAAGACAGCATCTTCTACAAGTTGGGGAGTTCAGGACTAATTACATTTTCTGACTACATATTTTTGCTCACCGTTCTTTCTAGTAAGTACACAATTTTAATTTTACTTAGCTACTTTCAGTCTTAGAATTTGCCTTTTTCTACCACATATATAGACCAAGAAAGTTGGCATATTTGATTCAGGTCATGCTGGCTGCTCAGTCACTGGGGTACTCATCCTCATACCACTTGGACTTAGTTGTCTACCATTTCCTGTACCCTTCTCATCCAATTAGGTTTAGGCTATATGCTGTGTAAAGGTGTTGCAGTAGGCCCTTGGTGGGATGAGGGTTTTATAGGTGGAGCTGTTACTGTTAGAGACCAAGTCTTTCCCTCATACTTCCCTCCAAGGGGGTGATAGTAACCTGCTGGGCTTCTTATATAGTTATATCTATCTACCTTTACCACATACATAACAGGTAGAAAAGGATTTGCATTCTATCCACAAATTTTATTGAGAATTCATTTATTTATTCTTATGAACATGACAGCCACAAGCCTAATTACAGTGTTTATCATAAAAGTAGATACTCAAAGAAATTTATACACAATATATACCAGATGAGTCATCTGCCCTTATTCTCAAGTTTTATGCAATCCTCATTTTATACTCCAACACAAAAATATCAACCCCATTACTAGTTTCTACCTGCATATTTAACATGGATGTTAAACACTCAATGAAATTACCTAGTAGTAATATAGATGTTATGGCATTGCCTGTAATATATTCCTAGTTAGACAGTTAACGTTTACATGTCTGTAAATGTTCATTGGAACCAGCAAATATTATATGTTAGACGGAAAGTTTATCTCACACGTTATAAGGTAGCTCAGTTGTAACAAGCGCAGCACTCCAGTGTCATTTGTCTGCTGTGATAGTGTGGTTTGAATTCTCTGCATAAGTATCCTAATTTTTTTACCATGTAATACTCTCAATTTGCAATTATTATTCTGAAAACTGTTATTATTTTTACTTTTAATTGTTTTATTTAAGTTTTATGGCACTGTTTGATATTTCTTTATTGGTGAACTACAAGTAGGTAGTTGTTTAAACACACCTATACTTAGGCGCAGTTGAAATAAGGATTATTTATACACATTTGAACTCAGAAAACAAGGAAATTACAGTATCAGAGTTTAACATGGGTGTTAAATACAATTTTGCAGACATAGAATTATTGTGCTATTAAAAATGTTGCTTCAAATTGGTATGTTTTGCGGCGCTGGAATGACCCTTTTTCTATTCCTGGAACATAATTCCTCTAACAAAGCAAGTTCTCGAACTGTTGACCTTCCCTCAGGAACTTTATAATTAAATTATTGTGAATTCTGTTTCCAAGTTTTGATGAACATAAAAAAAGGAGTATTTACAGTGCTGAGACTCGTACCTCTGTCATAGGGTGTTAGAGCACAGGAGATGCCATAATCCCATTGAGCATTTCAAGACTTGCCTGAAAGCATGTTCTGGGCTTAGTACGAGACTTGTATGCCTGACGCTATACCTTTGCCACCATGCTAGTTCTCAGGTTTGATTTAGCCTTATCATTTGCTGGGTATTTTAATATTATTACATAAATGGCAAAAGTTTGTATGCATGTTAATTGAGATACATAGTTTAAGCAAAAATGTAAATAAACCGTTGTTGAATAATATGTCCATTTTGACTATACGGGTCCATGATGGATAAGGCATGTCTCTAATATTTTCCTAATTTTTGGCAGCCAACCCCTGCTCTAAGTATAAGAATCCGCCATTTTCTTTCTAGCTGACGTTAGTGTACTCATGTGATAGGTCCATTTTTTTCCACTGCATTTACTGAATTACTTTACCATGTATACTGTAATAAAAAGTTTGTAAAATTGTCTGAAAACTGGAATTCGCTCTCAATAAAGGAGTTGTATGTTTGTGAGGTGTACTTTAGCAAGCAGTACGTTTAGTCCCTTAAACCGCCATTCCTGTGAATTTTGCGCATTTTTCTTTCTAAGAACGTCAAGCAATACAGTTTAGTAAGCACAAAACATGCCGTTTGATGGGTGGCCTATCCAAAAAAAAAAAGGCATGGCTGACTCACCTGGCATACAAGACACAAAAAATATAAATTAGCATAAAGTAATATAGAAAAAGAATACTAAAAAATAAAAGAAAGAGGGCATTTTAAGTAATGATACAGTTTCTGTAATCATATCTATTTATGAAAAAAATAGTTATACTTGCTTAAATATTACTGTCATCAATAGTGAAATGTACTATTTTATACCAACATTAAAACAAGAAATTAGATTTGCTAAATTTACTTACCACCCCTGGGCCACAAAAAAGTTCCAAAAAAATTCAAGAAATACAATATAACATTGGCACCAAAAAACAATTACAACATTAAAAACCTACTTCACAGTAATAATACTGATAAGATAAAACCAGAGGAAAAGTCAGGCATTTACAAGATTAAGTGTAAAGACTGTGAAAAAATTTACATAGGGAGGACAAAAAGAAACATAGGCACTAGAAAGAAAGAACACTTCAGGCACTTAAGATACAAAAATATTGATAAGTCCGCAATAGCAGCTCATTTCTGGTCTGAAAATCATGAAATTGAAGATAGCACAGAATTACTAAAATACGTACAAAAACATAGTGAACTCGTCATATGGGAGAGGATATACATAGAAAAACATAAAAACCAACTAATGAACTTTGAAATCCTGCCAGAAGAGAATCCCAAATTTAAGTTCATCACTAAATCAACAGATGGCAGCAGCAACCCCAGAATTACCCACACCGCTGGATCAAGCTTAAGTCGCATAAGAGCCGTAGATGCAAACGATGATTTGCGAAACATGTCTTCAAAATAGGTACGAAAGTGAAGCAGATGTGTAATAAATACGACTCATCTAAAAATTAATAATTTTTCGCTTCACTGTGGTGTTCCAATACAGTTAAATCTCGATATGTTAAGCCTGAATCAGAAAATTAAAGCTTTAAATTGAAATATTTCTAAGAGGAAGTTATGTAAATGTTTTAGACTCCCTGAATTCAAAAAGTCACTTTTACACAAACATCTATGTGTATGTGCTTGTTTGCATGAGAATATCAAGTCACTTAAGTATCAAACTAGGTATGCATACTTTGTAATAGTGTTGTCCAGGTTAATTGAAAAAACTGGATTTTTGAGTTCAGCATCATCCAAGGTTGTGACAAAGATTTTGAAGAAAATCCCTCCAACTAACACTACCATTTACAGGGAAAAATTGTTGCTGTGCTTTATTTTCTCAAGAATGAGTCTAACAGTTTAACATGTTTAAGACCTTTACATAACACGTGAATCATATATCTTAAACTTTCTGGAAATATCCTTGGAAGTCCTCTTTCTTCCGAATGACTTTTGTATAATTCGTAAATTGTAAGACAAAATATTACTGCACAAAAATCTAAGTATTAAAGCACACAATTCATTTCAAATACATATTTTGAAGGTTAACCATTTCTGAGATGTTCCTTATTATTGGTTTGCATATTTTAAATGTTTATGCTTTTATGAAATTAGATGTCCTTTCTTTTTCCCCCTTCCATGACCAAGCAAATAATATAATTTCAAAGCTATCACATAGTGATGATTTGACTGCCTATTGTATCTGTCTATTCTTGTTGTACCTGCAAATTTTATCTGGATTAACTACATAGACAAGAGGATAAGCATTTGTGCAAGAGCTAATATAGATACAACACATACATTTTTGTACATGAACAACTGCCATGACTTGTTACTTTTGGGTTGATAATAGAAGCAGAAGATTTATTCCACAACTAGATCCATGTGTTGCTATTGTCGGTGTTTTGGCAATCAGAAACCTAATTTTGTGGTGAGTCTTAAAATGTGTCTTTGTTACACACTAGTCCCAGGTAAAACAATCTCTTTTGGAATTCAAGTCTGAGACACCTCCCTTCACACAGACATTAGTCTATAAAAAAAGGAATATGGAAACATTTCACCTAAGTGACTACAAGGTATGCTTTGACCTCCAGCCTCTGGATGAGTTCATTTCATCTTGATTTGAAATAAAAATTCGACATTAACCAATGAACACGAGTCAGTTTCACATTCAGGTGAGGTTGTATGAGACATAATCAGGTGTGGGAGGGAGAGGACTTAGTACCTTGGCCTTCTGAAGGAAATTTGTGTAGGAAGACAAAACTTTATATTTCCTTTCATGAAAATGTTGAAAACAGTGTTATTGCAATAAATTAAATTTTAAGATGAGTCGATTAATGATACTAAACAACACTAACCTTTAAATTTCCCAGAACATGTTTCGGAGGCTACTTTCCTCCATTGTCAACTGGACATCGACTGGTTCTCAATTGTGTAGCTGGCGATATGGTGGCAGTTCAAGGAACTAGCTGAACAAATCTTTCTGGGGGATGTCGAAATTGCACCTACTTTGTTCCTATTTTTTGAAATGAAAATTTGTTCCCATGTGGACAGTTCTTGTTTTCCTGTTGTATGTTTTAAGCAATTTTGGTTCTGGATTTATATTGTGTTTTTTTTTTTTCCCCCCGAAAAATGCGTGGCAACTACTGATTTTTCTAATTGTTTGTATTTTATGTTCCTAAGCAAAGGAACACTTTAGGAACATAAAATACAAACAATTAAAAAACACAAAAAACATAGTGGTTTAACTAAGAAGCCTGGGACTTAAGTACTTACAGCATAGTAAGTCGCCACAAAAGGTGCATATGTCAGCATATGAGAACCCCCAATGGTTTACCAGGAAACATGAGTCAGTTGGAGAATTTAATGTCATGTCGGCACATTGGCCATAGTAGCTCAGTGGTTTAGAGCAACCGCACGGAGAGCAAGAGATCCGTGGTTCAAATCCTAGCTATTGCATTGAATTTTTCAGTCTGACTCTACTCATTAAAAGTGTTGTTTAGTGTCATTAATTGACTCATCTTTAAATATAACAAAACTTGATGTTTGAATGTTGCTCTGTAACCATATTATCAAGTACAACAAAAAAATGTGCACAACCAACAAAAATTGATTGTATGCAATGTTGACAGTCATTATAATCATGAAAATTCTGTAGATATGTGACTTTGAACATTACCAGCAAGTAATAAGTCATTCTGTACTACTACACACATTAGAAAGAAAATATGACTCAACTTTCCAACAAATGGCATGAGAATTTTGTAAGTTCACTGTGAGTGACATAGTTTTTCCATATTTTGTGCTCCAATATATATTTAGATTTACTTTTTACTGTAATCTGATGCTGGAAAATATAGGGGTGATCAAACAAATGTAAACAAACTTTGGTGAAGCAAAGTTTATTATCATCAGTATTACAATAACGCAAAGTGAAACAATTACAACAAGTAGAATAAAAAGAAGTATTTAGGAAGTGGAGTGCCATTGTTACTCAAATTAGGCAAGTGAGTCCACCTTGTATATACTTTTCTCCACTTACAAGTTTTTTATGAAGACTAGTTTCTGGGGACTTCTCCCCTATCGTCAGTTCTGTGGTTGACTGATGATGCATCTGGTGTCTGCATCTGGCTTGGTGTTGTGCTGCCATCTAACGTCCTGGTAAGTTTGATGACGTCATCTACCGCGGGAATTTCAAAATTCATCAAGAGGTCCTGTTTTTTCGTAATAAATATGTTTTCCTCTGGAACTACAGATTTGGGAAAACATATTTATTACGAAAAAACAGGACCTCTTGATGAATTTTGAAATTCCCGCGGTAGATGACGTCATCAAACTTACCAGGACGTTAGATGGCAGCACGACACCAAGCCAGATGCAGACACCGGACACATCATCAGTCAACCACAGAACTGACGATAGGGGAGAAGTCCCCAGAAACTAGTCTTCATAAAAAA
The DNA here is from genome assembly GCA_030765055.1 of Mantis religiosa. Lineage (NCBI taxonomy): Eukaryota > Metazoa > Arthropoda > Insecta > Mantodea > Mantidae > Mantis > Mantis religiosa. Next base: position 146,351,037 of record CM060958.1, on the reverse strand, counting down.
CTTGTAAGTGGAGAAAAGTGTATACAAGGTTGACTCACTTGCCTAATTTTAGTAATTACAACAAGTGTTCAAACTACAAAGCAGAAGTGCACATTGCTGCGGTAAGCATGTGAATGCATCTAACATCTAAGCAGAAGAGTCTTTGCCTGTTGTTGTGTGTGGCCGGCTGGATCTTAACTGTGTCATCAGTTTCAAACTTATGAATGTGAGCGATGCTTAGGTGTGTTGGTGGTTCTGTTTGGTATTCCTACCTGCATTGTCATTGTACTGTAACTTATGTTCTCAGTCTTCCAATACCGTTTGAGAATGCTTTTTCTCTCCTCAAACGTTAGTCTTGTTTGTGCCATGGCCTCACTTTGTACACTACATTGGCAACTCACACGTCACTTATTGCACATTGTAATGTCACACTACTGCCATCTGTTGTTCAACCATTTTACTACATTTTCAACCTATACCCATTGTGATTTCAAAGTGTATTGCTTGTATAGCCACTTTTAAAGTGTATACATTTTTTTGATCAGGCCTGTATTTTTTAAAGATATCTTAAGATTTGCAGTTCTTTATTTATCTACTGTTCATATACATCTTATTGATGAATGCAATGCAGTGAAATTCTTCTTTTTTGCTTCACTTAAAACATTGTAGGCAACAGTTGTTTTTATCCCAAAATTGCATTGACTACTATGACTTTCAAATGGAATGATTTTTGAACTTGAATGCTACCAGGCCAGCAACCAATCAGAGTCCTGCAGTTTTGTTATATGCATTCCCCATAAGTAGGGTGTGACAAGCACCAAGTGAATCTATCTCTAATAAATACTATTCACGCTAAGACAAAAATTCAAATTTTACAAAAAATAATCCATGAGGAAGGTAGGGGAGTAATAAGAAGTGTTGCATAAATGTAAAACTATTTGGTTGATGTACACCTAATCATTTAATATCAGTTTTTCTTCTACCTTTAATGAATAAAAGAGACTTTTCAATAAAAAATCCACTGTATTTATTTTAAAACTACACTACTTTGTGTACCAACAATTAACATTCCAACAATAACCACACAAATGCTAAATTTCATGTACCCAGCCACAGTTAGGTGGGCCCAAGCGTTGCTGTGTGCAATCTTGAAAGAGGAGAGTAGGAGAGCACTTCACTGCTAAAGTATGTAGAGGGGAGAAGAGTGACTTCAGGTCCACGTAATCTGGCCCAACAGTGCTACACGAAGAAGAATTCGCACAGTTGTCGTGTACAACACACCGGGTTGCAAGTTTTGATAACTATTAAGAAATATGGCATAATAAATTATTGTGTGTAATGATTATTACAATTCAATAAAATGTAACATTTTTTTCCCTTCAAATTAAAAAAATGCTTATAATATCTTTGGGGCCTGGCCCCTAATGATAATCTACCCCTGCATGCTGCTGTAGATGACTGGCCAAGGCATTTGAAGGCTTGTGTGAAGACTAAAGATGGACATTTTGAGTGAAATGGTAGTGTAATATATTCATCAGAATCTGCTCTATTAAATGGTATATCTTAACTTAACAAAATGTTCTCATATAGCCCAGAACCTTCCTTGAAGTTGACAGAATTTGTGGTAAGACTACAATTTTCATGTCATTGCCCACATACTCTTCAATTAAATTGCAGAGTTTGTTTGCTTTTATCTTGGTTATTTCATACAGGTGATTTGGTAATACTGACAAATTTAGAAAAAAAAATTACAACTGGAATGAAAAAGTAAAGAAAATAAACATGAAAATTAGTACGAGTTAATTCAGTCTATGGTAATAAGCAGAGAGCATAAGACAAACATGATAAAATTATGAAAGGAAGTAATCAAACAAGTAACACACTAAATATTTGGGATCTCTGTTAGCTATAATGGACAAATAGATGATGACGTGAACAATAGAACTGCAGGAACTAGAAGATTGCATCATGCTTTAAATAAGAACTTCATTAGCAAGAAAGAGATCTCAAAGAAGACTAAAAGTATTTCAATTAGATTTAGAACAAATAGTTACAAAATCTGAAACTTCCAAACCTGTACTAAAAGAACTAGCATTAGAAACTGTGAACAATAGATACCCACCTGAAGAATGGTTACATATCTACACAGATGGATCTAACTTGGACAACAACTCAGGAGCAGGAATTAAGTGTGCACTGTTCTCATTCTATCAACCAGCAGGATACCACACAACAAATTTTGATGCAGAAGTAGCGGCTATTCATATTTCACTCCAACACCTTCTATACAGAATAGATAAATTCAAAAATGCTGTCATACTTTCTGATTCTAAAGCAGCATTATGTGCAATAAGTTCATTTAAATGAGGTCAATCCAAATTAAAGAATGTCACAAAATATTCCAACAACTTCAAAAACTACAGAAAAGAATTATATTACAGTGGATACCTGCACATTGTGGAATTGCTGGAAATGAATCAGCTGATTTTCTTGCCAAAAAAGGTGCACATTTAATTCAGAACAAAAGTAAAAACTTACCCTTTACATCCATAAAAAGATTAATCAAAAGCAAATATAAAAACAAACAAAACCAATCAATATCTAACAAAGCCAAAGATAAAAAATGGAACAAATGGATGCGTAGGCTTCCGCGGCCTGTGTCTTGATGTGTGATCTTGGCTTCCGGTGAAGGCCGCGTCATCTTGGTCGAAATTGCCGACGTTTCGCTCATCTTGTCGTGAGCTTCTTCTGGGCTCTTGTCCGCTCTTTGTCCGGTTGCTCCCGTTTATATACCGGTTGCGAATCTCTGCTGGTCCCGCCCCTTTGTCCCCGATTGGTTGCCTGTCTGCCAATGGGATCTTGCACCGGTGTCACCGCTTTTTGTTGGTTTTGGAGATAATTAATATTGTGTTTTGTTGTCTGGTTCGATTCCTTAGGGCTTTCTTTTCCTGCGGTATTCTTCCCTAGACCATCGTTTTGCAGAGATTGCTGTGGCAGGCCGTCGGACGCGGGATGGTCTGTTCGCTCCGCCCCTTGCTTTTCATTGGCTGATCTTCGGCCCTGAGCTGTGCTAGTAAGCAGGGCCTTCCAGGTGTCGTGTAGCTGCCTTCCATGATCTCTGTTGATGTTATTCTTTTCTTTGAAAATTTCTAAACTTTCTCGCGTCAGTCTGTATGAGAAATTTTTGCAGGTGGCTAGAAGTTCGGTGTTATCAAAGTCGATGTGATGGCCGGTTGTAATCACATGTTCCGCTAATGCGGATTTTTCGGGCTGGTTTAATTTTAGGCTGCGTATGTGCTCTTTTTTACGTGTTACGATTGACCTGCCGGTTTGGCCAATGTAGGCGTTTCCACAGTCGCATCTAATTCTGTATACTCCTGGGTTTAGCAGCAGGTTGCTGGAATCTTTAGCGGGTCTGAGAAATGATCGGAGCTTTCTGGTAGAAGTGTATCATGTTCTGATGTTGTAGTTTTTGAGGATGGTCGAAATCCGGTCGGTTACGCCTCGGATGTATGATAAGGTGGTCCATGTGGTGTCTCTTTTTCCGAGATCTTTTTCGTTGTCCTTCTGGGAGTTTGTGCTGTTGTTGTTGTTCTGTATTCGACGTATTTCTCTGTAGGAGTAACCGTTTGCCAGGAGGATGCTGTTCAGGTACTTCTTTTCATTTCCGATGAGCTCTGGGTCGCAAATGCGGTAGGCTCGCAGGGAGCGAGCGGACAAGAGCCCAGAAGAAGCTCACGACAGGATGAGCGAAACGTCGGCAATTTCGACCAAGATGACGCGGCCTTCAACGGAAGCCAAGATCACACATCAAAAAATGGAACATTTTAATTAAAAATCCAGAAATTATTCCAGAAATCCCACGTAAAGCTGCAGTAGCCAATTTTAGATTACTTACGGAACATGATTATTTGGCCAAACACTTACACAGAATAGGAGTTTATATAAGTCCAAATTGTCCTCTGTGCAACAAAGAAGAGGAAATGACTGAAGAACATCTTTTAAAGTATACACTTGGAAGAAGCGTAGGGACAGTGAAGCACAAATTGGTACAAAAGTGAATCGAGAAGATATTGACACATTGCTTCACTCACACTGTTTATTCACAGGACATGTTTCAAGAGCTCTTGCTGCTATCATCAGCTGATACTCGATTAGTGTAAGTTGTAGTGGTTTCCTCTTTCTCCGTATTGTCAATAGATGGCATGATGTACTTGTCAAAGATGTCCGGTGGTGGAGTTTCAAAATTCATGACTCTATCACGATTTTTGTTGATGAAGATTTTTTCCCATACGGAAAGGTCTATGGGGTGATTAACATATTTTATTAGAGATGTTTCCAAGTTGATGTCATGTCTAGTATTCAAAAAATGAAAAGCCACTGCTGATTTTTCTGTTTCACCATTTTTAATGTTTCTTAGATGTTCTTTAGTTCTGATGTTAATATTTCTTTTTGTTTTTCCTATATAAATTTTAGGGCAAGTTTCACATTTGATCTCATAGATTCCTGGTTTTTCTTTGGTAGTGATTGAATTTTTGGGAGGGCCTTTTAACAAATTTCTGATATTAAACCTGTTTTGAGGTGCAAGAGTTATGTTGTGTTTTGAGAAGATTTTTTGGAATTTGTTATAGGCTGATGGGTGGAAGGTGAAATTTTTAAAAGGTTTTTTCTCTTTTTCTCCTGTAGGTTCTAGGGTGGTGGTTTCTTAGCTTTGTTGAGTCTGTTAACTGTTTTGTCTACTAAATTTGGGTTGAAACCGTTGGATATAGCTACTTTTTTTATGTGTAGGTATTCTTCTTGATAATCTTCTCTGTTTAGTGGAAAGTTGATCATCCAAAAAATTAAACTCTTGAAAATGGCATGTTGGTGTTGTTTTGGGTTGAAACTGTTGTTCTTAATGTAATTATCTGTGTGTGTCGGTTTCCTGTAAATACCAAAGGTGAGTTTGTTGTTCATTTTTTTGATCTTGATGTCCAAAAAGGGGAGCACACCATCCTCTTCTGTTTCCAATGTAAATTTTATAGCTGGATTTTGTATACTCAAAAGTCTAAGACCATCTTGTATGAGTTTTTTAGGTACTATTGCAAAAATGTCGTCAACATAGCGATACCACACTTTGAAATAATTTGGAAAAGTTTTTGTGATATGTGTTTCAAAAGCACTCATAAATAAATCTGCCAAGAAGGGAGACAATGGGTTGCCCATAGCTAGGCCTGTTTTTTGTTTATAGATCTGTCCATTAAAGCTGAAAAAATTTTGATTGATACAAATTTCTGTAAGTTTTGAAAGTTCTTCTATTTCTTCAGATGTTATTTGTATTGATTCCAGCCATTTTTTGAGAAGTGGAATAAGCTCATTGGTAGGTATACTTGGATATAAAGAAATGACGTCAAAGGAAACTAAAGCATCTGTAGAGTTGATCTTTGTGTCCTTCTGGAGATTTAACAATTCAAACGAGTTTTTGATACTTAAATTTTCAAATTTTGTGAAGGATCTGAAGATTTGAACCAGCCATTTTGATAGTTGGTAAGTGGGGTGCATCAATGTTATTAATTATTGGTCTGAGGGTAATTTCAGGTTTATGTATTTTGGGTAAAGCATATATGTATGGTGTTTTTGGATTGTCTATTTTATTGTTCAATTTATCTCTTTTAGTCATGATTTTACTGTTTTTAATTGCTAATTCCACAGATTTGCATGCTTTCTTTAATGGATTGTTTTCTAGTTTAACAAATTCTTTTCCGTTTAAAAGGTTGTCCATTTTTTTGCGATAGTCTTCTTCGTCCAGTATTACTATTTTGTTACCCTTGTGTGCTTTTGCGTAGATTACCGGTTTTTCATTTAAATTTTTGATTAATTTTTTATATGAATAACTTTTTGAATTTGCATTTTGAATATGATCTAGAGTTTCTATGCACTGTGTTCTGATCATAGATTTTTTATTATCGGGCAAATTATATATCGCTATTTCAATGTCCGCGATATAGTTTTCAATGTTTTTTGTGTAATCTACACATGTTTTTAGGCCTTTGTTTAGAAAATCTATTTCTTTCTCCGTGAAGTTGCATGTGGATAGATTCGTTACGTTGTTAGGTTTTTGATATGAGAGTAATAAATCTTGCTTTTTATGTGGATTTGGTTCTTGCTTCTTTTGAAGATTCATGAATTTTTGTTTCAAAATGGCTGTTTTCTTACGCAATTTTTAAATTAAGAATTGACAGCATATTATTTTCTAAGTTAGACCACATGGCCGGGTTCATATATTTCGAAATTTTTAAGTGTAGTTCGTATATTTTTAATTCTGTGGAATGTAACGAATTGTAGTGGTGGTTTATTTCCATTTTAATTACGCGTTTTTCTGCTGCTTTTTGTTGTTTGCTATTATTCTTGTGTTTAACAATTTTTCGGATGAAAATGGGTGTGATATTAAATTTCAAACATTTCTTTAGAAAACGTATGTCCGCAAAAGTAACAGACTCAGCAAAGCTAAGAAAATAAAAGAAACCACCACCCTAGAACCTACAGGAGAAAAAGAGAAAAAACTTTTTAAAAAATTCACCTTCCACCCATCAGCCTATAACAAATTCCAAAAAATCTTCTCAAAACACAACATAACACTTGCACCTCAAAATAGGTTTAATATCAGAAATTTGTTAAAAGGCCCTCCCAAAAATTCAATCACTACCAAAGAAAAACCAGGAATCTATGAGATCAAATGTGAAACTTGCCCTAAAATTTATATAGGAAAAACAAAAAGAAATATTGACATCAGAACTAAAGAACATATAAGAAACATTAAAAATGGTGAAACAGAAAAATCAGCAGTGGCTTTTCATTTTTTGAATACTAGACATGACATCAACTTGGAAACATCTCTAATAAAATATGTTAATCACCCCATAGACCTTTCCGTATGGGAAAAAATCTTCATCAACAAAAATCGTGATAGAGTCATGAATTTTGAAACTCCACCACCGGACATCTTTGACAAGTACATCATGCCATCTATTGACAATACGGAGAAAGAGGAAACCACTACAACTTACACTAATCGAGTATCAGCTGATGATAGCAGCAAGAGCTCTTGAAACATGTCCTGTGAATAAACAGTGTGAGTGAAGCAATGTGTCAATATCTCCTCGATTCACTTTTGTACCAACATCTTTTAACCTGTGAAGTCCTACCTGCCGGACCCACTACACAGAAATATTGGAGCGCAAGAAAGCTAATGGGTTCCTTGCCAAAGCCTAGCATTTGACAACAAAGAAGAGGAAATGACTGAAGAACATCTAACCTGTGAAGCCCTACCTGCCGGACCCACTACACAGAAATATTGGAGAGCAAGAGAGCTAATGGCTTCATTGCCAAAGCCTAGCATTTGACAACAAAGAAGAGGAAATGACTGAAGAACATCTTCTAGCCTGTGAGGTCCTACCTGTCGGACCCAGTACACAGAAATATTGGAGAGCAAGAGAGCTAATGGCTTCATTGCCAAAGCCTAGCATTTGACAACAAAGAAGAGGAAATGACTGAAGAACATCTTCTAACCTGTGAAGCCCTACCTGCCGGACCCACTACACAGAAATATTGGAGAGCAAGAGAGCTAATGGCTTCATTGCCAAAGCATAGCATTTGACAACAAAGAAGAGCATCTTCTAACCTGTGAGGTCCTACCTGCCGGACCCACTACCCAGAAATATTGGAGAGCAAGAGAGCTAATGGCTTCATTGTCAAAGCCTAGTATTTGACAATAAAGAAAAGGAAATGACTGAAGAACATCTTTTAACCTGTGAAGCCCTACCTACCGGACCCACTACACAGAAATATTGGAGAGCAAGAGAGCTAATGGCTTCATTGCCAAAGCCTAGCATTTGACAACAAAGAAGAGGAAACGACTGAAGAACATCTTCTAACCTATGAAGCCCTACCTGCCAGACCCACTACACAGAAATATTGGAGAGCAAGAGAGCTAATGGCTTCATTGCCAAAGCCTAGCATTTGATAACAAAGAAGAGGAAACGACTGAAGAACATCTTCTAACCTATGAAGCCCTACCTACCAGACCCACTACACAGAAATATTGGAGAGCAAGAGAGCTAATGGCTTCCTTGCCAAAGCATAGCATTTGACAACAAAGAAGAGGAAATGACTGAAAAACATCTTCTAACCTGTGAAGCCCTACCTGCCGGACCCACTACACAGAAATATTGGAGAGCAAGAGAGCTAATGGCTTCATTGCCGAAGCCTAGCATTTGACAACAAAGAAGAGGAAATGACTGAAGAACATCTTTTAACCTGTGGAGCCCTACCTGCCGGACCCACTACACAGAAATATTGGAGAGCAAGAGAGCTAATGGCTTCATTGCCGAAGCCTAGCATTTGACAACAAAGAAGAGGAAATGACTGAAGAACATCTTTTAACCTGTGAAGCCCTACCTGCCAGACCCACTACACTGAAATATTGGAGAGCAAGAGAGCTAATGGCTTCAGTGCCAAAGCCTAGCATTTGACAACAAAGAAGAGGAAACGACTGAAGAACATCTTCTAACCTGTGGAGCCCTACCTGCCGGACCCACTACACAGAAATATTGGAGAGCAAGATGGCTTCATTGCCAAAGCCTAGCATTTGACAACAAAGAAGAAGACTAAAAGTAACACTATACAAAACTACTCATGTAGAAACATTAATTCATGGGTGCAAATCTTAGCCATTAATATCTTTAAAAAACTATAAACAAATGAGATGAAGAAACTTGAGAAGAGTGGAGGGTAAAACTAAATGAGACAGAATTAGAAATCAGGCAATTTTGAAAATTCAACCTTTACTACAACAAATAAAAAATAAACTCAGATGGCTATGTTCAATGCATGGGTGAAGAGAGGATCTCAAAACGGGCTTGGCAAACTAGAATAGACGGAAGGAGATCAAGGGAAGGCCTAAGATTGGACTGAAGGGAAAAGGACTGGATATGAATGGAGCAAAGAAGCTTGCAAGAGACACTGTGAAATGAAAAGTTCTTTTATAAACCTCAATACCAGATGTACAAAAGAATCATTATGGAAATCAAACAATTTTGCCAATCAATCAATTAATTTCGATGTCACTGTTACTAAATTCCTCCAATCACGCATAAGTAAGTAAATGTTTGCTTACATATTTTTTCTAGGTCATTCCATCAACATCTCATTTGTTTGCAAATCCTATCATTGCAAGGATTTATCGACATCCCATCTTGTTGGAAGTAGCTGTATGCAGGCTAAGGTTTGGATAGGTATTTGAGCCACGGAGATCCTGTTCTCCATGCAATTGCTGTTACCCATTGGGCTACCAGCCAACCTGCCAGTAAGACATTAAATTCTCCAACTGACTCATATTTTTCTCGGTTAACCATTAAGAGTTCTCATATACAATGAGATACGTACCGTTTTTGGCAACTTCCTATGTTGTAAGTATTTAAGTTTCAGGCTTCATAGTTAAACCACTATTAGGTTAATTGATGGAAATCAATTGTTCTTCCATACCAGCTGGGATTGGAACCACAGATCTTCTGGTCTCCATCCGGTTGCTTTTAACCACTGTGCTACTATGGCCAACATACCAGCATGGTATTAAATTCTCCAACCGACTTGTATTTTCCCAGTAAACCACTAGGAGTTCTCATAAACAATGAGATATGCACCGTTCGTGGCGACTTTCTAGGCTGTAAGTACTTAAGTCTCAGGCTTCATAGTTAAACTACTATTAGGTTAATTGATGGAAATCATTCTTTCATACCAGCTGGGATTTGAACCACAATCTCCCGGTCTCCATCTGGTTGCTCTTAACCACTGAGCTACCATGGCAACATACCGGTGTGGTATTAAATTCTCCAAATGACTCATATTTTTCCCAGGAAACCACTAGGGGTTCTCATATACATTGTTGGCCATGGTAGCTAAATAGAGCTAAAAGTTAGAAGGATTCATTCAAGATTGAAAGAATAAATGGAGAATCTAGGGATGTATTCAGGAAAAATAAGATTAAAACAATTAAAAGAAATGGGAAGTAAATTGTAGAAAAAGGTTAGGATATAAAGGAAGATAGTGGATATAGTGGACTTCCCCAATATATATACAACAGAAGTTAAATATAATGTGAAGAAATGGAAATAAGCTACTTTTAGAGGGAATAATACATGGTATGTAAAGTTTAAAGATAACTAACCCAACACTCTATTTGTGTTATGTTGTATGACTGCTTATAATGTGCAGTATCTAGAAATGTTGTTGCACAGAAGTTGGCTATGGTTGTTGCAGATGTTATGCACGTGAATTGGTGAATCTTCAGATTTATTCCTGCAGAACATAAATCAGACATGCTGGCAACATTGCTCATTGTAGCAGGCAGGAACAAGTTTCATTTTGACAGTAGTGCGTGCATAAACAAGTAAACATTTTATTTCTGCTACCTACTGTCTGACTCTTCCAATAATAGCATTTTGTAGTCTGAACTATAGCTTGTTAAGTATTAAAATGAAATATGCTTTGATACTGCATAATTTAGTCAAACAAACCATCTTTCTGACACTTAAACACAAAACAAAGAATTGTTAGGTGTTCGTTGGATGCTGAAGGTATTCCTTCCATTTTACTCTGATCTAGTATAGGCCAGTAGTTTACCAATTTTACTTTGTTATCTTAGCAAAACATTGGATCGTCCTTTCCTGTGTTTGTTTGGATAAAAGTAAAATGCAAGTCAACCTTCAGACAAAGGAAAGGAGCAGGATTGGCTATGTTTTGTTGAGATTGAATGACTGCCTTGACCTATTTGCACTGTAGCCACATTAAATGTGCAAAAAGCATTTGGAATATCCTTTTAAGTGATAAATTCAAAACCCCATATAAAATCACAGTTATGACCAAAACTGTGTCTAGTAGACTACTCAGTTCATCTTACAATTAACAAATTATTATTTGAATAGAGTTAAACTGAAAAATTCAATTGCATGGCCGGGATTTGAACCAAGGATCTCCTGGTTTCCATCCATTCACTCTTACCCATTGAGCTATCATGGCCAATATGCTGTCATGACATTAAATGCTCCAATTGACTCATATATTTTCCTGGTAAACCACTAGGGACTCTCTTATTCGAGAAACACTGTTTGTGGCGACTTACTTGTGTAAGTACTTAAGTCCTAGGATTCATCGTTAAACTCTTATTATTTAAGTTAATTGGTGGAAATTAATCATTTCTTCACATTAGCCATATATAGGCTAAGATTTTGGATAAAGTTAAACTGAAAAATTAATGTCACAGCTGGGATTTCCTCTTACACCAAACATTCACAGGCTCCCATTTAGTCTTTTAAAAATTCAAAATAATTAACTTTTTTATGACTTTTATAGCCCTTCTCTATTTTGTCCAAACAGATCAGTTTAATCAACTTTGTACAGGTCTCAGCATGTGCTGGATATTCTGTTGGCCATTTCCCTGGACTTGTGGTGAATGTTGATGGAGAAAAAGAAAGCAGTGTATAGAGAAATGAACACATATAGCACTTTGAGGCATGGCCTTTAATTTTGTATTTTGTTAACCACAACATAATGAATTGATTTATCACATGCAAAGCACATACAAGAAAAAAATATGTATACATAGAAAATATTTGTGCATTTAACACATCCATAGAACATGAATATATATACAAGAAGTAGACTATTGTTAAATAATCACATTGAATATCATAAATGATCCTCTTACTCAAAGGATTATTTGTGTAAAAGAAGAACCACTTATTTTACATTGTTCCCCAGTATGTTGCCATTGGAGACAATATTACACATTCTGTTTTCCTGGCAGAGAGCAAAAGATCTGCCTTGAAAGTGATTGTCAAAACTGACAACAGTTGTACAAAATATACCACAGAGAATTGAAGGGAAAAAGTACAAGGTTAGCAGTGAGCGCACATAGCAGGTACTGGAGTGACATATGACACAACCCACAAAACTTGTTACAAAATATCCAATTTCTTTTCATAGTTACAAAAAAAAGTTCACAAGATTATGTAATACCAAAAATCTGTTTTGTTCTTTTATTATGTTGGATTTGCGAAGTATTCTAGAGATGTGAAAATTACTACACTGATATGCATAAAAAGTGGGCCATCTGTTTGTTGGACGTGGCAGCCTGATCTCTCTTCTTCAAGGAATAGGGTACTCCCAGAATATGCAGCTTTCACCACTTTGTACATAATAGTTTTTTGTTTGTTGTGCTACACTCATTGGTTATTGCCATTGTATGGCAGCAGTAACTTCAGCATGTTGCTGATGAAAACTGTCATAAAATGCTATTCAATTTAGCGGTACTGCTCTAGTCAGAGCAGTTAACCTTTCCTTTTGTACCAATCATAGTGAAACATTTATTATAACATCGCTCATTGTTTTGTATTTTAGTCCAGTCACATGTTAGAGCCTTAAAGAAAGAGAACACCATTGCAATCATGGGAAATAGCCACTTTTTATACAATCAGTTTACATGTGCACACTAAAATTATTATAAGTTCTGAGTTTCAAAATGATTTAATCAAAACAACACCTTATATGAATGCCTATCAGGTTTTTTTCTTTGTGAAAACAACTTTTACTACAATAACACCATTTCAGTAGTAATTTTTCTTGGCAAAATATAATTTTTGCAATAAACAGTCTCAAAAAGGTACCCAAAACAGAAGATGCTCACCACAAAACAAATATCCAATATTTAATATAACTTTGAGTTGAACTAGTACTCAATGCTCCACTTATTGTTTGTATTTATTTCATCCTTTGGAACATAATACATATGTTAAAGAACACGTCAGTTCAAGATACAAAGATAAATATAAAAAGTTACATAAGACTAAAAACTGTAACAGATACAGAATACAACAAAAGTCTAAAATAGAAAAAGCAAATAAATATAAACTATATAAAGACCATAGAGAAATGCTATATAAAAGTAATTGTTCACAAATGTGGAGTTTACTCTAATTCATCATTTAATTCAATTTAATTCAATTTATTTTGTCCTTTTGATTGATATCAGACACATCATAGTATAAAAATTACATTAATGTCCACTATCATTGTTTGCAATCACTTAAAACTAATTAATATTTAAAAACTCTTTTACGGAATTAAATGAATGTTGCAGTAAAAAGTTTTACTCCCTTTTTAAAATGTATAAGGCTGTTCATTTGTTTAATATTTTCTGGTAGCCTGTTGTATAATCTTATACCTTTATTGATAGCACTAGACCTGAAGATTTCCGTTCTACAACTTTGAATGTGAAAGTCATCTTTCTGGCGTGTATTGTATTTGTGAATATCAGCATTTTTTTAATTTTGTATTTGTAGTTTATTTTGTTTTACATGGATCTCTAATTCCAAAATATACATACATGCTAGAGGTAATATTTGATGTTTTTTGAATAATGGCCTGCAAGATGCTCTGTTATCCACCCCACTAGTATCCTTATTGCTCTTTTTTGAAGTTTAAAGACTCTATCTGCCTTTTCCCCCCAGAACACTATCCCATATTGTAACTGACTGTGAAAGTAACCATAATATATATTTCTCAATGCTGCTAAATTTATTAAGCTTTTCAAATGTTTAAGCAAATAACAAATGGAACTCAGTTTATTTATTAAATGTTGAATATGTGTGGTCCATATTGCTTGTATTTATCTGGAACATGTTTCATTAGGATCTTCCTAACATCATCAGCTGTTGTCGACTAATGGATGTTATATTGTTGAACTCATTGGAGGTGATAGGACATCTCTGTCGGTATCTTGCTGAACTGAAGTTTGGGTTTTCTTCAAAGGTAGTGTTGAAATTGAACAATTTTCTTTCATATTTCTTTATGAAAATTTTTTCCCACGTGGTTCATGCACTTATTAAAAAGTGCCCAAGGTCCAGCTGCATTAACCACATGGGAAAAAATCTTCATAAAAAAATATGAAAGAAAATTGTTTAATTTCAACACTACCTTTGAAGAGAACCCAAACTTCAAATTCATCAAGATACCAACAGAGATGCACCTATCACCTCCAATGAGTTCACCAAACCAACATCTATTAGTCGACAACAGCTGATGATGTTAGGAAGATCCTAACGAAATGCGTTCTAGGTAAATGTTAGCAATAAGTGGAGCATTGAGTATTAGTTCGACTCAAAATTATATTAATTTTGTGCTTCATTGTATCATAGTCCTTACACATTGGAATCTAGTATTTAATTTGCAGATGTGGTCTTCAGTTTTCACAGATAATATTGAGGGGAAGATGAATGCAAAGAGTCATCTAATATCTATTTTTGGTAAATTTGCTTCATAGAAAAAAGAATATCTCCACCTATGCAGTAGTATAGGACAATAATCTATTCTGTTCATGTAGACAACCTCCAATTCTAATAGGTGGAAGCATTATCATACTGGACACATTGAACTTTGCTTTGAGAGAACATGCACACCAGACATTATTTTATGAAAACTATAAAAAAAATATCAAACTATAATTTTGCATACATGTTAAATTCTTATAAAAATTATTTGTGGTTGGTTTATTGACACTCGTCACTTACTTTTTCATATATTTATGAGAGACTAGTTTCAAAGGCCCTGGCCTCCATTTTCAATCTCTTCCCAACTGGCAAATGTTGTTATCTGCTCTCTCTGGTGGTGGAACTATGAACTTTTTTGTCAAATTATCTGCTGGCGGGATTTCAAAGTTCATTACGCGATCCTTATTTTTCCAGATGAATATGTTCTCCCATGTTGTCAATCTATTTTGGTTTATCACTGCTTTTAATAATTTTGGATTTGGATCAATGTCATGGTTTTCATTCCAAAAATGAAATGCTACTGCTGACTTGTCTTCTTGTTTCAATCTGATGTTTCTAAAGTGTTCTTTGACTCTGGTTTTTAAATTTCTTTTTGTTTGACCTATGTAGCATTTTTCACAATTCTTGCAATTTATTTGGTATATTCCAGATTTGTTACCTGAAGGAATTTCATCTTTTGTTTTTGAATTTAGTAATTTTAAAATTGAGTATCTATTAGTAGGTGCCAAGATGATATTTTGTTCCTTGAATATCTTTTTAAATTTATTAAATGTTTTTGGATGATATGTGAATGAACTGAATATGCTGTTGCTTTCTTTTTCTTTAATAAATGTGGTTGTTTCCTTAATGGTTTTCTTTAGTTTAGATTTTCTAATTTTCTTCAACACCAAACTTTTGTTGTATCCGTTTTCTTCTGCTATGTGTATTATTGCTTTTTGTTCCTTGAAATATTCTTCTTTTTCCATGGGTATGTTGACTAGTCTGTGTGTAAGGCTGTTTATTATTGCATGTTTATGTGTAATTGGGTTGTGGCTATTATTTTTTATATAATTTTCTGAATGTGTTGGCTTCCTGTAAATTCCAAATTTTATTTTTGTATCATTCCTGATGATATTTAGATCCAAGAAAGGTAGTTGTCCATTGATTTCCTTTTCTATTGTGAATTTGATAGTCCTTTCTTGCAGATTGAGTAATTTTAATGCATCATCTAAATGTTTACTTGGTACAATTGCAAAGATGTCGTCAACATATCTATACCAAACCTTGAAGATCAATGGGAAGGACTTTTTAATTTGTGTTTCAAATGCACTCATAAATAAGTTAGCCAAAAAAGGTGAAAGTGGATTGCCCATTGATAGTCCTGATTTCTGCTTGTAGTGTTTTCCATTAAAGCTAAAGAAGTTTTGTTCAATGCATATTTTTGTTAGAGAAATATATTCTTCTGCTTCTATTGCTTCCATATCAATTGTAGCTAGCCATTTTTTTAACACAGTCTGCAATTTTTCTGTTGGTATGCTTGGAAATAAAGATGTGACATCAAATGAAACCAGTCTGTCATTTTTGTCCAAATTTATATCTTTGATTTTTTCTACTAAATCTAAAGAGTTTCTTAAATTTGCACTTTCAAATTTTGGAAAACTATTAAATTTACTTAGTAACCATTTGGCCAAGTTATATGTGGGGGCATTTATGCTACTAGTAATAGGTCTCATGCCTTTCCCTGTTTTATGAATTTTTGGCAGCCCATATACTCTTGGTAATGTTGGATTATCTACTTTAATTTTGTGCAATTCTTTTTTGTTGATTATTTTGCTCTCTTTTAGCGTTTTATTTGTGGTTTCAATGCAGTACTTTAATGGATTAGTTTCTACTTTTTGGTAATTACTGTCTTCTAACAAATCTTCCATCCTCTTTGTGTATTCTTCTTTTTCCAGAATTACTAGTTTATTTCCCTTGTCTGCTTTAGTATAAATAACCGGTTTCTTTTTAAGAGCTTTTATGATTTGGTTACTAAAATTCTTTTTCTTTTCATTTTTAATCTCTTCTACTATTTTGGAGCATTTGTTTTTTACTGTGTTTTTACTTTCTTCATTAAGTGTTTGTGTAGCAATTTGGATGTCAGCAATGTAATCTTCAATTTGGTTGGAATAATCTACACATGTCTTTAAACCTAGATTCAGCATATTCAGTTCTGTTTTTGTAAAATTTTGGTTTGATAGGTTTACCACATTGTTTAGATGATCTTTTAGGTTATGTCATCTAAACAATGGTAAACCTATCAAACCAAAATTTTACAAAAACAGAACTGAATATGCTGAATCTAGGTTTAAAGACATGTGTAGATTATTCCAACCAAATTGAAGATTACATTGCTGACATCCAAATTGCTACACAAACACAAACACTTAATGAAGAAAGTAAAAACACAGTAAAAAACAAATGCTCCAAAATAGTAGAAGAGATTAAAAATGAAAAGAAAAAGAATTTTAGTAACCAAATCATAAAAGCTCTTAAAAAGAAACCGGTTATTTATACTAAAGCAGACAAGAGAAATAAACTAGTAATTCTGGAAAAAGAAGAATACACAAAGAGGATGGAAGATTTGTTAGAAGACAGTAATTACCAAAAAGTAGAAACTAATCCATTAAAGTACTGCATTGAAACCACAAATAAAACGCTAAAAGAGAGCAAAATAATCAACAAAAAAGAATTGCACAAAATTAAAGTAGATAATCCAACATTACCAAGAGTATATGGGCTGCCAAAAATTCATAAAACAGGGAAAGGCATGAGACCTATTACTAGTAGCATAAATGCCCCCACATATAACTTGGCCAAATGGTTACTAAGTAAATTTAATAGTTTTCCAAAATTTGAAAGTGCAAATTTAAGAAATTCTTTAGATTTAGTAGAAAAAATCAAAGATATAAATTTGGACAAAAATGACAGACTGGTTTCATTTGATGTCACATCTTTATTTCCAAGCATACCAACAGAAAAATTGCAGACTGTGTTAAAAAAATGGCTAGCTACAATTGATATGGAAGCAATAGAAGCAGAAGAATATATTTCTCTAACAAAAATATGCATTGAACAAAACTTCTTTAGCTTTAATGGAAAACACTACAAGCAGAAATCAGGACTATCAATGGGCAATCCACTTTCACCTTTTTTGGCTAACTTATTTATGAGTGCATTTGAAACACAAATTAAAAAGTCCTTCCCATTGATCTTCAAGGTTTGGTATAGATATGTTGACGACATCTTTGCAATTGTACCAAGTAAACATTTAGATGATGCATTAAAATTACTCAATCTGCAAGAAAGGACTATCAAATTCACAATAGAAAAGGAAATCAATGGACAACTACCTTTCTTGGATCTAAATATCATCAGGAATGATACAAAAATAAAATTTGGAATTTACAGGAAGCCAACACATTCAGAAAATTATATAAAAAATAATAGCCACAACCCAATTACACATAAACATGCAATAATAAACAGCCTTACACACAGACTAGTCAACATACCCATGGAAAAAGAAGAATATTTCAAGGAACAAAAAGCAATAATACACATAGCAGAAGAAAACGGATACAACAAAAGTTTGGTGTTGAAGAAAATTAGAAAATCTAAACTAAAGAAAACCATTAAGGAAACAACCACATTTATTAAAGAAAAAGAAAGCAACAGCATATTCAGTTCATTCACATATCATCCAAAAACATTTAATAAATTTAAAAAGATATTCAAGGAACAAAATATCATCTTGGCACCTACTAATAGATACTCAATTTTAAAATTACTAAATTCAAAAACAAAAGATGAAATTCCTTCAGGTAACAAATCTGGAATATACCAAATAAATTGCAAGAATTGTGAAAAATGCTACATAGGTCAAACAAAAAGAAATTTAAAAACCAGAGTCAAAGAACACTTTAGAAACATCAGATTGAAACAAGAAGACAAGTCAGCAGTAGCATTTCATTTTTGGAATGAAAACCATGACATTGATCCAAATCCAAAATTATTAAAAGCAGTGATAAACCAAAATAGATTGACAACATGGGAGAACATATTCATCTGGAAAAATAAGGATCGCGTAATGAACTTTGAAATCCCGCCAGCAGATAATTTGACAAAAAAGTTCATAGTTCCACCACCAGAGAGAGCAGATAACAACATTTGCCAGTTGGGAAGAGATTGAAAATGGAGGCCAGGGCCTTTGAAACTAGTCTCTCATAAATATATGAAAAAGTAAGTGACGAGTGTCAATAAACCAACCACAAATAATTTTTATATTAATTTTGACGTCACTGTTACTAAATTCCTCCAAACACACATGTTAAATTCTGTTTGTTGAATGGTTTGTCCAAGTTTCATTATTCCGTTTGAAGTATAAATTATAAATAATTCATGTTGAGACATTTTTATTAATTGGCATATGCATAAAAGATTTCAGATATTCAGGACAAATTTTAAGTGGAACCATGAAATTACGTTTAGACTTCTGGCAAGTAATTTCCCAAATCACTGATTTTTTCAAGGAATGGCTAACACATAGATTATACAAATCATACTGAATTAGTATATTTAAGGATACTGTTTCATGAAGAGGGGATCTGCACTCATCTGGTTAATTTTCTTTTGTGTAACTTGCAAAGTTTGTTGCAGCCTCGGGTACAATACAGAACAACGCTTGATACCAACCAGCTAAAAGCCCCTTTTACTTTGTAATATAGCTTAGAATGGTGTCAGTCTCTCATGCTCCCCCTTAAGCATGCAGTTGCATTTTTTTAACATGTTTCTCAAGAATCAGCGGACATAAAACCTTTAAATTGAAGCTTATGCTCCTACTTATCTTCAATCAAAAATATAGACTTGGAATAAAAATCTGTATTTTAGTAAAATTAAAAAAAAAAAAAAAAAGTTATCAGAATTTCAAATCTCATGCAAAAACTTGATCAAACTCCATGATATATATTCAGTTAAACTTATTCCTCAGCAGAATAGTACATTTACTTGTAATTAATATATATAAAATGTAAAAAAAAAAAATAATATAATAAGTCATACAAACCATTCACCAATGAGTATTTGCACAGGTATGCAAAAGTACTCTTTGATATCTTGCATATTTGCTGTAATACCTTGCAAAAGTGACAAATAAGACATGTTTTACGTATATGTTCCCTGGAATAAAATGAAGGGTATTTAAAATGAAATACAAGTTATAATAAAGATTAGTAATCAGAACTTCACTCACGTTTTGTAATTACCTATGTGTATAAGACAATAAATTTGTTTTACTTCCAGGAACTGGCAATATAACAAACAGTACATCACCTAATGGCAGTAATTGTAACAAATCTTGATGAAGCAATCAAGTGATTTACAAAACTAATTCTGGAAAATATATAATTATAAAAACTAAGTGATGTTTAGGTTACTAATATGTATTATAATTTATGTTCTCTTGAGTTGGATAATTTTCACATCTCTCTGCTCTTAGATTTTCTTCTGTTTTCACAATTAAATTCATAATTTATCATGATTGGCACTTGGATTTAGTTAATGTTAAGTGAAGATAAAAAAAGAATTCAAGTTGTGTGGGCAATTTAGTTGTATATCACATTTACAAAGAAGTTTTACAGAGGCATACCAGGGTTATATACAAGAGCTACTGGTACTACTTACTGAATCACATTGTATATGTCATATTTCTGTCAATCCTTTTCACATTTCATTGTTGCTGCATAAAAAGCAAAGTAATAGTTTTTCTTTCATTTTTCAAATGCTACAGCAATGCAGAAAACTGCAAATCTGAACTTTTTTTTTTTTCCTTTCTTTCTTTGGTAAATGAGCTACCAAAACAGCTGTTACGAAAATATGCAAGATCAAAATACATATAAATTTGATATGTAAAATATTTATTTTTTATTTATGTTTTCTAATTATACCATGCTTTCCATAAAATTCTAGGTGTTTACCGTTGAGTTTGACAAGGTTATATAGAATAATTTCCTAATACTCAAGTTGCAACATGGTTTTAAGAGTACACTAGCATAGCTTCACTTTGTATATCCTCCAAACATTAAATAACATGCACATGCAAGCATGGGACAGGAGGCAAGGGAACAGAACACTCACGAAGAACAGCTAAATGCCAACTTTGGAAGTTTATTTGCAATAGTTAACTAATGATTGAGACACATTTTTAATAGCACTGTCTATTTCTTTAGCCACAACATTCCATCATCAGTTGCATTGACTTCAAGGAAACCTATACTGGTAGCTAAAGTTTTTGTTGAAATCACCTCAATTGTTGCTTCTTTCCCCATTTTACCGCCTTCCTTTATTATAGCTTGGTCAGTTTAATTATATTTTCTTACATTAATGTGGTGGAACACTTATTATGGACATTGGAAGCTAATTGAACTGGGGATATATTGCTGTTGAAATTTTTCTTTCCTTAAACCATTCCAGTATCAGATGGCTTATGAATTTTCTTGTTTCTCTGTTTACCGTCCTTAGATGTCTGTATCAGAGAAAGTAGGTAGCACAAATTGTGGTATGAGAGTGAGGAAGGGGAGAACCTAGAGAGAACTAATCCACATATCTGTTACTTTTCTCCACTATAAATAGCACATACGGTCCCCCTGAGAGTCAAGTGACATATTATCACTTGGTTATTATATTTCTAACGCAAAGTTTTTTCCTACCAGAAGAAATACAGCAAAATTACTTGTCAACAAGTTTGAGGCGAGGTCTACTCAAAACTGAGTATTTTGGTAAGGATGGGCAAAAAATAATAAAACAGTTACACAATAATAGTTGCCAAAGTAATGAAGACAGTAAAGTAGCTATTAATGGTTACTTCATTCACGGCATGTACATTAGTAATGGCTTATCACAAACTATTTACCTCAAACTATAACCTCAGTTCAAAGTATAAAATTGAAAGAATCGTAGAGACAGTGAAACACAAAGTATAAACTTGAAAGAAGCGTAGGGATAGTGAAGCACGAATTAGTACAAAAGTGAATCGAGAATATATTGACACATTGCTTCACTCACACTCACTCAGTGTGAGTGAAGCAATGTGTCAATATATTCTCGATTCACTTTTGTACTAGTGAAACACAAGTTGAAATAAAAGTGAATCGAGAAGATATTGACACACTGCTTCACTTACACTGTTTTTCACAGGACATGTTTCAAGAGCTGTATGATGTATTTGTCAAAGATGTCCGGTAGTGGAGTGATCAATTGCCCATAATCAAAGCATTGCCATCCACTATCTGGATCGACTTAATGCATTCCAAAATATACTTTATAATTGCAATATTTTGCATTGACTGTATGAACTGTATAAACATTGCAAAAACAGTACAAGAAAACAAAATGTAATAAAGCAAATTGGAGATGATAGAAATGTATACTATCATGATTTCATTCTTCCTTTTCTGTTTCTATTTATGGATGATGCTGTCCCAAGCCATCACACCTGCTCTCACAAATGCTATCAAATATATTGTTGTTTTACTTTATGATTGCACTAGTTGAGCTTGAGCAATTGCTCTTTTTAACTAAGCAGCCATTATATATTGTCAGAAAATTGATGATAATTACTGTTGTTAAAGAAAGCATCCTTTCTCTTTCAAATTAGAAACAAATAGGTGTAATTAGTAAGCTAAGTACACTAATTAAAACATGCTTGAAGCAGACTAATAAGTAAACCATATATTACCAAGTTGCTTGATGAGAGTATGTACACTAGAAGCCCAGTTAACCATTAAAATGGAGAAGGATAGCCAATCGTGGTAGAGCATGTTAGGCTCTGGTTCCTGAGGTCACAGGTTCAAATCCAGCAGAGGATGGTGGATTTTTCGGGCATAAAAATCCTTAGCCTGCCTTCCTTCAGAAGGAAAGTAAACGGATAGTCCTGTGTCATAGTTTTACAGCACATAAAAGAACCTCAAGTCTAATAAAGAGGCCTCTGAGCAAAATTAAGCAGACTTTCATATCCAATATAGAATTGGCACTGAAACCATAGCAGTTAAAGAGTGTCTATAAATAAAAACTCAGTTGAATGTAGTAGTTCAATGGTTAAACAAAAATGACATATTAACCCATATTATTTGATGTAAACAGCAGGTTTAATAAGCAATTATACAAAAAAAATTCTTAAACGCAGGAGTTCTGTATTACATTTCTGGTATATTTATAAAAAATAGCACTAAATATGATTGTTTGCAGGACTGGGCTGTGGTAACAGACTTTTATACTAAAATGAATACAAGAGCATGCACTTACTGACTCACATCAAGTTTTTGTTGATGTTTTAGGTACAGTATTGTCTTTGTTAGTTGGAAATGAACACCAGATGCAGTTTCATCTTTACCGTACTAATATGTTTAACATCAATAACAGCATAAGTTGAGCCATGACATGTGAAAGTATTGGTGCAATTATAGATTACATTTATTTCCAAAATAACATTTCTGAATACAGGAATCTAGAATATTGAATAGATAGTTAATGAACTGAACAGTTAACTGGGTGACGGATAAACAAGGTTTTACTATATCTACATTTTATAAAAAAAAAAAAGTGGGAAAAAATGTCCCTTTACTTTCATTGTTTGCACGTACTGACTTGAGATTTTATAAAAGAGGCAAAGCACAGTGTTCTCTTTAGTCATTAACTTTGAACAGTGAAAGTAAATGCATTATTTAATTTTTCTACTGAAAAATTTCTGTAATATAAAAGTATGTGGTTTCAAAAGTCCCTTATAGTTTCTGCTGTGGCTAAATAGAAATATTTTTTGAAAAATGCTCACACACATCAATAGTATAGTATACTTTAAAAGGTGCTTTTTCATAGAAAAAATAATTTTCTGTATATCATTGTTCTGTACATTGTGATGTCATTGAAAATATTTTTGAATGACAACCGTACTTTCTCTACAGCACACACAGAGCAAGTAGGGGAAGTATTGCACCCACAAATTCAATATAAAAGAGTTCATGAGAAATTCATTTTTGAGTGTCTCTGAATAAAAAAGGCATTTTAGAAAGAAGGTGTCGGTCTGTGAATAACATAACTCAAAAACAAAGATTAACAACAAAATTGGTAATTTAAGTTGAGATCTTCCAAGAATGTGACACGATTTTAAGAAAATTCCTTTACCCCAAGTTACCATTACAAGGAACATTTTTCTAAAATTTTGATTTTCTCAAAAATGACTTAAAGATTTTAATTAAAATACCATATAGTGTTTGTTATTTTCATGACAAATAAAATGAATATCTTGAATTTTCTACAAATGTCCTCAAAAGTCTTCTTCAATCTGAATGAATTTTGTAAAACTGGTAAACTGTAAGAGATACACAAAATTTTACTACACAATAAATGTAGGTAAGCATGTAGTAAGTAATACTTAAAGTAAGAATATAGGGTGTCACATCTTACAGAATAATAATCTTAAGAATGCTTTGTTTTTGTGAAAAAAATTTCTTAAAATATACTTTTGATATGTCCAAGTACATAATGGACATGTTCTTTGTTCACGGGCCTTTGTGGCTCACTGAATGCGAATCAGTCTAACTGGAAATTATAGTATGATCTGCTGAAGATGTTTTGTCCACAACTGCACTGGTCATGTTCCGCAACATAATAATCATCTCATTGATAACACACTACCATGGCTGATTACAGCATGAAACTATTGAAACTTACAATAAGAAAGAAGAGGCTGTAAAACTCAGTAGCAACTGCAATCCAGTCAGTGCAGGCATGAGGCGTCACATAACAGTAGAAAATAAAGTGAGCTGTCGGACCTCTGTACCAATCAGGAGAGAGCCTTCTCAGTATAAATATAGTAGCACTGACAATTGCTTGAGATGCAACACAACCTTTTCTGCACCATTGAATTTGTCTGCCGCAGTTGTGAACAAACTATGGCATAACACCTTGGAAATAACTTCCTGTTACAGTGATTCTGGCTGTGAAAGCCTGCGTTTTCTCGTGTCAAACCTTTTTTGAAAAAGATTTCCATTTAGCAGTAACAGAAAATATGCAGGACTTTTGAAATGTACTGTCCGAGTATGGTGGTAATTAGGGTCCGGATTTCAATGGTTTTACATCTTTCTTCTGATGATGCTAGGGCAATGCTATATATAAATGGAAAATAGATGTAACTCATAATATTTTAATCAAAATTAAACCTCCTTAAAGGGTCTCTTTATCTGAAGAACAGGTTCACGTTTTGCAAATTTGATTGCATTATTCTTATCTTAATAGGGTCTAAATTTCGGAACTTCAAAATCAAAATTTTTTGGAAATCCATATGTTTTACTGGAATGTGACTCCCTTATTAAAATATTCAATATCTGTACTCGTCAACCACAGATAAGTATGTACATATTGAACATTTACAAAAGCTATTTTATTTAATTGATGGAAATTAATCATTTCTTCACACTAGCCGTATATAGGCTAAGGTTTTTGATAGAAAGAGTCAACACAAAAAATTCAATGCCACGGCCAGGATTTGAACCACGGATCTCCTGGTTTCCGTCCAGTCGCTCTAACCCATTGAGCTACCATAGCCAATTTGTTGTCATGACAGTAAATTCTCCATTTGACTCATGTATCTCGAATGCGAGAGCTCCTAGTGGTCTACCGAGGAAATATACAAGTCCAATGGAGAATTTAATGTCATGATGGCAAGTTGGCCATGGTAGCTTAATGGGTTAGAGCGACTGGACGGAAACCAGGAGATCCATGGTTCAAATCCCGGTCGTGGTATTGAAGTTTTCATGTTGACTCTATTTATTTACAAAAGATGTTTGTAACCTATTGTAATTCAGTATTGAGTGATGAAATATGAGTATAAAGTCATTCTTTGTTCCTTTAGGTCATTTTAATAAATGTTAAGTCATAAAGTCATCATTTTAAGGTCATCTTTTAATATTCTATGTCATTAAAGTCTGGGCCCTGTGGTAATTGTTAAGATAGGCAAAGAAGAAAAAAGGAATTCACCCAAAGCATACCTCTGTGTTACATAATTTCTTTTTCCAGCATCTTATTAGCAATTTTCATTTGTTTGCTTGATTTATGCAGCATAAAGAAAGCTATTTTTAGTCACTGGGAGGGATGAAATTAAATTATCTACAGTGTAAAACTTCGAAATACTTTGGGAATCACAAATTAGTTACTCGTTTACTTTTGTGGTCCGCATAGGTATATAATAAGATTATTATTCAGCTAAAGTCGTTATATCATGTTTGACAATGCTGTAGTATTTTGTGAAGTTATAATTAAACATTTCAAAATCATTGCCATATATCCTGTATAGCTTCTCAAGCTGGTCCAAGGAAAGTTGTGCATAGTATTTCCTTATAAGCAGATTAGTGTTTTTACCATCTCTAGCCTTATTGAACACCATTCTAGGTTTTTGTCTACTATGTTGGCGAAGCATTAGAATGTTCTCCAAACCTGCTCTTCGTATGATGTATTCTTGATCCCTTGTCAGTGTCTCCAACTTTGCAATAACTGTGAAATTCACAAGGCAAGGTGTACAAAAGGAGTGATAAGGAGCCCAGTGCTCGTCAAATTGTGGTGCCCTATCTGACACATAGTCAACGAATTCAGCAAATGTTGGACCAGAAACAGTCCTATTACCAAATGGATTTTGTTTCCTATATTTCTCAACAATTTCACGCCCCAGTTTACGGTAAAACCGCTCTGGTAGTCCTTCAATTTTATTTCTGTATGCAGAAAGGAGGCGCTCAAATGGCTCTCGTACAATAATGAAAGACAGGGATTCGGGAAGAGCCTGTTGAAGCTGTGTGACTGATGGGCGAGGAAAACGCGATCTTGCTAGTGCTAGAAGAGGCTTCTTAGATCGTCGCAGAAATTGATCTTTGTAGCCTCCTGCAACAGAAATCTTCTTCTATGTTTATCAACATTTTAGAAGTTTAATAAAAGTTCTTAACCCTCCATTAAATGCACAGGGTTTTATAATACTTTATTTTCCAAAGTAAATTCAAATTTTACAGTTATGAATGAGAATATAGATTAGTATCTATGATATTGTCATATTAAATTTGTACAAGCTTTTGAACATTTAGTATAACTCCCATTCACTTTATAATGAAGGGAGTGAAGTTGACATTATCTGAAAATGATGGATAAGCCATCTTACTGGATAAAAACCATAGGTTCAATAAATGATTACACAAACAACTCATTAAATGCACAAATCCTCTTGCTATATCTTGTACAGTGCCATAAAACTTATTATCTGCTGTGAAGGGATTAGTGCTACTAACTCAGCCTGGTACGTGCGTAATGGCCAGTACTCTCGACCATACAATCGCCATTATGTGCTGCCTTTTGGCTCCAGAGGTTTCCTTGTCCTGAGTGATTTTTGTGTCTGAACGTTATATAAGGTACTCAGTGGACAGTTAAAAAGTTTCTCCTGAATTGATAGTGACATTGAACATTCAGTGGACAACGCCAAATACATCTCAGTTGTGAGTTGTGATCCAGTGGATCAGTGTGTACTTAAGGGAACAATATATAATGATTAGCAGTAACTGGTGTTGTCATTTGTTACAATATGTAGTCAGCAAGGCAGGGCTGCATTAATATTCTAACCGATACAAATGTGCACACCTAGTCATTCATATCGCTAGCTGATGAAAGTACATTATGATCACTACTATTGTCTGACTAGAGTATATAGTGTTGCGAGCCCATTATTTCGAGGCAGCGCGGGCAACTAGTTCAAAGAGACAGGCAGTGCAGTGTGTAGATAAAAGCTCGCCGACACAGTGGGGGGAAGGAGATGGATTTCTCGAGAGTTTGTCTTTGTTCTAGCCGCATTTCGATTGTTTGGGAACATTCCAGAATGCGAGTAATCTATAAAAAGGGAGTGCGCCCGCCACAGTGAGTCAGTCATTAATTGAACTCGCATGCGTGAACATCATGATTCATCAAAATTTGTTAAAAACTTGATCAACTTTGAGAAATATTAATTTGAAACAAACAAGAAAGAATCAGCCATAGCTAATCATCGTAATGTTGGCGCCGAAGAAAACTTTTGAAATTGGCCAAGAATGATTTAGAATTAACAGTGAAGGAGAGTATATACATTATCAAGAATTTAAATAGAGACTTGATCTTTGAAATCTGGCATTAGATGACATTATAGAACTGAACCAATAGAATATTAGCAGACCAAACAATCAGGCAAGGGGAAAGAAGACCCCAGACACAGTCACTGATGTAGCTGAAAGACGAAATCTCTTTAAAACATGTTCTGCTAATAATCTTGAGCAAAACCGAGTGCGATGGCTCAGGCAGTTTCATCTGTGGCCTGCTTTTGTGAGGCCCAGGTTTGATTCCTGTTGTCGACTACCTGACCCATGGATTTTCCCGGGTCGCCAGGCGAGTTCTGGGTAGGTTAATTATATCCCCCGAATTTCCTGTCGCTCCATTTCATCTCCATTATCATTTCGCATCAACTCTCAACTGGTGGTCTCTTTCAGGGTAAAAGTGTTTGCAGGTGTCTCTGCACAGGGTCAGCCGTTCTGTGTCTCCTCTCGCGCCATCCTAGCTCCTGGGGATGCTGCACTTGGGACTTAGATACAATAAGCCACAGGTTTCGGTACCAAATCCCCTCTGTAGTAATCTTAATCCTAAGTGGAACAAAAGTGTTTTAAAAAGTTATCAAGTTTTTAACAAATTTTGAACAGTGAAGGTATCGTAGACATTTTAAGCCAGTAAACTAGGAACCACAATTTAATTTTGAATCCCTGTGCAACTATAAAGGGTTAAAAACCTGTAGGTACATTAGATGTGACTCACCTAGCAGATTGAAGTTATATAGCCAGTTGGAGCTGGCAGCCTTAAACACGTTGCACCACACAAGACCATGTGTGGAATCAATAAAGAACTCCCAGGAGTTAGGCTGACCCTTTCCCTGTAAATCATGAGCAGTGCACACTTGCCAGACTCGTGAGCGCCTCTGTTCCAACTCTGCCTCCACTTCATCAAGACCCTCTGTTTCTATTTCTTCCTCATCCTCAACCTGGGCCTCCATTTCTGTCACCGCCACAAGGTGAGAAGAACTTTGTGTCTGGACTCTCTGTAAAATACATTTAACTCTTCATTTAGCGATCAGAATTTTCAGTTTTTTAATGAAGACTTTCTCTGCTAAATCTTCCGCAAAATCGAAATAAACTTCCATTATACTTTAAATGAAATTTAAAGGGAGACGATTAATGACACTAAACAACATTTACTTTTAAATTTTCCCGGAACATGTTTCAGAGACTATTTGTTCCATTGTCAACCGGACATCAACTGGTTTTCAGTGGTGTAGCTGGCGATATTTTGTTATAGGTCTCCTCTGGTAGCAGTTCGAGGAACTTGCTGAACAAATCTTTCTGGGGGATGTTCCTATTTTTTGAAATGAAGATTTGTTCCCATATGGATAGTTCTTGTTTTCCTGTTGTATGTTTTAGTAGTTTTGGTTCTGGATTTATGTTGTATTTTTTTTCCCCAAAAATGCGTGGCAACTGCTGATTTTTCTGATTGTTTATATTTTATGTTCCTAAAGTGTTCCTTTGCTCTTGTTTCTAAATTTCTTTTGGTTTTTCCAATATAAATTTGACTACAGTCACTGCATTCAATTTGATATATACCAGATTTTTTGTTAGATGGAATGGCATCTTTGATGTTTGAGCAAATTAGGTTTTTAAGGAGAAATGGTTGACTGGTGCTAGTTGAATGTTTTGGTTTTTGAAGACTTTTTTGAATTTATCAAAGGCCCATGGATGGTAAGTGAATTTTTTGAAAATCATATTAGTTTCTGTAGCTGAGAGGGTTGTGGTTTCCTTTATTAGCTTCTTCTTTTTTGCTAAGTTCACTTTTTTGTCTACTAATGATTTGGGAAAGTCATTTGTTTGTGCTATTTCAATAATTTTGTTGTATTCTGTTTTGTATTCTTCTGCTGTGAGAGGGATGTTGACCAGTCTGTGTGCTAAACTATTGAAGATTGCCTGTTTGTGGGATCTTGGGTTTTAGCCATTAGCTTTTATGTAGTTGTCTCTCTGTGTTGGCTTTTTGTAAATGCCAAAGTTTATTCTGTTTTTATTTCTCATTATTTTTAGAACAAAAAATGGTAAATATTCATCTTTTTCTATTTCTACGGTGATGCTGTGAAGCTACTGGATACTTTTTTCTTTGATATTTAATTTTTTTTTTTTTTTTTTTTTTTTTTTGGTGCAATAGCGCCAAAAAAGCACATCAGTGATGCACTAAAACTTTTAAATATCCAAGAAAAAAGTATCAACATCACTGTAGAAATAGAAAACAAGTATTTATTATTTTTGGATCTAAAAATAATGAGAAATAAAAACAGAATAAACTTTGGCATTTACAGAAAGCCAACACAGACAGACAACTACATAAAAGCTAATGGCTACAACACAAGATCCCACAAACAGGCAATCTTCAATAGTTTAGCACACAGACTGGTAAACATCCCTCTCACAGCAGAAGAATACAAAACAGAATACAACAAAATTATTGAAATAGCACAAACAAATGACTTTCCCAAATCATTAGTAGACAAAAAAGTGAACTTAGCAAAAAAGAAGAAGCTAATAAAGGAAACCACAACCCTCTCAGCTACAGAAACTAATATGATCTTTAAAACATGCACTTACCATCCATGAGTCTTTGATAAATTCAAAAAAGTCTTCAAAAAACAAAACATTCAACTAGCACCAGTCAACCATTTCTCCTTAAAAAACCTAATTTGCTCAAACATCAAAGATGCCATTCCCTTTAACAAAAAATCTGGTATATATCAAATTGAATGTTGTGACTGTAGTCAAATTTATATTGGAAAAACCAAAAGAAATTTAGAAACAAGAGCAAAGGAACACTTTAGGAACATAAAATATAAACAATTAGAAAAATCAGCAGTTGCCACGCATTTTTGGGAAAAAAACCACAACATAAATCCAGAACCAAAACTACTAAAACATACATCAGGAAAACGAGAACTATCCACATGGGAACAAATTTTCATTTCAAAAAATAGGAACAAAGTATTCAATTTCAACATCCCCCAGAAAGAGTTGTTCAGCAAGTTCTTTGAACCGCCACCAAAATATCGTCAGCTACACCACTTAGAACCAGTTGATGTCTGGTTGACAATGGAGGAAAATAGTTTTCTGAAACATGTTCCGGGAAAATTTAAAAGTAAGTGTTGTTTAGTGGCATTAATTGACTCCCTTTAAATTTAATTTATTACAACAACACTGTTTTCAACACTTCCAAGAAAAGAATTCCATTATACATTTAACAAAGTGTGTTAACTGATGATGTGAGGAAATGTTTGTGAAATTGATTTTAAAAAGAAGAAAGAAGTATTAACATCAACTTCTTAAGATAAATGGAGATTAATTAACAAATATTTTTATTTGTGTAATACATTTAACATTTTGTTGTAGGTGTAAGATGTGAGGGTAAAGGGGAGCTCACTCACAGAAATTCACTAGACTATGCAAGTGACGTTTTAAAAAGCAGATCACTATGTCTACCCTTCTATAATTGATTAGTGTGTATACAAATTGTAGCTAAGAAGGCTTATTTTATCTATTTCAATTTAATTGAGGTAAATCTTTACACAAGTTATATTACACATTTTGTTATAGATACTTTGAACAGCGACAGCAAAATATTTAATAATTGAACATTATTTGTGTGTGTTAAAGTTATATACTGTTTCCACACAATCGTGAGAAACAACTGAATGTTAAAATTATAACAAATTATTGAAGCATTCTAGTCATTAATAACAATTATCTCAAAAGTGTCTTCTGCCAGAAAAAAAGTTTTGTTTCGTTAAATAGATGTACATTGTTTGTGTAGTATGTTTGAGATTTATCAGTTGTACAAGTTTATACAAAGGGCACTTCACAAACTATTTCCACAAACTTCAACATTCACATATCTTCCATGTATGATATTTTAATCCAAATCATTTGAGCCATGTTTAGAAAATAAACAATTTGGCATAATTTTCATGTAAAGCATAATTTGGAGTGGGAGATTTTCTTTTGTTTAAAAACTTTTCTTTTTATTCTTATTTGTTCCGTGGGCATCAAAATATGTACTTCCAGCAACATTTTGGAATTATATTTTTGGTGGAGTGCAATAACCTCTTAACCTATTATGTGTATATGTGGTGCAGAAAGAATAACTTTTAAAAAAGCAGTATTTTAAATTTTGAAGTAATAACAAAAAAAAAAAAAAAAAACCGGAAAATGATTAATGCCACAAAAAATTTAATTTGACCACAATTGTGTTTTTAATGATAAGTTTTAAGTTTTTAGCGATAGCTAATGTTAGTGTAGTGAGAGAAGAGAATGTTTGTTGTGACACACCTGAGGAAAGGAGGGCTGTGGCCTGTTGATGGTGACATTGTGAGGTTGTTGACGTGCCAGAGCATAACTTCCCAGCAATAAGCAATAGATTAAGCCCACGACAACGAAGAGCAGGAACTGCACCAACCCACGATACCGCCTTAGCCAGCCTCTCATATAATCAACCGTTTAACTCTCCATGCTCCTCTGTTTGCAAACTCATCACCAACCAGCTGTGTATTGATTTTCTTGCTGCTCTTCTATCTTTGTCTTGCAGCCTCTTTGCCCGTGCTCCGGACACCAAGTGATCGATAATTACGTTACCCGAACGTTTTCATGTCCGTGTTCACACCCGAACGAAATAGAGGTACAAAGCTGGTCCTTTCGTTATTGTTGGCTATATCGATTGACCCATTTCTAAACAGAAATTTAACACGACCTGCTAATAAATCACAACGTTATATGCTTCTTAAAATTTCGATATAAACAGATTAGATTTTGGTTGCTAAACGGTGACCATGTACATAAATATTACGTGGAATGAAATTTGCCTTTTTTTTTTTTTTTTACATGCATATTGTAACTTTGTGGGCTCGTGGAATTAAAAGGCCGAGTTGCAGAAATTAAAAATCTCCGTTATTTTCGTCGAAATACACTATTCAATTCTCAAGTAAGAACATTAAATCACATATACGCAGTCTGACAAGGTCGATCACAATAACAAACAGTGACAGCAGATTACATCTTTAGCTCTCGTTACAACAACACAGCTGGCTATCTCTCATTTCACAACTCTTTGCGAGCCGTCACGTCCTTAAGTACCTAATTCGTAACTCTAGATGGTTCTAAAGTCAGCCAGAAATTTCCAAATCATTCTACCACATTCTAGAAGCTAACTTAATCTATGCCGGCGAGGCCTTTACCTCTGTTATCGCTGCCCGCCGGTGCCCGCTTACAATAGCCGCGCTATCATAACTGCTCAGCAAGGCTCATTATTACCATGAAACTATATCCGCCGACTGTCCTCTTATTTGTGCCGCCTTATCGCGATCGGCTTCGCGACAATATTCTGTGGAGTAAGAACAACCAAAAGTTAGTCTTCTTCGTGAGCAAACTCCTATGTGTTAGCTTTGTGGGTTTGTAGAATTAAAAGTCCAATTTGCGGACATTCCAAATGTTCTTTATTTGCGTAGAAATACACTCACAGTGGCAGAATTACCCACAATGTACCAAGGTCGATGACCACAACAGCGTTCTGATTACATCTGTTTACAACACTCCTGTTACGTCTGTCATTACAATTGTTTACTTCTGTCGTCGCCTTCTTAAATACCTCATTGAGATTTCTGGAACAAACAAGAAATCGACTGTTCTCTGTCAATCAAGATATCACCAGAATTTTGTATACGGGAAACTTTATCCACGCCGACAAGTCCGTTATCTCGCGCTATCTTTAACTGCTTATGCAAGGTCTTTATCACCCCACTGTCTGCCTATCAGTTCCTTTGTGTAAACAAGCCGCGCGTAAAAGGGATTCGCGACAATACTTGTCCGTAAGAAGTAATTTAACCTTTTAATGGAAGTCGGTTGTTCTCTCAACACTGGGGAAGGTTGATAGCAACAATACACCTGTTTGTACATGTCACAGAAGGAAACAGTAAACACGATGTGAACATGTCGACTGCAAAACATGCGTCAGAGCACGATGTATCTACACGTTATATCAAATGTACTAAATCCCACCATTGAAGTGTAAAATGTGAACATTATTTATTGAAGTTTGTACTCTTTAGTTACTATGGATTTTTATCAGCTTTTAAATAATTTCTCTGTTGAATACGTTACCACACTAAAATCTCTCCATCCCAAACTACCGTGGACATTTTCAAAACGTTGTATTCTAACAAAAATGCCATATATTTAAGATATGTTCATGACAAATGAAGTGCATATCTTGAATTTTCTGGCTATATCCTCATAAGTCCTGTTCATTGTGAACGAATTTAGTATAATCTTCTATAATCAGTAAACAGGCACGTATTTAGAAGTCAATTTCCGGGCGGGGCGGGGGGGTCCAAAATAATCTACGTTGAATTATTTGCTTTTAATAAATAATTAATTAGGGATGTATTTTTATCATATTAGTAGAAAATAAAAACACATGCAATATATTATATTCACATGACTTTCTCCACTCAAGCTTCTACAAATTGTTCTTAGAAAAGTTTGTTTTTGTCTTGTTTCTTTGGATAAAGTCTGTAGAAAGGCCTTGCGCATTGCACATTTTGGGTTCTTACACCTGGGATAAAGTGATATAAGCAGTAATCAGATATTTAAAAAGCGAACCACTGATTGATGCATTTGAAGTATTGGTTCTCCTTGAATGAAAAAGGGAAGAGGAACTTAGAAGTTAAAAATAACATAGCTCTAAGTAACTATCTGGCAATTCTAATCAACAAATTATAATACATTAGAATTGGTTAACTTTGCAATACATTATTGTAATTGATATTATTTGTGTATTTTAACGAGTTCTGCAGTTGCTGTGCCGTTTATCACTTACATAACTTCATGTCTGCCTAACAGTGAATAGAGACGTTAAGATGAGAAGCTTGAATAAACTTTTTCGATTTATATTAAACTAAGTCTTATTCCAACTATTTATTAAAAGTTTGAAATAATTTATTTGGGGGTCGGGACCCCCCCCCCCTTTAAATACGTCCCTGTCAGTAAACGTTAAGTGATAGACGAAAACGTGCATTCACTATTTTAAACAACTTTTCTTTCATAAGCCATTTCCGAGATATCCGTTACTGATGCTTCTAAATTTTCAAGACTTGCATCATTTTTTCAAGATTCGTTGATCTTGACTTTTTTTTTTTTCATTTGTTCCATTTGTACCCGTCTTTAACTGCAGTAGTCATATCGGCGGCCGTTTTCCTTCGGAACATATCGCTGGGTTGCTTGTACTTTAATCATTAGATAACGCACACATTCACACTCTCATTCATACTTCCAGATTCTGGGGAAAATCGCACCCCCAGCCGGAAATCGAACACGGTACCCCTTTCACAGCAGGAGCTACGGGGACAGCCGATGTTCACTTGTTTCTCCCGATTCCAAGGAAAACGTGTAATTTGCTGTTCTGTTGTTAAACATTTGACTATCACTATTCTCTGAAAATCTTTGTCTTGATCCAAATGACGGACCTAGATAAAAACAATGAAGTTTCGTGAGAATAGTTTGAATAACCGCGTATCAGCGATACATTCCAAACTTACTTACGTCACTGTAGCAGATGCGATGATCATTTCTTCTTTCTTTTTTTCGTGCAGCACTTTAATCGCTTCTCTTCCAGTTGGTTACTAGAGCGTCGAACACAGGACTCGATGAGTAAACAGTACAATATTCTACGAGGTGCGTTCAGGTTATAACACCTATTTTTTTTTTTTTTTCAGGACTGGGACTAGTTAGGAACTTGTGTTTAAAAAAAAAAAAAAAATACACGTGGGCTCTTTGTGAATGTGCGACAGAGACGACAGTGGCAGCGATGAGAGTTAGAAGTGTCTTTGATACCTCCATTTTCGTGGTGTGACACCTATTCAAATTCATCGCCAGTTGAGTGAGGCAAGTGGTGATGGTACCATGGATGTGTCTAATGTACGTTCCTGGGTGTGAGAGTTCAATGAAGGCAGAACATCGTGTGACAACAAACCAAGACAGTTGAGTGAGACATGTGGTGATGGTACCATGGATGTGTCTAATGTACGTTCCTGGGTGTGAGAGTTCAATGAAGGCAGAACATCGTGTGACAACAAACCAAGACAGTTGAGTGAGGCATGTGGTGATGGTACCATGGATGTGTCTAATGTACGTTCCTGTGTGTGAGAGTTCAATGAAGACAGAACATCGAGTGACAACAAACCAAGACAGTTGAGTGAGGCATGTGGTGATGGTACCATGGATGTGTCTAATGTACGTTCCTGGGTGCGACAGTTCAATGAAGACAGAACATCGAGTGACAACAAACCAAGACAGTTGAGTGAGGCATGTGGTGATGGTACCATGGGTGTGTCTAATGTACGTTCCTGGGTGCGACAGTTCAATGAAGACAGAACATCGCGTGACAACAAACCAAGACAGTTGAGTGAGGCATGTGGTGATGGTACCATGGATGTGTCTAATGTACGTTCCTGGGTGTGACAGTTCAATGAAGACAGAACATCGTGTGACAACAAACCAAGACAGTCATGTGAGGCATGTGGTGATGGTACCATGGATGTGTCTAATGTACGTTCCTGGGTGTGACAGTTCAATGAAGACAGAACATCGTGTGACAACAAACCAAGACAGTTAAATGAGGCATGTGGTGATGGTACCATGGATATGTCTAATGTACGTTCCTGGGTGCGACAGTTCAATGAAGACAGAACATCGTGTGACAACAAACCAAGACAGTTAAGTGAGGCATGTGGTGATGGTACCATGGATGTGTCTAATGTACGTTCCTAAGTGCGACAGTTCAATGAAGACAGAACATCGTGTGACAACAAACCAAGATAGTTAAGTGAGGCATGTGGTGATGGTACCATGGATGTGTCTAATGTACGTTCCTAAGTGCGACAGTTCAATGAAGACAGAACATCGTGTGACAACAAACCAAGACAGTTAAGTGAGGCATGTGCTGATGGTACCATGGATATGTCTAATGTACGTTCCTGGATGCGACAGTTCAATGAAGACAGAACATCGTGTGACAACAAACCAAGACAGTTAAATGAGGCATGTGGTGATGGTACCATGGATGTGTCTAATGTACGTTCCTGGGTGTGACAGTTCAATGAAGACAGAACATCGTGTGACAACAAACAGAGACAGTTAAGTGAGGATTGTGGTGATGGTACCATGGATGTGTCTAATGCACGTTCCTGGGTGTGACAGTTCAATGAAGACAGAACATCGTGTGACAACAAACCAAGACAATTATGTGAGGCATGTGGTGATGGTACCATGGATGTGTCTAATGTACGTTCCTGGGTGTGACAGTTCATGTGACAACAAACCAAGACAGTCATGGCCTCGCACCAGCCACTCTGACGACATGATCCAGCGAGTGGAGAACGTTATTTTGGAGGATCGCCGATTGAGCGTTGCAGACATCGCCTCCAAAGTTGGCATTTCCGTGGAATCTGCACATAATCCTGCTTGAAGTTCTGAAAATGCGAGAAGTGTCTTCCAGGTGGGTGCCACGAATGCTGACGGATGATTACAATGCTGCGCACGTAGCAAATTGTCAGGCGATGTTGATGCGTGATGAAGGCATGAATGGAACTTTCTTTCAATCGATTGTGACAATGGATGAGACGTGGATGCCCTTTTTCAATCCTGAAACGAAGCGTCTTTCAGCTCAATGGAAGCGCAGAGACTGACCGCCACCAAAAAACTGTCATGTGAGCGCCAGTGCTGACAAAATGATGGTGGCCATCTTCTGGGACAGCAGTGGTGTAATCGTTACTCATTGCATTACAAAAGGTACTACGGGGACAGCTGCATCCTACCAAAATGTTTTGAAGAATAAACTCCTTCCAGCATTGTGTGAAAAACGGGCGGAAAAGGTTGAACGGGTGCTCTTTCATCAAGACAACGCACCAGCGCTTCGATCGAACGCGACGTGACAACAACTTCGAAGGATTGCTCATGCTCCCTTCTCACCTGACCTGGCTCCTGTTTCCCACGATCAAAGACACTCTCCGTGGTCGCAGATTCCGTAAGTCGTGTCGCTATTGCCTCAGCGATTTTCCAGTGATCAACACACACTTCTGAAGAAGTGTCGCAGCGGTCATGGAATCATGACGTGGACGTAGTGAAAAATGTGTACTGCTAGAGGGAGATTACATTGAGAAGTGACACTATTTTCACATTTTTCTTGTGATTACTTTGTGAGGAAACAAATAGGAGTTATAACATAAATGCACCTCATACTTAAGAACAACAATAGTCTCGACACTGAGTACGCTTCCTTGTATAACTGTACAAGAAGTACCATCCAACATGACATTATGCGCAGAGGATCTACCCAAAAGTCCAAGGGCCCTGGCCTCCTTCAACCCGGGAGCGATGGATACCTCCGGGGCACTGTCCATAGGGCAATACCTGATTTCTTAAAAAGCACCCCTTGACAACAAAGTCAGGACGGGATGGAAGTGGGTGGTGGTGGTGGTGGTGGTGGTGGTGGTGGTGGTGATGATGATGATGATGATGATGATGTGAATAAGGGCGCTCAACTGCGGCGGTCATCAGCGCCCTTTAAAAAACAAATCATGGCAAAAGCCAGATATAAAAATTTCTAAAAACTATATATTTATAAATAAACCTATTAAAACTGCACAACATTTAAAAAAAACTTACTAAAAATTCCTTCACTAAATCCTAAAGTCTAGTTTGGAAAAGAATCTAAAAACCTTCTGCACCACTGTGTCATCGTCCGCTAGCATTTCTGCAAAGCTGGCCGGTAGCTGCAGAGACGTCCTAAGGTCTGCTAGGTTAAAACACTCTAGCAGCACGTGTCGCACAGATAACGCATCATTGCAAAACGGACACAGTGGTGCAGGCTCCTTTGTAAAGAGAAAACTATGAGTAAAAGAGCAGTGCCCAATACGCAACCGAGCCAAACTCACCTCCTCGCGACGAGTTGACCGGCAGGAGGTAACCCAGGGAGTCGGAAGTTCTTTTACAGTTCTAAGTTTATTATTGCGGAGAGCGGACCATTCTTCCTGCCAGCAGGTTAGTACAGCTCTCCGTAATTCGGTCCTATGATCTTCCGATGTCACACATGGTACTTGAACCCTCGGCGTCATGGTAGCCATCTTGGCTGCTGAATCCGCCATTTCATTCCCCTGCAAGCCTACGTGACCAGGGATCCATGCACACACCACGCTAACGCCAGAAGCGTGTAAAACGTGGAGGGCATCCTGTATACGCTGCACAATAGGGTGGTAGTTGTACAGCGGCCGTAGGCTTTGAAGTGCACTGAGGGAATCACTCAGGATTAAGCAGTCCCCCAACTTTCGTCGACGTACGTGTAAAATGGCCCGGTATATTGCACAAAGCTCTGCAGTAAAAATGGAAGTGCTAGTGTGGAATCTAAATGTATACGGTTCGGTTCCACACACGTAAGCACAACCAACACCATTTGAGTTCTTGGACCCTTCACTATAAATTACAAAATGGTCCTCATATCGCGATAAAAATTCTAAAAAACATGTGTGGATACTAGACATAGACATGGTAGATTTATCGTATTTAGTCATGTCCAGAACAATGTGGGACGCTCTGCACAACCAAGGAGGGTATGTCCTCTCCCCCCTAGGATACATCTTGGGCATTTCAGTGTCAAGATGTCTAAGGAGCTCCCGGAAACGAAAACCAGGTGGCTTTGGTTTAATAGAAGTGTTCCTATAACGCCCGTCCATTAAGGTGTTAAAGAACGGCGGAAACGATTGATGTGTGGGCATGCAATTAAGTCCACAGCCATAATTGGCTAATAGCATGTTGCGCCTGTACTGCAGAGGAGGTTCTGCAGACTCAGCATACAGGCTTTAACTCGGCTCGTTGGAAATGCCCCAACTGCTATACGTATGCCACAATTATGGACTGTGTCTAATCTCTTCAGCACAGATGGTTATGCTGAGCCATAAACGATACTACCATAATCTAATTTGGAACGGATGAGTGCGCGATAAAGTCGCAATAACACTGTACGATCCGCTCCCCACGATTTTCCACTTCGTACCCGCAAGATATTTAAAGATCGGTCACATCGTGCTTTCAGTTGTGCTATGTGCGACGACCAACTAAGTTTTCTATCAAATATCAATCCAAGGAACCTCGTCTCATCTGCAAAAGGTATTAGATCAGCGCCTAGCTGGAGCCTTGGAGGTAGTCGAGTCTGCTGACGCCAAAAGTTAATACAGGTGGTCTTCTCAGCGGAGAATCGGAAGTCGTTCTTTAAACTCCAACTCTTAAGATTGTCCAAGGTGGTTTGTAGACGGCGCTCTAAAAACGGTGTGCGCTGAGATGTACGGTAGACGGCAAAGTCGTCTACAAATAGGCATGACGAGACCCCCGGAGGTACACATTTCGAGATAGAATTAATCGCAATAGCAAACAACGTAACACTTAGTACCGATCCCTGTGGTACACCGTTCTCCTGAACAAAAAGATTCGAAAAAACCGAGCCAACCCTTACTCGGAATACGCGGTCTTTCAAGAATCCCTGAAGGAAGAGTGGTAGGCGTCCACGTATATTCCAGGTGTGCAGAGTACGTAGCAACCCTGCTCGTCAACACGTATCATAAGCTTTTTCGAGGTTAAAAAATATTCCGACTGTGTGAAAGTTTTTTAAGAAAACCGTTCATAATCTGTGTCGACATGGACACAAGATGATCCACTGTTGAACGGCGTCGTCGAAAACTGCACTGGATGTTATTCAGTAGGTTGTGCGTTTCCAGCCACCATACCAACCGCCCATTTGTCATGCGTTCCATCACCTTGCATACGCAACTGGTGAGGGAAATAGGACGGTAGCTAGAAGGAAGGTGACGGTCCTTGCCAGCTTTCAAGATAGGCATAATGGTGGCTTCTCGCCACTTGTCTGGAAACGTGGCATCAACCCAAACACGGTTATAGACCTCGAGCAGGAATGCCTTACCTTCAGGTGAGAGATGTTGTAACATTTGAACGTGGATTCCGTCAGTCGCGATGATGAAAGAGCGTGTTCTAACTCTGCCAAGGTGAAGAGGCAGTTATAATCTTCAAGGTTTCTGGAACTAAACACGAAACCTTGAGATTCTACCTGAGTCTTAAGTGAGATAAACTCAGGAGCATAATTACTGGAGCTAGACAACTCAGCGAAATCACAGCCGAAGGTGTTAGCCACGACAAATGGATCAACAGGTGTTTTCAGACCAGCGATTGGCTAGTCGGTTGATTTTCCGGCCACGCGTCGTAACCTATCCCATACAACAGATGAAGGTGTGCATCTGTTAAAAGATGATACAAAGTTGTTCCATGAGATCGTTTTGCTATCCTTAATTATTTGCCTAGACTTTGCACGCGCTTTCTTGTACTCAATTTGATTACTTAGGGTAGGGTGTCGTTGGAATACCCTCAGAGCACGTCTACGAGCACGAATAGCATTCCGGCAGTCGTTGGTCCACCATGGGACAGGAAATCGACCGGGTTGGGTAGCCGAACGTGGAATAGACTGTTCTGCAGCGGAAAGAATTTTCTCTGTGAGATGATCGACTAAATTATTCACAGAATCGTGCTCGTTGTAATCAAAGACAGCCAACTGGGTGTAAAGGTTCCAGTTGGCACGATCAAAGCGCCATCTAGGGATACCTGAGGGAGACACATCTTGTGCTAAGAGACTAAGAAGACATGGGAAGTGGTCGCTGGAATGTAAATCAGAGATGACATTCCACTGTAATGAAACTGCTAACTGGGATGAACACACTGCCAAATCGATGTGCGAATAGGTGTTAAAGGCGTCTGAAAGGAACGTTGGCTCGCCTTAATTCAGGAGAACCAAGTTATTGCTCTCCAAGAATTTTGCAATGAGGTGGCCTCTCGAACATGCCTGAGTTGAGCCCCAAAGTGGGTGATGGGCATTAAAGTCTCCAACTATTAGAAATGGAGTTGAAAGTTGGGAAACCAGATCTTCAAGGTCAATTAACGAGAGGTCATCTGATGGCGGTACATATACATTGCAAATGCAAAATTCGATTGATGGCAGCTTAATCCTTACGGCTACAGATTGTATATCAGATTGTAGCTGTAACAGATCTACAAATATGTCATCCCTGAGGAGCATCATAGTGCCCCCGTGAGCAGGAATTCCCTCTTCTGTGTCAATATTACACCACAGAGGTGTGTAGCGTCGGATTTTAAACTTATATTGCGGTCGTAGCTTAGTCTCTTGTAAGCATACCAATAAGGGTTTATGCTTACTGAGCAAAAGTTCCAGTTCTGGTCGATGTGTTCTAAAACCCCGTATGTTCTATTGGAGGATAGCCATTGGAACTATGGAGATAGGATGTAAAAGTTGGTCCACATTAAGACGACTTTAACAGTGGCCGAATCAGTTTACCCTTTTTCTTCGGTGTAGGGCTAACACCTGTTTCTTTTTCGTCGGGTTTATCCTGGCGCTTTTTCGTTGCCGTTCTTGCATTGTGATCCGTGTCTTACTGGTCCATTTCTTCGACGGATGAGGCCCCTTTTCCTATAGAAAACTTAGGTTCGAGGATCCCAAACTGGTTGGACACAGAGATCGACGATGACAGTTGTCGATCTGAGTCTTCACCAGAAGACCCCTCAGAAAAGGAACTTCTAGATACTCTGGAACTATCTTTCTTGCTGCTCCCTTTGTTTGTAACCTTGGGGAAATCTGATTTGGTGTACTTGGTCTTAAATTTTTTGGGCGGTGCATCGTAAACTATAACGGGCTTGACGGTCAATGAGATTGATGGCTTTGGTGATGATGGTGCGGACTTCTCCCTCGGCGAGTTAGGTGAGAGAGGAGCCGGCTTGGATGTCTTGGTAGGCTTTCGAGCTGGTGTGGCAGTAAGGACCTTGTCTGTTATAGTAGCCTCACAATCGCTGGTCTGAGTTGCGATTTCTTTCCTCGGTGCCACCTTGGCAGCTATGGAGCTGTATGTACCGGACCTTGGGACCGAGGGTAGACGAGTACGTAGGAGTCTACGGGCATCCGAGAAGGATAACTTCTCCCTTACTTGGATCTCCTGTATCGCCGTTTCCTCTAAGAAACGTGGGCACTCTCTGTGGCTGGATGGATGTTCACCAGCACAGTTGACACATTTTGCCGGGGATGTGCAAGCATCCTCATGTTTAGACAGACCACACTCAACACATGTTGGCACACCGCTACAAAAAGCACTCGTATGACCTAAGCGTTGACATTTAAAGCACCTGAGTGGGTTTGGTATATATGGCCTAACCTCTATGGTCTCATACCCTGCCCTAAGCCTTTGCGGGAGGTCTACCTGAGCAAAGGTCAGGAACAGCGTACGGGTAGGCACCAATTCCCCTCGCTCTCTACAGTGTACTTGGTATACAGCAGTGACACCCTGGTATGGTAGGTTCTCCAGTATTTTCTCATTCGACATCCCGTCCAACGCACGAGTGGTGATAACCCCGCGGGAAGAGTTCAATGTCTTGTGCACTGCAACTGTAACGGGGTAGCTGCCCAATAACGTAGCTTTTAATATCGTTGCTGCCTGGGAAACAGAGTGTGCTTCCACAAGGAGCGTGCCGTTTCTGGAGCGAGTGCAGGACTTGACTGGACCAGCAATTTTATCCAATCCCTTTTGAATGATAAAAGGGTTCAATGTCAAAAAAATTCTTGCCTTCCTCATTTCTGGTTACAACTAAGTAGCGAGGACCACAATACTCGACTACTTCCTTTCCACCTGAGTGAAATAATTTATTATTATTTTTATTGTTAAATTTTACCATAATAAATGGCCTAGGTTTCATCCCCCAGTGCTCCCCACCCGCCACGGAGCCCAACAAGGGGTCATCCCACTGGGATGACAGGGCTGCACAGGGGATATAGCAAGCTCGCCGTCCCACTCACCCTGGAGTTCGGTACAATACCTAGTCCTGGCCGATTGATTAGGGGTGGGTTAGTCCCTAACCTCCCATTTAGGTGAAGCAGAAGCCAAAGTAGTGTATTAGAAATGCGCACCCTCCCCGAATTCAGAAGAGCTCAGGTCCGCTTCCCTCAACCACCAGGACAAACCTTTCCACCGACACGGGTCTCCACGCATGGCCTACATGTGGGTGGGCCTGTTGACTGTCTCCCTCAACCACGAAGAGGAGCCCACATGAGGGAGACTGTTGGCTCGGGACCCCGGGTGCACCAAATCCA
Organism: Mantis religiosa; assembly: GCA_030765055.1. Lineage (NCBI taxonomy): Eukaryota > Metazoa > Arthropoda > Insecta > Mantodea > Mantidae > Mantis > Mantis religiosa. Next base: position 146,307,292 of record CM060958.1, on the reverse strand, counting down.
TACCTACCGAAGTGGGACCCTGGGGAGGGGGGGAGATGGAAGTGGATTTGCCACTTATGCGCGTCAACCCCGCAGGGAAGACTACCGAAAACCTCAGTGGGGCCACCTGGTTATCTAGCACACCTTCTACCAGCTCTGCAATCTAGTATCCAGGACTTTTTAGACAACCCTCTACCCCCTCCGGGTGGCCGTAGCCTGGCCAGAGGTACCCAATTCCCCGTGGGTGTCGGGAACACACTGCCCCCTCGAGTCCAATCCAATCCGAACAACTCCCCAACGGGAGGGGCTCGGCAGTTCGGCCTGAGGTTCCTCTAGTAACGTCAGAGGTACCACGAGTGCTAGGGGTCCGCAGCGCTTGCACCACTGCAGCTGAAGGGGACGAATCCCCTCCCCTACGGGACATCCAACATTACAGGAGGACATAATGCATTAGTTGTGTCTGTGGAGGTTGGTTACTCGTGAGCATTCTCTCTCTCCCTCTCTCTCTCTCTCTCTCTCTCTCTCTCTCTCTCTCTCTCTCTCTCTCTCTCTCTCTCCAGCCAGTCATAAGCCAGCAAGACCTGAGGAAGACACCTGCTATCTGATTGTGTCATATTAAATAGGAGCTATTCATGTATGAGACTATGAACAAACAAGATGAATGACTACTTTCACTGATTGATGTATGAGTTTTTCTTCACTTCTGAAAAGTTTTCATTTTCTCTGGTTACAAAAAGCAAGAGAAATATTTTATTCTTTCCAAAAATTTGATACTAAAGATTCCTTCAAATATATTTTTGAGAATCTAGAAGTTCCCCAAAAGAGAACGACATTAGAAAAATGACCTATATGTGTCTGTGAAAAGCATAACACAAAACCAAAAGTCAGATAAGCACCAAAATTGATATTTATGTTCAGCATGTTCCACGGATGTGACACAGAAATTTTACAAGGAACATTTTTTGAAAATTTTTATTTTCATGACAAATGAAATGTATACATTGAATTTTCTGTGAATAGCCTCAGAAGTGCTTTTCATTCTAACTGACTTTTGTATAACTACTAAACTGTAAGAGAGAGATAAAATATTATGATATAAAAATGCACATCTTCTTAAAACACACAATTATGTTAAATATTTTGTGTCTTTCTGGAGGCATCCACTGTTTCAGAGATATCCCTTGTTGTTTCAATTTACTAGACCTTTTCTCAAATGAGAAGTTATTATTCAAGTTTTATGTACTGGACATGCAAACAGAATCAGCAGTCAAAGCCAACACACAACCATATTGTATCTTCAAGTAAACACGTCTGTCTCAGTTAACATGACGTAGCATTTGTACAACAGTGAGTAGTAAGTGCAACATTTTTCATTTTGATTACAACACATTAATGTGTAAAACATTGATTACAGCTTCTCGCCGCCATTTTGAGATAGCTTTCCGAATGTTTGATTTGAATGGTGATGGTGATGTAGACTCAGAGGAATTTGAGAAAGTGGCCACTCTTATCCGTCAGCAGACGAGCATTGGCAGTCGTCACAGAGACCATGCCAATACAGGAAACACATTTAAGGTTGGTAATCTTGGATTTGCTTGCTTTCCTTGATATAATATGTATGTACATCAGGAGTATGATTTATTGAGTGTATTTTCTGTTTACAGGGTGTGAATTCTGCTCTTACTACATATTTCTTTGGTCCAAACATGAATCAAAAACTGACAATAGAGAAATTCTTAGAATTTCAACATCAGCTTCAAAAGGAAATTCTAAGTCTGGAAGTAAGTCTCCTTTCAGTTATAAATACATTGTAAATACCTTTTATAACTGACAAAACCTATTGCTTCATGTAACCTTAATGGTGAATAAAGGATTATGATTATTATGATTATGAATGCAGAAATGAAATTGTTTAACAATAAAAATTACTTTTTTAAACATCTGCAACTAAAACTAGAACTTTCAACCCAAGACAAAATTTAAGTTACATTTTATTGCATTAGTGCAATAAAATGTTTGACATTCCATTGTTATCTATTTTACTTTGGTTCATAATGTCTCATTCTGTATTGGACCACTTAATTTTGGTCAAGGGCCTCTTTATCAGGCTTGAGGTTCTTCAACGTACATAAATCTACAACATGGGACCACTGATTGGGCTTTCCTTCCAAAGGAAGCCATGCTAAGGATTTTTACACCCAAAAAATATCCATTGTCCTCTGCTGGGTTTGAACCTGCGACCTCAGGAACCAGAAGCTAGTATGTTATTCCTAGACCACATAGGACGACACTTTGGTTTGGTAATCATACTTTATATTTGCACATGTTTAATAAACGGACCTAGTTTGATTAAGTTTTCCATTTCATTATTTCTTTTTACATGATTAATATCTCAAGGTGGTTGCATTATCTGTTCACAATTCAAATGGTCACACTTCAGTTTATCACAGTGAGTTGTCCAGTTAAGCTGTTCCTTTTAGTTTCTTTGATCTGAATCATTATTGTTTTATCCATGATGCATCTGTAGCGTAGATGGTAGCGTGTCTACCTCACGTTCAAGAGGTCCCGAGTTCGAATCTCGGTCAGGGTGAGTTACCTGGATAAGGTTTTTATGGGGTTTTCCCTTATCCTGATAGACAAATGTCAGGTAACTCTAAGCTCCATGGACCCTATTTGAGCATCGTTTCACCCATTTCATTCACCGTCCAATATGACTTAATGTTGGAGGATGTCAATTGCACCAAAATAATGATGATGATGATCATCATCATAATAATAATAATAATAATAATAATAATAATAATAATAATAATAATAATAATAATAATAATAATAATAATAATAATAATAATAATAATAATAATATGAATGAAATTATGGAACCTGTTGAAAGAGCAACAGCAGTATGATAATTTTTTCATTGACAAAATATGTACCTACATTCTCAGAGTGTCTTAGATTCTATTGTTATGTCAAGGCTGTTTAAAAAATACTGTATGCCACACAGTTTAAAGGTAAATGTATTGTCGTGAACCCGATTGCGATAGCGCGGCTTGTGTACACAAAAATCCTGGAAATAAGGAGTGTGCCAGAAGAAATAATGATAGCGCGAGATAAAAGACCTGTCGGCACTGGAAGGTGATAAAACATTCGATTCCTGATTGGTTCAGAAATACCTCGAATTTACGAAATAAGTAAGCACGTGACGGTCTCAAAGAGTTGTTGTGAAATGAGAGACAGCCAGCTGTGTTGTTGTAACGAGAGCTAAGGATGTAATCTGCTGTCACTGTTTGTTATTGTGATCGACCTTGGTAGACTGATGGTGTATGTAACGTAATGCTAATGTAATCTATAAGAGTATTTCTGCGAAAATAAAGAGCATTAAGAATTTCTGCAACTCTGCCTTTTAATTCTACGAACCCACAGTCATAATTGGTGTCAGGAAGCGGGACGACAATATCACTGAACATTGCAACCATGGACGAGGCATTGGAAAAGATTTTGGAGAAGATGATGGAAATGAAGGCCGAACTGACCTCGGAACTGAAAGCAGCAAATGACAACCTCGCTGCGAAAACAGAAACGGCAAATAATAGGCTGGCCGCGCAACTAACAGCGAAGACGGAGGCGGCAAATAACAACCCGTCCGCAGAGCTGAAACAAATGAAGACGGCTAACGACATCACCGAGAAGATGGAAGAAATTAAGGCCGAATTAACCACAGAAATGAGAGCAGCAAATGACAGTCTGGCCACGGAAATGAAGGTGGCGAACGAGGCTCTCGCCGCCAAATTTGAGGAACAGTTAGCCGGCGTGAAGGGGATGTCACGGAGCTGGGTGAGCGCGTCGAAGACCTGGCGAGCCGCGTTAACGACCTGGAGGGAAAGGCCGACTGTAACACCAAGTCCCTGAACGCCATGGTAGAGGACATCGTCGGCAGGAAATTGAAGGACTTGAAGATCGACGCGCCGGGACGCGACACATCTGTGCGCGTCAAACCTCCTAAATACGACGGTGCAACAACTTTTGAGGTCTTCCGCCGCCAATTCGACGCAGTGGTCAAGCACAACAAATGGTCAACAGAGGAAGAGGCCACAGAGTTAATAGCCAGCCTCCAGGGACGGGCCGCGGAAGTTCTGAACGCGGTACAGACAACGGTGGCGCCCAAGAACATCTGGGAGGCTCTGGAGAATCTATTTGGAAACCACCGCTTAGCCGCAGCGTACCGCAGCCAGCTAAAGGCAAGGTCACAGCAGCCAGGGGAGACGCTGCAGGAGTTCGCCCTGGCAGTTGAGCAACTGGCAAGCAAGGCCCTAGTCGACCTCCCACCAGAGTTCGTGTCCCGAGAAGCTGCCTACACATTCGTTGACGGGGTACGAGACACGGAGATTCGTCAGCACCTAATGCTCGGCGATTACAAAACCATCCACGAGGCGCTAACGGCAGCATTAAGGATGGATGCGGCCAAGGTGACAGCTATCCCGACGGCGAGAACGAGGAGTGTCCGCTACCCGGAGACAGAAGACCAGCCGAGGGACGCCGGCGAAGACCTAGTGGCCTGTGTTGGGGGTGTGGACAGTCGGGACACCTGGAGAGAGACTGCCCACACCAGGAAGAGCAACCAGAAAACGAGTAAGGGTCGTCGTGGAGAGGGGCACGTCGGCGCCATCACCACCATCCCCTCGAGTGGCACTGCGCGCCGTAAGCCAGCGTTTGGATGACAGCCTCATCGCGGATGGTTGGGTAGATGGGAAACCGTGCCGCGTGCTGGTGGATACCGGGGCAGCCGTGACCATCGTTAGACCTGACATGGCGAAGGGTTTGCCGACAAGGAAGCCGAACTGACCATACCAGCTGGTGACGGCATCGGGTGACACCTTGCCTGTGGAGAAGGAGGCCCTATTGAAGTTGACCTTGGGACGAAGTGCCGTACGTCTGTGGGTGTTCGTCGCGAAGGTGGCTGAGGAGGTAATACTAGGATTGGATGCCCTCAGGACTCACGAGGCGACGGTCGACGTCGGCAGGGAGGTCCTGCGGCTCAATGGAGAAGAGATGATACTCCGGCAACCCGACGAGTGCTTTGGAATCTGCAGGGTCATCTTGAAGGAAGACGTGGTGGCCCCCGCGAGAAGCGAGGTGGTGGTGACGGCGCGATTGGAAGGCAAGCGGACGAAGAACATGAGGCTGGACCAGATGACGCCTGTGCACGGACTCTGTGTAGCCAGAACATTATTGCCGTGCCAAGAGGAGGTGCCAGTGAGGCTGCTCAACCTGGCAGACACCGATCACGACGTCCCGGGCGGAACGGAGATGGGGACGTGCGAGCCCGTGGTCATCGTGACAGTAATCGACAAGACACAGGAGCCGGTGCCAACGCAACACCTGGGGCCCCGGCTGGAAGGCTTATTGGATCGGTCGGCCGATCACCTGACCGCAGAACAGCTCGAGAAGGTTCGACAACTGCTGAGACGATACCAGCGCGTCTTTAGCCAAGGCAGAGAAGAACTACTGCGTCACCCGGCGAGAGTTACTGGCGGTAGTAAAGGCCTTGGAGCACTTCCACAGGTACCTGTATGGCCAGCCATTCCATCTGAGGACTGACCATTCCGCCCTAACTTGGCTACTGAGCTTTAGAAACCTGGAAGGCCAGACGGCACGTTGGGTTCAGAGGCTGCAGGAGTACGACTTCGCCTCTGAACATCGTAGAGGGAAGAACCACGGTAACGCAGATGCCATGTCCCGAAGACTCTGTCCAGAAGAGTGCGGTCAATGCACAAGAGTGGAAGAGAAGGAGCATGCCGCAGCAGTCCGAGTAGTCACGGCAGTGCCTGCGGATGGCCGGGATAGCGCAGGCCTGAGGAGGGATCAGCTGGCGGATGCAGACTTGGGACCACTCTTGAGGAAAGCGGAGGCAGAGACAAGAACAACCTGGGAGGATATCGCCCCGAGGAGCGCCACCTACAAGTCGTACTGGGCCCAATGGGACTCGCTGAAGATCAGAGAGGGTGTGCTGTTCCGGGTATGGGAATCACCTGATGGGAAGACGCAAAGAGAACAGTTGGTACTTCCCCGAAGTAAGGTCCCGGAAGTATTGGAGGAAGTGCACGCCGGTACTTCAGGTCGACACTTGGGAGCAATCCGAACAATCAACAAACTTCAACAGCCGTGGCAAGGACAGTACCGGGTAGTGAAGAGGACTAACGACGTGGTGTACCGCATCCAAAAGGTGCCCCGAAAGATGATGTTGGTGGTACACCTGGATCGTCTGGCCTGCTATGATGGAGCTGTTCGGGACGACCAGCCTTGAAGAGGGAGCAGTGTCGCGAACTCAATCGCGATAGCGCGGCTTGTGTTCACAAAAATCCTGGAAATAAGGAGTGTGCCAGAAGAAATAATGATAGCGCGAGATAAAAGGCCTGTCGGCACTGGAAGGTGATAGAACATTCGATTCCTGTTTGGTCCAGAAATATCTCGAATTTACGAAATAGGTGTTTAAGGACGTGATGGCTCGCACAGAGTTAGTTGTGAAACAGTGTTGTGAAATGAGAGACAGCCAGCTGTGTTGTTGTAACGAGAGCTAAGGATGTAACTTGCTGTCACTGTTATTGTGATCGACCTTGGTAGACTGATGGTGTATGTAACGTAATGCTGCTGTAATCTATATGAGTATTTCTGCGAAAATAAAGAACATTAAGAATTTCTGCAACTCTGCCTTTTAATTCTACGAACCCACAAAGTCATAGTATTTTACAGTGGATTGCTTCACACAAAATAAAATCCTGTTTTAAAATGTATACCATAAATAAGTACTATAGTACTGAAACACTACAGTAAATATAGGAAATGGGAGAGAAGTTTGCAGGAAATTAAATAATAAATGCTCATAAGTCTGGAAACAATAAGCTATGAATTTTTGGACTTGATTGCTTTTGTTCAATTTATGGTGTAATACATACATGGTCTTTCATAACAAAAGGAATAATGTAAATAAAACTATAAATAAAACTGAAAAATTCAGTTTTGAACCATGGATCTTCTGCTCTGAGCACAGTTGTTCTACCTATGAGCTACCATGACAACATGCTGGTACAACATTAAATTCTCCAAGTAACTCGCAATTTCTGAGTCAACCATGAGGAAATCTAAAATTTTAGATTTACTTTCCCCAGTGATGACTCAGTTTGTAAGTACTTGTGTTCCGAGCTTAAGACTTTTGTTATAGTTTCCATTTATAAGGGGCAACCAATGATATTTGATTATTCAAACAAACACAAACCATGTGTTGGCATACTTTAAAAGGTAGAATCAGAACTGAAAAATTCAGTGCTATAGCTGGCATTTGGACCACAGATGTTCCATTCTACACATGGCTGCTGTACCACTGAGCTACCATTGCAACATGCTAGTACAACATTAAGTTCCCGAGTAGACCAAGAGGAAATCTCAAATTCAGATTTCACATCCCCAGTGGCGATTTACAATTTGTGAAGTCCCAGGCATAAGGTTTTGTTATAGTTTCCATTTATAAGGTCACTCAAAGATGATTGATTAATCTAACACACATTTTTGGCTATCTCAAAGAAATTGAATATATTTAATAGTTTGAAATTTATTTCAGAGTTATATGAAATGTTGTATATCTGACACTTATAATTAGGCATCGGATTTATATGAACTAAAAACTGTTAAAATATACATGCATGCATCTATGCTGGCAAAATATGTATAGATAGATAGATAATATGTATAATACTGGATTTCTTGAGAACATCAATGGTCCTTGGCCTATTCTTGTACGCTCTATTTTTAGATACCCCTACAAGAAAAAATCTGGTGAGGTTAGGTCAGGGGAATAATCTCAAAAGGTCTGTGAGCCCCGAGATCATCTGACTTAACCTCACCACATTTTTTTCTTGTGGGGCTATCTAAACATAGAGTGTACAAGAATAGGCCATGGACAATTGATGTTCTCAAGGAATCCATTCGAACCAAAATAAGTAACAATGGCAAGGATACTCTCCGTAAAACTTCAGAGAATATGGTAAGACAAGTACAAACATGTATAGATGCTGGTGGAGGACACTTCCAACATTTTCTCTGAGATGTAAATAGTGTAATGTAATCTCCCAATTGTGTATTATATTCTCCCAAAATTGTACGTGTGTCCTATTATTGATTCAAAACTTATGGCCTATTGAAATGATTTAGGTTTATATGAATCGCACTGTATTTGTAAGAACTAGAAAATATGGTGAAATTTCCTCAACACCTTCCAGATATTGTTCATGCAGCATAAATTATTAAAACCAGGATTTCTTTGTAGAACACAACATATTTTACAGGCTCACCAACTAACCACAGTTTCTTAATTCCTCAATTGTTTTGGGTAGTATTTTTAAATGAGTTTTGATCATTTAAATGCTTCTGTAATGTTTCACTTTTGAATATTTAGTGATTCTCGCAATGCGTTTACTTACACGGGAGTTTTTAGGAACATCTTCTTAGTACTTGAAGTTCAAAGTGTGTACTTGAGAAAACTGTTCTTGTACTGTTTGTGCTAGTCTATTAAATCCATGTACAATGCAAGTAACGTGTGTTAGAAAGACCCTACAAGCGATGTTTCACTTAATTCCCAACATGATAGGCACAAGCATCTGTAGTTTCATTGAGTACACCCCATACAAAGTCCTCTTTCAAAATATTTTGAATTTCATTAATTGTTGAATGGTAACAGTTGTCTAATTTCTTCGAAGTATTGATTCATTTGGGATGGTATGATTGTGATATTTCTCTAAGAAATCCTAGAAATGTTACTGTAGTGAATTCTGTGCTATATTTGCTTCAATTAGTACATGACATAAATTGCTGAAAAATAGTTTTCTGTTAGATGAAGTGTGACTTTGCTGCATAATTAGACTTTGCCTTGTTTTGCTGTAATATGTTACTTAGTAGTCGAATGTTGTGTTAATTGAACCTTTTCTCACATCAATTATTTGTTACACAGTTGGCAAAAAGCAACCTTATTGTTGTGTAAGCCATTGTTTTAAAAGTACACATGTTTCTTTTATCTTTTGCCATTTATAACATTTCCCAAAAATGTTTCTCTCAGAAAGAAAATCAATTACTAGCTACTGTGGTTATATTTCAATAATACATTGATTACACACAATCTGTTGTAATTGCCCAGGTTGACGTCACTATTGTGGTGTGCAGCTTCTCGCCACAACTTCATTATGGTCATTTACTTAACAGAACTGCACAGTTGTGTCTGAATCTTATAAAAAATGTAATACTTAAAAATAATGTTCCAGTTGTTAAAACAGTTTGATATATAAAATTGCAAAATATGCAGTAACCTAAAAATATGCCTTTACATGCACTAAAAAACTTCATATAGAGTAACTGGCAATAAAGAAGGTAGAATATGCATTTCCATATAAATGTGATGTTGCTGTGTCTTTTTAACTGTTTGATTTTGTTTTGTAAACAGTTTCAACGAAAAGGTCCTGATGAAAATGGGAACATTACTGAAGCTGATTTCACAGAATTGCTTCTGGCTTATGCAGGCTACCCACCAAAGAAGAAGGCTCGTATGCTCAAAAGGGTGAAGAAAATGTAAGAAATAGTGCATGTGTACTTACACTAAGTATAACATTCCGTACAAAAATTGTATTAGAAATTTCATGTGTCTATCCTGCAGGAGAAAAAGAAGCTCTTAAATACCAATTTAATGAAAGCTTTGCAGGTGATTAGCCATGTGAGGTTTATAAATGTTGAACTTTTGGCCATTCTATACTCTGAGACATGATAAACCTGACATGCGGATCACCCACAAAGCCTTCATTAATAACACTTGTTATCTAACTTGAGCATCTTCCAAAGATGTATAACAAAGTTTTTCAAGAAAATCCTCCACATCCCAAACTATCCTTTGTAAGGCAAATGTTTATTTTCTTAAAAACAGAGCTAACAGATTTTGTTTCTGGGCGGCCCATTAGCTCAGTCTATAGAACACCTGCCTGCTGTGTAAGGGTTCCCGGGATTGATTCCCGGTTGGGGGTGGGGATTTATATCCAAGAGCTTTCCCAGAGTCTGGAAGTAGGAATGAAAGTGTGATTGTGTGCGTGATGTAATGATTAAAATACAAAGTAAAAGCAACCCAATGTTTATGAGTTAACAGCATGGATATGTTCCAAAGGAGAATGGCTGCCTGTATGCCCACTGCAGTTAAAGGCAGGGTATAAGTGGAACAAACAAAAAATGTTTAAAGTTTTGTATGTTTAAGATATTTTTAAGGCAAAATAAATACATATCTTGAAAATTCTGTGAACAACCTCAGAAGCTCTCTTCACTCAGAATTACTTTTGTATAACTGGCAATCCATAGGTGACAGACAAAATATTACTATATAGAAAATTTACATATTGTTACCAGTATATTATTATTAATTAATTAATTAATTAAGTAATTAATCATTTCTGAGATATTCTGCATTAATTGATTAAGTTTTCAAAATATTTGCTTTTACCAAGGGGAAAATTGCTTTACTTTTCTTTTCTGTTGGACATACAAAGAGAATGGAATGTCAAATCCATTACATAGCAACCAGCTCTTAAAGTATTTGTCACTTAGATCTATTGTATTGCTATTGTACCTACAAGAAAATATGTAATAAAAATGTTTATTTATATTAACATAAATGAATAGAAGAATAGTTTCGTTAAGATTATTTTGCTGAAGAATGGATTAAGAAAGTTATATAAATGTAGCACATCAGAAATCTTTTTGTGATCTAGTTCAATTTTCACTCTCACCTCTCTAATGTGACACAGTTCACTTTGTCACTTCACTAGTAAGAATTAGTTTACTTGTCACTCTCACTTCATTAATGTGATCGAATTCTTCTTCTGTGTGTGTGTGTGTGTGTGTGTGTGTGTGTGTGTGTGTGTGTGTGTGTGTGTGTGTGTGTGTGTGTGTGTGTGTGTGTGTGTGTGTGTGTGTGTGTGTGTGTGTGTGTGTGTGTGTGTGTGTGTGTGTGTGTGTGTGTGTGTGTGTGTGTGTGTGTGTGTGTGTGTGTGTGTGTGTGTGTGTGTGTGTGTGTGTGTGTGTGTGTGTGTGTGTGTGTGTGTGTGTGTGTGTGTGTGTGTGTGTGTGTGTGTGTGTGTGTGTGTGTGTGTGTGTGTGTGTGTGTGTGTGTGTGTGTGTGTGTGTGTGTGTGTGTGTGTGTGTGTGTGTGTGTGTGTGTGTGTGTGTGTGTGTGTGTGTGTGTGTGTGTGTGTGTGTGTGTGTGTGTGTGTGTGTGTGTGTGTGTGTGTGTGTGTGTGTGTGTGTGTGTGTGTGTGTGTGTGTGTGTGTGTGTGTGTGTGTGTGTGTGTGTGTGTGTGTGTGTGTGTGTGTGTGTGTGTGTGTGTGTGTGTGTGTGTGTGTGTGTGTGTGTGTGTGTGTGTGTGTGTGTGTGTGTGTGTGTGTGTGTGTGTGTGTGTGTGTGTGTGTGTGTGTGTGTGTGTGTGTGTGTGTGTGTGTGTGTGTGTGTGTGTGTGTGTGTGTGTGTGTGTGTGTGTGTGTGTGTGTGTGTGTGTGTGTGTGTGTGTGTGTGTGTGTGTGTGTGTGTGTGTGTGTGTGTGTGTGTGTGTGTGTGTGTGTGTGTGTGTGTGTGTGTGTGTGTGTGTGTGTGTGTGTGTGTGTGTGTGTGTGTGTGTGTGTGTGTGTGTGTGTGTGTGTGTGTGTGTGTGTGTGTGTGTGTGTGTGTGTGTGTGTGTGTGTGTGTGTGTGTGTGTGTGTGTGTGTGTGTGTGTGTGTGTGTGTGTGTGTGTGTGTGTGTGTGTGTGTGTGTGTGTGTGTGTGTGTGTGTGTGTGTGTGTGTGTGTGTGTGTGTGTGTGTGTGTGTGTGTGTGTGTGTGTGTGTGTGTGTGTGTGTGTGTGTGTGTGTGTGTGTGTGTGTGTGTGTGTGTGTGTGTGTGTGTGTGTGTGTGTGTGTGTGTGTGTGTGTGTGTGTGTGTGTGTGTGTGTGTGTGTGTGTGTGTGTGTGTGTGTGTGTGTGTGTGTGTGTGTGTGTGTGTGTGTGTGTGTGTGTGTGTGTGTGTGTGTGTGTGTGTGTGTGTGTGTGTGTGTGTGTGTGTGTGTGTGTGTGTGTGTGTGTGTGTGTGTGTGTGTGTGTGTGTGTGTGTGTGTGTGTGTGTGTGTGTGTGTGTGTGTGTGTGTGTGTGTGTGTGTGTGTGTGTGTGTGTGTGTGTGTGTGTGTGTGTGTGTGTGTGTGTGTGTGTGTGTGTGTGTGTGTGTGTGTGTGTGTGTGTGTGTGTGTGTGTGTGTGTGTGTGTGTGTGTGTGTGTGTGTGTGTGTGTGTGTGTGTGTGTGTGTGTGTGTGTGTGTGTGTGTGTGTGTGTGTGTGTGTGTGTGTGTGTGTGTGTGTGTGTGTGTGTGTGTGTGTGTGTGTGTGTGTGTGTGTGTGTGTGTGTGTGTGTGTGTGTGTGTGTGTGTGTGTGTGTGTGTGTGTGTGTGTGTGTGTGTGTGTGTGTGTGTGTGTGTGTGTGTGTGTGTGTGTGTGTGTGTGTGTGTGTGTGTGTGTGTGTGTGTGTGTGTGTGTGTGTGTGTGTGTGTGTGTGTGTGTGTGTGTGTGTGTGTGTGTGTGTGTGTGTGTGTGTGTGTGTGTGTGTGTGTGTGTGTGTGTGTGTGTGTGTGTGTGTGTGTGTGTGTGTGTGTGTGTGTGTGTGTGTGTGTGTGTGTGTGTGTGTGTGTGTGTGTGTGTGTGTGTGTGTGTGTGTGTGTGTGTGTGTGTGTGTGTGTGTGTGTGTGTGTGTGTGTGTGTGTGTGTGTGTGTGTGTGTGTGTGTGTGTGTGTGTGTGTGTGTGTGTGTGTGTGTGTGTGTGTGTGTGTGTGTGTGTGTGTGTGTGTGTGTGTGTGTGTGTGTGTGTGTGTGTGTGTGTGTGTGTGTGTGTGTGTGTGTGTGTGTGTGTGTGTGTGTGTGTGTGTGTGTGTGTGTGTGTGTGTGTGTGTGTGTGTGTGTGTGTGTGTGTGTGTGTGTGTGTGTGTGTGTGTGTGTGTGTGTGTGTGTGTGTGTGTGTGTGTGTGTGTGTGTGTGTGTGTGTGTGTGTGTGTGTGTGTGTGTGTGTGTGTGTGTGTGTGTGTGTGTGTGTGTGTGTGTGTGTGTGTGTGTGTGTGTGTGTGTGTGTGTGTGTGTGTGTGTGTGTGTGTGTGTGTGTGTGTGTGTGTGTGTGTGTGTGTGTGTGTGTGTGTGTGTGTGTGTGTGTGTGTGTGTGTGTGTGTGTGTGTGTGTGTGTGTGTGTGTGTGTGTGTGTGTGTGTGTGTGTGTGTGTGTGTGTGTGTGTGTGTGTGTGTGTGTGTGTGTGTGTGTGTGTGTGTGTGTGTGTGTGTGTGTGTGTGTGTGTGTGTGTGTGTGTGTGTGTGTGTGTGTGTGTGTGTGTGTGTGTGTGTGTGTGTGTGTGTGTGTGTGTGTGTGTGTGTGTGTGTGTGTGTGTGTGTGTGTGTGTGTGTGTGTGTGTGTGTGTGTGTGTGTGTGTGTGTGTGTGTGTGTGTGTGTGTGTGTGTGTGTGTGTGTGTGTGTGTGTGTGTGTGTGTGTGTGTGTGTGTGTGTGTGTGTGTGTGTGTGTGTGTGTGTGTGTGTGTGTGTGTGTGTGTGTGTGTGTGTGTGTGTGTGTGTGTGTGTGTGTGTGTGTGTGTGTGTGTGTGTGTGTGTGTGTGTGTGTGTGTGTGTGTGTGTGTGTGTGTGTGTGTGTGTGTGTGTGTGTGTGTGTGTGTGTGTGTGTGTGTGTGTGTGTGTGTGTGTGTGTGTGTGTGTGTGTGTGTGTGTGTGTGTGTGTGTGTGTGTGTGTGTGTGTGTGTGTGTGTGTGTGTGTGTGTGTGTGTGTGTGTGTGTGTGTGTGTGTGTGTGTGTGTGTGTGTGTGTGTGTGTGTGTGTGTGTGTGTGTGTGTGTGTGTGTGTGTGTGTGTGTGTGTGTGTGTGTGTGTGTGTGTGTGTGTGTGTGTGTGTGTGTGTGTGTGTGTGTGTGTGTGTGTGTGTGTGTGTGTGTGTGTGTGTGTGTGTGTGTGTGTGTGTGTGTGTGTGTGTGTGTGTGTGTGTGTGTGTGTGTGTGTGTGTGTGTGTGTGTGTGTGTGTGTGTGTGTGTGTGTGTGTGTGTGTGTGTGTGTGTGTGTGTGTGTGTGTGTGTGTGTGTGTGTGTGTTTATACAGCATATTCCATTACACAGTGAGTAATACTATATGCTAGGGTGCACAGTTACATTAAATGTTGTTTTCACTATTGTATTACATATTATCACATTTCCTCGAGACTTACAATTCTATAAACTAATATAAGTATTTGCATCCCACTTGACTATTTACAGATTATCGAAGTTGATACTGTCTACAAAGTTACTGTGTTTTTGTATAAGTTCCTTTTTTTCTAGTGTCCAGTGTCCACCAGCCATCGTTATTGTTTGATTTACGTCCTCTAACGTTAAGTCATATCGGACAATGAATGGAATGGGTGAAATGATGCTCAAATGAGTCCAGGGTTCATAGAGCTTAAGAGTTATCCGACATTTATCTTTCAGAATAAGGGAAAACCCCGGAAAGAAAAACCTTATCCAGGTAACTCACCCTGACTGAGATTCGAACTCAGGACCTCTTGAACGTGAGGCAGATACTCTACCACCACGCTACCGAAGCGGGCTGATCTAGTTCAGTTTTCACACTCGTTTCACTAATTTAATTTAGCTTAGTTTACATTGTCACTAATATGTGATTTAATCAATTGCCACTGTGATGTTTTTTTTTTTTCTTTTCTTTTGTAATTTACATCCTCCAACGTTAAGTCATATCAGAGGATGAATGGAATGAATGAAATGATGCTCTGAGCCCAGAGTCCATGGAGCTTAGAGTTACCTGACATTCGTCTTTTAGGATAACGGAAAACCCTGGAAAAAACCTTATTCAGATAACTCATCCTGACCGCCACTGTGATTTCACTAATATCAAATAGTTTAAGTATCCCTTGACTTCTGTATGTTGTTTAGTTCAATTTTTACAAACTTATTAATGTGATTTATTGCACTGTTTGTTGCTTCACTAATGCCATCTGCTCCAGTTTGAATGTCAGTTCAGTAATCAAATACATATGAAGTATCCTCTTCATTGCTGTTTGTCACATCTTCAATTGCTGTAATCTTGTTATGGATGGTAAACTTTTAGTTCAACAGCCATTTTTTAATGAAAACTTTGTTGTGTTATAAAAGTAAATAGAGAGTTGAGTAAATATACGAGGACTAAGGAAAATTGTCCATAAACTACTATCAACTCAAGCATCCGCCTAGAAATAGGCAGAAAGCAACATAACAAATGCGTGATTGGAGAAATTTAGTAACAGTGACGTCAAAATTAATTGGAAAAACTATTTGTAGTTGGTTTATTGACACTTCTTCACGTTTTTATATTACCGAGAGACTAGTTTCAAAAGTCATTGCTTCCATTTTCAGCCTCTCTCCAACTAGTGTCTATTGTCGTCTGCTCTTTTCTTCCTGGTGGTGGTGTCAAATTATCCAATGGTGGGATTTCGAAGTTCATTACGTGATCCTTATTTTTCCATATGAATATGTTCTCCCATATGTTGTTAGTTTATTTTGGTTTATCACTCCTTTTAATAATTTGGATTTGGATCAGTGTCACAGTTTTCATTCCCAAATGAAATGCTACTGCTGACTTCTCTTCTTGTTTCATTTTGATATTTCTAAAATGCTCTTTGACTCTGGTTTTTAGGTTTCTTTTAGTTTGACCTTTGTAGCATTTTTCACAATTCTTTCACCTTATTTGTTATATTCCAGATCTGTTAATTGATGGGATTTCATCTTTTGTTTTTAAATTTAGCAATTTTAAAACTGAGTATCCATTAGTAGGTGTCAAGATGATATTTTGTCCCTTAAAGATGTTTTTGAATTGTTTAGCTTTGTACTAGATGGGTGCCATGATTGCTCACAGTCGACCAAAAATGCATCCAGAAGAACACTTCTATGGAGTGTCTGGCGATGTTTAATCATAATCTGCAAGACTTTTTGTGCCAATTTGTGACCGTGATGAAAATTGGATCCGTCATTACACACCAGAGTCAAAACAGCAGTCAAAACAACGGAGAAAGGCTGGTGAAGTGAACCAAAGAAGGCAAGAACCATTTTGTCAGCTGGTAAGGTGATGGCCACTGTTTTTGAAATTCTCAAGGAATAATCCTCATTGACTACTTGGGAAAAGGCAGAACCATAACTGGAGCCTATTGGATCATTTTCAACATAAGTGACTAAAAAGAGACCGAGATTGAAACGCAAAGAAAGTGCTCTTTCACCATGATAATGCATCATCACACACATCAGCAATTACAGTGGCGAAAGTGCATGTGTTGGGCTTTGAGTTGGTTTCTCATCTACCTTATTGACCAGACATAGCCCCAAGTGACTTCTTCCTGTTGCCAAACTTGAAAATTTGGCTCGGTGGTAAGAAAATGTCATCACATGAAGAAGTGATAGTCACCATCAACAAGTACTTTGCACATCTTGAGGGAACCTAGTTTACCAACAGGATAAAAAAGCTGGAACATCACGGGACTAAGTGTGTAGCCATTAATGGAGACATCTCAAGAAATAAGGTGAGATGTTCATGGAAAAAAAGAAATTATTATTGGTTTTTTACCAGACTAATCAAACGACCCTCGTACAACATATTATGATGGTGAAATACAATACTTACAGTATTACAATAATTATTTCTACAAATCAGTTCTTTCCAAAATACTGTATTACTCTCTGGTGTTACTCAGCCATAGTAGCACTAATACACAACCAAACCATTCAAGATCATAGAATAACAGAAGCCAAGAATGTTAAAAAAAAAAAAAAAAAAAAAAAACCTAGTTTTACAATGGATTCCAGCACATTGTGATCTGGAAGGGAATAAAAAGGCTGAATGTTTGCAAAAATAAAAAGGTACACTCATCGAACAAAGTAAGAAAAATTTTTTATCATATAAGTCTGTGCAACTCTACAGCAAATTGAAAATAAAAACCCATACACTGATCAAAACCAATCCAATGTGACATGAAGATATGGAAGACATCAGTAGACAGTCCCCAATCAACTGCAGTTGCATTATTTCATCCTGAAACTGGCTACAATTGCTTGGCGGCATATCTTCATAAAATTAAGCTATTAGACTCTCCTCATTATTTAATAGACAAAAACACAAATTCAGTCATGGACAAGGACCACCTGATATCCTACCCCAATGTTCAGAAAATAGTTGGGACATTGCTTCAGATTACTGAATATTATTGGAAAGCCTGAAAGTGAATGATGACAAATCAAGAGCTCCACTACTATGTATCATACAAACAACTGTCTCAGTAATTATAACCATTAACTCCAACATTTATAACTGTATCACTTTTCACTAATACTGATGTAATGCATGTATTAGTTTTGTTTGCTGTGGTAGAAGACAAAGTATTGGTTGAATAATGCTATGAAAATAATAACTTGTATCAAAAAAAGCTTATAAAGATGTTACTTGGGCTAATAGCTAAGAGTTGCTCTGTATAAAATTGGCCATAGGAATAAGATGCTTTATTGTCACATACGCTTACAAATAGTAAACACAGGTGACTCGTCAACAGTAGAAAATTTAAAATAATAATAATTACACAAAATAACAATAACACTAATAATATAAATACTAATAATACTAATAATATAATTACTAATAATATCAATACAACTATATACAAATATTGTTATAATTATGACATGCCCTTGGAATAATATTGTCAGAATATTAGAATTACAAAATGACAAAACATTTCATTATAATTCAATTTTATCACTAATATAATTGGAGAGAGTAAGAAGTTTCTGGAAAGAAATTAAATTAAAAATTGAAGATATTGCAATGCAATGTAGTTTTAATTCCAAATTGTCATGGGGTATATATAGAGAACTGAAAATATTTTAGGGTAGAAAAAATATGTGGACATAAGTGGCAGGCTAGTCAGGGAAGAAATTGATGTCAAAATTAAAAGGAGTAAAAGCAAGGAAAGAAGAAGTGTAGGAGCAGATAAATGAAGATGAAACATATTGGAAATAGAAAACCATTTACAATAATTATTAAATAGGGCCCAATAACTCTGCAACAACAGAGTTTGAGTGTATGGGTTCCAGAAAACCAAATTTGTGTGGATAGTGTTTTATAAACTAGGTTAATACTTATTAAGTTATAGATGAGTCGTATTTACACCTCAGCCAGCAAGAATATAAAAAATAATACCATCAAATCTTAAAAACTGCAATTAAAAATGGATATGGAAAATCCTTGTAGATAAAAAAACTAAAATCATTCAAACTTCAAAAAAGATTAAAACAGATCACAGCACTTTCATCAATGAAACAAGAAATTAGATTTGCTAAATTTGCTTACCACTCCTGGACCACAAAAAAGTTCCAAAAAATATTCAAGAAATGCAATATAACATTGGCACCAAAAAACAATTACGACATTAAAAACCTACTTCACAGTAATAATACTGATAAGATAAAACCAGAAGAAAAGTCAGGCATTTACAAGATTAAGTGTAAAGACTGTGAAAAAATTTACATAGGGAGGACAAAAAGAAACATACAGATACTCCAAAAAGTATTTGTCTAATCATGGTACATATAACAAGCATAATCAGAAAAATATAGTTAAGAAACAAACAATAACTATTTCCTTACATTGGTTGATATCTAGATTTAAAAATAGTACACAATTTGGGTCCATATGTTCCTTAGTTATTGAACAGCTCTACGTTATTAGAAACCATGTCCCATTTGATGTCAAACAAGTATTTGTCTAGTAAACAAGATCCTAGGTGTGGTGCCTCGCTAACACACACCCCTTCCCTTTTTTTATGCAGTTGTGTTTCATCCAATGTCACTGACAGTTCCATCTGTTTTCAAAGACGTTGACTTATTTAAGTAATATGGGTCGAAAATGTCGTCGAACTACAAAAGAAGAGAGAGAAATTTGCATCAAATTATTCAAAAAGGAAAGTATTTTCAAGAAATTAGAGAAACCATTGGAAGACCTACCAGTACAGTGAAAACTATTATATACAGGTTTGTTCAGAACAAAACTAACGAAAATCAATCAAGAAGCGGTCACCCTGTAGTCTATCCGAGATAGAGAAACGACAGTTACTTAGACAAGTCAAGAAAAATCCTAAACTAAGTGTTCCAAAACTTGCTATTGCAGTTCAAACATGTTTCAGCACAAACTATAAGAATCGTGCTTTATGAAGCTGAGTATGGAGACTGAACAGCCCGAAAACCATACATCAGTAAAATCAACAGAAAGAAGCAAGTTACTTTTGCAAAAGAACATAAATACGATGGGGTTGAATTCTGGAGGAAGGTTGTATTTACTGACGAGAGTCAATTTGAGCTTTAAGTCAAAAGGGCGAGTAATAGTGTGGAGAAAAAAGAATTGTGAACTAGAGGAGAAAAATTTAACAGCTTCAGTTAGACATGGAGGCGGTTCAGTACTTGTCTGGGGCAGCAGGAGTGCAAATGGTGTGGGTGATTTGTGTTTTATTGATGGAATTATGAACCATAAGGCTTATATAAAGATCCTAAAAACAAAATTGTGCAGAAGTGTGAATAATATGGGTCTTTCTGAGAATTATATTTTCACAAAAGATAATGATCCAAAACACACAGCTCTGGATGCAAGGCTATGGTTGTTGTATAATACTCCAGAATGGATGTCGACACTGTCGCAATCCCCAGACATGAATCCAATAGAGAATTTGTGGAGTATACTGGACAAAAATATTAGCAATCATCAGATATCTAATATAAAGGATTTAAAGAACGCTCTACTAGAGGAATTGCGTAAAATTGCAGTGGAAACAACACAATCTTTGGTGAAATCCACGCCAAGGAAAATGCAAGAGATTATAAAGAGGAATGGAGGAATTACTAAGTACCAGCCGTAACATTCTACACCATTTTCAGTATGCAGATGAATACTTATTTGCATCCTATACTGTATATCTTTACTTTTGAATGTTTAACTATGTTTATATGAATAGATACTATATGTTTCTTTATTGCATTCTCTTTTTCACTAATAAATAAGGCAGT
Source organism: Mantis religiosa (assembly GCA_030765055.1). Classification (NCBI taxonomy): domain Eukaryota; kingdom Metazoa; phylum Arthropoda; class Insecta; order Mantodea; family Mantidae; genus Mantis; species Mantis religiosa. Next base: position 146,287,157 of record CM060958.1, on the reverse strand, counting down.
GTCCCTGCTGTACTTATGCTGATGATTTTCCACTATCCATACATCCTTAAACATAAAGTCATACATTAGACGAATACTTTCTGAGTAACTGTAGGCACTAGAAAGAAAGAAAGAACAATTTAGGCACTTAAGATACAAAAATATTGATAAGTCATCAATAGCAAGCAGCTCATTTCTGGTCTGAAAATCATGAAATTGAAGATAGCACCAAATTACTAAAATACGTACAAAAACATAGTGAACTCGTCATATGGGAGAGAATATACATAGAAAAACATAGAAACCAACTAATGAACTTTGAAATCCTGCCAGAACTACCCACACCACTGGATCAAGCTTTAGTCGCATTAGAGCCGATGATGCGAATGATGGTTCGCGAAGCATGTCCTCAATATAGGTACATAAGTGAAGCCATATTTAAAAAGTACGACTGCTCTATAATTTAGTATATGTTTTGCTTCACTGTGGTGTTCCAATACAGTAAAATTTCGCTGTAGGTTAATACTATTGCACTTCTAGTGTAAGTAAGTAATATATAGTGCAACTAATGACCTCATGTGTGTTCTTTTTGAAGTGCAAACTAAATATTTATAATATTTTGTTTTCTGTGCAGGTTTAAGGAGAATGCTAAGGGCATCAGTCGAGATGACTATCTCAAATTCTACCATTTCCTGAATAATATAAATGATGTTGATACTGCTTTGACCTTTTATCACATAGCTGGAGCTTCCATTGATCATGGTAAGATGTGACATTATACAACAGTACTGTTTTGTGATTTAGTGCTGTTGAACACTATATATGTATATGGCTTCCGTTTGTGTTTCAGCAACACTCAAACATGTTGCAAAGACTGTTGCCCATGTGGACCTTAGTGACCATGTTATCAACGTCGTTTTCACTATTTTTGATGAAAATTGTAAGTATTTCCATGCAATAATTACACATTTGTATCTGTATGACTATAAACAGTATGGTTACTAAACATTCAAATTTCAGGATAAGGGTAAATCTACAACGTTAAGTCATATCAGACGATGAATGAAATGATGTTCAAATGAGCACAGGGTACATAAAACTTGGAGTTACCAGACATTCATCTTTCAGGATAAGAGATAACCTCCAACGTTAAGTCATATCAGACGATGAATGAAATGACATTCAAATAAGTACAGGGTACATAGAGCTTAGAGTTACCAGACATTCATCTTTCAGGATAAGGGAAAACCTCCAACGTTAAGTCATATCGAACGATGAATGAAATGACATTCAAATAAGTACAGGGTACATAGAGCTTAGAGTTACCAGACATTCATCTTTCAGGATAAGGGTAAACCTCCAACGTTAAGTCATATTGGACGATGAATGAAATGATGTTCAAATAAGTACAGGGTACATAGAGCTTAGAGTTACCAGACATTCATCTTTCAGGATAAGGGAAAACCTCCAACGTTAAGTCATATCGAACGATGAATGAAATGATGTTCAAATGAGTACAGGGTACATAGAGCTTAGGGTTACCAGACATTCATCTTTCAGGATAAGAGAAAACCTCCAACGTTAAGTTATATCGAACGATGAATGAAATGATGTTCAAATGAGTACAGGGTACATAGAGCTTAGGGTTACCAGACATTCATCTTTCAGGATAAGGGAAAACCTCCAACGTTAAGTTATATCGAACGATGAATGAAATGATGTTCAAATAAGTACAGGGTACATAGAGCTTAGAGCTACTAGACATTCATCTTTCAGGATAAGAGAAAACCTCTAACGTTAAGTCATATCGGACAATGAATGAAATGATGTTCAAATGAGTTCAGGGTTCTTAGAGCTTAGACACACAGCATAGAGGTGTCGTTGAAGGTATACCCTGCCCTGTAGAGGACTGGCCTTTGACATTTAGCTATCCCAGGACATTGTCCCTAACTGGGATAGAGAGGATATTATGAATACTGACGGTAGCTAGACAGTGGGTTAATAAGAGTATAATTAGAGAGATATTGAAGAAAGAAGAAGGTTGAGAGTTTCTACTGAGCAATGATAAGATGTTATTTGGCTAGTGCAGTTCTGGGATGCTGATAAGTATTCCCAGGGTCAATATCATATTCACCAAGGCAGTGAATTAGATGATTGATACTATCGGGAAGACTGGCGTAGAACCTTCAGGAAAGGTCAAGGATGTAGTTTGTCAGGTTGGGAAAGAATAAGTCAGAGTGGATGTTTGCATTTGGTATACACTATTCAGCAACTGTTGCAATGCGGAGGTATCTGTTCTGAAGAACTTGTAGCTTATGAAGATGGCTTTGGACTGCAGCACCCCATATGTGGTAGGCGTAGGTTAAGGCAGGTCGAAGTACCTGTTTGTAGATAAGGAGTTTATTCCACAGAGACAGAGGGGATTTTCTGTTATACAAGGGATAGGGATTGCCATTCTTTTGGAGACTCTGGAGGCTACCGATGTAATGTGGGCCTTCCAAGTGAGGTGCAATAGAGCTTAGAATTATCAGATATTCATCTTTCATGATAAGGGAAAACCTCTGAGAAAACCTTATCCAGATAACTCACCCTGACCAAGATTTGAGCTTGGCACTCTTTGAACGTGAAGCAGATGCACTACCTATGCTGCAGAGGCAGGTAGCAAAACCTGTGCATCAAATATTTTGTTGGAATGTAATACCTTCTTTACCTGATGCGTACATGATAAAGAGGCAATAAGCAGCTCCAGAAAGTTTTTGAACAGGTTTATATAATGTGTTTTGTGTATTGTTGCAGTGGATGGTCAGCTGAGTAATCGGGAGTTTGTAGCTGTAATGAAGAACAGACTGCTCCGTGGTTTGGAGAAGCCCAAGGATACCGGTTTTGTGAAACTGATCCAGTCAGTTTTGAAATGTGCCAAAGAAACAAAACCAGCATTGCTGGACATCTAATGTTGTTAACTTATTCTCCAATAGAGTTATTGCTTCCTATGAACAAGAATGCACAATTGTTGTTCTGCTTTTATAACTTTGTACATATATAGACAAAATACAGTAGAATCCACTTAAATTAAACAAGGCAGAGTCATTTTGGATAACATTTAATGCAGCAAAAGGAAGAACAACATAGTTGTATTTCAGATGCATGCAGTAATCAGTATTAAAATATGCTTTACAGTATTTAGAAAAACTATTTCATAAAATCAGTATTTTTTCTCTCACTGTAAGCATTACGATATATCTGTTGGTGTTAATTCACTGCTTTTGTTTACAAAACTCAGGCAACCAAAAATCAAAAAGTTTAACATTCAATATTTCCTGTTAAGATTTGAATAGTTTTATAATGCTTCTTACATTTTGAATTCCTCATCTGCTGTCAGCTTCAAGTTTGTGTTTGATACTTATTACAATGTGCTTTCTTTTTGCTGACATTTTAAACATAAGAGTAACTACAGTGACCAACACCAACAGGAAAATAACAGTCGGCTCCATGTGGACAGATTCTGCAATAGGGAGTGGGAATTAACCCAGCTCAATTTGAGTATCTCATAATGTTTTGTTCCTTCTTTCTTTGTTTCTCTGCCATTTTGATTAAGTGGGGTTTTACTGTATGTTGCTTTGTTATAGAATTGATCTGTTGAAACATAAATTTGCTGAAAGAGCACAAGCTTTGATAGACATTTACAGGTTCCAGCTGAGCACAAACACTAGACATGTTCAGTTATTGTTACGTGCAATATTACAAAAGTAGCATTGATTATAGTTTGAGTATAGGACATAAAGAATAATTAATAGAGTGAATATTTTGTATGGTGCTATAACTTGTTTGAAAATATGTATACAATTGTACATTATTGGCTCATGTTGGCATGTATGCCAATAATAGCAGTGATGTATTGATATTCCAAGTTGCCATGGCTTATGATGTCATTTTGTTCACAGTCTTTTGTCTGAGCAATGAAATTGCATTATTAAGTATACAACAATTATGATCTGACTTTATAATTAGCATGCTGTGCTACATCTTGCTGATTGGTTCAATATGCCAGGTAATAATAAATGAAATGCAAGGAGAGAAGGTAAACATCTCATTTGCAAATATATGAAGATGTTCTCACATATCATTTATGGATACTGAATTATTTTATGATTTATAAAGATTGTATAAAATGTATGCAACTCATGGATAATGTTGTATGACTTTTACTTGTGCCATGTTCTTCAAAATTGTCATCTGATACATAAATAACTATTAATGTAATTTAATGATGAGAATCTAATTTTGTGGGTATCACTACTAAAAGTACAGTAACCCATTCACAGCCAGAGAATCAAGTGTTACCAGCAGAAGCAGATGCTTCCAAACAGGCAGTGTATCGTCACTCACTCGCCTAAGCTCAGCAGCAGGATTGCTTGCAATATCTCTGACAATATCTCTTAGGCATATGTGCTATTGCAGAATCTTGCTGTAGCCAACCATAAGATGTCTCAACTATCAAGTAATCAGAAATGGCTCTGCAAAGAGTCTCTGACATTGCTCTATATTGATTTTTTTCATTTAAGTAAATAGGTCCTATTATCATTAAAACTATTTGTAGTCATTAATTTACAGATGAGTTGTATTTATTACACATCGGCTTCACTTGCGTACCTATTTTGAGGACATGTTTTGCATCGTCGGCTCTTATGCGACTAAAGCTTGATCCAGTGGTGTGGGTAATTCTGGAGTTGCTGCTGCCATCTGTTGATTTAGTGATGAACTTAAATGTGGGATTCTCTACTGCCGGGATTTCAAAGTTCATTAGTTGGTTTTTATGTTTTTCCATGTATATCCTCTCCCATATGATGAGTTCACTATGTTTTTGTACGTATTTTAGTAATTCTGTGCTATCTTCAATTTCATGATTTTCAGACCAGAAATGAGCTGCTATTGCAAACTTATCAATATTTTTGTATCTTAAATGCCTGAAGTGTTCTTCCTTTCTAGTGCCTATGTTTCTTTTTGTCCTCCCTATGTAAATTTTTTCACAGTCTTTACACTTAATCTTGAATTACACTTAATCCAGAATTACCCACACCACTGGATCAAGCTTTAGTCATATAAGAGCTGACGATGCAAACGATGGTTTGCAAAACATGTCCTCAAAATAGGTACATAAGTGAAGCCGATGTGTAATAAATACGACTCATCTATAAATTAATAATTATTTCGCTTCACTGTGGTGTTCCAATACAGTTAAATCTCGATATTTGTAGTCAGTTTATTGACCCTCATCACTTAACTCGTCACTTGACACTCATCAATAAACTGACTACAAATAGTTTTTATGATTAATTTTGACATCACTGTTACTAAATTCCTCCAAATGGTCCTATTATACTTCTAGCACTAACTGCACACCACACTCCAATTTTCAGATCTAGTGAAGCATTTCTTGCAGTACCACAGGGTTTCCAAAGTCTATTATCCATTGTTGTGAGTGTTCACACAATTTGTTTAGCAGTTTTCAAGGCAAATTACTATAAATTGGCAGCAATTTTATTTAGTTTATTTTCTGATTTTCAGGTTTAACGCCAAACCCAAAGTTTCAGATATATATTGATGAGGGAAGAGTGGGGGCAGAAAGGTTGTAGAGCATTACCACATAATATAACGACTATGCATCTTAGTAGATATATTCTTGTTTGAGCTAGTGCTCAAATTCAACTTTACCTAGAACATATAGCAACCGTTGCTACTCTCCATGGCAAAGAAAGTATTAACCTTAGAACAAATTGTTAAGTAAATGCACAAGCATTGTGATAAATTGTATACATTTATTGTTTGTTATCACATTAACTTTAAGTAAAACATATTGTTTCCTATTTATTAGAACGAGTTTTTCAGCTTCAGTTTTGCACATGTTAGAAGCTGGATACTTATTTTGAGTATTGCATGATATATTAAGATATTAACAATACAATTATCAATACCATATATATTTAATTTAATTTATATGACATTAATAAAGTGCAATACATACTACAGGATTTGTTGGTGTAGATAGATGTCCCTCACCTCCTTCCAACAATAAGTAATCAGGTTAGCTTCTTAATAAAAAAGTTTGATTTAATTTTGACAAAATAATTGGTCTGCAAATTTAGTCATAATTATATGGCACACAGTGGTTGTTGAACACTGAAATATTTAAATGGAAGCTTTTTATCTTTAATAATATTTTAATTCTTCTATTCCTGACATATCTTCGTCTGTTTATTCAATACCACTGTTGTCCAACCCAATGTCTTCAATTATAATTCTTCCAATTCTTCCCTCCATTAGTGCACCTTTTCTGTGGTACACCTGTTCTATTTCATATATAGGATGGCATACCTTTACCCATTTCATTTGTCTAAAATGCTCAAATATTAGGCAGCAAAGCATTTCATTTTTCATTTTAAAGGTTATATTTCTGTAAGCAACGCATGGCTTGACATCTGCACATATTAGGTAATTCTATAAAATTCAAAGCCTTAAGGTGACATGGTTATATTCTGACAGTATTTGGTCAGTCAAAAAGTTCTTCTGAGTCAGCTTTGTTGGCTAGAATTAAATCATACAATTTTGTTTTGTTGCTATTTTTGTCAAAGAGGATATTGTGGTTTTGTAACCAAGAAAGCATATACCTTCTTAAAGAACTTGACGGAGGTTTATCTACTTGTGTATTATGGTAAGAGACATTATCTATTGCTAGCTTTGAGTTAACGGGTAAATTTGGAATTAAGATTGTGCGTAACCATTTAATATAATTTATGAAAATTTAATATATGTATGACAATGTCACAGTACTTTACAGCCAATTGTAACAGTCAACCATGTGGCGGATGATTCACACGGCATATTGCATCAAGTAACAGGAGGATAAGTTCGCTGGAGTTGGAAGGAGACAAAAGAGAAAGAAGGTTAGCCATGGGCTCGTTGACTGTTCTTTGGCGGAAGGTCAGTGTTCTACAACCATTGAGCAACTTATATTATATGACATATTTTAAAAGGCCAATATTACTCCTTTTATCTCAGTTTATGTAGTTCCTTAATACATTTTCTAAATTTTGCAGTAATCTCATTTTTTAATATGTATATCTTCTAATTATGTATACTTTCCTGTCTGTGAATGAAACAGTTCATTCAATTTTCTTTGTGCTAGTTTTTTGTTAACAAAATAGCTCTCCGTTTGAACCAGTTGTCCAACTTGTCATGTTTTACTGGCACTCAGCTTCCTGCTTCATCCAGTTGTCCAGTATTCACACTGCAACAGTCTCTTGCAGTAGTTCATGTTTTGTTGTCTTTCATTATTGATATTTGTGCTTAATTTTAACAAGATATAATTACAACTGGCAGTGACATTAGACTGCTCGCCTCTCACTAAGGTAGTCCAGGTTCAGTCTTAGAGAACTATGTGTGGACTGGGCAGGTTTTCTCTAGTTTCCCCCTACCCTTATTTCATATAATCTCCTTTCTCACTTCAGGCTGATCAACCATCCTGATACAGACTTTATTAGACGTCTGACCACAGGCACCCACTGATAAATCCTCTATATGGGGAGCATAAACATAAAAATAAGATGCCATTCTTCTTTCAGTTAATGTCTCAAATAAACAAACATTAAAAAAGCATTTGAATAGGTAGAATTAGATTGAAAAATTCAATGCCATAGCTGGGATTTGACTCTACTTATTCAAATTATTGCCTACACACGATTAGTGTGGAAGAACAACTAATTTCCAATGAAAAAGCATGTTCCTCCTAAAGATATGCTTATCTGTGCCAACTTACCATTAATTAAGTTACTTTCTGACATCCTTGTAATGATGCTTTTTATGAGAAATAAAATTTTCTTTCATTTACTGTGGGTCATTCTTCCGACATTCCAAAACAGCACTGAAAAGTGCTCTTCTTTTGTATTGGAAAGCATACCTGCGTTGTAGTCCATTTAGCGTAATGCAGGGAACACCACATGGAGGCGGACTATGTTGTTCCCCTATGTTCACAGTGCAACACAAAACAGAAAATATATGTCTGCAAATCAATAACAAAAATTTACAAGAAACATCCACAACAACATATCTAGGAATAGAACTAGACCGGAAACTATCAATGAAAGAACATGTAAACAATGTAACAAATAAGATCAACAAAAAGAACATCTTAAAGCGCCTAGCAGGAAAAAAATGGGGTGGAAATATGGACCTCCTTAATAACACATAAAACATGCATAAAACCCAACTTACTATTTGGAGGAGAACTGCTGGCAACAGTAAGCAAGAAACTCAAAAGGAAAATAGAAACCTCACAAAACAATTCACTAAAAATAATAACAGGAGCTGTGAAAACAACACCAATTGCCATACTACAGAGCTTCACAAAAAATATGGCCATAGAACTGGAACATGAACTAAAGGCAATTACCCTAGCACAAAAACTGCTAGTTAACAAAAATAGACACAAGTGGTATCACACAGCAGATAATATAAGCAATCTAAAAACCCAAACAAGCTTCAGAACATACATCAATAACTCAAAACACAAGAACATAATAACAAATATAACAACAATAGAGGAAACAAGCCCAACAGAATATATTGACATACATTATAAGAATGACCTGTGATATACAATACATAAGCAAAACAATTTACCAGATGAAATGAGAGCAATAGCAATAGCCACAGAAAATGAAAGATATCCAGAAAAAGAATGGCTCCGAATATACACAGATGGATCCTTTATAAACAAACAAGATGCTGGTGCAGGAGTATACTGCAAACATTTTGCACAGTATCTAACACTAGACGAAACTTCAAAAAATTATGATGGAGAACTAACAGCCATAAAAGCAGCACTGCAGAATGTCCTGTACAGACTGTACATAAAGCAAAACATAGTTATCTTAACAGATTCAAAATCAGCCATAGATGGGATTGTAAATTATAAAAACAAAACAACAAGAAACATCAAAGAAATAAGAAGTTTAATTAAAGCTGTCGAATTAAGAAACCATGTCACCCTGCAATGGATTTCAGCCCATGTTGGACTTTTAGGTAATGAACATGCTGACCAACTAGCAAAAAAAGGTGCAATTCAAAATATAAAACCCGTAAGACAAACTGAAATTAATAAACAATTACACGACATTAAGCTACATTTTAAAAGACAGCAGACTTGATGAAGAAGATAAACTAAAAGACAAGGATTGTAAGAACATTGCAGACAAAACTGACATACAAAAACTACCAAGGAAAACTGCAGTGGCCCTATTTAGAATGGAAACTGGCCATGATTGTCTTGCAGAACACCCTTATAAAATACACTGCATACCTACACCCAAGTGTACTATCTGTAAAGAGGATGTCATCATGAACAAACACCATTTGGACAAATGTAATGGTCTCAAAAGTGGGAACCTACAGGCTTTATATTGGGAAGCTAGGGTGAAAATGATGCAAATCAACTAATCCCCAGTGCCATTAGTCAACAACAACAACAAATTTTCTCTCTAATGTTGGAATATAAGAAAGGATAAATATAGGAATATGTTTTAAAGAAATCAGGAGTAGGAGAAGAAAGAGTAAACAACATAAACAAAGTAAAACTGAATGTCATGAACCAGAGAAACTATCATAGTTTGATGCCAGTCACTTGACCACTAAGGACCTATATATATGGGGACTATAATTGATGTTTGAGGTTAAATTTGTTTATATCTTGAGAACTGATTCATTCAAGAACATTTCCAAACAGGCATTTGTATATTTGTGATTAAGCTTGCGAAAGATATATAAAATCAGTTTCCACATACTAAAAATAGACATAAGTTACCTCTAAAATAAGACCTAAAGCTTTCCTGGCAACGAGTATATTCGGGATCTTCTCGGGAAACAAGTCAGGTGAAAAGACGACCATCTTGGCAAAATGCAACGATTACTAGGAGCAGAGAGTTAAGGAGGCTTTAGCCATTTCCTCTGAGAGGAACACGCATAATCGTGATGCTGGATTTCAGTTTCAGCTGCTCTTGGAAACCGGCCTTAAAAATGGAAATCAGTCGGCTTAAGAAGCACAGATCAATACAGCTTCATCATTAAGTTAAACAGTTACGTTTCTTTCACCTAATTAATTTTCTATACTCATGACCTGGCATTTAATTTACTGAAAAGTCTTTTGTTCAGTGATGCAAATATTGCTAGTGTTTTGTCTTTATAAGATAAAATATTAACCAAGCTTGTGGGCCGTGATCTACTGGGCTCCTCCATCTTTCCAGACGTTTCATCTACGGCTGCAACAGACGAAACATCTGGGAAGTTGAAGAAGGAGGAGTCCAGTAGACCACAGCCAACAAGCCCTGTTAATATTTTATCTTATACTGACACCAGCCGTGAAAGCTTACGAATTTTAATGTTTTGTCTTTGTTTATATTTGTTATATAAAGTGATACATTTGTAGTTATAACATTTATTAAAATATCCTGATGATGGGAGAGATGTATGCTCCCTAAACATCAATTTCTAATTGTCTTTTCACCTGGCTTGTTTCCTGAGAACATCTCGAACATAAGTTACCTCTTTTTAGTTGAAAGACGTGACCATACCTGTTGGCAACTGAGTTGACACAACTATTGTAGGTTCAATAAACAGCACCAAAACAAGAAAGTGAATTCATGTCATAGATTTGTCACATAAAGAATCTCAGGTCTCTGAATGGAACACTGAGAACCAGCAATTAAAGAGCATGTATAAATAAAAACATGGTTTAAACTTTTAATTAATAAAATGATGTCTGAACTACCCTAGAAAGGGTAACAAATTTGACATGGCCAGGAAAGTTGTGTTGGCTTTCGTTCCTGTCGATTCTTTACAAAATTTCTTATTCACTTGATTCTTGGAATTATCTGTGATGAGAGACGTACTTCAGACCAAATTTCATCATGCACATTGCTGCATCCATTTTTTAATATTTAACATCACTTGCCTTCATTATTATATCAACAAACACCTTTTAGTTGAAGGAAAATTTATACAGGTTTCAGTTTCTCTACATTCAAAAATCCAATGGATTACCTGTTGGCAGGAGCTTGTATGACATTTTGAACAATCACAGAATGCATACTAATTTGTTAATGACCAAAGATGTTGAGGGCCTTGGAAAGAAACCTGATCTGCATAAATGCCGCGTAGTTTTTTAATCATCTTTGTATGGAAAGAATGAGAATGATGTAGGTAATTTAAATAGGGAAACATGTTGGTAATGGCCAAGCGATTAGACCGCTGGACTCTCACCAAGGGATTTGTGGTGGACAACACGCAGGTTTCCTCTGCCATCATTCCATTATCAGCTTTCCTTCCATTCATTGTGCTCTCATACCAGGCATCGAGCTGATGACCCATCCTACACCCCCCCCCCCCCCCCCCCCCCCATGTTCTGCATATGAGGAAGGTGAACATTAAAAGAAGATACAGCAAAGAGTGGCAGTAGTAAAAGATATTGGATGAGAAATTAACCAACGCAGTTAGTTTAGCAAACAAAATAAGACTATGGTTAGGTTAGCAAGCAAAATTGAAGAACTTTAATGGTTTTGGGTAACATATCAGGAGGCTCCAAGTTTGAATCTCAGTTAGGGTAAGTCTCTCCTTCTGTGAAGAGCAATGTCAAAAGATGAAAGCAAAATGGTATGAGTTTGAAAAGACTAAAATTCATCAAAGCACCATTTAAATGGCACAAACAAGAGATGAAACCATGCACTCTGTTCCAAAGAGAGCATTTACAGCTAACAGCCTAGGTGAGGTGCTGACGTCACAACAGCAACACAGAAATGCATGTCAGAGTGCAAAAACATTTCAGTCGCGTTCATTTTGTAATTACGTTAAAAGGGGGATAGATCCAGTGTGTGTGTGGGGGGGGTGGGGGTGGGTGGGTGTGGGGATGTGTGGTGTTTAACGCCCGCTTTTACTACATGCGGCATCGCAGGCAGTGACATTGATGACACGCGAGATTAAAACGGAGCACCGGTGGAATGAGATGGCGGGGGAAACCAGAGATCCCGGAGAAAATGTGCCTCAGCGCCGTGTTGTCCACCATTTGCGGTCGCCTGGAATCGAACCCGGGCCGCCTTGGTGAGAATCGAGCGGTCTAATCACTTGGCCACGGTGCGGCCCGGGGGGATCCGATTTGAAACACTAAAAACCCGAGAACAAAGTTGGTGCTTACATTTAACTGTGAACTTTACAAAAAGATACGAAGTTCTGTCTGTAGCTAGGGAAGAAATATGAACAGTAAAGATGGAGATTATTCGTGTATAATGTGTGTTTATTGTGAACCAAAATGACAACACAAAATTGTATTGTCAGTCGCTTATTAAGTTATTGCAAATACACGGAGCAAACGCATCTCTTTCCGTAGCACCAACTCGCTCACTAAACCTGCCGTCTGTTTGCCAACTCTGACAATTTTCAATTAACTTTGTTACTGTTTTGCCTGGTCAGCTCCAACTGCCTTTTGCAGTTCCGTTTATGGTCAGCTAGACCGTGGAAGAGATGTTTCCGAAAATCGAAATCTCTCGAATTGAAGAAATAGAACATTGTCGAATATATTGAGGTATTTGATCATGTTAAATAAGGAAATATTTTACGTCGCAGAACAACCTAGTTCAGCCAATGAGAGGTGAGTAGTCGAGTGACATACGGAACAGATATTTGGAAAAGATGTTGACTTAATAAAGTGTAACAGGTATACCATCTCAAATTATTTTATGCTCGACTTCGCTGAAGTGTAGTAATTATGTGCCTGGTAGCTACACTTTAACGGACCTCATTAAAGTGCAGGTTTCCAACAGTCAGAAAATATTCGCACATACAATGACCCTGCCAGCTGTGTAAGGTAAGGTCAATGGACTTATTGACTCAGGTACTTAGACACATGGTCAAGTAAACAGCCGTTTTATAAATATACTCTCAACTTAATTACTACCATTATAGCCTTATCACATAATGTACAGTTAAAATGATGTCATACCAATTCATTAGTTTTATTAAGTCACCGAATTCTTAGAAATACAGTTATGTACGCTGCAAACCTTTAGTAAGTAAAAATCTTAACTTTAATTGTACAGTTTCGTAATTTAATTGTAAATGATCCACGAAGCATCCGATGATAAGCCCTCAATTGGAATCACGCCGCAAAGTAGAGCGGAGATGGTCACTACAGTCCTATAACATGTTTGGTGTGAAAGATGTCGATATTTCATCCGAATAACGCGCTTGTGTAAACAAATAATACGCATTATCTTGATTTTTCTTTTGGAAAAATGTTCTTCATCCAGAAAAAAACTTTGTGTAAACCATAACAGACATACAAAAGTCTAACTCAAAATGTAAGTTCTTCTAAAGCACGTAATTTAAATTCAATGATGTTTTTTGTGGCATCAGGAATGTCCAAGGTATTTGTTGTTACTGATTTGAACTTTACTTTCTATACTTCGTTTGTCGCTGTTCAATTGTTGTTGCTGGCAATGAACGATTGAATATCATTTTCCTGTATTCCCTTTGAAAAGTTTCTGATACTGACGAATACGCCGCCAAAATAATCTGATCTCCTTAAAATGGCACAAATAAAACAAAAGCGTGACACACGCCTCCCCTAATTGATAAACCACCTTCCGGACTTTGTGGAGGGTAATGTTGGAGTTTAAGGGCCCATCCTCCAGTCGACCTCCGGATTTGGACCCTTTTACCTACCATGCAGTCTAATTATGAGCCTTTGTATATCATATTCAATCATTATACAATATTTAAATTAAATAGTAACTTTGGAAGTTTGTGTTCCACATGCTGAGTTATTGTTTTGTTTGGTAGCCATGTGGCAAATCACTTGTAAAGATATTTTTGCAAAAGGTCTCTCTGAAGGTCTGTCAGAACTGTAGCCGCTCCATCAAGCAATGCTAGTCAGTTCCACCACGTGTTACGTTGCATCCAATAACGAGATTTCACTGGATATGCCTTTATTGAGACTCCCTGAATCCCCCCCCAAAAAGTATTTCTAGAAAAAAAGGTCTGTGTATGTGTGTGTGTGTGTGTGTGTGTGTGTGTGTGTGTGTGTGTGTGTAGTGTAGTGTTTAACGCCCGCTTTTACTAAATACGGCACCGCAGGCGATGACACTGATGATACATGAGATGAAGATGGAGCACCGGTGGAATGAGATGGCGGGGGAAACTGGAAATCCCGGAGAAAATCCGCCCCAACGCCGTGTTGTGCACTAAAAATCTCACTTTGCGGTCTCCTGGGATGGAACCCGGGCCGCCTTGGTGAGAGCCAAGAGGTCTGTGTATGTGTGAACAACTTAACACAAACACGAAAAAAACAAAGATGAAATACTTATTGTGCTAAATTCACAAATACTTATGCATTTTTCAACTGGGATATCGTTTTTTCATTTTTATGTGGTTATGACATTTCAAAGCCATTAAAATATGACTTTCACTTTAGCCTACTGCAGCTTCATTATGCCTACAACAAAATTATGTTAAATGTGCAATAAAATTGTGTCTCAATTAATAAGAATAGAAGAATAAACTCTTTTAGAGTTTGTAAAAGTGAATGCAATTTAACACTTTTTTATTATGCAACTGTGCTGTCAAACATAATTGTAAAATCAGTCAAAAGCGTTAGCCTTTGAGAGAGAGAGAGAGAGAGAGAGAGAGAGAGAGAGAGAGAGAGAGAGAGAGAGAGAGAGAGAGAGAGAGAGAGAGGAGAGAGAGAGAGAGAGAGAGAGAGAGAGAGAGAGAGAGAGAGAGAGAGAGAGAACGAACAAAGTTTTCGATGTTAAGATTTTGGTTTTGTAAGGACCAATTTTATTGAAGCTTTTGTCTGGCATGTAAAAACAATCTAATTCTGTATGAACTTTTGTTACCTATCCCACTTGGTTATTGATGTGATTTGATTTTGAGATGCCTTTACACTCACACGGCCCCCAAAAAGTCCAAACGCCTGTTTGCAGTGAAATTTCGTTATAATATTTTTGGATGAAATGCATTTTCTTACATAAAGTAAACAAAGAACAATAGAAAGAATTAGGGTTGTCGCCGACAGTGTAGTACAGTGTCTTCTTCATTGAAGCTCTTTGTTCCGCCATCTTGTGTTTTTCCAGCAAGGTCGGGAAGCGGAACCAAACAGCTGGAGTGTGGCATGAACTGTGATTTGTTAGAGGAAGATATACTGTTTATAGAGTAGTAGTGAAGAGCGTATTGATGCATTCAAGGTGAGTGACGCAACATAATATAGTAGAAATAATGAAAGTCTAATAATCAGCTTTTATGGACAAAAATACATACTTGCAGTGTCTTAATTCAAATGTGTGACAGATGACCTCAACATGTGAGAACTGTTGTCAAAAATTTTCCATGCACTTGCTATACCGGAAGCATGTAGTAGATAACCTACAAGAATTGGCAATGCATTAATAAAATAATTTTTCTCAATTGTTCGTGATTTAATAGCACAATAGATAAGTAAGTAGGAGTCCGGGTTGTATGGTTCATCACACTTTAAGTATGTCAGTTTCTAAGGAATTATGTGCCGGGTGGGTGTAACGAACTAACTGCGTTGACACATGTACTATACGTAATTAAAAATGGCTGATGGTAGCAATTGAAAATCAACAATCTCGCATTAATTATTAGAGTTTCTCTTTAGTACTAAGTAAAAATGCATTTGATTCATAAATAAAGCTAAAAATATGCTCGAATTAGAATCTTGTAGTATGTATATAGGTTAAACGTTTTTGACCGTCTGATTTGCCCGGTACTACCGCACTTGTTTGTATATGTTATGCGATCGGAATAGACTTTTTTATAATTAATATTGGTAATTAAGTAGACGACTTTGAAATGTTTGTTAGTACTATTCAACTGTCTTGATGATAGTTTAATGAACATATCTGCAAATAAAATACGTTGAACAAAAATGGATGCATTGTTTTGATAAAGTCCCAGAAAGTCGTGAGGTTCTAAAATTAGATTCTCGTTCTTTCTTCGCCTGTGCCCACGCATATCTAGTATAATAGCTAACATGTACGTTGAATCCGGAAAAGATTTAGTGTTGAATCAATTGAAAGAAGAAGTATAAGTTTCAACATGACGTGGCCAAATTGTATGACTACGTTAAAGAAATAACGTAGTAGAAAGAGTAAAATGTGAGGAAACATCATGTCTAAAAGTAAACTTGGAATGAGTGTAAATGTTCTAACCACTTGTAGTTCTGCTCTTGACACGTAAAGAATCAGTTCTGTTATGAGGTAATTTTTAAATGTGTTTTTATGTGTGCAATAATTTAATGTTTTTGTAAATATGTTATGAAAAGAAATATTCACATTATTCTAATGTTAGCTTCTTGTTTTCTAATGCTAATGCGTGTCAATAGATTGCTTTCTTGTGCAGTTTGTAAACGTCTTGAAATTGACTAATGTTAAGCTGGGAATCCTAAGGCAGTAGTGTAATATGCATAATAATAATTATAAAAATATTAAAATAATTTCTCCTAATTCTATAAACACTGTGCCGAAAATTTATGATTGAAATACAAATACAGTACTTTTAGGATTAAAAGTGAAAAGTTTGGGTCGCATACAATGGACAAGTGATTTATGAAGTTGCCAACACTACAAATAATATGAAAATTGTGCAAGGTTTCTGCTACACTTCTTGCTATTATCTGTTGCATGTGTCCTATGCATTTTGTTTTAAATGTAGAATTATTAAAAATTCACAATTAAAATTTTTCAGGACAATCTGTATGAGTTAGGAATCTGAAATGTATGGTGCTTTAATAAAACTGCTATAACCACTTTTGTAAAAAATTAAAATTTTCCAAGCACAGTAATTTAAGTTGGAGGTATTATCTTGAAACTTGAGTTAATATTGCATTGGTATCAAGTTTTGAACCAAATTAGTTTTCAGCTCATTCTGAAGTTAGTTTAAATGTGATTGCAAAATTTGTACCAAAAAGACAAAGTGACTTAGCTAAAACATTAAACAAAAGAAGGTAATCCGTACATTACTTTGTGTGGCTTGCAATAGGAGTAAGGTTAATTGCATAACTAGTTGAGGATCTTGCTGATCATTGACTCCAGTACTCCATGGTTGGAACATATGTATAAAGCTTTAGTAGAGTCAAGATGGATGTATGGTATTGAGATATGGGGTGCAGGGGAAGATTGGGAAAAGATGGATAGGATACTGAGAATGTTTTGTAAGATCTTAAGAGTTCCATATAATTCAGCCAGGGAAGGAGCTATGTTTGAATTAGGCAAAGTGAGTGTACGAAGGTTGATTATGGAAAGAGTGTTAAAATATTGGTTTAGGATTAATTGCTTACTGCAGGAGCATATTCTGAATGATTGCTTATATATTAGGAGAAGTGCATTCACCCAAAGAGCTAGGATAGGAAGAGAGAATATGATGGCAGGATTCTGGAGAGTAGTTAGATGTCAATTGGAGGATACAGATAGACAAATTTTATGGGCCATGGTGGAGAAAAGAACTTCATTAAAATTTTATAAAGAATTTGGATGTATGATGGGTAGAACATGTACATTGAGGGGTGTAGTAAAGAGCAAAGAGAAGGTATTGCATGGTTTAAATTAGGAGTCTGGAGATTGAAAGGTTACTGAGGAGGGATAGAGGAAGGTGTCTGCCCTATACATAAGGGCAGGGAGGGTGCAATCCATATTTTATTAGAATGTACGAGTACAGACATATGGAGGAAGGAGTTGATCCAGAATAGATGGTTAAAACTGGCAAAATCATTAGTAATAAGAAGAATATTGTGTAATCAATTCCAGATTAGTAACTTAAGTGAGTTTCTGTTTACGGTGAAGAAGAAATGCGTATGTTCAGTTAAGTGAATGGTAGTATGTGGTAGATATTGGCCGAGTTATGTAAAAGAGAGATTGGGTGGTAGGAATGATGTATTGACTATCGGTCGTTTGTTGATTGTCAAGTAACAATTATTGTACAGTGTCTGTAATTGGATATGTCTGGCAAAGAGCCTGGGCTGAATGTCTAGCAATATCTATGATTGTAACTTCTTGGCACTAACAAATAAACACTCTAGTAAGTCGGGACAAGGTGGTATGTGTAAAATAAATTACAGACATGTTAAAAATTAAATAGTTAAACTTGGAGATTAAAAGAATTCATACAAAAATAATTTACAAAATTATGTTGCAATACTGAAATAAGTAGAGAATAGCAAAATAAACTCGACTCAGCAAGTTTATGAACCAGTAACACTGATGAATGACATTATTTTATTATCTTTAAAATTCTGTTCTCTTTGTATGGTCTGAAATAAACAAATTCTCATTAGATTAAAGTATAATGATTGCAAAATTTGGACAAATAACAGGGAATAGAGACAAAATTCACTCTACAAAACCAAATAGGATGGTTCAGGTGGTTTCATCTGTGGCCTGCATTGAGAAGGTCCAGGTTCGATTCTCATGGCAGGATTTCTCCCAGGTCACCAGGTAAATGCTGGGTAGGTTAATTACATCCCCTAAATTTCCAGTCCCTCCATTTCATCTCCATTATCACTTCACATCTCTTATCTGCAGTCTCTTTCAGGGTGGAAGTGTTGGGCAGTGTCTCGGCATTGTATGGCAGGAAGATATGCTCTTGGTTAACACTTCCTACTCCGGTAGAATGATCTCCAGTCTCTGGGCTGACCTGGCTGGGCTGTTTCAGGACCACACTGGGTGGGATGCCAATTGTACTGGAATACTGGGGAGTGTAGGGACCCTGCCCTCTGTACTGTCGTGTCTCCTTGGAATGGCTGTCATCTGTCTTCTCTCGCCTTATTCCTTCCTCCCGGGGATACCCCACTTGGGGACATAGGTACAATAGACCAAGTTTGGACCTCCATCCTGAATCTCCTCTGTAGTCCAGTGTCATCCAGAAAAAGTAAGTGTTTGACATAATGCATTTTAATCAAATCTACATTTTTATGCAGTAATATTTTGTCTACCTGTTACAGTTTCTAGTTATACTAAAATCATTTGGAATGAAGAGCTCTTCGAAGTACATTACCAGAAAATTCAAGATACACATTTTATTTGGCAAGCAAATATCTTGTATACAGCATTTAATCAAAACCATTATAGTCATCTTTGAGAAAATATAAATGTTTGAAAATGTCACATCCTTGGAAAGTGCTAAATGTAAATAGCAAGTTTGGCATTTGGAGTTATGGCTTTCAGATATACATATCTTTTAAAAAAACACTTTATTTTGAGGAAACGTGTAAACTTGTAGTTGCAGTTAAATCTCAGCTTCAGATTTTGGATGGAATACAATAGCTCCTCTATCTGTTGTATTTATGCTTGTTTGAAGTTTATGGGCAGCACTCGGCTAGTTGTGACAAGATTAAAAGGTTTACTTACCTCTTTGGCATGGAACAAGTGTTTTTTGCATTTTATTTCATCCTGGTGCTGAACCTTTTCTGCAGTAAGTGAAAGAATAAGAAACAGAATCTAATAACAGTGAAGCAATACATATATTTAAATAATTCGGTACAATATAATAAGTTTCTTCAGTTCAACCTCCTTATTAGGCCAAGAATGCTTCAATAATTTTATTTATTCCGCTAAATAAGGAGAAATGAATAGAGAATATAAACTTTATTAATACTGCTTTAATAAACAAACATTTTACATATAAAGAGATTACAAAATTTAAATGTAAAAAATGAAAATTTTTCCACCCTTAAAAACTTACCATATTTAGGCAAATAAAGTTTAAAAAATCTGTTAAAAGAATTTGATATAATTTTGGTTTCTCAAAATAAATTTAACAAATTTGCTACATTTCTCTAAAAAAAGATAAAATATCTCATAATAAAAAATGTGGCATTTATAATTTATTTGTTAAGATTGTGACCAGGTTCACACTGGAAGGACCAAATGTAATTTAGAAACCAGAATGAAGGAACATTTCAGAAATATTAGGTAAATCAGCCATGTCATTTAACCTTGGAATAAATGCAGAAGTTGAATTATTAAAACAGTTTATATGGTCCAGTAGATTTAATGGTTTAGGAGAAAACATTTATTTAAAAAACAGAAACCCCATAATGAATTTTCAAATACCAGCAATCAATTGTTTTACTTTTAGAGTTTGGTAATAAATACAAAAATAATCTGATACCTAGCAGCAGTAACAACTTGGCTGATGATACAAATGATGTATTTGCAAAACTGCTCTCTTGAGTTCGGTCAAGAATTTACCAATGTGTTAAAAATATTAGTGAAGTTTGTAGCAAATCATTATAATATTGCATTACATATTTTCATTTGAACGAGAATGCATGAATTGCCGTAAATTTCTCATTTTCAAAACCTCAGACAACAATGGTGGGTACCAAGTGGTGAAAATGCAAGAATAGCTTCTGTCAACATTTGCATGTGTAACAACAATGTCAGACAGTTTGGAACATACCACATTTACTAAAGTACATCCTTAGGCTCCCCTAGTGGACACAATGTTACAAAGAGGAACACATTGAATAATAAATGTCTCTTTTGTTTTTATTCAGTGATATGTATCATCTTTGTAAAAACAGTTGAAGATAGATTGTTGAATAAGAAAGTGATAAAGAAAATGTTGTATGTGACTATTGTTATTGTATACCAAAACTTTACTAGTTTAAGCAGGAAAACTGTAATGAGATCATATGTGACAGAGTGTATAGAATCACAAGCCATCCTCTTAAGTTGCAATGGTAAAATGTCAGGGCCTTCTGAACACATTTCACTTGTGCTCAGTTTCTTCTCGGGTAACAAGCCTGGTGAAAAGATGAGAGGGAGTGTGCATCTCTCCCATCATCAGGATATTTATAAAATGTTATAACCACAAATGTAACACTGGATATAACACAACTATAAACAAAGACAAAACACTATCAAAATTTGCATTACTAAACAAAAGACTGTTTTCAGTAAATGAAATGCCAGGTCAGGAGATGGCGTGAGTATAGAACATTAATTGTGTCAGAAATGTAACTACTTAACTTGATTATCAAGCTGTATTGATCTTTGCTTCTTAATTCGAGGGATTTCCATTTTTAAGGCCAGTTTCCAAGAGGAGCTGAACTGAAATCCAGCATCACGATTAAGCGTGCTCCTCTCGGAGGAAATGGCCAAAGTCTCCTTAATTCTCTGCTCCCAGTAACCGTTGCATATTGCCAAGATGGACGTCTCCTGAAAACTGGCTCTATGGTCGTTATCAAAACAATGCTCCGTCAGCCCAGACTTGTCAGACTCCCGAAACGTTGATATCTAATCATCTTTTCACCTGGCTGGCTGTCCAAGAAGTGAGCATATTTGTCACAAGGAAAGCTTCAGGTCTTATTTTACATTTCACTTGTTTGAAACTAAGACCAAAGACTGTTTCAAAAGAGTGTAAGGAAATATTAATAATAGAATTAAAAGTGAATACTTGTGACAGGTAACTGGTATATTTTTGCTTGATATTACTTGCTTTATAACTGTAGTATAAATATAAATACATTTCATACTTAGTAAAATGTCATTGCATGTCGTGTTAACTATGGTTGGCTTCTCTCTCTCTCTCTCTCTCTCTCTCTCTCTCTCTCTCTCTCTCTCTCTCTCTCTCTCTCTCTCTCTCTCTCTCTCTCTCTCTCTCTCTCTCTCTCTCTTTTAATGGGAATTTGTATCCAAATTATTTAATGATGTGTGGCAATATTACAAGCTGTGAGAGACATTACTTACCTAACCTCAACACTTACATCCATATTTAACACAGTAAATGATCACCTACAAAAAAAAAACATTGATTTACTACTGGCAAATGGATCATTTTTTTACTAAATCCTCACTTTGTTGATGAATACAATAACTTTATTGTTTTGTTCTTCCCACATTACTGACCTAGACTTATTTCATTGTAAACACAACAATATTCTTTTTAACAAAACAGGCTCAATAATAATTACAAACCAGCATGGTAGTGGAAAAAATACTTAAAATGTGGTAATTAAATGGTACACATGTCAATAAATAATGTACAATTTAGTAATGTGATGTATGTACTGGTTCTGACTTGTAAATGTGTAGAGTCTATTGCTCTCTGAACTTGAGACAAAGATTATGTGAGATGTAGATAACTTTGTCAAGGGTAACATTGTTTCTCATTTGAGATAAAACATTCGCCTGAAGGAGATTTGATGCACATCTCCAATTCAATGATGTTCATATTGATGGCTCAGACACTGAGATTTGTCACCTGACAGCATTTGCTTTTTGTAACATACATCAAAGTTAACACTGTTTGTTGAATTATTTAAGTTTGTGTGTCTTTTGTCTTATTTTCTACGTACGTACAGCAGATATTTTGCTTCCAAGGATACAACACAAAAATTTAAAACAGATTCTCCTGTTAGAAACTACTCTTTATATTAAATATTTTTGAAACCTTATATTAAATATTTTTGAAACCTTTTCATTTTCTCAACAAATTCCTCATTGAAGTTAATTAAAATACATAAGTTTAAGATATTTTGGTATTTTGAATTTTCTGTGAATGCACTTGTAAGTTCTCTTCATTGTGACTTTTGTATAACTGTGGCCAGTTGGTATCCCTTATATAACCACTTATCAGCATTATCGATGTATCAAGCGTGTATAACAGAATTACTTTATAGAAATGGTAACACTTGGAGACAAATCTGGTGTACAAACACTTACCCCCATTATCTACTTCACGTTAATCAAATGGTTTGATTATATATTCGTTTTATGTGATACTCAAATTTTCACTATTAGATGATTTTGATGTTACGTTCTCTTTGTATGACTATGAGAAAAAATATATAATGGTAAAAATAACTTTGAGAAAATCGATAAAAACCATATCTTCGTTACTTATCTCCGTATTAGAAAAGAAAAGTATTTAACGTAAATTCTACATATGGGAAAGAAAACAGTAAGTAAGAAATATTGAAATAAAATATAATTACTGGTCACAAACTTATATTTCTAAGAAAATTGATGAACTTTCCATAGAACTTGAGCGACTAGTTTCGCGAAAACATTTGTGCTTCATTTATTTTGATTTTTCCTGTCGCTGTCGTTACTGCCGCTAGCTTTTTAGGGAATATCACACAGGCATATAAACGCCTTTTGAAACGCACGTTGGTGAATGTTGGCAGCAATTTGCAACTTATATAATGGCAAGTGTTTGTCCATCACTTGTTACGAGCCCCCATTTAACCGTTGACACTTCTCAATGAACACAAATGGGATTTAACTGGTTTCATCATACAGGTCTCGCTCGCGTCATTCGTCCTTCCTTTTGTTGTACTCCTTATTCCTTTTATTGCTCTTTTCATAATTCATTTCCCCTTGCACCTCTTTTTCGCTATAAATATGTGTATATATATTTATTTATATAAAATAACCAAAAATGTGATAAAGTTGAAGCTTTTGTTAAATTGTCGTAAGAAAAATTCCCGCAGTGATACACTTTTTGAAAAACCTATTCCTCCTGGGACCGATTTTGGCTATCGCCTTTATCTGACTCCTGCTGTACAAGGATGAAAGGCACATGCTGTGGAGGGCAGGCCTCCTGCAGAGCGTCTCTTTGTGACAGTTGAACCTCTGGCTTTGTCGTATTCATAACTAGGTTATCTCTGTGACGTTCAGCTCCCAACAACTTAGATTTGTTCACGTGCCTGTATAACTAAAGGTCGAGATTGTACTGTGTGTTGACAAGGTAATAAGTTGACGTGATTTAATCCAGGACAATACAGTCAACGATCCTTCTTGATTAAAATAATTTCCTCTATACAGTTGCCTAGTTACCACATAAACAACAATTAGAAAGTATTGTGCAACACAACCAAGGATAATTTGCTTTGATTGTAATTGTTGATTCGCTAACTTAACAGTTGCTCCAACTACGAGGGTCGTTTGATAAGTCTGATAAAAAACCAAGATTTTTTTTTTTCTCGTCAACGTCTCACCTTTTATCTTGATATAGTCTCCTTTGATGGCTATACACATGGTCCAGTGATGTTCCAACTTTATCTGTTCGGAAAAGTAGGCTCCGTCAAGGTCTGCCAAATACTCGTTGACAGTGACTATCACTTCTTCATTTAATGAACATTTCGTATCACCAAGCCAAATTTTCAAGTTTGGGAACAGGAAGAAGACACTTGGGACTAAATCTGGTGAATAAGGTGGATGAGGAACCAATTCAACGCCCAACTCATGCATTTTCGCCATTGCAATTGGTGCATTATCCTGCTGAAAGAACACTTTTTTGTGTTTCAATCTCGCTCTCTGTTCAGTCAACTCATGTTGCAAACGATCCAACAATGAAGCATAATAGACTCCAGTTATGGTTCTGCCTTTTCCTAAGTAGTCAATGGGGATTCCATGATAATCCTAAAAAAACAGTGGTCGTTTTTGTGTGTGTAATTTACGTCCTCCAACATTTAGTCATATCGGACTATGAATGAAATGGGTGAAATGATGTTCCAATGAGTCCGTGATCCATGGACATTCGTATTTCAGTGATAAGGAAAACCCCGGAAAATACATTATCCAGGTAACTCACCCTGACAGATTCGAACTCGGGAGCTCTTGAACGTGAGGCAGACACGCAACCTCTAAGCTACCGAGGTGGACTGTGGCCGTCACCTTAGCAGCTGAACTTAACATTACTTAATAGAATGCCTGGCCAGATACGCTATGTGGGGTCTTCTATTTCATGCAGTGTTGCTAAGCACGGCCCTGCTTCTTAGTGAGTTTGAGGGCAGTACAAACCAGGAACATGAAACAGTCGTTCCTTCTTGGTATGGCAAAGAAAAGTCTCTCCTGGAAGTTTTCTGACAAACGATGTACATGAAATCGTCTCATGAGTTAATGAAGATATCTGCTTTATTAAATGATAGTTATGTAACTACCTCTATATATATATATATATATATATATATATATATATATATATATATATATATATTAAATTATAAAGCATTACAGACTAATATTAGCAGGTGGTATACTTTATCTTACGTTTATTCTTATTTTTACGCTTTCTGAAGTGCACTTTCTTTTAACTCGAGGTTCTTTGATTCACTATTGTTTTAACAGAACCGTTGAATTTATAGTTCATGTTCTTAATCTCTCATTGGCACAAAAAGCTAAGAAAAACACGTAAAGTAGAAGTTCTAAAATAGAGCTGTGTATATTTGCATTAGGCAATGGGAAATATTATCCAAATGTTAAAATTATTTTTCTATTTTTATGAACTTTAGGGTTTATATACGACATCCTTCTCTTAGTTTTTGTGTCGCGGCCCTTTTTGTTGACTTTTGTTATGTACTCGTTGCATTTATATCAGATTTGTAAAATGTTTTATTACGAGTATTTTCAATAAAGATAAGTTGATATGTTGCAGATAAATAGCTTAGATATACTAAAATAATTATGGCAAATAACTACTACATGCAAGTGTAGCGCAATTTGGTTAGTTGTGTTTTATATAAGTACATACACAGAAATGAATTAGGTGGTATCTTTACTTATGTAAATACATTCTTACAAATATAGGGAAATAAGAACCTTGTACGGGATATTCGAATGAACATACCCCCACAACCAAATGAGCAGATGTGAAACTTTAGACTTATAGTGGATTGGATTACGCTACGCACGGGACTCCGCCTTGGTCTTTTGTAACTATGCCCCGAGTGGGGTGTTCCCGGGAGGATGGAGAGGAGACAGAGGGCGGCCGTCCCACCAACGTCCTACCGGCGGAGGAAGTGTTTAACAGGAGCATATCATCTGGTCATGCAACGCTGATACTCCCGCCGACACTTCACCAGACGATAGATGATGTGAAGTGATATTGTAGATGAAATGGAGGGACTGGAAATTCGGGGAATGTAATTAACCTATCCAGCATTCGCCTGTCGACCCGAGAAAACCTCGAAAAAACCATGAGTCAGGTAGGTGGGTCAGGAATTGAATGCGGACCACAGACGAAGCCGCTTTAGCCATTCTGCCTGGTAGGCCTACAGTGAGCGATAGATTTAAAACAGCTTACCTCGTTATGTGTTGAACATCCCATTTGTCACGCCAAATTGCTGTTCTGTATTTGTCGATATTCCGCAGTAATGCTATTTGGACAATTTACTGCAGAGCAGTATATCTTTATTAAAAAGAAGAAGAGAAAAGATAAAAGGACGAGAAAACACAATCAATACTTTACAGGACATAGTAGGAAAATTGCTTACTCTGGAGCCAAAATGGCGGACGCGTATATCCACACTTGATAGCGCCGGAAGCATTAACATTGTTTTGAGAACTATCGTCCAGCAACTCTTTGGAGACACGTGAAGTCTCGACTGCTTAAATGCGAAACATTTAAATGTATCGAAGATTTATCTTGATAACTACCGAAAACTGACTTTGCATTTGAGAACACCAATTATTGCATTGGGATGTGTCTGGGCCGACTCCGTTTTGACATTCAAAGACAAACATAACCCTTTGTGTACAAGGCCGACATCAAACATGTTTCTAAAACAAATGAAGTTCATATTTGTCAGTTGCTTGCTAATGTTTCGCAAGCTGGTTGTCATGTACTTCTTTTAATAGTTACTCTTTTTTTTTTAGAGAGAGATTTTAAGTCGTCATTGGCTTCTAAACAATAGAACAAGATCGGTCTAGAGGTGCATTTGGTGAAAAAGTCAACAATTAGTTGGTAAGCCGCTAGTTTTACTGATCCAAAGGTCGTGGGTTAAACTCGGTCAAGACTGGATGGTTTTTGTCTGCCATAGTGCTGCCAGTAGATTTACCAGAATGTAAAAACTATGGCATACCGGCGGCGCTGGCATTTGACAGTAATTTTTAATAACCACGACAGCAATTTACAATCGGAATAGCGAATTCAAAGCAGATCGTTTTTGTTTCCCCCTTAGTAATGAATTACTTGAAGGAATAAGTCCAAGGTCTGCTGTTATTGTACATTGGCATTTTTTGTAATTTACGTCCTCCAACACATAGTCGTATCTGACGATGAATGAAATGGGTGAAATGATGCTCAGTGCGTCCGGGGTCCATGGAGCTTAGAGTTACCCGACATTCGTCTTTCAGGATAAGGGAAAACCCCGGAAAAACTTTATCCAAGTAACTCACCTTGACCGAGATTCGAACTCAGGACCTCTTGAACGTTAGGCAGACATGTTACCATCTACGCTACCGAGGCGGACTACATTGGTATGGGTGAAATGCTTCAACAGAAGTGAGAAAAATTTGTCGATGAATTCTACATAAAGTGACTACCAATCAAAAACAAGAACGTATTGTTTGTGTAGAAAAATTCTGTAAACATTCCAAAACGACACTTCAAATTTGGTTTGGAATATCTTTACTGATGATGAATCATGGGTTTATTGTTATGATCCTGAAAACAAGTGTCAGTCGGCCAATGGGTCTTTCGAACATAACCTAAGTCTACAAAAAATATCCAAAAGGGGAGGGGAAATGGATGTTACATCATTGCTGCACAAACAAAAGTGATACCTGGATACCCTAAAGGTCACCTAGAACCTTGTGATTTGTTTTTGTTTCCAAAAATAAGAGATAAAATGGGTAGAATCAGCAATGTAACTTTATAAAAACCTAATTTCTGAAGAGTGGCAGTTCTTGTAAGGACATGAAAGCCATTTAATTTTTTTAAACTAACCCTGTTTGATTTTAAGTGTACTGTATTCCCGTAATTCCTATGTACCTGCAAGGAAATATATATTAAAGACAGTTTGTATCAGGGTCTATCAATATGAAATGCTACATGGATTCCAGAGCAAAGGAATTGTATTTTTGTGGTGCATGTCAGCACTTTATTTTGGTGCGACACGCCTCGTGGGTTGGGCACTCGCAGCACGATAAGACAGTGGCTCTCTCTAGCTGGCAAAATTTTCCGCTGTGTTGACCTTGAAATAACATGAGTCACAATCGCTGTAAACAACACAAAAAAGGAACCAGACGCGCGCGCTGGCTCGGTCGATTGTGCAAGACAAGCCTTGATCCTAATACCGGAAATATACATGTTTTCACATGACTAACTCTCTCGTTTATCACTGATTATTTTTACGACAGTTTACTTCACAAATATGCGGTTACATTACACATTCCGTTATAGTTAGATGTTCTTTGGTTATAGCTACAAAGGGAGTAACGATTGTCACTTAACTGAACGTCATGTAATGGTCTTGAAATTACACACTATGAGAAACAAATGAACATTGATAGGACTTGTAAATGTCTGTGGAATAATTGAAAACGAGTTGATAAAACAGTGCAAGGGTTTTCAAGTATATGTTCTGTGATTCCGAGTTCGATAGCCTCCGGGGCAAAGAAATTTTGCTCTAGCCAATATTTTCTATGCTTGTGTATTAACACTCGGACAAAACCAGCCTACACAAGGTGGTGTTTTTTTGCTTGTTCCATTTATACCCCGCCTTTAACTACTATGGTCATATCGGCGGCCGTTCTCCTTTGGAACATACCGAAGGTGTTAACTCGTTATCTTTTGGTTTTTTTAATCATTACATCACGCACACATTCACACTCTCATTCATACTTCCAGACTGTGGAAGATGGGGAATTATCTTGGACGGAGAAAAATCCCCACCCCCACCGCCGGGAATCGAACCCGGGACCCCTAGCACGGTAGGCAGGTGCTCTCACAAGTTATTATAACACTACTGGCGACATGTTAAAAGGTAAAGGCCGTGTTTCAGTAAAAACGCGGAGTATAAATAAAAGCTACCTAAAACACACACAAAAAGAACAAGTAATAAAGCATATGTTGGAAATGGTCATGTTACAAAGAGTTATTTGGAGTAATGTATGCATTTCAAACAAATATACAGTTTTTCAGCAGCACATTTTCGTCTATCGTCAGTAGTACAAGATTACAATTATTTACAATATCAATATCATAACGTATCAAGCTACAATACGAGATTGGAATATTGTCAGATGGGACCGTTGTTCGAGTATTGTAATTTGATGTTATGATACATATATATTGTATAACGTTTTATCTACTTTGATAAAAAAAATGTTTATTTAAAATTTGACTAAGTACATTGATTTTCTAGCGGATAGTTCGATGTAGAGGGCCATGTACATACAAAACTAGGACATTAGTGTAGTCATAGAACTGCGGTAACATACATATGTATATATTATTACAAAAATAAGTGATTTTGATAGTGATGATGAAGTTGCAGCAAATGCAGCTACTAGTTTAATAATTCCAGCGAAACAGATATGAATAAGAGTTCAATAAATTTGAACTGTAATGCAAGAAGAAAAATATTAATAAAGTGAAAAGGTTCTCCCGGGTAATTTGGTAAGAAAAGTGTAGGTAAATGACAAAGCTAGTTGGTTATGGACATATTCTATGTTGCGTAGTACTATCTCATTGAAGAAGTAAGAAAATCACGGGAGATAATTCAGTAATTGTTTAGCCTCATCATCAGAAGGAATTTGTTTGACACATCGCGAGAATGTTACAATAAATTTAGACAAGTACCAGGGCTGTTCAATAACGAATGATCACTTTTTTTTACAGCATACCTTTACTCATCCTCATAATTTTGATGGTCCTTCTCAAAATAGTCTCCGCTGAATGCGATGTACTTGTCCCAGCGTTTCTACCAGTCTTTAAAGACATGCGGGAAACCATTTTTTTAGAGATCCTTCAAAATCGCCTCCGCAGCCTTCACCACTGCTTCTGATGATGGACAATGCCTCCCACGAAGGCGTTTCTTCAAGTTAGGGAATAGAAAAAAGTCACATGGAGCTAAATCCGGACTATAGGGAGGGTGAGGGATGTACTTCACGTTGATTTTTGCAAGATATTCAGCACCAACATTGGCAATATGCGGCCGCGCATTATCGTGGTGCAGCATCCAGCCTGCGTCACGGAAATGTGGTCTTTTGCGACTGATATGGACTTACAATGTTTTCAGGACATCCCTGTAGTATTGTCCAGTTACTGATGTGTGTGCAGCTACAACATGCTGATAAACCATTCCATGAATATCAAAGAATGAGATGACCATAACTTTCCCAGCAGAAACAACCACTTTTGCTTTTTGGGGGTTGATGATGGAGACAGCAGTGATTACGTTTGAAAGAAACTCCGGATCTTCCTCTAACATCAACTTTAACTGCATGCAGATCTGCATGCGAATGTCCATTTGTTCGGGAATCAACAGTCTTGGAACATATCGCACACAAGCACGTCTCATGTGTAATGTTTCTGTCACCAACGTGTGGGTGGCACCCAATGAAATGTTCAGTATTTCAAAAAGTGATGTTAAAGTAATTCGTCGATCCTCTCTCACAATGGCAGCAGCAGTGTTGATGTTTTCTTCTGTAAGAGCAGTAACTGGGGCTCCAGGGCCACCTTCCTTTGAAATTAATTGTCTCCCCTCTTTAAACATTTTAAACCCCCTTCGAGCTGTGCTGTAGGGAAGAACAGACTCTCCATAGGCCTCCTGTAACATTGTATATAGGTCTCAACTGAAGATTTGTTGAGACGAAAGCAGAATTTCAAAGCCGCATATTGTTCCTCGCGTGTTACCTCCATTACAGTGGTAGGCGATACTGAGCATGTCTGAACTTGCCTAGTTCTCACAGGCGGGAACCAGGATTATCAACAATGAAACTACTACGGCGTGTTTGTTTCACATTAAGCTAACAGAATATAATAAGATTGAATTTTAGTGCAAAAAATTATGATAATTTTTTATTGAACAACCGTCGTATATATTAACTTTGGTTTGCTTGGGAGTTTTAGCTGTGTATTTACATGAAATTAATTGTTTTGATTCTGTAATGTTCCTCTGAACAGTCACAGTACATAAAAGCCATTTAGAATGAAAAGGACTCTCTGAGGACATAAACTATTGGTTTACACACGGAAATTGATCATTTTAGGTTAACTCATTCTATTGATAAATACGATGCGTTATTGTTTTGTACTTGACACGTGAACCAAAACATGCTAGTGACATTGTATACACTGCAATAATCTGTTTATTTTTCGATAATAATTACAAACCAAAGTGTAAAACCTATTCAAATTACTTAAAAATTGATATTGCATAGTTACGAAGAGTAATATTTAAATAAGTTTAGAGTTTACATTTTATTAAGACTAGTGGAATGTGGTAAATGTTGTTGCGTCTATTTGCGAGAGCAGTTGTAAGTTTCCTTTACAGTCCGTGTGGACAGCTGGTGGTAAGCAAGCAAGTAGTGATTTATTTGCATAAAAACATTTGTCCCACCCTGGCGCTGGCTGCCCGTAAATATTTTCAAGGTCATAAAAAGTGCTCGCTCGACAGCTGCTCTAATTTAAGACACTCTTACACAGCTATGTTTTGGTGCAGGTCATCTACCAACCGCGTTCAATGCAACAAGGGAATTTATTTAAACGCCTAAAAAATAAAAATAGTACCAAGTGTTGAACAAACTATTGTTCTGTCTACTGACATGTTTAAGGGATTGTACTGTGTGACCAGCAGAAGATGCCGAGCTGTGACTGTTTATTCTTCTCGCCCTGCTTTAAAAGTAACTTTATTTTTCCAGGACCAAAAATATTACGCAAAGTAACATCAGTAATACACTGTTACCGCATCATATCAGGTAGCTCACCTCTCTACTTGAACGATTGCATGTTCAAGGACATTCTCTTGAGTCAATGACAATATGTAAACATTTTCTACCGGCGTTGTCACGTAATACTTAACACAGCAGGCAACATGGGCGATTCACATACTCACAATTTTTAGTAAGCAAATGGACTATGTAGATAAACAGTTTTGTGGCACTTATGTACAGTGAATGATTTCCATCAGAAGATGGTATGTTCATGCCATCGAGCAGAGTGTCACTGAGAAACTCAAAACACATGGGATTAGCCAGGAAACAGTCCCGACATGGAACTGTGGCGTATTTTCCATAATGGTGATAGCAAAGGGACCTACCAACAAATTTCAACTGATTGAGTCAAGTGTTTTCATATGGAGAGAAGCTGAAGAAATTCCTGATTTTTACAAAACCGTAATCCAAGGGCTGCCGTGACGAATTGTGGCCTTTATTTAAGCTAAGGAAGGTAACGCTAAATATTAACACGTTTTTTCTGAACATTTGGTGTTAAGTGCCATTTTGTGTATTGTATATTTTTCTTAAGATACAAATATATAAAATATAACATTTTTGCTCACACGACCTTTTTCAGTTTTCTGGGGTCACTTTTGTAATCGCACTATGAAACAAGGCTCCTACGTCGACAGTTTTAAATGAAATATTATGTTTGGCAACATCATTCTTCACTTGTGCGCATATAAGTTCTATAGCATTAAAGTCGCAATGATAAGGTGGCAATCGTACTACGGTATGACCTCTGCGAGACTATCTATTTCATACACTTTGAAATTATCTTTTTTCACTTTAATTAATTGGTATAGCACTGGTTTTGTTGCTTGTGGATCAAACTCGGTATTGCTATTATGAAACCAATCCTGCTTATGGGATTTGAGTGAAGATGACGTGGGTGCTTTATTAATTTCTATGGAATGATTGTCCATAATGATGACACTATTAGACGGGATGTTAGGTAGTAATTTATTAACAAACCAATCCTTGAAAATGTTACTATCCATTTCTTCATGGTAGTCTTTGGTTGAATTTGACTTAAAAGTTAGCAAGGCATTAGGAATAAATCCAACATGTGCAACTATAAATCGCTGTCCTTTGCCGATTGGTGTTTTAAGAGGGAAACCACTTCGTATGGTTTATATTTACCCACGTTTCGTCAAGGTACACTATAGGCCTACCTGTAGATCTCAGTTCTTTCATTCGTCTTAAAAATTTAAATCTTTTAGAAACAATATCAATTCGTTCCATTAAAAAGCGTCTTTCTTGCGATTTTTTACTGTAACTGAAATTAAGCTTTTTAAGAATTTTTCTTAAGGACCACACACTTCCTTTAAGTAAGTCTTTAGCTTTTGAAGCCTCATGTATATCCAGCAAACTAGGCAGAAAGTCCGTACGATACAGCAATAGATTTTTCGCTTAATAGCAGCAGCTGTGAATGAATCAATTTCTGTTTTTCGCCGTCTTCTATTAGGGCGCTTTTTGCCTGGTGTTTGCAGTCTACCGCCGCTAGTTTCTGCATTTTTGTGTTCTTTTAAAATTCGTTGGAGAGAACGAGAAGAAATACCTGTAGCAGCAGCACTTCTCTCAACGATACTCGTCACTGAATTAGTCGGCTTTCCACATTTCAAAGCTTCACATTCATCACTGAAGAAACTGTGAACTTTGACTACAATTTCCCTAGAATCTGATTTTAAAACTTTCCCTAGGGATCCAACTTGAAACAACACAAACACAACCAAAACTACAAGAAAATAATTCAACATTATATCCATATGTTGCAACACTGAAAACATTTTGTGTAACGTGTAAATCCACAAAACAACAAATTCACAGTTCTATAGCAATGGTGCGGGGGGGGGGGGGCAATACTTTCCCTGATTCCCATGCTGCGGTCGGGTTCGATGCCGGTCGTTTTGAAGTTGTACTCCTTCCGAGCGCTGGTCATCCCACTGATGCTCATTGCCTGCGAGATCATGGCTCCAACGTGCGTAGAATAGAGGACTTCGGTCCATCTATTCTGTTGGCCACTGCTTCCTCGTGGGGATGCTGCATGAAGCCTCATCCCTTTTATACGTGGAGGACGAAATTAGGCGCTGGGCATCTAAATTCTACGCCATCACATAAAAGCGGCCTGAAGTCGAGGAGAATTAACCTGTCTCTTGACAGCCACGTCACTCAGGCTGCTCATGGAGACAGTCTTATAGCATCCAATCGTGTTACACTTACATGGCTTGAAACGTAGTGATTTATGGACGAATTACAACCGTGTATCTAGGGGGATTCTAGTTTTATTATTTTATATAGTTTATATAGCTAAGAGGGAGAAGATAGCTTAAGATTGGAACCCTTGGCAATGGAAAGCGAGTGAAAAAGGTGGCAACGCTGCGACAGAGCGACCGGCTAACGTTAAGTGCCAGTTTCTCCCAAACTTAAGTCAGATCTTTGGGAGATTATGACCCACTAGGCGCCGTTTTAGGCTGTTCCGGAGCTAATCCATACAGCAGCTAAAGCTCAGCTCCACATAGTCATGCTAAGCTGTATCTCATCAAAATTTCAACCCAAATGAAAATTTTCAAATACCTAAACACCAGGGTGCATAGATTTTGAATCCTTTCGTCCATCGCGAGGAACATTATAGTCACCTTGTAAATAAATTTAACGTAAAAACACCATACCTTCCGAAAATAGCCCAATAAAAAGCCTTATTCACAGCTAAATGGATGAGCCACTGGCATACTCCAACAATATAATTCAAATCTACGTTTCTCCTTTTACTATAACATTGTTCAACTGCAACACAAACCAATCTAAGAATTAACTTTTCTAATATAACAAAACTACAAAAGACTGTTTCCTCTTTTGGTATCCAAAGCTTCCCCCTACTGGCATCCATCTCTAAAGGGGCTGGTTGGTATCAGCCAGTTTCAGGTGTCCGGACTAACATCTGCATATAGCTGCTATGGCTTTTTTCTCCCTTCCATGTGCTCCATAGGGGTATGTTCACGCTTAGAAAGTGTAATCATACGTAAAGTAGCAGAGTACCCAATTGGTTAACGAGTTCCTGACCACCAATTTGGTTTTCGTCCTGGGCACTCAACAGTTCAGCAGTTGCTGCGTGTGGTGGAGACCGCCGCCCTGGGCTTCCAGGAAGGCGCCTTCGCGGCCGCAGTTTCGCTGGATGTCGAGAAGGCCTTCTCTACGACATGGCATGCCGGACTCCTACACAAAATGATCCATCTGGGGCTCCCAACACAAATGATCAACATTCTATACAGCTTCTTGCGACACCGCACATTTAAAGTCACAGTCGCAGGGAAAACATCAACACTAAGGCCAGTGAGAGGCGTAGTCCCCGAAGGCTCTGTGCTATCCCCCACCCTCTTCAACGTCTTTATGGCAGATTTCCCCACAGAACCACGAGTCGAAATGGCACAATACGCTGACGAGGTGTTTCTGTTCTGCAAGGACAAACACATCCTCAGAGCCTTCAACCCCATCCAAAGACATCTCCGCCTAACACAACAGTGGTGCCGGCGTTGGCGGATGTCCGTAAATCCGGACAAAAGCCACGCCATACTGTTCACAAAGCGCCACACCCCCGCAGACTGCCCCAACTTCAGCTACCGAGGTCGAAGGATAGAGTGGTCTAACTCTGTCCAGTACCTAGGAGTAAACATGGACAGAGGTCTAACTTTTCACCGACATATCAGGGACCTTTCGGCGAAGGTACAGGGAGTAATTGCTTCCCTGTACCCAATGCTGGGGTCTACCTCGATGCCAGTCCGCATGAAGTTGTACCTCTTCCGAGCGCTGGTAATCCCGGTGATGCTATATGCCTGCGAGATCTGGGGCAGGGCAGCAGACAGCTGTTTAGCATGGCTTCAACGTGCACAGAATAAAGGACTGCGGTCTATCTACTCTGTGAGTCGTTATTTCCCCACCAGGTTGCTCCACGAAGCATCGGGTCTTCCATACGTGGAGGATGAAATTAGGCGCCGGGCTTCAAAATTATACGCAAGTATACCATCTCACAGAAGCGCCCTTGTCAGATCATTGGGAAATTATGACCCCACTAGACGCCGATCTAGACTGCATCGGGTCCCCCGTATGGCATGCGGGCACCCTAGATAACCCAGGAGCTAAACCTATCAGCAGCTAAAGCTGAGCTCCTCATAATTCTTCCAAGCTGTTTGGCATCTAAATTTCTCCCCAACTAAAATACAAAAATTTAAAACAAAAAACCAAAAATTGGGTGCTAAGTACTGCATCCCGCCTTCAACCCGAAGGTACTTTGGTAACCTCAAAATTAACTCCCAATCAAAAACCTACATCACCTTCATCCTACATCTTTCAATAAAAATCCTACCTGCGGTAAAACCCTTAATGGGTGGGCACGCAGCAAAAACCTTCTGGCTGTATACAGCCAGCACGAGCGAGCGTGGTTAACGAGCCAAACGACGGAGGTTACCCGGGATAATGAATCAATCGATCTGACTCCATAATATTCACTGTACTTATTAACTCAATAACACATATATTGGTGATGGATTACAGATTTGCTTTTTCTCAAACAAGTCATGATATATAACTACCAGAAAAACAAAACACTCCACAGGACAGATACAACCTAAATTCTCAACATTCCAACTGTAAAACACTAAACTTGTTATTTTTTCTGTAATTTTACGTCCTCCACCATTAAGTCATATCGGACGATGAATGTAATGATGCTCAAATGAGCCCAGGGTCCATAGAGCTTAGAGTTACCCGACATTCGTCTTTCAGGATAAGAGAAAACCTCCAACATTAAGTCATATCGGACGATGAATGTAATGATGCTCAAATGAGCCCAGGGTCCATAGAGCTTAGAGTTACCCGACATTCGTCTTTCAGGATAATGGAAAACCCCGGAAAAACCTTATCCAGGTAACTCACCCTGACCGAGATTGGAACTCGGGACCTCTTGAACGTGAGGCAGACTCGCTACCACCACGCTACCAAGGCGGGCTCTAAACTTGTTATTTAAGTTCAACATCTTTCAAGAATGCAACATAAAAAATGTTCCAAACCCCAGATTTACGTTTATATAAAACATTTTCCGAGCATTTTGATTTCTTCCATAATGGCTGTAATGATTTTAAACAATATACCACGTTTTGTTGTATATCATTTCATTTTTTTTTTGTGACGAAATCTATATCTTGAATTGTTAGGGAGTGCTTTACAGGGAAGTCATTTTATTCTGCATTACTTTTGGGCAAAGCTTAAGAGATATACAAAATTTTACTGCTCAAAAAGCTAAAAT
The DNA here is from genome assembly GCA_030765055.1 of Mantis religiosa. Classification (NCBI taxonomy): domain Eukaryota; kingdom Metazoa; phylum Arthropoda; class Insecta; order Mantodea; family Mantidae; genus Mantis; species Mantis religiosa. The sequence continues at coordinate 146,250,089 of CM060958.1, read as the reverse complement.
CTCTTTAAAACACACAATTTATATCAAATACTCTCCGTGCCTTTGTAAATAATGAACCATTTCCGAGATATTCTTTGTTATTTGTCCGAATTGTCCAACACTTATACTTTTCCCAAATAAGAAGTCATTTTATCTCTTGGACATACAAAGAGAACGGAATTACAAAGACGCCACCTAGACAACCAGTTTTAAAACATTTGACTATCACTCAAAGTCTACTGTATTCCCATATTCCCTTTTACCTTCATTTTTTATCTCTTGGACATACAAAGAGAACGGAATTACAAAGATGTCACCTAGACAACCAGTTTTAAAACATTTGACTATCACTTAAAGTCTACTGTATTCCCATATTCCCTTGTACCTTCATTTTTTATCTCTTGGACGGACATACAAAGAGAACGGAATTACAAAGATGTCACCTAGACAACCAGTTTTAAAACATTTGACTATCACTTAAAGTCTACTGTATTCCCATATTCCCTTTTACCTTCATTTTTTATCTCTTGGACATACAAAGAGAACGGAATTACAAAGATGTCACCTAGACAACCAGTTTTAAAACATTTGACTATCACTTAAAGTCTACTGTATTCCCATATTCCCTTTTACCTTCATTTTTTATCTCTTGGACATACAAAGAGAACGGAATTACAAAGACGTCACATAGACAACCAGTTTTAAAACATTTGACTATCACTTAAAGTCTACTGTATTCCTATATTCCCTTGTACCTTCATTTTTATCTCTTGGACACACAAAGAGAACGGAATTACAAAGACGTCACCTAGACAACTAGTTTAAAACATTTGATTATCACTTAAAGTCTACTGTATTCCCATATTCCCTTGTACCTTCATTTTTATCGCTTGGACATACAAAGAGAACGGAATTACAAAGACGTCACCTAGACAACTAGTTTAAAACATTTGATTATCACTTAAAGTCTACTGTATTCCCATATTCCCTTGTACCTTCATTTTTATCTCTTGGACATCTCTTGTAACTACAGTAAGATAATGTTTATCTGGAAGTGTTTGGTAAGTCTGGTATATTTCGATGAAGGGATGGAAATTTTTTGTTGTAACTTTATGGACGGTAAGCTTCATTATTCAAAAGCTTGTACAGAAGATTTGAATGTTCTACAATATAGAGTTCAATATTGGTAGCCACCTGAACTGGTGAGTGTGATAGCTGTGATTGAAAATGGAAAAAACACAGTTTCGTGCTGTTATTAAACATTTTTATTTGAAGCGCTGGACTGCCACACAAGCCAAAATGAATTGAAGTTCACACGGACTCTGCACCAACATTGAAGACCAATGGGTCAATGAATTTAAACGTGGTCGTAGAAGTATCGAAGATGAATCGCGCTCTGGTCACCCAATTGAGGTCATCACACAGAACACCATTGAACAAATCCATGATCTGGTTGTGCAAGACTGTCGAATCAAAATTTGGGAGACTGCTTTGGCTGTAGGTATGTCAACTGAGCGAGTGCACAATATCCTGCATAAAAATTGGCAATGAAAAATCAGTGTGCGAGATGGGTGCCGCGATTGGTTACAGTTATCCAAAAGCGCATCCGGAAGAACACTTCTATCAAGTGTCTGGCGATGTTTAATTGCAATCCGCAAGACTTTTTGCGCTGATTTGTGACCGCGGATGAAACTTGGATCCATCATTACACGCCAGAGTCAACACAACAGTTAAAACAATGGACAAAGCCTGTTGAAAGTGAACCAAGGAAGGCAAGGATCATTGTGTCAGCTGGTTAGGTGACTTTTTTGGGATTCTCAAGGAATAATCCTCATAGACTACTTAGAAAAGACATAATCATAACTGGAGCCTATTATGCTGCATTGTTGGATCGTTTGCAAGATGAGTTGACTGAAAAGAGAGCGAGATTGAAACACGAAAATTTCTCTTTCACCAGGATAATGCAGCATCGCACACATCAGCAATCACAATGGCAAAAGTGTATGAGTCGGGCTTTGAATTGGTTGCTCATCCAACTTATTGACCAGACTTAGTCTCAAGTGTCTTCTTCCTGTTCCCAAACTTGAAAATCTGGCTTGGTGGTAAGAAATGTTAATCAAATGAAGTGATAGTCACCGTCAACGAGTATTTGGCAGACCTTGACAGAACCTATTTTTCTGACGGGATGAAAAAAGTGGAACATGCTGGACCAAGTGAATAACCATCAATGGAGACCATGTCGAGAAATAAGGTAAGATGTTCACGTGGAAAAAAGATATATTCTTGGTGTCTTACCAGACTTATCAAACGACCCTTGTGCAAGAGTAGAGAAAGTCATGTGAGTGTAGTATATCGGATTTTTGGATTAATGGTTTCCTAAAGAAATAAAGTGGCCGATTTTGGAACAATACAAGTGCAATGGAGAGTCAGTAACGAGCAGTAGTCTGGTGTACAGCGAATTCATTGGCCTTTATTTTGTTTCAAGATGAACTTAGTCACCGGGCTATAAGAGATCATTCATGATCTGAATGAAGGTGTGGGTTTTAAAATGCAGATGGTGCCACCTGTCATATTGGTGAGAAAATGGTCAGACTTAGCAGTGGTGATGTTAACTATTTGTCAGAAACAGTTACTGACCTAAGGAATAACATTACACAACTTGTGCCTTGTTTACGTTTGTGATTGGAAGCATTTAACCGATGTGCTTAAAATGGAAGTGATTTTATACCATAATTTTATTTTAAGAATATGCCGCTCCTATTGAAAGATCCTGTATTTGTTTTCATATAATCAATTGTTTTGTAAAAAAAAAAAAAAAAAAAAAAAAAAAAAAAAGAAGAAGAAGAAGAAGAAGAAGAAGAAGAAGAAGAAGAAACCGATGTTTTATGGACTATGCAATCGAGTCAGCACTCTGGCTTCAATTCTCGGTTGCTGTACTCTCGGCTGAGGTTGGGAATGTTTGTACATGAGTTAAGTGTGAATGTGGGAAAAGGATTATTAGTATGTTTAATGTTCAAAATGTTAAAACAAAAGGTTAAGAAAATCTCTAGTTCAGCGAGCAATAATAAGACCATCAGTTGTTTAAGTCAAAGCCCCTATATACATGACCAACACAGTTAAAGAGGGCTAATGCAGTACGACAATGTCGAGGACGACAAGCCAAGTCCCTGGCCCAAATGAACTAAATCCTGACTGGAACAGAAGTGTTCCCAAGGAGATCTACGGGCAACGACCGGCAGAGAGCCAAGGTTTTCTTAAGATGATAGTGAAAGTATGACCTACATACCTAGAGGACAGAGGGGAATGTCCTCTTGTACATCAGGGGTTGATGCCCTCACTCTGACCTACTTTTGGCCAACACCTCACTCAGTACATTGACTCTTGTCACCTTGACTGACTAGCTAATTCATTTATTACATTTACGTCACTTTCTATACTCGCAAATCGCCACAAACAACTGAATGTCGACATCAACCTCGGAAGTGGCTTGTACTCAGAATGCACTTTATTTGTTATTTGAATATCAAATGGTATTTTAATTAGAACCATTTTTGAGAAGATAACAGGTTTTGTAACTTTTTTTGTAAATTTTTTTAACTGGTTTAGAATTTGGGATTATTTGAACTTCGTGTCGCATTTTAAGATGATCCAACTTAGGTCGTTTCTGTTTACACTCTTGTGCACGCGGATCTTTTTCTAAAAATGCATTTCAAATGCCCTCAAAGTATGTATTTGGGAATTATTGAATGGAAGGCAATATTTTCTCTTCAAATATACACGATAGAGAACGGAAAATTGCTAACGCAATCATTCATTTTATTCTCTAGATTCCGTACCATTTTACAGAAAAGATCATTAATACGTTTGCTCTTTCAAGTTGCAATCTGTTAGAAGATATTTTGTTTTACAAATTGGTACAACTAGATAGTGCTGATTTCGTATGTCCTTGTGTATGCGGATTATTTTTGGCGTTTTTATTTCAATTTCTACAATAAATATCCCGCTTTCTCAATAGTTATTAAAGCCAAATGACTTTTTATATGATAAAAACGTCGGGCTACTTTACATCTACTTGGGTGTTAATAAGTTGGTGGTTTGTTTTAAATATAGATTGTTGTCCACATCAATTGTTCCTAAAACAATTGCTGTTCTCACGACCTAATAAACGACATTCAGTTGGAAGTGACCAGTCATACCAACTTTAACAACATTTTAAACAAAACACTTGAATAAAAAACAGAAATGTGTCATTTTTGTTACTTTCTTTACCACGTGTATACAGCAAGTAGGGGGAAAAATTCATTGTTTTGAGATTTAAGGGAAATGTGTACTTGTCGTGAAATGGGGGGGGGGGGGGAGGAAGGAAGGTTAACTAGATATTTACAGTCAGCATATTCCAAGGATACGACACGATTTTAAACAAAATCCCCCCATCCCAGACTACCCTTTACATGAAACATTTTTCAAAATGTTTTTCTCATAAACCACTGACGATTGTCGTTAAAATTCGATATATTTAGAATATTTTTTGTAACAAATTACATGTATAATTTGAATTTTCTAGGAATATCCTCAGAAGATCTCTTTATTCTACATGACTTTGATATAACTAGTAAACTGTAAGAGGTAGACCAAATATTACTGTAGATCTCGTTAAAACATACGATTTATATCAAATACAATTTTTTGTAGTGTAAACCATTTCGAGATATTTCTTGTTATTTGAGTTTTCCAATACTTTTCTGAAATGAAAAGCGATATTCATTTTTTTAATTCCTGGACATACACAAACATCACATAAGCAAAACATTTGACAATCACTTAGTCTACCGCAATTGCTTCTAACTGAAATAAGGTAATGATATGTAACACAAAAATTCTCTGTTTCTTTCTTAGTGTTTTTGGGTACACGAATACGAGAATTGTAAACCATTAGTTTTTCCCAAATGTAGATACTTTTCGAGAATCCTATTCGAATATATTGATATATTCGTACATCAATGTCTGGAGCACAGTGTGTGCAGAACGATGAAAACATAAAAGGAAACCCCGTTCTCGTGTCTGTTTTCCAATTAAAGTATTGTATTGATTTGCAGTGTATTTCAATATTATGTGCACTTACGTAAACATATACAATCATTTTAGAATGTATTGTATGTTTTCTCTTTATGTCTCTAAATACACATGTAATTTTGGTTGTTTTTAAGAATCGATTATTGTATCCAAAAAATTGACATTAGGAAAAAAAGCCTGATGTATTCGTAATCAGCATTGTGGAATTAAGCAATAAACACCAAAAAACATAGGATAAACAAAATCCTTACATAGCGACTACTGCTTTAACTTATATCCTTCTTACACTCACAACAAATTGAGTACTGAAGGTTCAAGTTGTTGACCTCCATGGTCCGTGAGTCACATGCTAGCTTCTGGTTCTCGAGGTCGCAGGTTCAAATCCGGCGAAGGGCGATGGAGGTTTTCGGACGTAAAAATATTTGGCTTGGCTTCATTCGGAAGGAAAGTGTCATAGATTTATATGAACGTCAAACCTTATAAAGAGGCCTTTGAGCAAAATTAACTGGTCATTCACCCCCACGGTACGCTGAGAAGAGCGAGTGTATATATGAACAGAAAGTCCATACAACTTTGTGGCGAACAAAAGAGCGCTCTGTTGTTAATGTCCGTATAAACCTTAGATGAAATATAAAAGGACATAAAGTGATGCAAAATTATGTCAAAGTGACTGCTGAAAGCTATTTCTGAATATGACGCAGTTGTAGCGATATTGCGCTCGCCCATTCTTGTATAAAAAGTAATAATTCAGTAACAGTGAATAACAAACATCTATGGGTTCTTTATTCTAATATCTGCGAAAATGTATCATGGGAAAACTCGAAAATATGTATAAAATGGCATGAACTCCGAAACTTATTAGTTACCAGTAATTATTGGTGTACTTACTAAGGAAAGTCTGCTCGTTATCGATGCAAGTAGCGGGACAACTTCCTCAAATCTGTTGCTACCTTTAGCGTTGGCCAAGAAGGTTATAGTGACAGAAAGGAATGAGTGTTGTGTCGAGGCGAAGTCTCGGCAGGGAGAAGTGCAACGTTAAGTACTTTGCATCCGACGATATTAACAAGATTCTCCGATCCTCAAATAAGTACGTTTATATTCCGCGAGTGGTGGCGCGGAACGCTGACACTAGAGTTAGATGATTTTATTTTACAAGAACCCTGAGAAAAACCTCAATTCCCTCAACACCGCACCAACTACATAGCAGTAATGCAGATACTCGTCGAGGCGGACCCTGAGATAATAGCGCCTCTTCAGCCACAACATCGATCATCAACAAATCGTCGCTTCGAAGCCCGACGGTGCGAGAGACCTTCCAGACTACGCATCAAACAAATTTGCAATATATGAACTTTCTTGTTTTCACATTTTTGATAGGGACAGTTTTTCTTTTTGTTCGGATGAAGCTGCTCGAGTGTAATGAATAGTGTCACTTCAGGCGTGTACTCCGTGAAATCTTAATATGCGTGTATTTGTAATAGCAGAAAGAGAGTAGAAGGAACCTCTCCGTTGTTCGTACGGTAATCTAAAGATGCCCTTCTGTTTACGCAAGTAGAGAAGTGGGGAACAGAACCCTAAACCTGATCAGGCCGACAGTAGGCTGCTAGCGGAAAGCATCCCACTGTCCCGCCGAGTCCAACCTAATCCCAAGGGCTGTCAAACCTCAAGACAGCGTGTATGTGTATTGACCTTCACCGACCAGCGCTGCGTTCGTTTGTTATCTTGTTTGTAGAATAATGAAATATTAGTAATGTGGCGGGGCCGCGACATTATGCGGCGGGCTGCGGCCGGCGGAAAAGAAAGAGACAGATAGATGTCTGGAAGTTTCTTCTTTTCTGATACCGTCTTGATTGTTACCGAGCGTTCCACTAATTTTTAGAACGAGTGGAAGTATAAAACCGCCGTGGGTGGTCGGACAGGCAGTTTTTGTCTGCACATTTGAACTGTATCGAGTTGCAAGTGAAGAATTGACAATCGTGTAGTGATTTGAAAGTGAATTCTTTTGTTTGTTTATGTGTGGTGAAGCAACGAGAGACCTACTGGAAATAAAGAGCATTTTGAATTTCTGCAAACTAGACGTTTAATTTTACGAACCCACAAAGTCACAGTAACTGACGAAAAACAAATAGAGCTGTATGTCTCATCTGAAAGTTATCCAATTAATTGTTATATACATACAAATGTAAATGAACTTTGCAGCCGCCCGTTTTGTCGCTTGATTCCCTCTACTTTCTCCTTGTCAAAAGTTCTCTGTCACGTTATTTATGATTTCTCGCGTCTGCCGATCTATCTGGACAGAGTATATATAGTGTCTCGCTGTGTATGTGCGGTAGGCTTACGTAAACAAATCCGTTGTTATACATTCCATCCCATACACTCCCACGGGTTAATGCAGTTGTTGGGGTGGTAATGGAAGGAGCATGTGCTTACCACCCGTTGAGATTAAGAGAGGGCTAACAATTGCAAGCTCGGTGGTCCGGGCACATCGGAACACCAGGAGTAACTCGTCGCAGAGAAGTCTGTCATCTGACAAGGCCGACAACTTTAAAACAGGAAACATATCCGCCACAGTTATCTGAAAGGAAACTTGTGAAAGATGAGAAACTACTCTAGCCTTACCAACCAGGAGATATAGTGAGGAATGGAAGGCAGGACCTTCCAAATGCGAGCCCATGGGTTCGGGTTCAGTGTCCTGCCCGGTCGACAAGCCTATTGCAGTGGAGTGTCTACTACCTCGGCTCGTGCACAAGGTGACCATGTCGACTCCGGTTACCGCTGGAGGGGAGTCGAGCGGTTTGGTCAGGTCACAGGTTGTCCATTCCTCGAGGGGATGTGTAACGTAATATATTTCATATCAAGTGAAGGATACTTGGAGCTGCAACTGAAGAATAAATAAGACACAATTATAGTAATAATCTTTGGACATTAAATGTACTCATAAGTGAAAGTCTGGTTTTGGATTGGATAACGCTACGGAGGGCATTCGACACCGAAACCTGTGAAGCCACGACAGTGCAACTTTACCTGTACCTGTTGGAAACTCCCCTGCAGGACACAACAACCGCTGTCCTACTCTACTGTGGTCCAGAAAAGGCCCACCACACCGTGTTCCTACTGGAGCAGAAAGTGTTTACCAGGAATATATCATTCTGCCATACAGCACTTGTACCTGAAAGAGACCACTAGATGAGAGGGGATGTGGAATGATAATGGAGATAAAATGTGGGGGATGTAATTCACCAACCCAGCATTCTCCTGGCGACCCAAGAAAATCCCGAAAAAAAACTTGAGCCAGGTAGGTTGGCCACGGGATTTGAAATCGGACCTCCGGAATATGGGCCACAGACGAAACCGCCTGAGCCAGCCCACTCGGCAAATCTGTTTTTCCTCCCCTCCGTTCCTCACCAGTGGTGATGCTCGGGTTCCCGCAGAGCGAGGGAGCTGAAGCATTTGACCTGAGATACCAGGGTTGAGGGGTCGGCCCAACGCCTGGAACAATAAAGAGATGAATGGTGATGGAGGAAACCCACCCCAGGGCCGTGTTGTCCACCACCAATCCCACTTTGCGGTCATCTGGGATCGAACTGGGCCGCCTAGGTGAGAGCCAAGCGGTCTAAGCACTCAGCCATGGCGCGGCCTGCAAATGTATTTTTACTTCCTGAAAACTGTTTTCTGGTGTGTTTATGAGCTTAGACACATACCTTAGGAGGAGGAGGAGGAGGGAGGGAGAGGGAGAGCAATTGCACGCCAAACTCCCTGTTTTACAGGGTGAGTAAAAAGTATGGAACAATACCTGTATTTTTTAGAAAAGCTGTGAGATATCAACACAATGACCGTGAATATGCGTGTCCCTTTTTTTAATGGTAACATTGCTTTATTCATTTTTTGTTCCTTAGGTCTCGGAACGTAATTTTGAACTGTAATTTAAATGTATTAAGACGTATTGCAGCACATGAAATTTAAACCAAGAAAAACACATTCATAACGAAATTAGTTGTGCTGTGTTGATGAATTCACTTCAAAAGGTGTTCAAACTGGCTTCCATTTACTGCCAAACAATGCCAAAGTGCGTCTTTGAAATTAATGTTTCCAGCAACACCGATGATCATTAGTATTTCGATTCGCTGTCTTTCTGTAAGTTGTGCCATTTACTTTCAGGAAGATTTTGCAATGAAGTAAGCATTGTTGTCATTATCTTAGCTTTTCTCAATCCAAAGCCACGTGTTGAAGTAGCCTACTGTATTGTTTAATTCAAAACCTACTCAATTTGAAGTAATGATTCGCTTTCCTTTGTTCAGTACCCATGCAGTAAGGTCGTAACAAATTTAAAGTGCTGTTTGAAAGGATATTTGTTTGTACGTTCTGAGACCTGAGGACTGGAGGAGATCAGAAAAAAAGAAATGTCATTTAACAAAACAACTCACATCCTTTATTTGTAATGATAGTAATGTGAGGACAAACATCACTTTATAGAGTTACAACAGCGGGGTTACAGACTTTTTACTCGCCCAGTGAACGTCCTCAGTTTTGTGTTGTATGGCACAAAGTGTGGATGAAAGTTAATGGTAAGTACCTACCGGTGTTCCACTGACCGTATGTAGAAGACGGAAAATCTCCACACATTTGGCAAGGAGGCGAGTTTGCATCGAGTCAATGACCTTTTTCTCCCTTTCACCTTATCCGGCCGCTACCTTCTGCCTTCATTCTCACACATTGTTGGAATGTGTGGACAGAATTTTCATCCAAGTCGGTTAAATTCCGAACTTTAAGTTCAAATTCTTCCAGCATATTGAACACTTTTTACTCAAAAATATCTCTAACAATGTTCATTAAAATTCCATGTGTTTAAGATATTTTCATGGATTTGGAGTACTACGGGGGGGGGGGGGGGATTCGACACCGAAACCTGTGAATATTGTACCTAAACCTCAAGTGAGGCATCCCCGGGAGGAAGGATGAGGCGAGGGGAGGGCGGCCGACAGCGCCGAGACACCCACCAACACTTCTACCCTGAAAGAGACCACCAGATGAGAGATGATGTGAAATGATAAAGGAAATGAAATGGAGGGACAGGAAATTCGGAGTATATAATTAGCCTACCCAGCATTCGCCTGTCAACCCGGGAAAACCCCCGAAAAACCCATGGGTCAGATAGTCCAGACACGGGAATCGAACTCGGATCTCCTGTATGCGGGCCGCAGACTAAACCGCCAATTTATGCATACAATTTATAATATAAGCAAGGTATTGTAAATTAGAAGTAAGCCCACCTCTGTGGTTAGAGGTAGCGGATCTCTTATTCTCGATTTCGTATCTGGGTTAGGTTGCATTATCCGGATAAGGTGTTTTCCGGAGTTTTCTTTTATCCTGAGAGGACAAATATCGGGTAACTTTAAGCTCTGTGTAATTAGAGTTCATTGGAACTTCATTTCATACATTTAATTTAACATCCCAGCGGGTTAAAATACGTAAAAAGTTCTCATTTATGTATGAACAGAGTTAAAGCATATCTGGTTGAGGCGATTGCAACGAACTATGCAGAAGAGGAATGCTCTATTCATTCAGTAGTGCTGACATTTTCTCAATTATTATGTTTGTTATTAAAGAAATAGTAGTTACACGGACATTATCGTCACGACATCAGAATAGTCGTTCAGTGAATGTCATGTAGGTATTTGCGACATATTTGCAATAGGAAGTGTTTATTCGCAGCCAATCGTTCTGTCCCATGTAAGGAATGCAGTCAGTTTGACCCGCCTCGTCGTGAAGGAGAAATCAGATCGAACCCGTCCTACAAAGGCAAAACTAGCAAACATTCCACTCTTACAGTTTCTCCTTTTGTAAACGAAATTGTGGAATTGTTTTCGTTTCTTGCAGTAAGAATTACTGTATTGAACCCTAAACATTCTATACACAATGTTCGCACGCTACAGAAATGCGTAACGTTGGAAAAGACAAGTTAACAGTCTTAAGCACTTATTTACACACTTTATATAAGGATGTATATAAAAGGTTATTGAATCGTTCTGATGTCTACATACTTCTATAGAATTGCTATAAAGCTTATTCAGTTGTTTTGACATTGCTTTGTTTATACACATCGTATGTAATAAATGACAAGCTCAGAATCGATTGTCACTTTTTTAACTCTTGTTTTCTTTTCCTTCCTATAAAACGTAACCGCTTTTGTTTTATACTCTTTGGAGTGCACCAATTATGTATTTATATTCTATGAGTAACAACTACTTTCTATTCTTTGGCGTTCTCAAAGCCTTCTTTGTAAAAATGTTCTTTTGAAACTCCAATGATAAGAATCTTATTTGCCTTTTTATGAACGAATGTATTTAAAATATGCTTTATCTTCTGCAAGAAAACATGAGGCATTGCTCTTAAAGTAACAACAATAAAAAAAACATGCACATCTAGGATTTGTTCATTTACGAGACACTCGCGTTTTACGACTTTGCTACCACGTATTCGGCCAAGCTGCAAGGCAGCTCCCTATTTATGGCGCATCTTTGAAAAGAAGCCAGTAATATCAAAGCATATATTCGAAAAATTAGTTGTTCTTTCACTCTAGCCGTGTGTAGGTCAAAATATGGAAAGTCAGATTGAAAACTCCAGTGCCATAGCCAGGATTCAAATCATTGAACCTTTCAGTCTGGCTCTATTTTTCCAAAGCGTAAATTGTGAACACAGCGCGAGCGAATGCTGCCCATGTTTTCTGAATCCCTTGTTTCTGAAAAAGGGTGCATGTCAGAACAAATGGATATTTTCGATGGTGAAACAATTATAAAAGTCGGTTGATTGATTTTAGAGATTATCCTAAAACATACACAAACAAAATGCCGTTTTGAAATATTATAGTTTTGGTGTGATGTGTAGACACAAGTTGACTGTCAGCTGTTTGTATCTTAATATCGATTGGATTGTGTTTCACATTATGCATCATGTGGAGAAGAATGACTTATTGTCATTTCCTGAGATAACGTAAATAGTATGCGCAGTAGTGATTGGAGCACCTTAGTTACATAGGTGACGACCACCTGGCTCGCAATCATTAAGGGGATATTTGTATTTTATTATAACCCGACGGGTCATAGAATCTCTGACACATTCTCAACGATACTTTCAAATAATAGCTGAAACGTTTTACCGACCAAGAACATGACAAACGGTTACCGATACTTATTTTCTCATAAAACTTACAACAGTTTACCAACTGTTAAAAATTTTCTGTTTGTCTTATTTCACATTCGTTTTTGGGGAAAAGGTGTGATACCGACCTTGAAACGCTAACTTTGTTTTTGGCCGGTAGAGGGTGACTGTGTTATTTAAAACGAAAAGCTGCCAGCATCCAAACAAAAATGGAACAATAGAGAATCGATCCAGCGAACGAAGCTGGATGAACAAGTATAGCGAATATACAGAAAGCAAAGCGTAGCCGAGGATACAAGTACGAAGCGACGGGAAGACTTAACGCCAGTGATTCTTTATTAACTTTAGATTAATATGCACCTACTCTTAAGAGCAAGAAAAACTAAAGTACATCGATATTTTTGCTGGTTTCACTGCTACGTATGTAGCACTTTCCATAGCGCATGCGCAGTAATAACAATGGAGTCTTTTGTTTACGCTTTCCATTTATTTCCTGTATAAGAAAGCGTCTTTAAAAGGGACATGGGTAAGTTACAGCCTCTCAAACATCACATATAAATCGTCTCTCTTCTACGTGTACTTAATTAGCTAAGTGTCAAACAGTAATTATAATTAATAACACTAATCACACTATAATAAACAATTTCAAAATAGCGAGTGCAACAAGACTGTCAAACCGTATTTTGGTAGCAGAAAATCATGTATAGGAATATCCCCATGACTTTCTCTACTCTTGTTGTCCTATCTACTTGATAAACATAATCTTATTGTAGGTACAAGGGAATACAGTAGACTTAAAGTGATAGTCAAATGTTTTAAACAGCTGAACGCTATTTGATTACATTCTCTTTGTATGTCCAATAGATAAAAAAATGAGTAACGACTTGCTGTTTGAGAAAATTCAAACAAATGATGTTGAAAATGTGAAACGTTAAAACTAAACCTTGTTACAAGACATGAATTAAAATTCCCCCTAATTTTACATTTAAACTTATTACAAGATTACAGCTATAGATTCTACTCTCTGCTTGTATAGCATAGACAAATATTACAAAATACAACTAAACTGTAAACTATGAGTCAGCAAATTGGTCTAATAAGTCGCATAATGAAAAATTGAGTTACACACACAGACAAAAAGTCCGACCGGTACGCCCTCTGACGAAGTTTCTCGTAATTAAGTGCGAAGTTAGCCTATATCCTTAAAGCACAAATATGGGGCACAGGTTCACGTATCAAACCACAAAGAAATGTTCTGTTTTCCACTTATGTTGCTTGAAGTAATATTTTGTAGTTTTATGTTTAGATAATGTGAGTTATTGTAATGTATTATTTTGTTTCAGGTGAGTGTACTGCAGTTCTCTTGATATTTACGGACGTAAGTACTTACTGCTCTAAGTCTCAAAATATACTGCCTTTACAAGATCCCTTCTTATATGCACATTATTTTTTTCTGCAAAGCTCTTCGTATGGAAGCTGATTACTTTCTTCACTACGTATTTACGGTAAAGTAAGCTGGCCGATGCGCTTTTGTATTTGGCGACGAGCTCTACTTGGAAACACTGAGGTGATGGGAAAGTTTCAGGATATAATAGTTAATAATAATATTTATTATTTCTTTTCCATAGCATGCGGAGAAATCCCCCAAGAAACCCATGGGTAAGAAAATATATATTAAGAACAAAGCGTGTATGACAGAGATGTAATTCACAAAAGATAAAGAAAACCCGCTGTATAGAGCTAGTTGCAACACTGCCTATAGACGTATGTGCAGTTACTCCAAAAAGTATTCGTCTAATACATGAGTTTATGTTGAAGGATGTAAGGATAGTGGAAAATTGTCAGAATAGTCCAGCAGGGACACTCCTATTTATTGATTAGTGAAAAAGAGAATGCAATAAAGAAACATATAGTATCTATTCACATAAACATAGTTAAACATTCAAAAGTAAAGATATACAATATAGGATACAAAATAAGTATTCGTCTGTATACTGAAAATGGTGTAGAATGTTACAGTTAGTACTTAGTAGGTCCTCCATTCCTCTTTATCATCTCTTGCATTCTCCTTGGCGTGGATTTCACCAAAGATTGTGTTGTTTCCAGCCATTCCTCTAGAAGAGCGTTCTTTAGATACTTTATATTACATATCTGATGATTCTTAATATTTTTGTCCGGTATGCTCCACAAATTCTCTATTGATTCATGTCTGGGGATTGCGGTGATGTCGACATCTATCGTGGAGTATTATACAGCAACCATAGCCTTGCAACTAGAGCTGTGTGTTTTGGATCATTATCTTGTGTGAAAATATAATTCTCAGAAACACCCATATTATTCACACTTCTGGACAGATGTGTTTTAGGATGTTTATATAAACCTTATGGTTCATAATTGCATCAATAAAACACAACCCCCCACACCATTTGCAGGCCGCGCCGTGGCTCAGTGGTTAGACCGCTTGGCTCTCACCAAGGCGGCCCGGGTTCCATCCCAGGCGACCGCAAAGTGAGATTTGTGGTGGACAACATGGCGCTGGGGCGGGTTTTCTCCGGGACCTCCGGTTTCCCCTGCCATCTCATACCACCGGTGCTCCATCTTCATCTCATGTATCAGTGATGGCCCAGATGACCTTGTTGTCGACGGGCTCTAAAACCCCACACATTCACTGTATCAGTGACACCGCCTGCGGTGCCGTATGTTGTAAAAGTGGGCGTTAAACATTACACGTTTCATTTCACACCATTTACACTCATGCAGCCCCAGACAAGTACTGAACCGCCTCCATGTTTAACTGAAGCTGTTATATTTTTCTCCTCAAGCTCACAATTCTTTTTTTCTCCACACTGTTACTCGTCCGTTAGACTTAAAGAGCTCAAATTGACTCTCGTCGGTAAACACAACCTTGTTCCAGAAATCAAACCTATCGTATTTATGTTGTTTTGCAAAAGCAACTTGCTTCTTTCTGTTGATTTTACTGATGTATGGTTTTCTATGGGCTGTTCGGCCTCCATACTCAGCTTCATAAAGCACGTTTCGTATAGTTTGTGCTAAAACGGACTTAACTGTGTGTGTGTTTGAACTGCAATAGCAAGTTTTGGAGCACTTAGTTTAAGATTTTTCTTGACTTCTCTAAGTAACTGTCGTTTTTCTATCTTGGATAGACTGCAGGACGACCACTTATTGATTGATTTTCGTTAGTTTTGTTCTGAACAAACCTGTATGTAATAGTCTTCACTGTACTGGTAGGTCTTCCAATGGTTTCTCCAATTTCTCGAAAAGATTTTCCTTTTTGAATAATTTGATGCAAATTTCTCTCTATTCTTTTGTAGTTTTTTTGACGTTTTCGACCCATATTACTTAAATAAGTCAACGGCTTTGAAAACAGAGATGGTACCGTGAGGATGGAACACAACTGCATAAGAAAAGGGGAAGGGTTTTGTGTCAGCGAAGCACCATACCTGTGATCTTGTTTACTAGACGAATACTTGTTTGACATGATTTTAAATAACGTAGAGCTGTTCACTAAGCAATATATGAACCCAAATTGTGTTTTATTTTTAGATCTAGATATCAACCGATGTAAGGAAATAGTTATTGTTCGTTTATCTATATTTTTCTGATTGTGTTTATTATATTCTATGTGCTATTATCAGACGAATACTTTTTGGAGTATCTGTATATTCCAAGGGAAAGGTCGCGAGAGTTACAGTTACAGTTGAAGGCCGAGTATAAATGCAACAGCAAAACAAATCTTTCTTTAGCGTTAACCACTGTCGAGATATTCCATGTTACTGGTTTGAATTTTCAAATATTTGTGATTTTCTCAAAATTAATCTTGTTCTGTCCATGAAAGAGAATGGAGTTCGGAAGCTATCACATATAGCAAGCAACTTGTCACATAAAATCTACTGTATTACCATTCTCATTTGACGTGAAAGGCATTTGTGCAAGTGTAACTTTTTTCCGATTAACTTTGAAGTAAAATTGAAGAATAAGCGTTCGTTAAGAGTGGTTTTTTGAAGGATGTGTTGAGAAAGCCATTTAAATGTTCAACACAGTGAACGTCGCGTGCACTGGACATTCCTTTGTTTTTTGCAAAAGAACATCTGAAGCCTTAAAAGTGGCACGTTTTCAGCATTCTTTTGTTACCATAGCATGCACGATAATAGAAGCTTCATCTTAAGCCGACAAGTTTTGTTTGTCTCTTATTTAAGTAACTTGGGTGATTTGTCAGTTGTTCTGGTGTTAAAGTAAACTTAAACAATAGACAGTTAGTCTTTACGTGAACTTAAGAGTGCTAGTTCTCAGTGCAACACTGTGCTCCCCAAAACAAATAACTTAATTTGATTTGGAATCAAGAGGATAAAAGAGTATAAAAGGACAATGATTCAGCATGATGTTCAGGATTCTTAACCAATAGTTTAGTAATTAGGAAATATTTAGGGAGACCTCCCGAACTCAAACGTTTGCATTCTCAATTAAAAGTCAAGGCCTTCTTGATTTCTCTGTTCTTGCAAGCTCTAATCAGTTTGTACTGAAATACAAGGACTTTAGAAAACCTTTATAATAGTTTAGTAATTTGAAATGTAATAGCTTTATGCTGAAATGTACTAATTATACGCCTGGTAGCTGCACTTAAATGGATTTTTAAAGTGCAAGTTTCTACTAGTCAGAAGATGAACAATACTTTAACAAAGACGCAAAAAAGTTCACCTTTTGACTGCTTTATTTGCACAAACATCGCTAGCTCACTGCTAACTTACAATCAGCATTTTACACAAATGCACCACTTCGAAACTTTTTTTTTCATGGCCACGCCGTGGCTCAGTGGTTAGACCGCTTGGCTCTCACCAAGGCGGCCCGGGTTCGATCCCAGGCGACCGTAAAGTGAGATTTGTGGTGGACAACACGGCGTTGGGGTGGGTTTTCTCCGGGACCTCCGGTTTCCCCCGCCATCTCATTCCACCGGTGCTCCATCTTCATCTCATTCATCATCAGTGTCACCGCCTGCGGTGCCGTATGTACTAAAAGCGGGCGTTAAACACTACACATTCATTCATTCGAAACTTTTGAACAATGTTTCTTTAAGTCTCTGTAGCACGCACACTTTCTGATTCTGAGGCAAACACAGGAGCTACATAACTTCCTGCACGGCCTTCCGACTCCTTATCACGGAGCTTGGAGCGTACCACTTCAGCTTGGAAGCACCACATTGCTATCACATTGCTCACTACTGCCGGCTATTACGCACACGTCAGGCGTGGTAGATCTTTCTGGAATTGGAAGCCTCTGGAGTCACAGTCGCGAAAGGTCTTTTGCATGGTAATAAGACTCACTGCATGGTGGTAGCCAGTAGGTGCCCTTGAGGACGTGTTACTTTCTCACGGCAGTTTTGCGCGATTCGGTGATGTAATACTTTCGTCTCCTCGCACATATCACGACCATGCAATCTGTGTATTGTAAAGTCAGTGGAGTTATTGACTCAGGTAATCGTAGACTATTGAACGTAGTTTGTTTTAATTTTAGACACGTGACCGAGCGTAAATAGTTACATGAAACTTGAAAGGTCAATAAATGTACTCGAATTTTATTATATTAGTATAGTCTTAATAGTGCCATGCACTTACACCAGAATGAATTTCCAGTGTTAGATGCTTTTGAAGTGTACATGTACACACGTTCCAGTTAGTCTGTCTTAAGGACATCCGTTTGTCTTCGATAACGATCAATAATCCAAAGTTTTCTTAGGGCTCGTGTAAAGGTAAACAGGGGCAATCTGACGTAATGGAAGCGTTGTCAACTTGGGCTTTTTCTCCATAAATTCAGGGATAATCACCAAAAGTTTTCTGCTTATAATTGTACGTTTTATATAACATTTCATGTTTACTGCAGTAAAATATTCCAACTTTAAACAGCAAATAATTGTCTATTTTCATAGCGTGTGTTGTTTTGTACCTTAAGGATATAAAGCAATTGGATTTTTTTGTTTATTAAAATGACGGGTACAATAAAGTTGCCGCTGTAACGTAGGTGGTAGTGTGTCAAGAGGTCCAGAGTTCTAATCTCGGTCAGGATGATAAGCTTTTTCCCTTCGGAGTTTTCCCTTATCCTGAAAGATGAATGATCTATGGACCCTGTCTGTGTCCCCGATATGAGCTAACAGGTTAAAAGGACGTTAAATACTCGGGGGGAGAAAAAAGGAAAACCGCACAGAAGAAATTTTTATGCTATGGTCTCCTAGTGAAAGATGTTCCAGCCGTTTCGTCCACAACTACGGAGGATATCCTCATTGGTGCGGTCAGTTTCCTCGATAATAACTGCCAGTTATGTGGCCAACTTCTCTCAGCAAGTGGTGCTTTACTCATCGCCTTGTTGATTAATATTGCCTTCTACTTCCTAAAGAAAATGTGTGAAAACACAGCACTGACCTACAAAGTGGTAATGATTACTAGACTGGGCAGTAAATCACCAATCACTGTGCTATTCTAGAGGGAAATTGATTAGTGTTCTTAATAGAGAGTGACTGAAGAGTAGAAATGTAAGTGCGAGGGTCGGCTGATGAGTCCTGGGCAGTTTGACAGTAGACTAGCTTGTATCCATAGTAACAGGTCAATAGCGTGTTTAGTTTTTGAATGACAGCGTTCTAAACAAGGCAAGTGTAGAGGTTTCATGAAAATGGAGGATTTTGAAAGACGAGCAGTGATTAAATACTTCCATTTCAAAGTCTTAACACCTAAAGAAATCAAGGAGGAAATGGACTGTACATTGAAAGACTCTGTCCCTTCATATACAATAATTAAAAGGTTGGTTGTAGAGTTTAAAATGTGACGTACGAGTACTAAGCCTCACTCTGGACGTCCTATGGAAGTCACAACTACAGAAATCATTGAAAACATTCATCGTTTATTACTGGAAGACTGCAGATTAAAGTTGTTTGAGATAGCAGAGGCTGTAAACATAACAAAAGAACGCACAGATAATATTTTAAGTAATATTTTGGGCTTTCACAAGGTCTGTGCCGCGTTTGTTGACACCTGATCTAAAGTTGCAAAGAAAAACTGTTTCTGTTAAGAATTTGGGGTCTACCGTAAAATTCCCAGTGAATTTTTGATACGGCGTATAACCATGGATGAAATTTGGATACATCACTACAATCCAGAAAGTAAATCACAGTCAAAACAGTTGATTGTGCCAGGTGTACCAACTCCAAAAAAGGCAAAGTCAATTTCGTCAGCTAACAAGGTTATGGCAAGTGTTTTCTGGGATGCATAGGGAAAAAGGTAGAAGTATCAGTGGTGAGTACCACGGAAGGTTACTACAACGTTTGAGTGAGGAGGTGAAAAGAAAAAGACCTCATTTGTCAAAGAAAAACTGTTGTTTATTCACGACAATGTTCCGGCTCATCGTCCAGTCATTGCAAGGGAAAAATGTCGAATTAAAGTTCGAATTGCTAGAGCATCCAC
This sequence comes from Mantis religiosa, assembly GCA_030765055.1. Taxonomy (NCBI): domain Eukaryota; kingdom Metazoa; phylum Arthropoda; class Insecta; order Mantodea; family Mantidae; genus Mantis; species Mantis religiosa. Next base: position 146,230,413 of record CM060958.1, on the reverse strand, counting down.
CCTATTCGCCAGATCTAGCACCCAGTGACTGCCGCCTTTTCCCGAACCTCAAACAATTTCTTGGAGTACGAAGAGTTCACAAGAGCAAGGAGGTCATTGATGCGGTATACAGCTTTTTGGAGGTCCAGGTCAGAACATAATACTGCGACATCTGAAAGTACAAAAACAAAACTTGTTACATGCTTTTATATACAGAAAACTGCTAATAAGTGAATAAGCTGTCGGTGCCTAAAATTCAATATGGGTATTTGTTCCATCACTAAGTAAACTAATTTCTACAATTTTTTGACTTGGTTATTACGAAGGAGATAGAACAGTAAGTGTTTGTTACAATAGTTTGTCCAGAAGTAGATAGGGAATGTCATATAAGTGCAGCAGATGAAGTGTTTGGAAGTTGGAGGCCCAGATTGGATGATTGCAGGATCTCCAGAAAGAAGTGTTTTCGCCAATTAGTATGTGTCACTCCAGTGTGATGTAGGCGCCGGTAGATGAAACAATACCTCTTGGAAATATGCCACTAAAACAACTGCAGGAAGTTCACATTAAATCTCCTGTAATTTTCCTGTTAAGAAGCGCGAGATTTGTCGGCTTGATCATATCCTGTAGCTGCTGTAATCCCACCTCACCCTTGAACGAGATGGCTGAAAGATTTGTCAGGCTCCACCATCCACAGATTTCAAAATGGTGATGACTTTTTTGAGAGACGATGAAAGCCGCACCTGACTTGGAACGCAGTTATATTGTAAGAGTATTTACAAACGATGGGCAAAAACGTGTGTCAACACATGGAGACATTGTTGAAAGTTACAGAAAGCTCTGTAGATTAACACTTGCATATAAGAAGTATCATCTTAAAAGTTTGTTGCCCACAACTTTCAGTATAACCACTAGGCAACTAAACTATCACTTCAAGTCTACTGTATTCCATTGTATCTACAGGGAAATCTTGTTTTAAACACTGAAACTGTTCTACCAAACGTGGTACACAAAACAGAGATTACTCTCCAGCTTAGAATTTGGAATTGTATTGCATTTCACACAATTGTATGTAATGCCAACAAAATGTCGCTACGAACGAAATCATTGCCAACATAACAATGACCTAGACTTTCTGAGCCTCATAGAGTTATGGTATTCATTGTGACATCGACCTTGGCGTAATAAACAGTCAAATAAGTAATTACAACAGCAATTGTAAAGGCTAAGTCCGTGATGAAGCAAGATAACACAAAACGGTTCAAGATAATCAAAACGGAGTCGATACTGATATCGATAATATCGACACTAGTCAATAGTAATAGTTTGTTTCTCTATGGGAACTTTGTAATGAACGTCTGTGTTGTTTATCACAGTACAGTGCTTTGTTAGTATTTATATTTTGTTCTGAGAGTGTCTTTGTATAGTAATGTATGTTATTTGGACAAGTGTAAACTAAGGCTAAAAGCATCACAGTGCAGCGTTCAGGTAACAACGAAATTTCTCCATTTTGGATTTGTATTGTACATCAACATGAAACACAACTTCACTAAATATTAAAGTTAATTTTATTATAAGTATTAATCTGTTCAGTGGATCCATAATTTATATATTAACCGACCATTATGCTGTTCACATATATGCACACGCTAGGGGAAGGTTCCCAAGGATACATTCTCCCACATTTCGCTTCAATTCATTGCGATTGGCTGATTAAGGGGTTTTAAGTGTCGCCAGGGAATGTTACTCGTGATCCTGCTCCCGTCAGGGTCATAGGTGGAACAGTTTAAATTTGTTGAGTCATGCTGCAATTGCTAAGTATCGCGGTGTCAACTCGCACACATAGCAAAAATACCATCTTGGAATCTGCAAGCAGAGAATCAACCTACTTCTGTCTGCTGCTACTTTAAGCCACTCTCAGTCACGTGGCTAACAAGAAATAAGCCGCTTTTGAGGGGAGGACTAAGCTGTAAACAACACGAGGGCTGTAATTCATCATGCATTCACTTCCATGTTATCCTGCACTCCCTTACGAATTCCTACAATATTTTTAATTACTGAAATATAGTGTCAATATAAGCCACATTAAAATGTCCCCAGACAAAGAAATACATTCGATTAAAATCAGAAGATCGACAAAGCTATGTAGTGAATTCCCCTCGACGAAACCTCTGTGCGAAAATATATGATTAAAGAAACTACGTGTCATCCTACTGTAATGAGCTGGCGCACCATCATGTAAAAACAGCATTGATTGAACGACGTCCAGAGGTAGAGCATTATTTAAATGAAGCAGCTGTTTTTGAGTAACTATAGATACGTCTGTATATTCAGGCGAGGAGGAAAGAAGTAGGTATCAAAAATTTCTCTAAAAGTTTCACTCATATACGTATTACTGTTGTTTTTTGTTTATCTCGCCGCCAAACCGTTACTTAACCCGCATGTTCATATGCTTAGAGATACTTGATGCCTACTAAATATACAAGAAAATATGAAAAGCAAAGTAATCAATCTCCTTCAACGGACGTATTATGCGCAAATTTATCATTGAAGAAATTGTGTATTGTCGAACTAAAGTGAGCTGGTGCGCCATTTATTCATGGAGGTCAAGGGACACATCAAGTAACTGATGGAACTTTTTTTTACGTCCGTTCAAACGTTATATCGGACGGTGAATGAACTGTGTGAAATGATGCTCAAATGAGTCCAGGGTCCATGGAGCTTAGAGTTACCCGACATTCGTCTTGAAGGATAAGGGAAAACCCCGGAAAAACCTTATCCAGGTAACTCACCCTGACCGAGATTCGAACTCGGGACCTCTTGAACGTGAGGCAGACATGCTACCATCTACGCTACCGAGGCGAGCAACTGATGGAACTTATTTTTCAAAGAAGTAGTGACCAATCAGGTAATTATTAATGTTTCTACTCCAAAAGTTCAGACAGAACCTCTGTTAATGTCTACTTTGTGAGGGTTTACATAGACCCAGTTATGAGTATGAAGTAAACCCACCCTCGTCAGTTAACAAATTCATGAGCGTAACACAGTTTTGTAACATGCAACAGCAGGAAGTCCTGCTTAACTATTGTACCTGCAGAAGGTACAAAGTCCACCAAATAGTCACGTGACTGACACCTTTTCTTACCGCAATGAATAGGAACTTACTCTTCACGGTTAGTACTTCGTAGCTCTCTTGGTCTCTCAAACGAGCTACCCTCTCTCTCTCGTAAGGGTTGATAAACTCGTGAACAACTTTCTGGACGCCTACTTCAGCAGTCTGTTCCTTTTCCCGCTAGCGTCAACACCATATTACAGTTATGCAACAAACCTGTATACCAAGCTCTTCTACAATTTCTTAAAGACAGTGATCTACAGATCTAGTCTCCTCCCAGCCTCTTAAACTTCCTTACATTATTTTTCTTATTTTTCCCTACGATGGCCATATGGGATTTTACCGAAGGCCAAAAAAAAAAAACTTTCTGGACAAGGTCGACTCAGTGCCTATACATATAGTACATATGGGTCTGTTTACTTTCAGAGTGCTTTCGTTCTACCAGTGGGCACTTATTGATGTGAGCGAAGTGGCAAATCAATGTTCAGACCGATGTTGATATGAACGTTACAGTAATTAGAGGAAGTACTTTATTTCACATCACAATTCGATACAAAAATAAAGATTTTGACACTCATTGAATATGTTGTAGAACATATTGCACATTTATTCCTAAATTATAGAAAACAAACGTAGTGTCGCGGCAACAGGCATTAAAATTTCGGTGCAAATAGATAACAGACGGCGGATAGTGTTTCAGGGTAATAAAGAGCTTGCATAAGCAGTTAACGATAGCGCGGCTAGTGTTCACAAAGAGCCGGCAAATAAAGATAGCTAAGATAAAGAACTTCCCGGCACAGAGGTTCTAGTCATATCGTGATTGACAGAGAATTTTTTTTTTATTATTTGTACTCGAATTTATGAATGAGATATATACGCGATTGTGACACGCCAGTGCACAGTTGTAAAACAGTGAGGCAAGCAGTAAACAGCTGAGAGTGTTGTTCTTGTAACGAGAGCTGTTTGTTATTATCATCGACCTTGGAAGATTGTGTTGTATATGTGATGTAATGTTGTTACGTGAGAAGTGATCAGTGTATTTCTACGGAAATAAAGAACATTAGAATTTCGGGAAATAAAGAACATTAGAATTTCGGCAAATTGGACTTTTAATTCTACGAACCCACAAACTCACAGTATCTTTTCCACATATATAAATATAAACAAAAGAATCATTAATACGAGGTGCGTTCAAGTTATAACACCATGTATTTTTTTCTGAACTGGGACCAAATAGGAACTTCTGGTTGTTTAAACACGTGAACTCTTTGTGAATGCGTGACAGAAATAGCACTATTTTTGATACATTGCAAGAACAGCGTGTAATCATTCGTTTTCTCCATTTTCGTGGTGTAACACCTATTGAAATTCATCGCCAGTTGAGTGAGGCATGTGGTGATGGTACCATGGATGTGTCTAATGTACGTTCCTGGGTGTGACAGTTCAGTGAAGACAGAACATCGTGTGACAACAAACCAAGACAGTCACAGCCTCGCACCAGCCGATCTGACGACATGATCCAGCGATAGGAGAAAGTTTTTTGGAGGATCGCCGATTGAGCGTTGCAGACATCGCCTCCAAAATTGGCATTTCCGTGGGATCTGTGCACACAATCCTGCATGAAGATCTGAAAATGCGGAAAGTGTTCTGCCTTCACAAGCTAAAACAATTTAGACAAGAAGAGGTTTACCATAGATATAAATACAATATACATAGTTGGCCGCACCGGCCGGTTACCTGTCCCTCACCAGCTGCGGGTACACACGATAGCTACTCACAGAGAGAGAGAAACCGGCTTGCACAAACTTACTATCCAAAGGGTGGGGGAGTGACGTCCCACATCCATCTGCAGTCAAATGAACTACTATTTGTGATAATCAAAAGTCATTTGTGATATTAGGAATCTATCAAACGCATTTTTAAAAGAAAAATATATAAACACTGTATAAATAAAATAGCACAACAAAATAAAAACTGAAAATGGCTACAAATTGCACAAAACCCCAAAATAGTTCCAAAGCTTCCAAGCAAATCAATGTTGCCAACTTTCGTATCATAACTGGACATGATTGTTTCTAATAAGATGTCTAGGGAGTCGATATTCATTTTTTTATCCATAGACATACAAAGAGAACGTAATTACAAAGACGTCAACTAGACAACCAGTTTTAAAACATTTGACTAACACTTAAAGTTTACTGTATTCCCATACTCCCTTGTACCTTCAGTTTTTATCTCTTGGACATACAAAGAGAACGTAATTACAAAGACGTCACCTAGACAACCAGTTTTAAAACATTTGACTATCACTTAAAGTTTACTGTATTCCCATACTCCCTTGTACCTTCATTTTTTATCTCTTGGACATACAAAGAGAACGTAATTACAAAGACGTCACCTAGACAACCAGTTTTAAAACATTTGACTATCACTTAAAGTCTACTGTATTCCCATATTCCCTTGTACCTTCATTTTTTATCTCTTGGTCATACAAAGAGAACGGAATTACAAAGACGTCATCTAGACAACCAGTTTTAAAACATTTGACTATCACTTAAAGTCTACTGTATTCCCATATTCCCTTGTACCTTCATTTTTTATCTCTTGGTCATACAAAGAGAACGGAATTACAAAGACGTCACCTAGACAACCAGTTTTAAAACATTTGACTATCACTTAAAGTCTACTGTATTCCCATATTCCCTTGTACCTTCATTTTTTATCTCTTGGTCATACAAAGAGAACGGAATTACAAAGACGTCACCTAGACAACAAGTTTTAAAACATTTGACTATCACATAAAGTCTACTGTATTCCCACATTCCCTTGTACCTTCATTTTTTATCTCTTGGACATACAAGGAGAACGGAATTACAAAGACGTCACCTAGACAACCAGTTTTAAAACATTTGACTATCACTTAAAGTCTACTGTATTCCCATATTCCCTTGTACCTTCATTTTTTATCTCTTGGTCATACAAAGAGAACGGAATTACAAAGACGTCATCTAGACAACCAGTTTTAAAACATTTGACTATCACTTAAAGTCTACTGTATTCCCATATTCCCTTGTACCTTCATTTTTTATCTCTTGGTCATACAAAGAGAACGGAATTACAAAGACGTCACCTAGACAACCAGTTTTAAAACATTTGACTATCACTTAAAGTCTACTGTATTCCCATATTCCCTTGTACCTTCATTTTTTATCTCTTGGTCATACAAAGAGAACGGAATTACAAAGACGTCACCTAGACAACAAGTTTTAAAACATTTGCCTATCACTTAAAGTCTACTGTATTCCCACATTCCCTTGTACCTTCATTTTTTTATCTCTTGGACACACAAGGAGGACGGAATTACAAAGACGTCACCTAGACAACCAGTTTTAAAACATTTGACTATCACTTAAAGTCTACTGTATTCCCATATTCCCTTGTACCTTCATTTTTTATCTCTTGGTCATACAAAGAGAACGGAATTACAAAGACGTCACCTAGACAACCAGTTTTAAAACATTTGACTATCACTTAAAGTCTACTGTATTCCCATATTCCCTTGTACCTTCATTTTTTATCTCTTGGACATACAAGGAGAACGGAATTACAAAGACGTCACCTAGACAACAAGTTTTAAAACATTTGACTATCACATAAAGTCTACTGTATTCCCACATTCCCTTGTACCTTCATTTTTTATCTCTTGGACATACAAGGAGAACGGAATTACAAAGACGTCACCTAGACAACCAGTTTTAAAACATTTGACTATCACTTAAAGTCTACTGTATTCCCATATTCCCTTGTACCTTCATTTATTATCTCTTGGTCATACAAAGAGAACGGAATTACAAAGACGTCATCTAGACAACCAGTTTTAAAACATTTGACTATCACTTAAAGTCTACTGTATTCCCGTATTCCCTTGTACCTTCATTTTTTACCTTTTGGACTGTAACAGTAGTTTGGAGTTATATTTATAAAAGTTATAAAAGATTATAAATTTATAAAAAATGGTTATGTAAATCTATGTAGTAATTTAAATCAATAAAAATATATGTTATTTTGTGATTGGCCATAGTAATAATTGTATGAAGTAATGTAATGTGGAATCAAATCGGCCAATCAGAAAATTAAGATAGGAGTGACGATAGTTACGAAAAATCAATAATCTTGGTATAGAGAGATGTTTTGTAATGGTGAGTGTGATGGATAGTGATGCAAGATCAAGAACATTTAAATAATAGTTTGAATCTGTTTAAATACAACAAAGTAAGAATTTATCGATATGTTGGAAGTGACTGGGAAAAGAAGTTCAAGCAAAATGTAATCTAAATAATACAATTAAATTGTTACAAAATTTGACTTCTCCGAAACTTTATTCCGAACCACGCCTTAAAACCAAGAATCTCATGACTCTTAGTTAACCAAGTACAATCATCAATAAACAAATCAAAATACAACGAATTTGTTATTTCTGGCTTCTCGGCGTGGATCTTCGAAAAGTCAACGTGCTTCCCATGTCAAATATAAAAATTTCGTACCAAATTGCGCCCGAACGTGTGGATTAAGATGGAGAGAAATTAACGACGAATAGTCCCAAATTCCTGTCCCAGGACATGCAGAGATAACGGAATTTCAAATACGTCACCTAGGCAACCAGTTTTAAAACATTTGGCTATCACTTAAAGTCTACTGTATTCCCATATTCCCTTGTACCGTCATTATTTATCTCTTGGACGTACAAAGAGAACAGAATTTCAAAGACGTCACCTAGACAAACAGTTTTAAAACATTTGACTATCACTTAAAGTCTACCGTATTCCCATATTCCCTTGTACCTTCATTTTTTATCTCTTGGACATACAAAGAGAACGGAATTTCAAAGACGTCACCTAGACAACCAGTTTTAAAACATTTGACTATCACGTAGTGTACTGTATTCCCTTGTACCAACAGTAAGATAATCAGATGGAGGAGCAAGTCTCTGTAAGGATAGCTTTGTACAAGACTGGAGGTGTGATGGTAGCCGTGGCATTGGATTGCTGAGATGCTGAGGTTATTCTTAGCCCTGAATTCGGTGATTATGTGATTATTTTTGAATCGCAGCTATACTTTGGACAATGGCAGAGAAAAATGGCTGATAGTGGGTGGGTCTTAGCGCATGCTCTCTGAAGGCGGTATATTGATCGCCTCCTCCTCGTGCCTTGCACTTGGAGATGAACTAGGACCCATTGTGCTATTGACTGAGGTCGGAATCACAAGTCGTGGTAATGATGGTGGTGTAGAAGCTGCGCAACAGGGCAGGTGAGTCCAACTCTTCTACTCATTATCTACTTTATTTGCACCGTTTTTCATAGTCAAGACGGGCTCCACTTATAGCACTTTCTCTGCTCTGGTTCAAACGTCCTTGTCGCTTGAGGCAAGCATTTTCCTCAGGGGTTCAAGGGAATAAGTGAATACAGTAGTTTAAGTGATGCTGTACTCTGTGATGCCTTTGACATTCCTTTCTCATTGTATGCCCTTGACGGTGGGCAGAAATGACTCGTTTGAGAACGAGTATAAGTATTTGAAAATACGAACCGTTAACTAAGAATATCTTGGAAATGGTTCATTGCACCCAGAAATTGTGCGTTTTAACAAGATGTACATTTGTTGTACAATAATATTTAGTCTAAATCTTACAGTTTACCAGTTAAACAAAAGTCATCCAGAATGAAGAGGTCGTCCGAGGACATTCACAGAAAATACAAGATATACATTTTATTTCTCATAAAAATATTTTTAAAATAAATCGATAGAGACATTTTAGAATACATCGAAATATGAAAAAGCTTGCATCATCTTTGTGTGGTATCCTTGGGGGATGGTGAAGTTAGGTACTTAACGATTTTTCCGTTTTGGGGTTTTGCTGCGCTTTCTCACTCACACACAAAGACTCAATGCGCCACCTTTTTCGCAAATTTCTGTTTTGAATTCTGGATATCCAAAACGCATATTTGAGGGGATGTGTTGCTGTACAGTTCTTGAGCTATTTACCTACACAGAGTAGAGAAAGTGCAAGCTTTAAAAGAGTAAAAGTGTCATGAAATTGCTTCACAGTATGACCTTAAGCCCCGTCCAAACAAATGAACTGGACTGGATACATGTTGTACCAGTATAGGTAGAATAAAACTTGGGAATGGACTCGAATTAAAACAAAACACTATACACGTCCTTAGATGATCTAGATGCTCAGTTGTTTCCTGTATACGTTGTCATGATGTAATTTTCTTTCCTTTTCACCTACTTTGTCAAACATCCTGTGATAAACAGACATTTTTGCAATACTTAATTTGTAATTTAATCATTATTAAAGTGTATTTAGTTGTGTAAGCTAAATTTACAATACATTTGTCAATTGCTATGACAGCAAGAATAAAGAGATCATCCGTACTTATCGTACCAGTAGGAAATGACGTAATACCTAACAGAATGGCCGCAATTTTGATTTATTGCTTTTTATGTTCTTTTTTGTTCAAGTATTACAAAAGGTTAATTTCTAACCAAGAACTGTAAGTTAATTATCAGATCTTGGTCCTGCGGGCCTGGGTTCTTGACCTGAAGTATTACAGTTCTTAGTATGCAGTATACTATTGTGTACCAATCGACAGTAACAGTACTAATGTTGTAGTAATAATATAATAACCATTTTCTTACTTCTGTAGACTTGGGTTGTGTTTGAAACATCTATTGACTTCAAGCTTTATCACCAGTAAGTCCATTATTAAAATTTGAAGCGTTCCTTTTGTATTAGAGAGTTTTCTGCGCGTTGTTTTGTTCGGGACTCAGTTTATGACAAATGTTTCTCACGTCCAACTGTTGATGTTCTATTTGACTCATACCAATGTACAAGTAACAGCAGGTGTCCTTCACGGAATTGATCACTAAGAAAAAGCATCTCTTTTGAATTCTCTGTAACAATTATAAATTTTTGCTACAGATGGCGCTTCTTCGCCATACCCATTTATAAACAAATTTTCACATTACTTAGGTGTTAATGTGATTAGAATTGTAAAAAACGCATAGCCCGCTATGTTCTGTAAATAAATTTATTTTTGAATGAACACAAAATGTTTAAATGATTATTAACGGGTTATTAGAGCAAATAAAATGAACTTCGTGGTAATACGTCCGCGCCTTGGCTGAGTGGTTAGACCACGGTACTCTCACGCGGGCAGTTCGTCTCCGGGATCTCCGGTTTCCCCCGCCATCTCATTCCACCGGGGCTCCCTCTAACTTCCTCTCATCAGTGTCACTGCCTGCAGTGCCGATTGTAGTAAATGCAGACGTTGAACACTACACATTCTATTTCACGTGGTAATCAACTGCCAAAACATTAGACGGTAACTGTCACAAGTTTCATTTGTTTTTAGAATCGATAGGTTAGTTACTGCATGTGATTTTTGTAATTTACGTCCTCCAACGTTAAGTCGGACGATGAATGACTTGGGTGAAATTGTGCTCAAATGAGTCCAGGGTCCATAGAGCTCAGAGTTACCCGACATTCGTCTTGAAGGATAAGGGAAAACCCCGGAAAAACCTTATCCTAACTATGTGATGTGTTAGTATTTGCAAGTCATTTAGTGGGCCCGCCTCGGTAGCATGGTGGCAGCGTGTCTGCCTCACGTGCAAGAGGTCCCGAGTTCGAATCTCAGTCAGGGTGAGTTACCTGGATAACGTATTTTCCGGGGTTTTCCCTTATCCTAAAAGACAAATGTCGGGTGACTCTAAGCTCTATGGGCCCTGGGCTCATGTGAGCATCATTTTACCCATTCCATTCATCGTCCGATATGACTTAACGTTGGAGTACGTAAATTACCAAAAAAAGAAAAAAAAATCATTTGGTGGGCTACGATCAATCTCTCCCTTAATTCGTTAGAGCAGAAATGTATTATTCAGCTCACTTCCCACGGGTTCAATTCCCGGTTGAAGACATTTAGGATTAATCGCTGCCCTCCAGAATTGTGGAAGTGCGAATGTGAGAGTGAATGTGTTGGTGTTGCAATCGTATAATGTTTTCTGCTTCACACTTTTCTTGCAAATACTTCTTTTATGTACTTCATATTGAGCTAGACATTTACAGAACTGTCACGTTTTGAGAGCTAGTGACTGTGTATTGCACTCTGTTTGCATCGCCAAGAGACAAATGAATATCTTCACATTTAAGAAAAGTGTAAGTATTGTTAAATAATGTCGAGAGATATCTCGCAAATGGTTCACTACCCAAAAAATTAAAGCAAATTTTGTTTAAACAAGACCTACATTTGTTGTGTAGTAGTATTTAATTTATATCTTTATTTCCAAGTGCTTTGTCTTTCTGTATTTCTTCATTCGTATCTGCTTTCCTTCCATCCATCCCAGCTTTCCATTCTTCCTCCCTTTTCTTTCTCCTTTATGAGATTTAAATTTTTTATGAAATAGAACTTTGTCTATCTCTTACAATTTACTAGTTATACAAAGGTCATTCAGAATGTACAGCACTTCTGAGGATATTCACAGAAAAGTTAAAATGTACATTTTATTTGTTACAAAATAACTTACATATGTGGTATTTTAATTAAAATTGTCAGCCATTTTTAAGATAGTAAAAAAATGTTAAGGATTTTACCATATAAATGGTAGTCTGGCGTCATAGAAGGTTTCACATCCTCGGAAGATGCTCAACTTAATTTTAATTTTCCATAAAACCTTCTCCAAGACTTACGTAATATTGCTTTTCAACGAAATACATGAAAAACCATGCTCGTTTGTATTGCTGGATTGCTCGTTTCCTTTGAGATAATTAGTTTCTTTTCAACAATATGTCGACACAATTCTACAGTAATGCCAACATTAGTAAGAAAAATACACCAGCAATTATTATCCTTTTGCTTACCAAATCCGGATTAATGAAGTTCGACTATTTTTAAGGATGTGATGAAACTATCAGAATGTATTTATGGTCATTTTACGTAGGACGTGCAAACTGTGTTGCAATTTCCAAATAAATCATGTTTAAATAAACGTCTCCTTATTGTGGTATGGTTTTAGCCTATCTTGACGTGGTAGTCGAGTGAAAATGCTAAATTACACATTTTAAGGTTATGGCTTTCAGATTTTGTGTTTTATTCGTCATATTGATAGTAGGTCTTTGCAATTATTAATTGTAGCACGACATTCTTTGTGGTAGGTATAATATTTGGGAAGAATGCTGTTAATAAGCATACATGTATCTTTATATGCAGTGTTTTTGAAATGTTAACATGCTGTTTAATTACACAAAAGCCAGACCAAATTATACATGGTACTAAGGAGGTTATATCGCAAATGTGTCGTACAGTAATTCACACGATACTCTTCACTTAACCTAACTGACGTGCGGACTATAGCAAGAAAATTTTCGTGAGGGGAAAATGCAGCTTCGAGAAAGTAAAAGTTGATTGGGTACATGCTATGTACGTCTTGTTTAAATGGCCGTACAGACATAGAAGTTTGGCACAGAATAAAAGAAGTTGTACCGTTTTGAGTAGAGAAAGAAGCGAAGAACTTTATATCAACAAAACCAAAATACTCACATATGTACATAACCTCAAATTTTGAGGTTAACTCTTACTCTCAGTGTTGTTAGTGTGGTAGAACGAGAAAATGGCGTATCGCGAAGTGTCTATAAATTTGGAAGAGAAGACGTTTACACATATTTAGGCGTTGACATTTACAAAATGACAATAAAGAGAGATATTTTTTAAAACGTGGTTTGTATTGTTAATAAGTTCTCATGTATTTACGTCATAATTGAGATATATATTTGTAGAAATGGTTTGGGGGACATTTGTTAATTAAAGACGTGGGACGACGACGTGTTTACGCTGGGCATGAATAGCGGATACTTGAAACAGACTCGAGCTGCTGCTGCTACGGCTGGGATCAATATATTTATACCTTCCTTGGTGCCACAACTGCGCAGTATTCAACATTCCTTTGTTAACGTGTCTCCATGCCTACCTTCCTCATTTGCAAAATATGCTCCTTACGATATAACCATTTCATTGCCAACTCTGTAGGAAAAACAGTGTTGAAGGAGGGCTTGGAATTTTTTCGAAACCTGGTCTTTGACTTGTTGATTACAGAAGTATTGGAAGGTACATTGTTTCCTCTAGCACAACCTTGATAATTTATTAATATGTGCTCATAAAGCTGCTACATTTAGAATGAATAATTGGACCATTTTAAGTTATTTTTAAACTCCTTGCTAAAACAGTTGGCATTTCTCACGCCGAAAGCGATTTATCTTTGCAATTTTCACATTTACATTTTCTTACTTACTTCTTTTCTGTATGAACAGGCAAGTGGTATCTAAAGAGCTGTTCTTCATCCATATGCTATTGCTGTTTCTGTTTCTTCATTGGATGGTGCTTTGGCCTCGTCTTCTTCGATGGACAGTCATTCCCAACTTAATAGCTGTGAAGGATATGTATAACTGAAATATCATAAACATTTAAAAAAATCACCTTTTGCTCTTTTTAGTCTGTAAAATAGTGTAAGCCTTCCTGAATCCAAAGAATGCTTAGATAGCATTCGAAAGCCATTTTTTAAATGCTCTAGTCTAGTTTGAAAGTTACGTGAATGCGAAAGTTAGATATGAATTCTAATTCTTTATCATTGTTTTGTCGCTATTGAACATTTCAGCATTTAAGATGCTCCTTGTGTCGCAGTTTTGGTGTTAGACAAATGAAAGTTGCTACACACGTTCATAGAGATACAGTGAACAGAAATTGTCCTGGGGTTTATTATCAGATGCATTTAAGCACACTTTCTGTACTTCAAAACACAAAAAGTTCAGATTTTGGGCCAAAAAAAGGCATATTCATAGCTTTGAAAATTTCTGGAGCCTAAAGTTATTGAGAGACAGAGAAACCTAAGACAAATTCAAAAACTGGATATGTTGGGAACCTGTTGCTAAAATATTAGACCAAAATTTTTATAAGTTATTTTGTCGCAAGGGAGTTTTTAGGTGTCGTAACCAAAAATAAATAAATTGCACCATATTTTCCAAACTATCAAAGTGAAATTGACAAAATTTGGGCAGTATCATATTTGTACAAAGTTACATCTGTGGTATAAATGTTAAAAAGCTACCGTTATTAGTTCAGGATATCAAGGTATCCTTAAAGCATTTCCGCGATGGTGATGAACATTTGTGTTCATGCTTTAGTTTAATGTGTATATTCCATTAACGACTTAACTCTGTGCAGCTGCATAGATAGTATCTCGTACATACACATTTCACAAACAAACTTTTCATCATAAAAATGTCGTGTTTTGGTTTTATGTCGATGTATAATTAAAACACAATTGAGATTCTCTGGTCTTCAAACACCACACGCGTCTACTCACGTTGAGATCGCGATGCAAAAGACGTTAATATTTCTTGCCCAACTGTTGATTTTTACCTCTCGTTTCTATAACTACCAATGATAAAACATTACATCGTCTTGTGCATCATCGCATGACCCACTGAGTTTAACACTTTTCCATATCGATCCTCAAACCACATATTTAAATATTTTTCAACTCTCGGGACTTGTACCTTCGTATTCAAGCCAGTTGTTTACAATAGTGTCCAATGTTTGGATCTCATGAATGTCGTATACATGCTTAATAAAAATTTATTTTTTTCCACTCCCTCTTCGGAAGCATTGTATAAACGAGTTATCTCTGCTTTTATTACTTCGATCCATCGCTTTACCTACTCTGTTCTTGCAGTGGAATTGTGTCATCCAATCATTTTACCATCACATGTCCCCTTGTCATTATATCTTTACCTGAAGGAAGACAACGTTTATAATAAGAATTTTTGCTCTAATGACTATTAGCGTATTGAATAATTGTTTGGTACATTCCGGCAGTGTTTTTGCTCCCTTGCTGTTGCACTGTACCAAATGATATCGCTAAGAAACAGGGCAGGCCATTCCCGCCTTCCCGCGCGAAACATTGTCACTGCTGACTGAGGGGCGTGACGTCACTGAGAATACAAAGCAAGAGCGCTTACACGTGAATGTGCGTAATGCAATATTATGATTGCATATTATTAGATAAGATAAGGCACTGATGCATGCAAATTCCACAATCCTTCTGATGAAATAAACGAGATGCAGTTGCTTATGAGCTATTGTAGTTATTGTCAAGCTTTTGTCGTAACATTTTGAGTAAAAGTAGAAATCATTGCGATGTTGCTGAATGCAGACATGCTTCGTATAAAACTACGAATGTGATTTTCCATTGTTTGCCTAAAGATCGAGAACTACAGCGCAAGTGGGTTTTACGCTGTAAAAGGGCTGATC